>CAMTDV010001632.1:43770736-46518236 GCA_947069175.1 Scalesia atractyloides
TCAATTTGTTAAAATCTACACGTTTTAAGTTTAGTTTGATAAGGTGTTATTTGGTGCAATTTGCAACTTGTACGAATCATCAATCGTACGAGCAAAGATTTCAAATGTCTATTTATCATTTTCACTTATACGAGTGATCGTTCGTACGAGTATGACCTTAAAAGTTTATATCTTTGTGACTCGTATGAGGCACCCCTCGTACGAGGAAGTCTGCTCAAGATCCTAAAATTTGTTAAATATGATATCCATTCGTACAAAGAAGTGGCTCGTACGAGTAGAGTTTTGACTCAGACTTAAATTCTTTTCTAATTATATAACTCGTTCGAATGGTGACTTGTATGAGTGTGTAAAGTTTAAAAATGTTTGAAAAATTTTCGTAGTGTTTGAAATGTTTGTGTTTGCAGATCAAGAAGTCTTCGTTCTCACCGTTTCACAACATCTGCCGTCTATTAGATGAGACTATTCCTGAGATTGTAGCTTATAGAGAAGTGTTAGATTTTTATGCCGACTTCCAATTACCAAGGCTCTTACTGACAAACACACGGCTTACGATCACACGTCGAATATTTTTGTAATGCTGCTGAATACAGTGAAGAAGAGAACGCTATATTGTCTGCAGTGAGTATTAGTAATGAATATATTTAAGTCAAAATCACTGAAGATTTAATCCGAACCGTGTTAGAGTTCAAGGATCGTGAAGAAGACCCAACTGATTTTTAGAATACATGGTCAAGGGTGCTTCTATCGGATGGGATACACATGATTCTTCAACGCAGCTCCTTTTAAGAAGGGAAATCTTAGTGCTCCGTTTCGTTACATTGCACACTGTGTTATTCATGCCCTCAGCCACATAAAGGGTGGTTTTGATGATTTGATAGACTATCAGATATGCATGATGACTTCACTAGTCCTCAACCTACCATACAACTTTTCACGACTTGTCTTTTCTTAAATGGTATAAAATATTCAACGCGAGAAATTTCTTCAGTACCCGAGATTTGTATAAATGCTGCTAGATTATCTTCATCTTAACTTAAAGAAGAAGAAAGATGATGTTTTAAAGCATGAACATATGGATGTGTCAACAATGAAAAAGATGAACCTGCATCTAAAAGCCTTCCCAAATGTTAAGCCTGTATTTGGGCTATTATTGACAAAGACTATGTGGCCGCCGCCGAAGGGGAAATGGCGAGAAGATGATAGTGGAGACAAGGATGAGGAGTTAGAAGCGTTAGACGGTTTTGTTTTGAAAAGAAGCGTGTGGTTTTCTAAAGAAGATAAGAAGGGGGTAAGGGGACAAAAAGAGAGCAAACATCTACATCTTCCTCCACTGCCCCTCAAAAGAAGCAACGTGCATCTGACAGCACGAGGTTGGTAGACGAGTCAGAGCTAGAAGAAAATGTCGAGACATTGGCTGCTGATATCGAACGAAAAGCATTTGGGGTTCAAGAAGGAATAGTTGAAGAGGCATCCTCCTCTAGCACCGATGAAGAGGATAAGATTTCCGGAGAAAGAGAAAGAGCCAAAGAAAGAGAATAAGAACGATTGGCTGAAATTCAACAAAAAGTAGAGGAGAAGAAACGAAAAGCGACAGGGGAAGATGATACTATTTATGTGCCTTCGGGTTCCGACGGTGTCACCCCTGTTCGCAAATCTTCAAAGAGGTCATCAAAACGTCTAAAGCGGCCAGCTGTTAGAAGCACAGATTCTCCAGTAGACAGATCAAAGAGAAAGGTGCGGAAAAAGGTTGTTGAAGAAGAGAATGTTGAATCAACTTCTCAACCACCACCATCACCACCTCCTCAACCACAACCATCTCCACCACCACAACCTACAGCTCAACCACAACCTACTCAATCACAACCCCGGTTATTTATAGGATCTAGATTAGAAGATCAATTTAACTTCAACTTTGGTGATATTCCAGGGGGAGAGTTCTCAGCCGACATGTTCAATGATTCACACATTGAAGAGTTAGAGAAACAAGTAATGCTTAACAGTGTCAAAATTGCTGAGCTACAAGAGCAAATCGAAGGGCTTAACGAAGAAAAAAGCAATTAGAGGCTATCATGGAGAGCATCTATCCAAAATGAACGTTGGAGAAATTGTATGGCAGAATATGATGCAGAACGCCTCATAAATCAAAGAAAGATGAGCTTATTTGAGAAACTCCTCACGAAGAAACTGGGAATTAATTTAGCTGCTGAGATTGATGAGATAGAGAAAGAAGAAGCCAGACAAAGATTTGCCGAGCGAGAAGTATAGCTAAAGAACATTCAGACGCTCAGGGCAGTGGTAAAGAGAAGGTTGGTTCGGTCCCTGTAATTGATATAACTGAGCTAGAAGCAGAATTTATGCAAGTGTCATTTGAAGTGGTGGTGTGTAAAGAAGTTTGTTTTGATCAGAAACCCAAAGGATGCTGACATTGACATGACGAATTTTTCAGCTGAACATTAAGAATGGCTAAGTAAGAGAAAGATGGAGAAAAAATTGAAGAAGAGGTAAATGAATTTGATGAGAATCCTGAGGAGGAAAATGAAGACATGGAAGACACTGATGATTTATTTAAGGATAAGTCTGATGATGATAATGATGGTGATGGTGATGATGATGATTTGGGTAGTTCGGGCATCCTTGTAGCATAATCTAATTTGAATGAAGATATCGTTTTTTCTGTGTACTTGGATGATTCTGCAAATCAAATTGAAGGAGTCAAAGATCAGGGAAAGTCATAAGGGAGCTCTAAGGATTCTAAGCAGGCATGAATCCTCATAGTGACTGATATGCCAGCTGTTCCTGTTGTGCCTAAACCAAATATATTGTATTTAGAGCATGATGTGGATGAAGGAGAGATTGTCCACAGTTACACAAAAGAAGAAATTGCAAGTATGTTGGCCATGGATGAAAAAACATTTGAGTTTGATTTCGCAGACGAGCTTAACGATAGCTGTGCTTTCGAGACTGAGGATTATATCTTCGAACATGTTTCTGACACACATGATTATGACAAAGTTGTTGTGGAGGATGATTATGATGACAATGATGCAAATATTGCTGAAGAGGGTACAGATGACTCCCCAACTTTCAGTGAATTGTTTGCAGCCGAGAATGATGATCTGCTGAAGCGCAAAGTTGAAGAGGCTGTCAAACATGGAATGGTTTCTCAACAATTGTCTGAAGAAGAAATTGTAGAAATGAGGAAGTGTTGGTTAAAGAATTACCAGCTGAGTGTAAATTCAAACGTCCCCTAGCATTCTTCACACGTGATGCTAACATTTCTCTGGGGGACATCATTAGCTGGGGATGGACCGAAGAACTCATCGCTTATGCGATTAAAAGGGAGTGTGGGCTCTAGTACTTTCAATATTTAAGCGATATCAAGACCCTGCCATTTTGGGATATTAAAGAACTGGTGCAGACAAAGATGATAAATCTTAAGATGAAATTTAATGACCAGCGACTGTGGAAACTGATAAAACTCGAAGCTACTCATGGATTTAGACACTTGAAGCCTCATCGCGCAAAAGAATCACAAAGATCGATCCGGTTACAAAAGAAAAGATGTAACATTGATAGTAAAGAGGCCGAAAGTAATGAAGAACATGCCTCTGATCAAGATGGAACAAGATTTCTTCAAGATCTTCAAATGGTGGCACTATGATTCAAGTATTAGTGAAGCCGTTATTTGTGTCCATCCAGATGATAATTTTTGGAAGATAATTGAGGAATTATCCGAAGCCGTCATAGCTCACAAACGCATATATGGTCTATGGCGTGGCATTCGAGTACTAGACCCTATGTGGCTAGTAAATTGTTCGAAGAAAGATATTGAATGCTTGTTTTATAGCAAGAATAGTTTGGAGGAGAAAGACAAAGAGCAGGCTCTCAAGTTCCAGAAGATTGTTAATGTATGTTTTGCCAATGATATATACTCAGGAACAGCATGGAACACTTCTAGGAGGAAGCTGGAGGAGATAAAGCAACAAAAGAAAGAAAAGAATACTGAAAGCATTGCTGAGCGAACGTGAATTGCATCGCTAAGGAGCTTTTGGTTTCGCAACACATGTAATCGGCCTCCTCCTACAGACCAAACACTATATCTTCTGAGGAGCGTCACAGGCCACGGAAATGTTTCATTGGTTGTTAATTGTCAGATCTTTGAAGATTTTTTGAAGATTATAAAAGACTGCGGCAACATCCAAGGGGTAGTTTGTTGGTGCATAATGTCTATTGCCTACGTCTAGGATATGTTGGTTATGTATATAGGGCTTAGAATGTCAAACATTGTATGTTTAAATATGATCTATATGTTTGTAAAGTTGCTCGTACGAGTGAGCTAAGTGGCTCGTACGAGTGACACCTTGTCACTCGTACGAGGCATCACTCACACTAGTCAAACATACCTCTCTCCTGTGCGAGTCATGTTGACCTATAAATAGTGGAGCTTGAGTGTTGTGTTAGGCATCTGTTGGTTTGTGACTACGGCGAAGCCCTATCAAAGTGTTTACTCGTCTGTAATCGTTCACATTTATCAATACAAGTCAAGGCGTCTAAGCAGCATATCGTTCTTGTTTGTTTGTCCAACTCGCTAACAATGAATTCTGCCTTTGTTAGCTAAGTCAGATCATTTCGGTGCTCATAAAGGAGAGTCGATCTCCTCTCACAAGCATGAAGCGCAATGTCGTCAGCAAGCAAAACGATATTACATAAATCCGGGAGCACATGTTGTATCAAGACGAGGAGGAGGAAGGCGAGGACATGGATTCGGATTAGGCAATGGTGGTGATGGGCGACGGATCTACCCTTCAGGTTATATCTATTTAACCCTTGAACAACTTGGTACTTTTCGGGCCGTCCCGCTAGAAAATTTGCTTCTTCAAACGATTTACTTTCTTGCATTTTTTTCTTTTCGTATGATGGTGGTTGAACAAGTGAACATTTGTAATTTAGGAACGTTTGTTATTTTGTGTTGGATTATTATATTGTGGTAGAATTATAGTTCATATGTGCCCCGAGAGGCTTGGACACACTAAGCATAGTGGTCCCCAAGCCTAGAAATCAAAAGCCAAGCACTGAAACCCAAGCTCTTAACTGTCACGAACGTCTGCCATGGGGCCGTGCCCATAGCCCACGCCGCCGTGCCAAACCTTCAGTAAGCTTTTCAAAAATCTTGTTACTAGCACTTTGGCCTTGGGGCCATGTTGACCAGGCACGCCCCCGTGCCAAGTGACCAGTAACCTCAAAAGAATTGTTGTTTTTACCCAACTTTTTGCACATTTAATCCAAACAAATCCTATTTGGGATATATTAAGGACAATGTGTAATTTAAGTGTGGGGGGATGTTAAATCCTTGAGTCATTTGTCCTAAAAACAAAGGCTTTTGATGGTCTTATTGGCACATACTGTGAAGTCGTAACAAGGTAGCCGTAGGGGAACCTGTGGCTAGATTGAATCCTTCGCGATGGAAATTCCCTTCAAGGTGCTTGCTTCCACCGGTGGCGGGTGGGCGAAGGGTCCAAAGGACACGTAGTCGGGGGCGAGTTAGAAAATCCAAGAATTCCATTTTCCTTGTTGTTCATCAATCGGAAATCAAGACAAACCGGCACTACGATGAGACGTGAAAACACCTGATCCCATTCCAACCTCGATATGTGGAATCGTCCCTTACATAAAAAATCGCCTTGGAAATCCACAAATCACCCCAAATATTTTTAAATTTTTTTATCTTGGTTTAGTTGGGAAAAATAAGTTCTAGAAATTATATTTTTACTAAATAACAACTGATAGCGTCGTGATAAAAATAACCAATTAAGAAAATTAAAAAACAGGCATAACAAATCTTTATAAAATTTGATTATATATACAACTTTACACTATACCCTTTTCCCACAAAAAGTGAGTTTTGAGTCTTTACCGAGCATATAAATACATATCTATACTAATTGCTCAATTTTTCGTTTCTTGTGTGAATAGGCTGTTTGGTTTTTACAAATCTAGAACTTGCCAAATAATACGTTCCCAATCCTTACTGACACAAATCAGAGTAAGTAAATGATGGAGGCAATTAGGACTATAACCCATTTTTCATTCTAAACCTTTTTTTCTCTTTCATCTCTTACCAAAATTATCCCCTTAGTTAAACTCCTTTGAGCTTAACCCTTTTGTTTCTAAACCCGCAAAAATATATTTTTTTCAAAAACAACCACCCACATGCACAATTTTTTTACACTCTTTATTTTAGTAACAAGTTCGGTTATAAATTACAAGTATGACTTAGTTTCAACTTTGGGTAAAAAAACTTGGTTAAATTTTTTTCTAAGTCATAAAAATTGTTCTAGAATACCGACACTTTTTAAGATTTTCACTATTTTACCTAAAGACACCTACCCCTAGCCAAAACCTACCCTTCTAAAAGCCCTCTTGATGTTTATTAAAAATTAAATGTCAAAAAGGAGGAGGTTTGATTGTTTGTCAAGCCTATAGTATGAGTAAGTTCCACACCGGGTCTGAGCGCTTTCACTTAAATATATTCGGCCAAGTGTTGAATGACCACTTGTGAGGTGTGTAAATTTGTATATAACTAAATAAAATTTTAGAAAGGCATGTTATGCCTAAACATATATTTTTTCTTAATATATGTTTTAAATAAATCATGACAAACAAGATTGTAAATTAAATAAAAACAAATTTAGAACTTCGATTCCCGACACTCTTAAGATAAACCCAAAACTTCTCTTATTACGAAATTACCAAGGACCACTCGAGGTCACGACATGATTTGGGTAATTGTCGACTGTTTGACCAAGCAAGCTCACTTTTTGCCAATACGTGAGAAGGATAGTATAGAAAAGTTAGCTAGACTTTACCTCAAGGAGATTGTGGCACGTCATGGAGTGCCTGTTTCAATAATCTCGGATCAAGATGGTCGCTTTGTGACAAGGATCTGGCAATCATTTCAAGCATCATTTGGATCTCATTTAGATCTAACCACAACTTTTCATCCACAAACCGATGTCCAAAAGGAACGAACCATCCAAACTTTGGAAGATATGCTTCGTGCCTGTGTGATGGATCTGGTCGAAAATTGGGATACTCATTTACCTTTGGTAGAGTTCTCATACAATATAGTTATTACATGAGCATTAAAGTCACCCCATTCGAAGCACTATATGGACGAAAGTGCCGATCACCGCTATGTTGGGCGAAAGTCGGTGACAAACAACTTATTGTCCCGAACTAGTCCAAGAGACTACCGACAAGATACTCAAGATCCAGGATCGTATCAAAGCGGCTCGAGATAGGAAAAAGAGCGACACGAACAAAAGACGCAAACCATTATCCTTCGAGGTCAGTGTAGGGCATGTACTTGTATGTTTATGTTTGTCATGTATTTACTAGTCTTGTTTTGGTTTAGAGGTTCGTGGGATTGGTTAATGATACATATATACGAATAGGGGTTTGGGCATGGCCAGTTATTTTAGGTCATCCTATATTTTATAAATAGGATGCACCTAGGTCTTGTTTTTGTTCTTGATTGATTTGCTTGTAACCAGGCGTGTACAATGGACGATTCTAGAAATTGTGTACACTTTGATATTAATACAATCGACTTTGATCTTCATTCTTCTAGATCTTTCTCGTTTTCCACAACTTGTTTAGGTGTTTGTGATATCCGATTGTGGTTCTTAGACTTACAATTGGTATCTGAGCCTAAAAAGTCTTTCAAAGGCTTGGTTTTCATTGGATATTGCTTTAAGATTGAAGATTGTTGTTGTTTGCTAAGTTAAAGCAACAAAAACAGAGAAGGTTGATTCTTGTTCTATTAATTCGTTTAGTATACTTTTGTGCGATTGACTTTTTTGTGTTTCTATGTGTTTAGTAGGTTTTTACCATTTCAAATTTTTTCGTTAATCGCATTGAAAAACATTTTATATAATTAAAATTTTTCATAACTGTGTTTAAGAACATTTTATATCTAAGGATTTCGTTATAAACTGGTTGTTTGATATGTTTTTGGAAGATTTCAAACGTGTTTGAAGGTTGTTCGGGATTTTTGGTGGAAAGAAATCAATTGAGATTTGGTTTTGATCTTCTAAAATCTCGGTATGTGTTGCATCCAACAGAATTGGGTTTCCAAAATTAATTCTTTGAAGTGTACGGGACAAAAGATTGCATTGTGCAAGTTCAAGTGTACATGTTTGATTGTGAAGACTAGTGTGCGGTTGATTGTGAAATTACTTGTAGTGTACGAGCCCAATTACTGAGTGTGCAGCCCAAATTACATCAATGTGTGGTCAAAACAGGTGGTGTGAGGTTAAGCATCGATGTGCGGTCACTCATTAATTAATTCTTTGATTACTAAAGACTAGTAGAGTGTACGGTGGTGTGCGGTCTAAGAAGAAGTGTGCGACTGAAATTTTAGTGTGTCGACTATTATAATTGTGGACTAAAAACTTTGGACTGTGTGGTTTAAAAGTGAACCTTTTAGACTATGCAACCTATAGTAGTGAACCTTTGGATTGTGCGACTTCATACTGTGGACTCTCTGGACTCCGGACTGTGTGATTTAAATTGAATTGAAACATTGTTAACTATTAAATAGAATTTACTTTTCAATCATCACTTATAGTTTGATTTTTCAGGAAATGCATCCACTAACCAAGTGTTGTTGAGTGAAAAAGTGGATAAGAATTAGGATTTGGAAAATGTCATTGGAACAAACAACAAGATTCCTAGGCTGCATTTGGGGCATTCTTTCTCTAAATGGAAATTTCTTTTTCTCAATACAAGAAAGATCCTAAAGCATGGAGATCCATTTACAAAGACCAACAGTTATTACCTATATGTAAATGAAGAAAAGGGTACAACTGTTGTAAAACCCTTATTAGCTTACAGTGACGAGGATTATGAAAGGTCGAGATCAATGATAAACGTTGGCAATGTTGCACATTGCATTGGTTCTAGAAATTGATATTGGGGTTCGTGAAGCGAAATCTACCAAAGAACTATGGAATCTCTATTGGCCATGTACAAAGGAAATGAAGAGATCAAAGAGAGCAAGAGGGAAATGTGGACTCAAAGTTCAATATGTTTAATCACTTACATGGAGAAATTGTAGAAAATCAAATTCAATGGTTCATTGCCTTAATTAGCGAAATAAGAACACATGATATGATGCTAGAAAATTCAGTTGTAAACAAAAAGTTGTTGAATGCTCTTCCAAGGAACTAGGACACGAGTTTTACACTGATTAAGAGAACCAAGGATTTGACCCGTATGAGTCTTATTGATCTCTCTACTTAAGTCATATGATATGGATGACAAGCAAAGATTATATAATCATGTCTCTATTTACAACAATGAAGGAGTCTCATCTAACACCGCTTTCGTTACATCAAGGGGCTGGGTCATTTCAAATGTTTCCTTTCAGTATTTCCAACCACACCAACACTTCAAGCTCCAACACTTCCACCTTCCCTGGTTACTTGGGTTAAATGCATGCCACCCTAGTTCAACAAGTGAACCTGTTTCAATCTGCATCAACTTATCCAGTGATGCTTTAAACTTCACTCCTCCCTTCACAGTTTCTAAGGAAGTTAAAGACCATATGGCATTCATGGTAGGGGTTATGAATTGTTATAATGCTTTCGTTGTTGGCAAGCTTACTGCCAATCACATCGGGGTAAATGAGCTACATGAAGTGCATCCTGATAACATCGAAGAGATGGACATCACCTGGCAAATGGTCATGGTCATCTTTCGTGCCAAAACTTCGTCAAGAGAACAAGAAGAAACAGCTGGGAAGCAGCAAACAAGAAACTTGGATGGTACAAGTCTAAGCTCAAATGTTTCAACTGCCACGAGCCAAGGCATTCTGCTCGTGAATGCCAACAACCCAGAAGAGAAAGATTAGACTCAAATGTAACGCCACTGTCAGCTCAACATCAAGACCGACACCTAATGCTCTCTCTGCTTCAAATGTGAGTGGCCCAGATAATAGCTCTACCTCAAACACATCTGCTAGAAACCAAAACACTGTCTCTAGATCAGCTTCAGTTGCACACCCAGGCAATACTTTGGTAGCTAAGGAAGGGGGAGGATTTGATTGGTCAAATCAGATGGCTGACCTGCGAATCACTGAAGATAACGTGTTGCACGCTCTCATGGCTTAGATGAATGACTCTACTCCCTCTGCTACTGAGGTATGTGTAAAATAATATTTGTTGTACTGATGCTTGTAAGGATAAAGTTAGTGGTTACAAAGTGCAGGCTGACTCACTCATTATGCAACTGTAATTATCCAAATCTGATTTATATCAGATTAAAAAGAAAATTAAAGGATATAAGGATATGATGGAGGTGATAAAGCGTGATATCCGGCAGTTGCAAAATGATCTAATCCAAGAAAAATGTAGGCATCTCCACTTCAAAGAATTGTCAGAGAAGTTAACTGTTGAACATGATAATCTAAAATCAACTTTTGATAATACATAATTTAATTTTAAAAAGTTTAATGTGTTAACTTAAAAAGTTGAGAAAATGATAAACCAACAGTTAAAATATAGTAGAAAGGAATGTTGATGCACTTTGTGTTCGTCAATGTACGAATACGATAGATAGAGTGTGTGTTGAATATTGTATAGAATAGATACGAACACGCGACTCAAATGCGAACGAGAATGGTTTTGTAATGTCACTACGAAGTGATAGCTCACTTCGCACGAAGGTAATAGTTATCTTCATATGAAGGTAAGCTACCTTCGCACGAAGGTAATTTCCTCATTTCACGCGAGGATAAAAGGTGTCTATAAATAGTGTCGTGTGTTCATTGTTTTGTAAGTTTTTGGAGTTCCCAAAGGGGAAACGCTACCAGCTTCACGAGATGTATACTCTTTCGGTACGAATGAATGAAGCTTCCGCTGATTCTATTTCTACTCCTTTCTTAATAACATTCTACAAAATTAGTGATATTATTCCCAAACTTCCATCTAGAACCGCCGGATCCTGGACTTACAATTGGTATCAGAGCTGAGTTTTTCACCTACGCTCATGAATTATGGACTTAGTAAGGTTTTAGACGTAAAACATCAAATAAACAGATAATCCATGGAAAAAAGTAAAATTGAACTTATAGGATTGTTAGAAAATCATTTTCGACCAGATCTATGCTAGAATCACCTTGAAATTCATTAAAGTTAAGATTTAGGATTGAAAAATGTGCTCACCATGGATTATCTTTGCACGAAGGTACTATCTTCGCACGAAGATAATTACCTTTGCACGAAGATAGGCGCCACTTCACACAAAGTAGTTACCCTCGTACGAAGGTAACCTGGAATGGCTAAAAAAAAAAAAAAGGCATTTTTGATGGTATTGACGAGACGGATGTCTAGAAAAATTTGGTGATTGCAATTTTTTCGAGATTTTAATGTCTAATTCTGGTTGTTCGGGGACACTTAGAGCTACAAAGTACAAATTTGATTATACAATCACAGTTGGTTGAAGATAACGGGGTGGTCACTAATACAGATGTAAAATGATGATCTTCTAGTATAGTGACTATCAATGGGCCTTAACATTTAATCCTCTTTTGATAAAAACTGATTTATCCAGATTTGAGGGGGAATAAAAATTTCACGTATAATGAAGATTCCACATTTTTGAAATCCGCGACCATGCAACTGTATTCGGGTGGTTACGACTGCAGATTATTTGTTGATGCAAAGTGTCTTGGACTTTTCTGTACGAGATCAAAGTGTAGTCAGAATTCATTAGTGATGAGATCAAGTTGATCTCTATTTTTCGTAAAAGTGGGATTGCATAACTGAGTCTTGGAGGAGTTGTTTATCGGATTCTATAGTCACGGTCACGCTGATGCTTGAATCTTCGTACAAGCCGGTTACACACACGACTGCTTAGAGGTAAAAAGTATCCAATTTAACTTTACAAGCCAAATGAACTGTTTTCTGGACTAACCGCCAGGAAATGAGGATGTTTTGTGGTTTTAGTTGCACGGGACTAACGAGGAAGGCTATCTACTTGCAATTCATGACTAAAGAAAATGATATAATTGATCTTTCGGACAAAGAAGTGTACCAGTTGCTTATGGAATATATTATACATTTAAGATTGTTACGAAAGATGAAGATTACATGTTTAATCTTGAACCAAGAGAGAAGATTACTATGTGTTATCAAATGATTTGATTCTGATGAAGATTTGCTAATTGAGAAGATAACCGATTTTCTAATCAACATTCAGGAGTATGCTTAAACGCGATTACGGAAATTGGGATTTCAGATTTTCACGGATATTCATTGATTTGAATTTTATTGTTGTGATAATTCGAAGTTTCTATCAATTGCCAGTTGGGTTTTGAAGATCAGAGGATCGAGCATAGGAGGAGGGCGCTAAATCGAACACGGATGTGGTCAAAGTTGAAATGGAGAAGCTGCATTAATTAATTTTGAGTTGCTGATTATTCAAGAAAATTTGTCGATTAAGCAAATTAGAGGAGGTTAAGAACCATGCAAACATGAACCTGAACTGGAGAAATTGTTTCAAGGGGAATGTAATGTAGATAATGCAAACTAGAATCATCAATCAAGGGGGAATTTGTTGACGCATTCTACGACATCGATAGATACCTTGATTGAAGTTGCAGAATATTCAAACACGACTCTCATATTTCAAGATCAAGATCAAGCGTCGACAATGATGTCTAAGGGGGAAATTGTTGATGCACTTTGTGTCTGTCATTGTACGAATATGCTAGATAGAGTGTGTGTTGAATTTTGTTTAAAATAGATACTAACACACGACCCAAATGCGAAAAAATGGTTTTGTAGTGTCACTTCGTACGAAGTGATAGCTCACTTTGGACGAATGTAATTTCCTCGCTAGAATTTCGCCAGCTTGACAAAATGTATTCTCTTTTGGCATGAATGAATGAAGCATCTACTAATTATGTTTCTAGTCCTTTCTTAATAACATTCTACTGAATTAGTGATATTATGCCCAAACTTCCGTCTAGAACCGCCAGATCCTGGACTTACAAGGAAGTTAGGAATAAAGAATTGGGATTTGTATGCATTCCTCCACCATACAATCACAATTACACCTCTATTCCTATGTCTGAGGAGGAGATAGCCAACATGCCTGACATGGAATATGGGCGACCGAGTATTGTGAAGGTTGAACCAGTCAAGCACAAGAAATTTAAAATCACAAGGCCCGATAAAACTGAAATTAAATTAGAAAATCAGGCCTTCAATAAAACATTCATAAAACCTACTGATGCTTCAAAAATACTGAGACTCTTTGTTTGAGAAAAACGCCATTGTTGATAAACATTTTCAAGTATTAGATAATATTGAGTGCAAAATTTCTCAAAAAACATCTGAACTGCAAAATGAAAAGGAAGAGTCTCAGAACAAATCAATATGCTGTGAGTTTGCTATGATGAATGGTTTGGTTGAATTCATCAAAGAGATTGAATCTAGCAAACAAACTGAATCAACTACATCATTTGATTCTTTGTGTGACTCCTCAGGAACCACTAATTGTGAAAACTCAGAATTAGTTGAACCAGCCGAATCTAGTGATGAATCATCTGAGTAAGTTAAATTGGAATAGATGAAACTAGAATCAGAAACCATGACAGAAGCTCCTGTTGAATTCAGTAATTAATCATCAACAGAAGCTTCTATTTAGACATAGAACATTATTGATTCTGAAACTGCAGAGCAAACGATGTCACTCGAAACTGAGAGCATTGCTCCAGATTCAACGGACATCGTTTGCGAGGGAATGAATGTTACTAACCTGGTTACTTCGCGTGCAGAAGAAGTGATTGTTGAAGATTGGGTAGGTGATGATTGACGTGAAATCATTGTCTCACCAAAATTTAATCCAAATACTTCTACTAGCTAGCGGTAAGTGAGTATCGAACACAAGGAATTGAGGAACTAGTGCTATCAAAAAGGTTGTACTAATATAACTAATTACCTAATTTGCAATAATTTAATTTCAAATTTTGATTGATGGATTGAGACTTTAACTACTTAACAAGTCAAAAATTGGTTTTTTAACAGATTAATAAGGGAATGATCATCTTGAGTTTCTGGTTCAAAACGCATGTGTTTCAATTTTACTAGAAAGAGTCACATAGACATGACTCGTGCTTGATTAACTATTTGTGATAAAAGGGAACAAAGTACTCGGACTATAATGCGAGGTCGTTACCCGATGACCAATTGATTAATACCCAACCCGTAAACCTTCCCGTGATATCTCGGTTGTCAACGACACCAAGAACGTACGAAATAAGCAATTAGCAAAATATTAACCAACAATTACAAGCAATCAATCAACACCCTAACCACCATAACATAGCAATTATTATAGAAATTGTAAATCAAAACACAATTGTTTACCAAACCTTCCACACAAGATGATCACCAAGAATTCTAGCCTTCATGTTCTCGCAATCAAACATACTTCAAATGTTTTGTTCATACGAATCGATAACACCAAAATAATGTTTAGAACTTGTTTTGAATCAATGAAAACACTTAAATTCGCCCATTTTCGCCCTGCAGTTCGTCACAATGATTAGATAGGTGAAAAGGGCTCCATCATTCGACCTAAATGGAGCAGTTACAAATTTCCCATAGCTCACCACCGTAAGCTACGGTGGGCACCGTAGCTTACGGTGGGAAACAATTTCATTACGGCAGTCAGCCACTGTCTTACGGTGGCCTTTTAAGGATGGACTCCACCTTAAGCTACGGTGGCCACCGTAGCTTACGGTGGTCAACAGAAATTTCCCATTTTGCCCTTCTTCAATCTCTCAAGTCCAAAGCCCCAATTAACCACTTGTAATTCCCCGAAAAAGCACATTAAAGTTCCCTCGTTATGCTCTTCAATACCTGTAAAGGCATACGCACCGTAGACATCAAGTCATAACACTTAAATGTTTAAAGTATAGAATATTTGTCATTTTATCGCACTTTCGGGTTGTCCAAAAGACCACCCGTCACATCCCCACACTTAAAGTTGCTTGCCCCAAGCAACCCTTTCACAAAAGTTTCAAACTAACAAGTTATCATCATGTAAACCAAACACCAACAAGTTGCCCCATTATCAACTTTACCTTCATATTTCATAACACACCCCTCACTATACTCTCTTCTCGGCACAAAATAATACTAGCAAGATTGTGCTAGATCACTCAATGCAAGTATGCAAATGTGTGACAATAAGCTTGGATAATAATCAAGTCTTCCACATACCAATTGTCTAATATGCTTATGAATCAAAAGGACTTTCGGGTTGTAACAAGGCTATGTGCAAAGGTGAGAAAATGGTGGGAAATATTCATATAGCTCGTTTAATCGACCCGATTTATTATTACAATCAACTTAAATAGCTAACTCTAACTTTACAACTAACTTCATCATCTTTTTTTTTCAATCATATTGCATCAAGATAACAACTATCGCATTACCACTATTGAAAGAAAGAATACAAACATAACAAGAACAAACTATCTAAACCGGGTCGATTAAAAGGTAGAATTTTGTAGGACATAGGTTTGGGCAACAATTGAAAGGCTACAAGCTCAAATTGGGCTACTAATGTCCAAACCCCCGTCCCGCTCACTACCAAGCTCATATTTGTAATTTATGAGGTCCAACCCCCCAAACCCACACTCAACACACATCCAGACGAGGCTACCTAAATGCCCTCATCATCTTCATAAGCATATAAACTTATGTTTTGACCAGCATCTATTATCCAAGTTCTATTAACACAATGTACATACCACGACTCAATCAAACGAAAAACATTAAATTTCTCAATCACCACTATGTGGCTCAATCCTCACCAAGAAAGAAAGGAATGGAATTGGATACCAATGTGTCATGCATAATATGGTAGTACATTTAAACGTTGGCAACTGTTTAGTTTGGTTCACAAAATTTTTTCAAAATCGCAAAAATTTCCCCATACCCACACTTGGGATACATTGTCCCCAATGTATGGCTTTGAAGGAAAAGATCACTCAAGTTATTTCCAAAATCACCTATTCGATCAAAAACTCAAATCCCAATATTTCTTTTTGTATCAAAACTCAACCACAAACCAAAAACCCATCACAGCGATCAACTATGTTACACCCGACCTTCCCAACCATAAACAAAATGCAACAAAATAAAGCTACACTACTGTACAAAGGAAGAACAGAACCTGATCAATAGTAGCACGGCTGAGGAGGTCCGAAGATGGAAGTCATCATATCCGAAAATTCGTTGAATGCAAACGCGCCACTTCCTCCTTCTTCTTGTTGTTGCCCAGAGCTTTGCTACTGCTGCTCATACCGAGGGTGCACCCACTGAGAATGATGCATCAGCGGTGTTGGGTAAGAAACACTACCGTCACAGGGTGGTAAGATCGAGTAATCAACTGGCTGTGGGTCTACAACCACCGGACGCCCTGCATGCCAATCATCATGCATCCTAGATTCTGATCATCCAAATATCCGTTATTGATTTCCTGCTCAAAGGCGTAAGCATGAGCACGGTTCCAAGATTCTTGTCTATCAAAATTGTGCCTCAATGCACACTCCATGCTTGCGCCCATGAATGTCTGATGATCAAAAAACGTCCGCTCGGCTCCACTCCGGTTATCGAACACCGAAAGCCTTTGACTTTCGAATATATCTTGCATTGTACCTTCGTGAGCCCAATTCGGCTCATATAGGTATCTCGAAAAGTCAAGGAACCCTCCGGTTGGAATACTAATTGACCCCTCTTGCTCAACATTCAGTGGGGCAACATGTGGGTCATTCATGTAGTCCTCATCCCCACTTGGGCCCTCTTCCTCACTTGCCGGCTCATCTTCTTCACCCGGTCAAAGTGGCCGCGCGTCAGCCTTCAGAACTCTCCATCGTTGACCCTCGCTTTTCACTTTCTGGCTCATCTTCCTTTCTTTGTGCTAATCTGTTGATTTGATCATTGAATAATTCAGCCTGCCACTCTTCTGGCTAACCATGCAACGGACCAGATGTCCATCGTGGCTTTGACCCTCGATCAGGCACATCTTCTTCTGTGTCTTCATCACTACTACCCTGCATTACTAACCGTCTTTTTCTTGGAGCCGGTTTACTTGAAGAACCCACTGTTTATTTTCCTTTTCTCCCCATTACAACTCTGCAAAGCATAAACATGACAAAACACATATTATTCATCTTCTCAAAACCCACACATCCCCACACTTGCTTATTACTATAGTCATGGACACTAGTCAAAATATTAGTTCAACATATGCAAAATTTTGAACAATATTCTCCCAACATTAGTAAAATTTTTCCCAAATCATATTTTCATCACAAAACTAGCTTCCATAACCATAATCAGTCAAAACCCAATCAAGTTCTTCTCAAAATAATCAATTGTAAGCAAGCATGGGTTTATGTTAATCTAGTACTTACAATCCTACAAAACAATGATAATAATGTAAGAAATTACATACCTTGGCTTGTAGAAAAAGAAGAACCTAAAAACTTGAAGATTAACAAAAACCCACTAGAACCCTAAAAAATTTTGGATCAAAAAGTTCCACTTTGATCCCCCAAATGATGGAATTGACCAAATGCAAGCACACAATTGAAATCCTTGCAAAATTTTGGCCAAAATAGACCCAAAAATCACTTGATTTGGTCAGAAATTGAAGGGTTTATGTAGATGAAGATGGATGTGTTCTTGAAGGTAAATAAAGGGGAAGAGAAGGACAATGTGGCTGAAAAGTGTGCAGAAAATGGGTGGGGAGGTATTAATTCCCGTGTTTAAAAACCCTGTTTTGCGCACCCTAGGAACCCAGATGCCACCGTAAGCTATGGTGCCCACCGTAGCTTACGGTGGGAAAGTTTTTAGAAAGGCCGTAAGACAGAATCTGAGTACCGTAAGGGATTTTGGAACCCGCCGTAGCTTACGGTGGGGACCGTAAGCTATGGTAGGTATTGGCAAATTTTTTTTAATAAAAACTAATAAGACACAATGTACCTATTTTAATCTACCACCCCCTTGAAAATTCATGTTGTCCTCAACACCGTGTATGGGAAGGTTCGAAAAACTTCCTAACACTTGTTTCAAACACAAATCAACAAGTACAGATAAAGACGTGAAACAAACTAAACAAACTAAAGAACAACAAAGTATTTACAGTACCAAACGTGGGCCTTTTGCATTAATTCTCATCCAAGGGCTGTAAGATGTAGCCCACTTTATCAAGTTCAAGATGCTTAGTATCATTCCCCTCCAAGTACGGTTTGAGCCGATGCCCATTCACCGTTTGCTTCTTGTCGGTCCGTTCATCCACGATATCAACATCTCCAAACCTTGCCACACGTGTAATAACATATGGGCCCAGCCACTTGCTTTTTAATTTGCACGCGAACATCTTTAACCTTGAATTGAACAACCATACCTTTTCACCCGTTCAAAAATTCCCTTCTGAATCTTTGCATCACGAACCTTCTTGAGTTTATCCTTGTATGCAGCTGCACACTCATATGCTTCATCTCGAATCTCTTCGATCTCACTCAATTAAAGTTTCCGGATCTTCCCCGCTTCATCATAATCGGCGTTTACCGTCTTAATGGCCCAACGCCCCCTATGCGCCAACTCCATTGGTAAATGGCACCCCTTCCCAAACACCATCTGATAAGGAGTTGTACCAATAGGAGTCTTGTAGGCTGTGCGGTATGCCCACAACGCATCATCCAATTTACTTGACCAATCCTTTCTGTCTGTTTGCACCGTTTTCATTAAAATTTCTTTAATCTGCCGGTTAGACACTTCGACCTGTCCGCTGGTTTGTGGATGATATGGTGTGGCAACTCAGTGGTTCATATTGTATCTCTTCAATAATTTGCCAAAATTAAAATTCTTGAAATGTGAACCGCCATCACTGATTATAACACGTGGAATTCCAAAACGAGCAAAGATATTTGATTGCACAAACTTACATACAACCGAATGAACGTTAGTCCGCGTCGGTATGGCTTCAATCCACTTCGAAACATAGTCCACGACCACCAATATAAAAAACCCGTTTAAACTTGGAAACGGCCCCATGAAGTCTATTCCCCACACATCAAAGATTTCTACTACCAAGATAGGTTGCATGGGCATTTCATCCCTCTTTGAAATACTCCCCAACTTCTTGCAATTCAGACAATTCTGGGCAAACTCACATGCGTCTTTAAAAATTGTGGGCCAATAGAACCCGCACGTGAGCACCCGGTACCCCGTCTTATGACCGCTAAAGTGTCCCCCACAAGCGGCAGAGTGGGCATGAGTTAAGATTTCAGCCACTTCCGATTCCGGAACACACCTTCTAATTACTTGATCGGGCCCAAAAGGTTCATCCCATATGTACTGTTTAACTTGTACCATGAACTGTTACCGTCTTCTCTTTGTCCAATGTCCGGGAATAGCTCCCGTGGCCAAATAGTTTACGTAATGTGCGTACCACAGAGCCGTAGAAGTAGAGACAGCGAGCAACTGTTCATCTGGAAGTCGTTCATTAATCTCACCTAAATCATTAGCCCCTTCAATTGGAATCCGAGACAAGTAGTCCGCCACCACATTTTCACTTCCCTTTTTGTCTCGAATTTCCATGTCAAATTTTTGCAACAAAAGTACCCATCGAATCAACCGAGGTTTAGCATCCTTCTTTTCCATTAAATATCATACTGCGCTATGATCAGAATAAACCACCACTTTGCTCCCCCAAATATATGACCGGAACTTGTCTAAGGCATACACCACCGCTAATAATTCTTTCACGGTTGTGATGTAATTCAGTTGCGCCTCGGACAGAGTTTTACATGCATAATAGATCGCCACCAGCTTTTTATCAGCCCTTTGCCCCAAAACTGCTCCAATAGTTGTATCGCTGGCATCACACATGATTTCAAACGGTTTTGACCAATCCGGTGGCTGCAAGATAGGGGTCTTCACCAACTGTTCCTTCAAAACATTAAAGGCTTGCAAACATTCATCAGTAAAATCAAATGGAACATCTTTCAATAATAAGATTACATAAGGGTTTAGTAATTACACTAAATCCCTTAATAAATCATCTATAAAAACCAGCATGTCCCAAGAATGACTTACCCCTTTAACATTTTTAGGAGGAGATAGCGATGAAATTACACGAATTTTTGCTTTGTCTACCTCCATCCCTTTTTCGGACACAACATGGCCCAACATAATACCTTCTTGAACCATGAAATGAACTTTTTTTCCGAGCTCAGCTCTAAGTTCTTCTCGACACATCCTTTTAAAACTTTTTTCTAATTCGTCGAGACACGACTCAAAGCTTGTGCCAAAAATAGTGAAGTCATCCACAAACAGTTCAAGCGACTCTCCAACCATGTCCGAGAATATACTCATCATACATCGTTGAAAAGTTGCTGGAGCGTTGCACAAGCCAAATGGCATTCGTCTAAAGGCGAAAGTACCATAAGGACATGCAAAGGTGGTTTTGTGTTGGTCATCAGGATGAACAGCAATTTGGTTGCATCCTGAATACCCATCCAAAAACAGTAGTATTTTTTACCTGAAAGTTTTTCAATTATTTGGTCAATGAAGGGTAATGGAAAATTGTCCTTAGAGGTTGCGGTATTCAATTTTCTATAATCAAAACAAACACGCTACCCGATGACCGGTCAGGTGGCGATTTGATCACCATTTTCGTCCTTAACAATTTGAATACCAACCTTTTTGGCACTACCTGGGGAGGACTTACCCAAGCACTATCGGATATAGGATAGATAATACATGCATCCAACCATTTGATTACCTCCTTTTTCACTACCTCCCGCAGATTCGGTTCAATCTTCTTTGTGCTTCCCTCGACGGCTTGGCCTCATCATTTATAATTATCTTGTGCATAACAATAGATGGGCTGATTCCCTTCAAATCAGCAATTGTCCATCCTATGGCCGCCCGATTCGCCTTGAGCACCCTTAACAATTCGTGCTCTTGAGCCGCTTCTAAATTAGAGGCAATAATGACAGGTAATGTGTCATTATCCCCTAGAAATATGTATTTCAAATGGCTCGGCAATTCCTTCAACTCTAAGATTGGGGGCTCCTCCAAAGATGGTTTCGTACCTGAATTAATTTCCACCGGTTTAAATTGATGAGTCCATGGCGGTCGCCGCTCTTTCATTGCCATCATATCCTTTTTTCTTCCTCCACTCGTAAATCACTAGCATGTACCTGCTCAAACACATCACAAACACAAACACAAGCATCCTCTTCTGCATATTCATGTGGGTCACACCCATCCACTAAATCTGCCATGAAACACGCGTCAACACCAACAGAATTAGATGTATTAGTAAATTCATTTAATCGCATTTTTCTGTTACCGAATGTCATGTCAACCATACCAAGTCGACAATCAATTACGACATGAGCGTTGCTTAAGAATGGCCGGCCCAAAATAACATTCTGTTGTTGTTTTGGGTCAGCAGACGAGTACTCAAGTACCAAAAAGTCTACCGGGTAGTAGAACTCATCAAACCTTTTGGACCATCCCTCGGGGTAATTTGTGAGACAAATCGGCTAAAACCAATGTCATCTCAACCCTAGCCAACGGACCAAAATCATATTGGTCATATAACCCACCGGTAATATACTTACCCCGGCTCCAAGATCTAGCAACGCTTTAGATATTGGAAAATTTCCTCTTGGAGCTTAGGAGGAAGAATTCCTTTAAGCACCGCACTAACCTGTTCGATCAGATCTACCCGCTTAGCCAACTTCTTTTTTTGTTGTCTCTTTTGAGTGCATAATTCTTTTAAGAATTTTGCATAAGCGGGTAGTTGCTTTATAGCATCAAGCAACGGAAGGTCACTTTCACTTGTTTAAACACATCTAAGAGTTCTTCCTTTTGAGGACCCCTTGTTGAAATAAAATTTTTCATTCCCGGGTCAATTAAAGCGGAAGGAAACGGGACTTGACTCGGTCCCCCTTCCTACTTTGGTTCATTTAATAATTCACCCAACCTCGGTTTATTAGTTACATTTTCAACAATACGGTCCCTTGACACATTTGATTATGAGGCCTCATCCTCATTACTCTCATTACCCGTAATATCCTCAACCACCCCTTCAACCAAAACCGGTTCCAAATTTGCTTTAAATTCTTTACCGCTTCGTAAAACACTTACATGGTTAATATTAATATTACGTGAAGTATTATGAGAGGGATTTACCTTAGTGTCACTCGGAAGTTGACCCTTACCCTTTTTAAGCTCCACAACCTCAGATGCGAGTTGACCCATTTGTGTGGTAAGTGCTTGGATGCTTTTGTCACGGACTTCGTCCTTTTGTAAACGAGCCTCATCAAGTTGATTTCTCTGTTGCATGCCTTGTTGCATCATGCGGAGCATATCCATCACTTCACTACCGCTCGATGAATTTTGACCCATATTTTGCACTTTGGTCACCCCCTTGTTGACTTTGACCTTGATACCATTGACCATTTCCACCCCTAAAGTTCCCTTGATTATATTGTGGACGAGGAGCAAAACTCCGTTGAGCTCCTTGGAAATTAGGGTTGGCTTGATTCGCCGGGTTCCCATAGGGGAAATTCGGATGATTACGTAACCTGGGGTGGTATGTGTTCGAATTCATGTTGAAGTTTCGACCACCCCCTCCAATTGCATTCACCTCCTCGACTTGATTTGCATTTACTCCCACCAAGCATACCTCCACTGCATGACGAAGTTTATTAGAATTAGTACAACATTATATACCTGGTTTGATGCTTGTGCTTCTCCATCCTCCATCGCATACACTTGAGACCTTGTGATTACATGTCTAGCTCGCTTTGACGATTGTGCTTTCCTTTTTGATGTGACCGCCATTTGTTCTAGAAATGCTCAATCGTCTTGCTCATAGTTTGTTCCAAAAGTACCATTTGTGATAGACATTAAATCCAGAGCATCCTCTGAGCTTAAACCTTCATGAAACACATTCAACAACTCCCACAATCATGATGAGGACAATTCTTCAACATCATGTTGAATCTTTCAAATGTCTCATGAAACATCTCACTTGGTTGTTCTTGGAAACTCCTTATACTCCGCCTTGCTTCATTTGTCTTTTGGGCCGAAAAAAATTCTTCGAGAAATCTTTGTTGCATATCGGCCCAAGTATAGATAGATGCGGATGGCAAAGTATGAAACCACCTCTTCGCTTTGTTTTCCAACGAGAATTGAAACAACACCAATTTAACATCATCCGACGAGAATCCTTGCCCCCAATAGTGTTGCAAATGGAATCATAAGTCTCCAAATGGAAGTACGGTTCCTCTGTGCTAGACCCTTATACTTCGGCAAGCTTTGCAATGCAGTCATCCTAACCTCAAATGTCCTCCCGTCCGGGCGTTGAGGTATCACTACCGGAGAAGGATTATTAGTAATAACCGGACGAAAATGCGCTTCAACCCCCCGCACTACCTCTCGATGATGTCGACGCGGGCACCCAATGGTACTCTTGGTCGGCCCACTGGACCTTGTCTTAACCCTTGAGGTACAAAGTGTTGTTGAGGTGGAGGTTGATGCATCGGTCTTTGAAATTGCGGTTGTTGATGTTGCACTTGGAGTTGTTGTAGAGGCATTGGTTGTTGGAACGGTGGCCCTTGAGGACGAACTTGTTGCACCCCCGTAGGTTGCCTTTGTGGGTACCCCATTCCCCCTTGAGGTCCCAAGTTACCTCCTTCGCCCCTATAATAGTAACCTTCATCTTCATAGCCTCCAAATTCTTCTTCATAACCATCATCATACCCGTCTCCTCCTACACCAAATGTTTGAACAAACTGTGAAGAAGGATTATGGGAACACGGTTGGTTTGGTGGTTGAAATGTAGGTGAAGTATGGATAATGGTGGAGCTAGGTAAAGGTTGATTTGGTAAAGGGTATTGGGTGGATGAGAGTTGACCGGATGTGGGATAGAAAGATGAGAATAGTGGTACTAATGATGCGGCGTTAGATGGGTCAACTTCATGTGTCCACGTTGGGTCAGTAGTGGAATTTAGTGGAGGTGTAAATGGTGAGGTTTGGTTTGTGGTGGTAGGCAATTGTTCCATGGTATTGAGTGGTGAATTAGGTGTGGATGGTGTTGTTGGTGAACCACTAATCTTGTTTTCTCGTAACAAAAACCTTCTGCGACGTAAGGTTCATTCAATCTCCGGATCAAATACCAATGGTGATAGCTTGTTTGAGCCTCTAGTATGCATACACCTATAAGAACCTGCACACTAACACAACCAGCGTAAACCCGAAAAAAATAACAAACTATACTAACACAAAATAACACACGTTGCGCACAATTCCCCGGCAACGGCACCAAAATTTGACGTGAAGTCGTTGTCTCACGCAAATTTTGATACAAATACTGCTACTAGCTAGCGGTAAGTGAGTATCGAACACAAGGAATTGGGGAACTAGTGCTATCAAAAAGGTTTTGCTACTATAACTAATTACCTAATTTGCAATAATTTAATTTCAGATTTTGATTGATGGATTTAGACTTTAACTACTTAACAATTCAAAAATTGGTTT
The DNA here is from genome assembly GCA_947069175.1 of Scalesia atractyloides. Taxonomy (NCBI): domain Eukaryota; kingdom Viridiplantae; phylum Streptophyta; class Magnoliopsida; order Asterales; family Asteraceae; genus Scalesia; species Scalesia atractyloides. Next base: position 43,795,381 of record CAMTDV010001632.1, read on the forward strand.
GTTAACAGATTAATAAGGGAATGATCATCTTGAGTTTCCGGTTCAAAACGCATGTGTTTCAATTTTACTAGAAAGAGTCACATAGACATGACTCGTTCTTGATTAACTATTTGTGATAAAAGGGAACAAAGTACTCGGACTACAATGCGAGGTCTTTACCCGATGACCAATTGATTAATACCCAACCCGTAAACCTTCCCGTGATATCTCGGTTGTCAACGACACCAAGAACGTACGAAATAAGCAATGTGCAAAATATCAACCAACAATTACAGCAATCAATCAACACCATAACCACCATAACATAGCATTTATTCTAGAAGTTGTAAATTGAAAACAAATGTTTACCGAACATTCCACACAAGATGATCACCAAGAATTCTAGCTTCTCATGTTCTCGCAATCAAACATACTTCCAATGTTTTGTTCATACGAATCGAGAACACCAAAATAATGTTTAGAACTTGTTTTGAATCAATGAAAACACTCAAATTCGCCCCTTTTCGCCCTGCAATTCGTCACCAATGATTGGATAGGTAAAAAGGCTCCATCATTCGACCTAAATGGAGCAGTTATAAATTTCCCATAGCTCATCATCGTAAGCTACGGTGCCCACCGTAGCTTACGGTGGGCAACAATTTCATTACGGTAGTCAGCCACTGTCTTACGGTGGCTTTTTAAGAATGGACTCCACCTTAAGCTACGGTGGCCACCGTAGCTTACGCAGCAGAAATTTCCCATTTTGCCCTTCTTCAATCTCTCAAGTCCAAAGCCCCAATTACCACTTGCAATTCCCCAAAAAAGCACGTTAAAGTTCCCTCGTTATGCTCTTCAGTACCTGCAAAGGCATATGCACCTGTAGACATCAAATCATAACACTTAAACGTTTAAAGTATGGAATATTTGTCATTTTATCGCATTTTCGTGTTGTCCAAAAGACCACCCGTCAATGATGAGGACGACGGTGTTGAATTGCTTGATTTAAAAATAAAAATTCAGAAAAACAATTGTTTAAATTCTGAAAAGTCAAACAATATTTCAATATCTAAAGATGTTGTGAATTGTGTGGGCTCTGTTTTTAAGAGCGATGAATGTTTAAATACTTGCTTTGATTTAGTTTCTGATTGCTTAAATTCAGTTATTTTGCCAAATAAATATGATATATCTAAGAATCTGTTGGTAAAACAAACTAAACAAGGTGGAGAAACAACGTATATCCCACCTAATCAAAGTCAAAAATTGTGTGTGATGATCATCTAGATACTAAAATTGCAAAAACACAAGAGGTAAATAAGCAATATAGAAATCAAAGTTAGCCTTCTCGTCAAGACCTGGGATCCACACAGGTCTTCTAGTTCTGAAAGGGCTGATAGATCTCCAGCTAAGCCTTATGTGAAACGTCAAATATGTTACACATGTGGCATTGCTGGTCACCTTGCAAGAAATTGTCAGCATCGCCCTAAAATCTCATTGAAGGAGAGCATCAGAAGGCTCCAAAAGGGAACAACAACCGCACTAAATAGGGGAAGATTGAAAAATCTAAACCTGGTAAGAGTTTGGATTCCAACGTGAAGCCTTCTGATTAAGATTGGAACAAGGCTAAGCAATTGAACTGTAAAATTCATTTGAAGTCTTCAAATTCAAAATCGCAAAACACAAAAGTTTTGAGAAATAACAAGCAAATTTGGAGACCTAAAAGCCCTGTTCAAACCGCTTCTTCTAAATTGTCGTGTTCTGCAAATGGACCTATCTATTCTAAAAACAACTTGGTTGGATGCAAGTCACTTATGTGAATGATAAGGGTTTTCCCACCGCCAATATGGCCTGAGTACCCAAATCTAACTGATCCCGCATAATGCGTAGGAACAGCTATGGAGGCTGTTTTTAGACTTTGGGTGATTGATAGTGGTTCTTCCAGGCATATGACTGGCAAGTTATCCTAACTAAGTGATCTTGAAGAATTCAATGGTGGATTTGTTGCTTTTGCGGGAGGAGAGAATGGAAAGATCATCCAACAAGGCATTGTAAGGAATGGTGATTTCTGTTTCAAGGAAGTAAACTACGTTCCTAAGTTGAACCATAGTCTGCTGAGTATCTCTAATTTTAAAACCAGGATCTTATTCATGAGGATTGGATTTTACTAAAATCTGACAGAAAAGGAAACACTTATGTAATTGACATGAACAAATCACCTACTGAAAGCGTTACCTGTTTGTTTCCAAAAATCTTTGAACATAATGCTATGTTGTGGCATCGTCGTTTGGGACATTCAAATGTCAAAAATCTGAACCGTCTAGCTAAATTAGGGTTGGTAAGGGATGTACATGTAAAAGACTTCATTACTTTCGAAAAATGTGTATGTTGTGCTAAGGGTAAACAACATTGAAAGCCTGACTTTCCTAAGTCTGTAAACACAATTAACAGTATGATGTAGCTCCTTCACATGGATCTCTTTGGTCTTGTAAACGTGCTAAGCATCTCAGGAAAATAATATTGTTTAATAATAATTAATAATGATTATTCAAGTTTTACTTGGGTTTTCTTCTTAGCTACCAAGAGTGAGATTGTAGAGCTCGTTAAATGTTTTATTATCTTTATGGAGAATCAGACTAACAAGAAGGTGAAAGGAATTCGAAGTGAAAATGGCACCGAAGTTCAAGAATGTAGAGCTGGACTTCTTTTGTACTCAAAGGAGAATAGCTAGACAGTACAATGTTGCTAGAACTCCACAGCATAATGGGGTAGCGGAAAGAAGGAATAGAACCCTGATTGTAGCAGCTCGTACTATGTTGTGTGCTCTAAACTCCCAGTCTTTTTCTAGGACGAGGTGATAACTACAATGTGCTATGTTTAAAACAAACTCATAATCAACAAAGCACGTATGAAGCCGCCTCACGAAGTACTGTTGTTAAAAGACCTTCTTTGGATCATTTTAGAGCTTTTGGTTGCCCATGTACCCTGTTGCACTTAGATGCAATCCCAAAATTTGATGCTAGGGTAGATGAGTCTTAGTTTATTAGTTATGCTGGTAAAGCTGCACACGAGAACAAGACAACATATAGAGTGTACAACAAGAAGACAAGACAGATTGTCGAGTCGTTCGATGTACAATGGCTTGAGGAGAACCCGACAGACGCTAGAAATGGGCCATTCACTCTAGACGAATAATCGAAATGATTTGTTTTCTAATGATACATTCCAGACGAGTATGTGGTAGATGAATCAGTAGAGGAACCTGTGGTGGAACCACTAGAACCTGTTGAAATTGAGAATTTGACAAATTTGTCGCAAACACGAACTGTTCCCGAATCTGTTGTACCTACTAATGTTCAGAGGAATCACCCTGTAGAGAATGTAATGGGACCCATTAGGGCTGGGGTGTTGACCAGAAGTCAAATAGGAGTTATCAACACATGTCTATACTCATGCTTCATCTCACAAATCAAGCCAAAAACTACCCAAATGGCCCATCGAGAACCAAGTTGGGTAGATGCAAAGTAGGATGAACTAAACCAATTTGAGAAAGTGAAAGTATGGAGATTGGTTAAGTTGCCTGTAGGCAAGAAAGCACTTGGAACCAGATGGGTTTATGGAAACAAAAGGGATGATAGTGGAGTAATCGTTAGAAACAAAGCAAGACTGGTAATGCAGGGTTTTAGACATATTGAGGGGCTTAATTATGACGAGGTGTATGCCCCTGTTGCTAGATTAGAAGCCATTCGAATATTTCTAGCATATGTTTCATTCAAAGGGTTCACAGTCTATCAGATGGATCTGAAGACGACATTTTTGTATGGCAAAGTGAAAGAGGAAATATATGTTGAACAGCCTCCCAGTTTTGTTAATCCATGATATTCTGGACATGTCTACAGGCTTGACAATGCATTGCATGGGTTAGATCAAGCACCTCGTGCATGGTATGCTACTTTGACTAAGCATCTCTTAGAAAACAGATACATTCGTGGAATCATCGATCCCTTTTTATTCATAGGGTTGGAGAGACCAAATCTAGTGCAAATTTATGTGGACGACATTATCTTTGGGTCCACTAGTGATGCAATGTGCAAAAGAGTTTGAAGAGCTCATGAAAAAGCAACTCGAAATGAGTGCCTTAGGAGAAATGAATTTTTTTTGGGTTTGCAAGTTCATCAAGACCCAATAGGTATACTGTTTCATCAGGGAAATTATGTTGACGATATCATTGTAAAATTCAAACTTCAGGCTGCGAAGTCTACAGCACTCCTATGGCAGAAAGACCAGTTCTGGCCGAAGATCTAGAAGGAGAAGCTGTTGATGAGACATTATATCAGTCCATGATTGGCTGGTTGATGTATTTGACTGCTAGTAGACCGGATATTATGTTTGTTGTGTGTTAGTGGCACGCTATCAGGCCACTCCTAAACTTTCTCATCTAAATGTTGTCAAGAGAATTTTCGATATCTTAAGGGCAAGCCTAGGTTTGGTCTTTTGTATCGAAGGGATTCCCATTTGATTTATGTGCTTTCTTTGAAAGTAATTTTGGAGGTGCAGGTAGGGATATGAAGTTAATATCCTTGGATGCTAGTTCTTGGGAGATAGACTCATCTCCTGATAGTGAAAAACAAGCAAACTGTTTCACTTTCAACTGTGGAAGCTTAGTATGTTGCTGCTTCAGCTTGCTGCTCCCAGGTGATATAGATCCAACATCTCTCATACTCCTTATTTTGTGACAATGATACAACTATTTAGATAGTGAAAAATCTAGTGTATTTTTTGAAAACCAAGCACATTGCCATCAAAATTAATTTTATTTGTGACATATTCAACCAGGGACTCATTTCAATAGAACAAATACACGCTGAAGAGAATGCTGCGGATTTGTTCACAAAACCGGTTGATCGAGCATGTTTTTCTACTCTTCTTGAACTACAAAAAATGGTCGAATTCGAGGACCGAAGATGATCACACAAAAACATTTTTCTTCACTTGCATAAATTTGTTTCTTAAAATTATTTTTCGTTTATTCTTTTTACTTTCAATTTTAGGCAAAGGATGTAGTCTCTCAAGAAAAAAAACATTATAAAATAAAAAAAACAAAAACATTATAAAATAAAAAATATATAAAAACATTAAAAAAGCAGAAAAATTACAAAATTAGTTTTTGCAAAGCCTTTTGATCTAATGCGGGAAATGAAATAAATTTTCACTGTGTGGATTAAGGCTGATTCATACAAGACCAATATTGAAATGGTTTGACTCTAGAGCGATATGTTGGTAGGCTTTATCCTGATGGCTGGAAACTTTGACTGGTTCTATGCAGAACATAAAAAATTACATTATAACCGTAGGAAAGAACGTCACTTGGAATTAGGATATTTCTATTTGAATTCTTGTGTGATATCCCAATACACACAATTTTGTTCTAGTTTTGAAATCTTTTCTTACAAACTCGTTTATCTCCTCTGTTTTGTGTAAGCAAAGACCCGGAGGTGCTAGGCAACGTCAGCTTCTACTACATCCAGATACATGCTGACCTAGTTGTACGTTGTTGCTCTATAGATCAATTACACATGAAAGAGGCCCTCTAGTGCCCAAAAGAAACCCGAATATATCAAATTGAAAAATTCATTTGATTTGTATATTATATTCATCTCTTTGCGAATGATCTATTATGTTCTCCTCTCAACCAAGTCCTAGTAAAGGTTTTAGAATATTAGAACAGGCTTGTGAAAAGACGTGGTAGGGAAACTGCATGCATGATAGAGTGTTCTGATTCCAGGACTTGATTGTTATTTTTTTTGGGTGTTCATCTTTAAATAAACCAAAACATGATAAATTAGTTGTACACTGTTATATGGAAAATGCCTAAGGAAATGAGTTTAAGTGGACAAACATAGTTGCAATTGCTCGGATCATCCAAAGTAAATCAGTGTTGATAAGTGTAGTCTGGCCCGAAACACTATGATTTGATCCCGTAAGAAAAGGCTTGCAAATGGTTATGTGTATATATGTAGTTATTATTTTTATTATTGGTAAATTGTTTAAAATGTGACCTCGTTCAAGAACTTAAAAGGACAAATTTTCTTCACAATTCGTTTTCTTTAAAGGGGTTGTTGGTCTCGGAATCAGAGCTGGTCCCACCGCACGCTTGGTAGGACCCACAAAATCTTAAAATGGGTGTTTGTTTCGGTGACAGGCATAAAATCTTAAAGGGCAGGGTAATGATAACTAAAAATTGTGACGGTTGTTTTTAAAGTAAAAGTGATACCCTTTTGTTTTCTTTTTCAAAAACACCTTTCTTTTCAATTCATCATTTTCAAGAACATTCAACAAATAACTGTTTACTAATCAGAAAATGTTTGGATTAAAGTCAAAGAGTAAATGTTGGTTTCGGATTGCTAATTTTGGTCTGAAAGACTGTTTCTTAGGGTTTTTTGAATGTTTTTGAATATTGAAGGGATCGATGATGTTGTAGTTGTGTGGTGACTCTTCAATAGAATAGATATAGGTGGTCACTTTTCAACACCCTGAAATTGTCCGTTTTGCCCTCAGATAGTGTGCGGGTGATTATTCTGACTTGCATTTTACCTATATACCTCGCACACGCTGGTTTAACAGATTCCCCCCCCCCCCGCACACTGATTATTACTAGTGTGCTATCACAAGGATGTGCGGGTTGACTATGTTGACCAAAAGGGTGTATGGGTTGACTAGTTGACCAAAAGAGTGTGTGATCTGTTTTTTTTTACTAACCTACCCCTTGTACACAGTGAAAATTGACCAAATTTCCCTCGCACACATGTGTCTGGTCCGCACACTCTTATGTCGACCGCACAATAACTAATCATTGGGCCTCGTTGTTTGTTGTTTGGGCCTGATCATTTTTAAAACTAATTGATATAATCAGTTATTTTATTTTTTACTCAAAGTTAATTTTTAATAAAAGGTTTTAACCTAGGGATAAAAGGTTTGACCAAGTTTCACGGTCAAACATGAGAACTTCTTGAATGTGCGTATATGATATTCATCTGATCCGAACCGTTTGATGCAAATTCGAGAAAGAAGGTAACTGATAAATCTATGCACGTTCCTGGTTTTGAAAAGAGTATGAACATTTCTTGTATTCTCGGAGAACCACCGAAAGGTCACGAAGAATTCAAGTCAATGATCATGGGATTGAGCACATACCGGTTGTGCACACGCTCTAGGAGAGAATCCCATCATATGTGAAGATTGGATAAGAGATTTTTAGAATATGCGTCAGCTCAGAAGATAGAAGTGATTCGATCAACAATTCAATAAAAGGAAATCCTCAGTACATAACAGACAATTAGAGAGGTGTTACTTTTTGGAGATGCTGCTGATGATCTTGTAGAGTTTGACAAAGAAAAGATTGTGCTTTTTTTAACGAAAATAAGCTATAAAGGCACTTATCCTCCCACGAAAAAGAAATTGCTTCATCCGTATTGGAGATTTCTGGCTCATATGTATCTGGTTTGCACAGTGGAAACAAGAGCATGATTGATACTCTTACAATCAGGCAAACGTCAGGTGGTCACCTTAGTTGAAGGATGGAAACTTAACTACTCCAACTGTATTTTTGATGATATGATGGAAAATGTTAATACCATAAACAATAAGTACTTGTTTAAGTTCCCAAGGTTTATTCAAATGATTTTGGAAGCCAAGTACCCATCTTTGCCACAAACTGTTAGTATTTACGACACCAAGATGATGAATCACATGGTGTTCAGTTTATTGAAACAAGTGAGAACGGATGTTCAAGTGCAGTATCAAAATAAGAAGTCGTTGGTAAAATTTTGTGTTTTTGTGAGATTACATAACCAACTGTTGCACCGGTAAATGCAAGTGTGGCTGATGAACATGATGTAAAGATCATAGATGCGCCACCGAGAGTTGAAGAGCTGGTTGGAAAGATTGTTTTAACTGGGGTTGAAAGCGAAGGAGAGAATGTGTTCGAGGAAATGTTGGTAGATGATGCAGAGTTTAATGCGAAGATGGGTAAAATTGGAACAGGGACTAACATAGAAAGCCTCACAACAGACAGGCCTATCGAAGATCAACCATTGAGTTTGAATCCTCCTCACACTGAAACTGTTGAGTCAATATCTACTGAAACTGAGAATGTGACGGAAGATCCCACGACTGATCTTCATCCTAGGAAACCAAGTAGAAGAGATCCTAGGTTCAATCATGAAACAACTGATGTGACAAGCACAAACCTAGAACCGACTATGCCTGTGGTTACTAAATAACCACATGTTTCTGTTTCTAGAACACCTGTGAGTGTTGCTTTTATCAAATTTCTTACTAATCCAAGGGTCGTTGAGTATATGCCGGCTGCTAAGACTAGGGAAGGATCAAGTAGTGCTCCTTCAGAAGCAGATGTGTGTAGGTACCCTAGTCCTTATGGATCTTGACAGAATTGTCTATCTAATCTAGAGTGCGGAATCCCCAAGATCAGATTTCACAGAAAACTACAAGAACAAGAACACAAACACAAAGAATTCTTTCAAACTGTCTTGTATTGGTTATCTAACACAAAGTGTTTACAATCAATTCAAGACTCTCTCTCTAAACTCTCTGAATCAATTCTTTCTGCAACTGAACAATAGATGGAGCAACCTTAACCCTAATCACAGCCTCCCTTTATATAGAGATAAGTTATGCTCATGGGCTAGGGTTTCCTACATGGACTGCTAATGGGTTTAAGGCCCAATTCACCTACCATGCACTATTCTATGTCTAGTTCAGCCCAATTACTTCTAATTCACTAATACAAAACTAAACCCGCTAACCGTTTATCATTTTACTAATTACAAGATATCCAAAGACCAAATCTAAGCTGTTGTCACAAATATGCACCAACAAACTCCCCCTTGACAATAGCTTCATAAAATAACTTTGTCTTCAGACTTCTTGCAATCTTCAACATCTTTAAAAAACGTTGGTCTTTGGATAGCTTTAGCTTTAACAACTTCTGTCGCAACAGACTCCGCCTAAGCTGATGTATCCAATCACAAACCGTCTAAATTGTTAGTGTTTGAGTTCCAGTTTAGTCCTTGCATAGCAATCTTCAAAAACTCTTCAACCTTGACTGCAATATAGAAAGGAAGTTCTACCATGCATCCAAGAAATCTCTTCTTCACCAAACTTCTCAGCAACTCACTGCTACAATCTGTATACTATAAAACAAACATCTCAAGAAACCATAAGAATTTTTCAACACAAGTTAAACAAATTATTATTATTCAAGAGATAGTCAAACTGTATCCAGATTAAGCACTTCTCAACTCAAATAACACACTTCAAAAATTTGTAAACACCATGAACCTGCAGAATCTTAAAATTTTGAACTCAGCTTCTAACATCGTCTCCCCCTATCGGTAACAACTCCTCCATGAACAACCAATATCCGTACAATAAGAATTTACAAGAAAATGAAATATTTTTTGCATTTTTATATTTTCTGAAAGCAAATAAATAACGAAATAATAAACACTCTATTTTTGTGAGTACCACCAGTAAGAAGATCATATCAGCAAATCAAACTGTTTTCACACTATTTTACATTTCTATATGCAATATTCATGAATAACAGTCCAAGAAGATTACCAGTATTGTTTTTCCACTTAAACAAAATACATGAATATTTCAAGTCCCATTACCTCCTGACATGATTACTTAATTTTTACTGATGTACTAGTGTGTCCCACTTCAGGACATACCCCCACGATCAAGGTATGCACAAAAATTCATCGTAGTAGTAGAGTATACCGAAATTCATCCTTTTGTAATCAACAACGTTAGATAATTGGTGATCACGTCAGTACTTCCGTAGAGCAAAGAGACCAATATCCAACGAGGGTTAGGACAAATACCAATTTTTGGTACGAATAATGCAATTTTGCACATTTGAATGACTCTCTAGGAGAGCTTCTTCAATATTTGGGATTTGGCATTTTAGCTCTTTTAAGATATCCTGGTTGTGCCTAGGTCAGCAAATATCTGGATGCAGCAGAAGGACAACCTTGATACCCTGGATGAAATAACGATATAAAGACCTAAAGCCTCAGATTTTGGCAATATATCAACGCAAGATTTAAGGTTATAAAACCATACGCCACTGATATGTTACCCACTCATACACAATCTATTTTATGTGTATCACAAAGGTAAGTTGATTTTTTCATGCCTTTTGCCTACTGGTACATCATATGATGAAGTTGCTATCACACTTAAGCAATTTTCTTTTAATTTCAGTGTGACAGTCTAACTTGCTGATGTACTATCATTTCTTCTTTTTCACACAGTAAAAAACTTATTTTTGATTTTCTAATTTTTTTTGTTGTTTTTGATTTTTGAAAAGCAGTAAATTATTTACAACTATTTTGATGGAAAAATGGTCATTCAGGATTCCTCATCCCGTTGAGTTTGACTAAATGTTCAAAACGAGCCCTGTCAAATGCTTTTGTGTAAAGATCTGCCAGGTTATCTAGTGTATCAACTCGATGTAGTTCAATTAATTTCTTTTCAGCACAATCCCATATAAAATGATGACGAATGTCAATATGTTTTGTGCGACTAGTGTTTTACGGTATTGTTGGTGATTGATATTGTGGCATTATTATCTATCATAATAGGAGTGCGAGTGAAATTCAAACCGTTATCGCGCATCTGCTGTTGGATCCAGAGAACCTGAGAGCAACAGCTACCCACAGCAATATATTCAACTTCACACGTTGAGGTGGACACGCAAGATTGCTTCTTCATTGCCATGAGACTAGCCTCCCTCCTAAGAACTGACAACCACCTGTGGTAGATTTTCTTGACGATTTGCATCCTCCAAAGTCCGAATCAGTGAAAGCAACAAACTTCAAATCACTAGCAGCTGGATACCATAACCCAAGTTTAGGTTTCCCCTTCAAGTAACAAAGAATCCGCTTCACTGCTTTCATGTGGGACTCCTTTGGATTCGCTTGATATCTGACACAAAGATATACCGCGAACATGATGTCGGGTCTTGAAGCAGTTAAGTACATTAGAGAACCAATCATTGCCCTGTATTGAGTTGGATCAACATCCTCCACACTCTGATGATCTGGACCAAGATTGTGATTCTCACATATAGGTGTATTGAAAGTAGCACAATCTTCCATTTTGAAACGAGACAAAATGTCATACACATAATTCGTCTGATGTATGAACATCCCATCATTCTTCTGTTAAACTTGTAAACCTAAAAAGTAGGATAATTCACCCATCGCACTCATCTCAAACTTGCTCTTCTTCACCTCTTCGAAATCATGACACATGTTCTCATCAGATGACCCAACGATGATGTCATCTACGTATACCTGTACCAGCAGAAAGTCTTCCTTCTTCCTTTTAATGAAAAGTGTAATGTCAATCTGACCTCTTTCAAAACCATGTTTTAACAAATGTGCTGACAATATCTCATACCACGCCCTAGGTGCCTGATGCAACCCATACAATGCCTTATCAAGTCCATAAACTCGATCTGGATAGTCTGGATCAGTAAACCCGTCTGGTTGCGAGACATACACCACTTCTTGGACTTTCCCGTAAAGAAACGCACTCTTCATGTCAAGTTGGTAAACTTTGAAGCCCTTGAATGAAGCAAAAGCTAGGAACAACCGAATTGCTTCCAACCTTGCTACTGGTGCAAACACTTCATTATAATCAATCCCCTCTTTCTGATTAAAACCTTTCACTACCAACCGAGCCTTATTCGTATCACGATACCTCGGTCATCTTTGTTACACTTGAATACCCATTTAGTGCCTATTTCTTTCTCTCCTTCAGGCAAGTCAACTAGCTCCCAAACTTTCAACTTCTTGAACTGAGCTAGTTCCTCTTGCATTGTTTCTACCCAACAATTGTCTTTTAGAGCCATATTAACATTCTTCGGCTCCTATTGGGCAATAAAGCAGCTATACAAACATTCATGTATCAACCTAGTCTTCTGAATTGAAGTAAACAAATGGAACCTTCGAGCACACCTCTTCTTGTCTGAACACCTGCAGCAGGATCACCAATGATGTTTTCAACTGGATGATCTTTGTTTACACCTGTGGTAGCAATGGTGTCAACAACTAGATTATCTCCCAGATTAGATCCAACCTCCCCCTGAATAATAGCAAATGGATTAGTGAAGTCCTCCCCCTGAATAGGTTCAGACTCACTATCACTGGAGTCTTCTGGAGCTGCACTGGGAAGAAGTTTTTGGAGCATCTGTCATCGATACACTCGATCTAGGCATTAAGTCACACTCTCCATCTTCACTAATCACAGTATGGATCACTTGAGACTCATCTACATTAGAAAAATCAGGAATATTAAATTATTTAAAAACACTGTCATAATCATATAATATAGGAGGACCACTCGTTGATTGTAGAGGTGTATAACTAGTGATTTCCATGTTAAACACCACCTCAATTTTACCAGTTTTAGATTAAAAACCCGTTTATTCGTGTTCCAGGCATATAGCCTAGAAAGTAACCCTCATCAGCGACCTCACCGAATTTTTGCTTATCTTTGTTTCGCATAATGGTGTAGGGTAATCCAAATGGTTCAAAGCCTTTTAAGTTTAGATTTGGGTTAAACAATGGTTCGTGACATGTTTTGTTAAACCGTTTAACCGTCAAAACTTTGTTCAGGACATAGCAAGTTGTGTTCACAGCTTCTCCCTAGAAAAGAACTGGAAGCTTTGAATCAGACAGCATAGTCCTTGCAGCTTCAATCAACGTCCTGTTCTTCCTCACAGCGACTCCATTCTGTTGAGGTGTATAAGGAGCAGAATATTGATGTTCAATTCCCTTGCGAAGACAATAGAGATCCAGAACTTGATTCTTGAACTCCGTGCCATTATCACTCGTTATCCTCTTGATCCGTGCATCATGGACATTTCCAATTTTGTAAAAAGATCAATCAGCATCTCCGCTGTCTCATCTTTTGTACCTAAAAAGAAAACCCATGAGTATCATGAGTAATCATCAGTGACAACTAAGCAATAGTACTTTCCACCTATGCTCCTTTCGTTCACTGGACCGAATATATCCATATGAGGTAATTCATAAGGGGCATCTATGGAATTTACTATTTTAGACTTGTGAGGTTTCTTATGTTGTTTTCCCTTTCATGGAAGACATTTATATTCCACGTGAAACCTCTGCATTGGCACCCCTTACACTAAACCATTTTTAATAATATAGTTCATTTTTTGATAGTGGATGTGGGCCATGCGTCTGTGCCACAACAATGACTCAGATGCTTTTGATATCAAACACGCCACCACAGTTGAAGAATTCCTTGCACCCATGTCCATAACATAAGTGTCATTTCTCCTTGGTGCTCTCATCACAATCCAGTCATCGGTATCACCAAACCAGGTTTCAACACCAAAGCTTCAGACTTTGTAAAGTGGACCGAGTGGCTCTTGTCGCAACTTGAGACACGCTCATCAAATTGTGCTTCAGCTGCTCAACATAGTTCACTTTGTCCATTGTGATCTTCCCATTGGTTACTTTTCCTCGCCCTGTAATGTACCCGCCTTTAGCACCTGCAAAATTCCCATAACCACCACCTATATTCTCAAACTTAGTCAGCAGCCTCGCATCCCCGTCATGTGCCTGGAGTAGCTACTATCAACATACCACAAGTTGATAATCCTCCTTAGCAGCTCCTGCACCATCCAACAAAATTAGTTAGATTGGGGGAACCCAAGCCTTAATGGTCTTGGGTCTTCCAGATTCATCAATCATAGAAACATCCATCTAGTATCCATCACTCCTAACAGGAGTCTTGGACCTTAGACCTGTTGATTGAAATGGTTTTTATTTCCACTAGGTCTGTGGTCCTGATGTTTCCTAACCATGTTTGGACTTTGCGACCTTTGGAAATTATGATTCTGGTGCCATGAATTTTGATGATGATAATTTCTAAAGCCACCGTTATAAAAATTTCGACTACCAACATTTTGGTATCGATTTTGATATTGACCTTGACTTCTGAAATTATTTGATGAACCATTAAAGTTATTCATTCTTGGTGAACTACTTCTAGGTCTATCATATCTGCTTGATATAGATGCAGGCTGAAATCTTTGTGATTTCTTTGAAAACGAGGAACATGGTGAGTTCCTTTTCCAACCTTATGTACATCAATAGCAACACTCTGTTGCTTGGTAGCAGATATCTTTGGTGAGTTAACCTTCTTCTCACCATCACCACTTTTTGCTGGTGATTTTGCTCTCTGTTTCTACTTACCTGTGCTTCACTCTTTTTGTTAGGAAAGCAGCTAGCTACATGTCCTTTTTCATGACATTTGAAGCATGATTTTCTAGCTGAAGACTTCTTTACGGAAGCCTCTTGCTTAGATTCATCAGGCAATGATGATGATGATGATGCTTTAGAAGGATCTTGTTTAGTTTGCTTAACTTCTGATTTTTCTTTGTTTTTGTTCTTAGCAAACTGCACATTAGACTCCTTAGTAATAACAGGGACCTCTTTATTCATGTCACTCCCTTTAACAAAATCAACCTTTTTAACAAAAATTTGTTTTTGATTGTTTGGGTGTGTATTCTTTGTTTTCAAAACTGGTTCCCTGTTGTTGTCCTTCTTGGAATTCTCAGAACCATCAACACTTCCTGATGTGGAACTATCAAGTGTAGTTGACACAAAGTCTGTAATCTCTTCTTCATCTGGCAAGAAAGAAAAGTCATGACCAAGTGGTGGTGGAACTTCATTCAAACCTTTGAATACCACACATGTCTTGTCATTACTCTTCTTCATGCCATTCATCATGTGTTTCATGACAAAAGATGAATCTCTGAATTGATTTAATTTCTTTTCAAGCTCACAAATTTTAAGTTGTGCTTTAGACAACTCTTTACATTTTTCAGAAACCTCTTTTGTTTTCTCACTCATCTTATCATGAGCTAAGTCAATAACTTGAAGTTTTTCATTAAGCTTACAGGTTCGAATATTAATTTCTTCTTCATAACCTTTAATTTTCTTCAAGTATAATGACTCATTTCGTTTTACGAAAAAAGATTGATTCTTTTAAGTTCGAGAGCTCATTAGCCAGACTATGGTTTTGTTATGTTAATGTGTCAACCTCACTTTGCAGTTCACGACATTTCAGACAAACAGAGCTACCAGAGTTAGAACATACCTCCCCTATTGATTTGCTTAGATCAGCCATGAGAGCATCAAAATCAGCAGCCATTTTCTTCTTTGTAGCATTCTGTTCTCCATCAGCTTTCTCAGCTACCTTCTCTTGCTCTCCTTGAGCATCATCTTTCACTTCTTCATCAGCAACAGGAGCTATTTCAGCCATGAATTCCTGTGGGGCATTGTTATCACTCTCCAGATGAACACTCCAATCATAAGAACCCTCTCTAGCAGTAGAAATCAGGACCTTTGATCCAGTGTTGTTTGATGCATTCCTGTTGCTTGAACCATAACCAGGAAAAGTTTGATATGTGAACTAGAACGAGATTCTAGACTTAGCTCTTTGACACTCTCTAGCGAAATGTCCGTAGTTGTGAAAATTGTAACACTTCACTTTCGACTTGTCAAATCCCACACTCTTGCCAACGAACTTTCTGCCTGTTCTGTTCATGAACCTCTTCACCCTTCTAGAGATCATGGCCATCTGCCATTGCAAATCCATATCCTCTAAGTCGTCAGGGTCGATCTGGTCATAATCTTCATCAAACGTAGCAGGATCAGATATTTTTCCCTGAATGTAGTTCTCGTAGGAAGCAACAAAAGAAGCAAACAATGCAAGGTGATCTTCAGCACTTTTGACACTCAGAGGCATAGACTTAGAATTGCTGTTACTTGATTGTTGTCTCTTAGCCCCTGACGAGCCTCCTAAAGCAGCAACAAAACATACTTCTCCATCAGAATTTGTCATGATCTGTTCATTCTCACATGAGAGAAACGCAGTTGCAGTGTCACTAGAAGCATTGTTGGAAGATGAAGGTGTAAGACCTTTAGAAATCCTCGGATCTTGAACCTGATCATAACCCGTTTCCTTCTTCTTCATATTGAGCTCATAAGCTCTTAAATTTCCAACAACCTCTTCCAAGTCTTTCTTTTCATATCCAGCTTCACCCTTTATCATCAACGTGTAAATATCCCACTTGCGAGGTAAAGCATCCAACAACTAGTCGTTTATCTCCACATTTGTGTATCCCTCTATGTCATAATTATCTATTTCAGACATTAGATGATAATATCTCGTGATAATATCTTCAAGGGATTCATTTCTCATTCCTTTGAACACAGCAAACTGTTTCTTTAGAAGATCAACCTTGTTCTTCTTCACATCGGGATTGCCCTCATACCTCTTCTCTAGGGCATCCCACATCTCATTCAATGTAGTATAACGCTTGAATGTGTGTTTTATGCCATCAGGTAATGACATCTTGATAGCAGCTAAGGCTTTCTTCTTTGACTCATACATCCTCTTCTCAGCTTCAGACATATTCACGTAAGCAATAACCCGTTGTCTGCCCTCAAAATCATGCGTTGGGTTAGCGTACCCATCTTGATTACAGATCCACATCATGTGTCCTGATATTAAATAAAGGATTGAAATCTATCCTTCCAAGTAGGATAGTTCTCCACCTCCAGCATCTTTGGAGGTTTGTTTGTGGTACCAGCCTCATGCTCCATCCTTAACAGCTCATTTATATTTGACATATTCGACATTTTTATCGATAAAAACATTAAAACTTGTCCGAAATGGGCGGTTACCAAATTATATCGTTAGACTCGTCTCGACGATACGATTCTAATGATGTATAGTGACAAATCCGGAATGGTAACTCTGATTGACAATCCGAAATGATATCCGAAACAGTAACCGAGTTGACAATCCGAAATGATGATCCGGAATCGTGATCTGAGATGAAATCCGGAATGCACTGTTCTGATCCGAAATGGAAATCTGGAATAGACTACTCTGATCCAAGATGGAATCCGGAATAGTTCAAATCCGAGATAGAATCCGAAATAGCTACTGATCTAAAATTCAATCCGAATTCCAATCCGAAATGGAATCCGAAATGGCTTCTGATCCGAAATTATCCGAAATCTTTTCCATATCCGAATTGCAAGTCTGATGATCCGAAATGCAAATTTTGATCCGAAATCCAAGTCTTGAATCCGAAATACTATGCTTTTTAATCAGAAATCCAAGTCTTCAATCCGGAATGCATAGCTGTTACTCCGAAATGCTGCAGAAAATCCGAAATACCTCCGAAAACCCTAAAACAGCGTCAAAAACCTAATTCAGTTGTCACAAACTTCAAGAAGAACCTCCAAAAACGCCCAAAAACCCAATGTTCTGCTGTCACGATTCTGAACCGAGCAATAATCAAGAGCCGAATGCTCTGATACCAATTGTAGGTCCCCTAGTCCTTATGGATCTTGACAGAATCGTCTATCTGATATAGAGTGCGGAATCTCCTAGATCAGATTTCACAGAAAACTACAAGAACACAAACACAAACACAAAGAATTCCTTTAAATTGTCTTCTATTGATTATCTAACACCAAGTGTTTACAATTAATTCAAGACTCTCTCTCTAAACTCTTTGAAGCAATTCTTTCTGCAACTGAACAATTGAACCAGCAACTAACTGAGCAACCTTAACCCTAATCACAACCTCCCTTTATATAGAGATCAGTTATGCTCATGGGCTAGGGTTTCCTACATGGACTGCTAATGGTTTTAAGGCCTAATTCGCCTACCATGCACTATTCTATGTCTTGTTCAGCCCAATTACTTCTAATTCACTAATACAAAACTAAACCCGTTAACCGTTTATCATTTTACTAATTATAAGATATCCAAAGACTAAATCTAAGTTATTGTCACAAATATGAACCAACAATGTGCTTAAAGTTGCGTCACTGTTACAACAAGCAGTAAGAGATCATGCTACAATAGACAAAACTCAAGAAAAGGTTGCTAGTAGTCCAGATAGTGAAAATGTATTCGTTGATGTTGTTGTTGGAGCTCTAATGAAGAGAGTCACTACTCTAGAAGAGGATAAGATTTTTAAAGATCTGCAGATTGCTAGCTTAATGGAAGAGATAACCCACAAGGATTAGCAGATTCAGGAGCTTGAGAGAAATCTAGGATCCCTTAGAGCAATATTTATAGATCTCAAGCAGAAATTAGAAGGAAAGTTTCTAAAGGAGTTTGCTAAGCCTCCCCAAAGAATACACTATAGCTGAGGAAGAACAAATGGATAAAGAAAGTGAGGAAGCATTGAACAAGTATCTTCTAGATCGTGCTCGTGGTGTAAGTCAGAAGAGGAAACAAAAGGAGGTGGTTATGAGATATGTGGGTAGTGAAAAGAATTATGGATTCAAGACATGCCTGATCGATATGTGGTAACTACTAGGACAGATTGATTTGATAGATATGGGAATCGGTCTTGAATCAGGAGTTGGGCATACAATGATGAAAAGGGAATGTTTTTGGTGACAAGGAAAAATGGGAAGGTTGAGTATTACAATTCGTCAAGCTCATTTGAGTCTGGACTCCTGTAGATCTTCGTGATCTGAGTAATGTGCCTTATCATGATTATGTAAGAATCCTAATTGCAAGATTGGGTGGAATTTTTATAACAAACTATAGCAGCAAGCTTTGGTCAATTTCGGAGACATGAATCTACAACAATCTTACATTAAAGTTCATAAGACGTGCTTGATCCGAAGACCATCAACCTCTGAAGACTATGATGTGGCCTCCAACAAAGCAAGCAAAGATAGTTCCACTGCTCAAAGATCTTCCTGATGATAGGTTGAGTAATTTCAAATTCTTGATGTATGATTTTGTCACTAGACAAGCTGTCATAGTCTGTGAAAATGAAGAGTTTCAAATTAATGATGTTCATGATTTGAATAGGTTTGGAGAAAGAGATATTAATTTGCTTGGAAGATCTCAGATTCAAAGTGATTCACAATATGAAGTGTGTGCGAAATCCTTTACAGGAGGGGTTGCTCAGATCATCAATATGAAGTTATGGTCAAGGATCAGAGGCAGGGTCGAGACACAGCTTTTTAGTCGATATGTTGGTAAGAAGATATCAGAAGCTGATCTAAAGAAAAAGAAGCAGAAACGCAAGTAGAGCCTGTTTTACCAAGACAACATAAACCTAGGGGGATATTGTAAGGGCATGTACTTGTAGGTTTATGTTTGTCTTGTATTTACTAGTCTTAGTTTGGTTTGGTTTAGAGGTTCATGGGCTTGGTTAATAATACATATATGCGAATAGGGGTTTGGGCTTGGCCCAGTTGCATTAGGTCATCCTCTATGTTATAAATAGGATGCACCTAGATCTTGTTTTTTTTGTTGATTGATTTGCTTGTAACGAGGCGTGTACTAGACGATTCTAGAAATCATGTGAACTTTGATATTAATACAATCACTTTGATCTTCATTCTTCTATGTCTTTGTCGTTTTTCCGCAACTGGTTTAGGTGTTTGTGATATCCGATTATAGTTCTGAGACTTACAGTTGGAGACAAAGTTTTACTAAAATTCTCGCCTTGGAAGGGCATAGCTAGATTCAGGAAACACGGAAAGCTAAACCCGAGATACATTGGGCCTTTTGAAATTCTGGCAAAGACTGTAAGGTCGCTTACAAGTTAAATTTGCTGGAAGAACTCAATAACATACATGACACATTTCATGCGTCGAATCTTAAGAAAAATCCAACGAACAAAACGGTTATCAGCCATGCGGATGAAATTCACATAGACGACAAACTCTAGTTTACCAAAGAACCTGTAGAGGTTATGGACTAGAAGGTCCGAAAGACAGGGAGAAGTCGAATTAAACTATTTAAAGTTCGCTGGAACTCTCGACACTGACCCAAGTATACTTGGGAATGAGAAGACCAAATGAAAGCTACCCCCACCTATTCGAGAAAACTCCTTCAAGGATAACTCAACATAAATTTCGGGACGAAATACTTTTTAATAGGGGGAGTATGTGACAAGTGGCAAATAACCGGTAATTCCTGCAATCTAATCACTAATTTTATTACATAATCTCATATATTTAACGTGATTTAATTACGTAACCGAGTCATACAATATATAACAACGATATGACAAGTTAAGAAAACTGTAACATATATTGGTATTCATCGTGTCGTGAAACCAACTAAACTATGTCCTAAAAGTGTTGGTAGAATGTTGGGCGCATTATTCGCGGTTACACTATTCATGTCAGCAAGGTTGCTGAAACGAAATAGAACAATGATTAATGATATGCGAAATACATATCTGAGTCCATATATACATAAAAACCTTAATGTGGGAACCTCACTTGCAATAATACATAACTTTCCGGTACAACGCTTAAATCACGAAATTATTCGTTTCGGCTATAAAAATAACAATTTTAATTGGTCCACAACATTAATTTAGCATTTTCGTGACTCCAGAATTATGACTAAACAATGACAAGTGCCTTAAAACACTTTGGGGATATCAAAAATGCATTCAAGACATCGCCTCACGTACTACGACGAACAATGCATATCTTGACTAGAAAGCATCTGATTGTCAACGACGAAGATTTCATTATCCAATAGCCTTCTACACTAGTCCGGTGAACTAGTTAGGCCTCATTTGGCATCCCAAACCCCTTCATACATCTTAGGAATACAAAATTACAATCATGGTAATTAATCGTTGGTTTAAAATATAATTACCGTTATGCATCCAATAACCAAACTAATGGCATTTTTACTATCTAAAACTAATACCAACTAATCTATTGAACTAGTTAAAATTAATTAGCATCTTAAACCCTTAATTACCCCCAAATGATGCAAGACAACCCCTAATTAGTTTACTTAAATTAATCACCTTAATATCCTACATTTTAACATATGTTATATTAAAATCATACACTTAACCCCTCGCCCAATCTTGTCAAATCGGTCAACAAAGTGGGCCTCATGCCACCTAAAGTATATAATGGATGAAGATAAAACAGTATGGTCCATAAGATTTCTTGTTGACTAATGTGAAGCTAGAGATTATAACCTACATACTACCATCATTCCCTCATTCTCTAACTTACAAAAACACACATACACACATCAACATCCTCTTGTCCCTCCCATTTACGGCTCCCTCATTACCACCATACATCACCATTTTTTCACCTTTAAAAACATCCATTCAATCTAGTTTATGCCATTTCAAGAGCTTCTAAGTTGTTGCAAACATGGAGGAACATTAGGAGGTTCTTGGAGGCCTTTTTCCTTTTCTTAATCTTCATCTTAAAGTGTTCTAATCTCTTGCAAAGATGTAAGGCTTCATACACTCATTTTAAGTTTTTTATATTATGTAGATTATTAAAGTACAAGTTAATCATCTTGAACATTAAAGAAACAAAGCTTAAAAACTCTAATCACCACTAAAAAAGTCTAGAATAATCATATATTATGTGTTGATTATAATGCTTTGTGCTAGTTGATGAACATGCTTATGATGATTGTGCTAAAGTAGGATGATTAAAATTATGATCTTGTATAATCTAGGCAAGAAATTATGTGTTTGGATCTAAACAAGAGCATTATCCTTATGATTCATGGATTTTGATAGGAACTTGAAATGATTTGTGATAAATAGACTTTTATAAAGCAAAACACCATGATTTACACTAAGATAAGCTTAAAAAGTAATTTTATCAAGTGTTTTTAGACAGATTACAAAGTATAATAAAATGATGGTTTTAAAAGATTTAGTTAAAATATATAAAAGTGCCATTATTTTTAAGTATAATATTAAAAATATATATACAAATCCATGGAAAATAATGATAAATATGTAGGAGTACATGCATGCAAGATGATATGTGGAAACTTGGTTTAGATTAATAAGGATTAGCGGTTAAACTTACTTAAAAGTATGTTTAGAAAAACGTGGAAAACGCCATAGTTTAGAAAAGCTATGGCGAAATTTTCTAAAAGTGTAATTGCGTTTAAGGGCTAATTAAAAGGCGATTAAAATGGTTAATCATGATTAGCAACCTTAATCGTGATTAGACAAACCTTAATGGAAATGTTTGATTCTTAATCATCCAAGGGATTTTCTAACACTTAAATATAATTTTCATAACTTATAATGAATATATATATATATATATATAAAGTAAAAATATATATACATGGAATACTTTTAACTCGGGTGTATAATACATGAGTATTGTGTGTATATATTTAGTATATAGGATGATATCTAAAGAAATGCAAAGGCAAATGGGTATATATAAAGTTATTTATATAATAACTCTGAACGAATAATCAGACGAACGGACAGTTTGGCAAACAGACGAACTTATAAATATATACTCCTAAGAAATAATGTATATTTCAAACCGCCAAATAAGACATATAATTATCCCATAAGAAAAGTAATATATATATATATATATATAGTTCGACAACAAACGAGCACATGGGCACCTCGAGGAACTACTACAACACGCCGACGACGCTTTGACGATTTCGACACGAAAATATACATGTTAAGCGGCTACGACAACAAGTCTAAAAATAATGTAATTTTTAGACACAAAACAGTGTATATTTTCATCGATAATGAAACCGAAAAGTTAAACGTATAAGAGGTGCTAAGTATAAATATACGAGTTTATAAGTATACTAATAAGTGTACTTATTCATCTCATACTTAGTAGACTTTTCAATAAAATGCAAGAATATTAATATATGGACTTGAATAATTGGTTTTGGGCTAGGCCCGTTACATTAAATACATGGCAAGGCCCAATAACATCAAGACATGGGCTAGGCCCAATCATATAAAGAATGGGCTAGGCGCAATCATATAAAGACATTGGCTAGGCCCAATGATATAAAGACATGGGATAGGCCAAATCACATAAAGGCATGGGCTAGGCCCAATGACACGAGTGCAAGGCACGAGGACATATGAAGGGCAAGGCCCATTCATACACCATAAATACATGACAACACAACATAATATAATATATATATATATATATATATATATATTATATATATACGAATGACAATTGAATAAACAAACTACCAACACCATAATAACATTAAAGTTGTTCTAATATAACAAATAAATACATACCGAGAATTCAAGATGAACAACTTGTACGAGGTCCAAAAGACCTAAGTGTATAATAGAATTACCACGCTTGTAGGTTACACCCATATACGGACACTCGCGTTACATTACTACGACTCTACGGAACAAAAACTCTGAGTTCATGTCCCTCCTTTCAAACTTTTCATTTTTTACTGTTAAACAATTGAGGGGGAATACATGTTAAAATAAATGGTATGTTAGCTATGGAATGAAATCACCTTAAATCATGTGCGCATAAGTAGAAAATTATCAAGAGTACCATTAATCGAAATGACCAAGGTGCAAAGGGTGTAGATCTATTGAGTTTTGGCGAGCTCCACTCCTAGTTTATTAACCTTTTAGGGGTGCTTTTATGGTCCCGTATCGGAAGTGTCCAAAATCATCTTCTAGGTTTGGTTGCTTACTTATGTGGAACACATGTTAATGTATTAACTACACATTAATGGATCCTAGAATTTCAAAGATGCTTTTACATACCAGTTTACAAATACAAAGATTCAATGTTCTAAGATTCATTTGACACAAAGCATACAAACACATGAACTCGCCAACTTTATGTTGATTTTTCAAATTAATGTATTTTAGGAAGGAAAGCGTAATATGATGGAAGATCAACAAAGTGGATAACAAGATATGATGGCCATTTTGAAGGGTTTGCCTTATATATAATGCCCTCGTGTGGACATATAGAAGTCAAAGCCTTGTTTAATATTTACGAATAAAACTATGTTTTGTTAAACTTCTTTTGGAACTTGGAATGCATTTTGAAAAATTGTGTAAACATGCACTAAACCTTTGTACTTATGTTTCAAATTATATATTCATGGCATCGTTGATATTTTATTGTTTACTTGTTGGCTACAATGATTACCGTTCATAGTCACACACATGTGCTTCCCTACGACCAAAGTGTGACAAATTGGTATCACAGCTTCGATTGTAGTGAACTAAGATTTTTTTTCAAGTCTAGTCTACAATTACAAAAAAGAGCTCTTTCATGGAAATAAAAATTTACAACAAAAGAGTTTCCAAAGGCAGGTTCTTGTAATAACAAAAAGGTTTTCATTGCAAAAACCACACGAGGAATCCATGAGTAACCAACAAGAACATTACATGACTAGTCTATAAGGAATAGACACGAAACATTAAGATGATTCACATAAGAAAAAATATGATAACATGTCATTAGATAGAGTGATTTGCATGAAAGATATATTATATATAGGATATATTTTTTTCTAACCTATACATGTATATATTGTATGGATTATTTGCGAGGACCGATGTCTTCATCTTCGAGCGTTACGGACATGGATCCGATGGAGTTGGTTTCAGACGACGAGGTTGGACCTATGGTCGTGATCATATCATCTGACGACGACGACTTACTAGATGACTTTTAACAAGGTTGACGCCCCATTAGTAGATGACGTACTAGCCATTCCCCAGCCTCCACACGAAATGATCATCTATGGTCATCCCGAGGGGGGCATGTGATTGTACACTTAGTTGTACCCCTTGCTATAGTCCCTCCTGTTATTGATCTTGACGAAGACGTCATTCCTGTTTTCATGTTATCATCTCGATGACGACCTCACTGACAAAGAGGTCTTTGACATTGCTATCCTCGAGATACCTTCACCTGTCGTTTCTGTTGTCGACATCTCATCCTCTACATCTACTGCTACCCCTACCACTCTCTCCCTGGTGTCCTCTCCTACATCGGTACCACCTACCCATGTTGATCCTACCTCTACCGATGCTCCTACTAGTGACCCCATGCATTTATCTAGATTTTCACATTCCTTGGAGCCCCCATCTCATTTTGAGATTGGAGGACCATCTCACCAACCTCATGTGCACACCTTTTATGATCCTTACGCTGCTGGTCTATCTCATACTGTCGGACATACTTCATTTCACACCAGTGATACCCCACAACATCCTACCGACCCTAGCCCTTTCATGACTAACTATCATGCACATGGTTACCCCGTGCCTCCCGGGTATGAGGCCTGTGCTTTTTCTCATCCTCCACCACATGTGTCTGCTACCCACTCTACACCTTTTACTACTGGTGTACGCTCTTCGATCCCACCCATGGGCATGAGGCCATCTGACCCTTATCACCCGTCACATTATCCTCTTTCTTCTATGGAGGAAAGACAACAATTATCTGAGTTCCAGATCACCAAACTCTTTTGGAGGTTCAGGGAGCTTGAGGCAAAGTTGGCTGAAGCTAGGGCCGCTGCTCGTGCACCACAACCACCTTCGTCACCTCCACCACTCCCACCATCGTCACCACCACCATTTCCATTGTCACCACCACCAACCCCACCATTCCATTGTCCATTCCACCACTTGTCCTGCCCATCTGAGGAGTGAGTGCATGAGCTGGAGCGCCTCTAGGCTATCACCACTAGGCGTGTATTTGGCCTAGAGTAGGAGGTTTCTTACCTTCGTGGTTTACTACCGATCACCACCCCACCCCCTTCGTCTCATTAGTATGTTATTAGTCATCTTTTGGGGAGTCTACCCACTTTTGAAGACGAAGACTTTGAAAATCAAGACTTATGAAGACTAAAGACAACTTGGACTATGAAGGAGCAATGTGAAAGAAAATTTTGCTTTTGTGTATTATATAAATTGTAAGACTAGGGTGATGTAACCCTATGTCCTTTTGTCTTTCACAAACAAATGTAACAAGTTAACTATGATATATATAAAAGTTAGTATTTCTTTATGTCGCATGTTATTTCTCTTTCATGTGGTCGTGATATTGTGACTGATGTATTATGATGTGGTGATTATTTGTGCATTATTGGACATGATTACCTTGATGGGTTGTGTATTTTATATATACTTATGATCATGTGACTACGCTACATATATTATACCATGATGTTCTATGCTCGACGTGTTTATATATATATATAGAGTTGATAATATCCATTATTAAATATATGTCTAATTTCCGTCGATACCTTATGCTAGAAACGATGTCGCCTAGACGAAGAACTAACACCAACTCATTGCCGACAATCGAGGCTGAACTGAACGAGCGCGTCTCTCAAGCGATAGTGTAATACGAGGCTAATCGCACCCAAAACAGTGGCGGAACTAGAGGTTCATTTGGAGGCAACCCTAATACCGTTAATATTTGGTTGTCCATGACACCATACAAAACCCTCGTTTAATATATTTTTCTTTTGACATTGCTCATTCATGATTTTTGACACAAATGTTACAGTTTGCACATACAAGTAGTTCTTAGACTTCAAGCCTCTGAATTTTGACGGTGTCGAAGGTGTCGTGGCGTTCATCCGCTGGACCTAAAAGACCGACTCGTCATACGAATGAGCAAGCGTCCTCCTGACCAAAGGGTCACATATGTTACTAGGTTGTTCGTAGATGGAGCACTGTCATAGTGGAACCTACAAGTTCAAACTAAGGGTGAAGAGATTTCTTATGCTTTAACATGGGAGGAACTTAAGGAATTGATGAGAAAGAAATACTATTCAAGGGCTGAACTACAAAATCGAGACTGAGTTTTGGAACCTGAAAATGATTGGAGCTGATGTGGCTGGTACACACAGCATTTTCATGATTTGTCACGAATTGTTCTATATCTAGTTGAGCTGGAATTTAAGATGTTCGAGAGGTGTATTTGGGGAGTTGCTCTGAAGATTTTGAGTTTGGTTACTTCCTCTAAGCCCTCGAAAATCTGTGAGGCGATTGAGCTGGCTGTTAGCCTTACGGAAGAGGCACTTGGTATGGGAAAATTTTCAAAGATTGCTCTTAATAAGAAAGAAGCTCATGTGGAAACGGTAGATTCAAACAAGAGGAAGTTTACACATTTTAAGAAAGGTTGAAGGGGTAATAACAACAAGAGGCAAGCCACGAATGAAACCAAAGAGGCAAAGGCTTATGTGGCTACAACTGATACCAACAAGAAGTACACTTTGAATCAGCCCAAATGTAATAAGTATGACTATCACTACACTTGGAATTGTACAGCTCCCAAATGTAACAAATGTGGCAAGCTAGGCCACCGTATTGAGGACTACTGGTCAAAGATCCCTAATGATGGAAAAGAACAATGCTGCTTTGGGTATGGAGACAAAAATCACTTTAAGTTGGACTATCCTAAAGAAAATCAAGCTCGGGGCAGAGCTTTTGTTATTGGAGCAAAGGATGGACGCTGAGACCCGAACGTGGTCACTGGTACGTTCCCTATCAATAATCACTTTGAATCCATTCTATTTGATACTTGTGCTGATTTTAGTTTAATTTCTAAAGAATTTCAAAATATACTTGGAGTAGAATCTAGTAAACTAGACGTTCCCTACCCTATTGAATTGGCTAACGGGAAATTTGTCGAGTCGGGATAAATTATTAACAAATGTACGCTAGAACTGGGCGAATAAAAGTTTGACATAGATCACCTACCAGTTCAGTTGGGTAGTTTCGATGTTGTTATTGGCATGGATTGGCTATCCGATAATTAGGCCAAAGTCATTTGTTTCTAGAGCCGCACCTATGGCTAAATATCCATATCGACTGGCGCCATCGGAGATGCAAGAACTATCTCCGCAACTGCAAGAATTGCTCGACAAAGGATTCATTATATCGAGTTTCTCGCCTTGGGGAGCTCCGGTGCTATTTGTCAAAAAGGACGGGACCTTTCGGATGTGCATTGACTATAGAGAACTAAACAAGCTAACCATCAAGAATCGGTACCCCTTACCGAGGATTGACTACTTGTTTGATCAATTACAAGGTTCCAATTTTTACGCAAATATTTATTTGAGATCTGGTTATCATCAATTAAGAATCCAAGAGGAAAGCATTCCTAACACGGCATTTAGAACACGCTTTGGTCACTATGAGTTCCTTTTATGCCTTTTGACTTAACAAATGCACCTACCGTATTTATGGATCTGATGAACTGAGTATGCAAACCCTACCTCGATAAATTCGTAATAGTATTTATTGATGATATATTAATATATTCACGAACCAATGAAGAACATGAACAACATTTGAGAACTATATTGGAGTAATTAAAGAAGGAGAAACTTTTTGTGAAGTTCTCAAAATGCGAATTTTGAATTGGTGAGGTACAATTTCTCGGTCATGTAGTAAATGAGAGAGGGACACTTGTCGACCCATCAAAGATTGAAGCTATAATGAATTGGAACGCCCAAAAGACTCCAACGGAAGTATGACCATTTCTAGGATTAGCGAGATATTATCAGAGATTCATTGAGAACTTTTCTAAGGTTGCTCAACCGCTAACCTCTCTCACTCAAAAGGATAAAAAGTTTGAATGGGGTGAAAAGCAAGAAGCGGCTTTTCAACTACTTAAGCATAAGCTATGTGGAGCGTCGATCTTATCACTTCCGGACTATACCGCTGACTTTGTGGTGTATTGTGATGCATCACATTAAGGCTTGGGTTGCGTGTTAATGCAACAAGAAAAAGTAATTGCGTACGTGTCATGCCGATTAAAAGTTCACGAAAGGAAATATACCACTCATGACCTAGAGTTAGGCGAGGTCAAAGACTAAACTTTTACTAAAAGTCTCGCCTTGGAAGGGCGTAGCTAGATTCGGGAAGCGGAAAAAGCTAAATCCAAGATACATTAGGCTTTCAAAATTCTTGCAAAGACTAGTATGGTCGCTTACAAATTAAAGTTGCCAGAAGAACTAAATAAATACACGACACATTTCATGTGTTGAATCTCAAGAAAAGCCTAACGAATGAAACGGTTATCATTCTTGTGGATTAAATTCACATAGACGACAAACTCTAGTTTACCGAAGAACCTGTAGAGGTTATGGACTCGAAGGTCCAAAAGACAAGGAGAAGTCGAACTAAACTAGTTAAAGTTCATTGGAACTCTCGAACGGGACCCGAGTATACTTGGGAACAAGAAGACCAAATCAAAGAAAAGTACCCCCACTGTTCGAGAAGACTCCTTCAAAGGATAACTCAATATGAATTTTGGGACATAATTCTTTTTAACGGGGGGAGTATGTGACAAACGACAAATAACAAGTAATTCCATACAATCTAATCACTATTTGTATTACATAATTTCATGCATTTAACGTTATTTAATTTCGTAACTGAGTCATACAATATATAACAGTGGTAGAACAAGTTAAAAATACTACAACATATATTGTTTTTCATCCTATCGCGAAAGCAACTAAACTATGTCCTAAAAGTGTTGGTAGAATGCTGGGTGCACTATTCATGTCAGCAAGGTTGCTGAAACGAAACAGAACCATGATTAATGATATGCAAAGACATATTTGAGTCCATATATACATGAAAACATTAATGTGGGAACCTCACTTGCAATAATACACAACTTTCCGATATAACGCTTAAATCACCAAATTGTCCGTTTCGGCTAT
Source organism: Scalesia atractyloides (assembly GCA_947069175.1). Lineage (NCBI taxonomy): Eukaryota > Viridiplantae > Streptophyta > Magnoliopsida > Asterales > Asteraceae > Scalesia > Scalesia atractyloides. Next base: position 43,825,015 of record CAMTDV010001632.1, read on the forward strand.
AAAAATAACAATTTTAATTCGTCCACAACATTAATTCAGCATTTCCGTGACTCCCAAATTACGATTAGAAAATGACAAGTGCCTTAAAATGCACCCAAGACATCGACTTCGGTAGTACGATGAATAGTGCATAACTTGACTGGAAAGCGTCCGATTGTCGAACCGATGAAGATTTCATTAACCGATAGCCTTCTAAACTAGTCCGGTGAACTAGTTAGGCTTCATTTGGATCTGAAACCCCTTCATACATTTTAGGAATACAAAATTACAGTTGTAATTAATCGTCGGTGCAAAATATAATTACTGTTATGGATCCAATAAACGAACTAGTGGCATTTTTTACTATATAACACTAATACTAATTAGTCTAGTGAACTTGTTAAAATTAATTAGCATCTTAAACCCTTAATTACCCCCTAATGATGAAAGACAACCCTAATTAATTTACTTAAATTAATCACCTAAACATCCTACATTTTAACATATGTTATTTTAAAATCTTACACTTACCCCCCTCCTCTTGTCAAATCCTCAAAAAAGTGGGCCCATGCCCCCTCAAGTATGTAATGGATGAAGATAAAATTGTATGGTCCATAAGATTTCTTGTTAACTAATGTGAAGCTAGATATTATAATCTACATACTACCATCATTCCCTCATTCTCTACTTTACAAAAAAAAAAAACATCAACATCCTCTTGTCCCCTCCCATTTACAGCTCCCTCATCACCACCATACATCCCCATTTTTTTCACCATTAAACACCTCCATTCAAGCTAGTTTAAGACATTTCAATAGCTTCTAAGGTGTTGCAAATATGGAGAAACATTAGGGGGTGCTTGGAGGCCTTATTCTCTTCTTAATCTTCATCTTAAAGTGTTTTAATCTCTTGCAAAGTTGTAAGGCTTCGTACACTCATTTTAAGCTTGTTATATTATGTATAATATTAAGGTACAAGTTAATCATCTTGAACATTAAAGAAACAAATCTTAAAAGCTCTAATCACCACTAAAAAGTCTATAATAATAATATATTATGTGTTGATTATGATGCTTTGTGCTAGTTGATGAACATGCTTATGATGATTGTGCTAAAGTAGGATGATTAAAATTATGATCTTGTATAATCTAGGCTAGAAATCATGATCTAAACATCTTGATGTTTAGATCTAAACAAGATCCTTATCCTTATGATTCATGGATTTTGATATGAACTTGAAGATGATTTGTGATAAATGAGACTCTTATAAAAACTAAACACCATGATTTACACTAAGATAACCTTAAAAAGTAATTTAAACAAGTGTGTTTAGACAAAATAACTAGATTACAAAGTATGATAAAATGATGGTTTTAAAGATCTAGTTAAAATATATTAAAGTGCCATTACATTTAAGTATAATGTTAAAAATATAAGCAACCTTAATTGTGATTAGATAAACCTTAATGAAAGATTTAAGTCTTAAACATCCAAGGGATTTTCTAAACACTTCAATATAATTTTCATTACATAGAACCAATATATATATATATATATATATACATGGAATAGTTTTAACTTGGGTGAATAATATATGAGTATTATGTGTATGTATTTAGTATATAGGATGATATCTAAATACAAAGAAACACCAAACATATGTCATGAAAATACTTTTAAGAATCAAGTAAAATGATACATATACATGTACACTATTATTCCAAAAATACAAAGGAAATACCTAGATTTAGTAAAATGGTATATGAGTATTGTGTGTATGTATTTAGTAAATTATGATCTTGTAGAATCTAGGCTAGGAATCATGATCTAAACATCTTGATGTGTAGATCTAAACAAGATCATTATCCTTATGATCCATGGATTTTGATATTAACTTGAAGACGATTTGTGATAAATGAGACTTTTATGAAAGTTAAACACCATGATTTGCACTAAGACAACCTTAAAAAGTAATTTAAACAAGTGTGTTTCGACAAAATAATGAGATTATAAAGTATGATAAAATGATGGTTTTAGAAGATCTATTTAAAATATATGAAAGTGCCATTATTTTAAAGTATAATGTTAAAAATATTAGCAACCTTAATCGTGATTAGACAAACCTTAATGGAAAGATTTGAGTCTTAAACATCCAAGGTTTTTTATAAACACTTCAATATAATTTTCATAACATAGAATGAAAATATATATATTTTTAAAGTAAAAATATATATACATGGAATAGTTTTAACTGTACATATACATGTACACCAGTATTCCAAAAATACAAAGGAAATGCAAAGGCAAATGGGTATATATAAACTTATTTATATAATATCTCTTTAGGAATAATCGGATGAACGGAGAATTCGAGCAATGGACGAATTTATAAATATATATTATATATTCCCAAGAGATAATATACATTTCAAACCGACAAATAAGACATGTGAATATCCGATAAGAAAAGGAATATATATATCGTTCATCGACGATAAACGAGCATATAGTCACCACCAGGAACTACTACAACATGTCGACGACGCTTTGACGATTTCAACACCAGAATATATATGTTAAGCGGCTACGATGACAAGTCTTAAAATAATGTAATTTTAAGACGCAAAACAATATATATTTTCAACGATAACGAAACCGGAAAGTTAAACATATAAGAAGTGCTAAGTATATAAGTATACTTATTCATCTCATACTTAGTAGAGATTTCAATAATGCAAGAATATGTATATATGGACTTGAATAATTTGTTTTGGGCTAGGCCCGCTATATTAAATACATGGGCAAGGCCCAATGACACGCATGTAAGGCATGAGGACATATCAAGGGCAAGGCCTGTTCATACACGGTAAAATACATGACTATATATATATATATATGTGTATAATATATATATATATATACAAATGACAATTGAGTAAACAAACTACCAAAACCATAATAACATTAAAGGTGTTCTAATATAACAAATAATACATACCGAGAATTCAAGATGAAGAACTTGTACGAGGTGAACAAGACCTAAGTGTGTAATAGAATTAGCACACTTGTAGGTTACACCCATACGCGGACCCTTGTGTTACATTAATACGACTCTACAAAACACAAAACCCGAGTTCATGTCCCTCCTTTCAAACTTTTCAATGTTTTACTATTAAACAATGGTGGGGGAATACATGTTAAAATAAATGGTATATTATCTATGAACGAAATCACCTTCGAACATGTGCGCATGAGTGGATATTTATCAAGAGTAACCATTAATTGAAATGACCGAGTTGCAAAGGGTGTTTATCAACCTTTTAGGGGTACTTTTGTGGTCCAGCATCGGAAATGTCTGAAATCATCGTCTAGGTTTGGTTGCTTACTAATGTGGCACACATGTTAATGTATTAGCTACACTGTTGGATCTATTGAACCCTATAAAAGAACAAATGATTAAAAAGACAAAACAATCTATAATATATGATCCTTCATAATAAAGATCTACTGCTCTAAACTCTGCTGGGAATAAAGAACTTTCAAAAGATTTGCTAGGATAAATCTTTGCTAGAAGCAAACGTCTATTAGAGACAAACTCTAATAAAGAACCAAATAATTGTTACGCAAAGGTCTGCTGAGGACCAACAGAGGATATCTTAGGAGTAGTTATCAACAAACTTTATTTTGTATTTTAATGTAACAGTATTTAGGTCTAGCAGAGGTTAGAGTTTGTTAGTTGTTAAATGTCACTTTCATAGTGACGTCAGCCAAATATGCGCAGTTGTTTTTAATGTACTATAAGTAGAACAGTTTCCTTTACTGTTCTATCTATCACTTCTTCTACACACTCTGTACGAACAAATTAGAGTGATCTTAGGCTAAGGGGGAGTTTGTAATTTTCATGCATAAGTGGTTAATATTACAAAACGCATGTGAATGAAAACAATCTTTCTATTGTTGTGATTTCAAAGTTTTACATATTTCCGCTGCATTGTTTCATTAATTATTATCTTCTTTCATTGATTTGATCTAAAAAATCACATTAATATCAAACTCAGATCCTAACAATTGGTATCAGAGCTTGGTCGTTCAAATTTGATTTAACAATCAGTTTGATATAAACTGGTCACCTCTCATTGTTAATACGTTTTTTCGTTTGTATTGAAAACGAGTAAAAGTTTATTTACATTCAAAGTTTTTAAACAAAAACTTGTTTGTAAACAATAAGGATGTTTTAAAATCCACAAGATCCACACAACATTGGCACCATGTACAAACCTCCAATACTTGTCAGATCAGAGTACAATATCTAGAAATGACGGATGGGTCACATACTTGCACAACAGAATACGGGTTGATGGAAATCATTATTTTCGGACCACATGTTCCGATGGTACCGAGTGCCGAAAATGCAAAATGTTCAAGTTCAAAAGGGTCCTAAACATTACTCCAAGCAAAAGTTTTAGACAATTGACCTAGATGCAAAAGCATTTAGTATCATGGCAACTTCTTTGCCTAATGATATCTATGCTGGCCAGTTGCACTGCAATAGTGCAAAGGAGTTATGGGAGGATCTGAAAGAACAATTTGGTGGCACTGAAGAGGTTATTGAAAATAACATAGAAGTTTTTAACTAATAGTATGAAACATTTTTTCATGTGAAAGGAGAATCATAAACTCAACAATTTGAAAGGTTTAGTTGTCTCATTAGTGAGTTAAAACTAGTAAAAGTCCAATATCCAAATTACACTTTGAATAGTCGATTTCTAAGATCTCTACCAAAAAAATGGGACACTATTGCCTTTGTAACTAGAACCGTTGTTGGGTTCAAAGTGATGAGTTTGACTCAACTTCATGGTAGGCTTCTCACTTATTAGAGAGAGGTTAACCAATAAAATGAAGCTGCAAGAGTCAGGAAAAGTGGCTGATGATTATTCTTTTGGTAATACAACACTTTTTGGTCAAGAAGAAACCTCTGGTAGTAGTAAAGAACAGAGTTATGATCATGTTATTCACATAACATTTAGTGGGAATTTCAACTCTGATTCTTGCTTACCCAACTTTGCTTTTGCAGCAAATGGGGAAAACCAAGTTTCTGACAACTTATCCTTTGAACTTAATGATCTACAACATTTGATCCAACTAATTTAGAAGAAATGGACATATTACACTATCTGGCATTGCTGAGTGTTAGGACCAGCAAGTTCTATAAAAGAACTAGTAGAAAGTTCCTAGGGTTACATGGAGGGTTAAAAGTTGGGTTGGATAAGTCAAAAATCAAATGCTATAAGTGTAACAGGCCAGATCATTTTCGAGGGAGTGTAGGAGTCAAACAAATGGTCCAATTATCACAAACTGATTTTGACGGGATCTACATGTATACCTTGTTCGTTAACAATGTGTCCCAAAAATTGAACTTCTTTTAGCCAAAATTCACACTTGGAGAATTTGGCGTAAAGTTGTTCTTTCTTCAGGAGTTCCATTGTTAAACGGAGATGATGTTCGTGATTGGCTCGAGACTTAGAATAAATGAGGATGTCGTCCATGAAAACAATTATGAACTTGTTTAAATAAGGTTTACAAACCCTATTCATTATGTCCATGAAGACGGCATGAGCATTCGTCAAACCAAAAGGCATGACAGTGAACTCGTAATGGTTGTATCAAGTGCGAAAAGCAGTCTTGGGAATATCTTCTTCGAGTACACAAAGTTAATGATACCCAGAAATCAGATCAATCTTTGAAAAGCAGGTCGCACCTTGTAGCTGATCAAAGAGATCATCAATGCGAGGTAGGGGATATTGATTTTTGATTGCGAGTTTGTTGAACTCACGATAATCAATACACATATGGAAGGATCCATCCCTCTTTTTCACGAATAGGAAAGGAGCGCCCCAAGGTGAAATCTCGGACTGAATGAATCCCTTGTCTGAAAGTTCTTGGAGTTGCATTCACAACTCTTGCATTTCAGATGGTGCAAGACGGTAAGGAGATTTGGCAATTGGGTTGGCACCAGGTACAAGGTCAATACGAAACTCAACTTGACGAATTGGGGGTAAACCAGGTAGCTCTTCAGGATACACCTTAGGATATTCGTGAACAACGGGGATGTCCTGAACAGTTTTGTCCTTGCCTTTTTCCTCTACGATATGTGCCAAGAAGGCTACATAATACTTTCGTAGGTATTTTTGTGCCTGGGTACAGATCATGAGTTTTAGGCTACTAGAGGGTTTCTCGTCGTGAACTTCTAAGGTTTTGCCAGACGAAAGAGGTATACGAACAACCTTGTCGAAACAAATCACCTTAGCATGGTGTTTGGTTATCCAATCCATTCCTATGATGATATCAAAACTCTCAAGTTGCATTGGTGTGAGGTCAATGGAAAAGGTGGTTATCTAGGTTCAATTGGCAACTATGAATGACATAGTCGAGCACAAGGGGTTCACCACTATCTATTTCCACCGTTAAGGGTTTTCCTAGTTTAGTTCTATGCATCGAAAGAAAAGGTTCAAAGGCTAGTGATATAAAGCTTCTATCGGCACCCAAATCGAAAAGAATAGAAGCAAGATGATTGTTAACAAGGAACGTACCATTAATGACTTCGTTATCAGAATTTATTTTTTATAATTCAATAATATGTTCTTCTAGAAGAAAACATGAGGGAAAATATGTGAGATTGGCATTAGATAATCAAGAGAGATGTTAAAAATATCGACGGAATAAGGATGGTGGTCATTCATTCGGTACTTAAAAACAATCAAACGACACACGGTGACTAGTCAAAGTAAATTGGTATTTATAATGTATCGCGAAGACATACTTTAGCCTATAAGTGGACACTCACCCCAAGGGTTCCCTGGTAAGAGTGACTGGTCCGATAATGTGGATTTGTACGAACACTCTAGCCTTAGAGTAGAAAAATCAGGGTACAGGCATCCACCCATCCAGATTGCACGTGTTCACATTAATAAAACCCAAACTTTGACAGGATTTTGAAAACTTACAAGGCTTTAAGCCAAAACAGATCATCTAAGGATATAATGATTGATTTTTAAAACGAATTTGTAACTTGTGTGTTTGTTTTAGTAGTCACCTAAGGATAGGTGATGGTATTGTTTTAAGAATCTAAGCGCAAGATAACTCGCGTTAGGGTCCTAGGAAGGTATAGTCTAGGTCAAAGCATTACTAAAACCTAATTCCCTATAACCATAAGCTATGATACCAATCTTTCTGTAACACCCCGACCGCGTAAAATAACAGACTGCGGCATAAATAAATGTCGGAGAGTCATGTCACAGAATTATAGTTTCACAACTCATGGAATTTGAAATTTTGTTTTATTAAGTTAAATGTTTATGTTGTCTTAGGATAAATCAAAACAACACATAAATAAATTGTCTTACATGTTTAAGTCACTAAGGCCCGCATCCATTCACGTGAAGCATGCATCATATTATCAAGCATTGACTCCAGAAACATATGTGAAAAGAGTGTCAGCATAAAAATGCCAGCGAGTACATAGGTTTATGAGTGTGTCAAATTCGTGGCTTTGTATACATATTGCAACACCTCGTTCGACTACAAGAGTCGTTAAGTGAAAACCTCGTATCAAAAGTGTTTGATATTGTAATACAACAAAACCATGTGTCCGTGTTATAAACCATTTGCCCGTGTTATCAACCATTCGTCTGTGTTATAAATCAATCGTCCGTGTCATAAACCAAATGTCCATGTCATAAACAAATCGTCCGTGTTTTTAATTGTGAAACTTTTGATCGTTCTTTAATGAACACATTCAAACCTATGTTGACTATATCCCCAAAGGGTATCTTTAATAGACCACCAAAGGGTCTCGTTAACTAGACTAACAAATCAACAAATGATTTATTAATCAGAAACAATTTCTGTCATTACTCAAACTTCCACCAAATCCAGTGAAAAGTCCAATAATGGGATTTTCAGTCCTATGGTACCATAACATACTACTCGTTGGCTCGGTCAAAGTTAATGAATGTCATTCGTGTTATGGATAAAGCATCAACAAGTTGTTCACATATAAACAATAGACATTGTTTTTGAAAACTTGAAAATGATTTATCACATATGAGTCACCGCAAAACATTTGCAAACGTAAAAGATGGGAAACTATGTACTCACTTTGAAAATCATTTTGTATATATATAAACCATGTATATTGTTTTGAAATCTTGAAAATAATTATAGGCACATATGAATCACCCTAAAACATTTAGAAAATGTAAACAGGGAAACTATGCACTCACTTTGAAAACCATTTTGTATATATAAACCAAGTATATTGTTTTGAAATCTTGAAAATTATTATAGGCACATATGAATCACCCCAAAACATTTAAAAAATGTAAAAGAGGGGAACTATATACTCACATAAGTCTTGCGTAGTAAATGTGTAGATTTGAAAAGACAGTTTAGCACATATGAATCACCCCCAAAACATTTGCACAACCAAAAAGACGGGAACTATGTACTCACTTTGAAAATCATTTTGTATATATAAACCATATATATTGTTTTGAAATTCTGAAAATAATTATAGGAAATTGGGATTTCAGATGCTTAAATGTTATTATGGAAATTGGGATTTCAGATTTGTGCAACGATTGAAATGTTTGCATTCTCATCAATAAAATACAAGATTTTATTGAATATAAAAGTATTTGGAAATAAAACACAGGGTTTCATTGAATACAAAATTGTTTGTAACTGTGCAATGGTTGAAAAGACACAAATGTCACACTTGAGTCTTCGTACAAGCCAGTTGCACACACGACTGCTTAGGGGTACAAAGTATCCAATTTAACTCTCAAGGCAAATGAACTGTTTTCCAGACTAACCGCCGGAAAATGAGTATTTTTTGTGGTTTCAGTTGCGCCGGGACTAACGAGGAAGGCTATATAATTGCAATTCATGACAAAAGAAGATGGTATAATGGATCTTTCAGACAAAGAAGTGTACCAGTTGCTCACGAAATAGACTATACATTTGAGATGAAGATTACATGTTATGAAAGACGATATTACATGTTTGATCTTGAACAAAGAAGAGAAGATTACTGTGTATTATCAAATGATTTGAATCCGATGAAGATTTACTAACTGAGAAGATTACTGATTTGCTAATCAATCTTTCAGGAGTATGCTTAAATATGATTATGGAAATTGGGTTTTCAGATTTGTGCAACGATTGACATTTTTGCATTCTCATCAATAAAATACAAGATTTTATTGAATACAAAAGTATTTTGAAATAAAACACAAGGTTTCATTGAATACAAAATTGTTTGCAACTGTGCAATGAATGAAAAGGCACAAATGTCACACTTGAGTCTTCGTACAAGCCGATTGCACACAGACTGCTTAGGGGTACAAAGTATCCAATTTAACACTCAAGGCAACTGAACTGTTTTCCTGACTAACCGCCTGAAAATGAGTATTTTTTGTGGTTTCAGTTGCGCCGAGACTAACGAGGAAGGCTATATAATTGTAATTCATGACAAAAGAAGATGATATAATGGATCTTTCAGACAAAGAAGTGCACCAGTTGCTCACGAAATAGACTATACATTTGAGATGAAGATTACATGTTATGAAAGACGAATATTAGATGTTTGATCTTGAAAAAGAAGAGAAGATTACTGTGTATTATCAAATGATTTGATTTCGATGAAGATTTACTTACTGAGAAGATTACCGATTTGCTAATCAATCCTTCAGGAGTATGCTTAAATATGATTACGGAAATTTCGATTTCAGATTTGTGCAACGATTGACATTTTTGCATTCTCATCAATAAAATTCAAGATAATATTAAATACAAAAGTATTTGGAAATAAAATACAGGGTTTCATTGAATACAAAATTGTTTGTAACTGTGCAATGATTGAAAAGACACAAATGTCACACTTGAGTCTTCGTACAAGCCGGTTGCACACACGACTGCTTAGGGGTACAAAGTATCCAATTTAACTCTCATGGAAAATGAACTGTTTTCTAGACTAACCACTGGAAAATGAGTACTTTTTGTGGTTTCAGTTGCGCCAGGACTAACGAGGAAGGCTATATGATTGAAATTCATGACTAAAAGAAGATGATATAATGGATCTTTCAGACAAAGAAGAGTAACAGTTGGTCACGAAATAGACTATACATTTGAGATGAAGATTTCATGTTATGAAAGACGAATACTACATGTTTGATCTTGAACAAAGAAGAGGAGACTACTGTGTATTATCAAATGATTTGATTCTGATGAGGATTACTAATTGAGAAGATTACCGATTCGCAAATCAATCTTTCAGGAGTATCCTTAAATATGATTATGGAAATTGGGATTTCAGATTTGTGTAACGATTGACATGTTTGCATTCTCATCAATAAAAATACAAGATTTTATTGAATACAAAAGTATTTGGAAATAAAAAACAGGGTTTCATTGAATAGAAAATTGTTTGTAACTGCGTAATGATTGAAAAGGCACAAATGTCACACTTGAGTCTTCATACAAGCCGGTTGCACACACGATTGCTTACGGGTACAAAGTATCCAATTTAACTCTCAAGGAAAATGAACTGTTTTCCAAACTGACCGCTGGAAAATGAGTATTTTTTGTGGTTTTAGTTGTGTCGGGAATAACGAAGAAGGCTATATAATTGTAATTCATGACAAAAGAAAATGATATAATGGATCTTTCAGACAAATAAGTGTACCAGATACTCACGAAATAGACTATACATTTGAGATGAAGATTACATGTTATGAAAGACGAATATTACATGTTTGATCTTGAACAAAGAAGAGAAGATTACTGTGTTTTATCAAATGATTTGAATCCGATTAAGATTTACTAACTGAGATGATTACCGATTTGCTTATCAGTCTTTCAGGAGTATGCTTAAATATGATTATGGAAATTGGGATTTCAGATTTGTGCAACGATTAACATTTTTGCATTCTCATCAATAAAATACAAGATTTTATTAAATACAAAAGTATTTGGAAATAAAACACAAGTTTCATTGAATACAAAATTGTTTGTAACTGTGCAATGATTGAAAAGACACAAATGTCACACTTGAGTCTTCATACAAGCCGGTTGCACACACGACTACTTTGGGGTACAAAGTATCCAATTTAACTCTCAAGGAAAATGAACTGTTTTCCAGACTAACCGCTGGAAAATGAGATTTTTTGTGGTTTCAGTTGCGCCGGGACTAACGAGGAAGGCTGTATAATTGAAATTCATGACTAAAAGAAGATGATATAATGGATCTTTCAGACAAAGAAGTGTACCAGTTGCTCACGAAATAGACTATACATTTGAGATGAAGATTACATGTTATGAAAGACGAATATTACATGTTTGATCTTGAACAAAGAAGAGAAGATTTCTGTGTATTATCAAATGATTTGAATCCGATGAAGATTTACTAACCGAGAAGATTACCGATTTGCTAATCAATCTTTCAGGAGTATGCTTCAATATGATTATGGAAATTCGGATTTCAGATTTTTGCAACGATTGACATGTTTGCATTCTCATCAATAAAATACAAGATTTTATTGAATACAAAAGTATTTGGAAATAAAAAACAGGGTTTCATTGAATAGAAAATTGTTTGTAACTGCGTAATGATTGAAAAGGCACAAATGTCACACTTGAGTCTTCGTACAAGCCGGTTGCACACACGATTGCTTAGGGGTACAAAGTATCCAATTTAACTGTCAAGGCTAATGAATTGTTTTCCAGACTAACCGCCGGAAAATGATTATTTTTTGTGGTTTCAGTTGCGCCGGGACTAACGAGGAAGGCTATATAATTGCAATTCATGACAAAAGAAGATGATATACTGGATCTTTCAAACAAAGAAGTGTACCAGTTGCTCACGAAATAGACTATACATTTGAGATGAAGATTACATGTTATGAAAGACGAATATTACATGTTTGATCTTGAACAAAGAAGAGAAGATTACTGTGTATTATCAAATGATTTGAATCCGATGAAGATTTACTAACTGAGATGATTACCGATTTGCTTATCAGTCTTTCAGGAGTATGCTTAAATATGATTATGGAAATTGGGATTTCAGATTTGTGCAACGATTAACATTTTTGCATTCTCATCAATAAAATACAAGATTTTATTAAATACAAAAGTATTTGGAAATAAAACACAAGTTTCATTGAATACAAAATTGTTTGTAACTGTGCAATGATTGAAAAGACACAAATGTCACACTTGAGTCTTCGTACAAGCCGGTTGCACACACGACTACTTTGGGGTACAAAGTATCCAATTTAACTCTCAAGGAAAATGAACTGTTTTCCAGACTAACCGCTGGAAAATGAGATTTTTTGTGGTTTCAGTTGCGCCGGGACTAACGAGGAAGGCTGTATAATTGAAATTCATGACTAAAAGAAGATGATATAATGGATCTTTCAGATAAAGAAGTGTACCAGTTGCTAACGAAATAGACTATCCATTTGAGATGAAGATTTCATGTTATGAAAGACGAATATTACATGTTTATCTTGAACAAAGAAGAGAAGATTACTGTGTATTATTAAATGATTTGATTCCGATGAAGATTCACTAATTGAGAAGATTACCGATTTGCTAATCAATCTTTTAGGCGTATGCTTAAATATGATTAGGAAATTGGGATTTCAGATTTGTGCAATGATTGACATGTTTGCATTCTCATCAATAAAATACAAGATTTTATTGAATACAAAAGTATTTGGAAAAAAAAACAGGGTTTCATTGAATAGAACATTGTTTGTAACTGTGTAATGATTGAAAAGGCACAAATGTCACACTTGAGTCTTCGTACAAGCCGGTTGCACACACGACAACTTAGAGTTACAAAGTATCAAATTTAACTCTCAAGGAAAATGAACTGTTTTCTAGACTAACCGCTGGAAATTGAGTATTTTTGTGGTTTCAGTTGCGCCGGGACTAATGAGGAAGGCTATATAATTGAAATTCATGACTAAAAGAAGATGATATAATGGATCTTTCAGACAAAGAAGTGTACCAGTTGCTCACGAAATAGACTATACATTTGAGATGAAGATTACATGTTATGAAAGGCGAATATTACATGTTTGATCTTGAACAAAGAAGAGAAGATTTCTGTGTATTATCAAATGATTTGAATCCGATGAAGATTTACTAACTTAGAAGATTACCGATTTGCTAATCAATCTTTCAGGAGTATGCTTAAATATGATTATGGAAATTAGGGTTTCAGATTTGTGCAACGATTGACATTTTTGGATTCTCATCAATAAGATACTAGATTTTATTGAATACAAAAGGATTTGGAAATAAACACAGGGTTTCATTGAATACAAAATTGTTTGTAACTGTACAATGATTGAAGAGGCACAAATGTCACACTTGAGTATTCGTACAAGCCAGTTGCACACACGACTGCTTAAGGGTACAAAGTATCCAATTTAACTCTCAATGCAAATGAACTGTTTTCCAGACTAACCGCCGGAAAATGAGTATTTTTTGTGGTTTCAGTTGCACCGGGACTAACGAGGAAGGCTATATAATTGCAATTCATGACAAAAGAAGATGATATAATGGATCTTTCAGACAAAGAAGTGTACCAGTTGCTCATGAAATAGACTATACATTTGAGATGAAGATTACATGTTATGAAAGACGAATATTACATGTTTGATCTTGAATGAAGAAGAGAAAATTACTGTGTACTATCAAATGATTTGATTCCGTTGAAGATTTACTAATTGAGAAGATTACCTATTTGCTAATCAATCTTTGAGGAGTATGCTTAAATATGATTACGGAAATTGGGATTTCATATTTGTGCAATGATTGAAATTTTTTGCATTCTCATCAATAAAATACAAGATTTTATTGAATACAAAAGTATTTGGAAATAAAACACAGGGTTTCATTGAACATTGTATTGTTTGTAACTGTGCAATGATTAAAAAGGCACAAATGTTACAATTGAGTCTTCGTACAAGCCGGTTGCTAACACGACTGCTTAGGGTACAAAGTATCCAATTTAACTCACAAGGCAAATGAACTGTTTTCCAGACTAACCGCCAGAAAATGAGTATTTTTTGTGGTTTCAGTTGCGCCGGGACTAACGATGAAGGCTATATAATTGCAATTCATGAAAAAAGAAGATGATATAATGGATCTTTCAGACAAAGAAGTGTACCAGTTGCTCATGAAATAGACTATACATTTGAGATGAAGATTACATGTTATGAAAGACGAATATTACATGTTTGATCTTGAATGAAGAAGAGAAAATTACTGTGTATTATCATATGATTTGATTCCGATGAAGATTTACTAATTGAGAAGATTACCGATTTGCTAATCAATCTTTGAGGAGTATGATTAAATATGATTACGGAAATTGGTATTTCATATTTGTGCAATGATTGACATTTTTGCATTCTCATCAATAAAATACAAGATTTTATTGAATATAAAAGTATTTGGAAATAAAACACAGGGTTTCATTGAATACAAAATTGTTTGTAACTGTACAATGATTGAAAAGGCACAAATGTCACACTTGAGTCTTCGTGCAAGCCGTTGCACACACGATTGCTTAGGGGTACAATGTATCCAATTTAACACTCAAGGCAAATAAACTGTTTTCCAGACTAACCGCCAGAAAATGAGTTTTTTTTTGTGGTTTCAATTGCGCCGGGACTAACGAGGAAGGCTATATAATTGCAATTCATGACTAAAAGAAGATGATAGTGGATCTTTCAGACAAAGAAGTGTACCAGTTGCTCACGAAATAGACTATACATTTGAGTTGAAGATTACATGTTATGAAAGACGATATTACATGTTTGATCTTGAACAAAGAAGAGAAGATAACTGTGTATTATCAAATGATTTGAATCCGATGAAGATTTACTAACTGAGAAGATTACTGATTTGCTAATCAATCTTTCAGGAGTATGCTTAAATATGATTATGGAAATTAGGGTTTCAGATTTGTGCAACGA
This sequence comes from Scalesia atractyloides, assembly GCA_947069175.1. NCBI lineage: Eukaryota > Viridiplantae > Streptophyta > Magnoliopsida > Asterales > Asteraceae > Scalesia > Scalesia atractyloides. The sequence continues at coordinate 43,840,046 of CAMTDV010001632.1, forward strand.
TTGACATTTTTGGATTCTCATCAATAAGATACAAGATTTTATTGAATACAAAAGGATTTGGAAATAAAACACAGGGTTTCATTGAATACAAAATTGTTTGTAACTGTACAATGATTGAAGAGGCACAAATGTCACACTTGAGTATTCGTACAAGCCAGTTGCACACACGACTGCTTAAGGGTACAAAGTATCCAATTTAACTCTCAATGCAAATGAACTGTTTTCCAGACTAACCGCCGGAAAATGAGTATTTTTTGTGGTTTCAGTTGCACCGGGACTAACGAGGAAGGCTATATAATTGCAATTCATGACAAAAGAAGATGATATAATGGATCTTTCAGACAAAGAAGTGTACCAGTTGCTCATGAAATAGACTATACATTTGAGATGAAGATTACATGTTATGAAAGACGAATATTACATGTTTGATCTTGAATGAAGAAGAGAAAATTACTGTGTACTATCAAATGATTTGATTCCGATGAAGATTTACTAATTGAGAAGATTACCTATTTGCTAATCAATCTTTGAGGAGTATGCTTAAATATGATTACGGAAATTGGGATTTCATATTTGTGCAATGATTGAAATTTTTGCATTCTCATCAATAAAATACAAGATTTTATTGAATACAAAAGTATTTGGAAATAAAACACAGGGTTTCATTGAACATTGTATTGTTTGTAACTGTGCAATGATTAAAAAGGCACAAATGTCACAATTGAGTCTTCGTACAAGCCGGTTGCTAACACGACTGCTTAGGGGTACAAAGTATCCAATTTAACTCACAAGGCAAATGAGCTGTTTTCCAGACTAACCGCCAGAAAATGAGTATTTTTTGTGGTTTCAGTTGCGCCGGGACTAACGAGGAAGGCTATATAATTGCAATTCATGAAAAAAGAAGATGATATAATGGATCTTTCAGACAAAGAAGTGTACCAGTTGCTCATGAAATAGACTATACATTTGAGATGAAGATTACATGTTATGAAAGACGAATATTACATGTTTGATCTTGAATGAAGAAGAGAAAATTACTGTGTATTATCATATGATTTGATTCCGATGAAGATTTACTAATTGAGAAGATTACCGATTTGCTAATCAATCTTTGAGGAGTATGATTAAATATGATTACGGAAATTGGGATTTCATATTTGTGCAATGATTGATATTTTTGCATTCTCATCAATAAAATACAAGATTTTATTGAATATAAAAGTATTTGGAAATAAAACACAGGGTTTCATTGAATACAAAATTGTTTGTAACTGTACAATGATTGAAAAGGCACAAATGTCACACTTGAGTCTTCGTACAAGCCGTTGCACACACGATTGCTTAGGGGTACAATGTATCCAATTTAACACTCAAGGCAAATAAACTGTTTTCCAGACTAACCGCCAGAAAATGAGTTTTTTTTTGTGGTTTCAATTGCGCCGGGACTAACGAGGAAGGCTATATAATTGCAATTCATGACTAAAAGAAGATGATAGTGGATCTTTCAGACAAAGAAGTGTACCAGTTGCTCACGAAATAGACTATACATTTGAGTTGAAGATTACATGTTATGAAAGACGATATTACATGTTTGATCTTGAACAAAGAAGAGAAGATAACTGTGTATTATCAAATGATTTGAATCCGATGAAGATTTACTAACTGAGAAGATTACTGATTTGCTAATCAATCTTTCAGGAGTATGCTTAAATATGATTATGGAAATTAGGGTTTCAGATTTGTGCAACGATTGACATTTTTGGATTCTCATCAATAAGATACAAGATTTTATTGAATACAAAAGGATTTGGAAATAAAACACAGGTTTCATTGAATACAAAATTGTTTGTAACTGTACAATGATTGAAGAGTCACAAATGTCAAACTTGAGTATTCGTACAAGCCAGTTGCACACACGACTGCTTAAGGGTACAAAGTATCCAATTTAACTCTCAATGCAAATGAACTGTTTTCCAGACTAACCGCCGGAAAATGAGTATTTTTTGTGGTTTCAGTTGCACCGGGACTAACGAGGAAGGCTATATAATTGCAATTCATGACAAAAGAAGATGATATAATGGATCTTTCAGACAAAGAAGTGTAGCAGTTGCTCATGAAATAGACTATACATTTGAGATGAAGATTACATGTTATGAAAGACGAATATTACATGTTTGATCTTGAATGAAGAAGAGAAAATTACTGTGTACTATCAAATGATTTGATTCCGATGAAGATTTACTAATTGAGAAGATTACCTATTTGCTAATCAATCTTTGAGGAGTATGCTTAAATATGATTACGGAAATTGGGATTTCATATTTGTGCAATGATTGAAATTTTTGCATTCTCATCAATAAAATACAAGATTTTATTGAATACAAAAGTATTTGGTAATAAAACACAGGGTTTCATTGAACATTGTATTGTTTGTAACTGTGCAATGATTAAAAAGGCACAAATGTCACAATTGAGTCTTCGTACAAGCCGGTTGCTAACACGACTGCTTAGGGGTACAAAGTATCCAATTTAACTCACAAGGCAAATGAACTGTTTTCCAGACAACCGCCAGAAAATGAGTATTTTTTGTGGTTTCAGTTGCGCCGGGACTAACGAGGAAGGCTATATAATTGCAATTCATGAAAAAAGAAGATGATATAATGGATCTTTCAGACAAAGAAGTGTACCAGTTTGCTCATGAAATAGACTATACATTTGAGATGAAGATTACATGTTATGAAAGACGAATATTACATGTTTGATCTTGAATGAAGAAGAGAAAATTACTGTGTATTATCATATGATTTGATTCCGATGAAGATTTACTAATTGAGAAGATTACCGATTTGCTAATTAATCTTTGAGGAGTATGATTAAATATGATTACGGAAATTGGGATTTCATATTTGTGCAATGATTGACATTTTTGCATTCTCATCAATAAAATACAAGATTTTATTGAATATAAAAGTATTTGGAAATAAAACACAGGGTTTCATTGAATACAAAATTGTTTGTAACTGTACAATGATTGAAAAGGCACAAATGTCACACTTGAGTCTTCGTACAAGCCGTTGCACACACGATTGCTTAGGGTACAATGTATCCAATTTAACACTCAAGGCAAATAAACTGTTTTCCCGACTAACCGCCAGAAAATGAGTTTTTTTTTGTGGTTTCAATTGCGCCGGGACTAACGAGGAAGGCTATATAATTGCAATTCATGACTAAAAGAAGATGATAGTGGATCTTTCAGACAAAGAAGTGTACCAGTTGCTCACGAAATAGACTATACATTTGAGTTGAAGATTACATGTGATAAAAGACGAATATTACATGTTTGATCTTGAACAAAGAAGAGAAGATTACTGTGTATTATCAAATGATTTGAATCTGATGAAGATTTACTAACTGACAAGATTACCGATTTGCTTATCAATCTTTCAGGAGTATGCTTAAATATGATTATGGAAATTGGGATTTCAGATTTGTGCAACGATTAACATTTTTGCATTCTCATCAATAAAATACAAGATTTTATTAAATACAAAAGTATTTGGAAATAAAACACAGGTTTCATTGAATACAAAATTGTTTGTAACTGTACAATGATTGAAAAGACACAAATGTCACACTTGAGTCTTCGTACAAGCCAGTTGCACACAGACTACTTAGGGTACAAATTATCCAATTTAACTCTCAAGGAAAAAGAACTGTTTTCCAGACTAACCGCTGGAAAATGAGTATTTTTGTGGTTTCAGTTGCGCCGGGACTAACGAGGAAGGCTATATAATTGAAATTCATGACTAAAAGAAGATGATATAATGGATCTTTCAGACAAAGAAGTATACCAGTTGCTCACGAAATAGACTATACATTTGAGATGAAGATTTCATGTTATGAAAGACGAATATTACATGTTTGATCTTGAACAAAGAAGAGAAGATTACTGTGTATTATCAAATGATTTGATTCCGATGAAGATTCACTAATTGAGAAGATTACCGATTTGCTAATCAATCTTTCAGGAGTATGCTTAAATATGATTATGACATTGGGGATTTCAGATTAGTGCAACGATTGACATGTTTGCCTTCTCATCAATAAAATACAAGATTTTATTGAATACAAAAGTATTTGGAAATAAAAAAACAGGGTTTCATTGAATAGAAAATTGTTTGTAACTGCGTAATTATTGAAAAGGCACAAATGTCACACTTGAGTCTTCGTACAAGCCGTTTGCACACACGATTGCATAGGGGTACAAAGTATCCAATTTAACTGTCAAGGCAAATGAACTGTTTTCCAGACTAACCCCCGGAAAATGATTATTTTTTTGGTTTCAGTTGCGCCGGGACTAGCGAGGAAGTCTATATAATTGCAATTCATGACAAAAGAAGATGATATAATGGATCTTTCAAACAAAGAAGTGTACCAGTTGCTCACGAAATAGACTATACATTTGAGATGAAGATTACATGTTATGAAAGACGAATATTACAAGATTGGTCTTGAACAAAGAAGAGAAGATTACTTTGCATTATCAAATGATTTGAATCGGATGAAGATTTACTAACTTAGAAGATTACCGATTTGCTAATCAATCTTTCAGGAGTATGCTTAAATATGATTATGGAAATTAGGATTTCAGATTTGTGCAACGATTGACATTTTTGCATTCTCATCAATAAGATACAAGATTTTATTAAATACAGAAGTATTTGGAGATAAAACACAAGGTTTTATTGAATACAAAATTGTTTGTAACTGTGCAATGATTGAAAAGGCACAAATGTCACACTTGAGTCTTCATACAAGCCGGTTGCACACACGACTACTTAGGGGTACAAATTATCCAATTTAACTCTCAAGGAAAAAGAACTGTTTTCCAGACTAACCGCTGGAAAATGAGTATTTTTGTGGTTTCAGTTGCGCCGGGACTAACGAGGAAGGCTATATAATTGAAATTCATGACTAAAAGAAGATGATATAATGGATCTTTCAGACAAAGAAGTATTCCAGTTGCTCACGAAATAGACTATACATTTGAGATGAAGATTTCATGTTATGAAAGACGAATATTACATGTTTGATCTTGAACAAAGAAGAGAAGATTACTGTGTATTATCAAATGATTTGATTCCGATGAAGATTCACTAATTGAGAAGATTACCGATTTGCTAATCAATCTTTCAGGAGTATACTTAAATATGATTATGAAATTGGGGATTTCAGATTAGTGCAACGATTGACATGTTTGCCTTCTCATCAATAAAATACAAGATTTTATTGAATTCAAAAGTATTTGGAAATAAAAAAAACAGGGTTTCATTGAATAGAAAATTGTTTGTAACTGCGTAATTATTGAAAAGGCACAAATGTCACACTTGAGTCTTCGTACAAGCCGTTTGCACACACGATTGCATAGGGGTACAAAGTATCCAATTTAACTGTCAAGGCAAATGAACTGTTTTCCAGACTAACCCCCGGAAAATGATTATTTTTTTTGGTTTCAGTTGCGCCGGGACTAGCGAGGAAGTCTATATAATTGCAATTCATGACAAAAGAAGATGATATAATGGATCTTTCAAACAAAAAGTGTACCAGTTGCTCACGAAATAGACTATACATTTGAGATGAAGATTACATGTTATGAAAGACGAATATTACAAGATTGGTCTTGAACAAAGAAGAGAAGATTACTTTGCATTATCAAATGATTTGAATCGGATGAAGATTTACTAACTTAGAAGATTACCGATTTGCTAATCAATCTTTCAGGAGTATGCTTAAATATGATTATGGAAATTAGGATTTCAGATTTGTGCAACGATTGACATTTTTGCATTCTCATCAATAAGATACAAGATTTTATTAAATACAGAAGTATTTGGAGATAAAACACAAGGTTTTATTGAATACAAAATTGTTTGTAACTGTGCAATGATTGAAAAGGCACAAATGTCACACTTGAGTCTTCATACAAGCCGGTTGCACACACGACTGCTTAGGGTACAAAGTATCCAATTTAACTCTCAAGGCAAATGAACTGTTTTCCAGACTAACCGCCGGAAAATGAGTATTTTTTATGGTTTCAGTTGCGCCTGGACTAACGAGGAAGGCTATATAATTGAAATGCATGACTAAAACAAGATAATATAACGGATCTTTCAGACAAAGAAGTGTACCAGTTGCTCATGAAATAGACAATACATTTGAGATGAAGATTTTATGTTATGAAAGACGAATATTACATGTTTGATCTTGAATGAAGAAGTGAAAATTACTGTGTATTATCAAATGATTTGATTCCGATGAAGATTTACTAATGTAGAAGATTACCGATTTGATAATCAATCTTTCAAAAGTATGCTTAAATATGAGTATGGAAATTGGGATTTCAGATTTGTGCAACGATTGACATGTTTGCATTCTCATCAATAAAATACAAGATTTTATTGAATACAAAAGTATTTGGAAATAAAAAACAGGGTTACATTGAATACAAAATTGTTTGTAACTGTGCAATGATTGAAGAGGCACAAATGTCACACTTGAGTCTTCGTACAAGCCAATTGCACACACGACTGCTTAGGGGTACAAAGTATCCAATTTAACTCTCAAGGCAAATGAACTGTTTTCCAGTCTAACCGCCGGAAAATGAGTGTTTTTTGTGGTTTCAGTTGCGCCGGGACTAACGAGGAAGGCTATATAATTGCAATTCATGACAAAAGAAGATGATATAATGGATCTTTCAGACAAAGAAGTGTACTAGTTGCTCATGAAATAGACTATACATTTGAGATGAAGATTACATGTTATGAAAGACGAATATTACATGTTTGATCTTGAATGAAGAAGAGAAAATTACTGTGTACTATCAAATGATTTGATTCCGATGAAGATTTACTAATTGAGAAGATTACCTATTTGCTAATCAATCTGTGAGGAGTATGCTTAAATATGATTACGGAAATTGGGATTTCATATTTGTGCAATGACTGACATTTTTGCATTCTCATCAATAAAATACAAGATTTTATTGAATACAAAAGTATTTGGAAATAAAACACAGGGTTTCATTGAATATTGTATTGTTTGTAACTATGCAATGATTAAAAGGCACAAATGTCACACTTGAGTCTTCGTACAAGCCGGTTGCTAACACGACTGCTTAGGGGTACAAAGTATCCAATTTAACTCTCAAGGCAAATGAACTGTTTTCCAGACTAACCGCCAGAAAATGAGTATTTTTTGTGGTTTCAGTTGCACCGGGACTAACGAGGAAGGCTATATAATTGCAATTCATGAAAAAAAAGATGATATAATGGATCTTTCAGACAAAGAAGTGTACCAGTTCCTCATGAAATAGACTATACATTTGAGACGAAGATTACATGTTAGGAAAGACGAATATTACATGTTTGATCTTGAATGAAGAAGAGAAAATTACTGTGTATTATCAAATGATTTGATTCCGATGAAGATTTACTAATTGAGAAGATTACAGATTTGCTAATCAATCTTTGAGGAGTATGCTTAAATATGATTATGGAAATTGTGATTTCATATTTGTGCAATGATTGACATTTTTGCATTCTTATCAATAAAATACAAGATTTTATTGAATATAAAAGTATTTGGAAATAAAACACAGGGTTTCATTGAATACAAAATTGTTCGTAACTGTGCAATGATTGAAAAGGCACAAATGTCACACTTGAGTCTTCGTACAAGCCGGTTGCACACACGATTGCTTAGGGGTACAAAGTATCCAATTTAACACTCAAGGCAAATAAACTGTTTTCCAGATTAACCACCGGAAAATGACTATTTTTTGTGGTTTCAGTTGCGCCGGGACTAACGAGGAAGGCTATATAATTGCAATTCATGACAAAAGAAGATTATATAATGGATCTTTCAGAAACAGAAGTGCTCCAGTTGATCACGAAATAGACTATACATCTGAGACGAAGATTACATGTTATGAAAGACCAATATTACATGTTTGATCTTGAACAAAGAAGAGAAGATTACTGTGTATTATCAAATGATTTGATTTCGATGAAGATTTACTAATTGAGAAGATTACCGATTTGCTAATCAATCTTTCAGGAGTATTCTTAAATATGATTATGGAAATTGGGATTTCAGATTTGTGCAACGACTGAAATTTTTGCATTCTCATCAATAAAATACAAGATTTTATTAAATACAAAAGTATTTAGAAATAAAACACAGGGTTTCATTGAATACAAAATTGTTTGTAACTGTGCAATGATTGAAAAGCCACAAATGTCACACTTGAGTCTTCGTACAAGCCGGTTGCACACACGACTGCTTAGGGGTACAAAGTATCCAAATTAACTCTCAAGGAATATGAACTGTTTTCCAGACTAACCGCTGGAAAATGAGTATTTTTGTGGTTTAGGTAACGCCAGGACTAACGAGGAAGGCAATATAAGTGAAATTCATGACTAAAACAAAATGATATAGTGGATCTTTCAGACAAAGAAGTGTACCAGTTGCTCACGAAATAGACTATACATTTGAGATGAAGATTACATGTTATGAAAGATGAAGATTACATGTTTGATCTTGACGAAGAAGAGAAGATTACTGTGTATTATCAAATGATTTGATTCCGATGAAAATTTACTAATTGAGAAGATTACCGATTTGCTAATCAATCTTTCAGGAGTATGCTTAAATATGATTATGGAAATTGGGATTTCAGATTTTTGCGGATATTTATTGATTTGAAGTTTATCGTTGTGGTAATTCGAAGTTTCTATCAATTGCCGATTGGATTTTGAAGATCAGAGGATCGAGCATAGGAGGAGTGCGCTAAACCGAACACAGATGTGGTTAAAGTTTAAACAGAGAAGCTGCGTTGATTAATTTCGAGTTGGTGATTATTCAAGAAAATTTGTCGATTAAGCAAATCAGAGGAGGTTGGAAACCATGCAAACAAGAACCTGAAAGGAGAAATTGTTTCAGCGGGGACGTAATGTAGATAATGCAAACCCGAATCATCAATAAAGGGGGATTTGTTGACGCATTCTACAACATTGACAGATACCTTGATTGAAGTTGCATAATTTTCAAACACGGCTCTCATATTTCAAGATCAAGCTTTGACAGTAACATCCAAGGGGGAAATTGTTGGTGCACTTTGTGTCCATCACTGTACGAATAGGCTAGATAAAGCGTGTGTTGAATATTGTATAGATTAGATACAACCATACGACCTAAGTACAAACGTGAGAAGTACATATATGTCACTTCGTACGAAGTGATTGCTCACATCTTACGAAGGTAATTGTTATCTTCGTATGAAAGTAAGCTACCTTCGCACGAAGGTAATTCCTCACTTCGCACCAGGGTAAAACGTGTCTATAAATAGTGTTGTGTGTTCATTGTTTTGTAAGTTTTGGAGTCCCCATAGGGGAAAAGATAGCGAAAAATCTCCAGATTTTTGCTAGCTTGACAAGATGTATACTCTTTCGGTATGAATGAATGAAGCTTCCGCTGACTCTGTTTCTACTCCTTTCTTAATAACATTCTACCGAATTAGTGATATTTTGCCTAAACTTCCGTCTAGAACTGCGGATCATGGACTTTCAATTTTATCATCTTTCGAACAGTTAACTAGCCACATCGGGTCTAGTATACGAATAATTCTCCACAATCCCCATATCCTTTTTCATTCGATCATCTCTGGATTCAAATCTTTTGTAATATCCTAGGTGTCATCAGCTTTCAAAACTATAATATCTTCACTTGTTTCGGAATCCACTTGCCACCACTAAAAGAAGTCATGGAAATCCTATTTGATCTTCATCAATGGCATGTTTTTCATCACACGTGGTCGTTTCATCATAAGCGTGACATATTTCTCTTTATAACTTTGTCAATCTTTATCTTTTTTCGGAATCAACAGTTTCCACTTGTTAAAACCATGAGCTTCTTCGTATTTGATTAACTACCATAATCTTTGATCATGAAACTTCATTTGGAAGTTAATATTCTTCATCTGTACAAGCTCTTCGATATCCCAATATGGCAATGTCTTCAAATCATTCAAATATCTGAAGTATTGAACACCATATTCCCTTTTGATCGCATAGACATCTAAATCAGGAATCCATCCCCAACTCAAAATATCACCTAAAGATTTATCTTTGTCACGTGTGAAGAATTCTAACGGTCGCCGACTTCCTTTCTTTTGGTAGTTCTTTAAACCACGTCTTCTTAGCTTCAACAATTTGTTCTTTAGATAGACGTGTAGGAATACTTCCCTCTGTAACTGTTTCTTCAATCCTTCTTTTCAACAAATCCTCATTCTTTTCACTGAATAACTCTTCAAACGTTGGAAATTTATCAGTACCTACACCAGAATACTTTATCGCTTCATCATCATCCAATGCATCTTCAATAATCACCCTATCATACGTATCAGCATCTGGTATATGCTTGTAAACATAATCATTTGGCTCGAAAGTACTGATGTTGTTTAGTTGTTTTTGAATTCAAACTCGAACGATTCTTCGTCAACTCCAAGCATAATTGTTATCTCCTCTTTTGTATAATTGTGCACGAACTCGCCTTCCTCAACATTATGTTCCAAATACAAAATTCGGGACTTATAACAATCAGAAACAACTATTATTGGTAAAGCTGTGAAGATTCCTGACTGTTCTGCATCATGAGTTTGCTCTTTCTGCTCCCCCTAGCGTTGTGTATCATCTTATTGGTTAGCATCATCATTTGGATAACCATTGCAATAAAAAATTCATTAATCTTTGTTGTTTCAACGATCAACCCTGTTCCACCTTGCATATTACCGTCATCATCACCTTTGTCATCATCATCATCTTTATTATCTTTTGTACCGACATCTTTATCTTGTTCATCATCCTCCTCGTCGTCATCAAATCCATCTAACTCTACATCTATCTCAGCATACATTCTACTACGTTCTGCAATCTTTTCTATCATGGAATTATTAGAAACATCCACATGTCCTCCAACAAGTACAAAATTAACCGGTTCAGCATCAACATCTATATTAACTTCTTCCTCATTCTCAACACTAGTAGCAGTAAATTCTGGCACAGACTCAGCTTCTGGCACAAATTTTTCTATCACATGAACCTCATAAATATTCTCTTTCCCTTCGCCTAAAGCTTTAGCATCTTCCTCTACCTTCTTATCCCATTCAACCGCTTTTTGCCTTGCTTCTTCAACTTAACGACCAAATTCAGCAGCAAAGTTTATCCCCATCCTGCTAGCCAATACCTTCTGAAATAAATCAAATCTTTGATTATTCCTAGCACGTTCACCCTCAAAATCATTTACCACTCGTCTTAACCTATCATTATCAGTCACCAGACTTTCAATCCCAACTTTCATATATTCTCTATCATTTTCAAAAAAATTCACCTTGCCTTCCAATACTTCTTTATTATCTTCCAAGGCTTTAATCTTGCTTTCCAGCTCTACTATTTTGGAGTCATTGAACATATCTACATCGAAATTTGCATCATGTCCTTCTTTAAATGGAATCTCCCTAAAGTCTGTAGGAAATCTATCTAAAAGTGATTGTCTCGGAGTTAATTTAGGTGTTGATAATGATTTAGGTGTTGGTTGTTAGGTTTGGTGAGTTGTGAGTGTTGATGTTGTGGAGATATTGGTTGTGGTGGAGTTTGATGTGAGGATGTGATATGTTGTGGTGACGGATGTGGTGGTGGCGATGGTGGTTATTATGGTGAGGAAATGTGAACAGGTGACGCCTGTGGTTGTCCAACACTTTCATCCTCTACTGTCTTTCTCCTCTTGTATTTCCTTTTGGCTTTCTTTACTGTGGGAGACCTAGTAGTCTTTTTCTGTGTATCAGTCTTACTCTTGACTCTCTATCCCTTCTTCGTTGGCCTTTTAGCTTCAGAATCATTATCAGACGGAATATACACATCATCGTCATTTCCAACCACTTCATTTTTCTTGATCTGAGCCAACCTTTCAGCTTTTAAGCTCTGTTAAATGTATCCTTAGAATCTTCATCGTTATCACGCCTGCACCTTCCTTTTCTCTATCTAAGGTAGCAGAAAATACCTCGTCCTCAACATTCACTTGGGCTTCAACATGTTGCTCAATATTTTGCTCAATCTCTACTTCCTTGTCAGCAGTCTCGTCTCTGAGGACTGTTTCTCTCTTTCTTTTCTGAGCTTTGGATTTTGGAGTACTCTGTTTCTTAGCACCTTCTTTCTCGTACCACATACCTCTCTTAGGCTCATAACCATTCGTTTAAGCAACCTCATCATCAGAACCACTGCGTTCATTTCTCCATTTATCCTTTGGAGGTGCCTTGTATCTCTTATCTATAAATCTTGCAAAGAATTTCCTTGCCACTGGCTCTATAGTCTACTTCAGATACTGATTCAATCTCATCAAAGATAACCATGTCATGTGATCCAATGACAACACATCATTCTTGTTTTTCACTAAGTTTGGAAATTGATCATCCAACATCATCTGGACGAATCTAGGGTATTGCAGAAACTTTACTTTAACAATGTTCAACTTCATCTGCTCGAATATCATCATGGTGTAGTTGTAAGGCTTGTTCAGCACAAGTGCAACAATCATGCACATCTGATAATCAACTATAGCATCACCTCCCCCTTTCCTGTGGCTTAATGAAGATATCACCGAATGTACGAAAAACTTGTAAGGCCTTCCGAGATAAGATTTATTGAACTGAGTGTTGACATGCCCCTAATAGCACATTCTATAGAAGCATCCTTTGCACATACGTTCAATATACATCATCATTGTCTTTAAAATCTAACACTCTGTGAATCAGGGCTTGAGTAGTGTACACCTCTTTATCTTCATTACCAATCCATACTAAAGATCATATAGCTTTTTCTTTGGTACAAACTTTGCGAGCTCCCAGAATCTCTCTTATGTGAGCGATAGGCTTATGGGGGCCTGTAAGAGCTTTAACAATTGGTAACTCGCTCATAAACATTAATATTGACTTGAAAGGTGCAATTTCCGGAATACTCTCATCAAGAACACAACAGATGTTGTGTTTTTTTGTCAAAGTTTGTTTTCTTTTCCTACACAAACACGAAAACACTTATAATTTTTTTCCAAAAAATACCACTTACCATCGTGCGAAGGTAACCGGTTCGAAGTGGACTTTTACCTTCGTGTGAAGGTAAATGAGCAAAATACATATTTTGCACTTTGTCTTCTGCGAAGATAAATTATCATCATGCGAAGGTAACCTTATACAAACATGATAATTTTTCCTCGATTTTCATGAAAGTGATGTTACTAGAACAACCTAAAAGTGCCGATTAACACAATGTTATGTTCAGTTTTAACTTTGGCCCATTAGATTGTCCTAGATCTACGTTTTTATGTTTGTTTTACCGAAAACCTCAATTTAAGGTTCAATCAAGTTCAATTTGGTCCAAACCTCAATTCTTAGTGGTGTGCCAATCAACCACTACATGGCAACAAATTTGGTAGCACTTCGTTAAACGTTTTGCAATTTTATCTTCGCTCAGCGAAGATAGTTTATATAGTTGACTATCTTTGTGCGAAGATAGTTTATATAGTTGACTATCTTCGTACGAGGCTAATTATCTTCATGCAAAGATAACTCCTTTGAACGAAGTTAAATCTGATTTTTAAGATTTCGTTTATTTTAACCAATTTTAACGACCCACTCAGTTGACCAAGTCCAAGTTATTGACCCCGGTTAACTGATTTGTCTTCCAAGTTCAAGTTACTGACCTTGGTTGAACACTTTGTGATCAAACTGATGTTTTAGGCAATGTAAAGTTTCAAGTTAATGAACTTTTTAATATTTTTGAAATATTTTCTTAATTCAGATAAGCTCCCAACCCGTTGTCTTTCGGCATTCTCCGCATTCGGCATCTCTGGATTTTGAAGATCCGCTTTCCATCATCGGCAAACAAAACTAAGATAGAAATAGAAATAAAAGCTTTTTGGTTTTTCCAAAATTTATGCTAAAACACAGTAAAAATATTTTTTGAGCATTTCTTAAATGAAATGTAATAAACTATGAACAAACATATTTACATACATATTTTTGTGAGTTTGTGTTAAAGGATCATATCAGTTTTTGAGACATATCACTAGTACGGTTGACCTTTATAAGACTTTAAGTACTAAACAAATTCACTTAGATTGTCAGTATAATGTCCACTTAGATTGTCAGTACCGACAAAGAGATGAAGGCTTCTCTTGAAAGTAGTGTTCGAATTTGGAATCTTTTACTACAATTGGTGGATCTTTCAATACTTACAATTTGCTGCAGTTTTTGGGTTTTAAAAGCAAATGAATTCTACAAGTTCTAGTCCATTGCCGACGCAAACTCATAAGAACTTGTATAATACCCCAGATATCAATTATTTATAAAGACCTAGTATCTCACAATCCGGCAATCTCTTAACCGAAATATGACCGAGAAATGTTAACCACTAATTAAGAATTTTTTTCCTTTTGTTTATATCTCAAAAACAATTTACTGAATGTGCGAAGCTTACTCGCACAATATCAGTAAGACCTGTTTAAACTTTTTGAAACTACAAATACTTAGCATACTGTGATAACCCACTAATGTACTATCATTTCCTCTTTTTGCACAAGTAAACTCATTTTGTCTTTTTCATGTTTTTGTACATTTTTGCATTTTTTAATGTTTTTGTATGTTCTACAACATTTCTTCCCCTGAAAAAAAAAACATATTTTTTGAATATTAATTTTTAAGGAAAGAAATTCTAAAAACTATATAAAATGTGAAAAACCGATGAGGATCACAAAAACTCGTCATCTGATCCATATTCAACCTCTAATTCCCCATCTAATGTTAGATTTTTCATACCACTAATTCTCAAAAGATATTTAAATCTGGTTCGATCAAATGGTTTGGTATAAAAATCTGACTTTTGTTCATCAGTGTGGATCTTTTGTATTCGAATCAACTTTTTCTCGTGACAATCATGGATAAAGTGATGTTGAGTTTCAATGTGTTTAGTTTTAGAGTGATGAACTGGGTTTTTAGTTATATCAACAGCAGCCTTGTTATCTACATATATGGGCGTATCAAGAAATTGCAATCCAAAGTCTCTCATCTGTTGTTGTATCCAAAGGAATTTGGGAACAAAAACTGGAAGCGGAAATGTATTCAGCCTCACAAGTAGAGAGAGCAACCGTGGTTTGCTTCTTGCATTACCACGTTACTAAGCGTGTTCCGAAAAACTAGCAACCAGCTGTTGCAGATTTGGCATTGAGTTTGCAGCATCCAAAATCTGAGCCCGAATATCCTGTGAGGTCGAAGCTGTCATTTCACAGATACCACAAGCCAATGCTTGGGCAACCCTTCAAGTATCTGAAAATTCGTTTGACTATCGTCAAGTATGACACTTGAGGACTCGATTGATATCGGGCGCAAAAGCATGTTGATACATGATGTCTGGTCTTGATGCTGTAAGATACATTAGTGATCCAATCATCGTTCGATATAAGGTTTCATCTATCTTGACTCCATGTTCATCTGGACAGATGCCATGATTAATTGCCAATGGGGTAGATAATGGTGACGTTCTCCACATTTCGAATTTCTCAAAGATATCATGGACGTACTTTGTCAGATGAATGAAGATACTATGAGGCAACTGATCGACTTAAAGCCCAAAGAAGAACTTCATCTCTCCCATTGAACTCATTTCAAATTTCTTTTTCATGACT
The DNA here is from genome assembly GCA_947069175.1 of Scalesia atractyloides. NCBI lineage: Eukaryota > Viridiplantae > Streptophyta > Magnoliopsida > Asterales > Asteraceae > Scalesia > Scalesia atractyloides. The sequence continues at coordinate 43,855,835 of CAMTDV010001632.1, forward strand.
TCTTCAAATTCTTTACACAGTGCATCACTCGTAGAGCCAAAGATGACGTGATCAACATAGATTTGTACGATCAATAGATGTCCTTTCACTTCTTGCGTGAAGCGTGTGCTATCAACAATGCCTCTTGTAAAGTCGTTGTTTAAGAAGTGCTGAGAGAGTGTCTCATACCAGGCTCTCGGGGCCTGATGCAACTTGTATAATGCCTTATCTACTAAGTAAACCTTGTCTTTATGCACTGGAATGACAAACCCCAGTGGTTGTCTAACATACACTTCCTCTTTCACTTTTCCGTAAAGGAAAGCTGATTTGACATCTAACTGGTACACTTTAAAACCTTTCCATGATGCAAACACCAGGAATATACGCTTTGCTTCTAGTCTTGCGACCAGATTATAAACCTCTGTATAATCAATGCCTTCTTGCTGATGAAAACCTTAGACAACAAGCCGAGCTTTATTGCGCACAATTACCCTTCTATCATCTCTTTTTCACTTGAAGACCCATTTAGTAGCTATAGCTTTGTGATTGGATGGTAGCTTTTCAAATTGTTGGAGCTTCTCTTGCATTGCATTTATACAGCTATCATCCACAAGCGCTTCCTTATTCGATTTCGGCTAACCTGTGAAATAAAACAACGATGTAAGCATATATCTTCAATTAGTACACTTTTAGTATAAAAATAGCTAAGATCCCTGTTGATCTGATTGCGTGTTTTAACACCAGCATGTTGTTTTCTGATAATATTCTACAATGGGTGGTAGGTCAAATTCCTTGGCATTACTTCATTATGAACATTTGCCTCGCTCTCCAAATTCGTAATGTTCTGTTTAGCAACCTGATTACTTGTTGAAGTTTCATTCTGATTACTAGGACCTGCTGATTGATTTAGGAGACTTGTTATATGCTCAGAGAACCTTCATTGGAGCTAGATTCACCATCTTGATCATGTGTCGGCCTAGCGTCAGAATCAGAATCATCAGACTAATCCAAAGTGGGCTCTGTAGCATTCACTACCGGTATCACGACGGTTTCTGTTTGAGTCATGCATGCTCTAGAATCATCTGTGCCAATAAATAGTCGAGTAACCACTATCGGTCTTGAAACTTTTTCTTGATTAGACGCTTGTTGTTGTTGATATAACAACACAAGTTCCTCTTCATTTGGTTCTTCTGGCAGATCGAAAGAATTCCATAAACTCTCGTAGTTGAACATCCAGGATTCACTAGGCTTTTGAGTTAGCATTGTATACCTTCGACAATCAACATGTTGAGCAAGAATAACTCGATTTCACTTGAAGACCCATTTAGTAGCTATAGCTTTGTGATTGGATGGTAGCTTTTCAAATTGTTGGAGCTTCTCTTGCATTGCATTTATACAGCTATCATCCACAAGCGCTTCCTTATTCGATTTCGGCTAACCTGTGAAATAAAACAACGATGTAAGCATATATCTTCAATTAGTACACTTTTAGTATAAAAATAGCTAAGATCCCTGTTGATCTGATTGCGTGTTTTAACACCAGCATGTTGTTTTCTGATAATATTCTACAATGGGTGGTAGGTCAAATTCCTTGGCATTACTTCATTATGAACATTTGCCTCGCTCTCCAAATTCGTAATGTTCTGTTTAGCAACCTGATTACTTGTTGAAGTTTCATTCTGATTACTAGGACCTGCTGATTGATTTAGGAGACTTGTTATATGCTCAGAGAACCTTCATTGGAGCTAGATTCACCATCTTGATCATGTGTCGGCCTAGCGTCAGAATCAGAATCATCAGACTAATCCAAAGTGGGCTCTGTAGCATTCACTACCGGTATCACGACGGTTTCTGTTTGAGTCATGCATGCTCTAGAATCATCTGTGCCAATAAATAGTCGAGTAACCACTATCGGTCTTGAAACTTTTTCTTGATTAGACGCTTGTTGTTGTTGATATAACAACACAAGTTCCTCTTCATTTGGTTCTTCTGGCAGATCGAAAGAATTCCATAAACTCTCGTAGTTGAACATCCAGGATTCACTAGGCTTTTGAGTTAGCATTGTATACCTTCGACAATCAACATGTTGAGCAAGAATAACTCGATTTCACTTGAAGACCCATTTAGTAGCTATAGCTTTGTGATTGGATGGTAGCTTTTCAAATTGTTGGAGCTTCTCTTGCATTGCATTTATACAGCTATCATCCACAAGCGCTTCCTTATTCGATTTCGGCTAACCTGTGAAATAAAACAACGATGTAAGCATATATCTTCAATTAGTACACTTTTAGTATAAAAATAGCTAAGATCCCTGTTGATCTGATTGCGTGTTTTAACACCAGCATGTTGTTTGCTGATAATATTCTACAATGGGTGGTAGGTCAAATTCCTTGGCATTACTTCATTATGAACATTTGCCTCGCTCTCCAAATTCGTAATGTTCTGTTTAGCAACCTGATTACTTGTTGAAGTTTCATTCTGATTACTAGGACCTGCTGATTGATTTAGGAGACTTGTTATATGCTCAGAGAACCTTCATTGGAGCTAGATTCACCATCTTGATCATGTGTCGGCCTAGCGTCAGAATCAGAATCATCAGACTAATCCAAAGTGGGCTCTGTAGCATTCACTACCGGTATCACGACGGTTTCTGTTTGAGTCATGCATGCTCTAGAATCATCTGTGCCAATAAATAGTCGAGTAACCACTATCGGTCTTGAAACTTTTTCTTGATTAGACGCTTGTTGTTGTTGATATAACAACACAAGTTCCTCTTCATTTGGTTCTTCTGGCAGATCGAAAGAATTCCATAAACTCTCGTAGTTGAACATCCAGGATTCACTAGGCTTTTGAGTTAGCATTGTATACCTTCGACAATCAACATGTTGAGCAAGAATAACTCGATTTAAACTTGGAAAATATACTCTTCTCAACGGACTTGCATAGCCTACAAAAAATCCCTCCAAAGATCTGGCACCAAATTTACCATCCTATTCAGTGACCGTACATGGAGATCCAAATGGTTCCAAAAACTCTAAGTTCAGCTTTCGTTGGTTAAGCAGTTCGAAACATGTCTTCTTATGTGCCTTGATCATTAAAACCCTGTTCAACGTGTAACATGCAGAGGCAACGGCTTCGCTCTAGAAACTGGCAGGTAACTTTGAATCAGCGAGCATCGTGTATGCAGTTTCAATGAGAGTTCAATTCTTGCGTTCAACTAGTTCATTTTGTTACGGAGTATAGGGGTTGCTGAATTCGTGAAGAATGCCTTTGTCATTAAAGAATTTGAGCATTCGATTATTTTTGAACTAAGTACCATCATCACTTCGAATTCCGGAAGATGGTACAAGTTCTCTAACTTTTTGAATAGAATCATAAGATTATCAAATGTCTTATCTTTATTCTCCTGGAAGATAACCCACGAGAATCTCCAATAGTCATCTGTGACAACGAGGCAATATAGATCACCAGATATGCTTTTAAAGTTGACTGGCCCGAAAAGATCCATATGAAGCCTCTCTAGTGGAAATTTGATAGCATTCAAAAGTTTTCTCGGTTGTGATTTTTTATGCTGATTCCCGTTTTTGCAACTAAGATAATCGTCATTCAGATGAAAACTTTTGAGATTAACACCCTCCACTAGATTGTTGTGCACCCAATAGTTCATTTTTCTCAAATGGATATGCCCCATCTTTCGATGCCATAAGACCGATTCTTTTTCATTTGCTTTCATGACAAAACATTGTGCTGACTTCGATGTAGTGGATGTGACATTCATTTCTAAGACATAAAAATCATTTTCTCGAGGAGCACGCATGATAATCCACGCCTCAGAAATTTTGAATCCTGGCTTCAGAATTAAGCATTCTTTATCATTGAAGTGAGTTGTAAACTTCTTATCACAAATATGTGAGATGCTTCGTAAATTGTTCTCTAATTCAGTAATGTAGTTTACTTTGTCGAACGAGACCACACTATTTGAAAGTTTCCATTCTCCAACAATTCTCCTACCTTGATTTCCCACGAACCCTACATAGCCTTAACATCATAGATTAAGGCTACCATTCCTATCATGTCACGAGAAGCTCCACTGTCTATTGTCGATTTTTATATGATTTACCTCGGGAGCCCTTGCACATGTAAATAAGCAATTACTTAAACAATGAAAGCCAAGCCTTCTCACTCTTGGGTGGGTTCGGAATATCAAACATTAGAACTTTGACATTAACATCCTGTTTATCTTCAGATTTAACAGGTGTTTTGATTTCTACAGAAGAAGTTTTTGTTTTCACCACCCAAGTTTGTGTTTTTAGAATTGCCTTCTTTGAATAAAATTTTGAATCTTTTTGTTCGGTTTTGGTTTTAGTTTCACCAATTTCAAACTTTGAAACATTTGGAATTGTTAGTTTCACAATTCTTTTGGATTCATTATATTTTTTTAAGCTCTATTTTGGAACAAACTTAGGTATCTTTTGTTTCACATCTTTTGTGGATTCCTTTGTGTTGTAAACAGATTTTGAGTTGCCTCAAAAAAATATCGTGCAATATGCCCAACTTTGTTACATTTCCAACATGTTCTACGGTCACAATCAGTAGATGAACTCAAATTCTGCTCACGATGTTTCTTTTCTACATGGAACTCCTTGTTTGATTGTTCCTTTCCCAATCTTTCTTTTTCACTTGTCGTGCTTGATCCAAACACAAAGTTTACTTCTATTGAAAATTTGATTTTAGAAACTTATCATTTTTCTTCTTAACATACCCCAACCCTTTACACATGTTTTTAGGATAACTTTTACCTTTGCAATTAATTTTACTAAAATTTTTGGGTTTAGAGTAGTAAGACTCTATTAAATTTTCCACTTCAGAAAGATTGATTTATGTTAGCTTAAACACTTGTTCTACTTTCTCAAGATTCACATTCTGATTCTGAAATTCTTGATCAGAATATAGTTTGTCCAATCCTTTCATGGTATAAGCAACCAATGTAGAATTATCATCCGAACTAGATTCTAATTTATCAAGATAATTCTAGTGAAAGCTCTTCTCATTTTCAGAAGGTGAACTTGAACTAGTTTTCTCCAAGTTTGACTCAGCACTTTCATAGTCTGTGCTATCACTTTCACTTCCCAAAACCTTTTCAACCACTATTTTAACCACATCATATTCACATTCATTGTCTAATTTATTGTATGTTACAACAATGTTCTCGGGAGCCCATTTTTCTTTTCAATTTTCAAATTTAGATTAAGCGCCTTTTCCACACCTGATGGTTTCTTTCTTACATAGCTTTCCCACATGGGTGGTGGAACATGGTTGTAACCAACACTATTGATCTTACCTTTCTGATCATCTTATTCCTTTCAATTTTCAAAAGAATATGATCAATGACATATGAACTGGTGGAATAACTGATTAACAATTTGTTAACCTTTTCCGTTTCGATTTTCATTTTTTCAAGCTCATTTTTAAGTCCAGCAATTTTGTTCAGATGAATGCTAATTGCCATTTGCTTGTTCATAACATTTACTTTAAGCATTGATAAAGTTGCACTATCTTCACTATTAACTTTCTCATATTGTTTAATTGCTTTAGATAATTTGTTATAAGCTTGTTTAGTTTCATTATAATCACTTGACAAATTATCTGAAAGTTTATTCAGTTCAGAATAGTTTTATCTTTCTCAACACATTCCTTGCAAGGTTCTTGGCATCTCTTGCATGGCTTTTCAACCTCATCAACCTTAACTTTGACAAGCTCCCTTAACGACTCTTTGACAAATTCAGTCACTGACTCTTCCTTGACTTCATCAGAAACTACCTCTTTAAGGTTTGCCATCATTGCTTTGTTTGCAATCTCTATCAAATTCTCGGCATTCATCTCTTTTTCCACATCTATCAATTCCACACATTCAGGCTTTGATTCCTCTTCTGCTTGCACTTGATAGCTTGAATAAAAATATCCTACAAAAGATGGAAACATATTAGATGGAATCAGAGTTCTAAAAGCATTATGCAATATATTATCTTCTTCAGCATGTTGTTCATGAACATATCCTTCAAGAACAGCTTCTTCAAAGGCTTCATCAAATACTGCTTCAGAATAATCTTCTGTTCGGATTCAGGCTCTTCAATTATCTTTGCGAGAATACAAGACTTTTGTTTTTAGAAATGTACTTGCTCCAGTTAAATCCTCCGTCTTCTTGGGCGACTACTAAAGCTTTGTCTTTAGCATTAGATGGACCGTCTTCTATTTGAATCATCCTTGAATTTGATTGTGGCGGTGACGGCTTATGATAGATAGCTTTCTTGTAGTAATCATCACCAAAAGGACTTTGATTACTGTTGACTTCTCGGTTAGTACATTCCCATTTGAAAGTCCTTTCTCTCTACATCTAAAACATGCAAGTTTTGATTTGTTGAATCCAAGCTTCCCATCCAAACCTCCCAAGCTATTTCCTATCGTAATCTCCATAAATCTCTGAGATGTGCAAACTATAAAAGTCATGCACCATTTAATATCGATCAGCTCTAACTCTTCTGAATCTATCATAATCTTCCTTGGTCATATCTGGATTTCTTATCTTCCTTGGTCATATCTGGATTTCGTAAGATTCAAGAACAGATGTGAGTAACGACTTGTGCTACTTGGTGGTATGTTCATTAAATCTTGTTCGTTTTAGAGATTTACCGCTATGTTACACTGTAAAATCCTCTGGTTTGAGTTAGATTAACCAAATGATTGACTTTGGAAACTGTTTAAGCTCTATGAAGACTGAGATGTTTTGGGTGAATTTTGTTCAAAGCTAGAAGACCATTGAAAACTGGATTGATTAGAAGATTGTAGAACTATCAGCACTGAAGGTGGATTGTACTTTCATGACCTTCGAGCTTTTCTATGAACTTTGAAAGGCTATAACCATTATACTCTACACCATTTTCAGAATCGTCAAGTACGTAGTCCACTCTCCCTCAAGCAAAGCACCTGCCAACTTGTCGGCTAACTCCCCATTTGTTTTCTGAATTCCCAACCTCTTTATTTGAACAACTAGGTGACAGTAACGCACGATCATCTGCTTCATAGTTTTGCCTTTCAAATGGTTGAAAATATCGAACTCTTTTCTAAGCAATGCCTTTTTACTCTTCCTCATTTGTGAACTTCCCTTGAACTTCAACCTTAATGCATTCCATTATGATTGTGAATTATCATCATGTTGCAGCAATGCTAAGATATCTTCTTTGATTATCTGTTGCAATTTGCTCATCATTTTCTTCTCATTGACGAATTTTTCTTTTTAACTGAGTCAACGTCTTCTCCAATTCATTTTCCCAAATTGGTGCGTATATTTTTATTCTATAGCAAACCAGCAGTTAAAATGGTTCACTTGCACCCGGTTAACAAACCGTTTTCAAAATCTTCCATGGAAGCCTAATAATGTTGAATGTGAGCTGAACCAACGAGACTGTTTAGAAATTGTTTTTGTGAGGATATGAGAGTGAATACATTCATGTCAAATTTTAAAGATTCAAAGAATGATTTAAGGGGGAAAGTGTGATTATGAAGATATTTTCAAATCAAGTCAAAACTAAGTATAAAAGATATTTGCGCTATGTCCAAGGGAGAGATTGTTAACACATATGTCCATAGCTAAGAAATCTTGACAGCAAGTTTTGAAGTCTCTTGAAGATAAAGCAAGATTAAAGATCAAGACTGCAGCAACATCCAAGGGGGAGACTGTTGATATATATGTCTGTTGCCTACGTCTTGATGTAAAAAAGTTTACAAGTTATTATTTGATGTAAGGTAAATTACCTTCGTGTGAAGATAAATCTAGCTTCGCATGAAGATAAATCTATCTTCGTGTGGTAAATTACCTTCTCACGAAGTGAATGCCTATATATAGGGGTGTGTGTTCATTTGTAAAGAGAGTTTTTGGTGAACTGTGAGGTGAAGCGCTGTGAAAATTGTACCATGACTTTGAAGTTAATAGAAAACATTGAAAATTGTGAAATCTTGTGTTTCTACCTATTTCTGATGGATTCCGCACATTCGACTTAGGATTAGATATCTCTGGAAGATCTGCAAAACGGACCAACAAAGTCCATTTTCTATGAACAAAAGTCAACCTATCTTTACCCCCACTCCACCTATACCTCCACCTCCATTCCAAACAGATGTTGGCTCTTCAAAATTGCAAACAGATGTTACCTTAGATAATTCCCATCTGTAGCCTTCACCTCAAAATGCCATCATTCCATACAAGGAATATCTTATCTACCTTAAAAACCATTCATCTGACCAAATCATTAGCAACATCAATGAAGGGGTTCTCACAAGAAGTCAATCCAAAAAATTTATCTTTTTGCTGGCTATCTATCACTCACATAACCTGTCAAGTACCAAGAGGCACTAAAAGACAACAGTTGGGTAGAAGCCATGCAAGAAGAGCTCCTACAGTTCAAAAGACAACAAGTATGAGAACTTGTACCATTGCCTCAGGATGTATGTCCCATGCACAAAATGGGTCTTCAAGAACAAAACAGATGAAAGGGGCATTGTTGTCAAAAATAAAGTTAGGCTCGTAGTTCAAGGCTATAGACAAGAAAAAGGCATTGATTATGATGAAACTTTTGCTCATGTCGTAAGATAAGAAGCTATCAGATTGTTTTTAGCCTTTGCTGCCAACCACAATATCAAGGTGTATCAAATGGATATCAAGTATGCATTCTTATATGCCAAGATCAAGGAAGAGGTATATGTATGCCAACCCCCTTGTTTTGAAGATACTTTTTATCCAGATCGTGTTTACAAGCTAAACAAAGCTTTATATGGCTTGAAACAAGCACCTAGAGCCTGGTATGAAACTTTTTCCATATTTCTCTTATCCATAGGCTTTACAAGAGGTAAAATTGATAAAACTTTGTTTTTAAAATGGAGAGGAAATGATTTGATGCTTGTCCAAATTTATGTGGATGACATCATTTTTGGATCCACATGCAATGGTATGTGTAAAGAGTTTAGAGAACTCATGACAGCAGAGTTTGAAATGAGTGTTATGGGTGAACTCCAATGCTTTCTTGGTCTTCAAGTTAAGCAATTGTAAAATGGTACTTTCATTCATCAAAGTAAGTATGTTAAAGAACTACTTACCAAATTTGATATGAATCATTGTAAACAATGTAGTACACCCATGGCTACATCTAAGCTGGTCACGATTGATGACACATATGATTTGGTTGATAAAACTCTTTATAGAAGCATGGTTGGGTATTTATTGTACCTATTTGCGGGTCTTTATTGTACCTATTTGCATATAGACCAAATATATGTTTGCTACATGTGTCTGTGCCAGATCCAAGTCAGCACCTAGGAAGTCAAATCTTATTGTTGTGAAAAGAATATTCAGATATATAAAAGGTGCTCTGACAGTTCGTGTCTGGTATCCTGCTAATGGGAATATTGAGCTTTCAGTTACTCAAATAGTGATTTTGCTAGATGCCATGTCACAAGGAAGTCAACTTCAGGAGGTTGTCAATTTTCTAGGCAATTGCTTAGTTTTTTGTCAAAGCAAAAAAGCAAGCTGCAGTTTCAACATCCACAGTTGAGGCTAAGTATAATGCTGCTGCAAGTTGCATTGCTCAACTCCTATGACTTCAAAATCAATTGCTAGATTTTGGTTTAACTACTCTAAAGACCCCTCTCATGTTGGACAGTCAAGCAGCTATTAAAAATCCAGTTTCACATTCAACAACCAAGCACATTGACATCAGACATAACTTTATGAGTGATTGCTGTAAAAAAGGTTTGATTTCTCTACATCATGTTCCAACTAAGGATCAGCTAGCAGATGTTCTAACAAAGGCTTTAGATACATCTTCTTTTGAAAGCTTGATCTCTAGAATTGGCATGCTTAACATGGATTAAAAGCAAACTTTTGTTTTCAATGAATAAAAAGCACTAAAATGTTTCTAGAAATTCAAAAATTCATCCTTAAAAATAGCTAAAATTGAAAATTTAATAATCCTAAAAGTATGTCTTAAACCACTGTTTCTAAACCTCTGCTTGGCTTAAATATCCATCCACTGCTAAATGTAACCTTTGTTATCGTGTCCACTGTTCCATTCACTGTTTGGGCCAAAACATTGTTTTGCCTTATCCACTTATATCTATCCTCTGATATAGTAAAAGTTCATAACCAATGTTCTCAACCACTTCTGGTTCTCAGCAGTGGTTTCCCTAACAATTGTCATCCATTATCCATCTGAGGTTACACGTGGATAGATGATTAGCCATCAGATCTTTGAAACCGCTGCCACGTCAGCATTCACTTTTTCCCTTTACATATCACTATTCTATCCAAATAGAGTTTTTACTTGTCGTCTCGAATTCAAAATTCTCTAAAGCGGTTTTCATTACTCTTATCTTTTCATTACTCCTCACTTCCATCTCTGATCATGGCTCTCAACATCAAACTCCCACACAACTACCTCCCCACTTTCGAGAAAACCGACACTAATACTTCATTCCATTCAAAATACAAAGACATCATGGTTGCAAACACACCAATCTAAATGGATAACTCTGACAGTTCTAGGCAAATGCTAAAGTTGAATCTCAAAAAAAGAAGCCACCTGCTATCATTTCTAAGTTCGGAGAAACTCTTGTCTAAATTTCCCCATCCTCAATTTCCACAACTTTTGGCCTCAATGACCTAGATGGGAACACTTCTTTTTGCAAGCAAGAATTACATGCTGAGCTCATAGAATGTGGGTATGAGGGTCAGTTATCTGGTGTTACCATTTTTAAACCAAACTTTCCTGCTGAAATGAGATATTTTTCGATACCTTACTTACTTGTCGTTCAGCAAAGACCATCTCATTTATTGAGATTCCACAAAATATTCAATTTCTGGGACATGCTATTTTGACAAAATCTGATTTTAACCTATCCCAGGTATTGTTTATGCACTTGGTGGCAGATTATATTAAAATTTCAAAAAGTAAAGCTTTTCCTTTATATCCAAGGCTTTTAAGCTTTTATCTACATAAGCAAATTCTAGAAAAAGATTTTAAACATGGAGTTGTATTTGAGATGAAGAGTCTTACTACTGAAACCTTTACAAGAATAAAAAATATGGAGTCAAAGGTTTCCAAAACAAAAGCAAAAGGGGATGAGAAAATTTTGGATGAGTCCACATCTCAAGCTCAAACCTCTATTGCTGAGCCTACTGCTCCTAGTGATCATGTCACCACAACCGGGGTTATGAAACCCACACTAGAAAAATCCAAATCCAAAAAGCCCACCAAAACCCTAATTCATAAAAGACACCTCTGGAGGATGAGATCCTATAGGATGACCTTGTGGTAGCACAAAAGCCACTTGAAACAACTATTGTTACTTCCTCACAACAGTTGGAAAGATCTCCACCTCAAAGCAAAACTCCTCCTACTTCCTCACAAAAGGAACAGGTTGTAAGCTCATGGATTCCACATTATGAAGAAGAAGATATAATTGAATCTTTGTTTCCAAGCCCCTCTCCCAGGGCAAATTCTCTTTCCACTCCACAAACATCACCCCCAATTCCACCGACTATAATAACTCTATTTCGTACAATTGAGATAACTCAGACACAAATCAATTCCTCCCAATCACCTTTTCATGAGAGTTCACCTCCACATGTGACTGAGTCTGAGTTAAATCTCTTTGCTAACCCAGAAACAGCTGAGGAGGTTACACCCCATGTGTTACAAGTAACTCTTGGTGGTAATTCAAGTGAAGCAGCCACTACAACTGATGACACAACAGTGTTTCAGTTGGACAACGGTTACATCCATCAGACTTTCTTAAAGGCAACAACTATTGAGGCTAAAATTGTAGCTTTTGCTCTAGTTGGAAGTCCCCAGTACCAAGATAAAAGGGCATTTGGGTCTCATAACATGGAGATTCCTCCTGTTAATGATCCAAATACAACTAGCTGGTAGGAATTCAGATGATCCTACTAAATTAGATAATAAATTGAGATGCAAAGAATTGATGGAGAGAACAATATCAATGGATTATTCAATCACTAAAATGAAAGATTTGATGAAGCAGTCGTTACAAAATTCTCAAAGCTACCCATCAACACAACAAATTACCAATGAGCTATGGAAATCTGTGCAACCAATCATTATAGCTCAAAGGAATTTGGCTGACATTCACCATGAAACTCACATGAAGCTTATCAGAAACATGGTTGAGACCAGATATAAAGATACTAAAGCAGACATCAAGGCCATCAAAGAACATTTGATGAAAACCACTAGTTCTGCCCCTACAACAATCCTTCAAGAAGAAGTTGATGATGATGCCAAATAGTGGGAGAAAGATAAACTGAGGAAGTTGCAGCAAGATTCAAAGGTGTAACAAAAGCTAGGGTATGTTACAACCACTGCTGCAAATCAAAGTTTTGTTGTGTCATCAGATGCTAGTTCAAAAAGGGATTGATGAGACCCTGACCAAACTAGCAGAAGGAATTGCCACAGAAAAGCAGAAAAGGCAAGATACATTGGAAGTTAAAGCTTCTAAACTAATTGAAGAAGAAAAGGCCAAGCAGATGGAAAAAGAAGACATTGGCACTTCAGAAAGAAGAAAGTCAACAAGAACTGTCAGACAGCCAATAACAACCACTGCCATGCTTACAACAAGTGTATCCTCTACTCCAACAAAACCAACACCACCACCTCAAGAAACAAAAACCCTCACCAAAGAAATCATCTTCATCACCAATAGTTTTTAATACAGCCGAGGTGCCAGCAGAAGCTGGAACAGTAGATGTTCCAATAGATGTTAATCAAACCTCTGCCATGATCACATTTCCCACTTTAACCCAATCATTATCCACACCACCAAGAATTTCATTACGACCACCTTCACCACAAATCAATTTCCAATGCAAAAGAAAAACTTATGTTGTTGAAGATGATGATGAAGGGATACCATCACCAGTTCCTTTGTCATCAAAACCTATCACTTCACAACCATCCTCATCATCTTCACCTAAAACCACTTCACTTCTAACCATTTATCAACCATCATCCATCATACCTTTTGCTACCAAATATTATCTGGAACTGATGGCGGTGCGAAAAAATTGAATCATTCTTCACAGCAGAAGATAATACAAAACTTAACTTTCCATCTCTCTTTGGTTATAGAAAGCCAAGAAATTTAGATGAATATCTAAAGTTGAAGGCTAGATAGGCTGAGAATATTGGCAAAGAGAAGAGCAAAGGGAAAGATGACAGGACTACTTGAGACATTTTGTCTGATGAACTGAGTAAAGTAAGAAAAATTGAAGACTTTGCCAAAGATATGAGTAAGTCTATGTCAGAAAAGCCTATGAATGCTGAGTTGGATGAAGAACTGAAACGAGATTACCTTGACCACATTATGCAATACAAACCTTACACAGCTACCAGAGCACAACTCTAAGATTGGTCATCAAATGATCTCAAAGAAGAAATTGACATAATATAAGAAATGTTCATAGATCGTCTACACAAGCCAATACCACCTGATTAGAAGAAAAACCGGCAGATGGACCAGAACAGAGCTTTAAAGCTTAAAAGGATGGAACAAGAGCTCAGTGCTGCGAATTATGGTAGTGCAAGGTCACTTGCTAGATGATCAGAGTCCAGGGTTGTAGATACTTACAGAAAACTGTAAAAGCTTAGAAAGAAAGAAAGATCCTACAGTTCAAGAAAGCCAGACTACCCAACAGATGTTATCCCTCATCAGACTCAAACCCTGAAAAAGTAGCCCTTATCCTCTGTCTTACCCACAATTGCCTTACATCAAGTAAAAAGGAAAAATCGGATGGATGAGGATGATGAACAGAGGTTTGAAGAACACAGAAAAGAGGGATCAAAAATCAATAACTCTATCACACTGTTGCTGCAAGTGAAAAACTAAAAGAAACAATCTCTAAAGTTGTAAGAATATCACTTCCACCAAGCTCAATAATAAGTCTTCCCCCACAAAGCTAGATGATTCAAAAATTCTAAAACGGAAGTGATCCCCAGACATCCATGAATTGACTCTGCTCAGATCAAATGGCAAGATTCAAAAGCTAAAACAGAGAATGCATATGGTTTGGATGCAGATGACCTCCAAGATCTATTGAACCTTGAATTGCAAAGGGATTTTGAAGACAGGGAATTACTGTTGAGAAATAAAGCTCTACATTAAAGAAGGGTTTTGGCATCATCTATTCTAGGGGGAGATTGTTGGATCTATGGAACTCTATAAAAGAACTAATGATTGAAAAGCCATAACAATCTAGTACATTTAATCCTTCCTAATAAAGAATCTACTTCTCAAAACTCTGCTAGGAATAAAGAATTGTTCACAAGATTTGCTAGGATAAAGCTCTGCTAGAAGAAAAGGTCTGTTAGACACAAACTCTGATAAAGAACCAAATAAGTATTATGGCAAAGGTCTGCTGACGACCAATAGAGGATATATTAGCACTAATTATGAACAACTTTATATTGTATTTTAATGTAAAAGTGTTTAGGTCTAGCAGAGGCTAGAGTTTGTTAAGTTGTTAAATGTCACTTTCTAGTAACGTCAGCCAAAGATGCTTAGTGGTTTGTAATGTACTATAAATAGAACGGTGCCTTTACTGTTCTACCTATCACTTCTTCCACACATTCTCTATGAACAAATTAGAGTGATCTTAGGCTGAGATGGAGTTTGTAAGTTGCATGCATACGTGATTAATATTACAAAAGCATGTCAATGAAAACAATCTTTCTGCTGTTGTCATTTCAAAGTTTTACACATTTCTGCTAACTATATTATTGATTATTATCCTTTCATTGATTTCATCTAAAAAAATCACATCAATATCAAACTCAGATCCTAACATATGCATTAAGGATCCTCGAATTTCATAGACGCTTTTACATACCGGTTTACAAATACAGAGATTCAATGTTTTAAGATTCATTTGATACAAAGCATACAAACACATGAACTCGCTAACTTTATGTTGATTTTTCAAATTACATGTGTTTTAGGAAAGAAAGCTAATATGATGGAAGATAAAGGAAGTGGATAACAAGAAACGATGGCCATTTTTGAAGGGTTTGCCTTATATACCGCCCTCGTGTGGACATATAGAAGTCAAAGCCTTGTTTTATATTTGTGAATCGAACTATGTTTTGTTAAAATCCTTGTGGAAGTTGGAATGTATTTTGGAAAATGTTATGAACATGTACTCAACCTTTAGTACTTATGTTTCAAATTATATAATCATGGCATTGTTGATATTTTATTGTTTACTTGTTGGATTCAACGATTACCTTTCATAGTCACACACATGTGCTTTCGTTACAACCAGGGTGTGATAGATTGGTATCGGAGCTTCGATTGTAGTGAACTAAGATTCTTTTTTAGTCTAGTATACAATTACAAAAAGGGGCTCTTTCATGGAAATAAAAATTTATAACAACAAAAGAGTTTTCAAAGGCAGATTCTTGTAATAACAAAAAGGTTTTCTTTGCAAAAACAACGCTAGAAATCCAAGAGTAACCAACAAGAACATTACATGACTCGTCTATAAGGAATAGACACAAAATATTAAGTTGATTCACATGAGAACAAATATGATAACATGTCATGAGATATAGTGATATGCATGAAAGATATATTATATGTAGAATATATTTTTGTCTAACCTATACATGTATATATTGTACGGATTATTTGCGAGGACCGATGCTTCATCTTCCAGCGTTACGGACACGGATCCGATGGAGTTGGTTTCGGCTGACGAAGTTGGACCTATCGTCGTGATCATATCATCCGACAAGGAACCGGAACATGATACCTTTTACGACGACAGCAATGACTTACTGGATGACTTCCAGACAAGGGTGACGCCCCATTACTAGATGACGTACTAGCCATTCCCTAGCCTTGACATGACGTGATCATCTATGGTCATCCCGAGGGGGAGCACGTGGTTGTACACTTAGTTTTACCCCTCGCTATAGTCCCTCCTGTTATTGATCTTGACGATGACGATGACGATGACGTCACTCCTCTTTTTCATGTTGATCATCTCAAGGATGACCTCGGTGACGAAGAAGTCTTTGACATTGCTATCCTCGAGATACCTTCACATGTCATTTCTGTCGTCGACATCTCATCCTCTGCATCTACTACTATCCCTACCACACTCTCCATGGTGTCCTTTCCTACCTCGGTACTACCTAGCCATGTTGATCCTACCCCTACCTATGCTCCTACTACTGACCCATTCATTTATCAGGATTTTCACATTCCTTGGAGCCCCCAAATCATTTTGAGATTGGAGGACCATCTCACCAGCCTCATGTGCACACCTCTTATGATCCTTACACTGCTAGTCCACCTCATATTGTGAGACATACTTCATTTCACATTAGTGATACCCCGCAGCATCCTACCAACCCTAGCCATTTCATGACTAGCTATAATGCACATGGTTACCTGGTCCTCCCGAGTATGAGGCCAGTGGTTCTTCTCATCCTCCACCACATGTGTCTGCTACCGACTTTACACTATTTACTGTTGGTGTACACTCTTGGATCCCAACCCCGGGCATGAGCCCGTCTGACGATTATCACCTGTCACATTTTCCTCCCGCTTCTATGGAGGAAAGACAATGATCATCTGAGTTCCAGATCACCATACTTTTTAGGAGGTTCAGGGAGCTTGTGGAAGAGTTAGTTGCAGTTAGGGCTGCTGCTCATGCCCCACCACCATCTTCGTCACCTCCACCACCCCACCATCGTCACCCCACCATCACCACCACCACTACCATTGTCACCACCACCGACCCCACCATTCCATTGTCCATTCCACCATAAGTCCTACCCATCTGAGTAGTGAGTGCATGAGCTAGAGTGCCTCTATGCTTTCGCCATAGGCGTGTCTTTCGCCTAGAGGAGGAGGTTTCTTACCTTCATGGTTTACTTCACCGATCACCACCCCCACCCCCTTCGTCTCAGTAGTATGTTATTAGTCATCTTTTGGGGAGTCAACCCACTTTTGTAGACGAAGACTTCTGAAGATCAAGACTTATGAAGACTAAAGACAACTTGGACTATGGAGGAGCAATTTGAAAGAAAATTTTGCTTTTGTCTATTATATAACTTGTAAGACTAGTGTGATGTAACCCTTTGTCCTTTTGTCTTTCACAAACAAATGTAACAAGTTGACTATGATATATAAAAGTTAGTGTTTCTTTATGTCGCATTATTATTTCTCTTTCATGTGGTCGTGATATTATGACTGATGTATTATGATGTGGTGATTACTTGTGCATTGTGTGGACATGATTACCTTGATGGGTTGTGTATTGTATATAAACTTATGATCATGTGACTACGCTACATATATTTACCATGCTGTTCTATGCTTGATGTGTTTATATATGTATATGTATATGTATATGTATATGTATATGTATATGTATATGTATATGTATATGTATATGTATATGTATATGTATATGTATATGTATATGTATATGTATATGTATATGTATATGTATATGTATATGTATATGTATATTATATGTGTGTGTCTAATTATTGTTGATACCTTATGCTAGAAAACGATGTCGTCTAGATGAAGAACTAACACCAACCCACTGTGACAACCGACGCAATACGAGGCTAATCGCACCGAAACAGTGGAGAAACCAGAGGTTCATTTGGAGGCAACCCTACTACCAGCAATATTTGGTTGTCGATGACACCATACAAAACCCTCATTTACTCTATTCATACTTTTGACATTGCTCATTCATGAATTTTGACATAAATGTTTCAGGTTGCACATACAAGTAGTTCTTAGACTACAAGCCTCCGAATTTGATGGTACCAGAGGTGCCCTGGGACTCGTCCGCTGGACTGAAAAGACTGACTCGGTCATACAAATGAGTAAGTGTCCTCTTGACCAAAGGGTCACATATGTTACTGGGTTGTTCGTAGATGGGGCGACACTTCAATGGTGGAACCTTCAAGTTCAAACTAAGGGTGAAGAGATTGTTTAAGCTTTAACATGGGAGGAACTTAAGGAGTTGATGAGAAAGAAATATTGTTCAAGGGCTGAACTACAAAAGATCGAGACTGAGTTTTGGAAGCGGAAAAATGATTGGAGCTGATGTGGCTGGGTACACAATGTGTTTTCGTGATTTGTCACGAGTTGTTCTATATCTAGTTGAGCCAGAAATTAAGAGGATCGAAAGGTATATTTGGGGACTAGCTCCGTAGATTTTGAGTTTGGTTACTTCCTCTAAGCCCTCGAAAATCAGTGAGGCGATCGAGCTAGCTGTTAGCCTCACTGAAGAGGCACTTGGTATGGGAAAATTTTCAAAGAATGCTCTTAATAAGAAAGGAGCTCACTTGGAAACGGTAGATTCAAACAAGAGGAAGTTTACACTTTTCAAGAAAGGTTCAAGGGGTAATAACAACAAGAGGCAAGCCACGAATGAAATCAAAGAGGCAAAGGCTTATGTGGCTACTACTGATACCAACAAGAAGAAGTACACTTGGAATCAGCCCAAATGTAATAAGTGAGACTATAAATACACTGGGAATTGTACAGGTCCCAAATGTAACAAATGTGGCAAGCTAGGCCACCATACTGAGGATTGCTGGTCAAAGATCCCTAATGATGGAAAAGAACAAGGCTGCTTTGGGTTTGGAGAAAAAAATCACTTTAAGTAGGACTATCCTAAAGAAAATCAAGCTCGGGGCAGAGCTTTTATTATTGGAGCAAAGGATGCACGCAAAGACCCGAACATGGTCACTGGTACGTTCCCTATCAACAATATTTGCATCCATTCTAAATACTTGTTCCCATTTTAGTTTTATTTCAAAGAATTTAGAAATATACTTGGAGTACAATCTAGTAAACTAAACGTTCCCTACTTTATTGATTTGGCTAACGGGAAATTAGTCGAGTCGGGAGAAATTATTAAAAATGTACGCAAGAACTTGGCGAACGAAAGTTTGAGATAAATCACCTACCAGTTCAGTTGGGTAGTTTCGACGTTGTTATTCGCATGGATTGGCTATCCGATAATCGGGCTGAAGTCATTTGTTACAAGAAGATCATTCGTATTCCCCTGCCTAACGGAGCACATCTTTTGTTTCACGGAGAGAAGCACAATACGCCATTACGGATCATCAACTGTATGAAGGCTCGGAAGTGTCTAAGGAAAGGTTGCATTGCATTCCTTGCACATGTAGTCGACAAGAAAGCTGAAGACTTGCATGGACCACCTCCACAACGACAAGTCGAATTCCGTATTCACTTGGTTCCTAGAGCTGCACCTATGGCTAAATATCCATATCGACTAGCGCCTTCGGAGACGCAAGAACTATCTACGCAATTATAAGAATTTCTCGACAAAGGATTCATTATACCGAGATTCTCGCCTTGGGAGCTCCAGTGCTATTTGTCAAAAAGAAGGACGGGACCTTTTGGATGTGCATTGACAATAGAGTACTAAACAGGCTAACCATCAAGAATCGGTACCCCTTACCAAGGATGGACGACTTGTTTGATCAATTAACAGGTTCCAATTTTTACTCCAAGATTGATTTGAGATCCGGATTATCATCAATTAAGAATCCAAAGAGGAAAGCATTCCTAAAACGGTATTTAGAACATGCTATGGACACTACAAGTAACTTGTTATGCTTTTTGGCTTAACAAATTCGCCTACCGTATTTATGGATTTGATGAACCGAGTATGCAAACCCTACCTCGACAAGTTCATAATAGTACTTATTGATGATATATTAATATATTCACGACCTGAGGAAGAACATGAACAACATTTGAGAACTATATTGGAGCTATTAAAGAAGGGTAAACTTTTACCAAAGTTATTAAAATGCGAATTTTGGATTCGTGAGGTACAATTTCTCAGTCATGTAGTGAACAAGAAAGGGATACTGTCGACCCGTCAAAGATTAAAGCTATAAAGAATTGACTGCCCCAAAGACTCCAACGGAAGTGCGACAACTTCTAGGATTAGCGGATATTTATCAGAGATTCATTGAGAACTTCTCTAAGATTACTCAACCGCTAACCTCTCTCACGCAAAAGGATAAAAAGTTTGAATGGGATGAAAAGCAAGAAGCGGCTTTTCAACTACTCAAGGATAAGCTATGTGGAGCGTCGATCTTTTCACTTCCGGATGTTACCGATGACTTTGTAGTGTATTGTGATGCATCGCATCAAGGCTTGGGTTGTACGTTAATGCAACGAGAAAAAGTCATCGCCTACGCGTCAGCCAATTAAAAGTTCACAAAAGGAACTATATCACTCGTGACCTAGAGTTAGTCGCGGTGGTATTCAAATTAAAAAATTGGCGTCATTATCTCTTTGGTACTAAGTGCACCATATTCACATATCACAAGAGTCTTCAACATATATTCGATCAAAAGGAATTAAATATGCGCCAATGGTGTTGGGTAGAATTTTTTAATGACTATGACTATGAAATCAAGTACCATCCGGGCAAAGCAAACATTGTGGTGGATGCTTTGAGCCGGAAGGAACGAGTCAAAACATTACGAGTACGAGCT
Organism: Scalesia atractyloides; assembly: GCA_947069175.1. Taxonomy (NCBI): domain Eukaryota; kingdom Viridiplantae; phylum Streptophyta; class Magnoliopsida; order Asterales; family Asteraceae; genus Scalesia; species Scalesia atractyloides. The sequence goes on from CAMTDV010001632.1 coordinate 43,876,450, forward strand.
TTGGATTTAATGATTCAAACAAATTTACTACTCAGATACGTGAGCCACAACAGGAAGCTCTCAAAGTAGAACACAATCAAGCCGAGTCATTATGATGCATGGAGAAACAAATGGAGCCAAAAGAAGATGGAACTTTATATTTCATGGAACAGATTTGTACAAGGCACACAAGTCAAAATACTCGATACATCTAGGAGCCCACAAAATGTATCAATATCAAAAGGAATACCATTGGTGGCCTAATCTCAAGGGAGCTATAGCGACCTATGTTGGGTAGTGCATGACATGCGCAAAGGTCAAGGCCGAATATTACAGCAACCTGAGATTCTCGTTTGTAAATGGGAACAAATATCAATGGATTTTATTACGAAATTACCAAGGACCTCTCGAGGTCATGACATGATTTGGGTAATTGTCGACCGTTTAACCAAGTCAGCTCACTTTTTGCCAATACGCGAGAAGGATAGTACAGTAAAGATAGCTGAATTTTACCTCAAGGAGATTGTGGAACGTCATGGAGTGCATGTTTCAATAATCTCGGACCAAGATGGTCGCTTTGTGTCAAGGATTTGACAATCATTTCAAGCATCGTTTAGATCTCGTTAGGTCTAAGTAGGGCCTTTCATCCGCAAACCGATGGCCAAAGCGAATGAACCATCCAAACTTTGGAAGATATGCTTCGTGCCTATGTGATGGATCTGGGCTGAAATTGGGATACTCATTTACCTTTGGTAGAGTTATCATACAATAATAGTTATCACACGAGCATTAAACCCGCACTATTCGAATCATTATATGGACGAAAGTGTCGATCACCGCTATGTTGCGCGGAAGTCAGTGGCAAACAACTTAATGGTCTCGAACTAGTCCAAGAGACTACCGACAAAATATTCAAGATCCGAGAGCATATCAAAGCGTCTCGAGATACGCAAAAGAGCTAGGCGGACAAAAGACGCAAACCATTATCTTTCGAGGTCGGAGACAAAGTTTTACTAGAAGTCTCGCCTTGGAAGGCCGTAGCTAGATTCAGGAAGCGCGACAAGCTTAACCCGAGATACATTGGGCCTTTCATAATTCTTGCAAAGACTGGTATGCTCACTTACATGTTAAAGTTACCGGAAGGACTCAATAACGTACACGACACATTTCATGTGTCGAATCTCAAGAAAAGTCCAACGAATGAAACGGTTATCATCCCTATGGATGAAATTCACATAGACAACAAACTCCAGTTTACCAAAGAACCCATAGAGGTTATGGACTCGAAGGTCCAAAAGACAAGGCAAAGTCAAATTAAACTGGCTATAGTTCGCTGGAACTCTCGACACGGACCCGATTATACTTGGGAAAAGAAGACCAAATCTAAGCAAAGTACCCCCACCTGTTCGAGAAGACTCCTTCAAAGGATAGCTCAACATGAATTTCAGGACGAATTTCTTTTTAACAGGGAGAGTATGTGACAAACGGTAAATAACCGGTAATTCCATATATTCTAATTATCACACCCCGATTCACAGCGGAAACAATAGTCGGGGCATAATTGGGTTATCACCAAAGCTCATGACATTTACTAAATGTTTCATATTTATTAATTTGGAATAAAAACTTCAAATATCTAAAAACAAAGAAACATACAAGCATAAATAAACATTGTTCTCCACTTAATAAATTTTTTTTATTGATCTTCTAAGGACATTCCTACATGTTCCTTTCCTCAACCTGTCCATCTATATCATGCGTAAACAAAGGTTTTGGTCAACAAAAGTTGGCGAGTGAATCTTAGTAAACATTTAACAGTTGCTATATATTTGTTGAAAGTTGTGCATGAATCATAAGCGAGCATATGTACATATATAACAATCACAAACCACATAATATCCATAATTAACACATGACATGATGAATGATGAAGGTGAGATCAAGGCTCAATCAAACGGAGCGATCTAATGAGGCACCTGATGCTCAACTCGTATCCCACGAAGAACTGATGGGCCTTAAATGAATGATTGAACTGAAATGATAAAATGTATCCACACATAATCACACCAATAAAAATACACATTTGATCACATAATGATTTTTACACAAGTGTTTAAATAAATAAATAAAACATGTACGACACATGATACACCCCAAAATGCGATTAAAAAGGGAGTTTGTAAGGATTCACTCACAGTGGGTGTCTTCCTTGCTTGATAATGAATGCGCACGAATGCGAGAATTTGATCAACGAACGAATACTAACCTAAAATCATAACGCGATAATTCGATAAATATAAACGATTTAATTTTTCAATTTAATACTTTTGTTATATTTTTAGGTTACTTTTGTGGTATTTTGTTTGGATTTTAGAACCTTCGAAATTGCATTTTTTGTTTTTAATTGAATTATAACTAAAATATAGATATATAAGTAATTTAAGTAAATAAAATAAAAATAAAAAATAAAATAATTTTTAAAAAATGTTGTCAGGTCTGACAGGAGAGACCTGACAGGTTCTTGGGTGGAATTGTATGCGTGTGGTGAGGCTCGAACTCTTGACCTCTCGGTTGCATGCACGCAGCTCTTCGAACTGAGCTACGTGTCTAACTCGTTAGATTGTAGGTTTTTATTATACTTATACACTCTTTAGGTTAATCTGAATTAAATTTAATTAAAAAAGTTTTCAAAATCATTTGACCGGCTTGTGTAATGGTGCTTGAACCGGCGCCCTTAACGTGTTTGGCACCCAGCCTAACCAACTGGGCTGGGTGTTTAACCCATTTAATTTAGGATTTATAGTAAACTTAAGTACTAACAGAGGGTGTTCTGCTAGACTTAAAATTGTTTTGTTAAAGCTGGAACCGGATAGGTACATGAATCAAACCCAAGACCTGTGCTTTGAAGTTGCACATAGTCCACCACTGGACTATGTGTCTAACCCACTTAAAAACCCACATTTAATTATATATATAAACTGATTAACTTCATCTTCTTCACTTTGAATAACCCAGATTCTGAATTTCGATCCCGCTCAAATTAAATGGTGTTATTGCTATAAGATGAATTCAATGCAGAATAGTAACAAATTTCAAGAACAACATTAAGGTTTTGCCGGTGATTGTGGTGTTCCGACGACGATTCTCCGGCGAGCAGAATCGAATTTTTCGGCAACCAAAAACTGGATTCTGTTTGAGCAGTGCTTCGAATAGCAAGTGGGAGTGTGTGTGAGCTTGAGAGTGATTGATATATGGTATTTATAAGCAAGGGTGTTCTCGGTCTCTTTTAATGTCTTCGGTTACGATTACCAGGTCATGATTGATATGATTTAAGGCTTTGGTTATAACTGACATTAGCCATCAGTTATATCCTTCGAAATTGAAAAAGGACGTTACAATCGTGATTTGCCCTTCACAGTCGATCAGAGATGAAGCTTTCTTGAATAGCAGGTTCATTTGATAGCTCAGTTATAAAACTTATTTGTTGCAGAAATAAAACACTAAGGTGTGTGTAGTGTAGTGGTGATTTAGGGTGTGCGGTTGGTGAGGGAACCTGGGTTCTCATTCCAGTTACCCTTCTTTTATTTATATATATTTTTTATTTTTTTATCCTTTTGTTTTCAATAATTTTCATTTATTCTGTTATTATTTCTTATTATTTATTAATCCTAAACCTTTAAATTTTGCAACAATTAATAATAAAATATGCAACAATTGATAAAACAAATACTTGATTAGTAAACGGTGCGGGTTTTGGAAACCCGTTTTATATAAATGTTACAGTATACCCTACTTTTAGAAATTTAGTCTAGAAATTTAAGTAGTAGCTGCAACTTGAAACAGATGCGGGTATTTTTCGCGCATTGAGTCTTCGCGTTCCAAAGTAAACTCAGGTCCTCACTTTGACTCCCAACGCACCCTGACTATTGGAATACGACTTCGTCTCAAACGCTTCTCACCAAAGTCCATGATTTCAACTGGTCTTTCAACGAAATGCATTAATTCATCAATTTGAATATCTTCTAAAGGAACATGGAGATTTTGGTCGGCGAGGCACTTCTTCAAGTTTGATACGTAAAACGTGGGATACATTTGTTGAGTTCTTCTGGTAGGTCAAGCTTGTATGCTACATGACCTACTCTTTCGAGGAATGGTCCCACATAGCATGGTGCTAGCTTGCCCTTTTGATCAAAACTAACCACTCCCTTCCACGGTGATACTTTCAAAAGTACTTGATCACCGACGTAAACTCTAATGGCTTTCATCGCTTGTCAGCGTAGCTCTTTTGACGACTACGAGCTGTTAGAAGATTAATTCGAATTTGAAGGATTTTGCAGTCGTTTCTTGAATCAATTCAGGATCAGTGATTTGTGCTTCACCAATTTCGTGCCAACATACAGGAGAGTGGCACTTTCGACCATATAAGGCTTCAAAAGGAGCCATACCGATGCTTGAATGATAGCTATTGTTGTACGAAAATTCCACCAACGGTAGATGAGTGTCCCAATTTCCCTTGAAGTCTATGACACATGCTCGCAACATGTCTTCAAGGGTTTGTATGGTGCACTCAGATTGACCATCAATTTGAGGGTGAAAGGCAGTGCTGAGATCTAGACGTGTACCCATAGCGGATTGTACGGCTTGCCATGTTCATGAAGTAAACCGGTCGTCTTGATCTAAAATGATACTTAAGGGTACAACATGACGGCTTACAATTTCATTGATATAGATATGAGCTAACTTCTCATTCTTGAAATCTTCATGGATTGGAATAAAATGAGCTGATTTAGTGAGACGATCAATGATAACCCAAATGGTGTCATACCCACCGGAGGTGCGAGGTAACTGATGTATTGAATAATACATCCATTTATCTTGTAAGTTTGTATAGTTTTAACTCGTTTTCATTTCGGTTTGTCAAGAATTTATCTACTTTCAATCCAAATGCGTTTTGCAGGTCTTAGTTGGTGAAAATGGTTGGAAGGAAGGGAAAAACGATTGAAAATGGTGAAAAAAACCAGCCGGGACGTGAGTGGATCGGAAACGAGAAAATGAAACGCAAAACAGGAATTACAACCCGGTTGCGGGGTGCGACCGGCACGCCTCATCTCTCTCCCGGCTTTCCTTCTCGGTCGCGGGCGCGACCGGAAACACTCCATCTCTCTCGCGACCTGCGACAGAGTTGTTTATCCAGAAAGTTTCGAAACCAGAGAAAAATTGGACTTGTTTGTCATTAAAAGATTCATAATTGAGGTTAAACTCATATTGGAACGAACTTGGATGAACTAGAGCTTATTTGGAGCACTTTTCTGGAGTTTTGGGACTAGAAGAAGAGGATCTAAGCTGCAAGGATTGCGTGGGTGATCAAGGAGCTCAAGGCAGGAGTTTGTCAGGTTTTACATACCAATCTTGACCTTTGATTTCCTTGTTTTGCTTGTTCATGCTACCTTGTTATAAACTTTGTTTACTTTGCTTTTTAAACATGTTTTTCGGCTTGATCTTATTCAGTTGCCTAGGTTTTGGATGATGGATTTTATGAAACTTTGATTTGATTTAATTTAATTTATGGTTTGAATGTTTAGTTGTTAAAGGTCACAACTTTAATTATCTAGTTTAGAGTATTTGTATGATTTTTCTTGTTTTGTGATTACTTGATTGTTTTGTATGAACTTAGATGGATGTCTTCCATAGAATAAGTTTATGTTATTTTTGTGTTCTTAGGAATTCGTGAAGTTGTCGGTAAAATTGGCCAATAAAACCGGGGAAACAATTGAGTTAATTATAAAATCAAACTTGTCATTATACCTAACTTGTTTATTTAGAAATTAAAATTAGTTGGCTAATTAATTTGGTAAATTGTTAGGTTAGGGTTTTGAGAAATTCCCAAATCTAGTTTCCTTGTCATAATTAAATCAGTTAATCTAAACTAGAAATTATATATGGTCTAGGTTAATTATTGAGAGGTAATTAATAATTAGACAATTTACTAATTTAAAAAGATAACTGAAAAGAAATCTTTAGGACCGGTGAACAAATAAAAAGGATAGGTTATCGTAGGTGTCTTCATGAGAAGGGTCGGGGGTCCTGTTTGGTAAACCGAGACTTTGATATGTCAAGATCCCGGTAAAATATTCAACATTATTAATTATTATTAAATTAAAGGAGTAGTAGTCTAAAAATCCAACCTAGGTAACTAGTTTATTATCTTTTGATTAAAATCCCAAATTCCCTAGAAGTTCATAGTTTGGTCATTCCAATTTAGTAGTTTTAGTTTAATTGATAATTTAGATTTATCAGCAAACCCCCCCCCCCCCTTTTAAATAAACATAGTGTGTAATTGAGTCTAAATTAATAGTCATAGTAATTAGAGAGTCCTGTGGGTTCGATAATCCGGACTTGCTTAATGATATTCTACAAAAGATCGGTCCACTTTCCGGTTAGTAGTTTAGTATAGTTTAGGAGTCTAGAGTATAATTTGAGTCTAGAATTAGGGTAATTTGAGTTGTTTTTAATTAACTACTTTTAGAACATCAAGTTTTTGGCGCCGTTTCCGGGGACTCTCTCATTGGCAATTGCGTTGACTACTTGATTTAGGCTTTTTATTACACTTGTGTTTATTTTGTATTCATTTGTGTCATAGGAGTCTAAGTAATTTAATTAGTTTAATATTTATTTTTGTATATATAATTGAATTATTCGTGCTAACTTCTCGTGTTTGTCGTGCTTCCGGTTTAGTGGATGCCCCACACGCATTCGCAAGGACCTCCGCCTAAGCCGCCGACGGATACGCCATTCTCTCCAGCACCAAAGGTAAGTGCTTCTTCCTCAACTTTTTCATGTTCATCCCGTTCCTTTGTACCGCCCGACTTTGATGTTACACCTAAACCTTCACCACCCGGTTCCCCTTCACCCCGTGTAGTCCATAGAAACGTAATCCCACCACCGCTACCACCTAACTTCCACATGGCTAATAATAATAATCAGACCGTATACCAACAGGCCACCACCGGCTTCATCGGTGCGAACTCACCCATTAGCTTACCCCCCATGAACAATGACCGAGCCTGGCAAATCCCTTCCTACATCATGACCGCCATCACTAACTCTTGCCAATTCCACGGTGTTGATCATGAGGATGCATCCGCACATATCAACCGCCTTACCCCCCTATGTCATACATTCAATATGGAGGGTGCGGGCAATGATGCCCGTTTTCTCCAAGTCTTTCCGTTCTCTCTCGGGGGTCGAGCCGCCATCTGGCTTGACTCTCAACCACCCAGAATGTTTTCTACTTGGGCTTCTCTACCGGATGCTTTCCTTAAGAAATACTTTCCACCCGCTAAAGCATCCCGCCCTTGCGATCAGATCCATTCGTTCCGAATGGAGTCTGACGAGCCCTACCATCTAGCTTGGGAGCGGTTCCAAACTCTAGTATCCCGTTGCTCCCAACATGGTCTATCAGACTGGGCGCTTATAGAGAAATTCTACAATGGTCTCACCCTTGAGACCCGGCTCGATTCGACACCTCTGCTGGTGGCCACCTGATGGGATAGAAAATAGTAGCCGAGTGCAATGACCTTTTGAGAGATTTGCCTATTCGGATGTCGATTACAGCACTGCCGGCAGGAATTCAATTCCTGTTTGTCGTACACCTCTGGTTAATCGGGGCTACACCAAGTTGGCTTGGAAACTACGGTAGCTGCTCTCTAGATAGCTTCAAGAGGGAGGTTACCAAGGAGATACAGGAACTGAAGAAGAAGATAGACAGGTGTGAGGTGTGTAGAGGGGGTCATGACACGTCAGAGTGTTCCACTCTAATTGTCGAGTAGGTCGAGTTTATCACCGGTCAGAGCCGAGGTCCTACGAATCCATTTAATACTAATACTTCCAATTATAATCCAAACTGGCGAAATAATAATAATAATAATTATCGATCTTTCGGTAACCCCCTGGTTTCCAATCAGGCTCTTATCCGAACAAGGGGCAGGGTCACTACAATAGTGGAGGGTCAGGTCACACTAGTCAGTTTAGTGGAGGGGGTTCAAATCAGGAGGGTCAGACTAGGAGTGGAGGGTCAGGATGTAGTCTAGATAGGATCGAAGAGTTGTTATCTCAATTAGTTGTCGAAGATCAGGCTACTCTGAAAACTCTCGCGAAACATGATCTTCTCTTGAAAAATCAACAGTCCGCGCTCTTAGATCTGCAGAGGTCGGTCGGTAGCATCGCTAAGCAGCTGCAAGAGCAGCCACACGGCCATTTCGCGGGAAATACCCAACCTAACCCCGCGAACCAACACGCGAAAGCGATTACTACGCACAGTGGTAGACTATGAAGGAGGTGAGTAGAGAGGGTGTAGAGGTAGAGGTAGAGGAACGTGATGAGGAGGTAGATGAGGAAATCGAGATGGAGGCTTCACCCAGGGTGCACACAAGGTTAGACCAAGAAATTACCGCACCAGCTAGTGGACCTTCAGTTGAGAGTAGGGGAGAGAGAAAACCAGTAGAGGTTAGGCCGTCACCGATCGTAGACACTTCCGCCTACCCTACCTAGCCGTCTGAAAGAGCAAAAATATGCCAAGGAATACGGGAATTTCCTTGACATGTTTACTCAGTTAAAAATCAATCTCCCATTTATCGAGGCCCTCCAGCATATGCCTAAATATGCTAAGTTTTTAAAAGATCTTTTAAAACGTAAAGATAAGTTGGGGGAGCTTTGGAATGTCCCGTTGACAAGAGGATGTTCTGACGTGGTTTTAAACAAATTTCCCGAGAAACTGGCTGATCCGGGTATCTTAACGATTCTATGCCTATTCGGCAGCTCCATTGCTCCAGCTCATGCTCAAGCCGATCTCAGGGGCCTTTCTCACAGTACGAGCGATTAGGTTTAGGGGAGCTCACCCCTACTCGTATGTCTTTGTCCTTAGTCGCTAGGTCTGTTAACTACCCGAGGGGAATCGTTGAGAACTTATTGGTTAAAGTTGATAGATTTGTCTTTCCTGTAGATTTCCTTATCCTCCATATGGAGGCCGACAAGAAGGTTCCCATCATCTTAGGTCGCCCATTTCTGTGCACCGCGAAAGCGCTCATCGATGTTCATGATGGGAAAATCACCATTCGAGTCGGGGACGAGGACGTCACGTTCGAAATCGCAAGGTCGATGCAACACCCGAGTGGTGGCGACAGCGATAGTGGCCCTTGTCACTCTGTATACTTCCTGAACTCATTCATTTCGTGCGTTGATCATTGTTTAGACTATATTAGCGGAGCCGACTTAGTGAATGAGAGTTTAGTTGCCGAGGAGAGTGATACTGGGGATATAGGGGACAATTTCTTAGAGATTCCCGAGACCCTAGAATTTGTGAGGTGAGTGTAGCTACCGAGAGTACACCATCGTCGACACCAGCATCCGTAGAACTTAAGGTCCTCCGCCTCATTTAGAATACGCGTTCCTAGGTGACAATTCGAGCTTACCCGTGATCGTTTCTTCGAAATTGTCAACGGAGGAGAAGGAGCGTTTAATCAAAGTCCTAAAGTCAAATAAGGAGGCCATCGCATAGAAACTGTCTGATATCAAGGGATTAACCCTACCTTTTGTACTCATACGATCCTCATGGAGGACGTCTTTAAGCCAGTAGTGCAGCCACAGCGCCGTCTGAACCCAAATATGCAAGAAGTTGTAAAGAAAGAGATGCTTAAGCTGATGGAGGCTGGTCTCATCTATCCGATCTCCGATTCCGCATGGGTAAACCCCACTCAGGTCTTTCCCAAGAAGGGGGGAATGACAGTGGTTATGAACCAGAAGAAGGAGCTTATCCATCGGGAACAGCCACGGGCTGGCGGGTGTGCATAGATTATCGTAAATTAAACGCCGTCACCCGCAAGGACCACTTTCCGCTCCCGTTCATCGGATCAGATGTTGGAGCGACTTGCAGGACATCAATTTTATTGCTTTCTTGACGGATTCTCAGGTTACTTCTTGATCCCGATTGCTCCCGAGGATCAGAAAAGACAACCTTCACATGCCTGTATGGTACTTATGCGTATCGCCGCATGCCATTCGGGTTATGTAACACTCCGGCTACTTTCCAACGATGCATGGTCGCTATCTTCCGGGACATGATCGAGACCTCGACGGAGGTTTTCATGGACGATTTATCTCGCTATGGAAACACCTTCGATCAATGTCTTACTCACTTAGATGCGATGATGATACAGTGTGTCCAGATGAGACTGATGCTCAACTGGGAGAAATGTCACTTTATGGTGACAGAGGGCATAGTGCTAGGGCATTAAATCTCGCGAGCAGGTATAGAGGTCGATCATGCGAAAATAGATACTATCAACAGACTCCCTCCACCGACTAGCGTCAAGTCTATCCGTAGCTTTCTCGGTCATGAGGGCTTCTACCGACGGTTTATTAGAGATTTTTCAAAGATTACCCGCCCCATGACTTGACTTCTCGAGAAAGATGTACCCTTCGTTTTTTATGAGACTGCTTGAAAGCTTTCATGACCCTTAAGGAGAAACTGGTGAGTGCTCCTATCCTCGTCTCACCAGACTGGAGCTTGACCTTCGAGCTCATGTGTGATGCGAGCGATTATGCTGTAGGCGCCGTTTTAGGTCAGCGACATGACAATCATTTTAACCCAATTTACTACGCTAGTAAAACCATCAATGACGCACATGAGAACTACACCACTACAGAGAAAGTTGGTGCATATTAGTGACAACAGCTTAATAGTTTAATGGTTTAGTCTTTGGATATTTTGTATTGGGCTTAGTATTCATGTTTAGCTTGTATAGAGGTGTAATGGGCTTGGAGAATGGCCTAGCCTAGTTTGTAGACATGTAGTATAAATACCTGTTATGCATTAGGGTTTTAGGTTAGACAGATAGACACAGAGAAAAGACAGCGGGTTGAAAGAAATCTACAGAGAGTGGCTGAGAGATTTCTAGAGAGTCTTGAATTGATTGTAAACCTTAGTGTTGGATAATCAATAGAAGATTGATTAAAGGAATTGTTCTTGTTTGTGTTCTTGTGTTTTCTGTTAAATCTGATCTAGGGGATTCCGCACTCTAGGTTGGATAGACGATTCTGTCAAGATCCATAAGGACTAGGGGACCTACAATTGGTATCAGAGCATTTGGCTCTTGATTGTGCTCGGTTCAGAATCGTAACAGCAGAAAAAGTCAGATTTTTTGGATGTTCTTGGAGGCTGGTTGAAGTTTGTGACGGCTGAATTAGGGTTTCTGCTACTATTTCGGATAAACAGCAGGCATTTCGGATAGAAGTCGTCGCATTTCGGATCAGAAAATTAGCATTTCGGACTTAAAGACTTGAATTTCGGATCAGAAACCTGCATTTCGGATCATCAGACTTGCAATTCGGATCAGAAAAGGCCATTTCGGATCCCATTTCTGACTGAAATTCGGATCAGAAGCTATTTTAGATTGAATTTCGGATCAAAAGTGCATTCCGGATTCCATCTCGGATAAGAACTATTCCGGATTCCATCTCGGATAAGATTGTCTATTCCGGATTTCCATTTCGGATCAGAAGAGTGCATTCCGAATTTCATCTCGGATCACTATTCCGGATCACCATTTCGGATTAGCAGTTCGGATTATTGTTTTGGATTGTCATTTCGGATTGTAAATCCGAGTTACTGCTTTGGATTTGGTACTGTTCCGAGTTATACACAAAAAGGTGGAAAGTTAACTAGCTGACGTAACCAAAGTTAAATGTTTTCGGACATAGAATTTGATTCACAAATAATCTTGACAAACCGGTTGCACGGTTAGACTCGTGTGATTTTAGGGCAAAAACAATCACTATCGGACAATATATATCATTGGATTCGTATCGACGAGACGAGTTTAACAGTACAATTTGGTAACCACACTTTTCGGCAAATTTCGGAACATTTTTAACTAGTACGGTTACAATAAAACACGAAGAAGGACCAGAAGAGAGGTTAGATTTGGATTTTGACACAGCTACACCAAAATCCATTTAAACTGATACGCTGCATGGTGAAGATGGTCAGAATGAACAATATGAGTGAGGGTGTTAATAACTGCCCAAAGTTGATTAATGCTACACAATATCTAGATTGGAAAGAGAAGTTTGAGGCATTTGTTCAATGTCAAGATTCTATGATGTGGAGTTGTTTGATTGATGGGTATATTGCTCCCACACGTCGAGTTAACGGGAGAATTATGGTACTCTCATATGATAAGTTGGAAGATTCTAAAAAACGTATATATGATGTTGAGAAGAAGGCTTTAGCAGCGATGAAGATGTCCTTGCCATTTGATATGAAAAACATTTGTAATAGGTATGGATCGTCTAGAGAGCTGTGGGAAGATTTGGAAAAACGTTATCAGAGTACTTCAAAACAAAGTACACGTGTGGCTGAGACTGCAGCTGTGAAGATTGATAAAGGAGCTTCTAAGAAAGAAGAGAAGAAGGAAGTTGAGAAGGAGAGAATGGGACTCAAGGATGCAAAAGCTACAGTGTGCATGGATGATACATATGAGCTTACAGCAAAGGTACATGTACAATTTCAATCTGTAAGTCATTCTTGTCATAATTGCACTGAACAACAAGGTAATGTTGACAAACTATCGGAGCAAAACAAAATTCTATTAGCTGAATTAGAAAAACTGAAAGAGTCAAATGTTCTTTTGAGTAAAAGGGAGTCAAATTTTTTAAATACACTCAATTCAAATGAACGAGAAATCATCAGTTTGACCAGCAAAGTCAATGAACTTTTACAGATCATTGATTTGGCTCGTGAAACTGTGAAGGATAATACTAACGAGCTTTCCGAAAAGTGCATAGAATTGGCTGGTGCACAGGCCAAAATTGTTGAATTTCATAGAAAGTTAGACAAATTTGGAGAATCCTCATTAGTCAAGACTCAAATTCAGAAAAGTTTGAAAAGGAGTAGTGATAAAACAGGAGTGGGGTTTAGTAAAGCTCCATCTTCTAAGGATAAGGATTATTCCTTTTTACCAAATGAAGAAGAGCTTACAGATTTTGTGCCTACTACACCAGCTGTAGTGGATCCGATAACAGTTGACATACATGATAGTCCAAGCTCTTTGAAAGAATCTGTTACGTTTAATAGTACACCTCATAAATTGGATAAGGGTACTAAAGACAAAACAGTCAAATCATTTAAAAATGGACCAAACAGAAAAAAAAAACTTTTAAGAAAAGATCCTATTTTAAATGTCACAACAAAGGGCATGTGCCTAGTTGATGTCCTTTTAAAAAGGGTAAGAAAGTAGAGGCTGAGGTTAAGGTTAATGATGGAAATCAGGTTGGTTCAAATAAACATGTTAAATCCAGTTTTCAGACAAATCAACCTAGATTTCAACCTAAACCTTCAACATCAAGAAGATTTGTTGGTTCTAGAAACTCTTCTCCTAAATCATATCACATAAGAGTCAATCAAATTCTTTTCAAAGTAAAATTTTTTGATATCAAAATCGATACCAAACTTCTGGTAACCGAAAGTTTCAAAGAAGAAACGAATATAGGGGTTTTAGTAACTCGAATGTTCAAAATAATCCAAAAATTTTTCAAAGGTCAGATTATGAGAATGGGAGGAGAAGGTTTCGAGATAATAATTTTCGAAGGTTGGAAAATCCGAGAGTTTATTGGAATTCTCGTGATCAATGGTCTCGTGGAAATTGTAAATCTTGGTCAACAGCTTGGAAGACATCCAAGACACCAGTACGGTGTGATGGATATTGGATTGATGTTCCAGTGGTTGCTGAATCTGGACGACCCAAGACCTTTAAGGCTTGGGTCCCCCAGTCTAACTAGTTGTTTTTTGTGTGTAGGATGACCAAGAAGGACTGTTGATGTGTTCAACAGTGGTTATTCCTATCAATCATCTGAGGTGAATAGTAGGTTACACACGGTAACGAATTATTTACTTCTGTGATAGACAATGTCTACCAGAAGTGAAAAACCTACTTGTCAGGTTAAAGTGGGAGTCTGTCTATGTTTAAATTTCTGTTTTTAAAACTTTGCTCCATAAAAACAAAAATTTAGGGGGAGAAATTTCCCTAAGCCAAAAAGAGTTTTAGTTAGTACGTGAGTTTAGGGGGAGTAAGTTGATAATTTTAAAGTTTTTGTTAAAAAAAAAAATGAGTTTTCACTGTGTGAAAAAGAAGAAATGGTAGTACATCAGCAAGTTAGACAGTCACGTTGCAATTAAAACTAAATTGCTACTGTGTGACAGCAGCTTCATCATATGATGTACCAGTAGGCAAAAGGCATGAAATAATTAACTTACCTTTGTGATACAAAGAAACTAAACTGTGTATGAGTGGGTAACATATCAGTGGCATATGGTTTTATAACCTTAAATCTTGCGTTGATAGATTGCCAAAATCTAAGGTTTTAGGTCTTTATATCGTTGTTTCATCCGGGGTATCAAGGTTGTCCTTCTGCTGCATCCAGATATATGCTGACCTAGGCACAACCTAGATATCTTAAAAGAGCTAAAATGCCAAATCCCAAATATTGAAGAAGCTCTCCATAGAGTCAATCAAATGTGCAAATTGCATTATTCGTACCAAAATTTGGTATATTGTCCTAGCCCTCGTTGGATATTGGTCTCTTTGCTGTACGGAAGAACTGACCTGATCACCAATCATCTAACGTTGTAAATCAAAAAGGATGAATTTTGGTATACTCACCTACTACGATGAATTTTTGTGCATACCTTGATCGCGGGGGTATGTCCTGAAGTGGGACACACTAGTATATCAATATAAATTATCTAAACATATCACGAGGTAATGGAACTTGAAATGTTCATGTATTTTGTTAAGTGGATAAACAATATTGGTAATCATCTTGAACTGCTATTCATGAATATTGCATATAAAATAATCAGATAGTGTGAAAACAATTTGATGTTGCTGATATGATCTTCTTACCGGTGATACTCACAAAAATAGAGTTTTTATTTTCTTGTTAGTTATTTGTTTTCAAAAAATATAAAAATACAAACAGATTTGTTTAGTCTCCCAGGTTTGATCTGATAAGTTGTTTGTTTTTGCATGATAAGATAAAATCTTTGTTTATCTTTAATGTAGAAAAAGTTCACAAGATGTTTGAAGACAAAGTTACACTATGAAGTTATTGTCAAGGGGGAGTCTGTTGGTGCATATTAGTGACAACAGCTTAATAGTTTAATGATTTAGTCTTTGGATATTTTGTATTGGGCTTAGTATTCATGTTTAGCTTGTTTAGAGTTGTAATGGGCTTGGAGAATGGCCTAGCCTAGTATAAAGCCTAGTATGTAGACATGCAGTATAAATACATGTTATGCATTCGGATTTTAGGTTAGACAGATAGACATAGAGAATAGACAGTTGGTTGAAAGAAATCTACAGAGAGTGGTTGAGAGATTTCTAGAGAGTCTTGAATTGGTTGTAAACCTTGGGGTTGGATAATCAATAGAAGACTGATTAAAGGAATTGTTCGTGTTTGTGTTCTTGTGTTTTCTGTTAAATCTGATCTAGGGGACTCTAGGTTGGATAGACGATTCTATCTTGATCAGGACTAGGGGACCTACAGAGAAGGAGCTTTTAGCAGTGGTATTCGGTTTGATAAATTCCACTCCTACCTTGTCCTGTCCAAGACCATCGTCTTTACGGACCATGCGGCTCTCGTTTCCTTTTCCAAACGAAGGACGCAAAGCCTCGTCTCATTCGGTGAATTCTCTTGCTTTCCGAGTTCGACATAGAGATTAGAGATAGAAAGGGAGAAGATAATGTGGTCGCTGACCATCTATCCCGATTAGAGGATCCTAGTAGAGAAGAAATCAGGGAAGAAGAGATCCGTGATAGATTTCCCCATGATTCAGTAGAGTTTGTGACAGCGGAGAAGGAGGGAATGCCGTGGTATTTCGACTTCGCGACTTATCTAGCGCATGGAGTGGTACTGAATGGGATGACCACGCAACAAAAGAAGAAATTCTTTCGCGATGTCAGGCGGTATATCTGGGATGACCCATTTCTATTTCGGGTAGGGGAGACAGAATTCAGAGGCGCTGCGTTAGTAGAGAAGTGGGGGTGGAGATTTTGAGGCACGTGCACGAGGGACTGACAGGAGGTCAACTGGTCCGCACGTCACCGCATAGAAGGTTTTCAATTGCGGTTTTTATTGGCCATCTGTTGTGAAAGACGCTCTAGAGTTTGTGAAGACGTGTAATCGTTGCCAACGCACCGGCAACATCTTATCTAAGGACGAGATGCCCCAACATCCCATCCAAATTCATGAAGTTTTTGATGTTTGGGGGATTGACTTCATGGGACCGTTCCCCGTCTCTAGCGGGAACCGGTACATCCTTGTGGCTATCGACTATGTTTCCAAGTGGGTTGAAGCTCAAGCTTTACCCACAAATGATGCCCGAGTGGTGGTGAGATTCTTGAAGAAGTTTTTCACCCGTTTTGCTGCCCCACGGGGTATTATTAGTGACCGTGGCACGCACTTCTGCAATGTCGTCATGGAAAAGGCATTGGATCGCTACGGTGTCACTCACCGCCTCTCCGCCGCTTATCATCCTAAGACGAGCGGCCAAGTGGAGAACGCGAACAGGGGGTAAAACGGATCCTTGAGAAGACTGTAGGCAAAAGTCGGAAGGACTGGTCTGACAAGTTGGATGATGCTTTATGGGCGTTTCGCACCGCCTATAAGACACTGCTAGGCACCACGCCCTTCATGATTGTTTACGGTAAAGCCTGCCATCTCCCGGACGAATTAGAGCATAGGGCACTGTGGGCATTGAAGACCGTGAATTTGGACCTCACCGAAGCGGCTAAGCGACAATTCTTTCAAATTAACGAGTTGGAGGCACTTCGGGACGCGACGTATGAGCGGTCATGGAGCTTGAAGGAGAAAACCAAGGCGCTAGCACGATAGGAGATTGAAGAATGTGAAAGAGTATCAAATTGGCGACAAAGTGCTTTTATATAATTCGCGATTGAAACTGTTTGCGGGCAAACTGAAATCAAAATGGTCCGGCCCGTATGTGGTCAATGAGGTATCCCCGTATGGAACCATCGAGCTGAAAGATGAAGCTGACGGAGGGACATGGAAGGTTAACGGGCATAGCTTGAAACATTACTTAGGAGGACCGCTAGATCCCACCGAGATGGAGGGGACTCCTCTCGAGGTTCCACCTCATACCGCGTAGGTTCTTGGGTTTCGGCTCGAGTGTACAGTATGTACAGTTTTGGCAGTTAATTGCATTTTGTGTTTTTTAGCTAATTCATGTTTCGTATTTTGTGCGTTTGTGTGTGGGTCGGTTAAGTTGGTTTTTGCAGTCATTTATGGAGCGTGGAGAATTGCAGGTACGTTTGATAAATCCGGTAAAGCAAAGGGTGATTCCGTAAGCTAAAAAGCCAACATTATAGTTTCAACAAAAAATCTCTAAGGCATGAAACTGGAAAAAACAAAGAAACTTTCTGTGAAACCCGGTCTCTCGCGGGGTGCAAGAGGCACAAGCCTCCTCGGTCGCGGCCCGTGAGAGACCCATATTTATCTGGAATCATCCTTGCTCGCGGGGCACGAGAGACATAGAGGTCTCTCTCGCGGCCCGCAAGAGACCCTATCTGCACATTAAAAACCCTAGCCTCCATTTTACACCCATTTTCCCACTTCCTTCACCCTTTTCATACGGCTACACCACCATTCTTCACCAAAACTGGCCATTTTAAGCCCAAATTCACTGAAATCTTCCACCTTTTCTTCATTACATTAATCTTCACTCATCTTTACGTGATTCCATCCGGTTTTCCCCTTTCAACCGTGCATTTCACCGGTGTTTCAATTTTTCAATTTTTGTGCACTAGTTCCTACAGATCTACACCAAGGTATGATTTTTCGCAACTTTTATGCTTACATTGTCATCATATATCTCATTGTTGAGTTTATTTTGATGTTTGATACTATGCTAGTTGCTTGTTCGGTTAAATTGCGGGTTGGGTTAAACTAGGTTTGACTTGAGTTTTGATGGTGATACTTGTTACATTTTGTGGGTAGATTAAGTACATGTAGGGTTTCCTTAGCGGGTTTGGTGCAGTCCAACATTGAGTGTGGGGATGAGGGTTGGTTAAAATTGTTACTAAAGATCCGATTTTTATGATCGTCAACCGTTTTGCCACCATGTTCAACCTGTTTTATCTTTAGAATTACACCCAATGTGGGCTCTTATTTCGGCACTTCGATTTAATTGAGGACAATTCAAGTGCCGAGAGGGGGTAGTTGTTTGGTTTTTGATATGTTTTTCGAGGGGTGAGTAACATTTGAATGGTCACGCATATAAGAGTCGGTCTCGCCCGTACTCAATCTCCATTCGGGCGAGATTCGGTTTTCATTAAATTAATAATGTTACACCCTTTTCAAATGTATCTTAAATTATGTGGTCAATTGTTTATCTGCTGCAGGCATGACCGCGAATGAAATGCTATACGGTCATTTGTTTTATGTTGTTTCCTTTGTCTAATGTCGTGCTTGTCTTACTTGTGCCTTATGCAGATGTCTTGAGAGGGTAGCTCGAGCAGGGCTAGAAGGAAGAGGCGGGGACTAACACATCGTCAGAGAGGTGACCCCGCCGATGCGCCACAGCAGCCTTCATACTTCGGCCGACGCAGAATCAGATACCGGGGAGACGGTGTTCCCCAAGGGCAAAGTACGCGAATTGTGGACAATCCTCTTTTGAAGTTTGATCTAGAATCCCACGAGTGGGAGAGGCTTTCAAATCTGGTCACTTGTGAGTTGCTACCCTACAGGAGAATTGATTGTGATTTGATTGGTAATTTGGGTCAGAGGGATCGAATTGATTAGTTGTTAGGGGACAAGTTCTGAACGGTGCTAGACTGCAGAGCGAGACAATACAAAGAAATCACTTATGAGTTTCACTCCACATTCGAATACCAGCAGGGAAAGTTCAACGAGAATGATGCTGTCTCGTTTGCCTTGGGGAGGCAAGTTTTTGAGATGACAATCCCACAGTTTGCGGTGGCCTCGCAAATATACTCGGAAGAGGATGTTCAGGCACCGGACTTCGCCATGAGCCTTCAGGGGGTCTTCAAAAGGAGACACCCCCATAGTGTCTAGACAGACGAGATCGCCAGATTTTGGGGTACAATTTCTTATGCCCCGTACTCAAACAACATGGTGTCGAGTGATATTACTGATCCCATTCACCTATTTTCCATAAGATTCTTGCGCCACGCTGGTTGAAAGAGGACAGGGGGACAACAAGGTCAACCAGGTGAGTTTGTTTTGTCTGATGTGTATGGTGGAGGGACGGCCGGCAAACCTGGCCACAATATTTGCATGGTCGATCAAACGACTGTGGAGGGGGGGCCAGGGCAAGGTTTATTACGGGCCCTTGATTACGTGCTTGGCCGAGAGCCTAGAGGTGTTCGAAAGATACCCCCAGGACACAACGAAAGAAGGCCCCGCCCCCTGTGTCATGAGCATCAAAGACCTCCACGCTGCCGGAATTCCGACGACCCAAGAGCCTGTTAGCTGGATACCAGTCCGCCAGGGACCTCAAGTGCAACCGCCTCCCGGATCCGAAGTTGCATCTTCTATGCAGGCG
Organism: Scalesia atractyloides; assembly: GCA_947069175.1. NCBI lineage: Eukaryota > Viridiplantae > Streptophyta > Magnoliopsida > Asterales > Asteraceae > Scalesia > Scalesia atractyloides. Next base: position 43,896,068 of record CAMTDV010001632.1, read on the forward strand.
GGAATCCCCACTAGATATCAGCGGCCGGTTACGCGCCAGGAACTGCCAGGACGATAGTATCCTCTTCGGGAGCCTCGCCCGGACCCACTGACTTTAGATTCTCTTTATGACAGGATGGAGACTGGGTTCGGGGATTTGCGAGGCTATGTGGACCAGCAGTTTGGCAGGGTTCGCCAGACCATGTTAGAGAGTAGTGCGTGCACGAGGCTAGCCAGAGGAGGCTAGAAGATGGGATGAGATACATGATGCAAAATATGAATATGGGAATCCCAACCTACTTTCAGCATCCAGGCGGTCAGGCAGGTTCAAGTCAGTTTGCGGGGATGGCGGACGTGCAGCCGTACCATGTATTTGAGGCGTCTGAAGAATCTGAAGAGGATGATTGAAGCAGCTGAGGATCTTTATCTTTATTTTTCTTTTCACCTATTTTAATTTATTGATGGTCTGTACTTTTAAACAATTTATTTTGGGTTGGTGTTGGTTGGTTTGGGTATGTGTTGAACAATCTTGTAAAACAATTTGTTTATCTTGCTTTATCATTATAATGTTTTGTAAGTACATGATGCTAGGTCGGTGTTGTAAGTTGTTCCGTTTGCATGAGAGCTTTGAGAATGGTACAATAAGCGCGTTCAGTTTGGAGAGCACGAGTGGTTTGACTGGCACATCGACAGTCTTGCACTACCAGCTAAGTCGCTTCCCTTTTTGTATACTGTTTTTCTTTCTTTGGTTTTGTTTTATTTTGAGTAGTAGTTGTCTTATCCTTGCATTGGGGACAATGCAAAAATTTAAGAGTGGGGATGAGATAATTAGAGTAGTGTAGTAGTATAAAAAAATAAAAAAATAAAAAATAAATAAAAAATCCAAAAATGTTTTTTGAAAAAGAAGTTTGCATGAATGTAAACGGAAAATGATAGAAAAATTGAATTTTTACTCGGTTTCAAATAATAATAGCATGAGAAATAAAAGGGTGAGTTTGTGTCTAACTTGGGATATGTGAGTAGGCTCGATTCAGTTCTTATTTTCTTTCAGCTTAATACACCTTAATTGTCAGTCTACTAGTGGGTACTCATCTAGGAGAAATAGTAAACTGAAACTGCCAAAAATAGTATAAGGAATGCCGTTATAAGCTAAATTAAATTTCTATAGATTATTTGAGTTTAAGTGGATCCAATACTTGCAATAGCGGTTAACATAAATCTTGTGCCCTAAAAAAAATAATCATAATTTTTTACATTGAGTAATTGTTTGGTTATGATTCCGTAATTGTTTGGTTATGATTTGTGAGTGGATCAGAAACGAGAAAACGAAATGCAAAACAAGAATTACAACCCGGTCGCAGGGCGCGACCGGCACGCCTCATCTCTCTCGCGGCCCACGAGAGAGTCATAGTTATCATCCAGCTTTCCTTCTCGATCGCCGGGCGCGACCGGAACACTCCATCTCTCTCGCGACCCGCAAGAGAGTCGTTTATCCAGAAAGTTTCGAAACCAGAGAAAAAATGGACTTGTCTGTTATTAAAAGACTCGTAATTGAGGTTAAACTCATATTGGAAAGAACTTGGACGAACTAGAGCTCATTTAGAGCACTTTTCTAGATATTTGGGGCTAGAAGAAGAGGATCTAAGCTACAAGGATTGTGTGGGTGATCAAGGGAGTTCAAGGCAGGAGTTTGTCACGGTTTTATCATACCAATCTTGACATTTGATTTCCTTGTTTTGCTTGTTCATGCTACCTTGTTATAAACTTTTCTTACTTTGCTTTTTAAACATGTTTTTAGGCTAGATCTTATTCAGTTGCCTAGGTTTTGGATGATGGATTTTATGAAACTTTGATTTGATTTAATTTAATTTATGGTTTGAATGTTTAGTTGGTAAAGGTCACAACTTTAATTATCTAATTTAGAGTATTTGCATGATTTTGCTTGTTTTGTGATTACTTGATTGTTTTGCATGAACTTAGATGGCTGTCTTCCATAGAATAGGTTTATGTTACTTTTCGTGTTCTTAGGAATTCGTGAAGTTGTCGGTAAAATTGGCGAATAAAACGGGGAAACAATTGAGTTAATTATTTAAATCAAACTTGTCATTATACCTAACTTGTTTATTGAGAAATTACAATTAGTTGGCTGAATTAATTTGGTAAATTGTTAGGTTAGGGTTTTAAGAAATTCCCAAATCTAGTTTCCCTGTCATAATTAAATCATTAATCTAAACTAGAAATTGTAGTTGGTCTAGGTTAATTATTGAGAGGTAATTAATAATTAGACACTTTACTAATTTAAAAAGATAACTAAAAAGAAATCTTTAGGACCGTTGAACAAATAAAAAGGATAGGTTATCGTAGGTGTCTTCCTGAGAAGGGTCGGGGGTCTGTTTGGTAAACCTAGACTTTAATATGTCAAGATCTCGGTAAAATATTAAACCTGATTAATTATTATTATATTGAAGGAGTAGTAGTCTAAATATCCACCTAGGTAACTAGTTCATTATCTTTTGATTAAAATCCCAAATTTCCTAGAAGTTCATCGTTTGGTCATTCCAATTTAGTAGTTTTTGTTTAATTTATAATTTATTAGCAAAAAACCCCCTTTAAAATATACATATTGTGTAATTGAATCTAGATTAGTAGTCATAGTAATTAGAGAGTCCTGTGGATTCGATAATCCGGACTTGCTTAATGCTATTCTACAAATGATCGGTCCACTTGCTGGTTAGTAGTTTAGTATAGTTTAGGAGTCTAGAGTATAATTTTAGTCTAGAATTAGGGTAATTTGAGTTGTTTTTAATTAACTACTTTTAGAACAACAGTAACCCGGTAATGAAATCCATGGTTATGTTTTCCCACTTCCATATAGGTATTTCGGGTTGGACAAGGAGTCCTGAAGGTCTTTGATGTTCAGCTTTCACCTTGGAACATGTAAGGCACTTGGAAACAAAAATAGCAATATCTTTCTTCATGCCAGGCCACCAGTAGGAGTATCGTAGATCTTGATACATCTTATCGGCTCCCGGATGTATAGAGTATCGAGTTTCGTGAGCCTCGCTCATGAGAGAAACACGAAGATCATCCCGATTAGGTACCCAAATACAATTCAAGTAATAGAGGATACCATCCGACTTGGATTCTAGTTTAGTTTGAGCTCCACAAGATAGTTCGTCTCTCACATCATTTTCAGAGAAGGAAATATGTTGAGCTGCTCTAATTCGGTTTGGAAGGTCGGTCACAATTTGGGAACACAAAAGAAGGATTGAGTTTGCATACTCTTTTCGACTGAGGGCGTCAGCCACAACATTAGCCTTGCCAGGATGATATCGAATTTCATAATCATAATCATTTAACAGTTTGACCCATCGACGTTGCCTCATGCTCAATTCCTTTTGATTGAATATATGTTGGAGACTCTTGTGGTCATTGTAGATTTCACACACTTACTACCATAGAGATAACGTCTCCATATCTTGAGAGCGAACACCCTACGGCTCCTAGTTCTAGGTCATGAGTGGTATAATTCTTTTCATGCACCTTGAGTTGCCTTGAGGCATAGGCTATCACCTTTCCTCTTTGCATTAAAACGCAACCTAACCCTTGCCCTGACGCATCGCAATAAACCACAAAGTCTTCGCAACCATCAGGAATTGTAAGAATAGGTGCATCACAAAGCTTTTGCTTCAAAGCTTGAAAAGCCTCTTCTTGCTTGGGTCCCCAATAAAGGGTTTTCCCTTGTGATTCATGGCCGTGAGGGAGCGGCAATACGAGAGAAATTTACGATGAATCGATGATAATAACCTGCTAGACCAAGAAATGATCTAACTTCGGTAGGAGTACGTGGCGCTTGCCACTCTTGTACTACTTTGATCTTGCATGGTCAACATGAATCCCTTTGTCATTAACGACATGACCAAGAAATTGTACCTCTTTAACCAAAACTAACATTTCGAGAACTTAGCATAAAGCATTTCAGTTCTCAAGAGTGTTAGAATAAGTCGAAGATGACGCTCATGATCAGATTTATTCTTGGAGTAGATAAGAATGTCATCAATGAAAACTATGACAAAACGATGGAGATAGGGTTTACACACCCTATTCATCAAATTCATGAAAACAGTGGGAGCAGTGGTCAAACCAAAAGGCATAACCATGAATTCATAGTGGCCATAACGAGTTCAAAACGCAGTCTTTGGAATATCTTCTTCACGCACCCTAAGTTGATGATAACCAGAACGAAGGTCGATCTTTGAAAAACAGGTGGCACCTTGAACTTGATCTAGAAGATCATCAATACGAGGTAATGGATAGCGATTCTTGATGGTCAGCTTGTTGAGCTCGCTATAATCGATGCACATACGAAAAGTTCCATCTTTCTTCTTTACAAAAAGAACAGGCGCACCCCAAGGTGATGAGCTAGGACGTATAAATCCTTTGTTAGTCAACTCTTGCAACTGACTAGCTAACTCTTGCATCTCGGACGGGTCTAACCGATAAGGAGATTTTGCGATTGGTGTAGCACCAGGTACAAGATCGATTCGAAATTCGGCTTCTCGTATAGGAGGAAGTCCTGAAACGTCGTCGGGAAAGACTTGAGGAAATTCTTTAACGATGGGAATATCTTCGAGCTTCCTTTCCTTGCCTTCTTTCTTGACGATATGGGCTAGAAACGCGATATAGTCCTTACGAAGGTATCTACGAGCTTGGAGCCATGACAACAATTTAAGCCCTTTAGAAGAAGTTTCACCAAAGATACGTAAAGTTTGACCGTCAGCGAGAGGAATTCGAATAAACTTCTCGTAGCAAACAATTTCAACGTGATGCTGACTAGGAAAGTGCATACCGATGATAATATAGAAACTACCCAACTTCATAGGAATAAGATCAATTGAGCAATCGTGATCATTAAGAGTGAGAGTACAATCACGAATGATCGAGTCTAACGTAATAGGTTCACCATCAGCAACTTCCACCGTGAATGGATTAACGAGACTAACGCGAGGTACATCAAGAACGGATTCAAACTCTAAAGACACGAAACTCTTATCCGCACCAGTATCAAATAGTATGGATGCATAACCACCGTTAATAAGAAACGTACCATTGACCACATTGTTATCAACCCTAGATTGGTTGGCGTTGATGTTGAATGCCTTTCCTCTAGCAGGTGGATTTGCTTGGTTGGCTTGGTTCACCAGATTGACTTGAGTTTGGGCGTTTATGATGTTCACCAGGCGTGGGCATGTATTATGAAAATGGGTTGGATCGCCATAGTTGAAGCATGCTCTGACAGGTTGCACCATTGGGTAATTGGGTTGGTAGTAGCGTTGAGCAGGTGGTAAAAGTAAGGGTTGTTGGTTTTGGGCTTGGGCTTGGCCCACCACTTGATTATTGGTTTAGGCTTGAGGCTGGTTGCGGTTTAGCTTTTGGAGGATTCGGCAAGTTTTAATCGTGTGACTTGTACGGCCACAACTTGTCCAGTATTGGCAGGGGTTCTCAGGAGGATGGTGATATTGACATCGGTTGCATTTTGGGTGTGGACCAGTGTATGAATGGGGTGGCTTGAGGGGCGACTAGTGTGATTGGGGCAGCAGTGATGGGGGAATTGGTTTGAGTAACGGCGAAACTCTTCCCATTGTGCTTCCTTTTGCCAGCAAATTTGGAAGACGAACCTGTTTGAGTTGCGGTGGGAATTTCAACAGGCGTCTTATCCTTTTTCTTCTCATCCTTAAAATCGCCATTTTGGATGTGATTTCCATAAGCTCAGTAGCCAGCTCCATGGCAGCTTCTAGTGTTGCTGGTGAAGTACTTAACACAGAATCTTGAATTTTCGAGGGAAGACCTCGAATGTAATGCTCGATTAGACGATAGAGCGGAGTGAACAGGTTGGGGACCATCTGATTCAACTCGAGAAACCTCTTGTTGTAGGTGGTGTGGTCTCCCTCCTTTTGCTTTAATGAGTATAACTTATCTTCCAATTTCTTGATTTCGCTTCTTGGACAGAAGCGTCTCATCATGATTTCCCTCAACTCATCCCAAGTCAAGGCCATAGCAGCTTCAGCACTTCGCTTACCCTTTTCTGTGTTCCACCAGGTAAGTGCTACTCCAAACAACCGACCAGTAGCAAAGCGCACCTTACGATCATCGGAACAATCACAATTGAGAAAAGTGTTTTCCATCTCCTCAAACCAACGGAGGAGAGCAGTGACACCTTCTGTCCTTCGTATTTTCCGGGATCGCAGGATTTGAAATGCTTGTAGGTACATTTGATGGTGTTGGGAGGAGGGTTGGCGATGTTGAGCCTTTCTTGGTTGGTGGGGTTGATGGGATTGGCGGCAAGTGCTTGTTGAACTTGCACAACGATATCCGGATGTACGGCAGCAATTTGTTGTGCGATTTGAGTGGCCATACACTCGCTAGATCTTACTGACCTTCTACTGCCTTGAGAGTGTCTAGCAGACATCTATAGGGAATACACAGCGAGATTATGAATTGAACGTTTTTAGGTGTCATGTGTCGTAAAAAGTGAAAAAAATATTTAAAATAATTGAAACAAAAAAAATTAACTACATCCATGGGATGTCTTGGGCTTGCTTATGATGGGGCTTCCCAATGTCTCCCATACTTCGACCATGGTAGTCACGTGGGCCCCCATGACTACTGGGCTTGGTAGGGTTCACATTGGTGTTGGCCTGTTAATGCTTGCATCTCCTGAATGAAAATTGTAAAACATAATTGTAGAGTATAAGGCCTGAATGTGTCCAGGTGTAGACACAATGATAACTCAAAGTTAGGTTCGTTCAACACGACGTTTGATGTGGCATGCTTTGGCCTAATAGGTCCTTCGTACTCTGATCGTTAGTCCCAAGGTAGGCAAACTGGTCCATTATTTTGGATTTATACGAATGCCAAGCCTAGACAGGACGTTCCGACTATCGGTACTTGTACCCTTCCAGTTACTACATGCCCGTCGTAGAACTCACTTTGATGCGATTGAAGAAAAAACATGAAAACATTGCAAAATATTTGAGAAGAAATCATGAAAATTTGTGAAATCGTGATGTGTGTGCTTGTGTAGGCATGATATGTTAACAACATATAAACTATAATGAGCATCACATATTAGCATGTAGTAGTGAATGTGCTTGCATGTATTTGTGTGTGAAAAATTAAACATGAAACATATAAACATCATGAGTTTTGCATATAACACATAAATAATTAAGATCTAATCAACTATAGTATAGGCTTTAAGGGTCTAATAACCTATCCTATATCCCTATAGTCACAAGCTCTGATACAAATCTATCACACCCCGACTCGTAGCGGAAACAATAGTCGGGGCATAATTGGGTTATCACCAAAGCTCATGACATTTACTAAAAGGTTTCATATTTATTAATTTGGAATAAAAACTTCAAATATCCAAAAACAAAGAAACATACAAGCATAAATAAACATTGTTCTCCACTTAATGTATTTTTTTATTGATCTTCTAAGGCCATTCCTACATGTTCCTTTCCTCAACCTATCCACCTATATCATGCGTAAAACATAGGTTTGGGTCAACAAAAGTTGGCGAGTGAATCTTAGTAAACATTTAAACAATTGCTATATATTTGTTGAAAGTTGTGCATGAGTCATAAGCGAGCATATGTATATATATAAACAATCACAAACCACATAATATCCATAATGAACACATGACATGATGAATGATGAAGTTGAGATCAAGGCTCAATCAAACGGAGCCGATCTAATGAGGCACCTGATGCTCAACTCGTATCCCACAAGAACTGATGGGCCTTAAATGAATGATTGCACTGAAATGATAAAATGCATCCACACATAATCACACCAACAAAAATACACATTTGATTACATAATGATTTTTGCACAAGTGTTTAAATAAATAAATAAAACATGTACGACACATGATATACCCTAAAATGTGATTAAAAAGGGAGTTTGTAAGGATTCACTCACAGTGGGTGAATTCCTTGCTTGATAATGAATGCGCACGAATGCGAGAATTTGATCAACGAACGAATACTAACCTAAAATCATAACGCCATAATTCGATAAATATAAACTATTTAATTTTTCGATTCAATACTTTTGTTATATTTTTAGGTTACTTTTGTGGTATTTTGTTGGGATTTTAAAACCTTCGAAATTCCATTTTTTGTGTTTTTAATTGAATTATAACTAAAATATAGATATATAAGTAATATAAGTAAATATAAAAAAAATAAAAATAAAATAATATTTAAAAAATGTTGTCAGGTCTGACAGGAGAGACCTGACCGGTTCTAGGGTGGAATTGGATACATGTGGTGAGGCTCGAACTCTTGACCTCTCGGTTGCGTGCACGCAGCTCTTCCAACTGAGCTACGTGTCTAACCGTTAGATTCTAGGTTTTTATTATACTTATACACTCTTTAGGTTAATCTGAATTTAATTTAATTAAAAAGGATTTCAAAATCATTTGACCGACATGTGTAATGGTGCTCGAACCCGCGCCCTTAACTCGGAAGAGGATGTTCAGGCACCGGACTTCGGCACGAGCCTTCAGGGGGTCTTCAAAAGGAGACACCCCCATAGTGTCTAGACAGACGAAAATGCCAGATTTTGGGGTACAATTTCTTATGCCCCGTACTCAAACAACATGGTGGCGAGTGATATTACTGATCCCATTCACCTATTTCTCCATAAGATTCTTGCCGCTACGCTGGTTGGAAGAGGACAGGGGGACAACAAGGTCAACCAGGTGAGTTTGTTTTGTCTGATGTGTATGGTGGAGGGACGGCCGGCAAACGTGGCCACGATATTTGCATGGTCGATCAAGCAACTGTGGAGGGGGGCCAGGGCAAGGGTTTATTGCGGGCCCTTGATTACGTGCTTGGCCGAGAGCCTAGAGGTGTTCGATAGATACCCCCAAGACACAATGAGAGAAGGCCCCGCCCACTGTGTCATGAGCATCAAAGACCTCCACGCTGCCGGAATTCCGACGACCCAGGAGCCTGTTAGCTTGATATCAGTTCGCCAGGGACCTCAAGTGCAACCGCCTCCCAGATCCGAAGTTGCATCTTCTATGCAGGCGGGCATCCCCACTAGATATCAGCGGCCGGTTACGCGCCAGGAACTGCCAGGACGATAGTATCCTCTTCGGGAGCCTCGCCCGGACCCACTGACTTTAGATTCTCTTTATGACAGGATGGAGACTGGGTTCAGGGATTTGCGAAGCCATGTGGACCAGCAGTTTGGCAGGGTTCGCCAGACCATGTTAGAGAGTTGGCGCGTGCACGAGGCTAGCCAGAGGAGGCTAGAAGATGGGATGAGATACATGATGCAAAATCTGAATATGGGAATCCCATAATACTTTCAGCATCTAGGCGGTCAGGCAGGTTCAAGTCAGTTTCGGGGATGGCGGACGTGCAGCCGTACCATGTATTTGAGGCGTCTGAAGAATCTGAAGAGGATGATTGAAGCAGCTGAGGATCTTTATCTTTATTTTTCTTTTTTGCTATTTTAATTTATTGATGGTCTGTACTTTTAAACAATTTATTTTGGGGTTGGTGTTGGTTGGTTTGGGTATGTGTTGAACAATCTTGCAAAACAATTTATTTATCATGCTTTATCATTATAATGTTTTGTAAGTACATGATGCTAGGTCGGTGTTGTATGCTGTTCCGTTCGCATGAGAGCTTTGAGAATGGTACAATAAGCGCGTTCGGTTTGGAGAGCATGAGTGGTTTGACTGGCACATCGACAGTCTTGCACTACCAGCTAAGTCACTTCCCTTTCGTATACTGTTTTTCTTTCTTTGGTTTTGTTTTATTTTGGGTAGTAGTTGTCTCATCCTTGCATTGGGGACAATGCAAAAATTGAAGTGTGGGGATGAGATAATTAGAGTAGTGTAGTAGTATAAAAAAATAAAAAATAAATAAAAATTCCAAAAATGTTTTTTGAAAAAGAAGTTTGCATGAATGTAAACAGAAAATGATAGAAAAATTGAATTTTTACTCGGTTTCAAATAATAATAATATGAGAAATAAAAGGGTGAGTTTGTGTCTAACTTGGGATATGTGAGTAGGCTCGATTCAGTTCTTATTTTCTTTCAGCTTAATACACCTTAATTGTCAGTCTACTAGTGGGTACTCATCTAGGAGAAATAATAAACTGAAACTTCCAAAAATAGTATAAGGAATGCCGTTATAAGCTAAATTAAATTTACATGATAAGAGGTTTGAACAAAATTTTGAGTTTAAGTGGATCAAATACTTGCAATAGCGGTTAACATAAATCTTGTGCCCTAATAAAAATAATCATAATTTTTTACATCGAGTAATTATTTGGTTATGATTCTGTAATTGTTTGGTTATGATTCTGTGAGTGGATCAGAAACGAGAAAACGAAATGCAAAAAAGAATTACAACCCGGTTGCAGGGCGCGACCGGCACGCCTCATCTCTCTCACGGCCCGCGAGAGAGTCATAGTTATCATCCAGCTTTCCTTCTCGGTCGCCGGGCGCGACCGGAACACTCCATCTCTCTCGCGGCCCGCACGAGAGTCGGTTATCCTGAAAGTTTCGAAACCAGAGAAAAAATGGACTTGTTTGTCATTAAAAGACTCGTAATTGAGGTTAAACTCATATTTGAACGAACTTGGACGAACTAGAGCTCATTTAGAGCACTTTTCTAGATATTTGGGGCTAGAAGAAGAGGATCTAAGCTACAAGGATTGTGTGGGTGATCAAGGGAGTTCAAGGCAGGAGTTTGTCACGGTTTTATCATACCAATCTTAACATTTGATTTCCTTGTTTTGCTTGTTCATGCTACCTTGTTATAAACTTTGCTTACATTTCTTTTTAAACATGTTTTTAGGCTAGATCTTATTCGGTTGCCTAGGTTTTGGATGATGGATTTTATGAAACTTTGATTTGATTTAATTTAATTTATGGTTTGAATGTTTAGTTGGTAAAGGTCACAACTTTAATTATCTAGTGTAGAGTATTTGCATGATTTTCCTTGTTTTGTGATTACTTGATTGTTTTGCATGAACTTAGATGGCTGTCTTCCATAGAATAGGTTTATGTTACTTTTCGTGTTCTTAGGAATTCATGAAGTTGTCGGTAAAATTGGTGAATAAAACCGGGGAAACAATTGAGTTAATTATTTAAATCAAACTTGTCATTATACCTAACTTGTTTATTGAGAAATTACAATTAGTTGGCTGAATTAATTTGGTAAATTGTTAGGTTAGGGTTTTAAGAAATTCCCAAATCTAGTTTCCTTGTCATAATTAAATCAGTTAATCTAAACTAGAATTTGTAGTTGGTCTAGGTTATTTATTGAGAGGTAATTAATAATTAGACACTTTACTAATTTAAAAAGATAACTAAAAAGAAATCTTTAGGACCGATGAACAAATAAAAAGGATAGGTTATCGTAGGTGTCTTCCTGAGAAGGGTCGGGGGTCCTGTTTGGTAAAGCTAGACTTTAATATGTCAAGATCCCGGTAAAATATTAAACCTGATTAATTATTATTATATTGAAGGAGTAGTAGTCTAAATATCCACCTAGGTAACTAGTTCATTATCTTTTGATTAAAATCCCAAATTTCCTAAAAGTTCATTGTTTGGTCATTCCAATTTAGTAGTTTTTGTTTAATTTATAATTTATTAGTAGCAAAAACCCCCCTTTAAAATATACATATTGTGTAATTGAGTCTAAATTAGTAGTCATAGTAATTAGAGAGTCCTGTGGCTTTGATAATCCGGACTTGCTTAATGCTATTCTACAAATGATCGGTCCACTTGCCGGTTAGTAGTTTAGTATAGTTTAGGAGTCTAGAGTATAATTTTAGTCTAGAATTAGGGTAATTTGAGTTGTTTTTAATTAACTACTTTTAGAACATCAGTAACCCGGTAATGAAATCCATGGTTATGTTTTCCCACTTCCATATAGGTATTTTGGGTTGGACAAGGAGTCCTGAAGGTCTTTGATGTTCAGCTTTCACCTTGGAACATGTAAGGCACTTGGAAACAAAAATAGCAATATCTTTCTTCATGCCAGGCCACCAGTAGGAGTATCGTAGATCTTGATACATCTTATCGGCTCCCGGATGTATAGAGTATCGAGTTTCGTGAGCCTCGCTCATGAGAGAAACACGAAGATCATCCCGATTAGGTACCCAAATACAATTCAAGTAATAGAGGATACCATCCGACTTGGATTCTAGTTTAGTTTGAGCTCCACAAGATAGTTCGTCTCTCACATCATTTTCAGTGAAGGAAATATGTTAAGCTGCTTTAATTCGGTTTGGAAGGTCGGTCACAATTTGGGAACACAAAAGAAGGATTGAGTTTGCATACTCCTTTCGACTGAGGGCGTCAGCCACAACATTAGCCTTGCCAGAATGATATCGAATTTCACAATCATAATCATTTAACAGTTTGACCCATCGACGTTGCCTCATGCTCAATTCCTTTTGATTGAATATATGTTGGAGACCCTTGTGGTCATTGTAGATTTCACACACTTAGTACCATAGAGATAATGTCTCCATATCTTGAGAGCGAACACCCTACGGCTCCAAGTTCTAGGTCATGAGTGGTATAATTCTTTTCATGCACCTTGAGTTGCCTTGAGGCATAGGCTATCACCTTTCCTCTTTGCATTAAAACGCAACCTAACCCTTGCCCTGACGCATCGCAATAAACCACAAAGTCTTCGCAACCATCAGGAATTGTAAGAATAGGTCCATCACAAAGCTTTTGCTTCAAAGCTTGAAAAGCCTCTTCTTGCTTGGGTCCCCAAATAAAGGGTTTCCCTTGTGAGTCATGGCCGTGAGGGGAGCGGCGATACGAGAGAAATTTACGATGAATCGATGATAATAACCTGCTAGACCAAGAAATGATCTAGCTTCGGTAGGAGTACGTGGCGCTTGCCACTCTTGTACTACTTTGATCTTTGCATGGTCAACATGAATCCCTTTGTCATTAACGACATGACAAAGAAATTGTACCTCTTTAACAAAAACTAACATTTCGAGAACTTAGCATAAAGCGTTTCAGTTCTCAAGAGTGTTAGAATAAGTCGAAGATGACACTCATGATCAGATTTATTCTTGGAGTAGATAAGAATGTCATCAATAAAAACTATGACAAAATGATCGAGATAGGGTTTACACACCCTATTCATCAAATCCATGAAAACAGCGGGAGCATTGGTCAAACCAAAAGGCATAACCATGAATTCATAGTGGCCATAACGAGTTCAAATCGCAGTCTTTGGAATATCTTCTTCACGCACCCTAAGTTGATGATAACCAGAATGAAGGTCGATCTTTGAAAAACAGGTGTCACCTTGAACTTGATCTAGAAGATCATCAATACGAGGTAATGGATAGCGATTCTTGATGGTCAGCTTGTTGAGCTCCCTATAATCGATGCACATACGAAAAGTTCCATCTTTCTTCTTTACAAAAAGAACAGGCGCACCCCAAGGTGATGAGCTAGGACGTATAAATCCTTTGTTAGTCAACTCTTGCAACTGACTAGCTAACTCTTGCATCTTGGACAGGTCTAACCGATAAGGAGATTTTGCGATTGGTGTAGCACCAAGGTACAAGATCGATTCGAAATTCGACTTCTCATACAGGAGGAAGTCCTGAAACGTCGTCGGGAAAGACTTGAGGAAATTCTTTAACGATGGGAATATCTTCGAGCTTCCTTTCCTTGCCTTCTTTCTTGACGATATGGGCTAGAAACGCGATATAGTCCTTACGAAGGTATCTACGAGCTTGGAGGCATGACAGCAATTTAAGCCCTTTAGAAGAAGTTTTACCAAAGATATGTAAAGTTTGACCGTCAGCGAGAGGAATTCGAATAAACTTCTCATAGCAAACAATTTCAACGTGATGCTGACTAGGACAGTCCATACCGATGATAATATCGAAACTACCCAACTTCATAGGAATAAGATCAATTGAGCAATCGTGATCATTAAGAGTGAGAGTACAATCACGAATGATCGAGTCTAACGTAATAGGTTCACCATCAGCAACTTCCACCGTGAATGGATTAACGAGACTAACGCGAGGTACATCAAGAATGGATTCAAACTCTAAAGACACGAAACTCTTATCCGCACTAGTATCAAATAGTATGGATGCATAACTACCGTTAATAAGAAACGTACCATTGACCACATTGTTATCAACCCTAGCTTGGTTGGCGTTGATGTTGAATGCCTTTCCTCTAGCAGGTGGATTTGCTTGGTTGGCTTGGTTCACCGGATTGGCTTGAGTTTGGGCGTTTATGATGTTCACCAGGCGTGGGCATGTATTACGAAAATGGGTTGGATCGCCATAGTTGAAGCATGCTCTGACAGGTTGCACCATTGGGTAATTGGGTTGGTAGTAGGGTTGAGAAGGTGGTAAAAGTAAGGGTTGTTGGTTTTGGGCTTGGGCTTTGCCCAACACTTGATTATTGGTTTAGGCTTGAGGCTGGTTGCGGTTTAGCTTTTGAAGGATTCAGAAAGTTTTAATCGTGTGACCTGTATGGCCACAACTTGTGCAGTATTGGCAGGGGTTCTCAGGAGGATGGTGATATTGACATCGGTTGCATTTTGGGTGTGGACTAGTGTATGAACGGGGTGGCTTGAGGGGCGACTTGTGTGATTGGGGCAGCAGTGATGGGGGAATTGGTTTGAGTAACTGCGAAACTCTTCCCATTGTGCTTCCTTTTGCCAGCAAATTTGGAAGACGAACCTGTTTGAGTTGCGGTGGGAGTTTCAACAGGCGTCTTATCCTTTTTCTTCTCATCCTTAAAATCGCCATTTCGGATGTGATTTTCCAGAAGCTCAGTAGCCAGCTCCATGGCAACGTCTAGTGTTGCTGGTGAAGTACTTAGCACAGAATCTTGAATTTTCGAGGGAAGACCTCGAATGTAATGCTCGATTAGACGATAGAGCGGAGTGAACAGGTTGGGGACCATCTGATTCAACTCGAGAAACCTCTTGTTGTAGGTGGTGTGGTCTCCCTCCTTTTGCTTTAATGAGTATAACTCATCTTCCAATTTCTTGATTTCGCTTCTTGGACAGAAGCGTCTCGTCATGATTTCCCTCAACTCATCCCAAGCCAAGGCCATAGCAGCTTCAGCACTTCGCTTACCCTTTTCTGTGTTCCACCAGGTAAGTGCTACTCCAAACAACCGACCAGTAGCATAGCGCACCTTACGATCATCGGAACAATCACAATTGAGAAAAGTGCTTTCCATCTCCTTAAACCAACGGAGGAGAGCAGTGACACCTTCAGTCCCTTCGTATTTTCAGGGATCGCAGGATTTGAAATGCTTGTAGGTACATTTGATGGTGTTGGGAGGAAGGTTGGCGATGTTTAGCCTTTCTTGGTTGGTGGGTTGATGGGATTGGCGGCAAGTGCTTGTAGAACTTGCACAACGATATCAGGAAGCACGGCAGCCATTTGTTGTGCGATTTGAGTGGCCATACGCTCGCTAGATCTTCCTGACCTTCTACCGCCTCGAGAGTGTCTAGCAGACATCTATAGGGAATACGCAGCGAGATTATGAATTGAACGTTTTTAGGTGTCATGTGTCGTAAAAAGTGAAAAAAAATATTTAAAATAATTGAAACAAAAAAATTAACTACTGGGCTTGCTTATGATGGGGCTTCCCAATGTCTCCCATACTTCGGCCATGGTAGTCACGTGGGCCCCCATGACTACTGGGCTTGGTAGGGTTCACATTGGTGTTGGCCTGTTAATGCTTGCATCTCCCGAATGAAAATCGTAAAACACAATTGTAGAGTATAAAGTCAGAATGTGTCCAGGTGTAGACACAATGACAACTCAAAGTGGGGTTAGTTCACACGACGTTTGATGTGGCATGCTTTGGCCTAATAGGTCCTTCGTACTCTGATCGTTAGTCCCCAGGTAGGCAAACTGGTCCATTATTTTGGATTTATACGAATGCCAAGCCTAGACAGGACGTTCCGACTATCGGTACTTGTAACCTTCTAGTTACTACATGCCCGTCATAGAACTCACTTTGATGCGATTGAAAAAAAAACATGACAACATTGCAAAATATTTGAGAAGAAATCATGAAAATTTGTGAAATCGTGATGTGTGTGCTTGTGTAGGCATGATACGTTAACAACATATAAACTATAATGAGCATCACATATTAGCATGTAGTAGTGAATGTGCTTACATGTATTTGTGTGTGAAAAATTAAACATGAAACATATAAACATCATGAGTTTTGCATATAACACATAAATAATTAAGATCTAATCAACTATAGAATAGGCTTTAAGGGTCTAATAACCTATCCTATATCCCTATAGTCACAAGCTCTGATACCAATCTATCACACCCCGACTCGCAGCGGAAACAATAGTCGGGGCATAATTGGGTTATCACCAAAGCTCATGACATTTACTAAAAGGTTTCATATTTATTAATTTGGAATAAAAACTTCAAATATCCGAAAACAAAGAAACATACAAGCATAAATAAACATTGTTCTCCACTTAATATATTTTTTTATTGATCTTCTAAGGCCATTCCTACAAGTTCCTTTCCTCAACCTATCCACCTATATCATGCGTAAAACATAGGTTTGGGTCAACAAAAGTTGGCGAGTGAATCTTAGTAAACATTTAAACAATTGCTATATATTTGTTGAAAGTTGTGCATGAATCATAGGCGAGCATATGTATATATATAAACAATCACAAACCACATAATATCCATAATGAACACATGACATGATGAATGATGAAATTGAGATCAAGGCTCAATCAAACGGAGCCGATCTAATGAGGCACCTGATGCTCAACTCATATCCCACAAGAACTGTTGGGCCTTAAATGAATGATTGCACTGAAATGATAAAATGCATCCACACATAATCACCCCAACAAAAATACACATTGATCACATAATGATTTTTGCACAAGTGTTTAAATAAATAATAAAACATGTACGACACATGATACCCCAAAAATGTGATTAAAAAGGGAGTTTGTAAGGATTAACTCACAGTGGGTGCATTCCTTGCTTGATAATGAATGCGCGCGAATGCGAGAATTTGATCAACGAACGAATACTAACCTAAAATCATAACGCCATAATTCGATAAATATAAACGATTTAATTTTTCGATTTAATACTTTTGTTATATTTTTAGGTTACTTTTGTGGTATTTTGTTGGGATTTTAAAACCTTCGAAATTCCATTTTTTTGTGTTTTTAATTGAATTATAACTAAAATATAGATATATAAGTAATATAAGTAAATATAATAAAAAATAAAATAAAATAATATTTAAAAAATGTTCAGGTCTGACAGGAGAGACCTGACCGGTTCTAGGGTGGAATTGGATGCATGTGGTGAGGCACGAACTCTTGACCTCTCGGTTGCGTGCACGCAGCTCTTCCAACTGAGCTACGTGTCTAACCCGTTAGATTCTAGGTTTTTATTATACTTATACACACTTTAGATTAATCTGAAGTTAATTTAATTAAAAATGTTTTCAAAATCATTTGACCGACATGTGTAATGGTGCTCGAACCCACGCCCTTAACGTGTTTGGCACCCAGCCCAACCAACTGGGTTAGGTGTTTAACCCATTTAATTTAGGATTTATATTAAACTTAAGTACTAACTGAGGGTGTTCTGCTAGACTTAAAAAAATGTTTTGTTAAAGCTGGAACCGGATAGGTACACGAATCGAACCCAAGACCTGTGGTATGAAGTTGCACATAGTCCACCACTAGACTATGTATCTAACCCACTTAAAAACCCACATTTAATTACATATATAAACTTATTAACTTCATCTTCTTCATTTTGCATAACCCAGATTCTGAATTTCGATCCCACACAAATTAAATGGTGTTATTGCTATAAAATGAATTCAATGCAGAATAGTAACAAATTTTAAGAACAACATTAAGGGTTTGCCGGCGATTGTGGTGTTCCGACGATGATTCTCCGGCGAGCAGAATCGAAATTTCCGGCTACCAAAAACTGGATTTTGTTTGATCTGTGCTTTGAATAGCAAGTGGGAGTGTGTGTGAGCTTGAGAGTGATTGATATATGGTATTTATAAGCAAGGGTGTTCTTTGTCTCTTTTAATGTCTTCGGTTACCAGGTCACGATTGATATGATTTAAGGCTTCGGTTATAACTGACATTAGCCATCAGTTATATCAATTCGAAATTGAAAGAGGACGTTACAATCGCGATTTGCCTTTGACAGTCGATCAGAGATGAAGTTTTCTTGAATAGCAGGTTTATTTGATTGCTCAGTTATAAAACTTATTTGTTCCAGAAATAAAACACTAAGGTGTGAATAGTGTAGTGGTGATTTAGTGTGGGTGGTTGGTGAGGGAACTCGGGTTCGATTCCGGTTACCCTTCTTTTATTTATATATATTTTTTGTTATTTTATCCTTTTGTTTTCAATAATTTTCTTTTATTCTATTATTATTTCGTATTATTTATTAATCATAAACCTTTAAATTTTGCAACAGTTAGTAATAAAATACGCAACAATTGATAAAAACAGATACTTGATTAGTAAACGGTGCGGGTTTTTGAAACCCGTTTTATACAAATGTTACAGTAATCACAATTTTTATTACATAATCTCATGCATTTAACGTGATTTAATTACGTGATTGATTCGTATAATATATAACAGTGATAGGACAAGTTCAAAATAATATAACATATATTGGTTTTTGTCGTGTCGCGAAACCAACTAAACTATGTCCTAAAAGTGTTGGTAGAGTGTTGGGCACACTATTCACGATTACATTATGCATGTCCTTGCTGAAACGAAACAGAACAATGATTAATAATATGCAAAAGACATATCTGAGTCCATAGATACATAAAAACCTTAATGTGGGAACCTCACTTTCAATAATACATAACTTTTCGGTACAACGCTTAAATCACGAAATTATTCGTTTTGGCCATAAAAATAACAATTTTAATTCGTCCGCAACATTAATTCAACATTTTTGTGACTCCATAATTATTGTTAAATAATTACAAGTGCCTTAAAACACTTTGGGGATATCAAAAATGCACCCAAGACATCGCCTCCAGTACTACGACGAACAGTGCATAACTTGATCGAAAATCGTCGGATTGTCGAACCGACCAAGATTTCATTATCTGATAGCCTTCTACAATAGTTCGGTGAACTAGTTAGGCTTCATTTGGGATCTGAAACCCCTTCATACATTTTAGGAATATGCAGTTACAGCCATCGTAATTAATGGTCGGTATACAAATATAATTACATTAGGATCTGATACCGAACTAGTGGCATTTTTACTATCTAAAGCTAATACCAACTTGTCTAGTGAACTAGATATAATTTGATTAGCATCTTAAACCCTTAATTATCTCCTAATGATGTAATCCAACCCCTAATTAATGTACTTAAATTAATCACCTTAATATCCTACATTTTAACATATGTTATATTAAAATCTACACTTAACCCTCCCTCTTGTCAAAACGGTCAACAAAGTGGGCCCCATGCCCTCCTTAAAGTATGTAATGGCTGAAGATTAAATAGTATGGTCCATAAGATTTCTTGTTCACTAATGTGAAGCTAGAGATTACAACCTACATACTACCATAATTCTATCATTCTCTAACGTAAAAAAACAAACACACACATTAGCATCCTCTTTTTCCCCTCCCATTTACGACTCCCTCATCACCACCATACATCACCATTTTTTCACCATTAAACACCTCCATTAAAGCTAGTTTAAGCCATTTCAAGGAGCTTCTAAGGTGTTGCAAACATGGAGGAACATTAGGAGGTGCTTGGAGGCCTTATTGTCTTCTTAATCTTCATTTTAAAGTGTTCTAATCTCCTGCAAAGATGTAAGGCTTCATACACTCATTTTCAGCTTGTTATATTATGTATATTATTAAAGTACAAGTTAATCATCTTGAACATTAAAGAAACAAAGCTTAAAAATTCTAATCAACACTTAAAAAGTCTATAATAATCATATATTATATGTTGATTATGTTGCTTTGTGCTAGTTGATGAACATGCTATGATGATTGTGTTAAATTAGGATGATTAAAGTTATGATCTTGTATAATCTAGGCTAGAAATTATGATCCAAACATCTTGATGTTTAGATCCAAACAAGATCATTATCCTTATGATCCATGGATCTAATATGAACTTGAAGATGATTTGTGATAAATGAGATTTTTATAAAAGCTAAAGACCATTATTTACACTAAGATAACCTTAAAAAGTAATTTAAACAAGTGTGTTTAGACGAAATAACCAGATTACAAAGTATGATAAAATGATGGTTCTAAAAGATCTAGTTAAAATATATAAAAGTGTCATTATCTTTAAATATAATGTTAAAATATATATATACACGTCCATGGTAAATAATGATAAATATGTAGGAATACATGCATTCAAGGTGATATGTGGAAACTTGGTTGAGATTAATGATGATTAGTGGGTTAAACATTCTTAAAAATATGTTTAGAAAAACTGGAAAACACCATAGTTTAGGGGAAAGTATGCCGAAATTTTCTAAAAATCTAATCGCGATTAAGGGTTAATTAAAATGGTTAATCATGATTAGCAACCTTAATCGTGATTAGACAAACCATAATGGAAAGGTTTGATTCTTAATCACCCAAGGGATTTTCTAAACACTTAAATATAATCTTCATACCTTAGAATTCATATATATATATATATATATATATATATATATATATTAAAGTAAAAATATATATGCATAGAATACTTTTAACTAGGGTGTATAATACATGAGTATTATGTGTATGTATTTATTATATAGGATGATATCTAAATACAAAGAAACACCAAACATATGTCATGAAATATTTGTAATGAATCAAGTGAAATGGTACATATACATGTACACTAGTATTCCTAAAATACAAAGGGAATGCAAGGCAAATGGTATATACAAACTTATTTATATAATATCTCTGAATGAATAAGCGGACGAACGGACAATTCAGGTAATGGACGAACTTATAAATATATATTCCCAAGAAACAATATATACTTCAAACCGACAAATAAGACATATAAATATCTGATAAGAAAAGTAATATATTTATCGTTCACCGACGACAAACGAGCATATCGTCTCCACGACCCGATGACGCTTTGGCTATTCCAACACGAGAATATATATGTTAAGCGGTACAAAGTCTAAAAATAATGTAATTTTTAGACGCAAAACAATATATATTTTCACCGATAACGAAACTGGAAAGTTAAACTTATAAGAAGTGCAATGTATAAATATACAAGTTTATAAGTATACTTATTCATCTCATACTTAGTAGAAATTTCAATAAAATGCAAGAATATAAATATATGGACTTGAATAATTGGTTTTGGGCTAGGCCCATTGCATTAAATACATGGGCAAGGCCCAATAACATCAAGACACGGGCTAGGTCCAATCACATAAAGTCACGAGCTATGCCCAATGAAATAAAGACATGGGCTAGGCTAAACACATAAAGACATGGGCTAGGCCCAATGACGCGCGTGCAAGGCACCAGCACATATGAAGGGCAAGGCCTGTTCATACACTGTATAATACATGATATATAATATATATATATATTTTGTACGAGGTCCAATAAGACCTAAGTGTCTAATAGAATTAGCACACTTGTAGGTTACACCCATACGCGGACGCTCGTGTTACATTAGTACGACTCTACGAAACACAAAACTATGAGTTCATGTCCCTCCTTTCAAACTGTTCAATGGTTAACTGTTAAACAATCGAGTGGGGAATACATGTTAAAATAAATGATATGTTAGCTATGAAATGAAATCATCTTAGATCATGTGCTCATAAGTAGAAAATTATCAAGAGTAACCATTAATCGAAATGACCGACATGCAAAGGGTATATATCTATTGAGTTCTGGCGACCTCCACTCCTGGTTTATTAACCTTTTAATGGTGGTTTTGTGGTCCCGTATCGGAATGTCCGAAATCAACATCTAGGTTTTGTTGCTTACTTATGTGGCACACATGTTTATGTATTAGCTACACATTAATGGATCCTCGAATTTCATAGATGCTTTTAAATACCGGTTTACAAATACAAAGATTCAATGTTTGAAGATTCATTTGATAAAAAGCATATAAACACATGAACTCACCAACTTTGTGTTGATTTTTCAAATCACATGTATTTTAGGAAAGAAAGCGTAATAAGATGGAAGATCAAGGAAGTGGATAACAAGAAATGATGGCCATTTTTGAAGGGTTTGCATTATATATACCGCCCTCATGTGGACATATAAAAGTTAAAGCCTTGTTTTATATTTAGGAATCGAACTATGTTTTGTTAAAGTCCTTTTGAACTTTGAATGTCTTTTGGAAAATGTTGTGAACATGTACTAAACCTTTTGTACTTATGTTTCAAATTATATATTAATTGCATCATTGATATTTTATTGTTTACTTGTTGGATGCAATGATTACCGTTCATAGTCACACATATGTGCTTTCGCTACGATCAGGGTGTGACACATGGTGCATGTTGGTACAAGACCTGACATCTGCAGTTAATGAAGGGAGAGAAAGAGAAGACCATGTGGCCGTGTCTGCCCTCTATTTCTGGCTATAAATAGAGATGTTTGGTTCAAGAGAAAGACATCCCTTGGAAAACCACTTCTCTCACACTTGACATAAGTCCACCACAAAATACAACACCAACACCCACCACCATCATCTATATTTCATCTTTTAGAGTGTGTAGTAGTCTCAGTATCCAAGATTGATTGTAAGAGTTGTTGTCAAAAAAAAGGTCATGCTTGGTAAATCTCTTACATCACTTGGTGATGACAAATCTTTTATGTATTACTTTTGATTTCTAATCTTTGGAAACTTTTTAATTGGGTATGTATTAAGACTTTAATCACTAGTTTTCTATATTGAATGTGAAGTTTGGTTAAGCAATCCTTCATGTTTTGTTGATTCACTCATTCGTGTCTTTACGGTCTATATAAAGCGCGTTAACTAACTCGAAGGGGGTTAGAAGGGTGTTTGGGTAAAGTTCTTGCCTCGTTTAATGTATAGATCCTGCGAGGACTTGGTTCAAGCTTATTAGGACTTCCCTTGAGGCAGATAGCATCAAATAAGGGGAAGTAAGAACAACTTGAACTCCTTATAAATAAACTACTATTAAAACTTTATCCGGTCTTGTGGGACTGTATCCCTGCTTACTCAAAAAAATATAGTCGAGGGTAACGTCGCATTCACAAGAAGGCCCCTACCACTTTTTGCAGTAATAACTTATTTAATTATCTTTCAATAATCCGACCTTGCAGGAGTGTATCTCGGCTGACTCAAACCAATATGGTTCAGGGTAGCGTCACCTTCACAAGGGGCATGACAATATAACTAAGGTAATCTCTTAAAAGCCCAAAGTACGGAAATCAAAGGATATATAAAAGAGGAGTTGGAACCAAGTGATTCTTTCTTGTCTATTTGTTTTTCCCTTTCTTTATGTTCTTATTTTTATTTTTTTATCTTTTAAAACTTTCAAAACTTTTATCAAAATTTGGTTAGATTAGACGTTGACAATAAGCCGGTATTAAAAGCTCTTGTGTCCTTGGACGAACTCGGTATCTTACCATCACTATACTACGTCTACGATGGGTGAACTTGCCCTAACATGTGTAGAGTGGTAGTATTGTATCGTGTTTTATAAATTTACAGCCTGATCCTCGAGTAAAAAGTGCTTACAACATAACATAAATTATAACACACTCGCACCATGTCACATATACACCGCAACAAAATGGTGTCATAGAAAGAAAAATATAGAACCTTAATAGAGACAACATGCACAATGCTTGCAGATTCAAAGTTACCTTTGAGTTTCTAGAGTGAAGTAGTGGGATCAATGTGTTATACCCTGAGAAGAGTTCTTACGGTCAAGAAGTTTAAGAAAACATGTTTTGTGCTCATCAACAACCGGAAACCCAATCTTCAATGGCTAGAACCGTTTGGGTCTTCGTGCATCGTTATCGATCTCGACCGAAAAATTGGAGTTAATCATTAGTGGCATTCTTCGTGGGTTATGCTAGTCCCCTAAAAAAGTTTATCTACCAAGCATCCACCACGTGGTGTAGGCTCAAAATGTGGATTGTCAACGTTATGCAACTCCTACTAAAAAACTAGCATATTCTTGGTTGTTCGACTACCAAGGTCTCTTGAGTTCATTCAACTTGCCCGCAGAACCTTCTGAGGAGGAACTTGCAATGTAACATTAGCATCGATAAGCGTTTTCATAAGAACAAGTTCCAATACCGATTGTTGTTAAATCGACACAATCTGGTACACAAGATGCAGAAGCATGTCCGAGTACTCAACCAATACAACCACATATATCAGGAACAAGTGATCCCGTGATAGAACCAATGATGAATGAACCTGCTCCAAGTAATTCAAACGACTCCGAAGCTGAAGCAACATATGATGACGACAGTCTACATCTGAAGGTGAACATTTCTTCAATGTTACACCTAAAGATCAAAACAAAGCAACCAGTGCACAGAATAATGCTCCTGTTGATATACAAGCTGTTGAACATAATGTCATAAATCTATAACCAGAAGTTAGTGTTTCCAACAAGGTGATGCCGAGAACATTATCATACCATCCTCCAGATTTCATTATCAGTGAACTACAAAGTGGTGTGAAGACCTGAAACCAAGTGAATCGGGGTTTAAGCTACTTTTATACCAAAGATGCTCCTTTATAGAACCAATTCTTGTTTAATGTTTCATATCTCAGATAGAACCTAAGAACTATAAAGAGGCTTTAACAGAGGAGAGTTGGGTCAACGCGATGCAAGAAGAGTTGTCACAGTTTGAGAAGCTAGGCATGTAGAAGTTGGTGGATTTGCTGGAAAACCATAAAAGATTAACACCAAACGGGTTTTCAAGTGCAAGAAAGATGAATAAGTGTAATAGAGTGAAACAAGGCTTGGCTCGTGGTGCAATGATTTTGTCAATAGGAAGGGATAGATTTTACGGAAGTCTACGCTCGGTTGCAAGGCTTGAAGCGATATGGATCTTTCTCGCCTTTACATCGTAGAAGGGTTTAAGGTGTATCAGTTAATGTGAAGTGTGCTTTCTTATACGGCAAAGTGAAAGAGGAACTTTATGTCGGCAAACCACCGGGTTTCGTCGATCCTATCCATAAAGATAATGTGTATCTGCTCGACAAAGCACTTTACCGATTACACCATGCCCCGAGAGCATGGTACGAGACGTTATCACAGCATCAATAGGATAATAACTTTGTCCAAGGTACAATGGATTGCACTCTTTTTACTTGGAGACAGACGGACACATTCTGGTTGTTCAAACTACGTAGACGACATTATTTTCAGGTCAATTAAAAATGCCCTCTACAAAGAATTCGAAGTGGTTATGTAGCGGAAATTCGAAATGAGTTTGATGGGGGAGATGAAATTTTTCCTAGGACTTTAAGTGGACCAACTACCAGATGGTATTTTCAAACAATAGACCAAATACGTAACTGATATCTTGGAAAAGTTCAAAATGACGGACACCTCTCCAATGTCTACCTCACTCGCTCAAAATCAAGGAATACGCCTAGACCTCACTAGTAAAAAGATTGACGAGACGTTATATTGCTCCATGATCGGATCACTGGTGTATCTAATGGCTTCGAGATCTGACATAATATATCCAACCTGCTTTTGTGCAAGATATCAATCTAGTCTGAGAGTTTCTCATTTGATGATTGTCAAGCGAATTTTATGCTAGCTCAAGGGTTGCTAAGGAACCGGTCTGTGGTACAAGCGAGATGATTATTTTGTGATTCAAGGTTACTTAGATTCGAACTTTGTATGTTGCAAGCTGAACTCAAATTCTACAACGGCCAGCTGTCAGTTTTCGGCTCAAGATTGGTAACGTGGCAATGTAAGAAACAAACAATTGTTTCTCTCTCAACCTATTAAGCGGAGTACGTATCTGCTTCCAGTTACTACTCTCAAATCCTCTTGATCCAACATCATATGAGGAATTATGGTTTGCAGTTAACACCCCTATCTTTGTTTATAGATAATGAGGTTACAGTATCAATTACTAAAAATCCGGTTCATCACTCTAAAAGTAAACATATTGAAATCCGCTATTACTTTTCCGAGATTGCTTCAAGAAAAAGTTGATAAGCATTGAAAAAATCCATACTGATGAACAAAAAAACTTATCTTTACACAAAACCATTTGATAAAACAAAATTTCAATACCTTTTAAAATTAAATGGTATAAAAGATTTGTCATCAGGCGGGGATAAAAAGAGTGAAACCGTGATGGATGAAGATCTAAAGTAAACCTCATCAAAAAGTCAAGTTTTTGTTTTTACTTCTTTCGTTAAATTCATAAATCCAAAAATATGTTTTTGATTTTAGGTGGAGAAATAGTTTGGGAAAAATACAAAAACATATGAAAATTTTGAAAATACAAAAACATAAAAAAGAAAAAAGAATGAGTTTTAGTGTGAAAAGAAAGGAAAGGATATTACATCAGTGGACTGTCACTACATGCTAAAGAAATGTAAAGTTAAAAGTTTTTAAACAGTTTCACTAACGATGTGTCAGTAGGCTTCGCACATTTATTAAATTGTTTTCGAGATATAAAGATAACGAAACTTCTTAATATGTGGTCAATATCTCACGGATAAATGGTCTTGGTACCGTAATTTCGTTTGAGAGATTGCTGGATTCTGAGATACTAGGTCTTTATAACTATTTGATGTATAGGGTATTATACAAGTTCTTCTAATTTTGCGTAACCAATGGCCTAGAACTTGTAGAATACTTTGCTAAGCACTTTAATTTTGTGCAAACCCTAAAAACGATGTTAAAATTGAAAATATCATAAGATATGACAATTGCAGTAAATATTCCAAATAAAGAACACCACTCTCAAAGTTGAGCCTTCATCTCTTTGTCTGTACGATGGTAGTAACCAGAGCTCTCAAGGTCTCGCATTAACAAAGATACATGTAATTCACTTGTAAGATAAAATATAGGGAATCTTGATACAAGAGTATATTATGAGGTGGGGAAGATAGTTAAGTCAAGTTCTAAAACACCCAACAATCATATCTTGAAACAATTGAATCATGTGTAGAGGTTTAAGTGGAAAACAATACTAACAATCTATGTGAACTTGTTTAAAGCTTAAGGTTTATCAGATCAACAATGTATGTGACATGTCTCATTAAACTGATATGATCCTTGTACACAAACTCAGAAAAGTATGTCTGTAAATATGTTTATAAGTAGTTATATTTCATTTCAAAAACAAAAATATTTGAAGTGTGTTTTAGTATAAAGTTTGGAAATCCAAAAAGATATTATTTTATCTTATTTTCGACTACCGATGATGGAATACTAATCTTTGAAAATCCAAAGCTGTTGATAGAACCTAAATCACAACGGGCTAGGAGTCAATCTAAAATGGAAAATAATTTGATATATACAAGTTCATTAATTTAAACTTAACAGTGTTTGAAAATATCAGTTTGTTCATAAAGTGCTTAACCAAGGTCATTAACATGGACTTGGTTAGCAAATCCGATAACCAGGGTCATTAACTTGGACGAATAAGATTTTAATACCGATTAAAGTGATTCGCACCAAGGAGACTCTTTCGCACGAATGGGGAGTCATCCGCACGAGAGAGATTCCTTTGCACGAACCAAATCATTCCTCCATATAAAAAGGCTTATTGGCACCAAGTAACTCATTCATTCCAAATATCGTCTCCGTACAAGAATCATCTAAGATCAAATAGTGTTGATTAAGAGCCGTTATATTTCCAAATTTTTACGGTGATTGTTAATTTGCCAATAAATTACGATGGGAAAGGTAGAAATTCTCTTAATACATACCGATTCGATGTTCATTGTTGATTTTATGTAGATCTGGAAGATTGAAAGGATTTGAGAATGTTATGAACATTACAGATGTTATTAAGGACTATGAACTTAATTATGTGTTAAACATGTCACAAATTACATCAATTGAACCTAATTGACTTGATCTGGACATACAGTTAAACTGAAGTTTAAAGTAGATCTATTAAGATTTAATGGACAAAATCTAAATTTAAAATAGGGGTTTTGCTAATCGGATGTATCTAACTGGTTTTGAATCAAAATTGTGAAAAAGAATCTGTTGGTTTGATGAAGTTGGATTTTTGGATTGGAAATGAATGTTTGGAATGGAAGACGTATCATTCGCACGGATGAGACTCGTCCGCACCAATGAACTCATCCATAGCAAAAAGATTCATTCGTTCTAAGTTGGACATAGTTGATTGTTCCAAAATATTTGATTTGTTCCAAAAGTTTTAGTTCGTTCCAAAGTTGGTCATCCGTGACAAAAATTTTGATTCATTCCAATGTGACTCATATGTGCCATACATGGTCATTCGTTCTAGATTTGATACGCACCAAAAATGTTTATTCGCATGAAATAGTCACTCATCCGTTCTATAAAGTTTGCTTTGTGATTTTTTTAATTTGGTTTGTGATGTGTTTAGAGGCAAAAGTAAGTAATTTTGACGCGAAGCGTAATATTTGTGTTATTCTTAACAAAGACACGAAAAGCATGAAACATTTGTAGAGATATTACCGTTTCTGGATAGCACAAGGGTCAAGAAGGCGAAAACTGAAGATTGTAAAGCATACAGAGATCTAGTCCAAGACTTCTGACTTCTGGAATAATGAACGTTTCGTAGTAGATCCACCAGCAATTCACTTAGTCGTAAAGGAGAAAGAGGTGGTAATTACAAAGGATTTTATTCGAACGGTGCTAGAATTTGGAGACAACAAAAATGATCCTACCGGGTATCTGAAAGAATGGTCAAAGGATGTTTCATGAGGATGGGGTACAAGGGATATGTTAATACTGCAAATTATTACAATAGTTGTGTCTTAAGACCCTACAAATTCTTAATGCACATGGTCATTCACCGTTAGGGCACAGGAAAGGAGGTTATGATTTGGGGATAGATTATTTAATGTGTATGATAGTTGCTCTGTGTCTGAATCTGCCGTACAACTTTTCAAAAGTAATCTTTACGCAGATGAAGAACAATCTTGCTGAGTTGGTTGATGTATCCGAGGCTTGTTCAGATATTTTTGAATCACTTATTGCCAGATCTACCGAAGAAAGAGTCTGAGTTATTAAAGCTAGAGCATATGAATAGTATATCTCTTGAACACATCAGAAATTACAAATGTCAGGCTGAATCAGAAACTCCAAAATTTAAAAGACTGTCTGGAGTGTTGAAGAAACCAGAGTGTGTAGCTCCACCAATAGGAAAATGGAGGAATGATGGTAGTAATTCTTCTAATGAAGATAAACAAATGGAAAATTTTCAAACCACACACAGTTAATGGTTTGTCAAAGAAGAAAATAAGAAAAGAAGAAGAGTAAAAAGCAAACACAAAAGCGAAAGTGGGCATCACAAACTCAATTGAAATATGAAAGTGAAGATGAGGTTACATCTGGGAAATCTGAAAAAGATACTGCTGAAATTGCAAAAGAGATTGAACAAGATGTTCAGAAAGATGATGCTAGTGTAGATGGAGATGATGAATCGACTGAGAGTGAAAAGGATTTGATGCAGAAAAGCCATATTCCAAAAGCGGAAAGCTTACTTCTAGAAGTGATCGACCAAAACATACCGAAGATGATAAAGATGAAACCTATGTACCAGAGGAAGATCCAAAACCAGTGAAGAAGGTTATAGGGAGAAAGAAAAGTACAACTGTTTCAAATGTTAAGAAAACTGGTTCTCCTACTGTGAAGAAATCAAGAAAATCACCAAGTTTAAGATTGATTAACGAAGATGAACCTTTGATAGATCGAAACTACTTGTCAAAAAAAGAAGGTGATAAAATGGATGTTGATCCTAGCGTTAAGGTGAAAGTGGTACACCAGTAGAAGAGGAGGGCGTTCCAATCTTATTTTCCATTGTATTTGAATTTTTGCTCATTTGAAAAGAAAAACGCATTCAATCTTTTTTTTCTTTATAAATTAAAAGTATATATATATATATATATATGGTGGGGTTCGGCTACAAAGTCTATTTTTCCTACAAAGTGTACAAAGTCATAAAATACCACAATTTCAGCCATAAAACACACTCAAAAACCCACAAATAACAGAGTGAAGATCACTAAACACAATGTCCAAACCCTAACAGTTCACAAAAACTTCAAACACACCATCGTAGAACTATGAATATAAAATACAACATGATAACCAACATAAAACACACTAATGTTATTCATTCAATAATCTAAACCTTATCATACAAAACACAACACAAAACCCACAAATATGGCGTTTAAGTAATCTTCACTTCGTTATTTGTGGGTTTGTGTGTGTTTTATGGTTCAAATTATAGTGTTTTATATGGTTTTACACTTGTAAGAAAAATAAACTTTATAACCAACTCCCACCATATATGTATATGTATATGTATATATGCGTGTGTGTATATATATATACACATATGTTTGTTAAAAATGTATTTATTTATTTACTTTAAATGTGGCAGTCTAGATAAATTGATAAACCAAATGTAACTAATGTGCATTCAATTATTATAATATGATTATCTTGCTTTCTTTATAAATCACGTTGTAGGAAAAAAAAATATAATATAGACAATAGTGTTGAGCAATTATATGTGTTAATGTTTCCTACAATTTAATATAGCATTAATGATTTTTTTATATAATTTCCAATTTAATATGAATTACTGCATGGATCCTTTTAAGCTAACCAACCAAACGTATTCCGTGAGTTACAAAATTAGAAAACGGCCAAATCTATTTTCTTGTTACGTATTACAAACCGGCTTCATCATCCATTTCTTTACTTAAACCCTCAACCACGTTTCCCCACGCTCCGTTTCACTCCGACATCCCTACATGAAACACCGAAGGATACTTGCTGTCGTCCTCATCTTGTTTCGTTGTCAAAGTGGAGCATCAGCGCCGTAGCGGTTGTAGCTTCTACTCATCGGCCTCACAAACTACGGACGTCATCGTCGTTGTCATTGTTCTCACCGGTCCGGTTACAACCATCTCAGATTCGACTCCCCTTCGTTCCAGGTAACTCTTTTAACTTCGTTTAAACAGAATAACTAAGCTAAGTTTAGAAACCAAATGTATACAATATGAATTAAATTACGACGGTATGGGGATCGGTTGGGAAAATCCATCGTTTTATTTATCTAAATATCTGAAAATATATTTAGATGTATAATTAAGTAAAGTGTTGAAACTTAATTCTTAGTCATATTATTAAAAGCTACGGGTTTAGCAATTGTGATATGTTGGTTCACTTCCAAGCATTATTCTATAGTGGCACATTTTTTTTCCGAAGGAGTGGATACATACATAAATGTTGAAGAAATATTTTAAAAGTTTTGTCTAGTTTGTTTGCTATATACATTTTCTTTTGGGCTCAAGTTATTATTGCGATTTGAACCATATGAAGGATGGCCACATGTTATTAATTGTTCAATGTTCGTTTGGTTGTCAACAAAGATCATGATTTCCCAAAGTTATGTTCATCAAAACTTTCTGTAAGTCCCGAAATCCGATCAAACAAAGATATCATAACTAGTGTGATTGGTGGCAGAATAACACTATCAAACTTGATTCAATAATAAGCACAAGAAAGTAAATGAAATAGAATGATTATCACCTAAAACTTAACTAGCATACAATGTAATTGTCTGATACAAGTTTGCTGCAGAATTACTGCGAGTCAACAACTTTTACAATGTAAACTGAACATGTATTTATAAAGGAGTTGAGCCCACAACTCCCCCTAAACCCTAAGCCTATATCGCCCCCACCAAGCACAGATACAAGCCCAAAACAACCAATTAATATCTAGCCCACAACATTAATTTATTACTATGATATAAACATTGAAGGGCCCAACAATCTCCCCTAGGTGTGTAACAATAGTTCTTTTCAACTCGATGCTCCACCAGCTGCATTTCCACCTGTTAAAGGAACAACATCCACATACAACCTCGAACCTATCACATTCCACAACACTTTTCCACAATTTAGCACATACTTCATACTTTTCATTTGTGTGTATCTTGTTCTTGCTCAAGATAGTTATATCTTCTTCTTGAAAACTTATTAAATCTAACGTATCAGCTAAATGATATGTAGACTCTTTAGTAACAATCAAAGCCTCGTCCATCTTCGGATCATATGCCTAGAATTAATTCTTCAACACTCCCTTTGGAAACTTTGGCGCAGATGGAATAATCTTCTCTTTCTTAGTTTGGGGCCAGATAACCGTCTTCACAGTTCTTCCAGTGTAAGGATCGCGAACACCATGATTCTTTTTCACTGAAGAGTAAGCACACTTCATGTTAGGAAAATCATTCTTGACTTCCCTTTCAAGCTTTGATAAGAATGCCCAACCTCTTCCACGCTGGTTAGGATCAGAATCATGATAAGGAGCTCTCAGCAAATTCTTCAGATCAATCTCGTCCAAGATTCAAACTGAGATTCCTTGGAATAATATTCTTTGTGCCCACTCTGTCCTATCACTAACCACATCTGTTTGTTGCGATCATATCTCCGGCTTGTAATTTCTAACTGGTCCTAACCTTGGCACAATGACTCTTTCCCAACTCCATCACATATCGATCAGATGTTTTCGTTAGATCCTCAGGCTGATAGTTTTCACCCAAAGGATTCACATCTTGATTTTTCATTATCAGCATGTGCTTGTTGCTTTGCTTTTTCTGTGTCAATTTCCTCTTCTTAGCTTGTGTTGTTTCTAAATACTTGCTCAATGCAGCTTCTCATTTGGCTTCAGCTACAGCTCTCTCTTCAGTTGTTCGATCTCTTTGTTCAACATTCATGGGATCATCATCTTCATTAGCAAACTAACGGCCAAATTTCTTTTCTAATTTTGCCTTTAGATCGAACACTATAGACAATAACAAATTCACGTCACTTTGTAGTTGATTGATGGTTTGATCCTTGTTGGACACCTGATCTTATAAAGATCAGATCTGAGCATCTTTAAGAAGAGAATCTTGTTCTAACACAACCACTCTCTTTTGTAGCTTCACCACATCCACATCATCATCACTATCAGACTCTTCCATAAATTTCATTTTCTCAGCAGCACTATGTCTTTGTTCTTCAAACTTTGACATACCACCACTTGAGCTTCCACCAACATTAATCTTTAAACCACTTGAACTTTCAGGTTCAGCTTTGGCAGCAGTCAATAGAAATGACATCTCAAAGAAATCTGGTATAACATTTTCTTGGTCTGTAGCAGTTGCAACTTCAGGCTCGGTTTGAGTAACAGGCTCGGTTTTAGCAGTAGGGCTCACATGCACGTTAACACTTGGTTGATCAAATCTCTATATTTTGTGTGCTGCTAAATCAGTATCTTCAGCAGCTTCATCTTCAACGTGATCTTCTAATGTATGGTCAGCCATAGGAAAAGGATTCCCAAGACTTTCCTTTAGTAAGTCAATTAATACAGCAAGATTCTCAGAATTCATCATAGGCAGTTCTCTAACGAGTACTTCAATTTGCATCGATTCCATCACTTCCACATCACTCTCAGTGCCTTCATAATCATTTACCAAATTCTCTATCTCAGCCTCTAGTTTAACTCCAACTGTAACAAACTATACATAATTTTCTTTAGCAACTCTGGCATTTAGTGGTGTTGGAGCTGCACTTGTCCTACAACCGGTCCAAATTTCCCATGCTTCTCTAATGCATACTTGATGTCTGTCGTAAAGAACATACAAAAACCAACTAAACTATGTAGATAGATAGTGGATTATCAAACCAGAGGAGGATTGTCAAAACTATTGTAGTACTAAATATTGATTATCTATTACTTAAAAAGAAAACTTGGTTGTGAATGTTGTTGATTATCCAAATTAGACAAACTAAAATTTGAGAGTTTTATGAATAGGAGAAATGACCGTTCCTCCGAATATTAGATTGGTAGATAGACTACAATTATGTGTTTAATCAAAGCACTTACATAGACTGAAGTGTTAACCTAATTAACCATTTGTGATTCTCACAGACTAAGTACTCCGGTTAATACATAATGGAAGGTTATCAAATGAACATCAATCACAATTACAAACCCTAATCCCACCTCAAATACATCTCAATTCCTAGAACTCTTGGGAATTGAATGATTAAAGAGTAAAGTTTAATGAAATGCACTCAGCTACAATCAGTTAATCAAATCGGAAGATGAAAAGCACTGATTAGATCACCAAGTTCATACATAATCAAACACATAAAAGTATCTAACTTACACAAATCCACCATCCGGAGGAAACCATAAGACTACTAGCCGCTCATCTTGCACACACGGTCTTCAAAAACTTGAAAGAATGACGAATTCATGGTCGCAAGGATGGATCATTTGGAAAACCATGATGATTGATGACGAAAAGCCTTGAACTTTTGTGCCCTAGAAGTCCAATCTTCGTCCTTGATGTGATGATAATGAATCCCCTTTAAAAGAAACCTACGCGCATTTTTTTTCATCAACCGACCGTAAGCTACGCTCAGAAACTGTAAGCTACGGTCGGTAATCTCTGATCTTGTACTCACTGGACCGTAACCTACGGTCACATACCTTAAGCTACGGTCAAGACTCTCTGGTTATTCTTTTCTTAGGCCAAGCAGATCGTAAGCTATGGTCAAGAGATTGTGGCCTATGACATGAATCATCACCTTCATATTCACTTCCACATCAACTTTAAGTTAATGACCCTAAAGCCCTGAACTTCTAGTCCTTCCTTTTCTTGTGTTTTGAAGTTATATATCTTGGCCCGATCAAATCCCAGTTAGTATCTTTTGCTTCATAAATCCATCACAAATGTTCTGCATCATCTCTAACCTTCTTAACTCTACTGAATTAAGTGATTGACCTGCAAAACCACCAGTTCTCGTACTTATCTCATTCAATGCATATAATCACTCAAAACAAACTAAAAACACTTACCTTTGATTGTCCTCAATCCGGAATTACTCACCAAAATAACAATAAATCCCTTAACCGACTCAACCATCCAAGTTCCCACGTCATAGCCGTCCCATAGACTAACACAATCAAGATTGACAGTCTGACTAGCAGTTAATGCAATTTCCAAAACTCAAGACTTGTCTATCTAAAACTAATATACTTAGAATTTGAACACATGCTACATGCCCCTCACAATATACTCTCCTCTCGGCTTAAATATATGGATTAGCATGTGATGTGCTAGCGTGTAAACACTAATAAACCAACATGAAAGTTTGCAATCATAAACTTGTATTGCAATCCACTTCCACTTTAACATGTAACACAACACATATCAAAAGGACTTTTGGGTTTTGGGTTTAGGCTAAGGGTAGGAAAATTTCCGGCTTCTTTATTTTCTGTATATATATAGCTAAAAATTAATAACCAAACCGTGAAAACTTTATTTTATACATAACGATTCATACATTTGGGTTGGTTTCTATGATGATAGTTAAACAGTATTCACAAAAACTCTCTTTTTTCTCGTTTCCTGTATTTTTCTTTTTTTCTGTTTTTTCGTAAGTTTGTCGTTCACGGTTGGTATTAACACAGTTCACATTTGGTGGACAAACGAAGGGTGTATAAGCTCAACTGGGCCACTAAGGATGATTGTTAGGTAAACATATAAACCACGTTACAGGTGTAAAGTAAATCCTAATGCCTTTATCATTTACATGCACATATCTAATCCACTGTCACACCCCAACCGATGGCGGAAACATCGGGATGAGACAAAACGAGATTGCTCATTGCTCACAACATTAATAAGTGACAATAATTAATTAAACCATATTTCATTTCATAAGAATTGTCAAATACATCCATGTAACAAAACAAAGAACAACATAACATTTGGAAAATCATAACAAAATTGATACATCGACATTAAACCTAACGTCTAATTTGTGTGTATCTAGTCCTTGCTATATTGTTTTCATAGCATCATCTCCTTCAACCTGTAACATGTTTTAAAATAATGTCAATGCGAAAGCAAAGGCGAGTACACAAGTTTAGGCATAGCATACGTATACGATAAGTTTAAACAATCCACATTGCAACCAAATCTATACAAGAGCAATATCAAGGCATTCAATACTAATAATCAAACCCTTAACGCAATCACGATGTTTTAACATGACCTCACGAATAAAACGATGGAGGTGGATGCATGAATTCCTATAGCGCTAAGCATGTCAAACAAAGGCTAAAAATAGTTAATGATTAAAGCATAGCATAACGAATATCAAAGACAAGCATCAAGTATAAGATTTAAGTTTTCATGTATATGGGATCGTTTGTGTGTTTCATAAAGTTTAAGTGTTCGTGATTTTGTATATGGAAACATGTTACACCCGAAAAGTGTTATAAACAAAAGTGGGTCGAGTGTACTCACGGTTTTGCTAAGTCTTTTCTACACTTGACAATCTGTGAAGACGTTGGTTCGAGGATAACGCCGAATTATCCTACAAGAGGAAACGAGGCGTATGAGTATAGAGTTTCAACGGGAGATTAGGAGTATTCGAGCAAGATTAAAAATAAGTTTGATAAAGTATTATGATACGAAAGTATTCACTAAGATGTAACACTCGTTCTTGACGCTATAGTAACTCTTACGAGTTGGATGTGATTTCATAGGTTCGGGACCTATTAGAATCGTGACAAGGAATTACATACTTTAGTGTTAAACTTAATAACTTGATAGGTGATTATAAGTTCATTATCAAGGTTTCGGTTTTAGAATTATAAAATATTTATATGTATCATTATAATCATGTAGGAGGTGGGAGGATGAACCATCCACTTTGTAACCTCTAGTGTCATGTATGTCAAGTATGAGGTAGGAGGTTAAACCATCCACTTTGAACCTCGGATTATATTCACCACTACACAAGTTACCATTGGTAACAAAGAGGGTACAAGAGCTATATACTATACAAGAATGATAATGTGTCATCTAGATACCAAATAGCCAAGTATTCAACAACCGACGAGCACACAAGGACAATCGTCAACGGCTTTGTGGGGTTGTGACACTTTAAGTCTAGAAAACTATCTTGGGATCTTGATGAAAATCATCAAGTGATGTGTGGTCTCAAGTTAGGATAGCCCAAGCTTCCTTGGTGGACACACATGAACAAGTTTAAGAACTTGCATCACTTGTGAGCTTAATGCTCTTCAAAAACAGACAGTTTGGAGTGATTAAACACTCCTATTTACAAGTTTAACAACCTAGGTTAGTCCCCATACTCATATATGTGATTAGGAGTTCAAGAACACTAGGATGAATGAGAAAAGTATGAGATTTAACAAGTTTTTTGAAAAGTTAAATCATAACAAAAGTTCTCAGACATTTTTGGGCATTTCCAGGTCTGGATTCTCCATGGAGAGCCCTAGGAATTCAACCCAAAGTTTATCCAAGCAAGTAGGAAGAAGAATGAGATGATTTGGTTAAGAAATGAGCAAGATATGCTCACTTTTGTAAGAGGTATACAATCTGCCCGAATTCTGAAGTTTCAAGTGTTCTTGAGATGATTTTGGAGAGATTATGGAGTTGTGAAAGTGGAAAAAGGCTTGAAAAACACTTGGATTTTATAAGGAAAGGATTAGGGCTAGTTAGGTGGGGTTTAAGTGAGTATTAAAGGCCTCAAAAACACAAAAAAAATATAAAAAAACCCACCCAAAAGGGCTGCTGTCCGCCCTCCCTTTGCGACCAGCCTTACCCGGAAACAAAGCTTAACAGCTTTGTGTTTCCGGGTTCTAACACAAGTGGCACGCTGGTGGAGTGGCTGTGTTGTTGTTTGTTGAACCGGAGGTCCCGGGTTCGAGTCCCGCGGATCCGTTTTGTTGATTTACTTTTTTTCATTTAAAAATCATTAATTCAGGTTTCATAAATGAAAAGAATAGCCCCTGTTATTTGAGAATCCAAGAATTACACTTTTAAACCTTCGACTTATTAAAAAGGGGTATATATTAACATCTAAAAACTAAATGTTAATATATATATATATAAACTAAATATCATTTTAATTTTTTTTGTAAAAAGAAATTAATTAATTTAAACTATTTAATTAATTAATTTAATTAATTAATTAATTTAATTAATTAACTTAATAAATGAATAGGTAATTATATTTTCGTAACGAATTTAGTTTAACGATTATAAGTTTCACGTTTAAGTCTCGATTACACATACATACCATGTTTGCAAGATATCACACGTTTACGATTGAGAGTACCACGAATACGTTTACATGTTTAAAGTATGAACAAGTATAAGTGTAACAAGATTATGATTAACACAACATGAATAAAATACGAGTTTCTCATTACGATCCAAGTCTCGGTTTACAACGTTTACAACAAAACACGAATACAAGACACAACGATTAAAGAAAATAGAAGTACGGCACAAGGTTTTCAAATATAGAAAGCATAGAACGCGGGGTGTTACAGTCTCCCCTCCTTTAGGAAATTTTGTCCCGAAATTTAGGAAGATGTAACAAAGAGATACGGATACTTAATCTTCATATCACTTTCAAGTTCCCAAGTGAATTCGGCGCCACGTTTACCTTCCCATCGAACCTTGACAATAGGAATACGACTGCGCCTCAGTTGCATGTTCCTCGGTCCATGATTTCGACCGGTTTCTCCACGAAGTGCAAAGTATCATTGATTTGAAGATCTTTGAGTGGAACTTGAAGTCCTTCTTCGGCTAGACACTTCTTCAAATTCGAAACATGAAACACAGGATGAACATTGCTGAGCGTTTGAGGTAGATCCAGTCGATACGCTACCGTGCCTATCCTTTCGAGAATCTTGAAAGGACCCACATAGCGAGGAGCGAGTTTCCCTTTCTTACCAAAACGAACAACACCTTTCCAAGGTGCAACCTTGAGAAGTACGTGGTCACCTATGTCGAATTCCAAAGGTTTGCGTCTTCTATCAGCATAGCTCTTTTGTCGGCTTCAAGCTTTGAGCAAGTTGTCACGAATCTGTAGGATCTTGTCCGTCGTCTCTTGTATAAGTTCGGGACAGGTGAGTTGTACGTCTCCGATCTCGTGCCAACAAGTAGGCGAACGGCATTTGCGACCATACAGTGCTTCAAATGGAGCCATTTGAATACTTGCGTGATAGCTGTTGTTGTACGAGAATTCTACCAAGGGTAAGTGCAAATCCCAGTTGCCGCCAAAATCGATTACGCATGATCGAAGCATATCCTCTAGAGTTTGAATAGTACGCTCGGTCTGACCGTCAGATTGAGGATGAAAAGCGGTGCTAAGATTCAAACGAGTGCCAAGGGCGAATTGGAAAGTTTGCCAAAGGCGAGAAGTGAAACGAGCATCACGATCAGAAATAATATCAAGAGGAGTACCGTGACGACTAATGATTTCACTCGTGTAGATACGAGCCAGTTTCTCGACTTTGTAATCTTCACGAATGGCGAGGAAATGTGCGGAGTTGGTCAAACGATCGATGATAACCCAAATGCTGTCGTGACCAGACGAGGTATGAGGCAATTTCGTGATGAAATCCATGGCTATGCTCTCCCATTTCCAGACATGAATTTCTGGTTGTTTGAGCAAACCGGAGGGACGTTGATGTTCTGCCTTGACTTTGGAACACGTAAGGCATTTGGAGACGTAGAGAGCAATATGACGTTTCATTCCAGGCCACCAATAGGATGCGCGCAAGTCATGGTACATCTTATCAGCTCCAGGATGAACGAAGTATCGGGATTTGTGAGCTTCGACCATCAAAGTAGTCCGAAGATTGAGACGATCGGGAATCCAAATGCGACTATGGTAGTAAAGAATACCATCAGGCTTAGCTTCGAGTGGGTTTTCGATTCCACAATGCAACTCGTTATCGAGGTTACCCTCGTTAATGACGGAAAATTGTGCTTGTCGAATCAACTCGCTGAGTTTTCCCACGATTTGGTAGCAACAAGC
This sequence comes from Scalesia atractyloides, assembly GCA_947069175.1. NCBI lineage: Eukaryota > Viridiplantae > Streptophyta > Magnoliopsida > Asterales > Asteraceae > Scalesia > Scalesia atractyloides. Next base: position 43,936,263 of record CAMTDV010001632.1, read on the forward strand.
ACTCTTGACATGAGTCTTATGACTAAGTGCATCGGCCATGACATTCGCCTTACCAGGGTGGTAGCGGATATACAGTCGTAGTCGTTTAAGAATTTTACCCAACGACGTTGACGCATGTTGAGTTCTTTTTGATCGAAGATGTGTTGGAGGCTCTTATGGTCAGTAAAGACCGTACACTTTGTACCATAAAGGTAGTGTGGCCAAATCTTTACTGCAAAAACAACTGCACCAAGTTCAAGGTCGTGAGTAGTATAGTTTTTCTCATGATTTTGAGTTGTCTCGACGCGTAAGCGATTACTTTGTCCCGTTGCATGAGAACGCAACCAAGACCCTTGTTAGAGGCATCGCAATACACGACGAAATCGTCGTTCCCATTGGGGAGAGTGAGGATAGGAGCATTACAAAGCATGTCCTTGAGCGTTTGGAAAGATTCCACTTGTTCGGGACCCCAAACAAAAGGTTTATCTTTTTGAGTCAACGAAGTCAAAGGAACGGCAATCTTCGAGAAGTTCGAGATGAAACAGCGATAATACCCAGCTAGGCCAAGAAACGAACGAATTTCAGAGGGCGACTTAGGTGCAATCCAATTCTTCACAGCTTCTATCTTTGCAGGGTCAACATGAATACCAAGTTCATTGATGGTGTGACCTAAGAGTTGAACCTCTTTTAGCCAAAATTCACACTTGGAGAATTTGGCATAAAGACGTTCGGTTTGCAAAAGCTGAAGAATAAGACACAAATGTCGTCCATGTTCTTCTTTCGTCTTAAGGTAGATCAGGATATCATCGATGAATACAATGACGAAATGATCGAGAAAAGGCTTACACACACGGTTCATGAGATCCATAAACACTGCAGGAGCGTTGGTCAAACCAAAAGGCATGACCACGAACTTGTAGTGTCCATAACGTGTGCGAAATGCGGTTTTGGGTACATCTTCCTCGGAAACCCGAAGTTGATGATAGCCAGAACGCAGGTCAACCTTTGAAAAGCACTTCGCGCCTTGCAATTGATCGAAGAGATCGTCAATATGAGGAAGTGGGTATCGGTTTTTTACTGTAAGTTTATTGAGCTCACGATAATCAATGTACATCCGAAAATACCCATCTTTCTTCTTGACGAACAACACAGGAGCACCCCAAGGGGAAGTACTAGGGCGTATAAAGCCTTTATCAAGAAGCTCTTGAAGTTGGCTTGATAGCTCTTGCATCTCCCAGGGTGCTAAACGATAGGGAGCCTTCGCAACAGGAGTTGCGCCAGGAATGAGGTCAATACGAAAATCGACAGCTCGAGGAGGCGGAGGACCAGGGAGTCCTCGGGGAAAACAGAAGGGAACTCACAAATGACAGGAACATCACTTATGCTAGGACCTTTGTCTTTCTTTTCCACAACGTGGGTGAGAAAGGAAAAGTACTCCTTACGCAAGTACTTGTTCGCTTTGATGCACGACATAAGCTTGAGACCCTTAGAAGGTTTCATACCATAGACGTGTAAAGAGTCACCTTGAGGTAGGGGAAGGCGAATGAATTTCTCAGAACAAACGACTTCAGCACGAACTCGCTTAAGCCAGTCCATGCCTACTATGACGTCAAAGCTACCCATTTGCATAGGTATGAGGTCGATGGAAAACTTATGATCGTTTAAGATTAGGGAGCAACCAGAAAGAACAGAGTCAACGGAGATGGTCTTACCATTAGCGACTTCGATAGCAAAAGGATTAGACATTTTAGTTCGTTCGCACTTAAGCAAGGGTTCAAATTCAATGGATACAAAACTTCTATCTGCGCCAGTATCAAACAGACAAGTAGCATAGATATGGTTCACAAGAAACGTACCAGTGATGACATCATTCGAACATTGGGCTTGAGCTGAGGTGAGAACGAAAGCTCGTCCTTTCGTAGGTTTGGTTTGTTGTTGCTGCTGGTTGTTGGTGCGTTTCGGGCAAACGTTGGCGAAATGGTTAGGATCGCCACAATTGTAGCAGGTTCGACCAGCTGTAGCTTGGGTTTGACGGTTTGGGTTAGGATAAGGTAAAAGGGCTTGGTTTGCTGGTTCTGGGGTAGGCGACAGTAGTTGGAGAGGTGTCCCAACCTATTACAGTTGGCACATTTTTGGCATGAGGTGCCAACAGGGTGATGGTAGTTGCAAGTGTACACTTGGGGTGAGAGCCAATGTAACCTTGTCCAGGCTGGTTGGTGTTTTGGTAGTGGCGATGGCGTTTAGTGGTGCAGGGGTAGGCAGAGTGTCGACCGCATTGTTTTGAGAAGAAGCCTTCCACTTCTTGTTCTTGTTGTGGGGCTTTTTGGCTGGAGGGGTAGGTGATTCGTTGGTGTTGGCAATGGCTTGGTGCGCATGCTTCGTAGGGACCTTGTCGTAGGCCCCCTGAAGGATGCAGTTATGGTTGAGTTGGAGGGTTATGGCATAGGCTTCCTCGAGGGTTTTTAGGTTGGCTGCGGCTACATGGTTCATGATCACTGGTGAGAGGCAACGGATGAGCTTGGTGATTGACTTGGGAACAATATCGACTTGCCCAGGCAAATGATACTTAACTGTTTGAAGCACGTATTCAATCCTTCCGCGTCGCTCCCCTGTTGTGTGAGATTCCAGAACTCGTTTTCAAGTTTCTGGGTCTCATGGGGAGGACAGAATTGCTCCTTCATGAGCTCCTTAAGCTCTTCCCAAGTCATCACGTAGGCTGCTTCATTGCCATGCGTATTTCGTTCGGTGGTCCACCACTCGAGGCTCTCTTGCGAAAGACCCCGGTGGCATTAAGGGTTCGGAGTTCCTCAGGGCAGCCGCCCTGAAGGAAGATAAGCTCCATTGAATCAAACCAATGGATCATGGCGGTAACACCGTCCATGCCAGTGAATTCCACAGGTTTACAGCCATGAAATGCTTGAATTGGTAAGATGGTTTGGGGGTATCGGCTTTGGAATCAGTGGATGATTTAGGTGTGGCTTTGGCGTGAATGGTGTGGGTTTGGCTAACAATGTCGGGTATGATCTTAGCCATTGGTCCGGCCATTTGCTCCGAAACGAGCCCAATCAGTTCTTGCTTCGATATCGAGTCCTCGTTGTTGGATTCCTTCTTGGAACCCAACTTCTTGGACTTTTTGGGATGGTTCAACGACTTACGGAAAGGAGGCATCTAGAGGTTGTAAACAAGAAAAAGCATGAGACTTGATCGTAATAAGAGAAAATAGGTTTTGCATGCATGAGTAAAAAAATCACATAAGAAGCATGTGTTCATCAAGTATGGTTCACATAGTTTGCATGAGTTCAACAAGTATAACACGTATACTCACGTATGAATACAAATAAAGAGTATAAATTTAGTTTGTTCACGAGGATTAGTATTGTTTTTATTGCGATAAATGTGCGAGTGTGTAACGGTTTGAAATGAACGAGGTAACAAGTATTAAAACACATAAAATTTGAGTCACATAAAAAGAATAGGCTCATAAAACATGGGAATGATTCGGGTAGAGAATCGTCGACAATTCCAAAGTGAATCGAAGATCTTTTCGAATTAGAGAAACGTGCTTTGGCCTATAGGTAAATTGCTCTCATCGAGAAGCGACAAACGACATTTTACCCTTCCAGTTACTACACGTCTCTAACCGATCAGAAAATCGAGACTTTGGAGAGAGCGAAAATCAAGGAATGGGACTTAATCGACAAGGTGTAGGTTTCACCCCTAACTTGACGATTTCGTACCCTAAGTGTGGTTGGTACTTACCAAATGAAGAGCAAATTCCGATTCGTTGGTACGGGTCCATTAGAGTTTTGAGTGGGAAATTTCCCATCAAGGTTTGGATTTCACTCCTAACTTGATGGCATAATTGCATGCAAAAAGAATAAGTATAGCGGATTGAGAGTCGTTCACCAAATTGTGGTTTTCACACCTATTTTAGTGAAGTCGTCTCGTTTATATTACGAGTGTCTTCAAGCGTCCAAATGTGTATTGTGTAAAACTGTCTTAGGAAGACACCATGTATATGTATTAAGACCAAAAGGAAAGAGTGAAGCAAAGTAGGAAGCATAGAGTTTTAAGCATAATCAAGAATGGTCACAACGGGTACTTAGAACTATAAACTAAGTCGAACATGGCAATTCTACCTAATTCCCTATAGTTATGGCTCTGATACAATCTGTCACACCCCAACCGATGGCGGAAACATCGGGATGAGACGAAAACAAGATTGCTCATTGCTCAAACATTAATAAGTGACAATAATTAATTAAACCATATTTCATTTCATAAGAATTGTCAAATACATCAATGTAACAAAACAAAGAACAACATAACATTTGCAAAGTCATAACAAAATTGATACATCGACATTAAACCTAATGTCTAATTTGTGTGTATCTAGTCCTTGCTATATTGTTTTCATAGCATCATCTCCTTCAACCTGTAACATGTTTTAAAATAATGTCAATGCGAAAGCAAAGGCGAGTACACAAGTTTAGGCATAGCATATGTATACGAATAAGTTTAAACAATCCTCATTGCAACCAAATCTATACAAGAGCAATATCAAGGCATTCAATACTAATAATTAAACCTTAACGCAATCACGATGTTTTAACATGACCTCACGAATAAAACGATGGAGGTGGATGCATGAATTCCTATAGCGCTAAGCATGTCAAACAAAGGCTAAAAATAGTTAATGATTAAAGCATAGCATAACGAATATCAAAGACAAGCATCAAGTATAAGATTCAAGTTTTCATGTATATGGGATCGTTTGTGTGTTTCATAAAGTTTAAGTGTTCGTGATTTTGTATATGGAAACATGTTACACCCAAAAAGTGTTATAAACAAAAGTGGGTCGAGTGTACTCACGGTTTTGCTAAGTCTTTTCTACACTTGACAATCTGTGAAGACGTTGGTTTTGAGGATAACGCCGAATTATCCTACAAGAGGAAACGAGGCGTATGAGTATAGAGTTTCAACGGGAGATTAGGAGTATTCGAGCATGATTAAAAATAACTTTGATAAAGTATTATGATACGAAAGTATTCACTAAGATGTAACACTCGTTCTTGACGCTATAGTAACTCTTACGAGTTGGATGTGATTTCATAGGTTCGGGACCTATTAGAATCGTGACAAGGAATTACATACTTTAGTGTTAAACTTAATAACTTGATAGGTGATTATAAGTTCATTATCAAGGTTTCGTTTTAGAATTATAATATATTTATATGTATCATTATAATCATGTAGGAGGTGGGAGGATGAACCATCCACTTTGTAACCTCTAGTGTCATGTATGCCAAGTATGAGGTAGGAGGTTAAACCATCCACTTTGAACCTCGGATTATGTTCACCACTACACAAGTTACCATTGGTAACAAGGAGGGTACAAGAGCTATATACTATACAAGAATGATAAGGTGTCATCTAGATACCAAGTAGCCAAGTATTCAACAACCCGACGAGCACACGAGGACAATCGTCAACGGCTTTGTGGGGTTGTGACACTTTAAGTCTAGCAACTATCTTGGGATCCTGATGAAAATCATCAAGTGATGTGTGGTCTCAAGTTAGGATAGCCCAAGCTTCCTTGGTGGACACACATGAACAAGTTTAAGAACTTGCATCACTTGTGAGCTCAATGCTCTTCAAAAACAGAAAGTTTGGAGTGATTAAACACTCCTATTTACAAGTTTAACAACCTAGGTTAGTCCCCATACTCATATATGTGATTAGGAGTTCAAGAACACTAGGATGAATGAGAAAAGTATGAGATTTAACAAGTTTTTTGATAACAGAAAGTTCTCGGACATTTTGGGGCATTTCCAGGTCTGGATTCTCCATGGAGAGCCCTAGGAATTAAACCCAAAGTTTATCCAAGTAAGTAGGAAGGAGAATGAGATGATTTGGTTAAGAAATGAGTAAGATATGCTCACTTTTGTAAGAGGTATACAATCTGCCCGAATTCTGAAGTTTCAAGTGTTCTTGAGATGATTTTGGAGAGATTACGGAGTTGTGAAAGTGGAAAAAGGCTTGAAAAACACTTGGGTTTTATAAGGAAAGGATTAGGGTTAGTTAGGTGGGGTTTAAGTGAGTATTAAAGGCCTCAAAAACACAAAAAAAATATAAAAAACCCGCCCAAAAGGGCTGCTGTCCGCCCTCCCTTTGCGACCAGCCTTACCCGGAAACAAAGCTTAACAGCTTTGTGTTTCCGGGTTCTAACACAAGTGGCACGCTGGTGGAGTGGCTGTGTTGTTGTTTGTTGGACCGGAGGTCCCGGGTTCGAGTCCCACGGATCCGGTTTTGTTGATTTACTTTTTTTTCATTTAAAAATCATTAATTCAGGTTTCGTAAAAGACAAGAATAGCCCCTGTAGTTTGAGAATCCGAGAATTAAACTTTAAACCTTGGACTTATTAAAAAGGGGTATATATTAACATCTAAAAACTAAATGTTAATATATATATATATATATATATAAACTAAATATCATTTTAATTTTTTTTTGTAAAAAGAAATTAATTAATTTTATTAACTAATTTAATTAATTAATTTAATTAATTAATTAATTTAATTAATTAACTTAATAAATGAATAGGTAATTGTATTTTGTAACGAATTTAGTTTAACGATTACAAGTTTCACGTTTAAGTCTCGATTACGCATACATACCATGTTTGCAAGATATCACACGTTTACGATTGAGAGTACCACGAATACGTTTACATGTTTAAAGTATGAATAAGTATAAGTGTAACAAGATTATGATTAACACAACATGAATAAAATACGAGTTTCTCATTACGATCCAAGTCTCGGTTTACAACGTTTACAACAAAAGACGAATACAAGATACAACGATTAAAGAAAATAGAAGTACGGTACAAGGTTTTCAAATATAGAAAGCATAGAATGCGGGGTGTTACATCCACAGTCTCAGCATATATCAAATCACACAAGTTCAAACACAGAAAAACATACGGCCTGCTCTCAATAATTGAATTCATATTTCAAACCATTCTATTAGTTCTAAAGGCTCAAAGATCTTACCAAGCAAGAGTAGAAGGGTTACCGACATGTAACATATGCAATATAAAGCATTTTACCCTTGAATAGACATCTCTTTCCAACTCCTTTCTCTAAAAACATTTGCAAGACCTACTCTCATGAAACCTAAAGGGACAACCATAACAAGGGACTATGCTATCGACAAACACTTGTGTTTAATCATCAAATATCCCCCAGGAATGAGTTGACTGCCTCTGTTCTTCCAGTTGTCTGCTCGACCCCTCACCTGTATCTAATCCAGCCTCTCACTTTCATCGTATTAACTCCTCATCGCTAGAGTCGAGATCATCCATCTCACCATGTAGAGGAGTTGTTTTCCCCTATTGCAACACCTTCAAATTTGCCCCATCTCTACATTGGATTTTCTACCATAATTTTGTTTTCATATATGAAATGAGGTTACTTCTGCACATATCATCAATGGAGAATATGGCATGCGGCTTGGTAAGTGGATACTCCGACGGCAGCAACGCCGCTTATTTTTCAAGCAGTGCACTTATCAATAGCATGAGGTATTATTTTTTTAACTTTGCATTCCTACTCCGCCAGACATGCAGCATAACCAGCTGTCGGAACGAGAGATGAGGTTGACCAGACATGATGGCATAAAGAACTAGAAGCTCTCATTTCCTGATCGCTACTTTATCTCCCATCCGTGGTGCCACATTCGACATCACAAAACTCAACAATACCCTCATACGGCGGTGATTGGTATGGATACGAGCTCTAAAAATGTGGTTCCGTGTATTCCAGTGGTAACCACATTGACACATGAACTTAAGGCATCGGGTGTCGAGGCATACCTGGCTGATATGGCGGCTCCTGACTATAATCCACAAAAGGTGGATTTTCAACATACGGGACCCCTTGATAATAATCCGTATGTCGCCAGGTCTGATTCTCATCATAAGCCCTCATTTCAGCTCCATTTGTGACTGGATATGCTGCATCCTTTCCATTCGAGCCATATAATCCATCAGCTCCCTGTGCTGACGATCCCTCTCAATGTCCTACCTCGACCCCTGATCATAAATAGCCCGCTGCGACGCGTCCCAATCACCATAGCTGATGGTCGCCGGCTATCGACAAACACTTATGTTTCATCATCAAATATCCCCAAGGAATGAGTTGACTGCCTTTGTTCTTCCGATTGTCTGCTCGACCCCTCACCTGTATCTAATCCAGCCTCTTGCTTTCGTCGTATAACTCCTAATCGCTAGAGTCAAGATCATCCATCTCACCCTGTAGAGGAGCTGTTTTCCCCTATTGCAACACCTTCAATTTTGCCCCATCTCTATATTGGATTTTTTACCATAATTTTGTTTTCTTATATGAAATGCGGTTACTTATGCACATATCATCAATGGAGAATATGGCATGCGGCTTGGTAAATGGATACTCCGACAGCAGCAACGCCCCTTATTTTTCAAGAAGTGCACTTATCAATCTAGCATGAGGCATTAATTTTTGTAACTTTGCATTCCTACTCTGCCAGACATGCAGCATAACCAGCTGTCGGAACGAGAGATGAGGTTGACCAGTCATGATGGCATAAAGAACTGGAAGCTCCCATTTCCTAATCGCTACTCTATCTCCCATCCGCGGAGCCGCATTCGACATCCAAAACTCAACAATACCCTCACAAGCGGCTTCAGATTATCCCACTTCATCTTGACCCCTTAATTCAGCAAAAAAGATTTTATATAAATCACGCTTTCCCTGATTAAGTTTTTCTGTTCATTAAAGTAGTCATTTTTGTTAACTAGATGATAGAAATTTTTAGCTTTTGAATCGAACTTAGCTACTTGCTTCAACATAGCTAAAGACATAGTAGCCTGCTTCCCATTAACCATTCCAGTGAGCGTGATGGTCCTCGGTGGATTGTCGCCTTCATCCTTCTCTAACGTACTCAAGCAAGCCATCACACTTTTGATGTATATGTCCCCCGTGTCATTACCACGAAAGTCTAATATTGCCTCCCAACCCAGCGCTAACAATTTGTCATTGAGTCCCAATGCCCTAAGATCCGGTTTATAGATGACCTTCTCAAAACATGTATTATCGTTGACAGAGTGGTCATCCTCCATCTGGCATAAAACAACTCAGCTTTATTTTATTTCCGCTGCTTGTTAAGGGGACCTTTAGTCCATGTCGGTCTATACGGAACATCACCATGACCGTATTGAACTTCTTGTGCTTCCTCCATCTCTTTTGCTCGGATTTCTACTCCTGTCCCTATTCTTCTCGTTGACTTAGTTGGGGCAGCTGTAGATGGTTCCACTACTTTCTTCTTTCTTGCTCTTCTTTCTCGCACCATCTACACACATATACCAAACAAAGATAAAGACCAATTAGTGTACTTCAAATCACAAAACAACCAAGCACAAGTGTGTAATCCCGTGAACCTCCCTACACTTGTTCTATATTATGACTAACTTGTTTAACTTGGGCATTTATTTCCCAATAGATTTAACTCACAAATTTTTTTACAAAATCAGTGTTATTTGCATTCAATAACCTTTAAACAAACCCCCTACCATACCCAGTAGTCATAACCTTCATCTAAGCTCCCCATGCATACCCCCACCCTCTTTGTAATTTGGAAATCAAGGTAAAATCCCAAGTTCATAACTCAATACATACCTATTCAGCTATTACATAACCAATCAAGTAAACATCAAGCATAATTGAACAACCGTACCTTAACTCCGTCCATTAAAAAGAAAAATTGGGGTAAAAATGATACCTTTATCACTTAAGATGCTAATGTAACAATGCTTGGAACTAAAGTTCGAACAAAAAGCCCCAAAATTGAATTTTAGGTTCTTCATAGCCGGCCCGATTCACAAAATCTGTTGGTTTCAAGAGGAAACTGAGATAGGGGTTGTGTTCCTCTTGAAATTTGAAGCAAGATAGACGAGAAAGGGGGAGATCAAGGTGGTTATGGAGACTTTGGATGTATTGAGGAAGAAGATGAAGATGATAATGAGTTTGTGGTGAAAAGAGGTGATGAAATCTGATATAAGATATTGGTGGATGGATTTACTTCATTTGCCCACTTGATTTAATGGATTATTTGGTTGAACTATGACCACAACCCGGTCTCCCACAACTTACATAAGCCGACCGACCATAGCTTACGCTCTATGAGTTCTGAATCATTTACTTGAGACCGTAGCCTACGGTCAGGAACCGTAGGTTACGGTTAGGACCCGCTTGTGTCAATTCCTCTTTGACCGTAGCCTAAGGTCATCAACCATAGATTACGGTCCATGTAATTTTTTTCTTTTTTAATGTCTATCGTAAGGAACATACAAAAACCAACTAAACTATGTAGATTGGATAAGTCGGATATCGAACTAGAGGAGGATTGTGGAAAGTGTTGTAATACTAAATATTGATTATCTATTACTTAAAGAGAAAACTTGGTTGTGAATGTTGTTGATTATTCAAATTAGACAAACTAAAATTTGAGATTTTTTCAATAGGAGAATGACGGTTCCTGTGAATTTCAGATTGGTAGATAGACTACAATTATGTGTTTAATCAAAGCGCTTACATAAACATAAGTGTTAACCTAATTAACCAATTGTGATGCTCACAGACTAAGTACTCCGGTTAATACATAACGGAAGGTTATCAAATGAACATCAATCACAATTACTAACCCTAATCCCACCTCAAATATATCCCAATTCCTAGAACTCTCTGGAATTTAATGATTAAATATTAAAGTTTAATGAAATGTAATCAGCAACAATCAGTTAATCAAATCGAAAGGTGAAAAACATCGAATACTTAGATCACCAAGTTCATACATAATCAAACACATAAAAGTATCTCACGTACATAAATCCCCATCCGAAGGAAACCATAAGCTACTAGCCGCTCATCTCGCACACACGGTCTTCAAAAACTTAAAAGATTGATGAATTCACGGTCGCAAGGATGGATCTTGTGGAACACAGTGATGATTAATGATGAAAAGCCTTGAACTTTTGTGCCCTAGAAGTCCAATCTTCGTCCTTGATGTGATGATAACGAATCCCCTTTTAAAAGAAACCCTAATATGTATATAAGACTGCACGCACGTTTTTTTTTCATCAACCGACCGTAAGCTACGGTCAGAGACCGTAAGCTACGATCAGAGACCGTAAGCTACGGTCGGTAATATCTGATCTTGTGCTCACTGGACCGTAAGCTATGGTCATACAAACGTAAGCTACGATCCATACTCTCTGGTTATTCTTTTCTTAGGCCAAGCAAATCGTAAGCTACAGTCAAGAGACCGTGGCCTACGACGTGATGATCACTTCATTTTCACTTCCACATCAACTTTCAGTTAATGACCCTAAATCCCCTGAAATTATGGTCCTTCCTTTTCTTGTGTTTTGAAGTTATATCTTGGCCCGATCAAATCCCAGTTAGTATCTTTTGCTTCACAAATCCACAACAAATGTTCCACATCATCTCTAACCTTCTTAACTCTACTGAATTAAGTGATTAACCTGCAAAACCACCAGTTCTTGTAGTTATCTCATTCAATGCATATAATCACTCAAAACAAACTAAAAACACATAAGATAAGATCATTGACGCTCGAGTTTCACCCTCTCCATCAATACTTCCCTAGAAATTGATATCTCTTTGTAGTTTCTCGATTTCTCTTCACTATATCAAAACATTTAGCACCCATCGGCTTAAGATTCAATATATTTGCACTCTTAACTAGATCTAGATGCTTTTCGTCAGGAATCATCTGAATGAAATAAGGATAGAGCAAAAAGATTTTCTTCTTTAGGTTCTCCAACATTCTCTTCATGTTATCAAAAACAAAAGCGGATAAGTTATAATCCTAGTTGTTTACAAGAGCAACCATAGTCAAAGTCTAAATCTGATTTTAACAGATCTAATCCACCCTTGTTCTCCGATATGCAAAGTAAGAACACATGCACAAGTAACCTCCCAATATGATGGAAAAACTTCTTCAATACGGTAGGATACTCGCCTTCATAACTCATTTTTCTCATGGCTTTAATCACTTCATCCTTTCCGAAAGTTGTTGTATGATGTGATTGATCGTCAAATTTAACACTTCCTATACAATAGCTTCCATAATAACAATATATTTTCCTTATCTCTTGGCTTCTACTGAACCAGCACCTTCACCTCACTAGATTGGCTTTCAGGGTGTGTGTAATCTGACATGAATTTGATCCAACAATAATAGAATTAAATTCGTCATAATGCCCTGCTGGATGATGCGACAAATATCCTACCTAGTTGCGTGACGCTTCAACATCTAACTTCCATTGATCAGCCATTATCTGTACTAAACTACCCAAGTTAGTGTGAGGATCTGCTTTCATCCAATAAGTTCAGTTTTAATCTGATTAAGCTAGTCGAAAACGTGCGAAATCCATTTTAGATTAGGTGACAAATATAACAAGATTACTTTTCAATCAATGTTTCATTAAACTTGTAAATGTTTACAATCTTGAAGTACTTCAATAGAGCTTCGCCGTACGTTTGCAAAACTATAACAGACTCAATGACCACACACCTATATATAGGCATCCTACTTCGTGCAGACTTAAATCCTTATCTTTGTACGAACTAAGACAAAATATCTTCTTACGAAGTAAACCTAAGCTATCTTCGTACGAACTTGACATACCTTCGTACGAAGTTAAACAAATAAAATCACAAAGTCTAACATTTCAATATATAAAAGACATGGAAACGACTCATAGACGCAGGCAGCATACATATGTGTCAACAAACTCCCCCTTGGATGTTGCTGCAGTTTTGATCGGTCTTTAGTCTTCAAAAATTTATAACTTTAACTTTAACGCCCAAAGATATTTTTTCTTGGCTTCCGTCGCTCTTCACTAGGAATAGGCGCTTGGTCTGTTAGCGGAGCCTACTCATAAACTGAAATCTTCAAATAGATGCTTTCTTTATGGTATTAGCAATTCGATCTTCCTTTCTCATTTCCTTATGAAACTCATTTCCTTCCAACTCTTTCCACTTTGACTTCCACATCTTTCCGGAATTTTTACCCTATTGATGACACCTTGATATCGCATGGCTTACACTTTCTCTTTTGCTTTATAACAGATCTTGTTATAGAATAAACATTCAACATCCTTCTCGAACAATTCAACAGCCATATTGGATCTAAAACCCGTTTGGTTCTCAACAATCCATTTGATTTCAAAATAATTATAGCTTCACTAGTTTCGATATCATAATGCCACCACTTGAAAAAATCACTAAAAAGTGTTCAACTTTCAACAACGACATCTTTTTCATTGCCTTGGCCGCTTCACAATCAATGTCACATCTTTCTCTTTCATAACTGGATCGATCTTTACAATCTTCGTTGGATAATGCAGCTTCGAGTTGAGAAACCTATGTGTAGCTTCAAATCTGATAAGCTTCCATAACTTCTGATCATGAACCTTCATTTGATAGTTAATGCACTTTGTTTGACACAACTCTTCTACACCCCCACCATGGCATAGTTTGTATATCAGATAAGTATCGAAAATATTGAACTCCAAACTCTCTTTTGATTGCATAAATGTTCAACTCTGCTAGCCATCCCCAACTCTCCCAACGACTTGTCTTGATCTCTCGTGAAAAACGCTAACGGTCGTCGGAATTTTCTTTGTTTAGGCATTTCTTTGAACCATGTCTTCCTGGCTTCCATAATTTATTCTTTACTGAGTTGGCTCGGAAGATTTCCATCTTTCATAGTTTCTTCAAATTTTCTCTTAAACAAATCATTCGTTTCCTCGCTAAACATCTCTTGAAATGTTGGGAAGTCATTTATTCCTTCACTAGAATATGTCATCATTTCATTGTCAAAATAATTATCCACAACAACATTATCATAATCATCGACTTCCTTAACATATCAACAAACATAATCATCAGGCTTTGCAATACAGATGTTGTTTAGCTTTTCCTCAAAGTCAAACACAAACGAACTTTGTCTACACCCATCATTTGAGCAATCTCTTCCTTAGTGTAGTTATAGACAAACTCACCCTCTTCAACCCCCTGCTCCAGATAGATCATCTTATGTTGTATTATAGGAATAGTCATTAGAGGAGTAATGTCTGTGAGAATTCCTGAATACTCATCTTCGTTAACAAAATCCTTATTCTCCCATTTCTTTGAGAATCATCTTCCTGAATGGCGTCGACATTTAGAAAATCATCATAGTTAAATGAATCAACAACTTTAGCTTCATAAACCACCAACCCAATACCACCTTGTGTATTCTCATCATCGTCACTCTTATCATCATCATCGTTATCATTAGCACCATCAACATCCACATTTACATCATTCTCTTTATCTTCCTCCTCAGTTTCTTTTTCTTGTTCATTCTGTGATTTTCTCTTCCTTTCAACAGGATATGGAATATCAACAACATCACCGATAAGAACATAATTAACCAACGGTTCTGGCTCTTTTTCTGGCTCTGGCTCAGCAGTAACAATCGGACTATCATTAATTTCTCTTTTCCATTACCTGCCAATGCAACTTTGGCTTCAGCCTTTCTTACTCTTTCAACTATTCTTTGTTTAGCATCTTCTATTTCAATCAGATCATATTTTGCTTCGAATTCTATACCCAACTTTTTCTACAATACTACATATCAAGCTTTTTATCTTTCCTCAGTCTGTAAGCTTCCAATTCTTCTGTCACTCTATGCAAATATTTTGTTATCTGGCATAAGACTAGCAATTAGAGCTTCCATATGCTTTCGATTATTCTCTAAAAACTTCACTCTATTCTCCAACTATCTTATCTTTTGTTCATTCTGATAGTCGAGAAAGTCAAAATCGGTAGGATCCATTGTTAAAAAGTTTGGAAATTGAAATTATCCCCAAAGATATGATCAGCATATCCGACAGTAGGACCTATAGATTGACGTCTTATTGAGGAACGAGGAGTTGACTGTTGTTTACTCGGTGGTGTTGGTTGTTTTGGTGGTGATGCATGATGTGGTGGTGATGGTTGTCTTGGTGGTGATGGTGGTCGTTGTACTTGAGGTGATGGTGGGGTTTGGATCGGTAGCACATTCTCAACCTCTACTTCAACATTTGTTGTCTCTTTCTCTTGAACCACCGAACCAGCCTAGGTGGGTGTTGATTTTAAATACTTTTTCTAGATTTCTTTGAAGCAGGAGATCTAGTTTTCTTCTTACTAACATCCTTCAGCTTGCTTTTAACACTTTTGACTTTCTTAGGTGGCACATATGGTTCAACATCATCAACATTTGTTTTCTTTCTCTTAGAAGCTCGGTCTTCAGCAGCATCATTTGGATAAAAAATTTTCGGTGCTATCGGTGCTATTCTGGTTGAAACATCCTCATCACTAGCAATCGGGATTTCGTCTGAAGATTCATCATCACCTTCAAAAGCTTGTCTTTCAATATTTTTAGCAATATCAGTTGTACTTCTTTCACCTTGTTCATGATCAGATGTTGGAGAGAAAACTTCAGTTTTGACATTAGCTTCAACATGCACCTCTTCAACAGAATCTTCATTTATCAACACAGTAGCAGTTTTCTTTGATACTCTTTTCCTTTTAGATGCTTGCTTCTTTTTCTTATCATCCTGCACATACCAATTACTTCTTTTAGGTACATATTCTTCCAAGCGAGCCTCTTCATCATTCTCTAAGTTACTCTCGTCTTTTCTCCATTTATCTTTTGGTGGTGCAACATAATTCTCATCTTTTATCGCCCCGAAAAACTTCTTGCCAATATGTTCTGTCTTCTTATATAGATACTAATTCAAATGAATTAGCGACAGATTCGACATATGCTCCAAAACTAATTTATCCTTTTCTTCTTTAACAAGATTAGGGAATTGATCATCCAACATCATCTACACAAACCGTGGATACTGTAGAAATTTCTCTTTGATGATATTTGTTTTCATCTGCTCGAAAATGACACTAGTAAAGTTGCATGGCATATTTAAACTCAGAGCCGCAATCATACACATTTTATAAACAAGAAGTACGTCAAAACCTCCCTTTCGATGACTCAACGCATGTATCATCGAATGTACAAAGAACTTGTAAAGTCTTGTGAGATAAACTTTGTTGAGGTTTAATTCATTCACATGCCCCTTATACCCCCATTTGATAAAAACATCCCTTCACCATCCGTTCCGAATAGTCTGTTGGATCACTATCTTTATCTTTAAAATCTAGAACTCTCCTGATTAACGCTTCAGAATTCAAAACTTCTTTCTCTTCATCACCATCTTTCACTGTCGACCATATAGCTGATGGATAAGTACAAATTGCGCATGATCCCAAAACCTCTAGACATGTGATCTATAAGCCTTGTGTTGATCAATAAGTTCCTTCTAGATCGGCAGACGACCCATAAATTCAAGAATTTTTTCAAAAGGCTTTATTTCTGGCATCGACTTATCCTATACACAACAAATGTTGTGTTAAGGTTCAAACTCGTAGATTTCCTCTGCAAAACACAATGAAAATAACACTTAGTCGAAAGTTCATAAAATACCAAACTTTGTGCGAAGATAGATATGTACGAAGATAACACTTTTTAACTTCGTACGAAGATAGGTATAAACATTTTTGACCAAAACATTCCTTACTTCGTACAAAGATAAACAACATTATTAAAACTTAGTTATCTTCGTTGGAGGATAGGATTCTATCTTCGTAAAAAACAATTTAGATTAAAACATGAATATATGATGTTTTTGATAAAACTGAAGGTTGAATCATGTACTAACAACACCGATTAACATATATATATGTTCAATGTGAAGTTTCACCGCTTCAATTGTCCTAGATCTAAGTTTTAAGTTTATTAAGGCCAAAAGGTTCGTTTTTAGTCCAAAGTCGGTTCAATCTACCTTAACCATGGTATGTGGTGTACAAATCAACCACTACAATGTGTATTTGGCAGCACTACGTCGTTTACTTTGCAAAATCTCTCAATTTCTCAGTTTGTGCGAAGAACAATTTGAACACAGTAATGGGTTACTTCGTACAAACTAAAACTATATATAAGGTTCAGTTTCATCTTCGTACGAGGGTATATATCTATCTTCGTGTGAAGATAAGACATCTATCTTCGTGCGAAGAAAACCTTAATTTTTCAAATCTTTCAATTTCTCAAACATTTTACCAGTTTTAACTACCACTTAGTTGACCAAGTCAAAGTTAATGACCCTTGTTTTAACAACCCACTTAGTTGAACAAGTCCAAGTTAATGACCTTGGTTGAACCCTTTTGTGAACAAACTGATGTTTTTAAACAATTTTAAGTTTCAAATTAGTGAACTTTTGATCAGTTCAAAACATTTTCCCATTTCAGATACGTAGGTCCCCTAATCCGTTTGGATCTTCACAGAATCATCTATCCAATATAGGGTGCAGAATCCCCTAGATCAGATTATCACAGAAAAACCAAACAATATCAAGAACACGAACAAACACTTTCAATCCGTCTTCTGTTGATTATCCAACACGAATGTTTACAATCAATTCAAGACTCACACGAATTCTCTCTCAACTCTCTCTGAAGTGATTAACTGAGCAACCATAACCCCAATGCAAAACTCTCTTTATATAGAGACAGGTTTGCAACTGGGCTAGGGTTTCATCACATGGGCTACAAATTGGTCTAGGCCCAATTCGCCTACCACTCCCTATAATGTGTCTGGTTTAGCCCAATCACGATAACTAACTATTATAAAACAAAACCCGCTAACTGTTTATCGTTTTACTAATTACAAGATATCCAAATACCAAATCTAAGCTATTGTCACAAATATGCACCAACAAACTCCCCCTTGACAATAGCTTCATAAAACAATTTTGTCTTCAACAATCTTTCAATCTTCAACGTCTTTAAAATCCTTGGTCTTTGGATTGTTTCAGCTTTAATAGCTTCTGTCAGCAACAGACTCCGCCTAAGCTAATGCATCCAATCACCAAATCTTCTAAATCGTTAGCGTTTGAGTAAACTCCAGTTTAGCACTTGCATAACAATATTCAAACTCTTCAACTTTGTCTGTAATGTAGAAAGGAGGTTCTACCATGCATCCAATCAAACTCCTCTTCACCAAACTTTTCAGCAACACACTACTACAAGCTGTATAGTATAAAACAAACATCTCGAGAAACCATAAGAATTTTTCAACACTAGTTAACAAATTATTATTATTCAAGAGATAGTAAAACTATATCACAGATTAAGCACTCTTCAACTCAAACCACACACTTTAATTTTAAGCACACTCAACCTGCAAGATTTTAAAATTGTGAACTCATCTTCTAACACCGTTTCCCCCTATCGGTAACAACTCCTCCATGAACAACCATATTCCATACGCTAAGAATTTACAAGAAAACGAAAATATTTTTGGATTTTTATATTTTCTGAAAGCAAATAAATAACAAAATAATAAACACTCTATTTTTGTGAGATTCATCGGGAAGAAGATCATATCAGCAACATCAAACTGTTTTCACACTATTAGATAATTCTATATGTAATTTTTATGAAAAGCAGTTCAAGACGATTACCAGTATTGTTTATCCACTTAAACAAAATACATGAACATTTCAAGTACCATTACCAAGTGATATGTTAAGATAATTTTATACTAATATACTAGTGTGTCCCACTTCAGGACATACCCCCACGATCAAGGTATGCACAAAGATTCCTCGTTGTGTCAAAACTCATCCCTTTTGATTTACATTGTTAGATAATTGGTGATAAGGTCAGTACTTCCGTACAGCAAAGAGACCAATATCCAATGAGGGTTAGGGAAAATACCAAATTTTGGTACGATTAATGCATTTTACACATTTGAATGACTCTCTAGGAGAGCTTCTTCAATTTCGGTGATTTGGCATTTTAGCTCTTTTAAGATATCCTGGTTGTGCCAAGGTCAGCATATATCTAGATGTAGCAGAAGGACAACCCTAATACCCCGGATGAAATAACGATATAAATATCTAAAATCTCAGATTTTAGCAATCGATCAACGCAAGATTTAAGGTTATAAAACCATACGTCACTGATATGTTTTCCACTCATACACAGGTCGTTTTGTTTATATCACCAAGGTAAGTTGATTATTTCATGCCTTTCGCCTACTGGTACATCATATGATGAAGCTGCTATCACACTTAAGCAATTTTAAATTTAATTTCAGTGTGACAGTCTAACTTGCTGATGTACTATCATTTCTTCTTTTCCACATAGTGAAAACTCATCTTTGATTTTCTTTTTTATTATGTTTTGATTTTTGAAAAACAGTAAACTATTTACAAAAATTTTTATGGAAAACTGGTTATATCAGGATTCCTCATCCCGTTGAGTTCGACTAAATGTTCAGAACGAGCCTTGTCAAATGCTTTTGAGTAAAGATCTGCCAGGTTATCTAGTGTGTCGACTCGATGCAGTTCAATCAATTTCTTTTCAGCACTATCCCGTATAAAATGATGACGAATGTCAATATGTTTTGTGCGACTGTGTTTTACGGGATTGCATAGTGGCATTATTGTCTGTCATAATAGGAGTAAGAGTGAAATTTAAACCGTAATCACGCATCTGCTGTTGGATCCAGAGAACCTGAGAGTAACAGCTGCCCGCAGCAATATATTCAGCTTCACACGTAGAGCTAGACACGCAATACTGCTTCTTGCATTGCCATGACACGATCCTCCCTCCTAAGAACTAACAACCACCTGTGGTAGACTTTCTGGTTGGTTTGCATCCTCCAAAGTCCGAATCATGAAAGCAAGAAACTTCAAATCACTAGTAGCTGGATAACATAACCTAAGTTTAGGTTTCCCCTTCAACTAATGAAGAATCCACTTCACCTCTTTCATATGAGACTCTTTTGGATTCGCTTGATATCTGGCACAAAGACACACTTCGAACATGATGACAGTTCTTGAAACAGCCAACTACATCAGAGAAAGAATCATTTCCCTATATTGAGTTGGATCAACATCCTCCACGCTCTCATGATCTGGACCAAGATTGTGACTCTCACAAATAGATGTGTTGAAAGTAGCGTAATCCTTGTTGATACACTTTGTGACTATCGCTTGTTCTTAGTTACATATGTAATTAAAGAAAGCACAAGTCATCGTCCCGACAGAAAGCTCCCTCACCATCTCAAGCTGCTCTCAATCTCAAACTCTGGTTTCATCCACATATGAAGCCACTACGGAGTTCCAACAAACCTCTAGTAAAGCTTTTGTTAATCTAAGCTCTGAAGAAACAACTGAAGTACAACCGACCAACCTACCGATCAAGCTGTGCAAGAAAAAGATCAAGGATCAGCCGCAGACCCTGAAGCTCTGCAACAAGATTGAAGAAACTCAAGCACGCAACGGTCTGGGGGGATATTGTTAGAACATTTTGAGACCGTTGGTACTTGATTATCCTTAGTTTGAGCTGGTTTATAATAGTTAGACAATCTAAAAGGGTCAAAAGTGCAATTATGTGAAAGTCATATGTTGGCGACGTAATTAATAACCCAGCGTATTTGTTAAATACGCTTGGTAGCCAGTTTGTATAAATAGGTTCTTCAATGAATGTATTGTGATTCTTGTGTTGTGATTCTTGTTATTGTGCTTACATCCGAATATCCAGGTGCTGTTATTGATTACATCTTTTTGGGATTTCATATGCAACACTAGTTGTTTGATCCATTCAAGATTCTTCATCTTCATGGTTTGGTTTTTCTTAACTTTTACACATTCAAACAACTAACCTATAGTTGTTTAAGTGATAACAATCAACCACTGTGTTCCGAATCTGTTTTGCGACTCACAATTAACCATACGATTTTATGAAAGTGTTATGGTCTTGTCTCGGAATAACCAATCTATGGTTTTCTTGGAAACGACTTACTTTCGAGAGATTTGAAATATATGTTTATATATAACGTAAATATATTTCAGAAATCGTATTAGTCGTCATGTACATTGCCGGATAATAGTACGACCCTTAGTGTTTGGTATGATGTAGGCATACATACTAGTAGATGTACCCATATAGGTAATACATTTCGTATCCGAACAATAGTCTTGCGTAACGTTTAAAATTAATAAATAATTATATCATCGTACGCTTGTTATAATCTTACGGTATTGTGTCGTATTTCGTTAGGCATTTTTTTCGAATATTCCGAGTATATTATGGTCATAAAAGCATTCGAAAGTATTCGAGTCATCGACGTTTGAAATAGGTATCGATGATTATATTTACGTTATATGTTTTCCGAATACTCATGTCCGAAATTCTGTCGTTTGAAATAAAAATACACATTATATTTATCTTGTAAAAATGTTCTGAATTCTTGACTTTCAAAATAAATATAAACCATATATTTATTTTTATAACAGTATTCGAAAGTATTATCGACGTTTAAAAACTACTTTCCAAATTTCCGACATTTGAAGTAAAAAAATAATCACATTTATTTTATAACCGATTACAAAATTTTGTTGTCTTGTAATCATGCTCGTTGAAACGTTATTAGCTCGATCCTGTACATTATAGTAGTTTCGGCAAAATAAGTCTACATCTATATTTATTTTATAACAATTACTTGGATCGGATAGTTTTTGTTTTAATTATAAAACATGTTTCTCTTTATGAATTTTGACGAAAAACGGGCAGAGTCTCCTCTGTTTTTGGACGATATACTTTTCAAAACGCAATAACCAATGTTATCATATTATATATAACTTCGTGGGTCGTGTATTCAAATATTGATTTTTATCGAATACGAGTCTATGTATTGTATATAATATATACATATATATTATATTTTCACGATACGTCGGTTGGTTTTAACTAATACTTATACGCGAGTAACGTATGTCGGTTCGGTTGTTGTTTTTAAACTTTGACGATAAATATAATTGTTAGCGGGTCGGTTTGAGCTCGGTTGTGCGTTAGTTAATATTAATATTTATATAAAATAATATAAATAAAATTCACGTCGTAATTCATTTTTACCGAGTCTTGGGTTGACCCGTTGACTGAGTTTGACCCTAGTTGACTTGTTTTGACCGCAATTGACCAAGTTTGACCGGAACAACTTTAGTGTCGACGAAACTGACCGAACTGACCCGAACCAATACCGAACATGTTTGACCAGTCAACCTGCTATGTTGACTGAGATGATCCGAACCACAAGTGAGACCCGAGTCGTTGACTGTTTTGAACTTGCCCAGATCTGACCGAGCCGACTCGGGATGAAACCCAGTTGAACTGAACTCGAACCGATCTTAAACTAAACTTGAACTGAACCGAGACCCGAGACCCAAAACTTGAACCATCGCCATCGTCGGCCACCATCATCGTCATCACCGCCGTCGTCGGTCGACGTCGGCGTCATCAACCCATCCCATCCCGAACCGAAGCGCCTCCTCTTCCGCTGCGCCACCACTGCCGCCGCCAACTGTGTCGCGCCTTGGTTTTGTTCGACTATCTACGTCCCCGAGCACCACCACCGTCGTAACTCACCTGCAAACGACAAGAACCGGCCGGAACTAAAGCCGATCTAAAAAGATCTAAAAGAAAAGAAGAGTCGAAATGGTTTACCGAAACAAATTGCGGCTGCCGGAGTTAAACTACCACTTTCGCGCTTCAAATGAAAAAAACGTGGGACTCGTGTTTAGAAGGTGCATTTTAGGGGGGTCCACCGCGGAACCGCCGTGAAAATCCACCGCCACCGCGTCGCCGTCGCAGGTCCGCCGGTGAGAGAGAGAGACCGGGGGTGTGTGTGTATCTGAGAAATAAGTGAAAAATTAGGGTTTGCAACCTTTTATAGTTAGGGTTTCCAAGTGGGCTTGGGCCCAAGGCCCAAAAGCCCGTTTCTAGTGTTTTGAGCGGCCCGATCGCGTCTACGAGCCCGTTTCAATCCCGAACTTCATGGAACGTCGTGTAATATCATTTTAGGGTTGAAAACATTTAAAATATGTCGGTATTCGATATTTATCGCGTGCGTTCGTCAGTTTCGTTAAAATGTGTAAAATGCTCCGGTTGTCGTTTCTTGTCCGTTTTTAGATCTGATTTTGACCATGAATAGTAAAATTCGATGATGAAGCTAAATATATCATAATATACTAATATCGAGACGTAATTTGAGTCTGTTTCTTCTGTTTCATTGTCGGTGCGTTCCTACGGACGCGTTTTTCATTCACGTAAGCGTTTTGTGACGTTCGAAAGCACGATAATTCATCAAAATCAAATCCTTACGCATAAGTTACACATGTAAAGTTTGTGTTTGACGGTGTTGTCAGTATTTTTGCCCGGTGTCAGTTCGTTACCGTTTGACGTTCAACAGTTTTCGCGCAAATCACCATTCGTGTACCGAAAAGTCAGATAGATGTTCCTAGGCATTCCAAAGGCCTGATCAAGTTAATTTACTTCTAATTACGCTACTTATGATGGCATTAATTTTTCGTTATGCACGTAATTACAACCGTAAAAATGCTGGTTGTCACACGTTGTTGATTAAAACATTGTTTATGTAAAAAGGGCATTTTAGTTAAAAATTGACATTTAGCGGAACTTGTGCATAAACTCTGATTATGATTATGATCACGTAATATATCCTTAGAGGGTTATGCTACATTGTATTACGATCATATGTGACCATAAGTCAGTAGTAAACTAATCTAAATCGGGTCAGAATCGAAGTCAAAGCAGAAGTCAAACTTCACGAATTTCGGTTGCGAACCGACTCTAGGACTGAAATTGACGATCTAACATGTTCCCACATGTTATATTAATTATTACCAACTTGTTTAAGTGTCAAAAACATGTTTATAACATATGTAAACTCAGATTATAATATTTATAAAATCTGACCCTTTTGACTGTTAAAAACATAAACTTTGACCAGTCAATTGACCTAGTAAACGTGGTCCTTAGGAGGTGCCCTTTTAAGGGATTAATATCTTCCTAATTACCCATCACTTAGTCATGTTCATTTCGAACAATGGCTAGATGGTCTTAACCGAAAGTCAAGGCATTTGTCGAAAATGTTTGAATTTTGGCTATTAAAAGCCTATAAAAAGAAAAGAGCAGAGATGGAACACTTACAAGTGATCCAAGAGAAGTTTAGAATTGAAAGGGAACCTCCTAAATGGTCAGGAACTTCCAAGAGTGTAATAGAGAGGAGAAAGAGTGAAAGAGCAAAGAATGAAGTGAAGTAAGTGGGCTATTTATAGTGCAAGAAGGTGTAAGAAGATGGAGCCAAGTGTTAGGGGTGTTGTAGGATCTTCACAAGTGTCTAGCAAGGTGTCAAGAGCTGCAAAGGTGTGGTAATTTGCAGGCTAGGTGGTAACTTGACATAAAATTGGGATTTTGACACATTTAGTCCCTCAAAATAGTTTTGTTAAATGTCATGAATTGTCCCTTGACTTATATTCAATGACATAATGACACAACTAGTTCTTTTCTTTCAACACGAGATGTATTGAAAAGAGTACGAATAACCGAACGTTAACGGGTGTCACACTAGGTGTTTTTACGACTTATAAGTGTTTACTAGCTTAAACGTGAAAGATACAAATACTTTTGTTTCAGGGGTTAAATTACTGAATTTTGTAAAGTTAAAGGTTTGGTGATGATGCGGAATACTCAAAACGGTAAATCAAGAGGTGTCGTCTCAACCGAGAGACGTTCGGGTCGAGAGGTGACTTGATTAAATAAGAAATACAAAAATAACGAAGTCTAGGGGCCTCTTGTTAATTAGTTGAAAGTTAAAATAGTGAAAAAGTGTTGCTTCAGAAGCCCACCGTAGCTTACGGTCAGCTTAAAAATCAAAACAGCAGTATTAGACCATAGCCACCGTTAGGTATAAAAATTGTGAATTTTGGACACGTTTTAAGGTTAGTTGAGTGGCTAACTCATTTGCGGTACTATCCGAGGGCATGTACATGTGGCGGTATATTACCAAACGTGAATTTTTTGAGGTGTACAAATTTGATTCTCAAACTCTTGTGGACCCTTACCATC
Organism: Scalesia atractyloides; assembly: GCA_947069175.1. Classification (NCBI taxonomy): domain Eukaryota; kingdom Viridiplantae; phylum Streptophyta; class Magnoliopsida; order Asterales; family Asteraceae; genus Scalesia; species Scalesia atractyloides. Next base: position 43,961,387 of record CAMTDV010001632.1, read on the forward strand.
ATGTTGGATTCATTTCCCTATCTCGATGAGTAAGTACAACCACGTTTAGGGATGACACCACCAAGTTAGGAGTGATATCCAAATCCGCGTGACTAGTCTCACTCTTTGATTTTCAATCCCACCAAAGTCTCGTTCTCTCGATTGACTAGGAACAAGTAGTAATAGGAAGGGTGAATATCGTTTATTGAAGTTTTCAGTGAGGGTATTCTACCTATTAGGCCAAAGCATGGTTCCTGGAATCAAAAGAAGTTTTGATTACTTTGGATTAGTCTTATTCTGAACCGGAACATTCTAAGTTTTATAATTGAATCTATTTTATGCTTATAACAATATTTATGTGTTTTAAACTTTGAACCTCTCTCCTTTCCAAGTCGAATTTCCCGAGTTGCACTATACTCGCAACCTAAAACAATAATAACATTCGAGAACCAACAAAAATTTAAAAACTCTTTCATTTTTGTTTAATTTGCTTTCAATATGAATACATGTTTCATTTATGTGAAACTATTTGAAACCTACGTGCTATGTGACATACTATCATGCTTTAATCATGCAAAAATATTTTTAAAAAGCCATTTGATCAAGTCTCACCATTCTCTCTTCCCAACCTTGTAGATGTCCTCTAGTTGTTTCTCCAACTCTAAGTAGAGCTCCATGCAAAGCTCTAACAAAAAGATGATAGCATTTATGGCCAAGAAAATGGCTCAAATCATACGCAATATTGTTAGTAAAATCCAAGCTAGCTCGAGCCCTAACGTCTTGGTCAATTTCAAAATCGACCCTCCCAAAACCGGCTTTACCTATAAATAATTCATCGCCTTGTAACCCCGCATCTTTCACGGGTGATGATGGTGCTACCAAAATGCTCCAAGGGTTGACGACATCGAGGTCACCTTCATCAATAGTGAATGTCCTGACTATCCCGGAGCCACAATGCCACGAATGTCTTCAAAGTGTCTTCAAATCGAGGGGCAATCATGGTGGACAAACCAGAGGACCATCTATGTATTTTTGACAAAAGTTGGGGATAAATGTGTTACAAAGTACAAACCACCAGAACCATCCGTGTACTTTTAGAAATCTAGGGACCAAATCTAAAATTTTGAAAAACCAGAAAGACCATTCGTGTACTTTACTCGGCTTGGTTTTAAAAAGTTAATTGTCTCTCTTTTATGTATTCCGTATTTACAAATCGTCAAGGTTTTTAAGTTAAAATGATTTTATATAGTTAGTGTTGGTTTTAAAAAGTGAAATGTCGTTCACATCCTGTTTGTTATGTTTGTTTTGAACCACAACTTTTGTTTTACGATGATGTATTAGAGTTGATTGTATGTTTGAGTGTTTTAACTACATTTGAACCCGAGTAAACTAGGAGGAAATAAAAAGGCAAAATATAAAGACAAAAGGAGGGGCTAAACTGGCTAGAGGACTCAAACCTGATTGTCCTTGAAGGAAACAACACACGCTTCTTTGTGGGTTGCGCACCTTTTTCTTTATGTCCCTTTCCTTATGTCTTTAACATATAATTGTCATGGCCTAAATAAATAAATAAAAGTTGCTTTTAGGTGGCGGCCCATAATTAGCTTAGGTTACACTTTACAAATATTGAACCTATTATAGGCTAGTTGGTTAAAGGTCAGATTATATGTTTTAAACCAAACCAAGTTCTAAAAAGTGCCACTGAAGCAGATCCAACGTAGGGCATCTGGTTTAGTACTAAACACCCTAGACAATCGGACTACCTTGAGTTTTGTTGAAATTTTATGTTTATTTCTATATATACACATGATGCGTTGTAAAAAAATTAAAAAAAGCTAGTGCAATACATATGACAGCTTTTAATTATCTCCATTGCCTCTTTCTTCCAATCAAAAAAAGGTTTTTATATAGATAATATATGTCAATGTTTGGCTAACCCACTTGGTAGAGGCATATGCCTTTTAGAGATGAGTTCCCGTGTCCAAATTTGGGCAAGAGCGATTAATTTAGAATTATTAGAGTAGTAGAGTAAAGCAAGCGTTACAATAAAAAAATATTACGTTATAAAATAAAGATTAATTAATTTTAATTTTAATTTGGTTCAGTTATGTTATTAATCCAGTTACGGATTAGTTAACAGATGTCTACTCATCCCTAGCAATATATCCAAAACTCCTTTATGTCTATAACGTTATGAAAAAGGCAAACTAGGGTCCCGCATTTGCAGGGTTCAGGTTTCAGGCCACTTGAGCCAGATGTATGTATTTTTACCATGTATTTATGCAAACTGTGTTTCCATAACTCGAATCCATAACTCGAACTCATAACTCCAGGTGACATTGTAGCAATCTTTTTGTAACTCCAAGGAGGCCTTATCTGTAGCATGACGAATAAATATTCAATTGTCTGATGTCAAAAATAATATTTATATTCTTATGGAAAGATCAAACATAACCATGACAGCTTCATAGATAAAGTCACTAGACCAAGTTAATCCATGATGTTTATACAAATAGAGATGAAATCTTTGAGTGAAGAATCATGGTATACTATAAATGTATGAAATATATGTATATGTATATGTATATGGATATGGATATGCATAATATGCATATGTATATGTATATGTATATTATCTATATGTATATGTGTTGGTGCTTAATGTCTATTGCCTACGTCTAGGATATATCTGTAATGTTTATAAAGTTTACACGTTAATGTTTAAATGAGAAAATGTAAATTTTATATATTGTTACACTGTGATTCGCACGAAACAGAAGTATGTCGTACGAGTGAGTCACTCGTACGAAATACTATTTCGTACGAATCATAGATGTTTGTTAGTGCACGCACTTTAGTACGAGTCATGTCAACCTATAAATAGGGAAGTGTTGTGTTAGAGCGGAGTACGGATTTGTCATTTCCTACGGCGAAGCTCTGTCAGTTTGTTGACTTGCGTCTGTAACTTAAACATCTTTAATAGATCAGAAGCAATTAAACAGTAAGTTCTATCTTGTTTGTCATATCTACCTCTCTAACAATGAATTCCGCCTCTGCTAGTTGAGCGTGATCAGATCGATTGCTCATTTTGGGAGCTCGATCCCCGTTCTCAAGTGTATCAGAGCCATGAGATCTGATCTACAGATAGACAACAAGTAGTTACTGTTCAGACTTGGACATATCTTCATCTTCATCTTCATCAGTTTTCTGATCTTTGCTGGATTTTGGACAAATTTCGGACGAATTCATGGACAAAATGGACTTGGATTTTAGTAATTCAAGTTAATCTTCAATCTAATCAATCCATACCATAATTCGGAAATAAAGTTGAACTAAATCATGTTGAAATCGATAAAATTTGGTCAGTTTAAAGTTTGAATCAGTTTTCGTACAAGTTTCGCACGAAATACAGTTGTTTTGATTTGGTACGAATCAGTTTAGAATTCATACGAATCAGCTTAAAGTTCATACAAAATCTTGAGAAATTTTTCAGAATTTCAAATGGTTTCGTACTAAATGATTTGAATGGTACAAAATTTCAATCGTACCAAAATTTACTCAGTTAAAAAACTTGATTCGTACAAAATGACTTGATCCGTACCAAATTCATCCGCACAAAATTTTACTCAGTTAAAAACATTTGTTTCGTATAAAATGAATTGATTTGTACGAAATCATAGTGTTTGTGATAAAATTTGAATCGTACAAAAATTTTGTTTCGTGAAAATTTTTTGTTTTGTACGAAATATTTTGTTCCGCACAAAAATTTTTCTAATCTGATCTGTTTGTTTTCGAGAAGTGTGTTCTAACTTTTTACAGGAAACATGTCTGAGGAATTTTACAATGTGTTCGCCACATCGGTTGTTACCACTGCAGCAGCTCAAAACATCAATTTAGAGAATGAAATGGGAACAATGACTAAACCTCCAAAGCTTATGAATCTGGAAGACTTTGATAGCTGGAGCGAGAGGTTTATGAACTGGGTACAAGCTAACCATTTTACTTGCTGGTTTGCAATCGAGGCAAAATACATCCACCAGTTGGCGAAAATGGACTTGAAAAGACCCTCGCCCAATTCTCTGATGTTGAACGAGAAAGATTTATCAACAAAAAGATAATGATGAATATTCTTCAGCAATCGATCAAAGAAGACATCTTGGCTTTACTGCAGCATGATGATGACGTGCAATCTTTATGGAATGCTCTTCGACTCAAATTTCAAGGCAATGCTCAACTCCGCAAAAGCAAAAGAGCATTATTAAGCAAAGAGTTTGACGTATTCACACTGTTAATATGAAGAGAATGGGATAGTATCATCTGGTGGTTCATATGAAGAGAATGGGAATTGTGAAGACAAATGAAGAGCTTATCTGTAAGCTAGCTGATTCTCTGCCACAAGGTGAATGGTCGACTTACTTAACCATCTTGAAGAATGGAGTTGAATACAGCAATTTCTCGTTGCCTCGCTTTATCGAGAGATTGGAAGGTCATGAATTAGAGATGCAAAAGATGGCCAAAAACAAGACTGTTCAAATGCAACAAGATGTTAATCTTTATTTCAAAAACAGTTTCACTGCTCAAATTCAAGCGCCAAAGATTCAAACTGCTTTCAGTGCATATAGTTCACCAAGCACACCTTAAACTCAGTCAAGTGGTTTCCAATCATATCCAACAGTTGATCCAAATACACCTTCAAGTCAACAATCTTCTTTTGGATCAAATCAATCTCAGAACAATCAACCCACTCCATCATCCAATGCAAGTCAAAGAATTCTGCAATGCAACATTGCTGTTGACTTTCAGAACGCGCCCAAAATTTTGACGAAAAGACGGCAAACAACATATGTCTCTACTTGCTTCAGTTCTTGAGTCATATGACAATCTTGTTGCTGGAAAGATTGGTAATTCTGAAATGACACGAGAAGACTACGATCAAATTGATCCAGTTGAAATGGAGTTGATAGATATAAAATGGTGCATGGCTTCAATCGTTCGACGTGCCCGGAGATTTATGGAAATCACCGGTAAAAAAAATTTGGGAGGTTTGGATGGAAACTTGGATTTGATAAATCCAAAGTTACTTGTTTCAAGTGTCGGGAGAAAGGTCACTTTAAAAGAGAATGTCCAAACCGAGAGGTTCAAGGGAATCAAAATCCATTCGCAGATGACTATTACAAAAGAGCGATCTATCACCGACCACAACCAAGAACAAGAATTGTGATGATTGTAGACAACCTGAAACTAAAGATAAGGATTTGGTTGTTACACAAGAAGACGAAGGGTTTAATTGGAACAAGTTTATTTCGAAAGGAGAAAGTTTGGCATTGGTGGCTGAAATTATTGATAAACCGGAAGAAGAATTGGAGGCATCTTTTGATGAAGGACCTGAGGATTACTATCATACTTTATCAGAGGAAGAGTAGCTTTTGAATGATCCATTCAAACATCCTTTGCCTAACGATGTTTTAAAAACTTTTGCTGGATATTTCACACCTACTCAACATTTAACAGATGAAGAGCAAAAGAAACTGGTTGAAGATGTCAAAGTGGATGAGAAAAGGGAATTGATGAAAGAAGACATCATTAAAGCATGCATGGCGAATGGAAATGAGGTAAACAAGTCATCTGAGAATGAAAAATCTTGTTCAAAGTGTGATGAAACATGTGGTGAGTGTCTTGTGAAATAACAGATTTGCTGAATTGCAAAGTTTAACAGACAGTTTGTCAAGCGATTACAAATCCACAAAGGAAGCTTATGACAAATTGAGTGCGTCTGTTAAACAATATAATAATGCACTCAGAGAAAATGACGCAACACTTATGATTCTTAAAGCAACAGTGATGGATAAAAAATGGCAATTAATATTCATCTAAACATTATTGCTAAGCTCAAAAGTGAGCTTGAAAAAATGAGAATTGAAACTGAACGAGTTAACAAACTGTTAATTAGTTATTCCACAAGCTCATATGTCATAGATCACATTTTACCAAAAATCAAAAATACTGAGGAATCTAAAAATGGTGAAACAAAAAGTGGAAGTTATGATCGAGTTCCTCCACCCATGTGGAACAGTTATGCATGCAAAAATCCATCTGGGTGGAAAAGGCGCTAAATCTTAAATTGAAAATCGAACAGCTGCTTGAGGATATCGATGTAACTTACACTAAAAATGATGAATGTGATTCTGAAGTGGAAGAAAATGTGAATGAGAAATGTTAACAAATGAATCTGAAGTGGCTGAGTCTGAAAAGTCTGAGAAGTCAAAATCTGATGACAAATCAGAAAAGAGTTTAAATGATGATTCCAATGTCATAGTTTATAAAATGAAAGGATCTGATAAACTATTTTCGGATGAGGATTTTCCATCAAGAATGTGAAAAGAGGTTGTGTTGATAAAATGTTCAAGCTGATGGAGGTAAGTCATGATGATTTAGATAAACATGATTCATCTTTCTATTCTAAATCAAAAACTAACAACCGACCTTACTATCAAAAAAATGGAGATTATCCGGAAAACAAACGAGCAGGGTTGGGTTTTCAGAAGCAACATAAAACTAACAGGTCCCAAAAATTGGATTTTACAAAGAAAATCAATTTTGTATTTGGGACAACAACCGAGAAGGAAAAGGAAATCATCGGTACTCAATCGAATGATGATTTTCATAAAGAAAAAGAGAAACAAAAACAGAAACAGGTTTTGGATACCTCTGTTCATAAGGACAGCAGGGCATGCTATAAATGCAAGAAAGTTGGACATATCGCACGATATTGTTCACAAGAAAGTTCAAAACCAGTTTCTTCTCCGAAAAAGTTCACTAAGGATCAAAAGCAAAAAGCACCCATGTTTATGCCAAAACAAATTCTTAAAAGAAAGACTGAATCTTATCAAAATATTAAACAGATTATTCAACCTCAATCTAAGTTTGAAATTGGTGAAACATCACACAAAATTCAACAAAAAGATTCAAAATTTTATGTAAAAAGGGCTAAACCACAAACATAGGAATGGGTTGCTAAAATTGTTAAAACCACATCATCCAAAGTTGAACTCAAACCTTCTGTTCCAAACAAAATTGAGCTTAAAAAGATTGAAAAGAACAAAGTGGCTCCAAAGTTCGACATTCCAAACCCACCCAAGACCAAACAGGCTTGGGTCTCTTTGTTTAAATGAATTTTGTTAATCATGTGTGCAGGGGATCCAACGTTTGATATTGTCAAAATGGATCATGGATAGTGGAGTGTCTGGTCACATAACAGGAATGCTTGCGCTGCTCAGTGATGTTAGAGCTATTCGAGGAGGATATGTAGGATTTGCTGGAACGCAGGGAGGAAGGATTGTCGGAGAAGGGATTCTCTCAAACGGAGTTGTATCGTTTGATGAAGTGAACTTTATCGCTGAACTTGAGAACAATCTGCTTAGTATCTCGCAAATTTGTGACAAGAAGTTCATGACACGTTTCAATGATAAAGAATGTCTAATTTTAAAACCCGGTTTCAAGATTCCAGAAGAATGGATTCTGATGCAAGCTCCGCGACAAAATGATTTATATGTCCTTGACATGAGCATCGCTTCTACCTCGTCAAAGAAAGTTCAATGCTTTGTTTCCAAAGCTACCGAGAAAGAGTCAATTTTATGGCATAGAAAAATGGGGCACATTCATCTTCGAAAGAGGGGAAGCAACATAAGAAATCACGACTTAGTGGAGGGTGTCAATTTGAAAAGTTTTCATCTATCAGAAGATTGTCTTAGCTGCAAAGAGGGGAAGCAACATAAGAAATCATACCCGAGAAAGCTGTTGAATTCGATAAAGCTACCACTAGAAAGACTACACATGGATCTCTTTGGACCAATCAATGTCAAAAGCATTTCTGGAGATCTATATTCTCGATTTTCATGGGTATTCTTTTTGGAGAGTAAGGATGAAACTTTTGAAACTCTTATGATTCTCTTCAGAAAACTCGAGAATTTATATCATTTGCCCATTAGGAGAATTCGTAGTGATATGGAACGAAGTTCAAGAACAAGAAGATGCAAGATTTCTACAATGAAAAGGGGATTCTTCACGAATTCAGCGCCCCCTATACTCCACAACAAAACGAAGTAGCTGAACGAAAGAATCGCACGTTGATAGAAACTGCTAGAACAATGTTAGCTGATTCGAAATTACCGATCAGTTTCTGGAGTGAAGAAGTAGCATCAGCATGCTATACCCTAAATCGTGTGTTGACAGTTAAGCCTCACAAAAAGAATGTTCGAGTTACTGAATCAACGAAAGCCTAACTTAGCATTTTTGGAACCTTTTGGATAATCGTGTACCGTCTTGGACCCGGCTGGTAAATTTGGAGCCAAATCTTTGGAGGGTTTCTTTGTTGGTTACGCTACCCCTCAAAAACGTGTTTTCTTGCCGAGTCTGAACCAGGTAGTTCTAGCGCAGCACGTAGATTGTCAAATATATACAACGCCTACGCAGAAGCCTGGGGATCCGTGGCTGTTTAACTACGATGGATTGTGGGATTCATTTGATCTTCCAGATGTGCCAACTGAAGAAGAACTTGTTATGTTATTTCAACAACATCAGTTATCTAATCAAAACAAGTTCCTTGACCTTTGTGATTTCTACATCTTTACCAGTTAACACGTCTAATATTGGTCAAAGCTCTTCTGTTCTAAATCCGGTTCCTGCTCCAAATGTTAATGCTGCTGAATCATCTGTCCAGCCAAATATTGATGCGGAACTCTGATCGGGAACCAACTTTCGACGATGGAGGATCCAGTTCTGATGAAGGATCTGAACAAATTGAAAGCTTTTTCAAACAACAGGCTGATCAGTCTAATGCTAGGAATAAAGCTTCTTCATCTGTACCGGTTGTCGATGAAATTCTCTCAAATTTGCAACCACAAGTAGATGTTCCAACTGAAGTGATGCCAAGGACACTTTCCTATCATCCATCAGAGAACATCATAGGCAGCTTACAATCGGGAGTGCAAACTCGCAATCAGATTAATCAGATTAATATTTTATTGAGCCTATCTTTTATGCTATCTCCATTTCTATGTGTTTTAATACTTGTTATCTCGTTCATTTCGAACCCGATACACGATTCGCACACCTTTCGTAACCAAAAACAATAATAATAATTCCCGTGAACCTACTAAATTTATACTCCTCTACGCAAATTATACGTGTTTATCTTTTGAATGCTTATATGCTTATGCTGTCTATGTGAAATTATACGTGTTACATGATACTTATATGCTCAAAAAAAATTCTTTTCTTTATAAAAACGCATAACGATCAAGGCCTAAATCTATCTTCTATTGTCGAATCTGTTAGATGTCTTTCTCTCAAAGCGTTATCGGTAAGAGGAAATCAAAGTCCCAATCTGACTCCATGTCAAAGAAGGATTGCATGAAGTTCATGGCCGAATAAATGGCCGAGCACATGGCCAAGGTCATGCCCCGAAATCGTCAGCAACATCCAACCTCCACCCTATGCCGAATCACCTCACACCTCCGTCGACTCCGAAGCTGGACCACCTGAAACCACCTTTACCCATAAGCAATTCTATTCTTGCAATCCCAAACCGACCTATTGCACTCCGTCGACTCCAAACCGACCTATTGCACCCGCCACTCGTGCCTGCTTCAGATGCGGAGACCCGAACCATTTATCAACAACTGCCCGCAGCGCAACAACAACAACAACCAGTAGCAACAGCAAGCTCGCGGCCGAGCCTTCGTTATCATAGCCGCACAAGCTCAAAATTCAAATGATGTCATATCGGGTACGCTCCTTGTTAACAATGTTTACGCTACGCTTTATTTGATACTGCTGCGGATAAAAGTTTTGTATCCGTTGAATTCGAACCCTTGCTTATGTGTAGTCGTTCTAAGCTGCCTAAATCTTTTGAAGTCGAAGTCGCTGATGGAAAATCCATCACTGTCGATTATGTCCTTTCTAATTGTACTCTTAATCTAATGTTCAACGTTTGCTGTTGACCTCATACCCATGCAAATGGGTAGCTTCGATATCATAATAGGCATGGATTGGCTTAGGCGAGTACGTGCTGAAGTTGTTTGTTCTGAAAAATACATTCACCTTCCCCTTCCGAATAATGACTCCTTACACGTCTATGGCGAGAAACCTTCCAAATGTCTCATGCTTATGTCGTGTATTCAAGCGAACAAGTACTTGTGTAAGGAATACTTCGCCTTTCTTGCCCACATTGTGGAAAAGAAGGATAAGGGTCGAAGCGTGAGTGAAGTTCCCGTGGTGCGCGATTTCCCTGATGTCTTCCCCGAGGATCTTCCTGGCCCCCTCCTGCTCGTTCTGTTGACTTTCGCATTGACCTCATTCCTTGTGCAACTCCGGTCACGAAATCCCCCTATCGTCTAGCACCCTCGGAGAGTGCAAGAGATGTCTAGCCAACTTCAAGAGCTTCTTGATAAAGGCTTCATACTTCCTAGCATATCTCCTTGGGGCGCTCCGGTTCTGTTCGTCAAAAAGAAAGACGGAACATTTCACAGGTGCATTGACTATCGTGAGCTCAACAAGCTTACAGTCAAGAACCCTTACCCTCTTCCTCGCATCGACGACCTTTTTGATCAACTTCAACGCGCGACTTGTTTCTTAAAAATCAACCTTCGTTTGGTTATCATCAACCTCGAGTTCTCGAGGAAAATATACCCAAAACCGTGTTTTCACATGTTATGGGCACTACGAGTTCGTGGTCATGCCATTTGGTTTGACCAATGCACCCGTCGTGTTTATGGATTTGATGAATCGCGTGTGTAAGCCCTGTCTTTCCCGATTCATGATCGTCTTCATCAACATATCCTAATTTATTCCAAGACGTGAGAAGAGATGAGCGACACTTGCGTCTTATCCTTCAGCTTTGGCGTACTCAATGTCTCTACGCCAAGTTCTCCAAGTGTGAATTTTGGTTAAAAGAGGTTCAATTTCTTGGTCATGTCGTCAATGAACTTGGTATTCACGTTGACCCCGCGAAAATCAATGCAGTAAAAAATTGGATTGCCCCTAAAACTTTGTCCGAAATTGTTCATTTCTCGGCTTAGCTGGTTATTACCTTCGCTTTATCTAAAATTTTTCAAAAAGCGACGTACCTCTCACTTCCTTGATTCAATAGAATAAACCTTTTGTTTGGGGTTCCAAACAAGAGGAGTCTTTTCAAACACTCAAGGACATGCTTTGCAATGTTCCTATCCTAACCCTCCCCGATGGTATTGCGATGCCTCAAGACAAGGTCTTGGTTGTGTTCTTATGCAACGAGACAAGGTTATCGCTTACGCGTCACAAAAACTCAAAATTCATGAGAAAAATTATACTACGCATGACCTTGAACTTGATGTAGTTGTTTTTGCATTAAAGATATGGCGACGCTACCTTTATGGTACAAAGTGTACGGTCTTCACCGACCATAAGAGCCTCCAGCACATGAATAAAAAAGAACTCAACATGCGTCAGCGTCGTCGGGTAGAATTATTAGATGACTACGACTGCGATATCCGCTACCACCCTAGTAAAGCGAATGTTGTGGCCGATGCACTTAGTTGGGAAACTCATGTTAAGTGTGTACGTTGCTACCAAACTTTGGGAAAGCTTCAAGAGATGATTCGTTCGGCACAATACTCAACCGTTAATGAGGGTAACCTCGATAATGAGTTGAAGTGTGGTGCTGAAAACGAACTTGTGACCAAACCCAATGGCATCAAGTGTTATCTTGACCGTATATGGATTCCAAACTGTGATAATTTTCGTGACCTCTTGACGAGCAAAGCTCATAAATCCTGGTATTCTATTCATCCTGGCGCCGATAAGATGTATCATGACTTTCGTGCGTCGTATTGGTGGCTTGGGATGAAGAAATATATCCCCTTTAACGTGTCAAAATGTCTTACTTGTTCCAAAGTAAAGGCCGAACATCAACGACCCTCTTGCTTACTCGAACAACTGGAAATTCATGTTTGAAAATGGGAGAGTATTGCTATGGGTTTCATAACAAAACTCCCTCGTACATCGTCTGGTCACGATAGTATTTGGGTAATCATCGACCGTCTCACCAAGTTTGCTCATTTCCTTCCCATACGTGAAGAATACCGAGTTGAGAAATTGGCTCGTATCTACACGGATGAAGTCATCTGTCGTCACGGTGTCCCCGTTGACATTATCTCGGACCGTGATGGTCGTTTCACTTCTCGCCTTTGGCAAACATTCCAAAAGGCACTTGGTACTCAACTCAATCTCAATACTGCCTTCCATCCTCAGTCTGATGGTCAAACCGAGCATAGTATCCAAACTCTAGAAGACATGCTTCGTTCTTGCGTAATTGATTTTGGTGGCAACTGGGACATGCACTTGCCTTTGGTCGAATTCCCGTACAATAATAGCTACCACGTGAGTATTCAAATGGCACCATTTGAAGCATTGTATGGACTCAAGTGCCGGTCGCCTATTTGTTGGCACGAGATCGGGAAGGCTCAAATCACCGGTACCGAGCTTATACAACAGACGACTGACAAGATTTTGCAGATTCGGGACAACTTGCTAAAAGCTAGAAGACGACAAAAGAGCTACGCAAATAAAAGATGCAAGCCTTTGGAATTCAATGTTGGTGACTATGTACTTCTCAAGGTATCCCCATGGAAGGGTGTGGTTCGTTTCGGGAAAACGGGAAAACTCGCTCCTCGCTACGTAGGTCCTTTCAAGATTCTCGAAAGGATTGACAAGGTAGCCTACCGACTGGACCTACCACAAGAGCTCAACAATTTTTATCCTACCTTCCATGTCTCAAACTTGAAAAGATGTCTCGCCGAAGGACTCCAAGTTCCACACGAAGATCTTCAATCAATGGGAATTTACCCTTCATGGAGAAACCAATCGAAATCATGGATTGAGGCACTAAGCAACTACGGTGCAGTAGAATTCCTATCGTGAAGGTTCGGTGGGAAGGAAAAAGTGGCGCTAAATTTACTTGGGCACTTGAAAGCGACATGAGGACTAAGTATGCACATCTGTTCGTTGCGTCATCCTAAATTTCGGGACGAAAATCACTAAAGGAGGGGAGACTGTAACGCTTCGCATTTGTAACTTTCCTTTTTTGGAAAGATCGATTCCTGTTTCTATTTTGGAAAGTCCAAACCTTGTAATCGTATTTCTATTTCCAATTCATTGTAATCTAAGGCTTTGATTGTAATCAAAATTGATCAATTATGCGAAATCCGCAAACTTTATTCATGTTTAAACTTATGATCATACGTTACTATATTGCTTAATAAATCAACTCGAAACGACTTTTAAACGCTTTAAATGTTAATACCAAAGTCAAGCAAGACAATTAGTGGCTTAATGCAAGTTAAGAAGCTTCCATCATCGCAATAATCTCGTCACGTGTGTGCTTAATATGTGCTTCAAGAAGTCTTTTTTTTGGGTTTAGAAAACAACCTTACACATGACCTTGAACCATTATAGGACCTATACAAGTAATATATATAATGTACACTATCTAAAGTCCAAGTTACATCAATTAATTAATTAAAACAACAAAAAAAAAATAACACAGCTTGCGGCCGCAAGCTATGTAAGAGTTTTAATCTTTTTTTAATCAAAAACCTCACCTAATTGCATTAAATGTAACCCTAATCCTTCCTCTATATAAACAAGTGTTGCTTTATCACTTCCCCACTTTTACAAGCCTCCAAACATCTCAAACAACCCTCTAGACTTTAGAATTTCTCTGCTGAAACACAGCAGGTTGCAAGTGAGTTTCAACTTACTTCCCTTCTCCTTCTAGCCTTGTTTTTCCTTCTAACACTCTTGGATAACCTCTGGGATGTTTCTCACAAGCTTGCTTGGGCAAATTAAGGTGAAACCCACCAATTTTAAGGTCCAAAAGTGTGCAAACTTTCTGCTTTATCTTTTTAAACTTCAAGTTTTCCAATGTTTTCTTCTTGTTTCTTCCTCAAACTTTGTTTGCTAAGCTCCATGGATGTTACCATAGGTTTCCATGGAAAACTAAGGTGGAATCACACCATTTTTGGTGCCAAACTTTCTGTTTTGGAAGTTAACTTATAAAACTTTTTCGAACTTGTTTTTAACATAACAACTCTATCCTACGTATGCCTCTAACCAAGATTATGGTTAGTGTGTTAAGCTAGAATTGTTCATACACAATCAAGAGGCATAACATGCCTCTAAACTTGTTGTTTTTACTGGGGTTTCAAACCCATAAGTGTTGAGCCATCCAAGCTTACAAGCTTGTGTTGGTGTAGCTGTGATTACATGAAGGCCTTGGCCATTCAACTTTTCAATCCACCCCTCACTTGATGATTTTATAATTCTTGACCATCCGGATTGTCCTTGTGACAATCTTGTGTATTAGTGAATTGTATGAAAGAGGTTTAGGACGGTTATCCTCCTACCTCCATGCATGACTTATATGACTTGCATGATATCTATGAAATACCAGAACTCTATGATAAATTAGTAATACCATATGTTCAATATATATGTAAATACTTAATATAACCGAACCATTGACATTGACCATATGGTTACTTGTCCTAAAAATAGGTTATTTTATCTTAGACCTAACCATCGTCACAATTCTATTGGGCATGACCCATAAAAACACAAACACCCTTCGGGGCTTATAGTGTCAAAAACGAGCGTTAACGTCTAGATAAATACTTTTGTTTATACATAGTTTTGCATACTTTAATTCCCAAACTCATCAAACTCCATCGTCAATCTAATACTCACACACCTACGTTTCCTTGTGTAGGATAACTTGGTGTTCGTTCCCCTAAAACAACCTAAACGCTTTCACGGAATTTACTTTGCAAAACAGTAAGTACACTCTAACCCTATTTATGTTTTACACTTTTTGGGTGCAATATGTTAACTTATCAAACTACACTAAATCACACTTTTATTCTATGAAATCACGCAAAAATCCATCAAACATGCTTTAGTTATGTGCTACTTAACTTGTTACTTGGTATATTCTTATGTGATCTAAATGTCATTAACTTCGATCAAGCCTCCCTTAACATGTATAGCGCTATAGGAGTAACGCACCGCCCGCATACTTGTGGTCAATGTTAAGTTTTAATCTATTTTGTGGTACACTAGAGGAGTGACTTGTAGTTCACATGCCTTGGTTACATTTATCTCGTATGCTAGTTATTCATGTGTTTGTTTAAACGGTTTTTAATACTTATGCTATGATATCAAACTGTGTACTCGCCAATACTTTGTTACTGAACTATACTTTGTAACATGTTGCAGGTTGATGAAGTGGTATGATGAAACTTAGTAGGATCGGCTTAGAAAGACGTGTAGAATGCTAAGTTGGTTATTGTGGTTTGTTGAACTTATGTTGTTATTGTTACTTTATATTTCGATTATGTTAAATGAGTTGTTTAATTAAATATAGCCACAAATAGTGTTATGATGTCTCGAGCAATCTAGTTCGTCTCACTCTGATGTTTCCAACATCGAATGGGGTGTGACATAACCTAACCATAATGTAGACAACTAATTTACAAACACGTATTTTATTAGATATGAAACAATACATCATATGTCAGTTTGCCACAGATTGACTTATTACATATACCACGATTTTGGTTGAGGCACGTGTTCAACACGGTTCTCTTAAAACAGATTTCACGTATCTACTAAAGATAACACGACTGTTTCCCAGGGTATAACAGCCGAAGCAGTATAACTGCTGAAGATGATTCAAGTGCCCGAGGTTACACCGGGTAATTGTAGTGTTTGAACTTGTCGAACAAATAAGGAGGTGATGGTGGTGGAAAACAAGTAGAGAGTACTCCTCTCTCTAGTTGGTCTTCAAGTGTTCATCCCTCTTCTAGTATTCTTTTTCTATCAAGCAATACCATATTCTTATATTCACAAAAATAAGCACATAGCATACTAATTGTACAAGAGTTAAGGATTAGTAAAAGGTTTCACTTAATTAGTCACTTAATTAGAGACTTAAAAACTCTAATCAACTAATTAAATGTCATAAGAAGTTCTACTCGAGAGTTTTTCTAATTAATATTTATAATTTCAGTAAATTATAAATATATTAAATATCCATTCGGGAAATTTCCAATATTTAATAATAATAATAATGTCAACGATTAAATAGAATACAAGTGTAATCAAATCTTTGTAACATTATTTGTTGTTCCCTATGTACATGTACAAGTACATATTACATATACATATACATATTAAGAACGGGGATCGAGCTCCCGAAAACGACAATCGACCTGATCACGCTCAACTAGCAGAGGCAGAATTCATTGCTAGAGAGGTAGATATGACAAACAAGTTAGAACTTACTGTTTAACTGCTTCTGATCTATTAACGACGTTCAAGTTACAGACACAAGTCAACAAACTGACAGAGCTTCACCATATGAAATGACAAATCTGTACTCCGCTCTATCACAACACTTCCCTATTTATAGTTCGACATGACTCGTACTGAAGTGCGTGCACTAACAAACATCATGATTCATACGAAATAGTATTTCGTACGAGTGACTCACACGTACGAAACATACTTCTGTTTCGTGCGAATCACAGTGTAACAATATATAAAATTTACATTTTCTCATTTAAACATTAACGTGTAAACTTTATAAACATTAAAGATAGACCCTAGATGTAGGCAATAGATATTAAGCACCAACAAACTCCGCCTTGGATGTTGCCGCAGTCTGGATAATCTTCAAAACTTCAATTTGATTTGACTTTATCGCCCAAAGAATCTCTTTAACAGCTTTCGACGTTCCACAGAAGCAATAGGCGTTTGATCAGTCAGAGGACGCCGCTTCAAAAACTGAAAGCTCCTCAAAGATGCTATTCTTGAACGTTCAGCGATCCGAGCTTCTTTTTCTTCAGTTTTCTTCGATTCCTTCTTCTCAATCTTTCTCCAATTTGTTTTCCAATTCGATCCCGAATGAATATCATTTGCAAAGCACACATTTACGACCTTTAGAAATTGAAGTGCTTGCTCCTGATCCTTTTCTTCAAAACTGATCTTGCTATAAAATAAACATTCTATGTCTTTCTTCGAACAATTTACTAGCCACATGGGTCGAGTACTCGAATGCCTCACCACAACCCATATATCTTCCACGAATCTTTATCTGGGTGTACATAAATAACAGCCTCACCTGTATTTGTATCCTAATGCCACCACTTGAAGATCGTATAAAAATCTTGCTCCATTTGATCATCGGCATGTTCTTCAACACCCGTGGCTTCTTTACAATCAAAATAATATCCTTCTCCTTTTTCACTAGATCTTCTTTAACAATACAACGTGGATAATGCGGTTTCCAGTGAACAAAACCATGCTTAGCCTCAAATTTGATCAATTTCCACAGCTTTTGGTCATGGAACTTCATCTTTAGGTTTATCATCTTTGTTTGCACAAGTTCCTTAGATATCAAAAGTATTGAATCCCAAATTCTCTCTTAATAGCATAAACATTCAGCTCTTCAATCCAACCCCAACTCAAAATATCCCCCAAAGAAATATCAGCATCTCTAGTAAAAAACGCCAGGGGTCTCTTAAACTTTCGCTCAGCTGTATTCTCCCGAAACCTTTTCTTCTTTTGTTCGATAATCTCAGCTGTAGACATCTTTTTAGGGTGTTCCTTCTTTAACAGTTCCGATACTTTCCTTTATAATACCTCAAAGCTTTCGGCTGTAAATAAATCGATAAACGTTGGTAAATCCTCTTTACCCTGAACGGCATCATTAGCATCTTCATCAGAGTCACTTTCAACAACAACGTTATCATACGTTTGCATCCTCTATATCTTCAAAACATAAACATTCGGTTCGAAAGCATCTATCTCATTCAGTTTGTCTTCAAAGTCAAAATCGAACTTTTCTCCGCTAATACTGAGCATTTCAGCTATCTCTTCTTTCGAATAACTATGCACAAACTTCCCCTCTACAACATCATGCTCAAGGTATAATACAAATGGCTTTTGCATGACAGGAACAGAAGATGTAACATTCTCTGTGAAAATTCCTGTCTGCTGAGCATCTACTTCATCAGATTTGTCCATCCTTTCCTCTTCAACAATTTGGTTTGCAGGATCATCAAAATACTTGGAAAGATCAACTAATTCATTGATATTTGAATATATTACACGAATACCTGATCCTCCCACATTATCATCTCATTACCATCATCCGAACTGCTAGAATCTTTATCATCAATATCAACATCCTCAGTATCCTCTATCTCTTCCTCCTTTTCTGTTTCTTCAACCGTTTCTTTACTGTCTTTTCCTGTCTTTTTCTTCATTAACCAATCTCAATGACGTTGTGAAATATCAAGAAAAGATATATCTACATCAATAGACTTTCCAATCAAAATAAAATTCTTTGGTTCTTCATATACTACAATATCCCAACACTGTACTGGCCCAGATTCAGCTTCTGGCACAGCTTCTTAACTCATAGAATCCTCCACAATCTTACCCTTACCTTTCCCTAACGCATCAGATTGCTGTTTAGCCAATCGTTCTCGCTCTGCAACTCTTGCTTCTTCACGTTCATCAATCGCTGCAGATATACTCATACCAAACTTCTTTTCCAGAATCTTCTCAAATACATCCATCCTTTGATTATTTCTCAACCTTTCTTCCTCGTACTCAGTCATTCGTAAACGTAATCTTTCATTCTCAGAAATAATACTAGCCATCATCGCTTCAACTTGCTGTTTATCAACGATTAAACTTTCAATTCTTTCAAGCATCTCAAACTTCTCAGTTGTTAACAAGTTTATATGTTCTTGCAATTCAGCGATGTGCACAACATTCATCGTCACTTGTTTCTGCAAATCATCAATTCGAGGATCATCAAACCGAAACTCATCTCCTCCTGGTAGATCGTCTAAATTAATCTCGTCAAAAAATGCTTGTGAACTAAACGGTTGTGATGTAGGACGAGATTGTTGAGCATGAGATGGTTGAGAGTTTTGTTGAGCCGACTGTTGTGGTACTGGTTGCTGGATAGGCTCTGGATCAGGCATAGGTTGTTGAACAGGTTCTGGCACAGATTGTTGCCGTGTTAGTTCTTGTTCAGGAACCGGTGGTTGTTGCGAACGTATTTCTGGTTCAACATTTTGCTGATCTGACTCTGGATGCATATAATGTAGTGGAGATGGAATACTCTGTGTTTGTTCCTCCACATTTGCTTCAGTAGTTTGTTCAGCATCAGCTTCTGTTGGATTAACAATCGGAGATATGCGAGCTGCCGATCATTCCATTCTTCTTTGTCTTTTCTTGACCGGAGTTCTAAAACCAGATTAAAGCTCAGATTCAGACGGAACGTAAGTAGTATCATCTTCGCCTGTTGCATTTCTCTTTCATTCTTCGGTTTTACGTTTTAGCTCATCTTGACGTTTCTTTGCCAATTTCTCTGCTCTTTTCTTCTCTCCCGCTCGTCTGTCCTCTGAATCAGTACTAGAAGATAGTACTTCTTCAGCTGCTACCTTGTCAGCTCCGAAAGCCTGACGTTCTATATCTTCTGCCATCTTTTCAATGGTTTCTTCAACCTCAGGTTCATCCCTCAACCCTGAACTTTCAGCAGTAGACGCAGCTTTTCTCTTTCTCCCATTGTATGTAGCTTTTCCTCCCTTTTCTCCGTCTTTCACAAACCACGGACTTCTCTTTGCCACAAACAATGATAAAGATTTAACTTCCTCTTCATCGTCACCACTATCGTCTTTCCTCCATTTTCCAGGTGCGGGTGAGATGTAATCTTTATTCAGAATAGCACTGAACATCGGTTTAGCAGCGGGAGCAGACTTCAAATGTATGTTCATCTTTCTTAGAGACTGAACATCCATATGCTCAAGTTGAAGAACATCATCTGGAGATTTCTTCAAGTCTGGATGTAAATAGTCTAACATCATCTGTATAAACCTTGGATATTGCAAAAATCTCTCCTTCTGAATGTTTTTGATCATCTGAGTAAATATAACTTTCGAAAAGTTATAAGGAAGGTTCAGCACAAGCGCGGTAATCATGCTCATCTGATAATCTACCAAGTCGTCAAAACCACCCTTCCCGTGACCCAAACAGTAATAATGACATGTGCCAGATATCTGAACGGCACACTAAGATTTGCCTTCTTGTAAGGAGCAGCATTCATAAAACCCGTATATCCATCCTGTAAAAACATCCTTTAACCATATATTCAGTTAAGCCCGTTGGATCATCCTTGTTATCCTTAAACTCCAACACTTTCCGAATCAACTCTTCAATAATCTTCACTTGAATATCCACATCGTTAATCTTTATTGCTGATATAATGGCATTGTCGTCAAGACTATATTCCGCAGCATTCCAGAAATATTCCACATGTGACAAATATGCCGTGTGTTTATGTGTTATCGCTTTTGTCACTCTAATCCTTGTAAGAAAATCCAAGATACTTCGGTACGCAGCTATCTCTTGGATTTTAGCATATGTGATACAACATATGTTATGCACTGGAGAAAATCCAGATCTCTTGGCCTGTACAAGAAAATAACAAACAACTGTTAGAAAATTTTCAAACTTTCAAAAATTCTTCACTGATTCGTACTAAAACCTATGTTTCGTATGAAAACACTATATTGATCAAAATTATTAAACTTTCAAAGTATATTTCTCTTGATTCGTACAAAACCTATGTTTCGTATGAAATTTCATTTGATCAAAAAGTTTGAACATTTTAAACTTTCTCTCTATTTCGTACAAAATCGATGTTTCGTACAAAAACTTTCATTTGATCAAAAATATGAAAGTTGAAGTTCATGTTATTCATACGATTCACTTATTTTGCACAAAAATTCTACACTTAATCATTTAGCTTTGAAATCGCATTTCGTACGAAACAATTCACTCGTACCAAAACATCATCATCCCAAAATTTGTCCAAGTATGATCCGAACCTAAAACTTGTTGTTTTTAGCAAATTAATAGTTGATTTTCAGGTTATTAGAGCCGATTTTAACGATTATGTGGTCAATTTTAAGTTTTACCGGTCCAATTTCCCTAGATCTAAGTTTTAGTCTGAATCATATGAAATTTTGACATTATAACAGTTAGACGTGACGAAATTACCTTGCCCATTGTACGAGGTGTGCAAACCAACCTCAACAATGTGAATAGCAAGCACAAGAATCAAGAAATGAAGTTTTAGAGTCGAATAGCACAAAATCTCTCTGAATCGCTCAACAGTGTTCAAAGAACAGAAATCTCATTTCTGTGCAAGACAAAGGGTATTTATACTTACTCTGTTTCGTACGAAATTTTGTGAATCGCACCAAAATTTTACCCTTTTTCGTACAAAAACGACTTATCCGCATAAAATTTGATTTTGTACGAATCAAATCTAAAAACTTTTAAACTTTTTTAATTCCAATTTTTATTTTTGTATTTTTTATTTTCAATAATTTTATCTGTTTCTAAAATCCACTTGAATAACCAAGTCCAAGTTAATGACCTTGGTTGACCATGTTTAACCAAACAGATTTATTTTAACATGTAACTTTTCAATTTAATGAACTTTCTTGACATTTGAATAAACTTTTTCTAAAAATTAGCTCCCAACCCATGATTCCAAGCTTTCCTCAGCAAGATGTTGCTATGAATCCAACTGTCAGTGTTTTTATCATTGGTAAACAAACATAAAACTATCAAGCTAAGAAAACTGAAAATCTTTTTTAGTTTTGAAGAAATTTTTAATGAATAATAACATTTTTTTGAATTTTATTTTTTCAGAGGATCATTTCAAGCATTCATATAAGTCATCAGTACCGTTATTCCAGAAACACCTTTTTAAGCTTAGAAACACCTTTTTAAGCTTTTAAACAAATTTACCTAGATTGCCAATATATTCGTCCATTTAAACCTCTTCTTGTTTCTTAACTGTTTCAAGATATTTAAGGTATTATTAAAAACATGAAATAACTATGTTTCCCATCTCAGAATATACTCCCGTATCGAGATTCCCATAATGTCATTTTACAGGTGAATATATCGAATAGATATCTATATATAGGGTAAATGCGAGACCTTGAGAGCTCAGGTTAGTACTACCGTACAGACAAAGAGATGACGGCTCGTCTTTAGGTGGTGTTCCACTAAGGAATCTTTTGTAGTGCAAATGTCATAATTGCTTAAGACATAATCATTTTTCATGCAACTTTCAGGGAAAAATGTGAAAGTATTATATGAGTTCTAGGCCATTGCTTCCGCAAAATCAGAAGAACTCGAATAATACCCCATATATCAATCAAATATAAAGACCTAGTATCACAGAATCTGGCATTCTCTCAAACGAGATTTCGGAGTACTAAGTCCATATCCGAGAGATGTTAACCCACAAGTTAATCAGTTTTGTGTTTTTAGGTTTATATCTCAAATACAATTTACTGAACGAGTGAAGTCTATTGGCATATCCATAGTAAGACTTGCTTAATTACTTTAAAACAATACAATTTTTTAGCATACTGTGACTATCATTTT
Organism: Scalesia atractyloides; assembly: GCA_947069175.1. Taxonomy (NCBI): domain Eukaryota; kingdom Viridiplantae; phylum Streptophyta; class Magnoliopsida; order Asterales; family Asteraceae; genus Scalesia; species Scalesia atractyloides. The sequence goes on from CAMTDV010001632.1 coordinate 43,983,944, forward strand.
TGATTTACCATGATCACTCTTTTTACACAAAACTCGTTTTGGTTTTTTAAATGTTTTTGTATTTTCCTCAAATATTCTCCCCTAAAATAAAAAACATAAGTCGGCATCATCCTCAAACTCAACCTCAAAAATATCCCCTGAGATCATATTTTTTAAACCATTTAGCTTTAAAAAAATTTTAAACTTTGTTTTATCAAAAGCTTTAGTATAAAAATCTACTTTTTGGTCATCACTGTGGATTTCTCAATTCGTACCAACTTTTTCTCGTAGCAATCACGGATAAACTGGTGTCGAATCTCGATATGTTTAGTACATGAGTGTTGACATGAGTTTTTGGTGATATCCATCGGCCTGATTATCTACAAATATAGGCGTATCAAGAAATTGCGAACCGAAGTCTCTCATCTGTTGCTGTATCCAGAGAATCTGAGCACAACAACTGGAAGCCGAAACGTATTCAGCCTCATAGGTAGAGAGAGCGACCGCGGTTTGTTTCTTACATTGCCACGTTACCAAACGAGTTTTGAAGAACTGGCTGCCGGCCGTTGTAGACTTTGTATTCAGTTTGCAGCATCCGAAATCAGAATCCTAGTAACCTGCAAGATTAAAATCATCATGCCTAGGGTACCACAAGCCGAAGTGCAATAGGTCGGGTGCAATAGGTCGGTTTAGGATTGCAAGAAGAGAATTGCTTATGGGTAAAGGTGGTTTCAGGTGGTCCAGCTTTGGAGTCGACGGAGGTGTGAGGTGATTCGGCATATGGTGGAGGTTGGATGTTGCTGACGATTTCGGGGATAACCTTGGCCATGTGCTCGGCCATTTGTTCGGCCATGAACTTCATGCAATCCTTCTTTGACATGGAGTCAGATTGGGACTTTGATTTCCTCTTACCGATAACGCTTTGAGAGAAAGACATCTAACAGATTCGATAATAGAAGATAGATTTAGGCTTTGATCATTATGCGTTTTTATAAAGAAAAGACTTTTTTGAGCATATAAGTATCATGTAACACGTATAATTTCACATAGACAGCATAAGCATATAAGCATTCAAAAGCATAAACACGTATAATTTGCGTAGAGGAGTATAAATTTAGTAGGTTCACGAGAATTATTATTATTGTTTTTGGTTACGAAAGGTGTGTGAATCGTGTATCGGGTTCGAAATGAACGAGATAACAAGTATTAAAACACATAGAAATGGAGATAGCATAAAAGATAGGCTCAATAAAATATTGGAGTGTTTCGGGTTGAGAAACTTTTACAATTCCAAAGTGAATCGAGATCCTTTCAAATTAGAGAAACGTGCTTTGGCCTATAGCTAAAGTGCTCTCGTTGAGAAGCGATTAACGACACTTTACCTTCCAGTTAATACACATCTCTAATCGATCGAAAAATCGAAACTTTGGCGAGATTGAAAATAAAGGAATGGGACTAGTTGACAAGGTATGGGTTTCACCCCTATCTTGACAACATTGTACCCTAAGTGTGGTTGGTACTTACCAAACGAGGACGTATTCTGACTCGTTGGTAAGGGTCCACTAGAGTTTGAAATGGAAATTTCCATCAAGATGTGGATTTCACTCCTACTTGATGGTGTAATTTCGTGCACAAATCGAATTTCGCGGATTGAGAATGATCACCAAAGTGCGGGCTTCTCCCCTATTTTGGTGAGATCGTCTCGTTTATAGTTTGAGTGTCTTCAAGTCTTCAAGTATGTAAGTGTCTTAGGAAAAACACATATATATATTTAAGACAAAAGAAATAGGAAGAAGCAAATAGGAAGAATTAACATTTTAATCATGAAGCAAGAATGGTCAAGCTGGTCACTTAAACTATAGACTAGGTCGAACATGGCAATTCTACCGAATTCCCTATAGTTATGGCTTGATACCAATCCGTCACACACTAATCGATGGCGGAAACATCAGAGTGAGACGAACTAGATTGCTAGAGACATCATAACACTATTTGTGACAATATTTAGTTAAACAGCTCATTTCATTTCAAAGCATCAAATTGTCAAATTACAACATATCAAAATACAAAGTAACAATAATAACATAAATTCAACAAAACACAATAACCAACTTAGCATTCTACGTGTGTTTCTAAGCCGATCCTACTAAGTTTCATCATACCACTTCATCAACCTGCAACATGTTAAAAAGTATAGTTCAATAACAAAATATTGGCGAGTATACAAGTTTGATATCATAGCATAAGTATTAAAAACCGTTTAAACAAATCCACATGAATAGCTAGCATACGAGATAAATGTGACCAAGGCATGTGAACTACAAGTCACTCCTCTAGTGTGCCGCAAAATAGATTAAAACTTAACATTGACCATAAGAATGTGGGTGGTGTGTTACTCCTATAGCGGTATACATGTTAAGGGAGGCTTGATCGAAGCTAATGACATTTAGATCACATAAGAATATACCAAGTAACAAGCCAAGTAGCACATAATTAAAGCATGTTTAATGGATTTCTTGCGTGATTTCATAGAATAAAAGTGTGATTTAGTGTAGTTTGATAAGTTAACATATTGCACCCAAAAAGTGTAAACATAAATAGGGTTCGAGTGTACTCATGGTTTTGCAAAGTAAATTCCGTTGAAAGCGTTTAGGTTGTTTTAGGGGAATGAACACAAGTTATCCTACACAAGGAAATGTAGGTGTGTGAGCATTAGATTGACGATGGAGTTTGATGAGTTTAGGAATTAAAGTATGCAAAAGTACAATATGGTCATTGTCAATGGTTCGGTTATATTAAGTATTTACATATATATTTAACATATGATATTACTAACTTATCATAGAGTTCATGTATTTCATAGATTTCATGCAAGTCATATAAGTCATGCATGGAGGTAGGAGGATAACCGTCCTAAACCTCTTTCGTACAATTCACTAATACACAAGATTGTCACAAGGACAATCTGGATGGTCAAGAATTATAGAAATCATCAAGTGAGGGTGGATTGAAAAGTTGAATGGCCAAGGCCTTCATGTAATCACACCTACACCAACACAAGCTTGTAAGCTTGGATGGCTCAACACTTGGGGGTTTGAAACCCCGGTAAAAACAACCCATTTAGAGGCATGTTATGCCTCTTGATTATGTATGAACAAGTCTAACTTAACACGCTAACCATAAGCTTGGTTAGAGGCATACGTAGCATAGAGTTGTTGTGTTAAAAACAAGTTCGAAAAAGTTTTAAAAGTTAACTTCCAAAACAAAAAGTTTGGCCCCAAAAATGGTGTGATTCCACCTTGGTTTTCCATGGAAAACCTGTGGTAACATCCATGGAGCTTAGCAAACAAAGTTTGAGGAAGAAACAAGAAGAAAACATTGGAAAACTTGAAGTTTAAAAAGATAAAATTTAAGCAGAAAGGTTGCACACTTTTGGACCTCAAAATGGTGGGGTTTCACCTTAGTTTGCCCAAGAAAGCTTGTGAGAACCTTCCTAGAGGTTATCCAAGAGTGTTAGAAGGAAAAACACGGCTAGAAGGAGAAGGGAAGTGAGTTGAAACTCACTTGCAACCTGCTGTGTTTCAGCAAGAAATTCTAAAGTTTAGAGGGTTGTTTGAGGTGTTTGGAGGCTTCTTAAAGTGGGGAAGTGATGCAGGAAACTTGTTTATATAGAGGAAGGATTAGGGTTACATTTAATGCAATTAGGTGAGGTGATTCGGCATTGAGTGGATGTTTGATTTTGCTGACGATTTCGGGGATGACCTTGGCCATATGCTCGGCCATTTGTCGGCCATGAACTTCATGCATCCTTCTTTGACATGGAGTCAGATTGGGACTTTGACTTCGACTTTGATTTCCTCTTACCGATAACGCTTTGAGAGAAAGACATCTAACAGATTCGACAATAGAAGATAGATTTAGGCTTTGATCGTTATGCGTTTTTATAAAGAAAATAATTTGTTTTGAGCATATAAGTATCATGTAACACGTATAATTTCACATAGATAGCATAAGCATATAAGCATTCAAAAGCATAAACACGTATGATTTGCGTAGAGGAGTATAAATTTAGTTGGTTCACGCGAATTATTATTATTGTTTTTTGTTACGAAAGGTGTGCGAATCGTGCATCAGGTTTGAAATGAACAAGATAACAAGTATTAAAACACATAGAAATGGAGATAGAATAAAAGATAGGATCAATAAAATATTGGAGTGTTTCGGGTTGAGAAATGTTTACAATTCCGAAGTGAATCGAGATCCTTTCAAATTAGAGAAACTTGCTTTGGCCAATAGGTAAAGTGCTCTCGTTGAGAAGAGATTAACTACACTTTACCCTTCCAGTTAATACACCTCTCTAACCGTTAGAAAAATCGAAACTTTGGCAAGATTGAAAATCGAGGAATGGGACTAGTTGACAAGGTGCGGGTTTCACCCTTATCTTGACAACATTGTACCCTAAGTGTGGTTGGTACTTACCAAACGAGGAGCGTATTCTGACTCGTTGGTAAGGGTCCACTAGAGTTTGAAATGGAAATTCCCATCAAGATGTGGATTTCACTCCTAACTTGATGGTGTAATTTGTGCACAAATGAATTTCGCGGTTTGAGAATGATCACCAAAGTGCGGGCTTCTCCCCTATTTTGGTGAGATCGTCTCGTTTATAGTTTGAGTGTCTTTCAAGTGTGTAAGTGTCTAAGGAAAATCACATATATATATTTAAGACAAAAGAAATAGGAAGAAGCAAATAGGAAGAAATAACATTTTAATCATGAAGCAAGAATGGTCAAGTTGGTCACTTAAACTATGGACTAGGTCGAATATGGCAATTCTACCTAATTCCCTATAGTTATGGCTCAAATACCAATCCGTCACACCCCAACCGATGGCGGAAACATCAGAGTGAGATGAACTAGATTGCTCTAGACATCATAACACTATTTGTGACAATATTTTGTTTAACAACTCATTTCATTTCTAAGCATCAAATTGTCAAATTACAACATATCGAAATACAAAGTAACAATAACAACATAAGTTCAACAAAACACAATAACCAACTTAGCATTCTACGCGTGTTTCTAAGTCGATCCTACTAAGTTTCATCAGACCACTTCATCAACCTGCAACATGTTAAAAAGTATAGTTCAGTAACAAAGTATTGGCGAGTATACAAGTTTGATATCATAGCATAAATATTAAAAATCGTTTAAACAACTCCACATGAATAGCTAGCATACGAGATAAATGTAACCAAGGCATGTGAACTACAAGTCACTCCTCTAGTGTACCGCAAAATAGATTAAAACTTAACGTTGACACAAGTATGCGCGCGGTGCGTTACTCCTATAGCGCTATACATGTTAAGGGAGGCTTGATCGAAGTTAATGACATTTAGATCACATAAGAATGTACCATGTAACAAGTCAAGTAGCTCATAACTAAAGCATGTTTGATGGATTTTTTGCGTAATTTCATAGAATAAGTGTGATTTAGTGTAGTTTGATAAGTTAACATATTGCACCCAAAAAGTTAAATAGTGTTCGAGTGTACTCACGGTTTTGCAAAGTAAATTCCGTGAAAGCGTTTAGGTTGTTTTAGGGGAACGAACACCAAGTTATCCTACACAAGGAAACGTAGGTGTGTGAGTATTAGATTGACGATGAAGTTTGATGAGTTTGGGAATTAAAGTATGCAAAAGTATGTATAAACAAAAGTATTTATCTAGACCTTAACGCTCGTTTTTGACACTATAAGCCCCGAAGGGTGTTTGTGTTTTTATGGGTCATGCCCAATAGAATCGTAACGATGGTTAGGTCTAAGATAAAATAACCTATTTCTAGGACAAGTAACCATATGGTCATTGTCAATGGTTTGGTTATATTAAGTATTTACATATATATTTAACATATGATATTACTAATTTATCATAGAGTTCATGTACTTCATAGATTTCATGCAAGTCATATAAGTCATGCATGGAGGTAGGAGGATAACCGTCCTAAACCTCTTTCGTACAATTCACTAATACACAAGATTGTCACAAGGACAATCTGGATGATCAAGAATTATAGAAATCATCAAGTGAGGGGTGGATTGAAAAGTTGAATGGCCAAGATAACACATGATGCCATTGGATTTGGTCACAAGTTCGTTTTCAGCACCACACTTCAACTCATTGTCGAGGTTACCCTCATTAACGGTCAAGTATTGTGCCTCACGAATCATCTCTTGAAGCTTTCCCAAAGTTTGGTAGCAACGTACACACTTAACATGAGTTTCCCGACTAAGTGCATCGGCCAAAACATTCGCTTTACCCGGGCGGTTGCGGATATCACAGTCGTAGTCATCTAATAATTCTACCCAACAACGCTGATGCATGTTGAGTTCTTTTTTATTAAAGATGTACTGGAGGCTCTTATGGTCGGTGAAGACTGTACACTTTGTACCATAAAGGTAGTGTCGCCATATCTTTAATGGCAAAAACAACTGCACCAAGTTCAAGGTCATGCGTAGTATAATTTTTCTCATGAATTTTGAGTTTTTGTGACGCGTAAGCGATAACCTTGTCTCGTTGCATAAGAACACAACCAAGACCTTGTCTTGAGGCATCACAATACACAACAAAGTCGTCGGTACCATCAGGGAGGGTTAGGATAGGAACATTGTAAAGCATGTCCTTGAGTGTTTGAAAAGACTCCTCTTGTTTGGAACCCCAAACAAAAGGTTTATCCTTTTGAGTCAAGGAAGTGAGAGGTACGGCGATTTTTGAAAAATTTGAGATAAAGCGACGGTAATAACCGGCTAAGCCGAGAAACGAACGGATTTCGGATGGAGTTTTAGGGGCAATCCAATTTTTCACTGCCTTGATTTTCGCGAGGTTAACGTTAATACTAAGTTCATTGACGACATGACCAAGAAATTGAACCTCTTTTAACCAAAATTCACACTTGGAGAACTTGGCGTAAAGACGTTGAGTACGCAAAAGCTGAAGGATAAGACACAAGTGTCGCTCATGCTCTTCTCAAGTCTTGGAATAAATTAGGATATCATCGATGAAGACGATCACGAATCGGGCAAGATAGGGCTTACACACGTGATTCATCAAATCCATAAACATGGCGGGTGCGTTGGTCAAACCAAATGGCATGACCACGAACTCGTAGTGCCCATAACATGTGCGAGACACGGTTTTGGGTATATCTTCTTCGAGAACTCGAAGTTGATGATAACAAGAACGAAGGTTGATTTTTGAGAAACAAGTCGCGCCTTAAAGTTGATCAAAAAGGTCATCGATGCGAGGAAGAGGGTAAGGGTTCTTGACTGTAAGCTTGTTGAGCTCGCGATAGTCAATGCGCATGCGAAAGGACCCGTCTTTCTTTTTGAAGAACCGAACGGGAGCGCCCCAAGGAGATGTGCTAGGAAGTATGAAGCCTTTATCAAGAAGCTCTTGAAGTTGGCTAGACAGCTCTTGCATCTCCGAGGTTGCTAGACGATAGGGGGATTTGGCGACCGGAGTTGCACCAGGGATGAGGTCAATGCGAAAGTCAACAAAATGAGCAGGTGGGGGGCAGTAAGATCCTTGGGTAAGACATCAGGGAAATCGCGCACCACGGGAACTTCACTCATGCTTGGACCCTTATCCTTCTTTTCCATAATGTGGGCAAGAAAGGCGAAGTATTCCTTACACAAGTACTTGTTCGCTTGAATACACGACATAAACTTGAGACATTTGGAAGGTTTCTCGCCATAGACGTGTAAGGAGTCATTATTCGGAAGGGGAAGGCGAATGTATTTTTCCGAACAAAAACTTCAGCACGGACTCGCCTAAGACAATCCAATCGAAGCTACCCATTTGCATGGGTATGAAGGTCAATAGCAAACGTATGACCGTTGAGATTAAGAATACAATTAGAAAGGACAGAATCCATGGTGATGGATTTTCCGTCAGCGACTTCGACTTCGAAAGATTTAGGTAGCTTAGAACGTCTACACATAAGCAAGGTTTCGAATTCAACGGATACAAAACTTTTATCCGCACCAGTATCAAATAAACACGTAGCGTAAACATTGTTAACAAGGAGCGTACCCGATATGACATCATTTGAATTTTGAGCTTGTGCGGCTGTGATAACGAAGGCTCAGCCGCGAGCTTGCTGTTACTGCTGGTTGTTGTTGTTGTTGTGCCGCGGGCAGTTGTTGGCAAAATGGTTCGAGTCTCCGCATCTGAAGTAGGCACGAGTGGCGGGTGCAATAGGTCGGTTTTGGTTGGCGGTAGGGTTTTGAGGTGCGGTTATGGCTCGGGCTTGGTTAATGGGGGCTTGTAGAGCATTTCGGCACTTTCGGGCAAACTCCCATACCTATAGCAGATTGTGCATAGGCGGTATGGGGCGGTAACCAGTTGGTGGAAAGGACAGGTGTTGGACTTAGGATGTGGCCTGATATATGTTTTCTTGATGGTCGGGTGCGGCTAAGGGTAGGTGTTGGGGGTTTGGCAGAGTGACTACCGCACAGTTTCGGCTCGAAGCCTTTCGCTTCTTGCTCTTGGTGTTGCTCCTTGGGGGTTTGGGTGAGGTAGGCTCGGTGAGGGCTTCGGTGGTGGCTTGGTGGGCTTCCCTTAGTGGAGCCTTGCTGGCTTCACGAAGGACATGGCTATTGTTCAATCGAGCAGCCAAACGAAAAGCTTCCTCGAGGGTCTTGGATGAGGTGGGTATCGAGTAGATCCGCGAGGTGAGGAGGGAGGCAACCTATGTATTTAGCAACAGCCTTTTTGTCCGATCGACTTGGCTTAGGCAAATCGCACCTAGCTGCTTACAACGGGCCGTGAGGCCAGCGTTGTCATTCCCCACCTGCTTGAGGTTCCGAAACTCATTTTTCGATTCGTTGGCGTTCGTGGGGAGGGCAGAATTCGCTTTCCATAACTTCTTGTGCTCGGTCCAAGGGAGGGTGTGAGCGGCTTCATTACCACGAGCGTTACGCTCGGAAGTCCACCAATCAAGAGCCCTTGATCAGAACACTCCTGTCGCGTTCATGGTACGCAGGTGGTCGAGATAACCACTTTGAATAAAGGTGACTTCAATGGCGTCGAACCATTGTAGTAACTTGGTGGCGTCCCTTTCGTCGGTGAAAGACAAGGGATTGCAAGAAGAGAATTGCTTATGGGTGTAGGTGGTTTCAGGTGGTCCATCTTTGGAGTCGACGGAGGTCTGAGGTGATTCGGCAGTGGGTGGAGGTTGGATTTTGCTAACAAATTCAGGGATGACCTTGGCCATATGCTCGGCCATTTGTTCGTTCATGAACTTCATGCAATCCTTCTTTGACATGGAGTCAGATTGGAACTTTGACTTGGACTTTGATTTCCTCTTACCGATAACGCTTTGAGCGAAGGACATCTAAAGGATTCGACAATAGAAGATAGATTTAGGCTTTGATCTTAATGCGTTTTTATAAAGAAAAGAATTTGTTTTGAGTATATACGTATCATGTAACACGTATAATTTCACATAGATAACATAAGCATATAAGCATTCAAAAGCATTAACATGTATGATTTGCGTAGAGGAGTATAAATTTAGTTGGTTCACGATAATTATTATTATTGTTTTTTGTTATGAAAGGTGTGCAAATCGTGCATCTGGTTCGATATGAATGAGATAACAAGTATTAAAACACATAGAAATGGAGATAGCATAAAAGATAGGCTCAATAAAATATTGAGTGTTTCGGTTGAGAAACGTTTACATTCCAAAGTGAATCGAGATCCTTTCAAATTAGAGAAACTTGCTTTGGCCAATAGGTAAAGTGCTCTCGTTGAGAAGAGATTAACTACACTTTACCCTTCCAGTTAATACACCTCTCTAACCGTTAGAAAAATCGAAACTTTGGCAAGATTGAAAATCGAGGAATGGGACTAGTTGACAAGGTGCGGGTTTCACCCTTATCTTGACAACATTGTACCCTAAGTGTGGTTGGTACTTACCAAACGAGGAGCGTATTCTGACTCGTTGGTAAGGGTCCACTAGAGTTTGAAATGGAAATTCCCATCAAGATGTGGATTTCACTCCTAACTTGATGGTGTAATTTCGTGCACAAATGGAATTTCGCGGTTTGAGAATGATCACCAAAGTGCGGGCTTCTCCCCTATTTTGGTGAGATCGTCTCGTTTATAGTTGATGGGCTTTAGTCTTCAAGTGTGTAAGTGTCTTAGGAAAATCACAATATATATAATATATATATATATATATATATATATTTAAGACAAAAGAAATAGGAAGAAGCAAATAGGAAGAATTAACATTTTAATCGTGAAGCAAGAATGGTCAAGTTGGTCACTTAAACTATAGACTAGGTCGAACATGGCAATTCTACCTAATTCCCTATAGTTATGGCTCTGATATCAATCTGTCACACCCCAACCGATGGTGGAAACATCGGAGTGGGATGAACTAGTTTGCTCGAGACATCATAACACTATTTGTGACAATATTTAGTTAAACAACTCATTTCATTTCAAAGCATCAAATTGTCAAATTACAACATATCGAAATTCAAAGTAACAATAACAACATAAGTTCAACAAAACACAATAACCAACTTAGCATTCTACGCGTGTTTCTAAGCCGATCCTACTAAGCTTCATCAGACCACTTCATCAACCTGCAACAAGTTAAAAAGTATAGTTCTGTAAAAAAGTATGGGCGAGTATACAAGTTTGATATCATAGCATAAGTATTAAAAACAGTTTAAACAAATCCACATGAATAGCTAGCATACGAGATAAATATAACCAAGGCATGTGAACTACAATTCACTCCTCTAGTGTACCGCAAAATAGATTAAAACTTAACATTGACCACAAGTATGCGGGCGGTGCGTTACTCATATAGCGCTATACATGTTAAGGGAGGCTTGATCGAAGTTAATGACATTTAGATCACATAAGAATATACCAAGTAACAAGTCAAGTAGCACATAACTAAAGCATGTTTGATGGATTTCTTGCGTGATTTCATAGAATAAAAGTGTGATTTAGTGTAGTTTGATACGTTAACATATTGCACCCAAAAAGTGTAAAACATAAATAGGGTTCGAGTGTACTCACGGTTTTGCAAAGTAAATTCCGTGAAAGCATTTAGGTTGTTTTAGGGAACGAACACCAAGTTATCCTATACAAGAAAACGTAGGTGTGTGAGTATTAGATTGACGATGGAGTTTGATGAGTTTAGGAATTAAAGTACGCAAAAGTATGTATAAACAAAAGTATTTATCCAGACGTTAAACTCGTTTTTGACACTATAAGCCCGAATGGTGTTTGTGTTTTTATGGGTCGTGCCCAATAGAATCGTAACGATGGTTAGGTCTAAGATAAAATAACCTATTTTTAGGACAAGTAACCATATGGTCATTGTCAATGGTTCGATTACATTAAGTATTTACATATATATTTAACATATGATATTACTAATTTATCATAGAGTTCATGTATTTCATAGATATCATGCAAGCCATATAAGTCATGCATGGAGGTAGGAGCATAACCATCCTAAATCTCATTCGTACAATTCACTAATACACAAGATTGTCACAAGGACAATCCGGATGGTCAAGAATTATAGAAATCATCAAGTGAGGGGTGGATTGAAAAGTTAAATGGCCAAGGCCTTCTTGTAATCACACCTACACCAACACAAGCTTGTAAGCTTGAATGGCTCAACACTTGTGGGTTTGAAACCCCGGTAAAAACAACAAGTTTAGAGGCATGTTATGCCTCTTGATTGAGTATGAACAAGTCTAGCTTAACACACTAACCATAAGTATGGTTAGAGGCATACTTAGCATAGAGTTGTTATGTTAAAAACAAGTTCGAAAAAGTTTTATAAGTTAACTTCCAAAACAGAAAGTTTGGCCCCAAAAATGGTGTGATTCCACCTTGGTTTTCCATGGAGAACCTATGGTAACATCCATGGAGTTAGCAAACAAAGTTTGAGGAAGAAACAAGAAGAAAACATTGGAAAACTTGAAGTTTAAAAAGATAAAATTTGAGCAGAAAGGTTGCACACTTTTGGACCTCAAATGGTGGGGTTTCACCTTAGTTTGCCCAAGCAAGCTTGTGAGAACCTTCCTAGAGGTTATCCAAGAGTGTTAGAAGGAAAAACAAGGCTAGAAGGAGAAGGGAAGTGAGTTGAAACTCACTTGCAACCTGTGTGTTTCAGCAGAGAAATTCTAAAGTTTAGAGGGTTGTTTGAGGTGTTTGGAGGCTTGTAAAAGTGTGGAAGTGATGGAGGAATACTTGTTTATATAGAGGAAGGATTAGGGTTACATTTAATGCAATTAGGTGAGGTTTTTGATTAAAAAAGATTAAAACTCTTACACAGCTTGTGGCCACAAGCTGTGTTATTTTTTTTTGTTGTTTTAATTAATTAATTGATGTAACTTGGACTTTAGATAGTGTACATTATATATATTACTTGTATCGGTCCTATAATGGTTCAAGGTCATGTGTAAGGTGTTTTCAAAACCCAAAAAACAAGACTTCTTGAGGCACATATTAAGCACAAACGTGACGAGATTATTGTGATGACGGAAGCTTGCTTAACTTGCATCAAGCCACTAACTGTCTTGCTTGACTTTGGTATTAAGATTTATAAGCGTTCAATAAGCGTTTACAAGTCGTTTCGAGTTGATTTATTAAGCAATATAGTAACGTATGATCATAAGTTTAAACATGAATAAAGTTTGCGGATTTCGCATAATTGATCAATTTTGATTACAATCAAAGCCTTAGATTACAATGAATTGGAAATAAAAATACGATTACAAGGTTTGGACTTTCCAAAACAGAAACATGAAGCGATATTTCCAAAAACGGAAAGTTACAAATGCGAAGCGTTACAGTCTCCCCTCCTTTAGGGATTTTTGTCCCGAAGTTTAGGATGACGCAATGAACAGATGTGCATACTTAGTCCTCATGTCACTTTCAAGTTCCCAAGTAAATTTAGCGCTATGTTTTCCTTCCCACCGAACCTTCACGATAGGAATTCTACTGCGCCTTAGTTGCTTAATGCCTCAATCCATGATTTCGACTGGTTTCTCCCACAAAGTGTAAATTCCCATTGATTTGAAGATCTTCATGTGGAACTTGGAGTCCTTCTTTGGAGAGACATCTTTTCAAGTTTGAGACATGGAAGGTAGAATGAACGTTGTTGAGCTCTTGTGGTAGGTCCAGTCGGTAGGCTACCTTACCAATCCTTTCGGGAATCTTGAAAGGACCTACGTAGCAAGGAGCAAGCTTTCCCGTTTTCCCGAAACGAACCACATCCTTCCAAGGGGATACCTTGAGAAGTACAAAGTCACCAATGTTGAATTCCAAAGGCTTGCGTCTTTTATCTGCGTAGCTCTTTTGTCGGCTTCTAGCTTTTCGCATGTTGTCCCGAATCTGCAAAATCTTGTCCGTCGTCTGTTATATAAGCTCGGGACCAGTGATTTGAGCTTCCCCGATCTCGTGCCAACAAATAGGCGATCGGCACTTGAGTCCATACAATGCCTCGAATGGTGCCATTTGAATACTCGCGTGGTAAATGCTATTGTACGGGAATTCGACCAAAGGCAAGTGCATGTCCCAGTTGCCACCAAAATTAATTACGCAAGAACGAAGCAAGTCCTCTAGAGTTTGGAAACTATGCTCGGTTTGACCATCAGGCTGAGGATGGAAGGCAGTACTGAGATTGAGTTGAGTACCAAGCGCCTTTTGGAATATTTGCCAAAGGCGAGAAGTGAAACGACCATCACGGTTCGAGATAATGACAACGGGGACACCGTGATGACAGATGACTTCATCCGTGTAGATACGAGCCAATTTCTCAACTCGGTAGTCTTCACGTATGGGAAGGAAATGAGCAGACTTGGTGAGACAGTCGATGATTACCCAAATACTATCGTGACCAGATGGTGTACGAGGGAGTTTGGTTATGAAATCTATAGCAATACTCTCCCATTTCCAAACATGAATTTCCGGTTGTTCGAGTAAGCAAGAGGGTCGTTGATGTTCGGACTTTACTTTGGAACAAGTAAGACATTTTGACACGTAAAAGGCGATATATTTCTTCATCCCAAGCCACCAATACGACGCACGAAGGTCATGATACATCTTACCGGCGCCAGGATGAATAGAATATCAGGATTTATGAGCTTCGCTCATCAAGAGGTCACAAAGATTATCACGGTTTGGAATCCATATACGGTCAAGATAACACATGATGCCATTGGGTTTGGTCACAAGTTCGTTTTCAGCACCACACTTCAACTCATTATCAAGGTTACCCTCATTAACGGTCGAGTATTGTGCCTCACGAATCATCTCTTGAAGCTTTCCCAAAGTTTGCTAGCAACGTACACACTTAACATGAGTTTCCCGACTAAGTGCGTCGGCCACAACATTCACTTTACCAGGGTGGTAGCGGATATCGCAGTCGTAGTCATCTAATAATTCTACCCAACGCCGCTGACGCATGTTGAGTTCTTTTTTATTAAAGATGTGCTGGAGGCTCTTATGGTCGGTGAAGACCGTACACTTTGTACCATAAAGGTAGTGTCGCCATATCTTTAATGCAAAAACAACTACATCAAGTTCAAGGTCATCCGTAATATAATTTTTCTCATGAATTTTGAGTTTTTGTGACGCGTAAGCGATAACCTTGTCTCGTTGCATAAGAACACAACCAAGACCTTGTCTTAAGGCATCAATACATAACAAAGCCGTCGGTATCATCGGTGAGGGTTAGGATAGGAACATTGTAAAGCATGTCCTTGAGTGTTTGAAAAGACTCCTCTTGTTTGGAACCCCAAACAAAAGGTTTATCCTTTTGAGTCAAGGAAGTAAGAGGTACGACGATTTTTGAAAAATTTGAGATAAAGCGACGCTATAAGCAAGAAACGAACGGATTTCGGATGGAGTTTTAGGGGCAATCCATTTTTTACTGCCTCGATTTTCGTGGGGTCAACGTGAATACCAAGTTCATTGAAGACATAACCAAGAAATTGAACCTCTTTTAACCAAAATTCACACTTGGAGAACTTGGCGTAGAGACGTTACGCAAAAGCCGAAGGATAAGACACAAGTGTCGCTCATGCTCTTCTCACGTCTTGGAATAAATTAGGATATCGTCGATGAAGACGATCACAAATCGGGCAAGATAGGGCTTACACACGCAATCCATCAAATCATAAACATGGCGGGTGCGTTGGTCAAACCAAATTCCATGACCACGAACTCGTAGTGCCCATAACATGTGCGAAACAAGGTTTGGGTATATCTTCCTCGAGAACTCGAAGTTGATGATAACCAAACGAAGGTCGATTTTTGAGAAACAAGTCGCGCCTTGAAGTTGATCAAAAAGGTCATCGATGCGAGGAAGAGGGTAAGGGTTCTTGACTGTAAGCTTGTTGAGCTCACGATAGTCAATGAACATGCGAAAGGATCCGTCTTTCTTTTTTACGAACAGAACGGGAGCGCCCCAAGGAGATGTGCTAGGAAGTATGAAGACTTTATCAAGAAGCTCTTGAAGTTTGCTAGACAGCTCTTGCATCTCCGAGGTTGCTAGACGATAGGGGGACTTGGCGACCGGAGTTGCACCAGGGATGAGGTCAATGCGAAAGTCAACAAAACGAGCAGGAGGGGGCCAGGAAGATCCTCGGGGAAGACATCAGGGAAATCGCGCACCACGGGAACTTCACTCACGCTTGGACCCTTATCCTTCTTTTCCACAATGTGGGCAAGAAAGGCGAAGTATTCCTTACGCAAGTACTTGTTCGCTTGAATACACGAGATAAGCTTGGGACATTTGGAAGATTTCTTGCCATAGACGTGTAAGGATTCATTATTCGGAAGGGGAAGGCGAATGTATTTTTCCGAACAAACAACTTCAGCACGGACTCGCCTAAGCCAATCTATGCCTACTATGATATCGAAGCTACCCATTTGCATGGGTATGAGGTCAATAGCAAACGTATGACCGTTGAGATTAAGAATACAATTAGAAAGGATAGAATCAACGGTGACGGATTTTCCGTCAGCGACTTCGACTTCGAAAGATTTAGGCAGCTTAGAACGACTATACATAAGCAAGGGTTCGAATTCAACGGATACAAAACTTTTATCCGCACCAGTATCAAATAAACACGTAGCGTAAAAATTGTTAACAAGGAGCGTACCCGATATGACATCATTTGAATTTTGAGCTTGTGCGGCTGTGATAACGAAGGCTCGGCCGCGAGCTTGCTGTTGCTACTGGTTGTTGTTGTTGTTGCGCTATGGGCTGTTGGCAAAATGGTTCGAGTCTCCGCATCTGAAGCAGGCACGAGTGGCGATTGAAAGGTCGGTTTTGGTTGGCGGTAGGGTTTTGAGGTGCGGTTATGGCTCGGGCTTGGTTAATGGGGGCTTGCGGAGCATTTCGGTACTTTCGGGCGAAGTGCCCATACCTATAGCAGATTGTGCATAGGCGGCACGGGGCGGTAACCAGGTGGTGGAAAGGACAAGTGTTGGACTTAGGATAGGGCCCGGTGTATGTTTTCTTAATGGGCTCGGGTGCGGCTAAGGCTAGGTGTTGGGGGTTTGGCAGAGTGACAACCACATAGTTTCAGCTCCAAGCCTTCCGCTTCTTGCTCTTGGTGTTGCTCCTTGGGCGTTTGGGTGAGGTAGGCTCGGTGAGGGCTTCGGTGGTTGCTTGGTGGGCTTTCCTTAGTGGAGCCTTGCTGGCTTCACGAAGGACATGGTTATTATTCAATCGAGCAGCCAAACGAAAAGCTTCCTCGAGGGTCTTGGATGAGGTGGTATCGACTAGATCCGCGAGGTGAGGAGGGAGGCAACGTATGTATTTAGCAACAGCCTTTTCGTCCGTGTCGACTTGGCTTAGGCAAATCGCACCTAGCTGCTTCCAACGGGCCGTGAGGCCAGCGTTGTTATTCCCCACCTGCTTGAGGTTCCAAAACTCATTTTTCGATTCGTTGGCGTTCGTGGGGAGGGAAGAATTCGCTTTCCTTTAACTTCTTGTGCTCGATCCAAGGGAGGGCGTGAGCGGCTTCATTACCACGAGCGTTACGCTCGGAAGTCCACCAATCAAGAGCCCTTGATCAGAACACTCATGTCGCGTCCATGGTACGCAGGTGGTCGGGACAACCACTTTTAATAAAGGTGACTTCAATGGCGTCGAACCATTGTAGTAAGTTGGTGGCGTCCCCTTCGCCGGTTAAAGATAAGGGATTGAAAGAAGAGAATTGCTTATGGGTGAAGGTGGTTTCAGGTGGTCCAGCTTTGGAGTCGACGGAGGTGTGAGGTGATTCGGCATTGGGGGGAGGTTGGATTTTGCTGACGATTTCAGGGATGACCTTGGCCATATGCTCGGCCATTTGTTCGTTCGGAACTTCATGCAATCCTTCTTTGACATGGAGTCAGATTGGGACTTTGACTTGGACTTTGATTTCCTCTTACCGATAATGCTTTGAGAGAAAGAAATCTAAAGGATTCGACAATAGAAGATAGATTTAGGCTTTGATCGTAATGCGTTTTTATAAAGAAAAGAATTTCTTTTGAGCATATGAGTATCATGTAACACGTATAATTTTACATAGATAGCATAAGCATATAAGCATTCAAAAGCATAAATACGTATGATTTGCGTATAGGAGTATAAATTTAGTTGGTTCACGAGAATTATTATTATTGTTTTTAGTTACGAAAGGTGTGCAAATCGTGCATCGGGTTCGAAATGAACGAGATAACAAGTATTAAAAAACATAGAAATGGAGATAGCATAAAAGATTGGCTCAATAAAATATTCGAGTGTTTCGGGTTGAGAAACGTTTACAATTCCAAAGTGAATCGAGACCCTTTCAAATTAGAGAAACATGCTTTGGCCTATAGGTAAAGTGCTCTCGTTGAGAAGAGATTAACGACACTTTACCCTTCCAGTTAATACACGTCTCTAACCGATCAAAAAATCAAAACTTTGGCGAGATTGAAAATCGAGGAATGGGACTAGTTGACAAGGTGCAGGTTTCACCCCTATCTTAACAACATTGTACCCTAAGTGTGGTTGGTACTTACCAAACGAGGAGCATATTCTGACTCATTGGTAAGGGTCCACTAGAGTTTGAAATGGAAATTCCCATCAAGATGTGGATTTCACTCCTAACTTGATGGTGTAATTTCGTGCACAAATCGAATTCCGTAGATTGAGAATGATCACCAAAGTGCGAGCTTCTCCCTTATTTTGGTGAGATCGTCTTGTTTATAGTTTGAGTGTGTCTTCAAGTGTGTAAGTGTCTTAGGAAAAACATATATATATAAGACAAAAGAAATAGGAAGAAGTAAATAGGAAGAAATAACATTTTAATCATAAAGCAAGAATGGTCAAGTTGGTCACTTAAACTATTGACTAGGTCGAACATGGCAATTCTACCTAATTCCTTATAGTTATGGCTATGATGCCAATTTGTCACACCCCAACCGATGGCGGAAACATCAGAGTGAGACGAACTAGATTGCTCGAGACATCATAACACTATTTGTGACAATATTTAGTTAAACAACTCATTTCATTTCAAAGCATCAAATTGTCAAATTACAACATATCGAAATTCAAAGTAACAATAACAACATAAGTTCAAGAAAACACAATAACCAACTTAGCATTCTACGCGTGTTTCTAAGCCGATCCTACTAAGTTTCATCATACCACTTCATCAACCTGCAACATGTTAAAAAGTATAGTTCAGTAACAAGTATTGGCGAGTATACAAGTTTGATATCATAGCATAAGTATTAAAAACCGTTTAAACAAATCCACATGAGTAGCTAGCATACAAGATAAATGTAACCAAGGCATGTGAACTACAAGTCACTCCTCTAGTGTACCGCAAAACAGATTAAAACTTAACATTGACCACAAGTATGCGGGTGGTGCGTTACTCCTATAGCGCTATACATGTTAAGGGAGGCTTGATCGAAGTTAATGACATTTAGATCACATAAGAATATACCAAGTAACAAGTCAAGTAGCACATAACTAAAGCATGTTTGATAGAGTTTTTGTGTGATTTCATAGAATAGAAGTGTGATTTAGTGTAGTTTGATAAGTTAACATATTGCACCCAAAAAGTGTAAAACATAAATAGGGTTTGAGTGTACTCACGGTTTTGCAAAGTAAATTTCGTGAAAGCGTTTAGGTTGTTTTAGAGGAACGAACACCAAGTTATCCTACACAAGGTAACATAGCTGTGTGAGTATTACATACACGATGGAGTTTGATGAGTTTGGGAATTAAAGTATGAAAAAGTATGTATAAACAAAAGTATTTATCTAGACGTTAACGCTCGTTTTTGAAACTATAAGCCCTGAAGGGTGTTTGTGTTTTTATGGGTCATGCCCAATAGAATCATAACGATGGTTAGGTATAAGATAAAATAACCTATTTTTAGGACAAGTAACCATATGGTCATTGTCAATGGTTCGGTTATATTAAGTATTTAAATATATATTTAACATATGATATTACTAATTTATCATAGAGTTCATGTAGTTCATAGATATCATGCAAGTCATATAAATCATGCATGGAGGTAGGAGGATAACCGTCCTAAACCTCTTTTGTACAATTCACTAATACATAAGATTGTCACAAGGACAATCCGGATGGTCAAGAATTATAGAAATCATCAAGTGAGGGGTGGATTGAAAAGTTGAATGGCCAAGGCCTTCATGTAATCACACCAACACCAACACAAGCTTGTAAGCTTGGATGGCTCAACACTTGTGGGTTTGAAACCCCGGTAAAAACAACAAGTTTAGAGGCATGTTATGCCTCTTGATTGTGTCTGAACAAGTCTAGCTTAACACATTAACCATAGGCTTGGTTAGAGGCATACGTAGCATAGAGTTGTTATGTTAAAAACAAGTTCGAAAACGTTTTATAAGTTAACTTCCAAAAAGAAAGTTTGGCCCCAAAAATGTTGTGATTCCACCTCGGTTTTCCATGGAAAACCTATGGTAACATCCATGGAGCTTAGCAAACAAATTTTAAGGAAGAAACAAGAAGAAAACATTGGAAAACTTGAAGTTTAAAAAGATAAAATTTGAGCAGAAAGTTTGCACACTTTTGGACCTCAAAATGGTGGGGTTTCACCATAGTTTGCCCAAGCAAGCTTGTGAGAACTTTCCTAGAAGTTATCCAAGAGTGTTAGTAGGAAAAATAAGGCTAGATGGAGAAGGGAAGTGAGTTTAAACTCACTTGCAACCTGCTGTGTTTCAGCAGAGAAATTCTAAAGTTTAGAGGGTTGTTTGAGGTGTTTGGAGGCTTGTAAAAGTGGCAAAGTGATGGAGGAACACTTGTTTATATAAAGGAAGGATTAGGGTTACATTTAATGCAATTAGGTGTGGTTTTTTTATTAAAAAAGATTGAAACTCTTACACAGCTTGTGGCCACAAGCTGTGTTATTTTTTTTTTGTTGTTTTAATTAATTAATTGATGTAACTTGGACTTTAGATAGTGTACATTATATATATTTCTTGTATAGGTCCTACAATGGTTCAAGGTCATATGTAAGGTTTTTTTCAAAACCCAAAAAACAAGACTTCTTGAAGCACATATTAAGCACAAACGTGACGAGATTATTGCGATGGCGGAAGCTTGCTTAACTTGCATTAAGCCACTAATTGTCTTGCTTGAATTTGGTATTAAGATTTATAAGCGTTCAATAAGTGTTTACAAGTCGTTTCGAGTTGATTTATTAAGCAATATAGTAACGTATGATCATAAGTTTAAACATGAATAAAGTTTGTGGATTTCGCATAATTGATCAATTTTGATTACAAAAACAATAACCAACTTATGTCAGCCAGCTGCCTAACACTACTCCACTCTATGTTGATTGTAGTATATATAAATAAATATAAATGTAAATGTATACAATTTAGAAGTTAATAAAATATTAGTATTATTATCACTGTACATCAAACTTCAAATTGTAAATGTATACAATAACTACATATTTAAAAACCCTGAGGTTGAAGGTTACTAAGGGCATGTGTTGGGTTATCAATCGCTACGTATGACTATTAACGGATTGTTACACCACCTCGTTTTCTTTTTCAATATTTTATTTTCTTTTTCACAATAATAAATTAAAATAAGAGAATAGTGGTTTTGGCCATGACCACACCATTAGAGAAATGGTTTGGATGATGGATTAGAAGTCGATTACATGGCGCTAATGTGAAGAGTCATGGTAATCATGAGGGTAATAACCGCACCATATGACCTAAGTGACACTGTAGGGTAATAGTAATTTCATAAACTGTGAATAAATTAGAATTTTTAAAAATTGGCATTTACTATTTAGGGTTAGTTAATAATATTTGCTAGTGATACATGTACTTTTTCTATAACAGCAAATTGTCAATACTTAAGTTCAGATTTCCTTACACTTACAAGGATATAAACCCCTATCTATACATGAACTTGAGTTTTAGATTTAAAATAAGACTAGGTGTAGTGGTCAAGCCTCATAACCTCCATAGATGTAGGGTTATAAGACACGTGATAAATGTGTAAGAAATGAGGGTTATATAACTTGAGTGTGTAGTGAGGTTATACCCCTTCAATTATATATTATATATATATATATATATTGTATGTATGTATATTTATGTGTGAGAGAGAGAAACACCATAACAGGTCCCTATGCATATCATGGAAGGAAAAAATATTTTCGATAGCGCCGGGGGAACAGTGTACCTGGACGCTATAAGGCTCTATGGTGGTTTAGGGCGTGGCCTAAGACTAACATTACACATTTCTCATATAATGCATATCGAAACTTGTACTTATCATTCTCTTATCTTAAATAATTTCACCAACTGTGTTTGATAGTTTTTTTCATTTATGTTTGTTAGGAATTTCTTCCTTATCACTTACTTAAATTTTAAGCTAGTTTTTTGTTAAAAAAACTATCTTTGAAATAAAAAAACTGAAAAGAAAAGAAAAGAAAAAAGAAAAGCACCATAAGCTATTAAAGTGAATAGATAATCGACTTGACAACACATCTTATTTTTTATTATAGAGTTTGCTCAAGAATCGTGTTAATCAAATTTTTGACAATGTTTATTCTTTAATTAGACAAATTGATGTTGATCCAAATTCATGTTTTTGCTTGCTTGGAAAGGATTCCAACACAAAATTTGAACTCCAACTAGTAAAATTTCCTCACATGATGCTTCGCAAATTCAATCCGTATTGGTACCGATTTTTTATTGAGGTTCCAAAGGTAGATAGTAAAGAAACTGGCAAAAATAGTAATTCTAATGAAGACAACATTGATGAAAGTGAACCTGAAAAGGGAGACTAAATGTCAAAACTGCATGTGGTTGCTCTTACACGTCATTTAAGGATTGCAACCCTCCTCCATGGGACGGTAAAATGGATGCTATTGGCACCCCCTAATGGGTTGCCAAGATGGAAACTATAATTGAAATTAGGATCAGGATGACAAATTTGTTGCACACTCATTTGCGTCCAAAGCTTTATTCCGGTGGGAATTCATTAAGCAGACCAAGACAATTTGAGATTCCAAAATCATAAAACTTTGGACGCAAATGAGTCCAAAGCTTTATTCCGGTGTTTTACCGTATCGCAACGTTCAAAAATTTGTCCGAAAAGTGTGGTTACCAAATTATACCGTTAGACTCGTCTCGACAATACGAATCCAATGATGTATAATGTACCGTTAGACTCGTCTTGACAATACCAAATTGTATCGTTAGACTCGTCTCGACAATAGGAATTTTTTTTGGTTCTAAAAATCACACGAGTCTAACCGTCGGTTTGTTAAGATTGTCTATGGATCAAATTCTGTGTAGGAAAATGTTTATCTCCAGATACGTCAACTGGTTAAGTTTCCACCTTTGTGAATACAACTCGGAACAGTACCGAATTGGAAACAGTAACTCGGATTAACAATCCGAGATGGAAACTCGGAACAGTGATCCAAGATGCTAATCCGAGATGTGATTCAGAACAGTGATCTGAGATGGTATTAGAGATGATCCGAGATGATATTCGAGATGATCCGAGCTGATCTGAGATCAATACCAAAGATCCGAGATGCACTATTATGATCCGAGATGCTTCCTTGTTTATCCGAGATGCTTCCCAAATTATTCAAAATACACTGTGTTTATCCGAGATGCAATCTGAGATGAACATCTATGATCCGAGATACACTATTCTGATCCGAAATGCAAGTTTTCTGATCGAGATGCCTATTCTTTGATCCGGGATGCTGCTCTTATGATCCGAGATACAACTCTGATGATCCAAAATGCCAAGTTTTATTCGAGATGCCTTCCTGTTAATCCGAAATAACAATAGAAACCCTAGAACAGCCGTCAAAACTTCGAATCAGCCTTCAGAGACGTCCAAAACTTCATCTTTTCCAGCTGTTACGATTCTGAACCGAGCAAAACAAGAGCCGAATGCTCTGGTACCAATTGTAGGTCCCCTAATCTTTATGGATCTTCACAGAATCGTCTAGCCAACCTAGAGTGCGGAATCCCCTAGATCAGATTATCACAGAAAACCAAATATCAAGAACACGACCAAACACCTTCAATCCGTCTTCTATTGATTATCCAACATGAATGTTTAAATCAATTCAAGACTCACTAGAAATCTCTCAGCCACTCTCTGTAGATTTCTCACACTCTCTCTACTAACCTCTCTCTAATTACTACCAAACCCTAATGTACAACATGTATATATACTACATGTCTGCATACTGGGCTAGACCATTCTCAAGCCCATTACAACTCTAAACAAGCTAAACAAAAATGCTAAGCCCAATACAAAATATCCAAAAACTAAACTATTAAGCTGTTGTCACAAATATGCACCAACAGTTATCCCTTTCAACTATACATATATACGTATGTATATTTATGTGTGAGAGAGAGGGAAACAATATGACACACCACTATGCATATTACTGAGGAAAAAATATTTGCCGATAGCGTCCGAAGGGCGGTGTAACCTGGCGCTATATGGCTTGATGGTAGTCAAGGACGCCATATAGCTCTACACTACAGGTGGCCTAAGACTAACATTACACATTTCTCATTTAATGCATATCGAAACTTGTACTTTTCCTTCTCTTATCTTAAATAATTGCACCAACCATCTTTGATATTTTTTTCATTTATGTTTGTTAGGAATTTCTTCCTTATCACTAACTTAAAATTTTAAGCTAGTTTTTGTTTAAAAGAAACTATATGTGAAATAAAAAAAATGAAAAGAAAAGAAAGAAAAAAGAAAACGCCATAAGCTACTAAAGTGAATAGATAATTGACTTGACAACATATCTTATTCTTGATTATAGAGTTTGTTCAAGAATCTTGTTAATTAAAATTCGGATAATGTTTATTCTTAATTAGACAAATTGATGTTAATCCAAATTCAGGTTTTTGCTTGCTTGGAAAGGATTTCATCACAAAATTTGAACTCTAGTGAAATTTCCTAACATGATTCTGCGAAAATTCATTTGGTATTGATATCGGTTTTATTGAGGTTTTAAAGGTACATGGGAAAAAACTGGCAGAAACAGTAATTCTAATGAAGACAACATTGATGAAAGTGGCATTAAAAGGGAGACCCAAATATTGAAACTGCATGTGGTTGCTCTTAAACTTTTAAGGATTGCAACCCTCCTCCATGGGACGGTAAATGGATGCTACTTGCCAACACGAAAACTATAGTTGAAATTAGTGAGTGGCGTAAAGATCAAGATGCAAATTTGTTGCACACTCATTTGCGTCCAAAGCTTTATTCCAGTGGGAATTCATTAAGCAGACCAAGACAAGTTGAGATCTCAAAAGGATAAAAATGGATGATCTAAAGAAGCTAGTAATTAATATGTTATGCCCTTAAGAATAAAATTGATAGAGTTGAGATGGAATTCTGAAGCTCAATGTTGGCAGCTTGACGCATCCTAATACATTTCAAGTTTTAATGAAATGGGCAGGCTAATCACTCACCTGGCGAACACCTAAGAAAGGAGGATCAAGTTTTACATTTTAGGATTGCCTCATAAAGGTCGTACATTTGTGAAGGCTAGTGCACTAAGGACATACGAATTGGTGGTTGAATAGAGTAGGATTGTTTATAATGATGTTATTGAGGGGATTTTACTACTTAAGAGCCTAAGGAGAAATGGTTTGGTTTCTCTAAGAAATCTCGAAGGGATAACTCAGGGCCTAGTGATAAGAAAGCCAAAGTGGAAGATTTAGATTTGTTCCGGAAGTGTGAAAAGAAGCACTATAGGGAGTGTAGGATGGGTAGTGATTTGTGAAGGCGTGGAAAGACAAAGTACTACTCACTTGAATGCCCAAATGTTATAAGGTGCCAAAAATGTGGTGTATTGGGCACTTAGCCAAAGACTGCAAGATGTCGAGGCATGGTGACTCAGGGAATGATAAAGGTGCTAAAAATAAGGAAGGGAAAGGCCCATGGGGAGAACCAGACCTTATACCCTCACTCGGGAGACAATGAGAGACCCTCGGGAGACAATGAGAGACCCTTGTGTTGTGTCATGTACGCTTTCTTATCAATGATGTTTATGCTTAGGTTCTTTTTATTATTGTGCAAGATAAAGTTTTGTTGTCATTACATTTTTTCCTTTACTAAGATGTATGGTTAAGAGAACAGATGAGACCTTTGAAGTAGAGACTACTATCGAAAAGCCTATTGAGGTAATAAAAACTATAGACATTTTTTTATCAGAACTTGTGGGTTGAAAGTTTCCTGCTAGATTATTTCTCATCGCCATAGGGGAACTTGATGTAGTGTTGGGAATGGTTTGGCTAGCAGCACATGAAGCCCATATAGTTTGTTGCCCAGTCACGATTACTGTGGGATTGTATGTATAGCTTCATCGATCATCTGTATGATTAAGGGTGTAAAGTTTATGAAACGAGGGTGTGGAACTTTCCTGACATATGCTACCAATGCTAAAGCTGAAATGAAAGATATGAAAGAAGTACTCCTGGTGCATGACTTTCCATGAGTGTTACTCGAGGACTTGCCTAGAGTACCACCAAATCAGGAGATTAAGTTTCAGATTGGCTTGTTACCTTGTGCTCAGCCCGTCCCTAAGGTATTTTACCATTTGGCTCGATCAAAAATGAAGGAATTTATGACCAAGCTATCTATAATAGCATGTGAATGTGTATAAACTATCGCGAATTGTACAAGCTATCTATAAATAGCAAGTGCCCATTACCTAGGATTGATGATCTATTCAGTTAGTTGAAAGGCGCTAGCTGGTTCTCAAAATAGATCTCTAGTCGGGTTTTCATCAACTAAAGGTTAACGAAGAGTACATACCAAAGACAACATTTTGTTCACATTACGAACTCCTCATGACGTCATTTCGATTAATGAACACCACCACGACATTTATGGAATTGACAAATTCGATGTTAGACCGATCTATTACTGTGTTTATAAAGGATATATTAAATCTACTTCAAGAATGAAAGTGATCATGCATATTAATCTATATCATTTCAAATTATTTTGTTATAATTTGATTGGAAACACTAAGGTAGTGTTTGGTATACTAGAATGAGAGGGGGAATGGAATAAACTATTACGAGGGAATGAAAATAAATGTGTTTGGTTGGTCAAGTAATGGAATCACCCATTACAGAAGACATTCCATTGCCTCAAATTCATTCCATCCACCACCCTTATTTTATTTATTACATTCTCACTCTCACCCTTCATCACCAACACCACCACCCACCACAACCACCTTCCACCCTTTGGCGCCACTACAGACTTCCATGCGCCTACCTCCGCCGCCAGCTACCACCAGCCATCGCCAACATCCGCCAACACCACCTGACCACCATCGCCACCCACCCCTACTGCCACCCTCCACCATCCAACACCGCCCACCGCCACCATCGACCACCACCCATCGTTGTCGGTTCCACCACCTGCTGCAGCCTGTAGATCCCTATCACACGTGGATCAATCACCAGATTGACAATCAATCAAGGGTGCGGAATCCCCTTAATAGATCAACGAACACAGAAACTAAGTTTATCAGATGAACAAACACAGAAATCACTTTAAATCTTCTTTCCATTGATTGTCCAACATAAGTGATTACAATCAATTCAAGACTCCAACTCAATCACTCTCATTATTTCCTCTGCGTTTTCTCTCCCTCTCTCTCTCTAGAATACTCTAGGAAGACTAACTTTGAGGACTACCCAAGACATGTTTATATACTACATGTCTGCATACTAGGCTTTGGACTAGGCTAGGCCATTCTCCAAGCCCAATAGAAAATATCCAAAGACCAAACTATTTAACTATTAACTTGTTGTCGTAGAATATGCACCAACAGACTCCCCCTTGACAATAGCTTCATAGTGTAACTTTTCCTTCAAACATCTCACGATCTTTTGTTTTTTGGATAGCTTCAGCTACACACAGATTTCTGACAACCACAGACTCCTCCTTAGTTGATGCATCCAATCTCCACAAATCTTTATTCATTGTAGTTCAGTGATCTAGCAATCTCTGATTAGACAAACTATCTACAACTCTTCCAAATCTCTTTGCATTGTAATAGAAGGAACCTACATGCATCTTCACACATTCTACACTTCACTCTCAATCTACATTTCTCTATTTATCTGCATTTCACGCGTGTTCTACACTTCATTTTGATAATTGCGTCAATCTGTTTAGAAACACAATCAAGTATCTCGAAAAACCCATTAGTCTTTTTCATATTTAAGATAAACCAATGTTTTATCTTATCATGCAAAAACAACAACCTGTAAGTTCAAAATGGGAGACCTTTTAAAAGAAAATATTTTTGGTATTTTTCAAAACAAACCAAAAAAAACTGAAAAATATACAATACATCTTTATGTGAGAATTATGGGCAAGAAGATCATATTAGCCAAGCTAAATTATTTTCACACCAGCAGTTTATTCTTTATTTAATTTTCATGAAAAGTAGTTCAAGATGATTACCAATATTGTTTGTCCACTTAAACAAAATGCATGAACATTTCAAGTTCCATTACCTTGTGATATGATTAAGGTAATATTATACTAATGTACTAGTGTGTCCCACTTTAGGACATACCCCCAGGATCAAGATATGCACATAGCTTCCTCATAGTAGGTGAGTATACTGAATTCATCCTTTTGATTTACAACGTTAGAACATTGGTGATCAGGTCAGTACTTCTATACAGCAAAGAGACCAATATCCAACGAGGGTAAGGCAAATACAAAATTTTGGTATGATTTATGCATTTTGCACAGTTGAAGACTCTCTAGGAGGGTTCTTCAATTTCTGGTTTTTTGGCATTTTAGCTCTTTTAAGATTTCTTGGTTGTGCCTAGGTCAGCATATATTTGGATGCAGCAAAAGGACAACTATGAACGGGGATCGAGCTCCCGAAATGAGCAATCGACCTGATCTAGCTCAACTAGCAGAGGCGGAATTCATTGTTAGAGAGGTGGACATGAGCAATCGACCTGATCTCGCTCAATTATTTGATCAGATGGATGACTTTTAAGGTAGATCAGATCTCCCTTATATGGAATAATGGTATTTTGAGGTAAAGGTTGCAGATGTGAATCATCTAAGCTAACATCTATTGGCAATATTGAAGATCCAACATCTGTTTGAAATGGAGGTGGAGGTATAGGTGGAGAGATGTGAAAACAGGTTGACTTTTATCCATAGTGGTTGGACTTTTATCAACAGAGGTTATATTTGATGAGCTGGCAGAGGATTGATCAACAATAGTTGATGCAGCAATGGCAAGTTTTCACATTTGTTAGTAATATCTGCTACTCTAGTAGTGGATGTGGCTTTGTATTGTGGAATCAGAATGTCATATCCATATTCTTGTTGTGGAAATTGTAGTGTACCTGTCAGTCTTGACAGACACTACTTCAAAAGTAAATCTATTTAAATCAAAAAGTTTAGCAGGATTTGCTAGGATTTTTAATGAAAAAAGTTCATTGAACTTTACATTCAAGGTCTCTTCCACACACCTAGTCCTTGAATTAAAGACTTTGTAGGCTTTGCAGTGGTTGAGTATCCCAGAAAATAACCACAATCTACTTTGGCTGCAAATTTTGAAATGAATCTTTTAAAATTAAAATGAAGCATGGGGAGCCAAAGATTTTAAAGTATGAGATCAGTGATTTGATCTTGAACAAAGTTTCATAAGCAGTGGATTGATGCCTAGGGTTGATCAAAACTCTGTTCTGAACATAGCAAGCAATGTTTACAGCCTCTGCCCAAAAGGACAAGGGTAAACCAGAATCTACAAGCATGGTTCTAGCAGCTTTAATTAAAGTTCTAATTTTCCTTTCAACCACCCAATTTTGTTTTGGTGTCCTTGGGATACTGTACTGTCTTACAATCCCTTTTAACACACAAAACTCATCCAACTCCTTATTTTTAAACTCTGTCCCATTATTACTCTGAAGGCTTTTACAGGCAGGTCAAATTGCTTTCAACTCTTTTAACAAAGTCTTGCAAAATGACTGCAGTCTCATCCTTGGAGTGCATGAAACAAGTCCATGTAAACCTTGAAAAATCATCAACTATGACAAGACAATATTTCTTTTTACTTAGACTCATGATTTTTACAGGGCCAAACAATTCCATGTGCAGCATTTGTAAGCACTGACTAGTTTTGGACTCACCAATGGGTTTGTAAGAACTTTTATGTTGTTTTCCTTTTAAACAGGAAACACAATGTTCTTCTCTTCACAAAGTTTTTTGTGGTAAGTCTCTTACAAGGCCTTGTTTAGAGAGTGTGGTGATAGTTGTCAGATTTGTGTGGCCAAGTCTCATGTGCCATAGTTCTGTCTCTTTGTTAGAGGCAGCTGAGAACAGACAGGCATCAGTCATTGGATTATCCTTCAACATATCAACCACCTACACATTGCCACTCCTATGAGCAACAAGTTGTGCTTTGCTCTCAGCTATGATAATCTTTTTAACCACTTCTGGTCCAACAATATGACAAGTTTTCTTAGTGAAGAATGACCCATAGCCCTTGTCACTCATTTGCGAAACACTAAGAAGATTAAATTTAGATTGTCAATAAGATTGACATTTTCAAATTTGAGTTTCCCAGCCTGAACAGTCCCTGACCCAAGCACCTTCCCCTTTGAATTTTTACCAAAAGGTATATCACCCCCTCCATGCGCAAAGAAGTCTTTGAGAAGGGCTCTACATCTTGTTATGTGCATGGAGCCTCCACTATCTGCATACCATAAACTATCAAGGCAATTAGAAGCTCCCTGCACAGTAGTAATAAATTAGTTTATGTGGGTTTCCAAAGCCAAAATGGCTTTGGAAGGGTTCACAGACATGGCAGTCTCAAATTCAAAAGAATGGGCAGTGGTTTGAACAAATCTTTGTAACATCTGTTGAGGCCCATGTCCTATCCGATGATAGTAACCATGAGGATGCCTATTTACTCTTGGTTTTGAGGGCTTTTGTAACCCTCATAACTAAGAGGTACCTTTTAGTAAACAGGGTTGCCATGTCCTCTTTGGTACTGATTTTCAGGTGGTGAATCTGTTACCTACACCTCTCTGGGAGCAGAGGTTTGTGCAGAGATTTGGTAGCAGATGTTTGAACAGGCATGAAGGCCTGTTTAGACTTTCCTTTTGCAGTACTAGTCTTTGAAAACTCTGGATTTAAACTCATTCTTTTTCACACCAATTTTTCTGAGATAAACACACTCTTGAGTTTTATGATTTGTATTATCACAAATTGTGCATTTTGGAGAATCAATGATCACACTTGTTTTTGTTGAAGAAAACACTTTTTGGTGACATGGTTCTTCTTCTCACAGAAATCACAAAACAGTTTTTTGGATCTTTTCTTTCTTTTTCCCTTTCTCAGATTTTTTATCAGCAGATGTTGTAACATAAAACTGTTATGGGAATGATTCTTGCTTTTGGTGCTTTGACACCATCAGTGGTTGAGTAGTCCTGGTTTGAAATTCTCAAGGATATCACATTCATCAGACCATGTGGGTTTAAATTGATATTTCTCAATTTCTTCAAAAGTTGAGGATCCGTCATGTCTTTCTAAAACAATTTTATTTCCGTTTTTATCAGTGACCTTGATTTCTTGACCAGATAGATTTGTTGGAATAATTTCAACCACACTAGAATCATTTCCAGTAACATTTTCATAAATTTGGTCATTTTCTTTGAAACCTATGCCAAATTTTATGTTACTCTTGACCTGGTTTTCTAACATAACCTCATAACCTTTACAGGATTCCATCCATTTTGCACAAGTAATTTGGGTGGATTCTAACTCCTTTTTGCAAACTTGATATTTTTCTATTATAGTTTGGAATTGGTCCTTGGTTATGTTAGCTTCAAGTTTTAAGCTGCTGATTTTGGATTCTTTTCAAGCAAATTTGTTTTTAAATCTTTTAAAAGCATTTCAAATTGCAATTCATCATCCAAAATCTTATTCCTAAGGTTTTCATTTACTTCTTTTATGTTAGCAAAGGCTATGATGCATTTATAATAGAACATAGATCTTTTAAGACCTGAGGAGATACCTTAGTAGCAACCATCATGGCACAGTCACATTCACCTTCACATACACTAGCATCCCATGGGTCAGACAGAGGTTTCAAATCTTCATCAACACTTTATTTTGTAACAATTGTTTCATCATGAACATCAGACACAACATATTTAGACTCCACTTCCCCAGATTCATCACCCTTAACTATTGTATCTAGTGCCATAAAACAAAAATCATTTTGTTACTTTTTAGTGTTGGCAACTAGAGCAAAGTTTTCATCATTCAAATCCTCAGGCAAGCTACTCAAATCAACAAAACCCTGAGTAAAGAAACTCTATTGATTAAACTCTGCTGGAGTAGTGGTTTGAGTAACTTGTGGTGCAGGTTGCATTTGAACCTAAGGAATTGGTGCTTTAACATATTGAATTTGGGAAATAGTGGTTTGAACATATTGCACAGGAACAGTAGTAGAAAGGTGTGAAAAATGAGCAGTGTTTTACATATGAGGAGCAGGGGTATATTGGGAATAGTGGATATAATTTTGATTATTTTGAGGTATAAGGCTAGGGTGTGTGATAATTGGTCCAGTTGATTGAGACCTATGTTCTCTAGCAAAGTGTCCTAGCCTATTACACTTACAGCATTTAATCTTTGACTTATCCAGCCTTACTTTTAGCCCCCCATGTAACCCTTGGAACTTTCTACCAGTTCTCTTATAATACTCGCTAGCCCTAACACTTAATAGAGCCAATTGGTGCAAAATATCCATCCTTCCAAATCTGAAGGGTCAAAATGGTGAAGGTCATACAACTCAAAGGATAAATTATCAAAAGTTTGGCTTTCCCCATTAGCAGCAAATGCATAATTAGGTGTGTAAGAATCAGAGTTAAAATTACCGCCAGAGGTTATATAAATGAAATGATCGATAACTCTAATCCTTACAACTACCAGTGGCTTCTTCTTGGCCAAAAAGTGTTGTACTACCGGATGCATAGTCATCAGCCACCTTGTTAGATTCTTGTACTTCTTTTTCTAGTCCAGCTCTCTCTCATAAATAAGGAGCCTATCATGAAGCTGTGTTAAATTCATTTCTATAAACCCAACTGAATTTCGAGTTATAAAAGCGATAGTGTCTCACTTATTTGGTAATGATCTAAGAAAACGACTATTTAAAAGTCGAATTTGCAAACTCAACATTAACCAGTTTAAGCTCCCTAATGAGACAATAAACCTTTCAAATTGTTGGGTTAATGACTCTCCTTTAACATGACAAAACGTTTTGTATTGTTGGTTTAAAGCTACTCTATTATTTTCTATCACTTCCTTAGTCCCACTGAATTGCTCTCTTAAAGCATCTCATAACTCCTTTGCACTGTTGCAATGTAACAGGCCAGGATACATATCGTTTGGCAATGTAGAGGCCATGATGCTACATGCCTTTGCATCTAGCTTGATTTTTTGAAAATCTTGCTCGGAGTAATTTTCAGGATTCTTTGGTACTTGGACTTTAGGGTCCTCTGTACTAGGTATCATTGGAACTTGAGGTCCAAAGATGAACGACTTCCAGCAACCAGCATTTTGCTAAGCAAGGACATGACCCATCCATCATTGCCAGATATTATACTCAGATCTGACAAGGATCGGTGGTTCAACATGTTATGGAGTGTGTGACAATCTGATTTTTTACAAACAAATTTTTGTTTAAAAACTTTGAAAATGTAATTAAACTCCGTTTTCAATACAAATGAACAAACCTAATTAGCAGTGAGAGCTAATCTATTCAAGTCAAATTGATTGTAAATCAAATTCGATTGACCATGCTCTGATACCAATTGTTAGGATCTGAGTTTGAAGTGTTATGAAAGTTCTAAAGATGAAGGAATGGAAGTAGATAAATCAAATGTAAATGCAGCGGAATGTTGAACTTTGATTCATAACAATTGAGAGATTGTTTTCGTATCATACTTTTGTGATTGTAATCACTTGCATGTAAATCACAATCTCCCCCTCAGCCTAAGATCACTGATTTTGTTTGTACAGAATTCAAAGAAGAATGTTAGATTAATAAGTTATGTTTGTTTTGAACCAAAACTTTTGTTTAACGACGATGTACTAGACTTGATTGTATGTTTGAATGTTTTAGCTATATTTGAACCCGAGTAACCTAGGAAGAAACAACAAAACAAAATATAAAGACAAAAGGAGGGGCTAAACGGCTAGAGGACTCGAACCTAATTGTCCTAGAAGGAAACAACACACGCTTCTTTGTGGGTTGTGCACCTTTTTGTTTATGATCCCTTTCCTTGTGTCTTTAACATATAATTGTGATGGCCTAAATAAATAAATAAATAATAAGTTGTTTTTAGGTGGCGGTCCATAATTAGCTTACGTTACTCTTTACGAATAATTGAACCTATTATAGGCTAGTTGGTTAAATGTCAATTAATATGTTTTAAACCAAACCAAGATCTAAAAAGTGCCATTGAATCAGTTCTAACCTAGGGCATTTGGTTTAATACTAAACACCCAAACCAATCAGGCTACCTTGAGTTTTGTTGAAATTTTATGTTTATTTCTATATATACACATGATGCTCTGTAAAAAATTAAAAAAAAAATCTAGTGCAATACACATGACAGCTTTTAATTATCCCCACTGCCTCTTACTTCCAATCAAAAAAACGTTTTTACATAGATAAAACATGTCAATGTGGGGCTAACTCACTTGGTAGAGGCATATGCCTTTTAGAGGTGTGGTCCCATGTTTAAATTTGGGCAAAGCGATTAGTTTAGAATTATAAGAGTAGTAGAGTAGAGCAAGCGTTACAATAAGAAAAAGATAATACATTATAAAATAAAGATAATTTTAATTTCAATTTGGTTCAGTTATGTTATTAATCCAGTTACAGATCAGTTAACAGATGTCTACTCATCCCTATTCCAGAACTCCTTATGTCTATAACGTTATGAAAAAGGCAAACCCATTTGATAGATGTATGTATTTTTTACGATGTATTTATGCAAACAGGGTTTCCAAAACTCGAACTCATAACCTACGGGTGACATTGTTGCAATCTTTTTGTGTCTCCAAGGAGGCCTTATTTGTAGCATGACGAATAAATATCTAATAGTCTGATGTCAAAAATAATATTTAAATTCTTATGGAAAGATCAAACATAACGATGACAGCTTCATAGATAAAGTCACTAGACCAAGTTAATCCATGATGTTTATATAAATAGAGATGAAATCTTTGTGTGAAGAATCATGGTATACTGTAAAGGTATGAGATATAATATATATATATATATATATATATATATATAGGGAACAACAAATAATGTTACAAAGATTTGATTAAACTTTTATTCTGTTTAGTCGTTGAAAATATTATAAAACAATAAGATTAATTAAGCATTTACAAATGGGTAAGTCTCGTATCTAATGTTACAACTCCCACCAACAACCCTCCCACCTTCTTTCCCATCACAACAACTTGGGAGATCACTGATCGCATTATCTAAACAAGTCTTGCAGTTTCCACTTGAAAGATCCCTAGTGCATTGAACCAGCCCATAAAGCTTCTTTGAACCTTGGAGGTCTAAAACTCCAGCCGCATACATTCTTGGGTCAGCGTACGCTGTGTTCGACAAACTGCTCAACATTCTCTTGGTTTCCAGGTTAAACAATGTTGGATCACTTACATTGTTTATGTTGAACAAGTAAAACTTAAACTCCTCGTCTATTTGACCAAAGAAGTTACTACTAGAATATTTCAAGAGGCATTGGTCATACCATATGGTTGCAGCCTTGTTGTTTGGACAACGTTTGCGAATTTCAGCACTAGCGTTAACAAAACAAGAAGCACAGACTTCACTTGACACGTCACCTCGACACAAAGACAGACCAAAGGTTTGAGCTTGGTATGGACCCGCCGAGCTCATTCCAAAGCCATTTGGAGGGGTTTTGTAGTGCAAGTTACCTAGGAGTTTGTTCAGGCTTTGATCATAAGGAGTATAAGGTGTAAAGTTACCAGAATTTGTGGAACAAAAGTGGTAGAAGGATTAGCCCCAATAACCATTTGGACAAAGAGAAATAACAAAAGGGCACCGATGTTGAAGGATGATGACATCTTGTTGTATGAAGAATGATGAGTGTGTATGTATGTATGTATGATTTGTTACAAGTGTGTGATCTTGTAGGGTATGCATGCTCTATTTATTGGGTGGTGAACATGGTAACCTAGGAATTAATACATGGTCAATTGTAAAAGG
This sequence comes from Scalesia atractyloides, assembly GCA_947069175.1. Classification (NCBI taxonomy): domain Eukaryota; kingdom Viridiplantae; phylum Streptophyta; class Magnoliopsida; order Asterales; family Asteraceae; genus Scalesia; species Scalesia atractyloides. The sequence goes on from CAMTDV010001632.1 coordinate 44,019,848, forward strand.
TTAGACCTTTTCAACTTATGATGTTTTCAACCTTCTGTTGGTTTTTTAATGGTAAGATCGTATGAAGTGTAACATACACAGAATACTAATTCTTCTCAAAACCCAGATATAACTTTGTCAATTTGTGGCACATGTAATAAGTCAATCTGTGGAAACTAGCATGTGATGTATTGTTTTATATTTAATAAAATACGTGTTTGTAAATTAGTTGTCTACATTATGGTTAGGTTAGGCTTATTATATAAACCAAGTCACATTTGGCCTTTAGACTAAGATCGTGCTTGTTATGAAAGCCATAGTTTGAATCGTTTTAAGGCATTTTACTAAGTCAGCTTTTGTCAACTTAATGATATATTAGCTAGCAATTTTTGCTAATAAGCCATCTTTTGAAATGGTCGATGTGGACAAAATCAATGATTGTTTACCTTAATCGAGCTGACCCCCGGCTATGATGAAACAAAGGTTGACCTTCCATATCATAATCATCTTTATTTACAAAAAGTTGTAACTTTTCATAAACGATAGAAACAGTTCTTGAAATATACAAAGATTATTGAATACGTGTCAATATAGTAATTGTAACTAACTAGTAAATTGCCCGTGCGTTGCCCCGGTGTTTCGATAAAAAAATATTACGTCAAACGTAATTCAGCTAAAACGCACAAAAAAACACCAACATGTATTATATTGGACTCAACTCATTTCGAAAAAAAATGCGCCAAAACATAGATCAACAAAAAATATACATAATAATAAACATAAGAACATATTATATTTAACCCAACGCATTTCTGAAGAAAATTTATGTTATAAAACTAAAAAAATGAGATCCTAATATGTCCAAAGGGATATAAACATGGTTATTTTACATTGATGAAAAAACATAGAAAAAAAGAATATTAATACGGATTCCAATAGTTCTAATACCGGTAAAGTTGTTTGGTTGGAATAAACATGACACTAATGTTGTTGTTGTGAATATATTAATTCGATTCGTCAATATGTACCAGTACATTACCCAACACTAATTCAACATAATAATACCAAGTTTAATTTAAAATATTTATATTTGTATATAAAAGAAATTAAGAAAAGTCATTATAGAAAAAATACATTTATATAGAATCAAGATTTAATTTAAAACTTTCCATTATGAAAAGCAATACGTGATTGAGTTGGTTCTTCAAATTGATAATTTTGACCTAAAAGCAATTATATAGATTTAAAAAGTTAAATAAAATGTTATTACCATTGAAGTGGTTTGTAAACTGAGAATTCTAGCCTAGGGCGTAAAGCAAAGTATATGAATTTAAAAAATTAAATTAAATATTACTATTATCACTATACATCAAACATCAAATTGTAGCTATACTGGTTTTTGACTCGCCCGCGTTGCGGGGCACTAAGCCAAATATTTCTCTCTGATAACATTTACATCCGTGTTTTATTTACTTGCACATACTACTCATAACTCGATCTCAAAAAAGTTACATCCCGTCAACCAATTAAAACAAAATAATACAATACTTTTGCTTAAAAAAAGTAAAACGTTTGAAAACTATAATTTTAAACCGAGGCAGAATTTTAATTTTTCAGGATAAATGAGTGTGTACCAGGCAGCTGCCTAGCACGAATAAAAATTACACGGAGTCAACCAATTAAAATAAAGCACTGCCGTAGCTTTATAAAAAAAAAACCAAAACGATGCGCATGACTGTAATTATACACTGGGGGCACAATTGTAATTTGACAGGAAAAAATAAAAACCATGGCAAAAGTGTAAATTTGAATTGAGGGCAAAGTCGTAATTTGGCTGAGATAAGAAAAAACAAAAATAATGGTAAAACTGTAAATTTAAACCGGACAAAATCATAATTTGGCTGGACCAATGAATAAGTACCAGGTAGCTGCCTAACACTATTCCCCTACTTGTTCATTGTAGTATATGTAAATGTAAATATATACAATTTAAAAAGTTATATAAAACATTATTATTATTATCACCGTAAATCAAACTTCAAATTGTAACTGTATACAATAACTACATATTTAAAAACTGTAAGTCTGAAGGGTATTAGGGGCATGGGTTGAGTCATCAATCGTCACGTATGACTATTAATGGATTGCTACACCATGCACTTGCCTCATCCACCATGTACGCATGGTGTAAACCATGGCAACCATAGGTCTCCTTTCCTTTTTCAATATTTTCTTTTCCTTTTCACAAAAATAAATTAAAATAAGAAAATAGTGGTTTTGGTCATAACCACACCCTTAAGGTAGTGGTTTTAGAAGTGGGTGACATGACGCTGATGTGAAGGATCATGGTAACCCTAAAAGTAATAACCACACCCTATAGTCTAAGTGAAATAGTAATTTCATAAACCGTGAATAATTTAGAATTTTAAAAATTGGCATTTACTATTTAGGGTTAGTTAATAATATTTGCTAGTGATACATGAACTTTTTTTATAACAGTAAATTTTCAATACCTTAAATTCACATTTACCTTGCATTGCAAGGATATAAACCCATGTCCTTACATTTGTAAAAGTAGACATGTACCACTAAACCAATAGATAATGAGTAATGATACTTGAACTTGAGTTTTAGATCTAAAATAAAAGTATGTGTAGTGCTCAAGCCCATAACTCCAATAGATATGGGCTTATAAGACACGTTACAAATGTGTAGGAAATGGGGTTATGGGGTTATATAACTTGAGTGTGTAGTGAGCTTATTGTAGGTCTCCTAATCCGTATGGATCTTCACAGAATCGTCTGTCCAACCTAGAGTGCGGAATCCCCTAGATCAGATTATCACAGAAAACCAAACAATATCAAGAACACGAACAAACACTTTCAATCCATCTTCTATTGATTATCCAACACGAATGTTTACAATCAATTCAACACTCATTAGAAATCTCTGAGCCACTCTCCGTAGATATCTCACACTCTCTCTACTAACCTCTCTAATTACTACCAAACCCTAATGCACAACATGTATATATACTACATGTCTGCATACTGGGCTTTAGACTAGGCTAGGCCATTCTCCAAGCCCATTACAACTCTAACCAAGCTAAACACAAATGCTAAGCCCAATACAAAATATCCAAAGACTAAACTATTAAACTATAGCTATTGTCACAAATATGCACCAACAGACTCCCCCTTGACAATAGCTTCATAGTGTAATTTTGTCTTCAAACATCTTGTGATCTTTTAGTCTTTGGATAGCTTCAGCTACACACAGATTCTGACATTAACAGACTCGCCCTTAGCTGATGCTTCCAATCTCCAAAACTTTCATTCGTTATAGACTAGTGAATTAGCATTCTCAGGTTAAGCTCTTATCTTCAAATTCCTCTATATCTCCCTTTGCAATGTAGTAGAAGGATCGTACCATGCATCTGCACACATTCTGCACTCCACTCTTAATATGTACTTTACTTGAATTCTACACTTTATTTTGATAACCACATTGATCTGTTTAGAAACACAAGCAAGTAACTCGAAAAACCATTAGTTCTTTTCCACATTAAAGATAAACCAATATTTTATCTCATCATGCAAAAATAACAACATGAGTTCAAACTGGGAGACTTTAAAAACAAATCTTTTATATTTTTATTTTTTGAAATAAATAACTAACGAGAAAATAAACACTTTATTTTTGTGAGAATCATCGGTAAGAAGATCATATCAGCAATATCAAACTGTTTTCACACTATTAGACAATTCTATATGTAAGTTTCATGAAAACAGTTCAAGACGATTACAAGTATTGTTTATCCACTTGAACAAACTACATGAACATTACAAGTACCATCACTTAGTGATATGTTAAAATAATTTTATACTGATATACCAGTGTGTCCCACTTCAGGACATACCCCCACGATCAAGGTATGCACAAAGATTCCTCGTAGTAGGTGAGTATACTGAAATTTATCCTTTTTGATTTACAACGTTAGATAATTGGTGATCAGGTCAGTACTTCCGTAGAACAAAGAGACCAATACCCAATGAGGGTTAGGGCAAATACCAAATTTTGGTACAAGTAATGCAATTTGCACATTTGGATGACTCTCTAGGAGAGCTTCTTCAATTTCTAGGATTTGGCATTTTAGCTCTTTTAAGATATCCTGGTTGTGCCTAGGTCAGCATATATCTGGATGCAACAGAAGGACAACCTTGATACCCCGGATAAAATAAAGATATAAAGACCTAAAACCTCTGATTTTGGCAATCTATCAACGCAAGATTTAAGGTTATAAAACCATATGCCACTGATACGTTACCCACTCATACACAGTTCATTATGTTTGTATCACCAAGGTAAGTTTATTATTTCATGGCTTTTGCCTACTGGTACATCATATCATGAAGCTGCTATCACACTTAAGCAATTTAATTTTAATTTTAGTGTGACAGTCTAACTTGCTGATGTACTATCATTTCTTCTTTTCCACACAGTGAAAACTCATTTTTGATTTTCTATTTTTTATGTTTTGATTTTAAAAAACAGTAAATTATTTGCAAAATACTTATAGAAAACAGTTTAAACTTTTCAACTTACTCCCCTTAAACTCACACACTAACTTAACTTTTTTTGACTTAGGGAAATTTTCCCCCCTAAATTTTTGTTTTTATGGAGTAAGGTTTTAAAAACAGAAATTTAAACACAAGCAAACTCCCACTTTTACCTGACACCGAAGTAAATAATTCGTTACCATGTGTAACCTACTATTCACCTCAGATGTTTTAAAGGAATAACCACTGTTGAACACATCAACAGTCCTCTTGGACATCCTACACACACTCAACAACTTAGTGAGACTTGAGAACCAAACCCTATCGGTTTTGGGTTGACCATGAATGTCAATATAACTTAATTTTGTCCAATATCCATCACACCCTACTGGTGTCTTGGATGTATTCTAAGTTGTTGAACAAGATTTATAATTTCCACGAGATCTTTTATCATGAGAGTTCCAATAAACTCTTGGATTTTCCGACCTTTGAAAATTATTATCTCAGAACCTTCTTCTCCCATAATCATAATCTGAACTTTTCAAAATTTTTCGATTATATTGAACATTTGAGTTACTAAAACCCCTATATTCGTTTCTTCTTTGAAAATTTCGATTACCAGAAGTCTGGTATCGATTTCCATATCCAAAATCTTTAATTTGAAAACAATTTGATTGACCATTATAATGACTTGATTTAGGAGAAAAATTTCTTGGATTATCAAATCTTCCTGATGTTCAAGGTTTAGATTGGAATCTCGGTTGTTTTGTCTGACAACTTGGTTTAACATTCTTATTTGTACCAACCTGATTCCCATCCTTAACCTCAACCTCAGCCTCCACTTTCTTACTCTTTTTAAACGGACAACAACTAGCTACATGTCCTTTGTTGTGACAATTAAAACAAGATCTTTTCTTAAAAACTTTCTTTCTGTTAGACCCCTTTTTAAATGTTTTGATTGTTAAGTCTTTAGTATCCTCATCCACTTTATGAGGTGTATTGTTAGACCTAACAGATTCTTTCAAAGAAACTGGACTATTCGGTATGTCAACTATTATCGGATCGACTATAGCTGGTGTAATAGGCACCAAATCTGTTAGCTCATTTTCATTTGGTAAAAATGAGTAATCCTGATCCTCAGAAGATGAAGCTTTACTAAACCCCACTCCTGTTTTATCACTACTCCTTTTCAAACCTTTCTGAATTTGAGTCCTGACTAACGAGGATTTTCCAAATTTGTCTAACTTTCCATGAAGTTCAACAATTTTGGCTTGTGCACCAGCCAAATCTGTGCACTTTTCTGAAAGCTCGTTAGTCTTATCTTTCACAGTTTCACAAGCCAAATCAATGATCTATAACAATTCATTGACTTTGCAGGTTAAACTGTTGATTTCTTGTTCATTTGATTTGAGTTTATTTAAACAATTTGACTCCTTTTTAATCAAAAGAACATTTAACTCTTTCTGTTTTTCTAATTCAGGTAACATAATTTTGTTTTGTTTCGATAGTTTGTCAACTTTACCTTGTAGTTCAGTGAAATTATGACAAGTATGACTTACAGATTGAAGTTGTACTTGTACCTTTGCTGTAAGCTCATCTGCATCATCCATGCACACTGTAGCTCTTGCATCCTTCTCACGTTCCTTCTTCTCTTCTTTCTTAGCAGTTGTTTCTTCAATCTTCACAGCTCCAATCTCAGCTAAACATGCTTGTTCACATGTACTTTGTCTTGAAGAACTCTGATAACGTTTTCCTAAAGCTTCCCACAGCTCTCTAGACAATCCATACCTATTACAAATGTGTTTCATATCAGTTGGTAAGGACATCTTTATCACTGCTAAAGCTTTCTTCTCAGCATCATACATACGTTTATCAGAGTCTTCAATCTTCTCATATGAAAGTACCAGAATTGTCCTGTTAACTCGACGTGTGGGAGCAATATACCCATCAATCATACAGTTCCACATCTTAGAATCTTCACTTTGAACAAATGCCTCAAACCTCTTCTTCCAGTCGACATATTGTTCAGCATTTATCAACTTTGGGCAATTATTAACACCCTCACTCAGATTGTTCATTCTGACCATCTTTAACACGCAGAATAATGGATTTTGGTATACCTATGTCAAAATCCAAATCTAACCTCTCTTCTGGTCCTTCTTCGTGTTTTACCGTATCGCAACGTTCAAAAATTTGTCCGAAAAGTGTGGTTACCAAATTATACCATTAGACTCATCTCGACAATACGAATCCAATGATGTATAATGTACCGTTAGACTCGTCTTGACAATACCAAATTGTATCGTTAGACTCGTCTCGACAATAGGAATTTTTTTTTTGGTTCTAAAAATCACACGAGTCTAACCGTCGGTTTGTTAAGATTGTCTATGGATCAAATTCTGTGTAGGAAAATGTTTATCTCCAGATACGTCAGCTGGTTAAGTTTCCACCTTTGTGAATACAACTCGGAACAGTACCGAATTCGAAATAGTAACTCGGATTAACAATCCGAGATGGAAACTCGGAACAGTGATCCAAGATGCTAATCCGAGATGGTGATTCAGAACAGTGATCTGAGATGGTATTAGAGATGATCCGAGATGATATTCGAGATGATCCGAGCTGATCTGAGATCAATACCAAAGATTCGAGATTCACTATTATGATCCGAGATGCTTCCTTGTTTATCCGAGATGCTTCCCAAATTATTCAAAATACACTGTGTTTATCCGAGATGCAATCTGAGATGAACATCTATGATCCGAGATACACTATTCTGATCCGAAATGCAAGTTTTCTGATCCGAGATGCTTATTCATTGATCCGAGATGCTTCTCTTATGATCCAAGATACAACTCTGATGATCCAAAATGCAAAGTTTTATTCGAGATGCCTTCCTGTTAATCCGAAATAACAATAGAAACCCTAGAACAGCCGTCAAAACTTCGAATCAGCCTTCAGAAACGTCCAAAACTTCATCTTTTCCAGCTGTTACGATTCTGAACCGAGCAAAACAAGAGCCGAATGCTCTGGTACCAATTGTAGGTCCCCTAATCTTTATGGATCTTCACAGAATCGTCTAGCCAACCTAGAGTGCGGAATCCCCTAGATCAGATTATCACAGAAAACCAAATATCAAGAACACGAACAAACACCTTCAATCCGTCTTCTATTGATTATCCAACATGAATGTTTACAATCAATTCAAGACTCACTAGAAATCTCTCAGCCACTCTCTGTAGATTTCTCACACTCTCTCTACTAACCTCTCTCTAATTACTACCAAACCCTAATGTACAACATGTATATATACTACATGTCTGCATACTGGGCTAGGCCATTCTCAAAGCCCATTACAACTCTAAACAAGCTAAACACAAATGCTAAGCCCAATACAAAATATCCAAAGACTAAACTATTAAACTATTAAGCTATTCTCACAAATATGCACCAACGGTTATCCCTTTCAACTATACATATATACGTATGTATATTTATGTGTGAGAGAGAGGGAAACAATATGACACACATATTACCGAGGGAAAAAATATTTGCCGATAGCGTCCGAAGAGCGGTGTAACCTGGCGCTATATGGCTTGATGGTAGTCAAGGACGCCTTATAGCTCTACACTACAGGTGGCCTAAGACTTTCATTACACATTTCTCATTTAATGCATGTCGAAACTTGTACTTTTCCTTCTCTTATCTTAAATAATTGCACCAACCATCTTTGATATTTTTTTCATTTATGTTTGTTAGGAATTTCTTCCTTATCACTAACTTAAAATTTTAAGCTAGTTTTTGTTTAAAAGAAACTACATGTGAAATAAAAAAAATGAAAAGAAAAGAAAGAAAAAAGAAAACGCCATAAGCTACTAAAGTGAATAGATAATTGACTTAACAACATATCTTATTCTTGATTATAGAGTTTGTTCAAGAATCTTGTTAATTAAAATTTGGATAATGTTTATTCTTAATTAAACAAATTGATGTTAATCCAAATTCAGGTTTTTGCTTGCGTGGAAAGGATTTCATCACAAAATTTGAACTCTAACTAGTGAAATTTCCTAACATGATTCTGCGAAAATTCATTTGGTATTGATATCGGTTTTATTGAGGTTTTAAAGGTACATAGGAAAAAACTGGCAGAAACAGTAATTCTAATGAAGACAACATTGATGAAAGTGGGCATTAAAAGGGAGACCCAAATATTGAAACTGCATGTGGTTGCTCTTAAACTTTTAAGGATTGCAACCCTCCTCCATAGGACGGTAAAATGGATGCTACTTGCCAACACGAAAACTATAGTTGAAATTAGTGAGTGGCGTAAAGATCAAGATGCAAATTTGTTGCACACTCATTTGCATCCAAAGCTTTATTCCAGTGGGAATTCATTAAGCAGACCAAGACAAGTTGAGATCTCAAAAGGATAAAAATGGATGATCTAAAGAAGCTAGTAATTAATAATTTATGTCCTAAGAATAAAATTGATAGAGTTGAGATGGAATTTCTAAAGCTCAATGTTGGCAGCATGACGCATCGCTAATACATTTCAAGTTTTAATGAAATGGGCAAGCTAATCCCTCACCTGGTCAACACAGAAGTGTAAATGCACTTGGGGATAAATGCTGGTCTTCCAGAGATTAGGGGTCTTTATTGTAAACTTGTAATAGTTATAGTAGTTCTGAATTTATTGTTGTTTTCTGTGTTATGGTGTTCCGGATTGGGGTTTGTCACCTAATCCGGATTTGTGAGTTTTATATGAAATTCGGACAAGGGCATGTAGTTCCCTTGTCCGAGTTTATGTTAACTCTATATGTCCGGACTTGAGCACTTGTTTTCACACACCTTGTGATTGTTTTGTTGAGTGAGATCCTAGGTTAGGTGACAAGGAGGATCAAGTTTTACATTTTAGGATTGCCACATAAAGGTCATACATTTATGAAGGCTAGTGCATTGAGGACGTATGAATCGATGGTTGAATAGAGTAGGATTGCGTATGATGATGTTATTGTGGAAGATTTTACTACTTAAGAGCGTAAGAGGAAATGGTTTGGTTTCTCTAAGAAATTTGGAAGGGATGACTCAGGGCATAGTGATAAGAAAGCCAAAGTGGAAGATTTAGTCCAGAAGTGTGAAAAGAAGCATTATAGGGAGTGTAGGATGAGTAATGATCTATGTAACAACCAACATATGTAGAAAGACAAAATACTACTCACTTGAATCCCAAATGTTATGAGGTTCCAAAACTGTGGTGGCATTGGGCACTTAGCCAAACACTATAAGAAAGGTGCTTGAAATAAGGAAGGGGAAGGCCCAGGGGGAGAACTAGAGCTTATTCCCTCAATCAGGAGACAATGAGAGACCCTGATGTTGTGTCAGGTACATTTTTTATCAATGATGATTATGCTTAGGTTCTTTTTATTCTTATGCAAGTTAACATTTTTTTATCGTTACATTTTGTGTTTTACTAAGACGTATGGTTAAGAGAACAGATGAGACCTTTGAAGTAGAGACCGCTATCAAAAAGCCTATAGGAGTAATAAAAACTATAGACAAATGTCTATCAGAACTTGTGGATTGAAAGTTTCCTGCTTGATTATTTCTCATGACCATAGGAGAATTTGATGTACTGTTTGGAATGGTTTTGCTAGCTGCACATGAAGCCCAGATAGTTTGTAGCGCAGTCACGATTACCATGAGATACTATGTATAGTTTCATCGATCATCTGTATGATTAAGGCTATAAAAGTTTATGAAGCAAAGGTGTGGAGCATTCCTAACATATGTTATCAATGCTAAAGCTGAAATGAAAGATGTTAAAAATCTACTCATGATGCGTGACTTTCCAAGGGTGTTACTAGAGGACTTGTCTTGAGTATCACCAAATCGGGAGATTCAGTTTCAGATTGACTTGTTGCCCCACGCTCAGCCCATCCCTAAGTCATCTTACCATTTGGCTCGCTCAGAAATGAAGGAACTTATGATCAAACTACAAGACCTTCTCAATAAGGATTCATCAGACTGCCCATTTCACCCTACGATGCTCCAATGCTATTTTTAAAGAAGAAAGATAATAGCATGTGAACTTATATAAACTATCGCGAATTGAACAAGCTAACTATAAATAATAAGTACTGTTACCTAGGATTGATGATCTATTCAATTAGCAGAAAGGCACTAGCTGGTTCTCAAAATAGATCTCTAGTCGGGTTTTCATACTAAAGGTTAACGAAGAGGACATACTGAAGACAACATTTCATTCACATTATAGACATTACAAATTCTGTATGACTTCATTTAGATTAACGAACACCCCCACGGTATTTATGGATTTTACAAATCAAATCTTAGACCGATCCGTTAATGTGTTCATAAAGGACATATTAATCTACTTGAAGAATGAAAGTGATCATGCATATTAATCTATATCATTTCAAATTTTTTGTTACAATTTGATTGGAAACATTAAAGAAAGAAAGGCTTTACGCAAAGTTTTCCAAGATGAGTTATTATAGAGAGAGAAAGTTAGAGAGTAAAAAGGTTCCGAGCCCATTAAATCTACCCTTTTTAGTGTAGTATTTCGAAGTAATGGTCGCAGGTTCAAGTGGGAGTCAACATCAAGAATCAACTAGTGGGTGTGTTTTTGTTGGATCTAGTGGACCCCACAAAAGAACAGATGATTGGAAAGCCAAAATAGTCTATAACATATGATTAAAAATAACAGTTCTTTGAAAAATTAACTCCTCTGAATGGCAATGACATCAACATCTACTACTCAAAGGTCTGTTAAGCTAAATTATGATTTACAAGAACTGTTGAAGATAAGCTTTGCTCATAGTCTAAGGTCTGCTAAAGAGAACCTCTATTATTGAAGATCAAAACTGTTGAAGCAAAGGTCTGCTGGACCAACAGAGGATAAAACTCATAAGAGGTCTCTTCAACAGATGCTATCAACATAGTTTATTTGTATTTCAATGTAACAGTGTTTTAGCCTAGCAGATGTTAGAGTTTTTTAGGTCGTTAGATGTCACTGTCTAGGTGACATCAACTTAGATTCCTCAATGGTTTGCTTTGTACTATAAATAGAACAGTGTCTGTACTATTCCATTTATCACTTCTTCTTGATATTTCTTGTACGAACAAATCAATTGATCAGGCTGGGGGTAGTTTGTATATATTTCATGAATATGTAAATCAAATTTATAAAAGCATATTGATGAAAACATTATCTTCATTGTTGTGATTTACAAGTTTATATTTCTGCTGCACTTATCATCTTTGTTTTATCATTTTCCATTGATTTCCATCTTTAAACTTTTACAAAAATTAAACTCATATCCTAACAATTGGTATCAGAGCTTGATCAATCAAATTTGATCTTTTCAATTTGATATAAACAGATCAGCTCTCATTAGTGATTCATCTATTCGTTGTATTGAAACAGAGTAAAAGTTTATTACAAAGTTTTTTAAACAAAAACCCGTTTGTAAACAATCATAAATGTCTCAAAATCCACAAGATCCACACAACACTAGCACTATGTATAAACCTCTGATACTAGTCAGATCGGAATATAATATCTGGCAACATCGGATGGGTCAGATACTTGCACAACAAAACACAGGTTGCTGGAAATCGGTTATCTTCGGACCAAATGTTCCGATGGTACCAAGTGGTGAAGACCCAGAAGTTCAAGTCCCTAAAAAGATTGAAAACTACTCCGAGCAAGATTTTCAGAAAATCGAGCTAGATGCAAAGGCATTTAGTATCGTAGCTACGACTTTGCCAAATGATATCAGTTGTGCAAAGAAGGAGTTGTGTGATGCTTTGAAGGAGCAATTCGGTGGGAAGAGGAAGTTATCAAAAACAATCATGAAGTTTTAAACCAACAGTATGAAACATTTTGTCATGTTAAAGGAAAATCATTAACTTACCAGTTCGAAAGGTTTAGTTGTCTAATAAGTGAATTAAAACTAGTTAATGTTAATTATCCTAATTCAACCTTAATAACCGATTTCTTAGATCATTACCAGATAAATTGGACACTATTGATTTTGTAATAGAAACTCTGTCGGTTTCAAAGAGATGAGTTTGACTCAGCTTCATGGTAGGCTCTTAACTTTTGAGAGAGGGCTTAACAAGAAAAAGAAGCTTCAAGAGTCAGGAAAAGTTACAGCACTTTTTGGTCAAGAAGAAAGCTCTAGTGGTAGTAAGGATCTGAGTTATGATCATTTTGTTGACATTAAATCTTGTGGAAGTTTTAACTTTGACTCTTACTCACCCAATTATGTGTCACACCCCTGGTCGTAGCGGAAGCGTAAGCGTGTGACTATGAGGTAATCATCGCATCCAATTAAGTTAACAAGTATAAATCAACAATGATGCCATACCAATATAAATTTGCATTCCAACATTTACAACCAACCAAAAGTAATTTCATAGTTTTCACTTATTTCACCTTGTCATCATAAACGTAGTTTAAAATACATTACTTCAAAATAGAATATTGTTTTGGTCATAAATTCATAATGAGGTTTTGGCCCCTATATACCCATACTAGGTTGGGATATAAGAGGCAAATCCTCAAAAAGATGGCACTCGTTGTCATGTCATTTCTCATAACACGAAATGTATCACCAGCTCATGCCTTGTGCCCTGAAATACATGTAATTTTAAAATGTCAACAAGATTTGGCGAGTTCATGTAGTTAATGTTTTCGTATAAAATGTCATCCATTTAACCCAGTAATGAAATATGAGTATGTTATTACCAATCATAGAGTTTAAGGATCTATCAGTGTGTCGCGAGCACCCTGACATATGTGCCATAAGTAAGTAACCAACCTGAGACAACTTGACATCATTGGGATCACAAAAGCACTCCTAAGGGTTATACCTTTGGGCCTAGCCCATGTATTATATGTTTGTGTAATTGGGCCTTGCACATGTCTTTTATATAATGGGCCGAGCCCAATTTATTTCCAAGAGTCCAAATGTTATAATTCTTACACTTATTAATTTTTGCTAAGTATAGATTTTTAAGTATTTATATACTTTCATAAAATCACTTAGTAAATTCTTATACACTTTAACTTTCCGGATTTTGATATCGTTAATACATATATACATTAAGCATCTAAAATATATTATTTTAGACATGTTGTCGTTTAATATATACCTTTTCGCGTGGAAAATCGCCCAACGTCGTAGTAACTCTTCATGTTGGCGATTTGTTCGTTGGTCGACGACGCGACGGTGTATCGTGTACATTCGCCCATCGTCCGCATTACTATGTTCGTCCGATCATTGTTTCGACATATTGTAAAGTGTATGTGCTTTATGTTTTCTACACTTGGCAATTCTTCAAGTGTTTGAAGTATTTGTATAAGTTGGGCATTTTGTGGTATATACCCTAAGCTTCTAGATACATACATATACATATACATGTATTCACACATAAACCTTCGGTGACAAAATATGTATATATATATATTTGTTTTTATTCCCACAAATATATATATATATATGTAAGAAATACTTATTTTTAACTTGTAATATATATATATATATATTATGTATATACACTTGTTAAACTCTTGGATGATTAAGGTTTAACCCTTGTCATTAAAACTTCCTTAATGACGGTTTAGGTCACTAATCGTGTTTAGTCTCATTAATCACCCTGTTAATCATACTTTAATCGCGATTAGATTTTTAGAAAATTTCGCCATAGTTTTCCCAAAACTATGGCGTTTTCCACGTTTAAAAAACCTATTTAAATCAAGTTTAAACCAATAATCAAGATCAATTCTCAATTCAAGATCACATATCACTTTAGTAAGCTTTATTTACAACTTATGCATCCTCATTTTCCATGATTTTTGTAAATATATTCTTACTACTTTTCTTAAAAACAATGAGATCTTTGTATATTTACTAGAACCTTTAAGTCACCATTTTTAGTTACACTTTCAAATCATTATTTCCACTTTAACCTCCTTTGTTTACTACACTTTTTAAGATGGTTATAACTTAAATCATGGTGTCTATTTCTCATAAAAATCACACATGTGTAATAAAACATTTTTAAGTTGTACCAATCTTCATGGATCATGAGGTTGATGATCTTGTTTAGATTTAAACATCATCATGTTTAAATCATCATTTATATTGTTATACATACAAGATCATCCATTTTAAACACCTTACTTTATCATAATCATGGTAACTAGTTAACACTAAAGCACATAATCAACACATAATAAGCTTTATTTAGTGGATTATGATGATGAGATTATGGTTTTTAAGTTGTATTTTCTTTACTTTCAAGATGATCAACAAGTACTTCCTTAAACTAGACATTATAAGAAGCTTAAATATGAAGAAAATTATCTTACAAAGTTGCTCACGATTAGTGAAGATTAGGAAGAAGATGAAGCTCCAAGAAAACCCTAATGATCCTTCATCCTTGCAAGCACTTTGGATGATCTTGAAATGTCCTAACTAAGCTTGATTTGGTGTTTTAAAGTTGCAAAATGGTGGATGATGGGGGTGGTGGTTTGAGCCGTGGGGAAGAGGGAGGAGAGTTGTGTGTGTTTTGAAGGTGTAAAATGATGAGAATTTGTGTAGTTGTTATATAAAAAAATATCATGTATCACCAACTTTTCAAACCATCAACATAAGATCTTACACCATGCTTCTAATTTCATTTTTTTCAACACAAATCAAGTGGGTGTGGGACCCACTTGAATCTGCCAAAAGTGAGGGGGTTAAGTGTAATTATATTTATTAACATGTGATGAAATGTTAGATATTTAGGTAATTATCTTAAGTATGATGATTAGGGGTTCATCTTGTATCATTAGCAAGTAATTAGGGTTTAGGGTGTTAATCAATGTTAATTAGTCCTCTTGCCTAATTAGTATTAGTTTCGGATAACGAAAACGTGACTAGTTCGCTCATTGGTACGATATCGGCTAATATACGAACTCTGTTATTTCGTATCGGAAGCTTTGGTTTTCGACCATCATAAGTGCCATGGCGTTTATTTAGGACACTTCCAACCTAGAAATATGCTTAACTACTTTGCTAGTCGAATATATGTTGAGTTAGGATGGCCAAAAAGCTCTTCGTCTAATTGTTCGCTCGATATCAACACTTATATATTTTGTCGTCGAACATTTCCGGAAGTTGTGTTTCCGTGACCTCAAGGTAGTTGAAAGGACTTCGAGTCCCAAATGAAGCTTAACTAGTTCTCTAGACGAATCTATGAGGCTACCGGCCATTAAAATTTTCATGGGTTCGACAATCGATTGCTTTCCGGTCGAGTTGTACACTGTTTGCCGTATGACCGGAAAACGATGTCTTTTATGTATTTCTGCTATTCTCATATTGTTTTAGGGTGTTCAACATTGTTTAATTATAATTTTGGAATCCGGAAAATACCGAATTAATGTTGCGGACAAACTGAAATGGTCGCCTTTTTGGTCGACACGGACAATTTTGTAATTTAGCCGTTATACCGGAAAGTTATGCATTTTTGAAATAGGTGTTCCCACATTAGTGTTTATATATATATATATATATATATATATATATATATATATATATATGGACTCAATTATGGCTTTATCATCTCGTTGTTCGTTGTTCTATTTTGTTTTAGCAGTTTTGCTGACATGAATAGTGCAACCGCGAATAGTGCGCTCAACACTTTCTACCAACACTTTTAGGGCATTGTTTGGTTTGTTTCGCGTTGTAACGGAAACCAGTATATGTTATGATCTGATTTACTTGTCCTAATACTTGTGATATGACGTACAACTCAGTTACGAAATCAAATTACGATAAAATGCATGAGAGTGTGTAATACAAATAGTGATTATATTGTACGGAATTACCGGTTATTTGCCATTTGTCACATTATGCTTTTAGAGCAAATGGGGAAAACCAAGTTTCTAACAACTTCTCTTTTGAGTTAAATGATCTTCAACATTTTGACCCCACTGATTTGGAAGAAATGGACAACTTGCACCAATTTGCTTTGCTAAGTGTCAGAACTAGCAAATTTTACAAGAGAACTGGTAGAAAATTCCCAGGGTTGCATGGGGGGTTAAAAGTTCGATTAGGTAAATCTAAAATCAAGTGTTACAAGTGTAATGGGTTAGGTCATTTTTCTAGAGAGTGCAGGAGCCAAACAAGTGGCCCTATTATGACACATCCAAGTCCTAGACCTCAAAACACTCAATACACTGTCCATTATTCCCAATATATCCCTGCTCCACATATGCAAAGCATTGCTCACTTTGCACACCCTTCAACCACTATTCCAGTACAGTATGACCAAACTACTGTTCCATAGATATAATATGTTCATGCCCTAGTTCCCCAGGTCCAAGTGCAACCTACACCACAAGCTATACAAACCTCTGCTCCTGTAGAGATAGTAAACAGAGCTTCTTTACACAAGGCTTTGTTGATTGGAGTAGCTTACCTGAGGAACTAACTGATGAAAATTCTGCTCTAGTTGCCAATTCTGAAAAGAAAACTGATGATATTTGTTTTATGGTACTAGACACTATTTTGGAAGGGGTTCAGTCTGAGGAAGTGGTGTCCAATATTGATGAGGTTTGGGGAAATGTTGCAAAAGATGTTTCAGAAGAAAAGGTTGGTGAAGAACAAGTTTTTGAAGATATGGTTGGTGAAGAAATAGATCCTCTGTCAGACCCATGGGATTCCAATGTTTTTGAAGGATAGTGTGATTGTGCCATGATGGCTGCTGCTAAGGTATCACCTCAAGTCCTTAAAGACTTATGTTTAGACAAATGTATTATTGTTTTACCAACATTAAAGAGATGAATGAAAACCTTAGAAGCAAGATCTTAGATGATGAAATACAGTTTGAAAAACTTGTTAAAGAGTTTCAAAACTATTAGAAAATGAAAATGAAATCAGCAGTCTTAAACATGAATCAAGCATAACCAAGGACCAACTTCAAACAATGATCGAAAAGTATCGAAGTTGTAAAAAGGAGCTTGAATCTACCCAGATCACTTGTGAGACATAGGTAGAGTCCTGCAAAGGTTATGAGTTGATGGTAGAATCACAAATTAAAAGCAATGTAAAATTTGGCATAGGTTTCTAGAAATAAATGACCAAGTTTCTTAAAACTCTGATGTAAATGATTGTGGTTTGGTTGAAATTATTCCAATAAACTTGGTTGGTCAAGAAATTTAAGTCACGAACCAAATGGTAAGAAAACTGTTTTAGAAAGACCAGAAGGATCCTCAACTTTTGAGGAAACTGAAAAATATCAATTCAAACTTACCTAGATGGATGAGTGTGACATTCTTGAAAACTTCAAGCCAATGGATTTATCAACCATTGAAGGTGTAAAAGCACCCAAAGTTAATATTATTCCCTTGAAAGACCTTCCTGTAGATGTTGTAACATCTGCTAACAAAAAGGTTGAAAAAGGGAAGAAAAGAGAAAAAGTATCAAAATTGTTTTGTGACTTTTGTGAAGAAACAAATCATGTTACCAAAAATTGTTTTCTTTTAAAAGCATATGATATAAACAAGAAAGTGTGATACTTGACGCACCTCACTATATCATCTATGGCAAGAAAAATCATAAAACTCAAGAGTGTGTTTATATCAAAAAATTTGATGTCAAAAGAAATTAGTATAAAACAAAAACACTTGAGCGTTCACAGGGTAAAATTGGAAAAGAAAATTCCAAACAGACCTTTGTCCTAGTCCAAACATCTGTTACCAAACAACTAAATAGAACCTCTGTTCCTAGAGAAGTCAAGGTAACAAATGCACCACCAGCAAACAAATTTCCAAGAGGATATGGCCAACCAGTTTATAAGAGTGTGCCACTTGGTTATGAGATATATAAAAGACCTTCAAAACCAAGGATAAACAAGCATCCTCATGGTTATAATCATCTGACAGGATATGGTTCACAACAAATGTTTCAAAAATCTGTTCAAAACTCTGACCATTCTCCTGGACTTGAGGCTCGAATATCTGTGACCCATCCAAAGCCTTTTTGGCTTTGGAAACTCACCTAAACTAACATCTTACTCATGTGTAGGGAGCTTCTACTTGCCCTGATAGTTTATGGTATGTAGATAGGGTAGGCTCCAAGCACATGATAGGATGTAGATCCTTTCTCAAAGATTTTCTAGCACATGAAGGGGGTGATATATCATTTGAAAACAATTCAAAAGGGAAGGTGTTAGGGTCATGGATAGTCCAAGCAGGGAAACTCAAGTTTGAAAATGTCAATCTTATTGACAATCTTAAAAGTAATCTTCATTATGAGTCTCAAATGAGTGAAAAAGGCTATGGGTCATTCTTCACTAAGAAAACTTGTAAGATTGTTAGGCTAGAAGTGGTGAAAAAGAATGAAACTATCATAGCTGAGAGCAAAG
This sequence comes from Scalesia atractyloides, assembly GCA_947069175.1. Taxonomy (NCBI): domain Eukaryota; kingdom Viridiplantae; phylum Streptophyta; class Magnoliopsida; order Asterales; family Asteraceae; genus Scalesia; species Scalesia atractyloides. The sequence continues at coordinate 44,038,828 of CAMTDV010001632.1, forward strand.
CATATCTTGTTGCTCACAGGAGTGGCAATGTGTATGTGGTAGATATGTTGAAGGATGATCTATTGACTAATGCCTGTCTGTTCTCAGTTGATTATAACAAAGAAACATTACTATGGCATAGAAGACTTGGTCGCATAAATCTCAAAACTATCACCACACTCTCAAAACATGGTCTTTTAAAAGGTCTTCCACCAAAGCTGTGAGAGGGGATCGGCTCTCCTCCATGAGCACCGGACCGACTTGACTCAGCTAACAGAGGCGGGATTCATTGCTAGCGAGTTAGACAAACAAACAATCAAGTATGTTGCTTAAACGCCTTTACTTCGTATATTGATATACGTGAAAAGTTATAGACGAATAAACAAATGAACAGGGTTTCACCTTATCACATACCAACAGTTGATAACACAACACTCAAGCTCCACTATTTATAGGCCAACATGGCTCGCACAGGAGTGAGGTTATTGGCTCGTGCGAGTGGTGCCTCGTACGAGTGACAAGGTGTCACTCGTACGAGCCACTGTAGCTCACTCGTACGAGCCATCAAATATACATATAAAAATGACAAATATAAGCCCTATACACACAACCGACATATCCTAGACGTAGGCAATAGACATTGTGCACCAACAAACTCCCCCTTGGATGTTGCCGCAGTCTTGGACACTTCAAAATTTTCTTCAAAATTCTTCAAAAGTGTTATTTATCGTCCAAAGAAATATTTCGGTGGCCTGCGACGCTCCTCAGATGATATCGGCGTTTGGTCTGTAGGGGAGGCTGATTATACGTGTTGCCAAAATGAAAACTTCTCAGCGATGCAATCCTTGCTCTCTCAGCAATCCTAGCAACACTCTTCTCCTTTATTCGCTGCTCTTTTTCTTCAAGCTTTCTCCAAGAAGTGTTCCATGTTTTACCTGAATGTATATCATTAGCATAAGATACATTAACAATCTTCTGGAATTGTAAAGCCTTCTCTTTGTCTTTTTCTTCATAACTAATCTTTACATAGAATAGCCATTCAATATCTTTCTTAGAGCAGTTGACTAGCCACATCGGGTCTAGTACTCGAATACCACGCCATAAACCGTAGATTCGCTTGTGCGCAATGATGGATTCGGATAATTCTTCTGTTATTTTCCAAGAATCTTCATCTAGTTGGACACAAATTACAGCTTCGCCTATGCTCGAGTCATAGTGCCACCATTTGAATATCTTACGAAAATCTTGTTCCATTCTGATCAAAGGCATATTCTTCATTACTCGTGGCCTTTTCACAATCAACGTAACATCTTTCTCCTTTGTTACTGGATCAATCTTGGTAATTTTTTGGGGATATGCGGCTTCCAGCGTTTAAAACCGTGTGTAGCTTCAAGCTTTATCAATTTCCACGGTCGCTGGTCATGAAATTTCATCTTCAGATTAATCATCTTAGTCTCCACAAGCTCTTTTATATCCCAGGATGGCAGGGTCTTTATGTCGCTTAAGTATCGAAAGTACTAGAGCCCATATTCCTTCTTTATAGCATAAACATCTAATTCCTCGATCTAACCCCAACTATGTATATCCCCAAAAGAAACATCAGCATCGCGAGTGAAAAATGCTAGGAGGCGTTTGAATTTACGCTCCTCATGTAACTCTTTAAACCATAGTTTGCGCATCTCAGCAATCTCCTCTTTCGATAGACGTTTAGGCATTGATCCTTGCTTCACAGCCTCTTCCACTTTACGTTTCATCAGATCATCATTTTCGGCTGAGAACATTTCATTAAAGGTTGGGAAGTCATCTGTACCCTCACCGGCATAATTTGTAGTATCATCGTCATTGGAATCATCCTCCACGACAATCTTATCATAGTTATGTGCTTTAGAAATATGCTCGAAGAGGTAATCTTCAGGCTGGATAGCACTAATGTCTTTGAGCTCGTCTTCGAAGTCAAATTCAAATGATTCTTCATCCACACCTAACATCTTTGCAACCTCTTCCTTCATATAATTGTGGATAAATTCTCCCTCTTCCACATCGTGTTCCAAGTATAAAATCCTTGGTTTAGGCACAACAGGAACAGTTGACATAGAAGTCACTATGAGAATTCCTGTCTGCTGAGAATCCTTCAAACCATCATACGGCTCCCCCTGACCTTGGTCATCATCAAATTGGTTGGCCAAATCATCCAAGTACACAGAATCAATATCATCATTCATTCCAAAATCTGTTACAAGAATACCCGAAGCTCCCTGATCACTATCATCATTCTTTCTATCACTATCAGATTTCTTCTTCGATGCATCACCTGCTTCGTCTAAGTCCTCATCATCTTTCTCAAGATTTTCATAAAACAAATAAATCTCTGCATCAATCTCCTTTATCATATTTCTTTTCTTCAACAACTCTCGATGTTTCTCAGAAAGAGTTTGACATGTCAATTTCCACATCCTTTGGTTTTCCTATCAACACAAAATTCATCATTTGCGCATACACAACCACATCAGAAGGTACTAGCTCAGATTCAGCTTCTAGCATAGCTTTTTCTTTCACAGGATCCTCTCCATCCTTTTCTTTCCCTTTGCCTTGAGCATCGGACATCTCTTTGGCAATTCGCTCACGTTCGGCCACCCTTTCTCTTGCGTCCTCTTTCTCAATCTCATATTTCGGCTGCAAGATTAATTCCGAGCTTTTTGATAAGAATTTTCTGTAATAAGCTCATCTGTCTCTGATTCTTGATGCGTTCTTCGTCATATTCCATCATTTGCTTTCATAAGTTTTCATTTTCTGACACAAAGCTTGCTAATACAGCATCAAGACTCTTTCGGTCTTCTTCCATATTCTTTATGCGCTCTTGCAGCTCAACAATATTTACGTTGCTCAACTTGACTTGATTTGCCAACTCTGTCAACCTCGAGTCACTGAACATATCTGCAGAAACTCTTCGACCCCAAAATATCTCCGAAATCAAAATCGAATTGATCTTCTAACCGTGAACCCTTTGAAAATAGAGGAGGAGATTGATTCGTATGAGGTTGAGGGGTCGGTTATGGAGGTGATTGTGGAGATGGTTGTGGAGGTGGTGATGGTTGTGGAGGTGTTGGCTCAATAGTAGATGCTTCAGCAGCTTTCTTCTTCGGTTTACGTTTTGATCGAGCTATTAGAGAGTCAATCTTTCTGGATGCTTGCCTCTTTAAACGCTTTGTCGTTCGCCTTTTTGTTGTCTTGACAACTGGAGTATCACTGTCAGAATCTGATGGTACATAAGTAGTATCATCCTCTCATGTCTCTTTTCTTTTACTGTCCTCAGATTTTTGACTTACTTTAGCCAACCATTCCAACTCTCTCTCTCTCTTTTCTCGTACTCTTTCCCTGGCAATCCTATCCTCAGAATCAGTGCTCGAGGAGGATGCCTCTTCATCTTGACCAACACCACTGCCAAACGCGTGTTGCTCTATGTCAACAGCAATTGTTTCAATGTTCTCTTCAGTTTCTGGCTCATCGATCAAACTTGGACTAGCAGATGCCCGTTTCTTTTGTGGAGGGGCAGAGGAGGAGGATGTGGCTGCTTGTTTTCTCTTTGTTCCTTTGCTCCCCTTTTTATCTTCTTTGGTGAACCAGGCGCTTCTTTTAGATACAAACCCATTTAACGCTTCAATCTCTTCATTCTCATCTCCACTATCATCTTTTCTCCATTTTCCCTTTGGCGGTGCAACATAATCTTTGTCTATGATAGCCCCAAAAACTGGCTTGGGATTAGGGAAGGCTTTCAAATGAAGATTAATCTTTTTCAATCTAGAAACATCCATGTGCTCTAGCCTCAGAATATCTTCTTTCTTTTTCTTTAGGTTTGTGTGGAGATGATCCAGCAGCATCTGTACAAACCTTGGGTATTGAATGAATTTTTCTCTCTGAATATTTTGTACCATCTGCATAAATACAAGCCTCGAGAAGTTGTACGGCAAATTGAGGATTAGTGTTGTAATCATGCACATTTGGTAATCCACCAAATCGTCAATACCTCCTTTTTGGTGACTCGGAGCATGAATAACACAGTGAGCAATATATCTTAAAGGTGCGCTCAGATTACCCTTCTTGAATGGTGCTGCGTTAATGTATACTGCATATCCCATCCTATAGAAGCACCCTTGACCATATATTTAGGAAAACCAGTTGGTCTTCTGCTCGGTCCTTGAATTCTAACACTCTTCGGATCAAACCTTCTGTGATTTTCACTTGAACGTCTTCGTTGTTGATCCTCACTGAAGAAACTATAGCATTTTGTTCTTTATCATATTTTGCGGCATCCCAAAAGTATTCAACGTGCAATCTATAGGCCGTGTGTTTGACAGTTAAGGCCTTCGTGATTGGTAGTCGACTCAAAAACTCAAGTACTTCTCTATAAGCTGCGATCTTTGGAATATTATCGTCTAATAAGCAGCATATATTGTGGAATGGAGAAAGCGAAGACTTCTTGACCTCCGCACACAAAAATTTCCAACACTTAGCAAATTTTCCAAACTTTTCAAAATTTTGACACTCATACGAGTCACCATTCGTACGAGTCAGATAACACTTAACAGTTTAGGTGCAAGTCTGAACAAACCCCCTCGTACGAGTGACTCCTCGTACGAGTCAAATTGATACTTAACAATTTTAGGTTTGAACAAACTCGCTCATACGAGTGACTCCTCGTACGGGTCAAAGAATTTCATAACATTAAGAATTACTCGTACGAGCGATCATTCGTACGAGTCATGAATCGCACAAAATAACCCCTTTCAAACCGAACTTAAAACGTGTAAATTTTAACAAATTGAATGATGATTTAGAGGCTAAAAGGGCCGATTCATAGTCGCACAGAGTCACAAATGTGACTCATGCAAGTGAAAGCCCCTTTTATATGCGCCAAGTCGTACGAGTCATCATTCGTACGAATGAGCTTTGATCACTCGTACGAGTAAGATAGTTACTCGTCCGAGCCAGTTTTCTTCACATTGTAACTTTTTGATTTTTTGTGAAATTATCTGTTTTCACGACCCACTCAGTTAGCCGAGTCCAAGTTAATGACCCCAGTTAATCGATTTTCCTACCAAGTCCAAGTTAATGACCTTGGTTGACCGTTGTTTGACCAAAATAAATTTCTTTCATAAAATTGAAGTTTCAAGTTAATGAACTCTGCGACGTTTCAGAACACTCTTCATTTTTAGATTAGTTCCCAGCCCGTGATCTTCAACTATCCTTCAACAACTGTCGCTTTGACTTGGAATAACGGTATTTTCATCATTGGTAAATAGAAATCTTTTTGTGTTTTTCAAAGTTTTGCTAAAAAAACTGAAAATCTTTTTGGGTTTTTTCTGAAAAGAGAAATAAGGTAAATATAGACGTATTTATAGACATATTTTAGTGAGTTTGTGTTAGAGAATCACATTAGTTATTTAGACAAATCACATGTACCGTTGATCTTTTTAATAATTTTAAGGTCCATAACAGATTCACTTATATTGCCAATGTACTGATCCGTTTAAACTTCTACACATTTCTCAATTGTTTTCAACATATGTTAGGTAATTTTAAGGAACATGAACTAACTGTGTTTCCCATCTCAGAATATACTCCTGTATCAAGATTCCCAGAATTTCATCTCACAGGTGAATATATCTAACTGGTATCTGTAAATGGGGTGAATTGCGAGACCTTGAGAGCTCAGGTTAGTATTTCCATACAGAGAAAGAGATGAAGGCTCGACTTCAGGTGGTATTCTCTTAAACGATTAAATACCCCAGATATCAATTAAATATAAAGACCTAGTATCACAGAATCTGGTATTCTCTAAAACGAAATTCCAGAGTACTAAGTCCATATATCCAAGAGATGTCAACCCACAAATTACTCAGTTTTTCTGTTAAGTTTATATCTTGAAGAACAATTTACTGAACGTGTGAAACCTATTGGCACATCATCAGTAAGACCCGTTCAATTACCTGTTTAAATTGTTCCATTTCTTTAGCATACTGTGATAGTCCGCTGATGAAATATGATTCCCTCTTTTTCACAAAAACTCTTTTTGTCCTTTTTTAATGTTTTTGTATTTTTCACAACTTTTCTCCCCCTAAAATCAAAAACATATTTTTGGGTTTTTGTTTTGAAGAAATCAAGAAAAGTATTTACGTAAAAACATATGTCATACCGATGAGAATCATGTTAGTCCTCGTCATCCTCGAAGTCAACCTCATTTCCATCCCCTGATGTCAGATTACTTAAACCATTTAATTTCAAAAGATTTTTAAATCTTGATCTATCAAAAGCTTTGGTGTAAAAATCTGCTTTTTGGTCATCAGTGCGGATTTTTTCAATTCGAACCAACTTTTCTCGTAACAATCACGGATAAAGTAGTGTCGAATTTCTATGTGTTTAGTGCGTGAGTGCTGAACTGGGTTTTTAGTGATATCAATAGCCGCCTTGTTATCTACATATATGGGTGTGTCAAGAAATTGCAGTCCGAAGTCTCTCATCTGTTGTTGTATCCAGAGTATCTGGGAACAACAGCTGGATGCTGAAAGTATTCAGCTTCACACGTAGAGAGAGCGACCGTGGTCTGTTTCTTGCACCGCCATCTTACCAAACTGGTTCCGAAGAACTGGCAACCAGCCATTGTAAATTTGGCATTGAGCTTGCAACAACTAAAATCAGAATCTGAATAACCCGCGAGATTGAAGTCGTCATGTCGAGGATACCACAAGCCGGTGCTTAGACATCCTTTCAAGTAGCGCGTAATTCTTTTGACTGCTAACAAGTGTGAATCTCTTGGATTTGACGGATAACGGGTGCACAGGCATGTAGGATACATGATATCAGGTCTTGAAGCTGTGAGATACATCAAGGATCGATCATGGAGCGATATAATGTTTCATCGACTTTGACTCCATGAACGTCTGGACAAATGTTGTGGTTTGTGGCTAATGGAGTTGATGTTGGCTTAGTTCCTGTCATGTCAAATTTCTCTAACACGTCTTGAACATACTTCGTTTGGTGAATGAAGATGCCATCAAGTAATTGTTCAACCTGAAGTCCTAAGAAAAACTTCATCTCCCCCATAGCACTAATTTCGAACTTCTTTTTCATGACTTCCTCAAAGTCTTTACACAGCTTATCATTTATCGATCCAAAGATGATATCATCCACATAAATTTGTACGATACTCAGATGTCCATCCACTTCCTTGGTAAAGAGGGTATTGTCTACTGTGCCTCTAGAGAAACCGTTACCCAGAAGATGTTTGGAGAGTGTCTCGTACCAGGCTCTCGAGGCCTGATGTAGTCCGTATTTGTTCAATAGATAAACCTTATCCTTGTGTATCAGATCGACAAACCCTGGTGGTTGGCCGATGTACACCTCCTCGTTTACCTTTCCGTAAAGGAATACAGATTTCACATCCAATTGGTACACCTTAAAACCTTTCCACGATGCAAAGGCCAAGAAAATGTGGATAGCTTTAAGACGTGCGACAGGGGCGTAGACTTCATTGTAGTCTATCCCTTCTTGCTGATGGAAGCCTTGGACTACGAGCCGAGCTTTGTTTCGAACCACAATACCTCTATCATCTCTCTTACACTTGAAGACCCAACGAGTATTAATCTTTTTATGATGATCAGGTAGGTCAACAAGCTTCCAGACACCAAGTTTCTAGAATTGCAGCAACTCTTCTTACATTGCATCCACCCAACTTTCTTCCTTTATAGCGTCTTTCTAGCTTCCTGGTTCTACCTGCGAAACAAAACAACTTTAAGAAAGTCTGGTTTGTAGTGGAGCAACTTTTGTATAAAAGCAACTTAGATCCTTATTGATCTGATTTCGAGTTTTCACTCCAGTTTGTAAGTTGCCAATAATATTCTCTAGCGGATGGTAAGGTAGTATCCTTGGCATCACTTCGCTTGGAACATCTACTTGACTTTGCATATTTGTGACAACTTCATCAGCAACCTGTTCAGAGGATGTAGCTTCATTTCTGTTATTAGATTCATAAGCTTGAGTGTTTAAAAAGCTTTGAATTTGCTTTGATCCTTCATCGCAACTGGCTCCTCCATCATCAAAAGTAGGTTCTCGATTAGAGTCGGCATCAATTGGTTGATGGTCAGATGGTTCGGCAGCATTCAAGTCTGGTAGATTTACCGATTCTTGCTGAGTATTGCTCGGACCTACTTCAGAAGAGTTAGAGACAGGTAGTGATGGGAAAACACCAACGGTCTTGAAACTTGCTCTTGATTGGAGATTTGATGCTGTTAAATAGCATAAAAAGTTCTTCTTCTGAAGGTACTCTGGTAGGTCGAAAGAATTCCACAACCCGTCGTAATTGAACAGCCACGGATCACCAGGTTTCTGCATAGGCATGGTATATCTTTGACAATCAACATGTTGTGCAAGAATAACCTAGTTTAGACTCGCAAGAAGACTCTCTTTTGCGGACTAGCATAGCCAACGAAAAATCCTTACAAGGATTTGGCCCCCAAATTTACCGTCCGGGTCTAAAACAGTACACAGCGATCCAAATCGTTCCAAAAATGTTGGGTTCGGCTTTCGATAGTTCAGTAGCTCAAAACATGTCTTGTTGTGAGGCTTAACTGTCAAAACACGGTTAAGGGTGTAACACGTAGATGCGACTGCTTCACTCCAGAAACTAATTGGAAGTTTTGAATCAGCGAGCATGTTCTTGCAGTCTCAATTAGGGTGCGATTCTTAGGTTCAGCTACTCTATTTTGTTGAGGAGTATATGGAGCGCTGAATTCGTGAAGAATACCCTTATCGTTGTAGAATTCGAGCATTCTCTTGTTCTTGAACTCAGTTACATTATCACTGCGGATTCTCTTGATTGGCAAGTGATATAGGTTTTCCAGCTTCCTAAAGAGAATCATAAGACTATCAAACGTTTCATCTTTACTCTCCAGGAAGAAAACCCATGAGAATCTTGAATAATCATCTGTCACGACTAGGCAATATAGATCTCCAGAGATACTTTTCACGTTCACTGGCCCAAAGAGATCCATATGAAGCCTTTCTAGTGGAAGCTTGATAGAGTTAAATAGCTTTCTCGGGTGTAATTTCTTATGCTACTTCCCCTTTTTGCAGGTAAGACAATCATCCGATAACTGAAAATTCTTGAGATTAACTTCCTCCACTAGGTCGTTATGCACCAAATAGTTCATCTTTCGCAGGTGAATGTGCCCCATCTTATGATGCCATAGGATTGACTCTTTCTCGGTAGCTTTAGATATAAAGCATTGAACCTTCTTTGACGTAGTGGATGCAACGCTCATGTCTAAGACATAAAGATCATTTTCTCGTGGAGCGCGCATGAGGATTCACTCCTCGGGAATTTTGAATCCCGGTTTGAGAATTAAGCATTCCTTGTTGTTGAAATAGGTAGTGAATTTCTTGTCACAGATTTGCGATATGCTAAGTAAGTTGTTCTCAAGCTCAGCTATATAGTTCACTTTGTCGAAAGACACCACTCCAGTTTGTGAGAATACCTTCATCCACGATGCTTCCTCCCTGTGTTCCAGCAAACCCAACATATCCTCCCTGGATAGCTTTTACGTCGTATAACAACGCAAGCATCATCGTCATGTGTCGAGAAGCTCCACTGTCCATAATCCACTTTGAAATAATTGAGCTCGGGAGCCCCGCACACATGAATAAGAATACTTTAGACAGAGAAACCCAAGCCTTTTAGGTCTTGGGTGGGTTTAGAATATCAAATTTTGGAACTTTGATCTTAACATCATGTTTGATTTCTGATTTAGCTGGAATAGGTGTTTTCATTTCTACTAAGGATGGTTTGATTTTTGCTACCCAAGTTTGTGTTTTCAGAACTGCCTTTTTAGAATAGAAGTTTGAATCCTTTTGACGATTCTTGGTAGAAGTTTTACCAAACTCAAATTTTGAATAATGTTGAATTGTTGATGTCACCTTTATTGGATTCATTATTTCTTTTTTAGAATTTTTTTTGGTACAAACTTGGGTGCTTTTTGCTTCACATCTTCTGTAGATCTGCTTGAGTTGTAAACAGGTTTTGGATTTCTTTGAGAACATTATCGTGTAATATGCCTAACATTGTTACATTTGTAGCATCTCATGCTGTCATTTCTAACAGACGAATCCAAATCCTATTTTCTACTCTCCTTTCCTTTTTAAATTCATCGTTGGATTGTTTACCAATGCTCTCTTTTTCTTTTTTTGTGTTTGTTCCATAGACAATCAATTTTCTTTGTAAAGTTCAATTTTGAAACTTGTTGTTCTTTCTTTGCTTTGATAACCCAAACCTGCTCTCCTGTTTTCAGGATAGTCCTTGTCCTTTTGATGGTGATTTTTGTAAACACATTTTGATTTAGAATAAAATGATGTGTCTTGTTTTTCTATATCAGAATGACTGACTTCAACTAGCTTAAACAACTTATCAACTCGATCTAGATTAACCTTCTGAATTGGAAAATCCTCATCGGAATATAGTTCATTTTGTACACAACTACATTTGGATCATTTTTAAACTATTTTCTGATGATACAACATCCAGTTCAGATTTTTCGAGATTCGACTTTGCACCTTCAAAAATAGAACTTTCAGATTTTTTAGACTCATATTCCAAAACATTTTCGACCACAGTTTTTACCATTTCAGATTCACAGTCATTTTCTATTTTGGTGTATGTTATGTCAATGTTTGTAGGCAACTCGTTTCTCTTCTCGGTTTTCAATTTTAAATGGAGTGCCTTTCCACCCTTGATGGTTTCTTTCTTGCATAGCTATTCCACAAGGGCAGTGGAACACAATCGTAACCTACACCTTTGTGTTCATCAATTTTATTGTCTTCCTTACTTTCAATTTTCGGAAGAATGTGATCAATGACATAAGAACCGGTAGAATAACTGATTAACAACTTATTAACTCGTTCAGTTTCTATTTTCATTTTCTCTAGTTCACTTTTTAACTCAGCAATTGTATTTAAATGAATATTGGATGGCCATTTGTTTGTCCATTACAGCTGATTTGAGCATCGAAAGTGGGTCTTGTCATTTTCTCTGATCACTTGTTCAAATTGTTTAATTGTTTTACTCAATTTGTCATATGCTTCTTTTGTGGTATTATAATCACATGACAAATTATCTGCATGAATTTTCAGCTCTTTGTATCCTTTTTTCTTTTTCGACACACTCATTGCATGGCTCTTTGCACTTCATGCAATGTGTTTCTTCTTTGACATTTGAGCCTTAATGTCTTCCTTTACTTACTCATTTACCGACACATTTGCCGACTCAACACTTTCTACATGGGCATGCTCAAAAACTACCTCGTTCAAGTTTGTCATTAAAGCCCTGTCAGCAATATCCGTCAGAGCTTCAACAGTCATCTCCTTGGTTACATCAATGAATTTGATGTCTTCTGAATTTTGTTCAACCTTACATGTCGGTTTACGGCTTATATCGAAATATCCTCACATGTTGAGAAGTTCTTCTTCCTCAGATGAAGTTCCATAAAATTCTTCAGGTGCCTCATCAAAGGATGCCTCTACATATTCGTCAGCATTCTCAGGTACTTCAAAAATCTCAACTACAAATGCCAAACCTTTCACTCTTTGTGATGTATTTGTTCCAGCTGAAACCTTCATCCTCTTGAGTGACGACGAGTGCTTTGTCTTTGAGTTTGACAGACCATCTTCAATCTGCACCATTTTCGTTTGGGGTTGAGGTTGATGATATATGGCCTTTTTGTAATAATCATCAGCAAAAGGGTTCTGATTGCCCTTGACCTCTCGATTTGGACATTCTCTTTTGAAATGCCCCTTCTCTTGGCATTTGAAGCATGTAACCTTTGACTTATCAAATCTAATTTCCCGTCAAGTCCTCCCAAATTATCTCTTCCAGTAATCTCCATGAAACGTTGAGCTCTTCGGATAGTGGAAGCCATACACCACTTAATGTCAATCAATTCCATTTCAGTCGGATCAATCTGATCGTAAACTTCTTTTGTCATCTCTGGATTCCCAATTCTTCCAGCTACCAAACATTCATACGATTCAAGTACCAAGGTAAGTAGAGACATGTGTTGCTTTGCGGTGCTTTCGTCAAACCCTTGAGCATTCTGGAGGTTAACTACGATATTGCATTGTAGGACTTGTTGATTGGGATTAGATTGATTGTGTTGGTTGTTCTGTGGATTTCTTGAACTTTGGGATGATTGTGGGCCTGGAGGTGTATTTGGATTGAAGGACGCAAAATATTGAAATCCACTGGTTTGGCTTGAACGTGGACTTGGTGTGTTGATGGCACTGAAGGCAGTTTGAATTTTAGGACTATGTATGTGTGCGGCAGGACTACCCTTGTAGTATAGATTTACATCTTATTGTATCTGGTGCCTTTGCTTTTTACCATCTTTTGCTTCTCTAGCTCATGCCCTTCCAGTCTCTAGATAAATCTTGGTAATGAGAAATTACCATACTCTGTGCAGTTCTTTAGAATAGTCAAGTAAGTTGAACATTCTCCTTCAGGTAGAGAATCGGCAAGCTTATTGATCATTCTTCATTTGTTTTCATAATTCCCATACGCTTCATTTGTACCACCAAGTGATAGTACCTTTCAATCAAGTGTTTCACTATCTCTCCCTTGTTCAAAGTAAAAATATTGAATTCTTTACTCACTAACGCTCTCTTTCCCTTTCGCAGTTGCGAACTTTTTTGGAATTTTAACCATAAAGCATTCCATAAAGACTGAGCATCAGCATCGTGATGTAGTAGCGCCAAGATATCTTCTTTGATGGCTTGCTACAAGATATTCATCATCTTCTTCTCATTAATAAAATTTTCTCTTTCGAGCTCTGAGAGTTGAGCTAGCGTTTTCTCAAGACCAGTTTCTCCTACCGGAGCTTGATATTTCGACTCAATAGCAAAGCAGCAAGTGAAGTGATTAGCTTGAACCAAGTTCAACCTTTCGCTCTAGCTATCGTAGTCTTTCGATATTCATAAGCTTTGGAGGCTTTGTCATTGTTCCCATTTTGTTTTCAAGATTCATATTTTGAGCTACAGTAGTAGTAACAACTGAAGCAGCAAATGCGTTGAAAAATTCTTCTTCCACTTTATCTGCAATTTTTCAGAAACACAAACTTTTGACAACACTGATTAGATATAATTTGACAAAAATACGAAAGTTAACAAAAAACTCCTCAGAATGTCCTTCGTGCGATTGAGCCAATACTCGTGCGAGTCAGGTGTTTCGTGCGAGCAAGGCTTCGTGCGAGAGAGAGTCACTAGTGTGAGTGACTCTTCATCCGAATCAATTACTTGTACGAATGACTGTTTTAGAACTTGAAAATTTTAAGAAAATTTTAATAATACTTATTTTTCTTGGTCGTACGAGTGGCTAATACGTACAGATGGTCGTTCCTACGAGTTGTCCTTCTGCTCATACAAGTATCTCAGGTCAACAAATGGATGTTTTTAGCAATTTTCGTCATGATTTTGTTCGATTATAAGTTTGTAAGTTTCAGGGATTTGTTAATGTTGATTTTAACGTGTTATACTAAAATCCTAGTCCAACTCGTCCATGAAATCCTCTAGATCTGAAGTATGTATGAAGAAAGAGTAGATATAGAAAATCTTCAATGGCTGAATTTGGATTTTCAACTGCGGACTTGTTATTTGTCTGCTGAAACTTATTGTTTGTCCTCAAATCAGGCCTCAAGGCTCTGATACCACTTGTGAGTGGGGACCGGATCTCCTCCGTGAGCACCAGACCAACTTAACTCAGCTAACAGAGGCAGAATTCATTGCTAGCGAGTTAGACAAACAAACAATCAAGTATGCTCCATAAACACCTTTACTTCGTATATGGATAAACGTGAAAAGTTACAGACGAGTAAACAAATGGACAGGCTTTGCCTTAGTCACACACCAACAGTTGATAACACAACACTCAAGCTCCACTATTTGCAGGCCAACATGGCTCGCATAGGAGTGAGGTTGTTGGCTCGTGTGAGTGGTGCCTCGTACGAGTGACAAGGTGTCACTCATACGAGCCACTATAGCTCACTCGTACGAGCCATCAAATATACATATAAAAATGACAACTATAAGCCTTATATACACAACCGACATATCCTAGACGTAGGCAATAGACATTGTACACCAATAAATTAATTCACATGTGATAACATTGTGTTTCCTATTTAAAAGGTAAACAACATGAAAGTTCATACAAATCCGTTGATGAGTCCAAAACTATCATTGTTTACAATGTTACCCCTGGACTTGTTTGGCCCTGTCAAAATCATATGTCTTAAAAAGAAGAGGTATTGTCTTGTCATAATTGATGATTTTTCAAGGTTTACATGGACTTACTTTTTACACTCCAAAGATGAGACTGCAAGTATTTTGTAGGACTTTGTAAGAAAAGTTGAAAAGCAATTTGATCTGTCAGTAAAAATCTTCAAAGTGACAATGGAACAGAGTTTAGAAATAAGGAGTTGGATGACTTCTGTGTGTCAAAAGGAATTGCAAGGCAGTATAGCATTCCCAAGACATCTTAACAAAATCGGATTGTTGAAAGAAAGCATAGAACTCTAATTGAGGCTGCCAGAATAATGCTTGCAGATTCAGGTTTACCTTTGTCTTTTTAGGTAGAGGCTGTAAATATTGTTTGCTATGTGCAAAACAGAGTTTTGATTAACCCCAGACATCAAAAGACTGCTTATGAAACTCTGTACAAGATCAAACCACTGATCTCTTATTCAAAATCTTTGGCTGCCCATGTTTCATTTTAAACTTAAAGATTCCATTTCAAAATTTGTAGCCAAAGTAGATTCTGTTTATTTTTTGGGATACTCAACTACTAAGGCCTAAAAAAGTGTTTAACACAAGGACTAGGTCTGTAGAAGAAACTTTGAATTTAAAGTTCAATGAACTTTCTTCTTTAAATATCCTAGCAAATCCTGCTAAATTATTTGATTTAGATATAAAAAAAATTACGTTTGAAGATGTATCTGTCAAGACTAATCATGTAGGTACACCACAGTCTTCCCATCAATATTATGGATATGACATTGTGATCCCACAATATAAAGTCACTTCCACCTCCAGAGGAACAAATGTTCAAAACAACTGTCAAAACACTGCCACTGCCACATCAACATTTGTTGATCCTTGATCGGAGTGTCGTTCCCCGGTCAAAGATAATATTTATAACCCTAATTACCCTTAACAATGTGCTAGCGGTAGTAAGGGGTCGAACCACGAAGAGTTTGTGGTTTGCGATGGGTGACTTGATTCTTAATGGTTGTTGTCACAAATATGAAGCTTGCTATTTATATTGTTTGAATGGTTGTTTGTTTGAAAGAATGTCGGAATGATCCGAAAAATTGGTTTGACTAATTAATTACTAACTTAAACAATTGCACAAAACTAAATTACTTGATTAGAACAATGAATTGGAAACAAGGTTCATGTCACACCCCGACCCGCAGCGGAAAAGGTGACCGGGGCATGATTGGGTTTTTATCAAAGCTCATGACATTTATTACAAGGTTTCATATTTATTATTTCAATTTAAAAGAGATCATACAATCACATCAAACAAATACAACATGTTCTATTCATCCTTCTAAACTTCATCATTTTTCTTCTAAGGCAAATTCCTATGTTTTCCTTGTTTCATCCTGTTCACCTGTATCATATGTAAAAATGGTTTTTGGATCAACAAAAGTTGGCGAGTGAACCTTGTTAGAAAACATTATTTATTTATTTCTGGTTGTATTTAATAAGGAAAAATTGTGCAGTATTCATATATGAACAAACGTAAATAAACATACCATAACAACAATTAGCATACGATATCAAACAACAACAAACAATAACATACATTAACAAACCAACAGCATACAATAACATATCAACTTGCATAAATATATAACATAAATGATTGCATGTACTGAAAATGAAAAATGTCTGTGCGATCAAGGCTCAATCAAACGGAGCCGATCGTATTGCATGTACTGAAAATGAAAATGTCTGTGCGATCAAGGCTCAATCAAACGGAGCCGATCGTATGATTCGGAAACGCCAGGTTCCACGTCGTATTAGATGTTTAATGGGGAACATGCTCAACGCTCATAATGTAATGGGGAGCGGCGGCCTATGAAATTGCATGTACTGAAAATAATAAATTAAATCTATACAATAATCACACAAACAGTTTACACAGGCTGGATACACATTTATTCATGATATGATGTATGCACAATGATTTAAATATAATAAATAGTAAGACACATGATACACCCCAAAAACGTGATTTAAACGGGGAATTTGTAGAGATTCACTCACAGTGGGTGCGTTCGGTGACTGATGATGAATGCGCACGAGTTTAGAGGATTGATCGACGAGGAATAACTAACCTAATTAATAATGAAAAGTAAGGTAAATAAATGGATTTTATTAACAACTTTAATAGAATTTTTGGATATATTTTTGTGAGTTTTAGGCTATTTTCTAACCTTAAAAATGTTATTTTTAAGTATTTTTAATTGATTTTTAAATAAAATAAATAAATAAAAATAATAAAAAAATGTTGACCTTTTGACCGTTGACTTGACCGTTGACCGTTGACCGTTGACTTGTTGACCGGTTTTATTGTGTAAGTGTATGCGCCGGGTGAGGCTCGAACCCAGACCTCCCGTACGCGTGCACGCAGCTCTACCAACTGAGCTACGTGTCTAACCCGAAATATTTCTGTTTTTAATTATATTTATATACTAACTAAATTAATCCGAAAATCATTTATTTTTAAAAAGATTTCAATGTGACGACTCGGTGCACTCCACAGGTCTCGAACCCGGGACTGTGGTTTAGTTTGGCACACAGTCCACCGCTGGACTGTGTGTCTAACTTGGTAAATATTCTAGTTTTTATTATACTTAACATAATACTGAATTAACCCGGTTCAGTTTTAAAAAAGGCATTTTATTACAGCGAATGAGGTTGGGATAGGAATCGAACTCGCGACGTGTATGTGTTTATTTGCACACAGTCCACCGCTGGACTGTGTGTCTAACCCGTTTATAATCTGATTTTAATTAAACTTATATTATAACCTGCCTTCGTCTTCTTCGTTAACTTTACCCAGAAAAACAAAGTCCGAATGTTTCGACTGATTTATGTCTAAGTTGATTTTCAAACATCCATAGTAATTGAAAGGAAATGTATGGAGAGAGTTTGGGGGAAAGGAGGTACCAATCCGTGTCTTTCACAGAACTCCGGCAGAGGTCCGTCGGCTCTGATAGTGAACTTCGGCTGTTAGGATTAATTATTAGTTCTGCTCGATTAATTATGAAATTGAGGTACTTAAACAAGGATTGACAGGAGTTTGAAGGGTTATACCGATTCACAGTGCGATATCAGAACTTTCAGAGATTTTCTGGCAAAGGTTGAATATTCCGGCTATGTCGCCTGGGATGGATTCTGATCGATGAAATGGTGTTAGAATTCGTCTTATAATGGAATGAAACAGAAACATTGAGGTAATTACCGTGTAGATGAAAGTCCCGGTTTTCCGGCGACTTGCAGAGAATTCCAGCGAGTGCAATTTCTTGCGACAGAGGTTCTTCAGAGGTTTAAGGTGAGTGGGAGTGATGTCAGTACGAGTTCTATGATCTTATTTTTGGGTAAGAAGAAAAGATGGGTTGAATTCGGTTTTCCGGCGAAACTTTCCGGTCAATTCACAGAGAATTCCGGTGACTTCCGGCGAAGCTTTCTGAGCGAAATGTTGAGTGTGTTTGATAGAATTCGCGAGCCTAACTGATGAACAAGGTACAAATCCCGGAATTGAATTGTATTTTCGGTTTCAATAAAAATTTAAGGCAAATGAATGGAATTGATGGTTTTGTTTCGGTTATAACCGATATGACAGTAAATGCGTCCGTTATGACAAAAGAAAAACGTCAATATTTGACGAATTCGTCGGAATTTCCGGCGAGAGCGGATTTAAGCGCGCTATGCACTGGGTTTTGATTTCCAGCTGATTTATGTATTAATTGATTCAATATATTAACAAACATCACAAGTGGCGGAGTGGTTGGAAGTGTGTGTGTTAAATCGTTGCTTGTATCTGGTTGACCCGGGTTCAAAACCCGGCTTCTGCCATTTATTTTTAACTCACTATTTTTAATACATTTTCAAAAATAAATTTTATATTCTAATATACTTATTAGTTATGTATCGCTTTAAAATTAATTTGGGCATTAAATACGCAACGAATTTTTTATCTGATTGTTCGGTTGATAAACGAAGCGGGTTTGGTAAATCCGGTTTTTGGCGGATGTTCACAGTTCACACCCGGTTCAAAAATTGCATGACCTAGAGGTACTAAACGATTTTAGATTGATTCAATTGAATTTGTCATTAACAGATTTGATATCACAAAGCTTAGATGCCAAATGCTATCACGCATATGACGGACCACAATGCACTTTGTTACTTCGGACAAATAATCTCTTTTGAAAGATAAGGCATAAATACACAAACTTGTTTCACAAATGTCAAATTTTATCATCATTCGACAATTCACAAATATAGTTCAAATGTAAGACAGTTATCAATCAATTCAAAATACAATTTAATTTGTCACAAATCAACTAAGAACATAAAGCAACCCTAAATCTTACAAAAGTTTACACCGGGGTGAAACCCTTGAGAATTAGCCGCTCATGACGAACGGAACTTGATCATCGGATGATTGGAGCTTGATCACAAATATCTTGAAGCTTCAAATGTAGTGATGATGATTATTAGGGTTTGGGATGAAAGGTGAAGGTGGATGGAAGATGAAGGAGATAATGATGATGATAGGCTAGGGTTAGGATTCAAGGTTGTGATTTGGATGATGGAATGGATTTGATGGTGTTGGAGATGAAGGTTGGTTGATTCTAGGATCCAAGAACAAGTTCAAACTTCACAAACTCGTAACTCCTCACAAAATGGTCAAAACACAAGTTAATACCCGTCCAAAATTGAATCTCAGCGACAAGGAAATAGGAGGGGCGTCGCCGACAGCCAAATGGGGCGTCGCCAACGGCCCCCGGTTTGTCTGGTTCTCCTCCGACGCTCTAATCCACTGTCTACGAACGGCCGATGGAACTATCTGAGGGGCGTCGCCGACGGCCCAAGGGGGCGTCGCCGACGGCCTCTCTAAATCATGTTTTCCTGTTTTTCCATTTTTTCGATCCCGGTTGACCTGTTTTCCGCCCCGATGCTCCGAAAAGCTCCCGAATAGCTCCTTAAACTCTGTAGACCTGTAAAAAACAAATCCAATCAAAAGTAGGCTATTCGAAACTAAAAGTTATGTAAAACATTAACTTAAGATTAATAGGGACATCGGTTTTCGACCACGTATCGCATCCCCACACTTGTCTTTTGCTTGCCTTTAAGCAAATCTGTTTTTCACTTTCACGTGGGTCGAATGAGGAACACATTTCCCATTCTTGAGACATGAGTTAAGGTCTAATGTCATACTCAGTTCATAATTTTTATCATTTTCAAAATATTTAACGTTAACATGATTAACACATAAAAATGGTTATCCAAGATTAACCCGCCTTTGAAACTCAAATCATACACATCCCTCACAATGTTCTCTCCACTCGATTTAGAAATTGGCTAATAAGTGATGCATTAGCACTTTTGATATAATCACAAAAACCAATTAGAACACATACCCGCATAAGCTTGCAACTTAATCATTCTACACCACCGAACACAAATATTAAGAACAAGTCAAAAGGTCTTGAAAAGGTTGTACTGGGGTTAGGCTAAGGGTATGGAATAGGATGTTTTGAAAGTGGCTAACGTGATGAAAACTCGATTTTTATTACAAAAACAACTATACTAATACAACTGAATACGAACAATAACCAAGAGGCACAAGTTTTACGCCTTTTATTCAACAAACTATCAATACATACATTTCTCTTTTCTTTTCTCAATTGTATCATGTTTCCTTTTTTTTTTACAACTAATTCTAAAAACAAGTTTTCATCACACGGGTTAAAAATAAAAGGTTCAACGGTCAAGGGCTAAATGGGTTGGTCAAATGAAAGGTTTAGGCTCAAAATTGGCAACTAAGGGATTGATTTTGGGTAAGGGTATATAAATGGTGTAAAATAAAAAGGTTTACTTAATGCCTTAATCATTCTTGTGCTCATATTCTGTCTATGGTCTCAAACGTATCAAAATTTGCAAGTTCTACAATACATGACTAATGGTCCACTCAACCAAAGAAATATATGCATATATGATATGTAAAAGTGGCTCAAAATCTCACGTATAGAAGGTATGGTATGCGATATGTATAAAGTGCAAGTTTCTTAGGCGGATTATTTCCAAATAACCACCCGTTAGATACCCGTCATGATATTAATTCGAATTTGACCATGACAAAAGACCACATGGGTTGTGCCATCCCTCATTAACTTAGTTACTTATGCTTTTTAGACAGCTTCAAACAAAATTTTTGAAATTTTCCCCATCCCCACACTTAGGTCGACATTGTCCTCAATGTGTAGTGTTTAAATGAATGGGTCAAAATTGAAAAACTTTTTCTCCCCATCCCCACACTTGCGGTCAACATTGTCCTCAGTGTGTAGGAATATAGCTTTTAAAACACACAAGAGATCTGACATTCCCAAAATTTCACCCCAGAAAGAAAATATGACATACAATCCACTATTACTAACTAAAAAATCGAAGCTAGAAAGAAACGTATGCACCTGGTTTTCACTCATTCCTCATGTGCTCTTCATTCTTTAACAAAAAATGGTTGTCTCGCGAACATAATGTACCTATAAATCTCAACCCTCGTGTAGAAGCAAGCTTCTCACAACCATCAAAATTTGTTAGTTACCTAGTTCTACCATTTTTATAAAGAATTTACCAAGACATATTTTTATTTAACTTTGACTTTGTGGAAAAATATTTTACGACAACAAACCTAACTCATTTTCGTAGGAATTACGGTTGCATTTAACACATGCAACAAGCCCTTTATACCTCCCGATAGCTCGGGAGGACGAGTAGGTCTCGTGAGGGTTATCTAGTAAACGCACCCACAAAGTTCATGTACTACGAAGCAAAAGAAATACAAAGATTACAAGAGAACTAAAAGATAAAAGGAACGAACTATCAAAAACAAGAGAAAAATACAACAAATGACATACCACCTCATGGTGGTCGAACGGAATAATTGTCGCCCACAAACTCTCCCATATCACCCACCGTCGATTCATACCATTTGGTCCCAAATGGACCAAACCTTCTCAACCTCTCCTCTTCTGTTTTCTCCTGAGGTGACTTCTTCGCCTTCTTCTTCTTGACCGGCTTTTTTTTATTTCACCAAACCTACCAACCATAGCACACATATTTTTTTTTGGATTCATGTCCACCTTAGGACACTTATTCTCACCAATTGAGTTAGAAAATTTAGGAAAAACATTCAAATTTAGTTCCCGGTCCCCAAATTGCATGCTTACCGTTCCCGTTGCACAGTATATTATAGCATTAGCAGTTGCTAGAAACGGTCTACCCAGTATGACTATCGGTTATGTATCCTAAACACACCCAACATAGTCAACTACCAAAAAGTCAACTGGGTAATAGCAACCTTCAACCTTCTCTATCACATCTTCCACCATCCCCCTTGGGTGCGTGGGAGTCAGATTGACCAACACTACGAGGGTGTCAAACTTTTTCAAAGGACCAAGATCATATTTGTCGTATAGACTCCCAGGCAAGATGCTCATGCAAGCTCCAAGATCTAGGAGCGCCCTTTTAATTTTAAACTTACCAATTTGGATTGGAATCAAAGGGTCTCCAAGATCTTGAGCTTTTTGGGGGAGGGCACTCGATAAAACAGCACTAACATGAGATATCAAATCAACCGGTCCGGGTAGTTTGTTGTGCCGATTTTCGGTGCTTAACTCTTTCAAACATTCGACATGAGCAGGATCCTTTATTATGGCATCAAGCAATGGTAAATTGATTTTGGCTTGTTTAAAATTTTCCCACCTCTCGTCCTTTGGTGGGGTTTGTTTTTTCACTGTTGATGCCTTAATTGGTTTTAGTAGAGCCAACGGATATGGGATGGTTTCAAACTCCACACCCATATAATTGGCCCTAGTATGCAAATCAATTAAACAACTTTCACAAAAAGACTTTTTAAATTTTTCTTTTTCTATTTTTGATTGTGAAATTGTTTCCAGCCCATATTCGCATTCATCATTAAAATCCTCCATTACATCATTAACAACTTGTGGTAGTGGAGTGCCCTCAACACTATAAACCTCATCACATGGAAGAATACTTACCGCACTAATGTGCACATTTCTCACATTGTTCGTGCTTGAATTTTGATGCTTCAGGTTTACCATAGTGTCGCTTGGAAGTCTTCCACCGCTTCCTTTGAGTTGGGCCATTTCTTCCGCAAGTTGACCCACTTGCTTCTCCAATGCTTTGTGCGACTTATCTCGCACCTCAAACTCCTTCTTCATCTCCGTCTTGATCTCTTGGTTCGAGTCTCTACTCGCGCTCATGATCGCGTTAAGCTTGGAGTTCAATGGGTCATCACTACCCGATTGCGAATTCAAATTACCACCACCATGTCCACCTTGGTTATAACCCCTTTGATAGTTATTGTTATCACGGTTGTTCTATCCTTGGTTACTTCCTTGGTTGTAGTTGGACCGTTGGTAACCCCCTTGGTTACCACTTTGGCGGTTTTGAAATGACGATCCACCTTGGTTACCCAACTAAAAATTCGGGTTCATTTAATTTGAGGTATCACCATACCTAAAGTTAGGATGGTTCCTTAAACTCGGGTGATAAGTGTTGGAGTTCATATCAAACTGCTTCCGCTCCCCAAACACTTGATTCACCTCCTCGGTGGCTTTTGCCATATTAACTTGGCACACCTCGGTCAGATGACCAATGTCCCCACAATCTTCACAAACGGCGAATTTCACCGCCCCCACATCTTTCTTCTTCATGCGTGCCAACTCCCGTTCTAATGTTTCAATCTGATCCTTAGAACTAGCATCGCGGTCGGGTCAAGACCTTGAGAGAGGATTCTTTTTGGTTCGGTCCGCCATGGCAACCACCTTGGAGTTTTTACTCATCCTCTCCAAGAAATCCCAATCGTCTTCCTCTTGATTGTTCAACAATGTGTCGTTACTTGCCGATTGCAAGTACTTGTGATCTTCGGCATCTAACCCCCTTACAAAACACTTCAATAGCTTCCCACCTCGGAATTTGATGGTGAGGGCATTTCCGAACCAACTCCTTGAATCGAGCAAGTGCCTCATGTAACAACTCACCGGACAATTGTCTGAATGACCGATTTTCATCTCTTGCATCATCGGTCTTTGCTATCGAATAGTATTCGTCAAGAAACACTTGTTGCATTTCTTCCGAAGTGTGAATACTATTGGCCGGAAGCTTGAAGAACCACTGTTTTGCTTTGTCTTTCAACGAAAACTGAAAGAGTCTCAACTTCACTTCTTCAATCTCAAAGTTATGGCCCCCAATAGTACTACAAATGGCAGAAAATTCCGCTGAGTGGGTATACGGTTCGTCATGTACCCTACCATTAAAGTGAGGTAGGATGTTGATGTAGTTCGGCTTGCATTCGAATGATCGCCTCCCTCGAGGTGTAGGCACAATAGGTGAATCATTTTTGGTGACCACCGGTCGAAACCAACCATTCACTCCTCAGGGTTCTTGTTGTTGTGGTTGACGGCATGGACCGTTAACCTCTTGATTCCCCGGTCTTTGGTTACCTCTTCTATCACCACCTCTATCACCCCCTTGGTTACCGCCTCCCACGAATTGCGGAACCCAGTTACGGTTGACATTATGATTATTGTTATAATTACCGTCATCCCGGTTCCATTGATTGTGGTTTCGTGGTTGACGGTTGTTTCCGTAGTCGTTGCCTCTACCATAATCATAACCGTATCCTTCGTTGTTCCCCCACAAAATTGGCATTGTGATAGCCACCCTCTTCATAATCAAAACCCTCAGCTTGGTAAAAATTCCCTTCATTTTCGTACCCCCAAGCGTCATCTTCGAACCGCTCATTATAGTTCCCGCCGTCATCTGAATATTCCGAGTGGATGCTCACATGATCCGGCGATTGATAACCGGGAACACTATACGGTGCATCATCGGGGATATTATTTCTCAACTCATCAAGGTCGAGAAAATGGGCTTCGCTTGTAGGATTGCCACGGCTATGGTTAACCCCACTGTTGGCGTTAACATTTCGGTTGTTGAGGTTTGGAGGTAATGTGTTTTTTCGATTGTGGTTTGGAGGAGGAGGTGTGGGTGTACGTTGGCGGTTATTTTGGTTTCGACTAAGAGATTGGAATGGTGGTGGTGGTGGTCTTGAGTTGTTACCACACCCTGCTTGATGGTTTTGGGCGTTTGGGTTTTGGGGTTGGTAATCATGATATTGGTTTTGGTGGTTGGGTTGGTTAGAGTTTTGAGGATCCATTAGAATTGGTCCAAAGGATGGTGTAGGTGGTCAGTTGGTGTTAGGTGGATTAGAAGCAAGGGTTGCCTCTAACCGGTTGGCTAAGTTTCTTCTAACGACCCACTCTATCTACGATTCGAACACTAACGGCGAGGTCCTCCCGGAATTCTGTGTATGCATGCACTACCTGTATCCTGCACAAGTAACACATCAGCGTAACACAAAAGCAAAGATGATATAAAGAAACAAGCACTTTAAACAGTTAATCACAAAACCAATTAAATCCAAACATAAAGTGCACGAACTTCCCGGCAAAGGCGCTGAAATTTGATCGGAGTGTCGCGCCCCGGTCAAAGATAATATTTATAACCTTAATTACCCTTAACAATGTGCTAGCGGTAGTAAGGGGTCGAACCACGAAGAGTTTGTGGTTTGCGATGGATGCACTTGATTCTTAATGGTTGTTGTCACAAATTATGAAGCTTGCTATTTATATTGTTTGAATGGTTGTTAGTTTGAAAGAATGTCGGAATGATCTGACAAAATTGGTTTGACTAATTAATTACTAACTTAAACAATTGCACAAAAACTAAATTACTTGATTAGAACAATGATTTGGAAACAAGGTTCACACCCGGTTGAACAATTGCATGACCTAGAGGTACTAAACGATTTTAGATTGATTCAATTGAATTTGTCATTAACGGTTTTGATATCACAAAGCTTAGATGCCAACTGCTATCACGCATATGACGGACCACAATGCACTTTGTTAATTTGAACAAATAATCCCTTTTGAAAAATAAGGCATAAATACACAAACTTTTTTCACAAAGTCAAATTTTATCATCATTCGACAATTCGCAAATACAGTGCAAATGTAAGACAATTATCAATCAATTCAAAATACAATTCAATTTGTCACAAATCAACTAAGAACGTAAAGCAACCCTAAATCTTACAAAAGTTTACACCGGGGTGAAACCCTCGAGAATTAGCCGCTCATGACGAACGGAACTTGATCACCGGATGATTGGAGCTTGATTACAAACATCTTGAAGCTTCGAATGTAGTGATGATGATGATTAGGGTTTGGAATGAAAGGTGAAGGTGGATGGAAGATGAAGGAGATGATGATGATGATAGGCTAGGGTTAGGATTCAAGGTTGTGATTTGGATGATGGAATGGATTTGATGGTGTTTGAGATGAAGGTTGGTTAATTCTAGGCTCCAAGAACAAGTTCAAACTTCACCAAACTCGTAACTCCTCACAAAATGGTCAAAACACAAGTTAATACCCATCCAAAATTGAATCTCAGCAACAAGGATATAGGAGGGGCGTCGCCGAGTCGACGGCCCCCGGTTTGTCTGGTTCTCCTCCGACGCTCTAATCCACTGTCTACGAACATTTTTGTTCAACATAACTATCTGAGGGGCATCGCCGATGGCCCAGGGGGCGTCGGCGACGGCCTCCCTAAATCATGTTTTCCTGTTTTTTCCATTTTTCGATCCCGGTTGACCTGTTTTCCACCCCGATGCTCCGAAAGGCTCCCAAATAGCTCCTTAAACTTGTAAAACTGTAAAACACATATTCAATCAAAAGTAGGCTATTCGAAACTAAAAGTTACGTAAAACATTAACTTAAGCTTAATAGGGACATCGGTTTTCAACCACGTATCAATCCTCAAACCTCTACCGCCTCATCCAATCAAACCATTGCTGACAAAAGTCCATTTTCTATGAACAAAAGTCAACCAATTTTTACCCTAGTCCCAACTAAACCTCCACCTTCATTCCAAACAGATGTTGGCTCTTCAAAATTGCCAATAGATGTTAGCTCAAATGATTCCCATCTGTAGCCTTCACCTCAAAATCCATTGTTCCATACAAGGGAGATCTAATCTACCTTAAAAATCATCCACCAGATCAAGTTACTGGCAACATCAATGAAGGGGTACTCACAAGAAGTCAATCCCAAAAATTTGTCTTTTTGCTGGTTTTCTATCTCTCACACAACTTGTCAAGTATAGGTAGGCACTAAAAGACAACAGTTGGGTAGAGGCCATGCAGGAAGAACTCCTACAGTTCAAAAGACAACAAGTATGGGAACTTGGACCATTGCCTCAAGATGTATTTCCAATTGGCACAAAATGGATCTTCAAGAACAAAACATATGAAAGGGATATTATTGTCAAAAACAAAGCTAGGCTTGTGGTTCTAGGCTATAGATAAGAAAAAGGCATTTATTATGATGAAACTTGTGCTCCTGTTGCAAGACCGGAGGCCATCAAATTGTTCTTAGCCTTTGTTGCCAACCACAACATCAAGGTGTATCAAATGGATATCATATGTGCATTTCTATATGGTAAGATCAAGGAAGAGGTATATGTATGCCAACCCCCGTGTTTTGAAGATGCCTTTTATCCTGATCATATCTACAAGCTCAACAAAACTTTGTCTGGCTTGAAACAACCACCTAGATCCCAGTATGAAACTCTATCCACCTTTCTCTTATCCATAGGCTTCACAAGAGGTAAAATTGATAAAACTTTGTTTTTAAAATGGAGAGGAAAAGATTTGATGCTGGTCCAAATTTATGTAGATAACATCATTTTTGGATCCACATGCCCTGCCATATGTGAAGAGTTTAGAGAACTCATCACAGTAGAGTTTGAAATGAGTGCTATGGCTGAACTCCAATGCTTTCTTGGTCTCCAAGTTAAGCAATTGAAAAATGGTACATTCATTCATCAAAGCAAGTATGTCAAAGAACTACTTACAAAATTTGATATGAATGATTGTAAACCATGTAGTAAACCATGGCCACTTCAAAATTGGTCACTACTGATGACAAAGATGACTTGGTTGATCAAACTCTTTATAAAAGCATGATTGGATCTTTATTGTACCTAACTGTATCAAGGCCAGACATCATGTTTGCAACATGTGTTTGTGCCAGATCCCAGTCAGCACCTAGAAAATCAAATCTTATAGCTGTGAAAAGGATATTAAGATACATAAAAGGTGCTCCCACCCTTGGTATTTGGTATCCTGCTAATGGGAATATTGAGCTTTCAGGTTACTTAGACAGTGACTTTGCTAGATGCCATGCTACAAGAAAGTCCACATCAGGAGGATGTCAGTTTTTAGGCAATTGCTTAGTCTTTTGGCAAAGCAAAAAGCAACCACATCAATAGTAGAGGCTGAGTATATTGCTGCTGCAAGCTGTACTGCACAACCTCTGTGGCTTCAGAATCAATTGCTGGATTTTGGTGTAACTTCTTTAAAGACTCCTCTCATGTTAGATAGTTAAGCAGCTGAAAATATCATTAAAAATCCAATGTCTCATTCAACAACCAAGCACATTGACATCAGACATCACTTTGTGAGGGATTGATATGAAAAAGGTTTGATTTCTCTACATCATGTTCCATCTAAGGATTAGCTGGCAGATGTGTTAATAAAAGCTTTAAACATATATACTTTGAAAGCTTGATTTCTAGGATTGGCATGCTAAACATGGAAAGCAAAATTTTGTTTTCCGTGAATAAAAAGTAGTAAAATGTTTCAGAAAATCAAAAAATCCATACTTAAAATAGCTTTAAATTGAAAATTTTTCAACAATCCTTAAAGTCTGTTCCAAACCATTGTTTCTAAAGACCTCTGTTTGGTTATATTTATCCACTGTTCAAAGGTATAACCTCTGTTCTCATTATCCACTAATCATAACCTCTGTTAGGTATAACATTGTTTATCCTAACCTCTGATGTCTATCCACTGATAGATATAATCAACCACTATTCTTTTCACTGTTCTCAACCTCTGTTGCTTTTCAGCAGATGTTACAAAACAATTGTCACCCACTTCATAACAGAGGTTAACACGTGGACAGATGTTAGCCATCAGATCTTTGTAACAGACGTTGCCACGTCAGCATTCACTTTTTCCCTATATATATCAGTGTTCCATCCAAACAGAGCTTTTTACTTGCCAACTTGAATTCAAAATTCTCAAAAAGTGGTTTCCATTACCATCTTCTTCACTTCTACTCACTTCCATTCTCCGATCATGGCTCTGCAAATGAAACTTCCTCATAACTACTTCCCCACCTTCTAGGAAAACGACAAAAAATAATCTTTCCACTCAATAATTGATGTTCTAACATCATCGAAATACGAAACCATACTCATCGCTAATGCACCAATTTATGTAACTACACTCCGACAATTTTAGGCAAATGCTGAAGTTCAAATTCAAAACAAAAAGCCCTATGCTATCACATCTAAGTTCAGAGAAACCCTGGTTCGGATATCTCCAAATTCCATATCCACAACATTTGATCTAGACGACCAGGCAGGTAGCACTTCTTTTACTAAACAGCCCCTTCACACTAAGTTCATAGAAAGAGGGTATGAAGGCAGTTGACAGGAGTTACGATTTTCAAACCTCAATTTCCTCCGAAATGAGATATTTTTCCGTACTCTTTTAGTATGTCTCTCAGTCAAGACAACCTAATTTAATGAGATTCCACAAAAAGTACAATATTTGGGATATGCAATTTTGACAAATTTTGATTATAATCTATCCCAGGCATTGTTCTTGGACTTAGTTGAAAATGTGAATGCTATAAAAGGAAATAAACCTAAAGCTTTTCTCATGTATCCCGGACTTTTAAGCTATTATCTCCAAAAGATAGTGTTTGAAAAAGATTTTAAATAAGGAGAAGCTATTCAAATAAAAAGTCTTACGCATGAAAATTTTACCAGAATAAAAAATATAGAGTCAAAAGTTTCAAAAAAAACAAGCAAAGGGGGATGCGCCTGTTTTAGATGAGTCCACATCCATTGCTCAAACCTTTGTTGCTCAGCCCACTGCTCCTGATGATCACAACACCACAACCGGTGTTGTGAAACCCACAACAGCCAAATCCAAAATGAAACTTGCCACATCCAAAAAGCCCACCAAAACAAAACAACATAAAAAGGTACCTATGGAATATGAGATCCCAGAGGATAACCTTGTGGCAACACCAAAGCCATTTGAAATCACTGTTGCTACTTCCTCACAATAGTTGGAAAGATCTCCACCTATCTAAACTCATCCTACATCCTCATAAAAGGATCGGGTTGTAAGCACAGGGACACCACATTGTGAAGCAGACATTTCACTTGAAAGTATGTTTCACAGCCTCTCTTCCAGGGATATTTCTCTTTCAACTCCACAACCCTCCACTCCAGTTCCACCCACATTTATACCCCTGTTTGCTGCAATTGATAAAACTCAGACACAAATCAGTTCCTCTCAATCACCAATCAAAGAGAACACACTTCAACAAGTAACTGAGTCTGAGAAAAGTCAACTTGCTAACCCACAACCAGTTGAGGTACACCCCATGAGTTACATGTAACTCTTGGTGGTAGTTCAAGTGAAGCAGCCACTACAATTGATGACACAACTGTGTTTCAATTGGACAGTGGTTACATCTATAAGTCTTCTTTGAAGGCAACAACTGTTGGACTACAATTGTAACCTCTGTTCCAGTTGGAAGTCACCAGTACCAAGACAAAGGGGCATTTGGTTCTATTAACTTGGAGTTTTCTCCTGTTAAGGAATCAAATATTTGTAGGGATTCAGATGATCCTATTAAGTTAGGTGATGAATTAAGATACAAGGAATTGACGGAGAGAATGGCATCTATGGAGTCTTCAATTGATGAGATGAAAAGCATGATGAAGCAAATATTACGAAATTCTCAAAATGAACCTTCAACTAAGCAAATTGCCAATGAGCTGTGGAAATCAGTAGAACCAATTATCCAAGCTCAAAGGAATTTTCCCACCTTAACACAACCATTGTCCACACCACTAAGAATGCCAACACGACCACCATTACCAAAAATCAAATTCACACGCAAAAGGAATATTTTGTAGTGCAAGAAGATGATGAGGGAATTCCATCACCAATTCCCTTATCATCTGCCCCCATTCCAGCCATACGACTCTCGTCACTTCCACCTAAAACCACTTCAATTCCAATCTATCAACCACCATCTGTCATTCCATTGGCTACTCAATATCCTCTAGAGATTCATGTTGTTAAATGTGAACTTGAACCTTTTTACACAATAGAGGATCCATCAAAAGATCCTACCCATCTCTCTTTGGTTATAGAATGCCTAGAAATGTTGATGAGTATTTGAAGCTAAAAGCAAAACAGGCTGAGAATATTGCTAAAGAAATGAGCAAAGGGAAGGATGAAAGGACTACTCAGGGAATCTTGTCACTAGAACTTAGCAAGGTAAGAGAGATAGAAGATTATGCTAAATACATGAGCAAGTCCATGCCTGAGAGGCCAGCAAATCCTGAGCTTGATGAAGAACTGGAACACGATTACCTTGATCATATCATGCAACATGAACCATACAAAGCAATAAGAGCAAATTCAAAGACTCGTCATCAGTTGCTCTCAAGGAAGAAATTGGCAGAATCTAAAAAATGCTCAAAGATCCTTTACATAAGCCAACTCCACAAGTTTGGAAAAAGAACAAACCAATTAATCAAGACAAGGCTTTGAAGCTAAAAAGAATGAGAGAAGAATTGGTTGCTGCTAAGTATGATACTACCAGATCTATGGTCTGAATGAAAGATAGTGAAAACTTACAAAAGACTGGAATAGTTAAGAGAAAAGGATCCTATAGTTCCTAGAAAACCAGTATATCCAACAGTTGTAACATCCGTCGAAAAACGGGTTTTCGAAACACGCTTCGTTTAATAACCGAACAATTAGTTTAAATTTTTGTTGTTTATTTATGACTTATTTTAGTTTTAAACGATACATAATTAATAAGCAAATTAGAAGATATAAATTATAATTGTAAAAAAATAAAAATAGATTAATTAAAAAGGAAAACCAGCTGCCGGGAGTCGAATCCGGGTCAGCCGGAAATCCCCAAAGTCTTAACATTCACACAATCAACCACTCCGCCACTTTAGTTATTTGATATCATATCAAATCAATTAATTCAAATAATAAAACACGGAAGTCAAATCCAGTCAAAATCGCGCCCAATTAGCAGTCGTCGGAAATCCCGACGACTTCGCCGATAATTAACGTTTTCTTCCAATTTAACCGAAGAATTAACTTTAACGATGGTTATAACCGACGTCTGAACCCGCGACACCAGTCGTAACCGCCGGAGAACGGCTGACTTTGAATCAAGACTGGAATCCGACTCCATGCGTCTCGATTCTTCCCTATAAATTCGCCCACAATCCAGTGGAAGCCTTTTCGCTCAAAATCGCACCTTTTCTCGACGAAAATTCACTCGCCGGAAAATATCTGCAAGTCGCCAGAAAACCGAGACTCACATCCACACGGTAATTCTTTCGACTCTTTCTGTTTCAATCATTTGATTAATCTGTCACTAACACAACTCCACCATCAGAATCAATCCCAGTGAACGTTTGTCGAAATTCCTACCTTCGCCGGAAAATTTCTGAAACTTCCGGAAACACACTGAGAGCTGGTATAATCTTTCAAACTTCTGTTAAACTTTGATTAAGTACCTCAACTTCATAAATAATCGAACAGAACTGTTAATTGATTTCAACAGCCGGAGTTCACTATCAGAGCCGACGGACCTCTGCTGGAATTCTGTGAAAATCACTGATCAGTACATCCTTTCCCCCAAACTCTCTCCATTCGTTACCTTTAAAATACTTGTAATGTTTGAAAACCAAATTAGACATAAATCAGTCAAAACAGTCGGACTTTGTTTTCTGGGTAAAGTCTAACGAAGAAGATGAAGACGGGTTATAATATAAGATTAATTAAAATCAGTTTTAGGAACGGGTTAGACACACAGTCCAGCGGTGGACTGTGTGCAACAAACACACATGCGACGCGAGTTCGAATCCTGTCCCAACCTTACTCTCTCGAAATAAAAAAAAATGCCTTTTTAACTGAACTGGGTTAACTCACAAACCATGTTAAGTATAATAAAAAACCGTATTATTAACCAAGTTAGACACACAGTCCAGCGGTGGACTGTGTGCACGCTAACCCACAGGTCCCGTGTTCAAGACCTGTGGTCAGCACCGGTTCGATACATTTAAAATCCTTTTTAAAAATAAATGATTTCGGATTAAACTAAATAGTATATAAGTATAATTAAAAACAGAATTATTTCGGGTTAGACACGTAGCTCAGTTGGTAGAGTTGCGTGCACGCGTACGGGAGGTCACAAGTTCGAACCTCGCTCAGTACAACAATATAACCGACCGGTCAACGGTCAACAGTCTCGGTCAACGGTCAAAGTCAACATTTTTTATTTATTTTTTTTTATTTATTTAATTTAAAAATCAATTAAAAATACTTAAAATAACGTTTTCAAAGTTATAAAGTAGCCTTAAACTCACAAAAATATATCCAAAAATCCTAGTAAAATAGTTAATAAAATCCACATACTTACCGTACCTTTTCGTTATTTATTAGGTTAGTTATCTCTCGTCGATCAATCCTCTAAACTCGTGCGCATTCAACACTTTCAAACAAACGCACCCAATGTGAGTGAATCTCTACCAATTCCCCGTTTTAATCACATTTTGGGGTGTACCATGTGTCGCTATATATTTATTTTAATTAAACACTTGTGCATCCATCATATTTATGATCATGTGTATTCAATTTGTATCCGTTGTTTGTGTGGTTGAAGTTTAGATTTAATTTATCATTTCAGTACATACATTTCATAGGCCGCCGCTCCCCATTACCTATGAGCGTGAGCTGTTCCCCATACTTATGAGCGTGAACCAGGCGTTGCCAACATAAGATCGGCTCCGTTTGATTGAGCCTTGATCTCACATACATTAGCATAGGCCGCCCGTTCCCCATTACCTATGAGCGTGAACGGGACGTTGCCAACATATACATTGTCATTCTTATTTCATGCTTAAGCAAGGTGGTTGTGATTGTTATGTTTACATACATTTGTTCATATATGATTATTGCACAATTTTCCTAAATTAAATTACAATAATAAATCAATAACAAATGTTTTAAACAAGGTTCACTCGCCAACTTTTGTTGACCCAAAATTTCCCATTTTTACACATGATACAGGTGATCAAGTTGAAGCAAGAAACATATAGGGCGGCTTAGAAGAATAAACCAGTTTAGATTATGGATTTGTTTAGTTAATTTTTCCTTTCCTTGTATTGTATGAATTTGACTTGAAATTTGAAATGTAATTTGGATTTAATAAATATGAAACATATTAGTAAACATCATGAGCTTTGGTGATAACCCAATTATGCCCCGACTCTTATTCCGTTGCGGGTCGGGGTGTGACAGATTGGTATCAGAGTCATGACTATAGGGATATAGGATAGGTTATTAGACCCTTAGAGCCTATACTATAGTTGCTTAGAAATTTTAAATTTTTGTGTGTTACATGCAAAATTCATGATGTTTATATGCTTTATGTTTATTGTTACATTCAATGTTATGCAAGCATGTAATAAGTACATATTATTATACAATGCCTATCAAAAATCATATTCTCATAACATATCATACCCATGGAAGCACACACCTCACAATTTATACAATTGTTACAACGATTTTTGTGTTTTCAAATCACATCAAAGTGAGTTCTCATGACGGGCATGTAGTAACTGGAAGGGTACGAGTACCGGTAGTCGGAACGTCCTGTCTAGGCTTGGCATTCGTATAAATCCAAAGCAAAGGACTAGTTTGCCTACCTGGGGACTAACGATGAGAGTACGAAGGACCTATTAGGCCAAAGCATGCTATACCAAACGTCGTGTGAGCTAACACCACTTTGAGTTGTCATTGTGTCTATACCTGGACACCCTCCAACCATACATCTCGTAAACATATTTCGTGGTTTTCATTCGGGTGATGCGAGTGTTAAATCGCCAATACCAATGTGAATCCTACTAAGCCAATAGTCATGGGGGCCCACATGACTATACCGGTGATAGTATGGGGGACATTTGAGGCCCAACGTGAGCAAACCCAAGACATCCTATGGATGTAGTTGCATTATTGATATGTTAATTTCATTTTCTTTAAGACACATGACCCCTAAACAATCCATAAACTCACCATCTTCCTATGTATATTCCTGTAGATGTCGGGTAGGCAGCTACGTGGAGGACGAAAGTCAGGAAGGTCAAACGAACGCTTGGCCACTCAAATTGCAAAACAAATGGCCACAGTACTTCCTGATATTGTAATTCAAGTCCAGCAAGCTCTCACTGCAAATCCTATCAACCCACCAAATCAAGAGGATCAAAACATCAACAACCCTTCCTCCAAGAAGTGCTCCTACAAGCACTTCAAGTCTTGCGATCCCCCAAAGTTCGAAGGGACCGAAGGTATCACCGCTCTCCTCCCCTGGTTTGAGGAAATGGAAAACACCTTCCTAAATTGCGATTGTCCCGAGGATCGCAAGGTACGTTACGCAACTGGGAGATTATTTGGGGTAGCCCTGACCTGGTGGAACACCGAGAAGGGTAAGAGAGGAGTAGAAGATGCGATGGCCTTAACCTGGGAAGAGTTAAGGGAAATAATGACAAAACGCTTCTGCCCAAGAAGCGAACTCAAGAAGTTAGAAGACGAGTTCCACTCGCTGAAGCGAAAGGAAGGGGATCATACTTCCTACAACAAAAGATTTCTTGAGCTGAACCAGATGGTTCCTAACTTGTTCACCCCTGTGTACCGTTTGGTTGAACACTATATTCGAGGCCTTCCCTCGAAGATTCAAGACTCAGTCCTTAGCACTTCGCCTGCAACCCTCGAAGCCGCCATGGAATTAGCCACCGAACTTACTGAGAACCGCATCAGGAACGGTAAATTCAAGGAGGAGAAAAAGAAAGCCCCATTGAGGGCCAAACTTCCAACCACCCCACCTCCTCCTCAAAATTTTCAAACAAGAGGAAACGGAATACCAGAAATTTTGCTGTCACCCAAACCAATTTCCCTATCCCTGCTGCCCCATCACACAAGTTGCTCCTTCACCCGCACCATACAAAGGCAATACTCTGGCCCTTACTCAAAATGCACCCGTTGTCAATACCATCACTCTCCCGAATACCCCTGTCAATATTGCACCGGCTGTGGCCGTGCAGGTCACACCATCCAAGCCTGCCGCTCACTGCAACGAACGAACCGCAACCAACCCACAACTCAAACCCACCATCAAATAATGGGTCAAGCCCAACAACCCCTACTACCACCACCTACACAACATACAACCCAAACCTACTACCAACCCAACTACCCATGATGCAACCCATGCGGGCTTGCTACAATTGTGGAGATCCAAACCACTTTGGAAACACGTGTCCACGCTTGGTGAACATCATACATGCTCAAGCTCAAGCAAATCCGGTGAATCAAGCTAACCAAGCTCCTCCACCTGCTAGGGGAAGAGCATTTAACATCAACGCCAACCAAGCTAGGGCCGACAACAACGTGGTTAACGGTACGTTTCTCGTCAATGGTAGTTATGCATCCGTGTTATTTGATACTGGCGCGGATAAGAGTTTTGTGTCCTTAGAATTTGAACCCATCCTCAACCAAACTCGTGATAAACTTATGGAATCCATAACGGTAGAAGTTGCTGACGGAAAACCGGTCTCATTAAACTCCATTATCCGAAACTGTACCCTTACTCTAAACGATCACGATTTTCCTGTTGACCTCATTCCTATGAAGTTGGGAAGTTTTGACATTATAATCGGCATGGACTGGCTCAGCCAACATCAGGCTGAAGTAGTATGCCGTGAGAAGTTCATTCGCATTCCTCTTGCAGACGGTCAAACTCTACGAATCTTTGGAGAAAACCCTTCGAAAGAACTCAAGATGATGTCCTGTCTTCAAGCCCGAAAATATCTCCGCAAGAATTATATAGCATTTCTAACCCACGTTGTCAAGAAGGGAGACAAAGAGAAGAAACTCGAAGATATACCCGTAGTGAAAGAATTCCCGCAAGTTTTTCCCGACGACATCGCAGGACTTCCTCCCAAGAGAGAAGTCGAATTCCGCATCGATCTTATATCTGGCACTACACCCGTCGCGAAATCTCCTTATAGGTTAGCCCCATCCGAGATGCAAGAGCTGGCCAGTCAATTACAAGAACTGACCGACAAAGGATTCATACGTCCTAGCTCATCGCCTTGGGGTGCACCTGTTCTGTTTGTAAAGAAGAAAGATGGGACGTTTCGCATGTGTATCGATTACAGGGAACTCAACAAATTAACGATCAAAAATCGCTATCCTTTACCTCGCATCGATGATCTCCTAGACCAACTCCAGGGTGCCACTTGTTTTTCAAAGATCGACCTTTGTTCCGGCTATCACCAACTCAGGGTACATGAAGAAGACGTCCCAAAGACCGCCTTCCGAACTCGTTATGGTCACTATGAATTCATGGTTATGCCATTTGGTCTAACCAACGCTCCAGCCGTCTTCATGGACCTAATGAACAGAGTTTGCAAACCCTATCTCGATCGCTTTGTTATAGTCTTCATCGACGATATTCTCATTTACTCAAAGTCTAAGACTGATCATGAACGACACCTTCGACTCATCCTCACACTCTTGAGAACCGAAAAACTTTACGCTAAATTCTCCAAATGCGAATTCTGGTTGAAAGAAGTACAGTTCCTTGGTCATGTCGTCAATGACAAGGGAATTCATGTCGACCCCGCAAAGATCAAAGCAGTACAAGAATGGCAAGCGCCACGTACCCCAACCGAAGTAAGATCTTTCCTTGGTTTGGCTGGTTACTATCGTCGTTTCATATCAAATTTCTCTCGTATCGCTGTACCACTCACGGCTTTGACACATAAAGGAAAACCCTTCGCATGGGGACCTAAACAAGAAGAAGCCTTGTAAACCCTTAAGCAAAAGCTTTGTGACGCACCTATCCTCACACTCCCCGAAGGTTGCGATGACTTTGTAGTTTATTGCGACGCATCAGGACAGGGATTAGGCTGTGTTTTAATGCAAAGGGGAAAAGTGATAGCCTATGCTTCTAGGCAGCTTAAAACTCATGAGAAGAACTACACTACTCACGACCTAGAACTTGGAGCCGTTGTGTTCGCTCTTAAGATATGGAGACATTACCTCTATGGTACCAAGTGTGAGATTTACACTGACCACAAGAGCCTCCAACATATCTTTAACCAAAAGGAGTTGAATATGAGGCAACGAAGATGGGTCGAACTTCTTAATGACTACGACTGTGAAATTCGGTATCATCCTGGCAAAGCAAATGTGGTGGCCGATGCACTCAGTCGAAAGGGTTATGCGAACTCCATTCGTCTTCTATGTTCGCAAATCATGACCAACATCAAAGACCAAATCCGAGAAGCTCAACATGTTTCCATAACAGAATACGACATACGCAATGAGTTATCTTGCGGAGTAGAACTTAAACTCGAAACAAAATCTGACGGCATTCTGTATTACCTAGATCGCATATGGATTCCTGATCAGATTAACCTTCGCGATACTCTTATGAAAGAGGCGCACAAAACACGATACTCCGTACACCCAGGAGCCGACAAGATGTATCAGGACCTTCGATACACCTACTGGTGGCCTGGCATGAAGAAGGATATTGCTGTTTTTGTTTCCAAGTGCCTTACCTGTTCTAAAGTGAAAGCTGAACACCAAAGACCCTCAGGACTTCTGGTCCAACCTGAAATACCTGTATGGAAGTGGGAAAACATAACCATGGACTTCATTACCGGGTTACCTCGCACTCCTGGTGGGTATGACACTATATGGGTAATCATTGATCGTCTTACAAAATTAGCTCACTTCATTCCGATTCGCGAAGACTTCAAGAATGAGAAACTAGCTCGTATCTACATCAGCGAAATCGTAAGCCGTCATGGTGTACCGTTAAGCATTATATCAGATCGTGATGGTCGTTTCACTTCACGAACATGGCAAGCTGTACAAGCCGCTTTGGGTACACGATTAGATCTCAGTACCGCTTATCATCCCCAAACTGATGGTCAATCTGAACGCACCATTCAAACTCTTGAAGACATGCTTCGAGCATGTGTCATAGACTTCAAAGGGAATTGGGACGCTCACCTACCATTAGTTGAATTTTCGTACAACAACAGCTTTCATTCAAGTATCGGCATGGCACCTTTCGAAGCGCTATATGGTCGTAAGTGCCGATCACCTATATGTTGGCACGAAATTGGAGAAGCTCAAATCACCGGTCCAGAATTAATACAAGAAACAACCGACAAGATTCATCAAATCCGAAACAACCTTTTAGAGGCACAAAGTCGTCAAAAGAGCTATGCTGACAAGCGACGAAAGCCCTTGGAGTTTAACGTTGGCGATCAAGTACTTTTAAAAGTATCGCCGTGGAAGGGAGTAGTTCATTTTGGCAAAAAAGGCAAGCTAGCACCACGTTACGTAGGTCCTTTCAAGATACTCGAAAGGGTAGGACCTGTAGCCTACAAGCTTGACTTACCGGAGGAACTCAACAGAATTCATCCCACATTCCACGCAT
Source organism: Scalesia atractyloides (assembly GCA_947069175.1). Lineage (NCBI taxonomy): Eukaryota > Viridiplantae > Streptophyta > Magnoliopsida > Asterales > Asteraceae > Scalesia > Scalesia atractyloides. The sequence continues at coordinate 44,077,935 of CAMTDV010001632.1, forward strand.
CGAACTTGAAGAAGTGCCTCGCCGATGAAAATCTCCATATTCCTCTAGAAGACATTCAAGTCGATGAATCTATGCATTTCATTGAAAGACCAGTAGAAATTATGGACTTCGGGGAAAAACGTTTAAGAAGAAGCCGCATCCCAATTGTCAGGGTACGCTGGGAGTCGAAACGAGGACCTGAGTTTACTTGGGAACGTGAAAACTCAATGCGCAAGAAATACCCACATCTTTTTCCTGTAACTACTACTACTTAAATTTCGGGACGAAATTTCTAAAAGTGGGGGATACTGTAACATCCGTCGAAAAACGGGTTTTCGAAACCCGCTTCGTTTAATAACCGAACAATCAGTTTTAACTTTTTGTTGTTTATTTATGACTTATTTTAGTTTTAGACGATACATAATTAATAAGCAAATTAGAAGATATAAATTATAATTGTAAAAAAATAAAAATAGATTAATTGAAAAGGAAAACCGGCTGCCGGGAGTCGAACCCGGGTCAGCCGGAAATCCCCAAAGTCTTAACATTCACACAATCAACCACTCCGCCACTTTAGTTATTTGATATCATATCAAATCAATTAATTCAAATAATAAAACACGGAAGTCAAATCCAGTCAAAATCGCGCCCAATTAGCAGTCGTCGGAAATCTCGACGACTTCGCCGATAATTAACGTTTTCTTCCAATTTAACCGAAGAATTAACTTTAACGATGGTTATAACCGACGTCTGAACCCGCGACACCAGTCGTAACCGCCGGAGAACGGGTGACTTTGAATCAAGACTGGAATCTGACTCCATTCGTCTCGATTCTTCCCTATAAATTCGCCCACAATCCACTGGAAGCCTTTTCGCTCAAAATCGCACCTTTTCTCGACGAAAATTCACTCGAAGGAAAATATCTGCAAGTCGCCGGAAAACCGAGACTCACATCCACACGGTAATTCTTTCGACTCTTTCTGTTTCAATCATTTGATTAATCTGTCACTAACACAACTCCACCATCAGAATCAATCCCAGTCAACGTTTATCGAAATTCCTACCTTCGCCGGAAAATTTCTGAAACTTCCGGAAACACACTGAGAGCTGGTATGATCTTTCAAACTTCTGTTAAACTTTGATTAAGTACCTCAACTTCATAAATAATCGAACAGAACTGTTAATTGATTACAACAGCCGGAGTTCACTATCATAGCCGACGGACCTCTGCCGGAATTCTGTGAAAATCACTGATCGGTACATCCTTTCCCCCAAACTCTCTCCATTCGTTACCTTTAAAATACTTGTAATGTTTGAAAACCAAATTAGACATAAATCAGTCAAAACAGTCGGACTTTGTTTTCTGGGTAAAGTCTAACGAAGAAGATGAAGACGGGTTATAATATAACATTAATTAAAATCAGTTTTAGGAACGGGTTAGACACACAGTCCAGCGGTGGACTGTGTGCAACAAACACACATGCGACGCGAGTTCGAATCCTGTCCCAACCTTACTCTCTCGAAATAAAAAAAATGCCTTTTTAACTGAACCGGGTTAACTCACAAACCATGTTAAGTATAATAAAAACCGGATTATTAACCAAGTTAGACACACAGTCCAGCGGTGGACTGTGTGCACGCTAACCCACAGGTCCAGGGTTCGAGACCTGTGGTCAGCACCGGTTCGATACATTTAAAATCCTTTTTAAAAATAAATGATTTTTGGATTAAACTAAATAGTATATAAGTATAATTAAAAACAGAATTATTTCGGGTTAGACACGTAGCTCAGTTGGTAGAGTTGCGTGCACGCGTACGGGAGGTCACAAGTTCGAACCTCGCTCAGTGCAACAATATAACCGACCGGTCAACGGTCAACAGTCTCGGTCAACGGTCAAAGTCAACATTTTTTTTATTTTTTTTTATTTATTTAATTTAAAAATCAATTAAAAATACTTAAAAATAACGTTTTCAAAGTTAGAAAGTAGCCTTAAACTCACAAAAATATATCCAAAAATCCTATTAAAATAGTTAATAAAATCCACATACTTACCGTACCTTTTCGTTATTTATTAGGTTAGTTATCTCTCGTCGATCAATCCTCTAAACTCGTGCGCATTCAACACTTTCAAACAAACGCACCCAATGTGAGTGAATCTCTACCAATTCCCCGTTTTAATCACATTTTGGGGTGTACCATGTGTCGCTGCATCCATCATATTTATGATCATGTGTATTCAATTTGTATCCGTTGTTTGTGTGGTTGAAGTTTAGATTTAATTTATCATTTCAGTACATACATTTCATAGGCCGCCGCTCCCCATTACCTATGAGCGTGAGCTGTTCCCCACTACCTATGAGCGTGAACCAGGCGTTGCCAACATAAGATCGGCTCCGTTTGATTGAGCCTTGATCTCACATACATTAGCATACGCCCCCCCATTACCTATGAGCGTGAACGGGACGTTGCCAACATATACATTGTCATTCTTATTTCATGCTTAAACAAGGTGGTTGCGATTGTTATGTTTACATACATTTGTTCATATATGATTATTGCACAATTTTCCTAAATTAAATTACAATAATAAATCAATAACAAATGTTTTAAACAAGGTTCACTCGCCAACTTTTGTTGACCCAAAATTTCCCATTTTTACACATGATACAGGTGATCAAGTTGAAGCAAGAAACATATAGGGCGGCTAGAAGAATAAACCAGTTTAGATTATGGATTTGTTTAGTTAATTTTTCCTTTCCTTGTATTGTATGAATTTGACTTGAAATTTTGAAATGTAATTTGGATTTAATAAATATGAAACATATTAGTAAACATCATGAGCTTTGGTGATAACCCAATTATGCCCCGACTCTTATTCCGCTGCGGGTCGGGGTGTGACAACAGTGGTTACCCCTCAACAGACCCAAACACTCAAAAAGCAGTCATCAACTACTGTCTTACCTACAATTGCCTCGAACTAAGCAAAAAGGCAAAAGTAGATGGATGAGGCTGATGAGCAGATGTTTCAAGAGCATAGAAAGGTGGGCATTAAGAACCAACTGCTTTACCACACAGATCCTGCAAGTGACAAACAAAGAGAAACAATTGCAAATCTTGTCAGCAGGCCACAATCACCCAACTCATCAAAAACAACCCTTCACCCAAAAAACCATCTGATTCAAAAATCTTAAAGTGGAGGACATCCTCAAACACCCACGAATTGACATTGCTCAGATTAGATGGTAAAGTTCAAAAGCTTAGAATGGAGGATGCATATGGTCTGAATGTAGAAGACTTCTAAGATCTGTTGAAAATTGAACTTGAAAGGGATTTTGAAGACATGGTTTCCTTGAACTTTTAATTACAGTTCAAAGGGAAAATCAGGGAAATGTTGATGAAGAATAAAGATCAGAAATAAAGAAGTATTTTAGCATCATCTGTTCTAGGGGGAGATTGTTGGATCTACTGGACCCCACAAAAGAATAGATGATTGGAAAGCCAAAATAGTCTATAACATCTTATCAACAATAACAGTGCTTTGAAGAATTAACTCCTCCCAACGGCAATGACATCAACATCTGTTACTCAAAGGTATGTTAAGCTAAAGTCTGATTTACAAGAACTGTTGAAGATAAGCTCTGCTCAGAGTCTAAGGTCTGCTAAAGAGAACCTCTGTTATTGAAGATTAAACACTGTTGAAGCAAAGGTCTGCTGGACAACAGAGGATAAAGCTCATCAGAGGTTTCTTCAACAGATGCTATCAGCAGAGTTTATTTGTATATGAATGTAACAATGTTTTAGCCTAGCAGATGTTAGAGTTTGTTAGGTCATTAGATGTCACTGTCTAGGTGACGTCAGCTTAGATTCCTTAGTGGTTTGCTTTGTACTATAAATAGAACAATGCATGTACTGTTATATTTATCACTTCTTCTAGACATTTCTTGTATGAACAAATTAGAGTGATCAGGCTGGGGGGGGTTGTATATCTTTCATGCATACGTAAATCAAATTTATAAAAGCATATTGATGAAAACATTCTCTTCATTGTTTTGATTTACAAGTTTGTATTTTCGCTGCACTTATCATCTTTGTTTTATCATCTTCCATTAATTTCCATCTTTAAACCTTCACAACAATTAAACTCAGATCCTAATATTGTTGTTATCTCACTATTTTTAAAGGATTTAAGCCCGGTTTGTTGAAATCCAGTTCAAAGGTAAAGTTTTTTTTCTTCAATTAAAACTTGTGTTTTTACCAACAAAGGTGCCTGGGACATGTTTGACATTCATTTCTAGGTGCATGGATGCATAAATTTTCTAACTTGATGTGTTAACAAGAGTGCATCATGAACAACCGCCATATTAGTGGTATCAACGAAAGAGAAAGGTAACATTTCGCATCCCTTGAACATCATGAAAAGTGAGCATTTCACAACATATCATTTCACGCTAATAGTATAGCATTTCGCATGTATTGATTTCGTATAGTTTAGTTTTCGCAAGGCCTTAGGCGAAACCCTGTTTTTCGCTCAGTATGATATTTCATGTGGAGATACTTTTCACAAAGAATTTCGTAGGAACAAAATCATAACATTTTACTTATGCATGTTGACCAGATATGGCTTAGAAGTCTATGTCTCGGGATCCTTCATGTTACATTGAATTAATTCATAGTATCATGAGTGAGTTTCTAACTAGACCTCTCACTCAGTATAGTTGAATTTTAGTGTGCACATCAGTTTAGAGCTTAGAGATGCTTGGAGACATGGACTTAAAGGTTGCCCTAGACTATGACTAGCATCCTGATTGTTATGTTTGTTTTGAACCACAACTTTTGTTTTACGACGATGTATTAGACTTGATTGTATGTTTGAGTGTTTCAGCTACATTTGAACCCGAGTAAACTAGGAGGAAATAAAAAGGCAAAATATAAAGACAAAAGGAGGGGCTAAACCAGCTAGAGGACTCAAACCTGATTGTCCTTGAAGGAAACAACACACGCTTCTTTGTGGGTTGCGCACCTTTTTCTTTATGTTCCCTTTCCTTATGTCTTTAACATATAGTTGTCGTGGCCTAAATAAATGAATAAAAAAAGTTGTTTTCAGGTGGTGGCCCATAATTAGCTTAGCTTACTCTTTACGATAATTAAACCGAACCAAGATCTAAAAATGCTACTGGAGCGGATCAAACCTAGATCATGTGGTTTAATACTAAACGAGCTAACCAATCGGGCTACTTTGAGGTTTTTTTTTTTTAATTTTATATTTATTTCTATATATACATACGATGCGTTGGAAAAAAAAGTAAGTGCAATATGTCTCTTAAAGATGATGTCCCATGTCTAAATTTGAACAAAAAAGATTAATTTAAAATTGTTAGAACGGTAAAGTAGAGCTAGCTTAGCAATTAAAAATAATACATTATAAAATAAAGATTAATTAACATCATATCATCAATATTAATTTTTTGATTAAATCAACAAACCATAACTGAAAACCCCTTCCATTGTTTCCTACACTTCCAATAATCCGTTGGAACAAAAGGGGTCGGTGTTTCCCAAATTCTCTGTGCTCATTAGCCCTAATTTCCGATCAACACCTCCTCCACCATCGCACCACCGTCGCACCGTCGATTGTGGACTTCGGAAATCAACTTGTTTCCGGTGGAAGGAACAATGGCGGTATGTTCCTCTATTCGATCAAATCAAACGACTTTACACTTCCTTCACCTGTTCTCTCTCTCTGCTCCTATTATACCGGTACACCTTCAATAAACCCTATACCTCATAACTTATATGTATTTTATCATATAACCTGACCTTATTTTGTTATAATTTGATTGCTAATGCTGGTGATTATAGTTAAAGTATGTTAGGTATTAGAATTCAGCTTTGTTTTGTTGTTATTCTGTGTGTTATAACTTGTACACGTGGAAGAAAGTTCATGAATGTTGCTCCATTATTTTTTTAAAACTAGTTTGACTTTGGAAAGTCAACGGTGCTGGTTTTCAGCTTTAAAATGGATGTCACGATGTGGTCTCAATAAAATAATACTAGTGCTATCTGAGAGTGATTTCTGAAACATGAAAACCACAGGACCATGATTATTATTTTAGGAGTTAATGCATAATAATATTGTAGATGATCACACAGAGGATATAGCAAGTAAGTACTTTTAGTTATGCAAAAGTGGATCCTTTAATCTTAAGCAGAAGTGAATCTTGTTGTAGAAAGCGTTAAAGGGCGATATATCCTTTAGTTTACAGAGAGAATCTTAAGCTTCTTTACACTCTTTCAGAACAGATGGTCATCATCCCAAGAGGGGCTGTAACAATTATGTTCATTTCGTATTATGTAAGTAAGGATCTTTTTTTGGTTCTAGAAAAATTCTTGCAGGGTCCATTTTTATTCATTGTCACCTTTGTCATATATACATTGCTTCTTACTTTTATTTACCGACATATTTCTTGGAAACAATAGTTTAGATTCTCTCCTTACACGGAGAAAAGCATCAAGAAAAGAAATAGAAAAAATAATGTAACTGACTATTTTTGTCTTTCTTATATGCTAAGCTCTACTATCTTTTGGTTATATTTTATCAATATTCAATACCCTTTTGCTTTTTTGCTAGATTACTTGCTGTTGAGGACATTCTTTTCTCTATTCTTCTTATATACAAAAAGTTGTTGTTGGGTTTCTAATCTTTCTCAAAAAAATTTGTTATCCAGTTTCCATTTGAATCAATGAAGATCATAACTTTTGTTGGGTAACATCAAATGCGACCGAAGGAGCTGTTACAACAAAAAGAAAATTAGAAATCCATAAAATGAGGGATCCCAATTTGATCACTAAGCTGAACAGGGGCATTTGTTATTACTGTATTCTTATAAAATAGGGTTTCCTTATACGAGTGAGAAATTTGTATATTTTTCTGTTGTATAGAATATAGATAGTCATTTTCATTTTTAATTCTTTTTGTAAAAAAAAAAGAAAAGAATTGCTGCTGTGGTTTGAGTGATTATTCGAGGTCTATGTAATCAGTTAATCAAGGAAGCTTAGGTGGCAATATAAAGCTGGCAAGTTTGGCAGAAACCGTTGCTGCCTATGCGTGCAATGAGGGGTAGATGGATAACATATAAACTTCGTTTATGGTGTTTCTTGCTTCTTGTTCTTGATTTAATTCAAGGGTGTTCTTCACTGAACCCTGAGGGTAAGCTTAGAATTTTCTGCATAACTCTTCTTTAATTATTGGTGGAATTTTTACGTTATTTATCATTTTTTAACTGATTTATGTGGTTTTTAATTGGAATATAGGTCTGGCGTTGTTGGATTTTCGGGCAGGAGTATCTAATGATCCGTTTAGAGCGTTCGCAAGCTGGAATCCTAATGACCATGATCCTTGCTCATGGTCTAATGTTTGCTGTGTCAATGGTAATGTTCATGTGCTGTAAGTTGTTCCTCTATTCTTTTTGCTCTCATGGATCATTTTATTTTTTAAGTGTTGAATGAGTAATTATAGTTTGTCTTGTGTGTTGTATGATAGAACATAACCATTTTAGCCTTTTCATTGAATTAGGTTTTAACAGTAAGTCATTTGTTTAATAATTAGATCCCCAAACAAACAATCAAATATGATATCCGAGCAAATTTCCCGTCCATACATTTTAAACTTTGAATGTTGATGATATTGATAAGTATTTTTCAAAAAAAATAATTGAGTGTTGATGTATTTTACATGCTTTGTCAAAAGGGATCTCAACGGGCTATCTTTGGAAGGAGTATTAGCACATGGGATACGGAACCTCACACATTTGAGATGTCTGTGAGTGCTCTTTCGTTTTGTCTGTGAGTTTGACAAATTTGTTGTTTTTTTGCTTGTGTCATGTTTGTGGGTGTGTTATATAGTTTATTGGTATGAAGATCCATTGCCTCTTTTTATCTATTTATAATGGTACGATACATGTAAATCGAGAAAAGGTTTAGTTATTTGTGGGAATTACGGTATGCCTAATGCTGATTTAAAATGACCATCATTGCTTATGGCTAATATTGTTTTGCTAGTTTGTGTATTAAAGGACATGTAGCTCAAACAAAATGTTCTAGGGTAAATATATTTAAATACCTTTTTGCTAAAATAATAAAACGAATCTTGTGGACCCAAATCAATGCAACTTTCGTTTGATATTGAAAATGGAAGTTTGTGATTTCGGTAGAAGTAAGATGTAGCAACTTTGAGAGTTTGCAATTTCAGTGGAACTAAGATCGTAGCAACAACTTTGACACACTTAAATCACTGCAGAGCACCAGATTCTGATATGAGTCAAATAACTTTAATAAGGATCATTCTTTTGATTGTTTTTTATATTTCTTTTGCTAGTGTTCTCTCACAGAATAAGTTCTCCGGAGTTATTCGAAAAGAGCTTGGTGAACTCACTATGTTGGAAGTACTAGACTTGAGGGATAATAACTTTAGTGGACATATTCCATCAGAGCTTGGAAGAATGCCTTCATTAAAACGGTTGTAAGTGACATAGTAACTTCATCTTTTCTTTTACGAGTTTTCATCTAATAAATATATACATACGCATGTTTTGCACCGATTTGTTTACATCTGATGTTTTTTTCTTCAAAACTTTATCTATATCAGATTTTAAACTAAAGTGGTATATTTGACGTTAGAGCTCAAATTATGACTGCTGTAGATTGCTCTGTAACAACAATCTTGAAGGCTCTCTTCCCATGGAACTCAGGACTCCCAACTTTCTTTATGAAATGCAATATGACGAAAACCTTCTATCCCTTGTTGACAACGGGGTTGGATGTCTAAATAGGAAATTTGGACGATGGTAAGACACGTCTCATTATCATTGTAATTCTTTCAAATGTGCATTCCTATTTAGGGGGTGTTTGGATGCACCTTTTGAATCAAGTGCGTTATGTCAAGCAGCAATCACCAAACGTGCATTCTGCTTTAATTAGTTTCCTTTTTTATCCTGACCTGAAGGAGAACATCTACTTATTGTGTTGCATTATGGACAGCGTATGGCATGGAGGCTCTAAACTTCAAAAGAAAGCTGATTCTCTTCTAATACAAATCAAAGAAACAGTTATTAGTTACCTCAACCCATTCCAACTGTAAGGAAGAATGCCAAACTAAATTGCAAATTTATGCTTCATTTCTACGCTATACTTAATCTCCTTATGTTCGGCTTTCTTCACCAAAAATTTCAGGTTTCACAGAAGCTCCTCAATCAGTTGCTCTATAAATGAAAAATGTAAGTTAAAAAAAATTAAAATACATGATCATGATTGGGCAACCTCTATGATCTATCTAACGACCAAACATATTTTAGAAAAATACTAACATTGTTTACTCGTGGATTCTCTATATTGTGTGTAAATCACGTAGGTGAATTGGAAGCAAAAACAGTGGAAAATGTTGTACGTCGAAAGCTAGCAGAAGAATCTTCAAACCTAGCAGCTGCACCATCTCCTAGGGATGGGATTGGGCCACCTAAGATCATAGCTCTCCCAACGACTAGAAGTAGTGGATCATTTCCTGCCGTACCCAAGAATCCACCACCACCACCACTACCACCGCCGCCACTATCACCACCGCCACCGCCACCACTTAGTCCAGATATTCCTCAACCCTCCTCAAATGAAACTCTACCGCCAGCAAATCTTACACCTCAAAGTGGAAGTGGTAGTTCGGATAAGTGGAAGGTTTGGGTTATAATAAGTTTTTGTATACTTTTGCTTATAATCATCGCCATGGTGCTCTGGTGCGTGTGTAGAAGTCGAGCAGTAAAGACCATAGGCCCTTGGAGGACAGGCATCAGTGGACAATTGCAGAAAGCTTTTATTACAGGCAATTTTTCATCCAATTTATAGTTAAAAGACATACATTAGTTACAACTTCGGATTTGCAATAATTAGCTTTTAATGTTTGGAAACAGATAAATCCCAACCATAGAAAAAGATGATGAAATGCATAATGTCAATCTATTAGAAATAGGTGCTGTAAGATAAGCACATAACATTGTTTTTGAAAATCATAAATAATTAAAATTTTATTACAGGGGTTCCAAAGCTAAACCACGCAGAGCTAGAAACAGCATGTGAGGATTTTAGCAATATTATCGAGACGAGAGAAGGGTATACACTATACAAAGGAACGTTATCTAGTGGAGTCGAGATTTGTGTAGCAGCTACCTCCATTGCCAGTCTCAACGATTGGTCTAAACGTGCAGAATTAGGGTTCCTTAAGAAGGTTTGTTTATTTTAGGGGTTTTAATCTTCCATTCCATCTATACAATAACTATCTAACATATATATTTTGCAATTGTATAGATTGATGCATTGTCACGAGTGAATCACAAAAACTTCGTTAATCTTCTTGGTTATTGTGAGGAGGACGAACCATTCGTTAGGATGATGGTGTTTGAGTATGCTACTAATGGCTTACTCTCAGAGCATCTACATGGTGAGTACTCAATTTTTTAGTATAATTTTATTAAATTTCTTTTTAGATGCTTTTAGTCAATGATTCAGTATCTATTGTTACAGTTAAGGAGCTTGAACATCTTGATTGGAGTTCGAGGATGAGAATTATCATGGGAACAGCTTATTGTCTTGAATACATGCACGAATTGAACCCTCCTGTAGCCCACACCAATTTGACCTCAAGAATGATCTGTTTGACGGATGATTATGCACCCAAAGTAAATAATTATTCTTCTCTTGGATCTGTTCATTATTTCATCACTTGCCACATCAAGAAATTAGGTCTTTGTCGTAATCATAATGATTTTTGTAAGCATATGTATCACAAATCAATTATCACGGATAAGCCATGTGGTTTTCCAAAATTTTGGATTTGATCTCTAGCTTTCTAAAAGTACGCGGATGGTCCCGGTGGTTTGCACTTTTTTGTTACGCATCTAGTCCCCAACTTTTTACAAAAGTACATGGATAGTCCTGTGGTTTGCGCTTTGTAACACCTTTAGTCCCTAACTTGGACCTCTTGAAACCGTTAGATTTGTTGGCTGTGGACTAAATGCGTTACAAAGTGCAAACCACAAGGACCATGCGTGTACTTTTAAAAAGCTAGGGACCAAATCCAAAATTCTTTAAAACCACAGGGATTATCTGTGCTTTTTACTCCTATCAAATGTTATAAAATTTTGGAAAACAATTGTTTTTGGCCAACTTGACCGTAGTGACCCGTTACCTAATGTTGCCTGACAGTTCCATTTTGTCACTTGTTTAAGTGGGAAATGAAGGAATTACTAAACGAATATGGTTTCTCAGGTTGCAGAGATGGGTTTTTGGAACGATTTGGCATCGAAAGCGAAGTTATCTGGCGATTCTGAATCAGAGCATTCTGCACTGCCACCACTTATCGATACAGAGACAAACGTCTACTCTTTTGGTATCTTAATGCTCGAAATCATTTCAGGCAAGCTTCTTTATTCAGACCAACAAGAGCCTCTTGTAGCGTGGGTAAGACCTCATATTACTAAAAGTTGTCTTTCTTGCGCCATTGATTAACCTTTTAATTGATACTTAGATGGTAACTCGGGGTCGGTTAAAGGGTCAAAAGGGCGGTTTTTGGTTTTTATTTTTTCTGGAACGGCGGCATTTAATAAAAAACAAAATTTGCAAGGCGATGCAATCACACAGGCTACAGGCTATGTGAGTTTTCCTTAATGGGTTTTAGGAAATCCTATTAACACATGCATATATGTGCAGGCTGCACAACATCTAAACGATAAAAGAAACACCAGTGAGATGATCGACCCGACATTAGAATTCTTTAAGCAACACGAGCTTGACTTCATATGTGAGGTTATCGAAGAATGCATTCAGCAGGATGCTCGAAAGAGACCGACAATGAAAGAAGTGGTTACAAAATTGAAGGAGGTGCTAAAGATTTCACCAGATCAAGCAATTCCTAGACTCTCACCTCTTTGGTGGGCTGAACTTGAGATCTTATCTGGAGAGACTGCATAAACAAACAAGAACTACTTAAGTACACAAATCCGTTTGTTATCGATGTTTGTAGATTTGATGTGTGTGTAGATTTCATTGTATGTGTCCGGTGTGCTTGGATTTTTTTGAGGATTTGTTTGTCGAGTAAAAGTTTGTCTTGTGCGTAGCGATAATATTGTTTGAGTCAAGATTTATGCTGAATATGTATGTTGAGTTGAAAACACAAACTAGTTAAGCATGATACTTGTTCTTCTGAATCTAATCTTGGGGAAATGTAGACCGTTTTAGATAAGTTGAATGAAATATTTGAGGGCCCACTAACCAATTAAGCTGTTAACCAAAGTGAAACTATTTAAACCGTATCGAGGAAGCCAAAACTGAAATAGGTAATCGGATTTTCGTACGAGATACTCAATTTGGTTAAAACTAAATAAATTGAATTACATGTATTAGGTTATGAATTTTCCTATATGTAGTTAAACATTTAGCCCATTACAACCAAGGAAGTCTAACTGAGGAGCTCAAGATACCCAATTTCAACCTATGAACAGCCATGTTTAAACTAAGATCTTTTGGTTTGAAAAAAGGAACCGAACTAGTTAAGAGTTTAGTTTTACCAACTTTGAATTTGGTTCAGTTTTTGTTTCAACCAAAAGGATATTCAAACCACGGAAACCGAAATCCAAACGATACAGAACCCTAACCAATACCTGACCAAAGTAAACCTAGCTTGCACTAGGTGGCTGACCTTCAAAGGGGTTAAAGTAGAAAACCGGTGAAATATGGATTTGAACGTGAGACCAACCTCGCTAAAGTGGTAACGGTTAGATTTAGCAATAGCACTAGGAACTCGAATCTTGAGATCATATTGTTTCTTAGGAACGTTAGGTAACACGAGTCCTAAAGATGCATAGGGTACGCTTAAGCTAAGATGTATAAAAAATAAGGTTTAGATCTGATTGACGCGATGGCGTTCCTTGTAAGGGTTGTATACCCAGATCGACAGAGGAATCGTTTTATATGCCAGAAGTGTAGAAGTGAATAGTCTAAATGATAACGTAGGAGATAGCATTTCATAAGTGATACGAATATTACATCGTGAAGCCCAAGAATGATGTATCAGGAATTGATTGCAGCTTAAGAGAAGATCATGTCCCGAAGATGACTTGTAATGTGAGAGAGTTTTGCGAACTGGGTCGTAAGGTAAACTCATAATGTCTAAACTGAAATCCGTGTCACAACTTGGGATTTTGAAAAAAAATCTCTGATATAGTGCCACAATGATGGAGTTAAACCCGTAATGTCATATAATCTGAATCGCCAAACACATAACCCAACTAAATTAACACAAAATCTTTCATGATTAGTTTGACGCTGCTTTTGATAATTTGACAGAGACACTTATATATAGGAAGTATCAGCAGCGTACCCACCATGTCTCCATCAAAGTTTCATCCAAATCATTATTTGAACCATGATTGATGTCACAAACAAAACCTACACAGAACTTCTCATGATTAGTTTAATGTTGCTTTTGATAATTTGACAGAGACACTTATAAATAGGAAGTACCAGCGGCGTATCCACCATGTCTCTATCAAACTTTCATCCTTATCATTATGCGAATCATGATTGATGACACAAACAAAACTTACACGGAGCTTCTCACAATCAGTCTAACGAGGCTTTTGATAGTTTGACAAGGACACTTATATATAGGAAGTACCAGTGGCGTATCCACCATGTCCTTATCAAATTTCGGCGGCTTCGTTATCAGGTCATGATTGATTCTATGTGACGACTTGACCTAACACCTACGTACTAATTAAACATAACCAAATCCACAAATAACCAACACTTGAGTCTCGACCCAAAAAGAGCGTGACTAAATGATGACAATACCTACATCTCTGAGGGAAGGGTCAGTCTATGAATCAATAAGACGATACCCACATCCCATAAATTATGAGAAGAGGCCAGCCGTGATAAGTGATGATGTGAAACTGTAATAACATGAAATAGCAATGATAGGAAACGATAATAGTACGAAAAGACAATAATACGAAATAATGGATAAAATGGTGATAGCATAAAACGTTGAGTATGAGATGAAAAGATGATAAACTTTAAATAGTAACATTGAAAACGTGACAACAACACAAACTATCAACATTATAGAATAGAATTTGATAGTAGAGATTGACGTTAGTGCAAACGTCAAGAATACGGAGTGGGAATAATAGATAATGTCAATAATTTGGAAAGACCAACCATGAGGTCTAATGATGAAAGCAATGAAGTGGCAATAGTGACCTTAACTTCTAGAAGTTAGGGAATGAATACAAATCAAACAATCATAGGGTATCATAAGGTAGGTTATAAAAGTAAATCGAATGTTCTCGGAATGGTCGTCTAGAAGTTCATCTCATGGAATGGAATGGTAATAGGAAAAATTCTAGATTCTACTAGGAATTTTTATTTGTTAAACGGTCTTATATTAGCCATATCTTTGTTAATTAGACTCATGTTTATTGAGTTTTGCATTTTTAGTTATGTTTAACAATCACTAAGTGTAAAATATTAATAATGGAATTTTTTGCATGTGTAGAACAATCTAATTTGTTGGTAAAGAAATATTTTCATTTAGTTTTAAGATAAATTCATGGTTAAAAGTAGGAAGTTTATTCAAAATACCCTCTTCTTTCTATATTTTTATGAGTTAAAAAGTCCATCTTTCCTACAAAGTGTACAAAGTCATAAAACATCCACAATTTCAGTCATAAAACACACTCAAAACCCATAAATAACAGAATGAAGATCACTAAAACACAATATCCAAACCCTAACAACCCATAAAAACTTCAAGCACAACATCGTAGAACTATGAATATTAACCACAAGATGATAATCAACATAAAACACACTAATGTTAATCATTCAATAATCAAAGCCTTATCTTCCAAAACACAAAACCCACAAATATGGCGTTTTGGTAATCTTCACTTTGTTATTTGTGGGTTTTGAGTGTGTTTTATGGTTGACATTATGGTGTCTTATGACTTTTTACACTTTGTAGGAAAAATGGACTTTGTAGCCAACCCCCACCCTATATATATATATATATAATATATATATATATATATATATATATATATATATATATATATAAATTTGGCAAGAAAAATTAACTTTCTCGTGTGCCCTTGGCTCGAATTTGGTGATCCCTGGGCATGAGTTACGGAAATGTTTGGAATTGTGACGCTTAGGATGTTTAGGACCATCACTTGTAGTAATTAGGGTTACAACGGTGTGTTTTCTTACGTTCAAGTCGTAATAGGTAACTTTTTGGGTTTATAACATACTACAAAAAATTGAATTGTTAAACTTGTATTCATAAGTGATAACGACTTTTATTTGATTTAAACTAATTCGTGCAAAAACAACTGAAAATATTTTATTCGGACATAAAGTCAAAGCACAAGGGTTATGTCGTGCTGTTGGCCGCATCGTTGTTGACTCGAATTAAAGTTGGTGTTGAACGCTCCTTCTCATGCCATCTAGTTGTCTTGATTCACCGAATTATATCGAACTTGGGTATTGGTAACGTCAATCAGTTTGGGACACACATCTCTGTAATGGTTTGGGTCCCCACTGTCACACCCTAACTGATGGCGGAAACATCGGAGTGAGACGAAGTAGATTGATCGCGACATCATAACACTCTTTGTAACAATATTAAATTCAAAGATTCGTTTCATTTCAGAAATCAAATTGTCAATTACAACATAACAAATTACAACAACTTCAACAAAATTATAACATAAAAGCCTAACATTCTGGGTGCGTTTCTATGTCGTCCCTACTAGATTTGTCATATGTGTCGTCATCAACCTGTAACATGTTAAAAATATGGTTCAACGGAAAAGCATTGGCAAGTACATAAGTTTAAGTACATAACATAAGTATAAAAGAGTTTACTCAAATCCACATGGCAATTGTATACAAGGTAAGCTAGCATGCAATACAATTGTCAAACCTAAGTGTCCACAAGAATGAATGTGTCCCTTGTCACATGAAGTAACGAGACTAAAGTATGAATAAGAATAAGAATCAGCTTAATACTTAACAATACCCCGACGGGTGGTGTGCTACTCCTATAGCGCTATATATGTTAAGTTGGGGCTAGCTAAGTTAATGGCAAGAAGCATCTATGAATCTAGCATGAGCCTAAGCATAACAATAAGCATGTATAACGGATCGAGTGTATAAAGCAAGTGTTATGTGTATTTGTGTATTTGGTACGTTAACATGTTACAACCCAAATTGTGTAAAAGGAAAATGGGTCAAGTGTACTCACGGTTTTGCAAGCTTCCACTTAGTAATTTCCGTGAAGAGTTTGGAGAGTTAGAGGATCACCGAGTTATCCTACAAGAGGAAAACGTGGGTTGGTAAGTTTTTGGATGATAACGGAGGATTAGGAATTTAAATACACCAAAGTATGTATACGAGAAAATAACCACCAAGACTTAATACTCGTTTTGACACTATGATATCTATTCGGGTTAATGTGTTTTCATGGGTTATGTCACATCCCGATCCGCAGCGGAAAAGGTGATCGGGGCATGATTGGGTTATCATCAAAGCTCATGACATTTATTATAACGTTTCATATTCATTAATACAATTTAATGAGAAATTTACAATCATAATTACATCATGTCCTAAACATCATTCTAGACTTCATTGTTTTCTTCTAAGGCATTTCCTATGTTTTCCTTGCTTCATCCTGTTCACCTGTATCATGTGTAAAAATGGTTTTTGGAGCAACAAAAAGTTGGCGAGTGAATCCTATGAAAAACATTTGAACAAGTTTATTTAATTGATTATAAAATAAAGTGCACAACCACACATGAGTAAAAATAGATGTAAACTTATTCACCAATCATTTAATATTAAATTATGCACACACGAACAATAATGGATTTGTTTTGAGGCACGCGTTGCTCAACTCGTCTCACACGAGGAACTGATGGGCCTAATGAATGATTTGCATATACTTGACAATATGAAATACATAACTACAATCAATATATACTAAATAATGCACACACGAACAATAATGGATTTGTTTTGAGGCACGCGTTGCTCAACTCGTCTCCCACGAGGAACTGATGAGCCAAAAGAATAAATTGCATATAACTTGACAATATGAAATACATAACTACAAACAAAATATACAATCTAAGTTTAATCACAATATGGTATGGCACAAGTTTAAATAAACGAGTTAATTTTGGTGACACATGACACACCCCAAAACGTGTAATTAAAAAGGGGAGTTGTAAGATTCACTCACATTGGGTGCGTTCGGTTGATGATGTTGAATACGCACGAAGTTGGATTTAACCACGAGTGAAACTAACCTAGATAATAACATAATGGTTTGGTAAATAAGCGGATTTTATTAATCAATTTTAGTAGGATGATTGGATATATTTTTGTGAGTTTAAGGCTATTTTCTAACCTTAAAAACGTTATGTTTAAGTATTTTTAATTGATTTTTAAATAAAATAAATAAATAAAAATAATAAAAAATGTTGACTTTTTGTGACCGTTGACCGTTGACTTGTTGACTGGTCAGACTGTGTAATTGTGTGCGCCGGGTGAGGCTCGAACCCGAGACCTCCCGTTCCCGTGCACGCAGCTCTACCAACTGAGCTACGTGTCTAACCTGAAATATTTCTGTTTTTAATTATAATTATATACTAATTGAATGAAACCGAATATCATTTATTTTTAAAAAAAAAAAACGATTTTAATGCATCGAACCGGTGTTCTCCACAGGTCTCGAACCCGGGACCTGTGGTTTAGGTTAACACACAGTCCACGCTGGACTGTGTGTCTAACTTGGTAAATACTCTGATTTTTATTATACTTATATACAAACTAAATAATTTCATTTCTGTTTTATATAAAAAGTTTGATAATTGCCTGAACCGGTGCGGTAGTCCGGACTCGAACTCGTGACGTGTGATTAAACGTTCACACAGTCCACCACTGGACTGTGTGTCTATCTTGGTTATTATTCCGGTTTTTATTAAACTTAACATCTATTGCAGTGAATCCGGTTTGGTTAAAAAAAGAACATTTTTATTAAGGCGAGTGTGCGTGGGACAAGAATCGAACTCGGGACGTATGCGTGTTTATGTGCACACAGTCCATCGCTGGATTGTGTGTCTAACCCGAGATATATCTTGATTTTAATTAAACATATATACTACTGAAACTTCATCTTCT
Organism: Scalesia atractyloides; assembly: GCA_947069175.1. Taxonomy (NCBI): domain Eukaryota; kingdom Viridiplantae; phylum Streptophyta; class Magnoliopsida; order Asterales; family Asteraceae; genus Scalesia; species Scalesia atractyloides. The sequence goes on from CAMTDV010001632.1 coordinate 44,096,203, forward strand.
TCGTTAATCTTAACCAGAATCGGTGTCTGACTGGTTCAACGATTTTAATCAAGTTCTTTTAGTGTGTTGCGATTAATTGTATGTGAGATTATTAAAAAGAATAAGAGATTAAGTGTAAGGTATACCGAACTGGACTCCTCTGTTTCGCCGGCGAAACTCCGACGACAGCAGATTATTCCGGTGACGTGTGTCCTGAGGCAGAGGGTCTTCAGGGAGCTTGAGATGAGTGTGGGTGGCTTCGGTATGAGTTATGGGTGTTCAGTAAGGCACAGCGGTGAAAGGACTCGGTTTTCCGGCGAGTTGCAGCAGTTCTCCGGCGAGTGAAATTATGTCGGGAAAGAGTGTGATTGTGAGCGAAAAAGCTAACAGAGGTTAGAGGGGGTATTTATAGGGCAGAACATTGACGAATTTAGTCCGATTTCCGTCTTGATTCGTCGGTTAAAGATTTTCCGGCGGTTATAACTTGCGTCGCGGGTTCAGACGTCGGTTATAACCGATGTAGTAGTTAATGTTTACGTTAAGTCATTGATAACCGACGCCGTTTGACGAAATCGTCGGATTTTCCGGCGTCAACGGATTTGGGCGCGTCAGTTGACTGGATTTGATTTCTGTTTTCATTATTTGAATTAATTGTTTCGGTATCTTAACAAAAACCCAAAGTGGCGGAGTGGTTGAGCGCGTGTGTGTTAATGCTTTGTTGTTTACCAGCTGACCCGGGTTCGAAACCCAGCAGCATTAATTTATTTTTATTTCATTAAATTTAATACTTTTTCAACTAAAACTTTTATAATCCAATATACTTATTAATTATGTATCGTTTAAAAATAATTTTGGGCATTAAATACGCCACGAAATTTTTAACTAATTGTTCGGTTAATAAACGGAGCTGGTTTGGTAAATCCGGTTTTTTTTACGGATGTTACGTATCCCCTGCTTTTTAGAAATTTCGTCCCCAAATTTAAGTAGTGACATATTTGTCTAAAAAGGATGGTGTTTAGTTTGACAGTTACATGCTTAGAAAAAGAGTAAGAGTTTAAGTTTTTGTTTGAGGCGGTAACGTCCCTTGTAAGGGTTAAGTACCCTGTTACAGGAATCGCTTTTTGTTGCCTACAGTAAAAATATTGATAAGCAGAGTTGATTCACTAAATATGATATCATGCGTAAGAGTTTTGATATGTTTGGAAGGATAGGGTTATATCCTAAAACAAAATTTCTAATACTACAACCTACATGGAACTTCTCATAACCGTCTAACAATGCCTCTGATCCTTTGACAAGAATACTTATATATAGGAAGTACCAGCGGCGTATCCACCATATTCTTGTCAAATTTTCATTGGTTTTATCAGTAAGTTATGATTGGTTCTATGATGTAACTCTAAACATAAATAAATGCCACAACCAATGTACCAAGAAATTACTAAATCCTACATAGAACTTCTCATAACCGCCTGACAATGCCTCTGATCCTTTGACAAGAATACTTATATATAGGAAGTACCAGCGGCGTATCCACCATATTCTTGTCAAATTTTCATCGGTTTTATCAGTAAGTTATGATTGGTTCTATGATGTAACTCTAGAACATAAATAAACACAACAACCAATATCTGAGTCCAAATTCTGATAGCATACATGTTTGAATGGTGACAGTTCCTCTCTCATTTGTTATGATGGAGAGGTTTATGTAGAAATAGAACACAATCCAATTTCTTTAAATGGCGAGATGATATGAATGTAACACAAACCAAGACAATACTAAATCTTACATGGAACTTCTCATAACCGCCTGATAATGCTCTGATCCTTTGGCGAGAATACTTATATAAGGAAGTACCAGCGGCGTATCCACCATATTCTCGTCAAATTTTCATTGACTTTATCCGCAAGTTATGATTAGTTCTATGTGACTCTAATACATAAATAAACACAATCAACTTAATCCTGATGGCATACATGTTTGAATGGTGACAGTACCTCTCTCGTTTGTTGTGATGGAGAGGTTAGTCCTTGTGGAAGTGAGACATAGCTCAACTTCTTTAAATGATGAAATTGAAATACGTTCAAATGTATGATGAACAAATTTCGACCAAAACATTACTAAATCCTACATGGAACCTCTCATAACCGCCTGATAATGCCTCCGATCCTTTGACAAGAATACTTATATATAGGAAGTACCAGCGGCGCTCCACCATATTCTTGTCAAATTTTCATTGACTTTATCTGCAAGTTATGATTAGTTCTATGTGACTCTACAACAAACACAACAACCACAACTTGAGTCTTAATTCTGATAGTATCCATGTTTGAATGATGACAATACCTCTCTCGTTTATTGTGATGGAGAGGTTAGTCATTGTGGAAGTGAGACATAGCTCAACTTCTTTAAATGATAAAATTGAAATACGCTGAAATGTATGATGAACAAACTTTGACCAAAACATACTAAATCCTACATGAACCTCTCATAACCGCCTGATAATGCCTCCGATCCTTTGACAAGAATACTTATATATAGGAAGTACCAGCGGCGTATCCACCATATTCTTGTCAAATTTTCATTGACTTTATCCGCAAGTTATGATTAGTTCTATGTGACTCTACAACAAACACAACAACCACAACTTGAGTCTTAATTCTGATAGTATCCATGTTTGAATGATGACAATACCTATCTCGTTTGTTGTGATGGAGAGGTTAGTCATTGTGGAAATGGAATACAATCCAATTTCTTTAAATGATAAGATGCCATAAATGCTAAATCAGTAAGTACAAAACAAACTTCAATTAAATCAATACTAAATTCCACAGGGAACTTCTCATAACCGCCAGATAATGCCTCTGATCCTTTGGCAAGAATACTTATATATAGGAAGTACCAGCGGCGTATCCACCATATTCTTGTCAAAATTTCATTGGCTTTATCCTTAAGTTATGATTGGTTCTATGTGATTCTAAAACATAAAGAAAAACATAAAACTAAACGATTGGAGTTGAATCTTGATTTTGGTGAAGAGGACTAGTTGGGTGGTTTCGTTTGGGCCGTCATTATCTTTGACAGGATTGGCGATGTTGATCTTCCCTTGCTGGTGGCCTAGTGATTGGGTTTTCTTGATTTACTTGGTTAACTGGGTTTGATTGAGCTTGAGCGTTTATGATGTTAACCAATCGAGGGCATGTGTTTCTAAAGTGGGTAGGGTCGCCACAATTGAAACAAGCTCGAACATATGGGAACATGGGGTATTGAGGTTATTGATATGTTTGGATCATGTTTTGAGTAGGAGGTGAGGTTTGGTTTTGAGGGGTGCGGCAAACCTTGCTCAAATGACCATAGCGTCCACAATTCGCACATAGTCGACAAGGTAAGGTAGATGGATGGTGATAAAAACAGGTGTTACATCGAGGGTGAGGTCCAAGGTATGGTTTCTTATTTGGGTAAGTTGAGTTGGGTGCTATCTGCGTGATTGGGATAGCTTGGATTGGTATGGCTTGTGAAATTGGTTGATTACGTTGGGTAGTAGCAAAAAGTTTCCCATCTGTTTTCTCTTAAAAGTGGGTTGAGAAGGGGATTCGGTTTGGGTGGAGTTTGAAGTTTTAGTCGATGCCTTATCCTTCTTCTTCTCCTCCTTGAAGTCTTTGTTCCGGATTCGGTTTTCGGTGAGCTCTGTAGCTAACTCCATTGCTGCTTCCAAAGTTGCAGGGTGGTACTTATTACAGAGTCTTGAATCTTTGACGGAAGACCTCGAATGTAGTGCTCGATCAAACGGTAGTGGGGAGTGAACAAGTTGGGAACCATTTGATTTAACTCGAGGAATCTTTTGTTGTATGTGGTGTGGTCGCCTTCCTTTTGCTTCAACGAATAGAACTCATCTTCTAATTTCTTGATTTCGCTCCTTGGGCAAAACCGTCTTGTCATGATTCCCTTCAACTCTTCCCAAGTCAAAGTCATAGCATCGTCAACGCCTCGTTTGGCCTTCTCTGTATTCCACCAAGTGCTATTCCATATAAACGACCGGTAGCATATCGCACTTTGCGATCATCGGGGCAATCGCAATTTAGAAAAGTGTTCTCCATTTCTTCAAACCAATGGAGGAGAGCGGTGACACCTTCAGTCCCTTCGTATTTTGGAGGGTCGCATGATTTGAAATGCTTGTAGGTGCATTTAGTGGTATTTGGGGGAGGGTTGATAACATTTTGATCTTCTTGGTTGACAGGATTAGCGGTAAGGGCTTGTTGGACTTGAATTACAATGTTGGGTATTACGGCAGCCATTTGTTGAGCGATTAGGGCAGCCATGCGCTCGTGGGCTTTTCCTGCTCTCATCTTCCTACGGGCGAGGCTAGAAGACATCTACAAGGAATACGTATCAAGAGTATGAGTTGGATGTTTTTGGGATCATGGGTCGTATTTAGGAATGAACGTTCATAAAATAAATATAGAAAAATAAATCTACTACATCCATAGATGTCTTGGGCTTTGCTCGTAATTGGGCCTTGCATGCCGCCAACTTCACCTTCGTAATCATGTGGGCCCCCATGAATACCGGGTTTTTCATATGGTTCGCATGTGTTAGCCTGGTTACGTACACTAAAACCCGGAGAAAATCGAGAAATATGTATATAACGTATGATATTCGGAATGTGTCCAGGTATAGACACGGTGACACCTCAAAGTGGGTTAGTTCGAACGACGTTTGGTGTGGCATGCTTTAGCCTAATAGGTCCTTCGTACTCTCATCGTTAGTCCCCAGGTAGGCAAACTGGTCCGTTATATTGGATTTATACGAATGCCAACCTAGACAGGACGTTCCGACTACCGGTACTTGTACCCTTCCAGTTACTACATGCCCGTCGCAGAACTCACTTTGATGGGATTTGAAAATTGCGACAAAATCTTTGAATAACAAAAGTATGAAGATGATTTGAATATATGAACATTGAAATATGTATGATGAATGTGTATGTAAGTATAAACAAATATGAAACAAATAAATATCATAAGTTTGTATGTAACCACCTAAATAATTAAAATTTAGGCAACTATAGTATAGGCTCTAAGGGTCTAATAACCTATCCTATATCCCTATAGTTATGGCTCTGATACCAATCTGTCACACCCCGATCCGCAGCGGAAAAGGTGATCGGGGCATGATTGGGTTATCATCAAAGCTCATGACATTTATTACAACGTTTCATATTCATTAATACAATTTAATGAGAAATTTACAATCATAATTACATCATGTCCTAAACATCATTCTAGACTTCATTGTTTTCTTCTAAGGCATTTCCTATGTTTTCCTTGCTTCATCCTGTTCACCTGTATCATGTGTAAAAATGGTTTTTGGATCAACAAAAAGTTGGCGAGTGAATCCTATGAAAAACATTTGAACAAGTTTATTTAATTGATTATAAAATAAAGTGCACAACCACACATGAGTAAAAATAGATATAAACTTATTCACCAATCATTTAATATTAAATAATGCACACACGAACAATAATGGATTTGTTTGGAGGCACGAGTTGCTCAACTCGTCTCCCACGAGGAACTGATGGGCCTAATGAATGATTTGCATATACTTGACAATATGAAATACATAACTACAATCAATATATACTAAATAATGCACACACGAACAATAATGGATTTGTTTTGAGGCACGCGTTGCTCAACTCGTCTCCCACGAGTAACTGATGGGCCTAATGAATAAATTGCATATAACTTGACAATATGAAATACATAACTACAAACAAGATATACAATCTAAGTTTAGATCACAATATGGTATGGCACAAGTTTAAATAAACGAGTTAATTTTGGTGACACATGACACACCCCAAAACGTGTAATTAAAAAGGGGAGTTGTAAGATTCACTCACATTGGGTGCGTTCGGTTGATGATGTTGAATACGCACGAAGTTGGATTTAACCACGAGTGAAACTAACCTAGATAATAACATAATGGTTTGGTAAATAAGCGGATTTTATTAATCAATTTTAGTAGGATGATTGGATATATTTTTGTGAGTTTAAGGCTATTTTCTAACCTTAAAAACGTTATGTTTAAGTATTTTTAATTGATTTTTAAATAAAATAAATAAATAATAATAATAAAAATGTTGACTTTTTGCGTGACCGTTGACTTGTTGACCGGTCAGACTGTGTAATTGTGTGCGCCGGGTGAGGTCGAACCGAGACCTCCATTCGCGTGCACGCAGCTCTACCAACTGAGCTACGTGTCTAACCTGAAATATTTCTGTTTTTAATTATATTTATATACTAATTGAATTAAACCGAAAATCATTTATTATTTAAAAAAAAACGATTTTAATGCATCGAACCGGTGTTCTCCACAGGTCTCGAACCCGGGACCTGTGGTTTAGGTTAACACACAGTCCACCGTTGGACTGTGTGTCTAACTTGGTAAATACTCTGATTTTTATTATACTTATATACAAACTAAATAATTTCATTTCTGTTTTATATAAAAAGTTTGATAATTGCCCGAACCGGTGCGGTAGTCCGGACTCGAACTCGTGACGTGTGATTAAACGTTCACACAGTCCACCACTGGACGGTGTGTCTATCTTGGTTATTATTCCGGTTTTTATTAAACTTAACATCTATTGCAGTGAATCCGGTTCAGTTAAAAAAAGAACATTTCTATTAAGGCGAGTGTGCGTGGGACAAGAATCGAACTCGGGACGTATGCGTGTTTATGTGCACACAGTCCACCGCTGGACTGTGTGTCTAACCCGAGATATATCTTGATTTTAATTAAACATATATACTACTGAAACTTCATCTTCTTCGTTAATCTTAACCAGAATCGGTGTCTGACTGGTTCAACGATTTTAATCAAGTTCTTTTAGTGTGTTGTGATTAATTGTATGTGAGATTAATAAAAAGAATAAGAGATTAAGTGTAAGGTATACCGAACTGGACTCCTCTGTTTCGCCAGCGAAACTCTGATGACAGCAGATTATTCCGACGACGCGTGTCCTGCGGCAGAGGGTCTTCAGGGAGCTTGAGATGAGTGTGGGTGGCTTCGGTATGAGTTCTGGGTGTTCAGTAAGGCACAGCGGTGAAAGACTCGGTTTTCCGGCAAGTTGCAGCAGTTCTCCGGCGAGTGAAATTATGTCGAGAAAGAGTGTGATTGTGAGCGAAAAAGCTAACAGAGGTTAGAGGGGGTATTTATAGGGCAGAACATTGACGAATTTAGTCCGATTTCCGTCTTGATTCGTCGGTTAAAGATTTTCCGGCGGTTATAACTTGCGTCGCGGGTTAAGACGTCGGTTATAACCGATGTAGTAGTTAATGTTTATGTTAAGTCATTGATAACCGACGCCGTTTGATGAAATCGTCGGATTTTCCGGCGTCAACGGATTTGGGCGCGTCAGTTGACTGGATTTGATTTCTTTTTTCATTATTTGAATTAATTGTTTCGGTATCTTAACAAAAACCCAAAGTGGCGGAGTAGTTAAGCGCGTGTGTGTTAATGCTTTGTTGTTTACCAGCTGACCCGGGTTCGAAACCCGGCAGCATTAATTTATTTTTATTTCATTAATTTTAATTCTTTTTCAACTAAAACTTTTATAATCCAATATACTTATTAATTATGTATCGTTTAAAAATAATTTGGGCATTAAATACGCCACGAAATTTTTAACTGATTGTTCGGTTAATAAACGGAGCGGGTTTGGTAAATCCGGTTTTTTTTACGGATGTTACAGGTTAAGGTACCCATTAGAATCATAACGAGAAATTAAGTACTTTAGGTGATGTAACCTAGTACCATGATCATCAAGGGTTTGGTTAACGTGTGTGTGTGTGTATAGTATACGTAATAAGTAGATCATACACATCATGGAAGTTCATAGAAGTCATGCATGGAGGTAGGAGGATAACCTTCCTTTAACCTCTTTTGTATAGTTCACCAATGCAGAAGTTGTTACAAGGACAACAAGGATGGTCATGAATAAGTTAAAATGAAAATAAAAGTTGTAAAATAATCAAAATGATCAAGTGAGGTGGTGGATTAAAAGTAGGACAGCCAAGGCTTCCAAGTAATCACACACTACCAACTCAAGTCTTGCTTCAAGAACAAGCTTGAAAGGATACAACACTTGTGGGTTAAAACCCTATTAAAACAGAAAGTTCTTACACTTGTGACCTCAAATATGGTGATGTTCCATGTTGGTTTTTCATGGAAAACCTCTGGAAACACTCATAGAGATGTTCCAAGTGTTAAAAAGGAAGAAAAGAGAAAGAAGAGAGGGAAAGGTGAGTTAGAACTCACTTGAAAGTCTTGAACTTTCAGATTTGAGAGAGAGATGAGTGTTTGAGGTGTGAAATGAGAGTAAGAGGAGGTGGGTTTTATAGATGAGGTTAGGGGTGAGTTAGGTGAGCATTAAATGCAAGAAACATAATAATAAACACACATTTGCCCAATCCATGAGCTGGAAAAACTATATGTGGATCAAGCCCTCTGGCGGGCCGTGAGAGACAAGATATAAAACGGTCGCGGGGCGCGAGCGGCCCTAATCTGGAAACTTGTTTTATTTTTGTCACTTCTAGTCCCTGAACTTAGTTTTTCCTTCATTTCATGCTAAAACTTGATATTTTGCAGGTTTTTAAGTGTATAACGTAAGTGTGAGTATATTTTAGGTATCGAGTATGTATGTATGAGTATTTACATGTATAACAAGTATTGGTTTGTATGTAAACATGTATTAAACGATTGATTGTAGGTAAGACAAGTATGTATCAAGTATGAATTTTATTACGATCAAAGTCTCGGATTACAAGATTGTGAAAAGAAATATGAATGCGATACAAATACAAGTTTCTGTAAATAGAAATACGATTACATTTTCGAATTAAGGAAAGTATGAAATAGCAAGGCGTTACACCCACAATTCCAACAAGCTCGTTTGTAAGGAACTAGTTGAGTGTTATAATGTACCATCGGTTGACCTATAGGTGGAGTAAATGGTTGGACATATAGTTGAATCATGAGTTCCGCGTTTGGTTGAACAAGTGGGGGAGCTACGAATGGTGCGTTCAATGGAGCCCTAGGTTGGTTAATCTGGGGTTTAAGGCATCGCCAAGTGTTGGCAAAGTGACCAAAACGCTCACAGTAGGTGCAATAACGACATGGGGAGTGGACTGGATGATGGTATCAGCAGGCGATGCACTGTGGGAAAGGTCCATGATAAGGCTTTGCGTTAGGTTGAGGATTAGGGGCACCTTGAGTTAGCGGAATACTCGATATGGAATAAGGTTGGTCGGTTTCACTGCTCTTGGTTGTTGTGTTGTTGTTGTTGTTGTTGTTGTTGTTGTTTGGGGGACGATTCAGCTTCAACCTCCTAGAACTCATCTGTGGAGGCTTTGGCGTTGAGCGTCTGCTGAACTTAAACGACAATATTAGGAATAACCACGACCATTCTCTTAGCCATTAAAGCTGCCATTCTGCGGTCTGAGTTTCTCGTGTGACGACGACGAAGATTAGAAAACATCTGAGAGGAACAAACACAAGTAATAGGTATGGTTCATAGTGAGGATAAACCGACATTTTAATATAGATATAAGTAGAACAAATGAATTCATGAAGTTATGGAACTTATGGTAGCCCATAATTCATGACTACAGTCGCATGAAAAACCTCATAATAAATCAAGAAGTGACAAAAATCTACCCATTAAATATAAAATGATAAGGTAATTTATATGATAATTTTGAAAATACCATGGAATATTGAAGATTTATCCCAATGGTTAAATATGGAATAAGAAAATAACCACATGAAATATGATAAGATAATAAAACTTATGATAAAATAATATTTCACCATAAAAAATTGAAAAGTATAGGTTTGTCACATCATAGGGTTTAGTATGACTTCTTATGCAATTTTTGAAACATGGCCTGCCTAACCAAGTTTCACTTATCTTCAAGCAATCAAATATGCAATGCCATCACCCCTCACAAGATCACTCATCTCCCAGTTAAATATATGTAATTGGAATGAATCTATCAGAAACGAACTATGAAGCAAAATTACCAAAAGCTTGTACATCAATTAAATCTTCACCTATTTTCTTAAGACTCAACACAGATCAAGAGGACTTTAAAGGTGGGTATAGTAAAGGGTATGTTGTTTTGTTGGGAAAAATTGGCTAAAATGAATAAACAAATGATAAACCAGATAAACACTCAACAACACAAACACTTTAGTCAGTTTGACCCATTATTCTAGTTTTTTTCTTTTCTTTTCACACCATCTAGTATTTCTTTTCTTTTCTTTTTTATGTTGTTTTTCACAATAAATGCATACTATAACATAGATATATCACATAATCCGGTTATCAAGAATAAAAATAGCTGACAAACGAAACGGTTCAAGCTCAAAGTGGTTTTTAAAAGAAATTGATGAAACTGGTTAAAACAAAACACACAAAAAAGCTAAACAAAAGTGGGTAAACCTAATGCCTCTATCATATCTGTGTATAATCCTAAACCAAGGTCTCAAAATGTATCAAAACTCACAAGTTCTAAAATTAATGCAACAAAGTCGGTAAATCAAACATGAAACAAAAGAGTGAATATCTATATAATATAGAAAGACTCAAAACTCACTAGGGAAATAAGGGCTACCGGTACTGACAAAAGCACAATCAATTAACTCTCCAGCTTGATCCACTATCCTACCATCCCCAAACATTTTATTTCAGAAAACGACTCAGTCAAGCCTACTATCGCACAACTTAAAGAAACATGTGCTCTAGACTCGTAAATCTCACAATCGACCCGGTTTTAACCGATGCTTGAAAGGCATCTGTTTTCTATGTGCAACAAGGACCGGGACAAGCACAAAACCAAATTTTTTTTCTTCTTTTTTGTTTTTTTTATTTTTTTAATTTTTTTCCGACTCAACTCTGCTTAAAAACGTAGTTTCCCATCACCGCACTTAAACTCTACATTGCCCTCAATGTAGGATGGAAGACCAACTAAAAATAAAAATAAATAAAAACCTAAAATAATATACAAAAAACTACGAATTGGAAAGGATTTAGCTGGTTAGGATAAAAATCAGTGTGAGCTGCGCATGTAATCAATCCAAACCCGTACATGATCATATAGCATTTCCTTCGCGATTGTATCCATACTGATATGCCGGGGCTGCCCTTTACAATATGATATAAGCTCGAAATCTCCGCCCGAGTGGAGATTGAATATGGGTGATATCCTACAAACCTGCATAAACAAAAAAAAACAAATCCGCGGATAATATCCACTCCAAATTAAAAACTAACTCAAAATAAAATAATGAAAATACCTGGAATGATGATACAAAACTCTACGACAACAAACATACATGCACCTCACACGCTCATGCCAACCTCGGGAAGATTAATCGTATCCCCCTCTCTCTTTCCTCAGACGGGCCCTCAATGTCGATTTTCAACTTATGCCCGTTCACCTTGAACCTTTGGCCTTCCTCATTCTCAATCTCGACAATACCATACGAAAAAACCTGCGTGATCAAATGTAGCACCGTCTAATGCGATCAAAGCCCATCCTTGCAAGCCCATTCAACTCCAGCTATGCCACTCAATCAAAGCCCATTTATCATTATACAAAAAACAAACAAACAAATTTTAAAATCACTCTAAAAATAATTAACAATATAATGATATTAAACTGAAACAAATGTAATTATAATAGCTATCCATTGGCTCGCTAACCCAAAAAATGGCGTTAAGGGTTTGATTTGGTAGGCCCTATTTTTAGACAACCAATCAGATTTTTTCTTTTTTTTTAATTAATAGTTATGGGCTTTATTCCACACTATCAATATTAAAGGGGGAGTGTCATTGTTGCCTTAAAACCTATATGGCGTATATGTGACGCTCATGTGATAGGGGGTTTATCCCGTACCATGCAACCTTAGACTATGGAGTGCGGATCCCCTTGCCCCACCTCCACATCACCATCTTCCTTTCTATCCTCATCAAAGGGAATGGTTCCCCTTCATCCCCTTCCCCTCCAGTCAACACCTTCCAATCATCACATTCTCCACACAACATGACATCGGGGAGGACCGAGGACGGGGATTTCTCACTGTGGGCACCGAATCACATTGGGGGGGGGGGTTTCCCATCGGGAACGAAGGCCACGTAGGCTCCCTAGGCCCTAACCCCATAGCCTTCTAGTAATAGGTGGTTTATCTGCATTTACTTGAGACCAGGTTTAGATTTTTATTTTATCTTTTTATATAAATCTATTTGAGTTTCATAAGATCGTAACTTCAGTAAAACTAATACTTGTTTAAGCTCAATTTTTTTAAACATAATTTCCTAAATCTCAATCTCACTTGTAACTAGACTTGTATATCATGAGTCCTTAGAGTATTCTTAACACTAAATCTACCGTTAAGAACATATCAAGGATCCACAATTTTTTTTCACTAAAAGAAGCGGCTCAAAGAATCAAGAACGCATGAAACATGGAGAATGCATCAAATGACATGAAGGATGTGCTTCGACGGGGCTGTTTCGGTTGTTGCAACTAGCAGCGCTAAGATGAATGGTGTTGGAATGATGGAGTTGATACATATTAGACTATGGGCCCACGGGCTCAGTTAGGTTTCTAGGGTTACTCGTAATCCCTATATATTGTAACATACTCATTCAATAATAATTAATTAAGCCTTTTACCATTCTTACATGGTATCAGAGCCAGCCTAGGCTCTATACCCTCTCCGTTGCATCAAACACAAATAACAAAACCCTAGCCGTCATCACTTAAGAAAAACCCTATACAGGGCGGCTGCCGCCGCTGCCGCCATGTCCGGTCTCTGTTTGTTTTCCGTTTCCTTGTTTTTTTTTTTCAGATTTGTATTCAAATGTCTTTGGTTCTAGTTTCACCGGCTTTCTTACGGTCTCTTACCACATAGATGATGCTACAGCTCATCTTGTTGATTTCACATCTCCATCAAGCCGCCCCTTTCCGCCGTGCCGCCGCCACTCACTAGACTACGGTCTTCTGTCGTGCCGCCTGCAGGATTACGATCCGCCGCCGCGCCGCTACCAACCGCCGCTACACTGTGGTATTGGTTGCCTCTTATAGGATTATGAGATCATTCAAAACTACGGATCGAAGATTATTGATTGAAGATTGCAATATTATCGAATTTTGACCAAAATTGAAGACAATTTTTTAGGGTTTATTATTGTTTTTGTTTTCAGTCTAAGCTTCTAGTTCCATCCGCTACGACTACGGGGGAGTATTAGACTATGGGCCCACGGGCTCAGTTAGGTTTCTAGGGTTACTCGTAATCCCTATATATTGTAACATACTCATTCAATAATAATTAATTAAGCCTTTTACCATTCTTACACCTGTTGACTACGACCATCACATACCAACCTTGCTTTGTAATGTTCTAAAGAGCCATCGGAACGAAATTTGTGCTTAAAGAGCCACATACTACGTATAATATTCATGTCCGAGCGACGTGGTAGTAGTTCCCAAGTCTCATTTTTAATAAGTGCACTAAATTCGTTTTGCATGGCATCGTACCATTCAGGTGTGGACAAGGCAAGGTGGGTAGTTTTCGGGATTGGAACAATGGAAGTAGTGTTAAGGTTGAATAGTTGTTTGGGTTTGGTGATACCGTCCATTGCTCTAGTGCGCATGGTACGGGTCGGTTGTTGTGGAACCGAGTGATGAGGGGTGGGTTGAGGTGGAGGCTTCAGTGCTGGGTCCGAAGAGTGGGCCGAGGTTGAAAAAGGAGATGGAGAAATGGTTTGGGCTAAGGGGGCAGTTGGGCCAGGGGAAGCTGGATGTGGGCCTGTTGGTTGTGGAGGGAGATGTTGAAGGTTGGGGTAAGCGGTTGTGCCGGCTGGAGTTGGGCCGAGGGAAGTAGGGTGTGTGGCATTGAGTGGGACAGTGGGTTGGTTTGAGGTGACAGTATCCCACATCAGTGGGTTAAAATGGAGGGGAAAGAAAGGTGTAGTCAAGGGTGGTGTTGAAGTTTCGTATGGAGAATGGATAAATGGATTCCTCAAACTGCACATGGCGAGATATAAAGATTTGATTAGTGGAGATATCAAAACATTTATATCCACGATGGTTTGAAGGATAACCAAGAAAGACACAAGGTTGGAGCGGTTGGTGAGTTTATTTATGGTGGTGGAGGGAGTGATGGGATAGCATAGACAACCAAACACACGAAGATGTGTGTAGGTTGGGAGGACATTGTATAGAAGGGTAGTAGGGGTTAAGAATTTGTGAGTTTTCTTAGGAAGAATGTTTAGGAGGTAGGTGGCGGTTTCGAGGGCATGATGCCAAAATGAGGGAGGTAAAGAGGCTTGAGATAAAAGGGTGCGAATCATGCTATTGGTGGTTCGTATTTTTCTCTCGGCTTTGCCATTTTGGGAGGAGGTGTGGGGACAGGAGAAACGAAAATGCATGCCATTGATGTGACAAAATTGTTTAAAATTATAGTTGGTATATTCGGTGCCTTGTCACATTGGAACTGTTTAATTTTTCGTTCAAACTGTGTATGGATGTGGTTATGAAAGGTGGTAAAGGTGTTGTAAACTTGAGACTTATTGGTTAGGGGATAAGTCCATAAAAAAATCCGTTAAGTCATCAAGCAACAATATATAATAACGGTGACCACCGGTGCTTAAAACCGGGGAGGTCCACAAATCACTGTGAATGATATCAAAAGGTAAATGTGTTTTATTCATAGAATCATAAAACGGAAGTTTAGCACGTTTTCCAAAAACACATGATTGACAAAGTGGATTGTTTGTTTTACTAAAATCAATAAAAGAACTAGACTTTAACGAATGCAATAAAGAGTTGCCCGGGTGCCCAAGGCGTTGATGCCAACGGTCTTGAGTAACACCAGCTACAGCAGTAGGTTTGGAGAGAGGCGTGATGAAATTGGTGGTCAGAGGGTAGAGGTCTCCCGAGCTATTGCATCGTAGGATAGGTTCCTTGGTCTTGAGATCTTTCACAAGAAAACCAAACGGGTTAAATTCAATTGAAAGTAAATTGTCTGTCGTTAGGCGACGGACAGAGATGAGGTTTTTGATAAGGTTAGGAGCATAAAGGATATTGTTTAGTTTTAAGGGCGGGAAAGGTGGTGGTAGTGTTTTATTGCCTTGTCCAATTACGGGAATGGTTGTGCCATTGCCAACAATTATTTGCTTATTAGTGCAAGAATTAAAAATAGACGGGAAATTCATACCTGGTTGCTCCATGTGGCCAGAGGCACCGGTGTCCATGTAACCAACTGGATCAGAGGCGCTGGTGACAGAAGGGTGCAACTTGTGATAAGCCATTGAAAGAAAAAAAATTTGGGGGCGGCGGCAAGGGTTTGGAGGTGGCAGGAGGGATAGGTAGGATCTTTAGGGTGATACCATATAGAATTGTGTTAAATTCCTTGCCTCTTTCATTCACAATACGATCAATATATAATGGTACAAGAGATCTTCTAATTTTGGAGATAATTGATTCAATAAACACTAATTACAATACTATAAATACGGGCATAATTAGAGGCGCCTATTATTTATAGTATTGTAATTAGTGTTTATTGAATCAATTATCTCCAAAATTAGAAGATCTCTTGTACCATTATATATTGATCATATTGTGAATAAAAGAGGCAAGGAATTTATCACGATTCTACAATGCAAGTGATGGTTTTTGAACAAAGCAAGGTTTCTTTTAGTATTAGGTCCGGCTATGTGTTGTCATATTAGTCCATGATACACGTAGAAAATGTATGTTATGCGCCGTTAGCTTGCGTATATATTAAATCAATGACAAAAATTCCTAACAAAGGGACGTGTGAAGATGATACATCAGTTTAAAGCTGAGATGCGAGTTAAAGCTGGTATGTGACTTTGGGTAGCATATCACACAACTTTAAGTTTCTAATGGTAAAAATGCCTTGCATAAGATAAAATAGTTACATACCTGATTAGTTGCAAATCTCATGCCTATAAATGTACAACACATCGAAAAAATGACCAATTTCGTAATTTTCGTGGGTGAAGTGCATTCTTAGTTTTGTGGGTTAAGTGCAACAAGATATAACGAACTTCAAACTTGATTTTGCTGTTCGATTATTTAATAAATAGATATTACTTTCTCTAAAATAAAATCAATAACTTTATTTTATAAGTTCTTTTTATACTTCCAAAATTTTAAAATCCGAATATAGTATCACCCTTGTTACGTGATTCACTGTACTTCAATTCTTGTGCAACCTATTTATCATTGATTCTTGTTAAACCTTGGAAAGTCTAGGATCAATCTGCTAAAAAAAACATTCACTACGTCACTCATTAAGGTTGCCACAAATCGAATAATCTAGAACTTAATCAAAACCAAAGTACAATAATATTATAACAATCGACAAGAAAACAACCTTAATACCAACGTTCATGACGGTTATACCAAACCAACCAACACCCAATAACAACCTCATTTCCAACAACCCAGATTCATGAACATTTCCAAATATTCAATATTCCATCACTGACATCACTCCAAGTTTTAATAATCACAAATGGGTTCACAGTCGGAATATTCAACTTCACTGGAATCATCTCCGGCAGGAGAGTCGGTGATTGTGGTGATGAATGGGAATAAGGGGAAAGGAAGCCTGGATGCTTTAGAGTGGGCGATTAAGTATATCGTTGGCCCGAAAGATACCGTTGTCGTTCTTGGAGTGTTGCCGGAGATCGGAAAGAAATTGAACCCGTCTTGTTTGCCTTTTCACGTTGGAATTGGAAGTTCCGGCATTTGTAAGTTTTTCTGTCTTTTATTACTGTTCGGAACCAGGGTTGTTTGAAAAGTTCACGGGCTGAAGGCTGGTTCGAAACTGGTTCATGTGTTAAAACAGCTCGATTTGTAAACGGGTCGAGCCTAGTTTAAAACCCAAGTTTTAGTATATATAAATTTGGACCCAAAATTTTGTAGTTTAGATATCATACATTATGTTGTGTTAAAAACATTACGTTACTTCATTTTTACATACATCAGTATAATAAAGTAAGAGAATATATAATGAATTTTTTTTTAACGATACACAACCAACGCGATTAAAGATTACAGAGAATATTTTGGTCACATATATTGGACCAAACTATAAGCTCTAGAATGTGTATCATTGTATTCTTTTATTATTATTGTTATTGTTGTTATTATGTGAGTCCAATCAAATTTAAGTACTCGGATTTGTGTATTGTAAGTTCTGTGGCCATTAGCTTCTGGCCGGTTGCCTGAATTTTAACAAAATTTCGTAGCCATTCAGAAAAAAATAATTATTATTTTTCCTTATAAATAAACAAGTTGTCTAGTGTCTATTACAAGCGGAGTTAGAGCTTTACATTGCAGTTCGTTAAAATAAACGAGCTTAGGTGAATTCCTAATATAGTTGTAAATGAGCCAAGCCTCACGTTCAAGCTTGAGCAGAAGTTAAACAAACCCTCGTTTAACTTTGCGCAGCCTGAGGCTGGGCTCATTTACAACTATATTAGGAATTCACCAAAAATGGTGAGGCAAGCCATGAACTACTTTTGGCCAACCCTTTTTATTTTGACTTTCTTTTTGAACGGTCAAATGTAATAATGACAGATCATGATTGCAACATGCATCTTCCAAACCCATCTATATTTTAATTTTTACCATAGAATGTTATTATATGGGTCATTTTAATTTTTAGTTTAATTCTACAAAAATGGTGTTTATTGTTTATTGATTGAAACATGCATCTACCAAACCGTCTATATTTTTATCCACCGTGACACCATTAGCAGAGCATTGATGGGTCCTATAAGTTTTCATAACGGTTCTTGTGGCCAAAAAGATAAAAAGAAGTAGCTTAGCCTCACTTGGATTTAGAGATATGAGATGCATTGTGCTAAGTATGTTTCACATTATAGAAATCTATACAGTCAAAATCTTCATAAATGGTAGGGTAGAAATTTTGTATGTTTATGAAAAGGGGAGCTTTTGTAAATGGTCTTATGCTTGCATTTTGCAAAAATACCATAATTATTTCTGGACACATGAGCATCTATCAAAGTTTCTAACCCCCAACTCTTGCAAACCTTATTTTCAACGTAAAAATCGACTTTTTTTTAAATCATTGATAAAAGTACTCATGAGGCATGCGTGAACTATAAATCAGATATAAAACTCGAGTTCTCAAATGGCGAAATGACATCGTTTGAACTCCAAACGGAGATAGAAAGAAAGAAGAGAGAATACCAAAAAATTCTGGCACCCTATTACCACCATTGTAAGAAGAGACAGGTGCGTGTCTATATGGCTTTTGGATACGACTGGTCTTTTGGGTAACGGGTCAAACATGGCGGGGTTGTAATGAGGCATTTTTAGTATATGGTTGGGTTGATGCAGAAACACCTATTTTCATTTTAAAAAACGTTGTAAACAACTAATGCGCTAACTATGGTTATTTTAATAATATTGTTGCAATGCTTATCAGGATTTTTATATAAACAACTTAGCAGGTTGTTTACATTAAAAACAAACTTTGAACTAGTTAAACTTGTTTAACCCGTTTGACCCATTGCTTTTTCATTTGAATGTTTTTAATTTGACCCATTTGCATCACAAGTCTTCCCATATGTAAATGAATCAAATTTTTTACCTTGCAGGTGAAGTTAGATATAAGACTAGCCGCAGGGTTAGAATCCAAGAGCATAGCTATCGAAGAAGCGCAAAAGCTTGATCCTCGATGGATAGTGTTAGACGGGTACTTCACACTTCAGTTGCTTGATTTTCTTTTAATTTTCCAAGATTTTTTTAAAAACAATTGTTTTTGAATTCTCAGCTTCCTCAAGAAAGATAAAGAATAATACACAAGCATGTAGACTGTCATATGGCTCTGTTGAAGTCAAAAGGAGTAGCAACCTTAATCCCATCAAAGATCACAGATCCAAAGTGTGAAGAATGGCAAATTGTTTGTAGAAAGAATAGATGACCATGCGTTGACCGCCGTTGACTTTGTGGAAGAACCACATTCGCCAAAACAAGCTCTAGCATCGCCTTCTTCATACGGATTGTCATGGAGAACAGGATTCCAGAGAACTTTCACTCTTGGAGAGATTGAGGAAATAACAAATGGATTCAACAATGTCATCCTTAAGGATCATCTTAGGATATTTATGGAGGTATCTTTGGAGAATCTCCTGTTACTGTTATTTGTTTCCCTGCAGATGATCAAGCATTTTTTCTTCTCAAAATCGTTTCTCGCGTTCGCCATAGAAGTATCCTGAGTTTAATTGGTTACTGTTGCAATGGTGATTCGGTCTACTTGATCTGTGATTGTCCACAAGGTTCACTTGAAGCTTGTTTGTTGTGTAAGTCTTTTTTTCTTGACTTGGTTATAGACACCGAAGTGGGCGACTGGGCATTTTGGGTTACAGGAAAAGTAGGGGTGTAAATGAGCCGAGCCATTCGAGATTTTCGCTAGAAGCTCAAATCAAGTTTAGCTTAAACGTGCTTGAGCTTATATTGCAAGCTCAAGCCTTCACATATCGAGTTTCACTAGGCTCGCGAGCTAAGAGGAGCCTATCGAAGCTTAATGTTTGTATTGTTATAATTAAATATATATTTACATAAGAGAACTAATATTATAGATAACACTATGATAAAGATCAATAATATATATATTATGTTTTATAAAGAAAACTATAATCATATAAATATATAAAAATAAATATAAAAACGATCAAATAACTTATAACTAGAAAGAATTATATAGAAATTGCATGTGACTTTATAAGTACACGTCGGTAATTTCTATATATCTTAAAATGTTATTTCGGTGCTTTTTCATAGCCACCCCAAGCTTTCAACATATTTCATGTTAAGTCCCTGTATGATTTTAGGAACAAAGTGTGTGATATGCATACAAACTCAAGTCACATGCAGAAAACCTCAAGTACTCGCATGTATTAGTGGGTCATATGCATACATAAACAAAAAAGATAATTGGTATAAATTCGAGTTAGTTTACATTTACTGCTTTGAGTATCTAAAGTTCGAGTTTACCCCTTTTGTTACTTTATTTTTAAAAACTAGCTTTTTTACGTGGATATTTTTATGTAGCTGTTGGTATAAATTCGAGTTGGTTCATGTTTAGACGTCAACTTTTTCTTGGAAACGAGTCAGCTCAAGTATATTACGTTTTCATGCTTAATTTATATACTTT
The DNA here is from genome assembly GCA_947069175.1 of Scalesia atractyloides. Lineage (NCBI taxonomy): Eukaryota > Viridiplantae > Streptophyta > Magnoliopsida > Asterales > Asteraceae > Scalesia > Scalesia atractyloides. The sequence goes on from CAMTDV010001632.1 coordinate 44,116,478, forward strand.
TCCATTTGATCTACTTTTTGACGTAAATCTTGTTCCAAACTGAGTGTCGTTAAATATAAAACATTTTCATTCGACGATATAAATTCGAGTTACTCTACGTTTCTACACCTAGCAACGTAAGATGAGTAAAATTACAATTATATTATCATTATTATTGTTGTTGTTGTTGTTATATATTTATACTAAAAACCATAGTCAGAGACGTAGCTTTTAAGGGACCGGGGGACCCGCATCGAAGTGTAATATTTCCGGTTTTCGTCCAAAAAATCTAAAATTATATAGGTCCGCCCCCGCCAATTATTTTGCCTAAAAATCCCCTACCCCTACCAAGTTTATTGTACAAAATATTTATACATATTTTCATATTGTGTTTAAAAACTGTGAAGAACGGACTATTAGTAAGTTTTTATAATTATTTATAAACTTTAAGTAAATTTTGTTACTACTTTATATGTAAATCAAAGTTGAGGGTTCTTTTTTATCTTAAAATTTTAAAGGTACTTACCGTTTATCTTAAAGGTCGTCAGGCTGAGTTGTGATTCTTTGTCTAGGTACTTACCATTTATGTTACATCATTATAAATATTATGGTCTTTATTTTTGTTAAACAATATTTAGCTTTATGTGTAAGAACGTGTCATCTGAATAAATGAAGATTATTAAGTTTTATGTGGAGTTATTACTGTTTGAACCGACCCAAATTGAATATCCAACCCGAACATATAACCCGAGACATAGCGATAGGAAAAAAATTTCGTCCCATGACTCCCCCCCCCCCCCGAGAACTTTTGGTCAAGATCCGCCACTGACCATAGTCGTTGATGTTTACTCCTTCCAACTTTGGTCCTTTCACTTTGTAAAACACTCATGTTTGCCCCTTGATGTGAATGTGTTTCCTTTTTTTCCTTTTGTGATTTCTACTTTTTTAAAGCTATAATAAGCTCTTTTGATTACGCATGTATTTCTCTATATACGTTTTATCTTTTTTTTTGGTACGTTATGTTATAACTATACGGAATAAATGCGATTTACTTTACGTTTTGATTCAACAGCAATGTCTATATAATTTACATTAAGTTGAGCTGAGTACGTCAAAACATGCATTCTCATATAGTTAAGGCATGACATAACGTTTGGATTAATTCATTCGATATTTACAACGAGCTCGTGACGCATCGCCCGTGGGTCATACTACTGGTTGTCACTAAAATAAGATGGTGAATTTTGTAGGCGACCAGGCAGCAACAAAGCTTTTGCGGAAAACCCGTTGGGATATCGCTCTAGAGATCGGTACAGCCATTCAGTACCTCCATGAGGAGTTCGTAGATGGCTCAATTGTAAATCTATCCATTTGTTCATGTCACGTTGGACTTGGTGGTAGCTCGTGTGGCACGGTAACCTTAACATCAGTTTATATTTGTGTGTTGTGATTAGAGGTGGAAAAATGCGAGTTGATCGGATTTTGTAGTGGGTCACCCGAAATGCTTTTTGTCCGATTTATGTAAAATTTTAAATGGGCAATTAGTGATTTAAAAGGTTGTTTTTGCATTAGTAATAATAAACTTTTTGAATTTTTGTCACAATACTAACTCAACAAAGAATTCGTAGGTTTTGGTTTAGTCTAAACGGGTTAGAGCCAATTTCGGGTTAAACCCGAAAACACTTTAGCTAAACGGTTAGTTCATGGATTTACCCCTTTGACATATTTATTTTTATATTTAAAAAAAAATGTTTTATGTCGAAGTTTAAAAGATTATACGAGAAATAAGCACTAGGTTTTATAATTTAAACGTGATTATTTGGTTATTTGTATTTTTGGTTGTAAATAAGTGATTTTAAGAATATTAAAGCTTATGGGTGAAACGGATTGTGTTAGTGTCAACTCGTGAAAACATGTGTCGTGTGCGGGGGTTCAAGTGCCTGCCACCACTTTTTAGGTATAGGTCAAATTTTAGGGTTCTTGACGGAACCTGCAAACATGACCCATTCAATCCAAATTAATGACACATTGAACACAACCCGACTATACACATCTATAAATTGATGAAATATTGCAATGTGATTGGTATACTGAAATTTATATCTTTAATGTTGATGTCAAAGCTATGTATCTATGAACCAACAATAAAGCAGTTGAAGCTTGATGATGACCCTATGAAGTAAGATTGTTTTGAACCAAATATCTTGCAATTTCTCATAAAGCTTACTGTTTTGAAGAACAACTAATGAGATATGTGTTTTTTGTGAGTCAAGAAGCTCGGATATCGACATAAATGAATACGTTAGAGCTGATATAAAAGATTATGGGGTCCTCTTGTTAGAGCTCATATCGGGACAAAGTAGGCGACTGTTCGAGAAAGATGGTCAAAGCCTCGTTGATTGGGTAAGATTCCCATCTGCATAACTAGAGGTGGTAATTTGACCCATTGACATACTGGGTCACGGCTCAAATGTTCAACCTGAACACACCCCTTAAATATATTCATGTCAAAAAGACCAGCCCTAACCGCACTCACTTGAAACCGTGTAACACAATCCGACTCCTTTAACCCATTTATCTAAACGTGTCAAACGAATTGACAGGTAGCAATCCAGTTATTAATGTGTTAATCAGGTTGACCAGATGTAAAAGATAGCTTAAACGGATCATAAATGGATTAATAGACTGACCAATTTAAGACGGGTATGTGTTTGACTAGACAGCTTAGACAAGTCAACCATCATTTAGAGATTCACTAAAATATAATAAAATATAGCTTAAAGTTTGTTAAATTATTTATTTTATATAATCAAATTCTAGTCTAGGCTCTAGTTATTTAAATGATTTTTTTTTCTAAATGAATATTGGATCAAACTCAAGTGGCCCGTATAGAAAACTACTTGTTTTGACTCTCTAGCCAACCCAATATGTAGGTCGATCTGTTTGTAGTTCAAGTAACAACAAACCCGAACAAACCACTAACAATCCTAATGCTTGTTTGAACTCAGGCATTACCGCTTCTGGAGAATAATTTATTAAGCCAGTTGTTAGATCCAAGGTTAACCGAGCCGAGTGATCCTCAAGCGGCTCATATGGCTCGAGCCGCATTGGCATGTCTAAAGAATGGCTCGAGCCCATATCTTAGTATCAGTAAGGTAGGTCTGTTTGTGGTTCATTTGATCTTGTATGCACGCTGATCCCTTTTAATTAATTCTTGTTAATAATTTGAAGATATAAATATTTTTGTAGGTGTTGGCAATTGTACGGGGCAATCAATAACGGGACCTCATGAATCCAGAGTAATCATTGTGTAATAACGCCATTAACTGGTAAAGGCTCAAATTTGGTGTTTTGAGCTATTGAAGAAAAAGAAAAGGGAATAACGCCATTAAGTTGGTTTCTCCATCATTCATAGAGAAACATTGAACGATATTTAATTATGTAACTGGATTATGGATTATTAAATGCTTTAAACCATAAAAGCACTTATCTATAAGGGTCCTAATAATCATGGTAAAAACTTATTTTCAAATGGTGTATACGGGTCGTATAACATTATACAGCTCGTATAGAATAAAATGACCGAAAAAGGCTGTTGGCATAGCCTTTGTCAGTTCATCTAATTCTATACGGGCTATATGACAAAGGCTGTTGGCCAGTTCATTTAATTCTATACGAGCCATATAATGTTATACGACCCATATACACCATATGAAAATAATTTTTTCACTTGGTCGTATACAATGTATACGATAGTGTTATACGAGTCGTATAAAGTTATACGGCCCGTATACATTGGATTTTTTTTATTTTTTTAGTTAATATTTAAAGATCAGGTTACGGTTTATTCACGTCAAGTTACATGGGGAAATATCCAATGCCTATAAAAAAACACATTAATGGAGGATCTCCGTCCATACATGCATTTAATTCACTTACATCATTACAAATTGTCAGAACATGAAATAAGATCGACCTTAATGTAATGAGATAAGACCGATAGACGCCATGGTTTGAGTTCATTAACCAATTTCCTGAATTCAAGTTCATTAAGAAGTAATAAATGCTTACTAATTATATGTTTAATATATGAAGCATATTATATAAGTTTTTAAATATTGTTTGTAAGGTTTAATTGCCTTGTGTAACTTTGATTTTGATTGGCATCTATCATTTCCTTAACTAAACCCTTGAATATATCATTTCAACAATGGCAGAAGATAAATGGTGGTGAACGGTGGCTATGAGAACGGTGGTTAGAGAAGCGGTGGCTATGGAAATGGTGAGCGTTGGAAGCCCGACAAACAGTCTTGCAATTAGTCAGCAGTCATTACTTCTTAATTTGTAATGATGTGAGTGCATTAAACGCATGTATGGACATATTCGCTCTGAACATATACCGACTACAAAGTTACAAGTTAATTTTAAATTGCTACAACCTTCCTTTTCATTCAATTTATAGAATATTCTCCCTAACCGAACCTTCATCATCACCCAAATTCTTAACAGACCCAGAAGAGCTTGCATAACGAACCCTAACCCCAGATAAATTAGGAGCTTTCACATGAACACAAACCACCAACGGTAATGTTGAGGACAGGATGATGAAAAGTTTGAGTTAAGGTGACTAGTAGACTACTGGTGGTGTGCCGCCTAGTGAAAAGGTAATGATAGATGTCAATCAAAGTTACACAAGGCAATTAAACCTTACAAACACCATCTAAAAACTTTTATAATATGTTTCATATATTAAAACTTCAAACATTCTGAAACCTAGCTGCAAACAACCAAACAAACTCCGCATAAAACCTCACATATTGCTCGTATACAATTGTATACGTTATATTTCATGTTCTGCAAAGTAAACTTGATCTTATTTCATGTCTTGACAATTTGAGTCCATACATGCATTTAATTCCCTCACATTATTACAAATTGTTAGAACATGAAGCAAGATTATGTTTACTTTGCTTTTGCTTTATGTGCAATAACTGTTCGCTTGTTTTCATGTTTTGAGAATTGTGATGATGTGAGGGAGTTAAATGCATGTATGGACTCAAGATAAACTAGTTTATTATTAATTTAACGTGATAATGGATGTGATTTGTAACCGTAAGCGTCATAAGTTTTTAGATGGTGTTTGTAATGTTTAAATGCCTTGTGTAACTTTGATTTTGATTGACATCTATCATTTCCTTAACTCAAACTTTTCATCATCCCATCCTTGCCGGCGTTCAAGTTCCTCCACTAGTATCTCGTTCCGTATTTTCTCCTTTTCTAGTTCTCGAAAAATCTCGTTCCGCATTCTCTGTTTCTCTAAATCGTCTCCAATGGTGAAGCATACTTTGTTTCTCTAAATCATCTGCAATGGTGGTTGTGGTGGTGGTGCTGCTTATAAATTGTTTGGAAAGTGAAGTCCATTAGGTTTAAGAATGGTGAAGCCCTTTTTGAGAATAGGGTTTCGGCAGTTTATAAGAATAGGGTTCCGGCAGTAGGATAATGTGATCAGTGAATTTGATTTGAATTTTGAAAGGAGGAAGACGTATGGCAGAAGATAAATGGTGGTGATACAGTGATTTTCAATAATGTGGGATTGTAGTTGTACAACATTGGAATTTGGAATCAGCGTCTCTTCAAAGACCCTGGTTATATATACTAGATGTGTCCAAAGTGAAATTTACTAACCTCCCTACATAACCATATACCAAGAACAATTTCCTGAATTAGAGTTCATTAAGAAGTAATGACTGCTGACTAATTGCAAGACTGTTTGTCAGGCTTCCAACGCTCACCGTTCCCATATCCACCATTCCCATAGCCACCGTTCTCATAGCCACCGTTTCCATAGCCACCTTTCCCATACTACTCAAACGATGGTGTCTAAACCCTTAAATCCCAACGCTTCTTCTTACATTCCTCATCATCGGTCCTTGAATACCATACATTTCTCCTTACTTGCATTTAATTCCCTCACATCATACAAATTGTCAAAACATGAAACAAACGAATAGTTATTTCATTAAGAGTCAAACAAACAAACAGTTAACGAGCATTAAGCATTGAATGTTGGAAGCGCGACGAACAGTCTTGCAATTAGTCAGAACTCATTACTTCTTAATGAACTCGAATTCAGGAAATTGTTCTTGGTATATAGTTATATAGGGAGGTCAGTAAATTTCACTTTAGACACATACCACTAGCGGTAATACTCTCCGACGAGTGAACCCACATAAGATGTTACTCGGATCTGTAGGTACCGGTGTAAGTGAATAATAACGACGGAGAGCCTCCATCATCGGTCTTATTTCATTACGTTAAGGTTGATCTTATTTCTTGTTATGACAATTTGTAATGATCTGACTGAATTAAATGCATGTATGGACATATTTGCTCTGAACATATACCGACTGCAAAGTTACTAGTTAATCTTAAATTGCTACAACCTTCCTTTTCCTTTTCCTTCAATTTCAAGAACATTCTCCCCAACCGAACCAGCTGGCGCAAAACTTCAAGCATTCTGGACTCTAGTTACAAACAGCCCAACAAACTCTGGATACTGAAAAACTTCAGCAATCATACTATCTTAACTCTCACAACCCACCATCGTCGCCACCCAACAAACTTCGGATACTGAAAACCTTCCACGAGCTGGCGCAAAACATCTAAATAATACGGCAAACACGGCAAATGATATCTGAACAATTACTAAAACTTATTAAACGGTTGTTCAGTTTCACAAAAAAAAAATAAAAAATAATATACATATATATACGGGTCGTATAACATTATACGACCCCCACATACATGTGTTAAAACCCAAAAACCTGATTAAACCTAACAAAATAAACCCATTTGGTCGTATACTGTTATATTGCTCGTATACATGTGTATACATGTGGCATAACGTTATACGGCCTGTATACATGAAAAACAAAAAAAACATTCCACTACTTACATCTTTGTGCAAAAACATTCTGCTAAAAGCTTACATCAACCTTACTTTAATCGAGCTCAAGCCTAAATTTAAACATGTTTAATAAAGATGTCTGAGTCCATTTATCATGTTGAAGCAAACTCGCGATCCTAGGCGAGTCTATTATTTATAATATTTTTATTTAATACATTAAATTTAAACACACACACACACATATATATATATATATATAATTGTTATATATTAAATTATGATAAAACTAAATATATAAAAAGACGGGTAAGCTCGAGCTTTATAAATATAGCTTAAAATACGATAAACTCGAGCTTTATATATATCACCCAAAAAACGCCTAGCTTGACCTAGTTTAGCTAGATTATTTAAGTTGGCGGGTTAATATCGACTTTATAATAAGAATAAGATCATCTAATTATGAGTAAATTAATTAATAGGATAACTCTTAGAGTTTCAATATATTAGAAAGGTATTGATGTAATATTGAAGATCAAGAAAGGCTTGAAAGGATAGAGATATCTCAACACATGTGATGTCTATCCAGGTTGGTCTTGGTTGATTGAGGTCAAATTGGTCTACCTTATCGATATGAATCATGAGATGAATGGTACAGGTATGGGTTGGATAGGTTGGCCCAATCATTTAGCTCGGACCAATGTGTACCCAAAAGATACTACATGTATCTACATCGACAATGAGGGGTGTTTGGACTCGATTCGACTTGTTCCTAATTATGAACTAGATCGATAACTACGGTATCAGGCTGGATTGGTTGTCTTGGTCACTCTGATCCAAAACAGTCCTTTTGACCAGTTTTTTTTAGATTATTGTTTGCATTAATTGTAAGGTGATTAGATGGTTTATGACTATACCCACACACACAAACATGCACGCATGTGCCGCACCATACTCAGGTGCGCACATATAGATAGAAAAGCATACTACACACAAGCACATATATATAACTGAATATTCAAAACTAGGAACATTAGAAGTTACCACTAAGGGTGAGCATGGTGTGGTTCGGTTTGGTTCGGTTATTGCCTAAAATCGAAATCATAACCATATACTTCGGTTATCAAAAAATCATAATCGTTCGGTTTCGGTTAATATGGTTTCAGTTAATCGGTTATTTGCGGTTAATGCGGTTTCGGTTCGGTTATAGGTCGGTTTTTTATCGTTTCTAAAGTTAGGCTTTAAATGTGTGGATTATGCTTATGCAAAATGCATGCGCAAATAATAAATATACATAGTTTAAACTTGTAGTATTATCAATTATATTTCACTACTACATAGATATGGACTCCAAAAACAAAAGTAACACGTGTAGATATGTGTTATGCTGAAGCATACATACGAACACAAAGTGGCTAGAGTGTTAAATTCAATGAGGTTGGGTCATGGTTAAAAGACTTCAACACTTCACTAAATAAATGTATGGATTGGGTCATGATTAAACATTTAAACACTAACTTAAACATATGGTCCTATGGATTCGGCCATGTTTAAAACATTTGATTCGATTCTGTTATTTGCGGTTATGAAAATAAGTATAACCATAACCGAACCGCAACATGCGGGTTCGGTTATTTTGGTTACCGTTCGATTAATTTAGTTTTAGGCTCAATAGTGGTTAACACGGCCAGTTTGGTCTACATACCAGTTCCAAAATGAAAACAGTTGGTTAAACTATTAAAACTAGTTTTTTAAACCTTAAATCTTAAACATAATTGTAAGAACTCCACACTGAATCAACTGCTTTGCTTTGACTTAAACAGTTTGATTGATTTCAGTGGTTTGTCGAGACTCATATATACCTTATACATAATTTCTATTATAAATCATAAACGACTAATATAGGCCTACCTCTTCGCTTTGTCACATCATTTACGGGTATTTAATTGTTTCTAAATTAAATCAGTCGCAAAAGTATTTTCTATAAGCGTGATTCATATGAGATACTTAATTTTTATTTATGTAATAAAGATTTTTTTTTCTTAAAGAAATCTTTTTTCCATTATTGGACACATTGTAATCGTCATATTTAGTGACAAATACTCTCTGTTTTAACTAAGATTATCCTTTTGAATGTTAATTCCCCCTTTTTAAGGTCTTTCTTTTTAACGTCTCTCTTTGTTTTGTTTTTAGTTATCTTTTATTTGTTCCTTCTCTTTTCAACTTTGTCTATTAAAAAATTAGATGATACAACAAAGTTTAATATTAGTTCTAATAATTTTCATCCTTTTTCTAACTACAAAAAAACAATTTAAGTTTCATTATTGTTTTTTATTGTAGTTTTATATTATTGTTTAATTTGCATTCAAATTATACACAATGAATTATAACAAGAAAAGATCGAAGGAGAAGTGTTTCATGAATTATGTTTGCGAAACTTGACTTATATACCAACAAATATATTAAAATTATGACGCTTTAACAAAAAAAACTAAATGATTGATCGTGCAATTGTGTGTAATGCAGGTTTTTGTTATTGGCTATTTTTTGTGTGTTTTTTCTTATACATATCCCCCCTTCTATTAGAGTGAAAGGGTGCTACTTTCAGGGGTAAATTTTTCTAACACACAATCATTTATTGCCATATTAATTCCTCTAACTCTTCTCTTGTCTAAAAAACATAAGACTATAAGATGTGGGGGCTTGGATTAGGGGTATTGCTCGATATGTAGCACTGTGGGCTTCACCAGTCCACATCCAAAATAGTGAGGTGTGAAGAGGGCGTGGCTAGGCGGCGTTGGGGTGCCTTTTGACACCTAATTTTTTTTTTATAGTAATCACATAATTTAATAAATTAATTTTAAAAACGCCTATTTAATTATATTAAATAACTACAACAAAAAAATAAATTACTTCACAAAAAAATCAATCATCTTCGTCTTCAATGTAGTCGAATCTAGGAATTGCCGAAACATGTTCTATCAAATCAGCTCGAAGATTTGAATTTATTTGTCTTAACTCGATTATATTTTGGTTTTGCATTCTCTATTCATCACTAATTCCTTCGTTATTTGATTCGGTCTACTCGGGATAATATTCAACTATTGCCTGGCCTTGATTCTCGAAAATCATGTTGTGTAGAATGATGCACGCGTACATCACGTTTCTTATTTGATATTTTTCATACAATCGACAAGGGATGCTCAAAATGCGCCACCACTTCTGCAAAACACCAAATGCTTGCTCGACGTCTTTGCGTGCCGCCATCTGAACTTTGTTAAACTTTACTCTTTTAGGATCTATGGTTTCATCTCTTGAATATGATTTCACAAAAATAGCTCACTCAGATTAAATTCCATTAACAAGATAGTACCTATACTGGTATTCAACATCATTTACAAAAAAATGTTCCTTTAGGTCCAACACCATTTATTAGATCATTGAAAAGGGTGAGTGATAAATAATGTTTATATCGTTGTAACACCTTGAAAAATTCCGCGTCCGGTAATATACTGACACGTGTACATGCCCTCAGACAATAACACAAATGAGTTAGCCACTCAACTAACCTAAAACAAGTCCAAAATGCACAAAATTTCTTTTATACCTAACCGTAACCTACGGTCTGGAACCGTGGGCTACAGTTTAATGATGCTGAACAAATTACTGATCGTAAGCTACGGTCTGGCGACTGGTAGCCTACGACTAACCCTAAACCCTCTATTGTTCTTTATTATAAGTTTCAGCAAATTACCCGGAGGCCCTTAGACTTTGATATTTTTGTATTTCTTAATTAATCAATTCGCCTCTTAACCGAACATCTCTCGGTTGAGACAATATCTACTATTACCGAACCATTAACTTTACTATTTAGGTAATTTAACCCATATAATCATAAGAATTCTATTTATCGTATTCTAAGCTAGTAACTACGTATAAGCCATAAAAGCACCTAGTATGACACTCGTTAGCGTTCAGTTATTCACACTTTCTTCAACACATCATGTGTTGAACGAAAAGAGCTAAATTGTGTCATTATGTCATTGAATATAAGTCAAAGGACAATTCATGACATTTAACAAAACTATTTTTGAGGGACTAAATGTGTTAAAACCCCAAAATTCTGTCAAGGTGCCACCTAGCCTGCAAATTGCCACACTCTTTAAGCTCTTGACACCTTATTAGACACTTATAAAGATGCTACAACACCTCTAACACATGGCTTCATCATCACATACCCTCTTGCACTATAAATAGCCCACTAAGTTCACTCATTCCTTGCTCATTCCTACTTCTCCTCTCTATTACACTCTAGAAGTTCCTGGTCATTTAGGAGCTTTCCTTTGAGTTCTAAAGTTTCTCTTGGATCACTTGTAAGTGTTCCATCTCTGCTCTTTTCTTTTTATAGGCTTTCAATAGCCAAAAGTCAAGCATTTTCGACAAATGCCTTGACTTTCGGTTAAGACCATTATGGTCTAGCCATTGTTCAAGTTGAACATGGCTAAGTGATCGTAATTAGGTAGGTTTAATCCCTTAAAGGGCACCTCCTAAGGATCACGTATACTAGCTTAATTGATGGATCAAAGTTTATGTTTTTAAAAGTCAAACGGGTCAAATTTTATAAATATTATAATCTGAGTTTATATCTGTTATAAATATGTTTTTGACACTTAAACAAGTTGGTAATAATTATTAACATGTGGGAAAATGTTCGATCCATCAATTTTAGTCCTAGGGTCGGTTCGAGACCGAAAGTCGTGAAGTTTGACTTCTACTTTAACTTTCGATTCTGGCCCAATTTAGATTAGTTTACTACTGAATTATAGTCCCATTATGATCGTAATACAATGTAGCATAACCCTCTGAGATTATATTACATGATCATAATCATAACTGAGTTTATGCACAAGTTCCGCTAAATGTCAATCTTTGACTAAAATGCCATTTTTTTTACATAAAACAAGGTTTTAATCAACAACGAACTTGCAAATGAATTACCTACTGATATGTTAATATAATTAACATATTATGATGTTATTATTCTGATCATAAACTAAGTTTAATATAATATCGTAAATTATATTTTTAAAAGACCAAAATGCCCTTTTGGTGCATAGTTTGGTCCTCACCATAATCACACTTATGTGTGCTATCTACTGATAATATATTCCAAATTAAGTATTTTTCCAAAGTGTTTATGATCATAACATCAGAATATATGCATGTTCCTTTTATACGACATATAATAGTCAAAATGCCTTATAAGGCGTAGTTTCGTTTTAAAACCTAAACGGGCATATAAGTTGATTTTCTACTAATATTACAACTTATTTAAAGTATAACGACATATAGAACTTGTTCATGACTCATCCGGTACCCAATATTGCTTATATGCGTACGGTTAAGTATATGTAACTAGTTTACAAAAATTAACCAAAACGGGTTTAACCTTATCATTTTAATCTCAAATTCCAGAATGTTAATTTTTTACCCATTACATATAAGTCTTAATTACTTGTTGGGTTTAAATTACATTCTATCAGGTCATCGCTTAATCTAGCGTATTATACCGTTTTGATCCTTTAAGCTAGTCGGTCTAAGTCTATGACTTAAATAGGACCGTTAGCATTCTAATTGGTTAGATTATGCCATTATTCCAGACTAAGGTCTTCTAGTAAATGCTAATCTGCACTTATCTAATTGATTAAACGACTGAGTTAATATAAACTTGCATTTAAATCAAGTGCTAGCTCAGGTAAATACTCTTGACTTATTTTCCCTGTACGGGCTTGGGTTAGAGTAAATTATTACCGCTTGGTCGGAAATGGGATCAATCGAATGCTGGACTGTGGCTAGTAAATCTGCATATTCTGTTTTGATCAGTTTTGTTTGATAACTTAAAAATTGGGGGTTAACGACTGTGTCCTGGATATCCTCGGCTCATTTAAGTTACTAATGGCCACGACCAAAGCACGGGGTGTAGGCATACACCCGACAGATGCGAATGCGAAAATATTTTTACCCACAAGTTGGGGATAACTCCTTTGTGGGTTCATAAGTGGTGTGTCAGTTAATCATGTCTCGATCTCTGTACTTGGCCCATATGTATTGATAAACATGTGAATATGTTAACAAGGTTATAAGTATAACTTTCCCAAGTTATAAAGACTTTTATGTGCCTTGTGCACTTAAATCAATTTTTGAAATATTTTCAAAATGAGTCAGTTAATTGTATTTACCAGCGAAAGCTGACGTATTTTCAAAAGACTAAGTTGTAGGTACAATACAAAATAGGTTGGAAGCTGCTTGGTATTGATATAAGAGGATCTTGAAAATCCTTAGATCTGCCCTTAAGTTTGATGTTCATCTTTTGTATATTTTACGATCCATTGTGGATCTTTAGTTACAAACCGTCTGTATATTATTTTCCTACTTTGAACAATTGGTTTGTAATAGTAATTTAAACTCCAAGACTTTCGTTGTGCTGTGTTAATCGAGTATGATGATATCAACTTACGTCATGATATTCCCCACTCGGGCCCACCAAGGTTTGGTTGGAAATTCGGGGTGTGACAGTTAGTATCAGAGCCAACGTTGAGAGAATTAAACACTAGCCTTTTGTGTTTAATCTCAAACTTACACAATAGCACATTCCTTAGACTTCCGAGTCTAGGCTTTGACCTAGGATTACTCATTTCACTATTAAGTTATTATTATTGTTTTGACTTGATTTTAACAGCAAAATGCCGCAAGATTCAGAGGACAAAGTGGAAGAGGAAAAGGTCCAATGAGGGGAAAACCATTGGGAAGCATCCCTTAAAAACCTCATAACTCAAATTCCTACCAAGATTCGGGAGATTTATCTCCTTGGCAACTAGCAAGACACATTGTCTCTCATAAATACTTGCCCCCACATTCCCAAATTTCTTACCACTCTCACCACTCCTATCATTCACACTACTCTCACCATTCCCATCATTCCCACTCACATTCATATCATGAAGTGTTTAACCCGATCTTTATTTTAACCCACCTTCAGCTGACCAGAAACAGTTGGACCAACCAAATCCTATGGAAGAGGACTCTGACCCGGAGATGCCACCGTCAGGATCGCATGGACACCCATATTGAAATCTCTAGCGGTTCTAACTCATATGCAGGATCACCTTATCAAGGTCCTAATGAATGGGACCAATATTGGAGTCAATTCACTTTTGTTAACATTCCTTCATACCACTCTCCAACACCGCCTCCTACACAGGAAGACCTCCAAATGGAACCGGTGGAGCAACCTCAGCCACCACCTGAGCCACCGAGGAGGAAATGTGGAGCACATATGTCGGTGCGTGCAGGACAACGGTCGGGTTCGCTACCACCATTGCTCAAAACCTACTCTACCATTCCTGAGGACCCACAAATGGGTGGACCCTCAATTACTTCACATGTGGTGGAACCAACACCACCACCCGTGGTTCAACCACCACCGTTGGATTTTAATAACCCTATCCTTACATACCCAGATACGTCTGAGTATAATCCTTTTAACCCAACTACGCCGACGAACTTAAACTATTAGGCGCTATCACATGACCCTTATATGCAAGCAGTCATGCATAATGCACTTTACCCATCTCCCTTCCCACCTGTTTATCCACCTACTGGATACCCAAGTTATGAGTACCAGTATCCTGTTGTGCCTTAACCACAACCCTCACCACCTCTTGAAGCCTTAATGAGGCCTTGGAGTGGATGAAGGAAATGCAACAACATGCTAAGAAGACGGAGAAGAGACAAATAAGTTCTTTAAGAAACTTTCCAAGCTAGTCAAAGGAAAGAAAGACGAGTGAAGTTTCTTCTATTTATATTTTGAAATATTTCTCTTAGTCCCTACGTGGACATTGTTATTTTCTTAGTCCCTACGTGGACATTGTTATTCTTTTAGTCCCTACAAGGGCAATCAGTTAAATATATTTCAAGTATTGTAAATTTCTATTGATATTTCATTTTCAAGCGATCGTCTCGATTTTAACTCAAAATTTCTGATTTGAATAAAATTCCAAAAGATCTTCTTAATGGTTTTGATTAGCCAAATGGCAAAGTCCATATTAATTGGCAAATTATAAAAGATAGTTAAGGATGAATAGCCTTCAATCATGATAGTTAAGGAAGACTAATCCTTCTATCCAGAGGTGGTGGACTATGTTCAAGCCTCCAAGTCGTTAAGGTCAATGCGACCGTGACTATTATTAATCAACCATTAAGATAATTCTGTGTTAACATTCAAGCAATGTTAATACTCCTGGCAGTGTGACTTGAGGAACCACACTAGCCGTCTAGGTGAATGGACTATGCCCTAACCTTATAGCCAATGTGATAAATTTGATCCCGGCTAATATCATCAATGCGATGATAATATTAAAACATCCATTAAGTAGTGTGGTGCCTACGGGCCAATAATTAAATATCAATTAGTAATGTAGTGCCTACGGGCCATAATTAGACATCGATCAGTGAGGAAGTGCCTACGGGCTATAATTGAAACATCCATTAGTGATGAAGTGCCTATGGGTTATAATTAAACATCCATTAGTGATGAAGTGCCTACGGGCTATAATTAAACATCCACTAGTGATGAAATGCCTACGGGCTATAATTTAACATCCATTAGTGATGATTTGCCTACGAGCAATATTATGTTGTCAATTAAGACAATGAAAGTTGTAACTTTATGGTTCCCTGTCCAAGGTGGTGAGCTATGCTCAAGCCTCATAGTCTATATGATCAATGAGATCATGACTAAATCATCAGTGCGATGATTATCTATCTTGACACCTTAGGAAATGTTAATTGATCTATTATATTATTTTGCCTACGGACCATATTAAATTGTCAAAAATAACCATGATAGTTGTGGCTTTATGATCCGTTGTCTAATAGTATATGGACTACGTCCAAATTTAGAAAGCCTTTTATGGTCCCTTTGAGACCTAGGACACATATAACTAAATATCTCAAAGAACATTCATTTAAAATGTTAAGCCTGACAGTTGTGATCTTATGTACACTGGTTCAAATAGGCAATGGATTTATATATCCAAACTTTACAACCTATATGATTATTAATACCATGGCTAATATAAGTTTAATTTAAAAACTTAGTACCAAAACATCAGAGATGGCTAATTCATATGAGGCGTAAAGTAGTCGCCGTGATAATAATACTAACAAAGCTGAAAATATAGCCATTAATAATGATGATTTCCAAGCTCACGTTGATGCAGCTGTTGGAAAGGCCATGGAAAAGACTATAGAAAAATTTAAGGAATCGAGCGCTACTCGCTCTAAACCTTTATCTATTCCACCATCATCAGCTCGAAAGGAGAGCTTTGTCCACTCATCGAATGCGAAGAGTGAACCAAAGAAACTAGAGTTTCATGATAGGTCTCGTTAGTCACACCCCAACCAATGGCGGAAACATCGGAGTGAGTTGAACTAGATTGCTCGAGACATCATAACACTAATTTTGACAATAATTAATTAAACAACTCATTTCATTTCAAATCACCAAATTGTCATATACAATTCAATTCAAATACGAAATAACAACATACGAGACATGTTCAACAAAAACATATTAAATAACTTAGCATTCTAAGCGTGTTTCTATGCCGATCCTACTAAGTTTCGTCATGTCATTCTCATCAACCTGCAACATGTTAAAAAGTATAAATCAATAACAAAATAATGGCAAGTACACAAGTTTGATATCATAGCATAAGTAATAAAATGATTTAAACAAATCCACATGATAAGCTAGTATACGAGATAAATGTAAACAAGGCATGTGAACTACAAGTCAATCCTCTAGTGTACCACATAATAGATTAAAAACTTAACATTGACCACAAGAATACGGGCAGTGCGTTACTCCTATAGCGCTATACATGTTAAGGGAGGCTTGATCGAAGTTAATGACATTTAGTATCACATAAGAATGTACCAAGTAACAATTCAAGTATCACATAACTATAGCATGTATGATGGATTGTTTGTGTGATTTCATAGAATAAAAGTGTGATTTAGTGTGTTTATGATAGATTAACATATTGCACCCAAAAGTATAAAGCGTAAAAAAGGGTGTCGAGTGTACTCACGATTTTGCAAAGTTAAGTTTCCGTGTAAGCGTTTAGGTTGATTAGGGGGACGGACACCAAGTTATCCTACACAAGGAAACGTAGGTTTGTGAGTATTAGATTGACGGTGGAATTCGGTAATTAGGAATTTAAAGTATGCAAAAAGTATGAATAGTTGAAAGTATTTATCTAGACGTTAACGCTCGTTATTGACACTATAAGCCCCAAAGGTTGTTTGTGTTTTTATGGGTCATGCCCAATAGAATCGTAACGATGGTTAGGTCGTCGATAAAATAACCTAATATTAGGACAAGTTAACCATGTGGTCATCGTCAAAGGTTCGGTTATATTTATTATTTACATATATAGTTTACATATATTATTACAAGTTTTTCATAGATTTCTTATAATTCACGGATATCATATAAGTCATAGAAGTCATGCATGGAGGTAGGAGGATAACCATCCTAAACCTCTTCCGTAAGATTCACCAGTACACAAATTGTCATGAGGACAATCCGGATGGTCAAGAATATTGTACTTCACTAAGCTACGCTTCGAACCGAATAAGCAAGCTAGGTGCATGCATCCCGAACATGGCAACGTTTGGGGACATGTCGTAGCCTTGTTACGCTAGTGAAAGTGAACCGTAGCTTAATGGATAGAAATCATCAAGTGAGGGGTGGATTAAAAAGTTGCATAGCCAAGGCCTCCATGAAATCACACCTCCATGTAAGCTTGGATGGATCAACACTTGTGGGTTTAAAACCCTAGTAAAAACCACGAGTTTAGATGTAACATTTGTCGAAAACGGGTTTCCAAACCCGCTCCGTTTTGTAATCGAATATCAAGTTATAAATGTCACGTTGCGTATTTATGGCTATTTTGATTTTTAATGATACATAATTAATAAACAAACTAAACCATAAAAATTATATTTGATAAAAAGTAAAAATAAAATAAATAAAAATAAAATGAAGCTGCCGGGACTCGAACCCGGGTCAGCCAGGTTGTGAACTTCCAAAGACTTAACACTCACACGCATAACCACTCCGCCACTTGTTTGTTTTCTGTCAACTCTAGGAAACAAATGAGCCTTATATACAAACCAAGATGAACCGGTTGCGCCAACTGAAAACCGAAATCGGCTATTCAACTGTCTAAAACGTTTGAATAATCGCGAATTCAGGTTTATAACCGATGCACCGACAATTCCAATCAATTTTGCCTTGAATGAAACTTGAATTCGGGAGTGAATCGGTTTAATAACCGAAAACTTTCAATTCTTGGACTACTCCCATCCTAGTACTCCTTCGCGACTCACAAACACTCTGCAAACCTCCAATTACATTTCCGCACAATTTTCAGTCCACCGGAGAAGCTATTTGAACTTGCCGGAAAAATTCTGCAAGTCGCCAGAAAACCGTACTCTTCATCAAAACAGTAAGTCTTTCTTTTTCTTCGTGGTCTAACAATTGTTAAGCTATTTTTGACTCAAACCTTTCAATTGAAATCGAATTCAGACGCTGTTTTCGGATAATTTCAGTTCGCCGGAAAAGTTCTGGAAATCTCTATTTTCATCTGTGAATCGGTAAGGACATTCAAACACTCTGTTAACGTTTGTTAATCACTTCAGTTCCACGATTAGCTAATCAAAACGGTTAATTGTTCAGTTGAAGTGCACAAAAACAGAGATCGACACCTTGCTGGAATTCTGAAATAAACCGTTCATCGGTATGTTTACTTCTAATTATCGTTTCTGCCATTTTATATTAGTTTGTACAATGTTTATCAATCGAACTAAACAAGATATAACGGTGTAATCTACTACCTGTAAAAACGAACGAAGAAGATGAACTGTGATACCATTATAAGAATAATTAAAATTGTTATTTTGAATGGGTTAGACACACAGTCCAGCGGTGGACTGTGTGCAAACAAAAACACGCATACGTCCCGAGTTCGATCCCTGATACACGCACCCTCTATGTAATAAAATGCCTTTTTGATTAAAACTGAACCGGGTTAACTCCGTTAGTTGTTAAGTATAATAAAATTTGTATATTAACCAAGTTAGACACACAGTCCAGCGGTGGACTGTGTGTAACGTTAAAGCGCAGGTCCCGGGTTCGAGACCTGTTAGTGGCACCGGTTCGATGAATTAAAATGTTTCTGAAATAAAAAGAATTTTGGATAAATTGAATTAATATATAAGTATAATCAAAAACAGAATTATTTCGGGTTAGACACGTAGCTCAGTTGGTAGAGCTGCGTGCACGCGTACGGGAGGTCTCGGGTTCGAGCCTCACCCAGCGCAATACAATTACACAATAAATCGGTCAACAAGTCAAACGGTCATCGGTAACGGTCGCAAAAAGTCAACATATTTTTATATTTTTTTTATTTAATTTAATTTAAAAATCAATTAAAAATACTTAAAAATAATGTTTTTAAAGATAGGAAATGGCCTTAAACTCACAAAAATATGTCTAAAAATCTTATTAAAATTATTAATAAAATCCACTCATTTACTATATTTTCCGTTATTATTTAGGTTAGTTAATTCTTGTTGTCCCGCTCTTCCAACTCGTGCGCATCTCACCATCTCAAATCAAACGCACCCAATGTGAGTGAATCTTTACAAAATTCCCCGTTTTAATCACGTTTTGAGGTGTATCATGTGTCTTGCTATATATTATATTTAAATCATTGTGCATACAACATATCATGAACAAATGTGTATTCAGCTTGTTTGAACTCTTTGTGTGGTTATTGTTAGATTCAATTTATTATTTTCAGTACATGCAAATTTCATAGGCCGCCGCTCCCCATTACATTATTAGCATTGAGCATGTTCCCCATTACATTATGAGCGTGAACCTGGCGTGCCCACATACGATAGGCTCCGTTTGATTGAGCCTTGATCGCACAGACATTTATCATTTTCAGTACATGCAATACGATCGGCTCCGTTTGATTGAGCCTTGATCGCACAGTTACATTCATGTTATTATTGTATGATGTTGGTATGTTAATGTATGCTACCATATGTTACTGTTTGTTATAGTTGTGATTGCAATTGCTACTGCTTGATTATTTACATTTGCTCATTTATGATTATGCACAATTTTTCATTGATAAACTAATAAGTAAATCAATATTAAATGTTTATCTAACAAGGTTCACTCGCCAACTTATGTTGCCCAAAAAACCCCCATTTTTACACATGATACAGGTGAACCAGCTGCAGCAAGAAACACTTAGGATTGGACTAGAAGAATAAAATGATTTAGAGTTTGGAATTGTTTTGTTTGGTTTATTTTCTTTGTATTGTATGGACATGTTTGGATATTTGGGAATGTAATTTTGACTTTAATAAATATGAAACATATTAGTAAATATCATGAGCTTTGGTGATAACCCAATTATGCCCCGACTCTTATTCCGCTGCGGGTCGGGGTGTGACAGATTGGTATCAGAGCCATGACTATAGGGATATAGGATAGGTTATTAGACCCTTAGAGCCTATACTATAGTTGATTAGAAACTTATAAGATTTTTGTGTGTTACATGCCAAATTTCATGATGTTTATATGTTTTATGTTAAATGTTACATTCAATGTTATGCAAGCATGTTCATAAGTATATATTATCATATAATGCCTATCATGAATCATATTCTCATAACACATCATATCCATGAAAGCACACACCACATCATTTTCATGATTGCTTTTACAATGATTTTTGTGTTTTCAAATCTCATCAAAGTGAGTTCTCATGACGGGCATGTAGTAACTGGAAGGGTACCAGTACCGGTAGTCGGAACGTCCTGTCTAGGCTGGCATTCGTATAAATCCAAAATAAAGGACCAGTTTGCCTACCTGGGGACTAACGATGAGAGTACGAAGTACCTATTAGGCCAAAGCATGCTATACCAAACGTCGTGTGAGCTAACCCCACTTTGAGTTGTCATTGTGTCTACACCTGGACACATTCCGACCATACATCTCATTAACATATTTTGTGGTTTGCATTCGGGTGATGCGAGTGTTAAACCGCCAATACTAATGTGAATCCTACCAAGCCAATAGTCATGGGGGCCCACATGACTATACAGGTGAAGGTATGGGGGACATTTGAGGCCCAACATGAGCAAACCCAAGACATCCTATGGATGTAGTTGCATTATTGATATTTATGTTATTTTCATTTTTCTTAAAGACACATGACACCTAAAAAGACTCCATAAACTCACAATCTTCTTATGTATGTTCCTGTAGATGTCGTCCAGACAACAACGAGAGGGTAAAAGATCAAGAAGGTCTCAGGAACGCTTGGCCACACAAATCGCGAAACAAATGGCCACGATACTGCCTGACATTGTGGTCCAAGTACAACAAGCTCTCACCACAAATCCCACTAATCCTCCCCAACAACATGACCAGAACATCGACAACCCTCCTACCAGCAAGTGCTCATACAAACATTTCAAATCTTGTGATCCTCCTAAATTTGAAGGGACCGAAGGTGTCACTGCTCTCCTCCATTGGTTTGAGGAAATGGAAAACACCTTCCTCAACTATGATTGTCCTGAGGATTGCAAGGTTCGATACGCCACTGGGAGACTATTTGGGGTAGCTCTCACTTGGTGGAATACTGAAAAAGGGAAGAGGGGAATTGATGATGCAATAGCCTTAACTTGGGAGGAGTTAAGGGAAATCATGACTAGGCGTTTCTGTCCTAGGAGTGAAATTAAAAAGTTGGAGAACGAATTTCATTCTTTAAAGCAGAAGGAGGGAGATCACACCACCTATAACAAGAGGTTCTTAGAGTTGAACCAAATGGTTCCAAATTTGTTTACCCCAACTTATCGTTTGATCGAGCATTATATTCGAGGACTTCCCTCGAAAATTCAAGATTCAGTTCTCAGCATTTCATTGAAGCTGCTATGGAGCTAGCGACTGAACTGACCGAGAATCGAATTCGCAACGGGAAGTTTAAAGAAGAGAAAAAGAAAGCCCCTGTTGAGGGTCAAACTTCAAACCATTCCATCTCCTCCTCTAAGTTTGTTAACAAGAGGAAGCGCAACACCAGAAACTTCGCTGTTACACAAACCAACTCCCCTATTCCTGCTGCACCCATTACCCAAGTCACTCCTTCACCTGCACCATACAAAAGACCATACTCTGGCCCGTTACCAAAATGCAACCGTTGCCAATATCACCATTCTCCTGATTATCCTTGCCAACATTGCACCAGCTGTGGTCGCGCAGGTCATACTGTTCAAACCTGCCGCATGCCTCAGTGAACGAACAGCCACCAATTTTCAACCCAAACCCACCAACAATTAATGGGTCAAGCCCAACAACCCCTACTATTACCACCCACCCAACATTTAGCCCAAACATATTACCAACCCAATTATCCTATGGGTCAACCTATGCGGGCTTGCTACAATTGCGGAGACCCAAGCCATTTCAGAAACACTTGTCCAAGGTTGGTAAACATTATTCATGCTCAGGCCCAAGCCAACCCGGTGAATCAAGCGAACCAAGATCCTCCACCTTCAAGAGGAAGAGCTTTCAATATCAACGCTAATCAGGCTAGAGCTGACGGCAATGTGGTTAACGGTACGTTCCTTATAAATGGTAGATATGCATCTATGTTATTTATACTGGTGCGGATAGAAGTTTTGTGTCCTTAGAATTTGAACCTATCTTAAACCAAAATCGGGATAAGCTCATGGAATCCATAACGGTAGAAGTTGATGACGGGAAACCAGTTTCATTAAACTCTATTATACGCAACTATACACTCACCTTAAACGACCACGATTTCTCAGTCGACCTTATTCCTATGAAGCTGGGAAGTTTTGATATCATAATTAGTATGGACTGGCTCAGTCAACATCAGGCAGAAGTTGTATGTCACGGAAAATTTATACGTATTCCTCTTTCAAACGGTCAGACTCTTCGAATCTTTGGAGAAACCTCGTCGAAGGGGTCAGCTTAATGTCTTGTCTTCAAGCCCAAAAATATCTTCGCAAAAATTATGTCGCGTTTTTAGCTCATATCATCAACAAGGGAACCATGGAGAAGAAACTTGAAGACATCCCAGTAGTAAAAGATTTCCCGCAAGTTTTTCCTGATGACATTTCAGGACTTCCTCCAGTTAGAGAAGTCGAATTCCGTATTGATCTTATACCTGGTGCTACACCAGTTGCAAAGTCTCCTTATAGGTTAGCCCCCTCTGAAATGCAAGAGCTAGCCAGTCAATTACAAGAGTTGACTGACAAGGGATTCATACGTCCTAGCTCATCGCCTTGGGTGCACCTGTCCTTTTTGTAAAGAAGAAAGATGGATCGTTTCGTATGTGCATCGACTACAGAGAGCTCAACAAATTAACAATCAAGAATCGCCATCCTTTACGTCGCATTGATGATCTTCTTGACCAACTTCAAGGTGCCAGCTACTTTTCCAAAATCGACCTTCGATCTGGTTATCATCAACTTAGGGTGCATGAAGAAGACGTCCCAAAGACCGCATTTCGAACTCGTTATGGCCATTATGAATTCATGGTCATGCCATTTGGTTTAACCAACGCTCCAGCAGTCTTCATGGACCTAATGAACAGAGTCTGCAAACCTTATCTTGGTCGATTTGTTATAGTCTTCATCGACGACATTCTTATTTATTCAAAATCTAAAACTGATCATGAGCGTCATCTTCGACTCATCCTTACACTTCTAGAGAATGAAAAGCTTTACGCCAAATTCTCCAAATGCGAATTCTGGTTAAAAGAGGTGCAATTCCTTGGACATGTAGTCAATAACAAGGGAATACATGTCGACCCCTCAAAGATCAAAGTGGTACAAGAATGGCAAGCGCCACGTACACCAACTGAAGTAAGATCTTTTCTTGGTTTGGCTGGTTATTATCGTCGTTTCATTTCAAACTTCTCTCGCATTGCTGTACCACTCACGGCTTTAACTCATAAGGAAAACCTTTCATATGGGGACCCAAGCAAGAAGAAGCCTTCCAAACTCTTAAACAAAAACTCTGTGATGCACCAATCCTCACTCTTCCTGAAGGTTGTGATGATTTTGTGGTCTATTGCGACGCGTCAGGGCAAGGATTAGGCTGCGTTCTAATGCAAAGAAGAAAAGTTATAGCTTATGCTTCGTGACAACTCAAGACGCATGAGAAGAACTACACCACCCATGACCTAGAACTTGGAGCCGTTGTGTTCGCTCTTAAGATATGGAGACATTATCTCTATGGTACTAAGTGTGAAATATACACTGACCACAAGAGTCTTCAACATATCTTCAATCAAAAGGAGTTAAACATGAGGCAACGAAGATGGGTCGAACTTCTAAATGACTACGACTGTGAAATTCGATACCACCCTGGCAAAGCAAATGTGGTGGCCGATGCACTTAGTCAAAAGGGTTATGCGAACTCCATTCGTCTTCTATGTTCGCAAATCATAACTGACATTAAAGATCAAATTCGAGAAGCCCAACATGTTTCAGTAACGGAAGATGATGTACGAAAGGAGATGTCCTGTGGAGCTGAACTTAAAATTGAAACTAAATCTGACGGTATTCTGTACTATCTAGATCGTATATGGATTCCTAACCACAACAATCTTCGTGAAATTCTTATGAAGGAAGCTCACAAAACGCGATACTCTATACACCCAGGAGCCGATAAGATGTATCAAGACCTACGATATACCTATTGGTGGCCTGGAATGAAAAAGGATATTGCTGTTTTTGTTTCTAAGTGCCTTACATGTTCCAAGGTGAAAGCTGACACCAAAGACCCTCAGGACTTCTGGTCCAACCTGAAATACCTGTATGGAAGTGGGAAAATATAACCATGGACTTCATTACCGGGTTACCTCGCACTTCTGGTGGGTATGACACTATATGGGTAATAATTGACCGACTTATAAAATCAGCTCACTTTATTCCTATCCGCGAAGATTTCAAGAACGAAAAGCTTGCCCGTATTTATATCAGCGAAATCGTAAGCCGACATGGGGTACCGTTAAGAATTATTTCTGATCGTGATGGTCGTTTCACTTCACGAACATGGCAAGCAGTACAAGCCGCTATGGGTACGCGATTAGATCTCAGTACCGCCTATCATCCTCAAACTGATGGTCAATCTGAACGCACCATTCAAACTCTTGAAGATATGCTTCGAGCATGTGTTATAGACTTCAAGGGAAATTGGGACGCTCATCTACCACTAGTCGAATTTTCGTACAACAACAGCTATCATTCAAGCATCGGCATGGCACATTTTGAAGCCTTATATGGTCGTAAGTGCTGATCTCCAGTATGTTGGCACGAAATTGGGGAAGCTCAAATCACTGGTCCGGAATTGATTCAAGAAACCACAGACAAGATCCATCAAATTCAAAACAATCTTCTAGCGGCTCAGAGTCGTCAAAAGAGTTATGCAGACAAACGACGGAAGCCTTTGGAGTTTAACATTGGTGATCATGTACTTCTAAAAGTATCACTATGGAAGGGAGTAGTTCGTTTTGGTCAAAAAGGCAAGCTAGAACCACGCTACGTAGGACCTTTCAAGATACTCGAAAGAGTAGGACCTGTAGCATACAAGCTTGATCTACCAGAAGAACTCAACAGGATTCATCCCACATTCCACGTATCTAACTTGAAGAAGTGCCTCGCTGATGAAAACCTCCACATTCCTCTGGAAGATATTCAGATTGATGAATCTATGCATTTTATTGAAAGACCAGTAGAAATCATGGACTTCGGGGAGAAACGTCTACGACGAAGTCATATTCCAATTGTTAGGGTACGCTGGGAGTCGAAACGGGGACCTGAGTTTACTTGGGAACGTGAAGACTCAATGCGTGAAAAATACCCGCATCTTTTTCCTACTACTTCTATTACTTAAATTTCGGGACGATATTCCTAAAAGTAGGGGATACTGTAACATTTGTCGAAAACGGGTTTCCAAACCCGCTCCGTTTTGTAATCGAATATCAAGTTATAAATGTCACGTTGCGTATTTATGGCTATTTTGATTTTTAATGATACATAATTAATAAACAAACTAAACCATAAAAATTATATTTGATAAAAAGTAAAAATAAAATAAATAAAAATAAAATGAAGCTGCCGGGACTCGAACCCGGGTCAGCCAGGTTGTGAACTTCCAAAGACTTAACACTCACACGCATAACCACTCCGCCACTTGTTTGTTTTCTGTCAACTCTAGGAAACAAATGAGTCTTATATACAAACCAAGATGAACCGGTTGCGCCAACTGAAAACCGAAATCGGCTATTCAACCGTCTAAAACGTTTGAATAATCGCGAATTCAGGTTTATAACCGATGCACCGACAATTCCAATCAATTTTGCCTTGAATGAAACTTGAATTCGGGAGTGAATCGGTTTAATAACCGAAAACTTTCAATTCTTGGACTACTTCCATCCTAGTACTCCTTCGCGACTCACAAACACTCTGCACACCTCCAATTACATTTCCGCACAATTTTCAGTCCACCGGAGAAGCTATTTGAACTCGCCGGAAAAATTCTGCAAGTCTCAGGAAAACCGTACTCTTCATCAAAACAGTAAGTCTTTCAATTTCTTCGTGGTCTAACAATTGTTAAGCTATTTCTGACACAAACCTTTCAATTGAAATCGAATTCAGACGCTGTTTTCGGATAATTTCAGTTCGCCGGAAAAGTTCTGGAAATCTCTATTTTCATCTGCGAATCGGTAAGGACATTCAAACACTCTGTTAACGTTTGTTAATCACTTCAATTCCACGATTAGCTAATCAAAACGGTTAATTGTCTTGTTCAGTTGAAGTGCACAAAAACAGAGACCGATACCTTGCCGGAATTCTGAAATAAACCGTTCATCGGTATGTTTACTTCTAATTATCGTTTCTGCCATTTCATATTAGTTTGTACAATGTTTATCAATCGAACTAAACAAGATATAACGGTGTAATCTACTGCCTGTAAAAACGAACGAAGAAGATGAACTGTGATACCATTATAAGAATAATTAAAATTGTTATTTTGAACGGGTTAGACACACAGTCCAGCGGTGGACTGTGTGCAAACAAAAACACGCATACGTCCCGAGTTCGATCCCTGATACACGCACCCTCTATGTAATAAAATGTCTTTTTGATTAAAACTGAACCGGGTTAACTCCGTTAGTTGTTAAGTATAATAAAACTTGTATATTAACCAAGTTAGACACACAGTCCAGCGGTGGACTGTGTGTAACGTTAAAGCGCAGGTCCCGGGTTCGAGACCTGTTAGTGGCACCGGTTCGATGAATTAAAATGTTTTTGAAATTAAAAGAATTTTGGATAAATTGAATTAATATATAAGTATAATTAAAAACAGAATTATTTCGGGTTAGACACGTAGCTCAGTTGGTAGAGCTGCGTGCACGCGTACGGGAGGTCTCGGGTTCGAGCCTCACCCAGCGCAATACAATTACACAATAAATCGGTCAACAAGTCAAACGGTCAACGGTCGCAAAAAGTCAACATATTTTTACATTTTTTTATTTAATTTAATTTAAAAATCTATTAAAAATACTTAAAAATAATGTTTTTAAAGATAGGAAATGGCCTTAAACTCACAAAATATGTCTAAAAATCTTATTAAAATTATTAATAAAATCCACTCATTTACTATATTTTCCGTTATTATTTAGGTTAGTTAATTCTCGTTGTCCCGCTCTTCCAACTCGTGTGCATCTCACCATCTCAAATCAAACACATCCAATGTGAGTGAATCTTTACAAAATTCCCCGTTTTAATCACGTTTTGGGGTGTATCATGTGTCTTGCTATATATTATATTTAAATCATTGTGCATACAACATATCATGAACAAATGTGTATTCAGCTTGTTTGAACTGTTTGTGTGGTTATTGTTAGATTCAATTTATTATTTTCAGTACATGCAAATTTCATAGGCCGCCGCTCCCCATTACATTATGAGCGTTGAGCATGTTCCCCATTACATTATGAGCGTGAACCTGGCGTGCCCACATACGATCGGCTCCGTTTTATTGAGCCTTGATCGCACAGACATTTATCATTTTCAGTACATGCAATACGATCGGCTCCATTTGATTGAGCCTTGATCGCACAGTTTCATTCATGTTATTTATTGTATGATGTTGGTATGTTAATGTATGCTATCATATGTTACTGTTTGTTATAGTTGTGATTGCAATTGCTACTGCTTGATTATTTACATTTGCTCATTTATGATTATGCACAATTTTTCATTGATAAACTAATAAGTAAATCAATAATAAATGTTTATCTAACAAGGTTCACTCGCCAACTTATGTTGACCCAAAAACCCCCATTTTTACACATGATACAGGTGAACCAGCTGCAGCAAGAAACACTTAGGATTGGACTAGAAGAATAAAATGATTTAGAGTTTGGAATTGTTTTGTTTGGTTTATTTTCTTTGTATTGTATGGACATGTTTGGATATTTGGGAATGTAATTTTGACTTTAATAAATATGAAACATATTAGTAAATATCATGAGCTTTGGTGATAACCCAATTATGCCCCGACTCTTATTCCGCTGCGGGTCGGGGTGTGACATTAGAGGCATGTTATGCCTCTTGATTTTGTATGAACAAGTCTAGCTAGCTCACCAACCATAAACTTGATTAGAGGCACAAGTAGCATAGAGTTGTTATGTTTAAAAACAAGTTCAAAAAAGTTTATAAGCTTAACTTCCAAAACAGAAAGTTTGGCCTTAAAAATGGTATTTTTCCGCCTTGGTTTTCCATGGAAAACCTATGGTAACATCCCATGGGGCTTAGCAAACAATGTTGAGGAAGAAAACATGAAGAAAACTTTGAAAATTTTAAAGTTTGAAAAGATAAAAAGTGGGCAGAAAGTTAACACACTTTTGGACCTCAAAATGGTGAGGTTTCACCTTAGTTTGCCCAAGAAAACTTGTGAGAGCCTTCCTAGAGGTTATCCAAGGGTGTGAGAAAGAAAAACAAGGCTTGAAGAAGAAGGGAAGTGAGTTGAAACTCAGTTGCAAACTGTTTTGGGACAGTAGCGAATTTTGAACTTAGAAAGATTGTTTGGAGTGTTTGGAGGCTTGAAAAAGTTAGAAATGGATGGGGGGAGGCTTGCTTATATAGAGAAGGGATTAGGGTTTGAATTAGGGTTGCAATTATTGTGATTAGGTGAGTTTAAACTTGAACAATGGAAGGAAACACAAGCTTGGCAGCTTGCGGCCGCAAGCTACCATGCTTTCTTTCTTTCTTTTTTGTTATTTAATTTATTTACTTGTTATATTTGGTGCACATTTGACATATTTTAGATATGTTACTAAGGTGGGTTATTTGGAAGATTTAAATTAAAGTTAGGGGCCTTACATGATTCTAAAAAGGGACTTGTTTATCGTAGAAGTGTTACAATATAATTTTGACAAGTTTTATGATACAGAAAGCTTGAATAATTTGCATTAGAATCACTAATCATCTTGCTTGACTTGAATTCCAAGATTCATAAACGTGAAATAAGCATTTATGAGTTATTTTGAATTGGTTCATCGGGTGACAACATAACGTACGTTATAAGTTTAAGCATGAATAAAGTTTGTGAAATTCGTATAATTGATCAATTTGATTACGATCAAAGCCTTAGATTTACAATGATTTGGAAATGGAAATACGATTACAAGGTGTGGACTTTCCAAAAGTAGAAACACGAAGCGAATTTACTAAAAATGAAAGTTACAAATGCAAAGCATTACACCGTTCTTCTAAAGATGGATGTACCTATAAATACTTTGTCTCCTGCAAGCCCCGAGACTTTAACGGAGAAAAAGGGGCTATAGAAGCCTTAAGATGTCTCGATGAAATGGAAGCTATAGTAGATATCAGCGGTTGTGCTAATAAAGATGTGGTGAAATTTGTATCCCAATCCTTTAAGGGTGATGCCCTAATATGGTGGAAGGCCATGTTCCAGTCAACAGGAAAGGTACACCTGTATAACTTGAGATGGACCAAGTTTGCGGACCTTGTTAAAGAAACATACTACCTACCTCATAAGGAGGAGAAGATAGAGTCAGATTTTCTAACTCTTACAATGAAAAATCTAGACTGACGGAAGTATGTTACCGACTTTAATTCCCTATCCAAATTAGTATTTTATTTGATTTCACCTGAACCAAACGCATTGCGCGTTTTATAAATGAGTTAGCGCATGAGATTAAAGGCATGGTGAAGGCTGCTCAGCCTACTACTTATAGGTCTAGTGTCGACCTATCTCTCTCTCTCACCTTAGATTTGGTGGGAGAAAAGTCAGTCAAGACTGAGACTGACGGGAAAAGGAAGAGAGAGGATGGTAACTCCCAAAGATATAATAAGATGAATATGGGGGATTCGGATTCAAAAGGAATCAAGATAAGTCGGGCGAGAAGCTGACATGTAAGACCTGCAACCGCCGGCACTAGGGACAGTGCAATTCTGACCCACAGGCTAAGCCTTGTGGTATTTGTAAGAAAAAAAGGGGCATAAGACCCTAGAATGCAAGGATCTTAAGGATCCGTCTGCTACGGCTGTAATGAAAAAGGGCATATTAAGACTAACTGCCCCAAGAATCCTAAGAGTAACAATGCAAAGCCTGGAGAGGCCAAGAAAGAAACTGCTCGGGCCTTTCAGATGAATTCTAGGGAGGCTGTTAATGACAACAATGTCATAACAGGTACATTCCTCATCAATGACATATATGCTAGAGTTCTTTTTTATTCGGGTGCAGATAAGTCCTTTTTAGACGATAAGTTTAGCA
Organism: Scalesia atractyloides; assembly: GCA_947069175.1. Lineage (NCBI taxonomy): Eukaryota > Viridiplantae > Streptophyta > Magnoliopsida > Asterales > Asteraceae > Scalesia > Scalesia atractyloides. The sequence continues at coordinate 44,147,350 of CAMTDV010001632.1, forward strand.
AACTATTAAATTTACCTATAAGAACTCTAGACATAACTTATGAGGTAGAACTTGCTGGCGGAACCATAGAAACAACATCTTCCATTCTTGATGGATGTTTTATATCCATTAAGAATCATTCTATTCCTATCTCTCTTCTGCCAATGAAATTGGCGGGGTTTGATGTAGTCTTAGGTATGGATTGGTTATCTCATAACCAAGCCCACATTGCCTGTGATAAGAAACTCATCGAAGTTAAAACCCCATCTGGTGAAATGCTCACCATTATTGAAGATTCACACTACGGATTGCAAGACAAAATGTCATTGCTTAAGACATCCAAGTGTCTAGGGAAAGGTTGTGTCATTGACATGGCACAAGTAACTATTAACGATCCAAAGCCAAAGATTGAAAACCTTTCAGTCATCTCGGAATATCCCGATGTTTTCTTGAAGAATTACCGGGTCTACCTCCAGATAGACAAGTGGAGTTTAGGATTGACATCCTACCAGGAGCGACACCTATTGCAAGAGCTCCGTATCGGCTAGCACCGACAGAAATGAAGGAATTGAGAATACAATTAGATGAACTTTTAGAGAAAGGCTTCATTCAGCCTAGCTCCTCACCTTGGGGAGCTCCTATTCTTTTTGTTAAGAAAAAGGACGGTTCATTGCGGATGTGCATTGATTACCGTGAATTAAACAAAATAACGATCAAGAATCGTTATCCTCTACCCAGGATCGATGACTTTTTCATTAACTTCAAGGGGCTAGTTACTTTTCTAAGATCGATTTGAGATCAGGATACCATCAACTGAAGGTTAGAAGAGAGGATGTTCCCAAGACTGCCTTCAGGACCCGTTATGGTCATTATGAATTCCCGGTGATGCCTTTTGGGTTCACAAATGCACCTGCAACATTCATGGATCTCATGAAAAGAGTCTGCAAGCCGTATCTAGATAAGTTTTTCATTGTCTTCATAGACGACATACTTATCTACTCTCGTAATCAAGTTGATCACGAGAAACATCTTCGGTGCATCCTAAAATTGCTAAGACAAGAGAAGCTTTATGCTAAGTTCTCAAAGTGCGAGTTTTGGCTTAGAAAAGTTTAGTTTCTTGGACATGTTGTAAGTAAGCGTGGTATCTAAGTGGATCCCGCCAAGATTGAAGCCATAATGAATTGGGAAGTACCCAAAACTCCATCAGAGATTCATAGTTTCTTAGGATTGGCCGGTTATTATAGGATGTTAATTGAGAACTTTTCGAGGATAGCCATTCCTTTAACTACCTTGACCCGCAAGAATGTCAAGTTTTACTGGGGTCCAAAATAACAAGAATATTTTAAAATTCTAAAGCACAAGTTGATCAATGCTCCTGTGTTATCTCTACCTGAGGGTATTGAGGATTTTGTCGTTTATTGTGATGCCTCGCACACTGGCATGGGCTGTGTGCTAATGAAAAAAGGCAAAGTGGTTGCTTATGCATCACGAAAATTAAAGGTGCACGGAACGAATTACACCACCCATGACTTGGAATTGGGTTGCACTTAAGTTATGGAGAGATTACTTATATGGTACAAAGTGTATTATATACACTGACCATAAGAGTCTCCGACATCTGTTCAATCAAAAGGATTTGAATATGCGACAGCGCCGCTGGATGGAAACGTTTAATGATTATGATTGCGAAATTCGTGACCATCCCGGGAAAGCAAATGTCGTTGCTGACGCCTTGAGTCGTAAAGAAAGAGTTAAGCCTATAAGGAGTAACGCCAAGAGCATCGAGCTCAGAAATAGCTTGAATGAGAAGCTATTAGATGCACAAAAGCAAGCCCTTTTAGAGGCTGATATTTCTAATGAAGGATTAGGCGGAACTGTTGACCAGTTAGTGCTTGGAAAAGATGGAATCCTTCGATTTAGCGACAAAATTTGGTTCCAATCCTTGTAGGACTTAGAGATCTAATACTCTAGGAAGCGCATAATTCGAGATACTCAGTTCACCCGGGTGGTGACAGGATGTATCAAGATTTGAAAAAGAATTATTGGTGGATGGATTTGAAGAAATCCGTAGCCACTTACGTAGCTAAGTGTCTAACGTGTACGCAAGTTAAAGCCGAATATCAGAAATCGTCAGGACTTCTACAACAGCTTGAGATTCCCACTTGGAAATGGAAATGGTAACTATTGATTTAATTACCAAGTTACCTAAGACCAAACATGGTAATGACACGATTTGGGTCATTGTGGACAGGTTGACTAAGTCAGCACATTTCTTGCCAATTATAGAGACTTATGATTCTGATAAGTTGGCCAAGCTATATATGGACAAGATTGTGTCCCTACATGGCGTGCCGGTATCTATTGTATCCGATAGAGATACTAGATATACATCTCACTTTTGGAAAAGTTTCCAACAATCATTAGGAACAACATTAAACTTTAGTACAGCTTACCATCCACAGACTGATGGACAGAGTGAGCGTACTATCCAAACTTTGGAAGATATGCTTAGAGCATGTGTGATTGATTTAGGTGGAAGTTAGGATGACCACTTACCCCTAATAGAATTCTCCTATAATAATAGTTATCATACAAGCATCAAGGCTGCTCCTTTTGAAGCCTTGTATGCGAGAAAATGTAGAACGCCTTTTTGTAGGGGTGAAGTTGGGGAAGACCAACTGTCTGGACCTGAGACTGTCCTAGAGACCACGGATAAGATAATACAAATCCGTGATCATCTCAAAGCTGTCAGTGATAGGCAGAAAAGTTATGCAGACAAGAGGCGAAACCTCTTAAGTTCCAAATAGGGGACAAAGTTATGTTGAAGGTATCACCCTGGAAAGGTGTGATGCGCTTCGGAAAGAAGGGCAAGTTGAGGCCGAGATACATTGGACCATTCGAGGTAATCAAATGTGTGGGTTCTATAGCTTATAAGCTTAAGCTGCCTGAGGAGCTCAATGGAATCCATGATGTGTTCCACATATCTAATCTAAAGAAATGTCTAGCCGATGAGTCGCTAACAATGTCACATCAAGATGTGCAAATTAATAAAAACCTGAGGTTCATTGAGAAACCAATTTCGATCGAGGATCGACAGGTTAAAAATCTCCGAAGGAATTTATACCTATTGTATAGGTTAAGTGGGATGCCCTTCGAGGCCCCGAGTATACATGGGAGGTTGAGTCCACTATGTAAAAAAGTACCCCCATCTTTTTGAATAAATCTCGAGGTCGAGATTTCTTTTAAAGGGGTGAGAATGTAACACCTCGAAAATTCCGCGTCCGATAATATACCGACACGTGTACATGCCCTCGGACAATACCTCAAATGAGTTAGCCACACAACTAACCTAAAACAAGTCCAAAATGCACAAAATTTCTTTTATACCTAACTGTAACCCACGGTCTAGGACCGTAGGCTACGGTCTAATGATGCAGAACAAAAGTATTACTGACTGTAAGCTACAGTCTGGCGACCGTAGCCTACGGTGAACCCCTGAACCCTCTAGTTTTCTTTATTATAACTTTTAGCAAATTACCCGGAGGCCCTTAGACTTTTTTGTTTTTGTATTTCTTACTTAATTAAGTCCCGTTTTAACCCGAACATCTCTCGGTTGAGACAATATCTTTTGATTCACCAAGCTTGAGTGTTCCACACTATTGCCAAACCTTTAACTTTACTAATTTAGGTAATTTAACCCATATAATCATAAGAATTCGTATTTATCGTATTCTAAGTTAGTAACTACGTATAAGCCATAAAAGCACCTAGTATGAACTCGTTAGCGTTCGGTTATTCACACTTTCTTCAACACATCATGTGTTGAACGAAAAGAGCTAAATTGTGTCATTATGTCATTGAATATAATTCAAGGTACAATTCATGACATTTAACAAAACTATTTTTGAGGGACTAAATGTGTCAAAACCCCAAAATTCTGTCAAGGTACCACCTAGCCAGCAAATTGCCACACTCTTGCAGCTTTTGACACCTTATTAGACACTTATAAAGATCCTACAACACCTCTAACACATGTCTTCATCATCACATACCCTCTTGCACTATAATAGCCCACTAAGTTCACTCATTCCTTGCTCATTCCTTCTTCTCCTCTCTATTACACTCTTGGAAGTTCCTGGTCATTTAGGAGCTTCTCTTTGAGTTCTAAAGTTTCTCTTGGATCACTTGTAAGTGTTCCATCTCTGCTCTTTTCTTTTTATAGGCTTTCAATAGCCAAAAGTCAAGCATTTTTGACAAATGCCTTGACTTTCGGTTAAGACCATTATGGTCTAGCCATTGTTCAAGTTGAACATGGCTAAGTGATCGTAATTAGGTAGGTATTAATCCCTTTAAAGGGCACCTCCTAAGGATCACGTATGCTAGGTTAATTGACGGGTCAAAGTTTATGTTTTAAAAACTCAAACGGGTCAAATTTTATAAATATTATAATCTGAGTTTATATGTGTTATAAATATGTTTTTGACACTTAAAAAAGTTGGTATTAATTATTAACATGTGGGAAAATGTTCGATCTGTCAATTTTAGTCCTAGGGTCGGTTCGCAACCGAAAGTCGCGAACTTTGACTTCTACTTTAACTTTCGATTCTGGCCCTACTGACTTATAGTCCCATTATGATCGTAATACAATGTAGCATAACCCTCTGAGATTATATTACATGATCATAATCATAACTGAGTTTATGCACAAGTTCCGCTAAATGTCAATCTTTGACTAAAATGCCCTTTTTACGTAAAACAAGGTTTTAATAAACAACGAACTTGCAAATGAATTACCTACTGATATGTTAATATAATTAACATATTATGATGTTATTATTCTGATCATAAACTAAGTTTTAATATAATATCGTAAATTATATTTTTAAAAGACCAAAATACCCTTTCGATGCATAGTTTGGTCCTACACCATAATCACACTTATGTGTGCTATCTACTGATAATATATTCCAAATTAAGTATTTTTACAAAGTGTTTATGATCATAACATCAGAATATATGCAAGTTCCTTTTATACGACATATAATAGTCAAAATGCCTTTAAAGGCGTAGTTTCGTTTTAAAACCTAAACGGGCATATAAGTTGATTTTCTACTGATATTACAACTTATTTAAAGTATAACAACATATAGAACTTGTTCATGACTCATCCGGTTACCCGATATTGCTTATATGCGTACGGTTAAGTATATGTAACTAGTTTACGAAAATTAACCAAAACGGGTTTAACCTTATCATTTTATCTCAAATTCCAGAATGTTAATTTTTTTATCCATTACATATAAGTCTTAAGTACTTGTTGGGTTTAAATTACATTCTATTAGGTCATCGCTTAATCTAGCGTATTATACTGTTTTGATCCTTTAAGCTAGTCGGTCTAAGTCTATGACTTAAATAGGACCGTTAGCATTCTAATTGGTTAGCTTATGCCATTATTCCAGACTAAAGCCTTCCAGTAAATGCTATCTGCACTTACCTAATTGATTAAACGACTGAGTTAATATAAACTAGCATTTAAATCAAGTGCTAGCTCAGGTAAATACTCTTGACTTATTTTCCCTATATGGGCTTGGGTTATAGCAAATTATTACCGCTTGGTCGGAAATGGGATCAATCGAATGCTGGACTGTGGCTAGTAAATCCGCATATTCCGTTTTGATCAGTTTTGTTCGATAACTTAAACATTGGGGGTTAACGACTGTGTCCTGGATATCCTCGGCTCATTTAAGTTACTAATGACCACGACCTAAGCACGGGGTGTAGGCATACACCCGACATATGCGAATGCGAAAATATTTTTACCCACAAGTTGGGGATAACTCCTTCGTGGGCTCATAAGTGGTGTGTCAGTTAATCATGTCTCGGTCTCTGTACTTGGCCCCATATGTATTGATAAACATGTGAATCTGTTAACAAGGTTATAAGTATAACTTTCCCAAGTTAAAAAAGACTTTTATGTGCCTTGTGCACTTAAATCAAATTTTGAAATGTTTTCAAAATGAGTCAGTTAATTGTATTTACCAGCGAAAGCTGACGTATTTTCAAAAGATTAAGTTGCAGGTACAATACGAAATAGGCTGGAAGCTGCTTGGTATTGATATAAGACAATCTTGCAAATCCTTAGATCTGCCCTAAAGTCTGATGTGCATCTTTTGTATATTTTATGATCCGTCTATGGATCTTTAGTTTCAAACCATGTGTATATTATTTTCGTACTTTGAACAATTGTTTTGTAATAGTAATTTAAAGTCCAAGACTTTTGCTGTGCTATGTTAATTGACTATGATGATATCAACTTACATCACGATATTCCCCACTCGGGCCCACCGAGGTTTGGTTGGAAATTCGAAGTGTGACATTCGTTATGTGAACCGGGCATACCAAAGAATACATGGCATATCCAAAGATCTTGTGATGCAACAGCTTCAAGCATCATATCCGCATTCCATGATATCCGCTTGTGTGAGAACTTGCCATCCAGTTAGACAAAGTTCTCACTCCCATTTCATACAATTTAAACTACAAGGAGACCATGATATTCAGCGTGATGTTTCATAATTTGTTGTATATCACTAAACATAGGTTTTCTCAAGTATTTTTTCATATATAATGCCATGATATACGTATAAAAATTATAAAGATTTTCCCTAGCCACCCATGCCGACATTTTTAAATAGTCGTTCATTATGTCGGAACTATTCCCGTAAGCCAATTGTCTTAGGGCGACCGTAACCTTTTGCCACGTGGTAAATCCTAAATTACCACGTGCATCGGGTCTTTGTCAGAAAAAATCGTAATTATCCTCTAAATCCTTTGATATTCTTAAAAATAAATTTTTACTCATACAAAAACGACGCCTAAACATTCTTTCATCATGCGTTGGTACGGGTGACAAATAATCGCTTATCAGCAAATCGTTAGCGGTTGCACGTTCACGAACGATATAATTCCTCTGTTTGGGTTGGGGTTGGGAAGTCCCTTCATTTGAATTTTCAGCGATAGCTTTCAGAACCATTGCCACTATTGATAATAATATTTCCGCCCCGTCGTCCGATGAGGATGACGAATCATAACTATCAGACGAATCGCTTGAATTTGAAGAATTCATTGTATATATTTTTTTGGTGATGTGAAGTGGTTTTTGAATATGTGGATAGTAATATTTAGTAAGGATTATTTGATTGATATAGAAAATAAGTAAAGAATATTTTTAAAATAGCTGTTGGCCAACGGCTAGCCCAATGGTCCTATGTCACCAGCAAATCCCAGTCATCCACGTCATCTCCCCCGCCCCATTCTAGGCTCCAAAGCCTTGCCAGCGAGGCAACGACGTGGTCAACGCTGGCCAGGTGTGGCTCAGCCGGCGTTGCTTGGCTTCTCCCGCGCATGCAACGCCCATACCATGCGGTCTAAGGGTGGTTCATTAAAATAAACTTTTCTTAAAGAAAAGGAAAAAACTTTGATTGGTTGAAAGAGAAGGGACCCACCAGATATCCCCTCTTTCTCTTCCCATGGTGTAGTCACCAATACAATCATCACCACACGGCAACTTTGGCGACGGCGGCGGAATTGCCGATCGCAAACGGGTCACCGCACTATTTGCCGCACCCACTCCTCTTACCCATGAACACATGACACGTCCTGATGAATTCTTTCATTCTCATTTTTTCCATTATTTTTATGGAAGAATTGCATATTTCACCTTTAAAAAGACTCCCAATTACATATTTACCCAAGCTTAAATCAAAATTGCATATTTCTTCTTATATACAAAAATTACTGAATTACCATTTTCAAAACTAAAAGATCCTAATCAATTATCACCCAAAATAGACTTTTCATTTCTTCTCTCTCAGGCGGCTCCACTATCAACGTACGTCTCTCTCGGGCGACTTCACGGCCTACGTTACCGTTGACTGGAGTTTCCATTCTCAGCGAATGTGATACTGCATATATTTTAATTGGAGTTGAATGTGATACTGCATAAATTTATTATGGATGTTGCACACCTTCGTCCCTTTGTATATTATTGTTGTTTTTGCTCATGGTTGACATTGCTTCTAGATTTCCGTTTGATCAACCCTCATGTATATTAAAATCAACATTCATTTTTTTATTTCGTTTATCTTCACTCTAGGCCACACATCACTTGTTAACTGTTGTTTATAATCCACTTTTGTTGGTTGTGCTTGATTTCACAAGTGACTGATTCAAGATGGGATAGGATAATGTAGATCGATGTTTGGAAATATAGCACGAACACGGGTTGATTTCTTGATGAATTAAAATTTTCACATTTGTTTTTCATTTGGCTCATGATAGACGACATAATTAAAATACGCGATAAAAGGCAACTTGGTATAGAGGCAAGAAACGATTAAAAACTAACTAGCAAATAAAAACAAAAAAAGTTGTGCAAAAAGACATCAAAACTAGCAAAAATGGGTAAGTATGCAATTTTTTAGAGTGTTAATAAAATGAAGGGTAGAATAGTTCCTATATATTTTGTTTCTTATAAAGTAATTTAAAATGGGTAAATTTATAATATTATTAGTTAACAAAGGGGATATATGCAATATTAATTTTGGATTGAGTAAATATGTAATTAAAAAGTTTTATAAGAGAAAATATGCAATTCACCCTAGTTTATTGTAACCATGTGTCTCCACCTGGATTCTCATTTTTTATACCCTCTTAGTTTTCTCATCCTTTTTGTTGTAATAGGTCGTGTGTGTACAAACATGTATATATATATATATATGTGTGTGAAATAAGAATTCATGAAAGCATATCAAAGGATAATAATTAAAACACAGATTTTCTTTTTGAAATATAGATTTAGGATGGGATAGAAAGATCGAAAGATGCCATATAGACATGGTGGCATACAAGTGATCCTTTGTTCTTTTCTTATAATTTGCTTTTGTTTCTTTCCTTTTCTCTTTGTGTGTGGCTCTAGAGGTCTCATTCATACATATAGGGCTGTACCGACATCTATTCATATATTTGGACACGTATTTTGTTTTTAAAATATTATTATTTATCTATAAAATTATTAGCTAAAATTTGGATTACGATTGAAGTTACATGTGCCTACTATTATGATATAACTGCGATATTTTAATTCACTATTATGATATAACTGCGATATTTTAATTCCATTAAAAAAAGATATGAACAAAATTCTTATGGATTGAGATAAACATTTATGAAATATGATGAGTGAATGATAATCAAATTTCAAAAATATTAGGACGAAGTGTAATCAAAGTCGAGGTATTGTTTGACTCCTAAATAGCTAGAAATCATATTGTGAGCATAAGTAGTGTTACTAAATAATAGGTTTTAGTGCATATTTGATAGATGTAAGTATGACTTGTAGTTCCTTTTGTTTTGATCAACTTTTAAAACGATTTATTAGGCTATATATGATCCATATATTTATGTTATATTCATGTACATTGCTTTCGCTTAAGACACGAAACTAGCTACTTACCAATATTGTATCTAATGCACCTCTTAGATTCTATGACTTTTTGGGATAAATTCGAGCATATTAGATCTCATCCATGTATTGAATCCGAGTCCAGAGAAACTCAAACTTATGAATCACTATAATCATATCATGTTTGAATCGTGTCCCTTTTGCAACATCAGAGATGAACTGTGGACCACATTTCACTACTTATTTGGTGGCAGTAACGCTTTGACAAGATATTAGCTCTTGGTGTAAGATTCCAAATATTTTTGTTTTCTCTTTTAAAGATCTTTTAGAATTGCACTTGACTATGGGGTTACCACAACGGATTAAGGATGCTTTTCATGGCATCATTATCATAAGGTGTTGGAGTCTTGGAAGGTGAGGAACGAATTCAAATTCTCAAGCAAGCGAATAAAAATTGAATTTATCATCAGTCAAGTTCTCGAGCAAGCGGATAAAAATTGAATCTATCATCAGTCAAGTGAAAGCGGTGGGGGTTTTTGTGGTTCTCTAATAGATCGAAACACAAGGATATCACATGGGAAAATTGATGGAAATTTGTATTTATGTAATTGTTGTTTGTAGTTGGCCGGCACGGTTTTAGGTCGGCTTTTGTTTCTAATGAAAGTTACTGTTCAAAAAATAAAAATAAAAAACAATAATAACATATCCATAGGAGAGGTTCGAGAACAAATAAATACCGAACCCATCACTGATATCCATAATCCATTCTGACGATCTCTGGTGTCCAACTTTGGCATGACCCACTGGTAGAATCACGATGTATGATAAGAGTGTTGTTTCTATAGAGGACGTTTTTTAACGACGATATATTTACAATGATTAGTTTTATTTATCCACTTACAGTCTTATTTTGTAACTAAATTCAAATATATATTCTTTGAAACTTATGATATAGTTATGATTCAAAATAATATATGTCGATCTGCACTTTTTGTTTACTATTTTTTTTTGAACTGACAAGTCAACCATTTATTGTGGGACATACAGATACAAGAAAAACAAAATATCGCTTGTATAAAAATAGTATAGGTTTTATAAATCCAAATTATACTTGTTTTCGAAACCTTAATTTGAAAGGTAAATGGTAGTTAGAAAGTATTTAAATATGAGGGTTCATAAAGTAATCTAATTTATATGAATTTTATAATCGTTTGATAATATTCCTATATTTAAGAATTAATGAAAGAATTATCCTGTATTTAAGAATTAATGAAAAGCTAGATCTAACCCATCAAAGTTTAAATTTTAACGTAAAGATTCAAACTTTATTTACTACTGAATTGTATACGAAACCCAACAAATCTTTTTCTTTTCCTTTAAGCTTAACTCTAATTCAAATAAATTTTGTAGAATTTATTGAATAATTAGTTGATATCTAGTTATATATTTCTAACTTAATACTAACAAAAAATGGTTTATTTATCTATAAATTAGATTTTAAGTTCATTTCAATAATTAGTATTATATATATATATATATATTTAAAATAAAATTAAATTTCAAGTTCATTTAAAAAGTTAATATTATATATAATTATTTAAAATAAGTAATTGCATATCATATTTTCTATTTAATAGACAAATGTTGGACCTACAAAAGAATAAATAATATCCAAAAGCCAAAACATGATAATGAATCTTGAACCAGTCTCTCTCCAAAGATAATGAATCTTGAACATTTAATCAGAATATATGTTCAAGAACAAATCAAACATTTGTTCAACGCTTGGAACCGTTGTTCAAGAGGAATCAACATTTGTTGAAAGCTAAAGACTGTTGAAGACAAAAACACTGATGAAGTCAAATGTCTGATAAAAAGACCAAACATTTGTATGGCCAAACAGATGTTTGGACAACTCCAACAGATGATAGCTTAGACAATGTTTTCTCAATGTAACAATATTTATCTTGTAACAGTGTTTAGACTAGTTTAAATAGATAATAAGATTTGCACAAATGTTTGTAACATCTGTGGAATATTTTCTATTAGGATTGTTAGATGTCGCTATAAGGGTGATGTTAGCCAATCACGGAACAAAGCTTTTGTACTTAGTATTAATAGATCACACCTGTTAGTGATCTATTTATCACACACATCACATTTTCTCTTGTACGAACTGTTTTGTTTACGCAATCAGCTGAGGGGGAGTCTATAGAGTCAATCGAGTTGTAAAACATTTAATCCTTTAAGATTAACGAAAAAAAATCATTGATGTTGACTTTCGGTTTGTGAATTTTATTGTGATAAACAATATTTGTTTGCAAATATCAAACTCAGTTTTTAATAATTGGTATCAGAGCTTGGTCACGTTTAAACTTCATTTCACAATCAGTTTAACACATAAAATAGCTCAACAATGATCCAATAACAGTTCGTAGCTCAAAGTTGTATGGTGAAGAACCAATAAAGTGTCTTTCACATACTCTGTTTTTCTAAAAAGAACTTGAGAAAATGACACAAAATTATCCCCACAACATAGGCTTCAGCAATAAACAACCTATGCTTGTCAGATCTGAGTATAATATCTGGCACCATAGGATGGGGCATATACTATCTTAACAAAATACAGGGTATTGGAAATCTGTAGTTTTCGGACCACATGTCGCAATGGTACCAAGTGCTGAGAACCCAAATGTATTTGAGCCAAAGAAACCTGATGACTACTCTGAGCAAGATTATCAAATATTCAAGCTAGATGCGAAAGCCTTTAGTATCGTGGCTATGGCTCTGCCGAATGATATCTATGCTGACATGTTGCATTGTAACAGTGCTAAGGAGTTGTGGGATGCACTGAAGGAACAGTTTGGTTGGACAGAGGATGTTATCCAGAACGCTCGAGAAATCCTTAACTAGTAATATGAAACCTTCAATCATGTCAAAGGGAAGACCCTGACTCAGCAGTTTGAACGTTTTTTATGTCTTGTCGGTGAATTAAAGTTGGTTAACAAGGAATTTACTGAAACCACTTCAAGTAACCGATTTTTAAGATCTTTGCCTGAAAGATGGAACACTATAGCAATAGTGATGAGAACATCCCCTGATTTCAAAGACAAAAGCCTGGCCTAGCTACATGGAAAGCTCCTAACCTTTGAGAGGGAGCTTGTCCAAAAGAAAAGGCTCTAGGAAACTGGAATGGTGTCTGATAGTTATGTTTTTGGTAACACGACACTTTTGAGCCAGGAAGGTTCATCCTCTGGAATGGGAAATGATCAGAGTTTTGATTGTTTTATTGATATATCAATAGGTATCAACTCTAATCAACATTCCATGAGCTATGCTTTTGCAGCAAATGATGAAACTCATGTCACTGACAATCTATCGTTTGTACTCGATGATTAAAAACATATATACCCAACTGACCTAGAGGAGATGGATATACTATACCAGGTAGCCCTACTCAGTCTAAGAGCTAACAATTTCTACAAAAAGACAGGTGGGACTTATGCAGGATAAAATGGAAGGTTTAAAGTGGGGTTGGATAAATCTAAGATTAAATGTATTAAGTGTAATAGGTTGGGACACTTTTCTAGAGAATGCAAGAGTCAAACAAATCACTCTACACCAATGATTACATATCTTAGTAAAAGGACCCAATCTAATACACAGCTACAGTTAATACCTCCACCCATCTAAACTCCTCACTCATCCTCACAAAAGGAGAGTGTTGTAAGCACAAGGGACATGAATCAATAGGGGGACATATCACTTGATTATCTCTACTCAAGCCCTCTCCCAGGATTTGCTCCTCTTTCTACACCTCCGCCCACTTCAACATTCCCATTACCATTACAAAAATTGCTTCATGCAATTAATACATCTGACTTGCAAATATCTAGTTCCTCTCAACAATAAATCACCGAGAATTCACTTCAACAAGTGACTAGGGCAAGCCCAGAGATCATTGTTATCCCCCAAGAAGAGGGGGCAACACCTCATGTGTCCAAAGAGACACAAGCTAGTATTTCAGTGGGGCAACTACTACAATTGTAGAGATAACATTCTCACAGTTGGACAATGGTTACATCTATAAGACTTACTTGAAGGCAACAATTGTTGAGACAATAGTCTCTACATCAATTGGAAATCCCTAGTACCAAGAGCAAAGGGCACTTGGTCTAAAACCAAGTTCAACTACCTCTGGTAGGAATTCAAATGATCATGTTAACTCAGGTGATGGATTAAACTATTAGGAATGATGAAGATGGTTACAAAATTAGAAACATTTGTTCGGAGATCAAAGATATGATGAAAATTTTGATTCAAAACTCCAGAAATCCTTCATCCAATGTAGATATTGCAAAAGAAATGTGGGCCCATACATCTTCAAAAGCAGGCTGCAGAAGAAAGATATGCCATGCAAGTAGAGCTAGTAAGACAAACAGTGGATGCCAAGTACCAAGATACACATGCAGAATTTAGAGCCATTAGAGACTTTATCTATGAAAACACTAGTAAAGCTCTCACTCTCCCTAAATATGATGATGCCAAAATAGGGGAGGAAGAAGAATGCATGAGGAAGCTCCCACCCTTGATTAAAAAGGTTCGTAAAAAGTTCGACATTGTTGCCCTCAACATGGCAAGAAAAGAAGAAATTGCTAAAGAGGTTGAGAAACAGAAGAAAAGGGATTCAAGGGAAACAAATATAAAGATAACTGTGCAGGAGATAATTGAAAAGAAAAAGATCTAAGACAACCAAGGTTCTTCAATAGAGGTTCCAACAAAGGTTAGTCAAAGCACAGCTGCACCTATCCTAACCACTACTTCACCTATCACCACTCAAACCACTATTCCTACCTCTACTACTCAAATCACCACTCCTTCCACTGTCAAACATCTGTTGCCACTACAAAAGTAACAACAGAGGTTACAACAACTCAAACACCACCATCACCACCTACACACAAATCTCCAAAAGGTCTTGTTAAAAGAAAATTAACTTCACTACCCCCACAACCACCATCAAAAACATCCATACCTCATACCAGAACCAGGAGAACTAAATTCGTTGTCACAAATGATGATGATGATTGATGATGATGAAGAAACTCCTGATGCATCTCTTATCAAAACCACAATCACCTCTACCACATCTCACTATCATAAATCCATCCACAAATCAACCCTCCAACGTCCTTGACCTACTGGAACTAGAAAATGTATCAAAAGAGATACAATCTTTCTATTCCACAATTTACATCAGCCAACTTACCTTTCCATCCCTCAGAAGATATCAGAAGCCCAAAAATGTACAAGAATACTAAGAGCTAAAGCTTGTGCAGCTTGAAAAGATAGTTGCTTTCAAAAGTAAGGGAAAAAGTAATAAGGAGGCACATCAAATCATGTCTACAGAGTTCACCAAAGTGAACAGACTTGAAGATTTTGCTAAAGATGTCAGTTAAAAGGCATCTCATGGACAAGTTAGCAACCTTAACCTCAAAAAAGAACTAAGAGAAGACTATCTGGATTTTATCATGAAGAATAAGCCCTACTGGTTAGTCTGTGGGCTTCTAGAAGAAATTGCCAAGATTGAGATGCTAAAGCTCAATCTAAATATCAAGCCCACTATTCCCAACTGGGCTATAGGTAGAAAACATGGTGGTCAAAAAGTAGTTGAATTAAAAAGAATGAAGGAAGAGTTGGTTGTTGCTAAGTATGGATCAATGCAATCCATGGCTAGATGGGATGAGCCAACAATTAGGAAGACTTACAAGAAATTAGAAGTTTTAAGAGCCAAAGCTCCCTCAGTCCCGTAAAAGTCAAACTATGAAGACTTACCAGGTCAGTTCTAAGGCTATCATATCTGAACTTCCATCTTCAAGTCATGCCACTTCTATGGTAAGAAGCCATCTCAAAAGACAAAAGGATATAACTGTAGAAGATGTGAAAAGATTTGAAGATAATATTGTTAAGGAAGGGATAAAAAATATGATAATGTATGAATATCATAATTCCAATCCACAGATCTGATAGGTTAAGTCATGGGAATGCAGTTTCCCTTTCCTCTTCCAATAACATCATTCCCAGTAACTCCTACTGCCTCTAAATTCTAAAGTGGTCCTCAGACAAAGCCAACCACGAATTGATTATTGTCAGGGCAAATGGGGAAGTGAAAAAAAACTCCAATGAACAGTGTGATGGGCTTAAAAATTGAAGATCCGCAAGATCTAATGAATCTTCCACTCGAAAGGGATGCTAATGACATGCAATCTAAAAGATTTGAAAGGCAATTTAAAGCCCAAGTCAAAAGCATGTTGAAGAAGAATAAAAGTTGATCTAATAAACATCTCCTATGGCATCATCTGTTCTAGGGGGAGATTGTTGGACCTACAAAAGAAAAGATGATATCCAAAAGCCAAAGCATGATTCACTTGATCAAGAAATAAGCAAAATATTGAACAAGTCTCTCCCTAAAGATAGTGAATCTTGAACACCTAATCAGAACATCTGTTCAATAGTAATGCAAACATTTGCTCAAAGCTTGGCCGCTGTTCACGAGGAAACAACATCTGTTGAGAGCTAAATACTATTGAAGACCAAAGCACTGATGAAATCAAAGGTTTGATCAAGAAGACCAAACATCTGTATGGCCAAACAGATGTTTGGACAACTCCAACAAAGATATCTTAGACAGTGGTTTCCCAACGTAACAATATTTATCTTGTAACATTTTTTATACTATCTTAAACAGATTATAAGATTATAAAACACATCGGATTTTCTCTTGTACGAACTGTTTTGTTTACGTGATCAGCCGAGGGGGAGTCTGTAGAGTTAATCGAGTCGTGAAATGTTTGAATCCTTTGAGATTAATAAAACACAATCGTTGATGATGACTTCCTATTTGTGAATTTTATTGTGATAATCAATATTTGTTTGCAAATATCAAACTCAGTTTCTAACATTAGTGTCACTTAAAAGCATGGTTGCTACCCTCGATCCCTACTTTAAGGGGACAATCAAGTTTGGTGAATGGAATGATAAATTTGGAGACATTCGTGCTTTGTCTTCAGATTCTTCGGATGATGATAGAGATATTTAGTTAAAGACTTGTAAACGCCGAAGAACTGGTGAAGGAAGTTTGAGTACTACATGTGATACTTCGATAGTTTCAAGTGAGGAAGTTAATGTTATTCCGGTTAGTGCTATCGAAGCTCCTGTTACGTCTACTATTATGAGTGTATCTATGGCATTAGTTCCTTGAGGTATTTCTTTTTCATCTACTATATACTATTCGTAATCCTTTGGGATATCCTCTTTCGGTTGGTGTTTAGTTACCACATCACCATGTTCCAGGTATTCCTCCTGCTCCACATAGAGTTCCTGTTACACTGTTATTCACATCCTTTCCTCGACAACCGAGTTCAAGCAATTTGTTTGCTAGACCTTCTCCTCCAAGTTCAGATATGCCCGATGTTAGTCCACGACCAATTGGTCAAAGAAGGAAGAGACCCTCCAGACCTAGAGCCGAAAGACATGTTGGACCAAAGCCTGAAGTTTCAGTTTCTGAAGGTTCTATTCAAGGCGGTAGTGCTGGTGGTACTGAAGAAATACCAAGACTTGGTAAGTATGTAAAGGTGAAACTTGATGAAACTCATAAGTTCTTAGGTGATCAAAGACGGGATATACGTAAGAATTCTGAATTGATTATTGAACAACAGAAGACTGTCGATGCACATATAGTTATTATGCATGATAAGGAAAGAAAGATTTCTACTTTAACTAGAATTGTTCCTAATCAAGCTAGACAGTTAAAGACTTTTAATCATCATGATAAAATATATTATTGAATGGCACACAAAAATGATGAGGCTAAATGAGCTGATCATGAAGTTGCTTTATGAAATTATTGAGAACTAATTGCAGCTCAGGGGGAAAATGATCAAATCAGATGTAAAACTGATGAGCTGAAGAGGTTACAGGATGATTTTCAACAAAGACGATGATCCTAAAGCTACATGCCCTTGGAGCAGGCAAGTAATTCACAAGCTAATACAACTACAACGAAGCAACGGCTGAGAGGGAGTCTAGTGCTGGTGATAAAGGTATAGGTGGTAATGGCAGTGGAACAACAAGTGGTACAACAAAACAATGGAAAATATGGATGTTGGTGATGAAGATGCTAGTTAATCGTCTGAGGAGTCAGAACATGCTGAAGATACTACTACAAAGAATTATCTGGTGAATGATGATCTTGAAGAGGGCGAAATAGTTAAAGGCATTGTACAAGATTGGAAATAGGATGAAGAGGTTGCTGATATTGTTGAGATTGAAGTAAAGAAAGGTGAAGCAATAGCTTGTGAGAATCTTCCTGACATTTATTATGAAACAATTAGACAAAGAATTTATTTTGATGAACCTATTGAAAAGATTTCAAATCGAGAAACTATATCGGAAGAAACGATGTATTCATTCAAGATGAAGTGGTTAAAAGATCCGGTTCCAGAGATAAAACAGAAGAAACAATAAGTTACATGTGGAGAATATTCAGGTCAAATTATCAGTTAGGATTATGATGAGAAGCATAAGTTTTTAATGTAAAGAGAACAGACGGAATTCAGTACTTCAAATGCAAAGCTATGTATCTAAGAAGTTTGCCTGCACGTGAACTTCATCATTTAGCTCAAATTTGTCTTAATCACCGAACTTCAAATGCCACTGTTAATGGATTAATCAATGCTCTTTCTACTGAAAGTCAAGCAAACGAATGGGATAGATTTAGGCCAGTAGTTGGTAGATGAGTGAAGAGTAGAGTTTGGTAATGGGTAAAAGGATTTACAAAATGGTTTATGACCAGCCTGGTGTTTGAGGAAAATACCGATGAGAGAATTTGATTTGAATTCTTTGAAGGGAATAAAGAGTTGGTATGTAGATGGAAAGATGGAAGAGGCTGTTTTCACACGTAAGAATGTTTTAGATGAAATTGTTCATATTTTGGATCCTATATGGCTTCTTAATATGAAGATGGAAGATCTGAAGAAGCTAAAAAGACATTCTCTACAATATCGTGATGATATGCGAATGGTAGTAATGCAACACATCAGGGTTGTTTAGTTTTGCGTGAAACACGGAGTTTGTGCAGGAAGTGCTTTCCCGTCGCATCAATGAAGACAAGCAGACAAAAGTTGTTGAAGATCTGTGCATTCATCAAGGGAGAGTTTGTAAATGCACTAAAGTGATGAAGTGCTAGATCCGATCATCTCTGAGAGTGGAGGGTTCTTTATGTAACTTTTGTTATTTGTTGTTTGTAATATTGTCTAAGTAAAGTCTTGTCCGAACTAAAAATAGTTCCAAAATCCTAGAACAAACTCGAAGCATGTTGGTTCCGAGTTAATGGTTAGACCGTAGTATAGGTATGTACTTCAGAACATGTGTTAGTTCCGAAGTATGGTATATTAGGGTGTATATATATATATATATATATATATATGGTTGTGTTTATAGTAGCTTTTGGCCATTTATACATTCAGCAAACTCAGTGATGCTGTATTAGTGATACACAAGTGATATTTTGGTGAATTCTTATTTCTACTCTTTTTTATGTTTTTTACAGCATACACAGCCTCGTGACAGATTCTTCACATCACGATGTATTTTAGAGTTCTAGGTGACCTTAAAAATTAGAACAAATATATCATATTAAGCTTGGGGGAGGAATGCTCAGTGGTCCTACCCAACAAAATGTCGTAAAAACAACACGACCCGAGTAACTTAACTATTCCTTGTTCTGTAGGAGGGCTAGCAGTGAAGAATGCATTAGCATACCATAGGGTAAGTATCAACCTTTTGCCAGTTTCCGTATTCATAAGATTGGGAATTGGAGATCCAGTTCCAACAAACATGACAATCCAACTTGCAAACCAATTGGTAAAGTACCCAAAAGGAATAGTAGAAAAACCTATACGTCAAGGTAGGTAATTTTGTCTTTCCAGATGATTTTGTAATTTTGAACAACATATGATATTGAAATTAGATCCATGTCTCATGTTCAACGAGTGTTCTATACAGAAAGGATAGATAGATAAGGTCACCACGACTATATACTTGAATAAGTAAATAGTTACTTGATCACAAAGGAATAGTTGACAAATGTAATATACCATACCTTAATAGGGGCAGTGTGATGCCGCTAGGCGTCCATCTTTGTCTACGTTAAGGATATAATCGAAAATAGTCCAAGTGGGAGTCTGCTGGATTTAGGTGTCCAATTTGCGATTATTTAATGTTGCTATTAAGGTACGATCCAAAGAGTTACACCTTGTGCTGCAAACAAAGAATAATATTTATTTTTAAATATTATAAATCACAAACATGGATATTAATTGTGAAGTATGAGTATCTGTTGAAATACTTAAGAAATTAATTGTTTGTGAAATAAATAATTTAGTATAAATAATTGGTATCATTCAAAGAGTTAAACGAGAAATAACTTATTATTTAGATAACAAATCTAAAGGTTATTTTATTGGATGATAAAATAAAGTCAAAAATGGTTTTGACTAGTGGTTTAATATTAGTGAAGAATAATTGTTATTTGGTTTAAAACTATGAATGATTATTATTAGATAATAATTAAAGAGAGTAGTTTTATTACTAGATAATAAAATAAACGTCAACGAGTTGACCAGTAAATAGTAACTAATCAAGGATTAATTGCTTAGAGAGGAAATCAATGATCAACGGGCTAAAGTGTAATTAAGGAATCAATATATAAAACCTTAATCTCATTGCCTAATGACTAAATAGTGAACACAAGAGATTAGGCCAGCCCTAGCCACCATCTCTATCTCTCTCTCCTTGTGGCGTCAGCCACTCCCTCACCACTGGCCACTGTCGTCTAGCCGCCGGCCACCACCTTTATCACCACCCTTTACCTCGTTTTTGGTGTTTAGTATTGGATCCGTCTCGCGTGTGGATTCTTGTGGTGTTCTTGGAGATTTGGTGATTCAGCTTACTATCGGAGTCGTTCGTTGCATCCATCCTGCAAGTCTTTAGTTTTTGTCAAGGTATAACCCTAACCCTCTATGATTGTGTGTTTATATAATTATCTGAATAGAATGTAACTGTATGGCTGGTGGGAGTTTTATCCGTGTTTGTGTTTTTCACGCTTCTACATCTGAACTAGATAATAAAGTGTTATTATTAATTTAAAATTGGATTTTATAAATTAAAACGGATAACAAGGATTCCTAACAGTTAGAATGAAAGTGGGGGATCTATTTATAGGTACAACACATAAAACAAGGAAGGATAAACTGAGGTCATGACAGTCAATGTCAGGTTTGATCTTTTTGTTGTTTTATTTTTTGAACATTATGAATTGTCTCATCACTTTACCAAACCATTCTAACACATATTGATCTGACTTTTTTGATCTCAAGATGATACCATTTGACCTTTTGATTTGGAAACAAGTTTAACACAAAAATGGTATATTTGCTTTTAAGATTTGTAAAGGTTTAAGATACTTACACAAAGTGTTTGTCTTTAAACAATTTTAAGCATCTTTGTGTCTTCAAAGTGGATGAAATTTAAATCCTTACCAAGCTTCAAGCACCCTCCACCAACTTTCAAATTCAAATTACTTCAAAAACTTATATATAAAAATTTGCAAGTTTTATTAATTTTGTATAAAACTAGTTTGATCTTTTACAAAATAGATTTTTGGAAAATATCAAGACTTTATAAAAGTAATATTTATATAGGTTTGTTGTCATATGTAAATAATTTTATTATACCTTTCTTGATTCCCAAGTGATTAAATTTGTTGTTCAGCTTTGATCTTCACTTGATGATGTCAGTTTTCATATGTTAATCTTTGTATGCTTCCAAATCATCATCTTTGACTTGTATGAACCTTGATTTTTTATCAGCTGATTCAATTGCCAATGATCTTCATTAGTCTTCGATCAACCAATGTATGTAGATCCTAATCTTCAATGTTTGACCAATTCATTCCAATTCTTCAATGTTGGTCTTATTGGATAACCAATACCTAACATGGTCAGCTCAACGTTTTGAGAGGCTTAAAGCGAACTAAAAGATGGAGGCCTATTTTAAAAGAAACTAATGGATTTAAGCGATATAATGTGTAACGTAATAGATTGCAAGCGAAATTCAGTTTGTAATGTAATATAATAGACTCTAGTCATTTTTTTCAGCCACTTCCAATTCAATATGTCAAATCCTAATCAATATGTAATGTAACATATTAGTGAACCGAGAATGGTGAATGTCCAATTATCTACAACATACTTAGAAGTTAAAAACATAAAAAGTATAATACATACAATTTCAAAACTAGGGCGGCTGACACATGAACATTGTTGTGACTTTCAATTTCAAAAATGTGACCCGTGACTAGACACCTTCAGTTTCAAACAAAAAGTAGCAACAAATACTAATTGGCTTCGATTGATTTGAAAGAAATCAAAATGAATTAAAGATAATACTGACAAGAACAAATTTCCTTCATTTAAATTATATTTACTTGGAAAATTTCATGAGTCTTTCATCAAACTTCAAAGCACTGGGCAAAAACGATACGATTCACCACATTGATGCCTTTTTTAAATTTGAATGCCATTTCCAGATCGATGCACATACCTCAAAAGTCTAGGATTCAAACATATTAAAAACCCAAATAGTGTACATAATTGTTTTTATAAGTTGGGGCCCCGATCAGGTTCGGCCTAAAGTCTAAGCTTCAGAATACTTTCCCTAAGGCTGATTCTAATTCCTAAGTAACTTTAATCTAATTGAACTTCTAGCTCATCATCAATCTTCTTGATGAATACATTAAGTGTATTAGGACATCTATACGGTATATGTACATTATTTATCAACAACTTGAAGTATAAGTCACTTGTTTCAATCATATCAAAACTATAGATCTATATGTTTCAAGTTTACCATTTGAATTAGCTTTGAATTCATCAATAGTTAGAATCTAAACACCATGTTTCCCAACAAAGAGAAAGGGGAAAAATAAGCTGGAAATACAATGTTGGAGTCATATAAATATGTTACGTGACACAATATTTACTTATTTATTAAGCATAAAGATTTGTATGATATTACAACCTTTGATTCTACTAATTTTTTTAAACTATAGTATTTTTATTTTCTTTT
This sequence comes from Scalesia atractyloides, assembly GCA_947069175.1. Classification (NCBI taxonomy): domain Eukaryota; kingdom Viridiplantae; phylum Streptophyta; class Magnoliopsida; order Asterales; family Asteraceae; genus Scalesia; species Scalesia atractyloides. The sequence goes on from CAMTDV010001632.1 coordinate 44,169,980, forward strand.
TGGAAAGTGTTATCTAACTAGAATTACGACCACTATAATGCGGTGGGTTTCTGTAGAAACAATGACAATTTTACAACAAAAGGAAAACCAACAATCAAATACAACAAATGACTATTACAAAAGTTTAAAACTAAATGAGATGTACATTAGCCAACAAGAAAATAATAGCCATAAAACAAAGCTCATAAGCAATAAATGGTTGCATTTTAAGTTACCAAGCCAAGTCCAAAGTATCATTATTGCTAATGGTCTCCGATGAGCCATAAGTCATCTTCAACGACCCAACTACACAAACATCACAAAGACTAACGATAGTTGTGAAACCACACAAGATCTTTCATGAACATTATTATTGCACCTTCATAGACCCGTCAAACGAACAACCAAACCAACCTTAAAAATTAAACCAAACAAAGCCACAGACAAAAAAAAAAACTCAAAAGTTCTCATCCAAACATCTAAAAACAAATGTTAACAAAAATCCAAGTTAAACAACACCATCAGAGGTTCGATAGTGAGCCCCGATTAACATAAAAAAACACATTCACCAACAAATCCTTCATAGAAACACAAAATCATAACAAGAAATTCTAAAAAGAAAGGACGCATAAGTCATCATCTTCAACGACAACAAAACCCACAAAAAAAGGCATGCACCAACAAATCCCAAGAAAACAAACCCACAACAACAACACAAGAAATCTAACGTGAGGAAACAACAAAAGGAACAACAAAGAGCAAACTACCGGAGCAACTCTGGCCATCGTAAACGGCAGACATAAACACAGGTGGTGGACTTTCGTCAATGGTTTAAGGCGAAAAACTTAATGCTCAAAGTGAAGGAAAACCCTACAAAAACCCAGCTTTAAATGCCCACAAAAGAAAATAACTTCCAAAGCCAAGTGCACAAACATAAGATGCACACTAAAGTAGTAATGCGTGAGGTACAAGTAGAACAACACAAGTGTGTTGTAAACTGATATACAAAAATAGAAATCAACAACATTTTATTTATTTATTTATTAATAAAATAGCTATTAGCGACGAACAAAATCACCAAATATCATTAGTAAAAGAACATTGATAGGAAATCACTTGCTGCGACAGGTTGACTTAGGTCTACCAAACACAGTCCATACCAAGAAAACAGTGACCCTTCACTAATTTGTTGATAAAGTTTTGTCGCTAATTCGTCTTACATATACAACATTTGTCCGAACATAGCAACCATTGGTAGTTTTTTACGTGCTCTATGTTTTTCCGATGGATGATAAACACGGTATACTGATGGCTAGCACCCTCACCGATGGTTGTCTAACGCTAAAATTCTTTTGTTATAAAAGTGAAGTCTGTCACACACCCGACCCGCAGCGGAATAAGAGTCGGGGCATAATTGGGTTATCACCAAAGCTCATGATATTTACTAATATGTTTCATATTTATTAAAGTCAAAATTACATTCCCAAATATCCAAACATGTCCATACAATACAAAGAAAATAAACCAAACAAAACAATCCCAAACTCTAAGTCATTTTATTCTTCTAGTCCAATCCTAAGTGTTTCTTGCTCAGCTGGTTCACCTGTATCATGTGTAAAAATGGGGATTTTTGGGTCAACATAAGTTGGCGAGTGAACCTTGTTAGATAAACATTTATTATTGATTTTCTTGTTAGTTTATCAGTGAAAAATTGTGCATAATCATGAATGAGCAAATGTAAATAATCAAGCAGTAGCAATTGCAATCACAACTATAACATACAGTAACATATGATAGCATACATTAACATACCAACATCATACAATAAATAACATGAATGAAACTGTGTGATCAAGGCTCAATCAAACGAAGCCGATCGTATTGCATGTACTGAAAATGATAAATGTCTGTGCGATCAAGGCTCAATCAAACGGAGCCGATCGTATGTGGGCACGCTAGGTTCACGCTCATAATGTAATGGGGAACATGCTCAACGCTCATAATGTAATGGGGAGCGGCGGCCTATGAAATTGCATGTACTGAAAATAATAAATTGAATCTAACAATAACCACACAAAAAGTTGAAACAAGCTGAATACACATTTGTTCATGATATGTTGTATGCAAATGATTTAAATATAATATATAACAAGACACATGATACACCCCAAAACGTGATTAAAACGGGGAATTTGTAAAGATTCACTCACATTGGGTGCGTTTGATTTGAGATGGTGAGATGCGCACGAGTTGGAAGAGCGAACAACGAGAATTAACTAACCTAAATAATAACGGAAAATATAGTAAATGAGCGGACTTTATTAAAGATTTTAATAGAATTTTTAGATATATTTTTACGAGTTTAAGGCTATTTTCTATCTTTAAAAACATTATTTTTAAGTATTTTTAATTGATTTTTCAATTAAATTAAATAATTAAAAATATAAAATATGTTGACTTTTTGGATTGACCGTTGACCGTTGACCGTTTGACTTGTTGACCGATTTATTGTGTAATTGTATTGCGCTGGGTGAGGCTCGAACCCGAGACCTCCCGTACGCGTGCACGCAGCTCTACCAACTGAGCTACGTGTCTAACCCGAAATAATTCTGTTTTTAATTATACTTATATATTAATTCAATTTATCCAAAATTCTTTTAATTTCAAAAACATTTTAATCCTTCGAACCGGTGCCACTAACAGGTCTCGAACCCGGGACCTGTGCTTTAACGTTACACACAGTCCACCGCTGGACTGTGTGTCTAACTTGGTTAATATACAAATTTTATTATACTTAACAACTAACGGAGTTAACCTGGTTCAGCTTTAAACAAAAAGGCATATTACATAGAGGGTGCGTGTATCAGGGATCGAACTCGTGACGTGTGCGTATTATTTGCACACAGTCCACCGCTGGACTGTGTGTCTAACCCGTTTAAAATACCAATTTTAATTATACTTATAATGTTATCACAGTTCATCTTCTTCGTTGGATTTTACCGACAGCAGATTACACCATTAAATCTTGTTAATTCGATTGTTAAACATTGCACAGACTAATATGAGATCGCAGAGATGATAATTAGAGGTAAAATACCGGTGAACGATTGATTACAGAGTTCCGGCAAGGCGTCGTGTTTTTAAGAACTTCAACTAAGCAAATCAATTAATCGTTTTGATTAGCTAATCATGAAATTGAAGTGCTAAACAAACGTTAACAGTGTGTTTGAAGGTCCTTACCGTTTCACAGACGAAGATAAAGATTCCAGAAATTTTCTGGCGAACTGGAATTATCTGATAACAATGTCTGAATTCGATCTCAAGTGAAAGGTTTGAGTTAGAAATAGCTTAACTGTTAGACTACAACGGTATTGAAGAACTTACCGATTTGAGGAAAAATACGGTTTTCCGGCGAACTTGCAGAATTTTCCGACGAGTAAAATAAACTTCTTCGGTGGATTGTAAAGTGTGCGGAAATGTAACTAGAGGTTTGTGGAATGTTTCTGAGTCGCGAGAAAGATGTTTAATTGCAGTAATTCGGATTATTGGATACCTTCGGTTATAAAACCCATCATCATCAGAATTGAAGTCAATTCAAGTCTGAATTGATTAGAATCGTCGGTGCATCGGTTATAAACCTGAATTCGTGATTATTCAAACGTTTAGACGGTTGAATAGCCGATTTCGGTTTTTCAGTTGGCGTAACCGGTTCATCTAGGTTTGTATATAAGACTTATTCGTTTCCTAGAGTTGACAGAAAACAAACAAGTGGCGGAGTGGTTATGCATGTGAGTGTTAAATCTTTGGGTTTCAACCCGGCTGACCCGGGTTCGAGTCCCGGCAGCCACATTTTATTTTTAATTAGTTTATTTTTATTTTTTTTTTCAATTATAATTTTTATAGTTTAGTTTGTTTATTAATTATGTATCATTAAAAATTAAAATAAGCATAAATAGGCGACGAACATTTATAACTTGATATTCGATTACAAAATGGAGCGGGTTTGGTAAAACCCGTTTTCGACAAATGTTACAGTATCCCCTACTTTTAGGAATTTTGTCTCGAAATTTAAGTAGTAGAAGTAGTAGGAAAAAGATGCGGGTATTTTTCACGCATTGAGTCTTCACGTTCCCAAGTAAACTCAGGTCCCCGTTTCGACTCCCAGCGTACCCTAACAATTGAATGCGACTCCGTCGTAGACGTTTCTCCCGGAAGTCCATGATTTCTACTGGTCTTTCAATAAAATGCATAGATTCATCAATCTGAATATCTTCCAGAGGAATGTGGAGGTTTTCATCAGCGAGGCACTTCTTCAAGTTAGATACATGGAATGTGGGATGAATCCTGTTGAGTTCTTCTGGTAGATCAAGCTTGTATGCTACAGGTCCTACTCTTTCGAGTATCTTGAAAGGTCCTACGTAGCGTGGTGCTAGCTTGCCTTTTTGACCAAAACGAACTACTCCCTTCTACGGTGATACTTTTAGAAGTACATGATCACCAATGTTAAACTCTAAAGGCTTCCGTCGTTTGTCTGCATAACTCTTTTGACGACTCTGAGCCGCTAGAAGATTGTTCCGAAATTGATGGATCTTGTCTGTGGTTTCTTGAATCAATTCCGGACCAGTGATTTGAGCTTCCCCAATTTCGTGCCAACATACTGGAGATCGGCACTTACGACCATATAAGGCTTCAAAAGGTGCCATGCCGATGCTTGAATGATAGCTGTTGTTGTACGAAAATTCGACTAATGGTAGATGAGCGTCCCAATTTCCCTTGAAGTCTATAACACATGCTCGGAGCATATCTTCAAGAGTTTGAATGGTGCGTTCAGATTGACCATCAGTTTGAGGATGATAGGCGGTACTGAGATCTAATCGCATACCCATAGCGGCTTGTACTGCTTGCCATGTTCGTGAAGTGAAACGACCATCACGATCAGAAATTATGCTTAACGGTACCGCATGTCGGCTTACGATTTCGCTGATATAAATACGAGCAAACTTTTCGTTCTTGAAATCTTCGCGGATAGGAATAAAGTGAGCTGATTTTGTAAGTCGGTCAATTATTACCCATATAGTGTCATACCCACCAGAAGTGCGAGGTAACCCGGTAATGAAGCCCATGGTTATATTTTCCCACTTCCATACAGGTATTTCAGGTTGGACCAGAAGTCCTGAGGGTCTTTGGTGTTCAGCTTTCACCTTGGAACATGTAAGGCACTTAGAAACAAAAATAGCAATATCCTTTTTCATTCCAGGCCACCAATAGGTATATCGTAGGTCTTGATACATCTTATCGGCTCCTGGGTGTATAGAGTATCGCGTTTTGTGAGCTTCCTTCATAAGAATTTCACGAAGATTGTTGTGGTTAGGAATCCAGATACGATCTAGGTAGTACAGAATACCATCAGATTTAGTTTCAATTTTAAGTTCAGCTCCACAGGACATCTCCTTTCGTACATCATCTTCCGTTACTGAAACATGTTGGGCTTCTCGAATTTGATCTTTAATGTCAGTTATGATTTGCGAACATAGAAGACGAATGGAGTTCGCATAACCCTTTCGACTAAGTGCATCAGCCACCACATTTGCTTTGCCAGGGTGGTACCGAATTTCACAGTCGTAGTCATTTAGAAGTTCGACCCATCTTCGTTGCCTCATGTTTAACTCCTTTTGATTGAAGATATGTTGAAGACTCTTGTGGTCAGTGTATATTTCACACTTAGTACCATAGAGATAATGTCTCCATATCTTAAGAGCGAACACAACGGCTCCAAGTTCTAGGTCATGGGTGGTGAGTTCTTCTTATGCGTCTTGAGTTGTCTCGAAGCATAAGCTATAACTTTTCCTCTTTGCATTAGAACGCAGCCTAATCCTTGCCATGACGCGTCGCAATAGACCAGAAATCATCACAACCTTTAGGAAGAGTGAGGATTGGTGCATCACAGAGTTTTTGTTTAAGGGTTTGGAAGGCTTCTTCTTGCTTGGGTCCCCATATGAAAGGTTTTCCCTTATGAGTTAAAGCCGTGAGTGGTACAGCAATGCGTGAGAAGTTTGAAATGAATCGACGATAATAACCAGCCAAACCAAGAAAAGATCTTACTTCAGTTGGTGTACGTGGCGCTTGCCATTCTTGTACCGCTTTGATCTTTGAGGGGTCGACATGTATTCCCTTGTCATTGACTACATGTCCGAGGAATTGCACCTCTTTTAACCAGAATTCGCATTTGGAGAATTTGGCGTAAGCTTTTCATTCTCTAGAAGTGTAAGGATGAGTCGAAGATGACGCTCATGATCAGTTTTAGATTTTGAATAAATAAGAATGTCGTCGATGAAGACTATAACAAATCGATCAAGATAAGGTTTGCAGACTCTGTTCATTAGGTCCATGAAGACTGCTGGAGCGTTGGTTAAACCAAATGGTGACCATAACGGATAGTTCGAAATGCGGTCTTTGGGACGTCTTCTTCATGCACCCTAAGTTGATGATAACCAGATCGAATGGTCGATTTTGGAAAAGTAGCTGGCACCTTGAAGTTGGTCAAGAAGATCATCAATGCGAGGTAAGGGATACGATTCTTGATTGTTAATTTGTTGAGCTCTCTGTAGTCGATGCACATACGAAACGATCCATCTTTCTTCTTTACAAAAAGAACAGGTGCACCCCGAGGCGATGAACTAGGACGTATGAATCCCTTGTCAGTCAACTCTTGTAATTGACTGGCTAGCTCTTGCATTTCAGAGGGGGCTAACCTATAAGGAGACTTTGAAACTGGTGTAGCACCAGGTATAAGATCAATACGGAATTCGACTTCTCTAACTGGAGGAAGTCCTGAAATGTCATCAGGAAAAACTTGCGGAAAATCTTTTACTACTGGAATGTCTTCAAGTTTCTTCTCCATGGTTCCCTTGTTGATGATATGAGCTAAAAACGCGACATAATTTTTGCGAAGATATTTTTGGGCTTGAAGACAAAACATTAAGCTGAGCCCCTTCGACGAGGTTTCTCCAAGGATTCGAAGAGTCTGACCGTTTGAAAGAGGAATACGTATAAATTTTTCGCGACATACAACTTCTGCCTGATGTTGACTGAGCCAGTCCATACCAATTATGATATCAAAACTTCCCAGCTTCATAGGAATAAGGTCGACTGAGAAATCGTGGCCGTTTAAGGTGAGTGTACAGTTGCGTATAATAGAGTTTAATGAAACTGGTTTCCCGTCAGCAACTTCTACCGTTATGGACTCCATGAGCTTATCCCGATTTTGGTTTAAGATAGGTTCAAATTCTAAGGACACAAAACTTCTATCCGCACCAGTATCAAATAACATAGATGCATATCTACCATTTATAAGGAACGTACCGTTAACCACATTGCCGTCAGCTCTAGCCTGATTAGCGTTGATATTGAAAGCTCTTCCTCTTGCAGGTGGAGGAGCTTGGTTCGCTTGATTCATCGGGTTGGCTTGGGCCTGAGCATGAATAATGTTTACCAAACAAGTGTTTCTGAAATGGCTTGGGTCTCCGCAATTGTAGCAAGCCTGCATAGGTTGACCCATAGGATAATTGGGTTGGTAATATGTTTGGGCTAAATGTTGGGTGGGTGGAAATAGTAGGGGTTGTTGGGCTTGACCCATTATTTGCTGGTGGGTTTGGGTTGAAGGCTGGTGGCGGTTCGTTCGCTGAGGCATGCGGCAGGTTTGAACAGTATGACCTGCGCGACCACAGCCGGTGTAATGTTGGCAGGATAATCAGGAGAATGGTGATATTGGCAACGGTTGCATTTTGGTAACGGGCCAGAGTATGGTCTTTTGTATGGTGCAGGTGAAGGAGCGACTTGGGTAACGGGTGCAGCAGGAATAGGGGAGTTGGTTTGTGTAACAGCGAAGTTTCTGGTGTTGCGCTTCCTCTTGTTAACAAACTTAGAGGAGGAGACGGAATGGTTTGAAGTTTGACCCTCAACTGGGGCTTTCTTTTTCTCTTCTTTAAACTTCCCGTTGCGAATTCGATTCTCGGTCAGTTCAGTCGCTAGCTCCATAGCAGCTTCAAGTGTTACCGGTGAAATGCTGAGAACCGAATCTTGAATTTTCGAGGGAAGTCCTCGAATATAATGCTCGATCAAAAGATAAGTTGGGGTAAACAAATTTGGAACCATTTGCTTCAACTCTAAGAACCTCTTGTTATAGATGGTGTGATCTCCCTCCTTCTGCTTTAAAGAATGAAATTCGTCCTCCAACTTTTTAATTTCACTCCTAGGACAGAAACGCCTAGTCATGATTTCCCTTAACTCCTCCCAAGTTAAGGCCATTGCATCATCAATTCCCCTCTTCCCTTTTTCAGTATTCCACCAAGTGAGAGCTACCCCAAATAGTCTCCCGGTGGCGTATCGAACCTTGCGATCCTCAGGACAATCGCAGTTGAGGAAGGTGTTTTCCATTTCCTCGAACCAATGGAGGAGAGCAGTGACACCTTCGGTCCCTTCAAATTTAGGAGGATCACAAGATTTGAAATGTTTGTATGAGCACTTGCTGGTAGGAGGGTTGTCGATGTTCTGGTCATGTTGTTGGGGAGGATTAGTGGGATTTGTGGCGAGAGCTTGTTGTACTTGGACCACAATGTCAGGCAGTATCGTGGCCATTTGTTTCGCGATGTGTGTGGCCAAGCGTTCCTGAGACCTTCCTGATCTTTTACCCCCTCGTTGTTGTCGGGACGACATCTACAGGAACATACATAAGAAGATTGTGAGTTTATGGAGTCTTTTTAGGTGTCATGTGTCTTTAAGAAAAATGAAAATAACATAAATATCAATAATGCAACTACATCCATAGGATGTCTTGGGTTTGCTCATGTTGGGCCTCAAATGTCCCCCATACCTTCACCTGTATAGTCATGTGGGCCCCCATGACTATTGGCTTGGTAGGATTCACATTAGTATTGGCGATTTAACACTCGCATCACCCGAATACAAACCACAAAATATGTTTACGAGATGTATGGTCGGAATGTGTCCAGGTGTAGACACAATGACAACTCAAAGTGGGGTTAGCTCACACGACGTTTGGTATAGCATGCTTTGGCCTAATAGGTACTTCGTACTCTCATCGTTAGTCCCCAGGTAGGCAAACTGGTCCTTTATTTTGGATTTATACGAATGCCAGCCTAGACAGGACGTTCCGACTACCGGTACTGGTACCCTTCCAGTTACTACATGCCCGTCACGAGAACTCACTTTGATGAGATTTGAAAACACAAAAAAATCATTGTAAAAGCAATCATGATGTGGTGTGTGCTTTCATGGATATGATGTGTTATGAGAATATGATTCATGATAGGCATTATATGATAATATATACTTATGAACATGCTTGCATAACATTGAATGTAACATTTAACATAAAACATATAAACATCATGAAATTTGGCATGTAACACACAAAAATCTTATAAGTTTCTAATCAACTATAGTATAGGCTCTAAGGGTCTAATAACCTATCCTATATCCCTATAGTCATGGCTCTGATACCAATCTGTCACACCCCGACCCGCAGCGGAATAAGAGTCGGGGCGTAATTGGGTTATCACCAAAGCTCATGATATTTACTAATATGTTTCATATTTATTAAAGTCAAAATTACATTCCCAAATATCCAAACATGTCCATACAATACAAAGAAAATAAACCAAACAAAACAATCCCAAACTCTAAGTCATTTTATTCTTCTAGTCCAATCCTAAGTGTTTCTTGCTGCAGCTGGTTCACCTGTATCATGTGTAAAAATGGGGGTTTTTGGGTCAACATAAGTTGGCGAGTGAACCTTGTTAGATAAACATTTATTATTGATTTTCTTGTTAGTTTATCAGTGAAAAATTGTGCATAATCATGAATGAGCAAATGTAAATAATCAAGCAGTAGCAATTGCAATCACAACTATAACATACAGTAACATATGATAGCATACATTAACATACCAACATCATACAATAAATAACATGAATGAAACTGTGCGATCAAGGCTCAATCAAACGGAGCCGATCGTATTGCATTTACTGAAAATGATAAATGTCTGTGCGATCAAGGCTCAATCAAACGGAGCCGATCGTATGTGGGCACGCCAGGTTCACGCTCATAATGTAATGGGGAACATGCTCAACGCTCATAATGTAATGGGGAGCGGCGGCCTATGAAATTGCATGTACTGAAAATAATAAATTGAATCTAACAATAACCACACAAAAAGTTGAAACAAGCTGAATACACATTTGTTCATGATATGTTGTATGCACAATGATTTAAATATAATATATAGCAAGACACATGATACACCCTAAAACGTGATTAAAACGGGGAATTTGCAAAGATTCACTCACATTGGGTGCGTTTGATTTGAGATGGTGAGATGCGCACGAGTTGGAAGAGCGGAACAACGAGAATTAACTAACCTAAATAATAACGGAAAATATAGTAAATGAGCGGACTTTATTAAAGATTTTAATAGAATTTTTAGATATATTTTTACGAGTTTAAGGCTATTTTCTATCTTTAAAAACATTATTTTTAAGTATTTTTAATTGATTTTTCAATTAAATTAAATAATTAAAAATATAAAAATATGTTGACTTTTTGGATTGACCGTTGACCGTTTGATTTGTTGACCGATTTATTGTGTAATTGTATTGCGCTGGGTGAGGCTCGAACCCGAGACCTCCCGTACGCGTGCACGCAGCTCTACCAACTGAGCTACGTGTCTAACCCGAAATAATTCTGTTTTTAATTATACTTATATATTAATTCAATTTATCCAAAATTCTTTTAATTTCAAAAACATTTTAATTCTTCGAACCGGTGCCACTAACAGGTCTCGAACCCGGGACCTGTGCTTTAACGTTACACACAGTCCACCGCTGGACTGTGTGTCTAACTTGGTTAATATACAAATTTTATTATACTTAACAACTAACAGAGTTAACCTGGTTCAGCTTTAAACAAAAAGGCATTTTATTACATAGAGGGTGCGTGTATCAGGGATCGAACTCGTGACGTGTGCGTATTATTTGCACACAGTCCACCGCTGGACTGTGTGTCTAACCCGTTTAAAATACCAATTTTAATTATACTTATAATGTTATCACAGTTCATCTTCTTCGTTGGATTTTACCGACAATAGATTACACCATTAAATCTTGTTAATTCGAATGTTAAACATTGCACAGACTAATATGAGATAGCAGAGATGATAATTAGAGGTAAACATACCGGTGAACGATTGATTACAGAGTTCCGGCAAGGCGTCGGTCTCTGTTTTTAAGAACTTCAACTGAGCAAATCAATTAATCGTTTTGATTAGCTAATCATGAAATTGAAGTGATAAACAAACGTTAACAGTGTGTTTGAAGGTCCTTACCGTTTCACAGAGGAAGATAAAGATTTCCAGAAATTTTCCGGCGAACTGGAATTATCTGATAACAATGTCTGAATTCGATCTCAAGTGAAAGGTTTGAGTTAGAAATAGCTTAACAACTGTTAGACTACGACGGTATTGAAGAACTTACCGATTTGAGGAAAAACACTGTTTTCCGGTGAACTTGCGGAATTTTCCGGCGAGTAAAATAAACTTCTCCGGTGGACTGTAAAGTGTGCGGAAATGTAACTAGAGGTTTGTGGAATGTTTCTGAGTCGCGAGAAAGATGTTTAATTGCAGTAATTCGGATTATTGGATACCTTCGGTTATAAAACCCATCATCATCAGAATTGAAGTCAATTCAAGTCTGAATTGATTAGAATCGTCGGTGCATCGGTTATAAACCTGAATTCGCGATTATTCAAACGTTTAGACGGTTGAATAGCCGATTTCGGTTTTTCAGTTGGCGTAACCGGTTCATCTAGGTTTGTATATAAGACTTATTCGTTTCCTAGAGTTGACAGAAAACAAACAAGTGGCGGAGTGGTTATGCATGTGAGTGTTAAATCTTTGGGTTTCAACCCGGCTGACCCGGGTTCGAGTCCCGGCAGCCACATTTTATTTTTAATTAGTTTATTTTTATTTTTTTTTCAATTATAATTTTTATAGTTTAGTTTGTTTATTAATTATGTATCATTAAAAATTAAAATAAGCATAAATAGGCGACGAACATTTATAACTTGATATTCGATTACAAAATGGAGCGGGTTTGGTAAAACCCGTTTTCGACAAATGTTACAGTATCCCCTACTTTTAGGAATTTCGTTTCGAAATTTAAGTAGTAGAAGTAGTAGGAAAAAGATGCGGGTATTTTTCACGCATTGAGTCTTCACGTTCCCAAGTAAACTCAGGTCCCCGTTTCGACTCCCAGCGTACCCTAACAATTGGAATGCGACTCCGTCGTAGACGTTTCTCCCGGAAGTCCATGATTTCTACTGGTCTTTCAATAAAATGCATAGATTCATCAATCTGAATATCTTCCAGAGGAATGTGGAGGTTTTCATCAGCGAGGCACTTCTTCAAGTTAGATACATGGAATGTGGGATGAATCCTGTTGAGTTCTTCTGGTAGATCAAGCTTGTATGCTACAGGTCCTACTCTTTCGAGTATCTTGAAAGGTCCTACGTAGCGTGGTGCTAGCTTGCCTTTTTGACCAAAACGAACTACTCCCTTCTACGGTGATACTTTTAGAAGTACATGATCACCAATGTTAAACTCTAAAGGCTTCCGTCGTTTGTCTGCATAACTCTTTTGACGACTCTGAGCCGCTAGAAGATTGTTCCGAAATTGATGGATCTTGTCTGTGGTTTCTTGAATCAATTCCGGACCAGTGATTTGAGCTTCCCCAATTTCGTGCCAACATACTGGAGATCGGCACTTACGACCATATAAGGCTTCAAAAGGTGCCATGCCGATGCTTGAATGATAGCTGTTGTTGTACGAAAATTCGACTAATGGTAGATGAGCGTCCCAATTTCCCTTGAAGTCTATAACACATGCTCGGAGCATATCTTCAAGAGTTTGAATGGTGCGTTCAGATTGACCATCAGTTTGAGGATGATAGGCGGTACTGAGATCTAATCGCATACCCATAGCGGCTTGTACTGCTTGCCATGTTCGTGAAGTGAAACGACCATCACGATCAGAAATTATGCTTAACGGTACCGCATGTCGGCTTACGATTTCGCTGATATAAATACGAGCAAACTTTTCGTTCTTGAAATCTTCGCAGATAGGAATAAAGTGAGCTGATTTTGTAAGTCGGTCAATTATTACCCATATAGTGTCATACCCACCAAAAGTGCGAGGTAACCCGGTAATGAAGTCCATGGTTATATTTTCCCACTTCCATACAGGTATTTCAGGTTGGACCAGAAGTCCTGAGGGTCTTTGGTGTTCAGCTTTCACCTTGGAACATGTAAGACACTTAGAAACAAAAATAGCAATATCCTTTTTCATTCCAGGCCACCAATAGGTATATCGTAGGTCTTGATACATCTTATCGGCTCCTGGGTGTATAGAGTATCGCGTTTTGTGAGCTTCCTTCATAAGAATTTCACGAAGATTGTTGTGGTTAGGAATCCAGATACGATCTAGGTAGTACAGAATACCATCAGATTTAGTTTCAATTTTAAGTTCAGCTCCACAGGACATCTCCTTTCGTACATCATCTTCCGTTACTGAAACATGTTGGGCTTCTCGAATTTGATCTTTAATGTCAGTTATGATTTGCGAACATAGAAGACGAATGGAGTTCGCATAACCCTTTCGACTAAGTGCATCAGCCACCACATTTGCTTTGCCAGGGTGGTACCGAATTTCACAGTCGTAGTCATTTAGAAGTTCGACCCATCTTCGTTGCCTCATGTTTAACTCCTTTTGATTGAAGATATGTTGAAGACTCTTGTGGTCAGTGTATATTTCACACTTAGTACCATAGAGATAATGTCTCCATATCTTAAGAGCGAACACAACGGCTCCAAGTTCTAGGTCATGGGTGGTGTAGTTCTTCTTATGCGTCTTGAGTTGTCTCGAAGCATAAGCTATAACTTTTCCTCTTTGCATTAGAACGCAGCCTAATCCTTGCCATGACGCGTCGCAATAGACCACGAAATCATCACAACCTTTAGGAAGAGTGAGGATTGGTGCATCACAGAGTTTTTGTTTAAGGGTTTGGAAGGCTTCTTCTTGCTTGGGTCCCCATATGAAAGGTTTTCCCTTATGAGTTAAAGCCGTGAGTGGTACAGCAATGCGTGAGAAGTTTGAAATGAATCGACGATAATAACCAGCCAAACCAAGAAAAGATCTTACTTCAGTTGGTGTACGTGGCGCTTGCCATTCTTGTACCGCTTTGATCTTTGAGGGGTCGACATGTATTCCCTTGTCATTGACTACATGTTCGAGGAATTGCACCTCTTTTAACCAGAATTCGCATTTGGAGAATTTGGCGTAACGCTTTTCATTCTCTAGAAGTGTAAGGATGAGTCGAAGATGACGCTCATGATCAGTTTTAGATTTTGAATAAATAAGAATGTCGTCGATGAAGACTATAACAAATCGATCAAGATAAGGTTTGCAGACTCTGTTCATTAGGTCCATGAAGACTGCTGGAGCGTTGGTTAAACCAAATGGCATGACCATGAATTCATAATGGCCATAACGAGTTCGAAATGCGGTCTTTGGGACGTCTTCTTCATGCACCCTAAGTTGATGATAACCAGATCGAATGTCGATTTTGGAAAAGTAGCTGGCACCTTGAAGTTGGTCAAGAAGATCATCAATGCGAGGTAAGGGATAGCGATTCTTGATTGTTAATTTGTTGAGCTCTCTGTAGTCGATGCACATACGAAACGATCCATCTTTCTTCTTTACAAAAAGAACAGGTGCACCCCGAGGCGATGAACTAGGACGTATGAATCCCTTGTCAGTCAACTCTTGTAATTGACTGGCTAGCTCTTGCATTTCAGAGGGGGCTAACCTATAAGGAGACTTTGAAACTGGTGTAGCACCAGGTATAAGATCAATACGGAATTCGACTTCTCTAACTGGAGGAAGTCCTGAAATGTCATCAGGAAAAACTTGCGGAAAATCTTTTACTACTGGAATGTCTTCAAGTTTCTTCTCCATGGTTCCCTTGTTGATGATATGAGCTAAAAACGCGACATAATTTTTGCGAAGATATTTTTGGGCTTGAAGATAAAACATTAAGCTGAGCCCCTTCGACGAGGTTTCTCCAAGGATTCGAAGAGTCTGACCGTTTGAAAGAGGAATACGTATAAATTTTTCGCGACATACAACTTCTGCCTGATGTTGACTGAGCCAGTCCATACCAATTATGATATCAAAACTTCCCAGCTTCATAGGAATAAGGTCGACTGAGAAATCGTGGTCGTTTAAGGTGAGTGTACAGTTGCGTATAATAGAGTTTAATGAAACTGGTTTCCCGTCAGCAACTTCTACCGTTATGGACTCCATGAGCTTATCCCGATTTTGGTTTAAGATAGGTTCAAATTCTAAGGACACAAAACTTCTATCCGCACCAGTATCAAATAACATAGATGCATATCTACCATTTATAAGGAACGTACCGTTAACCACATTGCCGTCAGCTCTAGCCTGATTAGCGTTGATATTGAAAGCTCTTCCTCTTGCAGGTGGAGGAGCTTGGTTCGCTTGATTCACCGGGTTGGCTTGGGCCTGAGCATGAATAATGTTTACCAAACAAGTGTTTCTGAAATGGCTTGGGTCTCCGCAATTGTAGCAAGCCTGCATAGGTTGACCCATAGGATAATTGGGTTGGTAATATGTTTGGGCTAAATGTTGGGTGGGTGGAAATAGTAGGGGTTGTTGGGCTTGACCCATTATTTGCTGGTGGGTTTGGGTTGAAGGCTGGTGGCGGTTCGTTCGCTGAGGCATGCGGCAGGTTTGAACAGTATGACCTGCGCGACCACAGCCGGTGCAATGTTGGCAAGGATAATCAGGAGAATGGTGATATTGGCAACGGTTGCATTTTGGTAACGGGCCAGAGTATGGTCTTTTGTATGGTGCAGGTGAAGGAGCGACTTGGGTAACGGGTGCAGCAGGAATAGGGGAGTTGGTTTGTGTAACAGCGAAGTTTCTGGTGTTGCGCTTCCTCTTGTTAACAAACTTAGAGGAGGAGACGGAATGGTTTGAAGTTTGACCCTCAACAGGGGCTTTCTTTTTCTCTTCTTTAAACTTCCCGTTGCGAATTCGATTCTCGGTCAGTTCAGTCGCTAGCTCCATAGCAGCTTCAAGTGTTACCGGTGAAATGCTGAGAACCGAATCTTGAATTTTCGAGGGAAGTCCTCGAATATAATGCTCGATCAAAAGATAAGTTGGGGTAAACAAATTTGGAACCATTTGCTTCAACTCTAAGAACCTCTTGTTATAGATGGTGTGATCTCCCTCCTTCTGCTTTAAAGAATGAAATTCGTCCTCCAACTTTTTAATTTCACTCCTAGGACAGAAACGCCTAGTCATGATTTCCCTTAACTCCTCCCAAGTTAAGGCCATTGCATCATCAATTCCCCTCTTCCCTTTTTCAGTATTCCACCAAGTGAGAGCTACCCCAAATAGTCTCCCGGTGGCGTATCGAACCTTGCGATCCTCAGGACAATCGCAGTTGAGGAAGGTGTTTTCCATTTCCTCGAACCAATGGAGGAGAGCAGTGACACCTTCGGTCCCTTCAAATTTAGGAGGATCACAAGATTTGAAATGTTTGTATGAGCACTTGCTGGTAGGAGGGTTGTCGATGTTCTGGTCATGTTGTTGGGGAGGATTAGTGGGATTTGTGGCGAGAGCTTGTTGTACTTGGACCACAATGTCAGGCAGTATCGTGGCCATTTGTTTCGCGATGTGTGTGGCCAAGCGTTCCTGAGACCTTCCTGATCTTTTACCCCCTCGTTGTTGTCGGGACGACATCTACAGGAACATACATAAGAAGATTGTGAGTTTATGGAGTCTTTTTAGGTGTCATGTGTCTTTAAGAAAAATGAAAATAACATAAATATCAATAATGCAACTACATCCATAGGATGTCTTGGGTTTGCTCATGTTGGGCCTCAAATGTCCCCCATACCTTCACCTGTATAGTCATGTGGGCCCCCATGACTATTGGCTTGGTAGGATTCACATTAGTATTGGCGATTTAACACTCGCATCACCCGAATACAAACCACAAAATATGTTTACGAGATGTATGGTCGGAATGTGTCCAGGTGTAGACACAATGACAACTCAAAGTGGGGTTAGCTCACACGACGTTTGGTATAGCATGCTTTGGCCTAATAGGTACTTCGTACTCTCATCGTTAGTCCCCAGGTAGGCAAACTGGTCCTTTATTTTGGATTTATACGAATGCCAGCCTAGACAGGACGTTCCGACTACCGGTACTGGTACCCTTCCAGTTACTACATGCCCGTCACGAGAACTCACTTTGATGAGATTTGAAAACACAAAAAAATCATTGTAAAAGCAATCATGATGTGGTGTGTGCTTTCATGGATATGATGTGTTATGAGAATATGATTCATGATAGGCATTATATGATAATATATACTTATGAACATGCTTGCATAACATTGAATGTAACATTTAACATAAAACATATAAACATCATGAAATTTGGCATGTAACACACAAAAATCTTATAAGTTTCTAATCAACTATAGTATAGGCTCTAAGGGTCTAATAACCTATCCTATATCCCTATAGTCATGGCTCTGATACCAATCTGTCACACCCCGACCCGCAGCGGAATAAGAGTCGGGGCGTAATTGGGTTATCACCAAAGCTCATGATATTTACTAATATGTTTCATATTTATTAAAGTCAAAATTACATTCCCAAATATCCAAACATGTCCATACAATACAAAGAAAATAAACCAAACAAAACAATCCCAAACTCTAAGTCATTTTATTCTTCTAGTCCAATCCTAAGTGTTTCTTGCTGCAGCTGGTTCACCTGTATCATGTGTAAAAATGGGGGTTTTTGGGTCAACATAAGTTGGCGAGTGAACCTTGTTAGATAAACATTTATTATTGATTTTCTTGTTAGTTTATCAGTGAAAAATTGTGCATAATCATGAATGAGCAAATGTAAATAATCAAGCAGTAGCAATTGCAATCACAACTATAACATACAGTAACATATGATAGCATACATTAACATACCAACATCATACAATAAATAACATGAATGAAACTGTGCGATCAAGGCTCAATCAAACGGAGCCGATCGTATTGCATTTACTGAAAATGATAAATGTCTGTGCGATCAAGGCTCAATCAAACGGAGCCGATCGTATGTGGGCACGCCAGGTTCACGCTCATAATGTAATGGGGAACATGCTCAACGCTCATAATGTAATGGGGAGCGGCGGCCTATGAAATTGCATGTACTGAAAATAATAAATTGAATCTAACAATAACCACACAAAAAGTTGAAACAAGCTGAATACACATTTGTTCATGATATGTTGTATGCACAATGATTTAAATATAATATATAGCAAGACACATGATACACCCTAAAACGTGATTAAAACGGGGAATTTGCAAAGATTCACTCACATTGGGTGCGTTTGATTTGAGATGGTGAGATGCGCACGAGTTGGAAGAGCGGAACAACGAGAATTAACTAACCTAAATAATAACGGAAAATATAGTAAATGAGCGGACTTTATTAAAGATTTTAATAGAATTTTTAGATATATTTTTACGAGTTTAAGGCTATTTTCTATCTTTAAAAACATTATTTTTAAGTATTTTTAATTGATTTTTCAATTAAATTAAATAATTAAAAATATAAAAATATGTTGACTTTTTGGATTGACCGTTGACCGTTTGATTTGTTGACCGATTTATTGTGTAATTGTATTGCGCTGGGTGAGGCTCGAACCCGAGACCTCCCGTACGCGTGCACGCAGCTCTACCAACTGAGCTACGTGTCTAACCCGAAATAATTCTGTTTTTAATTATACTTATATATTAATTCAATTTATCCAAAATTTTTTTAATTTCAAAAACATTTTAATTCTTCGAACCGGTGCCACTAACAGGTCTCGAACCCGGGACCTGTGCTTTAACGTTACACACAGTCCACCGCTGGACTGTGTGTCTAACTTGGTTAATATACAAATTTTATTATACTTAACAACTAACAGAGTTAACCTGGTTCAGCTTTAAACAAAAAGGCATTTTATTACATAGAGGGTGCGTGTATCAGGGATCGAACTCGTGACGTGTGCGTATTATTTGCACACAGTCCACCGCTGGACTGTGTGTCTAACCCGTTTAAAATACCAATTTTAATTATACTTATAATGTTATCACAGTTCATCTTCTTCGTTGGATTTTACCGACAATAGATTACACCATTAAATCTTGTTAATTCGAATGTTAAACATTGCACAGACTAATATGAGATAGCAGAGATGATAATTAGAGGTAAACATACCGGTGAACGATTGATTACAGAGTTCCGGCAAGGCGTCGGTCTCTGTTTTTAAGAACTTCAACTGAGCAAATCAATTAATCGTTTTGATTAGCTAATCATGAAATTGAAGTGATAAACAAACGTTAACAGTGTGTTTGAAGGTCCTTACCGTTTCACAGAGGAAGATAAAGATTTCCAGAAATTTTCCGGCGAACTGGAATTATCTGATAACAATGTCTGAATTCGATCTCAAGTGAAAGGTTTGAGTTAGAAATAGCTTAACAACTGTTAGACTACGACGGTATTGAAGAACTTACCGATTTGAGGAAAAACACTGTTTTCCGGTGAACTTGCGGAATTTTCCGGCGAGTAAAATAAACTTCTCCGGTGGACTGTAAAGTGTGCGGAAATGTAACTAGAGGTTTGTGGAATGTTTCTGAGTCGCGAGAAAGATGTTTAATTGCAGTAATTCGGATTATTGGATACCTTCGGTTATAAAACCCATCATCATCAGAATTGAAGTCAATTCAAGTCTGAATTGATTAGAATCGTCGGTGCATCGGTTATAAACCTGAATTCGCGATTATTCAAACGTTTAGACGGTTGAATAGCCGATTTCGGTTTTTCAGTTGGCGTAACCGGTTCATCTAGGTTTGTATATAAGACTTATTCGTTTCCTAGAGTTGACAGAAAACAAACAAGTGGCGGAGTGGTTATGCATGTGAGTGTTAAATCTTTGGGTTTCAACCCGGCTGACCCGGGTTCGAGTCCCGGCAGCCACATTTTATTTTTAATTAGTTTATTTTTATTTTTTTTTCAATTATAATTTTTATAGTTTAGTTTGTTTATTAATTATGTATCATTAAAAATTAAAATAAGCATAAATAGGCGACGAACATTTATAACTTGATATTCGATTACAAAATGGAGCGGGTTTGGTAAAACCCGTTTTCGACAAATGTTACAGTATCCCCTACTTTTAGGAATTTCGTTTCGAAATTTAAGTAGTAGAAGTAGTAGGAAAAAGATGCGGGTATTTTTCACGCATTGAGTCTTCACGTTCCCAAGTAAACTCAGGTCCCCGTTTCGACTCCCAGCGTACCCTAACAATTGGAATGCGACTCCGTCGTAGACGTTTCTCCCGGAAGTCCATGATTTCTACTGGTCTTTCAATAAAATGCATAGATTCATCAATCTGAATATCTTCCAGAGGAATGTGGAGGTTTTCATCAGCGAGGCACTTCTTCAAGTTAGATACATGGAATGTGGGATGAATCCTGTTGAGTTCTTCTGGTAGATCAAGCTTGTATGCTACAGGTCCTACTCTTTCGAGTATCTTGAAAGGTCCTACGTAGCGTGGTGCTAGCTTGCCTTTTTGACCAAAACGAACTACTCCCTTCTACGGTGATACTTTTAGAAGTACATGATCACCAATGTTAAACTCTAAAGGCTTCCGTCGTTTGTCTGCATAACTCTTTTGACGACTCTGAGCCGCTAGAAGATTGTTCCGAAATTGATGGATCTTGTCTGTGGTTTCTTGAATCAATTCCGGACCAGTGATTTGAGCTTCCCCAATTTCGTGCCAACATACTGGAGATCGGCACTTACGACCATATAAGGCTTCAAAAGGTGCCATGCCGATGCTTGAATGATAGCTGTTGTTGTACGAAAATTCGACTAATGGTAGATGAGCGTCCCAATTTCCCTTGAAGTCTATAACACATGCTCGGAGCATATCTTCAAGAGTTTGAATGGTGCGTTCAGATTGACCATCAGTTTGAGGATGATAGGCGGTACTGAGATCTAATCGCATACCCATAGCGGCTTGTACTGCTTGCCATGTTCGTGAAGTGAAACGACCATCACGATCAGAAATTATGCTTAACGGTACCGCATGTCGGCTTACGATTTCGCTGATATAAATACGAGCAAACTTTTCGTTCTTGAAATCTTCGCAGATAGGAATAAAGTGAGCTGATTTTGTAAGTCGGTCAATTATTACCCATATAGTGTCATACCCACCAAAAGTGCGAGGTAACCCGGTAATGAAGTCCATGGTTATATTTTCCCACTTCCATACAGGTATTTCAGGTTGGACCAGAAGTCCTGAGGGTCTTTGGTGTTCAGCTTTCACCTTGGAACATGTAAGACACTTAGAAACAAAAATAGCAATATCCTTTTTCATTCCAGGCCACCAATAGGTATATCGTAGGTCTTGATACATCTTATCGGCTCCTGGGTGTATAGAGTATCGCGTTTTGTGAGCTTCCTTCATAAGAATTTCACGAAGATTGTTGTGGTTAGGAATCCAGATACGATCTAGGTAGTACAGAATACCATCAGATTTAGTTTCAATTTTAAGTTCAGCTCCACAGGACATCTCCTTTCGTACATCATCTTCCGTTACTGAAACATGTTGGGCTTCTCGAATTTGATCTTTAATGTCAGTTATGATTTGCGAACATAGAAGACGAATGGAGTTCGCATAACCCTTTCGACTAAGTGCATCAGCCACCACATTTGCTTTGCCAGGGTGGTACCGAATTTCACAGTCGTAGTCATTTAGAAGTTCGACCCATCTTCGTTGCCTCATGTTTAACTCCTTTTGATTGAAGATATGTTGAAGACTCTTGTGGTCAGTGTATATTTCACACTTAGTACCATAGAGATAATGTCTCCATATCTTAAGAGCGAACACAACGGCTCCAAGTTCTAGGTCATGGGTGGTGTAGTTCTTCTTATGCGTCTTGAGTTGTCTCGAAGCATAAGCTATAACTTTTCCTCTTTGCATTAGAACGCAGCCTAATCCTTGCCATGACGCGTCGCAATAGACCACGAAATCATCACAACCTTTAGGAAGAGTGAGGATTGGTGCATCACAGAGTTTTTGTTTAAGGGTTTGGAAGGCTTCTTCTTGCTTGGGTCCCCATATGAAAGGTTTTCCCTTATGAGTTAAAGCCGTGAGTGGTACAGCAATGCGTGAGAAGTTTGAAATGAATCGACGATAATAACCAGCCAAACCAAGAAAAGATCTTACTTCAGTTGGTGTACGTGGCGCTTGCCATTCTTGTACCGCTTTGATCTTTGAGGGGTCGACATGTATTCCCTTGTCATTGACTACATGTTCGAGGAATTGCACCTCTTTTAACCAGAATTCGCATTTGGAGAATTTGGCGTAACGCTTTTCATTCTCTAGAAGTGTAAGGATGAGTCGAAGATGACGCTCATGATCAGTTTTAGATTTTGAATAAATAAGAATGTCGTCGATGAAGACTATAACAAATCGATCAAGATAAGGTTTGCAGACTCTGTTCATTAGGTCCATGAAGACTGCTGGAGCGTTGGTTAAACCAAATGGCATGACCATGAATTCATAATGGCCATAACGAGTTCGAAATGCGGTCTTTGGGACGTCTTCTTCATGCACCCTAAGTTGATGATAACCAGATCGAATGTCGATTTTGGAAAAGTAGCTGGCACCTTGAAGTTGGTCAAGAAGATCATCAATGCGAGGTAAGGGATAGCGATTCTTGATTGTTAATTTGTTGAGCTCTCTGTAGTCGATGCACATACGAAACGATCCATCTTTCTTCTTTACAAAAAGAACAGGTGCACCCCGAGGCGATGAACTAGGACGTATGAATCCCTTGTCAGTCAACTCTTGTAATTGACTGGCTAGCTCTTGCATTTCAGAGGGGGCTAACCTATAAGGAGACTTTGAAACTGGTGTAGCACCAGGTATAAGATCAATACGGAATTCGACTTCTCTAACTGGAGGAAGTCCTGAAATGTCATCAGGAAAAACTTGCGGAAAATCTTTTACTACTGGAATGTCTTCAAGTTTCTTCTCCATGGTTCCCTTGTTGATGATATGAGCTAAAAACGCGACATAATTTTTGCGAAGATATTTTTGGGCTTGAAGATAAAACATTAAGCTGAGCCCCTTCGACGAGGTTTCTCCAAGGATTCGAAGAGTCTGACCGTTTGAAAGAGGAATACGTATAAATTTTTCGCGACATACAACTTCTGCCTGATGTTGACTGAGCCAGTCCATACCAATTATGATATCAAAACTTCCCAGCTTCATAGGAATAAGGTCGACTGAGAAATCGTGGTCGTTTAAGGTGAGTGTACAGTTGCGTATAATAGAGTTTAATGAAACTGGTTTCCCGTCAGCAACTTCTACCGTTATGGACTCCATGAGCTTATCCCGATTTTGGTTTAAGATAGGTTCAAATTCTAAGGACACAAAACTTCTATCCGCACCAGTATCAAATAACATAGATGCATATCTACCATTTATAAGGAACGTACCGTTAACCACATTGCCGTCAGCTCTAGCCTGATTAGCGTTGATATTGAAAGCTCTTCCTCTTGCAGGTGGAGGAGCTTGGTTCGCTTGATTCACCGGGTTGGCTTGGGCCTGAGCATGAATAATGTTTACCAAACAAGTGTTTCTGAAATGGCTTGGGTCTCCGCAATTGTAGCAAGCCTGCATAGGTTGACCCATAGGATAATTGGGTTGGTAATATGTTTGGGCTAAATGTTGGGTGGGTGGAAATAGTAGGGGTTGTTGGGCTTGACCCATTATTTGCTGGTGGGTTTGGGTTGAAGGCTGGTGGCGGTTCGTTCGCTGAGGCATGCGGCAGGTTTGAACAGTATGACCTGCGCGACCACAGCCGGTGCAATGTTGGCAAGGATAATCAGGAGAATGGTGATATTGGCAACGGTTGCATTTTGGTAACGGGCCAGAGTATGGTCTTTTGTATGGTGCAGGTGAAGGAGCGACTTGGGTAACGGGTGCAGCAGGAATAGGGGAGTTGGTTTGTGTAACAGCGAAGTTTCTGGTGTTGCGCTTCCTCTTGTTAACAAACTTAGAGGAGGAGACGGAATGGTTTGAAGTTTGACCCTCAACAGGGGCTTTCTTTTTCTCTTCTTTAAACTTCCCGTTGCGAATTCGATTCTCGGTCAGTTCAGTCGCTAGCTCCATAGCAGCTTCAAGTGTTACCGGTGAAATGCTGAGAACCGAATCTTGAATTTTCGAGGGAAGTCCTCGAATATAATGCTCGATCAAAAGATAAGTTGGGGTAAACAAATTTGGAACCATTTGCTTCAACTCTAAGAACCTCTTGTTATAGATGGTGTGATCTCCCTCCTTCTGCTTTAAAGAATGAAATTCGTCCTCCAACTTTTTAATTTCACTCCTAGGACAGAAACGCCTAGTCATGATTTCCCTTAACTCCTCCCAAGTTAAGGCCATTGCATCATCAATTCCCCTCTTCCCTTTTTCAGTATTCCACCAAGTGAGAGCTACCCCAAATAGTCTCCCGGTGGCGTATCGAACCTTGCGATCCTCAGGACAATCGCAGTTGAGGAAGGTGTTTTCCATTTCCTCGAACCAATGGAGGAGAGCAGTGACACCTTCGGTCCCTTCAAATTTAGGAGGATCACAAGATTTGAAATGTTTGTATGAGCACTTGCTGGTAGGAGGGTTGTCGATGTTCTGGTCATGTTGTTGGGGAGGATTAGTGGGATTTGTGGCGAGAGCTTGTTGTACTTGGACCACAATGTCAGGCAGTATCGTGGCCATTTGTTTCGCGATGTGTGTGGCCAAGCGTTCCTGAGACCTTCCTGATCTTTTACCCCCTCGTTGTTGTCGGGACGACATCTACAGGAACATACATAAGAAGATTGTGAGTTTATGGAGTCTTTTTAGGTGTCATGTGTCTTTAAGAAAAATGAAAATAACATAAATATCAATAATGCAACTACATCCATAGGATGTCTTGGGTTTGCTCATGTTGGGCCTCAAATGTCCCCCATACCTTCACCTGTATAGTCATGTGGGCCCCCATGACTATTGGCTTGGTAGGATTCACATTAGTATTGGCGATTTAACACTCGCATCACCCGAATACAAACCACAAAATATGTTTACGAGATGTATGGTCGGAATGTGTCCAGGTGTAGACACAATGACAACTCAAAGTGGGGTTAGCTCACACGACGTTTGGTATAGCATGCTTTGGCCTAATAGGTACTTCGTACTCTCATCGTTAGTCCCCAGGTAGGCAAACTGGTCCTTTATTTTGGATTTATACGAATGCCAGCCTAGACAGGACGTTCCGACTACCGGTACTGGTACCCTTCCAGTTACTACATGCCCGTCACGAGAACTCACTTTGATGAGATTTGAAAACACAAAAAAATCATTGTAAAAGCAATCATGATGTGGTGTGTGCTTTCATGGATATGATGTGTTATGAGAATATGATTCATGATAGGCATTATATGATAATATATACTTATGAACATGCTTGCATAACATTGAATGTAACATTTAACATAAAACATATAAACATCATGAAATTTGGCATGTAACACACAAAAATCTTATAAGTTTCTAATCAACTATAGTATAGGCTCTAAGGGTCTAATAACCTATCCTATATCCCTATAGTCATGGCTCTGATACCAATCTGTCACACCCCGACCCGCAGCGGAATAAGAGTCGGGGCGTAATTGGGTTATCACCAAAGCTCATGATATTTACTAATATGTTTCATATTTATTAAAGTCAAAATTACATTCCCAAATATCCAAACATGTCCATACAATACAAAGAAAATAAACCAAACAAAACAATCCCAAACTCTAAGTCATTTTATTCTTCTAGTCCAATCCTAAGTGTTTCTTGCTGCAGCTGGTTCACCTGTATCATGTGTAAAAATGGGGGTTTTTGGGTCAACATAAGTTGGCGAGTGAACCTTGTTATATAAACATTTATTATTGATTTTCTTGTTAGTTTATCAGTGAAAAATTGTGCATAATCATGAATGAGCAAATGTAAATAATCAAGCAGTAGCAATTGCAATCACAACTATAACATACAGTAACATATGATAGCATACATTAACATACCAACATCATACAATAAATAACATGAATGAAACTGTGCGATCAAGGCTCAATCAAACGGAGCCGATCGTATTGCATTTACTGAAAATGATAAATGTCTGTGCGATCAAGGCTCAATCAAACGGAGCCGATCGTATGTGGGCACGCCAGGTTCACGCTCATAATGTAATGGGGAACATGCTCAACGCTCATAATGTAATGGGGAGCGGCGGCCTATGAAATTGCATGTACTGAAAATAATAAATTGAATCTAACAATAACCACACAAAAAGTTGAAACAAGCTGAATACACATTTGTTCATGATATGTTGTATGCACAATGATTTAAATTATAATATATAGCAAGACACATGATACACCCTAAAACGTGATTAAAACGGGGAATTTGCAAAGATTCACTCACATTGGGTGCGTTTGATTTGAGATGGTGAGATGCGCACGAGTTGGAAGAGCGGAACAACGAGAATTAACTAACCTAAATAATAACGGAAAATATAGTAAATGAGCGGACTTTATTAAAGATTTTAATAGAATTTTTAGATATATTTTTACGAGTTTAAGGCTATTTTCTATCTTTAAAAACATTATTTTTAAGTATTTTTAATTGATTTTTCAATTAAATTAAATAATTAAAAATATAAAAATATGTTGACTTTTTGGATTGACCGTTGACCGTTTGATTTGTTGACCGATTTATTGTGTAATTGTATTGCGCTGGGTGAGGCTCGAACCCGAGACCTCCCGTACGCGTGCACGCAGCTCTACCAACTGAGCTACGTGTCTAACCCGAAATAATTCTGTTTTTAATTATACTTATATATTAATTCAATTTATCCAAAATTCTTTTAATTTCAAAAACATTTTAATTCTTCGAACCGGTGCCACTAACAGGTCTCGAACCCGGGACCTGTGCTTTAACGTTACACACAGTCCACCGCTGGACTGTGTGTCTAACTTGGTTAATATACAAATTTTATTATACTTAACAACTAACAGAGTTAACCTGGTTCAGCTTTAAACAAAAAGGCATTTTATTACATAGAGGGTGCGTGTATCAGGGATCGAACTCGTGACGTGTGCGTATTATTTGCACACAGTCCACCGCTGGACTGTGTGTCTAACCCGTTTAAAATACCAATTTTAATTATACTTATAATGTTATCACAGTTCATCTTCTTCGTTGGATTTTACCGACAATAGATTACACCATTAAATCTTGTTAATTCGAATGTTAAACATTGCACAGACTAATATGAGATAGCAGAGATGATAATTAGAGGTAAACATACCGGTGAACGATTGATTACAGAGTTCCGGCAAGGCGTCGGTCTCTGTTTTTAAGAACTTCAACTGAGCAAATCAATTAATCGTTTTGATTAGCTAATCATGAAATTGAAGTGATAAATAAACGTTAACAGTGTGTTTGAAGGTCCTTACCGTTTCACAGAGGAAGATAAAGATTTCCAGAAATTTTCCGGCGAACTGGAATTATCTGATAACAATGTCTGAATTCGATCTCAAGTGAAAGGTTTGAGTTAGAAATAGCTTAACAACTGTTAGACTACGACGGTATTGAAGAACTTACCGATTTGAGGAAAAACACTGTTTTCCGGTGAACTTGCGGAATTTTCCGGCGAGTAAAATAAACTTCTCCGGTGGACTGTAAAGTGTGCGGAAATGTAACTAGAGGTTTGTGGAATGTTTCTGAGTCGCGAGAAAGATGTTTAATTGCAGTAATTCGGATTATTGGATACCTTCGGTTATAAAACCCATCATCATCAGAATTGAAGTCAATTCAAGTCTGAATTGATTAGAATCGTCGGTGCATCGGTTATAAACCTGAATTCGCGATTATTCAAACGTTTAGACGGTTGAATAGCCGATTTCGGTTTTTCAGTTGGCGTAACCGGTTCATCTAGGTTTGTATATAAGACTTATTCGTTTCCTAGAGTTGACAGAAAACAAACAAGTGGCGGAGTGGTTATGCATGTGAGTGTTAAATCTTTGGGTTTCAACCCGGCTGACCCGGGTTCGAGTCCCGGCAGCCACATTTTATTTTTAATTAGTTTATTTTTATTTTTTTTTCAATTATAATTTTTATAGTTTAGTTTGTTTATTAATTATGTATCATTAAAAATTAAAATAAGCATAAATAGGCGACGAACATTTATAACTTGATATTCGATTACAAAATGGAGCGGGTTTGGTAAAACCCGTTTTCGACAAATGTTACAGTATCCCCTACTTTTAGGAATTTCGTTTCGAAATTTAAGTAGTAGAAGTAGTAGGAAAAAGATGCGGGTATTTTTCACGCATTGAGTCTTCACGTTCCCAAGTAAACTCAGGTCCCCGTTTCGACTCCCAGCGTACCCTAACAATTGGAATGCGACTCCGTCGTAGACGTTTCTCCCGGAAGTCCATGATTTCTACTGGTCTTTCAATAAAATGCATAGATTCATCAATCTGAATATCTTCCAGAGGAATGTGGAGGTTTTCATCAGCGAGGCACTTCTTCAAGTTAGATACATGGAATGTGGGATGAATCCTGTTGAGTTCTTCTGGTAGATCAAGCTTGTATGCTACAGGTCCTACTCTTTCGAGTATCTTGAAAGGTCCTACGTAGCGTGGTGCTAGCTTGCCTTTTTGACCAAAACGAACTACTCCCTTCTACGGTGATACTTTTAGAAGTACATGATCACCAATGTTAAACTCTAAAGGCTTCCGTCGTTTGTCTGCATAACTCTTTTGACGACTCTGAGCCGCTAGAAGATTGTTCCGAAATTGATGGATCTTGTCTGTGGTTTCTTGAATCAATTCCGGACCAGTGATTTGAGCTTCCCCAATTTCGTGCCAACATACTGGAGATCGGCACTTACGACCATATAAGGCTTCAAAAGGTGCCATGCCGATGCTTGAATGATAGCTGTTGTTGTACGAAAATTCGACTAATGGTAGATGAGCGTCCCAATTTCCCTTGAAGTCTATAACACATGCTCGGAGCATATCTTCAAGAGTTTGAATGGTGCGTTCAGATTGACCATCAGTTTGAGGATGATAGGCGGTACTGAGATCTAATCGCATACCCATAGCGGCTTGTACTGCTTGCCATGTTCGTGAAGTGAAACGACCATCACGATCAGAAATTATGCTTAACGGTACCGCATGTCGGCTTACGATTTCGCTGATATAAATACGAGCAAACTTTTCGTTCTTGAAATCTTCGCAGATAGGAATAAAGTGAGCTGATTTTGTAAGTCGGTCAATTATTACCCATATAGTGTCATACCCACCAAAAGTGCGAGGTAACCCGGTAATGAAGTCCATGGTTATATTTTCCCACTTCCATACAGGTATTTCAGGTTGGACCAGAAGTCCTGAGGGTCTTTGGTGTTCAGCTTTCACCTTGGAACATGTAAGACACTTAGAAACAAAAATAGCAATATCCTTTTTCATTCCAGGCCACCAATAGGTATATCGTAGGTCTTGATACATCTTATCGGCTCCTGGGTGTATAGAGTATCGCGTTTTGTGAGCTTCCTTCATAAGAATTTCACGAAGATTGTTGTGGTTAGGAATCCAGATACGATCTAGGTAGTACAGAATACCATCAGATTTAGTTTCAATTTTAAGTTCAGCTCCACAGGACATCTCCTTTCGTACATCATCTTCCGTTACTGAAACATGTTGGGCTTCTCGAATTTGATCTTTAATGTCAGTTATGATTTGCGAACATAGAAGACGAATGGAGTTCGCATAACCCTTTCGACTAAGTGCATCAGCCACCACATTTGCTTTGCCAGGGTGGTACCGAATTTCACAGTCGTAGTCATTTAGAAGTTCGACCCATCTTCGTTGCCTCATGTTTAACTCCTTTTGATTGAAGATATGTTGAAGACTCTTGTGGTCAGTGTATATTTCACACTTAGTACCATAGAGATAATGTCTCCATATCTTAAGAGCGAACACAACGGCTCCAAGTTCTAGGTCATGGGTGGTGTAGTTCTTCTTACGCGTCTTGAGTTGTCTCGAAGCATAAGCTATAACTTTTCCTCTTTGCATTAGAACGCAGCCTAATCCTTGCCATGACGCGTCGCAATAGACCACGAAATCATCACAACCTTTAGGAAGAGTGAGGATTGGTGCATCACAGAGTTTTTGTTTAAGGGTTTGGAAGGCTTCTTCTTGCTTGGGTCCCCATATGAAAGGTTTTCCCTTATGAGTTAAACCGTGAGTGGTACAGCAATGCGTGAGAAGTTTGAAATGAATCGACGATAATAACCAGCCAAACCAAGAAAAGATCTTACTTCAGTTGGTGTACGTGGCGCTTGCCATTCTTGTACCGCTTTGATCTTTGAGGGGTCGACATGTATTCCCTTGTCATTGACTACATGTCGAGGAATTGCACCTCTTTTAACCAGAATTCGCATTTGGAGAATTTGGCGTAAAGCTTTTCATTCTCTAGAAGTGTAAGGATGAGTCGAAGATGACGCTCATGATCAGTTTTAGATTTTGAATAAATAAGAATGTCGTCGATGAAGACTATAACAAATCGATCAAGATAAGGTTTGCAGACTCTGTTCATTAGGTCCATGAAGACTGCTGGAGCGTTGGTTAAACCAAATGGCATGACATGAATCATAATGCCATAACGAGTTCGAAATGCGGTCTTTGGGACGTCTTCTTCATGCACCCTAAGTTGATGATAACCAGATCGAATGTCGATTTTGGAAAAGTAGCTGGCACCTTGAAGTTGGTCAAGAAGATCATCAATGCGAGGTAAGGGATACGATTCTTGATTGTTAATTTGTTGAGCTCTCTGTAGTCGATGCACATACGAAACGATCCATCTTTCTTCTTTACAAAAAGAACAGGTGCACCCCGAGGCGATGAACTAGGACGTATGAATCCCTTGTCAGTCAACTCTTGTAATTGACTGGCTAGCTCTTGCATTTCAGAGGGGCCTAACCTATAAGGAGACTTTGAAACTGGTGTAGCACCAGGTATAAGATCAATACGGAATTCGACTTCTCTAACTGGAGGAAGTCCTGAAATGTCATCAGGAAAAACTTGCGGAAAATCTTTTACTACTGGAATGTCTTCAAGTTTCTTCTCCATGGTTCCCTTGTTGATGATATGAGCTAAAAACGCGACATAATTTTTGCGAAGATATTTTTGGGCTTGAAGATAAAACATTAAGCTGAGCCCCTTCGACGAGGTTTCTCCAAGGATTCGAAGAGTCTGACCGTTTGAAAGAGGAATACGTATAAATTTTTCGCGACATACAACTTCTGCCTGATGTTGACTGAGCCAGTCCATACCAATTATGATATCAAAACTTCCCAGCTTCATAGGAATAAGGTCGACTGAGAAATCGTGGTCGTTTAAGGTGAGTGTACAGTTGCGTATAATAGAGTTTAATGAAACTGGTTTCCCGTCAGCAACTTCTACCGTTATGGACTCCATGAGCTTATCCCGATTTTGGTTTAAGATAGGTTCAAATTCTAAGGACACAAAACTTCTATCCGCACCAGTATCAAATAACATAGATGCATATCTACCATTTATAAGGAACGTACCGTTAACCACATTGCCGTCAGCTCTAGCCTGATTAGCGTTGATATTGAAAGCTCTTCCTCTTGCAGGTGGAGGAGCTTGGTTCGCTTGATTCACGGGTTGGCTTGGGCCTGAGCATGAATAATGTTTACCAAACAAGTGTTTCTGAAATGGCTTGGGTCTCCGCAATTGTAGCAAGCCTGCATAGGTTGACCCATAGGATAATTGGGTTGGTAATATGTTTGGGCTAAATGTTGGGTGGGTGGAAATAGTAGGGGTTGTTGGGCTTGACCCATTATTTGCTGGTGGGTTTGGGTTGAAGGCTGGTGGCGGTTCGTTCGCTGAGGCATGCGGCAGGTTTGAACAGTATGACCTGCGCGACCACAGCCGGTGCAATGTTGGCAAGGATAATCAGGAGAATGGTGATATTGGCAACGGTTGCATTTTGGTAACGGGCCAGAGTATGGTCTTTTGTATGGTGCAGGTGAAGGAGCGACTTGGGTAACGGGTGCAGCAGGAATAGGGGAGTTGGTTTGTGTAACAGCGAAGTTTCTGGTGTTGCGCTTCCTCTTGTTAACAAACTTAGAGGAGGAGACGGAATGGTTTGAAGTTTGACCCTCAACAGGGGCTTTCTTTTTCTCTTCTTTAAACTTCCCGTTGCGAATTCGATTCTCGGTCAGTTCAGTCGCTAGCTCCATAGCAGCTTCAAGTGTTACCGGTGAAATGCTGAGAACCGAATCTTGAATTTTCGAGGGAAGTCCTCGAATATAATGCTCGATCAAAAGATAAGTTGGGGTAAACAAATTTGGAACCATTTGCTTCAACTCTAAGAACCTCTTGTTATAGATGGTGTGATCTCCCTCCTTCTGCTTTAAAGAATGAAATTCGTCCTCCAACTTTTTAATTTCACTCCTAGGACAGAAACGCCTAGTCATGATTTCCCTTAACTCCTCCCAAGTTAAGGCCATTGCATCATCAATTCCCCTCTTCCCTTTTTCAGTATTCCACCAAGTGAGAGCTACCCCAAATAGTCTCCCGGTGGCGTATCGAACCTTGCGATCCTCAGGACAATCGCAGTTGAGGAAGGTGTTTTCCATTTCCTCGAACCAATGGAGGAGAGCAGTGACACCTTCGGTCCCTTCAAATTTAGGAGGATCACAAGATTTGAAATGTTTGTATGAGCACTTGCTGGTAGGAGGGTTGTCGATGTTCTGGTCATGTTGTTGGGGAGGATTAGTGGGATTTGTGGCGAGAGCTTGTTGTACTTGGACCACAATGTCAGGCAGTATCGTGGCCATTTGTTTCGCGATGTGTGTGGCCAAGCGTTCCTGAGACCTTCCTGATCTTTTACCCCCTCGTTGTTGTCGGGACGACATCTACAGGAACATACATAAGAAGATTGTGAGTTTATGGAGTCTTTTTAGGTGTCATGTGTCTTTAAGAAAAATGAAAATAACATAAATATCAATAATGCAACTACATCCATAGGATGTCTTGGGTTTGCTCATGTTGGGCCTCAAATGTCCCCCATACCTTCACCTGTATAGTCATGTGGGCCCCCATGACTATTGGCTTGGTAGGATTCACATTAGTATTGGCGATTTAACACTCGCATCACCCGAATACAAACCACAAAATATGTTTACGAGATGTATGGTCGGAATGTGTCCAGGTGTAGACACAATGACAACTCAAAGTGGGGTTAGCTCACACGACGTTTGGTATAGCATGCTTTGGCCTAATAGGTACTTCGTACTCTCATCGTTAGTCCCCAGGTAGGCAAACTGGTCCTTTATTTTGGATTTATACGAATGCCAGCCTAGACAGGACGTTCCGACTACCGGTACTGGTACCCTTCCAGTTACTACATGCCCGTCACGAGAACTCACTTTGATGAGATTTGAAAACACAAAAAAATCATTGTAAAAGCAATCATGATGTGGTGTGTGCTTTCATGGATATGATGTGTTATGAGAATATGATTCATGATAGGCATTATATGATAATATATACTTATGAACATGCTTGCATAACATTGAATGTAACATTTAACATAAAACATATAAACATCATGAAATTTGGCATGTAACACACAAAAATCTTATAAGTTTCTAATCAACTATAGTATAGGCTCTAAGGGTCTAATAGTCTATCCTATATCCCTATAGTCATGGCTCTGATACCAATCTGTCACACCCCGACCCGCAGCGGAATAAGAGTCGGGGCGTAATTGGGTTATCACCAAAGCTCATGATATTTACTAATATGTTTCATATTTATTAAAGTCAAAATTACATTCCCAAATATCCAAACATGTCCATACAATACAAAGAAAATAAACCAAACAAAACAATCCCAAACTCTAAGTCATTTTATTCTTCTAGTCCAATCCTAAGTGTTTCTTGCTGCAGCTGGTTCACCTGTATCATGTGTAAAAATGGGGGTTTTTGGGTCAACATAAGTTGGCGAGTGAACCTTGTTAGATAAACATTTATTATTGATTTTCTTGTTAGTTTATCAGTGAAAAATTGTGCATAATCATGAATGAGCAAATGTAAATAATCAAGCAGTAGCAATTGCAATCACAACTATAACATACAGTAACATATGATAGCATACATTAACATACCAACATCATACAATAAATAACATGAATGAAACTGTGCGATCAAGGCTCAATCAAACGGAGCCGATCGTATTGCATTTACTGAAAATGATAAATGTCTGTGCGATCAAGGCTCAATCAAACGGAGCCGATCGTATGTGGGCACGCCAGGTTCACGCTCATAATGTAATGGGGAACATGCTCAACGCTCATAATGTAATGGGGAGCGGCGGCCTATGAAATTGCATGTACTGAAAATAATAAATTGAATCTAACAATAACCACACAAAAAGTTGAAACAAGCTGAATACACATTTGTTCATGATATGTTGTATGCACAATGATTTAAATATAATATATAGCAAGACACATGATACACCCTAAAACGTGATTAAAACGGGGAATTTGCAAAGATTCACTCACATTGGGTGCGTTTGATTTGAGATGGTGAGATGCGCACGAGTTGGAAGAGC
Source organism: Scalesia atractyloides (assembly GCA_947069175.1). Lineage (NCBI taxonomy): Eukaryota > Viridiplantae > Streptophyta > Magnoliopsida > Asterales > Asteraceae > Scalesia > Scalesia atractyloides. Next base: position 44,204,925 of record CAMTDV010001632.1, read on the forward strand.
GGAACAACGAGAATTAACTAACCTAAATAATAACGGAAAATATAGTAAATGAGCGGACTTTATTAAAGATTTTAATAGAATTTTTAGATATATTTTTACGAGTTTAAGGCTATTTTCTATCTTTAAAAACATTATTTTTAAGTATTTTTAATTGATTTTTCAATTAAATTAAATAATTAAAAATATAAAAATATGTTGACTTTTTGGATTGACCGTTGACCGTTTGATTTGTTGACCGATTTATTGTGTAATTGTATTGCGCTGGGTGAGGCTCGAACCCGAGACCTCCCGTACGCGTGCACGCAGCTCTACCAACTGAGCTACGTGTCTAACCCGAAATAATTCTGTTTTTAATTATACTTATATATTAATTCAATTTATCCAAAATTCTTTTAATTTCAAAAACATTTTAATTCTTCGAACCGGTGCCACTAACAGGTCTCGAACCCGGGACCTGTGCTTTAACGTTACACACAGTCCACCGCTGGACTGTGTGTCTAACTTGGTTAATATACAAATTTTATTATACTTAACAACTAACAGAGTTAACCTGGTTCAGCTTTAAACAAAAAGGCATTTTATTACATAGAGGGTGCGTGTATCAGGGATCGAACTCGTGACGTGTGCGTATTATTTGCACACAGTCCACCGCTGGACTGTGTGTCTAACCCGTTTAAAATACCAATTTTAATTATACTTATAATGTTATCACAGTTCATCTTCTTCGTTGGATTTTACCGACAATAGATTACACCATTAAATCTTGTTAATTCGAATGTTAAACATTGCACAGACTAATATGAGATAGCAGAGATGATAATTAGAGGTAAACATACCGGTGAACGATTGATTACAGAGTTCCGGCAAGGCGTCGGTCTCTGTTTTTAAGAACTTCAACTGAGCAAATCAATTAATCGTTTTGATTAGCTAATCATGAAATTGAAGTGATAAACAAACGTTAACAGTGTGTTTGAAGGTCCTTACCGTTTCACAGAGGAAGATAAAGATTTCCAGAAATTTTCCGGCGAACTGGAATTATCTGATAACAATGTCTGAATTCGATCTCAAGTGAAAGGTTTGAGTTAGAAATAGCTTAACAACTGTTAGACTACGACGGTATTGAAGAACTTACCGATTTGAGGAAAAACACTGTTTTCCGGTGAACTTGCGGAATTTTCCGGCGAGTAAAATAAACTTCTCCGGTGGACTGTAAAGTGTGCGGAAATGTAACTAGAGGTTTGTGGAATGTTTCTGAGTCGCGAGAAAGATGTTTAATTGCAGTAATTCGGATTATTGGATACCTTCGGTTATAAAACCCATCATCATCAGAATTGAAGTCAATTCAAGTCTGAATTGATTAGAATCGTCGGTGCATCGGTTATAAACCTGAATTCGCGATTATTCAAACGTTTAGACGGTTGAATAGCCGATTTCGGTTTTTCAGTTGGCGTAACCGGTTCATCTAGGTTTGTATATAAGACTTATTCGTTTCCTAGAGTTGACAGAAAACAAACAAGTGGCTGAGTGGTTATGCGTGTGAGTGTTAAATCTTTGGGTTTCAACCCGGCTGACCCGGGTTCGAGTCCCGGCAGCCACATTTTATTTTTAATTAGTTTATTTTTATTTTTTTTCAATTATAATTTTTATAGTTTAGTTTGTTTATTAATTATGTATCATTAAAAATTAAAATAAGCATAAATAGGCGACGAACATTTATAACTTAATATTCGATTACAAAATGGAGCGGTTTGGTAAAACCCGTTTTCGACAAATGTTACAAAGTCTAGCTTGGGTTTAGTTTGTTATGGTCCAATCTTCAACCATAAACACCCGCAGCCCACATAGAGTGTAAAATGTGTCACTTCGAATTAGAGAATATTTCAATCTGATGGTTCAATAATGGCATACCCTTTTAGTAGGTGGGGTGTTTATGTGTATGATGTGTGTGTGCTTGATTTGATTTTTTACAAATTTATATTTTTTTTAGGTAGACATCATATTTTCATGTAATCTTATGTATATTAAATCACGGGTTACAAAGTTAATTTAACTAGGGTCCTATTTGCCTGCGTGTTGCGTTGGGATGCAATTGGAATTAGTTACGTATCATACTCCATGACAATCGATAAATAAATCTAAAACATTAAACAAAATAATAACTAAATGTGTTAATATTATTTGCGTTGTCGCTTGGCTCTAAACATAAAAATAATTTAGAAAAGATAAAACAATAGGTAAATAATAAAGGTAAAACAACGATAAACGTAACAAAAAACAACAGGAACTCAGTTGGTCACAGTGCACTCGTTATAACAAAGGAAAAATATATTATAAAATATGTTCAAAAGAGTATTTGCGCATGTTCAGTTTTTAAAAAATCAAAAATTAAAAGCGGTTTTTCCATACTGGTATCTGTTTAATTCATTAAGTAAACTAACTCAAATAGGAAAAAATAGCCACAAGTTAGCAAAGCACTATACTAAAAAAGGCTCAAGTTAACAAAACCTCCCACTAAACTAAAAAAAAGGCTCAAGTTACCAAAGTCTTCATAACACATGTTAGTATATTAACACTATTAAACTTCCCTTCTTTTATACAAAGATACAATTATCTCTAAAAAAAAGATAACGATCTAATTGCAAAGTATTACTCTTACAATCTCAATTAAAAAACGAAATGGGATATGACCACAAAAAGGGATTTGTGTATTATGGAATCAGTTTGTTTATTTATATGGTATGGCATATACAAATTAGTGGTTTACACATTCCCTTTTACTACAAAGTAAATGGCATTAATCTTGTGGTTTATGTAAATTGTTGTTTTGTCTTTTTTATACAAGGATTTCTTTAAACATCAGAATATGTTCTACATGGCATTAGATTTAACAATCGGGTATTAAAAGCTTACAAATGATAATTTTATTGTAACATCCAACTGCAAAATTTGAGCGACTAATCACATTACATAATCTAGTAAGAGCATTAGCAATACAATAGGCCATAGGTGTCAAACTCATGTCGAACAATTGCCCCTATGAAAATGTCTCATTCTCTCTCCTCCCTCGCAGACCACACACTCTTTCACTCTCCCACACTCTCATTACCAACTCTTTCCTCTCCCACGGGTTGTCCCTGTCCGTGGACCGGAGATTCTCTCCTTGTCAGCCCTCTTTCACCCTTTCTCTCTGTCTTTCCACATCAACACCCATGAAGCTACAAACCACTAAAGATAGTCTAAAAAATGTTAAAACTGTTATGAATGCATCCATTATGTAGTGACTTTCCCCATGTATAACCGCTATCTATGAATGCATCCATTATGTATTGACTTTCCACATGTATAACCCCTATCTCTTTATTTACTATTGTACTAATGTGAGTGCCTATATATAATGGCATTTGTATATGATGTTGAAATCAACGAATAAGAATTTCACATTCTATGTTTCTCTCTATAATCATATGCTCCTTGTTCGTGTGTTTATATAGTTTGTATACTAGTTGCTAATAGATTGTTGTTTTACAACACATTATCAGCATGAGAGTGTTATATGTTTTTGGCGCCTTCACTTTGATGTGGATTAATTTCCAGCCGAAATTGATTTTTCACAACTATGAGAAAGAAACTGACGAATCAAAAGAGAAGATGGGTTGCACTTCAGCGATAGAAAGTTGGAGACGTAGAGAGGTAACAAATGCTCATTCAATTATTTTATAATTATTTAAAACATTATATTGGGACTTGGGAGTTCTATTTTGGTTCCGGGTTAGTAATTTATCATTAATACTCCCTGCTTGGTTTACAAAGTGCATGTATCAGCTTTACCTATAATGGTTCTTGATCTTGGAAATTCTACTCGCTAAAACGGCTTATGCGAGAGTTAAGAATACTAAAAGGGGCCAATTGGCCATGATTGAAAATAGGGTTAGCTAATCTGACGGTCTAACTTAAAAAATATATGTATTTTTTAGAATATTTTACTTCTTAGTTTATTTTGAATCATCTAAATTATTTTTGGATTTGGATTAAATAAGTCACATATATTAGTAGTGCTGATTTTTCCTTCACGTATATAGTTAATATATATTGTTTTAATAATGTGTATAATATGATATGATAACTGGTTATCAACATGTATCACTCTCTCCTTGTAAGTTATTATCATGAATATGTTGTTGTCATATACTTAAACAAAATATCAGTTAAAACTTGTTCTATAATTTTTTTGTTTTTGTGTAATTGATGGTTTTACAAATTGATTATCAATATTAATTTAATATAATATATCACGATCTGTTTTAGCGGTTGATTATAATTTAAATGATGAATAAAATTACTACTAGAGTAATATATACAATATAGTTATGATTTGATACATTTTGTTGATTCCGAATATATTGTATTACTTTTATAGGGATAATTACCTATATAAATATTGTGATAATAACTAAATAATCTTATTTTATGATATGATGATGTTATTTTTGTTTATAATCATAAGTGGATTTAAACCACGTACAAATCTCACAAATAAAATAATGACGAATATGTGTGTGTGTGCATATATATATTTCCTCTTAATAAGATAAGATAATTTAAGAAGATAAATAAAGACATATTTTCAAATACTTTTGTTTCACTATTCTTGATTTTCTCTTCTTATCAAAAGAATGAGGTTATGTTTTTATATGTTAAATTTCTTGATTAAATTAGTGGAAATCATATCATTCTCTGTTAATCGTTTGGGTTTAAAAATATGAATTCAAGTCACTCTATTGCTATTAATTGATTTTATCATCCTTTTTTTATTTATTACATGATATTTCTGGATGTTATCTTTGTATTTTAACATCATTAAAAGTGTATGCATCGTAACACCTGTATAAGACTTGAATATGTCATATGTTTTGCAAATTAAGTAGATACTTCTCTATATGTTTTTAAGTAGAACATATTAATGATTAATTTTTCGTAAAGATTATAAAGAAATAATTGTTTGGAAATAATAATTATTATATGTTGGGAACTTGATTGAAATATTTGTTTTGTTTGTGTCTATCGGTGTTCAAGGTAGAGTGATACACATCTCATCGGGTTATGTTGTGATAGATATATATATATTTGTTTATAAGTGGTAGAATATGTTAATGCATAAAATTTTATTATAACTTGTTTTTTATAATATCATAACAATGTTATAATGTCATATATTGTATAATTTGATTTTACATTGTGCCTTATTTATATGATCGATATCATTGAATATAACAACAAAACCAAAGTTCTGGTTTATCACTACTATCATGAAAGAGAAAATATGTTTAGATATGACTCTTGAAGTGTTATACTCCCTAAATCTCACTATCAGTTTGTAGAAGTTTATAAGATTTTACACTGGTAAAATTGTATGACTCATATATAAAATTAGTTCTAATCGATGTGATGTTAAAAGAAAATTATGTATATGAAAAAAGTGGATATAAATTTTCCATTTATCACACGTGAGATATGCTCCTCAAGTAGCAATATCATTAGAGAGTATATGAAAAGTTTGAAATGATTTTATATCTGGTGTAATCGAGTAATGAATAAAAGCTATAAAGCTTGTTTCGGTTCACTTACATTCTAGAAGTGAATATGATTTTATATTAAATGGTGTTTCGGTTCACCTACATTCTAGAAGTGAATGTGATTTTAGATCGACCATGAAAGATTGGCTACTAGAAATAACAAATTAAGGGAGTGGTTATATGAGAACAAAATGTGAAAAGGATAAAAGTTATATAAAATGATAGTTTTCAATGATAATGCATTGTCCTAATACACATACGATCTTAAACCAGAAGTTTATGTATATGATTATTTACTTAATTGGCATGACCGGTTAGACCACACGGAGTCAATGATGGTGCGAAAATTAAGAACTAGAAGATTTTTCAAGCTAATAATTAACATGCAATGCGCTCAAGAGAAATTTTATATTTACCAATAATGGAAGGTGTGCATCTCTAAATATTCTGGAAGTGGTTAAAGAATATGCATATCCCAACATGATACCTTTTAGTGTTTTTAAATCGATGCATCGTCATGGTTATCAAATCCACAACCTGAAGTTTGTGTGATTGTGGCTTAGCTAATGTGATAGCAAGCATATTAATCCGGATTGGTATATTTATTATGGTGATAACGATGAATTCAATTCCCAAGTTATCATTGATTATTGGAAGAAATGTTGAACTTCATATAGCTTATCTTTATACATGAATTGCTTTGTTGAGATGATCACTAAACGTTCACAATTATTTGCAAAGCCAATGATCATAAGAGCAACAGTTCAAATTTGTATTTGGGTACATTGATTTTACATGTACAATATTAATTCACATCAAGTCAATATGTCATCATTCTTCCCCCGTTATAGTTGGTTTCTGGTCAGGAACCAAATACGTCCCTTCTAAGATTTTGGTTGTGCAGTATATATAATATTGATCCACCACTAGCACAATGTTGGGACCTCTAAAAGCGTTGAGAATATATGTTGGGTAGTCTATGATTAAATACTTAAAGCCATTGGTGAGAGATTTGCTTACGGCTCGTTGATTTCACTTTAGTGAATGAATGTTCCCAACATTTGAGGGAGCTAACAAGCAGTTGGAAAGTGAAACGTGGAATGAATTATCATATTATCTTGATCCTCAGACTATAAACGGTGAATCAGAAGTTCAAAGGATAATTCATCTACCATTATTAATAAACAAATTACCAGACAAGTTCAATGACCTAAATAGAGTGACTAAGTAAGTCACATAATCAACTGCTTATGCTCCAGTTATATTTGTGTCCAAAGAGGACAACCACATATTTTGTAACGAGTTTATTGCACGCCTGAAGCGTGGTAGACTAGTCGATTCCAATAATAAAATTGTTCAAAAATTGTAGCATCTAATTAAGATGGTCAAGTAGAGGTTATAGTGATAAGATCTTCTGAAGAGACAATAGACATGATGGTTCCTGAAAATAAAGAGATCTCAATAAGTTGTCTCATGTCTAAGATATTATGGAATCGAAATAAAATCAACGTCGTTATACTTTTGTATATAATATAGCGCTTATAATGATTAAGGACGAGGATCAAGATATGAGATCTGCCTATGAATGTAAACATAGAAATAATTGGCCAAAATATAAAGACGCAAATAAGGTAGAGTTGAATTCTCTAATGACATGGAAAGTTTCTGGACCAACAATCCATACAAAAGAAGTTGTAAAATGTATTTAATATAATTAGGTCTTTTATGTGGATCAACAATTGATGGCACAAGGATTTCACAAAGACCTATGATTAATTATGAGGAGACATATTCTCTAGTGGTGGATGGAATAGTTTTCCAGTATTTAATTAGTCTAGTAATATAAAGAGAGAATTGATATGCATCTGATGAATGTTTTGTATCACTTGAAACTGAAAGCTACATAAAAGTCCTAAAGAATTTAAATTATGTAATTCATGTAAAGTAAGTTCTCGAGAACAATATGATCGTTGTATACAGATTCATATTTGAATGCAATTAGAACTCTTGGTTAGTTTCGTAAGGCAATTGAGTGCCCTAAAGGTGAATTGAAACATCTTGACGATGTAATTTTTTATGCATCAATAAACATACATGGAAAACGTGTACGTGCTAATTGTGAGATCTCAATAAATAAAGAGAGGTAAAATATGAATTTTGAACATATGACATAGAAATCAATATGTTAAATGAGAAAGTTAACGTGATAAAACACCTAAAGAGTGCACACATATACATATATATGTAAAGATGGAAAGAAATTTGGGGTTTGATTGTAAATGTCGAAGCATTGATATATAAATCTCAAGAAATGTTCTACAAAGTTTACAAGATTTGTATGGACGATAATAATCGAGTCGAATATGGTATAATCGACTTACTAATGAGCTCGGAAAATAGAAATATATATTGTGTAGTTGGTCCATTTGTTTTCATTAAAAGACCAATATGAGGTTTTCAAGTTATTACAATATATGTTGATAATGTTAATGAATCTCTCCTGAAGAGTTAAAAATGAACTCAAATATTAAAACAAGAATTTGCAGATTAAAGATGGTATTGCAAATTTATGGCTCGATATGTAGAAAAGGCATTTGTATAATTATCCATCAATATTATAATACATTTAGAAGATGGTGGACATTTTCATACGAACAAAGGTTATGGTCTAAGTACATTTAATGATGTCAAGTAGTTAATATACAAAATAGCTCTATCATCTCCAATGAAAATAAAAAATGAAAACAAAAATCCTTGATCCAAAAGTACCATCTTTACAAATAAATTATATTAATATATTTTGCTAGTTATACACGAACATATATCATGAAATTCATTAACTGGATATAACTTGTGTACAGTGAGAAGTAATGGGTACAACATATATTTTCTATACCTTATGGTACGAAAGGTATGAGTTCATATTATACTAACCTATCATCAAGTTTGGTTAGTTTTGTAAATGCAGGGATGTAAAAAAAACACATTCATGGATCTTATGGTATCAGCTAACAAAGAGGAGGCAATTAAAGTTTTACATGAAGATCATACATCAAGTTCATTAATAGATTGCACATCCACTGACAAATCACTCACTACAAAAGTTTTTCAACAACTTTCATATAAGATTGGCACTTGTTATATCAAATGATACATATTATATTGAGGGGGAGTTTTACATAAGTTGCACTCTTTATCCTTCACTAAGTTTTATCCAATTGGATTTTCTTAGTAAGGTTTTTTTAGACAACATACGTGATCTGGAAGTATCACGGGAGATAATACGCACTTCACTCTTTTCCCATTAGCTGAGGTTTTGTCCCATTGGGTTTTCTTAGCAAGGTTTTTAATGAGGCAGCATCATTAAGCGTATTAAAGAATAGTATTCTATCATGTGGATAGTCAAGTGGGAGTGTTATGAATGCATCCATTATGTAGTGACTTTTCACATGATATAACCCTACTATTTCTTTATTTACTATTGTAATAATGTGAGTCACTATATATAATGGCTTTTGTATAGATGTTGAAATAAATGAATAAGAATTCTACATTCTATGTTTCTCTCTATAATCATATGCTCCTTATTCGTATGTTTATATAGTTTGTATACTAGTTGCTAATAGGTTGTTGTTTTACAACAAAAACCAAATAAATGTCAAATAGTAACAAAATAATGTCTCAACTTAATTGATGCTAAATTAAAGATCTTAGTCTTTCAAATTTTAATGCTTATACTACTAATTTGTAAAAGTAGATAAATCCTAACAATAATAATCAAAAGATATTAAAATTAATTCTAATATTTTCGAAGCTAATAAGTAACTAGAATCTATTAACAATTTTGATGATTTGTTTATTTCCAATTGATTTTTTTTTAATTCTCTAAAATGCGACCACAAATAGAATCATGGACAAAGTATGTGGATGAGTGTAATGTGGCATTTAAAGACTCCAAAATGGTGTTTCCTACTTAACATCAAAATTTGTTTGATGATAATCTTTAATACTTTCATACAAAACTTTTATTGTTTATATTATGGAAAAAAACATAACACGTATTTTTTAGGATATTAATTTTTTATATGATATAAGATTGAAAGGTTTTAATGAGTTTACATTTTCTTTTACTCTCACTCTCCAAAAAGCAACGGAAACAAAAGGGACGCAATAAACACCTCTTGTACAATCGCCTTAGACTGTACATCATGGTACCATGGCTGTAAATGTTTTGCCTAGGCTCCGAGTACTCCTCGAGTACTCGCTACAAGGTAGGATGCCAAGGCCCGAGTATTATTCTCCTAGGCCAATTACACCTCGAGTAATCTCCGACTAGGCCGAATACATCCCGGGTACTCTCAAATCCAACTAGTGAGCGCCTAGCAACTTTTGCAACCATGCATGATACATTGTTGATCATACACGGTGAGTATGTTAAAACGACATTTTCCACTGAACATTTTTTTTTCTTATAGTAAGTATGCTTTTAAGTAGGTATCTATCCATCATGCAAAATTTAGAGTAGCAAACATACATATCATTCAAGTTCTTGTTTACCTGAAAAGCATGTTTAAGAACAAATAACTAAAATAGCTAGTGAGTTTCATAGGTTTTGTTTGAACTTATTGCACAAGTACACTAAATATAGTTCTACACATGTGATGTAATTATATAATTCCACAAGTGAAGCCTTGACGTGTTCTGGATCACTGTGGCCCACATAAACCACACCAAACAATATCAACACCCCGGTAGTTATGTCTAACACAACATAGTTTGTTAATATGCATGAATATGTGCAACCATATAGTATGGTGTGGCATCTGACCACACGGTTTGGTCTTGTTGGGGCAAATAGTACTATCCACAATATTCTATGGCCAAATGGGTTGTCACTTGTGCATATGGGGATTTTCTGTGAGTTAGATGTATAACTCAGATAATTCGCCTCAAAACTGTGTTCATGTGCGTATGTGCACAAAACATGCTTTTCCCCCCAAAGCATTTGATTAAAAATGTATAAAAGAGGGTTCATGAAACTCACCTGGTAGTGTACACTCATTGTATGCTACAGGAATATAGTATGGCAATTGATGTGCTAGTCCGACCCTAATATCAATTTAATTACCAGAAGTAGCTTTCGGATCAAGATTTGCTATACTCTAAGTTTGGATGAAGCTACTTGATGCCGTGTGGATTATATATATTAATTTAATAATATTGAGCACCCTTAAGTGTGTTAACTTAATAACTTGGGAACCCAATTATTGAGTTCTAAATTTATAAAAATGATTTTTATTTAAACTAAACACATACAGCGGGTAGAGAACCCATCGCGTATAATATAGCTTTTAATAATAACCACGTATCATCCAAGGAATATGCTTCCTCTACTCAACCATTTATTATCATTATGACTGTTCTTATTTGTAGTCAAATTTGTAGACTAAGATAGTAGTAAATGACTCTGGATAAGTCTTTCTTTATTAATATAGTTTATTTTTAAAAACTGATAGGAAGATGTTTAAGTCTTCGATTTTATCTTTTAATTAGATTAGAAGTGGCTTCCTTGGTCCGGTTACTAACTTCCTCAATCTTGTCTCAACACATCAATAGACCAGTCGAGAAATATTTCTTTCCACTTAAACATATTGAACCCCCCTAGCCTTTCGACTAATAAACGATATGCCATGACAAGATTGACTTAAGCCTATCTTGGTTTTATTATCTTTTTATAACTTAACTAATGAGTGCTTGCATTTCAAGATTAACAATGGGATCATGTTTAGAGATCTTTTATATTACCGAAGAGATTTAGTCATCAAATTAATTAAGTTACCACAGAAGCGAATAGGTCCCATTTCACCAGTTATCTTCTATTCCACTAGATTGCCATATTCCCCCATTAATTAATTATTTTAACTTTTACCCCCAATATGATCTTGTTGTGTTACCAGGAGCCTTCCAAAAGGATCTCGATGTAATATCAGAAGCCTTTTATTACCCCAAGATCTAGTTCGATAACGGTAGCTTATCACCCGAATCTGGTTCAATATCAGAAGTCTACATAATAATAATCTTAATATACCATGTTCGGATTTCCCTTACTAGTATATGGGTTGTTACACGCCATGAGTGTACTAATAAACTTCGCCTACGTGGTTTATTAAGCACACCGGATCAGATTAAGGGTACCAGAAGCTGTACTCACACCTTAGTCAAGTTAAGTTAGGTTAAATTAATATAGTTAAATTAAGATGTTAAGTTAATTTAGTTTCAAAGGGGTCATGCAATCCTGTCATAAAAGATGATAAACCAAGAATTAGTAAAGGATAAACACATTAAATAAGATAAAAGTACTATACTAATAAGATTAACTAATCCAAGGGTTTGAGAAGACATAGAGATTACAATGATATGAAGCACTTTTACCAATGGCGACTACCATACTTCATGATCTTCAAGCTCTAGCTTAATTTCTAGTATGTATATAGCAAAATGTCTCTCAACTCTCGTCTACAACATATGTTTAGTGAACTAACCTAATGATGCCTTATTCTTAACAAGGATGATCAAAGGTAAGATGTAGGATCCTAACTTTGGAGAGGTCTCAGTCAGCATGAAGGCCTTCTCTAGGGATCAACCTCTCACTTCTAAGCAAAGGGGGTTAATGAAGCATCTTGATCATGGCAAACTTGGCTATTGATTAGGCAAGCTCCACGGATCATACTCACTTTCTCCAAGGGACTAGAGCCTTTAAGGGTGAGAGAACAAGGCCTTAGAGGCACAAGTCTATCAGCCTTGGGGCTGTAGCATGACAAGGAATAAGAGAGCAAATAAGAGCATGCGTCAAATGAGTGAATAAGGCCTATATTTATAGGCTGATCAGAGGCAAGGGTGCATGGACGTGCCTATAGGTCAAGGTTCCACGGATGTGCCTATAGGGCATGACCGTGCCTTGCACTAGGAATCTTGATAGAAGCTTCGAGATTTGTCCTTTCTGTCTGCCGAGGGTCTTGGGTAAGGGTGTGCCTCTCAAGCACACCGTATTGGGATGCGGATTTGACAACAGTTGTAGAAGGTGTACTTTGGTCTCAAGCATTTTCCCTCTTCTTGTTTGAGTTTTATGGGGGGCATGGTCGTGCTTGTGATGCACGGGCGTGTCTGCCGTCATTTTTTTCTTTCCCACCAAGTTGTTTAGATTCTTCCAAAAGGCTAGTTGAGGCGAGAGGCATGGCCGTGCTTGGTCATGCACCGGGTTGCTTCTTGAAAACTTTGTATTTTTATCCATTTTCTCTATTTTTTGCTTCGTTTTTACCTTGGACCTTATAATCTTGTAAAAACTGAAAAGGAACGATTTGGGTAGTGTTTACTTTATGAATTGCCTTAAAAGTGTTCATAAATAAGGGTAGTTTCGTAATATAAATATATATAATTGATGGTACATCACTACTCATTCGAAAATGAGCCAATAGTCTCAAAGTGTGGCATGGGGTAATGTTTCGTTTTGAAAATCAGGTTCGATTTCCATTCATTGTTTTTCGTACTCGTCACGGTTGTTTGTTCAAGAGTTTAGGATAATGGTATGATTACATACAATTTCAAAACTCATTTAGTAATAAAAAATGATTAGTATACAAAGAAAGTTTGGATATTAAAACAGTCTAATTTGCCAATATGGCAATTTAGTCCCTATAGTTTAGAATTTGCCAAACATGCGTGTAACTTACCCAAATTACCATGGAATAGTCCAAATTCACTCCAGACCTTCCAATTATCGCCGCCTAGACATCAAAATGCTTAAAATTCCCGGCAAGTTCATCTAAAATTCGTGTTGCCGATTTTTTAAAAAATAACATTTTAACACATAATTATCATAACTGCATGTCCGAATTTTTATTAAAATCTTGATTTTTAGCAAATAATTCTACTGACACATAGGTTTTAGAAAAAAAATATTTTTAGAAAATACTGAATTCATTCCTAAGCTTAATAAATTAGTTTTAAAAAATCTAGTTAACCATTAAATTGGAGATTCATACCATCCGACCTTAAATAATTATGAAATTCTTACTTAGTAGCCAAAATGTGTCTAAATAGATCATGTAACATTTTCAAATCTAACTGTGGTTCCTAAATATGGTTTCCAGCTGTCCAAGGTTCATTCAAAAATCGTGTTGCCGATTTTGTTAAAAAAATAACATTTTAACGCATAATAATCATAACTGCACGTCCGAATTTTTATTAAAATCTTGAATTTTTGCAAATAATTCTACTGATACATAGGTTTAAGAAAAATTATTTTTAGAAAATATTGAGTTTATTCCCTAAGCTTAATAAGTCAGTTTTAGAAATCTAATTAACCATTAAATTGGAGATTCATACCATCCGACCTTAAATAATTATGAAATTCTTACTTAGTAGCCAAAATGTGTCTAAATAAATCATGTAAAATTTTCAAAGCTAACTGAGGTTCCTAAATATGGTTTCCAGCTGTCGAAAGTTTGATAAAACGTGATATTTGTAACCACATCCTAGGTTAATCAAGGTGCCAAATAAAAACACTCCAAAAATGTGGGGATTTATTGAATCTGTTTTCTATTTTGCCCGATTTAATGCCATTAAACACCAATAAATTCACCAAAAACACTCAGGTTTTTTTTAAACAATTAATAACATTTTTTAGATAAAAAGCATATCTTAATTCAATTAAGTAAAGGTTTGTTACCTAGGTTTTACTTTACAAAGACCTAAAACAAAATAGCATTTGGAAAGGTTTGGTATTAGTTTGTTACTTACTTAAAAAGGAGTAGCAAACAAGTTTTGTTCTCTATCTATATACCGTTTTTCATGTGGTGTCCTTTGATGCAAAAATTGACGAGTTCTATGCTTAATGTTTCAAAATATGTACGGTATGTTCCTTGAGTCTAACCTAGTTATTTTTTTTCTTGTTAAATATGGTCATGTGCCTTGCACATGAGGGTATTCTTGTCATTTCACCTCCCCAAGGACTATTGAGTAAATAACATATATCAAGGGACTAATTGTGTAAACAAAATAAAATATAGATAAAAAACCTCTTCTTCTCTCTCTCTAACTCTCTCTCTCTCCTTCCCTCTTCTCACTTTCTCTTTCATACGCTATCCACTCTCTCTGTAAAAAAACCTCCGCCAGACTCTTCCATTCAAAACAACCAATTGGCACTAATCTGATCACCAATAACCGCTACTAACTTCCACCACAACAACCGACATCACTCCCCAAAACCCTAGATTATCTTCTTTGTTGTTATAACCTTCACCATCAACATCAGGTGTTGCTACACTTACCGGAGAACCATACCTCCAAACAAAAATCGAGTCTTCAACCTTCCTGTTATCATCATCATCGGGGGCTATGGATCCCTAAATCCTCGATCGTCGTCACCTTTATACTTCTTAACGAAAATAAACTCCTAATCACTATTACCCTTTGTTTCTTAAATGAAAATTCAAAATCATACCTAACTATCTCCGATTGGTTGTGGTGGGGGTTGGGTAAAGAGGGAAAGAGAGAACTTGGTGGCTAGATTTGGTAGTGGTAGTGGCTGAATTTGCTGGTGGTGGGGGTTGGTTTAAGGGAGATTGTAACACCTCGTATTTCTGTATTCCTATTTTTAGAAAGTTCGTATTCGCATTCTATTTTTAGAAACTTTAAAATCGTACTCCATCTCCGTTATCACAATTGGAGGCGTTAATCATAATTGAATTTATTTTTATACTTATACATATACATGTTACATACTTGTGTTATACGCTACAATCTCGAATACGTGTTTATACGCAAAAATCGACACTTGAAATACTTGAAATTATCAATTATACGTTCTTTATACTCATACGCTACTCTGATACACTTGGAATACCTAAAAACATGCTTAATTGTGAGTTTCTAGCATAAATAATGGAATTATCAAACTCTAGGGGTTAAACTCTAATTCTAGAAAGTTTGGTAAATTCTGAAGGTGGTGCACGACCATGCAACTGAGGCGCATGGTCATGCACATGCGGATCACGGATCTCAGGGTGGTGCACAACCATGCAACTGAGGCGCATGGCCATGCACACTGCGATCTGCATGATCATGCACCTGATGTGCACCACCCTGCGATCCGCGATCCGTATGACCGTGCATTTAATCCGCATGTCCGTACAAATTGACCAGGTCTGGTAGATTTTTAAAATACTTGAATTTTGGCTCTATTTCTCTTTTTCCAACTCCCAACCACCACGAACTTCATTAATTACCTAAACCCTAATTCCCCATTATAAATGGGAGCCTCCATACACTCCTAAACACATTCCAAACACTCAAATCACTCTCAAATCTTCTTGGTTACTCTCAAATTTCCAAGACTTGGAAGAAAGTTGCAACCATTCTAAGTGAGTTTTAGCTCACATTTCTTCTTATTTTCTTATGTTTTCTTCTTTCTTTCTACCCGGATAACCTCTAGGGACATTTTCACAAGCTTGCTTTGGCAAACTAAGGTGAAACCTCACCACATTTGAGGTCCAAAGTAGGATTAAAATTCTGCTTTCATTTATACTTTTGCATCTTTCTTTTCTTGATTAAAACTTGTTTGAATCTTGTGCCTACTTGTTCTAAAACCTATCTAATGTCACACCCTGACCCGCAGAGGATATGGTGTGGACGGGGCATGCTTGGGTTTTTATCAAAGCTCATGACATTTACTATTATAAAAGTTTCATATTTATTATTTCAAATTTAAATAAAATATTCCAAACAACACATAATCCATACAAACACAAAATGTTCTAAACAAAGCTTTCAAGTAACGTTTTATTTTCTTCTAAGGCCCATGTTCTATGTGTTCCTTGTTTCAAACCTGTTCAACTGTATCATGTGTAAAAATAGAGATTTTAGTCAACATAAGTTGGCGAGTGAATCCCATTTAATCATTAAGGAAAATGATGTGTTTATTATCTTTAATAAAATGTGCATTAACCAAATATGAGAAATGTATATGCAATATTCACAAACCACACAATCAACTAGCGATGTACACATGAGCATGATAAGTGATGTGCTGTGAGATCAAGGCTCAATCTAACGGAGCCGATCTAATATATTAGGCAACACGACGCTCCACCTGTAAGTAACGGGGAACAAATGGGCCTAATGTGAGAGCTTGACTGAAATGAGAAATATATACACCAATAACATTAAACAACAATATCACATAACACGTTAGTTTACATAGTGGTATAGCACGAGGTTTGAATTAGTGAGATAAACAAAAGCAACACATGATACACCCCAAAAACATGAATAAAAAGGGGAGTTGTAGGAATTCACTCACAGTGAGTGTGTTTTTTATTTGATGGAGATTGCGCACGATTAAGCGTTTGAGATACCAAATGACGAGAAAGGCTAACCTAAATATTCACGTAATAAATTTGATAAGTATATATTTCTTTTGGTTAAAATTAGTGCTTTTACTTAATTTATTATTTACACATCTTTATTAGCTATTTAAGATAATTTTTATAGTATTTATTACTATTTCTATTTGCTTAAAAGAGATTATTTGATTATATATTATTATAGTTTTTATGGAGAAATAATCAAAAGTTTAATTAAAAAAATATGTTTCTTTTCGGATCGAATCGGCCGGACATTACGCATCGTGTAGGGATCAAACTCGTGACCTCTCGTTTATGTGCACGCAGCTCGACCAACTGAGCTACGTGTCTAACCTAGAACATATTGAGATTTAATTATACATATACACATACTACAACTAACATATTTTTATTTAATTAAAAAGGTTTGTATAATTTCAGGGACCATGTATAGAACCGGATTCGAACCCGCGTCTGTGCTTCTTATGCACACAGC
The DNA here is from genome assembly GCA_947069175.1 of Scalesia atractyloides. Lineage (NCBI taxonomy): Eukaryota > Viridiplantae > Streptophyta > Magnoliopsida > Asterales > Asteraceae > Scalesia > Scalesia atractyloides. The sequence continues at coordinate 44,222,396 of CAMTDV010001632.1, forward strand.
CCGACCAATTGGGTTGTGTGTCTAACCGGTGGATATAAGATTTTAATTATACTTATATACATTCTGAGTTGTCTCATATTGGGTTATAAAAAGGGTTTGTATAATTTGGCGAACCGGAAACGTATATAGACTCGAACCCGAGACCTTACGGTTTATGTGCACACAGTCCACCACTGGACTGTGTGTCTAACCCGGTTTAAATACCGTTTTTAAATTCATTTAAACACAGACTCCACTTCATCTTTTTCATTTCGAAATATACAGATAATTAACCCGAGTGGATTTTTTGATTAACAAGAAAAACAACTACTGGTGAAGTTAAATAACAAGAATGAAAAGGATTTAAGTGAGTTTATACCGATGAGTGGTGGTCTTCAATTTCTCCGGTGATGTTCCGGCGACAAGCGTGAGTTTCCGGCAACGTTTCATTAGTGACAGAAACTTGGAAAGAGTTTTAGGGAGAGTGTGCGAGGGTGTGTGTGCATTCTAAATGAGGCTAGGCTCTCTATTTATATGTGAAGATGATTACCCAGTTTTTATTTTCAGTTTCGGTCAAGCCATGATGGACGAGGTTTGAAACTCCGAAATTGAATGTGTTTGACTCAATAATTGAGTCTAATTGCACAATTTGAAACGGTTACATCCGTTAATTTGCAAAGGAAAAACGGATTTGATGATTACCGGTGATTAAGCGCGGCTGCTTCTTTTTTAATCCGGATCAAAAGAACGAAGATATAAATGATTATTGGATTTGGTTTCTTTCAAATGTCGTGCGTGTGATGCAGCGGTGTGTAGTGTGTGTGGCTTGAGTGGATACCCGGGTTCGATCCGCGGTCCACTCCTTATTTGTTTTTAATTTAATAAGTATTATATTTTATATATATTTTATTCATTATTATTATTTTTATTATCTTTATTATTATTTATATTATTAATATTGCGAAAACTATTAGCGACTAACATCAATTCGAAACAGATGATTATAATATATACTTGAATTACAAAACGTAGCGGGTTTTAGAACCCGTTTTTCGTCAGATGTTACATCTAAGGTTATGAAACTTGTTAGGAATAGATTCTTATGAGTTTAAGAGGTGCAAACACCTATAAACTTTCTGTTTTTGCAAGGGTTTATGCAACCCACAAGTGATGAAACCATCCGAGCTTAACATGAAGTTGATGGCAAGACTTGTATTTTGGTATAGGTGTGAATACTTGGAAGCCTTGGCTATCCTACCTTCATTCCACCACCTCACTTGATGTTTTACAATTGCTATCCCTAGTAGTTCGCTAGCTTAAAAGTGACATAACCCCGTCAAGCATCCGACACTTAGTTGACTCTTTCTTTGTTGGTGCCGGCTCACCCGGGTTAAAGGTTACTTGGCTACTTGGTATAGTAATTTTGGTACTTTTCATTTTCATTCATGACCATCCGAATCATCCTTGTGATGATTTGTGTATTGGTGAATCTTACAATGATGGCAAAGGACGGTTATCATCCTACCTCGATGCATGACTTATATGACAATCTATGATATCCTTGGCGGACTTAGCTTAGAATTATTTTATAAACTATACGATAAATATATATATATATATTATATATATATATATATATATATATGCATAACCGAATCCTTGATGATGATCTTGGTTACTTGTCATGGTAATACGTTATAGTATCTAAGTCTTGAACCTCTCGTTAACGATTCTAATGGGTATGTGTTGACCCATGAAATCACATCAACCCATACGGGATTTTATGGGGGCATGGTCGTACTTGTGATGCACGGGCGTGTCAGCCGTCATTTTTTTCTTTCCCACCAAGTTGTTTAGATTCTTCCAAAAGGCTAGTTGAGGCGAGAGGCATGGCCGTGCTTGGTCGTGCACAGGGGTGCTTCTTGGAAACTTTGTATTTTCGTCCATTTTCTCTGTTTTTTGCTTCGTTTATACCTTGGACCTTATAATCTTGTAAAAACAGAAAAGGAACGATTTAGGTAGTGGTTCCTTTATGAGTTGCCTTAAAAGTGTTCATAAATAAAGGTAGTTTCGTAATATATATATATATAATTGATAGTATAAATATATATAATTGATGGTACATCACTACTCATTCGAAAATGAGCCAATAGCCTCAAAGTGTGGCATGGGGTAATGTTTCATTTTGAAAATCAGGTTCGCTTTCCATTCATTGTTTTTCGAATTCGTCACGGTTGTTTGTTCAAGAGTTTAGGATAATTGTATGATCACATACAATGTCAAAACTCGTTTAGTAGTAAAAAATGATTAGTATACAAAGAAAATTTGGATATTAAAACAGTCTAATTTGCCAATATGGCAATTTAGTCCCTATAGTTTAGAATTTGCCAAACATGCGTGTAACTTACCCAAATTACCATGGAATAGTCCAAATTCACTCGAGACCTTCCAATTATCACCGCCTAGACATCAAAATGCTCAAAATCCCCGGCAAGTTCATCCAAAATTCGTGTTGCCGATTCTTGTTAAAAATAACATTTTAACGCATAATTATCATAACTGCATGTCCGAACTTTTATTAAAAATCTTGATTTTTAGCAAATAATTCTACTGACACATTGGTTTTAGAAAATAATATTTTTCGAAAATATTGAATTTATTCCTAAGCTTAATAAATTAGTTTTAAAAATCTAGTTAACCATTAAATTGGAGATTCATACCATCCGAACTTAAATAATTATGAAATTCTTACTTAGTAGCCAAAATGTGTCTAAATAGATCATGTAACATTTTCAAATCTAACTGAGGTTCCTAAATATGGTTTCTAGCTGTCCAAAGTTCATTCAAAATCGTGTTGCCGATTTTTCTTAAAAATAACATTTTAACGCATAATTATCATAACTGCAGTCCGATTTTTTATTAAAATCTTGAATTTTTGCAAATAAATCTACTGATACATAGGTTTTAGAAAAATTATTTTTAGAAAATATTGAGTTTATTCCCTAAGCTTAATAAATCAGTTTTAGAAATCTAATTAACCATTAAATTGGAGATTCATACCATCCGACCTTAAATAATTATGAAATTCTTACTTAGTAGCCAAATGTGTCTAAATAAATCATATAAAATTTTCAAAGCTAACTGAGGTTCCTAAATATGGTTTCCAGCTGTCGAAAGTTTGATAAAACGTGATATTTGTAACCACATCCTGGGTTAATCAAGGTGCCAAATAAGAACACTCAGAAAAATGTGGGGATTTATTGAATCTGTTTTCTATTTTGCCCATTTAATGCCATTAAACACCAATAATTCACCAAAAACACTTGGTTTTTTTTTAAGTTCTCAAATTTTGCAATAACCCTATTTTACTGTATATAATCACTTATAAATTTTCATAAGCTAATAATACCCACGCCAAATTTTATAATCTGACAAATTCTAGTGCATGTTAGTTTTGGTTTTTGGATGTTATGCCTTGTGTTTCTTGCGTGTTTGGGCAAAGTCTACACTTCCAGAACTTGTCTGAAGCTACGTACTATACTTAGAGACCATATCAAACACAAACATGTATATAACATCATTCATCAAGCCTTAGAAACCATCTATTTTTTATTAGGGTTTCAAACTTATTTCTCTTACCGAATCTTGGCGTTATTAATCCATATCTCGAAGTTTTACACAATAAAACACCATAAACCATCTTAACACATGTCATAGAAGTTCAAAAAACCTTTGTGGCTAAGTGGTTAGGTTCCATGGATCAAAACATCATTCTTGTTTCTAAACAATTAATAACATTTTTTAGATAAAAACATATCTTAATTCAATTAAGTAAAGGTTTGTTACTTAGGTTTTACTTGACAAAGACCTGAAACAAAATAGCATTTGGAAAGGTTTGGTATTAGTTTGTAACTTATTTAAAAAGTAGTAGCAAACAAGTTTTGTTCTCTATCTATATACGACGATGTCCTTTGACGCAAAAATTGACGAGTTCTATACTTAATGTTTCAAAATATTATACGGTATGTTCTTTGAGCCTAACCCAGTTATTTTTTTTTCTAGTTAAATATGGTCATGTGCCTTGCACATGAGGGTATTCTTGTCATTTCACCTCCCCAAGGACTATTGAGTAAATAACATATATCAAGGGACTAATTGTGTAAAAAATAAAATATAGATAAAAAACCTCTTCACTCTCTGTCTCTCTCTCTCTTTCTCTTTCTCTCTAACTCTCTCTTTCTTCCCTCTTCTACTTTCTCTTTCATATGGTATACACTCTCTCTGTAAAAAACCTCCGCCGGACTCTTCCATTCAAAACCACCAATTGGCAACAATCTGATCACCAATAACCGCTACTAAACTTCACCACAAAACCGACATCACTCTCAAAACCTCAGATTACTCTTTGTTGCTACCTTACCGGAGAACCATTCCTCCAAACCAAAATCGAGTCTTCAACCTTCCTGTTATCAACATCATCAGGGGCTATGGATCCCTAAATCCTCGATTGTCGTCACCTTTCTACTTCTTACTGAAACCTTAAACTACTAATCACTATTACCCTTTGTTTCTTAAACGAAAATTAAAATCATAACTAACTATCTCCGATTGGTGGTGGTGGGGGTTGGGTAAAGAGGGAGAGAGAGAACTTGGTGGTCAGATTTGGTAGTGGTAGTGGTAGTGGCTGAATTTGGTGGTGGTGGCTGGATTTGGTGGTGGTAGGGGTTGGTTTAAGAGAGATTGTAACACCTCGTATTTCTATATTCCTATTTTTAGAAAGTTCGTATTCGCATTCTATTTTTAGAAACTTTAAAATCGTACTCCATCTCCGTTATCACAATTGGAGGCGTTAATCATAATTGAATTTATTTTTATACTTATACATATACATGTTACATACTTGTGTTATACGCTACAATCTCAATACATGTTTATACGCAAAAACCGACACTTGAAATACTTGAAATTATCAATTATACGTGCTTTATACTCATACGCTACTTTGATACACTTGGAATACCTAAAAACATGCTTAATTATAAGTTTCTAGCATAAATAATGGAATTATCACACGCTAGGGGTCAAACTCTAATTCTAGAAAGTTTGGTAAATTCTGAATATTTGTCATTGTAATAGGTTATATTATCTAAATCTTGAACCACTCGTTAACGATTCTAATGGGTATCTTGACCCATGAAATCACATCAACCCATACGGGATTTATAGTTTGAAGAACGAGTGTTTAAAACTAGATAATTATTTTCTTATATACATACTTTTGCATACTTTGATTCTAAATATGAATCCTCCGTTAAACTTCCGAGTACTCATACACCTTCACTCTCCTATTCACATCAACTCGACAAAACAGTTAATCAGGAAGCTTTGCAAAATTGTGAGTATACATGACCCTTTTACTTTTCGACACTTTTTTGGTGCAATACTTATTCCTTATTAAAAACGCACACATACACTTTCAAATATGCTTACAAACAAACAAACTTTCATACATGCTTAATAATGTATGCTAGAACTCATATATGCTAGAATCGTTACATGTGCTATGCTTTGTCATTAACTTGTTTCAAGCCTCCCTTAACATGTATAGCGCTAAAGTATAACGCACCACCCATATTCGTGAGGTCATGTTAGGTAAACAAAACGGTCTAGTCATTGCTATGATTATATTACGCTAGCTGTAAACTTTGGTTGATATGTAGTGATAATTTAAGTTGACTATTATGCCATGTGGATTCGTTTAAACTTTTATACTTACGTTAGTATTCAAACTTGTATGCTCGCCAATACTTTTGTATTGAACTATACTTTAATACATATTGCAGGAATTCTATGATGATGACGATGAATGGAACTTGATAGGGAGGACTAGAAACGCACCAAATTTTAAATTCATGTTTATAGATTAATCATGCAATATTTGTTGTATTTTTGTTTTCCAATTCATGTACTTGAACCATTAGCAATGAAATGAAATATTATTTATTAAATATTTATCACATTTAGTGTTATGAAGCCTAGAGCAATCTAATTACGTCCGCCCCGATGATTCCGCCATCGGTTGGGGTGTGACAGAGATAGAGAGAGATAGTTGAGAGAGAGTGAGAGAGAGAGGGAGTGATCGTGGTGGTGGTCGATCGGTGGTGAAGGTTGGTGGTGGGAAATTGCGGTGGCAGCTGAAGGTTGGTGGTGGGAGGTTGTGGCGATGGGTGTTGGGTGGAGGTGGTGGTGGGAGGTGGTGGTAGTGGTGAAGAGAGAGAGAGAGAGAGAGTGTGTGTGTGTGTGTGTTCAGGGCTTTTAATATTTGTACTTCATTTTTTTATTTTTTACACAACTAGTCTCTTAATATAAATTATTTACTAAACAGTCCTTGCGGAGGTGAAATGACAAGAATACCTCATGTGCAAGGCACACGACCAGATTTAACTTAAAAATCTAACGGAGTTAAGGCTAAAGGCCACAACGTGCATGATCATCAAACGTCAAGTACAAAACTTGTCAACTTTTGCGCCAAAGGACACCGCCTATAAAATGGTATATAGTTAAAGGACAAAATTTGTAATTTACTCCATAAAAAGGGAAGCAAAAAGGTGGTGTGTGTAGTTCCGATAGGAACAAAGGGGGAGGACACGGGGCCCTTTGACTTCAACCTTTCACCATTTCAACCAAATAAGATAACATTAAATAGATTTTACTAGTTTGGATAAAAACTGAGCTTAAACGCTCATTTGGTTCAATACACGGTCGTAAAACAAGTGGTTTTTTAGAGCATTTTTTACGTTTTTTCAAATAACCCACTATAGGTTTGTGAAAAACCGAATGGGTTCAATTTTTTACTTAAACATCGTAAATAAGTGTTTTATAAGTCTTTTTAGGCTTGATGGATGATACAATGCGTGTTTACTATGTGCTAAGGCCTCAATGCTTCCATATTATTTACTAATGATCATGTTCAAGCTAAATTGTGCCCTTAGAATCGTCTAAGGCCCATACAGTTCCATTTTGTTTGTCGTGTAACCTTCGCATTTCGCTAATATAAAAATGGATCATCTAAGATGTTCATCAAGTGCGACAAGTATTCTAACTCTAAGTTACATGTTAATGCGTCATATTAACTAACTTGTGTCCACGAAACCATTTAAACCACGTTTGCGTGTTGTGTCTCGTTGGTGTTTATCGATAACAATTTTTGTTTACCGATAAATGTTTTTGTTGACTCGGATCGTCAAAAATGTCACATTTACTAACATAATAAGTATCAAAATAAATACACTTAGAAGTTTATTTTCTAAGTTTTACCTAAAAAAACAAAATAAAGTTAAAACAATGATATCTATCCTAAAGCTGACCGGTGTGGGCTAGCACCCCTAGCCACCTCAGCTGGGTAGCGCCTCTAACACCCTCCCACCTCAGCCAATAGGACGTTTTCCTTGGTTTTCGTCAAAGCCTTAGCGGGCATGAGTGGAAAAATGTGATGGGTCCACATCGCTTCTGCTAATCAGATTTGGTTTAGTTTGATTTTGATTTTTTTTAAATATAGTTAAAATAGAGGGTGTTATGGTACACTGTGCAAGTTAATGCTAAAGTCACTTGCTTATATGGCATGATAAAGCCTCTAGGGGCTTTATCACACAACACTTAGTCTAACCATGGTTAAAAGTTCCTAAAATTCAGTTCTACAAAACACCTTTTTGTTTATGGTCAATTTCTTTAGTCCTATTGTTTGTGGAATTTAAACCCAAGACGTTCAAACCTAAGGTAGCGTTTGGTATGAAGGAATAGAAAGTGGAATGGAATGTATTATTCTAATGGAATGAAAAGAAACATATTTGGTTATCATATGGTAATGGAATAGAGCATTCCAAAAGAATGTAACTCCTTACAAATATAACAATTTTCATTCCTTGATAAGGGTTTTTTTTTCATTCCTTCAAGGTGAAGGAATGGAAAGATATATTATTATTGTTATTGTTGTTATTATATTATTTATATTATTAATGTTTCTATATTATTTACTGATCATGTTCAATCAAAATCGTGCCCTCGAAATCGTCGGTTGCATTTTTTTTGTCGTGTAACCTTCGCGTTTTGCTATATAAAAATGGATCATCTAAGATCTTTTTCAAGTGCAACAAGCATTCTAACTCTAAGTTACATGTTAATGCATCATATTAATTAACTTGTGTCCACAAAACCAAAAAAACCACGTTTGTGTGTCGTGTCTTGTTAGTGTTTATCGATAACAATTTTCATTTACCGGTAAATGTTTTTGTTTACCGGGATCTTCAAAAATGTCACATTTATAACATAATAAGTATCAAAATAAATACACTTAGAAGTTTATTTTCTAAGTTTTACCGAAAAAAACAAAATAAAGTTAATAAAATGATATCTAGCATAAAACTTACCGGTGTGGGCTAGCGCCCCAAGCCACCTCAGCTGGATAGAGCCCCTAACACCGTCTCACCTCAGCCAATAGGACGCTTTCCTTGGCTTCCGCCAAAGCCTTAGCGGGCATGAGAGGAAAAAGGTGATGGATCCGTATGGCTTCCGCCAATCAGATTTGGTTTAATTTGATTTTAATTTTGATTTTTTTAAATATAGTGAAAAAGGGATTTATAGAGGTCGTTATGGTACACTCTGCAAGTTGGCAATAAAGTCACTTGCTTATATGGCGTGATAAAGCATCTAGGTGCTTTATCACACAATACATAATCTAACAATGGTTAAAAATTCCTGAGATTTAGTTCTACAAAACACCTTTTTGTTTATGGTCAATTTCTTTAGTCATATTGTTTGTAGAACTTGAACCCAAGACGTTCAAACCTAAGGTAGCGTTTGGTATGAAGGAACAGAAAGTGAAATGAAATGGATTATTCTGATGGAATGAAAAGAAACATGTTTGGTTATCATGTGGTAATGGATATGGTAATAGAATAGAGCATTCCAAAGAAAAGTAATTCCTTACAAATATAAGAATTTCATTTCTTAATAAGAGTGTGTTTTTTCATTCCTTCGAGAAATGGAAAGATATATTATTATTATTATTATTAATACTAATATACATAAATATAATTTTATTATTAATTCTTTTACCATTAATATATTATTATTATTATTATTGTTATTATTATTGAGGCAATTATATTTTTGTATTTTTTTATAAAACTGTGTTTAGTTACTTCATCGTCTTTTGTTTATCAAATTGTAGAAAGTGATAATTCTATTCACATTTAAGTAAACAAATATCACAATAGAATGTAATGATTCATTTCATTCCATTGTCAATTTTCATTAGCTCGTTCATTACATTCTCTCATTTATTCTATTAGCGTATACTATACAGACCATAAAATGTTTCCAAACGCTTTGTCTTGGCCAATAATAGACACACTTTTTTATAAATAAATTAATAAATTATTTATTTATTTTAGCAAAAAGTATAAAAATGAAAAAATCTCTTTATTTTTTAACCGTTGATGATTAGCGCCGTTGCTTTCAACTGTTCCGTACTGATGTACAAGTACAACCAGCACATGCGATCTTATTCAGAATCCGAGGCTGATATCCACTCATATGCATTTCCATATAAACATGAATTCCATTTCTTTAATTATGGTATACTTTACCGCCTCAAATGGTTTAAAACATCTTGCTTCTTTTCAAGTCTTATTTTAATTTCTATATTCTTTTCATATAAATTACATATACATATTGACAAAGGTCATGAATGTAGTTTTACTTTATATATATATATATATATATATATATAGTATATCATACAATATGTCTTAATATACGTCGTATGAAATGACAAAATCGCACGTTATGCTATAAAAAATATATAAATCACATGTACAAAAAAAACACATATTTCGCTTGTTGATGTAAAATATCCCATGTTATATATTCACAGCGTACGTTAAGCCCAATTGATATATATATGGTGAGGTTATTATAAAAAAATGTGTTTTTTTTGTGAGAAGTAAGAAAAAATCTAAACCATTAGATTTTTAATCTAATGGTTGAGATATTGATGGCAATCTTGTAAATAGTATTGACTATTAAACTAATTAGTTTTCTAGATTAAGGGTATAAAGGTAAATTTAACATTTTTAAATTAAGAAAACTAACATTACTGCACATGCAAGTTCTCTCCTCTTTATTAAACGTCAATAACTTTTTATACGTAACTCTTTTTAAAAAAATACACCATAATAACGAGTGTATTTTTATCTTTAATATGAGTACCATATTGATATACTTATTTAGAGAAAAAAATTACGTTTTGCTTGGATGTTTTAGTCCATTGTGTTTTTTATGTTCATACAATGGTGTTTTAATTGTATGATATTATTTCTGTTATATTTATGTTCTTCATAAGATGTATGCCTTCAATACACATGTTGTGGTATTTTTATGAGTTAGGGTGTTATTCCTGTTATATTTAACAAAGGTCCTTGCATTGCTGTGGTTTCTTGGGTCTTAAGTAGGTTTCTGTTGCTTTCAAAGAGTTAGGGTGTTATTTCTGTTTTATATATTTAGGGTGTTATTTCTGTTTTGATTCTGATTAAAGTGTTGACTAGTGTTATATTTAGGGTGTTATTCATGTTTTGATTCTGATTAAAATATTTTGTTTTGAAATTGATTTATTAGGGTGTTATTTCTGTTATATTCAATGTTAGGGTGTTCTTTATAAGATGTATGCCTTCAATATACATGTTGTAGTGTTTTTGTGAGTTAGGATGGTGTTTCTGTTATATTTCTGTTCTTTATAAGATGTATGCCTTCAATATACATGTTGTGGTTTTTTACGAGTTAGGGTGTTGTTACTGTTATATTTATGTTCTTTATAAGATGTATGCCTTCAATGTACATGCTGCGGTGTTTTTATAAGTTAGGGTGTGATTTCTGTTTTAGTGAAATAACACCATAAACCTATTGAAGACACTAAAAAAACACCCTAACTCTTTGAAAAGCACCAGAAACCTACTGAATACAATGCAAGGTCCCAAAAAACATCCTAACTCTTTAAAGACACTAGAAACCTACTGAAATCACCATTAATCATTAACATATTAAAAAGACACCATAATAGCATTTTTATTGAAGGAAACAGAAACCATTTGAAATCCTTAATTGATAACACCATAAACCTATTAAAAGAAACCTTCCGATCAGCAAAAAAAAGAAGTCATCGATCGAACAAAGAAACAAAAACCACCCTAAATTTCATACCAGGTTCATCGTTATCCATCGATCGAGATATTAGTGTATAAGGTGTCGAAGATGATAAGTAAATCTCATATACCATGAATGAAAAATGTTGAAGAAGCTATAAATAAGTTTTGGTTCTGATATGGCGTCGAATTGATCACAAAATTAAAAAAAAATTCAAAAATCCCTATAATAACTGCCAAAAATCGGTTGCATATATTCATTCCATAATTAGATTTTATTAGTTAAATTACAATTATACCCTTAAACTATCAAAATAAAAAGGGACACGCGTCACCACCAAAATCTTTCTTATCCTTCTCACACTTTATATTTTTTACAGGAATCTGTACCTATATATATATATATATGGTTAGGATCATTTGTGAACAACTTCTTAAGAGTGAACAGAGTGAACTAATCTTGAACTTTGATATTTTTTAGATTAAAATGGTAAGATTGATATTAGTCAAGTACTTTTAATCAAATCCCTTAATTTTCTCATCTCTTAACTCTCTCTCTCTCTCATTTTTAATTATTTTTCTATTATTTTAATTATAAGAGATTAAAGTGCTAATGTTTATTTTTAAATAAACTCTTATGTTCTTTTTAAAATTAAATATTAAACCTAATTAAATTATGTTTTTACATATGTGTATATAGGTCAGTATATACAAGACTTATACACCTATCTATAATTAAATCTTGTTCCCACAGGTCCGTATAAACCAGATTTATACACATGTGTATTATTCAAGTACATATGTGTATAAACTAACAGTTGTGCATCTTGTATAAATTGATAGTTAGCGAGACTGTACACATGTGTACAAACTAACATCTGTGTATCTTGTATAAACTAATACTATCGAGATTGTACACATATGTATACACTAACAACTGTTTATCTTATATATACGGAAACTAGCAAGATTTTAGGAATTTTGATTATACTGTTTAATAAATGCAATTTACAAATTTAAAGGGACGTTACAACATTATAATTACAATCTTGCCATTGTTTAAAAATCTCTAGATGATATAATCCAATGGCTCAGATTAGTTCACACAATTCACTTTCAACCTAATGTTCACTCTAGAACCCTACCCTATATATAATATATATATATATAGGTATAGGATCCTGTAAAAAAGACAAAAAGTGTGATAAAGGTAAGAAAAATTATGGTGATAGCACATGTCCCTAAATATTTTATTTGTTCAAGTGTATCTTTGTAATTTTACTAATAATCCTAATTAAAGACCAAATCTTTATTACTGTTTTTAGTAAGCTATTTTAGGAATTCGAATTTTAAATTCTTTTGAATTTACGGATCACAATCGCCACTCACATATCCATATCAACATATATTTATAACATCTTCATCATCTTACAGTCGCAGATCTGAGGTTTAGTTTATTGTATTTAGGTATGGTGTATTTAGTAACATCTTTATCGATGGATAACGGCGATCTAGGTAAGCATATTATGGTGTCTTGTTTGTTTATACAGTGGATGTTTATAGTTTGTTGTTGTTCGATAATGAAAACTTTTTTTATTTATCTATTGTGTTCATATTATTGTTTCATACAATCGTGTGGGATTCTGATCAATTTTTTGTTGTGGTTATTGATGTTTAAAAAGATTATGGTTTTTTTTTCTTTCATCGTTGATTGTTTATATTATATGAGTTTTAATAATGATAGTATCACACTTCCATGGTGTTTTATTTGTGCATGGTATTTTATTTGTACATGGTGTTTTATTTGTACATGGTGTTTTAAGTTATACATTGGTAGTTGAATGGGGTTTTGTTGCACAAGGTGTTTATTTTCGCATGGTGTTTTTACTGTATATACCATTTATAGTGTCTTATTTCCTTTTTTGTTGTCCTTAATGTATACTTTCGTAGTTGGATGGTGTTTTTTCACATGTTTCTTTTTGCATATGGTGTTTTTTATTGTATATGATATTATTACGTCCCACATATCCATATCAACAATTATTTGTAACATCTTCATCATCTTCTAGTCACGGTTATGAGGTTTAATTTATTGTATTTGGGTATTGGATATTCATTAACTTCTTGATCGATGGATAACGACGATCCAGGTAAGCATATTATGGTGTCTTTTGTGTTGTTTATACAATGGATGTTTATGGTTTTTATAGTTTGATAATGAAATCTTTTTTTAATTATCTGTTGTATTCATATTATTGTTTATACAATCGTGTGGGATTCTGATCAATTTTCAGTTGTGGTTTTTTATGTTAAAAAGATCATGGTATTTTTTCTTTAAAGGTTGATTTTTTTTTATATCTTATATGAGTTTTAATAAGCTAGTATCATACTTCTATGGTGTTTTATTTGTACATGATGTTTTAATTTATACATTGGTAGTTGAATGGGGTTTTGTTGCACAAGGTGTTTATTTCCTCATGGTGTTTCTTTAAATGGTGTTTTCTGTATATTTGTATTGTCTTAATTTTCCAATATCTGTTAACTGAATTTAAGCAAGTTATTATTTAATCTATTTTTTGTAGGTTTTCAAACTTACCAGCCGGTTAGGCAACTACGTCTATCGCCAAACTCCGGTAAGAGGACTTTTTTTACCTGATGTGGATGAATCGCTGAAGCCGAAGGATTAGATGACATTTGATACACTAAATAATGCAATCCTTTTTTTTTTTCATCAAAAGTATGTAATGGCTGCAGGCTTTACGGCCTACAAGTCTTCTCAATACAAGCCTCATGATGTCATTAAGTCCAAATATTTCGTTTGCTCAAAGGAGGGAACAAACCTTTCAAGGTGATCGATTCATCTAAAGAAATTGACACCTCAAATAATAGTTGCAAAAAGGAAAACTATTCGACGGGTTCCTTCTATAAGGACGAGTTGTGAAGCACGTCTGTGTGTAAATTTAAACGCTTCCAAAATTTACGAGGTATGTTATGTCAAGGAGGATCATAATCACTCTTTTGTTGCTGGGGATGATAGGCATTTACTTCCCTCTAACCGAGGTACGAACTATATGCAAGAGCAAGCGGTTAACGCTTTGAGTGCGTTGAATATTGGACCTGTCAAAGCATTTAATATCATGAGGACCCTTTATGGTGGGTTTGACAAGGTTGGGGCAACGAAAACCGATTTTAAAAATTTTAAACGAGATCTAAACAGGTACATATCGGAGTTTGATGCTGAAATGATGATTAAACGGCTATTGAGAAAGAAAGAGTACAGGACAAATTATTCAATGGAGTATACAACCTTGAGGATGGTATTTTAAGGGCTTTATTTTGGGCAGATGAGGATGCCAAGAGGAATTTTTCAGTGGTTGGTGACGTTGTTTCATTTGATGCGACATATTGGCGTAACAAGTTTATTTACTAATTATATCCTGCTTTTGGATTTTTACAAAATTTTTAATTATTTGTCTTTGAGTTTTATGGTGTTTATAATGCATTTTGTTTGTTTATGTACAAAATGACGTTTGTACCATTACTAGTATCGACAACCATAATCGTAACTTTAAGGTGTTTGTGAAGCATTTGGTCGTGCCCCTCCGGTGATAGTTACCGACCAAGACTCAGCCATGAAGAAGGCTATTGAAGATACATGGTCTGAGAGTAGGCACAGGTTATGCATGTAGCATATAATGGACAAGCTTACTGATAAGGTGTTTACTTATTCGATTTATTAAGATTTTTTTTCTTTTTTCCATATGTTCTGGTCCTTAATGTTTTATATGTTGTTTAATGGTGTCTTAGGTTGGTTCTACAATATGTAATAGTACATATTTCAAAAAGAGGTTGTGTGCCATTATGTGGACCGATTCAGTCCTACCTGAGCTGTTTGAAAGCGACTAGGCTACCATACTGAACGATTTTAACCTGGTTGAGCATGATTGGCTGCAGTCAATTTATAAGATCATGGATACTTGGATACTGGCGTATTATCGCGAGGAGTACATATCTTGGCTTATGCGCACCTCATCACGCTCAGAGAGTGAGAACCATTTTTTTGGACAGTTTTGTAACCCGGAGTGTACCCTTGTAAAAGTTTTGGGGCATTTTGATTCTGCCATTGAAGCTCAAAGACACGAGCGTAGGAAGAACGATCATGACACCAGAAACACGAACGCTGACATATGGGCAGTAGACTCTGTATTTGAGGATCAAGCGACGAGTATACACACACTATATTTTTGGTGTCCAACTGGAGATAAAAATGGTCTACATAGATGTGCTATTAGAAAGTGGGAAACGATCAGTGATTTCGTTAACTTTTCGGTGAAGGACTGGGAACAACCATGCACTACTTTCTTTGAGGTATATATAAAGACTTAAATATCTAAGTTTCATTTTACATTGTTTCCTGCTTATGGTTACACATGGTGTTATGTGATGTTATCTATAAAAAAATATAGTATTTTCATTTATATGGATTATTATGGTGTTCTGTATCTTTAAAAAATTCATTTTTTTAATTTTGTCTTATAGGAATGATACGGGAGGACGACATGACTGTATACTGTACATGCAAAAGATTCGAACAGTTTGGGTTGTTGTGCTCACATATCTTTTGTGTGCTTAGGATGCTTGATGTCATGGAATTTCCACAACGTTATATATTACGACGTTGGACTAGGGAGGCTGTTCCCAATGGTGCTCTTGGTGCTATTTTAGGTATGAACGAGAGCGACGATTGTTACAATGAAGTTAACTACGTGAGATCACATACTCTACTGAGTCAATTATTAACAAGCTTGTTACCAACTTCGATGCGTTGTGCTCATTTAGGGATCATGTATTTAAGTTTTTCCAGATCGCTTACGAGGCAGTGGTTAACGCACCTCGTAAGAGTCGTCGGGAAAGGTTTGCTGAAATAGCTGGTAATACACAACCATCTACTGTAGTCGTTCGTGTCCCCGTTGGAACTAGATACAAAGGTATGGGTAAGCCTAAACGGATGAAGTCTAAACGTGAAATTGCCAGAAGCCCACTGGGGAAAAAGAGACGTCAGTGTCAAAATTGTTTTAGGTACGATCATAATAGACGTACTTGCAAACACCCTACAAGGAAAAAAAGACGCTAGTTCTGATGAAGGTAGTGAAGAAGCCGATGAAGGTGTCGAGGAGGAGCGAGGGTGGAAGAAGTGGATGAAGCCGATGAGTAAATAGACGAGGAGGAAGTAGACGAGGATGAAGGAGAGGAGGATTAGGAAGTTCTTCAAGCCATATAGACTTATGTTTTTGTTTAAAGTTATATTTTTTGTCAACTTTATACCCTTGATGAGGATTTTTTATTTTTGTGTTTGTTTTACGTATCAATGAGTTTGGCATCATTGTTTTCCAAATATACATGTACAATACGTAAACCTATATAACATCCAAGTGATGACAAAATTTTTGTATATCATAGTGTTGTAACAATGTATCTTGTTTATTTTCGAGAGTATATAACTCATAATAACCAAAACACTTAATGCTCCATCATGAGGGGGTAACCCCATCATGAGTACCCGGTTTTCATGATATGTTATTGGTGTTATATGTAACGGGTTCTGTTACATTATACAATCAGTTTCCAAATTGGTTTTACGATGCAATTTTTTTTTAAAATATACTTAATAACGTTAGAAACATGTAGTGTTGCTTGATTCCTTGATAAGTTATTTACCAGGGATTATAAAATTTAAACAGGATCTTGCTAATAAACAGTGTCCACTCAGTTAACTACATCAACATATTAGGTGTATGTTGGAAACTAAAAGCAAAAAAAGTGACCAAACGTTTGACTATTGTTTAAACCCCAAAACAAGAGCAACCAAATGCGTAGTCATGATAAAAAAGTTAAAAATTTGTAAACTGTTTGTTCTAACAGGATGAAGATGTTGTCATCCACCTATAGGTTACCATCCAACCTTTGACAAATCCTCCAGACTGCATTTTCTTCAAGGTTCACCCTGTCATCCTCATCTAAACATGCAAAATCTTTAACTTATTTCTCTACCTTTCCGCATGCGATGTTCACGTCACTAAGAAGCATTTTAAAGATATACTTCTTATGCAGATCAGCGATTTCCTTTGCTCGATTATCCAACACTTCTCCCTTGATGTTTCTTTCAGCGGAGAAACCACACCTCCACTCTTTCACACTATTCCTATACAAGCCAAAAACACGATTTTCATGACCAGGTACATTCATATGTATTTACAGGTGTTTTTTCAATATATGGAGTAACTTGTAGCTTACCATTGTATATCTCCATATGGCGCATCAGGAAAATACCACAGTCGATGTCGTTATATAGTGTTTGCCATGGGAATTCCAGTCTAACGGGTTTAGTAACCCATAGTTTTGCAGCAACTACTAGTTTTATCTGGCTAAGGAAACCACAAAACACACTTATCTGCAATAATACATTTTGTAATGTTAAATATTATAATTTTTTACACACTATACATATAGTTATGTATCTATCTAATTCAACTGTACCATCTTCTCGACAATCCCGTCATATCTTTCTTCTATCCCCCATTTCCTTCTATGTTGTCGATAATCAATATTTGGGTTGTTGACAAGTTAAAAAGAGAAGATAGTAGTGATCCCCATTCAAGATAGGTATATATACCATCTGGAAACCTTTAAACATTTTTGGTTCCGTCCCAACCAACACAGAGTTCATGTTCTCAGTCAATTTTGCTATCTGGTCCTTCTCAGACAAGTCAAATTCTTTCTTTAGCTGTGTTTAAAAAGATTGTAAAACAGTTTTAGATTTCATGGTGTGATTAAAGTCTATATAATAATCAACGAATACCATACCAGCATTCCAGCGTTGCAGAACAATTTTGGGGTTGTTCCCATTTTCCTCATCTTTTCCTCATAGTTTAAAACTACAGCCCAAACACTTATCACATTCACGTGTATTGTGACACCCGGTATCATAGACTCGAATGGCCCCCTCATTACTGTGACTTCCCCATCGTTGCTGAATAAAACATCCCTATAACCCGAAACATATTTTCTAACGAATATGAACTTGAATAAAGTTGGATTCATGAATGTATCAAAACAATGTTAACAAATAATACTATATATTAGACGGATACGTACCAGTTGTTACGTACTCCACAGAATATACACCGTGCAACTATGTCTTCAGCCTTTTCTCGCCCGTCTCTCAATGAAACTACCCGCTTGACATACGGTGACCGTAGCGTAGCCAGCAAAATGATGGTCCTTTTCGGCCTTGGTGTTTTAGCTGGCACCGCAGCTTGCCTTCCTTCAGTACGTTCTTGATCAGACCAAACATTATCCAGTCTCTTCGACAAGTTCAAGTCTTGAAGTCCTAAAACATTGAACCGTGTTTCAGGTGTCTTTTCATATGTCCCGCATCCATCGCTGTGTCTAACCTCTGCCACAAATGATGATGTTATGGGTGAAAATGGAGAATTTTTTGTGACAGACCTTCATCAATGTTCATGTTTGGAGTAGTGTTATCACCGATAAAGGTTACATTACCTTGTCCAAGATTAGCGCTTTCATGAGTTAGTCCATCATGCGCATTTGCTGCATCCATTTTTTCTCCTTCAGCTCTAACGCTTGAATGCCCCTTATCTCCATCAACATGTACAGTTTCATGTTCACCCACAACATTAAGATATTTGAACTTTATCTCATTCCATTCTAATGCTTTTTTTTTCAATAGCTCACTCTCTAGATACATAACACACGATCTGTAAGTGTGTCGTTGATCCTGCATACGCATTCTTCAAACTCTTTGAACAAATTATCCAAAAGATTGGACTTATCTTGTATCAAAATTCGGTTTAATAATAGGTCAGATAAATTCACATATAGTGTCAATTCAATTTCAAAATTTATTTACCACATCAGATTTCCATTCAAATACGGCTGGTGGCGATGGTGTGTCCCCGTGTTGTGATATCATTGGCACACAGAACTCTCCAACGGGACCTACAAATAATGCACACGTTTGGGTGTCAGTCTGTGACAGTAAGTAGTCTGCACAATGTTTGTATATACCAAGGTGCGCGTCATCATCTTCCATTTCTTTAGTGGCATCATACACATGCTTGTATTCCTTTTGAATGTCCTTTTTATTTGGTGTTGTTTTTCGCGGGCTTTTCTTTTCTGCATCCTGCTTCCTTTTTTCCCTTTATCCCTCGACCCAACCTCATAAGCTGATTTGTTTTTTCCCCACCTTTCCTTTTAGTTTCTTTTGTTGATCGTTGTGTTTCTTGTCCATCTCCGAAGCAAGCTCTTCCAACACGTCATCATCGACTAATGTAATGAGAGGTGAACTATGCGACGAAGGGACTTTTTTCTTCTCAATTGCGTATGCAATCTGACACAATGCACGACAAGATGTTTATTACATTATTATACATGTTATAGTATGAACTTATATGATTACGTGTTAATGAGTATCAACTTACCTCGAGTAACACCATTGGTCCTCTAAAAGCATCTTCATCACCATGCCATGACTTTTTCATGCGGTTGAGACATGTTACCATGTACGAACACCAGTCAAAACTTTTAATATCAACATCTGGTTTTATACATGGAACATAGCGCACATTCACTGAATTGTTACTCGTAGTTTCACCCAAGAATGAGAAGTACGGAACCAGGAAACTCAGGACGAACAACCGCCCATAATTGTCTATACCCAAGATGTAAAGCATTAGCTGCAATGGTGACAACCTCTTGCTTTTTATATCCTTAACTGATTCCTGAACTCTTGTACAACCACATCTTTCTTTTTTGTTTGCCTTTTTCTAATCAACCAACGTATTGTTTCCTCAAGCCAGCCCGAACACACGGTACACAAGGTCGGATGTAATGTTTACAAGTCGGCCGTCACTGAGATTCAACACACATGCATTAGAATAATAATTTGAAACCAACCAGTGTGCCAATGTGGTGGGGACACCTGTTACTTGAAAGCTGAAAAGTCGTCCCAAACCTAATTTCGTACACCTTTTCTCGCTGCTTCTTACTCAGACCATTTGCTAGATTTATCAAATCATCTATCGACACCTTTGGCCTAATCCTAGCACCCGTGAACGGCTTATAAGGTTGCGACCTTCCGTGAGGTCGTTGTCACACGCAAATTTAATCCCAAAACTGTTATTAGCTAGCGGCAAGTGGGTATCGAACACAAGGAATTGTGGAACTAATGTTATCAAAAGGTTGTACTTTATAACTAATTACCTAAATTGCAAGAATTTAATTTCAGATTTCGAATGATGGATTTAGACTTAACTACTAGCAATTCAAAAATTAGTTTTTTAATAGATTGATAAGGGAATGATCATCTTAGGCTTCCGGTTCAAAACGCATGGGTTCAACTTTACTAGAAAGAGTCACACAGACATGACTCGTGTTTGATTAACTATTTGTGATAAAAGGGAACAAAGTACTCGGATTATAATGCGAGGTCGTTACCCGATGATCAATTGATTAATACCCAACCCGTAAACCTTCCCGTGATATCTTGATTGTCAACGACACCAAGAACATACGAAATAGGCAATGACAAAGATATCAACCAACAAATTATAAACAATCAATCAACACCATAATAACCATAACATAGTAATTATTCTAGAAATCAAGAATTCAAACACAGTTGTTCAACAAACCTTCACCAAAGATGTCACACAAATGTCTAGCCGCTCATGTTCTCATAATCAAACATACTTCAAGTGTCTTGTTCATACAAATCGATAACACCAAGATAATTTTAGAACTTGTTAGAATCAATGAAAACTACTAAAAATCGCCCCTTTTTGCTCTATAGTTCGTCTCCAATGATTCATCATGTAAAAAGACTCTTCAAACACTCTTAAATTGGGAAGTTACAGAATTCCCGTAGCTCACCGTAAGCTAAGGTGCCCACCATAAGCTACGGTGGCCACCGTAGCTTACAGTGGTCAGCATAATATTCCCATTTTGCCCTTCTTCAATCTCTCAAATCCAAAGCCTCAATTAGCCGATTGCAATTCTCCGAAAAAGCACGTTAAGTTCCCTCGTTATGCTCTTCAGTACCTGCGAAGGCATATGCACCGTATATATCAAATCATAACAAATAAACATTTAAAGCATGGAATATTTATCATTTTAATGCACTTAGGAGTTGTCCAAAAGACCACCCGTCACATCCCCACACTTAAACGTTGCCTACCCAAGCAACCGTTTCACAACAATTTTAAACTAGCAAGTGATCATCATGTAAACCAAACACAAACAAGTTGCCCCTTATCAACTTTACCTTCATAAAACATAACACACCCCTCATTAAACTCTTCTCTCGGCAACAAAGTAGCACTAGCAAGATTGTGCTAGATCACTCAATACAAGTATGCAAATGTGCGACAATAAGCTTGGATAACAATCAAGTCTTTAACTACAAATTTTGTCTAACATGCTCGTGAATCAGAAGGACTTTTCGGGTTGTAACATGGCTATGTGTACAGGTGGGAATTGGTGGGAAATATTCATGTAGCTTGCTTAATCGACCCGATTTAGTATTACATCACATAAAATAACTAACTCTATTTGTACAACTAACTTCCTTCTTTTTTTCTTTTTTCTTTCTTCTGTTCTCTTTTTTTTTCAGGCAATATTGTATCAAGATAACAACCATTGCATTACAACTACTGAAAGAGAAAATACAAACATAACAAGAACAAGCTATCTCAACCGGGTCGATTAAAAGGTAGAATTTTTGTAGGACATAGGTTCGGGTAATAATTGAAAGGAAACAAGCTCAAATTTGACTACTAATGTCCAAACCCCCGTCCCGCTCACTACCAAGCTCATATTTATAACTTATGAGGTCCAACCCCCCAAACCCACACTCAACACACATCCAGACGAGGCTACCTAAATGCCCTCATCATATTCATAAGCATGTAAACTCAGGTTTTGACAAGCATGTATTATCCAAATTCTATTAACACAATATACACACCGCCACTCAATCAAATGAAAAACCTTAACTTCCTCAATTACATCAATGTGGCTCAATCCTCACTAAGAAAGAAAGGAATAGAATTGGATACCGATGTGTCATGCATAATCTGGTAGTACCTTCAAACTTTGGCAACTGTTTAGTTCCATTCACAAAAATTTTTCAAAATCCCAAAATTTCCCCATCCCTACTTGGGATACATTGTCCCCAATGTATGGTTTTAGAGGAATTATCACTCTAGTTATCTCCAAAAATCACCTTTCGATCAAACACTCAAATCCCAATATTTCTTTTTTTTATATCAAAACTCAACCACAAACACCAACCCAACATAACTATCAACCATGCTACACCCCCGACCTTCCCAACCATAAACACAACGCAACAAAATAAAGCTACACTACTGTACAAAGTAAGAACAGAACCTGATCAATAGTAACACGACTGCGGAGGTCCGAAGATGGAAGTCATCATCTCCGAAAATTCATTGAATGCAAATGCGCCACTTCCTCCTTCTTCTTGTTGCTGCCCGGAGCTCTGCTGCTGCTGCTGCCCATGACGAGGATCCACCCACTAAGAATGATGCATCGGAGGTGTTGGGTAAGAGATACTACCGTCATAAGGTGGCAAGGTTGAGTAATCAACTGGCGGTGGGTCTACAACCACCGGGCGCCCTGCATGCCAATCATCATGCATCCTACGATTCTGAGCGTCCAAATATCGATTATTGATTTCTTGCTCGAAGGCGTAAGCATGAGTATGGTTCCACGATCCTTGTCTATCAAAATTGTGCCTCAATGCATGTTCCATGCTTGCACCCATGAATGTCTGATGATCAAAAAACATCTGCTCAGCTCCACTCCAGCTATCGAATACAGAAGGCCTTTGAGTTTTGATTATTTCTTGCATGGTTCCTTCGTGAGCCTAATTCGGCTCATATGGATATCTCGAAAAGTCAAAGAACCCTCCGGTTGGAATACTACGTGACCCCCTACTCAACATTCATTGGGGCCACCTGTGGATCATCCATGTAGTCCTCATCCCCACTTGGACCTTCTTCCTCACTTTCTGGCTCATCTTCTTCACCCGGTCGAAGCGGCCGCGCGTCAGCCTTCAGAACTCTCCAACGCTGACCCTCACTCTTCAGTTTATGATATCTCTCAGACTTAGTATATTTCCACCCAACTCCTAACTGTCTGATATCAAATGGCTTAAATTTCTTATAAGATCATCTGCATCATTCGCCCCATACATCTTCAATAAAGCAGTGATGAGACGGCAATGCGGAATGATTTTCCGCTGATCGCTATTCCTACTGATCCATACATTATTCATAACCAGAAACCGGAACGGAAACATGGGACCCCTAGTAACAAAGTATAAAGAACCTGCACTTCCGGTCGTCGAACTTCTGTTTTGTCACCCCGCCTCCGGGATAACATTTTGCATGCAAATGGCTAACATTAACTTCCCCTCAATCCTTAGATTCTTCCGATATAGTTTCCCATGCGTAGTACCCGATAAGAACAAGTAATCCAACATGGTATTCTAACGCGGATGCTTTTCGGGCTCGAAATAAAGGTCTTCCAATCTGGGAAGCATATACTGATTAACTGGTTTACTATCAAATTTCGCAACCCGTCTCAAAGAATCAAAGGACATCTCTACCTCGATGCCATTCACAGTGCCAATTAATCTCATCTTCGACGCACCACCCTTGTGTGAAGGGCATCCACTCTTGAATTTGAGTATCGTATAGATTGGTGCCTTCATAATCATAACACTTCAGGGTTGCCTCCTATCCTAAAGCCCGGAATTTGTCCGTAGTCCCAAACGGACCAAAATCAACCTCCCTAACCTCCTTCTCACAAATGAATGCCTCCTTTCTTTGCGCCAATCGTTAATCTGATCATTAAATAGTTCAGCCTGCCACTCTTCTGGTTGATCATGTAATGGACCGGATGTCCATCGTGGCTTTGGCCCTCTATCGGGCACATCTTCTTCTATGTCCTCTTCACTACCACCTTGCATTACTAACCATCTTTTTCTTGGAGCTGGGTTACTTGAAGAACCCACCTTTTCCTTACCCTTACGCCCCATTATAATCCTGCAAGGCATAAACATGAAGAACACATATTATTCATCTTCTCAAACACCCACATTATCCCCACACTTGCTTATTACTATGATCCTGGAAACTAGACAAAATTTGAAGTTCATCATATGCATAGATTTGAACAACATTATCCTAAATTAGAAAAATTTTGCTCAAAAATCACATCCTTATCACCTAGCTAGCTTCCATGACCATAATCATTCAAAACTCAATCAAGTTCATCTCAAAATCATCAAATCCTACAATGCAATAATAATAATGTAAGAAATTGCATACCTTGGCCTTGTAGAAAAAGGAAATCCCTAGAAACTTCATATTCTCAAAAACCCACAAAACCCTAGAAATTTCGGATCAAAAAGTTCCCAACTTGATCCCCCAAACAATGGATTTGATCAAATGCAAGCACACAATCGAAATTCTTGCGAAATTTTAGCCAAAATAGACCCAAAAATCACTTGATTTGGTGAAAAATTGAGGGAATTGTGTAGGTGGAAGTGGGTGTTCTTGAGGGTTAATGAAGGAGAAGAAGAGTGAAAGTTGTGACTAAAAATTGTGCAGAAAATGGTTGGTATGGAAGAATTCTCGTGTTAAAAAGCTGTTTTGCGGAGCGCTTTACGCCCAGCGGCTGCCGTAGCTTACGCTGGGGACCGTAAGCTACGGTGGCCAAGACTTTAAAAAGGGACCGTAAGGTAGGCCCTTGACACCGTAATGAGATTTTTAGCCACCGTAGCTTACGGTGGGGACCGTAAGCTATGGTGGGTACTGGGCATTCTCGAATTTTTTTTAATAAAACTAACAAAACCCAATTTACCTATTTTAATCTACCACCCCCTTGAAAAATCTGTGTTGTCCTCAACACTGTGTATGAGAAGTTTCGGATAACTTCCCCACACTGGTTTCAAACACAAACCAACAAGTACGGATAAAGACGCGAAACAAACTAAACAACAACAAAGTATTTTACAATACCAAACCTAGGCCTTTTGTATTAATTCTCATCCAAGGGCCGTAAGATGTAGCCCACTTTGTCAAGTTCAAGATGCTTGATATCATTCCCCTCCAAGTACGGTTTGAGCCGATGCCCATTCACCGTTAGCTTCTTGTTTGTCCGCTTATCCATGATATGGGCCCATCCACTTGCTTTTTAATTTGCACGTGAACATCTTCAACCTTGGATTGAACAACCATACCTTTTGACCCGTTTCAAAAATTCGCTTCTGAATCTTTGCATCATGAACCTTCTTGAGTTTATCCTTGTATGCAGCTGCACACTCATATGCTTCATCTCGAATTTCTTGATCTCACTCAATTGAAGTTTTCGGATCTTCCCCGCTTCATCATAATCAGCGTTTACCGTCTTAATGGCCCAATGTGCCCTATGCGCCAACTCCATTGGTAAATGGCACCCCTTCCCAAACACCATCCGATAAGGAGTTGTACCAATAGGAGTCTTGTAGGCCGTGCGGTATGCCCACAATGCATCATCCAATTTACTTGACCAATCCTTTCTGTTTGTTTGCACCGTTTTCATTAGAATTTCTTTGATCTGACGGTTAGACACTTCGACCTGTCCACTAGTTTGTGGATGATATGTGTGGCAACTCGGTGGTTCACATTATATCTCTTCAATAATTTGCCAAAATTAAAATTCTTGAAATGCGAACCGCCATCACTGATTATAACACGTGGAATTCCAAAACGAGCAAAAATATTCAATTGCACAAACTTACATACAACTGAATGATCGTTAGTCCGCGTCGGTATGGCTTCAATCCACTTCGAAACATAGTCCACGGCCACCAATATATATAAAAACCCAATTTGAACTTGGAAACGGCCCCATGAAGTCTATTCCTCACACATCAAAGATTTCTACTACCAAGATAGGTTGAATAGGCATTTTGTCCCTCTTTGAAATACTCCCTAACTTCTGGCAATTCAGACAATTCCGGCAAACTCACATGCATCTTTAAAAATTGTGGGCCAACAGATCCCGCATGTGAGCACCCGGTACCCCGTCTTATGACCGCTAAAGTGTCCCCCACAAGCGGAGGAGTGAGCATGGGTTAAGATTTCAGCCACTTCCGATTCCGGAACACACCTTCTAATTACTAGATCAAGCCCAATTTTGAACAAGTCCGGTTCATCCCAAATATATTGTTTAACTTGTACCATGAACAGTTGCTATCTTCTCTTTGTCCAATGTACGGGAATAGCACCCGTGGCCAAATAGTTTACGTAATATACGTACCACGGAGCCATAGAAGTAGAGACAGCGAGCAACTATTCATCCGGAAATCGTTCATTAATCTCACTTAGATCATCAGCCCCTTCAGCTAGAATCCGAGACAAGTGGTCCGCTACCACATTTTCACTTCCCTTTTTGTCTCGAATTTCAAAGTCGAATTCTTGCAACAGAAGTACCCATCAAATCAACCGAGGTTTAGCATCCTTCTTTTCCATTAAATACCGCACCGCGCTATGATCAGAATAAACCACCACTTTGCTCCCGCAAATATATGACTGGAACTTGTCCAAGGCATACACCACCGCTAATAATTCTTTCTCTGTTGTAGTGTAATTCAGTTGCGCCTCGGACAGGGTTTTACTTGCATAATAGATCGCCACCGGTTTCTTATCAACCCTTTGCCCCAAAACCTCACCAATAGTTGTATCACTGGCGTCGCACATGATTTCAAACGGTTTTGACCAATCCGGTGGCTGCAAGATAGGGGCCTTCACCAACTGTTCCTTCAAAACATTAAAGGCTTGCAAACATTCATCAGTAAAATCAAATGGACATCTTTCAATAATAAATTACATAAGGGTTTAGTAATTACACTAAATCCCTTAATGAATCTTCTATAAAAACCAGCATGTCCCAAGAATGACCTTACCCCTTTAACATTTTTAGGAGGAGGTAGCGATAAAATTACACGAATTTTTGCTTTGTCTACCTCCATCCCTTTTTCGGACACAACATGGCCCAACACAATACCTTCATGAACCATGAAATGACTCTTATCCCAACTCAACACCAAGTTTTTCTCGACACATCTTTTTAAAACTTTTTCTAATTCGTCGAGACATGACTCAAAACTTGTGCCGAAAATGGAGAAATCATCCATGAACACTTCAAGCGACTCTCCAACCATGTCCAAGAAAGGTTGCCGGAGTGTTGCACAAGCCAAATGGCATTCGCCTAAAGGCAAAAGTACCATAAGGACAAGTAAAGGTGGTTTTGTGTTGGTCATCAGGGTGAATTGCAATTTGGTTGTATCTTGAATACCCATCCAAAAAACAGTAGTATTTTTGACCCGAAAGTTTTTCAATTATTTGGTTAATAAAAGGTAATGGGAAATGGTCCTTAGAGGTTGCGGTATTCAATTTCCTATAATCGATACAAACACGCCACCTGGTGACCGGTCGGGTGGCGATTTGTTCACCATTTTCATCTTTAACAGCTTGAATACCGGCCTTTTGGCACTACTTGGGTAGGGCTTACCCAAGAACTATCGGATATAGGATAGATAATACCTGCATCCAACCATTTGATTACCTCCTTTTTCACTACCTCGCGCAAATTCGGATTCAACCTTCTTTGTGCTTTCCTCGATGGCTTGGCCTCATCATTTGTAATTATCTTATGCATAACAAGAGATGGGCTAATTCCCTTCAAATCAGCAGTCCATCCTATGGCCGCTCGATTCGCCTTGAGCACTCTTAACAATTCCTTCTCTTGAGCCACCTCTAAATTAGAGGCAATAATTACCTGTAATGTGCCATTATCCCCTAGAAATGCGTATTTTAGGTGACTCCGCAACTCCTTCAACTCCAACATTGGGGCCTCTTCTAAAGATGGTTTTTTTCCCGAATTGATTTCCGCCGGTAAACTCTCGAACTGATGAGTCCACGGCGTTCGCCCCTCTTTCATTGCCATTGTATCTTGTTTCTCCTCCTCCACCCGCAAATCATTAGCGTGTACCTGTTCAAACACATCACAAACACAAACACAAGTATCCTCTTCCGCATATTCATGTGGGTCGCATCCATCCACCACATCTGCCATGAAACACTCGTCAACACCAACAGAATTAGATGTGTTAGTAAAAACATTTAAACGCATTTTTCTGTTGCCGAACGTCATGTCAACCGTACGAAGTCGACAATCAGCATGAGCGGTGCTTAAGAATGGCCGGCCCAAGATAACACTCTATTGTTGTGTTGGGTCAGTGGACGAGTAGTCAAGTACCAAAAAGTCTACCGGGTAGTAGTACTCATCGACTTTTACAATTACATCTTGGACCATCCCTCGGGGTAGTTTGTGAGACAAATCGGCTAAAACGACCGTCGTCTCAACCCGAGCCAATGGACCAAAATCATATTGGTCATATAACCCACCCTGTAGTATACTTACCCCAGCTCCAAAATCTAGCAACGCTTTTGACATTGGAAAGTTTCCAACTTGAATATTGATTAAAGGCGTTACCGGATCTTGGAGCTTCGGAGGAAGAATTTCATTAAGCACCGCACTAACCTGTCCGGTCAGATCTACTCGCTTAGGTAACTTCTTTTTTTGTTGTATCTTTTGATTGCATAATTCTTTTAAGAATTTTGTGTAGGCGGGTACTTGCTTTAGAGCATCAAGCAATGGAAGGTTCACTTTCACTTGTTTAAATACATCTAAGAGTTCTTCCTTTTGAGGACCCCTTGTTGAAATAAAATTTTTCTTTCCGGGGTCAACTAAAGCGAAAGGACATGGGACTTGACTCGGTCCCCCTTCCTTCTTTGGTTCATTTAATAATTCACCCAACCCCGGTTTATTAGTTACATTTTCAACAATAGGGTCCCTTGACACATTTGGTGACGGGACATCCTCCTCATCACTCTCATTACTCGTAATATCCTCAACCACCCCTTCAACCAAAACCGAGTCTAAATTTGCTTTAAATTCTTTACCGCTTGTAAAACACTTACATGGTTGATGTTAATGTTACGTGAAGTATTGTGAGAGGGATTTACCTTTGTGTCACTCGGAAGTTGACCCTTACCTTTTTTAAGCTATGCTACCTCCGATGCAAGTTGACCCATTTGTGTGGTGAGTGCTTTAATACTTTTGTCACGGACTTCATCCTTTTGTAAACGAGCTTCATCGAGTTGATTTCTCCGTTGCATGTCTTGTTGCATCATGCGGAGCATATCCATCACTTCATTACCGCTCGATGAATTTTGACCCATATTTCCACCTTAGTCACCCCCTTGTTGACTTTGGCCTTGATACCCTTGGTTATTTCCGCCCCTAAAGTTCCCTTGGTTATATTGTGGGCGAGGAGCAAAACTTCGTTGAGTTTTTTGGAAATTAGGGTTGGCTTGATTCACCGGGTTCCCATAGCGGAAATTCGGATGATTCCGTAGCCCAGGGTGGTATGTGTTTGAATTCATGTTGAAGTTTCGACCACCCCCTCCAATTGCATTCACCTCCTCGACTTGATCTGCATTTACTCCCACCAAGCATACCTCTACTGCATGACCAAGTTCATTACAATTAGTACAAACATTATATACCTGGTTTGATGCTTGTGCTTCTCCATCCTCCACCGCATACACTTGAGGCCTTGTGTTTACGTGTCTAGCTCGCCTCGACGATTGTGCTTTCCTTTTTGATGTGACCGCCATTTGTTCTAAAAATGCCCAATCGTCTTGTTCAAAATTAGCACCGAATGTACCATTCGTGATAGACATTAAATCCCGAGCATCCTCCAAGCTCAAACCTTCATGAAATGCATTTAATAACTCCCACAACGCTATACCATGATGAGGACAATTCTTCAACATCATGTTGAATCTTTCGAATGTCTCATGAAACATCTCACTTGGCTGTTGTTGGAAACTCCTTAATCCGCCTCGCTTCATTTGTCTTTTGGGCTGAAAAGAAATCCTCGAGAAATCGTTGTTGCATGTCGGCCCAAGTATAGATAGACGCGGACGGTAAAGTATGAAACCACCTCTTCGCTTTGTCCTCCAACGAAAATTGAAACAACACCAATTTAACATCATCCACTGAGAATACTTGCCCCCTAATAGTGTTGCAAATGGAATCATAAGTTTCCAAATGGAAGTACGGTTCCTCCGTTGCTAGACCCTTGTACTTCGGCAAACTTTGCAATGCAATCGTCCTTACCTCAAATGTCCTCCCATCCGGGCGTTGAGGTATCACTACCGGAGAAGGATTATTAGTAATAACCGGACGAAAATGCGCTTCAACCCCCTGCACTACCTCTCGATGATGTCGACACGGGGCACCCAACAGTACTCCTGGTCGGCCCACTGGACCTTGTCTTAACCCTTGAGGTACAAAATGTTGTTGAGGTGGAAGTTGATGCATCGGCCTTTGGAATTGCGGTTGTTGATGTTGAACCTGTAGTTGTTGTAGAGGCATTGGTTGTTGAAATGGTGGACCTTGAGGACGAACTTGTTGCACCCCCGTAGGTTGCCTTTGTGGATACCCCATTCCTCCTTGCGGTCCCAAGTTACCTCCTTCACCCCCATAATAGTAACCTTCATCTTCATAACCTCCGAATTCCTCTTCATAACCATCATCATACCCGTCTCCTCCTACACCCGATGTTTGCACGAACTGCGAAGAAGAATTATGGGGACCCGGTTTCTTTGATGGTTGAAATGTAGGTGAAGTATGAATAATGGTGGAGCTAGGTAAAGGTTGATTTGGTAAAGGGTATTGGGTGGATGAGGATTGACCGGATGTGGGAAAGAAAGATGAGAATGGTTGTACTAATGATGCGGCGTTAGATGGGTCAACTTCATGTGTTGAAGTTGGGTGAGTGGTGGAATTTGGTGGAGGTGTAGATGGTGAGGTTTGATTGTGGTGGTAGGCAATTGTTCCATGGTATTGAGTGGTGGAATAGGTGTGGATTGTGTTGTTGGGGAACCACTAATCTTATTCTCTCGTAACAAAACCTGATTGCATCGTAGAGTTCGCTCAATCTCCGGATCAAATGCCAATGGTGATAGCTTGTTAGATCCTATAGTATGCATACACCTGTAAGAACCTGCACACTAACACAACCAGCGCAAACTCGGAAAAATAACAAACTATACTAACACAAAATAACACACGTTGCACACCATTCCTCGGCAACGGCGCCAAAATTTGACGTGAGGTCGTTGTCACACGCAAATTTAATCCCAAAACTGCTATTAGCTAGCGGCAAGTGGGTATCGAACACAAGGAATTGTGGAACTAGTGTTATCAAAAGGTTGTACTATTATAACTAATTACCTAAGTTGCAAGAATTTAATTTCAGATTTCGAATGCTGGATTTAGACTTAACTACTAGCAATTCAAAAATTGGTTTTTTAACTGATTGATAAGGGAATGATCATCTTGGGCTTCCGGTTCAAAACGCATGTGTTCAACTTTACTAGAAAGAGTCACATAGACATGACTCGTGTTTGATTAACTACTTGTGATAAAAGGGAACAAAGTACTCGGATTATAATGCGAGGTCGTTACCCGATGATCAATTGATTAATACCCAACCCGTAAACCTTCCCGTGATATCTTGATTGTCAACGACACCAAGAACATACGAAATAGGCAATGACAAAGATATCAACCAACAAATTACAAACAATCAATCAACACCATAATAACCATAACATAGTAATTATTCTAGAAATCAAGAATTCAAACACAGTTGTTCAACAAACCTTCACCCAAGATGATCACACAAATGTCTAGCCGCTCATGTTCTCACAATCAAACATACTTCAAGTGTCTTGTTCATACGAATCTATAACACCAAAAAATGTTTAGAACTTGTTAGAATCAATGGAAAACTTCTAAAAATCGCTCCTTTTTGCTCTGCAGTTCGTCTCCAATGATTCATCATGTGAAAAGACTCTTCGAACACTCTTAAATTGCGCAGTTACAGAATTCCCGTAGCTCACCACTGTAACATCCGTCGAAAAACGGGTTTTCACAACCCGCTTCGTTTATTAATCGAACAATCAGTTTTAAATTTTTGTTGTTTATTTATGATTAATTTTAATTTTATACAATACATAATTAATAAACAAATTAGGATTTAAAAGCAAAAATTGTTAAAAAGTGAAAATAAGAGAATTAAAAATGAAACAAGGCTGCCGGGATTCGAACCCGGGTCAGCCAATGACTTAACTCCCACTCATCCAACCACTCCGCCACTTGTGTTATTTGATAACATATCAAAACAATTAATTCAAATAACAAAACACAGAAATCAAATTCAGTCATTAACGCGCCCATTTCACAGTCGCCGGAAATCCCGACGACTTCGCCAATAATTGACGGTTTCTATGATTTAATGGAAGAATTAATCCTAACATCGGTTATAACCGATGTCTGAACCCGCGACATCAGTCGTAACCGTCGGAGAACAGCTGACCATGAATCAAGACTGAAATCAGACCCAATGCGTCTCGATTCTTCCCTATAAATACACCCACAAGTCTCTGGTAGTCTTTTCCCTCAAAATCGCACCTTTTCTCGAAGCAATTTCACTCGCCGGAAATATCCTGCCATCATCGGACTTTCGCCGGAAAACCGAGACTCACCTCAACACGGTAAATACCTCGACTCTTTCTGTTTCAATCCGTTGTTAGACTGTTACTAACTTCAATCCAACAATCAGAATCAATCCCAGACGACGTAGCCGGAATATTCAGCTCTCGCAGGAAAACCTCTAAAATTTCTAATCTCACGCTGTGAATCAGTATAATCATTCGAACTTCTATTAATCCTTGTTTAGTACCCCACTTTCATAACTAATCAAACAAAACTGATAATTGATTCAAGCAGAAAGAATACACAAATCAGAGCTGACGTTCATTGCCGGAATTCTGAAGAAATACAATCGATCGGTACATTTGTTTCCTGAGTTCATTTTATTCATCACATTTCAACCAGTAATATGCTCGATGAACGACCCAATCAAGAACAGTTGAAAAATCGTCGACTGAGTCTTTGAGCGAAGAAGACGAAGTCGACTGTGTATTATAAGATTAATTAAAACCAGATTAATAAACGGGTTAGACACACAGTCCAGCGGTGGACTGTGTCAAATAATAAGAACACGTCTCGAATTCGATCCCTGCCCAACCTCACTCCTTTAAACAAAAATGCTCTTTTTAACCGAACCGGGATAACTCACAGAATCATGTTAAGTATAATAAAAACTGGAATATTAACCAGGTTAGACACACAGTCCACGGTGGATTGTGTGCAACACTAACTCGCACGTCCCGGGTTCGAGACTGGTTAACGGCACCGGTTCAATGCAATTAAAATCCTTTTTAAAAATAAATGATTTCCGGATTAAGTTAAATAGTATATAAATATAATTAAAAACAGAAATATTTCGGGTTAGACACGTAGCTCAGTTGGTAGAGCTGCGTGCACGCGTACGAGAGGTCCCAGGTTCGAGTCTCACCCAGCGCACATATATAAGCGACCGGACCGGTCAACGGTACGTCAACGGTCAAAAGTCAACATTTTTTTTATTTTTATTTATTTATTTAATTTAAAAATCAATTAAAAATACTTAAAAATAACGTTTTTAAAGTTAGAAAATAGCCTTAAACTCACAAAAATATACCCAAAGATCCTATTAAAATTGTTAATAAAATCCACTTACTTACCGTACCTTTTCGTTATTAACTAGGTTAGTTATTCCTCGTCGATCAATCCTCTAAATTCGTGCGCAATCAACATCATTCACCGAACGCACCCAAGGAGAGTGAATCTCTACAAATTCCCCGTTTAAATCACATTTTGGGGTGTATCATTGTGTCGTTATTATTTATTTAAATTAAACACTTGTGCATTTATCATATTCATGATCAAATGTGTTGCCAATATATATCAATTGTTTGTGTGGTAAATGTTTAGATTAAAGTTATCATTTCAGTACATACATTATCATAGGCCGCCGCTCCCCATTACCTATGAGCGTGAGCTGTTCCCCATTACCTATGAGCGTGAACGAGGCGTTGCCAACATAAGATCGGCTCCGTTTGATTGAGCCTTGATCTCACATACATCATCATAGGCCGTCCGTTCCCCATTACCTATGAGCGCGAACGAGATGTTGCCAACATATACATGGTCATTTATATCATTACTCATGTGAGTTGTTTGTGATTGTTTGTTTACATTCGTTTGCTCATGTATGATTATTGCACAATTTTCCATAATATTTACAATAAGGAACCAATAACAAATGTTTTTTTACAAGGTTCACTCGCCAACTTTTGTTGACCCAAAATTCCCCATTTTTACACATGATACAGGTGATCAAGTTGAAGCAAGAAACATATAGGGCGGCCTAGAAGAATAAACCAGTTTAGATTTTGGATTGTTTTAGTTAATTTTTCCTTTCCTTGTATTGTATGAATTTGACTTGGAACTTTGAGATGTAATTTGAATTTAATAAATATGAAACATATTAGTAAACATCATGAGCTTTGGTGATAACCCAATTATGCCCCGACTCTTATTCCGCTGCGGGTCGGGGTGTTACAGATTGGTATCAGAGGCATGACTATAGGGATATAGGATAGGTTATTAGACCCTTAGAGCCATACTATAGTTGATTATAATTTTTAAATTGTTTGTGTGTTACATGCAAAATTCATGATGTTTATATGCTTTATGTTTATTGTTACAATCAATGTTTTGCAAGCATGTTCATAAGCACATATTATTATACAATGCCTATCATGAATCATATTCTCATAACATATCATATTCATGGGAGCACACACCTCACAATTCATATGATTTTTACAACGATTTTCGTATTTTCAAATCACATCAAAGTGAGTTCTCATGACGGGCATGTAGTAACTGGAAGGGTAAAAGTACGGTAGTCGGAACGTCCTGTCTAGGCTTGGCATTCGTATAAATCCAAAATAAAGGACCAGTTTGCCTACCTGGGGACTAACGATGAGAGTACGAAGGACCTATTAGGCCAAAGCATGCTATACCAAACGTCGTGTGAGCTAACACCACTTTGAGTTGTCATTGTGTCTACACCTGGACACCCTCCGACCATACGTCTCGCAAACATATTTTATGGTCCGTTATATTGGAGTTATACGAATGCCAGCAAGCCTAGACAGGACGTTCCGGCTACCGGTACTTTTACCCTTCCAGTTACTACATGCCCGTCATGAGAACTCACTTTGATGTGATTTGAAAATACGAAAAATCGTTGTAAAAATCATATGACACCTAAACACTCCTTAAACTCACCATATTCCTATGTATATTCCTGTAGATGTCGGCTAGGCAGCTACGTGGAGGACGAAAGTCAGGAAGGTCAAACGAACGCTTGGCCACTCAAATTGCAAAACAAATGGCCGCGGTGCTTCCTGATATTGTAATACAAGTCCAACAAGCTCTCACCGCAAATCCTATCAACCCACCCAATCAAGAGGATCAAAACATCGACAACCCTTCCTCCAAGAAGTGCTCCTACAAACACTTCAAGTCTTGCGATCCCCCAAAGTATGAAGGGACTGAAGGTGTCACCGCTCTCCTTCACTGGTTTGAGGAAATGGAAAACACCTTCCTCAATTGCGATTGTCCGAGGATCCCAAGGTACATTACGCAACCGGGAGACTATTTGGGGTAGCCCTGACCTGGTGGAACACCGAGAAGGGTAAAAGAGGAGTTGAAGACGCTATGGCCTTAACGTGGGAAGAGTTAAGGGAAATAATGACAAAACGCTTCTGCCCAAGAAGCGAACTCAAGAAGTTGGAAGACGAATTCCACTCACTGAAGCAAAAGGAAGGAGACCATACTTCCTACAACAAAAGATTTCTTGAGCTGAACCAGATGGTTCCTAACTTGTTCACCCCAGTGTACCGCTTGGTTGAACACTACATTCGAGGCCTCCCCTCGAAATTCAAGACTCAGTCCTCAGCACTTCGCCTGCAACTCTCGAAGCTGCTATGGAATTAGCCACCGAACTTACCGAGAACCGCATCAGAAATGGTAAATTCAAGGAGGAGAAAAAGAAATCCCCCGTTGAGGGCCAAACTTCAAACCATTCCACCTCCTCCTCAAAGTTTTCAAACAAGAGGAAACGAAGTACTAGAAATTTTGCTGTTACCCAAACCAATTTCCCTATCCCTGCTGCACCCATCACTCAAGTTGCCCCTTCACCAGCACCATACAAAAGGCCATACTCCGGCCCCTACCCAAAATGCACCCGTTGCCAATACCATCACTCCCCTGAACACCCCTGTCAATATTGCACCAGCTGCGGCCGTGCAGGTCACACCATCCAAACCTGCCGCTCGCTGCAGCGAATGAGCCGCAACCAAACCGCAACCCAAACCCACCATCAAATAATGGGTCAAGCCCAACAACCCCTACTACTACTACCACCTACACAACATACGGCCCAAACCTACTACCAACCCAACTACCCCATGATGCAACCCATGCGGGCTTGCTACAATTGTGGAGACCCAAACCACTTTAGAAACACTTGCCCACATTTGGTGAACATTATACATGCTCAAGCTCAAGCAAATCCGGTGAACCAAGCTAACTAAGCTCCTCCACCTGCTAGAGGAAGAGCTTTTAACATCAACGCCAACCAAGCTAGGGCCGACAACAACGTGGTTAACGATACGTTTCTCATCAATGGTAGTTATGCATCCATGTTATTTGATACTAGCGCGGATAAGAGTTTTGTGTCCTTAGAATTTGAACCCATCCTCAACCAAACTCGTGATAAACTTATGGAATCCATAACGGTGGAAGTTGCTGACGGAAAACCGGTCTCATTAAACTCCATTATCGAAACTGTACTCTTACTCTAAACGATCACGATTTTCCTGTTGACCTCATTCCTATGAAGTTGGGAAGTTTTGACATTATAATCGGCATGGACTGGCTCAGCCAACATCATGCTGAAGTGGTATGTCGCGAAAAGTTCATTCGCATTCCTCTTGCAGCCGGTCAAACCCTACGAATCTTTGGAGAAACCCCTTCGAAAGGACTCAAACTGATGTCCTGTCTTCAAGCCCGAAAATATCTCCGCAAGAATTAGTAGCATTTCTAACTCACGTTGTCAAGAAGGGAAGCAAAGAGAAGAAACTCGAAGATATACCCGTAGTGAAAGAATTCCCGCAAGTCTTTCCCGACGACATCTCAGGACTTCCTCCCAAGAGAGAAGTCGAATTCCGCATTGATCTTATACCTGACGCTACACCGTCGCGAAATCTCCTTATAGGTTAGCCCCATCCGAAATGCAAGAGCTGCCAGTCAATTACAAGAACTGACCGACAAAGGATTCATACGTCCTAGCTCATCGCCTTGGGGTGCACCTGTTCTGTTTGTAAAGAAGAAAGATGGAACGTTTCTCATGTGTATCGATTACAGAGAACTCAACAAATTAACGGTCAAGAACCGCTATCTATTACCTCGCATCGATGATCTTCTAGACCAACTCCAGGGTGCCACTTGTTTTTCAAAGATCGACCTTCGTTCCGGCTATCATCAACTCAGAGTACATGAAGAAGACGTCCCAAAGACCGCCTTCCAAATCGTTATGGTCACTATGAATTCATGGTCATGCCATTTGGTCTAACCAACGCTCCAGCCGTCTTCATGGATCTAATGAACAGAGTTTGCAAACCCTATCTCGATCGCTTTGTTATAGTCTTCAGCGACGATATTCTCATTTACTCAAAGTTAAGACTGATCATGAACGACACCTTCAACTCATCCTCACGCTCTTAAAAACCGAAAAGCTCTACGCTAAGTTCTCCAAATGCGAATTCTGGTTAAAAGAAGTGCAATTCCTTGGACATGTCGTCAATGATAAGGGAATACATGTCGACCCCTCAAAGATCAAAGCAGTGCAAGAATGGCAAGCGCCACGTACACCAACCGAAGTAAGATCTTTCCTTGGTTTGGCTGGTTACTATCGCCGTTTCATATCAAATTTCTCTCGTATCGCTGTACCACTCACGGCTTTGACACATAAAGGAAAACCCTTCATATGGGGACCTAAACAAGAAGAAGCCGTCCAAACCCTTAAGCAAAAGCTTTGTGACGCACCTATCCTCACACTCCCCGAAGGTTGCGATGACTTTGTAGTATATTGCGACGTATCAGGGCAAGGACTAGGCTGTGTATTAATGCAAAGGGGAAAAGTGATAGCCTATGCTTCTAGGCAACTCAAAACTCATGAGAAGAACTACACTACCCACGACCTAGAACTTGGAGCCGTTGTGTTCGCTCTTAAGATATGGAGACACTACCTCTATGGTACCAAGTGTGAAATTTACACTGACCACAAGAGCCTCCAACATATATTTAACCAAAAGGAGTTGAATATGAGGCAACGAAGATGGGTCGAACTTCTTAATGACTACGACTGTGAAATTCGGTATCATCCTGGCAAAGCAAATGTGGTGGCCGATGCACTCAGTCGAAAGGGTTATGCGAACTCCATTCGTCTTCTATGTTCGCAAATCATAACCAACATTAAAGATCAAATCCGAGAAGCTCAACATGTTTCCATAACAGAATACGACATACGAAATGAGTTATCTTGTGGAGCAGAACTTAAACTCGAAACAAAATCTGACGGCATTCTGTATTATCTAGATCGCATATGGATTCCCGATCACAATAACCTTCGCGATACCCTTATGAAAGAGGCGCACAAAACACGATACTCTGTACACCCAGGAGCCGACAAGATGTATCAAGACCTTCGATACACCTACTGGTGGCCTGGCATGAAAAAGGATATTGCTGTTTTTGTTTCCAAGTGCCTTACCTGTTCTAAAGTGAAAGCTGAACATCAAAGACCTTCAGGACTTCTAGTCCAACCTGAAATACCTGTATGGAAGTGGGAAAACATAACCATGGACTTCATTACCAGGTTACCTCGCACTTCTGGTGGCTATGACACTATATGGGTAATCATTGATCGTCTTACAAAATCAGCCCACTTCATTCCGATTCGCGAGGACTTCAAGAATGAGAAGTTAGCTCGTATCTACATCAGCGAAATCGTAAGCCGGCATGGTGTACCGTTAAGCATTATTTCAGATCGTGATGGTCGTTTCACTTCACGAACATGGCAAGCCGTACAAGCCGCTTTGGGTACACGATGTCACACCCCGACCCGCAGCGGAAAAGGTGATCGGGGCATGATTGGGTTATCATCAAAGCTCATGACATTTATTTTAACGTTTCATATTCATTAATACAATTTAATGGAAATTTACAATAAATATTACAACATGTTCTAACTATCAATCTAAGCTTCTTTGTTCTCTTCTAAGGCATTTCCTATGTTTTCCTTGCTTCAACCTGTTCACCTGTATCATGTGTAAAAGGGTTTTTGGATCAACAAAAAGTTGGCGAGTGAATCCTATGGAAAACATTTGAACAAGTTTATTTAATTGATTATGAAATGAGTGCACAACCACACATGAGTAAAAATAGATGTAAACTTACTCAACAATCATTAGATATTAAATAAAGCACACATGAACAATAATGGGACGTTTAGAGGCACGCGTTGCTCAACTCGTCTCTCACGAGGAATTGATGGGCCTAATGAATGAATTTCATAAACATGATAATAAGAAAGACATAACTACAAACAATATAAACTCAATGATACACACATGAACAATAATGGATTGGTTTTGAGGCACGCGTTGCTCACTCGTCTCCCACGAGGAACTGATGGGCTTAATGAATGATTTCATATAATTTGACAAAATGAAATACGTAATCACAACAATATAAACAATCTAAGTTTAGATCACGATATGGTATGGCACAAGTTTAAATAAACGAGTTAATTATTTTGTGACACATGACACACCCCAAAACGTGTAATTAAAAAGGGGAGTTGTAAGATTCACTCACAGTGGGTGCGTTCGGTTGATGATGTTGAATGCACGCGAAGTGGTTTTAACCACGAGTGAAATTAACCTAGATAAATAGCATTACGGTTCGGTAAGTAAACGGATTTTATTGATCCATTTTAGTAGGATTGTTGGGTGTATTTTTGTGAGTTTAAGGCTATTTTCTAACCTTAAAAATGTTATTTTTAAGTATTTTTAATTGATTTTTAATTAAAATAAATAAATAAAAATAATAAAAAAAATTTGACTTTTTTGACCGTTGACCGTTGACCATTGACCGTTGACTTTGACCGGTTCGAATGCGAGTATATGTGCGCTGAGTGAGGCTCGAACCCGAGACCTCCCGTACGCGTGCACGCAGCTCTACCAACTGAGCTACGTGTCTAATCCGAAATATATCTGTTTTTAATTATATTTATATACTAATTAGATTAAACCGAAAATCAATTATTTTTAAAAACTATTTAACTGAATCGGACCGGTGCGCTCCACAGGTCTCGAACCCGGGACCTGTGGGTTGCGTTAACACACAGTCCACCGCTGGACTGTGTGTTTCACATGTTATATAAACCGATTTTTATTATACTTAAATACAAACTGAACATTTCCTTTTCTGTCTTAAATAAAAAGTTTAGTAATTATCCGGGCCGGTGCGGTAGCCCGGACTCGAACCCGTGACCTGTGATTTAAACATACACACAGTCCACCACTGGACTGTGTGTCTAACTTGGTTATTATTCCGGTTATTAATAACCTTAACATATATATGAAATGAATCCGGTTCAGTTAACAAAAAAAGACATTTTTATTAAGGCAGCGTGTGTGGGACAAGATTCGAACTCGAGACGTTAGTGTGTTTATTGTGCACACAGTCCACCGCTGGACTGTGTGTCTAACCCGAGTAATAACTTGATTTTAATTATACTTATATGTTACCGAACTTCGTCTTCTTCGTCAGTTTTAACCAGAATTGGAAGTCCGACTGGTTCAATGTTTTAATCGGTTTCTTTAGCGTTTTTTTAGTTAATTACAGGTGAGATTAAATAAAAAGAAGGGACGATTGAAGCGTGAGGTATACCAACTGGATTCCTCTGTTTCTCCGGCAGAACTCCGGCGACAGCAACAGGTTCCGGCGTCGTGTGTCTTGCAGCAGCGAGTCTTCAGAAAGCTTACAAAGGACGTGGGTGACTTCGGTATAAGCTCAGGGGGTTTAGTAAGGCTTAGAAGTGAAGAACCCGGTTTTCCGGCGATTTGCAGGAGATTTCCGGCGAGTGAGTTTTCGCCGAGAAAGGGTGCGGTTTTGAGCGAAAAAGCTTGCAGAGGTTCGAGGGGGTATTTATAGGGCAGGTTATCGATGAACTTGGTCCAATTTCCGACTTAATTCAAGGTCATTACATTTTCCGGCGGTTATAGTTTGTGTCGCGGACTCAGACGTCGGTTATAACCGATGTGTGTTTAAAGTTTACGTTATAACTGAAGGAATCGTTAAATTATTGGCGAGATCGCCGGGATTTCCGACGACTGCATTTGGGCGCCGGTTTTGAATTTGGAAAGTCATGTTATGAATTAAATGATTCTAATATTTAACAAGAAACATCAGTGGCGCAGTGGTTTAAGTGTTGAACGTTAAGTCTGTGTTGACCCGACGACTGACCTGGGTTCGAAACCCGGCAGGGTTATATTATTTTTATTTTCTTATTTTTGACAGTTTTTCAAAAACAATTTATATATTCTAATATAATAATTAATTATGTATCGTTTAAAATTATTTTGGGCATTAAATTCGCAACGAAATTTTTAACTGATCGTTCGGTTAATAAACGGAGCGGGTTTGGTAAAATCCGTTTTTGACGGATGTTACAGTATCCCCTGCTTTTTAGAAATTTCGTCCCGAAATTTAAATAGTGATATATTTGACTAAAAGAATGATGGTGTTTAGTTTGACAGTTACATGCTTAGAAAAAGTAAAGTTTTAAGTTTTTGTTTGAGGCGGTAACGTTCCTTGTAAGGGTTAAGTACCCTATTACAGGAATCGCTTTTTGTTGCCTATTGTAAAAGTATTGATAAGCAGAATTGATTTGCTAACTATGATATCATGCATAAGAGTTTGGATATGTTTGGAAGGGTATGGTTATATCCTAAGGCAAAACTTCTAATACTACAACCTACATGGAACATAAATAAACACAACAGCTAATATTTGAACATAAATAAACACAACAGCTAATATCAGTAAGTTATGATTGGTTCTATGACTATAGAACATAAATAAACACAACAGCTAACATTTAAATCCACATTCTGATAGCATATATGTTTGAATGGTGGCAGTTCCTCTCTCGTTTGTTATGATGGAGAGGTTAGTTTATGAAGAAATGGAACACAATCCCAATCTCTTTAAATAGCAAGATGATATAAATGTAACACAAATTTCAACCAAGGCAATACTAAATCCTACATGGAACTTCTCATAACCGCCTGATAATGACTCTGATCCTTTGGCAAGAATACTTATATATAGGAAGTACCAGCGGCGTATCCACCATATTCTTGCCAAATTTTCATTGGTTTTATCCACAAGTTATGATTAGTTACCAAGAAACTACTAAATCCTGCATAGAACTTCACATAACCGTCTGACAATGCCTCTGATCCTTTGACAAGAATACTTATATATAGGAAGTACCAGCGGCGTATCCACCATATTCTCGTCAAATTTTCATTGGTTTTATCAGTGAATTATGATTAGTCCTATGTGACTCTACAACCAATACACAAACTCATAAATACTGAAAATGAAAAATGTCTGTGCGATCAAGGCTCAATCAAACGGAGCTGATCGTATTGGATGTACTGAAAATGAAAATGTCTGTGCGATCAAGGCTCAATAAAACGGAGCCGATCGTATTGCATGTACTGAAAATAATAAACCTAATCTACAAACAGCCTATACATGGAACCTCTCATAACCGCCTGATAATGCCTCCGATCATTTGACAAGAATACTTATATATAGGAAGTACCAGCGGCGTATCCACCATATTCTCGTCAAATTTTCATTGGTTTTATCAGTGAATTATGATTAGTTCTATGCGACTCTACAACA
The DNA here is from genome assembly GCA_947069175.1 of Scalesia atractyloides. Classification (NCBI taxonomy): domain Eukaryota; kingdom Viridiplantae; phylum Streptophyta; class Magnoliopsida; order Asterales; family Asteraceae; genus Scalesia; species Scalesia atractyloides. Next base: position 44,265,808 of record CAMTDV010001632.1, read on the forward strand.
AACGCAACAACCACAAGATACTGATAATGAAAATGTCTGTGCGATCAAGGCTCAATCAAACGGAGCCGATCGTATTGCATGTACTGAAAATGAAAAATGTCTGTGCGATCAAGGCTCAATCAAACGGAGCCGATCGTATTGCATGTACTGAAAATGAAAAATGTGGGCACGCCAGGTTCAACCTCATAATGAAATGGGGAACATGCTCAACGCTCATAATGTAATGGGGAGCGGCGGCCTATGAAATTGCATGTACTGAAATAATAAACAATAATTACTCTAACAGTCTACACATGGAACCTCTTATAACCGCCAGATAATGCTTCTGATCCTTTGACAAGAATACTTATATATAGGAAGTACCAGCGGCATATCCACCGTATTCTCGTCAAAGTTTCATTGGCTTTATCCTTAAGTTATGTTTGGTTCTATGTGATAAAGAAAAACATAAAACTAAACGATAGAAGTTGAATCTGGATTTTCGGTGAAGAGGACTAGTTGGGTATCTTCGTTCGGGCCGTCATTATCTTCGACAGGATTGGCGTTGATGTTGAAGACTCTTCCTCTTGCTGGTGGCCTAGCGGTTGGGTTTTCTTGGTTTACTTGGTTAACTGGGTTTGATTGAGCTTGAGTGTTGATGACGTTAACCAATTGAGGGCATGTGTTTCTAAAGTGGGTAGGGTCGCCACAATTGAAACAAGCTCGAACATATGGGAACATGGGGTATTGGGGTTGTTGATAGGTTTGGTTCATGGTTTGAGTAGGGGAGAGATTTGGTTTTGAAAGGTGCGGCAAACCTTGCTCAAATGACCATAGCGTCCACAAGTTGCACATAATCGACAAGGTAAAGTAAGGGGATGGTGATAAAAACAGTTGTTGCATTGAGGGTGAGGTCCAAGATATTATTTGGGTAGGTTGAGTTGGTTGCCACTTGGGTGATTGGGATAGCTTGGATGGGTATGGCGTGTGAAATTGGTTGATTCCGTTGGATAGCAGCGAAAAGTTGTCCGTCTCTTTTTCTCTTAAAAGTGGGTGGAGAAGGGGATTCGGTTTGGGTGTAGTCGGAGGTTTCAGTCGATGCTTTATCCTTCTTCTTCTCCTCCTTGAAGTCTTTGTTTCGGATTCGATTCTCGGTGAGCTCTGTTGCTAACTCCATTGCCGCTTCCAAGGTTGCAGGCGTGGTACTTATTACAGGGTCTTGAATCTTTGACGGAAGACCACGAATGTAGTGCTCGATCAAACGGTAAAGGGGAGTGAACATGTTGGGAACCATTTGATGTAACTCGAGGAATCTTTTGTTGTACGTGGTGTGGTCTCCTTCCTTTTGCTTCAACGAATAAAATTCATCTTCTAATTTCTTGATTTCGCTCCTTGGGCAAAATCGTCTGGTCATGATTTCCTTCAATTCATTCCAAGTTAAAGTCATAGCATCTTCAACACCTCGTTTGGCCTTCTCTGTATTCCACCAAGTAAGTGCTATCCCATATAATCGACCGGTAGCATATCGCACTTTGCGATCATCGGGACAATCGCAATTTAGAAAAGTGTTCTCCATTTCTTCAAACCAATGGAGGAGAGCAGTGACACCTTCAGTCCCTTTGTATTTCAGAGGGTCGCATGATTTGAAATGCTTGTAGGTGCATTTAGTGGTATTTGGGGGAGAGTTGATAATGTTTTGGTTTTCTTGATTGACAGGATTAACGGTAAGTGCTTGTTGCACTTGGATTACAATGTTGGGTATTATGGCAGCCATTTGTTGAGCGATTAGGGCAGCCATGCGCTCGCGGGCTTTTCCTGCTCTTGTCTTCCTACGGGCGTGGTTAGAAGACATCTACAAGGAATACATGACAAGAGTATGAGTTGAATGCTTTTGGGATCATGGGTCGCATTCAGGAATGAACATTCATAAAATAATTATAGAAAAAATAAATCTACTACATCCATAGGATGTCTTGGGCTTTGCTCGCCATTAGGCCCTACATGCCGCCATACTTCACCTTTGTAATCATGTGGGCCCCCATGAATACCGGTTCTTCATATGGTTCGCATGGGTTTGCCTGGTTGCGTACACTAAAACCCGGAGTAAATCGATAAATATGTATACAACGTGTGATATTCGGAATGTGTCCAGGTGTAGACACGGTGACACCTCAAAGTGGGGTTAGTTCGAACGACGTTTGGTGTGGCATGCTTTGGCCTAATAGGTCCTTCGTACTCTCATCGTTGGTCCCCAGGTAGGCAAACCTAGACAGGACGTTCCGACTATCGGTACTCATACCCTTCCAGTTACTACATGCCCGTCGCAGAACTTACTTGGATGAGATTTGAAAATTGCAACAAAATCTTTGAATAATGAGAGTATGAAAATGAATTGAATATATGAACATTGATATATGTATAATGAATATGTATATAAGCATGTATGTTTGACTGTAAATATAAACAAATATGAAACAAATAAATATCACAAGTTTGTATGTAACCACCTAATCAATTAAAATTTAGGCAGACTATAGTATAGGCTCTAAGGGTCTAATAACCTATCCTATATCCCTATAGTCATGGCTCTGATACCAATCTGTCACACCCCGACCCGTAGCGGAAAAGGTGATCGGGGCATGATTGGGTTATCATCAAAGCTCATGACATTTATTTTAACGTTTCATATTCATTAATACAATTTAATGGAAATTTACAATAAATATTACAACATGTTCTAACTATCAATCTAAGTTTCTTTGTTCTCTTCTAAGGCATTTCCTATGTTTTCCTTGCTTCAACCTGTTCACCTGTATCATGTGTAAAAGGGTTTTTGGATCAACAAAAAGTTGGCGAGTGAATCCTATGGAAAACATTTGAACAAGTTTATTTAATTGATTATGAAATGAGTGCACAACCACACATGAGTAAAAATAGATGTAAACTTACTCAACAATCATTAGATATTAAATAAAGCACACATGAACAATAATGGGGCGTTTAGAGGCACGCGTTGCTCAACTCGTCTCTCACGAGGAATTGATGGGCCTAATGAATGAATTTCATAAACATGATAATAAGAAAGACATAACTACAAACAATATAAACTCAATGATACACACATGAACAATAATGGATTGGTTTTGAGGCACGCGTTGCTCACTCGTCTCCCACGAGGAACTGATGGGCTTAATGAATGATTTCATATAATTTGACAAAATGAAATACGTAATCACAACAATATAAACAATCTAAGTTTAGATCACGATATGGTATGGCACAAGTTTAAATAAACGAGTTAATTATTTTGTGACACATGACACACCCCAAAACGTGTAATTAAAAAGGGGAGTTGTAAGATTCACTCACAGTGGGTGCGTTCGGTTGATGATGTTGAATGCACGCGAAGTGGTTTTAACCACGAGTGAAATTAACCTAGATAAATAGCATTACGGTTCGGTAAGTAAACGGATTTTATTGATCCATCTTAGTAGGATTGTTGGGTGTATTTTTGTGAGTTTAAGGCTATTTTCTAACCTTAAAAATGTTATTTTTAAGTATTTTTAATTGATTTTTAATTAAAATAAATAAATAAAAATAATAAAAAAAATTTGACTTTTTTGACCGTTGACCGTTGACCATTGACCGAGACCTCCCGTACGCGTGCACGCAGCTCTACCAACTGAGCTACGTGTCTAACCCGAAATATATCTGTTTTTAATTATATTTATATACTAATTAGATTAAACCGAAAATCAATTATTTTTAAAAACTATTTAACTGAATTGGACCGGTGCGCTCCACAGGTCTCGAACCCGGGACCTGTGGGTTACGTTAACACACAGTCCACCGCTGGACTGTGTGTTTCACATGTTATATAAACCGATTTTTATTATACTTAAATACTAACTGAACATTTCCTTTTCTGTCTTAAATAAAAAGTTTAGTAATTATCCGGGCCGGTGCGGTAGCCCGGACTCGAACCCGTGACCTGTGATTTAAACATACACACAGTCCACCACTGGACTGTGTGTCTAACTTGGTTATTATTTCGGTTATTAATAAACTTAACATATATATGAAATGAATCCGGTTCAGTTAACAAAAAAAGACATTTTTATTAAGGCAGCGTGTGTGGGACAAGATTCGAACTCGAGACGTTAGTGTGTTTATTGTGCACACAGTCCACCACTGGACTGTGTGTCTAACCCGAGTAATAACTTGATTTTAATTATACTTATATGTTACCGAACTTCGTCTTCTTCGTCAGTTTTAACCAGAATCGGAAGTCCGACTGGTTTAATGTTTTAATCGGTTTCTTTAGCGTTTTTTTAGTTAATTACAGGTGAGATTAAATAAAAAGAAGGGACGATTGAAGCGTGAGGTATACCGACTGGATTCCTCTGTTTCTCCGGCAGAACTCCGGCGACAGCAACAGGTTCCGGCGTCGTGTGTCTTGCAGCAGCGAGTCTTCAGAAAGCTTACAAAGGACGTGGGTGACTTCGTATAAGCTCAGGGGGTTTATTAAGGCTTAGAAGTGAAGAACCCGGTTTTCCGGTGATTTGCAGGAGATTTCCGGCGAGTGAGTTTTCGCCGAGTAAGGGTGCGGTTTTGAGCGAAAAAGCTTGCAGAGGTTCGAGGGGGTATTTATAGGGCAGGTTATCGATGAACTTGGTCCAATTTCCGACTTGATTCAAGGTCATTACATTTTCCGGCGGTTATAGTTTGTGTCGCGGACTCAGACGTCGGTTATAACCGATGTGTGTGTTTAAAGTTTACGTTATAACTGAAGGAATCGTTAAATTATTGGCGAGATCGCCGGGATTTCCGACGACTGCATTTGGGCGCGGTTTTGAATTCGGAAAGTCATGTTATGAATTAAATGATTCTAACATTTAACAAGAAACATCAGTGGCGCAGTGGTTTAAGTGTTGAATGTTAAGTCTGTGTTGACCCGCGACTGACCTGGGTTCGAAACCCGGCAGGGTTATATTATTTTTATTTCTTATTTTTGTTTCAAAAACAATTTATATATTCTAATATAATAATTAATTATGTATCGTTTAAAATTATTTTGGGCATTAAATTCGCAACGAAATTTTTAACTAATCGTTCGGTTAATAAACGGAGCGGGTTTGGTAAAATCCGTTTTTGACGGATGTTACACACGATTAGACCTCAGTACCGCTTATCATCCTCAAACTGATGGACAATCTGAACGCACCATCCAAACTCTTGAAGACATGCTTCGAGCATGTGTCATAGACTTCAAAGGGAATTGGGACACTCATCTACCACTAGTTGAATTTTCGTACAACAACAGCTATCATTCAAGTATCGGCATGACACCTTTCAAAGCGTTATATGGTCGTAAGTGCCGATCACCAATATGTTGGCATGAAATTAGAGAAGCTCAAATCACGGTCCAGAATTAATACAAGAAACAACAGACAAGATTCATCAAATCCGAAACAACCTTCTAGCGGCACAAAGTCGTCAAAAGAGTTATGCAAACAAACGACGAAAGCCCTTGGAATTTAAAATTGGTGACCAAGTACTTTTAAAAGTATCGCCGTGGAAGGGAGTAGTTCGTTTTGGCCAAAAAGGCAAGCTAGCACCACGCTACGTAGGACCTTTCAAGATACTCGAAAGAGTAGGACCTATAGCATACAAGCTTGACCTACCAGAGGAACTCAACAGCATTCATCCCACATTCCACATATCGAACTTAAAGAAGTGCCTCGCCGATGAAAACCTCCATATTCCTCTAGAAGACATTCAAGTCGATGAATCTATGCATTTCATTGAAAGACCAGTAGAAATTATGGACTTCGGAGAGAAACGTTTAAGACGAAGCCGCATCACAATTGTCAGGGTACGCTGGGAGTCGAAACGAGCACCTGAGTTTACTTGGGAACGTGAAGACTCAATGCGCGAGAAATACCCACATCTATTTCCTGTAACTACTACTACTTAAATTTCGGGACGAAATTTCTAAAAGTAGGGGATATTGTAACATCCGTCGAAAAACGGGTTTTCACAACCCGCTTCGTTTATTAATCGAACAATCAGTTTTAAATTTTTGTTGTTTATTTATGATTAATTTTAATTTTATACAATACATAATTAATAAACAAATTAGGATTTAAAAGCAAAAATTGTTAAAAAGTGAAAATAAGAGAATTAAAAATAAAACAAGGCTGTCGGGATTCGAAGCCGGGTCAGCCGGGTCAGCCAATTACTTAACTCCCACTCATCCAACCACTCCGCCACTTGTGTTATTTGATAACATATCGAAACAATTCATTCAAATAACAAAACACAGAAATCAAATTCAGTCATTAACGCGCTCATTTCTCAGTCGCCGGAAATCCCGACGACTTCGCCAATAATTGACGGTTTCTATCGATTTAATGGAAGAATTAATCCTAACATCGGTTATAACCGATGTCTGAACCCGCGACATCAGTCGTAACCGCCGGAGAACAGCTGACCATGAATCGAGACTGAAATCAGACCCAATGCGTCTCGATTCTTCCCTATAAATACACCCACAAGTCTCTTGTAGCCTTTTCGCTCAAAATTGCAACTTTTCTCGAAGCAATTTCACTCGCCGGAAATATCCTGCCATCACCGGACTTTCGCCGGAAAACCGAGACTCACCTCAACACGGTAAATACCTCGACTCTTTCTGTTTCAATCCGTTGTTAGACTGTTACTAACTTCAATCCAACAATCAGAATCAATCCCAGACGACGTAGCTGGAATATTCAGCTCTCGCCGGAAAACCTCTGAAATTTCTAATCTCACGCTGTGAATCGGTATAATCATTCGAACTTCTGTTAATCCTTGTTTAGTACCCCACTTTCATAACTAATCAAACAAAACTGATAATTGATTCAAGCAGAAAGAATACACAAATCAGAGCCGACGTTCATTGCCGGAATTCTGAAGAAATACAATCGATCGGTACATTCGTTTCCTGAGTTCATTTTATTCATCACATTTCAACCAGTAATATGCTCGATGAACGACCCAATCAAGAACAGTTGAAAAATCTTCGACTGAGTCTTTGAGCGAAGAAGACGAAGTCGACTGTGTATTATAAGATTAATTAAAATCAGATTAATAAACGGGTTAGACACACAGTCCAGCGGTGGACTGTGTGCAAATAATAAGAACAGGTCTCGAGTTCGATCCCTGCCCCAACCTCACTCCTTTAAACAAAAATGCTCTTTTTAACCGAACCGGGATAACTCACAGAATCATGTTAAGTATAATAAAAACCGGAATATTAACCAGGTTAGACACACAGTCCAGCGGTGGACTGTGTGCAACACTAACTCGCACGTCCCGGGTTCGAGACTGGTTAACGGCACCGGTTCAATGCAATTAAAATCCTTTTTAAAAATAAATGATTTCCGAATTAAGTTAAATAGTATATAAATATAATTAAAAACAGAAATATTTCGGGTTAGACACGTAGCTCAGTTGGTAGAGCTGCGTGCACGCGTACGAGAGGTCCCGGGTTCGAGTCTCACCCAGCGCACATATATAAGCGACCGGACCGGTCAACGGTCAAAAGTCAACATTTTTTTATTTTTATTTATTTATTTAATTTAAAAATCAATTAAAAATACTTAAAAATAACGTTTTTAAAGTTAGAAAATAGCCTTAAACTCACAAAAATATACCCAAAGATCCTATTAAAATTGTTAATAAAATCCACTTACTTACCGTACCTTTTCGTTATTAACTAGGTTAGTTATTACTCGTCGATCAATCCTCTAAATTCGTGTGCAATCAACATCATTCACCGAACGCACCCAAGGTGAGTGAATCTCTACAAATTCCCCGTTTTAATCACATTTTGGGGTGTATCATTGTGTCGTTATTATTTATTTAAATTAAACACTTGTGCATTTATCATATTCATGATCAAATGTGTTGCCAATATATATATCAATTGTTTGTGTGGTAAATGTTTAGATTAAAGTTATCATTTCAGTACATACATTATCATAGGTTGCCGCTCCCCATTACCTATGAGCGTGAGCTGTTCCCCATTACCTATGAGCGTGAACGAGGCGTTGCCAACATAAGATTGGCTCCGTTTGATTGAGCCTTGATCTCACATACATCATCATAGGCCGTCCTTTCCCCATTACCTATGAGCGCGAACGAGACGTTGCCAACATATACATGGTCATTTATATCATATACTCATGTGAGTTGTTTGTGATTGTTTGTTTACATTCGTTTGTTCATGTATGATTATTGCACAATTTTCCATAATATTTACAATAAGGAACCAATAACAAATGTTTTTAACAAGGTTCACTCGCCAACTTTTGTTGACCCAAAATTCCCCATTTTTACACATGATACAGGTGATCAAGTTGAAGCAAGAAACATATAGGGCGGCCTAGAAGAATAAACCAGTTTAGATTTTGGATTGTTTTAGTTAATTTTTTCTTTCCTTGTATTGTATGAATTTGACTTGGAACTTTGAGATGTAATTTGAATTTAATAAATATGAAACATATTAGTAAACATCATGAGCTTTGGTGATAACCCAATTATGCCCCGACTCTTATTTCGCTGCGGGTCGGGGTGTTACAACCACCGTAAGCTACGGTGCCCACCGTAGCTTACGGAGGGCAAATGTTTCCTTACGGTGATGACTGTCTGTCTTACGGTGGCTTTTGAGGGTGGACTCTACCGTAAGCTGCGGTGGCCACTATAGCTTACGGTGGCCAGCAGAATATTCCCATTTTGCCCCTTCTTCAATCTCTCAAATCCAAAGCCACAATTAGCCAATTGTAATTCTCCGAAAAAGCACGTTAAAGTTCCCTCATTATGCTCTTCAGTACCTGCAAAGGCATATGCACCATAGATATCAAATCGTAACAAATAAACATTTAAAGCGTGGAATATTTATCATTTTAACGCACTTACGGGTTGTCCAATAGACCACCCGTCACGACCGTATTTGCTACCTTGTACGTATTGGCAACCTTCTGGTTAGCGATTTACGCCGCTTACCATGTGGGGTGTCAACAAAATTAGCGTCCGGGTCGGATGGCGAAGAAGTATTCTAGACATGGTCTGCCTTAGCAGGTTCGGTTGGTTTTAACATCGAATCTATGTTAAAAAATGTAGTCTTAGTAAACTAGTACACTATACCAATGTAGTTCACTATAATTTTTAACATAAATGTATACCATGTGTGTTCGTCCAGGTCACCAACCACCTTGCCGTTGATTTAAACTGCTTCCTGGGCGGGAGTACTACATTTTTTGGCACGACTACAGCGTATTTTGGAGGAGGTTTATCTGTTGGCACTTCCTCATTGATGTTTGTACTCTCACTCACACCCTGATTCAATCGAGCAGACACATATGTGGGAGTAAAATCAAGTGTTATCAGGTGTCATGCATAAAAAAAATAATAACACCCCCTTTTTGGTATTATTTACCTTCTTGATTTCTAACTTCATGCACAACATCTGTTCATTATTCAATATATTAGTATAGTACAATATAATTTTGAAGGTCGGACAGTATCTGACCATAATATAAATACAAACATTTACCATTTACGCATGTAGTTCCTTTAGCTTCAGTATTTGTCACAACACACAGAACTATTGAACAACATGTAAGTTAAATCATTTAAGTTATGAGGGTTATGAGCATAAAATAAACAAACAACATAAACGATTACCATCTTCATTTTGTCCCGCTTTATCACCGTCATTCTTACAAGCAGCCACATATGTTGAATTCGAAGCAAGGTTTATCATTTAAAACCTCATCACACAAATATAGTCGCGCGTATGGATAAATCTATGTAGAAGCCTACTTTTTAATACACTACAAGTACCTTCGTCCTCACTATTTTATGTATCCGAATATGAGTGGTGTTTCCTTTGTGTTTTTATACTTCGATTTGTACATTTTTCCTTTAAGCCGTTGGCTTGTCCTGACTATAGAAAACATACGAACAGTATATTTAAACCAAGTTGTCCTATTTCAATAACAATTACGAATACTCAAAACCATTTTCAAGCATTCTGCAACAAACCCTATGTTTTCAACACTAACAACACCAAGAACACCATACAACACCATTATCCCCTCATATCAGACATACCATATGACACCATTTTCAAGTTTATTTAAACCAAATCAGACATATGAAAAACATCCCCTCATATCAGACATTCCATTATCCTCATTGTATAACACCATTCAACACCTTAAATACATTACCTCATAACATACATCTGATTATACACTTTGTATTTTCTGGTTCCTCATACAAAACACCATACAAGACCAAATCATATACAACAGCATATATAACCCCATTTTATAATAAAAGCACCATCATCATCAAACACTATTTCAATAACAATTACAAATACTCAAAACCATTTTCAAGCATTCTAGAAAAAACCCTATATTTTCAACACTAAAAACACCATCTAAGACATTAACCACATACATCCTATATCATCAGTGAACACCATAAGAACACCATAGAACACCCAAAAAACATGTATTCTCAGACATATCATGTATTCTCATTGTATAACACCATTCAACACCTTAAGCACATTACCTCATACAACACAATACAAGTCCCAAACATATACAACACCATATTTACCCATGTTTTACACTAAGAAAACACCATCATCATCAATGATCATCTTCACAAATTATTAGAAACATCTGTTTCAGACAACCCCCCCTAACAACAATGTAAAAAACATTATTTCACAATCTGAAATCACCTTTATCATCAACCTTATGTTATATCCCCAAACACAGTTTACAAAACCAAAGATTTTTTATACTAACACCACCAAATTAGTTCGGTTAGGATTAAACATCCAAAAAACATAAAAAGACGAACCTTTGTGTTTTGTAATTAGGGTTTCTGATTTCTTCATCGCCATCGTTTTTTTCCGGCCGGTGGTAGTGGTCTTCTGAGCCATAGTAGATGATTCATTTATCTTCTTCATCCTGCTTCCCAATATGGTCTTCTACTATTCTGACCAAAGAAACGGAACACAAAGAACAATGTCTCTTGAACGAGATAACTACGAGTAGAACACCCTGATTTTGAATTCGGATCAAATCTCTTTGATGAAGAACAAACCCTGATTTTTTGAGTGGATTACTCGCAATTGTGGAAGGTGAGAGATACGGTTATTGATTTGAAAATATGGTGAAAGCCCAATAATACCCCTAAATAGTCAAATCAGTCATAAAATTTCATAACATTATTTACAAGATTACCATCAAGATCTCAACATTAGATTAAAGATCTAATGGTTTAGATTCTTTCTTACCGTTCTCACAAAGCACACCTTTTTTACAATAACCCCACTCAATATATATGTATATATATGTATATAGTAGGGTTTGGTTAACGTACATTTTGCCTTAACGTACGATACGTACAAGATGCATTTACAACATGCGGATTTGGGCTCATAACATGCGGATGTGTTCATACATACTGGTTTACAAGACATGCGGATTGTTTATTTTTACCAACATGCAGCCTCCATGTTTATACAACACGTGGCCTTCATTTTTCAACATGTGGTGTTTCAAAATGGGTTTTATAACGTGTGAAAATCAGATCTCGTATGCTTGTACGTTAAGCCACATTGTGCATTACACTTTCTCTCTCTCTCTCTCTCTCTTTATATATATATATACACACACACACACACACAATCACACATATAGGGGGAGGTTCATTTGAGAAGAAAAATTAAATCAGAAAAAAAATATATGATACAATTGTAAAATATTAAATAGCTTTTCATCTCATTTATTAATATCTTTAACTAATTAATTAGTCATAAATGCTATCACCCTCCACTCCAAAATTTTTGTCTACACAAATCAAAATTTATCCTTCACATATTGAAATTTATGCTATACAATCTCGTAATTTATCCTATACTTCAAATTATTTTTTTCTTCTTTGAAAAATTATATTTTTTAAAAATAAGTTACAAATTTAATGTAGTTAGCTATTAAAAAGGAAGACCACCAATTAATTATCTATCTAAGTTTACCAATATACCCTTACACTATTATTAAGTATAAAAATTAAATGAAGTAAGATGAAGTATTCTTATTGTTTTAAATTTCTTCTTTTTTATTCTTACAAAAAAAATTCTTCTCATTTGAACCCTCCACTATATGCAATATATATATATATAATATTATTCTTTTATTGATAATATGTATTCTTCCAAACTTTTGTGCATATAGGTCATCCAAAAGGTTTTTCTGAAATTTTTTTCTCAAAAGTCATAAAAATCACTTGTTTTAGTAAAAAAAACATTTTTTTAAATGCAGCGTACCCACATTTACTTGAGGCGTAAAAAATATTTATCTTCGTACAAAATTTACACTAGCGCATAAAAAAAACTTGCATCAGTCAAAACTACCGACTCGACATTTTTTTTTACTTTTTTTTATAGATGTGTTTATAATATTTTCATCTACGTTTATACAAAAAACAATTTGGTATAATCAAATAATCTCTTTTTAAGCAAATAAAAATAGTAATAAATACAATAAAAGTTAACTTAAATATCCAATAAAGATGTGTACATAATAAATTAAGTAAAAATACTAATTTTAACCAAAAGAAATATATACTTATCGAATTATTACGTGAATATTTAGGTTAGCCTTTTGTCTTCGTTTGGTATCTCAAACGCTTAATCGTGCACAATCTTCATCAAATCATAAACGCACCCACAGTGAGTGAATTCTTACAACTCCCCCTTTTATTCATGTTTTTGGGGTGTATCGTGTGTTGCTGTTGTTTATTTCACTAATTCAAACTTCGTGCTATTACCATTATGTGATCTAACGTGCTATGTGAAATTGTTGTTTATTGTTATTTGTGGTTACAATTTTCATTACAGTCAAGCTCTCACATTAGGCCCATTTGATCCGCGTTACTTACGGGTGGAGCGTCGCGTTGCCTAATATATTAGATCGGCTCCGTTTGTTTGAGCCTTGATCTCACAGCACATCGCTTATCGTGCTCACATGTACATTGCTAGTTGATTTTGTGGTTTGTGATTCCGATTACATATACGTTTCTCACATTTGGTTAATGCACATTTTCTTAAAATTAATAAACATATAATTTTTCTTAATGATTATATGGGATTCACTCGCCAACTTATATTTTTACACATGATACAGGTGAATAGGTTTGAAGTATTTGATCACATAGGACATGGGCCTTAGAAGAAAATAAAAATGTTATTTGCAAGCTTGTTTGGAACATTATAGTGTTAGTATGAATTATGTGTTGATTGGAATGTTTTATTTAAATTTGGAATAATAAATATGAAACTTTTATAGTAAATGTCATGAGCTTTGATGAAAACTCAATCATGCCCCGACTACCATATCCGCTGCGGGTCAGGGTGTGCAGTTATGTTTAGCTTCGACAACCCTTAGATCCCAATAACGTGACCTCTGTCTGTATGTCCCGATCCGTTGGAACTCACAGCCGGTTTTCCTGGTCCCGCTACGTCTTACCGTGGCTATGAGTTGTGCAGGCCGACACAATCGCATGTAAGCCAAATTTTTAACAGTTGACCGCTTGGGGGTTTCTCGTAGATCGTGCGTTTAGTGACGATGGAGTACCCATTTTGGCATCCGACTTCTCTACACCAATCCACCAATTCATCCATACTAGCGAATTTCTAAAGAAAACACTTATATGTGTGAATTAATGATTAACTCTATTGAATAAGATGTTATGTATAGTTTTTTTGGACAAACTAATATTATAATGAAAACGACATCAAACGTATAAACAATAAAATATAAAATGTACGACAAATAAACATATAATTAAATGTTATTCCTGATAGGTTTGAAACTCACTAGGTTCATGGTCTCCCTTTGGACCCTCGGACGGTCCACCACTACCGGGAGGAGATTGAAAACTACCGGCCAGCGGTCCACCACTACAAGGAGGGGATTCAAAATTAATGGGCGTCGATGGATAATAACCAGCATAATTAGCCCGAAAGGCATCTTAACCCAAGGATGCTGACTTGCATCAGACGCAAGATTGAGATCGAATGGAGCATTTAGATCAAACAAACCCGAATTGTTATTTTAATTGTTATCATAACTCCTCTGATTCGACTCGTTAGTCGAGTCACTACTCAAAAAGTCATGTCAAAACGACATTGATAGCGTAAAATAATTTGAATACAGAGAAATATAGAAGAAACGAATTGAAGTTAAATGAAAATGAATAAGATTAATGTCGTTTATATAGAGGTTTATACGGAATATTACATCGTTTCAAATGATTAACACGCAAAACAAGGAATCTAACGCCAAATCAAATAACTCGCACGAATATTGAGGAATCTAACGTCTAATCACAAACTAACACGAGAATCAAGGAATATAACATTGAATCGAATAATCTTACCTCTAGTCGCACACGTATCGAGGAAAAATACGTCGCGTCAAGCCGTAAAAAAGAAGAAAAACGAAATACGAAGTATACGGCCCTTATAACTTTATACGGCCTATATAAAGGTATCGTATACATTATATATACGGCCTCACTAAAATCTTATTCTCACATGGTGTATACGGGTCGTATAAAGTTACACGGCCCGTATAGAATAAAATGAACTGACAAAGGTTGCTGGCACAGTCTTTCTTGGTTCATTTTATTCTATACGGGCTGTATAACCTTATACGACCGTATACACCATATGAGAATAAGATTTCACCGTATGGGACGATTTTGTTTAAATATATATATATACACGGTGAATAGTTAAATAATTTAGAATTTCATTAAGTTATAGTTAGTCTTTGATCATGAATTGCAAAAAAAGGGGGACGATTCTGTTTAAAGAGTGTAATGTGCATACCGATGAATATTTAGATCATCCATTGATTAATACATACTTCAATGGGAATGGGTAATAGAATATTTAATGTTTTTTTGTTATTTATTTGTTATAATTTTAAGTCTCTGTATATTAATTCTTGGAAATACAACCAATTGAAACTTATGCGAACTTTTAAGGTCGATCCTCATCTTAACACTGTGGAGTGTAGAGAGGTTTCAGTTGGGGCATTGTTTGACACGAGGCAGATGTGAGGTTTATCAGTCGATACCAAAAAAATGGGGTATGGAAGCGGCATGACCAAGCCAGCGTAGGGTGCCATGTGGTTTTTTTTTAAAGTTGACAATTATATAAAAAACACAATTTATATTAATTAAAAAAATACATAAAAGACAACCCTAAAAATTAAAAAAAAAACCTACTTAATAAATCCTACAAAAAAACCTACTTATTAAATCCTGAAAAAAAACCCTACTTATCAAACCCTAAAAAAATACAATGTATGGTAAATATTAAAGTGGGGAACCCACTTAAAATCTGTATTTTCATCGTGCCTGTACTCGATCTTCGCGATCTCGACTCGACCATCGCGGGTCAAGTCGCCCGCAGGGACACGGTCGAACCAAACTTTAAACCGATCCAACTTCGGTTTGAGGTCATGCTAATTTGGTTGACACACATTTAGGTTGTGACACGTGTTGCTGATGTGTTGTTGGTATTGTTGAAACGCTCGACCCAATATGCGGTTTGACCGCGTTGTAGAGCATGTTGTGCGTCAACAATCGATGTCACTAAGGCTATTTCCTCCTCTTCGATCCAATGCACCATGTTCGTTTTTTTGTGAGGGTTTGGTTGAAGAAGAGTAGGAAAATATGTAGTTTGTGTTGGGTATTGTTTGAAGAAGAATGAGAAAATATGTAATTGGGTTGGGTATTTATACGTAAAAAGCTGTATTTTTCAAAAAAAAAAATTGATTTACCATACCATAACCCTAACCCCAACGCCTACATCGAACCAGCCAATGAAAGCCAGCCATGTCACCATGTCTCCCCCCCACCAGTGGGGCAATGCCATAACCAACGCTAGCCTGATGTGATCTAGCTAGCATTAAAGGCATTCCACCACCCGAACACCCCGTAGTCTAACACTCAATCATCTACCATTGTACAGTCTTTAAGTTTTTCAACTAAAAGTATACAATTGAATAGCACATTATCACTTCCAATTGCACCTCTTAACACTTCAAACACATTTAAACTAGTGGTAAAGCCTTGCGTTGCGAGGGTGTGCGTCCTAAAATCATGCTAAATAGTAAGTAAACGATGGCAAAAACCAGGAAAGATTGTAAAACAAAAACCTAAAGTTATATTGCCAGGTGACGTAAAACATAGGCAAACACAAACGCGAACATATACCACGAGTTAACGTAAAACAAAAAAAAATAACGTATTCAAGCTTGAAAAATCTTGGAAAAGTTGTAAAGAAACCGAAATAAGAAAAAAAAAACTGTTATTATGTAGCGTACAAACATTTTGTTTTATACAATTAACAAATGAATCTATTGATTTATTAAAGTGCCAAATTTTATCAAATTAGTTGTAGGGTTATATCTAACAATTAGCAGAAGTAAGGGTCATGATTTTACCATTGTAGCTAAAGGAGCTAAAAGCATTTCTAATTAAACCTTTTAGTCTATTTTTATAATTATACGGTAAAGCATTACTCTTTTTTAATTAAATAATTTTTTTATATTTTTATCATTATATTTTCTCTCTTCTTCACTTACAATCACTTTCAAAAAATATTAAAAATTATAAATGTGAACAGTATCTACTCCAAATTTACTGATAAACAGTAACTTTTTCTCTTTTTTTCACTCACAATAATTTACAACGACTTTTAAAATATAGAGGCTACCCTCACACAAAAATAAATGATTGTAAACCCTCTAATTTGTATGTTCACTAAAGTTACAAGCACTATGATAGCCTAGTTTTTCCAAAGTTACATGTGGGCTAGCAGAGCATTTTAGCATTATATCATTGTTGTTAAGAATCAACGTAATTTTATATATATAGCAAATGTACAAAGTGATTATTTGAAATTAATATTAGTCAATTAAACAAATCATATGTTTCAAGTCTAATTTGGAATGAAATACCAATTTTACCAAAATCAACATTTTTTACATAATAACCATATCTTTTTATTCAGCTTCATTATAATAGTAATTCTAATTATTATTCGTCAACTAATGCTAGTTAAAATACTATTTTACGAAGAAAAAAAACACTAGTTGAAAGCAATGGATTCTCAAGGCCAAACTTTATTCATACCCAAAAATTTACATTACACAATCAAGATTTCATTCTACGCCTAGGTTATATTTTGATGTGAATGCTAATTGGGTTTTGGTTGTGTTGATTGTGATTTTGCAGTCATGTTGAGTCGCAGGAGAAGTAAATCATCGGGGAGGGGTAGTCATCTTCGAGTAGGAGAGTTCGATGGAAACAAAAGAGCACGGTTACAGAAGATGATGACTGGTTGTACCTCCAAGATTGGAGGTGGAAAGAGTTTGGAAATGATGATTGGCGATAGGTGGGATAATGAGAAAACAAAACGATTGGAAGTGGTATTCAGAATGTTTGTGTTATCTAGAGAGTGGTAAATGTGGAAGAGTTCAAGAAGATAGGCATTGCACATAAATTTGAGAGTTTGGGGTGGAGTCGGGTGCTAGATTGGAGCCATCCGAGTACTTGGAAGTTGACCGGTGACACCGGCCATGGGACAATGGTGATGTCCTTTGACACAATCAATCGGATTGTAGAATTTGATTTGTTGGGTATCAACCGCATATTATTATTACAACGCATATCTATTTTGGTCGAAGAATGTGTTAGGTGAGGAACTAGTGAATTTGTTGGGGATGACCCTTTCTTATCTAGCAGGGGGTACTTATGAGCGGAAGTATTTATCGCTCGAAGGGAAGATTCTCCAAAACATTTCATGGGAATTGGTTCGGTTCGGGGATCGTGGGAAGGTCCAAACATGGGATTGTCGGGTGCTCTATTCGTTGTTATATGGAAGTCGTAAACTATCGTGGTGACATATCGTCATGATGCATATATGAGAGACCCGAGAATCGCTCCAAAGGAAGATGATCCTACATGCATAGTTGATGAGTGCAATGATTATACAATAGAACATTCTTTCCCCGGAATCACTTTGGGTCAACATGTCTTTGGAAGATTTTGACTTCACTAAGCTGAGGAGGTCAAAAATTAATGTTGAATCAGTGGGTCATAAATATGTTATGACCGATAGTGAGACGGGGCACACATTCACGATTCGATATCCAACGGCCCAACCAGGGACGGATGATAAAGGGATGGAGGATGAAGGGGAAGAGTCCTCGGGTGTGGAGGCCCCAAACACGCACAACCCGCCTGTAACGCTTCGCCTTTGTATCTTTCCGTTTTTAGTAAGATCACTTCGTGTTTCTATTTTTGGAAATTCCAAACCTTGTAATCGTATTTCATTTCCGAATCATTGTAAATTTAAGGCTTTGATTGTAATCAAATTGATCGATTATACGCAAATCGCAATCTTTATACGCATTTATATCTATGATCATACACACATTCGTTACGTAATTTATAGCTTCGAATCAACTTACATATTCTTATCATATATTCATGAAAGTTAAACCTTTCTAATCAAGCAAGCAATCAACAAGTTAAACGCAAAATGTATAGACTTTTGGCACCATGATTCTTGTCACACTTAAGTTAATTATTTGCAAGACATGTTTAGGATTATGTAACACTTTTATCATGTTTTAATCTTCCAAACACTTCACACTTGATTTACTTATAAAATACATTATTTATATACAATTAAAACCATTTATAAATTATTAACAAAAAAAAAAACAAAAAAAGAGGGATGCCATATGTTGATGTTTTGGGCTTGTTTCAAGTTTGAACACCACTAATCTTGTCCAAAGCCCAACCATTGAAACCCTAATCCCTTCCCTATATAAACACATTTCCCCCATCCATTTCCATTTTTACAAGCCTCCAAACACTTCAAAACACTCTCAAAGTCCCTCACATATTCAAAACACGCAGTAGCCATATTTGAGTTTTTTGTGAGTTGTAACTCACTTCTTCAACTAATTCTTCCTTATTTCTTCTTCTAAAACACTTGGATAACCTCTAGGAAGGTTTTTACAAGTTTGCTTGGGCAAACTAAGGTGAAACCTCACCATTTTTGAGGTCCAAAGTGCCATAAATTTTTTGCCCATTTTTAGCTTTTTAAACTTTAATGTTTTCAAAGTTTTCTTCATGTTTTCTTCCTCAACATTGTTTGCTAAGCCCTATGGGATGTTAACATAGGTTTTCCATGGAAAACCAAGGTGGAATCACACCATTTTTGGGGCCAAACTTTCTATTTTGGAAGATAAATTATAAAACTTTTTCGAACCTATATTTAACATAACAGATCTATGCTACTTATGCCACTAACCAAGCTTATGGTTAGTGTGTTAAGCTAGACTTGTTCACATACAATCAAGAGGCATAACATGTCTCTAAACTTGTGGTTTTTACTAGGGTTTCAAACCCACAAGTGTTGAGCCATCCAAGCTTACAAGCTTGTGTTGGTGTAGGTGTGATTACATGAAGGCCTTGGCCATTCAACTATTCAATCCACCCATCACTTGATGATTTCCATAATTCTTGACCATCCGGATTGTCCTTGTGTCAATCTTGTGTAATGGTGAATCTTATGAAAGAGGTTTAGGATGGTTATCCTCCTACCTCCATGCATGACTTATATGACTTCCATGACATCTATGAAATACATGAACTATATGATTAATTAGTAATAATATAACTATACGTAAATACTTATTATAACCGAACCTTAGACCATGACCAAATGGTTAGTTGACTTAAAAGTAGGTTATTTTATCTTAGACTTAACAAATGTTACGATTCTATTGGGCATGACCCATAAAAACACAAACACCCTTCGGGGCTTATTAGTGTGAAAAACGAGCGTTAATGTCGAGATAAATACTTTCTCTTATATATACTTTCCTTGCATATTTTAAATTCCTAAACTCATTAAACTCCCCTGTCAATCTAATACTCATACACCTACGTTGCCTTGTGTATGATAAACTTGGTGTTCCATCCCCTAAATCAACCTAACTCTCTCACGGATTTTACTTTGCAAAACCGTGAGTACACTCGACCTCTTTTATGTTTTCCACTATTTGGGTGCAACGTGATTAATTTACAAAAACTACACTAAGTCACACTTTATTCTATACACAAACAATCCATCAACATGCTTTAGTCTTATGCTACTTGAATTGTTACTTGGTATATTCTTATGTGATCTAAATGTCATTAACTTTGATTGAGCCCCCCTTAACATGTATAGCGCTATAGGAGTAACGCACGCCCGTATTCTTGTGGTCAATGTTAAGTTTTAATCTATTTTGCGGTACACTAGAGGACTGACTTGTAGACTCACATGCCATGTTTACACTTATCTTGTATGCTAGCTATTCATGTGGATTTGTTTAAATGGATTTTATATTTATGCTATGCTATTAAACTTGTGTACTCGCCAATACTTTGTTATGGAACTATACTTTTTAACATGTTGCAGGTTGATGAAGTTGTTATGATGGAAACTTAGTAGGAATGGCATAGATACACGTAGAATACTTAGTTTATTGCTATGTTATTGTTGAACTTATTTCGTTGATGTTACTTTTATTTGGATTATGTTGTAATATGACAGTTGATGTTTTGAATGAAATGGGATGTTTAATTAAATATTGTTGCAAATAGTGTTATGATGTCTCGAGCAATCTAGTTCGTCTCACTCTGATGTTTCCGCCATCGGTTGGGGTGTGACAGATTGGTATCAGAGCCATAACTATAGGGAATTAGGTAGAATTGCCATGTTCGACCTAGTCTATAGTTTAAGTGACCAACTTGACCATTCTTGCTTCATGATTAAAATGTTAATTCTTCCTATTTGCTTCTTCGAATTTCTTTTGTCTTAAATATATGCATGTGTTTTTCCTAAGACACTTACACAATTTACACACTTGAAGACTTGAAGACACTCAAACTTCAAACGAGACGATCTCACCAAAATAGGGGTGAAACCCGCACTTTGGTGATCACTCTCAATCCGCGAATTTGGTTTTGCACGAAATTACACCATCAAGTTAGGAGTGAAATCCACATCTTGATGGGAGTTTCTGTTTCAAACTCTAGTGGACCCTTACCAACGAGTCGAATACGCTCCTCGTTTGGTAAGTACCAACCACACCTAGGGTACGATGTTGTCAAGTTAGGGGTGAAACTCGCACCTTGTCAACTAGTCCCATTCCTCGATTTTCAATCTCGCCAAAGTTTTGATTTTTCGATCGGTTAGAGACGTGTAGTAACTGGAAGGGTAAAGTGCCGTTAATCGCTTCTCGACGAGAGCACTTTACCTATAGGGCAAAGCACGTCTAATTTGAAAAGATTCACTTTGGAATAGTCAAGTGTTTCTCAACCCGAAACACTCCAATATTTTATTGAGCTTATCTTTTATGCTATCTCAATTTCTATGTGTTTTTAATACTTGTTATCTCGTTCATTTCGAACTCGATGCACGATTCGCACGCCCTTCATAACAAAAAACAATAATAATAATTCTCATGAACCAACTAAATTTATACTCCTTTACGGAAATATACGTTTTTATGCTTTTGAATGCCAACATGCTTATGCTATCTATGTGAAATTATACGTGTTACATGATGCTTATGTGCTCAAAACGGATACTTTTCTTTATAACAACACTTTACAATCAAAGCCTAAATCTATCTTTTATTGTCAAACCTTTTAGATGTCTTTTTCTCAAAGCGTTATGGGAAGAAGGAAGTCAAAGTCCAAGTCGAAGTCCCAATCCGACTCCATGTTAAAGAAGGACTGCATGAAATCCATGGCTAAGCAAATGGCTTAACACATGGCTAAGGTCATCCCCGAAATAGTCAGCAAGGTCTAGCCCCACCTAACGCCGAAAACACCTCATACCTCTGTTGACAGCAAAGCCGAACCACCCAAAACCACCTTCACCCATAAGCAATGCTGTTCTTGCAATCCCTTACCCTTCACCGGTGAAGGGGACGCCACTAAACTGCTACAATGGTTCGACGCCATTGAACTCACCTTCATCCAAAGTCGTTGCCCCGACCACTTGCGCACCTTGAACGCCACAGGAGTGTTCCGATCGAGAGCCCTTGATTGGTGGACTTCCGAGCGTAGCGCTCGTGGCAACGAAGTCGCCCACGCCCTCCCATGGGTCGAGCTCAAGAAGTTAATGGAAAGTGAATTCTGCCCCCTCACAAACTCCAACGACTCAAGACTGAGTTTTGGAACCTCCGGCAAGTGGGGAATGACAACGCTGGCCTCACGGCCCGTTTTAAGCAACTGAGCTCGATTTTCCCAAGTCAAGTCGACACTACTGAGAAAGCAGTTGATAAATACATACGTTGCCTTCCTCCTAATCTCGCTGACCTATCGATACCACCTCCCCCAGCACCCTCGAGGAAGCTTTTCGGCTGGCTGCTCGTTTGAACAATCGCCAAGTCCTTCGTGATGCCGCCAAGGCTCCACCAAGAAAAGCCCACAAAGGTACCACTGAAGCCATTACCGAACCTGCCTCACCCAAACCCCCAAGAAGCAACACCAAAGGCAAGAAGCGGAAGGCTTCGAGCCCGATTTGCGCGGTAGTCACTCCGCCAAACGCCCACCAGCCAGCCTTGCCCGCACCCGAACCCATTAAGAAAGCGTACACCAGACCCCATCCCAAGTGCAATACTTGTCCCTTCCATCATCCGGTTACCGCCCGTGCCGCCTATGCACAATCTGCAATAGGTATGGGCACCTTACCCAACAATGCCGGAATGCTCCTCAATCCCCCATCAACCAAGCCCGAGTCATGACCATCACACCTCCTCAAAACCCTACCGGCAACCAAAACCGACCCCTTGCTCCTGCCGCTCGTGCCTGCTTCTGATGTGGAGACCCAAATCACTTCGCCAACAACTGCCCGCAGCGTAACAACAACAATCAGCAGCAGCAAGCTCGCGCCGAGCCTTTGTCATCACGGTCAGTCAAGCTCAAAACTCAAACGATGTCATATCGGGTACGTTCCTTGTTAACAATGTTTATGCTACATGTTTATTTGATACTGGTGCGGATAGAAGTTTTGTATCCATTGAATTCGAACCTTTGCTTATGTGTAGTCCTTCTAAGTTGCCTAAATCATTCGAAGTCGAAGTCGCTGACGGAAAATTTGTCACCGTCGATTCTGTCCTTTCTTATTGTTCTTTAAATCTCAACGATCATACGTTTTGTATTGACCTCATACCCATGCCAATGGGTAGTTTCGATATCATAGTAGGCATGGATTGGCTAGGGCGAGTCCGTGTTGAAGTTGTTTATTCTAGAAAAATGCATTCGCCTTCCCCTTCCCAATAATGATTCCTTGCACGTCTATGGCAAGAAACCTTCCAAAGGTCTCAAGCTTATGTCGTGTATTAAAGCGAACAAGTACTTGCGTAAGGAATACTTCGCCTTTCTTGCCCACATTGTGGAAAAGAAGGAGAAGGGTCCAAGCGTGAGTGAAGTTCCCGTTGTGCGCGAATTCCATGACGTCTTTCCCGAGGATCTTCCTAGTCCTCCTGCTCGTTCTGTTGATTTCCGCATCGACCTTATCCCTTGTGTAACTCCGGTCGCAAAATCCCCCTATCGTCTAGCACCCTCAGAGATGCAAGCGTTGTCTAGTCAACTTCAAGAGCTTCTTGATAAGGGCTTCATACGTCCTAGCACATCTCTTTGGGGCGCTCCCTTTCTGTTCGTCAAAAATAAAGACGAATCCTTTCGCATGTGCATTGACTATCGTGAGCTCAACAAGCTTACAGTCAAGAACCGGTACCCTCTTCCTCGCATCGACGACGTTTTCGATCAGCTTCAAGGCGCGACTTGTTTCTCTAAAATCGACCTTCGCTCTTGTTATCATCAACTTCGGGTCCTCGAAGAAGATATACCCATAACGCGTTCCGCACACGTTACGCGCACTACGAGTTTGTAGTCATGCCATTTGGTTTGACCAACGCACCCGCCGTGTTTATGGATTTGATGATCGCGTGTGTAAGCCTTATCTTGATCGATTCGTGATCGTCTTTATTGACGATATCCTAATCTATTCCAAGACGCGAGAAGAGCATGAGCGACACTTGCATCTTATCCTTCAGCTGTTGCGAACTCAACGTCTCTACGCCAAGTTCTTCAAGTGTGAATTTTGGTTAAAAGAGGTTCAATTTCTTGGTCATGAAATTCGAGGCGGTGAAAAATTGGATTGCCCCTAAGACTCCGTCCAAAATTCGTTCGTTTCTCAGCTTAGCCGGGTATTACCGTCGTTTCATTTCGAACTTTTCAAAAATTGTCGTGCCTCTCAATTCCTTAACTCAAAAGGATAAACCTTTTGTTTGGGGTTCCGAACAAGAGGAGCCTTTTCAAACGTTCAAGGACATGCTTTGCAATGCTCCTATCCTAACCCTTCCTGATGGTAACGACGATTTTGTCGTGTATTGCGATGCCTCAAGACAAGGTCTTGGTTGCATTCTTATGCAATGAGACAAGGTTATCGCTTACGCGTCGCGACAACTCAAAATTCATGAGAAAAAATATACTACACATGACCTTGAACTTGGTGCAGTTGTTTTTGCGTTAAAGATATGGCGACACTACCTTTATGGTACAAAGTGTACGGTCTTCACCGACCATAAGAGCCTTCAGCACATCTTTAATAAAAAAGAACTCAACATGCATCAGCGTCGTTGGGTAGAACTATTGAACGACTATGACTACGATATCCACTACCACCCTGGTAAAGCGAATGTTGTGGCCGATGCACTTAGTTGGAAAACTCATGTTAAGAGTGTACGTTGCTATCAAACTTTGGGAAAGCTTCAAGAGATGATTCGTGAGGCACAATACTCGACTGTTAATGAGGGTAACCTCGATAATGAGTTGAAGTGTGGTGTTGAAAACCAACTTGTGACCAAACCCTATGGCATCATGTGCTATCTTGACCGTATTTGGATTCCTAACCGTGATAATCTTTGTGACCTCTTGATGAGTGAAGCTCATAAATCTCGGTATTCTATTCATCCTGGTGCCGATAAGATGTATCACGACCTCTGAGCATCATATTGGTGGCCTGGAATGAAGAAAGATATCGCCTGCTATGTTTTGAAGTGCCTTACTTGCTCCAAGGTAAAGGCCGAGCATCAAAGAGCCTCTGGCTTACTCGAACAACCAGAAATTCCTGTTTGGAAATGGGAGAGTATTGCTATGGATTTCATAACCAAGCTCCCTCATACATCGTCTGGTCACGATAGTATTTGGGTAATCATCGACCGTTTGACCAAGTCTGCTCATTTCCTTCCCGTACGTGAAGACTACCGAGTTGAGAAATTGGCTCGTATCTACACGGATGAAATCATCTGCCGTCACGGTGTCCCCGTTAACATTATCTCCGACCGTGATGGTCGCTTCACTTCTCGCCTTTGGCAAACATTTCAAAAGGCCCTTGGTACTCAACTCAATCTTAGTATTGCTTTCCATCCTCAGTCCGATGGTCAAACCGAGCATACTATCCAAACTCTAGAGGACATGCTTCGTTCTTGCGTAATTGATTTTGGTGGCAACTAGGACATGCACTTGCCTTTGGTCGAATTCCCGTACAATAACAGTTACCACACGAGTATTCCAATGGCACCTTTCGAGGCATTGTATGGACGCAAGTGTCGATCGCCTATTTGTTGGCACGAGATCGTGAAGCTCAAATCACCGGTCCCGAGCTTATACAACAGACGACGGACAAGATTTTGCATATTCGGAACAACTTGCTGAAAGCTAGAAGCCGACAAAAGAGCTACGCAGATAAAAGACGCAGGCCCTTGGAATTCAACGTTGGGAAAGCTCGCTCCTCGCTACGTAGGTCCTTTCAAGATTCTCGAGAGGATTGGCAAGGTAGCCTACCGACTCGAACTACCACAAGAGCTCAACAACGTTCATCCTACCTTCCACGTCTCGAACTTAAAAAGATGTCTCGCTAAAGAAGGACTCCAAGTTCCGCTTGAAGATCTTCAAATCAATGAAACTTTGCACTTCGTGGAAAAACCAGTCGAAATCATGGATCGAGGTACTAAGCAACTAAGGCGCAGTCAAATTCCTATCGTGAAGGTTCGATGGGAAGGAAAACGTGGCGCTGAATTTACTTGGGAACTTGAAAGTGACATGAAGTCTAAGCATCCGCATTTGTTCGTTGCGTCTTCCTAAATTTCAAGACGAAATTCCCTAAAGGAGGGGAGACTGCAACGCTTCGCATTTGTATCTTTCCGTTTTTAGTAATATCGCTTCGTGTTTCTATTTTTGGAAATTCCAAACCTTGTAATCGTATTTCATTTCCGAATCATTGTAAATCTAAGGCTCTGATTGTAATCAAATTGATCGATTATACGCAATTCACAATCTTTATACGCATTTATATCTATGATCATACATACATTCATTACGCAATTTATAGCTTCGAATCAACTTGCATATTCTTATCATATATTCATGAAAATTAAAAGTTTCTAATCAAGAAAGCAATCAACAAGTTAAACGCAAAATGCATAGACTTTTGGCACCATGATTCTTGTCACACTTAAGTTAATTATTTGCAAGACATGTTTAGGATTCTGTAGCACCTTTAATCATGTTTTAATCTTCCAAAACACTTCACACTTGATTTACTTATAAAATACATTATTTATATAACAACTTCAAACCATTTATATAAATTAATTAACAAAAAAAAAAAAAAAGAGGGCTGCCATATGTTGATGTTTTGGGCTTGTTTCAAGTTTAAACACCCACTAATCTTGTCCAAAGCCCAACCCATTGAAACCCTAATCCCTTCCCTATATAAACCACATTTTCCCCATCCATTTCCCACTTTTACAAGCCTCCAAACACTTCAAAAACACTCTCAAAGTCCCTCACATATTCAAAAAACGCAGCAGCCATATTTGAGTTTTTTGTGAGTTGTAACTCACTTCTTCAACTAATTCTTCCTTATTTCTTCTTCTAAAACACTTGGATTACCTCTAGGAAGGTTTTCGTAAGTTTGCTTGGGCAAACTACGGTGAAACCTCACCATTTTTTAGGTCCAAAGTGCCATAAATTTTCTACCCATTTTTATCTTTTTAAACTTTAATAATTTCAAAGTTTTCTTCATGTTTTCTTCCTCAACATTGTTTGCTAAACCCAATGGGATGTTACCGTAGGTTTTCCATAGAAAACCAAGGTGGAATCACACTATTTTTGGGGCCAAACTTTCTGTTTTGAAGATAACTTATAAAACTTTTTCGAACCTATATTTAACATAACAATCTATGCTACTTATGCCACTAACCAAGCTTATGGTTACTGTGTTAAGCTAGACTTGTTCACATACAATCAAGAGGCATAACATGTCTCTAAACTTGTGGTTTTTACTAGGGTTTCAAACCCACAAGTGTTAAGCCATCCAAGCTTACAAGCTTGTGTTGGTGTAGGTGTGATTACATGAAGGCCTTGGCCATTCAACTATTCAATCCACCCATCACTTGATGATTTCCATAATTCCTGACCATCCGGATTGTCCTTCTGTCAATCTTGTGTAATGGTGAATCTTAAGAAAGAGGTTTAGGATAGTTATCCTCCTACCTCCATGCATGACTTATATGACTTCCATGACATCTATGAAATACATGAACTATATGATTAATTAGTAATAATATAACTATACGTAAATACTTATTATAACCGAACCTTAGACCATGACCAAATGGTTAGTTGACTTAAAAGTAGGTTATTTTATCTTAGACTTAACAAATGTTACGATTCTATTGGGCATGACCCATAAAAACACAAACACCCTTCGGGGCTTATTAGTGTGAAAAACGAGCGTTAATGTCGAGATAAATACTTTCTCTTATATATACTTTCCTTGCATATTTTAAATTCCTAAACTCATTAAACTCCCCTGTCAATCTAATACTCATACACCTACGTTGCCTTGTGTATGATAAACTTGGTGTTCCATCCCTAAATTAACCTAACTCTCTCACGGATTTTACTTTGCAAAACCGTGAGTACACTCGACCTCTTTTATGTTTTCCACTATTTGGGTGCAACATGATTAATTTACAAAAACTACACTAAGTCACACTTTATTCTATACACAAACAATCCATCAACATGCTTTAGTCTTATGCTACTTGAATTGTTACTTGGTATATTCTTATGTGATCTAAATGTCATTAACTTTGATTGAGCCTCCCTTAACATGTATAGCGCTATAGGAGTAACGCACGCCCGTATTCTTGTGGTCAATGTTAAGTTTTAATCTATTTTGCGGTACACTAGAGGACTGACTTGTAGACTCACATGCCATGTTTACACTTATCTTGTATGCTAGCTATTCATGTGGATTTGTTTAAATGGATTTTATATTTATGCTATGCTATTAAACTTGTGTACTCGCCAATACTTTGTTATGGAACTATACTTTTTAACATGTTGTGGTTGATGAAGTTGTTATGATGGAACTTAGTAGGAATGGCATAGATACACGCATAGAATACTAAGTTAATTACTATGTTATTGTTGAACTTATTTTGTTGATGTTACTTTTATTTGGATTATGTTGTAATATGACAGTTGATGTTTTGAATGAAATGGGATGTTTAATTAAATATTGTCGCAAATAGTATTATGATGTCTCGAGCAACTAGTTCATCTCACTCTGATATTTCCGCCATTGGTTGGGGTGTGACACCGCCCACACCAGGAGGTGTCGAATGAGGTAGTCCAGTTCATGATTAACTGGCGTCAGCCAAGTTGGTCATCATATAATTTGAGTAATGAGGGACATGTACGGTAATGTCTCACGGTGTTTAGGGAAGCCCGCGAGATAGAGGAAGCAAGGTTAGCAAGTGGAGAGAATTGAGGGCATAACTTGAGGCACATTGTGCGGCCCAGTAAGTGTATTAGAAAGAACAAGAAGCGCATCGATTGGAGCAAGAAGCTCCTCGGGTAGCATGGGAGAATGAGCAGGATAGGCTCCGGTTGGAAAGGAGTGCCTTGGAGGATAGGCGGTGGATGGTAATGGGTACCGCACAACAAATGGCTATTAATAACGCCCACATCCTCCATGACCAGGAGCGACACCAGCGAGACCTTGATGTGGGTCGTGACTATCAAGAGTATGTTCCGTGGCCGGACTACACGACCATTCGGGCTCAACCCTAAGCTGTTCAGAGGTCGGTTCATTGGCCTCAGCGTTTGCCTTTAGCTTTGTGCCAATTCCTCTGCCACTGCAACCCGACGGAGGAAACCAACTTGATAGCTTAGATGATATCAACTCTTACGGGCTATCCATACCAACCATACGCACCACGAGATCTAAATGAACGATATCAAAGATAGGCGGTGAGGTATGTGATTTGTTATTGTTGTACATTTTCATTTTACTTTTATTTATTTTTCTTTATATTATTTTTCTTTTTCATTTTGTTTCTTTCATTTCGTACTTTAAATTCCTAGATAAATGAACATTGTGTGTGTGTTCCCTATATAACCCTCACGAGACCTTTCTCGCCTGAGCTATCAGGAGGTTTAAAGGGCTTGCGTGCATATGCTAAATGCCGTAGTGATTCCTATGAAAGTGAGTTAGGCATGTTGTTATTATAAATTTCTTTTAACAAAAATCAAAGTTAAATAATGAATGGCTTGGTAAAATTTTCATAAAAATGGTATAAATAAAGTAACTAACATGTTTTGATCATTGTGAGGAGCTTGCATGTATACGGATGTTAAAATTTGTATGTGCTTTATATTCGCCTAGGACGACCATACATGAAGAATTAGTAAACAAGGCGCATACATTTCTTGTACTTTACTTTGATTTTTAATTAATAGAATAAGTGGATTATAATTAGCAAACCAGGAGCACATGAAGACGCGGCGTCGGAATTTCTCGCATTTTGGACTTGTGTTTGACCATTTTGCCCAAGTTTTGGGGTTTTATTATTGTTTTGAATGTGGATTTTGGATACACTTGATACTTGGAGCCTAGAAAATTTTTGAAATCTCTCTCTATCACCATCCAATCCATACTATCACCATAACCAATCACTACCATCCACCTTCCACCACATCAATACATCTCCAACACCATCATCCATATCATCAACCGATCTCCAAACCCTAACCCTAACCCTAATCCTTTATCAACCATTCGAAGACTCAAGATCCATGGTTAGTTCTTAGTCCTCATCATTTGGTGATCAAGCTTCGCATACCATGAGCGACTTGTCTCCTCGAGGTTCACCCCGGTGTAGATTTTTGTAAGATTGTAGGGTTTTAACAATTGTTTATGATTTTGATTTGTGACCAGTTGTGTGAAATATTTAAATTTTATATGAATTTGGAACACAGGCTAAACTACGCTCCTAGGCTCCCTTCTTCGAGGTTGATTCCCCCATATCAAATGACAAAGAGCCAAAAAGCAAAGATGCCAGCGAAGGAATACAGAACGATCTGGATATGCAAATGGAATGGCATTAATTATTTTGCCTTTGTTTTGAATTTATGCATTGCCGAGTGAATTATTAAATTTGACTTTGTGAAATGGAATCATGCAACTATGCTTTAATATAGACTAGGGTTTACATGTTCTAGGTAACGAAGTACACTTTTTCCGTTCGCTGTAACGTTGAGCCTTGTAACACTAAACTCATTAGTAATCAAATGCAACTAAATTAAATCCAAAACGTGTAGGAACCCTAGGTCTTGCGATCATCAAACCGGGTGTGAACCTTGTTCCAAAGTATAAGTTTTAACCAAGTAATCAAGTCTTTGCAAATAACTCACTTGAACCATTTTCGTAGTTAATAGTATAATTTATCGGTTTAATTCGATACACTTTCAAAAGCCAAACAAACAACCAAAGAAAATTGATTAGCAAGCTTCATTAATTGTTTCAAAATTTGTAATCACCTGAATCCTAACACAGACCACAGATTCTTCGTGGTTCAACACCCTGACTACCACTAACTATCTGCTTGGGGTAATTAGGTGTTGGTACATAATGTATATTGCCTACGTCTAGGATTTATCTGTATTGTTTATAAAGTTTACACGTTAATTTTTATATGAGAAATTGTAGATTTTATGTTGTTAAACACTGTGATTCGCACGAAACACAGAGTGTTTCGTACGAGTGAGTCACTTGTACGAAATACTATTTGTACGAATCATAGTGTTTATTGTTAGTGCACGCACTTCAGTACAAGTTATGTCGACCTATAAATAGGGAAGTATTGTGTTAAAGCTAGAAACGGATTTGTCATGTCATACGGCGAAGCTCTATCTGTTTGTTGACTTGCGTCTGTAACTTGAACATCTGTAATAGATCAGAAGCAGTTAAACAGTAATCTCTATCTTGTTTGTCATATCTACCTCTCTAGCAATGAATTCCGCCTCTGCTAGTTGAGCGAGATCAGGTCGATTGCTCATTTTGGGAGCTCGATCCTCGTCCACATTAGGACTTATAGATATTATCTTTGACCAGAACGCAATATTCCGATCAAGTTTCTTAGTTCACTTCCTTAAAAGTGGGATACAATTGCTATTGTTATGAGAACCACACCAAGGTTCAAGGACATGACCTTAGCTCAGCTTCATGGTAAGCTCTTAACTTTTGAAAGAAAGCTTATCCAAAAAAAAGAAGCTCCAAGAAACTGGAAAGTGTCTGATAATTATGTCTTTGGCAACACAACACTTTTGAGTCAAGAAGAATCATCATCTTGAACAGTAGATGATCAGGATTATGGTTATTACATTGAAACATCCATGGGACAAACTCTGATTAATACTCTCTAAACTTTGCTTTTTCATCAAATGGTGATAGTCAAAGTACTGATAACATAGCTTTTATTCTTAATGATTTACAACACAATGGACATTTTGCACCAATTAGTCTTACTCAGTTTATGAACAAATAATTTCTACAAAAGAATTGTTGGAAGTTTCCAAGGCTAAATGGCAGGTCAAGGGTAAGGTTGGATAAATCTAAGATAAAATGATTTAAGTATAATAGATTGGATTATTTTGCTAGAAAGTGTAGAAATCAAATAAGTAGTTCTGCACCAATGATAACCTATCCAAATTAAAGACCTCAATCTAGCAATCAACAACATTTTTATCAAAATTCCCAAAATGACCCTTGACCAAATGTTCAAAACAGTGCACATTTTGCACAATCTTTAAGCCATGTCCCTGTGCAATATGTTCAAGAATGTATCCCTCAAGTCCAATAACCAGTTCCACATGTTCAAGCATCTCCAGCTCTACTCCAGCCCCTGCACATGTAGACGACAAACAAAAAAGTTTCTTCACACAAGGCTTTGTTGACTGGAGTAGTTAGCCTGAGGACTTAACAGATGGAAATTTTGCTCTCATAGCAAAACCTAATAACGAACCTATAAGTTTCTGTTTTGTAGCACTTGAATCTATTGTAGAAGATTTGAGCCCAAAGAAAAGTTGACTAATAGTGAAGATCTAACCGTAAATGATGAGAATGTAGTCAAACTTGTATAAAACCATGCTTGTGAAAAGATTGATGAGGAATGTGTTAGAGAACAAGATCCCTAGAAATCCACTGAATGTGATAGTGATTGTACAATAATAGTTGCTACTAAGGTATCTCCTCAAGCTCTAAAAGAACTGTGTCCTGACAAATGTATTATTGCATTTTCCAACGTTAAAGAGGTGAATGAAAATGTTAGGAAAAAGGTCCTAGATGGTGAAATAAGTTAGAAAATTTGACAAAAGAATTTAAATCCAAAATAACTTAAAAGGACCAAGAAATTAGCATATTCAAACATGAAGCATCGATTACCAAAGATCAGCTTCAGACCATGATAGAAAAATATCAAGATTGTAGAAAGGAGCTTGAATCTACCCAAATCACATGTGAGAAATTGGAGAATCATGTGTTGGGTTTGAGATGCTTCTCAACCAACAGACAAAGAGTAATGTGAAATTTGAAATAAGGTTCAAAGAACCACATTACAAGTGTTCCGAAGAATAAGATCACGTTGACTTTAATATGGTTGAAATATAATCCACAATCAATCATCATGGCACTAACACTCAATCTCCACACAACTACCTTCCATATCTTCTCAAACATGACACCAATCGTGAGTTCCATCCCATCATCGACATTCTTACATCTTCCATCTATATCAAGACTCTGCAAAAGTTCTAGGCAAACTCCAGCTTTCTACTATGAGATAAAAAGCCCTTTACTATAATCCCCAAAATTGATGGCCTAGACATCTATATGACCCCCACCCCTCAAATGCTTTCCATTCCATCCAACCTCAATGATGAGTCAGGTATGGAATCTTTCTCGAAAAATGAACTTCACACTGAATTCATTGATAGAAGGTATGATACACAAATGGTGGGAGTCACAATTTTTAAACCACATTTTCCACCCGCAATGAAGTTTTACTCGCATGATGACTGCTAAAAGTCAAGAAAATGTTGAAGAACAAAATGTTTTAGAATATGAGGCAACATCTGTTGTTGAGCCCACTACTCCTGATGACCATAGTGCAAAACTCACCACTGTGGAACCAATACCAAAATTCCCAGATCATCCACTCTCATTCCAAAAGCCAAATAAACAGAAGGGTATCTCTGGAGGATGAGATGCCAGAGAGACATGCTGTAACATAAATGCAGCTTGAAACATTTGTTAATACTTCCTCTCAACAAATGCAAACATCTCAACCCATCCAAATTCCTCACATATCCTCACAAAAGGATAGTGTGGTAAGCACAGGGAACCAAACAATGAGTTAGATGATTCATTTGAACATCCATTCTCAAGCCTTTCTCTTGGGGCTGATTCTCTTTCTACTCCACCACCCACAAATATACTTACATCCATCAAACCATTGCTTAATGCAATTAAAGCATTTGACTTACATAAAACTAGTTCCTCTCAACCACTCATCACTAAGAGTATACTCCAACAAGTGACTAGTGTAAGTCCAAAGCTCATTGATATCCCACAAGCAAATGAGGGTACACCTCTTGAGTCACAAGTGACTTTTGTAGGTTTTTCAAGTAAAGCAGCCACTACAACTATAGGGACCACAGTCTCACATTTGGACAGTGGTTACCTAGCTAAGACTTCCTTGAAGGCAACAACTATTGAGTCTACAATTGTACACTTATTAACAGTTGGAAGTCCCTAGAACTAAAAACATAGGGCATTTGGTTCAAAACCAAATACAACTACCTCTGGTAGGAATTCAAAAGATCTTATTAACTTAGGTGATGGACTAAGATATCAGGAATTGACAGAGAGAGTAACCAAGATGGAATCTTCCTTTGAAGAAGTAAAGGAGATCCTAAAAACCTTAACTCAAGATCTCCACCAACAATGCAGAGATTGCCAAAAAATATGGACCCATGCTCAACTATATCTTCAACATTAAAAGCAATCTGCAGATGCCACCCGCAACATGCACATGGAGTTGATCAGAAACATGGTTGATGCTAGGTACAAAGATACCCAAGCAGAGATAAAGGCCATCAAAGATCATCTTCTTCAAACAACATGCTCTACTCTAAAACCCAGCTATCCTGATGATGATGCTAAAAAGGGGGATAATGAAGAAGGCATGAAGAAACTACCTCCTCAGGTTAAGAAATCTCAAAAGAAGTCTGATTTATCTGTAACCAAAAAGGTGAAGGACGATGCCTTAGAAAAAGAAAAGAGGATAGATACAAGAGATGCCAAGAATGCATTAGCATACAAGAAAAGCTTGAAAAGAAGAGAGTTGAGCAAAACTTGGGTACATCAACAGATGCATCTGCAAGAAGACAGCCTGCAAGACAAGCGAAAAGCATTGTTCCATCAGTTCTCAAGGCTCTGCCATAGCAACTACTGTTCCATCTACTCTAACCACTACTCCTTCAATCCAAACATCTGTTGGCACGACAAAAGTGCAAACAGATGTTACAACCGCAACAACACTAACAACCACCCCTGAGCCAATCAAACCAATCTCACAGATAACTCTAACAGGTTATCTCAAAAGAAAACCACCAACACATATTCCATCTCCTTCACCTGAAACACTTACACCATATACTAGGGGAAGTAGATCAAAATTCATCATCCAAGATGATTATGAAGAAATCCCCACAAGCATATCCTGTTAGAACCACATCATCATTTCCACCAACAACAATCCAAATCACCACCACTTCAACATCCATTCCCACTTCACTACCAACATCTCTCCCATTAACCACCACAACCTTAACCATCACAAATCACCCATTAAAGCTAACCATTGTATCATAAAAAATACAAGCTTTCTACTCCACAAGTGATTCATGTCAGCTCACCTTTCCATCTTTCCAAAACTTTCCAAAGCCTACAAATGTCAAGGAATACTTGGATTTGAAGATAAAACAGGTAGAATAGATAGCGGATGAGAGAAGCAAAGGAAAGGATGACAAAGAGGCACAACTAATATTATTTGAAGAATTCTAGAAATGAATGCTCTTGTAGATTATGTAGAAAGATGTTACAATAATCTCTTTTATTCTCCTATCACTGATTCTAATCTCAAAAGGACATTGGGAAAAGATTATTTGAACCATATCCTAAAAACAAGCCATACAAAGCAATTAAAGCTCAATTCTCAGGATGGTCAACAGAAGTCTTATTAGAAGAAATACTAAGGATAGAAAAGTTGCTTCTCAACCCGGAGCTCAAGCCTACACCTTCAAACTGGAAAGCAAGAAAATGCCAAATGACAAAAGGCCCTATAGTTAAAGAGGATGAAGGAAAAGATTGTTGCTTCAAATTTTAGGACACTTAGATCAATGGCTAAAAGGGATGAACCAACAATCACTAAGAACTAAAAAAAAAGTTAGAAAGCCTAGGAGAGAAAGATCATTAATTCCTAAGTAAGCCTATCTATGATCAAGTTGACTTCCTAATCAAAACACCGGTTG
Source organism: Scalesia atractyloides (assembly GCA_947069175.1). NCBI lineage: Eukaryota > Viridiplantae > Streptophyta > Magnoliopsida > Asterales > Asteraceae > Scalesia > Scalesia atractyloides. Next base: position 44,301,955 of record CAMTDV010001632.1, read on the forward strand.
ATCCTTCTAAACTTCCCTTTGCAAATAACATCTTCTTAGCTGTAAGAAGATCTCAAACGAGATGTCAAGGGAAGACATGAAGATGAATCAAGACTATTGTAGAAATGAAGGCATTATAAATGAGCTGATGCATGGTCATCTAGACACTAACCCTGCTGATCTGATTGGAAAAATCTTGGATAGACCTCCTTCCCCAAACTCATTAAAAAATAACTTTTGGCCCAGAAATCCAGAAAGCTCCAAAATTCTAAAATGGATATATAACAAGATAAGCCATGAATTAACTTTACTCAGAGCTAATGGAGAAGTGCAAAAGATTTCCATAAATAGTGCTTATGGCATGTAGAATGGAGATCTGCATGACCTACTAGGTCTTGAACTTGAAAGGGACACAAAAGATAACATCTCAATGAAAGTTGAATTACAATTCCAAAGCCAGATTAGAGAGAAGTTGAGGAGGAATAATGATTAATCAAATAAAGCTGAGTTTTGGCATCATCTGTTCTAGGGGGAGATTGTTTGGACCTACAAAAGAGCATATGACTACAAAAGCCAAAACATGTTATCCTGATCAAGAAATAAGAAAGCTATGATGTTCATCTCCTCCCAAAGACAGTGAATCTTGAACATTAACATAACATTTTCTTGAAGAACACAAAGATCTATTAAAGACTTGAAAACATTGTTGGAGAAGACCAAAAGTATGTTCAAGGCCAAAGCCCTATTGAAGGTTAAAACAATAATGAAGAAGACCAAACAATTGTTTAGGCCTGAACAAATGTTTGGAATTAACAAACAGAGCTTTAAAGAACAGAGATCAACCAATCGAACAATTGTCTGTATAACAGTTTGTGTCTTAGAACAGATGTTAGGCTCTATTAGATGTTTCAAACATTTGTTGAAGCTTTTCTATTATGAATGTTAGATGTCACTATCAGGGTGATGTAAGTTCTGATTGCCAATAGATGTTAGTACTTGTATAAATAGAACTCACATGTTAGAGATTTATTCAACACTTTTACGTCCTTTTGTATGAACGAAAAGTTGTGTGATCAGGCTAAGGGGCAGTGAAAGTAACAATTGTAATATTGTAATCTTTTAATTATGAATTGAAATTTGTGTTTGTATTTGATTTAGTTGCATTCATTATTTCCATTTATAGTTCCCTTATATTCACTATTCCATCACAATACAAACACAAATTAGAAACTCAGATCCTAACAGTTCACAACATTCTCACTTCATTTTACTTCCCTTCTTTCATTCACTTAGTTTTACTTTTTAAGTATAATTCAAGCCTAATAATTAATTCTAGTTATTGCTTGTGATATTTGATATGTGTATTATCATAAAACAATCAACTTAAGTGAAGATACTATTCATAAAATTCAATATTCATAATAAAAACTCTTTAACTATGACCCTCCTTAGTAACACTTTTTCACCTAGATATATGATATTTCTCTGAGTGGAATCTACAACACTTTCCAACGTAGAGCTCTTTGAGCTGAAAGTACTACCATTTATACAAATAGCATTAACTGGCTATCATATAAAATCATCTATGTTGGTCAGGAAGCTAGTGATTATATAATAATTTATACAAAGCTCTTCTTTTATAGATGAAAAAACATATCCTTAGTTTTTCTCAAGTACTTAACAATGTCTATAATAGACATGTGAGGTTTTCTCTTGAAGATTAAATGATTTATTTTGTTCTTTCTATTCTTATAAGAAAATCTCGTTTGCATAGACCCTCCAAGTACTCATAATACTTTTCTTCATTGCTTAATTTCCACAAGTAAAGTGTTAGGTAAATGTGCTAAAGTTGTTCTCATATTTTTCGAATTTAATACGGTTCTTAATTAAACTCTTCTTTTTATCACCAACAACAAAATGTCATGATCTACACAATCATTCATAATTAAATCACTACCTATCCTATTGGGTGAAATGATATCATCGGTTTCGTGATTGCAAGGTATCTTCATAGAGTATTTAATCTTTTAAGAAAACTACACTCTATATCCTATTGTGATTGTATAAATAATAATACCATTGTGCTTCATGATCAAGTCTTAATCGGAAATGAGGTGATATTATTTTGTATTAACTATTATTCTATACAACTTTAAGGTTCTATTTTCACAAAAGTTTGAATTTTATTACAAATAATTTAATATGATTTTGTTATCTTAGATGTATCATTACAGAGGTTTGGTGTATCATAAAACTACTTACCTTTTGTGTTTAGATATATTATTACGAGTGTGTTTAGGAGTCTTGAGAAGAATATGATAGCGAAAGCAGGATCACTACTTACAAAATATAAAACTACTAGGTAAGAGGGCACTTAAGAAATTCAAAATCAATAAAATTCAAGGAATTAATGCGCAATTTTTTTATAATAGGAAACACCCGTAGAGTGCAATATACTTGTGATTAACAAATAAACAACACAAAACAAGATACAATTGAGGATCACTCTAAAGTAGCAAGTGAATTTTAGGGGTGTTTAGTATTTGGTTAAAAACCTATTGAATGATAATCAAACTGAACATAAATTGTTAAAATCTAAATCGAAATAACTATTCATATTTCGGTTTGGGTTTCAACCCAAGCGAATTTGTTATCCAATTTCTAAATAAGTGAAGCAATCTAGTTATACCCGAGGAACCCGAATTCATATATACCACAAGGTATGAGTTCTTCCTTATTTGCTAGTGCAAATATACCATCACTAATCGAGTCCATCGTCACTTATTCGGTATGCCATTTGACACTTCTTTCATATATACCACAAGGTAAGAGTTCTTCCTTTTTTGCTAGTGCAAATATACCATCACTAATCGAGTCCATCTTCACTTATTCTGTATGTCATTTGACACTTCTTTTACTTCTTTCGATAAATCTATAATCGATAATGTTATAACCATCAATCTATAATGTTAATTACAACCTTCAATATCTACACTTGAGCTATGGTATATTAGGTTTACAACCCCTTCGCTTGATTTTACTTCTCTTCTTTCATTCACTTAACTTTACCTTTTTCGGTATAATTAGAGACTAAGAGTTGATTCTAGTTATTGCTTGTGTCATTTGACATGTGTATTATCATAGAAAATATCAATTGAACTTAAGATAATGCTAGGGTGTGCACAATTTAGATCAGTTTGGTTATTAGCATTATTCGAAACCGAAGTCATCACTTAATCTACATTATTAACCAATCAGTTTTTGGTTAATTTGATGGTTTTTGTTTGGTTTGGTTAATTTCAGTTAATAACCAAAACCGTACTTGGGCTAATTTTTTTCCTTAGAAATACATGTAATAGAGGTATAAATACATGAAATGGATGTAGAAATACATGAAATGGAGGTATAAATAAATGAAATGAAGGTATAAAACGTGAAATGAAGGTATAAATGCTAGACATATATAGAAACAGGAATGGAGGTATAAAAACTAGAAATATATGATACACAAATGGTTCAATTCGCTTCAATTAACCAAGGGTGCAAAAAAAGCGATAACTGATTTTCGGTTAATCCGGCTTTCGGTTAAGTGGTTTTTGGTTAATTCGACTTTGTGTTAATTTTAGTTTGGTTTCGTCCGTTTTTCGATTCGGTCTCAATCAAGGATTCAGTTACTACTCACCTCTACGAGATCCTATTGATAAATACAATATCCATGACAACTCTTTAACTATTACCTTTCTTAGAGCATTCACAATCGATTCTCCATCTCTATCTCTATAATTACATTAAAAATCACTATCTTTTCTTTCTCCTATCAATTAAATAATATTTTTTATACTTTTATTACTATCTTTTCTCTCTCCTTCACTTACAATCACTTTCAAAAGATATTAAAACATTCTAGAGGGTGAATAATTTCTTACTAAATTTACTGATGAACAGTAACATTTTTTCTCTCTCATCCACTCACAACAACTTCATACAATATAGTGAACCTACTCACATAAATATGATAAATCGAATGCGAATGCTCTTACTGAAACTTTGTCACCTAGATATAAACTACTTCTGGAATGTATAACGATTTCCAACCTAACCCTTTGAGCTGAAAATATAACCGTTTAAACAAATAGCATGTCCTGGCTATCATATAGAATCTATGTTGGTTTGGAAGCTAGTGATTGTATAATTGTTTATACAAAGTTACTCTTTCCAACCTATATAGATGAAAAACATACCCTTAGTCTTTCATAAGTACTTAGAATATCTTTAGGGGCGTTTGAGCTGAAAATACAACCGTTTAAACAAATAGCATGTCCTGGCTATCATATAGAATCTATGTTGGTTTGGAAGCTAGTGATTGTATAATTGTTTATACAAAGTTCCTCTTTCCAACCTATGTAGATGAAGAACATACCCTTAGTCTTTCATAACTACTTAGAATATCTTTAGGGGCGGTCCTATAATGTTATAAGGAGTAATCTCTTTTGTCACTTGACGCTCTGGTAATGCTCTGATAGTAGTGTAAATTTTAGAAAAATTGACGTTTTTTCGATTTCGTTACCCCCCTTTTTAAAACGTTACCTCTATACAGATTTCTAAATCCGCCACTAATATTTTTAAGAGACATATGAGGTTTTCACTTGAATTACGTTTATACTTTCTCGTGACACTTATCAAACATCAGCCGTAGTAAATAACAGGGCACATTTTTGAGATCCATATATAAAATCATAAGAAACTAAATTAATCTATTCACCATTCACTTTCAACACTTTAATTTGGACATAAAGTTTTACTCGGTCCAAGCCAAGTGACAAAAGAACAAATCCAATGACAAAAGAATGAATCTATCATGGATACAACTTTTGACATCTTCAAAAACTTATCAATGCATGTAGTTACTTTGGCCAAGTACAATAAGCAACTTTGATATATCTCTACATATCTTTAGTTCTATAATATATATAGACAGTTCCTCATAGGTCTTTTATCAAAAACGAATTCCTTTCGCCAAGATTTATATGATTTCTAGCAATTAACATGTCACCTACGAATAAGATCTATATGATTTCTAGCAAGCAACATGTCACCTACCAATAAGATCAAGAAGGCCATCACGATCCTACTAAAGATTTTGTAAAGACATGGCTTAAACTCGCTTTCAATGAATTTAAAGTCATGGCTTAAAGCTCGTTTTCTACAAAACCAACACGTCACATGCTTAAGTAAACTTTAGTGGTTTCTATAATAATACGATAGCCACTTTTCTTTCAAGAGGTCGACGGTTTAAGTCCCAAATTCAATTTATAAATGTGGGATCTAGACCGATCCTATTAGACCCCAAAATAACAATATGATTTTGATATGTATATGTAGGGGAAGGTTCATTTGAGAAGAAATTTAATGTAAGAACAAAAAGAATAAAAAACATAATGGTAAAACATTAAATAGTTTAAAACTCATCTCATTAATAATGTTATCTCTCATTAAGAAAACAAAAACATTATATCTTACACATTTCAAAACGTATCCTACATATATCTTATACTTATCGGAATTTACCCTACACACATGTAAAAATACCCTACACATTTCAAAATTTATTCTACACATACTAAAAATTTATCTTACACATGTCGAAAATTGTCATTCACCATAAATTATTTTATCTTGAAAAAGTATAGTAAAAAAATGAGTTACAAGTTTAATTAATTAGCTAATTAATGACAATTATAGATTTACTATATGCTATTTTTTATAATATAAAATACACACATTAAATGAAGTAAATGGAGAATTTCTATTGGTTTAAAAGTTATTTTTTTTATTCTTATAAAATTTTTCTTCTTATTTAACTTTCCACTATATATGTATATCTTTTTCCATGAAAAATACATTATTCACATAACTTTTTACATTATTCACGTATGTAGTTTCTTGACTTTTTATTGTTATCGCGTAACAGTTTCTTCCATAAAAAATACCTCATTCACATATATAGTTTCTTATTTTTTTGTTTATTTTTATCGCGTTTCTTGATTTTTTTAACGCATATATAGTTTCCTAATTTTTTTGTTTATTTTTAAATTTTAAGCTCGTAAAATTGAAAGTAAGCCGAGAATAAAGACATGAAGTAAAAGTTAAAGTAGGATAAATCAGAATTAGGACCATGATCTGTAAAACAATTTAATACCAAACCGGATACAAACAGTCTTAGTTATATGTTATTTTTGAATCGAATATTTTTCTTCAAACATAAGAATGACATGTTATCCATTTAACCCCTTCAATTGGTAATAAATTGACAATACAACCTACCCAAACAAAACCAATGGAAACAAAAATGACATAATTGTCAAAACGAATAAAACAGAAAACACATGTTCTTGCTTATTTATTTACGTCTTCCTATTTATATATATCAAACATATAAAAATTAAAATGAAAGGACAATTCACAAGTGTGATACATTTTTAGTCATTTTTAATATTGGACGAAATGGTAGTCACTTTCAATTATTTGCTTACGACTCTTGATCATCTTCTCTTATTCGTCCCCACTTCAAATTCACGAACAACATGATCTTCCCGACCCTTTCAAACCAAGTATTGAACGATAATGACTTGCATGTTTTTATATCTTCTGAGTTGGAATGATGCTTGTATATCCAATTTTGTAAATGCATGATTGGGATAAAAAAGACTTGGAATGATGCATATATATCCCAAATTTTTGTAAATACATGAATGGGATAAAAAGGATGAACATTCAAGAGGCGATTTTTTCCATATTAGTGACTTTTTTCATATGAGGTGTCTTCTTTGTTCGTATACGCCTAAATAACAGGTGAGCCATTTCCGCGTAGCTTAAATGTGCCCTAAATGTGATAAGTTAGCTAGCTACTATGTTCGAAAACTAAGTAATATTTGAGAATAACTTAATTTAAGCCGAGCAAAACTCTAATATTAAAAAAAAATAACTCTTTAAGTCTTATTGAGTTTGTGTTACCTTACCACCTTTATTGTATGTTTGTACATATAAGATAATTACTTGAAATGGACAAAACTTAAAATGACAAGTTATAAGGTGGGAAGCCAACTTGAATTATTAGACTTGACTTATTAACATATATGTATATTTTTAGTGATTAAAATCTTTGAATGTTATATACATGTATATTTGTAGTGATTAAAATCTTTTGAATGTTTAAAGTAACATGAAATATTATGCGAATATTCAAAAACTTTAAATATACAGTAAAATTACAATCAATAAAACAGTAGAGCAAATTCTTATTAACTATTATCTTTTAAAACATATCTGAAGTCATACCTTTCGTCTCTTTAGGATGTGAGGCTATGTTAGACACTGAATAGGGCAGGGCGTGTTTCTACTCGTCACATGAGTCTTCGACCTGTTGTCCATTTCCCTTTGTTTTTTCTCACATCCCGCACCCATACCCGATTCATCACCCCGCACCACCATCTCTCTTATTCCGTCTCAACCTCACAATAGTGACATATATCCCGTCCGTAACCCTCCCGACTCCACTCCTTACTCTATTATCTCAATCCGTATAAATAAATGCACTGCCCGCCCGGAGCAAGTGCAGGGTGGGTTTGCGCTCAGAGCCTGAAATTTTTTAATATATATATATATATATATATAATTCTTTAAAAAAGTCTGTATATCTTTATAAATATATCCTTAAAGAGCCTGTGTATTGATCGGAATGTCACGCCCCGGTCAAAGATAATATTTATATACTCAAATTACCCTTAACAATGCGTTATTGGTAGTAAGGGGTCGAACCACGAAGAGTTTGTGGTTTGCGAATGGATGTGATTGATTTTTGGTAAACGTGTCACTTTATGAAGCTTGCTAATTAAATTGTTTAATTTGGTTTATTGGTTTGAAAGAATGTCGGAATGGTCCGACGAATTTATGTCTACTCTACTAACTTTGAAAACTCAATTGATTGTAAGAAAACTTTGATTAACTTGATGAAAACAATAGTTTGAGAACAAGGTTCACACCCGGTTCGGTAATGCAAATCCTAGAGTTCCTACACGTTTTTAATTTCAACTCAATTGCAAACAATGATCAACGAATTTAGTGTTGCGTGGTTTAGGTGTCAAAAGCTATCAACGTCATAGACAACGGACTACAATACACTTCATTACCAAGAACATGTAAACTCTAACCTAGACAAGGCATAATCGCACATAAACATTTCGCAAAGTCAAATTTCATAACTCATTCGACAATTCACAAATACAATACCAATGCGAGACAATTATCATAGGTTTTCAAATTGAATCACAATTTGTCACAAATCAAAACATTCATATTGGTCGTATAGACTCCCAGGCAAGATGCTCATGCAAGCTCCAAGATCTAGGGGCGCCCTTTTAATTTTAAACTTACCAATTTGGATTGGAATCAAAGGGTCTCCCAGATCTTGAGCTTTTTGGGGGAGGGCACTCGATAAAACGGCACTAACATGAGATATCAAATCAACCGGTTCGGGTAGTTTGTTGTGCCGTTTTTCGGTGTTTAACTCTTTCAAACATTCGACATGAGCAAGATCCTTTATTATGGCATCAAGCAATGGTAAATTGATTTTTGCTTGTTTAAAATTTTCCCACCTCTCGTCCTTTGGTGGGGTTTGTTTTTTTCGTTGTTGATGCCTTAATTGGTTTCAATAGAGCCAACGAATATGGGATGCTTTCAAACTCCACACCCATATCATTGGCCATAGCATGCAAATCAATTAAACAACTTTCACAAAAAGACTTTTTCAATTTTTCTTTTTCTATTTTTGATTGTGAAATTGTTTCCTGCCCATGCTCGTATTCATCATTAAAATCCTCCACTACACCATCAACAACTTGTGGTACTGGAGTGCCCTCAACACTATAAACCTCATCACATGCAAGAATACTTACCGTACTAATGTGCACATTTCTCACATTGTCCGTACTTGAGTTTTGATGCTTCGGGTTTACCATAGTGTCACTTTGAAGTCTCCCACCGCTTCCTTTGAGTTGGGTCATTTCTTCCGCAAGTTGACCCACTTGCTTCTCCAATGCTTTGTGCGACTTGTCTCGCACCTCAAACTCCTTCTTCATCTCCGTCTTGATCTCTTGATTCGAGTCTCTAATCGCGTTCATGATCGCATCAAGCTTGGAGTTCAATGGGTCATCACTACCCGATTGGGAGTTCAAATTACCACCACCATGTCCACCTTGGTTATAACCCCTTTGATAGTTGTTGTTATCATGGTTGTTGTATCCTTGATTAATTCCTTGGTTGTAGTTGGGCCGTTGGTAACCCCCTTGATTACCACTTTGGCGGTTTTGAAATGATGATCCACCTTGGTTACCCGACTGAAAATTCGATTTCATTTGATTCGAGGCATCACCATACCTAAAATTAGGATGGTTCCTTAAACTTGGATGATAAGTGTTGGAGTTCATATCAAATTGATTCCGCTCCCTAAACACTTGATTCACCTCCTCGGGGGCTTGTGCCATATTAAGTTGACACTCTTTGGTCCGGTGCCCAATATCTCCATAATCCTCACATCCGCAAACTGAACCGCACCAATCTCCTTCTTCTTTATACGGGCCAACTCCCATTCCAAAGTAGCAATTCGATCCTTAGCACTTGAATCAAGGTTGGGAAGAGATCGAGAAATAGGATGCTTTTTAGATCGGTCGGCCATGGCGACCGCTTTGGAGTTCTTACTCATCCTTTCCAAGAAATCCCAATCATCTTCTTCTTGGTTATTCAACAAGGTTCCATTACTTGCCGATTGCAAGTACTTATGGTCATCGGCATTCAAACCTCTCAGAAAACACTTCAAGAGTTCCCACCTCGGTATTTGATGATGTGGACATTTCCGAACCAACTCTTTGAGACGGGTTAATGCTTCATGTAGCAACTCTCCCGAATACTGTCTAAATGACCGAATTTCATCCCTTGCATCATCGGTCTTTGCAATTGAATAGTACTCATCTAGAAAAACTTGTTGCATCTCCGCCCAACTATGAATACTATTCGCCCGAAAGCGTGAGGAACCATTGTTCCGCCTTATCCTTCAACGAAAACTGAAATAGCCTAAGCTTCACCTCCTCGATCTCAAGATTGTAGCCCCCGGTCGTGCCACATATAGCCGAAAGTTCCGCCAAATGAGTGTATAGTTCATCATTAGTCCTACCATTGAAATGAGGTAGGATGTTGATGTAATTGGGTTTGCACTCGAATAACCTTCTCCCTCGAGGTGTAGGCACAATCGTTGAGTCATTTTCAGTGACCACCAGTCTAAATCGCCCATTAACACCCCGCGGGTCTTGTTGTTGTGGACGACGCAGACCATTAACTTCTTGATTCATCGGCCGATAATTTCCTCTTCAATCACCACCTCTATCACCCCCTTGGTTACCGCCTCCCACGAATTGCGGAATCCAATTACGGTTAACATTATGATTATTGTTATAATTACCGTCATCCCAGTTCCGTTGATTGTGGTTTTCTGGTTGACGGTTGTTTCCATAATTGTTGCCTCTACCATAATCATAACCGTATCCTTCGTTGTTCCCCACAAAATTGGCATTTTGATAGCCATCCTCTTCATAATCAAACCCCGAGCTTGGTAAAAATTTCCTTCATTTTCGTTCCCCCAAGCGTCATCTTCGAACCGCTCATTATAATTTCCGCCATCATCCGAGTCTTCCGAATGGACGCTCATATGCTCCGGTGATTGATAACCGTGAACACTATACGGTGCATCATCAGGAATGTTATTTCTTAACTCGTCAAGGTCAAGAAATTGGGCTTCGTTCGTGGGAATGCCACGATTTTGGTTAACTCCACGGTTGGCGTTAACATTTCGGATATTGAGGTTGGGTGGTAATGGGTTTTGTCGGTTTTGGTTTTGGTTTTGAGGTGGAGGTGTGGGTGTACGTTGGCTATTATATTGATTTCGGCCACGATTTTGAAATGGTGGTGTTGGTGGTCTTGAGTTGTTACCACCCCCTGATTGATGGTTTGGGGCATTTTGGTTTTGAGGTTGGTAGTCATGATATTGGTTTTGGTTGTTGGGTTGGTTGGAGTTTTGGGGATCCATTGGAATGGGTCCAAAAGATGGTGTAGGTGATGAGTGGGTATTGGGTGGATTAGAGACAAAAGTTGCCTCTAACCGGTTGGCTAAGTTTCTTCTAACGACCTGCTCAATTTCCGGTTCGAACACTAATGGCGAAGTCCTCCCGGAATTTCGTGTATGCATGCACTACCTGTAACCTGCACAAGTAACACACCTGTATAACACAAAAGCAAGGACGAGAATAAGAAATAAGCACTTAAACAGTTAATCACAAAATCAACCAATTCCACACACAAAGCGCACGAACTCCCAGGCAACGGCGCCAAAATTTGATCGGAGTGTCGCGCCCCGGTCAAAGATAATATTTATATACCCAAATTACCCTTAACAATGCGTTAGTGGTAGTAAGGGGTCGAACCACGAAGAGTTTGTGGTTTGCGAATGGATGTGATTGATTTTTGGTAAAGGTGTTAACTTATGAAGCTTGCTACTTAAATTATTTAATTTGGTTTATTGGTTTGAAAGAATGTCGCAATGGTCCGACAAATTTATGTCTACTCTACTAACTTTGAAAACTCAATTGATTGTAAGAAAACTTTGATTAACTTGATGAAAACAATAGTTTGAGAACAAGGTTCACACCCGGTTCGGTAATGCAAATCCTAGAGTTCCTACACGTTTTTAATTTCAACTCAATTGCAAACAATGATCAATGAATTTAGTGTTGCGTGGTTTAGGTGTCAAAAGCTATCAACGTCATAGACAACGGACTACAATACACTTCATTACCAAGAACATGTAACCTCTAACCTAGACAAGGCATAATCGCACATAAACATTTCGCAAAGTCAAATTTCATAACTCATTCGACAATTCACAAATACAATACCAATGCGAGACAATTATCATAGGTTTTCAAATCGAATCACAATTTGTCATAAATCAAAACTTAAAACAATGTCAAACCCTAGAACCTACACCGGGGTGAAACCTACGGAAATTAGCCGCTCATGGTGAACAAAACTTGATCAACAGAAGATAGGAGCTTGACCATGATCATCTTGAAGCCTTGAAAGTGAGAATGATGATGGTTAGGGTTTGGGATGGAAGATGGAATTGGATGGATGATGATGAAGGTAATGAGTAGGTTAGGGTTATGATCAAAGATGATCAATTGGCTGATAGGATGGATTGGAATTGGTTGTGGATCAATGGTGTGGTGTTCTTGGCTCCAAGATAGGTTTTTAAACTCTCTAAACTCGTAACTCCTCACAAATGGGTCAACACAAACATGAAAACCCGTTCAAAATTGAAGTTCAACGGACCGACAAACGAAGTGGCGTCGTCGACGGCCCTCCGGGGCGTCGCCGACGGCACCTTGAATTGCTTAGTTTCCTCTGACGCTCTAAATCACTGTCTACGGCAAAATTTCTCCGACGGTCTTTTGGAGGGGCGTCGCCGACGGTCCCACTGGGCGTCAGCGATGGCCTCACTAAAATCCGCTTTCCTGTTTTCCCATTTTGTGCTCCCGGTTGATCCGCTTTCCATTCCGAAGCTCCAAAACGCTCCCAAATAGCTCCTTAAACTTCATAAACCTGCAAACCACAATTCCAATCAAAAGTAGGCTATTCGAAACTAAAAATTACATATAACGTTAACTTAAACTCAATAAAAGCATCAGTTTTCAACAACGTATCAGTCGTCAGACCTCACACCAACCATATCTTCGCCAATGACTGTTCTACTTTCCCCATTTTCTGCTGGCCGCAGGCCTGACACCAGAGAAGGTCACCTTCACACGTGGCACCACTCAACATCCGACATGACACGCCTCCTAACAGTAGACATTAATCCTCCTACAGGGAACATTTAATGTCTAACACACAGCACAAAACGGATGTCTCTGGCTGTATGGGCCGGGCCCAAGGCCCACCAGCATATCTCCGGAACATACCTTTTCGGCTATAAGTAAGTATCAAACCTCGAGGTAAAGGGGACGCTTTTCATAGACACTCACACCTACTCACACCTGCTCACACTTGCAATTTACTTGCTTACCATCCTCAGATACTTATTCTCATGCCGGAGTGTGGTCATGGAGAAAACCACCCTTTTCCCTATGGCGAGACTAACGGCGTTGCTAGTTTTGCAGGCTAGCAAGAGTGAATAACCCTGTGAAGTGGAGTAGACGAGAAACCCTTATGCAGAATCACCCTGGTTACAATTTACATATCCCCGGATATCCCTAGGTTCAACCGGTGCATCTTCATGGGCGCCATCCGCTACGCTTCTCTTTTCATAAACACTCCCTTACATTCCACTTTCATAAACTTTACTCGCATATGGCTGACTTCACTTCGAACACCCCACGAGGTCCTCAAGGCGAAGGTAAGAACCCAGTTCAAACCTATCAAATCGATGGACTAGTGAGGGAGGACTCTTCCGAGGGCAGTGAAACGCAACACGGTGTTCACCATGTAAACATACCCATTACTCCCGGGGTGCACCTAGAAACCCCGTTCGTACCAGTTGCATCGGTCTTGCCCCCGGGCAAGACCCCGATGTCCTGGTACATTAAGTCCCAAACGGCTCTTAATGTCGTCTACGCGCAGCTATGTGCTCAAACCAACACTCCTACTGCCCCAGTGTAGCCCGCTGTTCAGGCACAAGCCTCGCCTAAGATACTGAGTTATAACTCGCCAACTATAGCAAGTGTCCCGCATCCCGCACAATCTCCACCTACAAGAGATGGAGTTCACGCAACCTCCACCCAAGCGGGATACTCGATCTCTAAGACGAGCATCCGTCCACTCATGGTTGGGCCCACGCCTCCAACGGAGCGGTACACCCAGCGTAAAGATGGCAAATCTTACGGGAAGGCGACAGCGCCAGCATTTTCCATCGGCTATCGAAAGGTCTGCCCGCTAGTAGCTCCGGACCTCGGGGTGGCTACAACCCACAGGCGGAGCATGACTACAACTTGGTTTACAGGCCGGAAGATGCAGCCGAGCACTCTAAGTTTATCAAGGAGATAGCGCTCGCACCAATGGAACGAGCGAAACTTCCCTCTAACGTCGGGAAAGACAACTGGTCGACAGACCTGGACGACCATTTGCGTTTTTTCACCGCGCAGGTCTCATTGGAGGATGGACACTACCCATGTGGTGTCACCTGTTTGTTCGAATTCTCACAGGTCCCGCGCGACTGTGGTTTGACAACCTGCCCGCAACCAAGCTGGCATCATGGAACGAGTTGAAAAACAAGTTTCTGACACGCTTTAGCCAGCAAAGACGATTCGTTAGAGATCCCTCTGACGTAATGGACATTTGGCGGCGAGATGAAGAAAGCCTTGAAGACTTCATCACCTGCTACAATAAAGAGGTGTTAGAGATAGGGGATGTGCACGAAGACCTAATTCGCGCACAGATCAAATACGCCGTATGCTGCGACGAGATGATTAAAGTCCTGTCTGGAAAAACAGGTCTCCCCAAAAGCTGGGAGAAACTTATGGCCGCGGAAAAGGTCTACGCACAGACAGAGCGCAACCTCAACAATAGCAGCCATCCCCTACCGCATCACCGTCCCCAATACTTAAAGCAGGAGTCTCGGAAAAAGAATAAAGGGGGGAGAGACCACAACCAACATCCTCTCCACACAACGGTCGACGCCCGCACGACCATTAATAAGCTCACCACCCGGCGAGCAATAAAACAAGATAATCGCGATCGCAAGTGGACCCCACTGACGAAGACATCGGCGGAGGTCCTCAGCACAGAAGACCATCAATTCAAACAACCACCGCCGATGCGCAACAAGAAGGGTCAAGACCCCAACCTCTTCTGCGGGTATCATAAAGACACGGGGCACACAACTGACAACTGCATCTCCCTGCGCATAGAGATTGAGAAGGCACTCAAGAGTGGGAGGCTCACCCACTTATTATAAAACGTGCGCAAGGAGGTGCACCAGATTACTCGAGGCGGCGAAGCCCTGAGTAACCAGAAAATGAAAATTGTTCTTATAACCCAGGGTGGCCCTTCGCGCAAATGAAAACACCAGAGGAGCTGCACGTCTCATTGACGTGACAAACCAAGACGGTGCTACATGTAACTTACAAGTTCATCATCTTTTGTCTGTTTCTTACTATGGCTCTTGCGCCAAACTATGTAATAAAGACAACATTAGCTGATCCACTTTTACCTCAATGTTCTATTACAACTGGGCGGAACCACTTTGGGTATACGCGAAAACACCTTGGTGCACAATGACTCGCGAATCCTAAATCACTACCTATGCGAGCACGCTTAGGAGCTGATGGACCCGCACACGAGTTCATTACCAGTCTCATTCGCTATACTTATACAAAGATGGTCTACCCCACGCAAATATTGAACCAGAACAGAACTTTTCATTGAAAGATAAGGATTACAAAGTTGCGCAACGCACAACACAGTCAATAGTTTTACAAAAGCTGTTACAAAGAGGACCCTACAATCTACTCCTCTTCATCAGCAGCAATTTCAACTTCTGCGGGAAAGATACCCTTCAATCGGTCGACAAAGTCATCATGAGTGAGCGCCTCACTCACCAACTCTAACGCTGGGATATCAAGATGATTGTAACCCTGTTGCGCCTTCTCAAAAGCAGCCCCGGTATTAACCCCGGAAGTAGAAGCATGGCTGGAATCCCATGGAGTCTCCAGAACATGGGTAACTTGCTGCGCACACTCCGAATAACCTTGCGCGTGTCCATCATAGCGTGCAGCAACCACTAGTTTGGCTATTGCGACATCCAGCTCCGCAGAGTTCACAATGGAACGGGCTATCTCCAAAGTTAAAGAGACATTCATGCCAATTTCACGAATGAGAGAACATAATAAAAAATAGGCGAAGCATTTACATGAGCAATCCCATGTTGTTGAAGCCATCGCAAGTTATTGGCCAAAGAGTCAACCAACGACTCGGAGATGGCGCAGGAGGCTTCAGAATCCTCCAATCTTTTCTCGCCCACCTCCACCTTCGACTCCGTCAGCCGCAGTCTGCGAAGAAGCTCAGCCTTTTCCACTAACGCTGCTTGGAGGTCTTTCTTCGCGCTATCTAAAGCAGCGCAAGCATCGACCTGATTGGTCATAACAAGGTTAGGATCATAACTTAATTGCATGATCAAAGAAATAAACAAGGACAAAGGGGTTACCTCTCTCTATTCAGTGTACTCATGTTGCACCCTAGCTTGTGTAGCGGCGGCAGCTACCACCTCCTTATCTTGTTTTTCGCGCGCCACATCAGCACGCAAGCAAGACAGCTCATCCTTCAGGATCTGTTCTCCCTGTTGTCTTTCTCCCCGACCTCTTTCCACAACTTGTGCTCATCAGCAAGCTTGCTTTCCAAGGTTTCGGCCCGCTTTTCCATCCAAGCGCGGAACATTCCTCAACCCGCTGGTTTTTTGTGACGGTAGCCTCTTTTGCCAAAACCACAGCTGCACGCGCAGCCACTTCGGCTCGCTTTTTCTCAAGGTTCACCTGGGCAGCTTCAAGATTTTTCCTCTGATTCACCAGGTCCCGCCATTCACGAGCAATTTTGTAGGAAATAGAGGCGGACCTGACAGCTGCCTGGAGGTACGTCTGATATGTCTCCTCCTCTTCATGATCAGAAAGCAAACGTACCTCCGCCGGGGGATTGCCCCCTCAAACCACTCACGGCACGCCGGCCAGTGAGAAAAGCTTTCTCCTCTCTCTAATCTCCACACAGGGGTGTAGACCTCTCGTGATTGAGAGAAGAAAGACCTATAATAATACTCCCCCAAAGTTTCATCCGGGCGGAGCGGCGAGATATCAGGAGCAGAAGGGCCCGTTCCATCCCCGACTGGTTTTTCCTCCACACGCTCCATTTGTGGAGAATTGGTCTGAATACTCTGGGTGGAAACCTTTTCCACGAGCTCCACCCCACACAAATTAAGTGAGCCAGCCGGATGCTCACGTTCTTCCTCCGCCACCATGGGTTCTTGAACAACGAACCGCAATTCTTCCACTTCCAGAGTAGGTTCCCCGGAAACCAGATGTGATCCCTTATAAACAACTACATGTTTTTCAAGATCCTGCTGTGGTTGCGTTAATGGAACACCCGAAGTTTCCAAAACCAGGGAACCTGCATTAGTACCCATACCAGTACCTTCCACCACCACGTGAGGCCCCTCCCTCACATGGGCTGGTCCTTCCGCTCCAGCAGTAGAGCGCAACCCATGACCACTAGCCTGAGCCATAGGGGAATCCGTGGCCCGAGCGCATGTGCTGGATTCCGCAAAAACAGGATCATCCCCCACTGTATAACAACAAAAGTCAGTTATGCACAACATGATTACTGGAAGGAATTATCAAAAGGTACAAGAGCTTACCAAGATATATCTTAGAAGTTAATAACCCCATATACGCCCGCTTCCCAATGTGCTTCCGTGCGACCTTCTTAGGTGGTTGTGCAGAAAGGTCCTTCTGAGGGCGCCTCTTTCGATTCAAAGGCACCTCTGGGGTCTCCCCAGGTTCCTCCGGGCTACCAGGTCTGGCGGTCAGGATAACCGCCTGCTGGAGTGCAACCTCCCTTGCACCTACAGGTCCAAGACCCTCTCATAAGTCAGGATTGACTACAACACAATTCAGCAAGTTAGCAACAACGCGCTTACCTTGGGGAGGGCTAGATCTAAGTTGACTTGCCTCTCCCTATACCGCTGAGCCTGACCCTGCGTATCGCTTCTTTTGGGATCTGGACCAACACCCAAATCTCTCAACGTGCCTGCATTACAACAAATACATAAGCCATCTGCATGAGGCGCTACCAAATAGTCAAGACTTACCAGTCAATGGCGCGGGAACCTCTAGGTCCGAATCCTTAACCAGGGCAAAATTACCCAGGACCTGCGCATACCAGATGGGCTCATCATCTCCTAAGCGGAGTTTCTCAATCCGCCCTTGTTTCCTCTGAAAGGCGGCCAAGAATAGCGGAGCCCCTGCAAAGAACATAAGAAAGTTAGCATGCATGAAAGCCAAAATTCAAGAAAATACGGCGAGAAGAGAGTACATACTCTGATCGCCCTCAACACACACTGGTCGGGACCGGCGGTCAGGTTTGAACCGCAGGCTCATCCCCGCCGCCACCAGTATCCTCTCTGCAACTGGATCACCGGGATCTCCTTCAGATCACCATACCAGGCGTCCAGCACTGGTATCGGTAGGGTTTCCACCGGGATCTCATCCGGCCCACGAAATGTCAAAGGCGCAGGGATAACCCCAGCCTTACAAAAAAGAATTTTGCCTTCCAATCATGGAAGGACTTAAGGGGAGAAAGCAAAATCTTTCGTGCCTGCGCACGTTGTTGAAAAGAGTAAAACCCCAGCGAATACTAGAGCTGATAAAATATACGGAACCGGTCAACGGTGGGAACAGACCCTGTCGACCGGAACAAGAACTCAAAGTGCTTGATACACACCATTCCCATTGGGCTCAATTGGGAAAGGTGGAAACCGTAAAACTGCAGCACTTCGATCAAGAACTTGGTGGCGGGCAATCGGAAGTTACCCTCACCGAAAAAATCATAAAATAGGGTGATATACCCCGTCGGAGCATCGGCGGCGGTATCACCCTGAGCCGGCAACCGGGCATCCTAAGAAGGAGGGAACCGGAAGCTAGTGACTATCTCCTCAAGAGCTTGTCGGGTGAGCTTACACACCGGCAAAGGAGGAGCCGCCATCACAAACAACAAAGAAACAATATTTCTGAAGAAAACGTTGGGGTAACCCAACAGATCATAAAGTTAAGAAAAGTTGAAGGAAAGCTTGAAAGGATGACTATAACCCTAACCTGGGGCCTCTATTTATAATGACAGCATTAAATGCACTCGGAGAACGTGACAACACACGTGGTGATTACAACAAATTACAGGCGGACGCGTGGCAAAAGAGATGGCAGTGACGGTTAACATGCGCGCGTGACCACCACGCTCCCTACCACTCCATTTAGTGAATGGAAGGTGAAGCAGCTGAGTGCACGCTACAGCTGTTACACGTCTTTTCACCTCCCATTTTTTCTCACCAACTCACCTGCAAATTTCATGTGACATTTGTGCCTTTTCAATCATTGCACAATTACAAACAATTTCGTATTCAATGAAACCTTGTGTTTTATTTCCAAATATTTTGTATTCAATAAAGGTCTTGTATTTTATTGATGAGAATGCAAAAATGTCAATCGTTGCACAATTTCGATCATTTTCGTGTTCGTTAAAGCATTTTACGCATTATGCAAAACGTGTAACCGTACAACCGAACGAACCAACATCCATGACATTTTCGGGCATAATACAAGTTACACATGTCTTAACTCCTTTATATAACCTAAATATTAGGTTAAAGGGGTTAAAAATGGCAAACAAGTGAAAATACAAGTCCAAGGGCCAAAAATGTCAAAAAAATAATAAATATTTTTGCTTCTTCACCAAGTTTGTCACCTATCTCTAATTTTTGACACCTAGCACTCACTTTGCCACACTTAATATGGTGTTGACACATGTTAGGACACTAATCCACACTTGAGGACACTTGTCATCACCTCCTTAATCCTAAAATACTATAAATACCCCATGATTTTTCCATTTTTTTTCTCACCACTTCAAAACACTTCAAAGCAAAGTGTGAAGTTCTTCTTTCTATCCTTCTTGGAGCTTGTTTCCAACGTTTGGAAGCCTCCTATCTTGAGTTCCGAAAGTGTTCTTCAACACGAGTAAGTACTCTTCCTAGTTCTTCAAATATTTTTTTAGCTATTTTGAGCTAAAAGTCGAATAGTTTGGCTTCCTGATTGACTTTTGGTTCTGACCATATTTGGTCAAGTGAAAGTTCAATTGAACTTTGCAACGTGATCATAATCACGAAGGTTATAATCCCTATTGATTTCACCTTCTGATTACCACGTTTACTAGTCGAAGTGACGAGTTAAAGTTTCGGTAAAGAAATGCACATGATGTGCATTTTACGACGAAACTATTTTCGGGTATCAAAACACCAAGTTTTGATACCAAATCAGTTTTATAAACTTAGTTAGACATATTTTGACATGTCTAACTCGTCACTTCTAGTTTAGTGCTTATTTAGGGTCGTAAGTCGAGCGGTTTTGACCACCGCTTTGACTTTCGAATCCGACCCGTTTGGTCGATCTTAGGATCTGAACAAACACATATTTGTGACCATAGTTGTATGGGGAATAACCTACTGAGGTTATACCTTATGGTCACGTCGTTTGGTTAGTATTATGATAAGTCACTTCTATGTTCTTAAAAAAGACCAAAATGCCCTTTTGCACATAAATCCATTCTAAACACATGTAACCTAATTTTTGACATATAAACTGATGTTATAACATTTTCAAACATGTTTAGGCTTTTAAGACATATCATCGGACATGTTTAACCATCCGATCACGTGTTTACGCTAATGACCCGTTAACGTAGCGTAAACTACCTTAACGAGTCATAATGGGTCAAAAGCACTTAGGATCCTTTCCAAATCAGAATGTTAAGTTTGTTAAACCATATCACATGAGTTCCAACACTCATTTGGTTTATAAGACTTCATTCATTCCGATCTCCCGTTTGTAGTCCTGACACGCTAACATATTTATCTGACACATTAGGACATGTTTGAGCTTTGTTTATTCCATTGATCAAGAACACTTCGCAATTCAAAGTGAGTATAGAGTTCCCCTCTTTTACGTTTTAAATGTTTTGGGGTGATTCATATGTGCTAAACTATCTTTTTAAATCTACATATTTACTATGCAAGGCTTATGTGAGTACATAGTTCCCCTCTTTTACATACTCTAAATGTTTTGGGTGATTCATATATGCCTATAATTATTTTCAAGATTTCAAAACAATATACATGGTTTATATATACAAAATGATTTTCAAAGTGAGTATATAGTTGCCCTCTTTTATCTTTTGTAAATGTTTTGGGGTGACTCACATGTGCTAAATCATTTTCAAGTTTTCAAAAACAATGTATATGGTTTATATATAAAACAATACGATTCAATAATGTGAACAACTTTTTGATGCGTTATCCATAACACGAATGACATTCATTAGCTTTGACCTAGCCGACCAATAGTATGTTATGGTACCATAAGACTTACATGGTATCATAGGACTGACAATCCCATTATCGGACTGTTCACTGGATTTGGTGGAAGTTTGGGTAATGATAGAAACTGTTTCTGATTAACAAATCAATTGTTGATTTGTTAGTCTAGTTAAAGAGACCCTTTGGTGGTCTATTAAAGATACCCTTTGTTTCTGTTTATCCCAAGACAATGTAAACATTTAACTTAATCAAACATAATTTTAAATTCCATGAGTTGTGAAACAATAGTTCTGTGACATGACTCCCGACGTTTCTGCCGCGGTTCGTTGTTTTACGCAGTCGGGGTGTTACAGAAAAATTGGTATCAGAGCTTATGGTTATAGGGAATTAGGTTATTAGTGATGCTTTGACCTAGACTATAACCTTTCTAGGACCCTAACGCGAGTTATCTTGCGTTTAAATTCTTAAAACAATACCATCACCTATCCTTAGGTGATTACCAAAACAAATACACAAGTTACAAAGTCGTTTTGAAAATCAATCATCTATCCTTAGATGATTTGTTTTGGCTTAAAGTTGTAAGTTTTCAAAATCCTGTCAAAATTTGGGTTTTATTAATGTGAACACGTGCAATCTGGAACGGTGGATGCCTGTACCCTGAGTTTTCTATCTAAGGCTAGAGTGAACGTACAAAACCGCATTATCGGACCAGACACTCTTACTTGGGAACTCTTGGGGTGAGTGTCCACTTATAGGCTAAAGCATGTCTTCGCGATACATTATAAAGACCCATTAACTTTGATTAGTCATCGTGTGTCGTTTGTTTGTTTTGAAGTAACGAACGAATGACCACCATCCTTATATTTCATCGATATTTTTAACATCTCTCTTGGTTATCCAATGTCAATCTCACATATTTTCCCTCATGTTTTCTTCTAGAAGAACATATTATTGCGTTATAAAAAAAATTCTGATAACTTAGTCATTAATGGTACGTTCCTTGTTAACAATCATCATGCTTCTATTCTTTTCGATTCGGGTGCTGATAGAAGCTTTGTATCACAAGCCTTTGAGCCCTTGCTTTCAATACCTGGAACTAAACTAGGAAACCCTTAATGGTGGAAATAGCTAGTGGTGAACCCCTTGTGCTCGACTATGTCATTTGTAGTTGCCAATTGAACCTGGATAACCACCTTTCTCCTATTGACCTCACACCAATGCAACTCGGGAGTTTTGACATTATCATAGGAATGGATTGATTAACCAAACACCATGCTGAGGTGATCTGTTTCGACAAGGTTGTTCGTATACCTCTTTCGTCTGGCGAAACATTAGAAGTTCACGGAGAGAAACCATCTAATAGCCTAAAACCCATGACCTGTACCCAGGCCTAAAACCTACAAAAGAAATATGTAGCCTTCTTGGCACATATCGTAGAGGAAAAAGGCAAGGGTAAAACTGTTCAGAAAATCGTCGTTGTACGGGAATATCCTGAGGTGTTTCCTGAAGAGCTATTTGGTTTACCCCCAATTCGTAAAGTTGAGTTTCGTATTAACCTTGTACCTGGTGCCAACCCAATTCCCAAATCTCCTTACCGTCTTGCACCATCTGAAATGCAAGAGTTGTCAAAGCAACTCCAAGAACTTTCAGACAAGGGATTCATTCGTCCGAGCTTTTCACCTTGGGGCACTCCTGTCCTATTCGTGAAAAAGAAGGATGGACCTTCCGTATGTGTATCAATTATCGTGAGTTAACAAAATCACAATGAAAAATCGAAATCCCCTACCTCGCATTGATGATCTCTTTGATTAGCTACAAGGTGCGACCTGCTATCAAAGATTGATCTGCGTTCTGGGTATCATAAACTTCGTGTAATCGAAGAAGATATTCCCAAGACTGCTCTTCGCACTCGATACGGCCATTACGAGTTCACTGTCATGCCTTTTGGTTTGACGAATGCTCCTGCCGTCTTCATGGACTTAATGAATAGGGTTTGTAAACCTTATTTAGACAAGTACATCATTGTTTTCATCGACGACATCCTCATTTAGTCTAAGTCTCAAGCCGATCACGAACAACATCTCCGTCTAACGATGGAACTCCTGAAGAAAGAAAAACTTTACGCCAAATTCTCCAAGTGTGAATTTTGGCTAAAAGAAGTTCAATTTTTGGGACACATTGTTAACGAATAAGGTATACATGTAGATCCCGCCAAAATCAGTGTGATTAGGGATTAGAGTACACCTACTACTCCTACCGAAGTTTGTTCATTTCTTGATCTTGTTGGATACTATCAATGATTCATACGAACTTTTCAAAGATCGCGGTTCCCCTCACCACTTTGACTCAAAAGAATAAACCTTTCGAGTGGGGACCCAAACAAGAGGAAGCATTTCAAACACTGAAACAAAAACTCTGTAATGCTCCTGTTTTATCTTTACCCGACGGCAACGATGATTTCGTTGTCTATCGTGACGCATCAAACCTAGGCCTTGGTTGTGTTCTCATGCAAAGAGACAAAGTCATAGCCTATGCTTCAAGACAATTGAAAATCCATGAGAAGAACTACACAACTCATGATCTTGAGTTTGGAGCCGTAGTTTTTACTCTCAAAATTTGGAGACACTACCTTTACGGTACGAAATGTGTGGTTTTCACTGACCACAAAAGTCTCCAACACATATTCAATCAAGAGGAGCTTAACATGAGACAACGACATAGGATCGAACTTCTGAACGACTACGACTGCGAGATTCGCTACCATCCTGGTAAGGCGAATGTTGTGGCTTATGCGCTTAGTCGTAAGGAATGTGTCAGACTTCATTGTGTTCGAGTTCAATCTGATATCCAGACACGTATCCTTCAAGCACAACATACACGTGTGACCCAAAGCTTGTTGAAAAATGAGCTGCCACAAAATCTCGAACTTCAACTCAAAACAAAAGATTACGGATTACTCTACTACAAGAACCGTTTGTGGATTCCTAGTTAAGACAATCTCCGCACCTTATTGATGGATGAAGCTCATAAGTCTCATTATTTAATCCATCCTGGTGTAGACAAAATGTATAAGGAACTCCGTACCCAGTATTGGTGGCCAAGTATGAAGAAGGAAATTGCCTTGTATGTGTCTAAATGCCTAACTTGTCTTAAAGTTAAGGCAGAACATCAACGCCCATCTGGTTTACTTGAGCAACCAGAAATACCGGTATGGAAGTGGGAGAACATTGCGATGCATCTCATCACTAAACTACCACGCACACCTAAAGGTCATGATGCCATTTGGGTAATCATCGATCGTCTAACAAAGTCAGCACACTCTTTGGCAATTCGTGAGGATCTATCTGCTGACAAACTCTCCAAGATCTACGTTGATGAGATTGTATCTCATCATGGTGTTCCTTTGAACATCTATCCGATCGAGATGCTTGATTCTCATCTCACTTTTGGAAGACCATGCAATCTGCCATGGGAACCAAACTCAATCTGAGCACTGCTTATCATCCTCAAACGAATGGACAATCTGAAAGGACAATTCAAACACTGGCAGATATGCTTAGAGCATGTGTGATCGACTTTGGTGGTAGTTGGGATTCGCATCTACCATTGGTCGAATTCTCCTACAACAATAGTTATCACGCCAGCATCAATATGGCTCTTTCGAAGCTCTATACTGTAGAAAATGGTGTTCACCTGTCTGCTGAATGAGGTCGGTGAAGCTCAGCTCACTGGGCCTGAACTCATTCATGACACAACAGACAAAGTCAAGAAAATTCGTGATAACCTTCTGACAGCTAGAAGCCGTCAAAAGAGTTATGCGGACAAACGATGCAACCCCTTGGAATTCCAAGTTAGTGATCACGTCCTTGTCAAGGTATCCCTTGGAAAGGTGTGATTAGATTTAGAAAGACAGGAAAACATGCACCACAATATATTGGACCATTCAAGATCGTTGAGAGAATCGGAAAGGTGGCCTACCGACTTGAGCTACCTCCTGAACTTGGGAATATTCACCCAACATTCCACGTGTCCAACTTGAAAGTGTTTAGCTGATACAAACCTCCACATTCCCCTCGACGAAATTCACGTTGATGGTAGGATGCGCTTTGTCGAGAAACTTGTGGAGATATTGGACCGTGAAGTCCAGAAACTCAAGCGTAGACGTATACCGATAGTTAAAGTTCGATGGGAATCCAAACGTGGCCCAGAATTTACTTGGGAACGAGAGGATCAGATGAAAGCGAAATATCCACATCTGTTTCACAAAGTTTCCTCTAATTAAATTTCGGGACGAAATTTCCAAAAGTAGGGGAGACTATGACATTTGTGCCTTTTTAATCATTGCACAATTACAAACAATTTCGTATTCAATGAAACCTTGTGTTTTATTTCCAAATATTTTTGTATTCAATAAAATCTTGTATTTTATTGATAAGAATGCAAAAATGTCAATCGTTGCACAATTTCGATCATTTTCGTGTTCGTTAAAGCATTTTACGCATTATGCGAAACGTGTAACCGTACAACCGAACGAACCAACATCCATGACATTTTCGGGCATAATACAAGTTACACATGTCTTAACACCTTTATATAACCTAAATATTAGGTTAAAGGGGTTAAATGGCAAACAAGTGAAAATACAAGTCCAAGGGCCAAAAATGTAAAAAAAATAATAAATATTTTTTCTTCTTCACCAAGTTTGTCACATATCTCCAATTTTTGACACCTAGCACTCACTTTGCCACACTTAGTACGGTGTTGACACATGTTAGGACACTAATCCACACTTGAGGACACTTGTCATCACCTCCTTAATTTTAAAATACTATAAATACCCCATGATTTTTCCATTTTTTTTCTCACCACTTCAAAACACTTCAAAGCAACGTGTGAAGTTCTTCTTTCTATCCTTCTTGGAGCTTGTTTCCAACGTTTGGAAGCCTCCTATCTTGAGTTCTGAAAGTGTTCTTCATCACGAGTGAGAACATAGTTCCCCTCTTTTACGTTTTAAATGTTTTGGGGTGATTCATATGTGCTAAACTATCTTTTCAAATCTACATATTTACTATGCAAGGCTTATGTGAGTACATAGTTCCCCTCTTTTACAGATTCTAAATGTTTTGGGCTGATTCATATGTGCCTATAATTATTTTCAAGATTTCAAAACAATATACATGGTTTATATATACAAAATGATTTTCAAAGTGAGTACATAGTTGCCCTTTTTTACGTTTTGTAAATGTTTTGGGGTGACTCATATGTGCTAAATCATTTTCAAGTTTTCAAAAACAATGTCCATAGTTTATATATAAAACAATACGATTTCAATAATGTGAACAACTTGTTGATGCGTTATCCATAACACGAATGACATTCATTAGCTTTGACCGAGCCGACCAATAGTATGCTTGTACATAAGACTACATGGTACCATAGGACTGACAATTCCATTATTGGACTGTTCACCGGATTTGGTGGAAGTTTGGGTAATGACAGAAACTGCTTCTGATTAACAAATCAATTGTTGATTTGTTAGTCTAGTTAAAGAGACCCTTTAGTGGTCTATTAAAGATACCCTTTGGTGGTATAGTCAACAAAGGTTTGAATGTGTTCATTAAAGAACGATCAAAAGTTTTCACAATTAAAAACACGGACGATTTTGTTTAGACATGGACGATTGGTTTATGACACGGACGATTGATCTATAACACGGACAAATGGTTTTAACACGGACAACTTGTTTTGAACAATGTCATGTAATGATTTTCACTTAAAGATATAAACCATACGAAGTTTTCTTTTGAATCAATCTATTACAAGGTTTTTACAAAAGAAATGTTTTTGTCAAGATTCATGGCTACAAGGTTTTCACAACTCTAACCAACTTGTTTTAGTTGGTTAGTTGTATTGCAATATCAAACACTTTTGATACGAGGTTTTCACTTAACGGCTCTTGTAGTCGGACGAGGTGTTGCAATATGTATACAAGGCCATGAATTTGACATACTCACAAAACCTATGTACTCGCCGGCATTTTTATGCTGACTCTCTTTTCACATATGTTTCAAGAATCAATACTTGATAATATGATGCATGCTTCACGTAGGAATGGACGCGGACCTTAGTGACTTAAAACATGAAAGACAATTTATTTATGTGTTGTTTCTGTTTATCCCAAGACAATGTAAACATTTAACTTAATCAAACATAATTTTAAATTCCATGTGTTGTTTCACAACTTGCGCGTACGAGCAACACTGGATTGGGGACTTGAGGAGGTATGGTCCCAGATAACCATACCCTTGACTACATTTTATAAGGATAACCTGGCATTCAACATGCAATGGTGCGCCTTCCTTACAGACATCAGGTCATACAATGAGCCTTGCGCACTCAGCGCAACGGTGAATTAGACCAACAACATCAGGTCATACAATGAGCCTTGCTCACTCAGCGCAACGGTGCGTTAGACCAATAACTTCCGGTCATACGATGAGCCTTACACACTCAACGCAACGGTAAATTAGACCGATAGCTTCTAGTCACACAACGAACCTTGTGTACTTGGCACAACAACAAGTTAGACTCATGCGCGCAGACTACTAGACCCTGTGCAGGTCAACAACCCTCTTAAACATTAATCCTAAAACCTTGCAAGGACAAGACACACATGAGAACACCTCATAGTTTTGGAACAAAAGGATAAAACCCTTGACACCCTGCGTTGACGGGAAAATCTCTGACAGCCTCGCAGAAAGGGTAAGCATTAAGAGGTGTTGGCCATACTCCAGGGTACAAAGTGGCAGAACGGTGACGTAGGGTCGCTCGGCAAATTGCGTGTGGCAGTGTCTCAGTCGTCAGACCTCACACCAACCATATCTTCGCCAGTGACTGTTCCACCTTCCCCATTTTCTGCTGGCCGCAGGCCTGACACCAGAGAAGGTCACCTTCACACGTGGCACCACTCAACATCCGACATGACACGCCTCCTAACAGTAGACATTAATCCTCCTACAGGGAGCATTTAATGTCTAACACACAACACAAAACGAATGTCTCTGGCTATATGGGCCGGGCCAAGGCCCACCAGCATGTCTCCGGAACATACATTTTCGGCTATAAGTAAGTATCAAACCTCGAGGTAAAGGGGACGCTTTTCATAGACGCTCACACATATTCACACCTGCTCACACTTGCAATTTACTTGCTTACCATCCTCAGATACTTATTCTCATGCCGGAGTGTGGTCATGGAGAAAACCACCATTTTCCCTGTGGCGAGAATAACGGCGTTGCTAGTTTTGCAGGCCAGCAAGAGTGAATAACCCTGTGAAGTAGAGTAGACGAAAAACCCTTATGCAAAATCACCCTGGTTGCAATTTAAATATTCACATTAAAATTATAAAAATAGAACTATATATAAAATATAAAAATAGAGACAATTTATATTTATATATTGAAATATTGAATTAAAAAGTAGGCAATTCTTTCAAACTCATCAACAATTATCACACATAATATTCCTCTATATCATCTTATCCTATCACCACCCCTCCCATGGTTACCCTTCCCGGCCCCTTTAACAAATGTCTTCATTCTTTCGACTATTCCGTCAACGGAGTAACGCTTCCGATAGTCCTGACGAGCCCGAAGACGATGGTCCCGTCTCGTACTCAACCGAGTGTTACGCCTGCACCCAAGTAGGCGTCCCCGTCTTCCACTCCACCAGCTGCGACAATGTTAGTCAACCCGAATGGGAAGCCTCCGCAGGCTCTTCCCTTGTCCCCATCCGGGACCGCCGGGGTTCCAAAATTATCCGCACCCGTTCCTCCAAAGACGGCCAGAGACGCCGGCCGTCCGGGTTCCTGAGCCGGGTGTACGACCCGCGGAGCAAACGGGTGCAGAGATGGAACCGGTTTTTTTTTATTGGCCCGCGGGATGGCGTTGGCGGTTGACCCGCTATTCTTTTACACGCTGTCTATCGTCCGCGGAGGCACGCCGTGCCTTTATATAGACGGCGCGCTGGCGGCCGTTGTGGCGGTGGCCAGGACGTTAGTGGACGCCATACATCTTGGGCACATGTGGTTGCAGTTTCGGATGGCTTACGTGTCACGTGAGTCCCTTGTGGTTGGATGTGGTAAACTTGTGTGGGACCCACAGGCTATTGCTTCTCACTATGTGCGGTCAGTGAAAGGCTTCTGGTACGACGCATTCGTCATACTTCCGGTCCCACAGGTAATAAATCATATTTACCGGTAGTTTACAGTGGCAGTAGATCAGTGTAACCATGCTATGTTAAGCTTGAATGAGCGGGTCTTAAATAAGCTTGAATCCGACACTGAAAATAAATAAAGTAGTTTTAAAAATGAGCATAAGCTTCACTTATCAAGGTTGAGTTAATTTATAAGTCTAAATGAGTGTTATTAACCATACATAGGAATATAGTTATATACATATAGATTAAAAATAAATAATAAAAAGTCTAGTCTAATCTTGAAAAACACTCACAAGCAAAACAAGGAGTTAAAAAATAAAACTCAAAATGTGCCGAGCTAGATTTCTTGTAAATAAACATGTCAAAATCAAGCTTAAAGGAGCTCGAGTCTTAGTTCACCTCATTTGCAAATCTACTTTGGTTATGGACGGTTGAGCGGAATCCTTGACAGTTTTGTTGGGTTTTTGAGTGGGGCTTAGTTATTTTTTAATTTATTTATTTTTAAACAAATTTATTTCATAACTGAACTTATTAATATTGTTAGACTTTACATGAGCATAAAAAAATAGTAAGTATTTAACTTACTAGGTGATTTGAAGGGACTAGCTATTTTTGTTTGTATATTATCTGTACTCTTATTATGTAATTAAGATATAAGATATAATTAGTGATTATGTTCGAAGTTAGGATAAAACTGATAAGAATGATATGAAACATAGAAATATGTAACTGAGATTGGTAATTCATGTATTCAAACCCATACATCAAAATATTATAATAATATATAATATATTTTGTCATGTTAGGCCCATTGCGGGAACCTACCATATGCATCATCTCTTATTATGTCTTGTCTCTGTTTGCCTTACTGTACACAATTTGAGCTATCGATGAGGATCAAGTATTTTTCATTTAAATCGTAAATTAAATTTATTTTGTTTAAATATTAAAAAAGTAGTTCAGGTATTTCTTCTTAACTCTACAATTTACATTTATATTTTTTTCATTTTCATTTTCAATACATAAAAAACCAATAAAGGAGAATAGTGAAAGACAACTTCTCAAATTTTTTCATTTAAATCGTCAATTAAATTTATTTTGTTTAAATTTTAAAAAAATAGTTCAGGTGTTTCTTCTCAACTATACCGTTTATGTTTATATTTATATTTTCATTTTCATTTTCAATACATACAAAACTAACGAAAGAGAATAGTGTCTCTAGCACTTTCTTATTAGTCTGACTAATTTATGATTTTATTCCCACTTTAAAATTATGATTTTGTTCATCAGTTCAAAATTACGTTCTTGCCCCCAATTCAAAATAAAATTATGTTTTTGACCCAACGAAAAATTTCAATTTTGCACTCGGTTTAAAATTACGATTTTGCCACATTTAAATTTACAGTTTTGCCATAAGTTTTGTTTTTTTTTTCCTTCCAGCCAAATTATGATTTTACCCTCAACTTAAATTTACATTTTCTCCATCGTTTTTGTTTGTTTTTTTCAGTCAAATTACGATTTTGCCCCCATTGTAAAATTACAGTCGTGCCATTGTTTTAGTTTTTTTTTTGAGAAAACTGTGGTAGTGTTTTGTTTTAATTGGTTGACTCGATGTAATTTTTATGCGTGCTAGACGGCTGCCTGACACACGCTCCTTTGTCCTGAAAAATTACAATTTTGCCTCCAGTTAGTTTTTCCATCGTTTTTTAGGCAAAAGTATGATAATGTTTTATTTTAATTGTTTGACTCAATGTAATTTTTTTGAGATCGTGTTGTGATAATATACAAAGTACACCGGAATGGCTTAGTGCCCCGCAACGTGGGCGGGGCAAAATCTAGTTTATATTAAAAAAAATATCTTATTTTATAGTTTTTAAAGGTAAGTTGTTCATCATTATACTTAATGGGCGAGTTAGTTCGGATATGTTCTAAAACCTAATTTATAATTGATGTATAGGTTTTTAGCTCAGTAAATTGGATTATAGTAAATATTGGCAACCATGATTTGTAAAGTTAATAAGCTAACAAGTATGATATTTACAAAAAGTAAATAACTACATTTGTCCAACATATAATCATATTATTTTACGAAAAAAACAAAATATAAAGGATGGTCATTATTGGTTGGGTGGTTACTTTGGTTATATATGTACATATAACCATAATCGATCTATAAAAAACGTTTATCAAAATAATCATAATCAAATCATCTGTTTTCTCAGTTAGTTTGGTTTTTTCAGTGATTCGGGTGCTCTGCTCACCCCTTAATACTTACATTTCAGGTTGTATTTTGGTTAGTAGTGCCACGGTTAATACGCGAAGAGCGAATAAAGGCAATCATGACTACCCTCGTACTCGTTTTCATCTTCCAATTCCTGCCAAAAGTCTACCACTCAATATCGCTAATGAGAAGGATGGGCAAAGTCACCGGCTACATCTTTGGCACCATTTGGTGGGGTTTCGCCCTTAATCTCATCGCCTACTTCATCGCTTCTCACGTAAGTGAGCAATAAAATATATCGTGAATACATGTTCGTTGAAAGCCCTCTATATTGTAATATATGCAAGTGGTTATAATTGTCAAGTTGTGTATTGTCACAGGTTGCTGGTGGTTGTTGGTATGTTTTGGCAATACAACGGGTCGTTTCATGTCTAAAGCAT
The DNA here is from genome assembly GCA_947069175.1 of Scalesia atractyloides. Taxonomy (NCBI): domain Eukaryota; kingdom Viridiplantae; phylum Streptophyta; class Magnoliopsida; order Asterales; family Asteraceae; genus Scalesia; species Scalesia atractyloides. The sequence continues at coordinate 44,334,044 of CAMTDV010001632.1, forward strand.
CAATGTAACAAGAAAAATGCGTGTAATCTAGCATTGTCTTGTGCCGATGAGGTTTGCTACCAATTTTTGTTACCCGAGGGGGTGTTTGGTGATCGTTGTGCTGGAAACTCAACCACGAGTTTGGTTAGAAAGCCGTTGTGTTTGGATGTAAACGGCCCGTTTCACTATGGCATTTACCGATGGGCTCTTCCTGTTATTTCTAGCAACTCGCTCACCGTCAAGATTCTTTATCCCATCTTTTGGGGTCTTATGAGCCTTAGTACCTTTGGAAATGATCTTGAGCCCACAAGTCACTGGGTTGAAGTGATCTTTAGTATATGTGTCGTGTTAAGCGGATTGATGCTATTCACATTATTAATTGGTAATATTCAGGTAAACGCGTACCCATCTCTCTTTGATCTTGTAGGGTTCCAACCCAATTCGCAACTCTGACATGTTGCTTGCTATATAATCCTAACTAACACCGTTGGTTTTTCCAAAATGAAGGTGTTCTTGCATGCGGTTATGGCAAGAAAGAGGAAAATGCAACTAAGATGTCGTGATATGGAGTGGTGGATGAAGAGGAGACAATTACCGTCACTTCTTAGACAAAGAGTTCGTCATTACAAACGCCAAAATTGGGCGTTGATGGGAGGTGAAGATGAGATGGAGTTGATTAAAGACTTCCCTGAAGGCCTCAGACGCGATATCAAGCGTTTTCTATGCCTAGAGCTCATTCGAATGGTAATTCAGTTACATACAAATGAGAACCGTGTTGAAACTCGTTAAAGTTGATTATGAATGTGTTAACTTGAATTATGGTCTATTTTTATTTTTTCCTAATTACGTACAAAAATCTTAGTGAGAAAACGTCAAATGTTTACATAGCATAGAAGATGAAAAGAAAAGGTCAACTCAACCTGATCCGACCCATTTTAAAATCAGCCTTTCACCTGTTTTTACCGGTACTCATTATGCTTTTCGGGGCCTAGTTGATGTTACTAATCTCGGCTTTTCCTTTTTAGGTACCATTCTTTCATAATTTAGATGATTTGATACTTGACAACATATGTGATCGAGTTAAACCGCTAGTATTCTCAAAGGACGAAAAGGTATCATGTCGCGCTGTTAAGTATAATATATACTACCCATTTGTTTCCTAATTCAAGTTTATCAAATAATAGATCATACGTGAAGGTGATCCCGTTCAAAGAATGGTGTTTATAGTTCAAGGACGCGTAAAAAGCAGCCAAAACCTAAGTAAAGGAGTTGTTGCAACGAGTATATTGGACCCGGGAGGCTACCTAGGCGACGAGCTTCTATCATGGTGTCTCCGGAGGCCATTTATAAACCGGCTTCCAGCATCTTCGGCTACTTTTACATGTATGGAACCCACAGAAGCTTTTGGGCTGGATGCTAATAATCTTCGTTACGTGACTGATCATTTTCGGTACAAATTTGCCAACGAAAGGTTGAAACGAACCGTGAGATATCATTCAGCCAATTGGCGGACATGGGCCGCGGTGAATATACAAATAGGGTGGAGGCGGTACATGGCGAGGATGCGAAGGTCAGTGAATCAGGTGACAGATGAGAATGGTGGCAGCAACCGTATGCTCCGGCAGTATGCTGCCATTTTCATGTCAATAAGGCCTCACGATCATCTTGAATAGAGTAAATTTGTTATTCTTGAAACATCATTGTTTGTGCTTCATTTTGGGATTCATACTATAATAAAGAAATGGTGGAAATGTCGCATATAGTTGGAGTAAAATGACCTAACTATATATATACACACCACACACGAATAGTTCCTGCACAAGGTTTGTTATTCCTACAAAGTATAGGAAGCGATATAAGCTATACGATATGTGTGTTTAATGGTTGAGATTCAGTCAGTGGCATTTTTGTAATATTTGTGTGTCATTAATTAATTGTCATAATAGGTTAGGGGTAGTCTTGTCTTTTTACGTGTTTTAAATCAATAAAATAACGGTCATAAATAACACAATCCTTATTATCTCGTGATTTTCCCCCTCTCTCTCTAAAACCAATTATAGAAAACCCTCTTTCATACCAAAAATAGCTAGAATCATAGATCAAGATAACAAATTTGGATTGAAATATAAGCATGATTGATACCATGTTTATTATTCCATTCGCAATCATCTTCTTCTTCTAAAGCACATTCAATTCGTATTTCATCAGGTTCATCACATTGTGTTTTATCACTAAAACACATTACTATGAAACACAACTAGTATCCAACTTCAAGTGTAGTAAAACACAACACTATAATAAATACAATGTGAAGAAACTAGAAATTGATAAAACACAGCTTCAAGATAATGTATTTCATTTGGTTCGTCACATTGTGTTTTATTTGGTAAAACACATTAGTATCTCTAAGTGAACTATGTGTATTAATTGTTAACAACTAAAACACAATACCAATATCTCTCAGTGAACTGCGTTTCATTAATTAAAACAACATTTAATACCAATGTAATTATAACACATTAACATTAACCTTTTAACTGGTAAAACACATCGTCAAGAACTTGTTGAATAAGCCATTATTTTTTTTATCAAGAAATTGATTTACGAAGAAGATATAAAAATCGTTTGGAATGATAAACTACAATAATTTTGATAACCTCCAATACGAGATACTAAGTTTCCTTAAATTTCTGATGAGTTAGTTAATAATAAAATAAATTTCACATCTAAAATAATTATCAAATTACCTTAATGTCCTTTTTATTAAAAAACCCAATTATCACATGTCACTCTCCTATGGCTTCCTACACTTTGTAGAAAATATTTTTTTTTCACATCCCTAGATTAAAATGTTTAGAAGGACTGCCGTAAAAAAAGTAAAAAAAATATTTCGAAGTGGTGTCTTTCAACTCTTTACAACAACTGTAAAAAAGCTGATGACATAAGCATGACATCACGTTTTTTTGGAAAAGTTGATTTTTTTAAAGATTTTTGGTAAAAGCTTTTTTTGAAAAAACATTTCGTAAGGCTAAGTTCTTCTAAGTTCTCACAACTCGTATAATTTTCATTTTACCCTAACTCCCCCTTTCTCTCTCTCTCTCTCTCTCTTCTTATATATATGGCTGGGATAATTATAGAACACTAATTATTGCAAGAACAAAAAGAACAACTCTAAATCACTAGATTTTAAGATTTAAATGTAACACCCCAAAAACGGTTTGGAAATCAAACCACGTTATTATTAAAAAACGGGTAAAGAACCGTTAGCGGTAAAAGTTAACCTTACAACTTGAGGGACCAAAGCTACCAAAAAGGAAACTGTGTTTTAAAACACAAGAATTAAAACACAACACGTATAGTGTGTGTGTGTGTGTGTGTTGGTCGATCCTCAGGAGAAAGAACAAGGGCAAAACCCTTGTTCAAGCTTAATCCACCAAATTGAAGACCAATTCGAGACCCAAATCAATGCGTGAACCCATTATAACGATCACCTAGACAAGTGGATCATAAGGTACATCTTAAAACCTAGATTGGCGAAAGTTGCAATTTGAGACAAGTAGATTACTTGCAATTAGATTGTTGGATGATGATCCAAAAATAAAATTAGATGTAGATGTATGCTAAATTTTGTTAAACTTAAGGAAATTATGAAATGTGATAAAAGGTTACTTGTAAGTGATTAACAAGTAGATTATGAAGTGGGTTTTGATGATATGATGAAAGTAATGATAAAGCTATGTATAGAATCATCGTACATGGTAGTAATAGGAAGATACTTGAACAATTGAGTGTTTAAGTACATGTTCATACTTGCCATGAAATGAGTTTCTATACAATATGAGGAAATTGATGATATATTCATGTTAAATGATGTTTGAAATCATCATGTATTTATGAATATTTAAAGTATTTGGTTAAGTTTGATGTTTGGGTAAATTCCATATATATGATGCAAAGGGTTGTTTTATGGTAATGAAACAATCCCAAGTTCTTGTATGAGATTGATAGATTAGCATACAATGATTGAAATTATGTTAAATTGAAGTAACAATTGTATGAACTTAATAGAGAAATTAGTTAAAATGATGGCCTAGAAATGACGCCTACCGAGTAATTGACAAAATGCCTAAGAAAGTTTGTTGAACCTATTTGCGCATTTACATATGTTAATAGACAGTTGACTTTTAAAAGTCAAACTGATCTAAAATAAGATCAAATGGTAATTTTGATATAAAGTGCGTAAGATGTGATAGTCGTAATAGAAGATGACTAACCTAACCAATTTGCGAATGGTGAATGATAGTTTTGTTGATACACTTTTGTGTCTGTCGCTTGTTCTTAGTTACATTTGTAATTGTAAGGTCTTTGATCAAGTGTCTGTATAAGTTTGGTCGTGTCGACCAAATCAAGATATCCTTCTATCTTGGTTTCGTACGACATCTTAGTTATTCTGTGTTAAACGGGTGCATGTGGCATACCGTTGAGTCTTGTGTACGTCATGTCTGTGACACGTTCTCCGAGGTGAGCATTCTGTGCGAGTTAGAATGCCCCTGCTCGTACGGGCCACATGCTTCGTACGAAGGAATTGTTGTAAACAAGTTGGTTTACATGGTTCATATGAACAAATCGCTTCGTACGAACCAATCGCTTCGTACAAGCCTCTTTGGAACAAGTGCTTCATGGGTAATAGTGTGTTCTGTATGTCTGGCAACGTGCTTCGTACGAATGACTAGCATGCACACTATATAAGCAGGAATGCACCTCTCAGTCAGTGTTGGTTCTGTTGGTTGTTCAACTAGTTGGTGAGCTGAACAGTTAGCATTTCTGGAGCAGTCGAAGACACAAGAACATAGGCAGTTTGTCGAGTCGTATGAGCATTGTTTGTATATGTTTGTACTTGTTCTCATATCTTAATCAAGATAGTGAATCTTTGGTTATCCAGTGTTCTTACCTTGCTTTGGTTTGCATGCATACTTGGATTCCGCACTCGTATGTGTGTTGCATGAACAAGGAATAGGTTTAACTTGATCCTCAGGTGGACCCACAAGTGGTATCAGAGCTCTAGCTCTTTTCCTTGTCCAAAACCAAGCTTAGTTGTGTCTAAGCTAGTTTGAAGATTTCTTGAAGTGTTCTTGAAACTCCAGCAGAAACTTAAGTTTTGAATAGATAACTAACTTAAAACTTAGTTAAAATCTGTTGTATCCGAAAATCTTATGATAAAAATTTTCTTTTAAACACATTTGAAAAAGAAATTCTGCAGAAAATTCAAACAGAATAGTTTGGTAGGGTTGACAAAATTTTATGACACTTGGACTTGAACCTGGACTGTTGTGACAGTTAATACTGAGAATGTTTGTGTTTTAACTAAATTTGGGTAAGACAACAGGCTATTTTCGAAAACAGGTCTGTACAAGAAAAGGAAAGTTTTCACCAAACCAACTCTGCAAAGATTCCTTTGAGAAACACTGACAAAAACAGTCTGTGCGAATATTTGGTTCATACGAAGGAGTTGCTCGTATGAAACAACCGGATCGCACAAAGCACTTGTCCGTACGAAGCATGGTTTTGCTCGTACGAAATAGGTTTTATCCGCACGAACATTGGTTCGTACGAATAACCTTCGTTACTGTTTGTTTTTCGTGTTTCAGTTTTTCAAAGCTTTGTGCTTTTCAGAATTTGTGATATTTTCAAAATTGTGAATTTTTAAAAGGTAACTGTTATTTTCAAAATTTAAACCTTTAAATTTTTCATAAATCAAGAAAATACAATTAGTTCTAACCCGTGGGATTGGAGTAGTTCAAGCTCAAATTAGGAGTCTTCGCAAAGCTCCGTAACATCATGGGTTAAGTCTTTGATGCCTCAACATACAGCTATGATCTCTGCAAATCAGTGGGCGTGTGTTGCGAATCAGAATCAAAGCATCCAAACTTTGTTCATGAGCGAAAGTGAAACAGGGAGTAATAACCACATGAACGATTATCCTTCGTGGAAAAGTCGTTTTCATACGTATGTTCTTGGACAGAACACAGAATTGTGGACGTGTTTTACTACACCCTATAAAGAATCACTTGAAGAAGCCGGATCAAATCCAACCTCCTTAGCCAATCTAGACGAGAGTGACAAGAAGGCATATGATCTAGAGAAGAAGGCGTTTGCTATCCTCATACAAGCTCTTCATAAAGACATTTCTCATCAGTTTGTGTACTGTACAACCACGAAAAATATGTGGGATACTTTGGAAGCAAGAGGAGAGGGTAATGCTTCTACCAGGAAAATTCGGCATGATCTGCTCAAGAAAGAGTTTGAAGGTTTCATGTTCATGGAAAATGAAACGTTGAATGATATGACCACTCGGTTTATCATCTGCTCAGCGAGATGTACTCATACAAAGTGTTAGCAGCACCACAAGAAAATGTGATGCGATTTGCTGATGCTTTACCACCGAAATGGGGTCAATTTATTGACTTGTTAAAACGTACAGGTGTTTCGGATTCAATTAGTATTTATGAATTTGTGCAGAAACTGGAGAACAAGAATGAAGAAGAACTCTGGAAGGCATAACGAGTCACTGTTCCACAAAACCCTGAGATGTACTTCGTAGGTATTAATACAGGTACAAGCTCAAGCCAGCAACCGAAGCTGCAAACAGCGTTTGTGTCAAACGTGAACCCCTTCCTACCTCAACTTGTTCAATCAAGTCAGTCTGTGGGCTCAAGTACTCAAGCCTATGGACAAGCATTTGATCCGAAAGCCTTCCTTCCACAGCCAAGAGTGTAGCACATCAAGTTCCATAGCAGGTTCCTCAACAAGCTTTCTATGGAAACAACTGTCAAACTGCAAATCCCAACACTGTCAAACTTGACACGTCCAATCTCTATAAAGTCAGCGTAGAAGTTGCACAAGAACATATGGAACTTCTAAACCCCATGGTCAATGCTTATTGTGGTCTAGTTGCAGGTCAAATAGGAAACATCAATTTGACAAACGAAGACTACCAACAAATTGACCGAGATGAAATGGAGCTGATGGACATCAAGTGGGCTTTTGCAAGTGATGTGAGAAGAGCGAAGGATTACATGCGGAGAACATGAAGAACCAAATTAGAGAGCAAGAAGGATACAAAATACGGCTTTGATAAAACTGATGTTACTTGCTTCAACTACGGAGAAAGAGGTCACTTCAAACGGGAATGCACAAGGCCCAGCAAGGAAGGAAATCACAACCCCTTTCGAAATCAATCTCAACTACCCAACACAGCTTAGTTCAACAATGAAAGAAGAATGGTAGTTGTTGGCAACTCAAACAAACCAATTAATCAGGACCTTCAAAAACACATAGAGCTTTGGTAGTTCAATCTGATGAAGGATGCGATTGGTCAGTACAGTTGGGAACTGAGAACAACGGAAGAACTGCATGCTATGCGAAGATCATCGATCAAATCAATCATGTTCACAGCCTTAATACTCCAGATAATGATGATACTTCTAGGTATGCTGGTAGTTCTGATGAAGAGTGTTCAAGTTCAGGTGGTTATGGATCTGATTCTGATATCAGAAACAAGAGTGATGCTGAGGTTAGCAAGTTGATGAGTGAAGCTAACATGATGAAGTGTGAAAAGGTGGGTATGACAAGGAAAGAAGAAGCTGCAGTGAAGGAGACAGAGACACTCTTTACAGATGGTGCAACATTTCCTCATCACACTGCCTTTATGGCAAATGTTGCAGGTTCTACTAGTCCGGTAAATTTTGACCCTCCTACAATTTGCAATGACTGTATTTACTTGAAAACAAAGTATGAAACAGTCAACAATCATAATCAAAATTTAGTTCTTGAATTATCAAAGTGCAAAGAGGCGAATATGGCTCTGACCCGAAATGAAAAAGAATTCAAATCTGTAATAGAAACCCTTAAGAAAAGCGTTTCTGAATTGACAAAAACTGTTTTGAATAAACAGACAGGAATTAACAACTATATTTATCTCCTGGAAGAAACTAAGAAAGAGTTAGCCATCACCAAATGCGAATATGATTCGATCAAGCTCAAGTTGGAAAGTTACTCTAACTCCCGCTATGTGCTTGATCTATCATTGATGTTCAAAAACTAAAGGGAGATGTTCAATGCATAGGGTATAAGTCATGTCCACCACCAATGAAACACAACTATGCTAAAATGCCTGATGAAGAGGAGATGCCTCGTTTTGAACCCTCTGTACCTTTGAATCCTGAAGAATTTGCAGCAGGATTAGGGTTCAAACTAGACAATTCCTCTCAAGAACCAAGCATGCCAGAAAATTCATTGTCTGATGTTGTTCAAAATCCATCTGATGAAGAGGAGGATGATACATCAGATGATGAATCAAGAAAAGATCATCAGGATCAGCCTCTTGATGAAAGGAAAAAAGTAGAACTCTCTGCTACTCCTAGTACTCAATCTGTTGAGATTCAAGAGACCGTTCTTAAGAAATCTGTCAAGACAAAAGTGTCGACAGATGAAGCAGATAATGTGATGTATACGTTGGTTGGAGATAAGAAAATCTATTCGAACAAAGATTTTCCAATTAAAAATGTAAATCTAATCTCTATAGATCAGGTGTTTGAAAAATCAACAACCAAAATTTTAGAGAAGAAAAAGCCAACCAAATCACAACCATTATCCGCTTCAACAGAAAAACAATGGAAGCGAGTTGAAAAGCCTAACGTTTCACAACCAAAGGTTGAAGTAAAAGGCTCTCACTACAAGAAAAAGGTTAAGAATGTTAAATTTGTGAGTTCAAAGGGTACCGATAAAGTCGAAACTTTTCAAGGAAAATCTAATATAGATTTTGTAAAGAAAGTTAAGATTTTGAAAAGAAATAGTGAAAATAATTACACCCAAACACACGGATGGATGTAATGAAAATGAGCCCGGTACCTCAAAACCCACAAGTTCAACATCAAGCCGAGAAACATGATCTCCTAGTTTTGTTGAAAAGAGAACATGTTTCAAATGTGGAGAATTTAGCCACATTATAAAAGATTGTAAAAATCCAGCCAAACCAAGATTTGTGGAAAGAACCCCTCATGGACCAACTTGCCAACGTAAATCTGTTTCTCTAACACAAGATAAATGAATTATTAAAGATCAAAAAGAGAAACAAAAACGTAAAAAGGTAAAAGCAATTGAAAAAGCTTTAAAACCGGATTCTTCAAAAAAGAATCCAAGATCTTCGAATTTAATAAAACCAGAACTGTTAAAACTGGAAATAATAGTAAATCTGGTAATAATCAATGATCTTGGAAACAGAAGACCGGTAATGGTTCAAGAAGAGGAACTCAGCTTGATAATCATCAAGAAATTGAGATTACATTTCTTGATGATAAGGGACGACCCAAGACCACTAAGGCTTGGGTCCCCATCTCAAACTAATCTTGTTTGTGAAATATGCAGGGTGTTCCAGGAGGAATTGTAAACAGTCATTTGATTGTTGACAGTGGAGCATCAAGGCACATGACAGGCGACTTGCGGCTCCTGTATGATGTGAAAAGCATTAGGGGTGGTTATGTTGCCTTTGCTGGAGATAAAGGTGGATACATCACTGGAGAAGGAATGGTCTCCAATGGTGTTGTGAGCTTCGACAAGATCAATTATGTGCGGCAAATTGTCACAATCTTCTTAGCGTTTCTCAAATCTGTGACAAGAAGTTCACGGTATATTTTGATGATACCGAATGTGTGCTGAAACCTGGATTCAAGATCCCCAAGGAATGGATTCTCCTGTCGGCTACAAGAATTAACGACTTGTATATTCTTGATATGAGCCAAGCTATTGCAACGTCTGCGCAAGTCAGATGTTTTGTCTCCAAAGCCACCGAAAAAGAATCAATCTCTTAGCACAGACGTATGGGACACATTCACCTGAGGAAAATGAACAATTTGGTGAATAATAATCTTGTGAATGGTGTACCGGTCAAGAATTTTCATCTTCAAGACGCCTGTGTATCGTGTCAAAAGGGCAAGCAAGTTAGAAAATCCCATCCCGTGAAGAAGATCAACACTGTGAATATGCCATTGGAACGTCTTCATATGGACCTCTTTGGACCTATGAAACACAAGACAACCTTTGGTGATTCTTATTGTCTGGTAGTTACTGATGAATATTCCAGATTCTCATGGGTAAACATGTTGGCACACAAGAATGAAGTTCCTAATATCCTCAAGAATCTCTTGACGTTGTTAGAAAATTTGTACAATCTGAAGGTAAGGAGAATCAGAAGCGACAATGGCACCGAATTCAAGAATCAAGTTATGGATGAGTACTGTTCTTCAAAGGGCATTTTGCATGAGCACAGTTCTCGCTACAATCCAAAACAGAATGGTATCGCTGAGAGGAAGAATAGAACTCTGATTGAAACAGCAAGAACAATGTTAGTAGAATCAGAACTTCCCGTTCAATTTTGGGGAGAAGCTGTTGCTACTGCATGTAACACGATGAATAGAGTTCTAACGGTAAAGAGACATGGGAAGACATTCTTTGAGTTGCTACATAAAAGGAAACCGGATGTTTCTTTCTTAGAACCTTTTGGAGCTCCATGCACTATGATTGATCCACATGGAAAGTTTGGTCCAAAGGCTATCGAAGGTTTCTTTCTTGGATATGCTACTCCAAATTTCAGGGTATGGAATTTATCTTTGAAAAAGATTGAAGAATGGGGTGAAGTCAAGGTGCAGAGATATACAGAATCAGTTAGAGCTCCGGGTGCTCCTTGGATGTTCGACTGCGATGGGCTGTTCGACTCCTTTAATCTGCCAACTTTTGATGATGCATCAGCTGCTGCTCAAATGCTACTGGAAAATGATACAGCGGTTGACTCGTCACTAGTTCGACCAATTATTGTTAACCCTCAAGTGTCGACTTCGGTTTACAATCTTGTTCAAAATGAGGAATTCGAAGATGCTGCGGATTATAATGTTTCATCAGAAGAAGATGATTTTCATGATGCTAATGAAGCTACTTCTTGTGCAGTTCCTGGAATTTCGGATGTTACGTCAAATATTCAACCTCAAGGGACGACTGAAGGTCATGCATCTACATCCTCATTAAATCTAGCTCTCGATATAACTGTTGATAACTCTCGAGATCCTGATGTTCCAGAGACTCGTATTCATAATACCCATCCTCAGCAGAATATTATTGGAGATGTCCAGAGTGGTGTGCAGACTCGTAATCAGCTTCTAAACAACCAGAATGCTGGATTGTATACGGAAATCAGAGAATCAGGGGAGCAGAATGATTGGTCTTTTGCCTGCTATGTGTGCCAAGTAGAACCAAAATCTTGGAAGAAGGCAATGAAAGAAGACTCTTGGGTTGAAGCCATGCAGGAAGAATTTCAGCAGTTTCAGAAGTTAGGCATCTGGAAATTGGTTGACCGGCCTGACAGCTATAAGAAGATTGGTACTCGATGGGTGTACAAGTGAAGAAGGATGACCGAAGTGTTGTTGTGAGAAACAAAGCGCGATTAGTTGTTCAAGGTTTTAATCAGGTCGAAGGTATCAATTACAATGAAATTTATGCACCGGTTGCACGACTTGAGGCCATAAGAATCTTTTTGGCTTATGCGTCCTACAAGAAGTTCACCGTTTATCAAATGGATGTAAAGAGTGCATTTCTTCATGGTGTGGTGGAAGAAGAGGTGTATGTTGAGCAACCGCCGGGTTTTGAAGTTCCACTCCATCCTGACAAGGTTTGGCTTCTCAACAAGGCGTTATATGGTCTTCATCAAGCTCCGAGGGCTTGGTATGAAACGTTGTCTACCTATCTGTTGAAGAACGGTTTTCGACGAGGCTTGATCGACTGTACTCTCTCCATCAAGGAAAGGAACGAGGATTTGCTGCTAGTGCAAGTTTATGTTAATGACATCATTTTTGGGTCTACCAACGAACGAATGTGCAAAGAATTCGAACAGGTTATGCAGGAGAAGTTCGAGATGAGTGCTATGGGAGAAATGACTTTCTTTTTAGGTTTGAAGGTTCAACAATCAAAGGAATGGATTTTTATCCATCAAACCAAGTATGTCGAAGATATTCTCAAGCGATTTCAGATGGACGACTCAAAGCCCTTGGGAACTCCATTAGCTTAGAATCATGGGATTACTCCAGACGGAATGGTGAACATGTGGAACCATCTCTCTACCGTGCTATGATCGGATCTCTCATGTATATTACTACTTCAAGACCTGTCATAATGTACTCAACATGTCTTCTGGCACGCTATTAGTCTAGTCCGAAGGTTTCTCATTTGATGGCTGTGAAAAGGATCTTTCATTATTTGAAGGGTCGCCCTGACACTGGTCTATGGTACCCTAAGGATGATAACTTTGATCTGACAGCATTCAGTGATTCTGATCATGGCGCCTGCAAAATCGATTCAAAGTCAACAACAGCGGGATGTCAGTTCTTGGGAAATCCCTAGTCACATGGCAATGCAAGAAGCAGACTTGTGTAGCTACATCAACATGTGAGGCTGAGTATATTTTAGCTTCTAGTTGCTGCTCTTAGGTTCTATGGATTCAACAGCAAATGCGCGACTACGGTTTTGAATTTCTAACTACTCCTATTTTTGTTGATAACGAAGCTGCTTTACAGATCACTTGGAATCCTGTACAGCACTCAAAAACAAAACACATTGAGATTATCAATTGTTATGAAAAGAAACTTATCGATGTTGTTAAAATCCACACTGATCACCAATGTGTCGACCTTTTTACCAAAGCCTTTAATAAATCACGTTTTGATTATCTACTTTTGGTCAATGGCATCAAGGTGAAACCCGAGTAACTCAACCATGGCTGATCATTTTCTACATATTTTTCTAAAAATTTAAAACTACAAAAAGTTTTTCGTTTTATATTTTAGGGGGAAAAAATTTTCAAGAAAATCCAAAAATATGTCTTTTATTTATTTACCTTCTATATTTAAGAGGGAGACAATTTAGAAAAATACAAAAACAATAGAAAACCCAAAAATCAAAAATGAGTTTCTTGGATAAGACAAGTGAAGATGATGAAATACACCGGTAAATCTGTCAGAAATGGTTAAAAGCATAAAAAGAAGACTGATAAGTAGCTTCACTTATGATGTATCAGTAGGTTCACAAACAGACTTGTAGGTGCATATTTGTGACAACAGCTTAGATTTGGTCTTTTGATATCTTGTAATTAGTAAAATGATAAACGGTTAGCGGGTTTAGTTTTGTATTAGTGAATTAGAAGTAATTGGGCTGAACTAGATACAAAAGAGAGCATGGTAGGCGAATTGGGCCTTAAACCCATTAGCAGTCCATGTAGGAAACCCTAGCCCATGAGCATAACCTATCTCTATATAAAGGGAGGTTGTGATTAGGGTTAAGGTTGCTCAGTTAGTTGCTGGTTCTATTGTTTAGTTGCAGAGAGAATTGCTTCAGAGAGATTAAGAAAAGAGTCTTGAATTGATTGTAAAATAATTGTGTTTGATAATCAATAGAAGACAGTTTGAAGGAATTCTTAGTGTTTGTGTTCGTGTTCGAGTTCTTGTGTTTTCTGTGAAATCTGATCTAGGGGATTCCGCACTCTAGATTGGATAGAAGATTCTGTCAAGATCCAAAAGGACCAGGGGACCAACAATTGGTATCAGCGCATTCGGCTCTTGATTATTGCTCGGTTTAGAATCGTGACAGCAGAAAAATTGGATTTTTGGGCGTTTTGGAGGCTGTTCTTGAAGTTTGTGACGGCTGAATTAGGGTTTTGACGGCTGTTTTAGGTTTTTGCAAGTATTTCGGATTTTCTGCAAGGATTTCGGATTGTCAGCAGGCATTTCGGAATGAAGACTTGCATTCCGGATTGAAAAGCATAGGAATTCGGATTGAAAACTTGAATTTCGGACCAGAATTTGCATTTTCGGATCTGGAAAACAGTGCAATTCAGAAAAGAAAAGTCATTTCGGATTCTATTTCGGATTGTAATTTCGAATCAGAATTATATTCCGGATTCCATCTCGGATTGAGAACTATTCCGGATTCCATCTCGGATCAGAGTAGTCTATTCCGGATTTCCATTTCTGATCAGAACAGTGAATTCCGGATTTCATCTCGGATCACTATTCCGGATTGTCAACTCGGATTACTATTCCGAAATTGAATTTCGGATTGTCAATCAAAGTTACCATTTCGGATTTGGTACTGTTCCGGATTATCAACAAAAAGGTGGAAACTTAATCAGCTGATGTAACCAGATTTAATCGTTTTCGGACATAGAAATTGATCCATAGACAATTTTGACGAACCGTTTGGACAGTTAAACTCGGTTGATTTTTAGGACAAAACAAGGCATGGAAATTATAAAATCATAATCAGACATTATACATCATTAGAATCGGATCGTCGAGACGAGTCTAACAGTATAATTTGGTAACCACTCATTTCGGACAAGTTTTAACGTTTTTAACGAGCCTGTTCGGTAAAAATGTCAAATATGTCAAACTTAAATGAGCTGTTGAGGATGGAGCATGAGGCTGGTACCACAAATAAACCTCCAAAGATGCTGAAGGTGGAGAACTATCTTACCTGGAAGGATAGGTTTCAATCCTTTATTGAATATCAGGACACACGGATGTGGATTTGTAGTCAAGATGGGTACGCTAACCCAACGCATGACTTTGAGGGAAGACAGCGTGTTACTGCTTACGTGAATATGTCTGAAGCTGAGAAGAGGATGTATGAGTCTGAAAAGAAGGCCTTAGCTGCTATCAAGATGTCGTTACCTGATGGCATCAAACATACATTCAAGCGTTATATAACATCAAAGGAGATGTGGGATGCCCTAGAATAGAGGTATGAGGGCAATACAGATGTGAAGAAGAATAAGGTTGATCTGCTAAAGAAACAGTTTGCTGTGTTTAAAGGAATGAGAAATGAGTCCCTTGAAGATATTATCACTCGATATTATCATCTGATGTCAGAAATAGATAATTATGACATAAAGGGATACACAGATGTGGAGATAAACGACAAGTTGCTGGATGCTTTACCTACAAAGTGAGATATTTACACGTTGATGATAAAGGGTGAAGCTGATTATGAAAAGAAAGACTTGGAGGAGGTTGTTGGAAAATTGAGAGCTTATGAACTCAATATGAAGAAGAAGGAAACGGGTTATGATCAGGTTCAAGATCCGGGATTTATAAAGGTCTTACACCTTCATCTTCCTACAATGCTTCTAGTGACACTGCAACTATGTTTCTCTCGTGTGAGAATGAACAGATAGTGACAAATTCTGATGGAGAAGTATGTTTTGTTGCTGCTTCAGGAGGCTCGTCAGGGGCTAATAGACAACAATCTAGCAACAGCAGTTCCAAGTCTATGCCTCTGAGTGTCAAAAGTGCTGAAGATCACCTGGCATTGCTTGCTTCTTTTATTGCTTCTTACGAGAACTATATTCAGGGAAAAATATCAGATGCTGCTACGTTCGATGAAGATTATGATCAGATTGACCCTGATGACTTAGAGGAGATGGATTTGCAATGGCAGATGGCCATGATCTCTAGAAGGGTCAAGAGGTTCATGAACAGAACAGGAAGGAAGTTCGTTGAAAAGAGTGTGGGCTTTGACAAGTCGAAAGTGAAGTACTACAACTGTCACAACTACGGACATTTCGTTAGAGAGTGTCAAAGAGCAAAGTCTAAATCTTGTCCTAGTTCATCCTTTCAAGATTCTCCTGGTCATGGTTCAAACAACAGGAATGCATCAAACAACACTGGATCAAAGGCCCTGATTTCTACTGCTAGAGAGGGTTCTTATGATTGGAGTGTTCACCTGGAGAGTGATAACAATGCCTCACAGGCATTCATGGCTGAGATAGCTCATGTTGCTGATGAAGAAGTGAAAGTTGATGCTGAGGGAGAGCAAGAGAAAGTAGCTGAGAAAGCTGATGGAGAACAGAAGGCTACAGAGAAGAAGATGGCTGCTGATTTTGATGCTTTCATGGCTGATCTAAGCAAATCAACAGGCGTGGTATGTTCTAACTCTAGTAGTTCTGTTTGTTTGAAGTGTCGTGAACTGCAAAGTGAGGTTGACAGGTTAATCAACCAAAACCAAAGTCTGGCAAATGAGCTCTCAAACTTAAAAGAATCAAAATTTTTCGTAAAACGAAATGAGTCTTTATACTTGAAAAAAATTAAAGGTTATGAAGAAGAAATCAATATTCTAACCTGTAAGCTTAATGAAAAACTTCAAGTTATTGACTTAGCTCATGATACGATGAGTGAGAAAACAAAAGAGGTTTCTGAAAAGTGCAAAGAGTTGTCTGAAGCACAACTTAAAATTTGTGAGCTTGAAAAGAAATTAAATCAATTCAGAGATTCCTCTTTTGTCATGAAACACATGATGAATGGCTTGAAGAAGAGTAATGACAAGACTTGTGTGGGCTTCAAAGGTTTGAATGAAGTTCCACCACCTCTTGGTCACGACTATTCTTTCTTGCTAGAAGATGAAGAGCTTACAAAATTTGTGTCAACTACACCTGGTAGTTCCACATCAGGAAGTGTTGATGGTTCTGAGAATGCCAAGAAGGATAATAACAGAGACATTGTTTTGAAAACAAAGAATACACACTCTAAGAATCAAAAACAATTTTTTATTAAATAGGGTTGATTTTGTTAAAGGGAGTGACATGAATGAGGAGGTCCCTGTTATTACCAAAGAGTCTAATGTGCAGTTTGCTAAGAACAAAAACAAAGAAAAATCAGAAGTTAAGCAAACTAAACAAGATCCTTCAAAGGCATCTTCATCATCATCATCGCCTGATGAAACTAAGCAAGAGGCTTCTGTAAAGAAGTCTTCAACTAGAAAATCGTGTTTCAAATGTCATGAAAAAGGACATGTAGCCAGCTGCTGTCCTAACAAAAAGAGTGAAGCACAGGTAAGTGAGAGGCAGAGAGAAAAATCACCAGCAAAAAGTGGTGATGGTGTGAAGAAGGTTAACTCACCAAAAATATCTATTACCAAGCAACAGAGTGTTGCTGAGGGTGTAGATAAGGCTGAAAAAGGAACTCACGAAGTTCCTCGCTTTCAAAGAAATCAACCAAGATTTCAGCCTGCATCTACATCTGGCAGATATGGAAGACCTAGAAGTAGTTCACCAAGAATGAATAACTTTAATGGTCAAACAAATAATTTCAGAAGTCAAGTTCAATATCAAAATCGATACCAGAATGTTGGTAGCCAAAATTTTTATAACGATGGCTTTAGAAATTATCATCATCAAAATTCATGGCACCAAAATCATAATTTCCATAGGTCGCAAAGTCCAAACATGGTTAGGAAACCTTAGGACCACAGACCTAGTGGAAATCAAAAACCATTTCCATCAACAGGTCTAAAATCCAAGACTCCTATTAGGAGTGATGGATACTGGATGGATGTTCCTATGATTGATGAATCTGGAAGACCCAAAACCATTAAGCTTGTGTCCCCCAATCTAACTAATTTTGTTGGATGGTGCAGGAGCTGCTAAGGAGGATTATCAACTTGTGGTATGTTGATAGTGGCTGCTCCAGGCAAATTACGGGGAATGCGAGGCTGTTGACTGAGTTGAGAATATAGATGGTTGTTATGTGAATTTTGTAGGTGCTAAAGGAGGGCACATTACCGGTCGAGGAAAAGTAACAACAGGAAGATCACACTGGACAAAGTGAACTATGTTGAGCAGCTGAAGCATAATCTGATGAGCGTGTCTCAAGTCTGTGACAAGGGTCACTCGGTCCACTTTACAAAGTCTGAAGCTTTGGTGTTGAAACCTGGTTTGGTGATACCGGATGACTGGATAGTGATGAGAGCACCAAGGAGAGATGACACTTATGTCATGGACATGGGTGCCAAAGACTCGTCTTCTGTGGTGGCGTGTTTAGTATCAAAAGCATCTGAGGCTGAGTCATTGCTATGGCACAGACGCATGGTCCACATCTACTATAGAAAATGAACTATATTATTAAAAATGGTTTAGTGGAAGGGGTGCCAGTGCAGAGGTTTCATGTGGAAGATAAATGTCTTCCATGTCAAAAGGGAAAGCAACATAAGAAACCTCACAAGTCTAAAACAGTAAATTCCATAGATGCCCCTTATGAATTACTTCATATGGATCTATTCGGTCCAGTGAACGTAAGGAGTATAGGTGGAAAGTACTATTGTCTAGTTGTCACTGATGACTACTCACGATATTCAAGGGTTTTCTTTTTAGGTACAAAAGATGAGACAGCGGAGATGCTGATTGATCTTTTTACAAAATTAGAGAACGTCCATGATGCATGGATCAAGAGGATAAGGAGTGATAATGGCACGGGGTTCAAGAATCAAGTTCTGGATCTCTATTGTCTTCAAAAGGAATTGAACATCAATATTCTGCTCCTTATACACCTCAACATAATGGGGTCGCTGAGAGGAAGAATAGTACGTTGATTGAAGCCGCTAGGACTATGCTTTCTGATTCAAAGCTTCCAGTTCTCTTCTGGGGAGAAGCTGTGAACACAGCTTGCTATGTCCTAAACAAAGTTTTGACGGTTAAATGGTTTAACAAAACATGTCACGAACTATTGCTTAACCGAAAACCATACTTAAAAGGCTTTGAACCATTTGGATTGCCCTGCACAATTGTGCGAAACAAAGATAAGCAAAAATTCGGTGAGGTAGCCGATGAGGGTTACTTTCTAGGATATATGCCGGGAACACTGTATAAAAGGGTTTTTAATCTAAAAACTGGTAAAATTGAGGTTGTGTTTAACATGGAAATCACTAGTTATACACCTCAACAATCAACGAGTGGTCCTGCTATATTATATGATTATGACAATGTCTTTAAATCATTTAATATTCCTGATGTTTCAAATGCAGATGAGTCTCAAGTGATCCATACTGTGATCAGTGAAGATGGTGAGTGTGACTTCATGCCTAGATCGAGTGTATCGATGACAGATGCTCCAGAAGCTTCTTCCAGTGCAGCTCCAGAGGACTCCAGTGATAGTGAGTCTGAACCTATTCAGGGGGGATTTCACTAATCCGTTTGCTAATGCTAATATTCAGGGGGAGGTTGGATCTAATCTGGGAGATAATCTGGTTGTTGACGCCATTGCTGCCACACGTGTACACAGAGATCATCCAGTTGAAAACATCATTGGTGATCCTACTGTAGGTGTTCAGACAAGAAGAGGTGTGCTCGAAGGTTCCTGTTTGTTTACTACGATTCAGAAGACTGGGTTGATAAATGAATGTTTGTACAGCTGCTATATTGCCCAAGAGGAGCCGAAGAATGTTCATATGGCTCTAAAAGACAATTGTTAGGTTGAAGCTATGCAAGAGGAACTAGCTCAGTTCAAGAAATCAAGGTTTGGGAGCTAGTTGATCTACCTGAAGGAGAAAAGAAATAGGCACTAAGTGGGTGTTTAAGTGCAAGAAAGACGACCAAGGGATCGTGATAAGGAATAAGGCTCGGTTGGTGGTAAAAGGGTTCAATCAGCAAGAAGGGATTGATTATAATGAAGTGCTTTGCACCAGTAGCAAGGTTGGAAGCAATTCGTTTGTTCCTAGCTTTTGCTTCACTCAAGGGCTTCCAAGTTTACCAACTTGACGTGAAGAGTGCATTTCTTTACGGGAAAGTCCAAGAAATGGTGTATGTCTCACAACCAGACAGGTTTACTGATCCAGACTATCCAGATCGAGTCTATCGACTTGATAAGGCATTGTATGGGTTGCATCAGGCACCTAGGGCGTGGTATGAGACATTGTCAGCACATTTTTTAAAACATGGTTTCATAAGAGGTCAGATTGACAGTACACTTTTCATCAAAAGGAAGAAGGAAGACTTTCTGCTGGTACAGGTATACGTAGATGACATCATCTTTGGGTCATCTGATGAGAACATGTGTCATGATTTTGAAGAGGTAATGAAGAGCAAGTTTGAGATGAGTGCGATGGGTGAATTATCCTACTTTTTGGGTTTACAACTTGAACAGAAAAAGGATGAGATGTTTATACATCAGACGAAGTATGTGTATGACATTTTGTCTCGTTTCAAGATGGAGGATTGCGCTACTTTCAATACACCTATCTATGAGAATCACAATCTTGGTCCAGATCATGAGAATGGGGAGGATGTTGATCCAACTCAATACATGGCAATGATTGGTTCTCTGATGTACTTGACTGCTTCACGACCTGACATCATGTTTGCAGTATGTCTTTATGCCAGATATCAAGCGAATCCAAAGGAGTCCCATATGAAAGCGGTGAAGCGGATTCTTCGCTACTTGAAGAGGAAACCTAAACTTGGGTTATGGTATCCAGCTGCTAGTGATTTGAAGTTTGTTGCTTTTACTGATTCAGACTTTGGAGGATGCAAATCTACAAGAAAGTCTACCACATGTGGTAGCCAGTTCTTAGGAGGGAGGCTAGTGTCATGGCAATGCAATAGGCAGTCTTTCGTGTCTACCTCGACATGTGAAGCTGAATATATTGATGTGGGTAGCTGCTGCTCTCAGGTTATCTGGATCCAAGTAGATGCGCGATTACAGTTTGAATTTCACTCGTACTCCTATTATGATAGACAATAATGCCACTCTATCAACCACCAACAATCCCGTAAAACAAAGTCGCACAAAACATATTAACATCCGTCATCATTTTATACGGGATTGTGCTGAAAAGAAATTAATTTAACTGCATAGAGACAACACACTAGATAACCTGGCAGATCTTTACACAAAAGCATTTGACAGGGCTCGTTTTGAACATTTAGTCGAACTCAACGGGATGAGGAATCCTGAATAACCATCTTTCCATAAAAATTTCTGTGAATAAATTTACTGCTTTTCAAAAATCAAAAACATAAAAAAATAGAAAATCAAAAATGAGTTTTCACTGTGTGAGAAAAGAAGAAATGAAAGTACATCAGCAAGTTAGATTGTCACACTGAAATTAAAAGAAAATTGCTTAAGTGTGATAGCAGCTTCATCATATGATGTACCAGTAGGCAAAACGCATGAAATAATCAACTTACCTTACCTTTGTGATACAAACATAAAATAAACTGTGTATGAGTGGGTAACACATCAGTGGCGTATGGTTTTATAACCTTAAATCTTGCATTGATAGATTGCCAAAATATGAGGTTTTAGGTCTTTATATCGTTATTTCATCCGTGGTATCAAGGTTGTCCTTCTGCTGCATCCAGATATATGCTGACCTAGGCACAACCAGGATATCTTAAAAGAGGTAAAATGCCAAATCCCAAATATTGAAGAAGCTCTCCTAGAGAGTTATTCAAATGTGCAAATTGCATTATTCGTACCACAATTTGGTATTTGTCCTAACCCTCGTTGGATATTTTGGTCTCTTTGCTGTACGGAAGTACTGACCTGATCACCAATTATCTAACGTTGTAAATCAAAAAAGATGGATTTCGGTATACTCACCTACTACGATGAATTTTTGTGTATACCTTGATCGCGGGGGTATGTCCTAAAGTGGGACACACTAGTATATCAGTATAAATTATCAAAACGGATCACGAGGTAATGGTACTTGAAATGTTCATGTATTTTGTTTAAGTGGACAAAAAATACTAGTAATCGTCTTGAACTGCTTTTTCATGAATATTGCATATAGAATTATAAAATAGTGTGCAAACAGTTTGATGTTGCTGATATGATTTTCATACTGGTGATACTCACAAAAATAGAGTGTTTATTTCTCGTATTTTATTTGCTTTCAGAAAATATAACAATCCAAAAAGATTTCATTTTCTTGTATATTTTTAATGTACGGGATATTGGTTGTTCATGGAGGAGTTGTTACCGATAGGGGGAGACGATGTGAGAAGCTGAGTTCAAAATTTTTAAGATTTTGCAGGTTCATGGTGTTTGAAAAATTTGAGTATATGGTTTGAGTTGAGAAGTGATTAATCTGTGATACAGTTTTACTATCTTGAATAATAATAATTTGTTTAACTTGTGTTGGAAAATTCTTATGGTTTCTCGAGATGTTTGTTTTATAGTATACAGATTGTAGCAGTGTGTTGCTGAGAAGTTTGGTGAAGAGGAGTTTTGCTTGGATGCATGGTAGAACCTCCTTTCTACATTGCAGGCAAAGTTGAAGAGTTTTGGAGATTGCTATGCAAGGATTAAAACTGGAGTTTACTCAAACGGTAACGCTTTAGAAGATTTGGTGATTGGATACATCAGCTTAGGGGAGTCTGTTGCTGACAGAAGCTGTTAAAGCTGAAGCTATCCAAAGACCAACGTTTTTCAAAGATACTGAAGATTGCAAGAAGACTGAAGACTAAGTGATTTTATGAAGCTATTGTCAAGGGGGAGTTTGTTGGTGCATATTTGTGACAACAGCTTAGATTTGGTCTTTGGATATCTTGTAATTAGTAAAATGATAAACGGTTAGCGGGTTTAGTTTTGTATTAGTGAATTAGAAGTAATTGGGCTGAACTAGATAGATAAGAGAGCATGGTAGGCGAATTGGGCCTTAAACCCATTAGCAGTCCATGTAGGAAACCCTAGCCCATGAGCATAACCTATCTCTATATAAAGGGAGGTTGTGATTAGGGTTAAGGTTGCTCAGTTAGTTGCTGGTTCTATTGTTTAGTTGCAGAGAGAATTGCTTCAGAGAGATTGAGAGAAGAGTATTGAATTGATTGTAAAACAATTGTGTTTGATAATCAATAGAAGACATTTTGAAGGAATTATTAGTGTTCGTGTTCGTGTTCGAGTTCTTGTGTTTTCTGTGAAATCTGATCTAGGGGATTCCGCACTCTAGATTGGATAGATGATTCTGTCAAGATCCATAAGGACTAGGGGAACTACAAGACTAAAATGTACAGGTTGATATAAACATAACAGACAGAACGCCAAGTGGGAACCATTCATTGGCATATGGTCTTAGTACCGAAATTTCATTTGATAGTATGCCGAGGTTCTGAGATAAACGGTCTTTATGCTCGCTTATCATCTGGGTATCATGGTTGAATCTTCTATCCGAAAAATAACGGTGACGCGAGTCTAGAACTTCCATGATACCATACATACGTGTACATACTGCATACGACCATAAATAAGTGATATAAATATCACATTCACCCAAAAATAAGTGATAAAATATCACAAGCTTCATGCGGGAGCTAAGTTCGTCACTTTGTCGGTACGATGGTACTAACCTGTTCACGGACTTACTCTTGTGCCCTGCATGCATATGAAAATCAAGTTCCTCATCAATAAGTGATTTAATCACATAGGGCTTGTTTTCAATCAAAATAAGTGAGTATCTCACATCATATATATATGTCAAAACATATGATAAAGCAGTATACTCACCGATAAGAGTTTCTCTCGTGCATAATTTGATACGGGAATGTGTCGTGATGTGGTTGAACACCGGCTAGTAAGTATAATTCATACCTTAATCATATCTCCTAATCATGATTACATCTGATACGTCTGAGCTTACGTGGACAACAATACCGATAATCATAGTTGAATACTTATCAGTTTAATTTTGAAGTTTAAACCAAATATCATTTTTGACAAAGATTAAAAAGCTGGTATGATTCTCTTACCTTGAAACTTGAAAAAGATTGTTCAATACATATATAGTTTATCTGTAAATATTTGATTTTAAGTTTATTTACTTTGTTGCTTATAATAATTCTTTTTGAAAGTTAGCCAAAGTTGACACTCAAACGTTTTCTACCAAGATATGCTCATAAAACCATTTGTTTGATATCGCAACTTCATAAAGTAATGTCTTGCAACAGGTAACCCATCAAAGAAAACGGAAATTTGTTCAAAAGCACTTTTCCTAAACATAACTATGTGATTTGTGTGGATATGTGCGAAGCTCAGGTTTGAAAAACAGGAATTCATACGAGTGTGTATATCTCGTACGAATGAACCTGGTCAGTTGTATGACTTGGTCATTTGTTTACTCAAATGAGTTGTTCTTCATACGAATTAAGTGTTATTCGTATGGTTTGGTATTTCTTCGTTCAGGGAATACATTCATACGGAAAAGTTATGATAAATTTTTCGTGTGTATTCCCTGATAAATTTATATTCTAAGTATATATCTATTTATTGAGTACAAAATGAAACAAAAGAACATAAATGAAAACCAGCAACGAAGAAAACTGACAAGTCAGAAGAAGAAAAAGAAAAGATTTGATATTTCTGAAAAGTTTGAAGACCTGATGCTATATCAGTGAATAGCAGATCTTCAGGGGGAGTTTGTTGATACTCCAAGCCATTCCAGTGTGAAGACCAAAGACCTAAGACCGAAGACCAAGCAACATCCAAGGGGGAGTTTGTTGATACACTTTTGTGTCTGTCGCTTGTTCTTAGTTACATTTGTAATTATACGGTCTTTGCTCAAGTGTCTGTATAAGTTTGGTCATGTCAACCAAATCAAGATACCCTTCTATCTTGGTTTCGTACGACATCTTAATTAGTCTGTGTTAAACGGGTGCATGTGTGCATACCGTTGAGTCTTGTGTACGTCATGTCTGTGACACGTTCTCCGAAGTGAGCATTCCGTGCGAGTTAGAATGCTCCGTACGAGCAAGGTGTTGCCCGTATGAGCCACATTTTTCGTACGAAGGAATTGTTGTAAACAAGTTGGTTTACATGGTTCGTACGAACAAATCGCTTCGTACGAACCAATCGCTTCGTACAAGCCTCTTTGGAACAAGTGCTTCGTGGGTAATAGTGTGTTCCGTATGTCTGGCAACGTGCTTCGTACGAATGACCATCATGCACACTATATAAGCAGGCATGCACCTCTCAGTCAGTGCTGGTTCTGTTGGTTGTTCAGCTAGTTTGTGAGCTGAGTAGTTAGCTGATGTATAAGAATTTATACATCTTTTAAACGTTAAATATTCCCCATTAATGCGGAAATTCGTTGTGTGTTCATTGATCTAGATACTTATTTGAGTTATTTGTGAAAATGCAGGCCCGGGCTTCGGCCCGGTAAAGAAACAAAGGCTTTTGGAGCAAATTGGTGCAAAAATGGAACATTTCTGCCAAACTGCCAGATATGGCACGACCGTGCCAAGCATCCAGAAGTCGGCACTATCACAAGCACTATCATCAGACTGCACAATCCGAGTCTAATCGACACTTGGCACGATCGAGCCAACCCCAAGCACGACCGTGCGCGTGCAATCACAGGCCCTGATCAGCTAGTTTCCGAGTTCAACTTAGTCATTTCCGAGTACGATATCGATAAGCATGACCATGCCAAATGTTGGCACGGTCGTGCCACCTCGGGGAAATTTTAGCGGGATCTTTCCGGATTTGGCATCAAACTTGGTCAACAACTCAGAAAGGCACCTGACACTTACCAAGCACGACCGTGCCAAAAGGTGGCACGGTCGTGCCATATGCCCAGTAGCTTAAATACGTGAATTCAGCTCATTTGAAGGGGAGTGGGAGCATTTGGGTGGATTTCTCTCTCAAGAAGCTGATCTTGGAAGCTTGGAGATTGAAGAAAGGAGCCTTTAGGAGGTTGTATCACTTGATAATCCAACTCATTTAGCTAATTGCCTTGTCTTAAACACTAGCATTTCACTTGTTATTCATGCACAATCCATATTACTTTATGTTTGTCTTAGTTATCATGAGCCTTCTAGGCTAAACAATTGTGTTGTTTGAATTTTGTTGAAGCTAATGAACACTTGACATTATGGAAATAGATGTGGTGATTATTGTATGTTAATCTCCATGATGGTATTTATTCAAGTTTCTTGGAATGCATGTTCATGTTTAAAGTTATTATTCTTGAATGTTTGATCATAAAAATTTACATGTAGTGTTGGAAAGCCCATGTAGAGATTATGATTATTGAATCTTGTTAGTTGTTGATTTGATTCATAGCATGAAACTAGGAATGGTAATTGCTAACATGATTAGGATGATGATTGGAATATGAGTATGAATTCTTGCATTTGGATTTGTAAAGATCTTATGAATGTTTATATGAATTCTATGGTTTGTGTTCATGTTGGATTGATGATTTAGGCCAAAGTTGTTGTTTAGCATGACCATGCTTGTGATTCATGTCAAGAGCTTGTTGAAGATATCATTTACTTGAAACCAAGTTAGGGTTATTAATGTGTTGTTCATGTTAGTTTTCCTTAATTTGTAGAGTTAGGAGTTTTGATTAACAATTAACTCATTATCAAAGATTAACATCAATTTAGCAAGAGAACTTAAAGAATGAATCTTAGGTAATTAAAATGTTGTTCATTATAATTTTCCCAAGATTTATAAAACTAGAGGACCTTGATTGGAAACTTAGTTGATTCTAAGACTTGCATCACCATTAGTTTTCCTTAAAAATTGTCATATGTTTATTAGTGGATACTTAATTCAAGCAACCTTTCTTAAATATTGTTCTTGTTAATTCATTTAGTTAATTTTTATCCTTACATGATAGTTTAAAAACAATCAAGAAATCAACTCATTGATCGAAACATGTTTAAAAGTAACAAAGATTAGTACTGAGACACCGAGTCCATGGATTGATATCCGGTTCTTACCAGCGAACTATACTACCACCTGACGGGTACACTTACCCTATGTGTGTGTAGTTGGTTTTAAGTAAAAACTATTTTAAAACCTAATCTGTGTGAACGAAAATTATAATAATAAAAATATATTTAATTCACGCACATCATTAGCATTTCTGGAGCAGTCGAAGACACAAGAACACAGGCAGTTTGCTGAGTCGTATGAGCATTGTTTGTATAAGTTTGTGCTTGTTCTCATCTCTTAATCAAGATAGTGAATCTTTGGTTATCCCGTGTTCTTACCTTGCTTTGGTTTGCATGCATACTTGGATTCCGCACTCGTATGTGTGTTGCATGAATAAGGAATAGGTTTAACTTGATCCTCAGGTGGACCTACAAGTTTGACACTTGACAAGCTAGGTGGGAGCTTCGGAGAAAGCAGGTCAAACGGATCAAGTACGCGGGAAAAAAACATATTCAGATGCAAGGTAAGTAAAGTTTACATCTTTTAAGTAGAATACATACTTGTTGTATTGGTCAAGAAAAAGGTAGAGTAGTATTTGGAATATGATGTTCTTATGTGAAGTGATTTGGGTCGGAACAAGTGAAAAATGGTATGAAACCATGATTTATGGTAAAAAGGGTAAAATGATAAATTAGTCATGTGATGGTGAATAAACAAAGAGTTTTTGAAACATTACCTTATGGTGTAAACCATAATGGGTAATAAGGGGTAAAATAGTAATTCGGTCATGAGTTGATGGATGAATACAAAGTTTTGAATAAGAAACCATATGGCGTAAGTCATAATGAGTCAAGCAAATCAAGAAACGATTTTTAAGTAATATGATCACACAGAGTAAAACGAATTGGGCTAAATAGGTGAGATGGCAATTAAGTGCCATCTTAATGATAAATGGTCATTTAGATTAAACGAGTCAAATGGTGATATTATCACCATTTGACAATAATGACTAATAGACGCTTGTTAAGTTTTTGTGTTCATAGGAAGAATAGAGTATGACTTGCATCGCTATTGTATAACAACTAATAGAGCAAGGTATTAAAACAAATCAATGCTATGAGCCGAGCCAGGTACGTGTAATGGGTTAAACTCTCAAAGAGGACTTAGGGTCCGTTAACGGTTCAATGAGTCATGAATGAACAATTGATTACCTAAGGTAAGGTAAATCTAATAATATAAATCATTGACATTATGTTCTTAGGAACATAATGATTTTAAATAGATTATGGTTAAATGTTCATATTTGGTTAAAACATGATATTGAAAGTCCTTCGTCGTAAAAGAATGGCCTAAGTTGACCAAAATGCCCTCGTGTGGTAAAATAAGTAAACGATCCTAAGGGTAGTTTAAAAATGAGTTTTATAATTTAATAGACCCTTTCGGTAGTGTAAAAGCGAAAAGCATAACCTTTTTGGTTTAATGCCTTTCAAACGGTCTTTTCCGAAAATTGTCGAACCAAAGGGTAGAAATTGGATAAAATGAATTTACGATAACAAATCCACCACAAATATTGTTGCGGTGCAAAATAGATGAATATCTTAGTGTGGAAATGATAAAATAGATAAGGTTTGGTTGAAATAAGTGTTGGATTTTGCTAAGACAACCAAATGGGTCAAAATGATAAAATAAACAAAGGTTTGGTTGAATAAAGCGATGCATTTCGCTAAGGCAGCCATACGGGTAAAAATGGAGTTTTAGTGCATACCGAAATGGATGCGTAAATGCGTAGTTTAGTCAAATTGTGGTTAAAGGGTAAAATCGGAAAATATGAGTATAAACCGGGAATGGATGCGTAATTCAAAGAAATAAAAATCCGAGTTAAGGATTTCGGGTTAAAAATGTAAGAAAACATTTTACGGACATTAGAAACAAGTTTCATGGGAAACGGATAAAAATTTAATAAGTTACGAAAGTTTTCGTAATAAAAACGGCAAGACGGAAATTCTTGCGATAGACCACCTTAAGCTACAATGGCCATCCACAGCTTATGTTAGGCAACCGCTGAATGAAAGCAGAAAGTAGAGTTATGCGAAAACGTCTCTGTAAGTCCCATGTCGTGTTTAAATGCGCGGGACTTGAAATGGGTCGAACGAATAACTATAACAACACAACAGCAAAATCGCTGTAGAAGGCAGCGTCGCCGACGCCATAACACGCCGTCGCCGACGCTGCATAAATATTCTGATGACGTAAATGACTACCTACGGTGCAGTAAAGCTCCGACGTGAGTTTTAAAGGGGCGTCACCGACGAGGCTTATAGCCGTCGCCGATGCTACCTCAGAAATTAAATTTTTCTGTTTTGATATTTGTGCAAGTCGTTATGTTATGCTTTCGGTTATTTGCTATAATACTAATATTTTGCAAATTTCCAGTTTAGGGTAATCGCAAGCACCTTCGGATGACGATCAAATTCAAAGAAGAACCGAACACGATCAAAGATCAAGCTTCCGCATTTGGTTTCAGTGTAACGAAACTAATTAGTAAGGACATGTCAAAATGTTTTTGTTGATAAAGTTTTAATAAACTCGAAAATTTGTAGTGACGTGTATTCGCATTTACTCATTTAAATGCGATATTTTTAATAGAAATTTAAATATTTTAAGATAGGGTTTTACATTAAAGTTCATATTTTTTAAAATTTTATGTTTCCTACATTCGTATGTATATTATATATGCATGGAAAACTTTATACTTTTATCTATACTTAGCCTAAATACATGTACGCAATTTAACCTACACAGAACGCACATATGTGTAGGTTATATAAATGAAAATTTTTCATATTTTGTTTTAAATTTTAGTTTGAGAAACAATAAATCTTCCATTTGTAACATATTCCTTTACTTTTTAGGTTTTTAGAATTGAAAAAATGGTTGATTCATTTTGTTCTGCGTGTTCTCGCAATATTAAGTGTTCTGCATAGAACTTTCCCTATATATATAGGGGAAGGATAAAACGAAAACCCAATTAAGTTGAAAAACTCAAAAAGCCTTTGTAAAAACCTTATGTAACATATTTATAAAAGAAACACAAAAAACGACGAGTAGTTTATTTTTTAAAAAAATGTTGAAAATTTTATGTTACATAATATATATGTCAAAAAAAATGTTACATGCAAATTTTGAACATTTAAAAAAACAAGTAGGTGTTTTTTATATTTTTTTATGAAAATGTTTAAGTACACTAATGTTACATTCCCCTATTTTTTTAGAAAAAAATAAAAATATTATATCAGGGTTTTCTTGAGTTTTCTCCACTCAAATAGGTTTTCGTTTTATCTTTCATCTATCTATATATATATATGGGAATTATGTATATATAGGGTAGGTTAATGCAAGAACCACAAAAACTAATATGAAAACAAACATGTATATATATTACAACATATTTCAAAACTAGACAATTTAAACCTCATAGATATGGAATTCATATGCATGCTTCAGTTCACCAATGATATTTCCTAAGAGCCCTATTTTCTTCGATTTCTTACTCGGAATCGGTCAAACTCAGAGCTATTCATTCCAATAGATTG
The DNA here is from genome assembly GCA_947069175.1 of Scalesia atractyloides. Taxonomy (NCBI): domain Eukaryota; kingdom Viridiplantae; phylum Streptophyta; class Magnoliopsida; order Asterales; family Asteraceae; genus Scalesia; species Scalesia atractyloides. The sequence goes on from CAMTDV010001632.1 coordinate 44,364,144, forward strand.
TATTTAGAGCTTGATCAATTTTATTGTCTTCGATGATTTCTCTCCATAAGCTGGACTGCTGGAATAAAAAATGACGATACATCACTTCAAGAAGCAACAAAGGCAGAGACAAACAAGCTCAATGACAGCCGGGCTAAAGCCCAACAGCAACCAAACCTCTAAAACTAAAAATTAACCAGATATATGCATATATTTTCAACACCTTGTATGGGTAACTCATTGGTTATTATAAAAGTATCTTACATCGTTGTTTGGGTCTACTTAACCCATTTTTATTTTTATTTCTATTGGTAATAATTAACAAGATACATGCATATATTTTCAACACCTTGTATGGGTAACTCATTAGTCATTATAAAACTATCTCACATCGTTGACTTTGGGTCTAGTTAACCCATTTTTATTTTTATTTTAATACTACAAATTAGTAATTTATGTATGCATAAAAGTTGTATTAAATGTTTGAGAGGGGTTTTTCAAAAAAAAAAATATTTTTTTATTTTTAGTTCTAAAATATATGATAAATTGTTTTTAACTAAAATTATTTGAATTTTTTATTTTAACACAAAGCTTTTCATCTTTTACAATTTAATCTTAAAACTTTTTTTTACTTTCAACTTTGGTCCCCTTTTTTTTCATCTTTCGTTATTTTTTTGTTTTACGCTTCACTCTAAATTTTACCAGTTAACACGGCGCAAAGTGCGTGTGTGGTTCAACGTTTTGTTCTAAATTTGCGAGTTATCACAACGCAACGTGCGTGTGTGGTTCAACGGTTTTATGTCGTCTATATTTAAAACTTTTGACAAGTTCGTCATAACGTGCGGGTCCTAGATCGACTTAGTCATTATTTTCTATGTTTACATTTCGGTCTGATTGCTCTGTATTAACACACCACAATTCAGTGTTGATGGTCGCTCACGTTGGTAAGACATTGATACTATTTGGCACGGTTTTACACCCAGCCGCAACGCGAGAATGCTTAATACTAGTTTGTAATAATTAACAAGATATTCACATATATTTTCAACACCTTGTATGGGTAACTCATTAGTCATTATAAAAGTATCTCACATCGTTAACTTTGGGTCTAGTTAACCCATTTTTATTTTTATTTGTAAATAGATATGGAATACTTCTTGCTTGCGCCCTCATATAACACATAATATTGACTCTAGTAACTAGTTACGAAACGTGAACAATTTTTATGGATTAATTTCTCTTACTTTAACAATTAAATCACCACCATTAGTTAATACATTTTTTTAGGACTCACTAATTTTTTAACAACATAATATTTTGATAGGGGATGAAACCAATGATTTATCACTTTTTAATATAAGAGCTCGTGAATAACTGGGCAAAAGGTAAAAGTTATGGTTTTCTACATATCCGCGGGTCATTTGTCGGATTTCACCGATGGATCTCCAACATTTGCATTATGAAAATAAAAAAAGTATATAACTTTAAATATCTAGTACTCGTTAGTGGTTCATAGATATTATCGACAGTGATCTACTAAAAGTTCTAAAATGATATTTCGAACGAGATCTTTTTTCTAGGCTTTGAGTGGTACACACTAGACTATGAACATAACTAGGACATACTCATGACTACAACCCATTATGAGGTAGAACAAGATAAAAGCTAACATATAGATAACATGAGTTCTGAGATGGGCTTACTAACGATAAAGTCCAAGATAGAGATAACCGGCTTACTAGATAAACCCACTTACGATAAACATAAAATGAACTACAAGATGGATACACTAAAGATAAATTGCTAGAAAAATAAATCTATAAAGATATCACATGATTCTCTAGACCAGTTCACTGTGCTTAAGTTGTTTGAGGAATACATGATGGAGCATATATCCATACACCATGGTATTACATGGTGAAGGAACGTGTACCTGGGGTCGATCTCCTTTGGTTAACTTCCACGACGATGACCTGAGTTGTCACCTACAAAATAGAAAACCGATAGGATTCATCATAGGAATGGGGTTATCCCTATGACCACCTTCCGACCGGTTTGAGGAGATAAGTGTAAAGAGAGAAAGTGCATGTGAGAGTAGATGATTTACCTTCGATTTGACCTCTGTATTTATAGTGATTGGTGTTTTGGGTTTCCCCTTATTTAGGAATTGTAATTGTACTGGAATTGTACCCAAAAATATGAGATCGTGTAGATCTTTCAAACATTATGGAGATTTTGTTGTTTAATAATATCTATTGGTATGGAATAAAATATTCTAGAGTAACATGTGGGTTATTTTATTATTATTAATAATGGTTTGACCGGTCTAAGTCACCTGAATCGGGTCATGCCTCATCATGTCCCCCCATTCATATGTTATGAATATCATAAATGAGAACGGATTAAAAAGGAAAAGAAAAAAGGTAGGTATCATCCAACGATGACAAGAAACAGTGTCAGGGATAGTGATGGGATTGACGACGTGTGCAAGTTAGGAAATGATGTTGGTGATAGTAGGATTAACCCCCGGACACACGTTTTTCTTTATTAGATCCATTATTCAAAATTCAAAATAGGTGTGAAAACCGCATATAAAGGGGAGCAAAGGTATCCACACATCATTTCCCCCTAATTTGTTTTTACAAACGACCCTTCGCAAACCCTTGTTATAAAAACAATGGCTCCAAAATTCACTGAATCTTCAAAATCGATGTTGGTGTGGACAAGATTTTTTGCAAATGGACTAAAGGGTCGTTTGATCTTCTCATAAAGGAGTATGGGATACGGCCGGAATGGCATCCGGTGCTTTCTTCTAACAATGATGTAGTTTTTCCATTGAAAGAAGGAAAAATCACACTTTTTAGTGATTTCTTCAAGTTTTGCAACTTTCGTCTTCCAATTACAAAGTTCCGTAAGCAAATTCTTGACCATTATGAAATTCACATTTCTCAATTGCATCTGCTAAGTCTTGCTAAGGTTCGTCATTTTGAATATGCCTCTTTGAGTTTTGGGCATGCGCCTGAAATTTTGGTGTTTAGGGCCTTTTACTGTTTGGTGTGGAAGGCAGCAAATTTTACTTTTGACCAACAAGATATGGGTGTATCATGTTTGCAGTCTTTGCCTTCAAGGTCTAGGGATAAAGACCGGAAAAGGAAGTTCTTTTATGTAGATGACAACGTTATTCCCAGAGGTATGCCATGGCGAGAGATGGCGCTGAAGGAGAAGGTGAAAGATGTGTCGCCTCATGCGGACGAATTCAAGGAAAATTGTTCAAGAAACTGTGTGCACAACTTTCTGAATGCTTTGTCATTCCTGAGGCTACTCTCGTTCTGGTTGGTATGAGTCAGATTTGGAAGAGCAACAAGTTATACTTATCGTTCCAAAGTGTCGATGGAGGTTAGTGATTGTTTATTTTATTTTTTATGATTTTGAATGTATTTGTCTATTGACTCATCTTTCGATAATAGGTGAATGGTCTTTATTTGACTTTGTTGATCCCTTGAAGGCTTCGTTATTCACACTTGTTAATCACACCTTGACGGATGAAGATGGAAAACTTCCTAGTGCCCATTCAAAGAGCTTTTTACTTCCCTCTGGCGGTGGTGTCATGCTTTGTGGTAATGTCCGGTGCTCCCACTGCCCTTCTATAAGGATAAAGTCAACTGCTATTGGGAGCGTTTCAAAGAATCTGTTTAAACTTTGCAAAAGGAGACTGCCAGGAAGGCATCTCATAATGTTCCTCCTGGTAACATGGTTGTACCCGCATCTACAGTTGTTAGCATTTCCATCTCAAAGGGATTCGTTACTGCACCTTTAAGTTCGTTAGTGACGAAATTGAAAACGTTTGAGTCATCGGTATCAAAGAAGATGAAAATGATGCCCGTGTTTTCGCAGTTTGAAGCCAAGCAATTAGCTATGTTAGCCCAGATTGGTAAGATCTGTTCCATCGTGTCTGTTTTGGGCTCTTGTCTTTGATCGTGGTTACTTATGTATCCTGGATATGTCTGCATGTGTGAGTTCAAGTGGTCCCACCGAAATGTCGATTAGCGTGTCTTCAAGCATACATGTATCACTACCCTCAAGTTTTGGTGTAACAACCCTCAAAAATATTCCCAACGACAACTCGTAATCAAAACCCCAAATGCGCGCGACGAAACTTGTAAAACTTAGCAGTTAAGAAAACTTGGCGGTGGATGAACCAACCCGCACAAAAGTTCCCTTGTTAAACTCGCAATTAAAACCCGAACCATTTAGGATCAGAACCCGAGCATGTGCGATAAGAACCGGCACAAAAATCTAGAAAAAAACACACGATTGGACGAAAAAGGCGGTCGATGACACGTGTCACCACAGCCCGACACGTGTCAAACCTACCTAGGTTGGGGGTGTGATAGTTTGGTATCAGAGCCACTGGTTATAGTGAACTAGGTTTTAAAAATTTTTGTAAAACCAGACTATAATGGAATCAGTTCCGAAAGCGAACATGACACTACGCTCCAGATTGCAAGGTTCGTCTTTTATTATCGTATACACTATACATTCAGCATGTACATATGCATTGCATATAGTCACACACATAACATTATAGTACGATTTTATGCATTACCTATTTATGTTATGACGGATCATTAGTATGACATTACCTTTAGACCTTTTGTGATGTTCATCGTTTGATAACACCCACTTTTAACATTTGAATCTAGGGATCTTTGACGCAAGTTAGGAGCTAAACATGAGATAAAAACGCTACATGCAATTTCTATGTAACTACGATTGTAAAATTCAATATCACTAAGGTAAAGCTAATATAGTAGTAGCCAATGCTTTAATCATAGGCATCATGAGCAGCTAAAATGAGCATGTACTCTCAGATTAAATCTACAGATAGATTAATGGAATAATCGAAGAGTACCCAAGAAAAAGCAATCAAGTAAAATGCTAAAAAGATTAAAAGGAATAATGAAGGAATTAGAAAAAAGGAACAGATGGAATTTGGATATTCTGTAAAAGGAAAAATATTTTGGGTAAGTACCCAGGAAAAAGCAATCAAGTAAAATGCTGAAAAGATTAAAAGGAATAATGAAGGAATTAGAAAAAGGAACATATGGAATTTGGAGATTCCGTAAAAGGAAAAATATTTTGGTTACTTATTCAAGAAAACCTACGAGAAAGGATTCTCGAAAAAGCTCATAAATCTAAGTATATGATGCATCTCAGAAGTGATAAGATGTATCAAGGTTTGAAGAAGAATTACTAGTAGATAGGAATCTCTAAGTGTTTAACTTGTTCGCAAGTTAAAACTAAGCATTAGAAACCTTTAAGTTTACTTCAACGATTAGAAATGCCATTATGGAAATGGGATTGATAACAAAATGGATATTGTTACCAAATTTCCCAAAACAAGAACAAGTAAGGACACAATCTGGGTGATCGTGGATCGATTAACTAAGTCAGCAAATTTCCTACCAATGAAGGGTGTGTCAACGTCTACAGGTGATGTGCCCGCTTGTTCTGTTTGGTTTATGGAAGTGTCCAGTGGTAAAGACACTACTGACAGTGAGGCGGCGGGTTCAAGTGGGCATTTTCGTGGTGAAGATGAGGATATGTTTGATGGTTTATACCTCCCATATGTTGTATGGAATGCTGAGGTGAAAGATTAGCCCTTCAAAACGGATTGGAAATTGTAGAATCTACGAGGCTCATTTACCTTGAGATAGTGAATCACTAGGTGGAGCATGCTTTTCCACCAGCGGAGGTGGTATATGTGCAAGGTCAGGATAGCCAACAGATGCTGGATGTGGCCCTTGTTGATGCTATTTCACATGTAGAACGGGTGGCAAAAATAAAACGTCGATGTTTACAAGATCACCAAGAACTTCGCCAAGCGTGGATGTTTGATCAACGCCTTCTGGATGAGCATAACCGTCTGATGAGTTTGCATGATGTGGCCAATATGAGGGAAGCGCGCCTAGTTGCTGAAAAAAAGAACGCCGAAGATGTCTTGAAGCGGGTTAATTCAAAATTGTTGGAGTCGAGGTTGGTATGGGAGAGGGATATCCAAGAAAAAGGTCGCATCATTACGCGTGCCAAGAAAGTTCAAGATGACCGGAGCGGAAGGCAGCAAGGGAAGCAAAAAAGGTTCGTTCATTGAATGTTGACCTTCAAAGGTTTCGTATTGATACGAAGTTTGTCACGCATGTACAAGAGAGATATCAGCTATTGAGCTATGAGATTGAGAGCCGAGAAGCTGATCTTCAAAAGGCCCGCCAGGATTATGATTAGCTTGCTGGTGATATTGAGCTCCCAATAGGAACTCGCATTAAATCAAGCCTTCCTGGTTGAGACAGAGGGGGCCTTAATGCATGCAAATGTTGAAGTAGAGTATCTAACTAACCAACTAGCTAGACTGCGTGGTGACCACAATTGTCTAATTTCTCAAGGGCTTGTTTGTGCGTTTGATTATCTCAGAAGGCTACTGGGTATAGTTCCTTTTTCTTATTAGATAATTTTTCTGTTGCGGCATAGGAGGCTGGTCATCTTGATGGTATCCGCGAAGGGTATCATAACTGTAAGCAAACATATAAATTGCCTGAAGAGTATCATACTATTGTTGGGGTGGCGCAACAAAAATGGCAGGCGCGCATCTTTAAGTTAGCAATGAGATGGAAGGGCATGCCAGCAAAGTGGCAGAAGAAGGGACTTCAACGATCCGCGATATACTAGAGCCAGATGTTGATGATGCACCAAACCTATAGCTTTGGGTGTATTGTATTAAAATCCTTATGCTTATCGATCTTGTTATTTTAGAATATATTATTTGTTCATGTAGTAATGTCTATTGTTTGTGTCTTTTGTAGTTGTCATTTTGTTTGCAGTCGTTGAGTTAGTTTGCATTTTGATTTGTGTAATCAACTCATACGCACATAGGAGTCATGCGTAGCGTATGAATGATCCGTGCGAAAGAGTCTTCCGTTGGGTGGTCATGCGCCTATATATAGGCTAGTCATGCGCTTGGAAGTTTAGTTGGCACGTTTTCAAGCTTTTAGAAAGGAGTCAAACGTGTAACAAAGTGTTGCCCCATTTTATACAAAAACGCGATATTTAGAATTCTGGGCATAATACATCAACAATATATGGTATCTGCACGTGTATTGTTGTAGTAGATTCCGTTTGCACCATATTAAACGTTTAATCACGTCTAATGCATTGATTCCTGAACTTTCAAGTTGTCACACCCCGACCCGCAGCGAAATAAAAGTCGGGGCATAATTGGGTTATCACCAAAGCTCATGATGTTTAATAAGATGTTTCATATTTATTAAATTCAAATTACAACTTAAATATCCAAATCAAAATTCATACAATTACAAGGAAATGAAACTATATAATTAATCCAAAGCTTAAACTTGTTTATTCTTCTAGGCCTTCCTATGTGTTTTTGTCTCAGCTGGATCACCTGTATCATGTGTAAAACGGGGGATATTTTGGGTCAACAAAAGTTGGCGAGTGAACCTTGATAAAACATTGTTACTAATTTCTTGTTTTATTTAATAAGGAAAATTTGTGCAATAATCACATGTGAGCAAACATATATAGATAAACAAACACAAACCACTTTGGATGAGTATATGATATGAATGATGATGTATGTGAGATCAAGGCTCAATCAAACGGAGCCGATCTAATGAGGCACCTGATACTCAACCCGTCTCCCACGGGGAACTGATGGGCCTAATGAAATGCGTGCACTGAAAATGATAAATCCAATCTACATATAATCCACACAACAATTGATACACATTTGATACACATTTGATCACGGATATGATGTATGCACAAGTGTTTATATATATAATAAAAGAATTATACGACACATGATACACCCCAAAACATGATTAAAACAGGGAATTGATAGAGATTCACTCACTTTGGGTGCGTTCTTTGATGACGTTGGATGCGCACGAATTTTAGGTTTCAATCGACGAGGGAAAAACTAACCTAAAATAATAACGAAATGATTCGGTAAATAAATGAATTTTATTTGAGATTAATATTTTTAATTAGTGCTCCTATGGGATTTTTAGATTTATTCTTGTGAGTTTAAGGAATTTTTCTAACTTTAAAATCCTATTTTTAAGTATTTTTAAATAATTTTCCAATTAAATAAATAAATAAAAAGAAAATAAAAAGTTGACTTTTTGACCGTTGTCCGGGTCTTGACCGGTCAGACTGTGTTTTCTATGCGCTGAGTGAGGTTCGAACTCGGGACCTCTCGTATACGTGCACGCAGCTCTACCAACTGAGCTACGTGTCTAACCCGAAATATTCCCTGTTTTAATTATATATATATATATACTAATTAATTTTAACCTTATTTAGTTTATATCAAAAATGGTTTAATATGGCCGAACCGGCTTCAGAGACCCGGAGTCGAACTCGGGTTCTTTGGTTCGAGTGCGCACAGCCCAACCAGTTGGGCTGTGTGTCTAATCTGCTTAACTACGGAATTATATTCCTCTTATAAACATTTATGTGACTTGATCTGATTAAGTTCTAAAAATGTTGGTTTTATCTCTGAAAATCGTTAACGTGTGCGATTCGAACTCGGGACGTGCATATTGTATTTGCACACAGTCCACCGCTGGACTGTGTGTCTAACCCGTTCGAATATCCAGTTTTAATTATATTTATACATATACTCGACTTCATCTTCTTCGTTTACAAGAACACAGAACAGTGAAATCCGTCTGTTCTGTTTAAATCGATCAACAAAACTTATAATTGGTTGAAATGAAATAGAAAAGAAGATTACGGAATAAGATGTACCAAAACAGAGCGTTTTCTTCAGATTTCCGGCAAGAGTCGTCGGCTCTGATTTGTGACTTCCGGCTGAGTGAATTGTTTAACAGTTTTGATCATTGTGTTGTGCAATTAAGTTACTAAGCAAGAGATATCAAGAGGGTTTAGATGATTATACCGATCGACAGTGAGGCTCCGATTTTTCAGTGATTTTCCGATGAGTGCGTGGATTTCCGGCAACATTGTCTGAGACAGACTATGGTTGAATGATTAAGGTTAATACATGCCGATAATGGATTACAAACAAAAGAGTCGAGAATTTATACCGATTAGAATAAAGCCTCGGTTTTCCGGTGAAAGTCTGGCGAATGCAAAAATCTCCGGCGTCGTGTTTTGGAATAATAAAGCTTCGGAAACGAACGTGGTTCTGAGCGAAAGGATTTTCAGAGTGTTCAAGTGGGTATTTATAGTGGAAACAGGCTGAATTGGTTTGAATTGAGTCTTGATTCGCGATTTAGGATTTCCGGCGGTTATGACCGAAATTGATTGCCGGCAACGGTTATAACCGACGTCAAAATCAATTCATCCGTTTCGGTCAAAGGAGAAACAGCCAAATTTCGACGGAGTTTGTGTTTTCTCCGGTGATTGCGAGTCTTGGCGCGTTGTTTACCGGATTTGACTTTCGGGTTTTACTTTAAATGTTATTTGTTTTAGTATTAGTCACAAAGGAAGTGTGTGGCGGAGTGGTGTGTTGTGTGTTGTGATTTGTGGGTGACCCGGGTTCGAGACCCGGCGTCTCCATTTTATTTTTATTCATTATTTATTATTAATTATAAATTATGGTCTTTAAATTCTAATATATTTATTAATTATGTATGGTTTAAAATTAATATGAACCATAAATACGCAACGAAACTTATAACTGAATATTTGATGGATAAACGAAGCGGGTTTTGAAACCCGTTTTTTCGACGAATGTTACAGTATCCCCTACTTTTAGAAATTTCATCCCGAAATTTAAGTAGTAATGGTAACAAGAAAAAGATGCGGGTATTTTCGCGCATTGAGTCTTCACGTTCCCAAGTAAACTCAGGTCCTCGTTTCGACTCCCAACGTACCCTGACAATTGGTATACGACTTCGCCTTAAACGCTTCTCTCCGAAATCCATGATTTCTACTGGTCTTTCAACGAAGTGCATCGATTCATCGACTTGAATGTCTTCTAGAGGAATACGGAGGTTTTCATCGGCGAGGCACTTTTTCAAGGATACATGAAATGTGGGATGAATTCTGTTGAGCTCTTCTGGTAGGTCAAGCTTGTATGCTACAGGACCTACTCTTTCGAGTATCTTGAAAGGTCCTACATAGCATGGTGCTAGCTTGCCCTTCTGGCCAAAACAAACCACTCCCTTCCACGGTGATACTTTTAAAAGTACTTGATCACCAATGTCAAACTCCAAGGGCTTTCGTCGTTTGTCTGCATAACTCTTTTGACGACTTTGAGCCGCTAGAAGATTGTTTCGAATTTGAATGACCTTGTCGGTTGTTTCTTGAATTAATTCTGGACCGGTGATTTGTGATTCCCCAATTTCGTGCCAACATACTGGAGATCGGCACTTACGACCATATAAAGCTTCGAAAGGAGCCATGCCGATACTTGAATGATAGCTATTGTTGTATGAAAATTCCACTAATGGTAGGTGAGCGTCCCAATTCCCTTTGAAGTCTATGACACATGCTCGCAGCATGTCTTCAAGGGTTTGGATGGTGCGTTCAGATTGACCATCAGTTTGAGAATGACAAGCGGTACTGAGATCTAATCGTGTACCCAAAGCGGTTTGTACGGCTCGCCATGTTCGTGAAGTGAAACGACCATCACGGTCTGAAATGATGCTTAATGGTACACCATGACGGCTTACGATCTCGTTGATGTAGATACGAGCTAACTTCTCGTTCTTGAAGTCCTCGCGAATCGGAATGAAATGAGATGACTTTGTAAGACGATCGATTATTACCCATATGGTGTCATACCCACTGGAGGTGCGAGGTAACCCGTAATAAAATCCATGGTTATGTTTTCCCACTTCCATACAGGTATTTCGGGTTGGACTAGAAGTCCTGAAGGTCGTTGATGTTCAGCTTTTACTTTGGAACAGATAAGGCACTTGGAAACAAAAACAGCGATATCCTTTTTCATGCCAGGCCACCAGTAGGTGTATCGTAGGTCTTGATACATCTTGTCGGCTCCTGGGTGTACAGAGTATCGTGTTTTGTGCGCCTCATTCATGAGGAAATCATGAAGGTTATCGCGATCAGGAATCTATATGCGATTTAAATAGTATAGAATATCGTCGGATTTGGTTTCGATTTTGAGTTCAGCTCCACATGACAGTTCATCGCGTACATCATTTTCTGTTACAGAAACATGTTGAGCTGCTCGGATTCGATCTTTGATGTCGGTTATGATTTGCGAACAGAGAAGACGAATGGAGTTCGCATAACCTTTTCGACTGAGCGCATCAGCCACTACGTTTGCCTTGCCAGGATGATACCGAATTTCACAGTCGTAGTCGTTGAGAAGTTCGACCCATCTTCGTTGCCTCATATTCAACTCCTTCTGGTTGAAGATATGTTTGAGACTTTTGTGGTTAGTGTATATTTCACACTTGGTACCATAGAGGTAATGTCTCCATATCTTGAGAGCGAACACAACGGCTCCAAGTTCCAGGTCGTGGGTGGTGTAATTCTTCTCATGAACCTTGAGTTGCCTAGAAGCATAGGCTATCACTTTTCCTCTTTGCATCAATACACAGCCTAGGCCTTGCCCTGATGCGTCGCAATATACTACAAAGTCATCGCAACCTTCAGGGAGTGTGAGGATAGGTGCGTCACAAAGTTTTTGCTTTAGAGTTTGGAAGGCTTCTTCTTGTTTAGGTCCCCATATGAAGGGTTTTCTTTTATGAGTCAAAGCCGTGAGTGGTACAGCAATACGAGAAAAATTGGCAATGAAGCGTTGATAGTAACCAGCCAAACCAAGAAATGACCTTACTTCGGTAGGGGTACGTGGCGCTTGCCATTCTTGCACTGCCTTGATTTTTGAAGGATCAACATGAATTCCCTTGTCATTGACGACGTGTCCAAGGAATTGTACTTCTCCTAACCAGAATTCACATTTTGAGAATTTAGCGTAGAGCTTTTCAGTCCTTAAGAGTGTAAGGATGAGTCGAAGGTGTCGCTCATGATCGGATTTAGACTTGGAGTAGATAAGAATATCGTCGATGAAGACTATGACGAAACGGTCGAGGTAGGGTTTGCATACCCTATTCATTAGATCCATGAAGACAGCGGGGGCGTTGGTTAAACCGAATGGCATGACATGAATTCGTAATGACCATAACGAGTCCGGAAGGCGGTCTTTGGGATATCTTCTTCATGTACTCTGAGCTGATGATAACCAGAATGAAGGTCGATTTTTGAAAAGGAGGTGGCGCCTTGAAGTTGGTCTAGGAGGTCATCGATGCGAGGTAGTGGATAGCGATTTTTAACCGTTAACTTGTTGAGTTCTCTATAATCAATGCACATGCGAAACGTTCCATCTTTCTTCTTCACAAAGAGAACAGGTGCACCCCAAGGCGAGGAGCTAGGACGTATGAATCCTTTGTCAGTCAGCTCTTGCAGTTGACTGGCCAGCTCTTGCATTTCGGATGGGGCTAACCTATAGGGAGATTTTGCGACTGGTGTAGCGCCAGGTACAAGATCGATGCGGAATTCGACTTCTCTCACAGGAGGGAGTCCTGAAATGTCGTCGGGGAAGACTTGTGGGAATTCTTTCACAACTGGGATATCTTCGATTTTCTTCTCCTTGTTTCCCTTTTTTGACGACGTGAGTTAGGAATGCGACATAGTTCTTGCGGAGATATCTTCGGGCTTGAAGGCAGGACATTAATTTGAGTCCTTTCGAAGGGGTTTCTCCAAAAATACGTAGGGTCTGACCGTCTTCAAGAGGAATGCGAATGAATTTTTCGCGGCACACTACTTCAGCGTGATGCTGGCTGAGCCAGTCTATACCGATTATAATATCGAAACTTCCCAACTTCATAGGAATGAGGTCAACTGGAAAATCGTGATCGTTTAGAGTGAGGGTACAATTGCGTATAATAGAATTTAATGAAACGGGTTTTCCGTCAGCAACTTCCACCGTTAGAGATTCCATGAGATTAACACGAGTTTGGTTGAGGATAGGTTCAAATTCTAAGGACACAAAGCTCAAATCTGCACCAGTATCGAATAATATGGATGCATAACTACCATTGATGAGAAACGTACCATTGACCACGTTGTTGTCAGCCCTAGCTTGGTTGGCATTGATGTTAAAAGCTCTTCCTCTGGCAGGTGGAGGAGCTTGGTTTACCGGGTTTGCTTGAGCTTGGGCATGGATGATGTTCACCAAGCCTGGCAAGTGTTCCTGAAGTGGTTTGGGTCCCCACAGTTGTAACAAGCTCGCATGGGTTGCATCATGGGGTAGATGGGTTGGTAGTAAGTTTGGGCTGCGTGTGGTGCAGGTGGTAGAAGTAATGGTTGTTGGGTTTGACCCACTATCTGATGGTGGGTTTGGGTTGGGGGTTGATTGCGGTTCATTCGTTGAAGAGTACGGCAGGTTTGGATGGTGAGACCTGCACGGCCATGTGACATCCGTCAAAAAAACGGGTTTCCAAAACCCGTTTCGTTTATTAATCGAATATCCAGTTAAAAATTTTCGTTGCTTACTTAATGCTCAAATAAATTTTAAACGATACATAATTAATAAATATATTAGAATTTAAAAACCATAATTTAAAATTCCTAATAAATAATGAATAAAAAAATATTTGCAGACGCCGGGTTTGGAACCCGGGTCACTCTCAAGACCAAACGCACCAAACACCACTAAGACACACACACCTGTTGTTGAATATCTGAAATGCATAAAACTTATAGAGAGCAATGTGTGTATCTGTGTATAACAGAGATTGAAACCGCCAATCAATCTTCAATCAATCATTGAATTTGCCGTTGAATTCGCGATCATCCTAGGCATAACAGACAACTGGGCATCGGTTATAACCAACCCATTGACTCAATTCGAATCAAAGCTGATCAAATCGTATGATTTTAGAAATCGAAACCGAAATGTAATTAAATTCGAGTTATACTATATATATTGATGTATTCATCATTTGAGCTCGCCAGTCTATCAAACTTACTCTCTCAAACTCACTCTGAAAACCTCGCCGCAAGTCGCCGGAATCCTCTGCAAGTTGACCGAAAGTTATCGCCGGAAAACCGAAGAATCTATCCCACTGTTGCCTTACTTTATAAACAGGACATCTAGAGCTCAGACCGAAATCACCCACCTTAAACTCCCTGTAGAGTCTCTGTCGCAAGAAATACATCGCCGGAATTTGGTGCACTCGCCGGAGATTTTCACCGGAAAACCGAGATTTTACTTCTAGTTGGTATATTTCTTTAACTTCTCTATCTATCATTCTGTATGTTACGAATCTTTGAACAATCACCCAGAATTGTCTAGAAATCGATTTCAGGCGGGTTATGTACTGGGCTTTGGGTTTAATGAAGAAGATGAACTGAAACCAATAGTTAAATGAATTTAAAATCAGAAATTATACCGGGTTAGACACACAGTCCAGTGGTGGACTGTGTGCAATTTTAAATCACGGTCCCGAGTTCGAGCCTAGTGCCACGCCGGTTTTCCTGAAATAAAATGTTCCTTTTTAAAACAAGCTTAAATCAGATTCGCTTCAGTAAGTGTATAAATATAATAAAAACCGGAATAATAACCGGGTTAGACACACAGTCCAATGGTGGACTGTGTGCAAAAACATCACACACGTCGCGGGTTCGAGTCCAGACTCTCACACCGGTTCGATTGGATTAAAAACCTTTTTAATTAAATAAAATTCGGTATAACCTAAATAGTATATAAATATAATTAAAATCAGAAATATTTCGGGTTAGACACGTAGCTCAGTTGGTAGAGCTGCGTGCACGCGTACGGGAGGTCACGAGTTCGAACCTCACTCAGCACATACAAACACACGGTCCGACCGGTCAACGGTCAAAAAGTCAAAATTTTTATTTTCTTTTTTATTTATTTATTTTATTTAAAAATCAATTAAAAACACTTAAAAATAATATTTTTGAAGTTAGAAAATTTCCTTAAACTCACAAAAATAAATCTAACAATCCCATTAAGAACACTAATTAAAAATATTAATCTCAAATAAAAGTTTATTTATTTATCGAATTATTATGTTATTATTTAGGTTAGTTTCTCTCATGGTTAAATCCAAATTCGTGCATTCATCATCAATCCAAGAAACGCACCCACTGTGAGTGAATTCTTACAAATTCCCCTTTTTATTCATGTTTTGGGGTGTATCATGTGTCGCTTAAATTAATTCGCTTATTCAAACTCGTGCCATTACCAGTATATGATCTAAACTTATAATGTAAATATTGTTTGTTGTAATGTGTGTTTACATTTAGTCAAATGGCGTGCAAATCAATTCATTAGGCCCATCAGTTCCTCGTTGGAGATGGGTTGAACAACGCGTGCCTCAAAATCATTTCATTCGGCCCATCAGTTCCTCGTGGGAGACGAGTTGAACAACGCGTGCCTCAAAATCATTCATTTGATGTATATGTGTGCAATAATTAATATTATGTGTTTTGTGATTAAATTTACATGTACGTTTACTCATATGTGGTTATGCACTTTATTTTATAATCGATACAATAAACACGTTTAACTGTTTTCATAGGATTCACTCGCCAACTTTTTATTGACCCAAAAACCCTATTTTTACACATGATACAGGTGGACAGGTTGAAGCAAGGGACACATAGGAAATTGCCTTAGAAGAAAAATAATGAAGTCTTGAAAGATGTATAGAACATGTTATACTTGTATTATTGATTGTAATGATTCTCCTTTAAAAAGAAATAATAAATATGAAACTTTATAATAAATGTCATGAGCTTTGATGAAAACCCAATCATGCCCCGATCACCTTTTTCCGCTGCGGGTCGGGGTGTGACAGATTGGTATCAGAGCTTTTGACTATAGGGATATATGATAGGTTATTAGACCCTTGAGCCTATACTATAGTTGATTAGATTTTAGTTGTTTATGTGGTTACATGCAAACTCATGATGTTTATTTGTTTCATATTTATTACACATACAAATGCATGCAAACACTTCCACTATCATATTGTGTGATATTTAATGAGTTATACTTATTGTCAAACATAACAAGCTTACATATACATTCATCACGCATATTTCAATGTTCACATATTCAAGTCATCCTCATATTCCTTTATTCAAGATTTTGTCGCATTTTTCGTTTTTCAATCTCATCAAAGTGAGTTCTATGACGGGCATGTGGTAACTGTAAGGGTACAAGTACCGGTAGTTGGAACGTCGTGTCTAGGTTGGCATTCGTATAAATCCAATATAACGGACCAGTTTGCCTACCTGGGGACTAACGATGAGAGTACGAAGGACCTATTAGGCCAAAGCATGCCACGCCAAACGTCGTTCGAACTAACCCCACTTTGAGGTGTCACCGTGTCCACACCTGGATGCACTCCGAATATCATACGTTACATACATATTTCTCAATTTTCTCCGGGTTTTAGTGTACGTTACCAGGCTAAAACATGCGAACCATATGAAAGACCCGGTAATCATGGGGCCCACATGATTACGAAGGTGAAGTATGGCGGCATGCAAGGCCCAATTACGAGCAAAGCCCAAGACGTCCTATGGATGTAGTAAATTTATTATTCCTCATTTATTTTATGAATGTTCAATCCTAAATACGACACATGATCCCTAAAACGTCCAACTCATACTCTTGATACGTATTTCTTGTAGATGTCTTCTAGCCTCTCTCGTAGAAAAATGAAATCAGGAAAATCCCGCGAGCGCATGGCTGCCCAAATCGCTCAACAAATGGCTGTCGTAATACCCAACATCGTGGTTCAAGTACAACAGGCCCTTACCGCTAATCCCGTCAACCCAATCCACCAAGAAGATCAAAACACTGTCAATCCTCCCCCCAAAAGCCACAAAATGCACCTTCAAGCATTTCAAATCTTGCGGTCCTCCAAAATACGAAGGGACTGAAGGTGTACCGCTCTCCTCCATTGGTTTGAGGAGATGGAAAACACTTTCCTCAATTGCGACTGCCCCGATGATCCCAAGGTGCGATATGCTACCGGTCGTTTGTTCGGAGTAGCACTTACATGGTGGAATACAGAGAAGGCCAAGCGAGGTGCTGAGAATGTTATGACTTTTACTTGGGAAGAGCTGAAAGAAATCATGACAAGACGTTTCTGTCCAAGAAGAGAAATCAAGAAATTAGAGGATGAGTTCTATTCTTTGAAACAAAAGGAAGGCGACCACACCACGTACAACAAGAGATTCCTTGAGTTAAATCAGATGGTCCCCAACTTGTTCACTCCCCTCTACTGTTTGATCGAGCACTACATTCGAGGTCTTCCTTCAAAAATTCAAGACCCTGTAATAAGTACCACACCTTCAAATTTGGAAGCAGCAATGGAGTTAGCTACAGAGCTCACCGAGAACCGCATACGGAATAAGGACTTCAAGGAGGAGAAGAAGAAGGATAAAGTATCAACTGAAACCTCAAACTCCACCCAAACCGAATCCCCTTCTCAACCCACTTCTAAGAGAAAACGAGATTGGCAAATTTTCGCTGTCACTCAACACAATCAACCAGCTTCACAAGCCGTACCCTCCAAGCTATCCCAATCACTCAAGTAGCACCCAACTCAACTTACCCAAATAAGAAACCTTACATTGGACCTCACCCTCAATGCAACACCTGTTTTTATCACCATCCATCTACCTTACCTTGTCGACTATGTGCGAATTGTGGACGCTATGGTCATTTGAGCAAGGTTTGTCGCGCCTCTCAAAACCAAACCTCACCCCCTACTCAAAACATGATCCAAACATATCAACAACCCCAATACCCCATGTTTCCATATGTTCGAGCTTGTTTTAATTGTGGCGACCCTACCCATTTTAGAAACACGTGCCCTCGATTGGTTAACATCATAAACGCCCAAGCTCAAGCAAACCCAGTTAACCAAGTAAATCAAGCAAACCCAGCTCCACCGCCAGCAAGAGGAAGAGCTTACAACATCAACGCCAATCCTGTTGAAGATAATAACGGCCCAAACGAACCACCCAACTAGTCTTTCCTCACCAAGAATCAAGACTCAACTCCAACCGTCTAGTTTTTATGTTTTCTTTATGATATCTCAATCTCTATGTATCTCAATTATAAATTCGAAATTTATGTATCAAAGAATCTTAATGCGAATTACTATTTCAAGTTTTGTTTTATACTCACTGATTTAACATTCATATCATCATACATCTCGACGTATCTCAATCTCATCATTCAAAGAAGTTGGGTTGTGTCTCACATTTACATAGACTAACCCCTTCATCATAACAAACGAGAGAGGTACTGTCATCATTCAATCATGTATACTTTCAGATTGAGACTCAAGTTTAGGTTGTTGTGTTTGTTTATGTTTTAGAGTCACATAGAACTAATCATAATTTACTGATAAAGCCAATGAAAATTTGATAAGAATATGGTGGATACGCCGCTGGTACTTCCTATATATAAGTATTCTTGCCAAAGGATCAGAGGCATTGTCAGGGGATTATGAGAGGTTCCATGTAGGTTTTAGTATCGTCATGGTTGAAGTTTTATTATATGATATAACCTTATCTTTCCAAATGTATCAAATCTCTCAAAACTCACATGCATAAAATCATACTTAGTCAATCAACTCTGTTTATCCATGTTCCGTATCCTTATACCTTAGGCATCAAAAAGCGATTCCTGTAGCCGGGTATTCAACCCTTACTAGGAACGTTACCGCCTCAAATAAGATTTAAACTCTCACCCTCTTCTAATTATGTAATTGTCAAATTAAAACATCCTCCTTTCAAGTCAAATATACCACTACTACTTAAATTTCGGGACGAAATTTCTAAAAGTAGGGGATAGTGTAACATCCGTAAAAAAAAGTCAAAATTTTTATTTTCTTTTTTATTTATTTATTTTATTTAAAAATCAATTAAAAACACTTAAAAATAATATTTTTGAAGTTAGAAAATTTCCTTAAACTCAAAAAAATAAATCTAACAATCCCATTAAGAACACTCATTAAAAATATTAATCTCAAATAAAAGTTTATTTATTTATCGAATTATTATGTTATTATTTAGGTTAGTTTCTCTCGTGGTTAAATCCAAATTCGTGCATTCATCATCAATCCAAGAAACGCACCCACTGTGAGTGAATTCTTACAAATTCCCCTTTTTATTCATGTTTTGGGGTGTATCATGTGTCGCTTAAATTAATTCGCTTATTCAAACTCGTGCCATTACCAGTATATGATCTAAACTTATAATGTAAATATTGTTTGTTGTAATGTGTGTTTACATTTAGTCAAGTGGCGTGCAAATCAATTCATTAGGCCCATCAGTTCCTCGTTGGAGACGGGTTGAACAACGCGTGCCTCAAAATCATTTCATTAGGCCCATCAGTTCCTCGTGGGAGACGAGTTGAACAACGCGTGCCTCAAAATCATTCATTTGGTGTATATGTGTGCAATAATTAATATTATGTGTTTTGTGATTTAATTTACATGTACGTTTACTCATATGTGGTTATGGACTTTATTTTATAATCGATACAATAAACACGTTTAAATGTTTTCATAGGATTCACTCGCCAACTTTTTGTTGACCCAAAAACCCTATTTTTACACATGATACAGGTGGACAGGTTGAAGCAAGGGACACATGGGAAATTGCCTTAGAAGAAAAATAATGAAGTCTTGAAAGATGTATAGAACATGTTGTACTTGTATTATTGATTGTAATGATTCTCCTTTAAAAAGAAATAATAAATATGAAACTTTATAATAAATGTCATGAGCTTTGATGAAAACCCAATCATGCCCCGATCACCTTTTTCCTCTGCGGGTCGGGGTGTGACAGGCCATAGCTTGTGCAATGTTGGCAAAGAGTTTTGGGAGGGTGATGGTATTGACAACGGTTGCATTTTGGGTATGGGCCGGTGTATGGCTTTTTTAAATGGTGTAGCTGAGGGGGCGATTTGGGTGATTGGTGCAGCAGTGATAGGAGGGTTGGTTTGAGTGACAGCAAAATTCTTGCTGTTTCGTTTCCTCTTACCAGCAAACTTTGAGGATGAGACTGAGTGGTTTGTAGTTGAGGTCTCTATGGGTGCTTTCTTCTTTTCATCTTTGAATTTGCCGTTTCGAATGCGATTTTCAGTGAGTTCTGTAGCTAACTCCATCGCGGCTTCAAGTGTTGCAGGCGAAGTGCTTAAAACCGAGTCTTGAATTTTCGAGGGAAGACCTCGAATGTAATGCTCAACCAAGCGGTACATGGGGGTGAACAAATTAGGGATCATCTGGTTTAGCTCGAGAAATCTCTTATTATAGGAAGTGTGATCTCCTTCCTTTTGTTTTAGTGAGTGGAATTCGTCTTCCAGCTTTTTAATTTCGCTTCTTGGGCAGAAGCGTCTTGTCATGAGTTCCCTTAACTCTTCCCATGTTAAGGCCATGGCATCTTCAACTCCTCGCTTGCCTTTTTCTGTGTTCCACCAGGTAAGGGCTACCCCAAACAGTCTTCCGGTTGCATAACGTACCTTGCCATCCTCGGGACAATCGCAATTGAGGAAAGTGTTTTCCATTTCTTCAAACCAGTGAAGGAGAGCGGTAACACCTTCGGTCCCTTCATATTTGGGGGATCGCAAGATTTGAAGTGTTTGTAGGAGCACTTTTTGGAAGGAGGGTGGCGACGCTCTGGTCTTCTTGATTGGGAGGATTGATGGGATTTGCGGTGAGTGCTTGTTGAACTTGAATCATGATGTCAGGAAGCACTGCGGCCATTTGTTTAGCAATTTGTGTGGCCAAGCGTTCATTTGATCTTCCTGACTTTCTACCTCCACGTAGTTGCCTAGCCGACATCTACAGGAACATACATAGGAAGATTGTGAGTGTAAGAAGTTTCTAGGTGTCATGTGTCGTAAAAAGAATGAAAAATAACATAACTGACAATAATTCAACTACATCCATAGGATGTCTTGGGTTTGCTCATGTTTGGGCCTCCAATGTCCCCCATACCATCGCCTGTGTAGTCATGTGGGCCCCCATGACTATTGGGCTTGGTAGGATTCACATTGGTGTTGGCGGATTAACACTCGCACCACCCGAATGAAAATCGTAAAATATAATTGTGAGATGTATGGTAGGAGGGTGTCCAGGTGTAGACACAATGACAAATCAAAGTGGGGTTAGCTCACACGACGTTTGGTATAGCATGCTTTGGCCTAATAGGTCCTTCGTACTCTCATCGTTAGTCCCCAGGTAGGCAAACTGGTCCTTTATTTTGGATTTATACGAATGCCAAGCCTAGACAGGGCGTCCTGACTTCCGGTACTCGTACCCTTCCAGTTACTACATGCCCGTCATGTGAACTCACTTTGATGTGATTTGAAAATACAAAAATCATTGCAAAAATCATGGGAATCGTGAGGTGTGTGCTCTCATGGATATGATATGTTATGAGGATATGATTCATGATGAGCATTGTATAATAACATGTATTTGTGAGCATGCTTGCATAACATTGAGTGTAAAAATAAACATAAAGCATATAAACATCATGAATTTTGTATGTAACGCATAAACAATTTAAAATTTTAATCAACTATAGTATAGGCTCTAAGGGTCTAATAACCTATCCTATATCCCTATAGTCATAAGCTCTGATACCAATCTGTCACACCCCGACCCGCAGCGGAATAAAAGTCGGGGCATAATTGGGTTATCACCAAAGCTCATGATGTTTACTAAGATGTTTCATATTTATTAAATTCAAATTACAACTTAAATATCCAAATCAAAATTCATACAATTACAAGGAAATGAAACTATATAATTAATCCAAAGCTTAAACTTGTTTATTCTTCTAGGCCTTCCTATGTGTTTCTTGTCTCAGCTGGATCACCTGTATCATATGTAAAACGGGGGATATTTTGGGTCAACAAAAGTTGGCGAGTGAACCTTGATAAAACATTGTTACTAATTTCTTGTTTTATTTAATAAGGAAAATTTGTGCAATAATCACATGTGAGCAAACATATATAGATAAACAAACACAAACCACTTTGGATGAGTATATGATATGAATGATGATGTATGTGAGATCAAGGCTCAATCAAACGGAGCCGATCTAATGAGGCACCTGATGCTCAACCCGTCTCCCACGGGGAACTGATGGGTCTAATGAAATGCGTGCACTGAAAATGATAAATCCAATCTACATATAATCCACACAACAATTGATACACATTTGATACACATTTGATCACGGATATGATGTATGCACAAGTGTTTATATATATAATAAAAGAATTATACGACACATGATACACCCCAAAACATGATTAAAACGGGGAATTGATAGAGATTCACTCACTTTGGGTGCGTTCTTTGATGACGTTGGATGCGCACGAATTTTATGATTCAATCGACGAGGGAAAAACTAACCTAAAATAATAACGAAATGATTCGGTAAATAAATGAATTTTATTTGAGATTAATATTTTTAATTAGTGCTCTTAATGGGATTTTTAGATTTATTCTTGTGAGTTTAAGGAATTTTTCTAACTTTAAAATCCTATTTTTAAGTATTTTTAAATAATTTTCCAATTAAATAAATAAATAAAAAGAAAATAAAAAGTTGACTTTTTGACCGTTGACCGTTGTCCGTGTCTTGACGGTCAGACTGTGTTTTCTATGCGCTGAGTGAGGTTCGAACTCGGGACCTCTCGTATACGTGCACGCTGCTCTACCAACTGAGCTGCGTGTCTAACCCGAAATATTCTCTATTTTAATTATATATATACTAATTAATTTTAACCTTATTTAGTTTATATCAAAAATGGTTTAATATGGCCGAACCGGCTTCAGAGACCCGGAGTCGAACTCGGGTTCTTTGGTTCGAGTGCGCACAGCCCAACCAGTTGGGCTGTGTGTCTAATCTGCTTAACTACGGAATTATATTCCTCTTATAAACATTCTGTGACTTGATCTGATTAAGTTCTAAAAATGTTGGTTTTATCTCTGAAAATCGGTAACGTGTGCGATTCGAACTCGGGACGTGCATATTGTATTTGCACAGAGTCCACCGCTGGACTGTGTGTCTAACCCTTCGAATATCCAGTTTTAATTATATTTATACATATACTCGACTTCATCTTTTTCGAACACAGAACAGTGAATTCTGACTGTTCTGTTTAAATCGATCAACAAAATTATAATTGGTTGAAATGAAATAGAAAAGAAGATTACGGAATAAGATGTACCAAAACAGAGCGTTTTCTTCAGATTTCCGGCAAGAGTCGTCGGCTCTGATTTGTGACTTCCGGCTGAGTGAATTGTTTAACAGTTTTGATCATTGTGTTGTGCAATTAAGTTACTAAGCAAGAGATATCAAGAGGGTTTAGATGATTATACCGATCGACAGTGAGGCTCCGATTTTTCAGTGATTTTCCGATGAGTGCGGGGATTTCGGCAACGTTGTCTGAGACAGACTATGGTTGAATGATTAAGGTTAATACATGCCGAATAATGGATTACAAACAAAAGAGTCGAGAATTATACCGATTAGAAGTAAAGCCTCGGTTTTCCGGTGAAAGTCTGGCGAATGCAAAAATCTCCGGCGTCGTGTTTTGGAATGAATAAAGCTTCGGAAACGAACGTGGTTCTGAGCAAAAGGATTTTCAGAGTGTTAAAGTGGGTATTTATAGTGGAAACAGGCTGAATTGGGTTTGAATTGAGTCTTGATTCGCGATTTAGGATTTCCGGCGGTTATGACCGAAATTGATTGCCGGCAACAGTTATAACCGACGTCAAAATCAATTCATCCGTTTCGGTCAAAGGAGAAACAGCCAAATTCACGGAGTTTGTGTTTTCTCCGGTGATTGCGAGTCTTGGCGCGTTGTTTACCGGATTTGACTTTCGGGTTTTACTTTAAATGTTATTTGTTTTAGTATTAGTCACAAAGGAAGTGTGTGGCGGAGTGGTGTGTTGTGTGTGTGTATTTGTGGGTGACCCGGGTTCGAGACCTGGCGTCTCCATTTTATTTTTTATTCATTATTTATTATTAATTATAAATTATGGTCTTTAAATTCTAATATGTTTATTAATTATGTATGGTTTAAAATTAATATGAACCATAAATACGCAACGAAACTTATAACTGAATATTTGATGGATAAACGAAGCGGGTTTTGAAACCCGTTTTTCGACGAATGTTACACAAGTGGTATTAGAGCAATGGAAGTGATGTCTACTTGTGCTTAGGAGTGAAGAATTCGACACCAAAACTTCGTTCGTTTACAATTTGAAGCAATTTCATGGTAAAATGATCAAAATTTCTTTTCAGAAGCTTTCTTTTTCATTTATGTTCAACATATCAGAAAACCACATCCAAAATCACATACAAAATGTCAAAATCATGCTCATGCATTTCATGGGATTTCTGGGCGTAGGAGTCATGCGCACGTAAGAGATCGAGCACATGAGTGATATGCTTTTTTTAGAATGCATGAGGCTTTTTGGTCGCAGGATTCATACGCTTTGATTTGTCATACGCGCGTAGGAGACAAGCGTTTGAAGTTAAAGTTGTTGAAATTTTTGACTACGTATTGTGAAGATTGAAGGTTGGAGAGCATTCATGTCTAATGTACCCATTGTCCCAAATGTTGTTCAAACTCTAAATTTCGATAATATGATGGGAACAAATAACAAGGCACCAAAGTTACTTAAAATGGAAGATTTCCTAAGATGGAAAGACAAGTTTGAGAGATACATTAAAGGGATGGATCTTGATTTGTGGACAGCTATTGAAGAAGAATACATTGTACTTCATCATGAAACAATAGTAGTAACACAAGCCATCACTTCATTGACACCTAAAGAAAGAAAAAGTTATGAATGAGAGAGTAAAATGTTCGGTTTACTATAACAAGCTGTAACAGATGATATGTTACATGTCTGAAAGGTAATAGAATGTCAAAGAAGTTATGGGAAGCTCTATATGAAAAATATTTGGTAACAAAGACATGATCTATAGCAAAATCGAATTGATTAAAAAGGAGTTTGGGATTTTTACAAGCCTGAAAGGAGAAACTCTACATCAGCTTATCGAAAGGTTCTGTCATTTGTTAGCATAAATGGAACAATACATAATTGAGAAGATAAATCAAAAACAAACTGGCAGATGCATTACTTGAAAATGAGTAGGGAAGTTTCTTGGTAACGGTGAAACGACAAAAAGATTACAGAGGTCTTACAGTGAATCGATTATCAGGAAATTGGAAGCTCATGATCTAGAGAACCAAAAGAAAGCTAAGATGCAATCTCAACAAGTACATCATGATTTCGTATTGCATTACAAAAATTCAGAAGTTCAAGGTCCAAAGATTCCAACGACTTTCACTACAAATGTAGGAAGCTTGAACAAATATGCGTACATTCCAGTACCGGATGAAAATGGTGGAGTTACATATACAACTATACCTATTGAGGAATCAAGTTCAGTCGGGAGTGCATGTGTTTGTAGCAGTTCAGGAAATTCAGGAGTTTACACGACAAATTATTCATCAAGTCAACCTATTTTTCTGCATCTCAGACAAGAATCACATAGCCAACAACAAAATAATGCAGGAAATTCAGGGGTATATTTTCATTTTTCGCATCTCAGGCATGAACAACAAAACCAACCACTAAAGTATCTTCAACAAAATCAGCAAGTTCCGCAGAATTAAAATTCAAGGAATCTTCAATGTAATGTTTTTGTGAATCTAATGAACCTTCAAAATTAATAGATTACAACTGCCAACGAACATATGGCAATACTTGCATCGATGTTACAATCCTACGAATGTTTATGTAACATCCACCAAAATCGGATCTTCGAAATCCGACCTGAATCATTAAACAGGACCCTTTGGTATTAAAGAAAAATGGGAAATATTAATTTTCAATATTTTATTATTTAATTAATCTTCACGTATCGCGTTGGATTAAAGCGAGCTAAAATAGCTAAACGTATAAGCATTTTCGGTTAGTTCAATTAAAAATATATAAGTGAAACATTAACTGAGTTAGTTTGATTAGTTAATTAACGTTATAAAGTTAGGGGTTGTTTTGAAAGAGTTGAGACTTTATAAAAAAATGAATGAAGTTAATTAACTAGGTTAGTTTGTTAGTTATTTATAATGGAAACACTAACTAAAGTATTATAAGAGACCAAGGTGCATTTTATTGAAACTTGTTTATGGCAAAAAGAAACGTGAGAGGGGTGGATTTCGAACTCACGACCACTCCGTTCAAACAACTACACAAGCAACATCATCCACTAAACAACTGTACTCCTTGTGTATAACCTGGATTTGCATGTGTATATATCGAAACGGGATATAATGAATTAAAATGGAAAAACTGTGTGGGGCGTGACTCGAACCCGGACACCACCTCACAAAAAAACATGCGCCTAGCTACTGAACCACAATGTTGTTTTGTTATAAATACGACGCGCTTCGAATTTAAACTGAACCTGAAACCGAATTTGACCTTTTCTTCTTCACAGCCATAACCCTTCGCGACGCGGCTGAAGATCCAACTCGGTACACCTGCTTTCACGACCCTATGGCTTCCCATCGATTATGTTCGTTTGGCTTTTATAGAGCATTGATTTCCATTCATATAATCGACATTTATGCACCACATAAACGAATCAATTCAAAAACTGACCACCATTGAAACATTATCAAGAACATTTTTGGGTTTCTCTTTAACCCATAACATAAGCCTACAAATCTAACACCATACGATTCTCCTGTTGATTCCACACAAAACCCCGCTGATATTTCCCATTAACATCAAGCACACATCGCGAATCAATCCGAAGAAGATGCTAGGGCTACAAACTTCAAGAGACGATTTCTCCTTCAACTTTTAACCTTTTCAGGTAATTCCAAAGCTCATTGTGTTTAATTTTTCATGCTCATCAAAATCCTACTATCCATTTATGTGATAGAAGGGAAATTGAGTTTGAATGAATTATTGTTAAAATTAGGGTTCTTCTTACTTAGAATTTGGGGCTTTTGATGCTAGACTTGTGTTTTGGTGTAAATGAAAGTAGGCTGTTGTTATATATTATGTTAGTATATTTTGTTAATTTTTGGAAAATTTTAGATATCATTTGGATTTATTATGAATTATAACATGTTTTAATTGCTAGATAAATCAATTAAAAATACAAAATATTCACAAATAAATTCCACATATTTTTACTAATTAGTATAGAATATATAAATTTTATGAAATTTTTATAGATTTTTCTATAATTTTTGGGAATCTTTATATTTAATGGTTTATGCATAGGAATCTTTAATCACTTAAAAAAAGATTATCACAAATAAATTTTATAAAACTTTTACAAATTTTTACAGATTATATAAGTGTTATAGAACTTTTATGGAGTTTTTCTATAATTATTTTATGACTTAAAGTGTCATTTACGTCCCTGTGATTTGTTCATTTTTCCCATTTCAGGACAAATTTCAAAATTGCGCCATATTTCCTTCTCGACGTTCTTGAAACGTGCCATTTCAGTCCAAAATAATAACCACAGTTAGAAAAGCTTAGTTAGATTAGGGGTAATATGGTCATTTAATAATTTTTTTCATTTTTAAGCTTCAGGTTTAAAATAAAAACATTTGCGGCTGGCTAGAATCAAACTCGTGACCATCCGCTTAGAAACAAACATATTAACCATCGAGCCAAATCTCTTTTTGTTCAAAATATCGATTTGTTTTTCTTTTGACATGTCTTAAACCACCACCTCCACGACCATCTCCACCACCACCATTCAACCACCACTACTATCGCAAATCCACCACCTGCCACGACAGCTCCAACCACCACCGCCGCAGGAAAATGGCGAAATAGTGACGACCACGTCGTCGCCTCACGTTAACAAATGAACATCGTTGTCACCTCATGTCACCACCACCATAGTGTCCCCTTGGCTTTTCTTTTCTCTCTCGATCTGCCAGCACCGGAACTTTGCTACTCATCGCCGGTGATTCAAGACTCATTAGCATCGCTATCAGGTGAACAGACAATCACAATGCCTACAATCTACACACACTTAATAGCATATATGGAATTCATGCGTGATCTTTCTCGTAATCACAACATTTTCGGCAATCAAGTGCATTACGTTTCATCAATTTCATAGAGATTTGTTTTATTGCGATATAAAAATTATACGTTACATTTGTGAATTTCATGTGTTAGGTTTTCGCTGTCTGAATTTGCGAATTTAGTTTGCTAACGTAGACGTACACGTGTATAGTCGGTTCTTTTCAACTGTCGTTAATGGTATTATTACAACATTCATATGTTTTAGGGCAGCCAGATCGACTAATTACATGTTGTCAGTTATATTAAGCAAAGGTGGTGGTGTCGTGAAGCGACGATGATGTTCGTTTGTTGACGTGAGGCGATGAACATGGTCGTCACTGGTCGTCACTGTTTCACCGTTTTCGGCGGCGGCGGTGGTTGGTGTTTTCGTGGTAGGTGGTGGATTTGCGATAGTGGTGGTGGTTGAATGGTAGTGGTGGTGGTGGAGATGGTCGTGGAGGTGGTGGTTGAATGGTGGTTTAAGACCTGTCAAAAGAAAAACAATTCGATATTTCTAACAAAAAGAGATTTGGCTAGGTGGTTAATACGTTTGTTTCTAAGTGGTTGGTCACGGGTTTGATTCCAGCCAACCGCAAATGTTTTTATTTTAGACCTGAATCTTTATTAAATGACCATATTACCCCTAATCTAACTAAGTTTTTTAACTGTTGTTATTACTTTAAACTGAAATGGTACGTTTCAAGAACGTCGAGGAGGAAAATAGCGCAATTTGAAATTTGACATGAAATGATAAAAGTGAATAAACCACAGGGACATTAATTGGCACTTAACTCTTATTTTATAATTAAAGGATTTAATAATATTTTTAATAAATAAATTCCTTTATAGAATTTATCAATTTAAATAAAAATATTTGATAATCTGAACTCTGATATATAAATTTTTTCATGAATTTTATCAGTTTATCTAATTTTTGTCATTCACTAAATATCATAACCTATTAAATTGGTATTTCTAAGAATTTATCATGTTAATTAATTAGGTAATAGAAGTATTGAATTGGTTGTTATTTTAAATAATTATTATATATTTTTTAAGTTCTCAAATAGGAGAAACCACTTTTCTAAAATTAATATATTGTCTGTTCGTTAGGATTTCGTTTATTTATATTTTAGGGTGATTGATTTTATTGTTTTAGATATAATCCGTTTCTTGTCGTATGATAATTCTCGTTAATTAATTCTTCGCAACCTGTGAGTAAATCTATCAATTCTCTTTTTTTTCTACAATGAACCTTTTTGGGGTGTAACATGTGTCTTACTTCTATTGTTTTCTAGTTAAATTAACATGCAAAGTCAAAGTGTCGCTACATGTTTCATACTCATGTTTCTATTGTTTCTAATATTTATTGTTGCATATACGTGTATCTATCTGTTTACTCACTTTATGTCACAAGTTTCTAGTGTAGATCCACGGATGACCGGTTCCTCATGGCCATGGGTCGGTATCCTCACCATTTAGATTCGCTCTCCAGGGCTTGAATCTCATTGTGTCTATGGTTTCTTAATTATTAATATGCATTAGTGGATTTGATTGTGGTGATTGTTATTATTGTGAATTGTTATGGATGTATCGATTACCCTTGAAATTGTATGTTAAATTATTTCTATTTTTAAATAAAATAATTAAAATTAATAAAGCAAAGTATTTTATTTAAACTTAGATCTATTCATCAACTTTATGTTGACCCCAAAACCCTCTTTACTCATAATACAAGTATACAAGTAGGAGTGGATTGAAGGTTGAAGACATAGAGGATGTGCTTCAGCAAGAAAACATATATTTATTCATGATTTGTGTCTTTTGGATGATGTATGAATTGTTGAATATTTCTATGTCATGTGTGATTAATTTAGTTCGGTGACTTTAAATATTTAAACTCATAATAGTTGTTATACGCTTTGGACAATCATAATGCCCCATACCGTATCCGTCACAGGTCAGGGTGTGACAGTTTAGTTGCTGGGAAGATTGGGAATTATAATCTGGTTAAAGAAGACTACGATCAAATCGACCTAGAAGAAATGGAGTAGACTAATATTCGTTGGTGTTTGGAGAGTGTGATGTAAGAGCACAAAGATTCATAGAAATTACGGGTAGAAAATACTTAGCTGGGGAAAATACAAAACTTGGATAAGTCACAGGTAACTTGTTTCCACTACGGTGAGCGTGGTCACTTCAAGCGGAATGCAACAAACTTAGAGTTGAGGGAAATCATAACCCATTTGGAGGAAGAAGCGACTACTATTAGAAAGCTTACCAACATTGCTCACAACCTTAGAATCAGAACCAAAGCCAAGCATCCCCAACTCGTTTTATTTCAATCGAAGGATCATCGTCGAATTAGAGTGCATCATCTTTAAATGAAAAAGCGTTGATGGTTGTACAAGGCAATGAAGGATTTACTTGAATAGTGTGGTGCAAAACCTGATGGAGTTGCACTAGTAGTTGAGATCAAAGAAGTCGAACCAACACCAGATGTTATAGAGGTGACAAAGACAAAGATTGAATCTTTTCAATTTCAAATTTTCAAATCTGTATTTCCTACTGATTTGGTTGAAAATTTTGCCGGTTATTTTACTGAGGGATCTCCGATTGGTGAATTGAACCTTTATGAAGAAAATACTGATACAATCAATCAGAATGTTCATCAGAATCAATTGAAGAAATTGCTCAACATGCAATGATGGCTCGGTTTAAAGAGGTAAAGATAGATTCTGAGATAAAATTGACGGTAAATCTAAAAAAGTGTTACAATAATTTTCCTCCATGCACAAAATGCATAGAAAATGATGGAAACAGTGAGAGGCTAAAAGAGCATTCTCAAAGTATTAAGAAAGCTTACAACACCATGTTGAGTAAAAAATTTGCAATAGACAAATAAACAATTTGAATGAACTTGTTTAGCAAACAAATTGCAATAAATTTTCACATTGATAGACTTCAAATTTTAAAGAACACCTGGAAATGTTAAAATCGAATCAGAAAGAATTGAACAAAAACTTAAAAGTTATAATTTTGCATCACACATTCTTGATCACATCATCCCAAGCCAATCAAGAAAAATGAGGAAACTAGGGAAGATGAATATGATCGAAGTTATTGTGGGATCGGGTAAAACAAATGTCCTCACCCAATTAACAATGTTTTTATAAAACCTCCAGAGGACATTGAAGAAGCTATGAATCTTGTTACAACACCATATGTAGTTGATCCAGTTAAAACACTACCCGAAACCATTAATGTCTCTTTTGAAAAATCAAGAAACAGCTCCGAAAACTATGAGAACATATATTTATCTATTGTTGAAAAAGTTTTCGAAAAAGAAAAAGTGAAAACCAAAGATGTTTTGATTGAAAATGTTTATGTATGTGATGAAAAAGTTAAGAAAATGTCAAGCATATCTTGCAAATCAGAAAACATGATAACAATATACCAAATGATTGGATCAGATAAAAAAATTCAGATCTTGATTTTCTGATAAAAAATGTGAATGTTGCCTCGATGGCTAGAAGGTTTAAGCTAGTTGAGGATATTGTTCTAGAGGTTAAGACTGAGAAAAAGAACAATGTACCAAACACTAGGAAAGGTTAGAATCAGTTTAAGAGATTTGCTAAGACTAGTTACTATCAATCTGATATAGCACATAGAAAACATTCAAGATACAATAAGAATTTGAAAAACAAGTCTGGAATTTACCAAAACTATCATGGTAGTAAGGGGTAAGAGGGTAAGGTAATAATAGATTTCGTAATCAGTTTGAAAATGTTCAGAGAAACAGAAACGAATTCAGGGGTAACTTTCAACCTAGAAACAAGTCATATCAATCTAGATTGAGGTACCAAAAGAATGTGAAATTTGTTTTTTCGTCCTAAATCTGATAGTGAGAAAGAATTGTTGAGAGCCAATTGAAGAAGAATTTTTTGAAAGAAGAACTTTTTGAAAGAAAATGTCAAGAACATGCTTAAGTCCCTTCTTGATTTCTTCAAATGTCCAGGGCATGATCTTAAAGGAAAGAAACTGATATCTGAAGGATTTAAACTCACTGTTTCAAAACTAATTCAAAAAGTTGAACAAAAACAAGTTTTGAAACATCAATCAAATGATAAGAAAACTGTGAAAATATTGTATAAACCGATAAATGTCATATCAAAAAAATTGGTTATGCTAAAGAAAGTATTGCTTAAAAATCTATCTTTGAAAAACACTTTCTAGCAAACAAGGTTGGAAACAGAAGTCGGTAGAAACTTCAGGGGAGTAAATCCTAGTTTAAATGATCATAGTTTCCCCAAGTGGTTAAAGAAGCTGGTAAACCCAAGACCATGAAGGCTTGGGTTTTCCTCAAAAACTAATCCACTACTTGTGTGTGCAGGGGCTTCTAGGATCCACATTTTCGAAGTGGATCATGGACAGCGGAGTC
Source organism: Scalesia atractyloides (assembly GCA_947069175.1). Classification (NCBI taxonomy): domain Eukaryota; kingdom Viridiplantae; phylum Streptophyta; class Magnoliopsida; order Asterales; family Asteraceae; genus Scalesia; species Scalesia atractyloides. Next base: position 44,396,769 of record CAMTDV010001632.1, read on the forward strand.
TCTAGGCACATGACGGGTATGCTTGCTTTGCTCTACGACGTTAGACCAATTAATGACGGGTATGTTCGCTTTGCTCTATAAAATCTTGTGCGAATGAAACAAGTTGATGTGGATGAATAAGATCCAAACAGACAAGAGTTCCCTTGTATGGATAAACTTTTTCGTGCGAATATACCTAGGTTCGTACGGATCAACAAAAAATTTTCAAACGAATTAGACTCTTTCCTGCAGACCAAAATTTTTTCAAACGAATGAATTTTACTTCCGTCGGACGAGCCTTGTTCGTGCGGACGAAGTAGCTTATTCGTGCGAATGAAGCTTAGTCCATGTGAACGAGTTCGTACGAAGGACAAAAATGGAAATTTCAGCATGGTGAGGTTTGAATTTTAAGCTAATTTTTAGTATGTTGGTTAAAAATGAGTTTTTTACAATCCTTGAAAAAATTAGTCCATTTTGTCTATAGAAATTGTAAAAAATAAGAAAAAGAGTAGAAACAAGGTCTTCAAATGTCCAATTCTTATATCAACCTTCCTACTCTGATACCAATCGAAAGTTCTGGATCCAGTGGGTTTAGATGGAAGTTTGGATAGGATAAAGCTAGTTCGATAGAAATCTTGTAAGAATAGTCATAAGTAGAAGAATTCCATTCATACCGAAAAGGCATACATCATTTTACAAGTTGGAGAGAAGCATTTCCCCTGAATTCTCTAAAACTTACCAAACTCTAACACAAGACACTATTTATAGACATGAGGTTTGTGACGGACTAGGCTTGTCCATGCAGATGAGCTTGTCTGTGCGGATGAGCTTCATCTATACGAATCACTCTCATCCTCTCCAAAATGTCATGTGTTTAGATCTCTCACTCAACTTTACAATATTCAACACACACTTTATCTAGCCTATTCGCACAGTGGTGGACAAACATAATATGCACTAACATGAAGCTACTTCCAATGAACCCGTTGAAAATGTTGAAAGAGTGAATGTGAAGAAAGGTACACCAATAATTGAGGAAGTGGTGGATATTGAAACGATTCACAAAATCCCATCAAGACACCAACATCATTACCATCTCAATCAACACCAAAACCGACATCATCAAAGCTAGATCAGGCAGGTCCGTCGTCGTCATAACAAAGATTTCCTACACCAAACTTAGAAGATCTTGGAGATATGGGATATGATTATTTCAATGAACCAAACAATGGAAAGATCTTAGAGTTACAAAAGCAGGTTGATTTATTGAATGCTAAAGCTGAAAGCCTTGCTGAAGAAAATGAACAATTGAGGAAAGAAAAACAAAGAAAAATTGACGAGAATACTAAAAGGAGAGGATTACATGCAAGTATGTTATTGAAATTCAAAGATCACTTTAAAGTGTTGGAGCAAAAGATGAATGTTAATTTGAAAAAGTCAAATTAATGAAAGAATTATAGAAACAGAATGAAGCTGAAAAGAAAAAGAAACTGCTAAGACTTCTAATGTTCATCAAACATAGCCAATAGTAACTGAAGTTGTTGTTGATCCTCAAATAGAAATAAATCAAGAAACAGAAAAGCCATATGTAGAACTAGTGTTTACCAGTCAAGAAAAGTAAGAAGTTGATGCTCTTTATAATTCACAAAAGGAAGATGATGAGGAGGATGAAGAAGAAAATTTAGATTTCAGTGATGATGATGAAGATATCGATTTTTTCTAATGATTTTGATGATGATGATGATGACGATAATCAAGGTGGTGCACCTGTATCTACTTGCAAAGATAACAAAAAAGCTGATTCTAGACATTCTAATGGTCAACCAGAACTGACAACCTCATAAAAAGATGATGTTCTTCAAAAGACCAGGGGGTCTAGAGATATGAATGTTGAAATGGAGCAAACATCAGTTGTTTATATGGAGAAACTACAAAAATCATCACAGACCCAATACCATTCAGATATGTTGCTGGTAGTTAAATTGCTTCACAATTTCTAGAGAAAGACTATGATGTAAAGGAAAGAGAGTTTATGCATAATTATTCTAAAGAAGAACTATCAAAACTTTGTGAAATTCCAGAAGAGAAGTTTGAGTTTGATTTTGAAAAAGATCTTGAAGACAAGACTAAAGAAGATCAAAAGAATGAATATGTTTTTAAACCGGTTGATGATGCCAATGGTTATGATCGAGTTGAGATTGAAGATATTCTAGATGAAGAAGAGGTTCATTATGCCGACAATATACATGAATAATTTCCTACTTTTAGCAAACAATTCGCACAAGAAGTTGAAAATATTTTTAAACGCAAAGTTGATGAAAGGCAAGGAAATGCTCTAGTTATCAACAAAGATAAAATTGTTCCTAACAAGACAAAGTGATTCAAAAGATTTGAAACCAGAAAGAAAGTTTTTAAAAATCATAACAAAGACATCTCTATGGGTGACATAATCAGTTGAATATGGATTCCAAAACTCAGAAGGATTGCTATCAAAAGGGAAAATGGAGTACAATATTTCAGGTTCATAAACGACATTAGATCTTTACCATGGTGGGATGTTAAGGAGTTGTGTAGAATTAGGCTAATAAATTATGATCTCAATGGTTACAATCAACATGTTTTAAGGTTTATCAAAAGTGAAGCAAGAACGGGATTCAAATTTTGGAAATCACAACAACCGAATCGCATAGTGTCTAGAACTGAAGTCGATCTAGAAACCTAAAGATATGTAGTTACAATAAAATACAAAAAGCCAAATGTTTTAAAGGTGATAATGTTCGACGAGATGGAATAAGACATTTATGAAATTTTCTAGTGGTGGTATAATGATGAGAAAATTGGGGAGGTGGTTATTGTTTTGTACGAGAAGGGTACTGATGGCCGATAAGAGTTTATGATCTAATGTGGATTGCAACATGTCTTAGAAAGATATTGAAGTTCTATTCTTTAATCAGATCCATTTTGATATGGGAGACATAGAGCAAACATTACAACTTCAACGTGTAGTCAGAGTGTGCTTTGTCTATGAGATTCATCTAGGAAGAATATGGGAAAGTAATTATAGAGTACTGAATGAAAGAATAGAAGAAAAAGAGTAAGAGGAAAGAGAAGATGGAAAAGAAAAGGAAATTAGCGTCTATCTCTAGGTATCAATTTCAAAGACCTCCAAAGACTGATCAAACACAGAAGAAAAGCTTTGAAGAGCATAGAAAGGGATATCGGAAGCGGGTATTTGGAATGGATGATTGAAGATTTGAAGACTTACAATAGACAAGACTGTGACACTATCCAAGGGGGAGTTGTTAGTAAAGTAATGTCCAATGCTGCGTCTTTTGTAATTGTCGATTTGTTTATAGGGCAGAACAGTTGTTCAGTTAGTTTACATTTTTATTAGTATTGTAATCAACTCATACATACACAAGAGTCTTGTGTAGCGTATGAGTGATACGCGCGTAGGAGTCATGCGCTGGTTGGTCTGTTGGTACATATTATGTCCAACACTGTGCGAATAGGTTAGATAGAGCGTGTGTTGAATATTGTATAGCTAAGATACGAACACATGACTTAAGAGCGGACGAGAGAGGTGTATGAAGCTAACTTTGTACGAAGTAGTTACTTCGTACGAAGGTAAATGGCTCTAGTTCGCACGAGGGAAACATGCCTATATATAGTGTCGTGTGTTCATAGTTTGTTAAGTTTTGGAGTTCCCAGAGGAGAAATGCTTCTCCAGCTTGTAAAGATGTATAATCTTTCGATATGAATGAATCATTCGATTTCTTCTTTTACTCCGTTCTTAATAACATTCTACCAAATTAGTTCTATTCTACCCAAACTTTTGTCTAATCCCGTCGTATTCGGGTGGTTCCGACTTTAGATTATCCGGGGGTGCATAAGATCTAGATTCGTTAGTTCATGATCATAGGAAGTTTAGAATTTTCATATCGTGACTAGATTGATGTCTAGGGTTTGAGTCCTTGGTTTTCGTTAAGCCGGTTAGGAGGATATAGTCTAAAGTGTCAGAATGGTTAATCTTCAAGCATAGGAATTGTTTTTCGGACTAACCGTCAGGAAATGATGATGTTTGTTGATTAAGTTGCTGTCGGGACTAATGAAGAAGACTAAACATTTGTTATTGTGACTGAAGAGGAAGAATGTGATTCTGACCGTGAAAGAATGTTTTTGAGATCTGAATGTGTTACCAGATGATTTACTGATGAAGGTTTGCTGATTGAAGAGATTACCGTTTTGCTGATCAATCAATCAGGTGTGTGCTTAAATGTGATTACAAAAAATGGGATTTTAGATTTTTGTGGGTATTTACTCAGTTGAAATTTTTCAGTGTGCTATTCGAAGTTTCTATCAATTGCCGGTTTGGTTTATGAAGAGTAAGATATCAGATCACGTGCTACAATGTTAAATAAAAAACCGAACACGGATGTGGTTAAAGTTGAAACAGAGAAGCTGCATTGATTAGTTTCAAGTTGGTGATTATTTGTGAAGATTGAAGTTAAGAAAATTAGAGGAGGTTGGGAACCGTGTAAACAAAGACCTGAAGATTCACTCCATGGGGAATTTGTGCATAATGAAGATAATGCAAGCCTGAATCATCAATCAAGGGGGAATTATCTGAAGATTTCAAGACGCCTGATTGAAGTTGCAGAATATTCAAACACGACTCTTATATTTCAAGATCAAGATCAAGCTTCAATAGTGATAGCCAAGGGGAAAATTGTTGGTACATGTTATGTCTGACACTGTGCGAATACGCTAGATAGAGCATGTGTTGAATATTGTAAAGATGAGATACGAACACATGACTTAAGAGCGGATGAGAGAGGTGTATAAAGCCTACTTCGTACGTAGTAGTCACTCCGTACGAAGATAGTTACTTTGTACGGAGGTAAACAAGCACCTTCGTACGAAGGTAACTAGTTCGTGCGAAGGTAAATGGTTATAGTTTGCACGAGGGTAACATGCCTATATATAGTGTCATGTGCTCATAGTTTATTAAGTTTTGGAGTTCCTAGAGGGGAAATGCTAGAGAAATTTCCAATTTCTCTAGCTTATAAAGATGTATACTCTTTCGGTATAAATGAATGATTCGACTTCCGCTTTTACTCCATTCTTAATAACATTCTACCGAATTAGTTCTATTCTATCCAAACTTCCGTCTAATCCCGTCGGTTCCTGGACTATCATGCACCTATATATAGGCTAGTCTTGCACTTGGAAGTTTAGTTGTCATATTTTGGAGCTTTTAGAAATGAGTCAAACGTATAACGAAGTGCTGCCCAATTTTATACAAAAACGTTATATTTAGAATTATGAGCATAACACATCAACATTATATGGATTCCGCACATGTATTGTTGTAGTAGATTCCGTTTGCACCATATTCAACGTTTAATCACGTCTAGTGCATCGATTCCTGAACTTTCATTATCTTTTTGGACATTTGTTAAAGCAATACTTAGTAATGTAACAAGGTTGCTTATTTTTATAACATATTTTCCTACTACTATTATTAATGCTTTGTCATCATTTTCTGACTGGCGCCTCTTGAAAAAGGGGCGATTTGAGATTTGTAATGAGTTCTGTTAATATTAGGCTTGCCACTTGATCTCGTCACTGCTTCCGACTGACATCGGTCATTGCATGTGATTTCCAACCTTTTTTTTATAAAAAGTTGCAAATCCTTTTTGGTCATTGTATGTGATTTGCAACTTTTTTTCACAAGAAGCTCAGTTTGTTATGGATCCAACTGACATTGGTCCTCCACTTTGGTTCAATCTGGAACTTTCTAGAAGCCTATGAGGCTACAGAAACGATGACATATTTAAAGTAGATGCTCCAATTGAAGCTAGTGATGATAACAAGTTTTCTCCATTAGACCCAATGGATATTGAGGAAATCTGCGAGGGGTGGAAGCTCCAGCTGGGATTGGCATTCTATGCTGATTGAAGAACCTAACCGTAGAAGAAGTTCAGTGTGTCTGTTTGCTTGAATCCATGCAGCCTGATTGCCAACGATACATGCAGGGCATCCTTATGATCTGGTGTACTGTTGCCGTCATCGTATAGGCAACCGATTGATGGTGATCATCCCAGGAATCCCGTGTTCTTGATGATCATGTTCTTCCACCAGTGACTGTGCCGATGGATGTAGATAGAGAGCCTGTTGCAAGCCTTGATCACATGGAAGATGATGATGATGATGTGTTTCACACTGCTGCAGAGGTGCTTGCTATGTTTCCTAGTGTGTAGGATTTGTGTCTTGAACATGTTCTTTTGTTGTTCCGTATGAATTTTTGTATATGATGGGACAAGTACTTGGTTTTTTGTTGGTAGTTTTATGTGTTTATTATCAAAATACCTACCAATGTATAAGTGGTTATGTATCTATTACCAAGATACTCACTTCTGAGCATTGCATTTATGTAAATACGTAGTTAGAATAGTTTATGAAATTAACTATTGTGTATTTAGTATTGTATTTGATTTGCTATACCGTAATATATGCACTTGGATGCGGTGGTGATGTGCAGTTCGTTTGTAAATAGGTAAGACGTATAATACGCGTGGAGCTTTTAACAAATTTGTAAATAAAATTTCATTGCCTGAAAACTTAATGAAAGTATATAAAATAAATAAACATACTATTGTTATCAAAATTTACCATTAGGGGCGTGGTTTCACATGTAGCATTTTTTGAGCTGAGCGAAATTCCATGTGTGCGGTATAGCGGCTCGTCTAAGTGTGCCAAGTGGTATGCGCCTTTGCCTAAGTTTGCCATTACTATAGGGGGACCTTCCCAAGTGGGCCCTAGTTTACCCATTGGTTCGACTCTGCTTGCTTTGTTTTCGCACATGACGTACTCGCCCACTTTGAACAATTTTTCCACCACACACCTATTTTAATATTTCTCCATGAGTGTTTGTACTTTGCTTCGCTGATTGCAGCGGTTTTACGTCGTTCTTTGAGCAGGTCCAGACTTTCTTGTAGTAACCTGTCATTGTCGACTTGTGTGATAAGTCATCGTAGTGATAGAAAACCCACTTCTGTTGGTATCATCGCTTCCACCCCGTGAGTTAAACTGAACAGTGTTTCATTGTTTATTGTTTTTGGCATTGTACGGTGCGCTCATAGGACATTTGGGAGTTCTTCAACCCATGATGTTTCTTTAAAGTCAAGACGTTTTTTGATCCCATCCAGGAGGCTTCCGTTTTCTCTTTCTGCCTATCCATTTCCTTGGGGGTGTGCGGCAGATGTGAAGATTTGCTTTATTTTGAGGTCTACACACCACTCTTGCAAGAGTCAGTCTGTAAACCATGTGCCAGTGTCACTTACCAAGTATAGCGGAAGACCGAACTGACATATCATGTGTTCCCCTAAGAAATTTTCAATGCTCTACGTCGTTATTTTTTCCAGCGGTTTTGCTTCGACTCATTTAGTGAAATAGTCTATGGCAACAATCAGGAATTTCATTTTTCCTATAGCCATAGGGAAGGGACCAATGATGTCATAGATACCGGCATGTATTTGTTGCATCAAGTATTGTGCTTCTGAAGGCGTGACACATCGTAACAGCGGTCCCAAGTATAATTTTCTATAAAATATACATCTTGTACATCATTTTGGAGTGCCTTCATCTGTATTATCCGAGCTTCCCCTTTTAAGGTTGGCAATTCCCTATGTTGCATGTATTTAATGAGCGAGGTCATCTAACAGCTTTCTACTGTGATAATCGAGAGTGAGGAGGTATGGTCTCAAATGACCATATCCTTGGCCAAATTTCTACGAGGATAACCTTGCGCGCAACATGCAATGGTGCTCCTTCCTTGGATCCAATAGGTCACACAATGAGCCTTGCGCACTCAGCGCATCTATGAATTAGACCTGCTTTTATAAATCATACAATGAACCTTGTGCACTCAGCGCAACGGTGAATTAGACCTGCTTATATAGGTCACACGATGAGCCTTGCGCACTCAACGCAAAGGTGAATTAGACCAGCTTTTATAGGTCACACAATGAGCCTTCCACACTCAGCGCAACGGTGAATTAGACCAATACAATAAAGTCACACAACGAGCCTTGTGTACTCGCCACAACGGCAAGTTAGACTCACGCGCGCAGGCTACTAGACCCTGCGCACAACAACATTCCTCTATCCTTCGAATCCCAAAACCTCGCAAGGACAAGACACACATGATAAGCGCCTCATAGTCTTGGGACAAAAGGATGTACCCCTGATACCTTGCGCTGGCGGGAAAAACCTTGACAGCCTCGCAGAAGGGGTAAGAACTAAGAGATGTTGACCATACCTCAGGGTACGGAATGGCAGAACTGTGACCAAATGTTACTCGGCAGGTTGCGTGTGACAGTGCCCATGACCAGTGACGCAAGTATCAGACTATACACCAACCACATCCCTGCCAGTGACTGTTCCACCTTCTCCATTTTCGGCTGGCAACAGGCCTGACACCAGAAGTGGCTGCCTTTACACACGGCACCACTCAACATCTAACAAAGCATACCTCCCGACAGTGAACATTAATTCTCCTGCAGGGAGCATTTAATGTCCGGCACCGAGGGACAAAAAGGATGTCTCTGGCTGTATGGGTCGGGCCCAAGGCCCACCAGCACTTCTCCTGAACATACCTTTTTCGGCTATAAATAAGTACGGATTTCCAAGTATAGGACAGGCTCATACTCTTACATACTTACAACAAAATATACCACACACATAAGCTCTTGCTTACACCAGCAATCACTTACTTACTATCCAAGATACTTATTCTCACGCCGGAGTGTGGTCACAGAGAAAATCACCCTTTTCCCCGTGGCGAGACTAACAGCGCTGCTAGTTTTGCAGATCAGCCGGAGCGAGCTTGCAACCCAAAAAGTGAAGTGAGGGCTTAACCTTTTATGCAGATTCATCCTGGTTATGACTTTTATATCCCCGGATATCTCTAGGTTCAACCGGTGCTTCTTCATTGACCCCATCCGCTATTTTCTCACTATTTCCAGTTCCCAACCTCCCATTTTTCACCTTTCCAAACCCCATCTCCTTATGGCTGATTTTCCATCAACCACCTCACGAGGCTCTCGACGCGAAGGCAAGAACCCAGTTCAAGCCTCTCGTATCGACAGGCAAGTGAGGGAAGACTCTTCCGAGGATACCGGAGCTCAACACAGCTCCTGTCACCCCCGGAGCCCAGCTAGAGACTCCCTTTGTTCCAATCACGTCGGTCTTACCTCCGGGTGAAACACCGATGTCATGGTTCATAAAGTCTCAGACGGCCCTCAACGCCGTCTATGCAACTTTGTGCACAGACAAACACCCCAGCTGTCCTAGTACAGCCCGCCATTCAGGTGCACGCTTTGCCTGCACCAAGGATTTTGAGTTACGACTCGCCAGCAAGGGCGAGCGTACCATATAGTCTCCATCCACAGGAGACAGAGTACAGACAGCCTCCGCCTAAACCGGAGTCTCGCTCTCTCAGACGAGCATCTGTCCACTCAAGGTTGGGCCCGCGTCCTCAAGGGGAGCGGTACACCCAGCGTAAGGAGACAAAACCTACGGTGAAGGTGATAGCGCTAGCGTTTTTCACCGGATACCCAAGAATCATGCGGCATACAGATCCGCTCCATGCGGAGGTTATAACCCGGAGGCCGAGCATGATTATAACTTGATTTACCGATCGGTAGACGTAGCCGAGCACTCCAAGTTGATCAAGGAGATAGCTCTAGCACCGTTGGAGCACGTAAAGCTGCCCTCCAACGTCGGAAAATATAACGGGTTGACGGACCGGACGGTCACCTGCGTCTTTTTTACTGGCGCAGGACTGATCGGAGGATGGAAACTACCGATGTGGTGTCACCTGTTTGTTCAAACTCTTACAGGCGCTGCACGCCTGTGGTTTGACAACTTGCCCACTGGCAAACTCGCGACTTGGGAACGACTTAAAAGACAAGTTCCTTGGGTATTTCAGCTAGCAAAGGCGTTACGTCAGAGACTCCTCTGACGTAATGAATATCTGGCGGCGGAATGATGAAAGTCTCGAAGACTTCATTACCCGCTACAACAAAGAGGTGTTGGAAATAGGGGATGTGCATGAAGACCTGATTCGTGCACAATACGCCGTACGCTGTGACGAGATGATCAAAGTCTTGTCAGGGACTACAGGTCTCCCCAAGAGCTGGGAGAAACTTATGGCGGCAGCGAAGGTCTACGTGCAAACAGAGCGCATTCTCAACAACAGTAGGCCTCCCCTACCTCATCATCGTCCCCAAGACTTGAGCAGGAATTTTGGGAGAAAAAATAAAGCGTGGAGGGACCATAGCCAGAACCCTCCACACACCAGTCGACGCCCGCGCGACCATCAATAAGCTCGCCACCGAGCGAGCAATAAAACAAGATAATCGCGATCGTCAGTGGACCCCACTGACGAAGACACCGGCGGAGGTCCTCAGTACAAAAGGCCACCAATTCAAACAACCACCGTCGATGCGCAAAAGAAGGGTCAAGACCCCAACCTCTTCTGCGATTATCATAAAGACACGGGGCACACAACTGACAATTGTATCTCTTTGCGCATGGAGATCGAGAAGGCACTCAAAAGTGGGAAGCTCACCCACTTATTGCAAAACGTGCGCAAGGAGTTGCGCCAGATTACTCGAGGCGGTGAGGGCCCAAGTAACAAAAAATGAAGGCTATTCATATGATTTAGGGTGGCCCTTCGCGCAAGCGTAACCACCAGAAGAGCTGCACATCTCACTGGCGAGACCAACAGGTCATCTTCCCATGGTCCCCGGCGGTCCACAAGAAGACCGATCAGTAGTGATAACTGGCATTTTCGGTTACCACCGCACCGAATACATGTTCATAGACCCTGGGAGCTCTATGGACATTATATATGAACAGTGCTTCCAGCAACTTGACCTGGAGGACAAAACACGCTGGAGCCGGTGGATTTCCCACTCACTGGTTTATGCAATGAGGCTGTTTTCCCCTTGGGACAAATTTCTTTCCCGATTACTCTCTCTGACGGGCGCCACACTCGCACCGTCCATGTTAATTTCATGGTCATGCCCGCAACCTCGCGCCATGACGTACTATTAGGATGGTGCGCCCAGCGAGATTTCAGCATGATTACTTCCATCCCTCATGCCGCTTGCGGTTTTCCGACAGAAACCTGAGTGGCTATCATGTATTCAAGGAAAGAAATCATGTCTATGGACGAGGAACCACCAATAAAGCAACCCAAGCCATCCTCTGACGGTGAGCCAGAAAAGTGGGTACTTAACAACAAGTACCCGGAATAAACCGTGCTCTTGGGACCCGCCATAACCCCCGCAGTCAAGGCGCGGTTGAAATAGTTGTTGTTCCAAAACTCTGACATTTTTGCATGGTCACCGGCGGACATGACAGGGGTGCCAAGGGAAATAGTTGAGCATGCACTGCACACTTTCCCTTCAGTTCAGCCTATCGTTCAGAAGAAGCGCAGCTTTGGGCCCGAAAAGACTCGCGCTATGAACGAGCAAGTTACGGAGCTTCTCCAAGCAGGAATCATCCGAGAAGTGCGTTATCGACATGGGTAGCCAACCTAGTCATGGTCCGAAAATCCAACGGCAGTTGGCGCATGTGCGTCGATTTCAAAGACCTCAACAAGGCATGTCCCAAGGACTGCTACGCCTTGCCAGAAATCGACAAAAAGGTGGACTCTCTCGCTTCATTCAGGTGGAAATGTTTCCTTGATTGCTACAAGGGCTACCACCAGATCCAAATGAAAAAAGAAGATGAAGATAAGACCGCTTTCCGAACGGACAAGGCCATCTATTGCTACACAAAAATGCCCTTCGGACTGCGCAACGCAGGAGCCACCTATCAACGCCTAATGGACCATGTTTTTGGGGATGACATTGGTGAAACCGTGGAAGTATACATTGATGACCTAGTCATCATGAGCTCGGATGAGGAGAAGATGTTGGCAAACATCCAAAAAATGTTTGCCTCCTCGCAAGGTAAATCTGAAGCTGAACCCCAGCAAGTGCTCTTTTGGAATGGAGGAAGGCAAATTTTTGGGATTCATCATTACACGCGATGGCTTTAAAGTCAATCCCGACAAAGTGGAAGCGATTCAGCGTATGCCATCACCCTCAAGTATTAAAGAGATGCAACAGTTGGCAGGGCGGCTGGCTGCGCTGAACAGGTTCTTGGCCAACCACGCAATGAAGCCATTCCATTCATCAGCACTCTGCGGAATTGTGTGAAGAAGAACAAGTTTCAGTGGACTCCAGATGAGGAGAAGGCCTTCACCCAAATGAAGGAATGCTTGATTCAGCTACCAATGCTCACCGCGCCACAAAAGAAGGAGCCATTGATACTCTACCTTTCCGCATCAGATGTCGCTCTGGGAGCAGTTCTGCTAGTAGAATGCGCAGGAGTTCAAACTTCGATCTACTACGTCATCAAAATGCTTACCGACCCAGAGACCCAATATCCCATGATGGAAAAGCTAGCTCTAGCTTTAGTCCAAGCATCCGACAGTTGCGCCGATATTTTTCAGGCCACGAAATAACAGTTCTCTCGAACTACCATCTAGGCCAAATTTTGTCAAAACCGGATATCTCCGGTCGCCTAGCAAAATGGGCGATCGAGCTTGGCGGATACAATGTTGTGTATAAGCCACGACCGGCAATAAAAGGCCAGATATTGGCCGATTTTATCGCGGAAGTCCCGCAAAATAAAGCGCAGGAGGGTAAAGAAGTACAGAATCCAGCACCGTTACGGATAACCGCGCATGGATACTTCACACTGATGGCGCATCCAACAACGATGGCGCAGGGGCAGGTCTTCGCCTAATAAGCCCTGACGATCAAGAATTCGCCTATGCCATCAGGTTGGATTTTAAAAGCACAAATAATGAAGCTGAGTATGAAGCGTTCCTGGCAGATCTTCAGTTAGCAATCAAGATGGGTGCACAGAATTTGGAAGCCCACGTCTACTCACTCTAGTCGTCGGGCAGGTCAATGGCCTGTACGATGCAAAGGGTGAGGTAATGGCTTTATATCTAGAACAGGTGCAAGCCTTGATAACCAAATTACAACATTTCAAGATAACCCATGTCAACCGAAGCGAGAACAAACATGCTGACGCTCTCAGCAAGCTAGCCGCTACAAGCTTCAAACATCTTGCGTGAGAGGTGCGCATTGAGGTACTAAAAAACCCTTCTATTCCTTTGCGACAAGTCAACATCATAGAAGTGGGGAATCCATCATGGATGTCTCCCATCATCATGTTCTTGCAACACGGGAACCTCCCCGAAAACAAAGTGAAAGCAAGGAAGGTCCAGAACAAGGCACTCAACTATGAAATGATGGGCGATATCTTATACCGGAAGTCATACCTTGGGCCTCTCCTCCATTGCGTTGACGCGCAAGACGCCAAGTACTTGATCCGCAAAATACACGAGGGGTTATGCGGAATTCACGCCAGCCCGTGAATGGTCGTTGCAAAGATCATGAACGCCGAATATTATTGGCCTGGCATACACCTTGATGCGGTTGAAACATTGCGGAAATGCGCATCATGCCAGCGCCACGCTCCAAAGACACTGCGCCCCAAGAATCCCTTGATTCTGGTTACAACAGCGTGGCCTTTTCAACAATGGGCAATCGATATGGTGGGATCATTCCCAGAAGCTCCAGGAGCGATGAAATTCATAATCGTTGCAGTCGATTATTTCACCAAATGGGTAGAAGCCAAGCCTCTCACATCCACCACAGCAACTGTAGTGCGGAAGTTCATTTGGGAGCATATCATATGCCGTTTCGGGTTACCCCTGCGCATAGTCAGCGATAATGGCCCCAATTTCGCAGCCGAAGAACTACAGCAATGGATGAAAGAGATGCATATCGAACACGTTATCACTTCAGTCGCACATCCCCAAGGGAACGGCCAAATAAAAAGGATTAACAAACGCATAGTTGAAGGAATCAAGACAAGGTTGGGAACAGTGCGCAGAGGTTGGGAGATGAGTTACCAAGCATCTTATGGGCTCATCGAACCATGCCTAAAACCAGCACGGGCGAAACTCCCTTTAGCCTTGTGTATGGGACGGAGGCAGTGATTCCTGCAGAGATAGGCCTCCCATCACCGCGCATGTTAGCTGCGCAAAAACAAAACAACGAGGAGGAGCGCAAGCTAGACATGGACTTGTTAGAAGAAAGGTGTGAAAACGCTGCTATCAATGAAGCAAAATACAAGTCTAAGCTAGAGAAATACTACAACGCGTGAGTCTGCATATGCACCTTCTTGCCCGGTGATTTTGTTCTACGCGACAATGATGCATCCAATGCCGAACGTCCTAGAAAACTAGCACCCAAGTGGGAAGTTCCTTATGTTATTCATGAAGTCATAGGAAAAGGCGCATACACCCTTAAGCGCTTAGGCGGAGCAAACATCCCTAGGACATGGAATGCGCTGCAACTTAGATGGTGCTACATGTAAACCTCCAAGTTGATAGTCCCTTGTCTATGTCAAAATGCGCCCTTGCGCCCAATTATGTAATTTAGATAAGAGTTACTTCATTTCTTTTTTATCTTAATATTTCGCTAGAAATGCGCGGAACCACTTTGAGTATATGCAAAAACAATGTGTTGCACAATGACTCGTAAAACATAAATCACTACTTACACAGCAAACACAAGAGCTGATACACAGGCGCGAGTTCATTACCAGTTTCATCGCTATACTTACACAAAGTCGGTCCAGTTCATGCAATTATTGTAAGAGAAAAGAAACATTTCATTAAGAGATAAAAAAATATGTACATAACCGCGTCATGTGCAGGGCAAGCAATGATCCTACAAGAATATTACATCAAGGATCCTACACTAATCTTCGTCTTCACCAACAACTTCAGCGTCTTCTGGAAAGATATCCTTCAAGCGGTCGACGAAGTCATCATGGGTAAGCGCCTCGCTTACCAACTCCAAGGCAGGGATTTCAAGGCGATTATACCCCTACTGCGCCTTCTCGAAGACAACTCCAGTATTAATTCCTTGAGTGGAGGCATGGCTAGAATCTCATGAAGTATCCAAGGCATGAGTGACTTGTTGCGCACACTCAGCGTAGCCTTGCGCATGCCCATCATGGCGCGCATCAACCACCAGCTTAGCCACTACACCATCCAACTCCGCGGAATTCACAATGGAATTGGCAATCTACAAATTTAAAAGAAAAATAAAAGCCATTCCATAAAGGTCAGTACAAACACTTACATGGCCAATCCCATGCTGTTGAAGCCACAACATGTTGTTGGTGAGCTATTCCACCAACGATTCGGAGATGGCGCGGGAGTTCTCAAAATCCTCCAACTTTTTCTCTCTCGTTTCCACCTATGCCTCCGCCAAATGCAGCCTACGCCAAGTTCAGCATTCTGCATCGAGGCTGCTTGGAGATCTTTCTTAGAGCTCGCTAAAGCAGCGTAAGCTTCGACCTGTTTGATTTCAAAAAGGTTAGCAACATAACTTAGACTTATCAACAAAGAATGAAACAAAGAAAAGGGGGTACCTCTTTTTGCTCGATGTGCTCGCGTTGCACACTAGCTTGTGCAGCCGAGGCAACCACCGCCTCCATCTCCTTTCGCTCGCGCACAACATCGGTGCGCAGCTGGGCCAGCTCATCCCTCAGGGATTTCTTCTCCCTGTTATCTCTCTCGCAAGCCTCTTTCCACAACTTGCGTTCCTCAGCAAATTTGGCTTCCGAGGCTTCGGCCCAGTTCTTCCACCCCTACGCAGACCACCCTTCAATGCGCTGATTATCGGTGAAGGCAGTCTCCCTTGCCAACACCGCAGCTTCACGCGCAGCCACTTGGGCTCGCTCCTTACCAACGGTTTCTTGAGCAGCCTCAAGATCTTTCCTTTGTTTCACCAGGCCCCGCCATTCACGAACTATCTTGTAGGTCACCGAGGCGGACCTGGCAGCCGCTTGGAGGTACGTATGATACTTCTCTTCTTCTTCATGATCAGAAATCAAACGTACCTCCGTCGGGGGGAAAGCTCCCTTAAAGAACTCACGGCACGCCGGCTAGTGAGAAAAGTCATCTCCTTTCTCTAACTTCCACACAAGAGTGTGGATCTCTTCAGCTTGCGCAGAGGAGAATGACCTGCAATAATAATCCCCCGGAGTCTCATCCGGGCGGATGGGAGACAAACCAAGGGCGGCAGATCCCGCCCCGCCCCCAGGTAACGCTTCCTCTACATGTCCTTGTGAAGCACCAGTCTGAACCTCTTCGGCGGAAGCCGCTCCCGACGGCCCCGCCTCATCAGCATTAACCACGCCACCATGATGCGCGCGTTCTTCCCCCACCACAACGGGTTCTTGGACAACGAACCCCGATTCTTCCACTTCCATGGTAGGTTCCCCAAGATCCACCCGCGATTCCTCAACAATAATCACAGGTTCTTCAATATCCTGTTGTGGTTGCGTCAATGGAACACCCGGAGTTTCCAAAACTGGGGAACCCACATTAGTATCTATACCACGACCTTCCACCTCCATGTGAGGCCCTTCCCTCACGCCGACCGGTTCTTCTGCCCCATCAGCAGCATTTCCTCCTTGACCACCGGCTTGGGTCATCGGGATTCAGCTTCCCCAGCACTTGGGCTGGAATCAACAAAAACCGGCTCATCCCCCACTGCACAACAAGAAGGATTAGTCATATCCAACATCAAAAATGGAAGGAACTATCAAGGGGTATAAATACTTACAAAGGGATATCCTAGAAGTTATTGATCCCAAATCTGTCCGCTTCCCAAAATGTCTCCGCACAACCTTCTTAGGGGGTTGGGCGGAGAGGTTCTCCTTCGCGCGCCTCTTCCGCTTCAGAGGCACTTCTGGGACCTCTTCAGCCTCCTCCGGGCTAACATGTATGGCGGTAGTAGTGACCACCTGCTTCGGTGCAGCCCTCTTCACACCTACAGGTTCGAGACCCTCCCATGAGACAGAGATGACCACATAAGTTTTCCACTTGTCAGTGATAACGCGCTTACCTTTGGAAGGGCCTGCCCCGGGTTGAGTTGCCTCCCTACCCACCACCGCGTTTGACCCCGCGCGTCTCTTTTTTGTGATCTGGGCCAACGCCCAAATCCATCAGAGCGCCTGCATTTAAACAAGGGCAACAAATAAGTCACCTGCAAAGGTGCGCAAGCAAATAGTAAAGACTCACCGGTTGGTGGCGTAGGGGCCGCAGGTCCGGGTCCTTGATCAGGGCAAAATTGTCAAGGACCTGCGCGTACCATGTAGGCTCATCCGGCTTCAAAGGAAACTTCTCCATCCGCCCTTCCTTCCTCTAGAAGGTGGCCAAGAATAGCGAGGCTCCTGCAAGCAAAACACATGTATGATGAGCAAATACACAACTCATAATCAGGAAAGAAACAAGGGAATTAGAATGCTTACTGCGATCGCCCTCAACATACAATGGTCGAGACCAGCGTTCGGGCCCCCACACCAGGCTCATCCCTGCCGCCACCAGTAACCTCTCCAGCAACTAGATCGCCGGAATCTCTTTCAAGTCACCATACCAGGTGTCAAGCACTAGTATGGGAAGGGTCTCCGCTGGAATCTCTTCCAGCCCCTGGAACACCATTGGCGCCGGTATAACATCGGCCTTTACAAAAAAGAATTTTGCCTTCCAATCATGAAAGGACTTGGGGGGAGAAAGCAAAATTTTTCGTGCCTGCGCACGGTGCTGGAAAGAATAAAACCCCATTGAGCAATGGAGTTGATAAAAAATATGGAACCGGTCAACGGTGGGAACAGACCCAGTCGACAGACAAAGGAACTCAAAATGCCTGATTCTCACCATTCCCATCGGATTTAATTGGGAAAGGTGGAAGCCGTAATATTAAAGGACATCCAAGGAAAACTTGGTGGCGGGCAACCGAAAGTTACCCCCACCAAAGAAGTCAGAAAATAAGGTGATGTAGCCCGCCGGAGCATCGGCGGCCGTCTCACCTTCCGTCGGCAACCAGGCATCCCAAGAGGGAGGAAACCGGAAGCTGGACAAAATATCGTCAAATGGCGACCGTCTCACCTTCCGTGCTGCTCAGCTTGCAGGCCGGCAGAGGAGGCGGAGCAGCAGCACCAGCGGCAGCCTCAGGCTCTCTGGTTGCCATCAAAGAAGAAGAAAGAAAAAAAATCTTTTGAAAAAACTTTTCAAAAAACTGAAGAACTCAAGAACTCAACAAGAAGCAGAGAAAATTTTTTTTTGAAGAAGTGTGAATGAATGAAGAAACCCTACCGGAGCACCCCTATTTATAGCGCTCACATTTAATGCACTCGGAGAACGTGTCTAACACGTGGTAGTGACAACCAATCATAGACGGATGCGTGGCGAGCAAGTGGGGGTGACGGTTAATGTGCGCGCGTGGCCAACAAACTCTCGGCCAATTCATTAAATGAATGGCAGACGAAGCGGCTGAGTGCACGCTATAGCTGTCAGATGTCTTTTCAACTCCCACTTTTTCTCACCAAACTACCTGCAACGTCAGAAGATCAGATTTTCAAATTCCAAGAGTGAAGATAAAAAGTTTCCTTCACACAAACGTTTCCTCTCAACAGTTAACCAAATTTTCGCGACCCCATTAATGGCGCAAGCAACAACTCTTCTAGTCCAGCACTCCTCCCACCTTACAACATGCGCATAGGAGCAGCACTGGACTGGGGGACTTGAGGATGTATGGTCCCAAATGACCATATCCTTGGCCAAATTTCTACAAGGATAACCTTGCGTGCAACGTGCAATGGTGCATCCTTGGATCTAATAGGCCACACAATGAGCCTTGCACACTCAGCGCAACAGTGAATTAGACCTGCTTTTATAGGTCACACAATGAGCCTTGCACAATCAACGCAAAGGTGAATTAGACCAGCTTTTATAAGTCACACAATGAGCCTTCCACACTCAGCGCAACGGTGAATTAGACCAATGCAATAAAGTCAGACAACGAGCCTTGTGTACTCGCCACAACGGCAAGTTAGACTCACGCGCGCAGGCTACTAGACCCTGCGCACAACAAGATTCCTCTGTGCTGTGAATCCCAAAACCTCGCAAGGACATGACACACATGAGAAGCGCCTCATAGTCTTGGGACAAAAGGATGTACCCCTGACACCCTGTGCTGGCGGGAAAAACCTTGACAGCCTCGTAGAGGGGGGTAAGAACTAAGAGATGTTGACCATACCTCAGGGTACAGAATGGCAGAACTATGACCAAAGGTTACTCGGCAGGTTTATGTGACAGTGCCCATGACCGATGAGGCAAGTGTCAGACTATACACCAACCACATCCCTGCTAGTGACTGTTCCACCTTCTCCATTTTCGGCTAGCAACAGGCCTGACACTAGAAGTGGCTGCCTTTACACGTGGCACCACTCAACATCTGACAAAGCATACCTCCCGACAGTGAACATTAATTCTCCTCAGGGAGCATTTAATGTTCGACGCCGAGGGACACAAAGGATGTCTCTGGCTGTATGGGCCGGGCCCAAGGCCCACCAGCACTTCTCCTGAACATACCTTTTCGACTATAAATAAGTATCCGATTTCCAGGTAAAGGACATGCTCATATGCTTACATACTTACAACAAAATATACCACACACATAAGCTCTTGCTTACACCAGCCATCACTTACTTACTATCCAAGATACTTATTCTCACGCTGGAGTGTGGTCACGGAGAAAATAACCCTTTTCCCCGTGGCGAGACTAACGACGCTGCTAGTTTTGCAGATCAGCCAAAGCGAGCTTGCAACCCAAAAAGTGAAGTGAGAGGTTAACCTTTTATGTAGAAACATCCTGGTTGTGACTTATTTATCCCGGATATCTCTAGGTTTAACCGGTGCTTCTTTAGAGAGAGTCTCTGCTTGATCTATAGATGGTGCTTGTAAAGTTCACTCGGGCCTTTGTTTCTATACGTGACGTTGCAAGCTTGTTGAGGGCATCGTCGATCTGGTTCCGCCCTATATGAACGTGCGTGAGTGCCACACTTTTGAATTTAGCCATGATTTCTTTAGATTTTTCCAGGTATATTGCCATTGACTCGTCTCATACTTCATGGGTCTTGTTAATATGACTGTTGACCAAAATAGAGTACACATACGCGTCGACCCTTGTTGCTCCCATTAAAAGGGCCATCCTCAATCCTGCCAGCAGCACATTGTATTCCGACTCATTGTTTGAGCATTCAAAATCAAAATTGAGGGCATACATTAGCTTAACGGCATCAGGGCTAATAAGCATTAATCCTGCACCTGCACATTTCCCACTAGAGGATCCATCTATATAGAGTTTCCAGGTTTGCCTGGTGATGTTGGATTCTGGCATGTCTTGAACGGATGGGACTTGGATGTGTTCTCCTTCAGGGATTTTAGCCAAAAATATGCTATGCTCTGGCCTTTTATTGATGTTCTTTTTTGATATTCGATACTAAAGCGCCGAGTTCGATGGCCCATTTAGCAAGTCGGCCAAATATTTCTGGTCTGTGCAAAATTTGTTGAAAAGGGTAATTGGTCAAGATTTTCACCTTGTGTCCTTGGAAATATCCTCTGAGCCACCAGGATGCATGTACCAAAGCAAGGACCAGCTTTCCCAGGATGGGGTTTCTTGAATCTGGGCATGCTAATACCATGCCAATGTAATAAATAGTTGTTTGCGTTTTGTTTCGCTCGACAGTTAGCATCGCTCTGACCATGTGGTGTGCTTCTGAGATGTACATTTTCAATGTTTCTCCAAGGCGCGAGGCAGTTAAAGTTGGTAGGTTTGTTATGAAGCGCTTCATCTCTTGAAATGCTTCTTGTGCTTCACTTGTCCACTTGAAGTTATTCTTGTTCAGAAAATCTTTCTGCTTGCTTTGCGAGGAAGCTATTTATGGTGACTAGACTACCGTTCAATGCTTGGGCTTCCTTGAGAGTCCTTGATGACAACATCTTTGCTATCGCCATGACTTTCTCCGAGTTGGCTTTAAAGCCGCTCTAGTAACCACTACTCCCAGAAATTTGCCTTCTTCTACCCGAATGAACATTTTTTGGGGTTGACTTTGATATTATACCCTCCTAGCTTGCAAAATTTTTCTTCAATGTCGTGTAACATTGTCTTTTCCTCCATGCTTTTGATGACCAGGTCATAAACATATATTGCTAGGTTTCCTCCAATCTTTCCTTCAAAAGTCATGTCCATTAAGGCTCTTATACGTTGCACCTGTGTTGCGCAATCCAAATGACAATTTGGTATAGTAGAACACACCTATGTCCATGTGAAAATCAGTTTTTTCTTCGTCTTCCTCAGTCATTTGAATGTGATGGTATCCCTTGTACGCTTCCAGAAAGCATTTGTAGTGGAAAGGTGCGAAAGAATTAACTTTGAAGTCTATTTTCGGAAAGGTAAAGGCGACTTTTGGGCATGCCCTGTTGAGGTCCTTGTAATCGACACACATACGCCATGAGCAATAAGGTTTTTAACATTTACCAGGTTGGAAATCCAGGTGTGGTACTTTGTTTCTCGTAATATACCAGCTGCAAATAGCTTTCGGACCTCTTTTATGACTACATCCCGCCTAGCTGTGGCTAGGCTACTTTTCTTCTAGGTAACCGGTTTAATACCGGGGAGTGTTGCTAAGCGATGTTCTGCTTTATCCTAGGAAATCCCTATCATGTTTTCATGTTAGAATGCAAACACGTCTAGATTATTTCTAAGTAGTTGTTTGAGATTATTCTTGACCTCTAATTAGAGAGCTTCACCGATGGTGACTATTTGGTCTGGGTACTTTGTGCTAAGGACCTAGCATTCAGGATTGATAACTCCTGTTGGTCATTGTATGCACTTCTTTGTCTCCATGACTTCACCTACTTTGTCTCTTTTTACCGTGGTTGTTCCTCCTAATATGGGAAATTTCAAGAAACCCCGTCCCGTTGATACTAGGGTGTCGAGCTTGCCCAATGTGTAACGACCGATGATTACATTATGATTAGAATCAGCAGGGATTACCAGGAAATTGATTACTATAGTTCTTTCTCACGGAGCTTTGCCAAATGTGACGAGGAAGATTATTTGACTGATGGGATCGACCTTTTCTCCCGCGAATCCTCTGATCGGGTGCATGTACTGGTTCCAGTAGCTTTTTATCATCGGGGCACATTCAATTGTAACACTGTTCGTATATGATGTCTTTTGTGCTTCCAGTGTAAACTAGTATTCTTCTTATGTTGTAATCACCAACAACGGTTGTGACAATAAGCGAATTAGTGGTAAGGTTGAGGTCGGATAGGTGGGAGTCTACAATTATGCGTGCCATCATCCAGGGTTCCAGGTGTCCAATATAGCACTTTACCCCTTTTCCTTTATCATGTGAACCATATTCATTTCTCATTGATACTTGTTCGTTCCTTTCTCACCATCTTCTTTGACTGAGCAGGACCTTGTTTAATGTCTTTCGCCAAGGGTGCCAACTTTCCTGTTTCACATAATATTTGACCTGTTCTTCAGCTGATAACAGTCATTAGTGTCGTGGTCATTACCTTTGTGATATTCACAATATTTGGTCGCATCTTTTATCGACATGTCTTTAAGGGGGCGAGGTGTGTTCGATTTGAGGTTTTCAGGGGCTTGAATTTTTGTTTGTGTTTTGTTGAAAGCAGGGTATTCTTATATTGGTTTAGAGGGTATTTGTTCGTTATTTTTTGTGAATGTGACTCTTGGCCAATCATATCGACTATGAGAGTCTTGACGATCACCTCTTTGGAACCTGTTGCTTCTGTTTTTTCCCTCTTGTGTTTCCTTGATCGAGATCCACTATTACTTTAGAAAATTCTTCTTTCGATTAGCGGCATGTCTGGCAGCCACTAACTTTCCTTGGCGAACGTGTACCTTGGCTATACTCATTATTTCTTCAATAGTATTGGGCACACCATTCTTGTCATATAACTTCCTAAGAAGGTCATCATCATTTACTCCTTGCAGGAACACCCCACAAGCCAGTTCTTGAGTTAACCCTGATATGGCTATAGTAATGAAATTTTCAACTACTTCATTGTCACGCCGTCTGATGTGAAAAACCTCGTTTTTGTCTTTTGTATATCTTTGTTGACTGAACTGTTGTGTAAACTTGACAACTAAGTCTTCAAAACTATCAATTCCTCCAATAGGGAGACTGTCCCACCATCCTCGTGTCGCACCCACTAACGTTTGTACGGACATCTTGCACCACATAGGCATAGACCAGCATGCTACCTCCCTGGCACTTTTGAACATATTGAGGTGGTCATCTGGGTCATTGGTGCCATCGTATTTGCCCGTGGTGGGGGGAATATTTGGCTTCTCGATTATGGGTGCTTCAGCAATGCGTCTACTAAATTTTAACTTGAACGTAACATCACCTGGTTTCTAAGGTTTGGTTATGTCATCATCGTATTCAACCATTGTATGTTGATGTATCGTATGGTTCGTTTGGGTTGCTCCTCCCGCTAGATGAAGACAGAGCACTAAACTGTCCGCCAGGTGTCCGCCCACACCTTCGTAAGTTATGCGCTGCCTAGCTGTGTTATGTTGATCATGTGTTTGCCCTGTTGTTGATTGGGGTTGGTTGAATATCGGTTGGGATGATTGAAAACCTGGATGTCCCTCGACAACTGAGGTGGCATGTATGGATGATATTGCGACGCATTTGACCCCCGGTGTAAGATAGAGGTGCCAATAATTCTGAGGCTAAAATGAGGGCATGTATCCATATGGTGGGGTGTAATAGTATTGTGGGATGTATGTCTTGTTTCCGGGTGTGATAGGAGCGTGTTGTACTGTATTGGGCATTACGATTGGTTGATAAGGTGGTGTGGAAAGAGCCACAGTTAACGTCGCGGAGTATAGCGACGACAAAAGGACAACATCTGCTGGTTGATAATATTGAGTCGCGGTTGCATAAGGCACAACAGCGGCTTATACCGCGGAAGTGATAACAAGTGAAGGTTGTATGTGATGTTCGATCGTACGGGGTATAGGGAATTTCCGTGACGGATGGCGTGGCAACGGTTGTTTTCTTTGGTCACGCCACTAGGAATATGAGAGTGGGCTTTCAGATAGCGTTCCAGTAAACTGTGGTGTTAAGGATCGTCTAGCGCCTTCAAGACCTAGAGTCGCCCCTCCTTCGTCATCGAACTCTAGCTTCAAAGATTTGGTTACGTGGTTGTGAATAAACAACTATGGTAGCTACCTCAGACTGTCATCCTTGATTTTCATATTACGGAATTACATTTGTTGTTGCAAGTGCCGTAGTTTGGTTATTCGTCACAGTGTAGATTTCTATATTAATTATGTCCCACGGATGGAACCAATGAAGAAACCTGTACTGGGGGTCGATCTCCTTAGGTTAACTTCAACGACGATGACCCGAGTTGTCACCTACAAACAGAACACCGTTAGGACTTGTCACAGGAATGAGGTTATCATTGTAACCACCATCCGACGTGAGAATAAGCACTCGTTTGGGGAGATAAGTTTAGAGAGAGAAAGTGTATATGAGAATAGATAATTTGCCTTCGAATTGACCTCTGTATTTATAGTGATTGGTGGTTAGAGTTTTCCCTTATTTAGGAATTGTAATTGTACTGGGATTGTACCCGAAAATAGGAGATCGTGTAGATCTTCGAAACTTTATAAAGATTTTGTTGTTTAATAATATCTATTCGTATGGAATAGAATATTCTAGAAAAACACGAGAGTTATTTATTATTATTAATAAAGGGTTTGACTGGTCTAAGTTACCTCATACCTCGTCACATAACAATATAGTTGGTAACGTTCTAGCAATATCGTTGTTTTTGTGCACCTTCGCCTAAGTTGATGGTAGTGGGTATCTCTTTATTAGGTTCTTTGTTAGGTGTCGGGGTACTTAAGTACATGGAATATGGTGACTAACCCCATATTGTTTAACGTGGATGAGATAATAAAAGAAAGATATAAACCATATGACAGGAAAAAATAGATCGTGGCTTTGTTTTTGCATGTATAGAATAAGGTAAAGATATTACGGTCAAGGTTGCAAGATAAAGATGATGCATTAAAAGTATTATACAGACGTGCTACAATGCATTTGACATAAAGAAGATGGTACGATAATGTATTATGAATGAGACGCTAGACACAAACTAAGGCTTATATGACATGGTGAACTTGCTATGTTTTTCTTAGTTAATCCACGATCTTTATGAATTTGTTTCGAACAGAATTATCATTTCATTTGGTAATTATCAAATAAAGTATGTAAATTTATTAAAATTAAATGTTGATTTATAGCATTAGACATGTAGATACCACATGAACGATGTATTTGACAAGGATCTACACTTTCACTTTGTAATCTGGATTGCGAAACTTTTTGCCTCTCCAAATTTTTTATTTTGTTAAAAATAACTTCAAATCTATAACAATGAAACTGATTAGGATGAAAGCGACTAAACATATCGATAAGAGCATTCCCAACGGATTCTTTGTATCTAAAAAATCACTTTCTTTAAATTCTGTTCACCTTGTATATCTCATTTTTAATCTCTTATCTCTACATCTTTGTTTAATGTTTTTTTTTTCATGATTAAGGTACAAACTGAAATACTTGAAATACTAACTTTTGAAGATGTGAATAGTGAATTAATATAGCAAAATCTTAATATTTTAAAGATAAAAGGAAAAGATTCCAAAGAAGAGAAATAAAAGAAATCGTTAAATTTCAAACATGAAGACTCTATTAAGCATCAATCACATATGTGAAACATTGGCATTTAAGATTGGACGACACTAAAGTCCTTTTTATAAATACCATGTTTGAAACCATAAAGAGACTTGCGATACATGCACTTATTACTCATAATTTGACACTTTTAAGTTTGATGCTTTTGTAGTGCCATTCATTTCAATCCATTCTTTATCAAATTCGAATAAAATTACCATCACGTTTATTAATAAAAAGATGATGAATATTCAAACCTCAAAACTTCTAGCACAAACACCACCTCACATATGCCTTGCGTATGCATAAAGTCGACAAAATAGACCAACAAAAGCCGTCCAACCGTTGATCTCTCATCCAACGGTCCTCCTCCTCCGTCTACTATTTCCATGCGTGCGACGTATTCTACTGTATTATCCCCCTAAATATTATTCGCTCCCTCCCACCTAAATTTTTCATAAAAATCCTCCCTCTCACTGAACAACTTCACAACGGCAGTTTTTCTCAACTGCAATTCCGGTACTGGACCTTCAACTATCAAATTCCGATCAGTCACGCATTTGATCGATCACAACACATCGTTTTGATTTCGGATTTTGCAGATTCAGTCTCGATTTAACTGGTGAGTTCTTCAGTTTTGTCGATTTGTTGTGAGATTTGAGCTTTCGATCTCAGTTTTATGCCCTAAATTTAGTAAATTGTTCAGTTTCTGTAAATTAGGTTAGATTATGCAACGATTAATCGTTAGAGAATCGGAAATTGTTTGTGATCGTTGTGTATTTTGCATTAGGTTGATCAAAGTAATTGCTGAATCCTTGTTGTATATAACGTACTTAACTAAGAGTCTGTAGCGATTAAAATATGTTCAATAGTATGATTTGTTTAATAATGTTGTTATTGATCATAATAGATGTTAAGGTCGGCTGTGAATCGGTTTAACCGGTGAGTTCTTCAGTTTTGTCGATTTGTTGTGTGATTTGAGCTTGCGAGTTTCAGATTTTTGCCCTAAGTTTAGTAAATCGTTCAGTTTGCAGTAAATTAGGTTAGATTATGCAACGATAGATCGTTGGAGAACCGAAAATCGTTTGTGATCGTTGTGTATTCTGCATTAGGTTTAATTAAAGTTATTACTGAATTCGTTGTTGTATGTTAACATACTTAACTGATTTCAAAGAGTCCGTAGGGATTAAAATGTGTCCAGGAGTATGATATGTGTAATAATGTTGGTATCTATCGTATAACTAGAGTTTAAATATTAAGGTCGACTGTGAATCGGTTCAACCAGTGGGTTCGGAGTTCTTCAGTTTTGCAGATTTGCTGTATGATTTGTTCCTAAGATTTAATCGTCGTTGAGTTTGCTGAGGTTATGCGTTTCAGTTTTCGTCCTAATTTCAGTTTGTTACTCAGCAAATTAGCTTCAATTATGTTACGCTAGTTCATTAGAGAATTGAAAATCGGTTCCTATTATTATGAAATTTAATTTTTGCATTAGGTCTATCAAAGTTACTGCTGAATCATTATTGTATAATAGCGTACTTGATATCACAGAGTCTGTACGAATTGATTATTTGGGGCAAATATCTTCTAAGAATGTGATTTGTTTAATAATGTCGGTATTGATCGTATTATTAGGTTTATCAAAGTTGAAATGTTAAGGCTGACGCTTTTGCAGATTTGTTGTATGATTTTTTTTCGTAAGTTTGAATTGTCCTTAAACTTGTGAGTGTCAGTTTCGGTCATAATTTCATTTTTCTACAAAGTAGCTTCGATTGTACAGCGATAAATCGTTGGAGAACCAAAAATCAATTTGGATCGCTGTGTATTTTGCATTAGGTTTTATTAAAGTTGTTGCTGAATCATTGATGTATTATAAAATAGTAAACTGATCTTACAGAGTCGGTAGGTATTGATTCTTTGGGGAAAATATCTTCGAGAATATGATGTATTAAATAATGTTAGTAGTGATTATGCTGGCTCAAACTTTTTGGAGGCATAAAGCTGATTATCTGGTGCCTTTTTTCGTAATAAAATATAGTTTTTTTTGCTTTTCCAAGCTGATCTTGTCAAAACCTGCAATATTAAATGGATTTAAACCCTAAACCACCTATTCAAAACACTAAGAGAAATAGAAATTTCAACAGAAAATCCGAGAGATTGAGAGCTTGAGATCCGAGAGGAAGAATGAAATGCGAATCAAACGTAGTCAAGAATAAAAAAATAGAAGCCCCAAGGTTCTGCTTATATTTCTGTACTTTGAGCTGCCAGATGATTAACGTGGGATGTGAATTGGTCTATGTGAATTTTTGGCAATATTCAATTAAAGTGTCATCATTGGAATGTTTTGTATATGGTACTGAAAGCGTATTTCTTCTGAATTCCAATTCGGATAAACTTTTTAAAAGAATCGATAAGGATTAGTCTTGCTGAGTCTCAAATTATATATTCTTTTGAGGGTTCAAATGTGTACGGCTTAATAGCTGGATAGAATATAATACAATATCATAATGTTATGTGCTTTGACAAGTCAACATTATATTTTTTGATGGAACTTCTTTATTAATATCCAGATTTAAGAAATTGCAGATATTGATTGGGGCACTTGTAACTTTCTTACAATAAAACTAATAGTTAGTTTTCAAATATTAATCTATACCAAAAAGAAGAATCAAGATTAAGATATTAGTAATCCGCTTCTGTCTTAATCATCTGAAAAGTCAGAGGTTAACACATTGTATGACTGTATAAGATGGAAGTAGATGAATAAAATACTAAGATGGTTTCAAAGTACAGGTTCGTCTCGTTGCAAGTTATTAGTATTCGTTTCCGTATTCTAGAGATCTTCTCCTTGGGGTTCATAACCAGTTCTGAATTGGGATCCCCTATATGAATGTTTATGCTAAAGTGTTATTCTGCATATTAACACGAGGAGTTCATAACAAACTGATACATGGTTAGAGATCTATCAATTACCGGCCTCTACTTCAAAAATATCAACTCCATTTGTCTATACATTATTCCGTGTGCTTGAACAACTCTCCCTGCAAGGAAAAATAAAGTCAAAGTAAACTACATTGTCTCATCTTTCTGTTATTATTTATTCACAAGCTGCAACAACTGTGTGCTATTGCATAGACCATAGAGTAGTTTTTTTTATCTTGATAGTTGACATAGCGCCACAAGAGAATTTGCTATAACAAAAGAAAGGTATATGATGAGTAAAAAGGAAATCTCTATAAGATTGCTGACATGTATCTTCCAAAGTAGAAATTTATGATTAGACTAGTAAAAAAGACCCTTACAAGTGTTTATTCATCATCAGTGCTATACCTTTCACAACTTCGTTTCATGCCACTAATATATATGTGTGTGTGTGTAGGGGTGCAAACGAGCTGAGCTACTCACGAGCTAAGAGCACGGCTTGAAAAAAAGCTCGAAATGAGCCGAGCTTATACGAGCTCGAGCCCGAGCCTAAAAACAAGCTCGTTAAGTAAACGAGCTCGAGCCCGAGCTTCGCTTATCGAGCCCACGAGCCTAAACAAGCCCACTGTGTATATAATTTTTTAATTAATATATTTGAATAATAATAGTTACTTTTTGTAATTATGAAAAGATAACTAAATTATATAGAAAATGATAATTATAATTCACATAAATTAGTTAATAAATAATAAACGAGCCGAGCTTGAAAAACTACCCACGAGCCTAGCTCGAGCTTTTGAAACAAAGCTCGAATTGAGCTTTTGAAACAAAGCTGGAATCGAGCTGAGCTTGAGCTCGAGCTTTCATAAGTTAAACGAGCTCGAGCGGAGTCGAGCTTGGGCTCGGCTCGTTTGCAACCCTTAGTGTGTGTGTGGGACAATTTGGTTCCCACATTTAGATATATCTGAAATTCATGACTGCCATACCAATTAGTGCTGACTTGTTGCAAATAAAACTTACAGCTACTGTTCCAAGTTTTTATTTATCACTTTCCCATTTAAAAAGAAAAGCATCAGTTTTTCTACTTGCAAACTTTAAAGCCATTTGCAAATATAAAACTGACAATGTTCTTCATTGTATATATCATGTTTACAGGATGAGTATCGAGATCATTCTAAATGGTGACATGTACTTTGGTGATGTCAAGGGAATGATTCCCCATGGCAAAGGTAAATACACATGGTCAGATGGTACAGTTTACGAGGGTTGTTGGGAAGAAGGAAAAATGACCGGAGATGGACGGATCACATGGTCATCCGGAGCAAGTTATGAAGGTGATTTTTCCGGGGGATACCTTGATGGTTTTGGGAAATTGACAAAGCCGGACGGGTCAATATATGTAGGATCATGGAGGTTTAACAATCAGCATGGAATTGGAAGGAAGCAATATAGTAATTCTGATATATATGACGGTTCTTGGAAAGAGGGAGTGAATGAAGGTAATGGTAAATACGCCTGGTGTAATGGGAATATGTATATAGGTAACTGGAAAGGTGGATCGATGTGTGGTAGAGGAGTGATGAAATGGATGAATGGTGATCTGTTTGATGGTCATTGGTTAAATGGTTATAGACAAGGGTCAGGCGTTTATAGGTTTGAAGATGGTAGTTATTATTTTGGAATGTGGACCAAGGGACTCAAGGATGGACAAGGCATGTTCTATCCTGCAAGAAGTAGGTCCCACTCCCAGTCATCGAGAAGCTTAGGCAAAAAGAAAGTTCCTATATCTCCCAATTCTTCCTTTAGGTCAGAGAGGTTTAAGGATATGAAACGGAGTATAAGCCGTAGTTTATCTGAGAAGATTTCCATTGGATTGTTTAACAATTCAGGCAGAATATCAAGCAAAAGAGTATCACTGGATGAAGATGGGGGTGTTGGGGATTCTGCATTTGATAATACTGATATATTATCTTAGGAGAAAGTGAAGGAGATGATAATGTTACTGATGTTTTTGAAAGGGAATATATACAAGGGGTTCTGATCAAAGAAATGAGTAAGAGTTATGCTGGATCATCATATAAAAGGGAACAGCGCAAGTTTCAAATGAAGGAAATGAAAAAGAAGCCATCTTTAGACATTTTTGCAGGCCATAAAAGCTACTATCTGATGCTTATCTGCAACTTGGTATCAGGTAAATGAATTAAACTTGAAGGCATACCTTCTTTTTTATCAATAGCCGCCTCTTGGGTCAGTGTAGCAATAATCCTATAGATCTGGTATATGATTATTCTCAGGTGGTGGACCTCATGTTTAGCAGCCTTTATTATATATATATAATATATATATAATATATATATATATATATATATAATAAAAGCTAAAACTTCACCAGTAGGTTACCATAAACTGCACCCAACTAAGAGCTATTACTTGCCTGTACCAATAGAACAAACACATAATCTTTTGCATATGAATACTCTATACTGAGTTTGATCTGGTATTTTTTTTATATAAACCTTTGTTTGGTGATTATTAACTAGTGATGGGACCTCTAAATTGAATATCCACTTTTATCAACCCATCTAAATTCGGGTTTCAGCTCTATTTTTTTGTTGTCTGTGATCAAAACATTTTCATGATCTTCTAATTAAACCCAAGTAGATCTTGTAGAAGATTGCATAACTGATCCTTCTTCATGCATGTTGCACAAGAGATTAATTCCTTAATTCTGCAGTCAGGTATTTAGTACTTGTATGAACACTGAACTGCGCATGTATTGTATCAAATAGAAGTAGATGCTCATGGCCCATAGATCTTTTGAACCATGTACTATATGAAGGTTTTAAGTGCTTGAAATTTCATTCTGTACATTCAACCAATCAACCATGAGTTCCAGTTCATTTCCTTTTTCGTTTTCAGCCCAATTTATTTCTAAAGTCTGGCTCTACTTTCTAGTTTTTACTAAAGTTGTGTTGCGGGGCTTGATTTACAGGTACACTGTTGGCAAAATTACACCAGTTCCTCTACGTGAAGTGAGACATTCTGATTTTGGACCACGAGCAAGACTATGTATTTCTCTAGGAAAGGCTCTCAATTGACACCTTCACACTCTTCGGTTGATTTCTATTGGAAAGACTATTGTCCTATGGTCTTCAGGTATTTGTTAGCTGGATTTAAGTTTTATTTTCTTTAGGTTGTGCTTGGCGGAAATATCGCCATGCTCTACAAGCTGTTATGCGGAATATACTATACCGAGACCAACAGTAAAAATGAGTGTATGATACAGACCTTGTAAAGGCATGTTAAGATTGCATTCTTTTTGTAAATGTTAGTGGTAGGTTCACCAATCATCTACTAGTTCGGATAACCTACAACACAATACATTAACACTTAGGATTGCATGCAACACACTATCTAGTGGTACATAATACAAGCCACTCTATTGAAAGTCTTGGAACAAGTAAACACCAGTTAGGTCATGTGTCATTTTATAAACATCAAATTTATGCTATATTTTACAGGACTGAGTTCAAGACTCCCAAGTATGAAAGGAAAATAGAACACAACAGTTTAGTATTTTATTGCCTTAATAGTTATGACAGATATGTTATATAAACTCAAGCATCCACTGTCAAATTAATTCTAATGATCAACTCTTATCAAGTAAATGATGTTCAAAAGTATATTCGCTTGGTTAATGAGATCTATCTAATGAACTCCTCCCCTGTTCAGGGTGCCTTGTAGTTTAAAAACAACATGGGTGGTGTCACACCTTTTTTTTGATGAATGTGTTGGGGCTTATTATGTAATGAACTATAGTCTATGTCACATTGATGTTTTAGTAGTCGTAATCATGTTGATGGTTTTTTTATCAGGAATTTGAGGGAGTTATTCAAGTTAGATGCTGCAGATTATATGATGTCGATATGTGGGGATGATGGTTTAAGAGAGCTTTCTTCTCCGGGAAAAAGTGGCAGCATTTTCTTTCTATCTCATGATGACAGATTTGTGATCAAAACCTTAAGGACATCTGAGCTTCAGGTTTGAATCTACTGAAACATGTGTGGCCCTTATGAAGTTATGTACAGTGTTTTTACATTATTCAGTGATTGTGTATTTTTGTTTCTGAATGAAAAGAATAAATCTCTGATAAGTGTATTATGATACACCTTAGGTTTTATTGAAGATGCTTCCTAGCTATTACAATCATGTGCGGGCACATGACAACACTCTGATCACTAAAGTCTATGGTCTCCATGAGATAACATTGAGAGGTGGCAAGAAGGTGTTTGATCTTTTATCCACTTATTCTCATTTCCCTTTATCATGTTCAATATAACTAACTCATTACGCTCTATTCTCATTTTTAGGTAGAGTTTGTGGTCATGGGAAATATGTTTTACACAGAACTACGAATACACCGCCGTTATGATTTAAAGGGTTCTCATCAAGGAAGAAGTACAAATAAAGATGACATAACAGAGGGTACCACATTAAAAGACCTTGATCTTGCTTATGATTTCCACATGGACAAGTAGCTGCGTGATGCACTTTTCAAGTAAGTTATTTAGCAGCCTTCTTTATGAGTTCCATTTATACTATATCCCTGATCCCTCCCAACTTTTTGCAGACAACTTTATCAAGACTGTACGTTTTTAGAATCTCAACAGATTATAGATTACAGCCTTCTGTTGGGATTGCATTTTAGAGCTCCTGAGCATTTGAAGGGTCACTTGGTACCACCAGACGCATTCCACAGGCCACATAAAACTCCTGCTGATGATAGTGAGTTTCTGTCTTTACTCTTAAGCTTGTACTGATTTATATTTTTAGGTTCTATTTCATATTGAACATCACCACCATGTACATGCATTTATCCTAATTCTAGATTCGGTAATTTTTTATAGATATCACATGCTCTTTATAGGTTCAACATGTCATATGGACCTTTCGATTCCTCCAAAGGGACTTCTCTTAGTGACACATGAACTGAGTTCTGTTGATACGGCACCTGGCCCACACAGTAGAGGAAGTACCATGAGAGCATCTTCTGTAGGGGACAAGGAAGTTGATCTCCTTCTTCCTGGTACTGCAAGGTATTGGATTTGCTGTAAAATGTTCTTCTTTATACATTATGTTTGTTTTGGAGAGATTGCACAACAATTTTTATGTACATAGTCGTGAATAGGATGGGATGTATTTCACAGCAGTTATAACTAGAAGATAGGAGGTAGCTGAATGGACAGGTCTGATAACTGGTCAAATTGGGCTGGGTCAGGTTGGGCGACCCACTTACTTTTTTGTTTAAATAGTTATTGTGTTTACAAACGTATCATATTGCAAACATTATCATTTCTTTATGTAATTCAGGCACTTCCGGAGACAATCAACCTGTTTGGCCTATTTCTTTAGCCTTTGACTGGTTAGAGAGAATTTTAACCCAAATCGCCCATTTGTAGGCAATTATGCCAAACTGTCACCTCTACTTAAAGTTATCGTAATCCTTATTTATTGAAAAATTGACCCTTTTGACTGCAAAAGTCAAAATGTAAGTTGTGTTTGGGCAGCGTTACTATCATAAGCGAAATTTTGTTTCATCAAATTCCTATATAAAGTAGGATGACTCCAGTCTATTAAGGTTAGGTTTGAGAGCGTAGTGTACACATGCACTTATGCGGCCTCACACTAGCCATTTGCAAAGATGTTTCTCTTGAGTTGAACCATGACCTTTTCGTCCAAAATCAGGAAAGAGTTGTCTAATTCATTGCTACAAACCTCAACCCTAACAGGTGGCAACATTGTCCCATTTACTTATAAACGCGGTTGAGTTCAAACAGGGGGGGGGGGGGGGGGTCAATTGAAAAAGATAACTAAAAAAGGAACATGTCAAATGGGTGAAAGTCATCCGAAGTCTATTTTTAATTCATTTGTCCCCTATCTCAATTTACTCAAATATTTATATAATTATCGTAACGATATTGTTTTTGTAATCATAAATCATGAATTAATTATTAAAAAATGACAAACAAGTATTTGCAGTCCAACTTAACTCGACCAAAACCATCTGGACTACTTACCCATCTCTAATAAAGGGTATTATGTAAAATTCTGATTTAACTGAATGTAGACTTCAATGTTAACTACCCTCTAATTTCAGGTTACGGGTGCAGTTAGGCATGAACATGCCAGCTCAGGCAAACCACAAGGTTTCACAGGAAGTTTCAGGGTCCCAGGAAGCAGAACTTTTTGAGGTCTATGATGTTGTTCTTTTTCTCGGTATAATCGACATACTGCAAGAATACAACATGAGGAAAAAAATTGAGCATGCTTTTAAATCCGTTCGGCATGACCCCATGTCAATATCTGTTGCTGATCCCAAGTTCTACTCTAAACGTTTCTTCAGTTTTCTGGAGAAAAATTTCCCTGCAGATATGTAAACCACACGAAACCCATATTTACAAATTCTCATTTTGTCACTTGTATGGTTTATATCTATATTGTTATATCTTATATGTACAGAAAATCATATTATGTATAGTTGTACTGAATAAATTGGTAGTCTCTGAAAAATGTGTTGGGGCCTGAGGCTGAAAGCTACAAATGTCTGAGAAAACATCAATGTCTTGTACAATTCATTGAAAATCATCAACCACTTGTACAACAGTTTTAGATGTACTCTTTTTTAGCCCCCACCTATCCATGCTCATTGCTAATCACTAATCAACCATTGTATGTATTTTGACTTTTGACTTTTTTTGACCCTTTTTGTTCTTCTGACCAAAACAAGACATGGGTCTTTTCTTTGCAAAAAGTGCAGGGTTGGATTCAGGCCCTTTGTGTGTGGGTGGACTGGCAATAAAATTGCTGCAAATGATGGGCCCACAATCTGGTGGTGGATGTGATGGCACACTCAGACCAGTAATGTAAGTTTTTTTCTTCTTTTTGGAACATGTTCTATATTTTCTCTCACTCATATTTCTTTATAAGAAACGTTCATGTCAATTTTGTTAATCCCATTTGCTTACACTATACAATAAGAATGTGACCCATCTTAGAAAACACAACCTACCATCTAAAAATCCATGTCTTACCATCATATATATAAACGAGGGTAGTTCAATACAAACAAATTTAAGTAGAGAATTATCAAAACTGTATTTACACGTGGACCCACCAGTTATATCTGGCCAGATGTATGTACAAGTGCTTATACAGTTCTCGTGATTCATTATTTAAAATTGATTTTTATATTAATAACACCAATATAAACATTATACAATTCTCATAATTCATTATTTAAAATTGATTTTTATATTAATAATACCAATATAAACTTATATATGAGGCATCTTGAGAGCCAAAAAGTAGAATAACAAAATAAATTATACGAATTGTTTAAATCCATTCATTCATTATCCATCAATCAAAATTGGAACATATAAGCAGCCAGCCACTTGGTAATTATTATTTTGATTTGATGTGTCCTTGTCAAATTGAATTAGAGGTCTACACAGGTACAGATAAATCAGGGTCCTTTTTTGGTGGTATCTATATCTAATATATAAGTTACTAATAGTATATATTTTGTTGTTTCGTTTCCATATTTTAGGCCTTCATTTTGTGCCATTCCTTTAAATTTGTCTATATTCCATATGCCTCCCCAAATGGCCTGGTCTACTCACATTTATATGGTTCTACTTTTCTAAGAGATAATTCGTAATAAACCATTTTCTACATTTTTATATTTGTTGGAGTTGCTTGGACCATTGTATCAAGATATGTTTATACTCTAGGCACTTTCTACATTTTTATTTTTGTCGGATTTCTCAGACCATTGTATCGAGATATGTTTATACTCTAGGTTAATTATCGTCATCACTCCATTATAACATCATATTTCCACAAAGTCTTGTGGGTGCTATTTGCTAAAAGTATACATTACCCAATGAGTTTGTGTTTGATTATATATTGTCTTCACTATAAACACAAGATAACTATAAATATGTATTAAGTCATAAAAAATTGATAAAAGTCAAGGTTCTTAGAAAATATGAACTAAGTTTTATGAAAGAATTACAACTCATAACTTGAAGGATTAGGACACCCGGGCGCTCCGTTATTAAGCCACCATCACGCGTGAACTAGTGTGATACATCGCCGTCGGCAAATTAAAAATGCGTGAATCGTATAACTCGTGGCCATTATGACGCGTGAAGGTTTGAAATTTGGAACGTTATGTTACCGTTTTTTACCGTTGAAACAAGATTTTTTATAAAAAAATTTCCATCTCATATATATATATTTTATATACACTCTACATTCTTTCAACCCACAAAAAAATACAATCTTTCAACCCACAAAAATACATCTCTACACTCTACCTTCTAATTTAAAAAATGGAATTTCCAACCGATTCGTTTCTGCTAGACACCGATAGCTCTTCGTCTTCCGACAATGACACGCTTGAATTTTTCGAGAAGACGTATAACGAACTTGAAGGTTTGAGCCGCCCAAAGAAGAAAATGGTGGATTGTGATCATATACATGCCAACGAAGTGCTAATGAAGGATTATTTTGTGGAGAATCCAATCTACAATGCGAAACGTTAGAAATCGGTTTCGTTTACCAAAAGATTTATTTTTAAAGATTGTCGGAGACATCGAAGCAAGCGAAGAATGATTTCAAGAATGTTATGCCGGGAGGGCAAATGAAGTTTCACACCGATACAAAAATGCACATCCGCCATTGACCAACTAGCGACAGGTAACCCTCCCGATCAATTTGATGAATACTTGGGCTATGTCGGACAGAGCTTCACGTGAGGCGATCATTTGCAAGCCAAAGAGTTTCTACATAAACCGATGAGACACGACATCGCACGTATTTACACCGCGCATGAGGCTAGATGGCATTTTCCAGGGATGCTCGGTAGCATCGATTGTACACATATCTAATGGAGAAATAGTCCAAGAGAGTTGCGAGGGGCGTATGTTAGGGGTGACGTCAAAAGACTAACCGTCATACTTGAAGCGGTGACGTCGAATGATTTATGGTTTTGGCATTCATATTTTGGTGTTCCTGGTTCAAACAACGACATCAATGTTTTGTACACATCGTCATTGTTTCAAGCGTAACAGATGGTACCGCACCCTTCTGTCCAATTTTTGTTAATGGAAGATATTACAGATGAGGCTATCTTCTTGTGAATGGTATCTACCCATCATGGTCTGCTTTTGTAAAAACTCATTCATTTCCTGTTGATGTTAAAGAAAAGATGTTCAAGAAGTTGCAAGAATCGGCAAGAAAACATGTTGAGAGGGTTTTTGGTGTTTTAAAGGGTAGAGGGGGGCATACTAAACCGATCGATTCATGCAATGAATAAAAAACAATCCATAGCATAGTATATGCATGTATCATATTGCACAATATGCTAATAAAGAAGTGGACATGCTATCTCCGATGGGTGGCGGATCACCACACAAGTTCCGTCGAAAATGTCAACAACTTTCGAATAAAGACTTCACTTTCGGTTAATATGTTAATTGAATTTGTGTTCTTTAGTTTGGAACTCAATTGACGAGAGTAGGTTTTTTTATGTG
Source organism: Scalesia atractyloides (assembly GCA_947069175.1). Classification (NCBI taxonomy): domain Eukaryota; kingdom Viridiplantae; phylum Streptophyta; class Magnoliopsida; order Asterales; family Asteraceae; genus Scalesia; species Scalesia atractyloides. The sequence goes on from CAMTDV010001632.1 coordinate 44,435,051, forward strand.
TCTTTTTTATTTTTATATGTTTTTTTAGTTTAACTAAATTATTAGAAATATTGTTTTTTATTTAAATGCAAAATATTATTGTTAATTATAATTAAAAAAAATAAAAAAAAACCATCACTAGTGATGGCTCCTTGTATAATCAATCACTAGTGATGGAATAAACTCAATGACGTGGAGAAAGATTGGTGAGTGAGTAATAAAAAGTTAGCACCTACATTAATATAGTTATGTTTCTAGTTGATAATGGAATACGTAAAGAGTTGAGTCACTTCAGAGTTTATATCTAAGTTCTTAGCTTCGCAAATGTTGTATAAGTGAGGAAGTTAATTGCTTAAATGGTGGGAAAAAATTCGAGTAGACTTAACAATTTAGACAGGTTGATGTATGCAGTGGGAGGTTTTGTGGCCTGGACTTGCCCAAGCCCATTGGATTTAGTTGTGTGTTAATTTTAATGAAAATTTCTGAAGTTTGATTGTTTATTATGTAAAGTATTAGATTTTTAAGAGTCCGGCTCCTAATGATTTTTCATCGAGCTCCGCGAACTCTGTATGGTGCATCCATTTCTGATTTAAGCACTTACTTTTTTGAATTGGTTGTTGTGGGATTTTCTGAACATTGTTATCAAACCAATTGGTGGGTAGGGAAATTAACATCTTACAAAGAACCAACTTGATCTTTATTTGTGAATTTTTTCAAACATTATTTAGACATTTTTTCAAGTGAAAGCTTGTTTCCTACGTTACAGATGTTGAACTTAATAATGTGTATAAATTCATGACTTCATACATATTGCATGACTTACCATTACGAGGATCTTTCAACAATTTTATTTTGTATTCTTTGTGCTGGTCTTTGAGTCTTCAAATTCAGTTTTGTAAATTGACTTGATTGGTTGACTTGAAAACCATGATTTTCATTTTTGTTTAATTTTCCCATACATGAAATGTCGAACATTGTGGAACTGTGCATCGCCATTTGCTTTATCTTAAGTTTCTTAAGCTGTTGACTAATTGATAGACTTCGTTGGAGCGACTAGATTTTTGAACTAATTAGACCTCCAGATTGACGGCCCGGATGGATGGTGCATTAAACTGCATTCATTTCTTCTGCATCGTCTTTTCTCTACTTTGTTGATCATTTTGACGTAGTTTTATATTGCATATTTCATCGTCATCAAAATAAGTACTGTGTTGTCCATAACTATATCACACTCTTTGATTATGCTAAAAATCAAGCAACAACTAGCTAAAAAGCCTACATGCTACAAATGTTGTATGTCTACACTCAATTAATATTCACATAGTTCGTTTCTCCCTCAGTATGCTTAGTAAGAAGACAAGCTAAAACACAGTGTAAAATTATAAAGTGTTTTGCACGTAGTGTTTAGACTAATGCTTGATTAAGCTTAGTAAATAGTTATAAATTTATACCATTGCTAGTTGACGTATGATGATTTAAACTTCCAGGAAGCAATGATAATATCATTCGGTTGAAGGATGGTCACTCATGAATATAGGTAAACTTTTCCACCTACCCAATCAATCTATTGCATGTTAAATGCCCTCTCTAAATCTCTTTTACTAAAAACATAAGGTGGTCACGCTCTTGAGTAGAGGTAAACTTTTTTTTTTTCTTTATAAACTATTATTAATAATAAAACATATTGACAAAATAATAAGTACAACATTACATAATTAAAAATAATTAAATTACATTTAATTAAAGAAATTTAATTAAACTACTAAAACTATATTCGTCGATTCCACCAATAGTAGGTAAAATTATCTCCAAGATGCTCAACGATATCATGTTTAAGTCTCCAATGCGTTCTATCATCCATAAGTCGTTTTACACACTGTCATCGAGAGCTAGCTCGACTAGAGGATTTAGTCGGGCTATCCGTTTCGTCTTTTTAAAATCATGTTTGTAAATATTCACGTATACACAACGTACCTAATTTTTTTTCAAATTCTAGCAGCATTGACCAATTTAATATACCTTTTTTACTTCAAACACAAAGTCATTCCACGTCTTTTGCGCCCGTATTGCTTCTTGAACTTCTTTTTGTCTAGTAGGTGAGCATATGGAAATGATTTGACAAACACGGGCCATGTAGGGCATGTTCCATCTACGAGATAGTAACCACGTTTGTATAAGCATTCCCGCACAATAAAGGGGTTTACCGCCCTTTTTGCCGGACACGCCACGTTCACCCTTATGGCATTAAATCTAATAGGGGATGCTAATCAATAAACTATCACTGTTTAATGACTAGACTATACTAAAGAGTCTTAGGACAATGTAAAAATATTATAGTTGCATCTTATTGACATAATATTTATTCACAATTGATTGATATTTAATAATTATGTAAGTTTATAGGATAACTCTGACATCTTAATAGGAGTTACCAAAAAAACGAACAACATTTCATATCTAAAAATCGATGATATCCCTTTTATTGTGTATGAAATTTATGGTTTCTGTAGCTGTAAATTCACTCACCTCAATTCAAGATTAGGGGCGGACCTACCTTAAGGGAAGGGTAGCCTCCGGCGGTAGTGTAAATTTTGAAAAAATTTGACGTTTTTTCAATTCCGTTACCCTTTTTTATAAAATGTTACCCCTACGAAGATTTTCTAAATCCGCCAATGTTCAAGATGAGAAGCAATTCTCCATTGTTAGCAAATGGTTATCCATTAAGCTTAGGAAATCTTAGTTTAAATAAACCCCTCTTGCAAGAAGGGACTAATAGGGTCAGCTACCCAACCAATCTTCATAATTTACCGTTGTATAGGTAGAGCTCGTTGTGATGGACCTATTACTGGATAATTCATAGGTACAGAATCTCTTTAAGTTTTATTTTTGTCGCGTTTGTTCTCTCTAGAGATATAGTGAATCCAAATTATTATGATGAGACAATATGTAAGCATTTTAATCACTTGGCGAAGTGGTTGATTTAAGTATTTAACTAGTATTTACGTTTAGCATATCAAAAGTAAGCACAAGTGCAAGTATTAAGTGTCTAGTATTACAATTTTACAATTTTAGTACTTCACGTTTAATCAATACATTCAAGCTATACTTATATTCGACATATGTCACACAAATACGACAATTAGCATTAAGTGTAAGATCTTTATTGAATATAAACACCATAGTAACCACTTATATCATGATTAATAAATATGACATATCACGCTGTTAAAGTTTGTTATCTTGTGTTTTAAGAATAATTTATAATAAAGATATATCATGAGCATACGTTCAGTATCTAGCAACCATTTTTTTTCTAGCTACTATTGTGTCATATTCTGTTATCATATATATAGAACATGGCCCCAATTTTAATATACAAACCTAGTTACATGAAGTATTTAAATGTTTTTATAATAATCAGTAAAAATGACCTTCGAATATTTAGAAAAAAAAATTCTGTTATCATAAACATAAAATAAGACAAATATAAACACTTACCAAATAAAGCATCTATTTTTTTTATTAAATATTAAATGGATTATTTAGTAATGATTTTTGAATATTCAAATAAATAATATAAAAAAGCATGTGGGTCATGGTCTGAACAAGTAAACGGACTTTACCGCAATTCTGTATGCACAACAATGCGGTACATCAAGGGTAACCTAATAACCATTTTTTTTTTCTTTTTTTTTTCATACACTAAGTACTTTTATATTTAAAAACGTTATTTTTGTAATAAGTTATTAAACTGACTTTGTTAAAATATATTTTTCAAAAATATAAAATCAAATGATATATGTTTAGCCATCTAGGTCACTTACATAACATATTTTTACATGATGCTCACATTTTTACATGATGCTTCTAGATAAGATGGAGTGAAAGAAAGACAGTGAAGTAAACGGTAACATAATAATTAAAACAATAGATTTAAATGGATTGGTTGCTTGCAATAATGAGTATCAAACTAAAAACGTAATGGAAAATATACTAAAAACAGAATTGATGACAAACCCGATAAAAGACACAATGGATAGCAGATTAAGACACAATGGACAACAGACTAAAAACATAATAAACAACGGACTAAAACACAATGTACAACAAACTAAAACACAATGAAAACAGACTAAAACACAATGGACAGTAGATTAAAACACAATGAACAATAGAACAGAAAACACAATAAACAATAACCTAAAACACAATGGATATCAGCCAAAACACAATGACCAAAACTATAACACAATGTATAGAAATCTCAAATATAATACCATTTCATTGTGTCATACATTGTGTTATAGAATCTAATAAAAACACAGTGGACATAACTCAAATTAATATTGTGTTATAGGTTTTGATAATAACACAATGTATAGAAAACTTAATAAATATGTAGTGACCAATACCCAGTTGAAAAAAACCATAACCGAAACCTTCAACACAATGCTAAGAAACCGAGTAAAATGATTTTTTTTTTTTACATAGTAATATTAGGGCTATAAACGAACCGAACGAACACGAACAATGTTTTGTTTGTGTGATTCATTAAGGAAGAAAATGTTCATTAATGGTTATCGAACAAGATTTCTTGTTCGTGTTCGTTCATTAAGGAATGAACATGTTCATAACGGTTATCGAACAAGATTTCTTGTTCGTGTCCGTTCATTAAGGAAATGAATATGTTCATTGACTATTCATGAAGACTTATCGAACGTAGACGAATGGCAAATTCGAACATAAACAAACGTTATATATTCATTTAAAAATACAATCTGCATTTTTCATTAAAAATATTACGAAGAATCCACCAAAAATAAATAAATATTTCGTAACTAACTAACTCATAGTTGACATAATTATCACAAATATATAACACAGAATTAAGAACTTTGCAAAGCTTTAGCACACATTGAAATTAAAACGATGAAACAGCATGTTGGCGGTAGTGTATAGTATAATTATGGTTTCAATTTTTTAAATATAGCCGATAAATAAAAATATAAACATAAAAGACCTTTAAATAAACATAAGTGAGCGAACATAAATGAAACACTACCGAATGCTTACGAACATAATCCCAATGAACGTAGCGACTGTTCATGTTCATTTGTTTAACTTATCGAACAAAATTTCTTGTTCGTGTTTGTAGATGAAAATATTATGAACACATCTGTAAAAAATTGTCGAGTCGGTAGTTTTGACTTATGCAAGTTTATTTAAGCGCTGGTGTAAATTTGTACGAAGATAAATATTTTTACGCCTCATGTAAATGTGGGTATGCGTCATTTAAAAAACAATTGCTGAAACAAGTGATATTTTATGACTTTTGAGAAAAAAAATTTCGAAAAACCTTTTGTATGGCCTAGTTCTCACGGTTCTCACAACTCAAGGTGGTTCTCATTTTAACCCATCCCTATATATATAGTGTGATGTTCAATGGGGAACCGGAGAACAATATATTAAAATTATCTTTAAAATTCAATTTAAACTGCCAAAAAATATTATTTTTGGAGCTTTAGCATATAAAGATGTGTATAAATTATTTTAATAAAAAATTATTTTTGTAATAATTTTTTTTACCTTTTTTACTATTTTTTAAGATTTGTTTTAGTTTTTAGATCTTTTAAAAGGCTTTAATGTATTTATATGCAAAAGCTTCGAATTTTATTTAAAAAAAACTGATTTTTAACATGTTAATTTAAATTTTTAACATATTAAATGTATGATTCCTCAGTTTTTTTAGTGTTCCCTAATGAACCCTCCCATATATGTATAGGGGAAGAATAAAAGAAAAACGCACTTAAGTTGAAAAAATTTAAGAAACCTTTGTAAAAATCCTATGTATCATTTTTTTTCTAAAAAATAGGGAATGTAACCTACATATTTTTAATATTGTTGTAAAAATAACAAAAAAGCGCCTTATTTTTTAATGTTAATAATTGCATGTTATATAATTTATATGTCCAAAAAATCTAACATACAGATTTTGAACATTTAAAAAAAACTAGTTGGCGCTTTTTATATTTTTTATAAAAACATTCAAATATATTTATGTTACATTCATTGTTTGTTTTAGAAAACAAATTAAATATTACATAGAGTTTTCTTGAGTTTTAACTCAAGGGGAGTTTTCTTCCTATACTTCACATATACATAGGGTTAGATTCATTTGTGAACAACCATCTTGGTAGTGAACTGTGTGAAATAATCCTAGCTATTAATTATCATTACACAAGTGTAAATCAATGGCTATGATTTGATGATGAAAATATAGTAGTGCATTTTACGATTTGATGATGTAAATCAATGGTCAGATTTGTTCACTCAGTTCACAGATACACTAGTGTGCACTGTAGAACCCCACCCTATATATATATGGATTCGATATAAAAGAAAACTCCTACGAGTTGTAACAACTTAGATAACTTCGACTACTCGTGCGAGTTTTGCCCCCATTTTTTGATACACTTATATTAAAAGTCATAAAGACGGCTGTAAAAATCCGAATTCGTGTTTTTCGGCTTGTTACAGTATTTACAGCAAGTGTAAATAAAAATGGGTTTTTTTCTTTGGAAAATTTGTTTTTTTTAAGATTTTTGGTGAAAAAAAGTTTTTTAGAAAAACCTTTCGTAAGGCCGAGTTCTCTAAGTTCTCATTCGTTCTCACGGTTCTCGAAATATTTAACGTTCTTAAGATTACCATCCCTATATATATATATTATATATATATATATATATGTTGATACACTTTTGTGTCTGTCGCTAGTTCTTAGTTACGTCAGTAATTGTACGGTCTTTGTTTGTTGTGTCTGTAAAGTTTGGTCATACACCAAATCAAGATATCCTCCTATCTTGATTTGGTACGACTTTAGTTAGTTCGTGCGAGTGAAAGGTGATACATATGAGCAAGGTATTTGCTCATATGAGCATGTAGTCGCTAGTTCTTAGTTACGTCAGTAATTGTACGGTCTTTGTGTGTTGTGTCTGTAAAGTTTGGTCATGTTGACCAAATCAAGATATCCTCCTATCTGATTTGGTACGACGTTTAGTTAGTTCGTGCGAGTGAAAGGTGATTCATACGAGCAAGGTGTTTGCTCGTATGAGTCATTACATGCTCGTACGAGTCATTGTATGCTCGTACGAGTGTCTATGTTAACAAGAACATTGCTTGGTCGTACGAATGAGTTACTCATTCGTATGAGCCGTAACCTGTTCGTACGAGCAACCATGTTTGAATGTTCTTCGTGTCTTTGTAGTGCTTCGTACACCTGTGACATTCTTCGTATTGTTGCTTGGTGTTAGCACTATATAAACAGACATGCACTTCTCAGTTGAGCGGCAAGACACGAGGTAAGCACAAAGAGAGCACACTGAGAGTGTATAGAGAGATTAGAAGTTTATCCAAGAGTCTATGTACTGAGTCTCTCTACAAATCAATATAGTGAAATTTGAAGATAAATCTTTGTCATATTGATTGTGCTCTTGCTTTGGTTTGCATACACACTTGGATTCCGCACTCGTGTGTATGTTACATAAATAAGGAAGCAGGTTTATCTTGATCCTCCAAGTGGACCTACAATATTATATATAGGGAAGGTTATATTTGAGAAGAAATTTAATGTGAGAAAAAAAATAAAAGGATCATATATGGTAACATTAAAATAGTTTATAATTCTCTCATAATTTTGTTATTTCTCATTAAAAAGTAAAAACATTTTATCTATACATTTCAAAATTTATCTACACATGTCTTATATTACCGGAATTTACCTTACACACAGTAAATTTACCCTACACATTTCAAAATTTATCATACACATACTAAAAATTTTATCCTTACACAAAGTCGAAAATTGTCCTATACCATAAATTATTTTATCTTGAAAGAGTATATGAAAAAATAGAGTTACAAGTTTAATTAAATTAGCTAATTAATGACAACTATAGATTTACTATATGCCCTTTTTCATAACATTAAATACACACATTAAATGAAGTAAATAGAGAATTTCTATTGGTTTAAAAGTTATTCTTTTTATTCTTATAATTTTTTTTCTCATTTGAACTCTCCACTATATATATATATATATATATATATATATTATATATATATGAGGAATGTTTATTTGAGAAGAAATTTAATGTGAGAAGAAAAATAAGAAATGCATAATGGTAAAACATTAAATATTTATAACTCCTCTCATTAATAAAGCAAAAACATTTTATCCTACATATTTCAAAATTTATCCTACATATGTCTTACATTTACCGAAATTTACCCTAACACATGTAAATTTACCTTACACATTTCAAAATTTATCCTACACATACTAAAATTTATCCTAAACATGTCGAAAATTGTCCTACACCATAAATTATTTTATCTTGATAGAGTATATGAAAAAAATGAGTTACAAGTTTAATTAATTAGCTAATTAATGACAATTATAGATTACCTATGTGCCATTTTTCATAAAATTAAATATACACATTAAATGAAGTAAATGGAGGATTTCTATTGGTTTAAAAGTTATTCTTTTTATTCATACAAAATTTTTCTTCTCATTTGAACTCTCCACTATATATATACATATATAATATATGTATATATTATATTATATATATCTATTAGGGGAGGTTATTCTTATTAAGAAGGTTATAAATATATTGCGAGAACCGTGAGAACGAATGAGAATCAATCAAAACCTATTTAATTAATACAAACCTCATTGTAATTGAGATACAACATCAAAAAAGAATTTACAAAATCAAATAATTCATTTATCTTCTCAAAATCACTCTTATTAGATTTTTACACTTGTGTAAATATAACAAATTTACACATGTGTAATAGCAAACTTACACATGTGTAAATTTTCTTTATTACGAATTCACTTAAATTTAAACGTGTACATTAAATTTCTAATATTGTATTCGAATAATAATGATAAGTGTAAATTTTTATTTTTATTTTTATGAATTGTTTTTGACCAAGTTCTCGTTGTTTTTTCATTCTTTCTCATGATTCTCACAATATTTAGCGTTCTCATTTAAACGTTCTTACACACACACACACATAAAATATACGATTAGGTTCAATGAGGAACCACTACCAGTTGCGAGAACCATGAGAACTCTCTCATTCAATAGAATTTTAACACATCACCTATAATCAATTTAATTTACAAAGGTATTTTAGTCTTTTATCTGAATGTCACATCCCATCTCTTTTATCTCTAGAATACATCATATCATCATTTATATGTCTAACATATTGTCTCTCTCCTCTCATATCTTTTATACTTTTTATATTTTAAATTGGGAAAAATATCTAAAGTTTTAAATTCAAACACCAAAGTATACGTAATTTAGAAAATGCAAAAATATCGAAAATGATATTTATTTCTTTTTGCCCATTTTTCCTAATTATGATATAATGTTCTTTATAAAATACAAGCTATATCTGTCTTATTTGTTATTAGAAATTACAAAATTATCGAAAATGATATCTCTTTCTTTTTCCTCTATTTTCCCTAATTCTGACATAATGTTCTTTATAAAATTCAAGTATATTTGTCTTATATGTTGAGAATTTCTATCTCATTCGTTAACGTTTAATGACTTTGCACAACAACTTAAAAAAAACATTCGACAACGTGTCTTATATTTAACGTTCTTAAGATAACCCTCCCCTATATATAATATATATAGCATTTAATTAGGACCAAGTTGTTGTAATGTAGGACCAAGTTCATCATCAGGCTACCAAATTTATAATACTCCGAGGTTTGTTGAACAGAGATCATGCTTTGAGTGTGGAAAGTATGGACACATTGTCAAAAACTGTCCATACCTCACAAAGGGAAAAGCAAAAATTGATGTGCCTCATGATAAACGTTACCATACAAAATTGTTTCGCCAAAACAGGACCCTCATCTTGTTAAACAACGAGAAATGAAAAGAGAAAAAACAACAAAAGGCTGTTGAAAAAGCTTTAAAACCGGAGGTTGTCCAAATACAATCAAATGATAAAATTGAGAAACAAAAACAGATTTGGAAATCAAAACCGGTAATTTTTCAGGGGGAGCACAATCCATTCCAAACAATCGGGAAAACAAAGTTCCAATTCTCGATGATGTCGGATAACCCAAGTCAATGAAGGCTTGGGTCCCCATCTCCAACTAATCTTTAATGAGTGTACAGGATATTCCAGGAGGAACTATTAATAATCATAGAATTGTTGATAGTGGAGCATCCATGCACAAGATCGGCGACATGCGGCTCCAAAACATCGTTATATCTAGGAGTTGTTGCCTTTGTTGGAGAGTAAGAGAGGATAATGTCCGATGAGTGAAGAAAAGTTTGGTGAATGAAGTTGATAACTTCGACAAGATAAAAAATGACCAACAATTTGTTTGTTTAAGGCTTGGATCGGATCTCAGGATATATTCAATGGAAAATGTACAAGCCTGCAGCATGTCAGAAGATTAGCAAAGATTCATGTCTTATATCTTCTACAAGAAAGTCAAATCCTACAAGATGATCGTGCAGTATACATTTCGCCACGGGTGTGATTGAAGAAAATGTGTTTGGTTGAAAAACCAACGGGTGTGCGGATGCCTTAGAATGATTTGAACAACCGCACACTACTTCTGAAGGAGAAAGACGAAGACCTTTGCTGGTACAAAAACATGTGGACAACATCATGTACGGACCGTCCAAAGATGATGTGTACAAGCTTCTCCACATGCACTCTTGCTTCTTACCAGTCGAACCCGGAGGTTTATAATCTTGTTGTTGTGAAGAGATTTCTCAGTTATATGAAGTAGCTGCAAAATCGACCTTGAAATCCACACCAGGTGGATATCCGATTAGGAGAGCACACAGATTCCTGGCAATGCACGGAGAAATTGCAAGATTACGGTTCAAATTTTCTAATCTCTTCTATCTGTGTCTGATATTTAAGCTGCTTTACAGATTATAAAATCTTGAACAACACTCTAGATCAAACACATTGATCTCGAATATCACCTCACACATGATTGTTTCAATATGAAACTCATCAATGTTGTTTTGATCCACACCAATTACCAACGTGCCAACTCATTTTTCAAATTTTGATAAATCATTTTTATTAAACTAATTTTGGTGAATGGCAACGAGGTAAAATATGAGTTAATCCACATCGGAAAATTGTTTTTGTAAATATTTTTCTTAAAGACAATCCAAAAAAGATGTATTTAAAGGATTAAATTAGGGGGAGTAAATTCCAATCCGAAAAATACAAAAATCATTGCAAAATGTCAAAAAGGACAAAAACATGAGAAAAACAAAAATGAGTTTCCTGGCAAGAAAAGAGAAAATGATAGTAAATTAAAGTGGTTTATCAAACATCTTTGAACCTAAAATGAAAGATGATAAGTAGCTCTATATTCAATATATTGGTAGGCTCACAATCATTTCAAAGTGTGCACATGGCGATATAAACATAATCGACTGAAGACCAGGTGGGAACCATTCATTGGCATACGGTCTTGGTACCGAAATTTCAATTGATAGTATGCCGAGGTTCTGAGATATGCGGTCTTTATGCTTGTTTATCATCTGGGCATCATGGTTGAATCTTTTACCGAAAAATAACGGGGACGCAAGTCTAGAACTTCCATGATACCATACATACGTGTAAATATGGCATACGACCATCAATAAGTGATAAATATATCACATCCACCCAAAAAATAAGTTATATTATATCACAACTTTATGCGGGAGCTAAGTTCGTCTCTTTGTCGGTACGATGATACTAACCTATTCACGGACTTACTCCTGTGCCCTGCATACATTTGAAAATCAAAGTTCCTCATGAATAAGTGATTTAATCACATAGGGCTTGCTTTCAATTAAAATAAGTGAGTATCTCACATCATATACATCAAAATAGATGATAAACAGTGTGAACGAGGATCGAGCTCTGAAATGAGCAATCGACCTGATCTCGCTCAACTAGCAGAGGCGGAATTCATTGCTAGAGAGGTAGATATAACAAACAAGATAGTACTTACTGTTTAATGCTTCTGATGTATTAAACACGTTCAAGTTACAGACACATGTAAACAAACTGACAGAGCTTCGCTGTATGAAATGATCAAATCCATTCTCCGCTCTAACACAACACTTCCCTATTTATAGGTCAACATGACTCGTACTGAAGTGCGTGCACAAACAAGCAACCATGTTTCGTACGAAATAGTATTTCGAACGAGTGACTCACTCATATGAAACATACACCTGTTTCGTTCGAATCACAATGTACAATATATAAAATTTACATTTTCTCATTTAAACATTAACGTGTAAACTTTATAAACATTACAGATAAATCCTAGACTTAGGCAATAGACATTATGCACCAACAAACAATATACTCACCGGTAAGAATTTATCTCGTGCATATCTTGATACAGGAATGTGTCGTGAGTGGATGAACACCGGTCGGTAAGTATAAATGATCATAATTCGTATCCCCTAACCATGAGTACATCTGATAAGTTGAGCTTATGTGGACAACAATACTGATAATCGTTATAGAATACTTATCTAAATGCTAACTAATTGAAAACAAGTGTGTTTTGGCATGACCGTATACTAATATGATTCTCTTACCCTCGAAATTCGCAAAAAGAATGTATATAAATATTTATTTATTGCTTTCCGTCCTTACATCTAAAAATTGAAAATTGTCAAAAAGATTTTAGGTGAGTTTTAATATAAATTTTAAAAAAGTAAAAAGATTTTGCTTCTAATTTATTTTTGATTGACCGATGTTGGAACTCGGGTCTATCCTATCTAAAATCATGATTGTAAGCCGGAAAACAATTGCATCTTCATAACTGGTCGAAGTTGACAAACTTTAAAGGTTAATGGATTAAAATTGAGCAATCTTAAAAATTCTTAATGTATTGTCAGTTGGTAGTTGAATGTGAGTTGGTCTCATGTGTGTCATTTGCTAATTTTGCTTAAAATCAATCCTTCGTGAAATTTTCAAATGAAAATTATCTAAGGTTGATCAAATCCCTAGCAGTTGTTCTCATTACGCGTTTAGCTTTATTGTGTGTGCAAATGTAATATTCAAGCAAGCAAAAGGCAAAAAGGATGAGTTTGAAGAAAACAAGTTACGGGAGTAAAGACACAACATAAATGCAAGCCGTGAATCAAGAAGACCAACTCATAGCTGACCACTTATCAACACCACAAGATATATCAAGGGGGAGTTTGCTAATGCATCTCCTGACTTTGACGCATGAAGACATCTGAAGAATCCGACAGTATGAAGAACGAACCATCATGAGCAACATCCAAAGGGGAGTTTGTTGAAGCATATTTTGTGTGGATGCGACTCAGTTCGGTTCGGTTCGACTCAATTCGGTTTTCACACAAGAAGCTCATAGTCCGAAGCAGACCATTAGAAATGAAGACCGAAGACCAAGCAATATCCAAGGAGGAGTTTGTTGATACACGTTTGTGTCTGCCGCTTGTTCTTAGTTACGTCAGTAATTGTACGGTCTTTGTTTGTTGTGTCTGTAAAGTTTGGTCATGTTGACCAAATCAAGATATCCTCCTATCTTGATTTGGTACGACGTTTAGTTAGTTCGTGCGAGTGAAAGGTGATTCATACGAGCAACGTGTTTACTCGTATGAGTCATTACATGCTCGTACGAATCATTGTGTACTTGTACGAGTGTCTATGTTAACAAGAACATTGCTTGGTCGTACGAATGAGTTACTCATTCGTACGAGCCATAACCTGTTCATACGAGCAACCATGTCTGAATGTTCTTTGTGTCTTTGTAGTGCTTCGTACACCTGTGACATCGTATTGTTGCTTGGTGTTAGCACTATATAAACAGACATGCACTTCTCAGTTGAGCGGCAAGACACGAGGTAAGCACAAAGAGAGAACATTGAGAGTGTATAGAGAGATTAGCAGTTTATCCAAGAGTCTATGTACTGAGTCTCTCTACAAATCAATATAGTGAACATTTGAAGATATATTATTGTCATATTGATCGTGCTCTGGCTTTGGTTTGCGTACACACTTGGATTCCGCACTCATGTGTGTGTTCATAAACAAGGAAGCAAGTTTATCTTGATCCTCCAAGTGGACCTACAATATATGTGTGTGTATATATATAGGGGAAGGTTATCTTAAGAATGTTAAATATTTGCGAGAACCGTGAGAACGAATGAGAATCAATCAAAACCTATTTTTTTGAATACAAACCTCATTGTAACTAAGATACAACATCAAAAAAATTTACAAAATCAAATAATTCATTTCTCTTCTCAAAATCACTCTTATTAGATTTTTTTACACTTGTGTAAATATAACAAATTTACACATGTGTTAATAGCAAACTTACACATGTGTAAATTTTCTTTATTACGAATTCACGTAAATTTAAACGTGTACATTAAATTTCTAATATTGTATTCGAATAATAATGATAAGTGTAAATTTTTATTTTTATTTTTATGAATTGTTTTTGACCAAGTTCTCGTTGTTTTTTCATTCGTTCTCATGATTCTCACAATATTTAGCGTTCTCACTTAAACGTTCTCTCTCTCTCTCTCTCTCTCTCTCTCTTGCACACACACACACATATATATATGATTCGGTTCAATGAGGAACCACTAACTGTCACACCCTCAAATTCCACATGCGGAGTTTTACCGCGAGGAGTGTGACTGACCAGGATCTAGCCACTAATCATGTTGAACCAACCATTTAAAATAATAAAAGTATCACTATCAACATGATTAGCGATAAGGTCTAAATTTGTTCAAAGACAGTTTGTGTTACAGCGGAAATCAAAATTAAACCTAACAGGAAACTAAACCACAAGTTAATAAATGTTCAAAACAATAAGTTTAAACGAACCACCCACTCAAGCCGATTGCAATGCCCGTCTACAGCTGTACCTATTTACCTGCAAAGCATGCAACTACGTGACAACAATAAAGTTGGCGAATTCACAAAATTTGAGTTTAGTAAAAGTAAAGTTCACAATGTTTTAATTTAAGTATGACTCAGGTAGCTAACCCTCATCATATGACTAAACTGTGTACCGAATGCTGACGTTTCGTTTGTGCCCTCAATAATGTCTATCAACATTAAAGCAAGAGTGAAGGTTAGAAGTTCACGGCCGGCCTCCAGCACGGTGTGAGGTTTGTCAAACCTAATAGCGCTATCAACTAATACTCCGCGTATGCCCACCCGGCAATCTAATCAGTAAAATGTAGGGACTTTCATGATAGAGTTTTCTTTTAGTCTAAGTGTACTATCCACCTCTAGTGGATAGCATGTTTCAGTGGTCCACTGACGCGCGCGTAGCCCACACTAGGGATACCGTAAAAAGTGTTGTCCCAAATCAGGGACACATGCTTTTAGAAAAGAGTTGTGAACTCACCTTAGTTTGCTCGGTAGTAAACTTGAAAGGTAATCAGGAAAGTCAATCTCCTCCTGATATGTTTACCGTTTCAATTAGTTTAATTTATGAATCCTACACGTAGTCTAACACATAGTCACAGAATCACGTTGTCATACAATTACTCATTTTGGTAAGTTTGGGTATATGATCACCTAATTCTATATAATGCATTCATAGACACCCTTTAATGTTTCTAATAACATATAACACTTTGGTGCAACATATAAGCATATTTATAACGTTCACAACTACTTTCAGCTCATTGTAGTTTCATGTCAGTTTCTAGGCAGTTTTCCAGAATTTATTTAAAATAGTAAACGAACTTATAAAATTATGATATTTTAACACAACGTGTCATTTGGCCCTCAAATACTCGTATATTTTTCTCATAACCTGAATCTTTACAGAAAAATCAATAAAAATCATTCTCTACACCTAGGTCTGATCTACAACTTTCTGATGACATTTTACGCCAAAAATCATTTTAATCCTCGTTTATACTTTTTACGAAATTCTAGTTGAAGATTTTCATGACCTCCTGGAGCTTCCTACAGTAAAAATTTGAGATCATAAGTCAATTCGTACATTGAGTTATGACATTCGAATGGGCTGCAAATTCTGCCAGAAAATACAGCCTGAACCTTCAATACGGAAAAATTCATAAAAAATTCATTTTTCGTTGAAAAAATGCCATTCCAGTGGGGTTTGAAAGGTTTTTCCGGAAAGTTCATCTTAGACTCAAGAAACACACATTTTTGTTCAGTTTTGCCCACGTTTCAGCCAATACAAGTCGGCTGTAAATTCTGATCAGGTTCTGTTTGTATTCAGCTTTCAATTTTAACATGTTTATGACACTATAAACCCTATATTTAGCAATCAAAACCCCAACAACCCCACACAAACGAATCTAGCATCAAGTTTCATCATCAACATCAAACATAATCAAAACCCTAGCATGCATACATGATCATAGAGTTACTAACTAACAAGTATCATCATCAACACATTAAAATACATGATTCTGGCAAACCCTAACACATAAAATCCATGTTATCATACATCAAGAATCAGTGTTAGAGGGATTACCTAGATTGATAGAGATGAAGATTAAGAACCTGAAAGAATGATTTTCCTTACTTCTTCTTGAGTTTTCTAGAGAGTAGTTAGAGAGGGACAGAGGTTGATGTCTGGGGAATGGGGGTGATCTAGGGTTGGGTTTTGTTTTATTATATATTTTTTTAAAACAAAACTTTAGCAAATACACAAAAGGTCCTCCAAGTTTTCCAATTCTCAAACTTGGACAAGAAGTTATCAGCATAACGTTATAAAATGACACACAGGTCCTTTGTTTTGCAAAGTTAATCAAATTAACTCCATATGTTTGTTCGTGTGCTACTAACTTGTGCGATTATAAATTGTAATTAACATATATGGATTAACAACGTTAACCTGGAAGTACGGGATGTCACACTACCAGTTGCGAGAACCATGAGAACTCCTCCCATTCAATAGAATTTTAACACATCACCTATAATCAATTTAATTTAAAAAGGTATTTTAGTCTTTTATCTGAATGTCACATCCCATCTCTTTTATCTTTAGAATACATTATATCATCATTTATATGTCTAACATATTGTCTCTCTCCTCTCATATCTTTTATACTTTTTATATTTTAAATTGGGAAAAATATCTAAAGTTTTAAATTCAAACACCAAAAGTATTACGTAATTTAGAAAATGCAAAATATCGAAAATGATATTTATTTCTTTTTGTCCATTTTCCCTAATTATGACATAATGTTCCTTATAAAATATAAGCTATATCTGTCCTATTTGTTATTAGAAAATACAAAATTATCGAAAATGATATCTATTTCTTTTCTTCTATTTTCCCTAATTCTGACATAATGTTCTTTATAAAATTCAAGCTATATTTGTCTTATATGTTGAGAATTTCTATCTCATTCGTTAACGTTTAATGACTTTGCACAACAACTTTAAAAAAAACATTCGACAATGTGCGTAAAAAAAGTTTTGACAAAGTGCGTAAAAAAGTTTAACAGCATGGGTAAAAAAAGTTTTGACAACGTGCGTAAATATTGACATGAATTTATGAGAACACCATTACGTAAAAAATATTTTGACAACGTGCTTAAAAAGATTTTTTACGCCCCTGATCGCCGACCCGAGCTCCTCTAAACGTCACGCGTTAATATAATTTTCAAACGTATGTACAAAGTAAAAGCGTAAAATAGTTTTTACATACATTTGAAAAATATTTTTACCTAGATTGTCGAATGTAAAATATTTTTTTGCGCACGGTGTCGAATGAAAAAAAATGTTTTTTATGCCCCTGATCGTCGGTCCGAGCTACTCTAAACGTCACGCGTAAATTTGTTTTTCAAACATATGTAAAAACAACACGAGTAAATGTTTAGTTTTTACATAAGTTTGAAAAATTGTTTCTCGTACGTTGTCGAATGTAAAAACAAATTTCACGCATGGTGTCGAATGTAAAAAAATACGCGCATGGTATCAAATGTAAAAAATGTTTTTTATTACACACGATAAAAAAAATGTTTTTAACACCCATGATCGTCGGCCCGAGATCCTTTAAACGTTTGTGGAATGTAAATGCTGTATTTTTTTCTTTGATTTTCGTAGGTGTTAGGGCTTTTACGTTCAAAGGACGAGGATAACGAAAAAACATTGAAGATCAAGATCAAAGATTGAAGATGTTTTCTTTTTATACATGTATTGTAATTTTTTTTGTATAAAAATCATGTGTTATATTAATTGTTATTTTAATAGATAAATGTAAAAAAAATGTTGATATTAAGAGTGATGTAGTCTATGATTTTAACTATCAATTTGACAAGTTGACATGAGTAGTACACAAGTCAAATTCTCTAAAATACCATTCTTGTACTATTTATTTTTTTTAATCAATAAATTTTCTACAAGATAAATTAAACTTAAACAATTCAATCTCAAGCACTCATACATGAGAGATTTAGGATTGATAATAGTTACTACGGTTCTCACATCTAGAGGTGGTTCCTATTTTACCCCATACATACATACATACGTACATACATACATACATACATAGGGTTAGGTTCATTAGTAAACAACTTCTTGATTACAAACACTAGTGAATAAATCTTAGCCCTTGATTATTAATACACAAGTGTAAACCAATGGCTAGGATTTGATGATGAAAATACATTAGTGTATTTTACGTTTTAATGATTTAAATCAATGGTCAGAATTTGTTCACTCAGTTCACAAATGCACTAGTTTTCACTCTAGAACCCCACCCTGTATATATATATATATATATACACACACACATAGGGGAAGTTCATTGAGAAGAAATTTAATGTGAGAAGAAAAAGAAGAAACGACATAATGGTAAAACATTAAATAGTTTATAACTACTCTCATTAATTATGTTATCTCTCATTAATAAGGTAAAAACATTTTATCCTACACATTTCAAAATTTATCCTACATGTGTCTTACACTTACCGGAATTTACCCTACACATGTAAATTTACCATACGCATTTCAAAATTTATCATACACATACTAAAATTTATCCTATACATGTCGAAAATTGTCCTTCACCATAAACTATTTTATCTTGAAAGAGTATATTAAAATAATGAGTTACAAGTTTAACTAATTAGCTAATTAATGACAATTATAGATTTACCTATATGCCCCTTTTTTCATAACATTAAATACACACATTAAATGAAGTAAATAGAGAATTTCTATTGATTTAAAAATTATTCTTAAAAAAATTTTCTTCTCATTTGAACTCTCCACTATATATATATATATATATATATATATAATAAAGCAAAGTTCATTAATCCTAGATGACATAATTCTAGACATCCACTATATACCAATTCTAGGTCTAGTTTTGTTAGATTTTTTTTTATTTTTTTCATAGTAAATTCAACTACAAAAAGAAAAAACCTAAAAGTCAAAATTGCTGGGAACCCACCCTTTGTAACATCTCTTTCTTCTATTCAATATACACAAAAGCCAAAAGCCTAGTAAAAAATCATACACTCACCCATGCCCGTCTTTCCCTTTTCTCTTCCCTTCTACTTTCCCTTTACTCCCTCTCTTTTCAGATCCATGTTCTCCTACTTTTGAATTTTGAAAGAGATGTTTTGAATTTCAAATCTCTACTCTCTTTCTCAATTCCCTGTTCCTTCATCTTTCACGCCTCTCTCCTCTCACTCTCCTTTTTTTACTCTCTTCTATTGAACACCAATTTAAAGACATTTTCAAAATTAGGAGAAATTTTTAAGTATATTGTGCCCTAATTTCATTGCAAAGTCAAAATACATTTAAACACTTCGACAGACGTTCTCTCTCCCACTCTCAATTTCGATTTCAAAGTTCTTTATGTTTTCCCTCACAAATTCCACAGCGGCTGCAATGGTGTTTTGGGCGGTATCTTGGTGGTTGAAGATTGACGACCATGGAAAGAAGCCTGTTGGAATTGAACCCTACAAAAAAAAGATGATAGAAAGCCAACATATACTACAAACCTCTGATCCTTAATAATAATAAAACATTTGCTGGAGTCAAGCTCTGTTGAAGACTAAAATCTAAGGTCTGCCAAGGCAAAGCTCTGTTGAAGACTAAAAGCTAAAGGTTTGCTAAGGCAAAGCTCTGCTGAAGTCCAATAGAGGATGTCTCATCAGTGTTTTCTATCAGTCTTTGTAATGTTTAGTTATAGCATTGTTTAGCTTAGCAGATGTTGTTAGTTTGTTATTATTGTTAGATGTCGCTTTCTTGCTGACATCATCATAAGATGCTCAATGATTAGAATTGTAGTATAAATAGAACAATGCATGGACTGTTCTATTAGAACACTTTTCATCACTTGTCAATCTAACATTCTTCTTTACATTCTGTACAAACAAAATGAGTGATCTTAGGCTGAGGGGGAGATTGTGATTTACATGCAAGTGATTACAATCACAAAAGTATAATAATGAAAACAATCTCTCAATTGTTATGAATCAAGATTCATCATTCTGCTGCATTTACATCCGATTTATCTACTTCCATTCCTTCATCTTTAGAACTTTCATAACAATTCAAACTCAGATCCTAGCAATTGGTATGAAAGATTGGTCAATCGAATTTGATTTAACAATCAATTTGATTTGAATAGATCAGCTCTCGTTGCTAATTCGGTTTGTTCATTTGTATTGAAAACAGAGTTTAATTACATTTTCAAAGTTTTTAAACAAACATCTATTTGTAAACAATCAGAATGTCACACAACCCACAAGATCCTCACAACACCGGCAACATGTTTTAACCACTGATCCTTGTCAAGTTTAGGTATAATATCTGGCAAAGACAGATGGGTCATGTCCTTGCTCAGCAAAACACCGGTTGCTGGAGTCGGTTATCTTTGGACCTCATGTTCCAATGATACCGAGTACAGAGGACCCTAAAGTCCAAGTACCAAAGAATCCTGAAAATTACTCCCAGCAAGATTTCCAAAAAATCGAGCTAGATGCAAAGGCGTATGGCATCGTGGCCTCTGCATTGCCAAACGATATCTATGCTGGCCTATTGCATTGCAACAGTGCAAAGGAGTTATGGGATGTTTTGAAAGAGCAATTCGGTGGGATTGAGGAAGTGATAGAAAATAACAGAGAAGTTTTAAACCAACAATACGAAACGTTTTGTCATGTTAAAGGAGAGTCATTAACCCAACAGTTTGAAATGTTTAGCTGTCACATTAGTGAGATTATATTGGTTAATGTTGAGTTTGCAAATTCGACTTTAAATAGTAGTTTTCTTAGATCATTACCATTGCTCCGGCAGAGGTTAATCAACAGAGTTTCTTAACTCAGGGTTTTGTTGATTGGAGTAGCTTGCCTGAGGATTGGAATGATGAAACTTTGCTCTAGTTTCCAACACTGAAAAGAAACAAAATTATTTTTTATGGCCCTAGATACAATAGTTGTGTCACACCCCATATTTTCAACCAAACACCGGTGGGCGCGGGTGGGGAATATCGTGACGTAAGTTGATATCATCATAGTCAATTAAACACAGCACAACGGAAGTCTTGGATTTAAATTACTATTACAAACCAAATGTTCAAAATACAAAATAATATACAGGCTCGTAATAGAAGATCCACAAGCAGATCATATATTGTACAAAGAAAGGATGTAAAACAGACTTTGGGCAGACCTAGGATTTGCAAGATCCTCTTATCACTACTGAGCACTTCCAGCCTATTTTCGTATTGTACCTGCAAGCTTAGTCTTTTGAAAATATGTCAGCTTTTGCTGGTAAATACACCCAATTGGCTCATTTTGAAAAAATTTAAATAAAATATTTTAAGTGCGTATCAGCACAAAATCTTTTATAACTTGGGAAAGTTGACCTTGCAACCTTGTTAACAGATTCACATGTTTGTCCATATATACAAGGCCCAGTACAAAAGCCGAGACATGATTAACGTACACACCACTTATGAACCCACGAAGGAGTTATCCCCAACAAGTGTCGGTAGTTGCATTTGAGCGTCTGTCAGGTGTATGCCTACACCCCGCGCTAAGGTCGTGGCCATTATCTAATGTAATAAGCCGAGGATATCCAGGACACGGTAGTTAACCCCCGATGTTTAAGTTATCAAACAAAACTGATTAAAACATAATATGCGGATTTACTAGCCACAATCCGGCAGTGATTGATCCCATTTCCGACCAAGCGATACTAATTACCGTATCCCAATCCCGTATAGGTAAAATAAGTCGAGAGTATTTACTTGAGCTATTCTTCGTTTAACGCAAAATTTATTAACTCGGTCGTACACAAAATTACTAAGTGCAGATAGCATTTACCGGCAAGTCTCTAGTCTGGATTATGGCATAAGCTAACCAATTAAATGCTAACGGTCTTATTTAAGTCATAGACTTAGACCGACTAGCGTACATGATCAATACGTATAACGCTAGATTAAACGATGATTGGATAGAATGTATTTAATGCCAACAAGTACCTTGACTTTTGTAATATGGATAAACTATAAACATTCTAGATTTTGAGACTTAAATGACAAGGTTAGACCCGTTTCCGTTAATTTTCGTAAACTAGTTACATATACTTAACCGTACGCATATCAGTGACATCGGGTAACCGGATAAGTCATGGACAAGTTCTATATGCCATTATATTTTAAATAAGTTGTAATATCAGTAGGATATTAACTTATATGCCCGTTATGGTTTTAAAGTGAAACTATGCCTTATAAGGGCTTTTTGGTAATTTCATACCTTATAAAAGGAACTTGAATATAATTTAATGTTATAACTATAAGTATTCTAGAAAAATAACTTATTTATGATATATTATCAGTAGGATATTAATTATATGTGTAATTTATCTTTTATGACCAAACTTATGCACCGAAGGGGCATTTTGGTCATTTTACACATAGTTTATAAACTATTTGGGATTCTGAGTTTGTATCATATACCTACTGTAAAATATTTAAAATAAGTTTTAGAATCAGTAGGTAACAAGTCTTGGTTGGTAAATATGGTTTAAAACCATGTTATGCGCCAAAATGGCGTTTATGTCGTAAAATGACGATTTACGCGATGTTAATGAAAACTGATGTTATGATCAGATTATCAAGTATTAGATATGTTATTTAATATAACATATCAGTAGGTAAAAGATTTACTTTGAAAAGATGTGATGAAAACCATTTTATAAGCCACAAGGGCCTTATCGTCACTTATCGACATAATACAAGGACTTGTTTATAAACTCAGTTTATAATATGTTTTTGACATCCCAAATAATCCTACTTATAATATTACATCAGTAGGAAACTCATTTTCAAGTTCATTTTCATTTAACCTCTTTTTATGCAAAAAGGGCATTTTAGTCAAAATGGCAATATTACGGAACTTGTGCATAAACTCAGATTCTGATTATGATCATGTAATATAACTTCAGAGGGTTATGCTACATTATATTATGATCATATGCAACTTTAGATCAGTAGCTAACTAATATAAATCGGGTCAGAATCTAAATCAGGTTATGCTTGACTTTGGCTATAAAAGCCTATAAACGAAAATGCAAGAGGAAGGAACACTTACAAGAGGTTCCTAGAATGCAATAGAACTAAGTTGGATGCTCATTTCAGATAGAGTTGTGAATGAGAAAGGTGCAAGTTCAAATGATGCACCTTGGCAGCTATTTATAGTTGGAGAGCTTGAAGGAGGTGATGCCAGGTGTTAAGGGGTGTAAGAGGAAGCTTACAAGTGTCCTAAAACGTGGCATAGTAGTTTGGAAAGCCATGGTTTCGAATCAAATGGTTTTTGGCAATTTGTTTGGAGGCCAAGCAAATTTTCTGCAGACACAGGCCTCTCGCGCCTTGCAAGAGGCAAAGGCCTTGCCTCTCGCGCCCCGCGGGCGCCCCATGGCCAGTTTCAAAGTTTGACACTTTTAGCCCATTAACTTATAAAACCTCCTAAAACACCTTTTTAGCACATTTAGCCCTCCGTAACCAATACTTGGCATACTCAGGAGTATGCTTGGACATTCTCGAGCTCTCGGTTCGTTAAAAGGTCACTCAGAGGTATAAATTAACATGTTGACACTTTTAACCCCTCCATTATCCAACTTTTACATAATTATGGATTTGATCTCTCTCGTCCAACAAATGGGACATATGAGAGTTAGGACTTTGTAAAGGATCACTCAGAGGCTCATTATAAGCATGTTGACTCCAATTTCACTCAGAGGCTGGGCATGTTGACACAACGGTCACTCAGAGGCCAAGTTTTAGCATGTTGACACTAATGGTCACTCAGAGGCTATGTTTTAAGCATGCTGACACTAATGGTCACTCAGAGGCTTGGTTTATGCATGTTAACATCAGAAGATCACTCAGAGACTTAGTTTGAGCATGTTGACGCTTTTAGTCCCTGTTAGTCTTTAATAGACTTAAAATAAAAATATGACACATGTTGCTATATTATTGGACACGGTTTTGCAAGGTGTTATAAGTTGAGGTTCATGAATCTGGGGAAGTGGAGTCTAAATCTTTTGTGTCTGATGTTCATGATGAAACAATTGTTACAAAAGAAAGTGTTGATGAAGATTTGAAACTTCTGTCTGACCCATGGGATGCCAGTGTATGTGAAGGTGAATGTGACTGTGCTATGATGGCTGCTACTAAGGTATCTCCCAGGTCTTAAAAGATCTATGTTTAGATAAATGCATCATAGCCTTTGCGAACATAAAATAGGTAAATGAAAACCTTAGGAATAATATTTTGGACGATGAATTGCAATTTGAAAAGCTTTTAAAAGATTTAAGAACAAAATTGCTTGAAAAAGAATCTAAAATCAGTAGCTTAAAACATGAAGCTAGCGTAACTAAGGACTAACTCCAAACTATGATATAAAAATATCAAGTTTGCAAAAAGGAATTGGAATCCACCCAAATTACTTGTGCAAAATGGGTGGAATCCTGTAAAAGTTATGAGATTATTGTAGAAAACTAGGTCAAGAGTAACATAAAAATGGCTTAGGATTCAAAGAAAATGACCAAATTTTTGAAAATGTTACTGGAAATGATTCTGGTGTGGTTGAAGTTGTTCCAACAAATCTATTTGGTCAAGAAATCAAGGTCACTGATAAAAATGGAAACAAAATTGTTTTAGAAAGACATGAGGGATACTCAACTTTTGAGGAAATTGAGAAATATCAATTTAAACCCACATGGTCTGATGAATATGACATCCTTGAGAATTTCAAACCAATGGACTTTTCAACCACTGATGGTGTCAAAGCACCAAAAGCAAGAATCATTCCCATAACGGATTTAATAGCAGATGTTCAACATCTGTTGATAAAAATCTGAAAAAGGGAAGAAGAAAGAAAAGATCAAAAACGTGTTTTGTGATTTCTGTGAAAAGAAGAACCATGTCACCAAAAACTGTTTTCTTCTAAAGGCTTATGACATCAACAAAACAAGTGAGATCATTGATTTTCCTAAGTGTAAAATTTGTGATAAAACAAATCATAAAACACAAGAGTGTGTTTATCTCAGAAACTTTGATGTGAAAAAGAATAAGTTTAGATCCAAAACACTGGAGAGTTCAAAGACTAATACTGCAAAAGGAAAGCCTAAACAGACCTTTGTGCCTGTTCAAACATCTGTTACCAAATCTCTACACAAAACCTCTGCTCCCAGAGAGGTGCAGGTAACAGATGCACCACCTACAAATCAGTATCCAAGAGGACATGGCCAACTTGTTTATCAAGAGGTACCTCTTAGTTATGAGGGTTACAAAAGGCTCTCAAAACCAAGAATAAATATGCATCCTCATGGTTACTATCATCTGATAGGAGATGGGTCTCAACAGATGTTACAAAGATTTGCTCAAACCACTACCCATTCTTCTGAATTTGAGACTAACATGTCTGTGACCCCTTCCAAAGGCATTTTGGCTTTGGAAACCCACCTAAACTAATTTGTACTACTATAAAGGAAGCTTCTACTTGCCTTAATAGTTTATGGTATGTAGATAGTGGAGGCTCCAGGCACATGACAGGATGTAGAGCCCTTCTCAAAGACTTCATGGTTCATGGAGGGGGTGATATATCTTTTGGTAATAATTCAAAGGGGAAGGTGCTTGGGTTAGGGATTGTTCAGGCTGGGAAACTCAAATTTGAAAATGTCAATCTTATTGACAATCTAAAATTTAATCTTCTTAGTGTTTCACAAATGAGTGATAAGGGCTATGGGTCATTCTTCACTAAGAAAACTTGTCAGATTGTTGGGCTAGAAGTGGTTAAAAAAGATTGATCAAATAATAGCTGAGAACAAAGCAGAACTTGTTACTCATTGGAGTGGCAATGTGTATGTGGTTGATATGTTGAAGGATAATTCAATGACTGATGCCTGTCTGTTCTTAGTTGCCTCTAACAAAGAGATAGAACTATGGCACATGAGACTTGGTCACACAAATCTTGAACTATCACCACACTCTCTAAACAAGGCCTTGTAAGAGCTTGCCATAAAATTCTTTCACAAGAGAAAAACATTGTGTTTCCTGTTTAAAAGGAAAACAATATAAAAGTTCTTACAAACCCATTGGTGAGTCGAAAACTAGTCAATGCTTATAAATGCCGCACATGGACTTGTTTGGCCCTGTAGGAATCATGAGTCTAAGTAAAAAGAAATATTGTCTTGTCATAGTTGATGATTTTTCAAGGTTTACATGAACTTATTTCATGCACTCCAAGGATGAGACTGTAGGCATTTTGCAAGACTTTGTTAAAAGAGTCGAAAAACAATTTGACCTGCCTGTAAAAGTCTTTAGGAGTGATAATTAGACAGAGTTTAAAAGTAAGGAGTTGGATGAGTTTTGTGTGTCAAAATGGATTGTAAGGCAGTACAGTATCCCGAGGATGCCAAAATAAAATGGGGTGGTTGAAAGGAAAAATAGAACTTTAATTGAAGTTGCTAGAACCATGCTTGCAGATTCTGGTTTACCCTTGTCCTTTTGGGCAGAAGCTGTAAACACTGCTTGCTATGTTCAGAACAGAGTTTTGATCAACCCCAGGCATCAATCCATTGCTTACGAAACTCTGTTCAAGATCAAACCACTGATCTCATACTTTAAAATCTTTGGCTGCCCATGCTTCATTTTAAATCTAAAAGATTCAATTTCAAAATTTGTAGCCAAAGTAGATTTTGGTTATTTACTAGGATACTCAACCACTGCTAAAGCCTACAGAGTCTTTAATTCAAGGACTAGGTTTGTGGAAGAGACCTTGAATGTAAAGTTCAATGAACTTTATTCATTAAAAATCCCAACAAATCTTGTTGAACCTTTTGATTTAAACAAATTTACTTTTGAAGTTGTGTCTGTCAAGCCTGACCCTGCAGGTACACCACAACTTCCACAACAAGACTATGTATTTGACATTGTGAATCCACAATACAAAGCCACATCCACCACCAGAGTAGTAGATGTTACTAACAACTGTGAAAACTCTGCCATTGCTGCATCAACTACTGTTGATCAATCCTCTGCCAGCTCAAAGTATAACCTATGTTGATAAAAGTCCAACCACTGTGGATAACAATTCGCATCTATCCCACCTATGCCTCCACTTCCATTCCAAACAGATGTTGGCTCTTCAAAATTGCCAACAGATGTTAGCTCAGATGATTCACATCTGCAGCCTTCACCTTAAAATGCCATCATTCCATATAAGGGGAGATCTGATCTACCTTAAAAGTCATCCATCTAATCAAATCATTTGTCTTTTTATTGGTTTCCTATCTCTCACCAACTTGTCAAGTACCAAGAGGCACTAAAAGACAACAGTTAGGTAGAAGCCATGCATGAAGAGCTCCTTCAATTCAAAAGACAACAAGTATGGGAACTTGTACCATTGCCAAAGGATGTATGTCCAATTGGCACAAAATGAGTCATTAAAAACAAAACTGATAAAAGGGGTATTGTTGTCAAGAATAAAGCTAGGCTTGTGGTTCAAGGTTACAGACAGGAAGAAGGCATTGACTATGATGAAACATTTGCTCCTATAGCAACATTAGAAGCCATCAGACTGTTCTTAGCCTTTGCTGCCAACCACAACATCAAGGTGTTTCAAATGGATATCAAAAGTGCATTCTTCTATGGTAAGATCAAAGAAGAGGTATATGTTTGTCAACCTCCTGGTTTTGAAGATGCATTCTATCCTGATCATGTCTACAAGCTTAATAAAGCTTTGTATGGCTTGAAACAAACACCCAGGCCTAGTATGAAACTCTTTCCACCTTTCTCTTATCCATTGGTTTTTACAAGGGGTAAAATTGACAAAACTTTATTTTTGAAATAGAGAGGAAATGATTTGATGCTTGTCCAAATTTATGTGGATGACATCATTTTTGGATCCACATGCATTGCCATGTGTGAAGAGTTCAGACAACTCATGGCAGCAGAGTTTGAAATGAGTGCAATAGGTAAGCTCCAATGTTTTCTTGGTCTCCAAGTAAAACAATTGCAAAATGGTACATTAATTCCCCAAAGTAAGTATGTCAAAGAGCTACTTACAAAAATTGATATGAATGATTGTAAACCATGCAGCATACCCATGGACACATCTAAGAGTGTCACTGTTGATGACAAAGATAAATTGGTTGATCAAACTCTTTATAGAAGTATGATTGGGTCTTTATTATACCTAATTGCTTCTAGGCCAGATATCATGTTTGCTACATGTGTTTGTGGAAGATCTCAGTCAGCACCTAGGAAGTCAAACCTCATTGCTGTAAAAGGATATTTAGATACATAAAAGGTGCTCCCATACTTGGTATCTGGTATCTTGCTAATGGAAATATTGAGCTTTCAGGTTATTCAGATAGTGAGTTTGCTGGATGTCACTCAACAAGGAAGTCAACTTCAGGAGGATGTCAATTCCTAGGCAATTGCTTAGTGTCTTGGCAAAGAAAAAAAAGCAAGTTGCAGTATCAACATCCACAACAGAGGCTGAGTATATTGCTGCTGCAAGCTGTACTGCTCAATTCCTATGGCTTCAAAATAAACTATTGAATTTTGGTGTATCTTCTTTAATACTCCTCTCATGTAAGATAGTCAAGCAGCTTAAAACATCATCAAAAATCTAGTATCTCATTCTACCACAAAGCATATTGACATCAGACATCACTTTGTGAGGGATTGCTATGAAAAAGGTTTGATTTCTCTGCATCATGTTCCAACTAAAGATCAACTGACAGATGTTCTAATAAAAGCATTAGATACATTTACCTTTGAAAGTCTGATCTCTAGGATTGGTATGCTAAACATGGAATAAAAACACGCTTTGTGTTCCATGAATAAAAAGCATTAAAAATGTTTTTAGAAAATCAAAATTCTATCCTTAAAAATAGCTAAATTGAAAATTTTCAAAATCCTAAAAGCCTGTCCATAACCACTGCTTTTCAAAGAAAATCTCTGTTTGGCTCTCTCTATCCACTGTTAAAGGTATTTTCTTCTTTCCATTACCATTGTTAGGCAAACCACTGTTTTTCAAACCTCTGATATCTATCCTCTGATAGTATAAAATCACAACTATTCCTATCCTCTGTTGATTCTCAACAGAGGTTTTCCAAACAACGGTCTACCATTACTAACAGAGATTACCACGTGGACAGATGATAGCCATCAGACCTTTTGAAAACCGTTGCCACGTCAGCATTCACTTTTCACTTTATAAACCCCGTTTTACCAAACAGAGTTCTACTTGCCATCTCGAATTCAAAAATTCTCCAAAACGTTTTCTATTACTTTCATCTTATTCTAAATCCTCAATACTCACTCTTCAATAATGAATCTCGTCATCAAAACTCCCCCCAAGCACCTTCCTATCCTCGAGAAAACAAATAATAATGTTGCTTATCATACAATGATCGATGTTCTACAAACATTATCATACAAGGATAATTTACTGGCAAAGGCTCCAATCTATGTGGATACACTTCGAAAATTTTGGGTAAATGCTAAAGTTGAGATTCAAAACAAAAACCCATTTGCTATTACGTTAAACATTGGCCAGTCGCTTGTCCAAATTTCTCCATCCACCATTTCCACCACATTTGTCTAAATGACCTAAATGACCCCACTTCTTTCCCAAAGAAAGACTTACATGATGAATTCATTGAGCGTGGTTATGAAGGTCAAATGACAGGTGTTACCATCTTTAAACCTGAATTTCCTTCTTGTTGTGTTTGTCAGCCAAGACAACTGCTTTTAATGAAATATCTTTAAACATTCTATATCTGGGTTATGCTATTTTAACAAAATCAAAATTTAACTTTTCCCAAGTATTGTTTTCCGACTTGGTTGCAAACTTTAACAACATTAAAAAGGGTAAAGTTTTCTTATACACCCTAGGCTGTTGAGTTTTTATTTACAAAGACAAGTTTCCGAAAAGGATTTTCAACAAGGTGTCATCTGTGAAGTTGGCAGCCTTAAACATGAAACTTTTACTAGAATCTCAAATCAAAAGCCAAAGGTTTTGAAAACACAAGCAATGGGGACTGAGCAAATTTTAGAAGCTAACACATCCACTGCTCCTTACTCTGTTGCTGAGCCCACTGCTCCTGGTGAACATGACACCACAACCAGTGCTATGCAACCCCAACTAGAAAAACCAAAAAGAAACATTTCAAATCCAACAAGCCCACCAAACAACCCAAAAAGGTAACTCTGGAAGATGAGATCCCAGAGGATATACCTGTGACAGCACCAAAGTCACTTGAAACCACTGGTGCTACTTCCTAATAGCATATGGACCAAAGATCTCCACCTACACCAGCTCCTATTGATTCCTCACAAAGGATCAAGTTGTAAGCACAGGGACACCAAATTATGAGGTAGATGATTCACTTGAACATCTGTTCTCAAGCCCCTCTCTTAGGGCAATGTCTCTTTCTACTCCACTACTCACTTCTCCAATTCCTTCCACTTTCATACCCTTGTTTCACGCTATTGAGAAAACTCATATTCCAAACAGTCCCTCTCATTCACCTATCACTGAGAGTACAACCCCATCATTTACTGAATCTGAAAAAACTCAATTAGCTAACCCAGAAACAATTGAGGAGGCTACACCCATGAGTTACACGTAACTCTTGGTGGTAGTTCAAGTGAAGCAACTACTAAAACTGTTGCCACAATAGTGGCATAGTTGGACAGTGGTTACATCAATAAGACTTTCTTGAAGGCAACAACTGCTGAGGCTACAATTATATCCTCTAAGCCAGTTGGAAGTCTCCAGTACCAAGAACAAGGGCATTTGGTTCTGAAAACATTGAGATTCCTCATGTTGATGATCCAAATACAACAACCTCTGGTAGGAACTTTGATGATCCTATTAACTTAGGTGATAAATGAAAATACAAGAATTGACGGAGAGAATCAGTACCATGGAATCATCCATTGATGAAATCAAATCCATGATGAAACAAGTGCTACAAAATTCTCAACCTCCACCATCACCGACTCAAAATGCTGACGAGCTATGAAAAGTTGTGCAACCAATTATCTTAGCTCAGGGACAATTGGCAGATATTCAGCATGAGACACACATGAAGTTAATCAGAAATATGGTCGAGGCTAGATACAAAGATACACAAGCAGATATTAAAGCCATCAAAGATCATTTGCTGGAAAACTACTGGCTCTACCCCGGTTATTATTCTTCAAGATAAAATTGAAGATGATGCCAAAAGGGGGGAGAAAGATACTTTGATAAAATTGCAACCTGATTCAATTGCTAAACCAAAGGTGCGATAATAGCCAGAAACCACTAAAACCACTGCTGAAGCATCTGATGCAACTTTGGGAAAAGGGATTGATGAGACCCTAAACAAAGAAGCAGAAAATATTGCTGATGAAAAGCATAAGAGACAAGATACACTTGAAGCTAAAGCCTCAATGCTAATTGAAGAATAAAAAGCCAAAAAAATTGGAAAAAGAAGATGTTGGTACTTCAAGAAACAGAAAGTCTGCAAGAAAAGTTAAACAACCAACTATCACTTCTTCTAAACCATTATTGAAGCTAATCTTGTTATATCCTCTGTCCAAAAAAGCCCACAATCACCACAAAACAACCCAACAGATGTTAGGGAAGATTTTGTGATAGTAGATACTGGAACAACAGATGTTCCAACAGATGTTTCCCAAACCTTTGCTTTACCCATATTTCCCACTTTAACTCAACCACTATCCACACCACCAAGAATTCCTGAACATCCACCGTCACCGAAATTAAGTTCCGACGTAAAAGAAAAACTTTTGCTGTTGGTGATGACGATGAAGAGATTCAATCACCCTTCCTTTTATCATCACAACCTATCTCACAACCATCCTCATCATTGTCATATCCTGAAACTTAATTTCCACCCATGGACCTATCATCATCATTCCTTCCAATGGGTGGCTTATACCCTTTGGAACTTTATACTGTGAAAGGTGAAATAGAGACTTTCTCTAAGATAGAGGATCCAAAACAAAGAGAATTTCCATATCTTTCTTGGGTATCGAAAGCCTAGAAATCTGGATGAATATCTGATGCTGAAGGCTAGACAAGCTGAGACTATTGCAAAGGAGCTGTCAAAGGGTAAGGATGACAGGGCTTTACAAAGATCCATGTAATTTCAATTGAGCAAAGTGAGAAACATTGAAGATTTTTCTAAGGATTTGAGTAAGTCCATGTCAAAAAAGTCAACCACTGATGATCTTGAATTAAAGCAAGACTATCTTGATCACATTATGAAGTTTATGCCTTACAAAGCAACAAGGGCTCAATTCAAAGACTGGTCTGCAAATGTGCTATAGGAAGAGATTGAAAGAATACAAGCCATGCTCAAAGATCTTTTGAAAAGGCCTACTCCTCCTGTCTTGAAAAAGGCTAGCTTGAAAATCAAGACCATGCCTTGAAGATCAAAGGATGAAAGCTGAACTTGTTGATGCATAATATGGAACAACAAGGCAAATTGCTAGGTGGTATGAGTCAAAAGTTGTTGATACCTATAGAAGGCTTGAAGAGTTTAGAAAGAAAGATCCTTCTTGTCACACCCTGACCCGCAGCGGAAATGGTAGTCGGGGCATGATTGGGTTTTCATCAAAGCTCATGACATTTACTATAATAAAGTTTCATATTTATTACTTTCAAATTTTAAGGAAAAATTACAACAATCATACAAGCACAACAACATTCATGAACTGTTTATATTTCTTCTAAGGCAATTTCCTATGTGTTCCTTGCTTCAACCTGTCCACCTGTATCATGTGTAAAAAAAGGGTTTTGGGTTAACAAAAGTTGGCGAGTGAATCTTATTTAAACATATGAACGAATAGTTATATTGGTTATTTAAATAACAAAATGCGCATAAACCAAATATGAGTAAACGCATATGTAAATCTAACCACAAACCACATAATATCAATCAATGTACACACAAGCATGACAAATGATGAACAATGAGATCAAGGCTCAATCAAACGGAGCCGATCTAATGAGGCACCTGATGCTCAACTCGTCTCCAACGAGGAACTGATGGGCCTAATGTAAATGATTGCACGCGACTGACAAAAATGTAAACACACGATAAAACAAATAACATTTACATCACACGTTGGATCATATAATGGTAATAGCACAAGTGTTTGAATAAACGAAATATATGAAACGATACATGATACACCCCAAAACATGAATAAAAAGGAGAATTTGTAAGGATTCACTCACAATGGGTGCGTTTTCTTGATTTGACGACAAACGCGCACGAGTTTGGGATTTAACCACGAGAGAAAACTAGCCTATATAATAACGTAATAATTAAATAAATAAGTAAAAATTATTATTTTAATTCTTTTTATTAGATTTTTAGGTTATTTTTGTGGTATTTAATGGAGTTTTTAAAACCTAAAAAGTCTTGTTTTTAAGTGTTTTTAATTGATTTTTAATTAAAATATTAAAGAAAATAATAATATAAAAAAATTGGATATTGTCAGACCTGACAAGGTCTGACTGGTTTTTGCGTGTGGATTTGGCAGCGTGTGAGGTTCGAACTCGTGACCTCCCGTATACATGCACGCAGCTCTACCAACTGAGCTACATGTCTAACCCGGAATAATATCAATTTAATTGTACATATATACTAGTTAGCTTCAATATATTTTTGTTTTTATTTAAAAAGGTTTAACAATTTTCAAAACCGTCATCAGAAGCCGGATCGAACCTGTGACCTGATGTTCGTGTGCACACAGCCCAACCAGTTGGGCTGTGTGTCTAACCCGTATAATCACTGATTTATATTAGATTTATACACATGCTACCAGGTGATCTGTGTGGGGTTTAAAAAAGATGGTTTTTGTTTCAGAAATTCGGACATGTATGAGACTCGAACCCGGGACGTGCTTGTTAATATTGCACACAGTTCACACTGAACTGTGTGTCTAACCCGGTTTTAATACCGTTTTAATTATACATATACGTTATTTGAACTTCATCTTTTTCAAGTTTAAAACTTAGAACATCAGATCAGTTATTTGATCTGTTATATCAAGTTGTTTCTTATATTTTATACATCTGATTATTAAAAAAAAGATAGGAAAAGAGTAATTCAAGTGATAATACAGAGGGCTGCGTTCGTGGATGTTTTCCGGTGAGGTCCGGCGACTGAAGACGACCTCCGGCGAAAGTGATTGCAGAGTTTGAGAGGGGAGAGAGATCTTTAGGGGATGAGCGAGTTGGTTCGAAGTACAATGATTCGGTATTTATAGACAATCATTAATTTCATTTCGATTTAATCATTTCTTGGGTTTTAAAGCAAACATTGATTTCAGGCAGTTACAAACTAAATTGCTTTCGATTTTATGCTTGAAATTGATGTGTGAGATTGGTTATATATTTGATTTCACAAGCCGATATCGTAAATTATGCTAAATGATCGATTGACAGTTACAACGTTTGAAGTTTCAAAATTTACAGGTTTGTGATCAGGTTGAGTATAAAAGTTAACTATTTTCGGTTTAGAAACAGATGATTTGTGTGGCTCAGTGGTGTTTTGGTGTGTGAAAGTTTGTTAGGGACCCGGGTTCGAAACCCGGCGGCCCTTTTCTTATTTTATTTTTTTATTATTTTTTTGAACTTTTTATTTAATAGCATTATTTTGCTTTTCATTTAATTAATACCTTAACTATATAATTTGTTTATTTAACCACAGCAATTATCTAATTCAAATTATAAAATAATAATGCATAACGAAACAAATTTTTTTTGAATTTTAAACGAAGCGGGTTTTGGAACCCGTTTTACGACGAATGTTACACTTCTGTCCCAAGAAAGCCAGACTACTCACCAACAACCACTGCCCCTCAACAGACCCATGCCTCTAAAAGACCATCTTCAACCTCTGTCTTACCCACAATTGCCTTGAATCAAGCAAAAAACAAAAGCAAATGGAAGAAGAATATCAAATGAGGTATGTAGAACAGAGAAAGGAGGGGATCAAAATCAAATCCTATACCACACTGATGCTGTAAGTGATAAGCTTATGGAAACACTTTCAACACTTGGCAGCAGACCCATTTCACCAAACTCATCTCAAATAAATCTACACCCAAGAAAACCATCTGACATAAAAATTCATAATGGAAGTCATCTATAGAAATCCTTGAATTGACTTTGCTCAGGTTAGATGCTAGACCTCAAAAGATAAGAATGGATGATGCATATGGTCTGGATGCAGCTGACCTCCAAGATCTGATGAATCTTGAGCTTGAAAGGATGTAAATGGCATGATTGCATGGACTTTGAACTTCAATTCAAAGGACAAATAAGGGAATCATTGATGAGGAATAAAGATCAAGAATAAAGTTTTAGTTTTGGCATCATCTGTTCTAGGGAGATTGTTGGAATTGAACCCTACAGAAGAACAAATGATAGAAACAAAATATACTACAAACTTTGATCCTTAATAATAATAAAACATCTGCTGGAGTCATGCTCTGTTGAAGACTAAAAGCTAAGGTCTACCAAGACAAAGCTCTGTTGAAGACTAAAAGCTAAAGGTCTGCTAAGGAAAGCTCTGCTGAAGTCCAACAGAGGATGTCTCATCAGTGTTTTCTATCAGTCTTTGTAATGTTTAGTTATAACAGTGTTTAGCTTAGCAGATGTTGTTAGTTTGTTATTATTGTTAGATGTCTCTTTCTTGCTAACATCATCATAAGATGCTCAGTTGTTAGAATTGTAGTATAAATAGAACAATGACGTACTGTTCTATTAGATCACTTTTCATCACTTATCAATCTAACATTCTTCTTTCATTCTGTACAAACAAAATGAGTGATCTTAGGCTGAGGGGAGATTGTGATTTACATCAAGTGATTACAATCACAAAAGTATGATAATGAAAACAATCTCTCAATTGTTATGAATCAAAATTCATCATTCTGCTGCATTTACATCTGATTTATCTACTTCCATTCCTTCATCTTTAGAACTTTCATAACAATTCAAACTCAGATCCTAAACAATCCTATAGCTGCTAAGTTTTCCGGTAACGATATCAGACAGATTGGGTGGAACCGTTCACCATGGTACTCAAGTTTGATGACCACGCGTTAACAAATCCAGCAAAAATTAGATCCGATAGTTAGAATGATGGCGGCGGTTAGGGTTTCTTCAAGCTATTGATAGCAGCGACTGTTGTTGCAATTCGGAGAAGAATCAACCGCTAATCCAGGTTAAACAAAAACATGTTGAATGACTGCATATCTGATCTTTTGACTGTTTTAAAATACTTTCCAAAACAAAAATGGTAATATATTGCGGCCCTTTCTTAAATGTCTCAATTTTTCATGGTTTTGATTTCATGATATATAGAAGTATTTTTTATTTTGTTTTCAAACAATTTTTTTCTATTGGTTAAAATGTAAATTTGGGAATGTGTTGAAAAGGGCAATAGAAGCATGCGAAGAAATTTCTCAAAAGATAATTGTCTCTGCTTCGGACTTGTGTCAAACGGACCATATAAAACAATCTAGCTAAACAATAAACATGTCAAATGGGTTGAAAGTAACTCAATGTTTATTTATAATTCATACACACTAGAACTTCTTTAGATTTAAACTTAATAAATTAATAATCATCTCTGCTAGTGACTTGGATCTATTCAAAAAACAATATTTGCAATAAATTAATAAGATAATATGTTTTGGAGAGATCCTTTTATAACTCATTGATCCCATCAACATTAGTTTAATTAATAATCTTGGTTATCCTTAGGATTCATATGGATAGACTATAATAAGAAACTAATATAACTATTATATAATATATCACGAGAGAGTCATAAATTAATAGAAAACGAGTACCCAATTTTAATTTTTTAACATAACCCGTGAAGTTAGGGCATATAATCTAGTATAATATAGGGCTCGGTTCAAATGAGAACCATCATGAGTTGTGAGAACTTTTTCTTCCCGCGCAACTTATGCCAATTTTTTTTGCACAAACGTAGATGAAAATATTATAAATAAATCTGTAAAAAAATTTTGGGTAGGTAGTTTTGACTGATGCAAGTTTTTTTACGCGTTGGTGTAAATTTTGTACGAATTTAAATATTTTTTTACGCTTCATGTAAATGTGGGTATGCGGCATTAAAAAAAATTATTTGCTGAAACAAGTGATTTTTTTATGAGTTTTGAGATAAAAAATTTTAGAAAAACCTTTTGAATGATCTAGTTCTTACAACTTATAGTGGTTCTCATTTTAACCAATAATATATTAATATATATATATACATATATACACACACGCAAATAATTTTTATCATAATAAAATATCTTTAAGTTGAACCATCTTCGGCATGAGGCATGAAAGCTCATCAAACTTAGAACACAACTTAAAAGTTTTCACATAGAACTCCCAAGCATATATATTAAACTTAAGCTTCACTTGACTTGCTTGTATTCCTACATTTGACTATGATGACTATAGCTCTTTTCTAATCACAAAATTGTATTAGTTTTGTAAAATAAATTTTACTTCTTTTAGTTGTAATTCCTTTGTTTTTATTAACTAGTAAAACTACCGCGGGTAGTGACGGGAATTCGATCGATAACACTTCGGTTTATGACCGGTTTATGACAGCGGTTATGGCGGGAATTCGGTCGTTAACGGGAATTCGATCGATAACAGTTTATCGGTTTATGACAGCACGTTATGGTGGGAATTCGGTCGATAACAATTCGTTTATGACATAATATCTATACGATTGCACACACATGCATTATATGCTTGTCTTTTAACTCGATTTGCATTGTTAATAAAGTACTTGAAAGTTGAAAGGGCTTTGTTTATAATTATCGACACCTAATTATGCCCTACACACCTACTTAGGCTATTCGAAATTTCCAACAACATTTATCACGTTACTGCTTTGAATGAGTACCCTCTCGCTAATCAACACTTTCTAAAATTTAATAGTGGGGCGTTAAGTTATTAAGTTTGTAATACAGACGCATATAACTGTAGATCTCTATATTTGTAAAGGCTACAAAGACATACAGAAAGACTTATGGAAATTAGAAAGCTACCATGTACTTACTAATGAAAAACGAAATAAAATTGTATGAAAACTCTCCAATATTTCTAATACAAATATTGAAAATATAAAGATGTTACATACATAGCCAAAACCCATCGAAAATTAACATTTTGATTGTGAGTTGAATAACTTCCGTGCAGCTCCTATTTGTTTGCGTTATTATTTTAGGTACACAGTTATAATAAAATAAAAAGAAAATGCAACTTCAAACCAAATCAGTTCTTTCACTAAACCACCACCACAACAACTATCTTAACCAAACAGTTCCGGTTATCACCCTAAACACAACCACCGTCACCATCAAACAACTCCACCACCACAGCCAACACAACCACCGCCAATTTGATGACCACTATTCTATTTTATTCATTAAATCAGTTCGTTAAGCCATAAAACAAAAGAAAGAAAAAACGAAAACAATACAAATCATCATAGTCGTTGCAAAACAAAGAGGCCCAGATGCATAATTCGTCATCGCCGGCGCCAACGAAGCACGGCTCCGCGCCGCCACGGCTGCAACCAGAGTTGCCATGACCAAGTGGCAGGCCACCATCACAGCCGACTAAAACTCTCATCTAAGAAATCGACACAAAAGCCACACGCCATCACAACCACTGGTCAAGACGATTGGTGCAAAGAGGGTGGCGGTTTTTGGAGAGAGAAAGAAAAAAGAAGAGTGCAGAGAGAGATGTCGCCCCCATCAACCACCGGTTACCACACCTCTCACCGGACCTGTTTACCGGTACCAGTGACGGAATCTCACTCTAGATTCTAGAGAGATAAGGAAGAGAGTCTGATGTTAGAGAGAGATAAAGGAGAGTGTTTGCTGGTGGTTTCAGAGATTTCTTTTCGAGAATTTGCTGGTAGTGAGCTGACTGCTCACTTTTTTTTTCTGTTTTTCTCTTCTTCTTTGTCTCACATCTCACTCCCTCTCTCATGTGGGCGCAAGATGAGGGTTAAGTTTAGAAAGTCAAGATGAAGGTTAAGTTTAAAGATAAGTGGCATGTGTAGGTGAAGATGAGTGTAAAGTTAAAAGATAAGTGGCAAGTTAAGACATACGTGGCAGAAAGAGAGAAAAAGATGCATCAAATAGTTGTACTCTATGTTTTAAATCTCATACTATATCAGCTACATGGTAGCCACTCAAACTTAAGTTTGATATTTAAGATATATTATAATTATAATTAGTAATATGACTCGTTGGCGAAACGTCACGACTAAACAACAAATGAATTAGTCCAAGCCTTATGTGATACATTAACAATATGAAAATGCAAGTTTCAACGTATTCGATCTAACTCAATGTAACCTACATAAAGTATTGCGATTGGATCAAAACGTAAAGTGAAACGAATTTATACCCCTATAACGTATTATACGTGACATAGGGGTGAACATTTGGTGCTAGGTACCGATACCGAATTTTACGTACCTAATTATTTTCGGTACCCACGTTCTAGCAATTTCGGTATCGTACTTTCGGTTCGGTATCAGTGTGGTACGGTACCGGTATTTTAACAAATTTTTACCTTGAAATACTGGTACGCTACCGAACATTTTCGGTACCGGTACCCAATTTTAGCGATTTTCGATTATCGGTACCGAACTTATCCCTAATGTAACCCAACTCATACATAGTAAATGTACAAAAATAGCATAAAACGTGCCTTAAGAAAAGATAACATGTGTAATCAAAAGGGATTAATAAGAGTTTTGAAAAAAGAAACCATAAAATGACAAAAAACCATATTGGGTAAACATGAGTTTTTGCAAAGTTAAGGTGTAACGACCAACGACTTTGGTTTTTAGTATTAAATTTATCTGTTGCGCATTGCGACAAGGTAAAAAGTACAGTAACTTTAATTCACACCGTCGAATAAAACATATTCTATTAGACCCTACTTGGTTGGGAACAAAATTCGCGAAAACGTGGACCAACAAAATTACATAAAATAAG
Source organism: Scalesia atractyloides (assembly GCA_947069175.1). NCBI lineage: Eukaryota > Viridiplantae > Streptophyta > Magnoliopsida > Asterales > Asteraceae > Scalesia > Scalesia atractyloides. The sequence continues at coordinate 44,475,699 of CAMTDV010001632.1, forward strand.
CATGAAAATGTATTATATTTAACCTGACTCGATAAAAAAACAAATTTAAGTCGAGCTGTAGATAAACTCGAATTTATACGACATTTATATAGAAATATGCACGTAAAAATAGTTTTTTTTAGTTAATATACGAAAAGGGGTAAACTCAAAATTTTAATTAGAAATTTGAGGGGATCAAAATTATATTTTACAAAGGTTTTTAAGCACATTGGCCAATTAGTTCTTTAAAAAGGAAAAAAATAACGAACAAAAATTGTTGAAGATAAATTACTTAGTAAAAATATTTATAGGTTAAAAACGAATTTATAAACGGTAAAGGAGTAAAATTAATAATTTGATAGTTTTTTTTATTTATTTCTTTTTTTTTAAACTTTATTTTAGTAAGACTAAACATAGCAATTTGTAAAGTTGAGGTGATGGATTTGTTGGTGACAAATGCCGCCTACTTTAGTTTTTAAGACAGTGCGGATTACAAACTAAAAGACTAGTAAGTATAAAGTAAGTATACCGCCACTTTTCTTTCTTTTTTTCTATCAAAACTCAAAAGTTTTTTCTTTTTCTTTTCTTTTTGTCGAAATTCCCATACTTTTTTTATTTTTATTTATGTAAAATGTAAATGTATCCATGGGTTGCTACGAATCTACAACTTAAAGTACGTAGTCAAGCAAACATTATCACTTTTATAAAATGATACTTATGGTAATCGGCTTTGGGTCGGATCGTATAAATAAGTATGGGGTCAAGACCATCCAGTTACTAATACTCAAATTGTGCCACTCGACAAAGTTTAGAAATTAAAACTTATGCTAGAAATGAATTAAAAGTGGTTTCATTTAATAGTTATACTATGTTTATTATGAATATGAAATGTGAAAAAAGTGTGTCGGAGATAGGAGATAGTGGGGTTTCATCTAATGTTTTGAAACCAGTAAATACCGGTTGGATTACTGGTACCGGATGTAAAGCCGGTACGAAACACCTCGGTAAATCAGTGAAACGACATAAGAGTTGAACCAGTGGTAAAATGCGGAATAATAGTTTGTACCGTGATACCTTTACGGCCCAAGGTTATTTATGGTTTGAAACTTGTTTAAGTGAGGTGTTTGAGTGGGTTGGAGGGAGTAGTCATCGTGCAAGGGAAGATGAAGAGAGGGTTAATGGTGGGTCTCACTTTTTTCAAACCAATCACATATTATCCTTTTTTTAAGAAAAAAATGTTTGGATGGAGCACCTCTTGTGTTTGAGTGCAAAATGGGAGTGGAGAGAAGAGTTGACATGGCATGAGATTATTGGTGAAGAAACACCGGTTGAACCTAGGGATATCCGGAGATATATAAGTTACAACCAGGGTGTTTCTGCATAGAGGGTTGTCCTTTCACTTCACTCTTCGGGTGTGAGCTCGCTTAAGCTGTTCTGCAAAACTAGCAGCGCCTTTAGTCTCATTACGGGGAAAAGCGTGGTTTTCTCCGTGATCACACTCCGGCGTGAGAATAAGTATTTTTGTATTGGAAGTAAGGTAGTAAGTGTGTATTCTAAAACGTGCTTTTACCTGGAGATCCGTTTACTTATTTATAGCCGAAAAGGTATGTTCAGGAGATAGGCTGTTGGGCCTTGGGCCCGACCCATACAGCCAGAGACATTCGTTTTGTCCCTCTGCATCAGACATTAAATGCTCCCTGCAGAAGAATTAATGTCCTCTGTCAGGAGGTGTGCTTTGTCTGATGTTGAGTGTTGCCACGTGTAAAGGAAGGCGTCTTTGGTGTCAGGCCTGCTGCCAGCCGAAAGTGGAGAAGGTGGAACAGTCACTGGCAGGGATGTGGTTGGTGTATGTGTAACACCTCGTAAAATCGTGTCCAATAGTATAGTGACACGTGTTGTATTTTTATTTTTTGTCAATTAAAGACTAATAAGGACTAAAGGTGTCAACATGCTCAAAACTTGGCCTCTGAGTGACTGATATGTCAACATGCCTAGCCTTTGAGTGACTGATATGTCAACATGCTTAAACATTGGCCTCTGAGTGACTGATATGTATACATGCCTAGCCTCTGAGTGACTGATATGTCAACATGCATATAATGAGCCTCTGAATGATCCTTTACAAACTCCTAACTCTCATGCGTGCCCGTTGTTGGACGAGAGAGGTTAATTCTGTAAAAATGTGAAAGTTGGATAATGGAGGGGTTAAAAGTGTCAACATGTAAATTTATAACTCTGAGTGACCTTTTAACGAACCGAGAGCTCGACAATGTCCGGGCATAATCCCGAGTACGTCAAGTATTGGCTACGGAGGGCTAAAAATGCTAAGAAGGTGTTTTAGGAAGGTTTAAAGGGGTTTAATAAGTTAAGGAGCTAAATGTGGCAAATTTTGAAAACTAAAAAGGGGCGCGAGAGGCCTGTGTCTGCAGAAAATTAACTTGGCCACCACACAAAGGTGCCAAAAACAATGTATTCGAAACCAGGGATTTTTAAGCAGCTATGTCACATTTAGGACACTTGTAAGCCTCCTCTTACACCCCTTAACACCTTGCATCACCTCCTTCAAGCTCTCCAACTATAAATAGGTGCCAAGGTTCACAATTTGAACTTGCACCTTTCTCATTCACAACTCTATCTCCCTCCTCTGGAAAGTTCCTAATGAAAAGGAGCATCCAACTTATTTCTATGGCATTCTAGGAACCTCTTGTAAGTGTTCCTTCCTCTTGCATTTTCGTTTATAGGCTTTTATAGCCAAAAGTCAAGCGTTTTACGAAAAACGCCTTGACTTTCGGTTAAGACCATTATGGTCCAGCCATTGTTCGTAATGAACATGGCTAAGTGATCGTAATAAGGTAGGTGTTAGTCCCTATAAAGGGCACCTCTTGAAGATCACATTTGCTAGACCAATTGACAGGTCAAAGTTATGATATTAAAAAGTCAAATATGCCATTTTTCGGAAATCATAAATTGATCTTATGTATATTATGAAACCTGTTTTGACACTTTAAAAAGTTGGTAATAATTATTAGAACATGTAAGAACATGTTCGGCTCGTCAATTTCAGTTCTAGGGTCGGTTCGCAACCGAAAGTCGCGAAGTTTTACTTCTGTTTTGACTTTCGATTTTGACCTGATTTAGATTAGTTAGATCTAATCTAAAGTTGCATTATGATCGTAACATAATGTAACATAACCCTCTGAGGTTATATTACATGATCATAATCAGAATCTGAGTTTATGCACAAGTTCCGTAATTATGCCATTTTTACTAAAATACCCTTTTTGCATAAAAAGAGGTTTTAATGATAATGAACTTGAAAATGAGTTTCCTACTGATGTAATATTATAAGTAGGATTATTTGGGATGTCAAATCAGATTGTAAACTGAGTTTATGAGCAAGTCCTTGTATTATGTCGATAAATGACAGTAAGGCTTTTGTGGCTTATAAAATGGCTTTAATCACATCTTTTCAAAGTAAATCTTTTACCTACTGATATGTTATATAAAAAATCATATCTAAGACATGTTAACCTGATCTTAACATCAGTTTTCATTAAACGTCACACAAATCGTCATTTTACGACATAAGCGTCGTTTCGGCGCATATTATGGTTTTAAATCATATTTATTAACCAAGACTTGTTACCTACTGATTTTAAAACTTATTTTAAATATTTTTACAGTAGGTACATGATACAAACTCAGAATCTCAAATAATTTATAAACTATGTGTAAAATGACCAAAATACCCCTTCGGTACATAACTTGGTCATAAAAGATAAATTATACATATAATTAATATCCTACTGATATTTTATCATAATTAATTTATTTTTCCAAAAGAGTTATAGTGATAACATCAAATTATATTCAAGTTCCTTTTATAAGGTATGAAATTACCAAAAAGCCCTTATGAGGCATAGTTTCACTTTAAAACCATAACGGGCATAAAAGTTGATATCCCACTGATATTACAACTTATTTAAAGTGTAATAGCATATAGAACATGTCCATGACTTATCCGGTTACCTGATATCACTAATATGCGTACGGTTAAGCATATGCAACTAGTTTATGGAAATTAACCGAAACGGGTCAAACCTTGTCATTTAAAGTCTCAAAATCAAGAATGTTTATAGTTTATCCATATTACACAAGTCAAGGTACTTGTTGGGATTAAACTACATTCTATCCAATCATCGTTTAATCTAGCGTTATACGTTTTTTATCAAGTACGCTAGTCGGTCTAAGTCTGTGACTTAAATAAGACCGTTAGTATTTAATTGGTTAGCTTATGCGATAATCCAGAGTAGAGACATTCCGGTAAATGCTATCTGCACTTAGTACTTTTTTGTACGACCGAGTTAATAAATCTTGCGTTTAAACGAAGAATAGCTCAGGTAAATACTCTCAACTTATTTCCCCTATACGGGCTTGGGTTACGGTAAACTATTACTGCTTGGTCGGAAATGGATCAATCGAATGCCGGATTGTGGCTAGTAAATCCGCATATTCTGTTTTAATCAGTTTTGTTTGATAACTTAAACATCAGGGGTTAACTACCAGGTCTGGATATCCTCGACTCATTACAATAGTTAATGGCCACAACCTTAGCACGGGGTGTAGGCATACACCCGACAGACGCTCAAATGGAATTACCCAAGACGTTGGGGATAACTCCTTCGTGAGTTTGTAAGTGGTGTGTAGTTAATCATGTCTCGGTTTTCACACTGGGCCCTGTATGTATGGACAAACATGTGAATCTATAAACAAGGTTGCAACGTCAACTTTCCCAAGTTATAAAAAGATTTTGTGCTGATACGCACTTAAAACATATTTTAAATGTTTTCAAAATGAGTCAGTTGGGTGTATTTACCAGAGAAAGTTGACGTATTTTTCAAAAGACTGAGCTTGCAGGTAAAATACGAAATAGGCTGGAAGTGCTCGGTAGTGATAAGAGGATCTTGCAAATCCTAGATCTGCCTAAAGTCTGTTTTACATTCTTTCTTTGTATGATTTATGATCCGCCTGTGGATCTTCTATTACAAGCCTGTATATTATTTTGTGTTTTGAACATTTGGTTTGTAATAGTAATTTAAATCCAAGACTTCCGCTGTGCTGTGTTTAATTGTCTATGATGTTATCAACTTACGTCACGATATTCCCCACCCGGGCCCACCGGTGTTTGATTGGCTGTGGAAAGCCAGGGTGTGATTGGTTGGTATCAGAGCCAACGTTTGAGAGAATTAAACACTAGCCTTTTGTGTTTAATGTCAAACTTACATAAGCACTTTCCTTAGACTTCCAAGTCTAGGCATTGACCTAGGATTACTCATTTCATTATTAAGTTATTAGTTAACAGGAAAATGCCGCCACATGTATGAGGAAGATGATAAGGACTAATGAGGGGAGGACCTTCAGGATATACTCCCTCACATCCCCATCACCCGAACCCTTATGAAGATTCGCGGGATTCATGGCCACTACCACAACATTCGCCTACCCACACTCAAAGTTCATACCACTCGTACCATTCACACCACTCCCACCACTCTCATCATTCTTACCTGATGAGATTAATCCCAAACAATACTTTAACACACCTTCAGCTGATCAAAATCAACTGGATCAGCCAAACCCAATGGACGAGGACTCCGACCCGGAGATACCGCCGTCAGGTTCAAATGCGCATCCCATTGAAATCTTAAGCGATTCAAACTCCTATGCTGAATCGCCTTACCAAGGTCCTAATGAGTGGGACCAATATTGGAACCAATTTACCTTCGCCAATACTCCTTCCCATCACTCCCAACCACCTCCCGTGCAAGAAGATGTGCACATGGAACCGGTGGAACAACCCCAATCGCCACCAGAACTGCCAAGGAGGAAAAGAGGAGCACGTATGTCAGTGCGTGCGGGCCAACGGTCGGGAACACTGCCAGCTTTGCCCAAACCCTACCTTACTATTCATGAGGACCCACAAATGGGTGGACCCACTAATGTGTCACCTGTGGTGGAACCAACACCACCACATATGGTTCAACCACCACTATCGGGTTATAATAACCCTATTCCAACATATCCGGATACATTCGGATATGATCCTTATAACCCAACTACACCTGTTGATTATCAAGCATTGTCGCAAGACCCTTACATGCAAGCGGTCATGCATAACGCACTTTACCCGTTTCCTTTCCCACCTGCTTATCCACCTACTCGATATCCAAGTTATGGATACCAGTATCCTGTTATGCCATAACCACAACCACAACCTCCGCCACCACTTGAGGCCATTAACGAGGCCTTAGAACGAATGAAAGAAATGCAACAACAAGCGGATAAAACGGAGAAGAAGACGAATAAGTTCTTCAAGAAACTCTCCAAGTTGGTTAAGGAAAAAAAAGACGAGTGAAGTCTCTTCTAATATATGTAAGTCCCCACAAGGACATTATTATTTCTTTAGTCCCTACGTGGACATTTTTGTTTTTGTAGTCCTTGCACGGACAATTTGTTTCATTGTTTTCAGTATTGTAATTTCTATTTGAATTTAATGAAGTAATTTTTGGAATTTTATATGTATTCATCCTTTTCAAGCGAGCGTCTCGATTTTACTCGAAATTTATGCTCTGCTATATAATTCCAAAAGACCTTAATGGATTGATTATGCCAAGTGGCACAGACCACACATTGGCCAAGAAATGATAGTTAAGAATAAAAGGTTTTCTATCAGGATAGTTAAGAGAAGTTATCCTTCTATCCAGAGGTGGTGGACTAGGTTCAAGCCTCCAAGGTCGCTAAGGTCCAACGTGACCGGGGCCATTAATAAATCATTAGGGTACTCTTATGTTAACATTAAGGAATGTTCATACGCCTGGTAGTGTGACTTGAGGAACCACACTACCCGTCTAGGTAAAGGATTTCATCCTAAGACCTATTATATAGCCCTTGTGATCAAGGTGATCCCGGCTAAAGTCATCATGTAATGACAAGTGTAGGCCAACGTGCCATAAATTTACATCTGTTATGATGTAGGCCAACGTGCCATAAATTTACATCTATTATGATGTAGGCTGATATGCCAAATGTTATGTCCAAAGTGAAAGGCTGATATGCCAAATGTTATGTTCAAAGTGACAGGCTGATATGCCATATGTTATGTCCAAAGTGACAGGCTGATATACCATATGTTATGTCCAAAGTGACAGGCTAATGTGCCAGGCCAACGTGTCGTATTATTATGACCATTAGTAACAAGCCTATGAGCTATATATAATTTCTAAATGACAATAACAATTGTGACATTGTGATCCACTGTCTAATAATATATGGACTATGTCTAGATTGTAATTTGCCTTTGATGGTCTTATTAAGACCTAGGCCAAATATAGATATGATAAGCCTAAGAGTTGTGATGTTATTCACACTAGCCTAAATAGGTAATGGATTGTTATATCCAATGTTAAAGCCAATATGGTTGTTATACCATGGCTAAAAGAAGTTTTATTTGATGATTAGAACCAAAGCTGCAAAATGGTAAACTCGGACGAGGCACAGAGTAGCCACCGAGAGATTAGCTCTAACAAGGCTGACAATATAGCCGTTAACAATGATGATTTCCAAGCTCATATTGATGCAGCTGTGGGAAAGGCCATAGAAAAGCTTAGGGAGCCGAGTGCTACTCGCTCCAGATCACTATCAATCGCACCATCATCAGCTCATAAGGAGAGCTCAATTCACTCTTCAAATGCGAAGAATGAACCAAAGAAATAGAATTCACTGATAGGTCCCGTTCTTCTAAAGACGGATGTACCTATAAAAATTTCGTCTCCTGTAAACCCCGAGACTTTAATGGGGAAAAGGAGCAGTAGAAGCCTTGAAGTGGCTTGACAAAATGGAAACACTTGTGGATATCAGCGGTTGGTGCTGATAAGGATGTGGTCAAGTTTGTATCACAATCCTTCAAGGGCGATGCCCTTATTTGGTGGAAGACCATGATCCAATTTATAGGAAAAGTACACCTGTACAATTTAGGATGTCCTAAGTTTATTGATTTAATCAAGGAAACATATTGCCCACCTCATGAGGTGGAGAAATTAGAGACAGACTTCCTGACTCTTTCAATGAAGAACCTAGACTGTCGGAAGTATGTTTCTGACTTTAATTCCCTATCTAGGTTAGTCTCATATTTAATCACCCCTGAAACCAAACGCATTGCGCGTTTTATAAATGGGTTAGCGCCTGAGATAAAAGGCATGGTAAAGGCTGCTCAGCCTAGTACCTATAGGTCTGCTGTTGACCTATCCCTCTCCTTTACCTTAGATGTAGTGAGGCAGAAGTCAGTCAAATCAGAGACTGACGGGAAAACAAAGAGGGAGGATGATAACTCTCAGAGATTTAATAAGAAAAATAAAGGGAAATTTGGGTTCAGGAGGAACCAAGATAAGTCAGGTGTAATGCCGACATGTAAAAGTTGCAACCGTAAACATTGGGGACAGTGTAATATTGATCCACAAACTAGACCCTGTGGTATCTATAAGAAAAGGGGGCATAAAACCTTAGAATGCAAGGATCTTAAGAATGCCGTCTGCTACAACTGTAAATAAAAAGGGCATATTAAGTTCAACTGTCCCAAGATCCCCAAAGGTAATGATGCAAAGCCTGGAGAGGCTAAGAAAGGGAATGCTCATGCCTTCCAGATGAATGCCAGGGAGGCCGTTAATGACAATTACGTCATAACAGGTACATTCCTCATCAATAATGTATATGCTAGAGTTCTTTTCGATTTGGGTGCAGGTAAACCTTTTGTTGATCATAAGTTTAGTAAACTATTAAACTTGCCCATAAGAACTCTAGATATAACATATGAGGTAGAACTTGCTGATGGAACGTTAGAAATAGCATCTTTCGTTCTTGATGGATGCTCTATATCCATTAAGAATTATTCTATCCCATCACTCTTTTGCCAATGAAATTGGCAGGGTTCGATATAGTTTTAGGCATGGATTGGTTATCCTATAACCAAGCCCGCATTGCATGCGATAAGAAACTCATCGAAATTAAAACCCCATCTGGTGAAACGATCAACATCCCTGGAGATTTGCACTTCGGATTGCCAGACAAGGTGTCGTTATTTAAGGCATCCAAGTGTTTGGGGAGAGGTTGTGTCATTTATATGGCACAAGTAACTATCAATGAGCCTAAGCCAAGTATTGAAGACCTTCCGTTTATCTCTGAGTATTCCGATGTTTTCCCCGAAGAATTACCTGGCTTACCTCCGATAGGCAAGTGGAGTTTAGAATTGATATCCTACCTGGATTAGCACCGGTAGCCAGAGCTCCATATCAATTAGCACCAATGGAGATGAAGGAATTGAGGTTACAATTAGATGAAATCTTAGAGAAAGGCTTTATTCAGCCGAGTTCCTCGCCTTGGGGAGCTCCTATTTTATTCGTAAAGAAGAAAGACGGTTCAATGCGAATGTGCATTGATTACCGAGAGCTGAACAAGTTAACAATTAAGAATATCCTCTACCCAGAATCGATGATTTATTCGACCAACTTCAAGGGGCTAGTTACTTTTTTAAGATTGATTTGAGATCAGGATATCATCAGTTGCAGGTAAGGAACGAGGATGCTTCTAAAACCGCCTTCAGGAGCCGATATGGTCATTTTGAATTTCTAGTGATGCCTTTTAGGCTCACAAATGCACCTGCAGCATTCATTGATCTCATGAATAGAGTGCAAACCGTATTTGGATAAGTTTGTCTTTGTCTTCATAGACGACATACTTATCTATTCTCGTAATCAAGTTGATCACGAGAAACACCTTCGGTGCATTCTAGAATTGCTAAGGCAGGAGAAGCTTTATACTAAATTTTCTAAGTGTGAATTTTGGCTTATAGAAGTCCAATTTCTTGGACATGTTGTATGTGAGTGTGGTATCCAAGTGGATCCCATCAAATTAGAAGCCATAATGAATTGGGAAGTGCCAAAACCCCATCGGAGATTCATAGTTTCCTAGGATTGGTTGGATACTACAGGGGTTCATTGAGAACTTTTCAAGAATAGCCACTCCTTTGACTACCTTAACCCGTAAGAATGTCAAATTTGTTTGGGGTCCGAAACAACAAGAATCCTTTGAGATTCTAAAACACAAGTTGAGCAATGCTCCTGTGTTATCTCTACCTGAGAGTATTGAGGATTTTGTAGTCTATTGTGATGCTTCGCACACTGGCATGGCTGTGTGCTAATGTCGAAAGGTAAGGTAATTGCTTATGCATCACGACAGTTAAAAGTGCACGAAAGGAATTACACCACCCATGATTTGGAATTGGGTGCCGTTGTATTTGCACTAAATCTATGGAGACATTATTTATATGGCACCAAGTGTATCATATACACTGACCATAAGAGTCTCCTACATTTGTTCAATCAGAAAGAATTGCACATGCGACCATGCTGATGGATGGAAACACTTAACGATTATGATTGTGAAATTCGCTACCATCCAGGCAAGGCAAATGTCGTTGCTGACGCCTTAAGTCGCAAGGAAAGAATTAAGCCTCTAAGGATTAATGCGAAGAGCATTGAGCTCAGAACTAGTTTGAATGAGAAGCTATTAGATGCACAAAAGCAAGCCCTATTAGAGGCTAACATTCCTAATGATGGAGTAGGCGGAACTGTTGATCAGTTAACGTCTGCAAAGGATGGAATCCTTAGATTTAATGGAAGGATCTGGGTCCCAATCTTTGGAGGACTTAGAGATCTAATCCTCCAAGAAGCGCACAACACGAGATACTCAGTTCACCCAGGAGGTGATAAAATGTATCAGGATCTGAAAAAGAATTATTGGTGGATGGGTTTGAAGAAATCCATAGCCACCTATGTAGCTAAGTGTCTGACGTGTTCGCAAGTTAAGGCCGAACATCAGAAACCGTCAGGACTTCTACAACAATTGGAAATTCCCATATGGAAATGGGAAATGGTAACTATGGACTTGGTTACCAAGTTACCTAAGACCAAACGTGGCAACGACACGATTTGGGTCATTGTAGATAGGCTGACTAAGTCAGCACATTTCTTGCCAATCAAAGAAATGTATAACTCTGACAAATTGGCTAAGTTATATGTGGACAAGATTGTGTCCCTACACGGTGTTCCGGTATCTATTGTATCTGACAAAGATACTAGATATACCTCTCATTTTTGGAAAAGTTTCCAACAATCTTTAGGCACAAGATTAAATTTTAGTACGGCTTACCATCCACAGACTGATGATCAAAGTGAGCGTACTATCCAGTCCTTGGAAGACATGCTTAGGGCATGTGTGATTGATTTAGGTGGAAGTTAGGATGATCACTTACCCTTAATAGAATTCTCCTACAATAATAGTTATCATACGAGCATCAAGGCTGCTCCTTATGAGGCCTTGTATGGCAGAAAGTGTCGAACACCCATGTGTTGGGTAGAAGTTGGGGAAGCCCAACTATCAGGACCTCAGATTGTCCTAGAGACCATGGATAAGATTGTGCAAATCCGTGACCGTCTCAAAGCTGCCCATGATAGGCAAAAGAGCTATGCTGACAAGAGGCGTAAACCTCTCAAGTTCCAAGTAGGGGACAAAGTCATGCTGAAAGTATCACCTTGGAAAGGTGTAATGAGATTCGGAAAGAAGGGGAAGCTGAGCCCAAAATAATAAGGACCATTCGAGATAATCGAATGTGTTGGCACCGTAGCTTATAAGCTTAAGCTGCCAGAGGAGCTTAGTGGAATTCATGATGTATTCCACTTATCTAACCTTAAGAAATGTCTAGCCAATGAGTCGCTAGCAATGTCGCACAGAGATGTGCAAATAGATGAAAACCTGAGGTTCGTTGAGAAACCAATTTCGATCGAGGATCGACAGGTTAAGAAGCTCCGAATGAAATTAATACCTATAGTAAAGGTTAAGTGGGACGCCTTTAGAGGTCCCGAGTATATATGGGAGGTTGAGTCCACTATGCGAGAAAAGTACCCCCATCTTTTTGAATAAAATCTCGAGGTCGAGATTTCTTTTAAGGGGTGAGGATGTAACACCTCGTAAAATTGTGTCCAATAGTATAGTAACACGTGTTGTATTTTTATTTTTAGTCTATTGACTAATAAGGACTAAAGGTGTCAACATGCTCAAAACTTGGCCTCTGAGTGACTGATATGTCAACATGCCTAGCCTCTAAGTGACTGGTATGTCAACATGCCTAGCCTCTGAGTGACTGATACATCAACATGCTTAAACATTGGCCTCTGAGTGACTGATATGTCAACATGCCTAGCCTCTGAGTGACTGATATGTCAACATGCTTAGACATTGACCTCTGTGTGACTGATATGTCAACATGCATATAATGAGCCTCTGAATGATCCTTTACAAAGTCCTAACTCTAATGCGTGCCCGTTGTTGCACGAGAGAGGTAAATTCTGTATAAATATGAAAGTTGGATAACGAGAGAACTTACACCTTTCTCATTCACAACTCTATCTCCCTCCTCTGGAAGTTCCTAACTGAAAGGAGCATCCAAATTAGTTCTATGGCATTCTAGGAACCTCTTGTAAGTGTTCCTTCCTCTTACATTTTCGTTTATAGGCTTTTAGAGCCAAAAGTCAAGCGTTTTACGAAAAACGCATTGACTTTCGGTTAAGACCATTATGGTCCAGCCATTGTTCGTAATGAACATGGCTAAGTGATTGTTATAAGGTATATGTTAGTCCCTATAAAGGGTACCTCCTAAAGATCACGTTTGCCTGACCAATTGACGGGTCAAAGTTATGATATTAAAAAGTCAAACAAGCCATTTTTCGGAAAAATCATAAATTGATCTTATATATATTATGAAACCTTTTTTGACACTTAAACAAGTTGGTAATAATTATTAGAACATGTACGAACATGTTCGGCTCATCAATTTCAGTTCTAGGGTCGGTTCACAACGGAAAGTCGCGAAGTTTGACTTCTATTTTGACTTTCGATTCTGACCCGATTTAGATTAGTTAGATACCGATCTAAAGTTGCGTTATGATCGTAATATAATGTAGCATAACCCTCTGAGTTTATAATACATGATCATAATCAGAATCTGAGTTTATGCACAAGTTCCGTAATTATGCCATTTTGACTAAAATACCCTTTTTACATAATGAATCCGCATATTCTGTTTTAATCAGTTTTGTTTGATAACCTAAAAATCGGGGTTGACTACCATGTCTGGATATCCTCGACTTATTACAATAGTTAATGGCCACGACCTTAGCACGGGGTGTAGGCATACACCCGACAGACGCTCAAATGGAATTACCCAAGACGTTGGGGATAACTCCTTCGTGAGTTCGTAAGTGGTAGTTAATCATATCTCGGTTTTCGCACTGGGCCCTGTATGTATGGACAAACATGTGAATCTGTTAACAAGGTTGCAACGTCAACTTTCCCAAGTTATAAATAGATTTTGTGCTGATACGCACTTAAAACATATTTTAAAGGTTTTCAAAATGAGTCAGTTGGGTGTATTTACCAGCGAAAGCTGACTTATTTTTCAGAAGACTGAGCTTGCAGGTAACAATACGAAATAGGCTGGAAGTGCTCGGTAGTGATAAGAGGATCTTGCAAATCCTAGATCTGCCTAAAGTCTGTTTTATATTCTTTCTTTGTACGATTTATGATTGCCTGTGGATCTTCTATTACGAGCCTGTATATTATTTTGTGTTTCGAACATTTGGTTTGTAATAGTAATTTAAATCCAAGACTTCCACTGTGATGTGTTTAATTTTCTATGATGTTATTAACTTACGTCACGATATTCCCCACCCGGGCCCACCGGTGTTTGATTGCCTGTGGAAAGCCGGGGTGTGAGAGTATGGTCTGACGTCTGCATCATTGGTCATGGACACTGTGACACGCAACCTGCCGAGTAACCCTTGGTCACAGTTCTGCCACTTTGTACCCTTGCATATGGTCAAAACCTCTTAGTGCGTACCCCTTCTGCGAGGCTTTCAGGGTTTTTCCCGCCAGCGTAGGGTGTTAGGGGTATATCCTTTTGTTCCAAGACTATGAGGCGCTTCTCATGTGTGTCTTGTCCTTGCAAGGTATTGGGATTCGCAGCTCAGAGGAATGTTGTTCTACGCAGGGTCTAGTATCCTGCGCGCGTGAGTCTAACTCACTGTTGTGCCAAGTACACAAGGCTTGTTGTGTGACTTGTGTTGTTTAGTCTAACTTGTCACTGCGCTGAGTGCAAGACTCGTTGTGTGACTTAATTATATTGGTCTAATTCACCGTTGCGCTGAGTGCGCAAGGCTCATTGCATGACCTGTTGGTGTTGGTCTAATTCACCGTTGCGCTGAGTGCACAATGTTCAATGTATGACCTATTGGTGTTGGTCTAATTCACCGTTGCGCTGAGTGCGCAAGGCTCATTGTATGACCTATTGCTGTTGAAGAATACGCACAGTTGCATGTTGCATGCAAGGTTATCCTTGTAAAATGTAGTCAAGGGTATGGTCATTTGGGACCATACCTCCTCAAGTCCCCCAGTCCAGTGCTGCTCCTACGCACATGTTGTAAAGTGGGAGGAGTGCTGGACTAGAAGAATTGTTGCATGCGCCATTTAATGTAGTGGCGAAATTTTTTGACAAGGGTTGGGATAAAAACGTTTGTGTGAAGGAATCATTTTGTCATTAAGCTCTTGGAATTCAGAATTCTACTCTTCTGACGTTGCAGGTGAGTTGATGGAGTCGTTGACCAACAACCTGCTGTGGCTTCAGCAGCATGGAATTGTCAATGTAAGTATTTCGCTTGTTTTTTATCTTTATGTGATGGCTCTGAACTTTTCTTTGAATTTGCAGATTGCCAATTCCATTGTGAACTTTGCGGAGTTGGATGGTGCAGTAGCCAAGCTAGTAGTTGCTGCGCGCCATGATGGACATGCACAAGGCTATGTTGAGTGTGCACAACAAGTCACTCATGCCTTGGATATTCCATGGGATTCCAGCCATGCTTCCACTCACGAGTTAGTACCGGAGCTGTTTTCAAGAGGGCACAACAAGGGTATAATCTTCTTGATATCCCGCCGTTGGAATTGGTAAGCGAGGCGCTCACCCATGATGACTTCGTCGACCGCTTGAAGGATATCTTTCTAGAAGAAGCCGAGGCCGCTGCTGAAGAAGAAGACTAGTGTAGGATCCTTAATGTAATATCTTTGTAGGATCTTTGATTGTGCCGCGTGTTGCGCGGTTTTGTAAATATTTTTATCTTGTAATGTAATGTTTCTTCCTTGTTACAATCTTTTCGTGAAATGGACCAACTTTGTGTAGGTATAGCGAATGAAACTGGTAATGAACTCGCGCGTGAACATCAGCTCCTATGCGTGTTTCATAGGTAGTGACTTAGGGTTTACGAGTCATTGTGTATCGAGATGTTTTTGCATATACCCAAAGTGGTTCTGCGCATTTGTAACGAAACATTAAGATAAAAATAAATCAAGTAACTTTTGTCTTTATTACATAATGGGGTGTAAGAGCTGTATTTTAGTGTAGACAAAAGATATCGAACTTGCAAGTTACATGTAGCACCATTTTAGCTGCTGCGCATTCCATGTCCTAGGGATGTTTGTTCCGTCTAGGCGCTTAAGGGTGTATGCGCCTTTTCCCAGGACTTCATGGATAACATAAGGACCTTCCCATTTGGGTTCCGGTTTTCCAGGGCGTTCGGCGTTAGACGCCTCATTGTCGCGTAGAACAAAGTCACCAGGTAAAAAGGTACATAATACGGACTCGCACATTGTAATATTTTTCGAGCTTGGACTTGTATTTTGCCTCGTTGATCGCAGCGCTTTCACGCCTTTCTTCTAGTAAGTCCAAGTCAACTCCGCGCTCCTCTTCATTGTTTTCTCTTTGCGCAGCTAGCATGCGTGGTGATGGAAGGCCTATCTCTGAGGAATCACTGCCTCCGTCCCATACACAAGGCTAAAAGGAGTTTCGCCCGTGCTGGTTTTAGGCATGGTTCGATGAGCCCATAGGATGCTTGGCAGCTCATCTACCCAGTCTCTGCATGCTGTACCCTACCTTGCCTTGATCCCTTCAATTATGCTTTTGTTAATTCTTTCCACTTGGCCGTTCCCTTGGGGATGCGCGACCGAAGTGAATACGTGTTCGATATGCATTTCTTTCATGCATTGTTGTAGCTCATCAGCTGCGAAATTGGGGCCGTTATCACTGACTATGCGCAGGGGTAACCCGAAGCGGCATATAATGTGTTCCCATATGAACTACCGCACTGCAGTTGCTATGGTGAATGCAAGGGGTCTAGCTACTACCCATTTGGTGAAATAATCGACTACAACGATTATGAATTTCACCGCTCCTGGAGCGTCTGGGAATGGTCCCACCATATCAATTGCCCATTGTTGAAAGGGCCACACTGTTGTCACCGGGATCAGAGGATTCTTAGGACACAGTGACTTCAGGGCATGGCGCTGGCATGATGCGCACTTACGTAATGTTTCAACCGGATCAAGGTGCATGCCAGGCCAATAGTATCCGGCGGTCATGATCTTTGCCACGACCATGCGCGGGCCGGTGTGAATTCCGCATAACCCTTCGTGTATTTTGCGGATCAAGTACTGCGCATCTTTTGGATCAACGCAATGGAGGAGCGGCCCAAGGTATGACTTGCGGTGTAAGATACCGTCCGCCATTTCATAGTTGAGTGCCTTGTTCTGGACCTTCCTTGCTTCTGCTTTGTTTTCGGGGAGGCTCCCGAGTTGCAAGAACATGATGATGGGGGACATCCAGGACGGATTTCCCACTTCAATGATGTTGACTTGTCGCAAAGGAACAGAAGGGTTTTTGATTACCTCAATGCGTACCTCGCGTGCAAGGTGCTTGAAGCTTGTAGTGGCTAACTTGCTGAGAGCGTCGGCGTGTTTGTTCTCGCTTTGGTTGACATGAGTTATCTTGAAGTGTTGGAGTTTGGTTATTAAGGCTTGTGCCTGTTCTAGATACAAGGCCATCACCTCGCCTTTTGCGTCGTACAGGCCGTGGACTTGTCTGGCGACTAAGAGTGAGACGACGTGGGCCTCCAAATTCTGTGCACCCATTTTGATTGCTAACCGAAGGCCTGCCATGAATGCTTCATACTCAGCTTCATTATTTGTACTTTTAAAATCCAATATGATGGCAAAGGTGAATTCTTGATTGTCGGGGCTTATTAGGCGAAGACCTGCCCCTGCACCATCATCGTTGGATGCGCCATCTGTTTGAAGTATCCATGCGCAGTCATCTGCAACCGGCGTTGGATTCTGTACAGCTTCACATTCTTGCGCTTTATTATGCGGTACTTCCGTGATAAAATCAGCTAATATCTGGCCCTTTATTGCCGGGCGTGGTTTATACACGATATTGTGTCCACCAAGCTCAATCGCCCATTTTTGCTAGGTGGCCAAATAAGTCTGGTTTCGAAAAAATTTGGCCTAAATGATAGTTCGAGAGAACTGTTATTTCATGGCCTGAAAAATATTGGCGCAACCGCCGGGATGCATGGACCAAAGCTAGAGCAAGCTTTTCCATCATGGGATACCGAGTATCTGGGTCAGTAAGCATCTTACTGATGTAGTAGATCGGAGTCTGGACTCCTGTGCGTTCTACTAGCAGGACTGCTCCCAGAGCGATATCTGATGCAGAAAGGTAAAGTATCAGTGGCTCGTTCTTCTACGGTTAGTGAGCGTTGGTAGCTGGATTAAGCATTCCTTCATTTGGGTGAAGGCTTTCTCCGCATCCGGAGTCCACTGAAACTTGTTCTTTTTCACACAATTCCGTAGGGTGCTAATGAATGGGAAGGACTTCATCGCGTGGTTGGCCAGGAACCTATTCAGCGCAGCCAGCCGCCCCGCCAACTGTTACATTTCTTTGATAGTTAAGGGTGGTGGCATACGCTGAATTGCTTCCATTTTATCGGGATTGACTTTGAAGCCATTGTGCGTAATGATGAATCCCAAAAATTTGCCTTCCTCCATTCCAAAAGAGCACTTACTGGGGTTCAGCTTCAGATTTGCCTTGCGCAAGGAGGCAAACGTTTTTTGAATGTCTGCCAGCATCTTCTCCTCATCCGAGCTCATGATGACTAGGTCATCAATCTATACTTTCACGGTTTCACCAATGTCATCCCCGAAGACATGGTCCATTAAACGTTGGTAGGTGGCTCCTGCGTTGCGCAATCCGAAGGGAATCTTTGTGTAACAGAAAATGCTCTTGTCTGTTCGGAAAGCGGTCTTGTCTTCATCTTCTTTATTCATTTGAATCTGGTGGTAGCCCTTGTAGTAATCAAGGAAGCATTTCCACCTTAATGAAGCAAGAGAGTCCACCTTTTTGTCGATTTCCGGTAAGGCGTAGCAGGCCTTGGGACATGCCTTGTTGAGATCCTTGAAATTGACGCGAATGCGTCAACTGCCGTTGGACTTATGGACCATGACTGGGTTGGCTACCCATGTCTGATAACGTACCTCTCGGAGGATTCCTGCTTGGAGAAGTTCTGTGACTTGCTCGTTCAGAGCGCGGGCCTTCTCGGGACCAAAGCTGCGCTTCTTCTGAACTATGGGCTGAACTGAAGGGAATGTGTGCAAAGCATGCTCAGCGATTTCCCTTGGCACCCCAGTCATATCCGACGGTGACCATGCAAAAATATCAGAATTACGGAACAACAGTTGTTTCGACCGCGCCTTCACTGCGGAGTCATGGCGGGTCCCAAGAGCACGGTTTGTTCCGGGTATTTGTTGTTGAGTACCCACTTTTCTGGTTCACCGTTGGACGATGGCTTTGGTTGCTTTACTGACGGTTCCTCGTCAACGGACATGACTTCCTTTCTTGCATACATGATGGCCACTCCGGTTTCAGTGGGAAAACCGCAAGCGGCGTGGGGGATGGAAGTAATCATGTTGAAAACCTGTTGGGCGCGTCGTCCTAGTAGCACGTCATGGCGTGAGGTTGCGAGCATGACCATGAAGTAGACCTGGACTGTGCGAGTGTGGCGCCCATCAGAAAGAGTCACCGGGAAAGAAATTTGGCCTAAAGGAAAAACAGCCTCGTTACGGAAACCAGTGAGTGGGAAATCCACCGGCTCCAGGAGTGCTTTGTCCTCTGGGTTGATTTGCTAGAAGCACTGTTCATAGATAATGTCCATAGTGCTCCTAGGGTCTATGAACATGTAGTCGGTGCGGTAGTGACCAAAGATGCCAGTTATCACTACCGATCGGTCTTCTTGTGGACCCCAGGGCAATGGGGAAGATGAGTTGCTGTTCACGCCAGTGAGACGTGTAACTCTTGTGGTGGCTACGCTTGCGTGAAGGACCACCCTGAATCATATGAACAGACTTCATTTTTTTGTTACTCGGGCCCTTGCCGCCTCGAGTGATTTGGTGCACCTCCTTGCGTATGTTTTGTAGTAAGTGGGTGAGCTTCCCACTCTTAAACGCTTTTTCAATCTCCATGCGCAAGGAGATGCAATTATCGGTTGTGTGCCCAGCGTCTTTATGATAATCGCAGAAGAGGTTGGGGTCTTGGCCCTTCTTATTGCGCATCAGCGGTGGTTGTTTGAACTGATGGTCTTCTGTACTAAGGACCTCCGCCGGTGACTTCGTCAGTGGGGTAGTTCCTGACAAGACTTTGATCATTTCGTCACAATGTACGACATATTTGAACTGTGCACGAATCAGATCTTCGTGCACGTCCCTATCTCTAGCACCTCCTTGTTGTAGCGGGTGATGAAATCTTCAAGGCTTTCATCATCGCGCCCCAGATGTTCATTACGTCAGAGGAGTTTCTGACATAACGCCATTGCTGACTGAAGTGCATCAGGAACTTATCTTTGAAGTCGTTCCATGACGTGAGTTTACCCGTGGGCAGATTATCAAACAACAGGCGTGCAACACTGTGGGGTTTGAACAAAAACGTGACACCACATCGGTAGTGTCCATCCTCCAATCAGTCATGTGCCAGTGAAGAGACGCAGGTGATCATCCGGGTCGGTAAAACCGTTGTATTTCCCAACATTGGAGGGAAGTTTTGCATGCTCCAATAGTGCGAGCGCTATCTCCCTGATAAACTTGGAATGGTCGGCTGCGTTCGCCGGCCGGTAGATCAAGTTGTAATCATGCTCCGCTTCTAGGTTGTAGCCACCCCGTGGAGCGGATCTGTATTCCACATGACTCTTTGGCAGCCGGTGAAAGACGCTGGCGCTATCACGTTCGCCGTAGGTTTTGTCGTCCTCACGCTGGGTGTACCTCTCCCCTTGAGGACGCGGCCCAACCGTGAGTGGACAGATGCTCGCCTAAGAGAGTGAGACTCTAGTTTAGGTGGCGGTTGTGTGTACTCTGTTTCTTGGGGACGAAGGCTATACGGTACGCTCGCCCCAGCTGGCGAGTCGTAGCTCAACATCCTTGGTGCAGGCGAAGCATGCACCTGAACAGCGGGCTGCACTGGGGCAGCATGGGTGTTTGTCTGCACACAGAGCTGCACATAGATGGCATTCAGGGCCGTCTGAGACTTTATGAACCAAGACATCGGGGTCTCACCCGGGGGTAAGACCGATGTGATTGGTACAAAGGGAGTCTCAAGTTGGGCTCCGGGAGTTACCGAGATGTTTATACGGCCAGAGCCGTGTTGAGTTCCGGCATTCTCGGAAGAATCTTCTTCCACTTGTCCGTCGATTCGAGAGGCATGAACTGGGTTCTTGCCTTTGGCTCGAGGACCTCGTGGGGTGTTTGATGGGAAATCAGCCATATGAAAGCGAGGCTTGAAAATATAAAAATTAAAGGAACTATTTGGAAAAAAGCGAGAAAACCGCGGATGGAGCAAATGAAGAAGCACCGGTTGAACCTAGGGATATCCAGGGATATATAAGTTACAACCAGGGTGTTTCTGCATAGAGGGTTGTCCTTTCACTTCACTCTTTGGGTGTGAGCTCGCTTAAGCTGTTCTACAAAACTAGCAGCACCGTTGTCGGATGTTGAGTGGTGCCACGTGTAAAGGCAGTCGTCTTCGGTGTCAGGCCTGCTGCCAGTCGAAAGTGGAGAAGGTGGAACAGTCAGTGACAGAGATGTGGTTGGTGTTTGGTCTGACGTCTGCATCATTGGTCATGGACACTGTGACATGCAACCTGCCGAGTTACCCTTGGTCACAGTTCTGCCACTTTATACTCTTGAGTATGGTCAACACCTCTTAGTGCTTACCCCTTCTGCAAGGTTGCTAGGGTTTTCCCCACTAGCGCAGGGTGTCAGGGGTATATCCTTTTGTTCCAAGACTATGAGGCGCTTCTCATGTGTGTCTTGTCCTTGCAAGGTTTTAGGATTCGCAGCTCAGAGGAATTTTGTTCTGCGCAGGGTCTAGTATCCTGCGCGCGTGAGTCTAACTCGCCATTATGCCAAGTACACAAGGCTCGTTGTGTGACTTGTGTTGTTTAGTCTAACTTGTCGCTACGCTTAGTGCGCAAGACTCGTTGTGTGACTTAATTATATTGGTCCAATTCACCATTGCGCTGAGTGCGCAAGGCTCATTGCATGACCTGTTGGTGTTGGTCTAATTCACCGTTGCGCTGAGTGCACAAGGCTTAACGTATGACCTATTGGTGTTGGTCTAATTCACCGTTGCGTTGAGTGCGCAGGGTTTATTGTATGACCTATTGGTGTTGAAGAATACTCCCCGTTGCATGTTGCATGCAAGGTTATCTTGTAAAATGTAGTCAAGGGTATGGTCATTTGGGACCATACCTCCTCAATTGGTTAGGTGGAGAGTTTACCACCCTCATGTGGGGAGCACCCCTACCACCCTAAACCGTTTAGGAGGCTAAAAGGCCTTTCAGTCTTTCCACACGTAAAACCCATCGATAAACAATCAAAACTCAAAAGCATAATCATTTTATCTCGTACGATTGAATTATTAGGTTGATGATGATTTTTATATTCATATTTAATGTAAACGATATTTATTTATAATTTTTAGAAAACATAGTAACACCGTATGTTTATATAAATGATGTAGTTTTGTTAGTTGTTATCTAGTATGCTTTTATAATTTGATGTTTATATAGTATGTTTATATAATTGATATTTTTATAATTTTGGATTATCTATTAATATGCAGTCATGTATGTCTGGATTAGATTTTGAGTTGATATTGAAATTTATGTAATTATATAGTTAATTAGTCAATTCGGTTGAATTATCTGATTTAATCGATTGAATCATCTTTAAGTCTAATTCAACATGATTTAAAAACTGATTTTTAAATAACTGGTTTCATTTTTTCCACCTTCCAACATGTGTTAAGAAGAAGTGAAATGAGAATGATTGTTTCGTATATAAATAATTAAAAATATGTGTTAAGAAGAAGTGAAATATGAATGATTAAAATAATTAAAAAATTAAACAACTTTGCCCCTCGTGCCTGTTAGTTGCTACATGCATCCGCTCTCAAGCCTTGCTTGCACCAAGTGTGTGGCGGTGTTCCTCTCCCCACTTCAGACATGGTAGTCCGTTCACGCCTCCCCCATCTTCCACAATACATTGCCTTAAAGATAACTACTTTGTTTTAATGTATTTGTTATAATTAAATACTAAAGGTATTATTAAAAGAAAAATAAATAAAAGAAATTTAAAATGAATATATTAAATTCAAATAGTTAATAAATATTATGTGACATATTCTAATTTGAACCTTTTTTCTTGAACCCGTTTTAACTTTAACTAAAATAACCTTTTTTATATGACTTGTTCTAACGTGACATAAAGCCCGACTGACCGGTCAATACGTATTATTAAATACTAAACGTATCACTAAAAGAAATTAAAAATTAAAATATTACATTCAACTAATTAATAAGTATTAAAAATTATGTGACATGTTCAGACCCGAAAGCGAAACCCGTATTGAGTCTAACCAAAATAACCCTTTTTATGTGACATATTTTGACGCGACATGTTGCCCAACCCTCCCCGACCAATATGTATTATCAAATGCCAAACGTATCATTAAAATAAAAATGAATAAAATAGAATTAAAATTACAATGTTAAATCTAATAAATGATCTGAACTCGTTTTGACTCGAACCAAAATAACCCTCTTTGTGTGACCTGCTCCTAGGCAACATGTTGCCTAATTGACCCGAGCCAACCAATATGTATTATTAAAAAAAATGATACATATTATTAAATATCAAACGTATTACTAAAAGAAAACTATAGAAATTTAGAATTAAAATATTAAATTCAACTACTTAATAACTATTTAATATGATGTGACATGTCCTAACCTAAAAGACCCAAACAAGTTTGGACTCATACCAAAATAACCATTTATACGTGACATGTTCTGACATGACATATTGCTTGGCCCAACCTGACCAGATCAATATGTATTATTCAATACTAAACATATTACTAAAAATAAATAAAAAAATTTAATTTAAAATATTAAATTCACTAATTAATAAAACTAAATCTTATGTTATTAATAAATATAAATAGATGTTATATTTGAAGAATTTCAATGAATATTTATTAATAATATTTTTCATTAAATATTTCATTAAATCACAAAGGACAAGTGTAAACAGGTTTATGTATCAAGACCTACATCATTACAAATTTCTTAAGTGTCTTAAAATTGAAGCTAAGTTAAATGGTTGCGTACAAGAGTTCTTTTATATTATAGTACTAGTAGGAAAGCCCAGCGCTTCACGATGGGTGTGAATACGGCCACGGGTTTAGTATTTTTACAATTTTATACTCTCATTAATATCAAGATGATTCAATTGATATCAAGATGACTGATTAAACTCTATCGTCTTTAATTTTAGATTCAAAACTATAAAGTTTTAGCTAAGTTTGGTTGACTAACCATTAAATCCACAATAGTGAATTTAGCTTGGACCTCCCTTTTATAAGACAAAGGGACACTCAAAGTTTTGTTTCACTTGGTGATGTGGGATAGATCCCAACCATCACATGAGCACTTTTGATCTGAGTATACTAAGGTAAGCATGCAATTTTACTCCATTTTTTTCCATTTTCTATTCTCCACCGATATAGGATAAGTACATATGTTAAGTGTTTTGTGTTACTATATAGGGGACAATGGGGGGCAATTAAGCAACAATTAGTCAACTGAACACTGACGGGTGTTATCCTTTTATAAACAAATTTCCCTTGCAAATTTATTTAACCAAGTGATGTGGGAAAGTAAAATAATAGGTTTATGAACTTTTATGGAGTTCAAACTTAGTCAGCCTAGTTTAACCCGGCCTACTTGGTGAACCCCTCTTGTATTTGGTTGGCTAACAATTTAAAACATAGTTGGGAATTTAGCTTGGGTCTCCCTTTTATAAGACAAGGCATACTCGAAGTTTTGTTTAACTTGATGATGTGGGATAGATCCCAACCATCATATGAGCTCTTTTGCTCATGCGTTGAGTATACTAAGGTTAGCAAGCAATCCATTTATATAACTGATGTGCATATTTTAGTGTGTTAGTCTAGTTAATTTAATAACTCTTAGCATATGTTAGGTGGGTTAACTTAATAACTTTTAAAACACGTTTAACTAGTTTTAAATTTATAAGAAATGATTTTTAATTAGACTAACAAACACAATAGGCAAGCGTACCTATCGTTGTAGTAGAGTTTATGTAAGAACCAAGTATCGAACCCAAATGATATGATTTTTAATAGTTAACTTTAAATTACCAACTAGTTAATTAATTATCTTTTGTTATTTTTATATTAAAACCAGGAAATAAAAACAAGTAATAGAGAATTAGTAGAAAATATTAAGAGCACGAAGAGTGTTGCTTTGGATGTTCGAATCCACTTGGGACGAATTATAGTTAAGTTATTGGCAAGTGTGAGGTTAATTAATTCAAAAGCTCACCTCTTAACTAAGGTTACTGACAGATTCTTATTAGATTTACAAATTGTGACTGAAATGTTATAATAGAATTAGAGTCGATTAAAGATAATTCATTGCCAACCTCATAAGAAGACTCTTTTAAGGAGCAATCCCCTAATTTTGGGTTAGTGATATCCAACTACACTTCTTTCCCTTACATTCTCTCATAGGTTGCGATCCTCTAAAGGGCATATCTTTGTCTCACTTCAAAGATCGTTAATGATATATATGTCAAAGTGCTTTCCATGGGTGCTAATAACACTTGTGAATTATTGAGGTGATTGATCTTTATTTAGCGGGATGCAATATAATAATAAAATACATATAAAGACTTACAGTATTTTAACATCGGTTCACCAACTCTTGGTTAGCGCCAAGCCTAACATATAGACCATGTTAGACAAGTCGCATAACAAAACTTTGGCTAATCATTGAGGCCTAGAATATAGACTATGTAGGCCAACAATGATATTCTTTATAAACAAGGGTTAATCACAATATGTGTTTCCACAAATGGGTCAACCACTTCTCCAAGTTCGGATTTCCCTTATTAGTATATGGGTTGTTACACATCATGAGTGTACTAATAAGTGTCATCTCCCAAGTTTATCAAGAATTCCCATAAGATCAAAGACCAATACCAGTCACAAACTCATCATGGAAGAAGAAGAAGATGAGTAGAAGGAATTATTAAAGACAACACACCACTTGCCAAATGTTAAACATTTAATTCATACCAAGCTTCATCTCCAACCCAAGCAACACAAAGGGTTAAGCCAAGAATGGCTATGGTAACTTGTCTACAAACAATGATATAGAGTGGATCATGATGGATCAAGTGTAATAAGATCAAACAACTTGAAAAAGAGTTGTTAATTACAAGTCCTTTCCCTCTCTCTCAAACTAAGCTATTACAAGTGTTGTCTTGGAATGATCCCAAACTCCTATATGACCTCTCAAGAGCAAAGAGTATGTGTGTGAGACGTGAAAGATAAGTGTGTGAATTGGGATGGTGAAAATGGGCAACCAAAGGTCTCTAAGTATAGTGTTGAGCTGATGAAGGTAAGCACGGGCGCACCTAGATTGGCCCGGCCATGCCTAGTACTTGGCCCTGACAGTTGTTTGTCCTTCTTGTCCTTTCCCGATACATTCCGTTGCGAATAACTTATGAGCACGGGCGTGCATGGCATGCACGGTTGTGCTAGGACAGGCGTTCCGACAAGGCTTGAACATGTGGCATACTTGTCAGTTCTCGAAGCTTCGAATCATTGTCTTTAGCTAAGCACATGCGTGCATGGCATGGCTCCACATATCGTGGACTTTTGCTGACCTATTAACTTTGTGTACCTCGGTGTTTTGCACGACCATACTGAGAGCCTGGCACATCTGTGCCTATCTGGATACTTGCTGATTTCCTTGGAATTCTGGGAATTTTGCCTCGTTTATGCTTGTTTTTCACTTCTTTTCCATTCCAAGACCTTAGAACCTGCATTTGTCAAGTAGGAATGATTTAGATAGTATTTTCAACTAAAAAGCCCTAAAAGCACTTAGGATTAGGGGTAAGTATGCACTAAAAATATGTATAATTGAAGGCACATCATAAACCCCACACTTAATCATTGCTTGTCATTAAGTAATCTAGCTAGTTTTTAGTTGAAAATAATTGGCGATCCAGCCGTCTTTGGACATTGCCTACCTCCAATGAGTTACAACTTACTAACTCTTTTGGGATAATGATGAATCATGACATGCCTACTAAAACATTGGTTATGCATAGTCTTACACACCTCACAATATTCATTAAGCTCTCAGGTATGTTTGGGGGTGAGTTTTGATGGGTGTAAACTCAAGTCAATCCGAATACATGCATGGATCATAAGCTTGTATGCAAGCATATCTACACCAATCACTTGGAAAATTTGCATGAATCAAGATGGCTTCTGTAACGCCTCGCTTTTTCATACTTTCCTTACCTAGAAGGTGTAACCGTATTTCTATTTCTGGAAAGTTGTATTCGTATTCTTTTTCTCAACTTTTTAATCCGAGACTTGAATCATAATGAAACTTATACTTGATCATATTGTCTTACATGCATTCAAACGTTTGTTACATAACTGATACTTGTTATACGCATTCACACTCAACACTTATACGCGATATACGCTTAAACAATGCAAAATTGGTAAAATAAACTAAGTTAAGGGACTAAAAGTGATAAAAACAAAGAACCTTCTGGAATAACCTACCTCGCGCCCCGCAACCGAGTCCTTGGAAGTCTCTCGAGGCCCGCCAGACCCCTCGCGCCACACGACCAAAATCTCTTCACCATCTCGCGGCCCGCGAGAGGGGCATAATCCGGAAATGTTGGTTTCAAGCTCATGGATTGGCCAATTTTTTGTTTTCTCCATTTAATACCCCTAAACTAACACCCTCCCAAGTTTTCCTATAAATACCCCACTCCATCTCCTCTCAAATCACACCTTAAATCATTCTTTTCTCTTCTCTCTAAGCTCTAAGAGCACTCTCTTCTCTCAAAGATCAAGGCTTCAAAAGTGAGTTCTAACTCACCTCTCTCATTTTGATCTTTCTTCTTTCTTACCACTTGAAATACCTTTGGAATGTCTCCCTAAGTTTTCCATGGAAGACCAACTTGGAACATCACCATGTCTAAGGTCCCAAGTGTAAGAATCGTTTGGTTTTAATAGGGTTTTATCCACAAGTGTTGTATCCTTCCAAGCTTGTTCTTGAAATAAGGCTTGAGTTGGTAGTGTGTGATCACTTGGAAGCCTTGGCTATCCTACCTTCGATCCACCAGCTCACTTGATGTTTTCATATACTTTTGTCTTTTACTTTTATGTTATAACTTACTCATGACAATCCTTGACGTCCTTGTGACGACTTGTGTATTGGTAATCTATACAAGCGAGGTTTTAAAAGGAAGGTTATCCTCCTACCTCCATGCATGCCTTCTATGAAATTACATGACGTTTATGATTTACTTATTGTTATACTATATAATATATATGTATATATGAATACTAACCGAACTCTTGATGGTAATCAAATGATTATCCGTCATGGTACTAGGTTACATCACCTAAGTACTTAATCCCTCGTTATGATTCTAATGGGTATCCTAACCAATGAAAACACATCAACCCGAATGGGTCTTATAGTGTCAAAAAAGAGTGTTAAGTCTAGATGATTATTTTCTCATATACATATTTTATCGTATTTAAAGTTCCTAATCCTCCATTATCATTCCTATACTTACCAACCTACGTTTTCCTCTTGTAGGATAATTCGGTGTTCATCCACCAACCACTTCCACGGACTTGTCAAGTTTGAAGACTTAGCAAAACCGTGAGTACACTCGACCCACTTTTCGTTTACAACACTTTTGGGTGTCACATGTTTACTTATACCAAAATCAAAACACTTAACTTTATGAAATGCACAAACAATCCTATACACATGAATACTTGATACGATTTCTTGATGCTTATATCTTGGACATTCTTTATGTGATACTTTAGTCATTAACTTGTTTTAAGCCTTCGTTTGACATGTATAAGCGCTTTAGGAAGTAACGCATCCCCCTCCATCGTGTAAACTTGAGGCCATGTTAAGACATCGTGATTGCGTTAAGGGTTTGACTAGTAGTATTGCATGCCTTGTATATGCTCTTGTAAAATCATAGTTGCCATGAGGATTTGTTTAAACTTTATTCGTATACGTATGTTATAAACTTGTGTACTCGCCTTTGCTTTTGCATTGAATTGTACTTTAAAACATGTTACAGGTTGATGAAGAGGATGCTAGAAATCAAATAGCAAGGACTTAGATACACACATTTAGATGTCTAGGTTAATGTTGTTGTATCAATTTTGTTGTATTGTGTTATTATTGTATTTGTTTCCATGTTGTAATTTTGACAATTATTTCTGAAATGAAATTCGACTTATTTAATTATTGTCATTATTAGCGTTGTGAGCAATGAGCAATCTATTTCATCTCACTCTGATGTTTTCACCATCGGTTGGGGTGTGACATCTTCTTTGGCTGATATGATAAGGTGTATGGTGGTAAAAGTTTAGGTGGGTGGTAATTGAGAGGAATATGGTCAACGATTTTCATAGAACACTAGGTGTGATCCTTCTAAAGTGGTCAAAATGATGCTAGTGACTCTTTTTGGTCAGATCTTCATGACCATTCCACAACTCTTCTTGCCTAATTCTATTCCAATGGTATACCTTCAACTATCCTTTCTCTTCGAACCTTTCGGTGAGTTTTGTCCTGATAGCGTCTACTAAGACTAGTTTCACATCTACTTCTTCTTGGAGTTGTTTCTCTTTGGTGACACTTTTTGTGGAATTGTGGCTTTTGATGTATGCCACTTGATTTCCGCTTTATGAAGTGTGGTTTTTGATACCTAAGACTTTGTTGTTTTCTTGAAGGTATTGGCGCCGAAAGTTTGATGTGATGTGCTGAATTTTTAAGGGACATGTGGTTCCAAAAATGCTTTTTTTTAAATTCTGGTTCCACAACTTTCATGGAATTTTCTTCATCGCTTTTAATGATTTAAGTTTGATGGATAATTACCAAAAACTTGGTGTTGTAACCTTAAACTTTGATGCCAAAAACATAAATGATTTGATCTTCTTTTGTAATTCTTGATGGCTAAATGACTTCTTCATGAACTAGCACTTCCTTAGTAACTCTTATGAAAGCATGACTTTTGGGTGGATAATTGAGTGATAGAAGCAATACGGTTAACGCTCAAAGGGTTATCTGGGTGGATAATTTATGGTAGGTGAATTTAGGTGGAATTTGATGGATGATGGGTGATAATCTTAAGTGCCTCAATCCTTTTCATGCAATATTTACCTTGATTATGGCATTGGAAATGTATGTCACACAAGTTCTAACAATGTAATGCAATGGACGAATTTTATATTTATCTCAAATGAATGAGAATGTGATTAAGTATGTATGATTAATGCTCTTCTAAGGCTCAAAATTCTCACATGTAAGTCAATGAAATAGGGTAAAGCATAACCTCAATACATAACTTTTTGTTCTTTTTACATGCCATGACCCTCATTATCCTACTTGATTATTTTTATTGAACTTAAAGGGTATGATTTTTTATTAAATTTTATGAGGATTTTAGGTCCTTAACGTTTAATGAAGACATGCTTTAGCCTTGAAGTGAACACTCATTCCGAGAATTACTAGGAAAGTATGACAGGTACGGTTATGTGGATTTGTACGAACACTCTTTCCTTAGAAAGAAAACTCAATGTATAGGCACTCACGCTTTCAGATTGAACGATGTTGGACCTATAAAAGAACAAATGATATCCAAAAGCCAAAACATGAAATGTGATCAGAAATAAAAAGTTGATGAAGCAATTCTCTTCCCAAAGATAGTGAATCATGAACACCTAAATCAGAGCATCTGTTGAAGACAAGGAAACATCCGATCAAAGCATTGGAACCGTTGTTCATGAAGAAACAAGGTTTGTTGAAGCCTAAAGTCTGTTGAAGCAAAGGTCTGATGAAGAAGACCAAACATCTGTCTGGCTAAACAGATGTTTGGATCAAAGCAACAAAGGATAGTCCAAACAGATGTTTCCCAATGTAACAATACTTGTTTTGTATTAGTGTTTAACATAGTTAGATCAGATGTTAGATTTGCACAAATGTTTACAGTGTCGGTGGAATATTTTCTTTTATGAATGTTAGATATCATTATCGAGGTGATGTCAGCCTATCACGAATAGAGCTTCATTACTTAGTATAAATAACTCTCACTTGTTAGAGATCTATCTTATCATTTTACACATTCTCTTTTGTACGAATAGTTTTGTGAGTGATCGGGCTGAGGGGGAGATTGTAGAATCATTCTATAAAACATTTGTAATCGTTTGATTATCTATGAAAGACAGTTGTTGATGATATCTTCCTGCTTGTGCATTTTCTTGTTTTGTCAGTATTTGTTTACAAATCAAATTCGGTTCCTAACTATTGGTATCAGAGTTTGGTCACGTTAAACTTGATTTCATAATTAGTTTAACTTACAAAGATCAACTCACAAAGATCCAATACTATTCGTAGCTCAGAGTAGAAAAGTGAAGAACTCAAAAAGTGTCTTACACATACTCTATTCTTCTTCAAAAGGTCAAAAGAGAATGTCACTCGATAACTATGATTCCCTTATCTCCGGTTGTAATAGAAAACCACCACTGCTTGACAGATCAAATTACAAAATCTTGCAATGTCAAATGGTGCATTATCTTGCTCTGAAAAACATAGGATGTTTGAGGTCTGTATTGTACGGACAAAATATTTCCAATGACACATTGTGTCAAAAATCCTGACGTGCATGAGCCAAAGAAACCGGAAGATTACACTTTTTTAGATTTTAAAAAGTTTGAGATCGATGCCAAAGCACTCAAATTAATTGCAAAGGCTCTACCGAATGAGATCTATGCACATATATTACACTTTAATAGTGCAAAAAGTTGTGGGATGAGTTAAAAAGAGAAACTAGTAAAACTGAGAAAACTATTAAAAACAACCAGAAAACTCTTGACATACAAAATGTTGAGAATGCATCTAACTCAACACAAACAATGTTTATGAAAAGGTTGATGTAAGTGTTGTAAAAATTAATGATCGTTGGAATACAACTAAATATGATTATAATTGCAAATGCGCATTTATGGTCAGCGTTATGTGGATTTGTACGAACACTCTTTCCTTAGAAAGAAATTCAATGTATAGGCACTCACGCTTTCAGATTGAACGGTGTTGGACCTATAAAAGAACAAATGATATCCAAAAGCCAAAACATGACAATGTGATCAGAAATAAAAAGTTGATGAAGCAATTCTCTTCCCAAAGATAGTGAATCATGAACACCTAAATCAGAGCATCTGTTGAAGACAAGGAAACATCCGATCAAAGCATTTGAACCGTTGTTCATGAAGAAACAAGGTCTGTTGAAGCCTAAAGTCTGTTGAGGCAAAGGTCTGATGAAGAAGACCAAAATCTGTCTGACTAAACAGATGTTTGGATCAAAGCAACAAAGGATAGTCCCAAACAGATGTTTCCAAATGTAACAATACTTGTTTTGTATTAGTGTTTACCATAGTTAGATCAGATGTTAGATTTGCACAAATGTTTACAATATCAGTGGAATATTTTCTTTTACGAATGTTAGATATCATTATCGAGGTGATGTCAGCCTATCACGAATAGAGCTTCATTACTTAGTATAAATAGCTCTCACTTGTTAGAGATCTATCTTATCATTTTACAACTTCTCTTTGTACGAATAGTTTTGTGAGTGATCAAGCTGAAGGGGAGATTATAGAATCATTCTATAAAACATTTGTAATCGTTTGATTATCTATGAAAAACAGTTGTTGATGATATCTTCCTGCTTGTGCATTTTATTGTTTTGTCAGTTTTTATTTACAATCAAACTCGGATCCTAACTATTGGTATCAGAGTTTGGTCACGTTAAACTTGATTTCATAATTAGTTTAACATACAAAGATCAACTCACAAAGATCCAATACTATTCGTAGCTCAGAGTAGAAAAGTGAAGAACTCAAAAAGTGTCTTACACATACTCTATTCTTCTTCAAAAGGTCAAAAGAGAATGTCACTCGATAACTATGATTCCCTTATCTCCGGTTGTAATAGAAAACCACCACTGATTGACAGATCAAATTACAAAATCTTGCAATGTCAAATGGTGGATTATCTTGCTCTACAAAACATAGGATGTTGGAGGTCTGTATTGTACGGACAAAATATTCCAATGACACATTGTGTCAAAAATCCTGACGTGCATGAGCCAAAGAAACCGGAAGATTACACCTTTTTAGATTTTAAAAAGTTTGAGAAAGATACCAAAGCACTCAAATTAATTGCAAAGGCTCTACCGAATGAGATCTATGCACAGATATTACAATTTATTAGTGCAAAAAAGTTGTGGGATGAGTTAAAAAGATAAACTAGTAAAACTGAGGAAACTATTAAAAACAACTAGAAAACTCTTGACATACAAAATGTTGAGAATGCATCTAACTCAACACAAACAATAGTTTATGAAAAGGTTGATGTAAGTGTTGTAAAAATTAATGATCCTTGGAATACAACTAAATATGATAATCATTGCGAATGCGCATTTATGGTCCGGTTATGTGGATTTGTACGAACACTCTTTCCTTAGAAAGAAAACTCAATGTATAGGCACTCACGCTTTCAGATTGAACGGTGTTGGACCTATAAAAGAACAAATGATATCCAAAAGCCAAAACATGACAATGTGATCAGAAATAAAAAGTTGATGAAGCAATTCTCTTCCCAAAGATAGTGAATCATGAACACCTAAATCAGAGCATCTGTTGAAGACAAGGAAACATCCGATCAAAGCATTGGAACCGTTGTTCATGAAGAAACAAGGTCTGTTGAAGCCTAAAGTCGACCAAACATCTGTCTGGCTAAACAGATGTTTGGATCAAAGCAACAAAGGATAGTCCAAACAGATGTTTCCCAATGTAACAATACTTGTTTTGTATTAGTGTTTAACATAGTTAGATTAGATGATAGATTTGCACAAATGTTTACAATGTCGGTGGAATATTTTCTTTTATGAATGTTAGATATCATTATCGAGGTGATGTCAGCCTATCACGAATAGAGCTTCATTACTTAGTATAAATAGCTCTCACTTGTTAGAGATCTATCTTATCATTTTACACATTCTCTTTTGTACGAATAGTTTTATGAGTGATCAGGCTGAGGGGGAGATTGTAGAATCATTCTATAAAACATTTGTAATCGTTTGATTATCTATGAAATACAGTTGTTGATGATATCTTCCTGCTTGTGCATTTTCTTGTTTTGTCAGTATTTGTTTACAAATCAAACTCGGATCCTAACTATTGGTATCAGAGTTTGGTCACGTTAAACTTGATTTCATAATTAGTTTAACTTACAAAGATCAACTCACAAAGATCCAATACTTTTCGTAGCTCAGAGTAGAAAAGTGAAGAACTCAAAAAGTGTCTTACACATACTCTATTCTTCTTCAAAAGTTCAAAAGAGAATGTCACTCGATAACTATGATTCCCTTATCTCCGGTTGTAATAGAAAACCACCACTGCTTGACAGATCAAATTACAAAATCTTGCAATGTCAAATGGTGCATTATCTTGCTCTACAAAACATAGGATGTTTGAGGTCTGTATTGTACGGACAAAATATTCCAATGACACATTGTGTCAAAAATCCTGACGTGCATGAGCCAAAGAAACCGGAATATTACACTTTTTTAGATTTTAAAAAGTTTGAGATCGATGCCAAAGCATTCAAATTAATTGCAAAGGCTCTACTGAATGAGATCTATGCACAGATATTACACTTTAATAGTGCAAAAAAGTTGTGGGATGAGTTAAAAAGAGAAACTAGTAAAACTGAGAAAACTATTAAAAACAACCAGAAAATTCTTGACATACAAAATGTTGAGAATGCTTCTAACTCAACACAAACAATGTTTATGAAAAGGTTGATGTAAGTGTTGTAAAAATTAATGATCGTTGGAATACAACTAAATATGATTATAATTGCGAATGCGCATTTATGGTCAGCGTTATGTAGATTTGTACGAACACTCTTTCCTTAGAAAGAAAACTCAATGTATAGGCACTCACGCTTTCAGATTGAACGGTGTTGGACGTATAAAAGAACAAATGATATCCAAAAGCCAAAACATGACAATGTGATCAGAAATAAAAAGTTGATGAAGCAATTCTCTTCCCAAAGATAGTGAATCATGAACACCTAAATCAGAGCATCTGTTGAAGACAAGGAAACATCCGATCAAAGCATTTGAACCGTTGTTCATGAAGAAACAAGGTCTGTTGAAGCCTAAAGTCTGTTGAAACAAAGGTCTGATGAAGAAGACCAAATATCTGTCTGGCTAAACAGATGTTTGGATCAAAGCAACAAAGGATAGTCCAAACAGATGTTTCCAAATGTAACAATACTTGTTTTGTATTAGTGTTTACCATAGTTAGATCAGATGTTAGATTTGCACAAATGTTTACAATATCAGTGGAATATTTTTTTACGAATGTTAGATATCAATATCGAGGTGATGTCGCCTATCACGAATAGAACTTCATTACTTAGTATAAATAGCTCTCACTTGTTAGAGATCTATTTATCATTTTACACATTCTCTTTTGTTACGAATAGTTTTGTGAGTGATCAGGCTTGAAGGGGAGATTGTAGAATCATTCTATAAAACATTTGTAATCGTTTGATTATCTTAAAAACAGTTGTTGATGATATCTTCTGCTTGTGCATTTTATTGTTTTGTCAGTATTTGTTTACAAATCAAACTCGGATCCTAACTATTGGTATCAGAGTTTGGTCACGTTAAACTTGATTTCATAATTAGTTTAACATACAAAGATCAACTCACAAAGATCCAATACTATTCGTAGCTCAGAGTAGAAAAGTGAAGAACTCAAAAAGTGTCTTACACATACTCTATTCTTCTTCAAAAGGTCAAAAGAGAATGTCACTCGATAACTATGATTCCCTTATCTCCGGTTGTAATAGAAAACCACCACTGATTGACAGATCAAATTACAAAATCTTGCAATGTCAAATGGTGGATTATCTTGCTCTACAAAACATAGGATGTTGGAGGTCTGTATTATACGGACAAAATATTCCAATGACACATTGTGTCAAAAATCCTAACGTGCATGAGCCAAAGAAACCGGAAGATTACACTTTTTTAGATTTTAAAAAGTTTGAAAAAGATACCAAAGCACTCAAATTAATTGCAAAGGCTCTACCGAATGAGATCTATGCACAGATATTACACTTTATTAGTGCAAAAAAGTTGTGGGATGAGTTAAAACGAGAAACTAGTAAAACTGAGGAAACTATTAAAAACAACTAGAAAACTCTTGACATACAAAATGTTGATAATGCATCTAACTCAACACAAACAATAGTTTATGAAAAGGTTGATGTAAGTGTTGTAAAAATTAATGATCCTTGGAATACAACTAAAATATGATAATAATTGCGAATGCGCATTTATGGTCCGGTTATGTGGATTTGTACGAACACTCTTTCCTTAGAAAGAAAACTCAATGTATAGGCACTCACGCTTTCAGATTAAACGGTGTTGGACCTATAAAAGAACAAATGATATCCAAAAGCCAAAACATGACAATGTGATCAGAAATAAAAAGTTGATGAAGCAATTCTCTTCCCAAAGATAGTGAATCATGAACACCTAAATCAGAGCATCTGTTGAAGACAAGGAAACATCCAATCAAAGCATTTGAACAGTTGTTCATGAAGAAACAAGGTCTGTTGAAGCCTAAAGTCTGTTGAAGCAAAGGTCTGATGAAGAAGACCAAACATCTGTCTGGCTAAACAGATGTTTGGATCAAAGCAACAAAGGATAGTCCAAACAGATGTTTCCAAATGTAACAATCCTTGTTTTGTATTAGTGTTTACCATAGTTAGATCAGATGTTAGATTTGCACAAATGTTTACAATATCAGTGGAATATTTTCTTTTATGAATGTTAGATATCATTATCGAGGTGATGTCAGCCTATCACGAATAGAGCTTCATTACTTAGTATAAATAGCTCTCACTTGTTAGAGATCTATCTTATCATTTTACACATTCTCTTTTGTACGAATAGTTTTGTGAGTGATCAGGCTGAGGGGGAGATTGTAGAATCATTCTATAAAACATTTGTAATCGTTTGATTATCTATGAAAAACAGTTGTTGATGATATCTTCCTGCTTGTGCATTTTATTGTTTTGTCAGTATTTGTTTACAAATCAAACTCGGATCCTAACTATTGGTATCAGAGTTTGGTCACGTTAAACTTGATTCATATTAGTTTAACATACAAAGATCAACTCACAAAGATCCAATACTATTCGTAGCTCAGAGTAGAAAAGTGAAGAACTCAAAAAGTGTCTTACACATACTCTATTCTTCTTCAAAAGGTCAAAAGAGAATGTCACTCGATAACTATGATTCCCTTATCTCCGGTTGTAATAGAAAACCACCACTGATTGACAGATCAAATTACAAAATCTTGCAATGTCAAATGGTGGATTATCTTGCTCTACAAAACATAGGATGTTGGAGGTCTGTATTGTACGGACAAAATATTCCAATGACACATTGTGTCAAAAATCCTGACGTGCATGAGCCAAAGAAACCGGAAGATTACACTTTTTTAGATTTTAAAAAGTTTGAGGTAGATGCCAAAGCACTCAAATTAATTGCAAAGGCTCTACCGAATGAGATCTATGCACAGATATTACACTTTAATAGTGCAAAAAAGTTGTGGGATGAGTTAAAAGAGAAACTAGTAAAACTGAGGAAACTATTAAAAACAACCAGAAAACTCTTGACATACAAAATGTTGAGCATGCATCTGACTCAACACAAACAATAGTTTATGAAAAGGTTGATGTAAGTGTTGTAAAAATTAATGATCGTTGGAATACAACTAAATATGATAATAATTGCGAATGCGCATTTATGGTCCGGTTATGTGGATTTGTACGAACACTCTTTCCTTAGAAAGAAAACTCAATGTATAGGCACTCACGCTTTCAGATTGAACGTTGTTGGACCTATAAAAGAACAAATGATATCCAAAAGCCAAAACATGACAATGTGATCAGAAATAAAAAGTTGATGAAGCATTTCTCTTCCCAAATATAGTGAATCATGAACACCTAAATCAGAGCACCTGTTGAAGACAAGGAAACATCGGATCAAAGCATTGGAACCGTTGTTCATGAAGAAAGGTATGTTGAAGCCTAAAGTCTATTGAAGCAAAGGTCTGATGAAGAAGACTAAACATCTATCTGGCTAAACAGATGTTTAGATCAAAGCAACAAATGATAGTCCAAACAGATGTTTCCCAATGTAACAACACTTGTTTTGTATTAGTGTTTAACATAGTTAGATCAGATGTTAGATTTGCACAGATGTTTACAATATCGGTGGAATATTTTCTTTTATGAATGTTAGATATCACTATCGAGGTGATGTCAGCCTATCACGTATAGAGCTTCATTACTTAGTATAAATAGCTCTCAATTGTTAAAGATCTATCTTATCATTTTACACATTCTCTTTTGTACGAATAGTTTTGTGAGTGATCAGGCTGAGGGGGAGATTATAGAATCATTCTATAAAACATTTGTAATCATTTGATTATCTATGAAAAACAGTTGTTGATGATATTTTCCTGCTTGTGCATTTTGTTGTTTTGTCAGTATTTGTTTACAAGTATCAAACTCGGATCCTAACTATTGGTATAAGAGCTTGGTCACGTTAAACTTGATTTCATAATTAGTTTAACATACAAAGATCAACTCACAAAGATCCAATACTATTCGTAGCTCAGAGTAGAAAAGTGAAGAACTGAAAAACTGTCTTACACATACTCTATTCTTCTTCAAAAGGTCAAAAGAGAATGTCACTCGATAACTATGATTCCCATATCTTCGGTTGTAATAGAAAACCACCACTGCTTGACAGATCATATTACAAAATATTGTAATGTCAAATGGTGCATTATCTTGCTCTACAAAACATAGGATGTTGGAGGTCTGTATTGTACGGACCAAATATTCCAATGACACATTGTGTCGAAAATCCTGATGTGCATGAGCTAAAGAAACCGGAAGATTACTCTTTTCTAGATTTCAAAAAGTTTGAGATAGATGCCAAAGCACTCAAATTAATTGCAAAGGCCCTACCGAATGAGATCTATGCAGAGCTATTACACTTTAATAGTGCTAAAAAGTTGTGGGATGAGTTAAAAAAGAAATTAGTAAAACTGAGGAAACTATTAAAAACAACCAGAAAACTCTTGACATACAAAATGTTGAGAATGCATCTAACTCAGCACAAACAATAGTTTATTAAAAGGTTGATGTAAGTGTTGTAAAAAACAATGATCGTTGGAATACAACTAAATATGAGAAGAATTGCGAATGCGCATTTATGGCCACCAAAATGGGAGTCTCTACATGCCTAGATAGCTTATGGTATGTGGATAGTGGACGATCTAGACATATGATTGGATGCAAAGCTTTGCTAACAAGCTTCCATATTCATGGAGGTGGTGACATATCCTTTGGAAATAATTCTAAAGGAAAAATGTTAGGGTCCGAAAATGTCCAAGCTGGTAAGCTAAAATTTGAAAATGTTAATCTAATAGATAATTTACAATTCAATCTACTCAGTGTCTCACATATGAGTGATAAAGGCTATGGCTCATTTTTTTACAAAGACAACTTGTAAATTGTTGGACCTTAGGTAGTTTAAAAGATTGACAAAATTATAGTTGAAAGCAGTGCAGAACTTGTTGCTCATGAAAGTGGCAATGTTTATATAGTAGACATGTCAAAAGAAACCTGAAAACAGATGTACGCCTATTCTCTATTGCCTCAACAAAAGAAATAGAGTTATGACACAGAAGGTTGGGACATGTTAATTTGAAAACAATTAACACTCTGACAAAGTAAAACTTGTCAGAGGTCTACCAACCAAACAGTTCAAGTGTGATGAACATTGTGTTTCCTGTTAAAAAAAGTAAACAACATAAAACATCATACAAACTCACTGAAGAGTCCAAAACAACCCAATGTTTAAAAATGTTACATATGGATTTGTTTGGCCTAGTTAAATCATGAGCTTAAGGAAAAAGATATATTACTTTGTGATAGTTGATGATTTTTCTAGGTTCACATGGACTTATTTCTTACACTCGAAAGATGAGACTGCATGCATTTTGAAAGAATTTATCACAAAATCTGAAAAAAAAATAATGATCTACTTGTAAAGTCTCTCAGAAGTGACAATGGGACAGAATTCAGAAATAAAGAATTTGTTAACATTTGTGTGTCAGAAGGAATGGTGAGACAATTAACACTAGAACAAAATGGGGTTGTTGAAATAAAAAAACAGAATTCTAACTGAAGCTGCAAGAACTATGCTTGCAGATTCTGGCCTTCCATTATCATTTTGGACAGAGGCTGTGAATACTACATGCTATGTTCAAAACAAAGTTCTTATAAATCCTAGGCATCAAAAAACCGCGTATAAGATTCTTTTCAAAATAAAACCCTTAATCTCATTTATCAAAATCTTTGGTTGCCCATGCTTTATATTGAATCTCAAAGATTTAAGAGTAAATTGCTAAAATTGTCCTTGAGGTTTGGGCGTGTTTGCCAGTTTCATCCAAAATAACTTTTTTGTACCATATTGCCCCTCACTTTTGTGATTTTTTGCCATTTTCATCCAAACGTCTAACTTTTTTTTGCAGAAATCGTCCTTGAGATTTGAGATTTTTTACCATCTTCATCCAAATATCTGATAGAAAATATAAAGCAAATTAGACATTTGGATGAAATTGGCAAAATAATCCTAGAAGTGAAGGACAATATGGTACAAAAAAGTTGTTTTGGATGAAACTGACCAATATGCCCTAACCTCAGGGACGATTTTGACAATTTACTCAAGATTTATTCTCAAAATTTGTAGACATAGTGGATTGTGGATATTTCTTGGGATATTCTTCTACAGCCAAGGCCTATATAGTGTTTAAAACAAGGACCATGACTATAGAAGAAACCATGAATGTAAAGTTCAATGAACTATCTTCCTTGAAAATTCCAAAAAATCCAGCATAACTTTTTGATCTTGATAAATTCAACTTGGAATAAGTAATTGCAAAGGTTGAGGTTGATGCAAGTAAACAAATAGTAGTACAACAGGATTACAGATTTGACATTGAGATGTCATCTCAATACAAAGTCCATTCTGATCCACAAAGTACATCTGCACAAAACAACAGTCAGTCTACAACAACTGAAACTATTGTTGACCAAAGTCAACCTCAAATCACTAATTATGCATGTGGTCAAACCACTGATTTATCCTCCACATCAAATTCCTCACTAGGACCAATCCCACCACCACCATTTCAAACCATTGTTGACTATACCAAATTGACAACAGAGGTTTCACCAAAAAATTCCCAACTTTGCCCCTCACCACTAAGTTCCATCATTCCATACACTAGAAACACTATTTTCCACAGATCTCATCCACCAGAATAAGTCATAGGAGACATCAATGCAAGAGTGCTCACAAGAAGCCAAACCTCAAATGTCTGCCTATTTGCTGGCTTTCTATCATTAATCCAACCTATCAAATACCAAGAGGCATTAAAAGACAACAATTGGGTAAAAGCCATGCAAGAAGAGCTTCTTTAGTTACAAAAACAACAAGTTTGAGAACTTGTACCATTACCAGAGGACACATGTTCAATTTGTACAAAATGGGTATTTAAAAATAAAACTGATGAAAGAGGCTTTGTTATAAAAAATAAAGCCAGACTTGTGGTTCAAGGATACAGACAAGAAGAAGGAATTAACTATGATGAAACCTTTGCTCATGTAGCAAGGTTGGAAGCTATAAGACTATTCTTGGTCTTTGTTGTCAACAACAATATGAAGGTGTATCAGATGGACATAAAGTGTGCTTTTCTCTATGGGAAGATACAAAAGAAGAGGTCTATGTGTGTCAACCACCTGGATTTGAAGACACATTCCATCATGATTATCTCTACAAGCTAACAAAGCTTTGTATGGATTAAAACAAGCACCAAGAGCCTTGTTTGATACTCTTCTACTTTCTTCCTTATCCAATGGATTCAAAAGAGGTATAAATAAAACTCTATTTCTGAAATGGAAAGAGAAAGAGCTGTTGATTGTATAGATCTATGTGGATGATATCATTTTTGGATCCACATGTGATAAATGTGTGACGAGTTTAGAAAATTGATGACAACTTAATTTGAAATGAGTGCCATGGGGGAGATGACAACTTAAAGTTGCTCCCACACTGGGTATCTGGTATCCGGCTAATGGAAATATTGAGCTTTCAGGTTTTTTAGATAGTGATTTTGCTGGATGTCACAAAACAAGGAAGCCAACATTAGGAGGTTGCCAATTCCTAGGAAATGCCTTAGTCTCATGGAAAAGCAAGAAACAAACAATAGTCTCTAACTCTACAGTAGAGGCAGAGTATACAACTGCTGCAAGTTGCACTGCATAATTCCTGTGGCTAAAAAATCAATTGCTTGATTTTGGTATAACTGCTTTAAAGACACCTCTAATACTAGATAGTCAAGCAACTGGAAATATTTTCAAAAAACTAGTGTCTCACTAAAAAACAAAGGACATTGACATTCTTCAACATTTTGTAAGAAATTGTTATGAAAAGGGATTGATTTTACTTTATCATTTTCCCATTTAAGATCAATTAGCAGATGTGTTCACAAAAGCATTGGACACATCTACTTTTGAAAAGTTGATCTCCAGAACTGGGATGTTAAATAGAGACTGAAAGTACTTTTCAGTCCTCCTGAATATAATTATTAAAATGTTATTTTGAAAATCAAAATTTTGTTGTGAATAGACAAAGAAAACATTGATAAAATCAACAAAAACAAAACTCTGTTCAAATGACTGAACATCTGTTTTAGTGGTTTAAAACTCTGTTTAACCTTTATTAACCACTATTTAAAACAAAGAACCACTGATCCATTATCCATTATTTGAATGTAAAAGTCAAACATAACCACTGTTTTTACAAAATCAACCACTGTTCTCATTTCAAAACTTTGCTTCAACCCAACAGAGGTTTTAAACATGGGTTTCCATCCGTCTGTTGACTCAAAGTCAAACACATGTATCAACCACTGATTTTCAATCCAAACATCCGTTGAGACTCATCAGAGGTTTTCAAACAATTATTTTCAAAACATACCCTTCTTTTCTTCACTTAAGAGTTTTGTTAAACAGAGATTTGCCTTAACAAATAAACATCTGCCACGTCACTCAAAAAGGTAACCGTTGGCCACGTCATCACCACTGCTTAAAAACCCTAAATAACAAAGTTTATCCTAAGTGTTGCGATAAATTCTGAAATATCAAATTTTTCTTTCTATAAATAATCAAATAGATCATCGACTCAAAGATTTTCTAAAAGATTTTTACTCTTCAATCAAAAGATTATCTGTTCAAAAGATTCTCAAAAGATTTGATCTAATTTCACAATGGCTTTAAACTTGAAACCACCCCATAACTACGACCCATATCTTATGAAATCTTCGGTAAAAATAAAGTTTCATTCAGTCATCGACATTATTACTTCACCAAAATACCACAACATCAACATCGCTAATGCACCTATCCATCTGGAAAATCTACAAGATTTTTGGGCGAATTCAGAGTTTTTGCTTCATGACACGCCATCATTTCCAAAGTCAACGGCGTTGATGTGCAGATCACACAAGAGTCGATCTCAATACCTTTGCCTTAAATGATGAGACAAGTAATGAAACTTTTTTTTTCTAAAACTGATCTCCAAAATGAATTCATAGAGGGGGGTATCTTTCACAGATGGTATGGGCAACAATTTTTAAACCAAACTTCCATCCTTTAATAAATTTTTTCTTCCATACCCTACCCATATGTTTATCACCAAAAACCACTGCAAACAATTCTTTTAAAAACATAGTATTTAGGATATGCTCTTTTGACAAATGCAAATTAAGCTATCCAAGAAACCACCGCTAACAATGAAATTCCTTTAAAAACACAGTATTTAGGATATGCTTTTTTGACAAATGGAAATTACAAGCTATCCAAAACTTTGTTTCT
The DNA here is from genome assembly GCA_947069175.1 of Scalesia atractyloides. Classification (NCBI taxonomy): domain Eukaryota; kingdom Viridiplantae; phylum Streptophyta; class Magnoliopsida; order Asterales; family Asteraceae; genus Scalesia; species Scalesia atractyloides. The sequence goes on from CAMTDV010001632.1 coordinate 44,519,465, forward strand.
TGATATGACTACAAATATAAAAGCCAAGAAAGAGGGTAAACCTAAAGCTTTTATCTTGTATCCTAGACTTTAAAGTTATCTTTTAAAAAGGATATTGGAACAAAACATTTTTGCAAGGGGTGAGGCTCTTCAAATGAAAATTCTTTTAAATGCAACATTCATCGGCGTGATGACCAAAGGTCAAGAAAATGTGGGTGAAGAAAATGTTTTAGAAAACCCAAGGTGACCACAATGCCCAACCCAGTATTGTGGAACACACATCAACTATTACCAAAAAGACCATTTCTATCTGCAAGCCTAAATCCAAAAGAAAAACACCAAAATTGGCAACTCTAGAGGATGAGGTGCCAGAGGAGCTTGCTGTATCACAAAAGCAACAAACATTTGTTGTTACTTCCTCACAACAGATGCAAACGTCTCAACCCATCCAAACTCATCACATATCCTCACAAAAGGCTTGTTTTATAAGCACAGGGACCCACATCAAGAGGGAGATGATACAATTCAGCATTTCTTCTCAAGGCCCTCTCTCAAAGTTGTTTCTCTTCTCACACCACCCACCACCCATCACACTTGTTCTATCTACCATAAACCACTGCTTGATGCACTTGACAACCCCGACTTGCATATACCTAGTTCCTCTTAATAACAAGTCACAGAGAGTACACTTCAACAAGTGACTAGGGCAAGCTCAGGAATCATTGCTAGCCCACAAGCAGAGGAGGTAATACCTCTTGTGTCTCAGGAGAAACTTGAAGATTTTTCAAGAGAGGCAACTACTACAACTATAGAAACAATAGTTTCACAGTTGGACAATAGTTACATTCCTAAGACATCCTTGAAGGGAACAATTGTTGAGTCTACAATAATACACTCTATAACAATTGGAAGTCCCCAGTACCAAAAACGGGGGCGCTTGGTTCAAAACCAGGTACAACCACCTTTGGTGGGAATTCAGATAATCCTATTAGCTTAGGTGATGAATTAAGATACAAAGAATTGAAGGATAGAGAGCCCAATTTAGAATCTACAGTGGCTGAAATAAAAAGACATGATGAAGATATTGGTACAAAACTCTAAACCTCCTCCAACAAATGCAGAACTTGCAGGAAAAGTTTGGTTCCATGCCCAAGCTTATCTTCAACTAAAAAGCAATCTGTAGGTCCATCTGAGGACGGTGTTAAACCTGTTCCTTGTTCAAATGACATACACACAAGTGCAGAATCCAAGTGTGCATGCAATCAAAGCAAAGTAAAGAACACGGGGTAACCAAAGATTCACTATCTTGATTAATGTTTGAGAACAAGTACAAACATATACACACAATGCTCGTATGACTCAAACAAACTTGCTGTGTTCTTGTGTCTTCGTCTTCAGAGATATCCAACGGAAAGGATAACAAACTCTCTGGTCCAACCAACTCTCACACGCGAGTCAACCAGTTACCTTGACTGAGAGGTGCATGTCTGCTTATATAGTGTCCGTCTAGAGTTCGTACGAAACACGAATCCAGACATATGGAACACACTATTTAACACGAGACACATTCCAGAAGTTTTGTAATAGTCAACTGTTTTCGTACGAAATACTTATTTCGTACGAAACAAGTAACACACTTGTTACTCAAGCATTTCGTACGAATCACATGATTCATATGAATTTTCTGACTCGCACAGAATCCTTAATCTTAGAAAACGTGTGTAGACATGACGTACACAAGACTTATCAGTATGCACACATGCAACCGATTAACACAGACAAGCTAAGATGTCATACTAGATCAAGATAGAAGGATATCTCGATCAATTTGACACGACAAAACCTATACAGACACTTGAGCAAAGACCGTACAATTACAACTGTAATTAAGAACAAGCGACAGACATAAAACTGTGTCAACAAACTCCCCATTGGATGTTGTTTAGTCTTCGGTCTTTGGTCTTTGGTCTTCATATGTTGGTCTTCACATTGAATGGTTTGGAGTATCAACAAACTCCCCTGAAGATTTGCTATCCATTGATAGATCTGCTATCCAATGATTAGAGCATCAGGTCTTCGAACTTCTAAGAACTTCAAATCTTTTTTGTTTCCTCTTCTGACTTGTCAGATTTCTTCGTTGCTGGTCTTTGTTTATGTTCTTTTGTATCAATCTGTACTCATAAATCAAATATAATTAGAACACAACTTTCTCAAGGTAATACACATGAAAGACTTATCATAAATTCTTCGTATGATTGTATTCCCTGAACGAGATACACACACTCGTATGAATTCCAACATCATATTTGAGAAAAACAAGTGACCAAGTCAAATCAAATGACTAGGTTAATTCGTATGAGATACACACACTCAAACGAATTTCAGATTTTGGTTTTCTTTGATGGATTACTTGTTGCAAGATATTACTTTTATGAAGTTGCAATATCACACCAATGGTTTTCTGGCGTATCTTGGTAGAAACTCTCGAGTATCAACTTTGGCTAACTTTCAAAAAGTAATTACATAAGCAACTAAGTAAACTAGACATTAACTCCAAAAATATAGATAAACTACAATCTTTTTCGAGTTTCAAGGTAAAGGAATCATACCAGCATTTTAATCTCTGTCAAAAACGATATTTGGTTTAAACTTCAAAATTAAATAGATAAGTATTCAACTATGATTATCGGTATTGTTGTCCATGTAAGCTTAGACTTATCAGATGTAATCATGATTAGAAGATATGATTAAGGTATGGATTTATACTTACTAGCCGGTGTTCAACCACATCACAACACATTCCCGTATCAAGATATGCACGAGAGAAAATCTTACCGGTGAGTATACTGCTTTATCATCTGTTTTGACGTATATGAATGATGTGAGATACTCACTTATTTTTTATTGAAAACAAGCCGTTTGTGATTTAGTCACTTATTGATGAGAAACTTGATTTTCATATGCATGTAGGGCACAGGAGTAACTCCGTGAACATGTTAGTACCATCGTACCGACAAAGAGACGAACTTAGCTCCCGCATAAAGCTGTGATATTTTATCACTTATTTTGGGGATGTGATATTTTTATCACTAATTTGATGGTTGTATGCAGTATGTACACGTATGTATGATATCATGGAAGTTCTAGACTTGCGCCACCGTTATTTTTCTGCAAAAGATTCAACCATGATACCCAGATGATAAGCCAGCATAAAGACCGTATATATCAGAACCTCGGCACTCTATCAAACAAAATTTCGGTACCAAGACCATATGCCAATGAATGGTTCCTACCTGGCATTCTGTCTGTTAGATTTATATCAACCAGCACATTTTAGTCTGATTGTGAGCCAACCGATACATCATAAGTAAAGCTACTTATCAATCTTCTTTCTATGCTTTTAACCATTTTTGACAAATTTACCGGTGAATTTCATCATCTTCAACTTATCCAAGAAACTCATTTTTTATTTTTCTAATGTTTTTGTATTTTTCTGAATTTTCTCCACCTTAAACAAAGAAGGTAAATAAAAGACATATTTTTGTATTTTCTTGAAATTTACTCCTCTAAAATATAAAACTGAAAATCTTTTTGTAGTTTTAGATTTTTAGAAAAGTATATACAAAAATAGTTAGCTATGGTTGAGTTACTCGGGCTTCACCTTGATGCCATTGACCAAAAGTAGATAATCAAAACGTGATTTATCAAAGGCTTTGGTAAAAAGGTCGGCACGTTGGTGATCTGTGTGGATTTTAATAACATCGATAAGTCTCTTCTCATGACAATCACGTATGAAATGATACTTAATCTCAATGTGTTTTGTTTTTGAATGTTGTACAGGATTCCGAGTGATCTGTAAAGCAGCTTCATTATCAACAAAAATAGGAGTAGTAAGAAATTCAAAACCGTAGTCGCGCATTTGCTGTTGAATCCATAGAACTTGAGAGCAGCAACTAGAAGCTGAAATATACTCAGCCTCACATGTTGATGTAGCTACACAAGTCTGCTTTTTGCATTGCCACGTGACTAGGCGATTTCCCAAGAACTGACATCCTGCTGTTCTTGACTTTGCATCGATTTTGCATCTGCCATGATCAGAATCACTGAATGTTGTCGGATCAAAGTTATCATCCTTAGGGTACCATAGACCAGTGTCAGGGCGTCCCTTCAAATAACGAAAGATCCTTTTTACAGCCATCAAGTGAGAAACTTTCGGACTAGACTGATAGCATGCCAGAAGGCACGTTGGGTACATTATGTCGGGTCTTGAAGCAGTAAGATACATGAGAGATCCGATTATAGCACGATAGAGAGATGGTTCTACATGTTCACTCATTCCGTCTGGAGTAATTCCATGATTTTGAGCTAATGGAGTTCCTAAAGGTTTTGAGTCATCCATCTGAAATCGCTTGAGAATATCCCGACGTACTTGGTTTGATGCATAAAAATCCCTTCCTTTGATTGCTGAACCTGCAAACCTAAAAAGAAAGTCATTTCTCCCATAGCGCTCATCTCGAACTTCTCCTGCATAACCTGTTCTAATTCTTTGAACATTTGAGTGTTAGTAGACCCAAATATAATATCATCACTAACATCAAGTCTTCGTCCTGTTCCTTGATGAAGATAGTACAGTCGATCAGGCCTCGACGAAAACCATTCTTCAACAGATAGGTAGACAACGTTTCATATCAAGCCCTCGGAGCTTGATGAAGACCATATAACGCCTTGTTGAGAAGCCAAACCTTGTCAGGATGGAGAGGATCTTCAAAACCTGGCAGTTGCTCAACATATACTTCCTCTTCTACCACACCATGAAGAAATGTACTCTTCACATCCATCTGATAAACGGTGAACTTCTTGAATGACATATAAGCCAAAAAGATTCTTATGGCCTCAAGTCGTGCAACTGGTGCATAAACTTCATTGTAATCGATCCCTTCGACCTGATTAAAATCTTGAACAATCAATCGCGCTTTGTTTCTCACAACAACACCTCAGTCATCCTTCTTGCATTTGTACACCCATCGTGTACCAATCTTCTTGTATCCGTCAGGTCTTTCAACCAATTTCCAGACGCCTAACTTCTGAAACTGCTGAAGTTCTTCCTGCATAGCTTCAACCCAAGAGTCTTCTTTCATTGCCTCCTTCCAAGATTTTGGTTCTACTTGGCACACATAGCAGGCAAAAGACCAATCATTCAGACCACTAGATTCCCTGATTTCTGAATACAATCCAGCATTCTGGTTGTTTTGTAGCTGATTACGAGTCTGCACACCACTCTGGACATCTCCAATAATATTCTGCTGAGGATGGATATTATGAATTTGAGTTTCTGGCACATCAAGAACTCGAGAATTGATACCCAAATTGTTGGTATTCAGATTAACAGTTAAATCGATAGCTGGATTTGATGACGTTGTAGATGCCTGACCTTTAGACGTTCCTTGAGGTTGAATATTTGACGTACCATCTGAAATTCCAGGAACCACCAGTGGCAGCTTCATTTGCATCATGAAACTCATTATCTTCTGATGAAACATTATAATCCGCAGCGTTGTTGAATTCCTCATTTTGAACAAGATTGTTAACCGAAGTCGACACTTGAGGGTTAACAATAATTGGTCGAACTAATGATGAGTCTATTGCAGTATCACTTTCCAATAACATCTGAGCAGCAGCTGTTGCATCATCAAAAGTTGGCAGATTAAAGGAGTCAAATAGCCCATCGTAGTCGAACATCCAAGGAGCATCTGGAGCTCTTGTAGCTTCTGTATATCTCTGAACCTTGACTTCACCCTATTCTTCAATCTTCTTCGAAGACAAATTCCACACTCGGAAATTCGGAGTAGCATATCCAAGAAAGAAACCTTCGATAGCCTTGGGACCAAACTTTCCATGTGGGTCGATCATAGTGCATGGAGCTCCAAAAGGTTCTAAGAAAGAAATATCCGGTTTCCTTTTATGTAACAACTCAAAGCATGTCTTCCCATGTCTCTTCACCGTCAGAACTCTATTCATCGTGTAGCACGCAGTAACAACAACTTCTCCCCAAAATTGAACAGGAAGTTATGATTCTACTAACATGGTTCTTGCAATTTCAATAAGAGTTCTATTTTTCCTCTCAGCAACACCATTCTGTTGTGGAGTATATCGAGAACTGTACTCATGCAGAATACCCTTTGAGGAACAGTACTCGTCCATAACTTGATTCTTGAATTCGGTGCCATTGTCGCTTTGGATTCTCCTTACCTTCAGATTATACAAATTTTCTAGCAGAGTCAGGAGATTCTTGAGGATAGTAGGAACTTCACTCTTGTGTGCCAGCATGTTTACCCATGAGAATCTAGAATAGTCATCAGTAACTACCAGATAATAAGAATCACCAAAGGTTGTCTTGTGTTTCATAGGTCCAAAGAGGTCCATCTGAAGACGTTCTAGTGGCATATTCACAGTGTTGATCTTCTTCACGGGATGGGACTTTCTTGCTTGCTTCCCTTTCTGGCATGATACACAAACGTCTTGAAGATGAAAGTTCTTCACTGGTACACCATTCACTAGATTGTCCTTTACCAAATAGTTCATTTTCCTCAGGCGAATGTGTCCCATACGTCTGTGTCAAGAGATTGATTCCTTCTCGGTGGCTTTAGAGACAAAACATGTGACTTGTGCAGATGATGTAATAGCTTGGCTCATATCAAGAATATACAAATCATTAATTCTTGGAGCCAACAGGAGAATCTATTCCTTGGGGATCTTGAATCCAGGATTCAGCACATAACATCCGGCATCATCAAAATGTACCGTGAACTTCTTGTCACAGATTTGAGAAATGCTAAGAAGATTGTGATCAATTTGCTGCACATAATTGATCTTGTCGAAGCTCACAACACCATTGGAGACCATTCCTTCTCCAGTGATGTATCCACCTTTGTCACCAGCAAAAGCAACATAACCACCCCTTATGCTTTTCACATCATATAGGAGCCGCAAGTCGCCTGTCATGTGCCTTGATGCTCCACTGTCAACAATCCAATGACTATTTACAGTTCCTCCTGGAACACCCTGCACATTACACAAACAAGATTAGTTTGAGATGAGCACCCAAGCCTTAGTGGTCTTGGGTCGTCCCTTATCATCGAGAAATGTAATCTCAATTTTCTTGATGATTAACAAACTGAGAGACTCCTTTTGAACCATTACCGGTCTTTTGTTTCCAAGATCCTTGTTTATTACCAGATTTACTATTATTTACAGTTTTAACAGTTTCTGGTTTTATTAACTTTGAAGATCTTTGATCCTTTTTCAAGAAACCGATTTTAAAGCTTTCTCAACTGCTTTTACTTATTTACATTTTTGTTTCTCTTTTTGATCCTTAATGATTTGTTTATCTTGAGTCGGAGAAACAGATTTACGTTTGCAAGTTGGTTCATGAGGGATTTTCTCTACACATCTTGATTTGGCTGGATTTTGACAATACTTTATAATATGGAGAAATTCTCCACATTTGAAACAAGTTCTCCTTTCAACAAAACTAGGAGATCGTGTTTCTTGGCTTGATGTTCAACTTGTGGATCCTGAGGTACTAGGTTCATTTTCATTACATCCATCAGTGAGTTGGGTGTAATTGTTTTGACTATTTCTTTTCAAAATCTTAACTTTCTTTACAAAATCAACATTATATTTTCCTTGAAAAGTTTCGACTTTATCGGTACCTTTAGAACTCACAAATTTAACAGTTTTACCCTTTTTCTGGAAACGAGAGCCTTTTGCTTCAACCTTCGGTTGAGAAACTATAGGCTTTTCAACTCGCTTCCATTGTTTTTCTTTTGAAGCGGATAATGGTTGTGATTTGGTCGGCCTTTTCTTTTCTACAGGTTTGATTGTTGACTTTTCAAAAACCTGATCTATAGAGAATGGATTTATGTTTTTAATTGGAAAATCTTTGTTTGAATAGATTTTCTTATCTCCAACCAAGGTATACAACACATTATCTTCTTCTTGTGTAGACACACTTGTCTTCACATATTTCTTAGGAACAGTCTCTTGATTCTCAACAGATTGAGTACTAGGAGTAGCAGAAGATTCTACTCTTTTCCTTTCATCAAGAGGCTGATCCTGATCATCATTTCTTGATTCATCATCTGATGTATCATCCTCTTCTTCATCAGATGATGAACTTTCTGGCTTGTTTGGTTCTTGAGAGGAATTGCCTAGTTTGAACCCTAACCCTGCTGCGAATTCCTTAGGATTCAAAGGTACAGAGGGTTCAAAACGAGGCATCTCTTCTTCAGCAGGCATTTTGGTATAGTTGTGTTTCATTGGGGGTGGACACGACTTATACCCTATGCATTGAGCATCTCCCTTTAATTTTTGAACTTCAATAATATGATCAAGCACATATTGGGAGTTAGAATAACTTTTCGATTTGCGTTTGATCGAATCATATTCGCATTTGGCGATGGCTAACTCTTTCTTTTTTTCCTCTAGGAGATTAATGTAGTTATTAATTCCTGTCTGTTTATTCAAAACTGTTTTTGTTAATTCAGAAACACTTTTCTTAAGGGTTTCTATTACAAATTTGAATTCTTTTTCATTTCTAGTTAGCGTCAAGTTCGCCTCTTTGCATTTTGATAGTTCAACAACTAAATTCTGATTATGACTGTTGACGGTTTCATACTTTATTTTCAACTCAACACAGTCATTGCAAACAGTAGGAGGGTCAGAATTTACCTGTTTTGAAGAACCTTCAACATTTGCCATAAAGGCAGTGTGATGAGGAAAAGCTATACCATCTGTAGAGAGTGTCCAAGTCTCTTTCACCGCAGCTTCTGCATTTCCCCTCATACCTACCTTTTCACTCTTCAATAACTCAGCTTCACTCAGCAATTCTTCAACCTTAGCATCACTTCCTTTCTTCTCACTAGAATCAGATCCATAACCATCTGAACTTGAACATTCTACATCAGAACTACCAGCATCCCAAGATGTATCATCGTTATTTGGAGTGTTGATGCTGTGATCATGCTTGATTTAATACACGATCTTCGCGTAGCATGCAGTTCTTCTGTTGTTCTCAGTTCCCAACTGTACTGACCAATCGCATCCTTCATCAGACTGAACTACCAAAGCTCTGTGCGTGTTTGAAGGTCCTGATTGATTGGTATTGTTAGAGTTGCCAACAGCTACTATTCTTCTTTCGTTGTTGTACTGTGCTGTGTTGGATGGTTGAGACTGATTTCGAAAGGGGTTGTGATTTCCTTCCTTGCTGGGTCTTGTGCATTCCCGCTTAAAGTGACCTCTTTCTCCACAGTTGAAGCAAGTGACGGCGGTTTTGTCAAAGCCGTATTTTGTATCCTTCTTGCTTTCCAAACTGGTTCTACCCGTTCTTCTCATATAATCCTTCGCTCTTCTCATAGCACTTGCAAATGCCCACTTGATGTCCATCAGCTCCATTTTATCTCAGTCAATTTGCTCGTAGTCTTCGTTCGTCAAATTGGTGTTCCCTATTTGACCTGCAACTAAACCACAATACGCACTGACCATTGTATTTAGAAGTTCCGCATGTTCCTGTGCAACTTCTATGTTGATTTTGGAGAGAATTGACGTGTCAACTTTGACAGTGTTGGGATTTGCCGATTGACTGTTGTTTCCATGGAAAGCTTGTTGAGGAGCTTGCTGTGGAGCTTTATGCGCTAAATCCCTTGGCTGTGGAAGGAAGGCTTTCGGATCAAAAGTCTGTCCAAAGGCTTGATTAACTCGAACCTGTAGACTGACTTGTTTGAACTGGTTGGGGTAGGAAAGGGTTCACATTTGATACAAACGCGGTTTGCAGCTTCGGTTGCTGACTTGAGCTTGTACCTGTATTTATACCGCAAAATACATTTCAGGGTTTTGTGGAGCAGAGACTGTTGTGCCTTTCGGAGTTCTTCTTCATTCTTGTTCTCCAGTTTCTGCACAAATTCATAAACACTAATTGTGTCCAAAACACCTGTATGTTTTAAAAGATCCATAAATTATCCCCATTTAGGTGGCAAAGCATAAGCAAATCACATCACAATTTCTTGTGGTGCTGCTAACACTTTATACGAGTACATTTTGCTAAGAAGATGATAAAACCGAGTGGTCATATCATTCAAGGTTTCATTCTCCATGAACATGAAACCTTCAAACTCTTTTTTGAGTAGATCATGCCGAATCTTCCTGGTAGCAGCGTTACCTTCACCTCTTGCTTCCAAAGTGTCCCACAAATTTTTCGTTATAGTACAATACACAAACAGATGATAAATGTCTTTATGCAGAGCTTGTGTGAGGATAGCAAATGCCTTCTTCTCTAGATCGTAAGCTTTCTTGTCACTTTCGACTAGATTGGCCAATGTGGTTGGATTTGATCTAGCTTCTTCAAGTGCTTCATTATAGGGGGTAGTGAAACACGTCCATAATTCCGTGTTTTGACCGAGAACATACGTATGAAAATGACTTTTCCATGTAGGATAATCGTTCATGTGATTCAAATTTGGCGGTCAGTTATTACTCCCTGTTTCACTTTCGCTCATTAGTAGAGTTTGGATGCTTTGATTCTGATTCGCAACACACGCCCATTGATTTGCAGAGATCATTGTTGTATGTTGAGGCATCAAAGATTTTACCCATGATGTTGCGGAGCTTTGCGAAGACTCCTGATTTGAGCTTGAATAACTCCAATCCCACGGGTTAGAACTCATTATATTTTCTTGTTTTATGAAGATTTAAAGGTTTTAAAGTTTCACAAATATAGTTACCTTTTAAAAATTCACAGATCTGAAAATATGACAAATTCTTAAAATCACAAAGCTTTGAAAAACACGAGAAACAAACAGATTCTGTTTCGTGCGTGACACCTGTTTCATGCGAAACACTGATGTTTCATGCGAGCCAGGTGTTTCATGCGGGTCAGATGATTCGCACGAAATAACTCAGTCGCACCAAATGTTTTGTTCAGCGTTTTTCAGAGGAATCTTTTCAGAAATGGTTTGGTGAGAAGTTTCCTTTCTTGTGTAGACCTGCTTTTTCGAAAATACCTGTTGTCTTACCCACTTTTAGTTAAAACACAGATTTTAACAGTCCACAGTCCAAGTCCAGATCCAAGTCAGAAAATGTCAACCCTACCAAACTAGTCAGATTCAAATTTTTGCAGATTTCTTCTTCAAGGGTGTTATTCAGAAAACTTTTACCATAAAATTTTCTGCATGCAACAGATTTTAACCAAGTTTTAAGTTAGTTATTTATCCAAAACTTAAGTTTTCTGCTGGAGGCTCAAGAACACTTCAGAAATCTTCAAACTAGCTCAGACACAACTAAGCCCGGTTTTGAACAAGGAAAGAGCCAAAGCTCTGATACCACTTGTAGGTCCACCTGAGGACGGGTTAAACCTGTTCCTTGTTCAAATGACATACACACAAGTGCGGAATCCAAGTGTGCATGCAACCAAAGCAAAGTAAAGAACACGGGGAAACCAAAGAGTCACTATCTTGATTAATGATTGAGAACAAGTACAAACATATACACACAATGCTCTTATGACTTAAACAAACTTGCTGTGTTCTTCTGTCTTCGTCTTCAGAGATATCCAACTGAAAGGATAACAAACTCTCTGGTCCAACCAACTCTCACACGCGAGTCAACCAGTTACCTTGACTGAGAGGTGCATGTCTGCTTATATAGTGTCCGTCTAGAGTTCGTACGAAACACGAATCCAGACATATGGAACACACTATTTCACACGAGACACATTCCAGAAGTTTTGTACGAGTTAGCTGTTTCGTACGAAATACTTATTTCATACGAAACAAGTAACACACTTGTTACTCAAGCATTTCGTACGAATCACATGATTCGTACGAATTCTCTGACTCGCACAGAATCCTTAATCTTGGAAAACGTGTGTAGACATGACGTACATAAGACTTATCAGTATGCACACATGCAACCGATTAAAACAGACAAGCTAAGATGTACTAGATCAAGATAGAAGGATATCTCGATCTATTCGACACGACCAAACCTATACAGACACTTGAGCAAAGACCGTACAATTACAACTGTAATTAAGAACAAGCGACAGACACAAAACTGTATCAACACAATCTACAGATGCCACCAACAACATTCACATGGAAATGATCAGAAATATGGTTGACACAAGGTTCAATGATACACAAGCAGAGATTCCAGCCATAAAAGCTCATCTCCTTCAAGCTACTGGCACTACTCCAATTCCCAAGTATCCTGTAGATGATGCCAAAGAGGGGGAGAGTAGTGATAACCTCAGGAAGCTTCGACCAGCAAACCCAGCCAAAAAGGCTAAAGTTTCACAAACCACTACTCAACCAACTCAAACCATTGCCCAACCATCCCAAACTACGATCACCCCAAACATCTGTTGGCATTTAAAAATTACCAACAGATGTTACAACACCATAACCATGACACCACCACATATCCTTCAAAACAGAAAAAGAAAAATGATAACCTCACCCATCAAAACACCTTCCACTAAAACCACAACATCATCACTCCCAACATCATCACCACCATTATCATCTCTTATATCTACAAACCTTCCGAAGGTCGACCAATGTTAATGAGTATCTGGAACTCAAGAAAAGGTAGGCTAAAAGAATGGTTTTGGAAAGATACCAAGGGAAGGATGACAAAAAAAAATCTACATATTCTAGCAGAAGAATACAAAAAGGTAGAAGCTTTACATGGCTATGCTAACATGCTCTGTAGAACCCTATCCCATGATCCCATAACTGATGTAGATCTTAAAAAGCTGCTCAGGGAAGATTACCTCAATCACATCATGATCAAGAAACCATATGATGCTGATACGGAACAATTCATGGGATGGCCAACTAAATCCTTTTTAGATAAAATAGTGAGTATTGAAATGTTGAAGTTATTCCCTAACATTAATCCTTCACCCCCAAATTGGAAAGATGGCAAAAAGCCAATGACAAGAGGGCTATGAAGATGAGAAGAATGAAAGAAGAACTAGTTGCTGCAAAGATGGGTACCATGAAGACAACGTAAAGTGTAATGAGTCAACAACCCCTGAAAACTACAAAAAATTGGAAATTAAAAGAGAAAGGGATCCCTCATTACCAAGAAAGCCAGAGTATCAGCAACTAGACTTTCCTATAAAAACTTTGGTTGAACCTTTCGAGTTTATATCAGCAAGAAACATATCAAGAGCTACAAGGGAATTTCTAAAAAGAAAACTTGAAAAGAAGAAGGAATCCAGGAAAGCAGATCTAGTTAACACTATCAGGGGAAGACCTGTGTCCCTAAATGTATATGCAATAACTCTGGTCCCGGAAAACCCCCTAGCCTCAAAATTTTAAAATGGAAGTCAAACAAAGACACCCGTGAATTGACTTTGATAAGGGCCAATGGGGAGGAGCAAAAGATCTTGATGAAAAGTGCCTTTGGACTAAAAGTTGAAGATCTGCAAGACCTGATAAGTCTTCCACTTGAAAGGGATCCATAAGATACAACTAAAAATTGATAAGTGAACAGTTGATGAGAATAAAAATTGATTAAATAAATATCTATTTTGGCATTATCTATTCTAGGGGGAGATTGTTGGACCTACAAAAGAACAAATGGTATCCAAAAGCCAAATCATGATAATGAGATAAAGAAAAAATAGTTTATAAAGAAATTCAGCTCCCAAAGATAGTGAATCTTAAACACCTAAATCAGAGCATCTTTTGAAGACAAGCAAACATCTGATCAAAGCCTTGGAACCGCTATTCATGAAGAAACAAGGTTTTGTTGAAGCCTAAAGTCTGTTGAAACAAAGGTTTGATGAAGAAGACTAAACATCATCTGGCCAAACAGATGTTTGGATCAAAGCAACAGAGGATAGTCCAAACAGATGTTTCCTAATGTAACAGTACTTGTTTTGTATAAGTGTTTAGCATAGTTAGATCATATGTTAGATTTGCATAGATGTTTGCAACATCTATGGAATCTTTTCTGTTAGGAATTTTAATGTCACTATCAGGGTAATGTCAGCCTATCAAGAATAAAGCTTTAGTACTTAGTATAAATAAATTTCACCTGTCATAAATCTAACTTATCACTTTATAAATTTTCTTTTGTATGAATGGTTTTGTAAGTAATCAGGCTAAGGGGGAGATTGTAGAATCATTATGTAAAACACTTGTAATCGTTTGATTATTTATGAAAAATAGTTGTTGATAATATCTTCCTGCTTGTGAATTTTATTTTTTTATCAGTATTTGTTTACAAGTATCAAACTCAGATACTAACACATGTGTTCTATCATTAGGACTTCTAATCCTTTGAAAAACAGTTTAAAATAATCCAAGATTTGATAAGATAACAAAGCAAGTGCTTAAGATTTGAACAACGATTTTTAACAGATTTAAGAAAATGTAAATAGTAAGCTTACAAGGCAAGCACGGGCGTGCTGACAAGGATGCACGGCTACATGCCACTGTTGTGCTGCTGATCAGTTTTTTATATGTGTTTTCCCACCCCACACTTAGATTTGTGCATTATTTCCAATGTACTAATGCATGAAAATGACGAGTGATATGGGTAGAGAAACTACCCTGGCTGAGTCTTTGTTTTATGTGTGTGGCCGATTCCCAGAGCCCCCTTTCTATTCTTGTGATAGACTTAGCTTTCGGTCGAGAGAAACATTTGGCATGACTTAGATAGATAATTTAAAAACTAAACAGATACAACTAAGGTAGAAAGAAAAAGCTACTTGTCCTAGTATCAAGAAGACATACCTTGATGGTGGAATTAATTCAAGATTAATTATGTAATGCAAACCTTAACTCCTTAATTTATCTTAACCGTATGCACCAACTTCTCAATTTATTCATAATTCGGGTTGTCTCCATGGTAGCTCCACGTGTTTAGGGTCTTTGGATGGACCCATAGTTGCAACTTTTATTCTTCGAACGAGTAAAGTGGAGTTCTTTCTAACACTTGGGTTAAATCTTCCCCAATATAGTGCTTCACTAGATGACCACTCATTTAAATGTTGTTATGTCATGGTTCTCTAGCTCATTTGTTGGATGGTGT
The DNA here is from genome assembly GCA_947069175.1 of Scalesia atractyloides. Lineage (NCBI taxonomy): Eukaryota > Viridiplantae > Streptophyta > Magnoliopsida > Asterales > Asteraceae > Scalesia > Scalesia atractyloides. The sequence continues at coordinate 44,534,546 of CAMTDV010001632.1, forward strand.
ATGGGTCCAACTATCTTGACTTAAATTTTCCCGAAAAAAGCCGTAATCGATAGTTGTGAACTAGCACTTTTTGTCCTTCCTTGAATTCCCCCTTCTTCCTCAAGCCTTTGTCATGAAACCATGTGTTATTTATCTAAAGATTGAAGAGTTTTGACAAGCATGATCCCGGAATTCTGCTAGCTCATAAGTTTGAAAAAGCGATTTTCCTCCACTTTTGCAAGAATAAAATTAACCTTTTTGATTGCCTAATAAGCTTTATGCTCAATTTCAATCGGAAGGTGACATGTTTTGCCGTAAACCATTTGAAAAGGTGTGGTCCCAATGGGGGTCTTGTAGGCGGTGTGCAAGGCCCATCTTTGCGGTTAGTGCCAATCACTTTTTCAAGAATTCGTTTAAAGGCTCGATATGTTACCTCTACTTGGTCATGTGCTTGTGGGTGCTATGGTATTGAGAACTTGTTATTACAACCATAGCTTTCCAAAGTTTTTTCAATTTGTGCATTGCAAAAGTGACTCCCTTGATCACTAATTAGAGCTCTTGTTTCCAATCTGGAACAGAGTCTTCAAAAACTTCACCATGACTTTAGAATTATTTGTAGGTAGTGCTTGAGCTTCAACCCAGTTTGAGACATAGGCAACCACCATAAGTATCTGTTGGTTACCTTTTGAAGGTGGGCAGGGTCTAAACATCAAAGACTTCAGAAACTTGGATGTTTGTTTGAGGCGTTTCATTTCGAGCCGATATGTTACCTGCCCTTTGGCAATCATCACAATTTTCCATTATAGTTTGAGCGTCATTAAAGATGGTTAGCCAAAAGAACACCGCTTCTAGGAATTTTCTTATGGTAATGTTTGGTCCATGATGCCCACCCGTGGGTCCTTCATGGCTTTGGACCAAGACGTTGTATGCTTCGTTTCCATATACAAATCTTGAATTAATTGGTCTTGGCTAATCTTAAATAAGAAAAGGTCTTACCAAAAATAGTTTTTTTAAGACGGAGAAAAAAATTCTTTCTTGGTGGGACATACATTTTACTAGTACCTCATGTCAAACTCCGACCCGCATCTGATTAGGTGACCGGGGCATGATGATTGTTGAGAGCTCATGACAACTAATTAAAAGTTAAATATTATTAATAATCAATTTAAACAAATGTCACAAAACCAAATAACAATTCAAATAATCCAACAAATTAAAACATGGCATCAAGTAAATCTGGTTTATTCTCTAAGGCATCATTCCTAAGTGTCATCATCAAGTCTTTAAACCTGTTCACATGTATCATATGTAGAAGTATTTTAGGGTCAACATAAGTTGGTGAATAAATCTAATTTTTAAATAAAATTGTTTTTGTTTATTTGTTAAAAATGTAAATATGCGATTCAACGGTAATTAATTGATAAAAATAAGTAATACCAATAATTATATAAACCACAACTAAACAACCAGCATGATGAAGTGAAACTGCGGTAAATATAAAAAAACGGTAACTGCGAGTCTCAAGCTCACCAACGAGCGAATCTAAATGTGGTGGCGATACTAGGCTACAACTCATGGTCGTGGAGAACCTAGTCAGCTTATAGATCCATATGAATAATGATGATACTGATTAGTAATACTGGTTAGTGATACAAACAATAAACAAATCACAAATACCGCATAATTACACATTAAAGTTTGCATGTATTGATAAATGAAAAACTTAAAGTAAATGAATTAATATGATAAATGACACATAATACACCTAAAACATTAAAATTGTAAAAGGGGAATTAGGTAAGATCTACGCACGGGTTACGTATTTTGATTCCTTGATTTTCCGTATGAACAAGAGAACTTGTAATGATAAAATTAACCTAGAGAAATAAATTTCAAAAGTACTAAAAACCACAAGTAACAAAACTACAACCTACGATTTGGGGATTTTGTACGAAAAATATATTTATAAATTATTATTTTTTCTTATTCGCAAAGTACGTCTTGTGTTACCATAGTTTCCTAGATCTTGACAGATCTGGATGAAATAAAAGATATATCATCACTTGGAAGGTTAGGAGCTTTCCAGACTATAAACCTTTGCAAATAACTTATCTCATAAGTCTAAGTAATAAATTTCTAGTAAGTTTCTAAGAGATGATGACTAACATCTATGTTTTAGATTAAAGAATAATGTATAAAAGTTTTCATTGTTCTTGAACATTTTCAAATGTTCCTAAGAAATAGAAGGAGATTTGAAGATATTCGTTCATTAATTATATAAAATTCTGAATTTTTACTTTTTAAAAAACGCATATTATTAGCCAATCAACCTTTACAAATAGTTGTTTTTATCTAGGTTTTATTAATAAAAATCAGATTTAAAAGTAAATTTCGTACTTAAAGACAACTTTGCGCACTTATCTTGTAAAAATCACCAAAAGTTCACTCGGGTTAATTAGAAAGTGATCCATATATCAAATCGAAGCTAGATTGACGAACACTAGTTGTAAAGATAATTCAATCCATTTGGGGCCGTTTGTACATTGTTTTGGCCGTCACAAAAACATACTAGTTTGCTTGAAATTTGTTTTCGTTCCTAAGAAAAACTTTGATGATTCAACACTAAATTTTTTTAGTTTTGATTTACCTTAGGTTTGTGGTTACAACCTAAACATGTTAATGAATCATAGATCTAAGCTAGTTATGCTTGAACTGTAGTATGAAAGGACCGTTTGTCTTGACGTTAAGGTTTTGGTAATATTTATATCCTAACAATAATGTGCGGAATCCATCAATTTAGGTTAGTTTCAAAATATTAGTTCATTTAAACTGCTTTTCATTCAATTTAGTCCAAGTTACATCCGAGAAATCAGATTGACAAGGCTTCGTCGTCGGATTGCAAAAGTTACAAATGACTTGGTCCTCACCGGTATTTATAGAGACATGCTAGACACTTTGGGATAGACCAAGTCCTCCGCACGGATGAGTTACATCCGTGCGGACCTAGCTCATCCGTGCGAATGTCTCTCATCCGTACGGACTAACACATATACATACAAAATCATATCTAACGTTAAAATCCCTATTACATACGACATGACATGATGACGTAGGCAGCAGACATTATGTATCAACAAACTCCCCCTTGGATATTGCCATAGTCTCGTTCAGTCTTCAAAACTCTATCTTCCGAAGGTGCAATCACATGTGGATAATAATTTTGACTATGTGGATGTGCAAATGTGATGTAGATTGTATGTTTAGACCGGGGGCATTTTGGAAAAGACTCTGATAGGCATTTTGAGATCCTAAATATTGACCCACGGTTGTTTGATTCAATTGGTTAGGGTAGGTCACAATTGCTACAGAGGTTTGTGCAGGATTTTTGCACTCCCTTGCAAAATAACCTAACCTATGACACCTATAGCATTCAACTTTTCATTTATCCTTCTCAAATTTACCCTTCCCTCAACACAATGAAATTTCCTACCATTTTTGTTATCAAATTGATTAGACTTGATACTTAACAAAGCTAGTTGTTCAAGGAGGTCAAACTCTTCCTTGTCAACAGGGTCCATCGGTCTATGATAATACAACATCAAAGCATAATTCTGATTTCCTACATGTGATGTGTCATTTAGAGAACAAAAACTAGTAGTTATATCGACAAAGTGATCATAATTCATTTACTTTGTAAGATGATGATGACTCATCTTGACTAATCAAGGTTGTGTTACCAAAAGTGTAATAATCAGTAGTTTTGCCTAACGACATCAACTTTTGTTTCTGGTCAATCTCTCTTTCATAAGTGAGGAGTTTGCCATGAAGCTGTGTCAAAGTAATCTCCTTAAAATCAACAGAGTTCCTCAACACATAAGTAGTTGTATCCCATTTATCAGGAAGAGATCTCACGAACCTGTGACTTAGAGTAGAGTTTGTAAAAACTTTATCTGCAAGCCTAAGTTCGCTGATAAGACAGTTAAACCTTTCAAATTGTTGAGTCAGAGTTTCTCCCTTGACATGGGAGAAGATTTCATATTGTTGATTTATAATTTCTCTGTTGTTCTCTTGAACCTCATCTGTACCACCAAATTGTTCATTCAAAGCATCCCACAACTTTTTGGCATTCTCACAATGGAGTAATCCAGCATAGATTTTGTTGGGTAAGGCCATGGCCAGTATCCTGAATGCCTTAGCATCAATCTCTAACTTTTGGATATCCATTACCCGAAAATGAAATTTTAATAGACAGAAAATCTTTTTGATGGCCACTCTTTTAAGATACTTGTTTATCTTAGAAGACGGGTTGTTTTTAATTTTTATATTTATGGATAGAGTATATACAAACGGTTATAAAAACAAAGTTCAATTCCACTGAAGGACATTAATCATTTTCAACCAGGTTACCAACTGGTTGAAATGAGTTTCATCGAAGGCTTTCGTGAAGATGTCGGCTTTCTATTGTGTAGTATCCATCGTCACCACAAGAATATATCCTTTTCGTACGCATCTCGAGTCGCATGAATACGAACCTCGATATGTTTAGTTCTCGAGTGATGGATTGGATTCTTCACAATTCCCATACACGCCTCATTGTCGATGAATATCAGAGTCTTCATAATGGTGATCCCGTAATCCAGCAATTGATTTTGTATCCAAAGAACTTGTGAACAACAACTATAGGCCGCCGTATATACATCTTGAGCAGAAGAGGTGGAGATTGTTTTCTGCTTTTTGCTTTGCCACGGTATGAGACGATTCCCTAAGAATTGACATCCTCCTGAAACTGATTTGCGATCAACCTTACAACCTGCATGGTCACTATCAGAATAAGCAATAAGATCAAAATTACTATCTTTAGGATACCAAAGACCAAGTTTAGGTGTTCCTTTCGTATAGCGGAAGATTCGTTTAACTGCAGTTTCATGAGATTCTTTAGGATTTGTCTAGAAACGGGCGCAGATGCAGACAACCCCATAACCTCCGATGGTCCTAACTCTCAGGGTGCTAGTACATCTTACTTCAATGCTTCTGCAAGCTCTGCAGAGGCTCCGGAGTCTAATGAAAATATTACTGTGGTCAGTGATGCTCAAGCTCTCAAGATATATACTAAACATGTCGTGTTGTTTAACACTTTCCTGAGCAGTTATGGAGCACTTATTTCAGGAAAGCTGAAACAGGACTTCCTTACTACTGAAGACATGTATCAAGTAGATCCAGATGGTATGGAGGAAATGGATTTGAAATGGCAAATGGCGATGATCACCCTAAGGCTGAAGAATTTCCAAGACAAAATGAGAAAGAGGTTGTCACTCGGGAAAGCTAGTTTTGACAAGTCCAAACTGCGATGCTACAACTACAAGAACTTAGGGCACTTCAAAAGAGATTTTCCGTTGCTTAAGAATGAAAACACTGAGACAGCCCCAGCTAGAAGGCAAGTGCTATTAGAGGAAATTAAAATGTTGTTGCTAACACTCCAAAGGCTTTGGTGGTGGAACACTATGATTGGGCTGAGGAAATTGCTGAAGCAAAGGATGAAGTTAAAAAAGCTCTAATGGCTAAGATCTCCATTGAATCGGGTCCACGTCCATCAAACTTTTTAAGCACCTTCTTCTTACTTTTCCTTGATTTCTTAATTAATTCTTCGTTGCCTTCATAGTAGTCAATCAGGGCCAACAAGAGTTCATGAGCCGTGGTGTACTCTCTAAACATGTGGCAATCATCAGTTGATAAGGCCATTATCAGAGCGGTGTGACCCCGGTGGTCACGTTGAATCAATGCCTTATCTTCATCGGTGAAGGTTGAGGGATGATCGTTGATCACATGAATGTCATCACGAACTGTCATTGGGATATGGGGTTCAACAGGGACAACTATCCATTGAGTATAGTCCGTATACTCAAAGAATGACTTGATTCAGTTCCTCTAGCTACCGAAATCCGCTGATCCTTTCAACTTTGGAGGTCTGGTTGTGGTTCCAGTTTTAAGTTCGGGGCTTGAGCAATTGGATTTAGTTGATTAAGCGACATTTTGATTTGATGAAAAGTTCAAATTGTTAACAGGAGGATAAATACGTTGGTTTTAGTGGTACAACACACAAATACGATGGTTTTAATGTCACTTGGCACAATTATCCTGTTTTGTTTAATTCGCTATATGATCAATTCTCAGTTCAGAAGTCAAATACGCTAGCTAATACGCTCGTTTGAGTGAAGAGTTCTTGGACCGACGGCAATGATAAATACGCTGACAAACCAAACTCACACAAGGACTTGGCTAAAACCGCCGAACACCGTGACAAAATTGCAAAAGATTTATATCACTGACCCCGAAGTCGCCTTCGGATAAAAAAGCAGATAGAACAATATCGTTGACAACATAAAAATGCTGATTAAACACCGAAATATGCGACCTTCAACGGTATCTACGCTATCTTCAAAACTTTCTACGTTGATTTCAAACACTAATACGCTCAGAAGGGTTTTAGTATGAACAAAAACCCTCTAATCACACTAATTAACAACAACCTAATAACAGACCAAATCAAGTCATTTGAATCCAAAACTTTTGAAAAACTTTGAAAACTTTGAGAAACCTTCAAAACCTTGAAATTTTAACAAATAACAGTCAATCAAGAGCACAATGGCTCTGATACCAAATTGTGAGTCATAAAATAGTCTAGGATCATAGTGATAGTGATTGACACTCACCCAAACACCTATTAGTTAGGTGTTTGAATGATAAAGTAAGAAATCAAGGAAAACTAAGAAGAAGGTGAAGAATCTTGTCCAAGATGAATCAACCAAAGTTGATTAGCAACCCCATAATGATAATAACATTCATAGATCCTGGATATCATATTATAGCACACAAATCAGAGGATTGAACAATGATAAACACAAAACAACCATGGTCCAAGAAACTTGGAACCAAAGGAGACATTTTTCGTGTATATATAACATCTGACTATGCACGCATTCTCGTAGGATGAGTCTTTCAAAATCTGCTCCAATGCTGCTATTCGTAGGATTTATCATTTCAAGTTTGCACAGTCCACGAACGTCCCAAGTTGGTAGACTTCGTATGTTAAGGCCCGTTCGGAAGTGTGGATTACACTGCCCCTTCGCTTTACTATGAACATCCCTATCAGGTTACAATATTTCCAACTTATAATTCTATCAGTCACCTCAGTTTTCTCAATCTTCGCAGCCTGATAGAAGTCTTGCAATTCCGTACGTTCTTTCTTGAACCATTTAGGGTGTTGAGGAGCCACTTCCTCACCTCCATCAGTTTCATCGACCACTTCATCCTCTAGTCCCCATTCAAGAAACTTAGCGCCATCTCAACCCTTTCCATTTCTTCTTCTTCACTATCTCTCTCTTCATTAACATCCACTGCCAATTCAAATCTTTTCTTTTTCTTTTCAACTTTGGCAACTTTTCGTTTTTCTTCCTCTTCTCTGAATTTGTCGAAATTGAAGAGATCTTCACCAGTGTACTTCGGCCCCAAATTTGTTGTGGCATACAATTCTTTGAGCATTCCATGCATCTTAATCATCCCATCGTGCAGAAACTTTAGAAATTCTGTTTGATCAGACACAAATCTGTGTAGCGCTTTGTTTTCTTTCTTTGTTCCTTCAGTTTTTCTCTAAGCACGTTGGTGTCGTTGACTTGATTCTTTAACAAACAGATTTCTTTTGCGGGAAATGAGCCAATTTTTCTTGATAATCGGTGATACAACTCTTGGAATGGACGAGGTCTTCTTGGAGCAGGTGGGGGAGATGCCCGGGTTGATGCAGTAGGTTTGGCTTGAACAATTTTATAAGATCACTCTCTTGTTTTTCTTCTTTTATGTGCGGGGACTTGCTTGCGGTAGGTTCTTCAGGATCTGTAGACAGCTCTTCCACAAATTCATTCAACTACTCCTCATCTGTTGTAACAAAAACTGGAGTTTTAGACTCCATCATTACTCTTCTTTTCAGTCTTTTCTCTCTTTTTTCTACTTCTCTTACGGCATGCAAGGCCTGCATCCATTCAATCTCTTCTTGGTTCGACCCACCCTAATGCTATCGCCCATTATTCATTCTAGGTTTGGCGTATCCTTCTTGCTCTTCTTTCATCCCCCTCTTCGACTATTTTCTTGCCTTTGTCTTTTCGTTTGCGAACTAGTTGGGGTTGTTCTTCAACTTTTGCTTCCTGTTCGTCATTAGCTTGTTTTTCTTGTGTAGGTCCACTTGGAGGATCAAGATAAACCTGCTTCCTTGTTCATACAACACAGATACGAGTGCGGAATCCTCGTATGAATGCAAACCAAAGCTAAGTAAGAACACATGATAACCAAAGATTCAATATCTTGATTAACTGAAGAGAACTGATACAAACATATACATAAAATGTTCATACACTCTCATTCAACACACTCTATGCTCTTGTGTCTCTCTCTCTAGCAGGTCTCACACATATGTCTAGCTCAGGTCTCTAATAGGTAACCCACTCTGAGTAGTGCATGTCTTCTTATATAGTGTCCATGCTCAGCAACTGTATGAAGTATGTTGTTGGTTGCATGAAACACTAAAAGATACGTAAAAACATTCTCCAAAGATGCTCGTACGAACGATCTGGCTCGCACGAAGCATGAACTTGCTCGTACGAATCAAGCTGGATGCTTGATTCTATGATCTCATTCGTACGAACGGTATGTGGTTTGTACGAGCAACATGTGCTCGTATGAAGCATGTCCACTCGCACAAAGTATTTTTCTTGGAGAACGTTCCACAGACATGACGTACACAAGACTCAACAGTATGCACACATGCAACTATTTCACACAGACAAACTAATTGTCGTACTAAACCAAGATAGGAGGATATCTTGATTTGGTCGACATGACCAAACTATACAAACACAGTAAACAAAGACCATACAATTATAGACATAATTAAGAACAAGCAACAGACACAAAAGTGTATCAACAAACTCCCCCTTGGCTGTTGTTTGGTCTTTGGTCCATGGTCTTCATACTTGAATGGCCTGGAGTATCAACAAACTCCCCCTGAAGATCTGCTATCCAACGTTGATAGAACATCAGGTCTTCAAAACTTTCCAGAAACATCAAACTTTTCCTGCTTCCCCTTGATTGCTGCTTGAGGTAAGTGGATCGGTCACAATCTGTTGTGCATTAGACTCTACCACTGGAGTTGATGCAGAAACTTTTGGTTGCGAGGATGAGGCTGAAGCATCAGGATTGCTACTGTCTTCACTAACCTGATCATGTTTTCGCTTGATCTCATGCGCTTTGCATCTATCATTCCATAGAATGTTCACCCTCTTTCTACTCATTTCAAACACGTCTTTAATACCATTAAAGCCTTCAACCAGTGTAGCATTACGAGAATGAAACCATTCTTTCAAGTCTTTACGTTTAGCAGTTAATGTTTCCGCAGATCGTTGTACAGCCGCACTACGTTCTTTAAACCTATTTATCTCAATCCCTCGAGAGTTATTAGCTGCCCTCATCTGCTGTAGCTGAGTTGCTCGTTCAGCATTTGCAGCCTTCAGTCACTCATTTTCTTTTCTTAACTGTGCAATTTCAGAATTCTGTTTGCTAACAATCTCTTTCAAAGAATTAATCTCCAACTGTTGTTTCACAACAGTGTTACGATTTGAAGATATAAACTCTGAATGCTTGTTAATCTGGATTGCCGCAGCTTGCAACTGAGACAACAGAAAATCCACTTTCTTATCCTTTTCCATTTCAAAGAACAGACGACTGCTCCGATTTGTATTTTGGTGAGATGTAGATTTGGATTGTTGAGCTGAAGAAGTAGTAGGTTACAATCGAACTGGAGTATCTTCAGTTGAAGGTGTTTCAGCTACTGTGGTATTTGAAGGTTGTGGTTCAGGAATTGTAGAAGGTTCCGTTATTACAGGCTCAGACTCCTCTGCTGTAACAGTAGACTGAACTTCTGCAACTGGTTCACTAGCATAATCTTACCAACATTGTCACCGTCATCATCATTACCCTTTCCCTTTTTATAACCAAACTTATCTTCGATCATCCATTTCAAAGTTGGTTCTTCATTATCTGAATCACTATCATCATGGCGCCACTTGTTGTTTTCTAGTGCAACATATTGATCATTTGCCAGAAAACCGATCAATCTACGAGGAGGTGTGCTTTCCTTGTAACGTTTTGCTGCTACACCTTTAGAGATCTTCAACGAATGTTCCATCATAACCTCAACTTTTAAAACATCGTTGTCGTTCTTTGGAAGATTCGGATGTTGCAAATTCAGAATCATTCAGAGAAAACGAGGATACATCCAAAACTTGTTTCCACCATATCCGGATCTTCTCAGGTTTTCCTCATGTTTGCAAAAATATACTTTGAAACACTAAACGGTTTATTCAATGTCAAAGCTATCATCATACCAACCAATTCGTTATTTGCCATGTCATAACCACTTCGTTTGTTGCTCAAAGACTGAATTAAAACATGTAGAAAGAACTGGTATCGGAGTGGCAACCATGCTTTGTTTTGTTGTCCCACGAGAAAATATCCAACACATTTCGTTCTAAGTAAACATCCACGTTGACAATTCAACGATACTGAGAATGGAGCTTCAGGATCATCACCAAGCTGCAATACTGAGTTAATGGTTTCAACAGAGACATCTATGTTCAAGTCGTTTAGTTTCCCGAGGATAAGTTCCTGCCCGTTTTCTTCAACAACTTTAGATGAATCCCAAATTCCTTGATCAACGCTTTCTTTACTGTAGTCTTGTGTGTGATAGCATAATGTATCCTTGAGTCGCGCAAAAACTTCATTATACCGTTGTACTCAGCAAATCTGACTTCCGGATCCAAGTAGGCCACCATGTTATATCTAGGTTCCGACATAATTTCCACTTATGGCTTGTCAGTTCTCTTTGTTGCGGGTTTTCTTTTATGTTTCTTTCGTTCCATTCTGTACACATATAAACAACCAGGATAAGAACACAAATTTATTAGGGAATATACGCAAAAAAAAAAATTCCAAACCTTTTGTATGTATATACTCCCTGAACAAAGAACTACTGAGTCATACGAATAACTATTTATTTGTACGAAGAACAACTCGTTTCACAAATTTTTTTATAAAATCAAGCAACTGATTCATTCGTATGAACGACTAGTTCGTATGAGCGAAGTGTTGTTTGTGCGAATCTAATTCGTACAAACAACTTCAAGAGAAGTTACTTGTTTTTGCTAAAATGATTCTTCGTTTTAAATTTTGTTGTTCAAGTCAGTCAAAGTCACATGGTCAGATAATGTTTAAGTTGTTCAACTTCAAAGTATGCCATCATAGTCAAGTATACCTTAAATAAATCAAAAACAACTTAAGGAAGGTGTAAAGATGATGTGAGCAAGGTGAAAGTGAAGTTCTACCAAAGAACTTCATCACCTTATATACCACATCAAAATACTCGTGCGAGAAAACTTAGCTTCGTATGAAGAACTTGCTTGTACAAAACCCAATGTCATTCGTACGAAGCAGACAGGCTCGTACGAATGAAATGATTCGTACGAGTCCAGGATTTTCACAAACTGGACTTTCAGTTCTTCGAAAACCTTAGGTTTTTCGCGGGCCTGTTTAAAACTTTGCACATATCCACACTAATCACAAAGTTAAGTTAGGAGAAGTGCTTGTTAAACAGATTTTGATCCTTGAGATGAGTTTACCCTGTTGTAAGAAAGTACTTTTATAAAGTTATGATATCAAAGCGAATGGTTTTTAGGGCGTATCTTGGTAGAAAACTTTTGAGCTTCAATTTTGGCTAATTCAAAAAGAACTTTATTAAACAACAAAGTAAACTAAACTAAAGCAACTACAAACAGAATGGAGTAAACTATATATTTACTAGATAACCTTTTTCAGAGTTTCAAGGTAAGAGAATCATACCAACTTTTAATCTTGCCAACTGAGTTTTGTTTAAAACATCAAATTAAATAATTAAATAAGTATTCTACTATGATTATCGGTATTGTTGTCCACGTAAGCTCAACTTATTAGATGTAATCATGATTAGGAGATATGATTAAGGTATGAATTATACTTACTAGCCGGTGTTCAACCACTTCACGACACATTCCCGTATCAAGATATGCACGAGAGAAAATCTTACCGTTGAGTATACTGCTTATCATCTATTTTGACGTATATGATGTGAGATACTCACTTATTTTGATTGAAAACAAGCCCTATGTGATTAAATCACTTATTGATGAGGAACTTGATTTTCAGATGCATGCAAGTCCGTGAACAGGTTAGTATCATCGTACCGACAAAGAGACGAACTTAGCTCCCGCATAAAGCTATGATGTTTTATCACTTATTTTTTGGGTGGATGTGATATTTTTATCACTTATTGAAGGTTGTATGCAGTATTTACACGTATGTATGGTATCATGGAAGTTCTAGACTTGCGTCACCGATGTTTTTCGGCAAAAGATTCAACCATGATACCTAGATGATAAGTCAGCATAAAGAGCGCATATCTCAGAACCTCGACATACTATCAAACGAAATTTCGGTACCAAGACCATATGCCAATGAATGGTTCCCAACTGGCTTGCAGTCCGTTAAGTTTATGTCAACTTGCACATTTTAATCTGATTGTGAGGCTACCGATACATCATTAGTAAAGCTACTTATCAATTTTCATTTTGTGTTTTTGACTGTTTATGACAGATCACTGGTGTATTTCATCATCTTCAATTATCTATCCAAGAAACACATTTTTTATTTTTGTTTTTCTATTGGTATTTTTCTAAATTTTTCTCCCCTTATATAAAGAAGGTAATAAAAACTTAAACTAAATAAAAGACATATTTTTGTATTTTTGCATTTTCTCATGTTTTTGTATTTTCTAGAAATATACTCCCCCTAAATATAAAGCTAAGAGAAAATATAAAATCTTTTTGTAATTTTAGATTTTGAAGAAAATATTTACGAAAAAAGATTAGCCAAGGATGAATTACTCGGGTTTCACCTTGATGCCATTGACCAAAAGTAGATAATCAAAACGAGTTTTCTTAAAGGCTTTTGTAAACAGGTCGGCACGTTGGTGATCGATGTGGATTTTAACAACATTGATAAGTTTTTTTCATAACAATCTCGTATGAAATGATACTTAATCTCAATGTGTTTGGTTTTGGAGTGCTCTACAGGTTACAAGTGATCTGTAAAGCAGCTTCGTTATCAACAAAAATAGGAGTAGTTAGAAATTCAAAACCATAGTCGCGCAGTTGCTGTTGAATCCATAAAACCTCAGAGCAGCAACTAGAAGCCGAAATTACTCAGCCTCACACGTTGACGTAGCTACACAAGTCTGCTTCTTGCACTGCCACGTAGGCGATTTCCCAACAACTGACATCCCGCTTGTGTTGATTTTGCCTCGATCTCGCAGCCGCCATGATCAGAATCACTGAATGCTGTCAAATCAAAGTTATCATCCTTAGGGTACCATAGACCAGTGTCTGGCAACCCTTCAAATAACGAAAGATTCGTTTCACAGCCATCAAATGAGAAACCTTCGGACTGGACTGGTAGCGAACTAGAAGACATGTTGGGTACATTATATCGGGTCTTGAAGCAGTAAGATACATGAGAGATTCGATCATAGCATGATAAAGAGATGGTTCCACATGTTCACCTATTCCGTCAGGAGTAATCCCATGATTCTGAGCTAATGGAGTTCCCAAGGGCTTTGAGTCTTCCATTTGAAATCGTTTGAGAATTTCCCCGACGTAGTTGGTTTAAGGGATGAAAATCCCTTCCTTAGATTGTTGAACCTGCAAACCTAAAAAGAAAGTCATTTCTCCCATAGCGCTCATCTCGAACTTCTCCTGCATGACCTGCTCAAATTCTTTGAACATTTTCTCGTTGGTCGACCCAAAAATAATATCATCAACATACACCTGCACCAGCAATAAGTCCTCATTCTGTTCCTTGATGAAGAGAGTACAGTTGATCAATCCACGTCGAAAACCATTCTTAAGAAGATAGGAAGACAACGTTCCGTACCAAGCCCGTGGAGCTTGATGAAGACCATATGGCACCTTGTTGAGAAGCCAAACCTTGTCAGGATGGATTGGATCTTCAAAACCAGGCAGTTGCTCAACATATACCTCTTCTTCAACCACACCATGAAGAAATGCACTCTTAACATCCATTTGATAAATGGTAAACTTCTTGTAGGACGCATAAGCCAAGAAAATTCTTATGGCCTAAAGATGAGCCACCGGTGCATAAACTTCACTGTAATCAATGCCTTCTACCTGATTAAAGCCGTGGACGACCAATCTTGCTTCGTTTCTCACAACAACATCCTTCTTTCATTTGTAAACCCATCTTGTTCCAATCTTCTTATAGTTATCAAGCCTGTCAACCAATTTCCACACGCCTAACTTTTGAAACTGCTGAAGTTCTTCCTGCATAGCTTCAACCCATGAGTCTTCTTTCATAGCCTCCTTCCAAGATTTCGGTTCAACTTGGCAAACATAGCTGGCAAAAGACCAATCATTCTGTTCCCCATATTACCTAATAACCGAATACAAACTAGCATTTTGATTATTCCTGAGTTGATTATGTGTCTGTTCACCACTATGGACATCTCCGAGAATACTCTGCTGAGGATGAGGATTATGAATTTGAGTTTCAGGAACATTAGGAACTCAAGAGTTTATACCCAAATTATTGATATTCAGATCAACAACCAATTCGTTTGCTGGATTTGATGATGAAGTAGACGCATGAACTTCAGTAGTCCCTAGATTCTGAATATTTGACGTGACATCTGAAATTCAGGAACCGGAGCAGAAGTAGCTTCATTTGCATCTTGGAACTCATCATCTTCTGACGAAACACTATAATCAGCAGCATTTTCGAATTCCTCATTTTGAACAAGATTGTTAACCGAAGTAGACACTTGAGGGTTAACAATAATTGGTTGAACTAATGATGAGTCAATTGCAGTATCACTTTCTAGTAGCATTTGAGCTGCTGCAGAAACATCATTAAAAGTTGGCAGATTAAAGGAATTAAACAGCCCATCGTATTCAGACATCCAAGGAGCACCCGAAGCTCTTACTGATTCAGTGTATCTTTGAACCTTAACTTCACCCCACTCTTCAATCTTCTTTGTTAACAAATTCACACTCTGAAATTAGGAGTAGCATATCCAAGAAAGAAACCTTCGATAGCCTTCGGACCAAATTTACCATGTGAGTCAATCATAGTGCATGGAGCTCCAAAAGGTTCTAAGAAAGAAACATCCGGTTTCTTTTTATGCAACAATTCGAAACATGTTTTTCCCATGCCTCTTCACCGTAAGAACTCTATTCATCTTATAACATGTAGTAGCCACAACTTCTCCCCAAAATTGAACAGGAAGTTCTGATTCACTAACATAGTTCTTGCTGTTTCAATTAGAGTTCTATTTTTCCTCTCAGCGACATCATTTTGTTGTGGAGTGTATCGAGAACTATACTCATGCAGAATGCCTTTAGAAGAACAGAAATCATCCATAACGTGATTCTTGAATTCGGTGCTGTCGTCGCTTCTTATTCTCCTTATCTTCAAATTGTATAAATTTTCAAGCAGAGTTAGGAGATTCTTGAGGATTTCAGGAACTTCACTCTTATGTGCCAAAAGATTTACCCGTAAAAATCTTAAATAGTCATCAGTAACTACTAAGCAATATGAATCACCAAAGGTAGTCTTATGTTTCATAGGTCCAAAGAGGTCCATATGAAGACGTTCCAGAGGCATATTCACCGTGTTAATTTTCTTCACAGGATGAGATTTTCTTGCTTGCTTTCCCTCTTGGCATGATACACATACGTCTTGAAGATGAAAGTTTCTCACTGGTACACCATTCACAAGATTGTTTTTCACCAGATAGTTAATTTTCCTCAGGTGAATGTGTCCCATTCGTCTGTGCCAAGAGATTGATTCCTTCTCGGTGGTTTTTGAGACAAAACATGTGACTTGTGCAGACGTGTAATAGCTTGACTCATGTCAAGAATATACAAGTCATTGATTCTTGGAGTCGACAGGATGATCCATTCCTTAGGAATCTTGAAACCAGGTTTCAGCACATAACAGCCGGTATCATCAAAATGAACCATGAACTTCTTGTCGCAGATTTGAGAAACACTAAGAAGATTGTGATCAATCTGACGAACAGAATTGATCTTATCAAAACTCACAACACCATTGGAGACCATTCCTTCTCCAGTGATGTATCCGCCTTTATACCAGCAAAAGCAACATAACCACCCCTAATGCTTTTCACATCATAAAGGAGCCGTAAGTCGCTTGTCATGTGCCTCAATGCTCCACTGTCAACAATCCAATGACTATTCACAGTTCCTGCTAGCCTGCACATGTCACACCCCGACCCGCAGCGGAAAAGGTGATCGGGGCATGATTGGGTTTTCATCAAAGCTCATGACATTTATTATAATGTTTCATATTTATTATTACAATTTAAAGGAGATCATACAATCAAATCATACAAATACAACATGTTCTATACATCTTTCTAATCTTCATTATTTTTCTTCTAAGGCACTTTCCTATGTGTTCCTTGCTTCATCATGTCCACCTGTATCATGTGTAAAAATGGTTTTTGGATCAACAAAAGTTGACGAGTGAACCTTGTTAGAAAACATTTATTATTTATTTCTTGTTGTATTTAATTTGGAAAAATTGTGCAATAATCATATGTGAACAAACGTAAATAAAACATACAATAACAAACAAATAGCATACAATAACAAACCAATAGCATACAATAACAAACCACCTTGCATGAATATGTAATATGAATGACAATGTAAATGTTGGCAACGTCTCGTTCACGCTCATAGGTAATGGGGAACGGCTCACGCTCATAGGTAATGGGGAGCAGACGGCCTATGATGAAATGTATGTGCGATCAAGGCTCAATCAAACGGAGCCGATCGTATGTTGGCAACGCCTGGTTCACGCTCATAGGTAATGGGGAACAGCTCAACGCTCATAGGTAATGGGGAGCGGCGGCCTATGATAATGTATGTACTGAAAATGATAATTTAATCTAAACAATAATCACACAAACAGATGATACATGTTGTATATACATTTAATCATGAATATGATGGGTGCACAATAGTTTAAAAGTAATAAATAATAAGACACATGATACACCCCAAAAACGTGATTAAAACGGGGAATTTGTAGAGATTCACTCACATTGGGTGCGTTTGCTTGAAGATGTTGAATGCGCACGAGTTTAGAGGATTGATCGACGAGGAATAACTAACCTAATTAATAACGAAAAGGTACGGTAAGTATGTGGATTTTATTAACTATTTTAATAGGATTTTTGGATATATTTTTGTGAGTTTAAGGCTATTTTCTAACTTTAAAAACGTTATTTTTAAGTATTTTTAATTGATTTTTAAATTAAATAATAAATAAAAATAAAAAAAAAATGTTGACTTTTGACCGTTGACCGTTGACCGTTGACCGGTCCGGTCGCTTATATATGTGCGCTGGGTGAGACTCGAACCCGTGACCTCCCGCACGCGTGCACGCAGCTCTACCAACTGAGCTACGTGTCTAACCCGAAATAATTCTGTTTTTAATTATACTTATATACTATTTAGATTTATCCAGAAATTATTTATTTTTAAAAAGGATTTTAAATGTATCGAAACGGTGCTGTCAACAGGTCTCGAACCCGGGACCTGTGGGTTAATGTGCACGCAGTCCACCGCTGGACTGTGTGTCTAACCTGGTTAATAATCCGGTTTTTATTATACTTAACATGATTCTGTGAGTTATCCCGGTTCGGTTAAAAAGGGCATTTTTTTATTTCAAGAGAGTGAGGTTGGGACGGGGATCGAACTCGAGATGTGCGTGTATTGTTTGCACACAGTCCACCACTGGAATTTGTGTCTAACCCGTTCAATATACTAATTTTAATTAATCTTATAATATAACTGAACTTCGTCTTCTTTGCTCAAGATTACAGATAATGATAATTCAACTGATTCATGTCTAATTCGATTAACAAGCATTATAAGTAATTGAAAGATAATGAACGGAGAGAGTTTGGGGAAAGGATGTACCGATCAGTGTCTTTCACAGAACTCCGGCAAAGATTCGTCGGCTCTGTTTATGAACTTCGGCTGTTAGAATCAATTAACAGTTCTGTTCGATTAGTTATGAAATTGAGGTACTTAAACAAGGATTAACAGAAGTTTGAATGATTATACCGATTCACAGCGTGAGATCAGAAAATTTCGGAGGTTTTCCGGCGAGAGCTGAATATTCCGGCTACGTCGTCTGGGATTGATTCTGATGGTTGGATTGAAGTTAGTAACAGTCTAACAACGGATTGAAACAGAAAGAGTCGAGGTATTTACTGTTCTGAGGTGAGTCTCGGTTTTCCGGCGAAAGTCCGGTGATGGCAGGATATTTCCGGCGAGTGAAATTGCTTCGAGAAAAGGTGCGATTTAGAGCGAAAAGGCTACCAGAGACTTGTGGGTGTATTTATAGGGAAGAATCGAGACGAATTGGGTCTGATTTCAGTCTCGATTCATGGTCAGCTGATTTCCGGCGGTTACGACTGATGTCGCGGGTTTAGACATCGGTTATAACCGACGTTGAGGTTAATTCTTCGGTTAAATCAATAGAAACCGTCAATTATCGGCGAAATCGTCGGGATTTCCGGCGACTGCGAAATGAGCGCGACTTTGACTGGATTTGATTTCTGTGTTTCATTATTTGAATTAATTGTTTCGATATGTTATCAAATAACAAAAGTGGCGGAGTGGTTGGATGTGTGTGTGTTAAGACTTGGCTGACCGGCTGACCCGGGTTCGAATCCCGGCAGCCTTGTTTTATTTTTATTTCATTATTTTTAATAAATTTTCAAATATAAATTTTATATTCTAATATACTTATTAATTATGTATCGTTTAAAATTAATTTGAGCATTAAATATGCAACGAAATTTTTAACTGAATGTTCGGTTAATAAACGAAGCGGGTTTGGTTAACCCGGTTTTTGACGGATGTTACAGTATCCCTACTTTTAGAAATTTCATCCCGAAATTTAAGTAGTGGCATGTTTGTCTCAAAAGGATGGTGTTTTAATTTGACAATTACATACTTAGAAGGGAGTAAGAGTTTAAATTTTTTTGCTTGAGGCGGTAACGTTCCTTGTAAGGGTTGAGTACCCTGCTACAGGAATCGCTTTTTGATGCCTCCGATAAAATATTGATAAACAGAGTTGATTGACTGAATACGATTTCATGCGCAAGAGTTTTGATATGTTCGGAAAGATAAGGTTATACCCTAAAACAAAACTTCTACTACTAAAACCTACATGGAACCTCTCATAACCGCCTGACAATGCCTCTGATCCTTTGCCAAGAATACTTATATATAGGAAGTACCAGCGGCGTATCCACCATATTCTTGTCAAATTTTCATTGGTTTTATCAGTAAGTTATGATTAGTTCTAGGATGTGACTCTAGAACATAAACAAACACAACAACCAAAACCTGAGTCTTAATTCTGATAGTATACATTTTGAATGATGACAGTACCTCTCTCGTTTGTTATGATGGAGAGGTTAGTCTATGTAGAAGTGAGACACAGCCCAACTTCTTTGAATGATGAGATTGAAATTCGTTGAGATGTATGATGATATGAATGCTAAATCAGTGAGTATAAAACAAACTTCAACCAAGACATTACTAAATCCTACATGGAACTTCTCATAACCGCCTGACAATGCCTCTGATCCTTTGACAAGAATACTTATATATAGGAAGTACCAGCAGCGTATCCACCATATTCTTGTCAAATTTTCATTGGCTTTATCCGCAAGTTATGATTAGTTTTGTGTGACTCTAAAACTTAAACAAACACAACAACCAAAGCTTGAGTCTTAATTCTGATAAGATACATGACTGAATGATGACGATACCTCTCTCGTTTGTTATGATGAACGGGTTAGTCTATGTAAAAGTGAGACACAACCCAACTTCTTTAAATGATGAGGTCGAGGTACGTCGAGATATCTGATGATAAGAATGTTAAATCAATGAGTATAAAACAAAATTGAGATAGTAATTCGCATTAAGATTCTTGGATTCAATTTCCGATTTATAAATGAGATACATGAAGATTGAGATAAACATAAATAAAACATAAACACTAAGCGGTTGGAGTTGAATTCTTGATTTTTGATGAAGAAACTAGTTGGGTGGTTCATTCGGGACGTCATTATCTTCAACAGGATTGGCGTTGATGTTGTAAACTCTTCCTCTTGCTAGTGGCCTAGTGGTTAGGTTTTCTTGATTTGATTGGTTAACTGGGTTTGCTTGAGCTTGGGCGTTTATGATGTTAACCAATCGAGGGCACGTGTTTCTAAAGTGGGTAGGGTCGCCACAATTGAAACAAGCTCGAACATATGGGAGCATGGGGTATTGTGGTGGTTGATATGTTTGGATCATGTTTTGAGTAGGGGGTAAGGTTTGGTTTTGAGAGGTACGGCAAACCTTGCTCGAATGACCATAGCGTCCACAATTCGCACATAGTCGACAAGGTAAGGTAAATGGATGGTGATAAGAACAGGTATTGCATTGAGGGTGAGGTCCAAAGTAAGGTTTCTTATTTGGGTAAGTTGAGTTGGGTGCTACTTGAGTGATTGGGATAGCTTGGAGGGGTATGGCTTGTGCAGTTGGTTGATTGTGTTGGGTGACAGCGAAAAGTTGCCCATCTCGT
The DNA here is from genome assembly GCA_947069175.1 of Scalesia atractyloides. NCBI lineage: Eukaryota > Viridiplantae > Streptophyta > Magnoliopsida > Asterales > Asteraceae > Scalesia > Scalesia atractyloides. The sequence continues at coordinate 44,555,351 of CAMTDV010001632.1, forward strand.
TTTCTCTTAAAAATGGGTTGAGAAGGGGATTCGGTTTGAGTGGAGTTTGAGGTTTCAGTTGATGCTTTATCCTTCTTCTTCTCCTCCTTGAAGTCTTTATTCCGAATGCGGTTCTCGGTGAGCTCTGTAGCTAACTCCATTGCTGCTTCCAAAGTTGCAGGTGTGGGTACTTATTACAGAGTCTTGAATTTTTGAAGGAAGACCTCGAATGTAGTGCTCGATCAAATGGTAGAGGGGAGTGAACAAGTTGGGGACCATTTGATTTAATTCGAGGAATCTCTTGTTGTAAGTGGTGTGGTCACCCTCCTTTTGTTTCAAAGAATAGAACTCATCCTCCAATTTCTTGATTTCGCTTCTTGGGCAAAACCGTCTTGTCATGATTTCCTTCAATTCGTCCCAAGTCAAAGTCATAGCATCTTCAACACCTCGTTTGGCCTTCTCTGTATTCCACCACGTAAGTGCTATTCCAAGTAAACGACCGGTAGCATATCGCACTTTGCGATCATCTGGGCAATCGCAATTTAGAAAAGTGTTTTCCATCTCCTCAAACCAATGGAGGAGAGCGGTGACACCTTCAGTCCCCTCGTATTTGGAGGGTCGCAGGTTTTGAAATGCTTGAAGGTGCATTTAGTGATAATTGGGGGAGGGTTGACGACATTTTGATCTTCTCATTGGCGGGATTAGCGGTAAGTGCTTGTTGAACTTGAACTACAATGTTGGGTATTACGACAGCCATTTGTTGAGCGATTTGGGCAGCCATGCGCTCGCGGGCTTTTCCTGATCTCGTCTTCCTACGAGCGGAATTAGAAGACATCTACAAGGAATACATATCAAGAGTATGAGTTGGATGTTTTTGGGATCATGTGTCGTATTTAGGAATGAACATTCATAAAATAAATATAGCATAATAAATCTACTACATCCATAGGATGTCTTGGGCTTTGCTCGTAATTGGGCCTTGCATGCCGCCATACTTCACCTTCGTAATCATGTGGGCCCCCATGACTACCTGGTTTTTCATATGGTTCGCATGTGTTAGCCTGGTTACGTACACTAAAACCCGGAGAAAATCGAGAAATATGTATGTAACGTATGATATTCGGAATGTATCCAGGTGTGGACACGGTGACACCTCAAAGTGGGGTTAGTTCGAACGACGTTTGGTGTGGCATGCTTTGGCCTAATAGGTCCTTCGTACTCTCATCGTTAGTCCCAGGTAGGCAAATTGGTCCGTTATATTGGATTTATACGAATGCCAACCTAGACAGGACGTTCCGACTACCGGTACTTGTACCCTTACAGTTACTACATGCCCGCCGCAGAACTCACTTTGATGAGATTTGAAAAATGAAAAATGCGACAAAATCTTGAATAACGGAAGTATGAAGATGAATTGAATATGTGAACATTGAAATATTTATGATGAATATGTATGTAAGTATGTATGTTTGACTGTAAGTATAATTCACTATGTATCACAAAATGTAATATTGGAAGTGTTTGCATGCATTTGTGTATGTAATAAATATGAAAGAAATAAACATCATGAGTTTGCATGTAACCACATGAACAATTAAAATCTAATCAACTATAGTATAGGCTCTAAGAGTCTAATAACCTATCCTATATCCCTATAGTCAAAAGCTCTGATAGCAATCTGTCACACCCCGACCCGCAGCAGAAAGGGTGATCGGGGCATGATTGGGTTTTCATCAAAGCTCATGACATTTATTATAATGTTTCATATTTATTATTACAATTTAAAGGAGATCATACAATCAAATCATACAAATACAACATGTTCTATACATCTTTCTAATCTTCATTATTTTTCTTCTAAGGCACTTTCCTATGTGTTCCTTGCTTCATCCTGTCCACCTGTATCATGTGTAAAAATGGTTTTTGGATCAACAAAAGTTGGCGAGTGAACCTTGTTAGAAAACATTTATTATTTATTTCTTGTTGTATTTAATTTGGAAAAATTGTGCAATAATCATATGTGAACAAACGTAAATAAAACATACAATAACAAACAAATAGCATACAATAACAAACCAATAGCATACAATAACAAACCAATAGCATACAATAACAAACCACCTTGCATGAATATGTAATATGAATGACAATGTAAATGTTGGCAACGTCTCGTTCACGCTCATAGGTAATGGGGAACGGCTCACGCTCATAGGTAATGGGGAGCAGACGGCCTATGATGAAATGTATGTGCGATCAAGGCTCAATCAAACGGAGCCGATCGTATGTTGGCAACGCCTGGTTCACGCTCATAGGTAATGGGGAACAGCTCAACGCTCATAGGTAATGGGGAGCGGCGGCCTATGATAATGTATGTACTGAAAATGATAATTTAATCTAAACAATAATCACACAAACAGATGATACATGTTGTATATACATTTAATCATGAATATGATGGGTGCACAATAGTTTAAAAGTAATAAATAATAAGACACATGATACACCCCAAAAACGTGATTAAAACGGGGAATTTGTAGAGATTCACTCACATTGGGTGCGTTTGCTTGAAGATGTTGAATGCGCACGAGTTTAGAGGATTGATCGACGAGGAATAACTAACCTAATTAATAACGAAAAGGTACGATAAGTATGTGGATTTTATTAACTATTTTAATAGGATTTTTGGATATATTTTTGTGAGTTTAAGGCTATTTTCTAACTTTAAAAACGTTATTTTTAAGTATTTTTAATTGATTTTTAAATTAAATAAATAAATAAAAATAATAAAAAAATGTTGACTTTTGACCGTTGACCGTTGACCGTTGACCGGTCCGGTCGCTTATATATGTGCGCTGGGTGAGACTCGAACCCGTGACCTCCCGTACGCGTGCACGCAGCTCTACCAACTGAGCTACGTGTCTAACCCGAAATAATTCTGTTTTTAATTATACTTATATACTATTTAGATTTATCCAGAAATTATTTATTTTTACAAAGGATTTTAAATGTATCGAACCGGTGCTGTCAACAGGTCTCGAACCCGGGACCTGTGGGTTAATGTGCACGCAGTCCACCGCTGGACTGTGTGTCTAACCTGGTTAATAATCCGGTTTTTATTACACTTAACATGATTCTGTGAGTTATCCCGGTTCGCTTAAAAAGGGCATTTTTTTATTTCAAGAGAGTGAGGTTGGGACGGGGATCGAACTCGAGATGTGCGTGTATTGTTTGCACACAGTCCACCGCTGGACTGTGTGTCTAACTCGTTCAATATACTAATTTTAATTAATCTTATAATATAACTGAACTTCGTCTTCTTCACTCAAGATTACAGATAATGATAATTCAACTGGTTCATGTCTAATTCGATTAACAAGCATTATAAGTAATTGAAAGGTAATGAAGGAAGAGAGTTGGGGGAAAGGATGTACCGATCAGTGTCTTTCACAGAACTCCGGCAAAGATTCGTCGGCTCTGTTTGTGAACTTCGGCTGTTAGAATCAATTAACAGTTCTGTTCGATTAGTTATGAAATTGAGGTACTTAAACAAGGATTAACAGAAGTTTGAATGATTCACAGCGTGAGATCAGAAATTTCGGAGGTTTTCCGGCGAGAGCTGAATATTCCGGCTACGTCGTCTGGGATTGATTCTGATGGTTGGATTGAAGTTAGTAACAGTCTAACAACGGATTGAAACAGAAAGAGTCGAGGTATTTACCGTTCTGAGGTAAGTCTCGTTTTCCGGCGAAAGTCCGGTGATGGCAGGATATTTCCGGCGAGTGAAATTGCTTCGAGAAAAGGTGCGATTTAGAGCGAAAAGGCTACCAGAGACTTGTGGGTGTATTTATAGGGAAGAATCGAGACGAATTGGGTCTGATTTCAGTATCGATTCATGGTCAGCTGATTTCTGGCGGTTACGACTGATGTCGCGGGTTTAGACATCGGTTATAAACGACGTTGAGGTTAATTCTTCGGTTAAATCAATAGAAACCGTCAATTATCGGCGAAATCGTCGGGATTTCCGGCGACTGCGAAATGAGCGCGACTTTGACTGGATTTGATTTCTGTGTTTCATTATTTGAATTAATTGTTTCGATATGTTATCAAATAACAAAAGTGGCGGAGTGGTTGGATGTGTGTGTGTTAAGACTTGGCTGACCGGCTGACCCGGGTTCGAATCCCGGCAGCCTTGTTTTATTTTTATTTCATTATTTTTAATAAATCTTCAAATATAAGTTTATATTCTAATATACTTATTAATTATGTATCGTTTAAAATTAATTTGAGCATTAAATATGCAACGAAATTTTTAACTGAATGTTCGGTTAATAAACGAAGCGGGTTTGGTTAACCCGGTTTTTGACCTATGTTACAGCACATTTCAAAAACCAGATCAGTTTGAGATGGGGACCCATGCCTTAGTGGTCTTAGGTCGACCCTTATCATCAAGAAATGTGATTTCAATTTCTTGATGATTCGGAAATTGTGTACCTCCTCTTGAACCATCACCGGTTTTAAGTTTTCAAGATTTTTGAAATTTACCAGAGACTATTATTTACAGTTTTACCAATTTCTGGTTTTATTAAATTTGAAGATCTTGGATTCCTTTCTAAAGAATCCGGTTTTAAAGCTTTTTCAATTACTTTTACTTGTTTACGTCTCTGTTTTCTTCTTGTTCTTTAACAATTCGTTTGTCTTGTTTTAGAGAAACAGATCGAAGTTGGCAAGTTGGTTCAAGAGGGGCTTTCTCAACAAATCTTGGCATTGTTGGGTTTGTAAAATTCTTGATAATGTGGCCAAACTCTCCACATTTGAAACATTTTTTCCTTTCAATAAATTTAGGAGTCGTGTTCCATGACTTATGTTGAACTTGCGGGTCTTGAGGTACTGGGTTCATTTTCATCACACCCATTTGTATGTTGGGTGTAGTTGTCATTGTTACGCTTTAAAATCTTGACTTTGTTTACAAAATCTACATTAAACATGCCTTCAAAAGTCTCGACTTTATCAGTACCCGTAGAACTCACAAAGTTAACATTTTTAAACTTCTTCTTGTAGCTAGTGCCTTTTGTCTCATCCTTTGGTTGTGGGACCTTAGGATAATGGTTGTGATTTGATTGGGTTTTTCTTCTTCAAAAATTTGGTTGTTGACTTTTCAAAAACTTGATCAATAGATGTTGGATTTACATTTTTGATCGGAAAGTCTTTGTTAGAATAGATTTTCTTATCTCCAACCAAGGTATAAAACACATTATCAATTTCGTCTGTAGACACTTCTGTCTTGATAGATTTCATAGGATCATTCTCTTGATTTTTGACAATTTTTACACTGGGAGTAGTAGACATTTATATTCCCTTTTCTTCATCAAGAGATAGATCCTGATCAATTTTCTCTGACTCATCATCTGATAAATCATCCTCCTCTACTATAGAGGGGTTCTGATTAACAACTGATGATGAGGTCTTGGACTTTCTTGATTGAACCGAGGAATTGTCTAGCTTGAACCCTAGTCCTGCTGCAAATTCTTCAGGATTAAGAGGTATGGAGGGTTCAAAGCGTGGCAATTACTCTTCATCAGGCAATTTGGTATAGTTGTGTTTCATCGGGGGTGGACACGACTTACCCAATGCATTTAAGGTCTCCTTTTAGTTTTTGAACATCAATGATATGATCAAGCACATATCGGGAGTCAGAATAACTGTCCAATTTTAGCTTGATCGCATCATGTTCGCATTTGGAGATGGCTAACTCTTTCTTTGTTTCTTCTAGGAGATTAATGTAGTTATTAATTCCTATCTGTTTATCCAAAACTATTTTTGTCAATTCAAAAACTTATTTTCTTAAGGGTTTATATTACAGCTTTGAATTCTTTTTCGTATTGAGTTAAAGCCAAATTCGCCTCTTTGCATTTAGAGATTTCAACAACTAAGTTTTGATTATGACTGTTAATTGCTTCAAACTTTGATTTTAATTTAGCACAGTCATTGCAAACTTTGGGAGAGTTGGAATTTACCTGACTTGTCGAACCGGCAACATTCGCCATGAAGGCAATATGATGAGGGAAGGGTGCACTATTTGTAAAGAATTTTTCTGTTTCTTTTGATGCAGCTTCGGCTTTCTTCATCAAACCTACCTTTTCACTCTTCATCTTCTCGGCTTCTTTCAGCAACTTTCTGACCTCAGCAACACTTCCTCTCTGATATCTGAATCAGATGCATAACCACCTGAACTTGAGCATTCTTCATCAGAACTACCAGTATACCCTGAAGTATCATCAACATCTGAAATATCAATGCTGTGAACATGTTTGATTCGATTGATGGTCTTGGCATAACACGCAGTTCCTCCGTTATTCTCAATTCCCAACTGTACTGACCAATCGCATCCTTCATCAGATTGCACTACCAAAGCTCTATGTGTGTTGTTTGAAGGTCCTGATTAGTTGTTTTTGTTTGGGTTGCTCACAGCTACTATTCTTCTATCATTATTGACTTGAGCTGTGTTGGATGGTTGTGATTGATTTCAGAAGGGGTTATGGTTTTCTTGTTTGCTGGGTCTCGTGCACTCACGCTTGAAGTGACCTCTTTCACCGCAGTTGAAGCAAGTAACGGCATTTTTATCAAACCTATATTTTGTATCTTTCTTGCTCTCCAAACTGGTTCTACCTGTCCTGCTCATGTAATCCTTAGCTCTTCTTACCGCACTAGCAAACACCTACTTGATATCCATTAGCTCCATCTCATCTCTGCCTATTTGCTGGTAGTCTTCATTTGTCAAATTGATGTTTCCAATTTGACCAACTACTAATCCGCAATAGCACTGACCATGGTGTTTAGAAGTTCCATATGCTATTGAGCAACTTCTACGTTGACCTTGGAAAGATGTGATGTATCAAGTCTGACTGTGTTGGGGTTTGCGGCTTGGAAGTTGTTTCCATAGAAAGCTTGTTGAGGAGCTTGTTGTGGAACTTGAGGTGTAAGATCTCTTGGTTGCGGCAAAAAGGCCCTCGTATCAAAAACTTGTCCATAGACTTGAGTACTTAAGCTTGCAGACTTGTTTGATTGAACAGGTTGTGGTAGAAAGGGATTCACGTTTGACACAAACGCGGTTTGAAGCTTTGGTTACTGACTTGCACTAATACATGTATTAATACCTCCGAAGTACATCTCAAGGTCTAACTCTTACGAGCGATCACTCGTACGAGCGATGAGAATAATCTGACTTAAAAAAACTTACTCGTACGAGTAATTATTCGTACGAGTCATGAGTCGCACAAATAACACCTTTTCAATTGAAACTTAAAATGTGTAAATTTTTAACAAATTGAATGATGATTTAGGAGCTAAAAGAGCCGATTTGTACGATTATGTGTTCAATTTTACATTTTACTTGTTTAATTTGCCTAAATCTATGTTTTCTGACCTTAAGTCCGATTTTGGTATTATAACGGCTCAAATCTTGGATTAGTACCTTTCCCATCGTAAGAGGTGTGCTAATCAACCTCCCCGAAGAGTCAAAGATATGTGATATGATCTAGAAATGTGATGAAAGAACTGGATCGCACAGAGATTCACTTCAGTCGCACAGAGTCACTTATGTGACTCGTGCGAGTGAGAGTCCCTTTTATATCCACCATGTCACTCGTACGAGTCATCATTCGTACGAGTAAGGCTTTTTATCACTCGTACGAGTCAGATAGTCACTCGTATGAGCTAGTTCTTTTCAGTTGGTTTCTTTTCAAATTTTTTTGAATTTATCAGTTTTAACGACCCACTTAGTTCACTGAGTCCAAGTTAATGATCCTGGTTAACCGATTTGCCTACAAAGTCCTAGTTAATGACCTTGGTTGACCGCTGTTTGACCAAAACAAATGTTTATTCAAAACAATTTGAAGTTTCAAGTTAATGAACTTTGTAGCATTTCAGAATTCTCTCTTTCCAGATTAGCTCCCATCCCGTAATCTTTCAGCTATCGTTCAGCAACTGTCGCTATGGACTTGGACAAACGGTATTCCATCATCGGTAGATGAAAACTAAGATAGAAATCGAATCTTTTTTTTCCAATGTGTTTGCTAAAAACAAATTGAAAATCTTTTTGGATTTTTCTAAAAAGAGAAATAATGTAAGTAAGGGCGTATTTACAGACATATTGTTGTGAGTTTGTGTTAGAGGATCACATATGTTTTCTTACACAAATCACCAGTATCGTTGATCTTGGTAAAACTTTAAGGTCCCAAACAGATTTACTTAGATTGCCAATATATTGTTCCTCTTAAACATCTACACATTTCTCAATTGTTTTTCAAGATATGTTAGATAATTTTAAGGAACATGAAGTAATAGTGTTTCCCATCCCAGAATAGACTCCCGCATCAAGATTCCCAAATTTCATCTCACGGGTGAATATATCTAACTAATATCTGTAAATGCGGTGAATGCGAGGCCCTGAGAGCTCAGGTTAGTACTTCGTATAGAGAAAGAGATGAAGGCTCGACTTTAGGTGGTGGTCCGTTTAGGAATCTTTTTATACTGCAGATGTCGTATCGTTTCATGACATATACTCAATTTTTATGCAGCTTTTGGAGGTGAATAATACGCAAAGTATTATACAAGTTCTAGGTCATTGCCGACGCAAAATCAGAAGAACTCGGATAATACCCCAGATATCAATTAAATATAAAGACGTAGTATCACAGAATTTGGCATTCTCTCAAACGAAATTTCAGAGTACTAAGTCCATATATCCAAGAGATGTCGACCCACAAATTACTCGGTTTTTCTTTTAAGTTTATATCTTGAAAAACAATTTACTGAACGTGTGAAGCATACTGGCACATCATTAGTAAGACCTCGTAAATTACCTGTTTAAAACATTCCATTTCCTTAGCATACTGTTATAGTCCATTGATTTAATATAATTACCTCTTTATCACTGAACTCTTTTGTCCTTTTTTTAATGTTTTTATATTTTTTTCACAACTTTTTCTCCCCCTAAAATCAAAAACATATTTTTGGATTTTTTTGTTATAAAGAAAGCGAGTAAAGTATTTTCTTAAAAACATGTGTCATACCGATGACAATCACGTTAAGTCCTCGTCATCCTTGAATTCAACCTCACTTTCATCCCCCGATGTTAGATTTCTTAAACCATTTAATTTCAAATGATTTTTAAATCTTGATCTATCAAAAGCTTTGGTGTAAAAATCTGCTTTTTGGTCATCAGTGTGGATTTTCTCAGTTCGACCAACTTTTTCTCATAACAATCACGGATAAAGTGGTGTCGAATTTCAATGTGTTTAATGCATGAGTATTTTAGTGATATCAATGGCCGCCTTGTTATCTACATATATGGGCATGTCAAGAAATTGCAGTCCGAAGTCACTCATCTCCTGTTGTATCCACAGTATCTGGGAACAACAGCTGGATGCTGAAACGTATTCGGCTTCACAAGTAGAGAAAGCGATCGCGGTCTGTTTCTTGCACTACCACGTTACCAAACGAGTTCCGACGAACTTGCAACCAGCCGTTGTAGATTTAGCATTGAGCTTGCAGCAACCGAATCAGAGTCTGAATAACCCGAGGGATTGAAGTCTTCATGTCGTGGATACCCCAAACCGGTGCTTGGGCATCCTTTCAAGTAGCGCATGATCCTCTTGATGGCAAACAAGTGAGAATCTCTTGGATTTGACTGATAACGGGCACAAAGGCATGTAGGATACATGATATCAGGTCTTGAAGTTGTGAGATACATCAAGGATCAGATCATGGAGCGATATAATGTCTCATCGACTTTGACTCCATGAGCGTCTAGACAATGATGTGGTTGGTGGCTAATGGAGTTGATGCTGGCTTAGTTCATGTCATGTCAAATTTCTCTAACACATCATGAACATACTTCATTTGGTGAATGAAGATGCCATCGGGCAACTGTTCAACCTGAAGTCCTAAGAAAAACTTCATCTCCCCCATAGCACTCATTTCGAACTTCCTTTTAATGACGGAAGATGCCATCAGGCAACTGTTCAACCTGAAGTCCTAAGAAAAACTTCATATCCCCCATAGCACTCATTTCGAACTTCCTTTTCATGATTTCTTCAAAGTCCTTACACAGCTTCTCAATTGTCGATCCAAAGATGATATCATCCACATATATTTGTACGATGATCAGATATCCGTCTACTTCCTTGGTAAAGAGGGTACTGTCTACTGTTCCTCCGGAGAAACCGTTTCCAAGAAGATGTTTGGAAAGCGTCTCGTACCAGTCTCTCGGGGCCTAATATAGTCCGTATAACGGTTTATTTAACAGATAGACCTTATCCTTGTATATCGGATCGAGAAACCCCGGTGGTTGGCCGGCGTACATCTCCCCATTTACCTTTCCTTAAAGGAATGCGGACTTCACATCCAACTGGTATACTTTGAAACCTTTCCGCGATGCAAAGGCCAAGAAAATGCGAATAGCTTCAACACGTGCGACTGGGGCGTAGACCTCGTTGTAGTCTATCCCTTCTTGCTAATGGAAGCCTTGTACTACGAGTCGAGCTTTGTCACGAACCACGATACCTCTATCGTCTCGTTTACACTTGAAGACCTAACGAGTATTAATCTTCTTTTGATTGTCAGGTAGGTCAACAAGCTTCCAGTCTCCAAGTTTCTGGAATTGCAACAATTCTTCTTGCATTGCATCCACCCAACTTTCTTCCTTAATAGCGTCTTTCCAGGATCATGGTTCCACCTGAGAAACGAAACAACTATAAGAAAATCTGGTTTGTAGTGGATCAACCTTTGTATAAAAGCAACTAAGATCCTTATTGATCTGATTTCGAGTTTCCACTCCAGTTTGTAAGTCGCCAATAATGTTTTCTGACGGATGGTAAGAAAGTGTTCTTGGCATCACTTCGCTTGGAGCATCTACTATACTTTGTGGATTTGTGACAACTTCATCAGCAACCTGTTCTAAGGACGTAGTTTCATTTCTATTGTTGGATTCTTCAGCTTGATTGTTCACAAAGCTTTAAATCTGTTCTGATCCTTTATCGAAACTGGTTCCTCCATCGTCAAAAGTAGGTTCTCAATCAGAGTCACATCAACTGGCTGATGGGAAGACGGTTCAGCAGCATTCAAGTTTGGTTCATCTACTGATTCTTGTTGAGTGTTGCTCGGACCTGGTTCAGAAGAGTTTGAGATAGGTAGTGATGGGGAAATCACCAACGGTCTTGAAACTTGTTCCAGATTGGAGATTTGATGCTGTTGATATAGCATAACAAGTTCTTCCTCAGACTGTACTTCTGGTAGGTCGAATAGTTCCACAACCCGTCGTAATTGAACAGCCAAGGATCACCAGGTTTCTGCATAGTGTTGTATATCTCTGGCAATCAACATGTGCTACAATAACCTGGTTTAGGCTCAGCAAGAAGACTCTCTTTTGCCGACTAGCATAACCTACGGAAAATCCTTCCAAGGATCTGGCCCCAAATTTTCCGTCTGGGTCTAGAACAGTACACGGCGATCCAAATGGTTCCAAAAATGTTAGATTCGGCTTTCAATGGTTCAGTAGTTCAAAACATGTCATGTTGTAAGGCTTGACAGTTAAACACGGTTAAGGGTGTAACACGCAGATGCAATGGCTTTGCTCCAGAAACTAATAGGAAGTTTTAAATCAGCGAGCATTATTCTTGCAGTCTCAATCAGTGTGTGATTCTTACGCTCAGCTACTCCATTTTGTTGAGGAGTATAGGGGGCGTTGAATTCGTGAAGAATACCCTGGTGTTGCAGAATTCGAGCATCTTCCTGTTCTTAAACTCAGTACCATTATCGCTTCGGATTCTCTTAATTGGTAAGTGATATAAGTTTTCCAACTTTCTAAAGAGAATCATAAAACTTTCAAATGTTTCATCCTTACTCTCTAGAAAGAAAACCCACGAGAATCTTGAGTAATCATCTGTCACGACTAAGCAATATAGATCTCCAGAGATACTTTTCATGTTTACTGGTCCAAAGAGATCCTTATGAAGCCTTTTAAGTGGAAACTTGATAGAGTTAAGTAGATTTCTCGGGTGTGATTTCTTGTGCTGCTTCCCCTTCTTGCAGCTAACGCAATCATTTGATAAGTGAAAATTCTTGAGATTAACACCCTCCACTAGGTCGTTATGCACCAAATTAAACACCTCATAAAATCGTGTCCAATAATATAGTGACACGTGTCGTATTTTTATTATAAGTCTACCAAAGACTAATAAGGACTAAAAGTGTCAACATGCTCAAACTAAGTCTCTATGTGACCTTCTGATGTCAACATGCATAAACCGAGCTTCTTAGTGACCATTAGTGTCAACATGCTTAAAACATAGCATCTGAGTGACCGTTAGTGTCAACATGCTTAAAATTGGCCTCTGAGTGACCATTTGTGTCAACATGCCCAGCCTCTGAGTGACATCGGAGTCAACATGCTTATACTGAGCCTCTGAGTGATCCTTTACGAAGTCCAAACACTCATACGTACCACTTGTTGAACGAGAGGGATTAATTTTGTTGATATGTGAAAGTTGGATAATGGAGGGGTTAAAAGTGTCAACATGTTAATTTATACCTCTGAGTGACCTTTTAACGAACCGAGAGCTCGAAAATGTCCAGCATACTTCCGGGTACGCCAAATATTGGTTACATAGAGCTAAACATGCTATAAAGGTATTTTAGGAGATTTTATAAGTTGAGGGGCTAAATGTGACAAACTTTGAAAGTAATCATAAAGGGCTCGCGGGGCGCGAGAGACCCTGGCCAAGACTCGTGCAGCTCGTTAGAGGACTGTGTCTGCAAAAAATTGCCTTGGCCTCCACTCATGTTGCCAAAAACCATTTGATTCGAAACCATGGACTTCCAAACTGCTATGCCACGTCTTAGGACACTTGTAAGCTCTCTCTAACACCCCCTAACACATGACATCACCTCCTTCAAGTTCTCCAACTATAAATAGGTGCATTTGCTCTACACTTGAACTTGCACCTTTCTCATTTCTCATTCTATCTCCCTCCTCTGGAAGTTCCTAACTGAAAGGAGCATCCAACTTAGTTCTATTTCATCCTAGGAATCACTTGTAAGTGTTCCTTCCTCTTGCATTTTCGTTTATAGGCTTTTATTGCCAAAAGTCAAGCGTTTTAAGGAAAACGCTTTGACTTTCAGTAAGACCATTATGGTCCAGCCATTGTTCGTAACAGACATGGCTAAGTGATCGTAATAAGGTAGGTGTTAGTCCCTATTAAGGGCACCTCTTGAAAGATCACGTTTGCTAGACCAATTGACGGGTCAAAGTATAAATATTAAAAGTCAAACATGCCATTTTTCAGAAATATTATATTCTGGACTTATATATGTTATGAAACCTGTTTTGACACTGTAACATGTTGATAATAATTATTAGAACATGTTCAGCTCGTCAATTTCAGTTCTAGGATTGGTTCGCAAACGAAAGTAGCAAAGTTTGACTTATGCTTTAACTTTTGATTATGACCCGATTTAGATTAGTTAACTACTAATCTAAGGTTGCATTATGATCGTAATATAATTTATCATAACCCCCTGAGGCTATATTACATGATCATAATCAGAATCTGAATTTATGCACAAGTTCCGTTATTATGCCACTTTGACTAAAATGTCCTTTTTGCATAAATAAGGTTTCACCAAGAATGAAATTGAAAATGAACTACCAACTGATGTAATATCATAAATAGGATTATTTGGGATGTCAAAACAGATTAAAAACTGAGTTTATGAACAAGTCCTTGTATTATGTCGACAAATGACGATAAAGCCCTTGTGACGCGTAAAATGGTTTTAATCATACTTTTTCATATGAAAACTTTAACTACAGATATGTTATGTTAAATAACATATCTAGGACACATAAACCTAATCTTAACGTTAGTTTTTACTAAACTTCGCACAAATCGTCATTTTACGACATAAGCGTCGTTTCAGCGCATAGTATGGTTTTAAACCATATTTATCAACCAAGACTTGTTACCTACTGATTTTAAAACTTACTTAAAATATTTTTACAGTAGGTACATGATATAAACTCAGAATCCCAAATAAACTATCATACTATGTGTAAAATGACCAAAATGCCCCTTCGGTGCATAGTTTTGTCGTAAATGATAAATTACACATATTATCATGTTCTTACCGATATTATATCATAAATTAATTATTTTTTCAGAATAATTATGATCGTAATATTAAAATATATTCAAGTTGCTTTTATATGGCATATAATTACCAAAACACCCTTATGAGGCATAGTTTCGTTTTAAAACCTTAACGGGCATGTAAGTGGATATCCTACTAATATTTCACCTTATTTAAAATATAATGGCATATAAACTTGTCCATGACTTATCAGATTACCCGTACCGCTTATATGCGTTCAGTTAAACATATATAACTAGTTTACGAAATTAACCGAAACGGGTTTAACCTTATCATTTAAGTCTCAAAATCCAGAATGCTTATGGTTTACCCATATTTTACAAGTCAAAGTACTTGTTGGGTTTAAACTACATTCTATCCGATCTTCGCTTAATCTAGCGTATTATGCCGTTTTGATCTTATACGCTAGTTGGTCTAAGTCTATGACTTAAATAAGACCGTTAGCATTTAATTGGTTAGCTTATGCCATAATCAAGACTAGATCCTTCTGGTAAATGCTATCTGCACATAGTTCATTTTGGATACGACTGACATTTTAAATCTTGCATTTTGAAATCAAGACTAGCTTAGGTAAATACTTTCGACTTATTTCCCCTATACAGGCTTGGGTTACGGTAAACTATTACCGCTTGGTCGGAAATGGGATTAATCGAATGCTGGATTGTGGCTAGTAAATCCGCATATTACGTTTTAATTAGTTTTGTTTGATAACTTAAACATTGGGGGTTAACTACCGTGTCCTGGATATCCTCGGCTCATTACATTAGATAATGTCCACAACCTTAGCGCGAGGTGTGGGCATACACCTGACAAACGTTCACGCTAAAAACTTTACCCACAACGTTGGGGATAACTCCTTCGTGAGTTCTTAAGTGGTGAGTACGTTAATCATGTCTCGGTATCATACTGGGCCCTGTATTTATGGAAAAACATGTGAATCTTTAACAAGGTTACAACGTTAACTTTCCCAAGTTATAAAAGATTTTGTGCCATGTGCACTTAAAAATCTTTTTCAAATGTTTTCAAAATGAGTCAGTTTGGTGTATTTACCAGCGAAAGCTGACGTATTTTCAAAAGACTAAGCTTGCAGGTACAATACGAAATAGGTTGGAAGCTGCTAGGTAGTGATATAAGAGGATCTTGCAAATCCTTAGTTCTATCCTAAAGTCTGTTATACATTTTGTACATATTACGATCCGCCTGTGGATCTTCTATTACAACCGTCTGTATATTATTTTTGTACTTTGAGCATTTGGTTTGTAATAGTAATTTAACTCCAAGACTTCTGCTGTGTTGTGTTTAATTGACTACGATGATATCAACTTACGTCACAATATTCCCCACCCGGGCCGACCGGTGTTTGGATTGGCTGTAGAATCCGGGGTGTGACAGGTTGGTATGAGAGCCAACGTTTGAAAGAATTAAACACTGGCCTTCTTGTGTTTAATCTCAAACTTAGACAAAAGCACATTCCTTAGACTTTCGAGTCTAGGATTTGACCTAGGATTACTCATCTTATTATTAAGTTATTAGTATTGTTTTTTATTTGATTTTTAACAGGAACATGCCGCCAAGAGTACGAGGAAGAGGTAAAGGACCAATGAGGGGAGGACCATTTGGACACATCCCTTCTCAACCCCATCACTCGAATCCCTATGAGGATTCGGGGGATTCCTGACCCCTATCGCAACATTCACCTACCATACCCAAAACTCGTACCACTCATATCATTCGCACCAATCACACCACTCTCATCACTCTCATCGTTCATATCATGATGAGTTTAACCCAAACCACTACTTCAACACACCTCCAGCTGACCAAAATCAGTTAGACCACCCTAACCCAATGGACGAGGACTCCGACCCGGAGATGCCGCCGTCAGGATCACACACACATCCCATCGAAATCTCAAGCAATTCGAACTCTTACGCCGGATCGCCATACCAAGGTCCTAATGAATGGGACCAACATTCTAACCAATTCACGTTTGCTAACACTCCTTCCCACCACTCCCTAATACCTCCTGTACAAGAAGATGTTCACATGGAACCGGTGGAACAACCTTAGCCGCCACCTGAGCCGCCAAGGAGGAAACGAGGAGCGCGTATGTCACTACGTACAGGTCAACGGTCGGGTTCGCTGCCACCGTTACCCAAAACTTACTCTACCATCCACGAGGACCCCCGAATGGGTAGACCCTCCAATGCTTCACCTGTGGTGGAACCAACACCATCACCAGCAGTTCAACCACCACCAACAGGTTATAATAACCATATCCCTACATATCCGGATACATCTAGATATGATCCATTTAATCCATCTACGTTGGTAAATTACCAAGCATTGTCGCATGACCCTTGTATGCAAGCGGTCATGCATAACGCACTTTACCCGTCTCCTTTCCCACCTAGTTATCCACCCACTGGATATCCAAGTTATGGGTACCAGTATCCTGTTATGCCACAACCACAACCACATCCACCACCGCAACTTAAGGCCATCAATGAGGCCTTGGAACGAATGAAGGAGATGCAACAACAAGCGGAGAAAATGGAAAAGAAGACAAATAAGTTCTTCAAGAAGCTCTCCAAGTTGGTTAAGGGAAAGAAGGACAAGTGACGTCTCTTCTAATAATATATGTTAGTCTGTGAGGACATCGTTATTTCTTAGTCCCTGTATGGACATTTTTATTTCTTTTAAGTCCTTGCATGGACCGTTTGTTTTATTTATTTATTTCTAGTATTGTACTTCCTTATTGTTATTTAATGAAATATTTTGGAATTATATATGTATTCATCCTCTTCAAGTGAACGTCTCATTTTACTCGAAATTTATGCTCTGCTATATAATTCCAAAAAGATCTTAATGGTTTTGATTATCCAAGTGGCATAGACCACATATTTGGCCAGCTTATAAATGATAGTTAAGGATAAAAGGGCCTTCTATCATGATAGTTAAGGGGATTTATCCTTCTATCCAGAGGTGGTGGACTAAGTTCAAACCTCCAAGTCGTTAAGGTCAATGCGACCAGGACTATTAATCAACCATTAAGGTACTCTTATGTTAACATTTAGGAATGTTCATACTCCTGGTAGTGTGACTTGAGGAACCACACTAGCTGTCTAGGTAAAAGGACTACATCCTGACCTATTATATAGCCTATGTGATCAATGTGATCCCGGCTAATGTCATCAATGTGATGATGGTTAACATGCCAACATGCCATATTTTATGTCGATTAGTGACAGGCCAACGTGCCATATTTATGTCCATTAGTGACAGGCCAACGTGCCATATTTTATGTCCATTAGTGACAAGCTAACGTGCCATATTTTATGTCCATTAGTGACAGGCCAACGTGCTATATTATATGTCCATTAGTGGCAGGTCAATGTGCCATATTTTATGTCCATTTGTGACAGGCTAACGTGCCATACCTATATGTCCATTAATGACAGGCCTATGAGCCATGTTTTAACGTCCTTCGTGATAAGCCTGTGAGTTACATATAATTGTCTAATGACGATGACATTTGTGACATTACGGTCCACTGTCTAATAATATATGGACTCCGTCCAAATTGTAATTTGCCTCTGATGGTCCTTTTGAGACCTAGGCCAAGTTTAGATAACATTTTAATCCTAAGAGTTGTGATTATATTCACACTAGTTTAACTAGGCGATGGATTTGTATATCCAAATTTTAAAGCCAATATGGTTATTAGTGCCATGGCTAAGAAAAGTTTAATTTGGTGTTTAGAACCAAAGCTTCAAGAATGGCAAACTCGGACGAGGCGCAAAGTAGCCACCGAGAGATTAACTCGAACGACGTTGAAAACATAGCCATAAAAACGATGATTTCCAAGCTCGCATTGATGTAGCTATGGGAAAAGCCATGGAAAAGGCCAAGGAAAAATTTAAAGAATTGAGTGCTACTCGCTCCAAACCCTTATGAATTCCACATTCCTCAGCTCATAAGGAGAGCTCTGTTCACTCTTCAAATGCAAAGAGTGAACCAAAGAAACTAGAATTTACTTATAGGTCCCATTCTTCTAAAGACGGATGTACCTATAAATACTTTGTCTCCTGTAAGCCCCGAGATTTTAATGGGGAAAAGGGAGCAGCGGAAGCCTTGAAATGGTTGGATGAAATGGAGACAATAGTAGATATTAGTGGTTGTGCTGATAAAGATGTGGTAAAGTATGTATCACAGTTCTTCAAGGGCGATGCCCTAATTTGGTGGAAGGCAATGGTCCAATCAACAGGTAAGGTACACCTGTACAACTTGGGATGCTCCAAGTTTGTTGACCTAGTCAAGGAGACTTACTGTCCACCTCATGAGGTGGAGAAGATAGAGTTAGACTTTCTGACTCACACAATGAAAAATCTAGACTATAGGAAGTATGTTTCTGACTTAAACTCCCCGTCTAGATTAGTATCCTATCTAATCACCCCTGAACCCAAGCGCATTACGCGTTTCATTAATGGGTTAGCGCCCGAGATCAAGGGCATGGTAAAGGCTGCTCAGCCTAGTACCTATAGGTCTGCTGTTGACCTATCTCTCTCTCTCATCCTAGATTTGGTGAGGCATAAGTCAGTTAAAGCTGAGACTGACGGGAAAAGGAAGAGAGAGGATGATAACTCCCAAAGATTTAATAAGATGAATAAGGGGAGATTTGGTTCAGAAGGAACCAAGATAAGTCAGGCGTAATGCCAATATGTAAAAATTGCAATTGTAAGCATTGGGGACAGTGTAGTATTGATCCACAGGCTAAACCCTGTGGTATCTGTAAGAAAAAGGGGCATAAGACCCTAGAGTGCAAGGAAGTTAAGAATGCCGTCTGTTACAACTGTAATGAAAAGGGGCATATTAAGTTTAATTGCCCTAAGAACCCCAGAAATAATGATGCAAACCCTGGAGAGGCTAAGAAAGGGAATGCTCGTGCCTTCCAGATGAATGCCAGGGAGGCCGTTAATAACAACAACATCTTAATAGGTACATTCCTCATTAATGACATATATGCTAGAGTACTTTTTATTCAGGTGCAGATAAATCTTTGTAGACCATAAGTTTAGCAAACTATTAAACCTACCCATAAGAACTCTAGACATAACCTATCAGCTAGAACTTGCTGATGGAACTTTAGAAATAGCATCTTCTATTTTTGTTGGATGTTTTATATCCATAAGAATCATACTATCCCTATCTCTCTTTTGCCAATGAAATTGGCGGGGTTCGATGTAGTCTTAGGCATGGATTGGTTATCCCATAACCAAGCCCGCATTGCCTGTGATAAGAAACTCATTGAAATTAAAACCCCATCTGGTAATCACCATCCTTAGAGATTCACACTACAGATTGCCAGACAATATATCGTTATTCAGGGCATCCAAGTGTTTTGGGAAAGGTTATGTCATTTATCTGGCACAACTAACTATCAACGAGCCTAAGCCAAATACTGGAGACCTTCCAATCATCTCGGAATATTCCGATGTCTTTCCTTAAGAATTACCAGGTCTACCACCAGATAGGCAAGTGGAATTTAGGATTGACATCCTACCAGGATCAGCACCTGTTGCTAGAGCTCCATATCGATTAGCACCGACGGAAATAAAGGAAATGAGGACGCAATTAGATGAACTTTTAGAGAAAGGCTTTATTCAGCCTAGTTCCTCACCTTGGGAGCTCCTATTCTTTTCGTTAAAAAGAAGGATGGTTCAATGCGGATGTGCATTGATTACCGAGAGTTGAAAAAGATAACAATCAAAATCGTTGTCCTCTGGCCAAGATCGATGACTTGTTCGATCAACTTCAAGGGGCTAGTTACTTCTCTAAGATCGATTGAGATCAGGTTACCATCAACTGAATGTTAGAAATAAGGATGTTCATAAGACTGCCTTCAGGACCCGATATGGTCATTATGAATTTCTGGTGATGCCTTTTGGGCTCACAAATGCACCTGCAGCATTCATGGATCTCATGAATAGAGTCTGCAAGTCGTATTTAGATAAGTTTGTCATTGTCTTTATAGACGACATACTTCTCTATTCTCGTAATCAAACTAATCACGAGAAACATCTACGGTGCATTCTAGAACTGCTAAGACAAGAGAAGCTTTATGCTAAGTTCTCTAAGTTTGAGTTTTGGCTTAGAGAAGTCCAATTTCTTGGACATATGGTAAGTGAGCGCAGTATCCAAGTTGATCCCGCTAAAATAGAATCCATAATGAATTGGGAAGTACCCAAAACTCCATCGGAGATTCGTGGCTTCTTAGGATTGGCTGGTTACTACAGAAGATTCATTGAGAACTTTTCAAGGATAGCCAATCCTTGAACTACCTTGACCCGTAAGAATGTCAAGTTTAACTGGGGTCCAAAACAACAAGAATCTTTCGAAATTCTTAAACACAAGTTGAGCAATGCTCGTGTGTTATCTCTACTTGAGGGTATTGAGGACTTTGTTATTTACTGTGATGCCTCACACACTGGCATGGGTTGTGCGCTAATGCAAAAAGGAAAAGTGATTGCTTATGCATCACGACAATTAAAGGTGCATGAAAGGAATTACACCACCCATAACTTGGAATTGGGTGTCGTTGTATTTGTGGAGACATTACTTATATGGCACAAAGTGTATTATATACACTGACCAAAAGAGCCTCCAATATCTGTTCAAATAGAAGGAATTAAACATACGACAGCGCCGTTGGATGGAAACACTTAATGATTATGATTGCGAAATTCGCTATCATCCCGGCAAGGAAAATGTCGTTGCTGATGCGTTGAGTCGCAAGGAAAGGGGTAAGCCCATTAGGATTAACGCCAAGAGCATTGAGCTCAGAAATAGCTTGAATGAAAAGCTATTAGATGCACAAAAGCAAGCCCTGTTATAGGCTAATATTCCTAATGAGGGATAAGGCGGAACTATTGATCAGTTAACGCCTAGAAAGGATGGAATCCTTAGACTTATTGAAAGAATTTAGGTTCCAATCTTTGGAGGACTTAGAGATCTAACCTTCCAAAAAGCGCATAATACGAGTCATTTCACCCGGTGGGTGACAAGATGTATCAGAATCTGAAAAAGAATTATAGGTGGATGGGTTTGAAGAAATCCATAGCCACTTATGTAGCTAAGTGTCTGACGTGTTCGCAAGTTAAAGCTGAACAACAAAAACCATCAGGACTTCTACAACAACTTGAGATTCCCACCTGGAAATGAGAAATGGTAACCATGGACTTGATTACCAAGTTACCTAGACCAAATGTGGTAATGACACCATTTGGGTCATTGTAGATAGGCTGACTAAGTCAGCACATTTCTTGCCAATTAAAGAAACGTATAATTCTGACAAATTGGCTAAGTTGTACGTGGACAAGATTGTGTCCCTACACGGTGTGCCGGTATCTATTGTATCTGATAGAGATACTAGATATACCTCTCATTTTTGGAAAAGTTTCCAACAATCTTTAGGCACAAGATTAAACTTTAGTACGGCTTACCACCCGCAGATTGATGGTCAGAGTGAGCGTACTATTCAGACTTTGGAAGACATGCTTAGAGCATGTGTGATCGATTTAGGTGGAAGTTGGGATGACCACTTACCCCTAAGAGAATTCTCCTATAATAATAGTTATCATACGAGCATCAAGACTGCTCCTTATGAGGCCTTGTATGTGAGAAAATGTCGAACGCCCGTATGTTGGGAAGAAGTTGGGGAAGCCCAACTATCAGGACCATATATTGTCTTGGAGACCACGGATAAGATTGTGCAAATCCGTGTTCGTCTCAAAGCTGCCTGAGATAGGCAGAAGAGCTATGCTGACAAGAGGCGTAAACCTCTTAAGTTCCAAGTAGGGGACAAAGTCATGCTAAAAGTATCACCTTGGAAAGGTGTAATGAGATTCGGAAGGAAAGGGAAAGTTAAGCCCAAGATATATTGGACCATTCGAGATAGAGTGTGTCGGCACTATAGCTTAAAAGCTTAAGCTACCCGAGGAGCTTACTGGAATTCATGATGTGTTCCACAGCAGTAATCTTAAGAAATGTCTAGCCGATGAGTCGCTAGCAAAGTCACATAATGATGTGCAAATTGATAAAAACCTGAGGTTTGTTGAAACACCAATTTTGATCGAGGATCGACAGGTTAAGAAGCTCCGAAGGAAATTGACACCCATAGTAAAGGTTAAGTGGGATGCCCTTCAAGGCCCCGAGTAAGCACAGGAGGTTGAGTCCACTATGCGACAAAAGTGCCCCCATCTTTTTGAATAAAATCGCGAGGTCGAGATTTCTTTTAAGAGGGTGAGGATGTAACACCTCGTAAAATCGTGTCCAATAGTATAGTGACACGTGTCGTATTTTTATAATAAGTCTATTAAAGACTAATAAGTACTAAAAGTGTCAACATGCTCAAACTAAGTCTCTATGTGACCTTCTGATGTCAACATGCATAAACCGAGCCTCTGAGTGACCATTAGTGTCAACATGCTTAAAACATAGCCTCTAAGTGACCGTTAGTGTCAACATGCTTAAACTTGGCCTCTGAGTGACCATTTGTGTCAACATGTCCAGCCTTTGAGTGACATCGGAGTCAACATGCTTATACTGAGCCTCTGAGTGATCCTTTACGAAGTCCTAACACTCATACGTACCACTTGTTGAACGAGAGGGATTAATTTTGTTGATATGTGAAAGTTGGATAATGGAGGGGTTAAAAGTGTCAACATGTAAATTTATACCTCTGAGTGACCTTTTAACAAACCGAGAGCTCGACAATGTCCAGCATACTTCCGGGTACGCCAAATATTGGTTACAGAGAGCTAAACATGCTATAAAGGTGTTTTCGGATATTTTATAAGTTGAGGGGCTAAATGTGACAAACTTTGAAAGTAATCATAAGACACTCGCGAGGCACGAGAAACCCTTGCCAAGCCTCTCGCGGCCTGCCAGAGGCCTGTTTGCAAAACATTGCCTTAGCCTCCACACATGTTGCCAAAAACCATTTGATTCGAAACCATGGACTTCCAAACTGCTATGCCACGTCTTAGGACACTTGTAAGCTCCCTCTGACACCCCCCAACACCTGACATCACCTACTTCAAGCTCTCCAACTATAAATAGGTGCATTTCCTCCAACACTTGAACTTGCACCTTTCTTATTTCTCATTCTATCTCCCTCCTCTGGAAGTTCCTAACTGAAAGGAGCATCCAACTTAGTTCTATTTCATCCTAGGAATCCCTTGTAAGTGTTCCTTCCTCTTACATTTTCGTATATAGGCTTTTATAGCCAAAAGTCAAGCGCTTTATGGAAAACGCTTTGACTTTTGGTAAGACCATTATGGTCCAGCCATTGTTCGTAACGAACATGGCTAAGTGATCTTAATAAGGTAGGTGTTAGTCCCTATTAAGGGCACCTCCTAAAGATTGACTTGTGCGGCCCACCAGAGGCTTGTGTCTGCAAAAAATTCCCTTGGCCTCCACACATGTTGGCAAAAACAATTTGATTCGAAACCATGGACTTCCAAACTACTATTTCTGGAATTATTATATGTTATGAAACCTGTTTTGACACTTTAACAACTTGGTAATAATTATTAGAACATGTGAGAACATGTTAGGCTCGTCAATTTTAGTTCTAGGGTCGGTTCTCAACCGAAAGTCGCAAAGTTTGACTTCTAGTTTCACTTTTGGTTCTGACCCGATTTAGATTAGTTAGCTACTGATCTAAGGTTGCATTATGATCGTAATATAATATAGCATAACTCCCTGAGGTTATATTACATGATCATAATCAGAATCTGAGTTTATGCACAAGTTTCGTTGTTATGCTATGTTGACTAAAATGTCATTTTTGCATAAAATAAGGTTTAATCAAGAATGAAATTGAAAATGAACTACCTACTGATGTAATATCATAAATAGGATTATCTGGGATGTCAAAACAGATTATAAACTGAGTTTATGAACAAGTCCTTGTATGTCGACAAATGACGATAAAGCCCTTGTGACGCGTAAAATGGTTTTAATCATACTTTTTCATATCAAAACTTTTACCTAATGATATGTTATGTTAAGTAATATACCTAGGACACATAAACCTAACCTTAACGTCAGTTTTTACTAAACTTCGCACAAATCGTCATTAACGACATAAGCGTCGTTTCGGCGCATAGTATGGTTTTAAACCATATTTATCAACCAAGACTTGTTACCTACTGATTTTAAAACTTATTTAAAATATTTCTACAGTAGGTACATGATATAAACTCAGAATCCCAATCATACTATGTCTAAAATGACCAAAATGCCCCTTCGGTGCATAGTTTGGTCATAAATAATAAATTACACATATTATCATGTTCTTACTGATATTATATCATAAATTAGTTATTTTTCCAGGAACTTTATGATCGTAACATTAAAATACATTCAAGTTCCTTTTTTACGGTGTATAATTACCAAAACGCCCTTATAAGGCATAGTTTCGTTTTAAAACCTTAACGGGCATGTAAGTTGATATTCTACTGATATTACAACTTATTTAAAATATAATAGTATATAAAACTTGTCTATGACTTATCCGGTTACCCGATACCGCTTATATGCGTTCGGTTAAGCATATGTAACTAGTTTACGGAAATTAAACGAAACGGATTTAACCTTATCATTTAAGTCTCAAAATCCAGAATGCTTATGGTTTACCCATATTATACAGGTCAAAGTACTTGTTGGGTTTAAACTACATTCTATCCGATCTTCGCTTAATCTAGGGTATTATACAGTTTTGATCTTGTACTCTAGTCCGTCTAAGTTTATGACTTAAATAAGACCGTTACATTTAAATAGGTAGCTTATGCCATAATCCAGACCAGAGCCATCCGATAAATGCTATCTGCACTTAGTTCATTTTGGATACGGCTGAGATATTAAATCTTGCATGTTTAAATCAAGACTAGCTCGTGTAAATACTCTCGACTTACTTCCCCTATACGGGCTTGGGTTACGGTAAACTATTACCGCTTGGTCGAAAATGGGATCAATCGAATGCCTGATTGTGGCTAGTAAATCTGCATATTCCGTTTTAATCAGTTTTGTTTGATAACTTAAACATTAGGGGTTAACAACCGTGTCCTGGATATCATCAGCTTATTACATTAGATAATGGCCACGACCTAAGAGCGTGGTGTAGGCATACACCTGACAAACGCTCACGCTAAAAACTTTACCCACAACGTTGGGGATAACTCCTTCGTGAGTTCTTAAGTGGTGAGTACGTTAAACATGTCTCGGTCTCTGTACTGGGCCCTGTATGTATGGACAAACATGTGACTCTCTTAACAAGGTTACAACATTAACTTTCCCAAGTTATAAAAGAGTTTGGGCCATGTGCACTTAAAAATCATTTTCAAATGTTTTCAAAATGAGTCAGTTGGGTGTATTTACCAGCGAA
This sequence comes from Scalesia atractyloides, assembly GCA_947069175.1. Lineage (NCBI taxonomy): Eukaryota > Viridiplantae > Streptophyta > Magnoliopsida > Asterales > Asteraceae > Scalesia > Scalesia atractyloides. Next base: position 44,580,987 of record CAMTDV010001632.1, read on the forward strand.
AGCTGACGTATTTTCAAAAGACTAAGCTTGCGGGTACAATACGAAATAGGCTGGAAGCTGCTCGGTAGTGATATAGAGGATCTTGCAAATCCTTAGTCTGCCCTAAATCCTGTTATACATTTTTGTACATATTACAATCCGCCTGTGGATCTTCTATTACAACCGTCTGTATATTATTTTTGTACTTTGAACATTTGGTTTGTAATAGTAATTTAACTCCAAGACTTCTGATGTGTTGTATTTAATTGACTATGATGATATCAACTTACGTCACGATATTCCCCACCCGGGCCCACCGGTGTTTGGATTGGCTGTAGAATTCGGGGTGTGACACAAATAGTTCATCACTCTTAGGTGAATGTGCCCCATCTTACGATGCCATAGAATTGACTCTTTCTCGGTAGCTTTAGATACAAAGCATTGAACCTTCTTTGAAGTAGTGGATGCGACGCTCATGTCTAAGACATAGAGATCATTTTCTCGTGGAGCGCACATGAGGATCTACTCCTCGGGAATTTTGAATCCTGGTTTAAGAATTAAGCATTCCTTGTCGTGAGTGGGTAGTGAATTTCTTGTCACAAATTTGCAAGATGCTAAGTAAGTTGTTCTCAAGCTCAGCTACATAGTTCACTTTGTCAAATGACATCACTCCATTAGTGAGAATACCTTCACCCACGATCCTGCCTCCATGGGTACCAGCAAACCCAACATATCCTCCTCGGATAGCTTTAACTTCGTATAATAACGCAAGCATCCCTGTCATGTGTTGAGAAGCTCCACTGTCCATAATCCACTTTGAAATAATTGACCTCGGGAGCCCCTGCACATATGTGAAAAAGAAGTTACTTAAATAGAGAAACCCAAGCCATTTTGGTCTTGGGCGGGTTTGGGATATCATACTTTGGCTCGGTATTTTTCTTAAACTCTTTCTTTACCTCCACCCATTATTCAACCTTTGATCCTTTTTTTGTTTTAGGTTTAGTTGAAACAGCGGTGGTGTTTATAGCAATAGAAGATGATTTATTCTTAACAACCCAGGTTTGTGCACTTGAAAAGGCTTTCTTAAAGTAAAACTTAGGATTCTTTTGTTCATTTTTATTTGATGATTCACCAATTTCAAAATTTGAAAAATTTGCAATGATTGGTTTCACATTTAAGTTTGACTCAGCATTTTGTTTCAAAATTTGTTTTGGCACAAACTCTGGATCTTTCTGTTTGACATCTTCTATGCATTTTCTAACTTCATGAACAGGTTTCGTTTTGTTTGGTTTACATTGACGTGCAATGTGCCCAAGTTTGTTACATTTGTAACATGTCCTACTGTCGTTTCCAACAAAGGCTTTCGAAACTTGCTCACGGAGTTTTCTTTCTTGCTCAAATTATTTGTTTGATTTTTTACCAATGATTTCATTTTCATTAACAGTGTTACTTCCGTTAACAAAGTTAATTTTCTTTGTAACATTTTGCCTTTGGAATTTGTTGTTTTTCTTCTTTTCATACATTACCCCAGCCCTTTTGTACTCAGGATAGTTTCTACCACTCGGGTGTATGTTCATGTGAGACCCTTTTGGTTTGAGTAAAGAATGGCATCTTGCTTATCAAGATCGGAGGTGTTGACTTCAGCCAGCTTAAAGAATTTGTCAACGCGGTCTAAATTTACATTTTGGATTGAAAATTCCTCATTAGGGTATAGTTTATCTGATCCTTTCCGTTTGTAGACGACGATATTAGGATCATTAATTAAACCATTCTGTGATGCTAAAATGAAGTTCTCGTGAAAACTTTTCTCACTTCTTTTAAACATAAGGCATTCCATAAAGACTAAGCATCGTCATCGTGCTGCAATAGTGCCAATATATCTTCTTTTATGGCTTGCTACAAGATAAAGTCGTTCTTACTTCCCTGATTTGATGCTATCTGCCTCAAGAGAAGTCCTAATAAGCCTGAACCAAGTCCTCGTAGGACCTATACACTGAACGAGGCAAGAACTTTACCCATACCACACTTCTAACCCCCTTCCAGGCAGTTAACATGCTTTATATATTGATCGTAAAGACACGAATTAGTGAATCAACAAAACATGAAGAGTTGATAGAATAAAGTTCACTTTCAATATAAAAAAAACTAGTTACTAAAGTCATTAATACATACCCAATTAAGAAAGTTAACCAAAGCTTGGAAATCAAAAGTAATACATAAATAACTTGTCTTCACCAAGTGATGCAAGAGATTAGCCAAGCATAGCCTTTGTTTGACAAAAACTCTTACGATCCATATTGGATCCCGAGACTACTACACACACTCTAAGGATGGATGATGGATGAATGTGGTGGATGATGGTGGTGTTGTGGTAGTGGAGTGGTGGCAGGTGTGAGAGAAGTCGTTTACTAAGGCCCTGTGTGTCAACGGCACAGTCCCGTGACCATTGTACTTGCTTTACTATCCAAGATTTGCAAATCTGGGAGTTGACCATGGCCCCATGTCTCTTGTCTACTTCTGCTTGTCTTTTTCATTCGGGAATCTTGAGTGGGGCAAGGCCCCGTTCTTGTCTTCTGACTTGTTGTTTTGGTCTTGGTATGAAGCTCGGAGGGTTGGTATGAAGTGTTAACTTCTGTTTTTTTGTATTTATGTTGGTTTTGTTCGTTACTTGTTCCTTTTGTACATTTAAGCTCTTTTAATCCTGAAAATCAAAAGTATACATAAAAACGCACTTTTTCCAACATTTACTATAAAGGGTTAATTTTATACCTTATTTGATATAATTTATATTGTTGCATTTGGCGCATATTATAGTGCATCTTACTTAATGCTTCCGCAAGCTATGCAAAGGCTCCACAGTCTAACGAAAAGAATAATGTGGTCGGTGATGCTCAAGCTCTCAACATATCTACTGAACATGTTGCGTTGTTTAACACCTTCCTAAGCAGTTCTGAAGCACTTATGTCAGGAGAGCTGAAAGGGACTTCCTTACTACTGAAGACATGTATCAAGTAGATCTAGATGATATGGAGGAAATGGATTTGAAATGGCAAATGGTGATGATCACCCTAAGGCTTAAGAAGTTCCAAGACAAAATGGGAAAGAGGCTGTCACTCAAGAAAGCTAGTTTCGGCAAGTCCAAACTTTGATGCTACAATTGCAAGAACTTAGGGCACTTGAAAAGAGATTGTCGTTGCTCAAGAATGAAAACACTTAGACAGTCCCAGCTAGAAGGGCAATTGCTATTGAAGGAAATGAAAATGCTGCTGCTAAGATTCCAAAGGCTTTGGAGGTAGAAGACTATGATTGGGCCAAGGAATTGCTGAAGCAAATGATGAAGTTAACAAAGCTCTAATGACTAAGATATCCACCGAATTGGGTCCACATCCCAAACATTTTAAGCACCTTCTTCTTAGTTTTCCTTGATTTCTGAATCAATTCTTTGTTTCCTTCATAGTAGTCAAGCAGGAACCCGAGTTCATGAGCCATGGTGTACTCTTCGAACATATTGCAATCATCAGTTGATAAGGCTATTGTCAGAGCGGTGTGAGCCCGGCAGTCACGTTGAATCAATGCTTATCTTCATCGGTTAAGGTCGAGGGAACATCTTTGATCACACGAATGTTATCACGAACTGTCATTGGGACATGAGGTCCGACAGTGATAGAGATCCATTGAGTATAGTCCGTATACTCATAGAATGACTTGATTCGGTTCCTCCAGCTACCGAAATCCATTGATCCTTTCAACTTTGGAGGTCGGATTACTGTTTTAGGTTCAAGTTCGGCTTAAGCAAGCGGATTTAGTTAATTAAGCGACATTTTGATTCGATTTAAAGTTCAAATTGTTAACAGTAGGTTAAAATACGCTGGTTTTAGTGGTACTAGGCACAAATATACTGGTTTTAATGTCACTGGGCACAATTACGCTGGTTTTTGTTAATTATGCTGTATGATCCGTTCTCAGTTCAGAAGTCAAATATGCTACACTCGTTTGAGTGAAGAGTTTCTTGGACCGACGAAATGATAAATACACTGACAAACCAAACACACACAAGGACTTGTCTAAAAACGCCGAACACATAAAATCGCAAAAGATTTATATCACTGACCCTGAAGTCGCCTTCGGATAAAAACGCTGACAGAACGATTTCGCTGACAACAGAAAAATGTTGATTAAACACTGGCACAATTGCAAATGCGCGACCTTCAACGGTATCTACGCTACCGTCAAAACTTTCTACGCTGGCTTCAAACACTAATACGCTCAGAAGGGTTTTAGTATGAACAAAACCCCTTTAATCACAACAAAATAGCCCAAAAACCATGGTATCTTGCATCAAAATGACCCAAATCTTAATATAAACACTAATTAACAACAACCCAATCATTAAACACACCAAATCAAGCCATCTGAACCCAAAACTTGTGAAAAACTTTGAAAACCCATTAAAAACCTTCAAACCCATGAAAATATTAACAAATATCAGTTAATCAAGAGCACAATAGCTCCGATACCAAATTTTGAATCCCAAAATAGTCTAGGATCACAGTGATAGTGATTAACACTCACCCAAACACCTATTAATTAGGTGTTTGAATGATAAAAGTAAGAAATCAAGGAAAATTAAGAAGAATGTGAAGAATCTTGTCCAAAATAAATCAACCAAAGTTGATTAGTAATCCCATAATGATAATAACATTCATAGATCCTGGATATCAGATTATAGCATACAAATCAAAGGATTGAACAATGATAGACATGCTTCATATATATATATATAAACATCTGACTACCCAGTGTAACTAACAATTACGCTGGGAAGTTAATTACGCCGCTACTCGACTAGACACGTTATAAATATTCAATTTCAGCCCCTATAGTTTATCTAACTATTACAAGACAGCTTAAACTATAAAACTCAAGTACCAACGGTCTTAAAACGTTCTAACACCATTGTTCTATTGTGACAAGTGGTGGCCCATCCTTTGTTGCCATATTTTAAATTCATGACGAACGAGCATCTGAGACTTGTTTATCTATCTCGTATTGTGAGGATCATGAGTGATTGACATCTCTCTAAATTCTATCCAGAAAACAGAGTGTCAGAAACAACTAGTTGATCCGGCTGGTCTTGTAATAACTGAAAATAAATATAATAATAATAATAATAATAATAATAATAATAATAATAATAATAATAATAACTACTACAACTAATGTTATTTTCTTTAAATGAAACTATAAAATAACAACAACAATTGAAATAATATACTCTAGCTTGCAAGTGGGAAATTATGCAGAAGGTAATTTCATGGATAAAGCCCTAGTCAGACAAAACATGTAAATTGATATGAAATCCAAAGGATGAGAATTTTCTTTAAATAAAATATCTGTCTACATACATTATTCCTCTTCAAACATTGAATTTTAACCAATGAGAACCTTTGGTTCTCCTTTATAAATTGAGAACTTGACTCTCTTTCAAAACCACCTTCACCTTCATTCAAAACTACATTATTCTCCATCAACTACGGCAAGAAAACCTGATTCTGGTAACCATAACCGAACAGCATACTAACACCACTTTTCATTCACCACTATACCTACTAAACCACTTAATTATCCCAACTAAATTATTCGAAGCTTTAACCATGGAAAATGTACCATCCGAAACTATTTTAGGTGAAGAAATACCAACTCCAACAATCATCATGGATTTTTCGATGACGTCTCTCATAACCGAAACGTGTTTTTTTACCAAGGTAACCATAAACAAAAACTTTATTTTTGAAACTTTAAGGTTAATCTATAATGAAGATGGAATATAGAATTGAATATGTAAATGTTATTTTTGAAAAAAAGATGATGAAGAAGATAAACCAGTGAACTGAGTAAATAAAATAATTTTTGAATCTAATTGTTCACAAGGGCTCAGGTAGCCCAATTGGTTCAGATTCTAGTTTACAACTCAGAGGTCATAAGTTCGAATTCTGCTGGAGACATATATTTTTATTATATTCTGATATTGTACCAAATCTGATGCAATATCATATTAACATCTTATTTTTGTTAAAACATCACTAAAACATAAGTCAAACATAAATCACTAAGTGGTAAATTGGCTAAAGGCTTTAACTTATAACCTAGAGGTCTTGGATTCAAATCTTGCAAGAGACATTCTTTTTATTACATCAAATTTATATTTATACATATCATATTTTCATGTAAACACATCAGATTTCTAGTTAAATAAAAAAAATTCAAAACATATAAAAGGTGGTGACTTAGAAACTAGAGGTTTAGAGTTCAAACCTTGCTGGTGACGTTATTTTTATCAGATTTTTCTGTGTTATGAATCAGATTTCTAATTAATAACATCCAATTTTTAATAATTAGATTTTATAAAATAAATATAAATGACTAATTAGCTCACTGGTTAAGTCTTTTGCTTATAACCTTTATGTCACAAGTTTAAATTGTGTGACTAACATTTACTTTTAATTAATGTTTATTTTACTTAAAGCTATATCTAATGATTACTTATTATATATTTATAATACGATTATACAACTGAAAATAACATTATGTTTTATTAATAAATACAAATATAAATACTCATATATATTCTTTAATTTAAGAAAAACTAATTTATATAAATGATTACTTAAGCAAACTTGAGGTTTTAAACTAGACATGAATTAAACAGAAAAATATACATACATATATATACATACATACATACATATATATATATATATACTTTATATATACGAACACAAGCTTATGAAATATATGGTGTAACAACTCTGAAAAGACATTAGAAAGAACCATAATCCAACCACGGACCTTCTCGATGAGGCCCAACGCGAAAAACGAAGAATTCAACATCAGGAATCCAAGCGCCACACGGGGAATCCCCTGCATCTCGTGTGACACGTGTGGGAGTACCAGAACATGTGGCACTGTTTCGCGACAAGTGGCAAGGCTACACATGTGACGAGGCTGACCTAGTCCTAATAGGCAGCTGTCGCGCCATGTAGGGGAGACCCTTGATCCTCAAGCGATGCACGGGGAAACCCAGGTGGGCCATATAAGTGCAGCTGTGGGATGAGTCTTAGTGCACCTTTTTTATTTGAAAATCGATACTCTTTCTCTCTCAAACTATCGTTCTAATACACAAACCCCTAAACCTTGAAACTATGCCCTGTGAGAAGTGTACTGACCTTAATCACTTGTACGATACCCTATCCGATTTATCTGAAACTAATCAACAGATGTCAAAGCGCTACCTGAATAAGGCTATACTTTGTTAACTGCGTTGAGGATTTGATCTCGTGATTATCGTTAAAGTTTGAATTTGGTTAATACACTAATATTTGTTGCATTGTGTGTTTATTTAGGAACCCAGGGCTTAAACTAGGTGGCGACAACTAAACCCTAAATCTACAATGTGAGTCATTCTCTTTTATCAAATGTTTTCAAAATCCTAAATGCTTTTCAATTGTTACTTATATTTACAGTAATTAAGTTTTTGTATTCTTAAATTACTTCCGGTATGTGGGGTTTTGTAAACACTACTTGATAAGCTTTGCCATTGGACAACTGAGGGCCAATAGTGATATGACCAATGTAATCGAAATGGGAGTGTGACAAGTACTGATTTGAGTAACTGAAAGATATAAACAAATGTTAAAACCCTTAGTGTTGTAATATAACAATCTGTCATTTTGTACAAATTGAATGAACTTAATAGTATTTTTGTTGATCAAATATTTTTAAACACGTTTCAGGTGATTTACTGTGAAGAGAAGGGAAAGTGCTACATGGCACTCAAGCGTAATAAGTGGCTATGTAACTTGAATAAAACGTGTTTTTGTGAATTAAGGGTTTATCCCTATGAAAATCCTTTAGGTAAATACAGGTTTCATCCCACAGTTTATGAAATAAAAACTACGGTGTTTGAAAACTCTAAGGTCCTGATGAAATTTCCGGTGCGATAATTTTAATTAACAGTGGTACAACTTGTATTTGCTCACGGCTTTCATCCAGGGCAGGGTCGGGAGTTGTGACAGAAGGTGGTATCAGATCCACTGGTTTTATGCTAATTAAGTATTGTGAGAAGACTTAAAATTAGTAGTCAGGAAATAAATGAATAACTTTTGTGATCCCTGAGATACTAACCAAATATTATATATACGATTTTCGAAGTTTGTTGTTTTATTGTTTTTGGCTAACAATATGAGCGGTAACCAAATATTATATATACGATTTTCGAAGTTTGTTGTTTTATTGTTTTTGGCTAACAATATGAGCGGTAGAGAGTTGTCCGAAGCTTTCCAAAACATATCTGTTAACAATTCAGATATGGAAATTACAGAAGATTAAGCCAGTACATAAACCGATATGAAACAGACAAGGAAGAACCTATGATATTCCAAGCTCAACCATTAGATAAAGCACCCCCTAAAAAGAGGAGATGGCATTGGAAGGGAAAGAGGGAGAAAAGAAAGAAAAAGAAACCAACAGCAACAAAAACAAAACCAACTGGAGAACCAACTAAAGAACTAACCGGAGAAAGCTCAAACCCAGCACCCATGCCTCTATCATGGGAAGAATTGGATCAGCGCCTGGCCATTTGTGAAATATTCAAGCCAATAAGTGATGAGATAAACCTTAATATGCCACCTTACTCACCAGTACCAATGAACCTAGAACCCATGAACCCTGGACCAATCATGCCACAATAACTAATTCCAAACCCAACTGAAGAATGATGGGCTAATGACTAGGCATATCAGAACCTAATGAACAACCCCTTTCCATCTTACCCAAACTACCCGCTTGAACCTCTGACATATCCCTCGATGAGCCCCAAGAATGTGAAAGAACTACACCACTATGGAGAAGAACTAATGGACGCAGGCAACCGCACCGAACCATAGGAGAGAATCTCATCTGGAAATACGAAAAGAGAGAACAACCATTTCTGAAGCCAAAACTAACCCTAAGATATATATACATGTATAATGTATTTTTTGTGTTCTGTACAGGATAAAAAAAATTAAACCAAAACTAAATTTTATATATATATCATGTGTTGTGTGTGTGTGTGTGGTAATGTATGTAAAATATACGAAGCCTATTATATAAAAAATAGTAAAAGTCGCAATGATCGACGATTTTGACAATATGTTCTAACTAATTGTGTTCATGATATTTTGATTATTATATTACTTACTCTATGATATTAATATTTGAAATATGTTTGCAATTCAGATGTCAAACAAATCTTCTGCTAAGCAATCTAGCCATAAATCTTTGGATAAAAGTGTTATAGAGAATATAGTAGCTTAGGGAATAGCTTATGCAATGCCTTAATTATCGAAGCTGTTAGAAACCATGTGCCTATAGAAAACAATAAAGTTGTGAGTAGCAAACGTAAGCATGGCAATGATTTTAGCCACAGTGTCAATGGAGATAATGATATTATTATCAAAGCTTCACTTCATAAGAAAATGAAGGTGATAACTTCCGGATGTACTTACAAAGATATTCTAGTCTACAGACCAACTGAATTCCCTGGTAAAGAAGGAGCCATGGTAGCTCTGCGATGGCTGGAAAAGACTGAAGTTGTTCTTAAGAGCAGTAAATGTGTCGAAGAAGATAAGGTAATGTATGCTTCTAATCTCTTTTGGGATGAAGCATTAGAATGGTGGAATACGATTCTTCAAGCAAAAGGAAGTGATATGGCTATGCCATGAACTAGAGGGAATTTAAAGAAATGACAGAAAGGAAATTTTATCCTTCTCATGAAAAGGAACAGATGGCTAAAAAGTTCCTATCATAAGATGGTTGATGTAAATTGTCGTGAGTTACGACAAAATTTTTCGAATATGCAAGAATGGTACCAACTCTTGCTTCGCTAGAACATGTACTAATTTCTCATTATATTTGGGGATTAATTAGTGAAATCCATGATATAGTCAAGGCAGCTAGACCTCAGACTATTGAGGAAACAATTGAGCTGGCCAATACTTTAACAGGCGGATTGATCCCCACGAGAGGAAAAAAACAAGAAGAATGAATTAGCTTAGAAGATTACCCAAGAATTTCACTTGGATAGTACCTAAAGAAGAAGAGGAATTGGGTAGTCAGCTTCACTGCCTTTTTGTAATAATGTAATTTCTACAAAATGACTAGATATACAGAGAAAGAATGTAAAAGCAAAAACTAGTGTCTGTTTCAATTGCGGAGAAGCAGGTCACATTCGCCCATGTTGCCTGAAACTAGCTAAAGAACCTGATAACAAGGCAAAAGCATTCGATGGAGCTAAGAAGAACGCAGGAGCTTTCGTACTTACTGCGTAAGAGGCAGCGATGATTCTCGACATGATCGCTAGTATGTTTCTTTTCCATGACATCTATGCTAAAGTATTATTTGACTCTGGTGCAAATCAAAGTTTTATAAATATTGCATTCTGTCAAGCACTTAATCAACCGTTAACTGAGCTTAGTCAAGCTTGTACGGTAGAACGGAAGAAGCAAACTCCACCAACATACGGGAAGTACTTCAAGAAGGGAAGATAGAATTATTAGGACATAAGTTCACGGCAAACCTGCTACCAATGAATCTAACTGGATTCGATGTAGTACTAGGAATGGATTGGTTAGTAGCCAATCATGCTCGAATCCTATGTGATCAAAATTCTGTTGAGATACGTATGCCAACAGGTGAAATGATCATGATCTGAGGAGATAAGCCAACCAAGTCCACAAAATTCGTCTTCGTTATGAAAGCTGCAAGTTATGCATGTAAGTAAGGCATAGTGTATATGATCTATGTGATCATTAACACTAAAGGAAAGGAACTAAAAGAAATTTTGGTAATATCGGAGTACCCCAACGTTTTCCCAGAAGATCTACCTTGACTGCCACCTGACCGAGAAGAAGTGTTCAGAATTCACCCGATACCTGGAACTACACGATTACTAAAGCCCTTTATTGTTTAGCACCAATGGAGATGCTGGAATTAAAGAAGCAATTAGATGAAAGGTTTCATACTACCAAGCTCATCCCCTTGGGGAGCACCTGTGTTGTTTGTCAAGAAGAAAGATGGTTTGATGCGTATGTGTATCGATTATAGGGAGTTAAATAAGGTCACAATCAAGAAGCGGTATTCATTACCCAGGATTGATGATCTATTTGATAAACTCCAAGGAGCTTGGTATTTTTCCAAGATCGATTTACGCTCTGGATACCATCAATTAAAGGTTTGGGAAGAGGATATTCCTAAAACTGCTTTTTGAACTAGGTATGGCCATTACGAGTTTACAATAACACCATTTGGTCTAACAAATACTCCAGCTGCATTTGTGGACATGATGAATAGGATATGTAAACCGTACCTTGATAAATTTCTAATCGTTTTTATAGACAATATACATATTTATTCGAAGAGTAAGGAAGATCATATCAAACATCTTCCTTTGTTGCTAACACTGTTGAGAAAAGAGAATTTTATGCTAAATTCTCTAAGTGTGAATTCTGGTTGCAATAAGTGCACTTTTAGGACATCTGATTAATCATGAAGGAATTCATGTGGATCCCACAAAGATCAAGGCAATTACCAAATGGAAAGTCTCTAAGTCTCCTACGGAAGTCAAAAGTTTCCTAGGACTCTAGGACACCATCGACGCTTCAAGATTTTTCACGGATAGTTGTTTCGTTAACCAAGTTAATGTAGGTCAGTTAAGTTTGAATGGGGACCCAAGAAGCTTTTAAAACCTTAAAGTAAAAGTTAACGAATGCACCGATACTTGCATTACTAGAAGGAACTGAGGATTTTATAGTCTTTTGTGATGCTTCTAAATTAGGATTAGGATTTGTTTTCATGCAACGTGAGAAGGTGATTGCTTAGAAATCTAGGCAACTAAAGAAGCATGAAGAAAACTATACAACTCATGATTTAGAACTAGGAGCGATAATTGTTGCCCTAAAAATTTGGAGACACTATTTGTATGGTAGTAAGTTTACTATCTTTACAGATCATAAAAGCTTAAGATATTTTTTTGGGCAAAAGGATTTGAACATGAGACAAAGATAATGGATGGAAATTTTAAGTAACTACGATTGTGATATCCAATTTCACGAAGGTAAAGCTAATCTGGTAGCTGATGCTTTAAGTCGTCAATATAATCAGAAGCCGAGAAATGTATGTGCTCTCAGATTAAAGCTGCAATTAGATTTAATGCAACAATTGAAGAATACCTAGGAAACAGTAATCAAGGATGATGTTGAAGGATTAAAAGGAATGATGAATGAATTAGAAAAAGGAACAAATGGAATTTGGAAATTTCATAAGCAAAGAATTTAGGTATCAGGATTTAAAGAAAAAAATTTGTTGGATAGGAATGAAGAAGGACACAGCAAGTTACGTTTCTAAGTGTTCAACTTGTTCACAAGTTAAAGTCGAATGTCACAAACTCTCAGGTTTACTTTAGCAACTAGAGATGGAAGTTTGGAAATGGGAATTGATAACAATGGATTTTATTACCAAATTGCCTAAAACAAGAAAAGGAAATGACCCAATCTGGGTGATTGTGGATCGATTAACTAAGTCTGCACATTTCTTGCCAATGAAGGAAACCTTCAGTATGGAGCGTTTAGTTAAACTATATGTGGATGAATTAGTTTCATTAGATGGTGTCACACCCTGGATTTCCAACCCAAATCCATACACCGGTGGGCCCGAGTGGGGAACATCATAGTCAATTAAGCATGGCACAGCGGAAGCCTTGGAGTAAAATTACTATTACAAACCAAATGTTCGAAATACAAAATAATAAACAGGCTCGTAATAGAAGATCCACAGGCGGATTGTAGATTGTACATGGAAAGAATATAAAATAGACTTTGGGCAGATCTAGGATTTGCAAGATCCTTTATCACTACCGAGCACTTCCAGCCTATTTTCGTATTGTATCTGCAAGCTTAGTCTTTTGAAAATATGTCAGCTTTCGCTGGTAAATACACCCAACTGACTCATTTTAAAAACATTTCAAAAAAATGTTTTAAGTGCGTATCAGCACAAAATCTTTTTATAACTAGGAAAAGTTGACCGTCCAACCTTGTTACAGATTTACATGTTTGTCCATACATACAGGGCCCGGTACGGAGACCGAGACATGATTAACGTGCACACCACTTTGGACTCACGAAGGAGTCAATTCCTCCCAACCTTGTGGGAATGCATTATTGAGCGTCTATCGGGTGTATGCCTACACCCGTGCTAAGGTCGTGGCCATTTCTATTGTAATGAGCCGAGGATATCCAGGACACGGTAGTTAACCCCCGATGTTTAAGTTATCAAACAAAACTTATTAAAACAGAATATGCGGATTTACTAGCCGCACCGAGCATTTGATTGATCCCATTTCCAACCAAGCGGTAATAATTTACGGTAACCCAAGCCCGTATAGGGGACATAGGTCGAGAGTATTTAACTGAGCTAGTCTTCTTTTAATTTAATAACTCGGCCGTACATAAAGTACTAAGTGAAGATAGCATTTACTAGCATGTCTCTAGTCTGGATTATGGCATAAACTAACCAATTAAATACTAACGGTCTTATTTAAGTCATAGACTTAGACCGACTAGCGTACTTGATCAGAACGTATGATGCTAGATTAAACAATGATTGGATAGAATGTAGTTGAATCCCAACAAGTACCTTGACTTGTATAATACAGATAAACTATAAACATTCTGGATTTTGAGACTTAAATGACAAGGTTAAACCCGTTTCGGTTAATTTCCGTAAACTAGTTACATATACTTAACCGTACGCATGTCAGCGATATTGGGTAACTGGATAAGTCATGGACAAGTTCTATATGCCATTATATTTTAAATAAGTTGTGATATCAGTAGAATATCAACTTTTATGCCCGTTATCGTTTTAAAATGAAGTTATGCCTCATAAGGGCGTTTCGGTAATTTCATACCGTATAAAAGGAACTTGAATATAATTTGATGTTATAACTATAAGTATTCTGGAAAATAAATTGTTTATGATATAATATCAGTATGATATTAACCTTATGTGTAGTTTATCTTTTATGACCAAACTATACACCGAAGGGGCATTTTGGTCATTTTACACAAAGGTTAAAAATTATTTGGGATTCTGAGTTTATAACATGTACCTACTACAATCATGTTTAAAATAAGTTTTAAAATCAGTAGGTAACAAGTCTTGGTCAATTAATATGGTTTAAAACCATACTATGCGCCGAAACAGCGCTTATGTCGTAAAATGACGTTTTATGCAATGTTTAATGAAAACTGAAGTTAATGTCAGATTAAAATATCTTATATATGTTATTTAATATAACATATCATAAGGTAAAATATTACCTTAGAGAGATTTGATTAAAACTGTTTTATGAGCCAAAAGGGCTAAATCATCATTTATCGACATAATAGAAGGACCTGCTCGTAAACTCAGCTTACAATCGGAGTTGACATCCCAAATAATCATACTTATAATATTACATTAGTAGGAAACTTATTTTCAAGCTCATTATCATTTAAACCTTGTTTTATGCAAAAAGGACATTTTAGTCAAAAATGGCATAATTATGAAACTTGCGTATAAACTCAGATTCTGATTATGATCATGTAATATAACCTCAGAGGGTTATGCTACATTATTTTATGATCATAATGAAACTTTAGATCAGTGGCTAACTAATCTAAATGGGTCAGAATCGAAAGTCAAAGCAGAAGTCAAACTTCGCGACTTTCGGTTGCGAACCGACCCTAGAACTGAAATTGACGAGCCGAACATGTTCTAATAATTATTACCAACTTGTTTAAGTGTCAAAACAGGTTTCATAACATATATAAGATCAATTTATGATTTTTTTCGAAAAATGGCATGTTTGACTTTTTAATATCATAATTTTGACCCGTCAATTGGTCTAGCAAATGTGATCTTCAGGAGGTGCCCTTTATGGGGACTAACACCTACCTTATTACCATCACTTAGCCATGTTCATTACGAACAATGGTTGGACCATAATGGTCTTAACCAAAAGTCAAAGCGTTTTCCGTAAAATTCTTGACTTTTGGCTATAAAAGCCTATAAACGAAAATGCACAAGGAAGGAACACTTACAAGGGGTTCCTAGAATGCAAGAGAACTAAGTTGGATGCTCCTTTCAGTTAGGAACTTCCAGAGGAGGGAAAAGAGTTGAAAATGAGAAAGGTGCCAGTTCAAATGGTGAACTTGGACACCTATTTATAGTTGGAGAACACAAAGGAGGTGATGCCAGGTGTTTAGGGGTGTAAAAGGGAGCTTACAAGTGTCCTAAAACGTGGCATAGCTGATTGAAAGTCCATAGTTTCGAAAAAAATGGTTTTTGGCAATATGTGTGGAGGCCAAACAAACTTTCTACAGACACAGGCCTCTCCCGCCCCGCGAGAGGCACAAGCCTTGCCTCTCGCGCCCCATGAGCACCCCATGGCCAGATTTGAAGTTTGTCACTTTTAGCCCCTCAACTTATTAAACACCCTTAAAACCTCCTAAAACACCCTTTTAGCATATTTAGCCCTCCGTAGCCAATATTTGGCATACCCGGGAATATGCCCGGATATTGTCGAGTTCTCGGTTCGTTAAAAGGTCACTCAAAGGTATAAATTAACATGTTGACACTTTTAATCCCTCCATTATCCAACTTTCACATATTTACATAATTGAACCCTCTCGTCCAACAAATAGCACGTATTAGAGTTAGGACTTCGTAAAGGATCACTCAGAGGCCCACTATAAGCATGTTCACTCCGACGTCACCCAGAGGCTGGGCATGTTGACATATCAGTCACTCAGAGGCCAAGTTTTAAGCATGTTGACATATTAGTCACTCAGAGGCTAATGATTTAAGCATGTTGACATATCAGTCACTCAGAGGCTGTTATTTATGTATGTTGACATCGGCCAGTCACTCAGAGTCTCAGTTTGAGCATGTTGACACCTTTAGTCCTTATTAGTCTTTAATAGACTAAGTTAAAATACAACACGTGTCACTATACTATTGGACACGATTTTACGAGGTGTTACATCCTCACCCCCTTAAAAGAAATCTCGTCCTCGGGATTTTATTCAAAAAGATGGGGTACTTTTGTCGCATAGTGGACTCAACCTCCCATGTATATTCGGGACCTCTAAAGGCGTCCCCTTTACCTTTATATAGGTATCATTTTCTTCGGAGCTTCTTAACCTGTCGATCCTCGATCGAAATTAGTTTCTCAATGAACCTCAGGTTCTCATCAATTTGCACATCCTTATGTGAAATTGCTAACGATTCATCGGCTAGACATTTCTTAAGGTTACTGATGTGGAACACATCATGGATTCCACTAAGCTCCTCTGGCAATCTGAGCTTATAAGCTACAGTGCCGACACATTCGACTATCTCGAATGGTTTGGTATATCTTGGGCTTAACTTGCCCTTCTTTCCAAAACGCATCACACCTTTCCAAGGTGATACTTTTAACATAACTTTGTCCCCTACTTAGAACTCAAGAGGTTTACGCCTCTTATCAGCATAGCTCTTCTGCCTATCTCGGGCAGCTTTGAGACGATCATGGATTTGCACAATCTTTTCCGTGGTCTCCAGGATAATCTCGGTCCTGATAAATGGGCTTTCCCAACTTTTGCCCAACACACGGGCGTTCTACATTTTCTCCCATACAAAGCCTCAAAAGGAGCAGCCTTGATGCTCGTATGATAAATATTATTGTAGGAGAATTCTATTAGGGGTAAGTGGTCATCCCAACTTCCACCTAAATCAATCACACATGCCCGGAGCATGTCTTCCAACGTTTGAATAGTACGCTCACTTTGTCCATCCGTCTGCGGGTGGTAAGCCGTACTAAAGTTCAATCTTGTGCCTAAAGATTGTTGGAAACTCCTCCAAAAGTGAGATGTGTATCTAGTATCTCTATCAGATACAATAGATACCGGCACACCGTGTAGGGACACAATCTTGTCCACATACAACTTAGTCAATCTATCAGAGTTATAGGTTTCTTTGATTGGTAAGAAATGAGCTGACTTAGTCAGCCTATCCACAATGACCCAAATAGTGTCATTTCCACTTTTGGTTTTAGGTAACTTGGTAATCAAGCCCATAGTTACCATTTCCAATTTCCAAGTGGGAATTTCCAATTGTTGTAGAAGTCTTGACAGCTTCTGATGTTCGGCCTTAACTTGCGAACACATTAGACACTTAGCTACATAAGTGGCTATGGATTTCTTCAAACCCATCCACCAATAATTCTTTTTCAGATCTTGATACATCTTGTCTCCGCTCGGGTGAACTGAGTATCTCGAACTATGCGCTTCTTGGAGGATTAGATCTCTAAGTCCCCCAAGGACTGGAACCCAGATTCTTCCACTAAAACTAAGAATTCCATCTTTTCCAGGCGCTAACTGATTAACCGTTCCGCCTAATCCTTCATTAGGAGCATTAGCCTCTAATAGAGCTTGTTTTTGCGCATCTAATAGCTTCTCACTTAAGCTATTTCTGAGCTCAATGCTCATAGGTTTAACCCGTTCCTTGCGATTTAAAGCATCAGCAACTACATTTGCGTTGCTTGGATGGTAGCGAATCTCGCAATCATAATCATTAAGCGTTTCCATCCATCAGCGTTGTCGCATGTTCAATTCCTTCTGATTGAACAGATGTTGGAGACTTTTATTGTCTGTGTATATAATACACTTTGTGCCGTATAAGTAATGTCTCCACAGTTTTAGTGCAAATACAATAGCACCTAATTCCAAATCATGGGTGCTGTAATTCCTTTCGTGCACCTTTAACTATCGTGATGCATAGGCAATCACCTTGCCTTTTTGCATTAGCACACAACCCATGCCGGTGTGCGAAGATCACAGTAAACAACAATTTCCTCACTACCCTCAGGTAGGGATAACACAGAGCATTGCTCAACTTGTGTTTTAGAACCTCAAGGGATTCTTGTTGCTTTGGACCCTGATTATACTTAATATTCTTACGGGTCAAGGTAGTTAAAGGAGTGGCTATTCTTGAAAAATTCTCAATGAACCTCCTATAATAACCAGCTAATCCTAGGAAACTACGAATTTTCGATGGGGTTTTGGGTACTTCCCAATTCATTATGGCCTCTATTTTGGCGGGATCCACTTGGATACCACGCTCACTTACCATATGTCCAAGAAATTGGACTTCTCTAAGCCAAAACTCACACTTAGAGAATTTAGCATAAAGCTTCTCTTGCCTTAGCAGTTCTAAGATGCACCGAAGATGTTTCTCGTGATCAACTTGATTACGAGAATAAATAAGTATGTCGTCTATAAAGACAATGACAAACTTATCAAGATATGGCTTGCAGACTCTATTCATGAGATCCATGAATGCTGCAGGTGCATTTGTGAGCCCAAAAGGCATCACCAAAAATTCAAAGTGACCATAACGGGTCCTGAAGGCAGTCTAAGGAACATCTTCACTTCTAACCTTCAGCTGATGATATCCAGATCTTAAATCAATCTTGGAGAAATAACTAGCCCCTTGGAGTTGGTCGAATAAATCGTCGATCCTTGGCAATGGATAACGGTTCTTGATTGTTATCTTGTTTAGCTCACGGTAATCAATGCACATCCGCATTGAACCGTTTTTCTTCTTAACGAAGAGGATAGGAGCTCCCCAAGGCGAGGAACTAGACTGTATAAAGCCTTTCTCTAAGAGTTCATCTAATTGTGTCCTCAACTCATTCATTTCTGTTGGTGCTAGCCTATATGGAGCTCTGGCAGCAGGTGCTGATCTTGGCAGGATATCAATTCTAAATTCTACTTGCATGTCTGGAGGTAAACTGGTAGTTCTTCGGGAAAGACATCGGAATACTCCGAAATAACTTGAAGGTCTTGAATATCTGGTTTAGGCTCGTTGATAGTGACTTGTGCCATGTAAATGACACAACCTCTCCCTAAAAACTTGGATGCTTTAAATAATGACGCCTTGTCTGGCAATCCGTAGTGTAAATCTCCAGGGATGGTGATCATTTCACCAGATGGGGTTTTGACCCAGATGAGTTTCTTATCGCAGGCAATGCAGGCTTGGTTATGGGATAACCAATCCATGCCTAAAACTACATCGAATCCTGTTAATTTCATTGGCAAAAGAGTTATGGGGATAGAATGATTCTTTATGGATATAGAGCATCCATCGAGAACAGAAGATATTATTTCTTACGTTCCGTCAGCGAGTTCTATCTCATAAGTTTTATCTACAGTTCTTATGGGCAAGTTTAATAGTTTACTAAACTTATGGTCAACAAATGATTTATCCGCACCTGAATCGAAAAGAACACTAGCATAAATATTATTAATGAGGAATGTACTTGTTATGACGTTATTGTCATTAACAGCCTCTCTTGCAGTCATCTGAAAGGCACGAGCGTTCCCCTTTTTAGCCTCTCCTGGCTTTGCATCATTGCCTTTGGGGTTCTTGGGGCAATTGAATGTAATATGCCCTTTTTCATTACAGTTGTAGCTAACTGCATCCTTAAGATCCTTGCAATCTAAGGTCTTATGCCATTTTCTCTTGTAGATACCACAGGGTTTAGTCTGTGGATTTATACTACATTGTCCCCAATGTCTATAGTTACAGTTCTTGCACAGAGGTTTGTCATTAGACGCGTGCTGGTTCTTCTTGAACCCAAAATTCCCTTTCTTTCTGAATCTTTGGGAGTTATTATCCTCCCGTTTCCTCTTTACGTCAGTTTCAGTCCTAACGGACCTTTATCTTACCAAATCAAGGGTGAGGGAAAAAGATAGGTCTACAACGGACCTATAGATACTGGGTAAAGCAGCCTTTACCATGCCCTTTATTTCGGGCGCCAACCCATTTATAAAACACGCAATGCGTTTGGATTCAGGGGTGATCAAATAGGAAACTAACCTAGTTAGGGAGTTGAAGTCAGAAACGTACTTCCGGCAATCTAGTTTTTTCATTGAGAGAGACAAAAAGTCTGTCTCTAATTTCTCCACCTCATAGGGTGGGCAGTATGTTTCCTTAAAAAGGTCTACAAACTCGGACCATCCCAAATTGTATAGGTGGACTTTACCAGTAGATTGGATCATAGCCTTCCACCAGATTAGGGCATCGCCCTTAAAGGATTGTGATACGTATTTGACCACATCCTTATCAGCACATCCGCTGATATCTACGATTGTCTCCATCTCATCCAGCCACTTTAAGGCTTCTACAGCTCCTTTCTCCCCATTAAAGTCTCGGGGCTTGCAAGAAACGAAATATTTATAGGTACACCCGTCTTTAAAAGAACGGGACCTATCATTGAAATTTATTTTCTTTGGTTCACTCTTCGCATTCGAAGAGTGAACTGAGCTCTCTTTACGAGCTGAGGATGGGGTAATCGATAATGGTCTAGAGCGAGTAGCACTCGACTCTTGAAGCTTTTCTACGGCCTTTCCCATGGCCTTTTCAACAGCCTCATCAATGCGAGCTTGAAAATTATCATTATCCATATCTCTGTTTTTGGCTTGGTTTGAGTCAATATCCTGGTGGCTATTTTGTGCCTCATTCGAATTAGCCATCTTCAAGCTTTGGTTCTATACACCAATAAAGCTTCACTTAGCCATGGTATGTCAACTATATTGGTTTTAAATATTGGATATAACACTCCATTGCCTAATACTAGTGTGAATAACATCACAACTCTGAGGCTTAACATATCTATATTTGGCCTAGGTCTTAATAGGACCATCATAGGCAAATTACAATCTAGACGTAGTCCATATATTATTGGACAGTGGATCGTAAGATCACAACTGTCATTGTCATAATTGACAATTATATAGCTCATAGGCTTGTCACTAATGGACATAATAATTGGGCACATTGGTCGGTCACATTAGACATAATATATGGCATATCAGCCTGTCACTTAGGAAATATACATATGGAATATCAGTCTGTCACTTAGGACATATACATATGGCATATCAGCCTGTCACCTTGGACATAAATTGGGCACATTGGCCTGTCACCTTGGACATAGATTGGGCACATTGGCTTACATCATAACAGATGTAAATTTATGGCATATCAGCCTACATCATAACAGATGTAAATTTATGGCATATCAGCCTACATCATAACAGATGTAATTCATGACGTATCAGCCTGTCACATTGGACATAAATTGGGCACCTTGGCCTGTCATATTGGACATAAATTGGGCACATTGGCCTACATCATAACAGATGTAATTCATGGCATACCAGCCTGTCACATTGGACATAAATTGGGCACATTGGCCTACATCATTACATATGTAATTCATGGCATATCAGCCTGTCACATTGGACATAAATTGGGCACACTGGCCTACATCATAACAGATGTAAATTTATGGCATATCAGCCGACATCATAACAGATGTAATTCATGGCGTATCAGCCTGTCACATTGGACATAAATTGGGCACCTTGGCCTTTCACATTGGACATAAATTGGCCACATTGGCCTACATCAGTACAGATGTAATTCATGGCATATCAGCCTGTCACATTGGACATATATTGGGCACATTGGCCTACATCATAACAGATGTAAATTTATGGCATATGAGCTTGTCAAATTGATGGCTAGTGTGGTTCCTCGTGTCACACTACCAGGAGTATGAACATTTCTTAATGTTATCGTAAGAGTACCTTAATGATTGATTAATGGTCCCGGTCACCTTCGGCCTTAATGACCTTGGAGGTTTGGACCTAGTCCCCACCTCTGGATAGAAGGATAACTTCCCTTAACTATCCTGATAGAAGACCCCTTCGTACTTAACTATCATTTCTTGGCCAAATGTATGGTCTACGCCACTTGGCATAATCAAATCTATTAAGGTCTTTTGGAATTATATCCCTGAGCATAAATTTCGAGTAAAATCAAGACGCTAGTTTAGAAGAGGATGAGTACATATATATATAATTCCAAAAATACTTCATTAAATTCCAAATAGAAATTACAATACTAGAACCATTGAATTAAATTGTCCATACAAGGACTACTGAAACAAAATGTCCACGGAGGG
Source organism: Scalesia atractyloides (assembly GCA_947069175.1). Lineage (NCBI taxonomy): Eukaryota > Viridiplantae > Streptophyta > Magnoliopsida > Asterales > Asteraceae > Scalesia > Scalesia atractyloides. The sequence continues at coordinate 44,603,116 of CAMTDV010001632.1, forward strand.
ACTAAGGAAATAACAATGTCCTCGCAGGGACTAATTATATTATAAGAGACTTCACTCGTCCTTCTTTCCCTTGACCAACTTGGAGAGTTTCTTGAAGAACTTGTTTGTCTTCTTCTCTGTTTTCTCTGCTTGCTGCTAGATTTCTTTCATTCGTTCCAAGGCCTCATTAATGGACTCGAGTGATGGCGGAGGTTGTGGTTGCGGTTGTGGCATAACCGAATACTGGTACCCATAAGTTGGATATCCAGTTGGTGGATAAGAAGGTGGGAAAGGAGACGGATAAAGTGTGTTATGCATGACCGCTTGCATGTAAGGGTCATGCGACCATGCTTGGTAATCAACTGGTGTAGATGGGTTAAAAGGATCATATCCAGACGTGTCTAGATACGTGGGGATTGGGTTACTATAACCCGATGGTGGTGGTTGAACTGTAGGTGTTGGGGTTGGTTCCACCACAGGTGAAAGATTAGAGGGTCCACCCACTTGTGGGGTAGGAATTGGGCAAAGGTGGCAGCGATCCCGACCTTTGTCCTGCATGTACCGACATACGTGGTCCACGCTTCCTCCTTGGTGGTTCAGGTGGTGGTTGAGGTTGGTCCACTGGTTCCATGTGGGCATCTTCTTGTATAGGAGGTGGTTGAGAGTGATGGGAGGGTGTGTTGGCGAAGGTAAATTGGTTCCAATAATGGTCCCACTCATTAGGACCTTGGTAAGGCGATCCGGCATAAGAGTTCGAAACGCTTGAAATTTCTATGGGATGCGTATTCGATCCTGATGGCGGCATTTTCGGGTCGGAGTCCACGTCCATAGGGTTTGGTTGGTCCAACTGATTTTGATCGGCTGGAGGCGTGTTAAAGTAGTGGTTAGGGTTAAATTCTTCATGATAAGAGTGTGAATGGGAATGATGAGAATGGTGAGAATGGTGTGAATGATAGGAGTGGTGAGAGTGGTGAGAGTGGTAAGAATTTTGGGAATGTGGGGGCGAGTGTCTATGAGAGACAGAGTGTCTCGCTGGTTGACAAGGAGATGAATCTCCTGATTCTTGGAAGGAATCTGAGTTGTGAGGTTGAGAAGGGATGTGCCCCGATGGTCCTCCCCCGTTGGACCTTTTCCTCTCCCACTTGGTCCTCTTACTCTCGGCGGCATTTTTCCTATTAAAAATCAAATTTAAAACAATACTAATTTCTTAATAATGATATGAATAATCCTAGGTCAATGCCTAGACTCGGAAGTCTAAGGAATGTGCGCGTGTAAGTTTGAGATTAAACACAAGAATGATAGTGTTTAATTCTCTTGAACGTTGGCTCTGATACCAACCTGTCACACCCCGGATTTCCAACCCAAATCCATACACCGGTGGGCCCGGGTAGGGAATATCATGACGTCAGTGGATAATCATCAGAGTCAATTAAGCACGGCACAGCGGAAGTCTCGGAGTAAAATTACTATTACAAACCAAATCTTCGAAATACAAAATAATATACAGGCTCGTAATAGAAGATCCACAGGCGGATCACAAATTGTACATGGAAAGAATATAAAATAGACTTTGGGCAGATCTAGGATTTGCAAGATCCTCTATCACTACCGAGCACTTCTATCCTATTTTCGTATTATATCTGCAAGCTTAGTCTTTTGAAAATACGTCAGCTTTCGCTGGTAAATACACCCAACTGACTCATTTGAAAGCATTTCAAAAAAATGTTTTAAGTGCGTATCAGCACAAAATAATAACTTGGGTAAGTTGACCGTCCAACCTTGTTAACAGATTTACATGTTTATCCATACATACAGGGCCCGGTACAGAGACCGAGACATGATTAACGTGCACACCACTTTAGACTCACGAAGGAGTCAATTCCTCCCAACCTTGTCGGAATGCATTATTGAGCGTCTATCGGGTGTATGCCTACACCCGCGCTAAGGTCGTGGCCATTTCTATTGTAATGAGCCGAGGATATCCATGATACGGTAGTTAACCCCCGATGTTTAAGTTATCAAACAAAACTGATTAAAACAGAATATGCGTATTTACTAGCCGCACCCAGCATTTGATTGATCCCATTTCCAACCAAGCGGTAATAATTTACAGTAACCCAAGCCGGTATAGGGGAAATAGGTCGAGAGTATTTACCTGAGCTAGTCTTCTTTTAATTTAATAACTCAGCCGTACACAAAGTACTAAGTGCAGATAGCATTTACTGGCAAGTCTCTAGTCTGGATTATGGCATAAACTAACCAATTAAATACTAACGGTCTTATTTAAGTCATAGACTTAGACCGACTAGCGTACTTGATCAAAACGTATGATGCTAGATTAAACAATGATTGGATAGAATGTAGTTGAATCCCAACAAGTACCTTGACTTGTATAATACGGATAAACTATAAACATTCGGGATTTTGAGACTTAAATGACAAGGTTAAACCCGTTTCGGTTAATTACCGTAAACTAGTTACATATACTTAACCGTACGCATGTCAGCGATATTGGGTAACCGGATAAGTCACGGACAAGTTCTATATGCCATTATATTTTAAATAAGTTGTGATATCAGTAGGATATCAACTTTTATGCCCGTTATCGTTTTAAAATGAAGTTATGCCTCATAAGGGCGTTTCGGTAATTTCATACCGTATAAAAGGAACTTAAGTATAATTTGATGTTATAACTATAATTATTCTGGAAAAATAAATTATTTATGATGTAATATCAGTATGATATTAACCTTATGTGTAGTTTATCTTTTATGACCAAACTATGCAACGAAGGGGCATTTTGGTCATTTTACACAAAGGTTAAAAATTATTTGGGATTCTGAGTTTATAACATGTACCTACTATAATCATGTTTAAAATAAGTTTTAAAATCAGTAGGTAACAAGTCTTGGTCAATTAATATGGTTTAAAACCATACTATGCGCCGAAACAGCGCTTATGTCGTAAAATAACGTTTTATGCAATGTTTAATGAAAACTGAAGTTAAGGTCAGATTAAATATCTTAGATATGTTATTTAATATAACATATCAGAAGGTAAAAGATTTACCTTAAAGAGATTTGATTAAAACTGTTTTATGAGCCAAAAGGGCTAAATCATTATTTATCGACATAATAGAAGGACCTGCTCGTAAACTCAGCTTACAATCGGATTTGATATCCCAAATAATCCTACTTATAATATTACATCAGTAGGAAACTTAATTTCAAGCTCATTATCATTTAAACCTTGTTTTATGCAAAAAGGGCATTTTAGTCAAAAATGGCATAATTATGGAACTTGCGCATAAACTCAGATTCTGATTATGATCATGTAATATAACCTTAGAGGGTTATGCTACATTATTTTACGATCATAATGCAACTTTAGATCAGTGGCTAACTAATCTAAATCGGGTCAGAATCGAAAGTCAAAGCAGAAGTCAAACTTCGCGACTTTCGGTTGCGAACCGACCCTAGAACTGAAATTGACGAGCCGAACATGTTCTAATAATTATTACCAACTTGTTTAAGTGTCAAAACAGGTTTCATAACATATATAAGATCATTTTATGATTTTTTTCAAAAAATGGCATGTTTGACTTTTTAATATCATAACTTTGACCCGTCAATTGGTCTAGCAAACGTGATCTTCAGGAGGTGCCCTTTGTGGGGACTAACACCTACCTTATTACAATCACTTAGCCATGTTCATTACGAACAATGGCTGGACCATAATGGTATTAACCAATGTCAAAGCGTTTTCTGTAAAATGCTTGACTTTTGGCTATAAAAGCCTATAAACGAAAATGCACAAGGAAGGAACACTTACAAGGGGTTCCTAGAATGCAAGAGAACTAAGTTGGATGCTCCTTTCAGTTAGGAACTTCCAGAGGGGGGAGAAGAGTTGAAAATAAGAAAGGTGCCAGTTCAAATGGTGAACTTGGACATATATTTATAGTTGGAGAACTCAAAGGAGGTGATACCAGGTGTTTAGGGGTGTAAGAGGGAGCTTACAAGTGTCCTAAAACGTGGCATAGCTGATTGAAAGTCCATAGTTTCGAAAAAAATGATTTTTGGCAATATGTGTGGAGGCCAAGCAAACTTTCTGCAGACACAGGCCTCTCGCGCCCCGCGAGAGGCACAAGCCTTGCCTCTCGCACCCCGCGAGCCCCCCATGGTGATTTGAAGTTTGTCACTTTAGCCCCTCAACTTATTAAATACCCTTAAAACCTCCTAAAACACCCTTTTAGCATATTTAGCCCTCCGTAGCCCATATTTGGCATACCCGGGATTATGCCCAGATATTGTCGAGCTCTCGGTTCGTTAAAAGGTCACTCAGAGGTATAAATTAACATGTTGACACTTTTAATCCCTCCATTATCCAACTTTCACATATTTACATAATTAAACCCTCTCGTCCAACAAATGGCACGTATGAGAGTTAGGACTTCGTAAGGATCACTCAGAGGCCCACTATAAGCATGTTGACTTCGATGTCACTCAGAGGCTGGGCATGTTGACATATCAGTCACTCAGAGGCCAAGTTTTAGGCATGTTGACATATAAGTCACTCAGAGGCTAATGATTTAAGCATGTTGACATATCAGTCACTCAAAGGCTGTTATTTATGTATGTTGACATCGGCCAGTCACTCAGAGGCTCAGTTTGAGCATGTTGACACCTTTAGTCCTTATTAGTCTTTAATAGACTAAGTTTAAAATACAACACGTGTCACTATACTATTGGACACGATTTTACGAGGTGTTACAGATGGAGTTCCGTTGTGCATAGTGTCTGATAGAGATAGTCATTTTACTTCTCATTTTTGGAAAGCTTCTAAAAAGTTATAGGAACACAATTATAAGTACAACTTATCACCCTCAAATAGTTGGATAGAGTGTGTGACACCCCACCTGATAAGGATGCTTTTTAACACAGTTGACAGAAAGTGCTTATTTTATTGATAATAAAATATATTATATTTGATCCTAATTCGTTTTTAGCGAAACTTAGGTCAAAATGTAGATAAAAATATGCTTGTTTTAACGACATATTCGTCGTTTTATGAAACATTTTATTTTAAAAGTTATACGAGAAAAATTAGTTAAGCAGCTGAATTATTTATAATAATATAAATTATAACTTACAAAACGTATAGAAGCAAGCTAGCAGGCTAGCTTATCAATTCCATCCCGTATCGACGTAAAGAACTTTATGAGCAGCTACCTTCCTTCTATATATAGAAGCTTATAGTTTCTCTTAGGATATCAGTTTCTTTTAACGGGAATACTCTAATATAAAGTGAATCCTGAGCCTACGATGCCCTGTTGGGTATTGTTATTAGTCGTTTTTGAAGCACGAGTAAGAGTTCGAGTAGGGAGACTTTACATCAAATTATCGTAGATAGTGTTAAGGTATGCTCTCATTTAAGTTTATGTTTAGTTATTTATTATTTATTTTTAGTAGTTAATATTAGTATTAGTATTAGTATTTTTAGGTATTACGGTTATTATTAGGGGTGGGTATCGGGTAGCCTAGCCTTAGTTAGGCATGGACTGATCACCCATGCTTAAACAAGGCAGTGCTAACCAATATACAACTGTGATAAAAACTAGTTAGATGTACCATAACCTAACCTAGGATTGCTTATGTTGTATCAGGACCCAGAGATATTGTTTGATTATGATGGCAACTGTTATCTGAGTGTACTAGCAATTGTTACTCTACTGTGCTAGAAACCGTTACACATGTGAATTTTATGAACGCTTTCCAAATGTGAACATGTTTGTCCTAAATTGTAATAATATGGCATGACTGTTGTACGCATGTACATAACATGTGCACTCATACACACGATATTTGTGGTCCCATATACGTGTCGCTACAGTGGTATTTGTCTGGTTTATACCTGTGGTGTAGAGTGCATTAACTGTATGATTATATGTCACGTGTTAACGTTGGGTTATGATGATATGAGCGGGTACGAAGTCATGGTGAAATGATGTGATTTATAAATTGTGTATATTAATGAGCTCACCAGTTATAGCTGACGTCTTTTAAGCATGTGTCACAGGTGATGACACATGCTCATCATCCCATGCTTGCAATAAGGTGATGGAATAGTGTATCCTAGATTTGTGATAGTCTGGTAGAAATGTATATCATGGATCGATGTGATCTAGTGGAAGCGTTGTTACATCAGGCTGGAGTTAGTCTAATAAGATGTTGTAATTTGAGTTTTCAACATTTGTATAATACATTTATCATTAATAAGATAAGCACTTTTTGTTCAACTGTGTCAAAAAGCATCCTTATCGGGTGGGGTGTCATAGAGTGAAAGGACAATCCAAATATTGGAAGACATGCTAAGAGCATGTGTAATAGATTTTGGAGAAAGTTGGGATGATCACTTGTCATTAATAGAATTCTCCTATAACAATAGTTATCATACAAGCATTAATGCTGCTCCATTTGAAGCACTTTATGGATGAAAGTGCCGAACTCCAGTATGTTGGGTAGAAATAGGAGAAAAACAAGTATCAGGTCCTGAGATTTTTAACAATACTTTTAAAAGGAGTAGTCAGATTCGGTAAGAAAGGAAAGTTAAGCCCAAGATATGCTGGACCATTTAAGATTATTAAGCTATTTGGACCAGTAGCTTATCAGCTACAGTTACAAGAAGAAATAGCTGGTATACATGGTGTATTTCATGGATGTAATCTAAGAAAATGTTTAGCTAATGAATCTTTGATGGTACCTATTCAAGATATAGAGGTAAGTGAAAATTTTTAATTTATTGAGAAGCCTCTACAAATCGAAGATATGAAGGTTAAGAATCTCAAACATAAGAGATTAGTTTTGGTCAAAGTAAAATGGGATTCGAAACGAGGGCATGAATATACTTGGGAATTAGTATCAGAGATGAAACGAAAATATCCACACTTGTTTCAGTGAATCTCGAGGACGAGATTATAAACAAGGTATGAAGAATGTAACAACTCTCAAAAGACCCTAGAAAGAACCATAATCGAAACCCCAGACCTTCATGATGAGGTCCATTGCGAAAAACAAAGAATTCAACATCTGGCATCCCAAGCGCCACATGGGGGATACCCCTGCATCTCCCGCGACGTGTGGGGGAGTATCAGAACACGTGGCACCGTTTCGCGACAAGTGGCAAGGCTACACATGTGACGAGGCTGACCTAGCCCTAATAGGCAGCTGTCGCGCCATGCGGGGGAGACCCTTGATCCTCCAGCGACACGTGGAGGAAACCCAAGTGGGCTATATAAGGGCAGCTGTGGGATGAATCTCAGTGCACCATTTTGATTTGAAAATCGATACTCTTTCTCTCTCAAACTATCATTCTAATACTAAAACCCCTAAACCTCAAAACTCTGCCGCGTGAGAAGTGTAGTGACCCTAATCACTAGTACAATACGATGTTCGATTGATCTGAAACTAATCAACGAATGTCAAAGTGTTGCTTGAATAAGGCTACACTTTGTTATCAGCATTGAGGTTTTGATCCCGTGATTATCGTCAAAGTTTGAATTGGGCTAATACACTAATACGTGTTGCATTGTGTGTTTATTTAGGAACTCGGGACTTAAACCAAAAGGCGATAACTAAAACCCTAATTCTACAATGTGAGTCATTCTCTTTTATCAAATGTTTTCAAGACCCTAAATGCTTTCCTATTGTTACTTACATTTACAATGATTAAGTTTTTGTATTCTTAAATTGATGTCGGTATGTGAGGTTTTGTATATACTACTTCATAAGCTTTGCTATTGGACAATTGAGGGCCAATAGTGATATGACCACTATCACCAAAATGGGTGTGTGACAAGTGCTAATTTGAGTAATTGAAAGATATAAACAAATGTAAAAACCCTTACTGATGTAACTATAAAGATGTATTTTTTGTACAGATTGAATGAACTCACCAGTATTTTTGCTGATCAAAATTTTTAAAACGCATTTCAGCTTATTTACTGTAAAGAGAAGGGAAAGTGCTACGAGGCACTTAAGCTTAAATAAGTGACTATGTAATCTGAATAAAATGTGTTTTTGTAAATTAAGGGTTTATCCCTGTGAAAATCCTTTATGTAAATACAGGTTTCATCCCACAGTTTATGAAATGTAAACTACAGTGTTTGAAAACTCTGATATTTTTCCTGACACCCAGTCTTGATGAAAATTCCGCTGTGATAATTTTAATAAACAACTGTACCACTTGTATCTGCCCATGGCTTTCGTCAAGGTTAGGGTCGGAGGTTGTGACATATGGACACGATGTAGGTTCATATGAACATGCTTTGACAAGTATATATTTTTGTAAGACAACAAATCAAGCAGCAATAAGGTACGGATCCTTACTCATTTTCTTTTGGTCATCTAGTCCGCTTGTTTATAAACCCCGTTGATTATTGTTTTCTTTTGGACTTCCTAACGTCTTTGGAATATCGATTCATTTGACTGCCCATTCATTTCCTTTACAGATATTAAACCGACTTGTATCATGTGATAGGATAATAATTATATTGTACTCATTATCGCATGTTTTGAACTGATTATATGGTTACTATTATCGTTAAATTGGATTACTATTTATGACTGGTTGTGCTCTGTTCCCCTAGGTTCTGTGGTTCTCGTTGAGTGTCCCACGGGCACGTTATTGAGGCACCGGTAACGTGCGCTCGTTCCATGATGGAGATTAGTTCATGGAGTCCCTAGGTACAAGTGTGGTACATAGCTACTAGGCTACTAGGAGGCGAATGGATTGATCCTAGGATTACTGTATGTATATGGTTTATGTGTGTCCATACCATCATACATGTTGTTGTTCGGCTCGAGGGTACATCTGTATGATACAGTTTTCTTGTTGACTTGTTTTATGATTGTATCATATTACTGTTACTATTATCACTACTATTGATTGTTATTATTATTGTTACCATTACTATTACTATTGTTGTTGTTTGAGACTGTTATTCCGTACTGGGCATTTGGCTCATTTCGTATATTTTATTTCACACAGGTTCACAAGTTACTTTAGCCGGGTGAAAAGTGAAGAATAAACCCTAGGATGCCAAACGAAGATGTTTATCACTTTTATAAAATAAATATGTATTTTGGCCTTAGGTTTATGAACTATCTTATGGCTTGTAACCTTAACTTTTATATTAATGCAACTATGTGTTATGTTTTTATCACCATTTCTAGTGACACGTCGGCCCTATTCGGGTTGGGGTGTTACAGGTCTAGTTCTTCTCATTGTCCTTTGATCACTTAATCAATTATCAATTTGAGCTAGATTATCTTCTGAATCAACAGTGAAGTAAATTCAATGAACCTTACTCTGATACCAATTTTTGGATCTGAGTGTTTTTCTTGGTAAAACAACAAATTGAATTAGGAAATTCAATCAAATAGTAATATCTAAACACATCAAACAATTCACAGATGAACAGAGGATGATTGTGAATGATTCATATTAAATTCAGTTGATGTAATACAATCACGCAAGTACATAGTACCCCCCCCCCCACCAGATGATCACATTCTCACTAAGTTTTATACTCTTTAGCTCTTAGTGTTTTTTACAATGAATACAAAGAACTATATTTATAGGAGGTGTAAACTGCTGGTGTGTCATCATGAAAGCGACCTTTACCAACTTCACTAATGATGTAACTTCCAGTAGTTATGAGAACTGCTGGATTGTTACACTATTCCATTGAACTGCTACTACTTTAAGAAGAAAAGAGTGAACTGTTGGATTTCACAGAACTGTTGGTTGTGATCCAGCACTTTTGGAAATCTAGAACTTATGCCTTGACTTGTTGACTGGTCCTTGGGTCTTCAGTCTTTGACTTTGACTTGTTTGACTTGTTGAGGATCAGCATTTTTCTCTATCTTTTTTGGAAGCAGTAGTTTGATGCAACAGGAAGTGGGGCAGCTATTTTAGGAAGCTTTCAAGGGGAGAGAAATTGTTGGACTTGGAGATTGTATCTTGAACTTATTCAAGCAAGGATGATGGATCCTTTAGGTTTTGGCTTTCATCATCAGCGGATCTATATAATCCAACATACACACCTAAATACCCGCAAATAGTAACTGTTTTTTTTTTGTAATATGTTATATGTAAATAAAAATAAAATACAATTAAGGTAAAATAATCCGAGCCAAACCGATCCGAGCTAACGGGTGAGCTAAATCGAGCCAAGCTAACAAATGAGCCAAACGAGCCGAGCTTGGCTCGCTTTTTAATCGGGCTGCGCCGGCTTGGCTCAGTTTCAAACCAAGTCATATCGAGCAATTTTTTGCCAAGCTAAATCCGAACGAGCTCTTAGCAACAAGCTTTATGGACAACCCTAAGTAACTATATACTTAAGTATTTAAATACGATAATACTTGATTTAAACCTAATAGATTGGCCCCGCATAGGGGGGTGTCACCGAGGCTCTTTTAGAAACACAATCTAACCCAATATGCCTTACACTAATTATATATGAGTATTATTATTACTTAAATATTTAAATAGGATAATATTTACTTTACATAGAATTTAATCATAAATATATATAATTACTAAATGTAAGTTTAAATCTTAATTTAAAAGTATTATAACAACAATTAAGATAATAGTTAATGTGGTGAATTAAATAAACTCACATGCATTAAATGATGTATTAATTGTGAGAAGTTTATAAAATGAGGGCAAATAATGTATAACCCCTAGCTCAAGTGGTAAGATGATTTGAGTTATTCTGTGAAAACTCAAGTTCGATTCTCACTTGGCGCAAAAAAAGAGTGAGGCACTGGTGGGCAGTGATAGGAGACCCAGGGAAACCTGGGTTCGATCTTTGAGCCAAACGGATTTTACCGGTAATTTCACTGTCGTGCCTACGGGTGGGTGGGTTACCGGCTTTTCCCCGGAACTGATGGTGGACGACTCGGGTTACTCTCGGAGTACTCCGTTTGTCCAGTGGGTGCTACGAGAGATTATCATGTTGTCCATCTAAAATGTTTTATAATGTACTACAGGGAACCCGCCATGATGCAGCGTAGTGATCAATTTCACTACAACAGTAAAATTTAAATAAGGTTCAAAAAATAAAAAAAAAGTAAGATAAATGTGTCGATTGTTAGGATGTTAAATAATCGCTACATTGAACGGAAGGAGGTGATCGGCATAACCAGAATTTCAAACTCTCACTTCATAACGAATATATCCTATTGTCTTAACATACCGTGCCATTGTATCTTCTACATTAAATTATAAGCTTTCACTTTATAACCCAATATATCGTATCTTCTTAATATCTCACATCTTAATATCGTCTTCATATCATATCCCACCTTAATATCGTGTGGAAATTACCTTTTCATCCTAAAGAATTGTATAATAATAATAATAATAATTAATATATATTTCACATAATTAATCAGGCAAACCTTATTAACTAATCTCAACTTCATTAAATCAACCTTTTAAATTTTTTTAACATGTATATGAAATCAGAATTGTGTCCATCTAACTTGCATATTTATATATATATATATATTATATATAATATAGATTTCAAACTTTCACTTCATGACAAATATATCGTATCGTCTTAACATATCTTGCCATTGTATCTTGTGTGTCAAATTAGAAGCTTTCAATTTATAACCCAATATATCGTATCTTTTTGATATCTCGCATCTTAATATCGTCTTCATATCATATCCCGCCTTAATATCGTGTAGAAATTACATTTTCATCCTAAAGAATTATATAAAAATAATAATAACAATAATAATAGATAATTAATTAATCACATAATTAATTAACCCAACCTTATTAAATTTGTCTTAACATGTATATGAAATTACAGTTGTATCCATCTAAGATGCATGTATAGATAGATAGATAGATAGATAGATAGATAATGGATGAATCATAAGAAAACTAGTTTAAATAAAAAAACCAAAAAAATAATTAAAAAAGCCTAAAAAACATATCAAAAATTTTTTGAATTTTTTTAATAAAATAGCTATATAATATATAAAAATACTTTTTTTCAATAAAAAATTGTACTGCGCATGTGCATTAATATGAAAAACCTAGACCACCATTTGTAAAAAAAATGTAAAAAATGATATGTTTTTTAGGTTTTTTTTAGTTTTCTCATTTATATGTAGTTTTCTCATGATCCTCTCCCTATATAGACAATAGATAGATATAGAAATGGTCATTTGAGAAGAAATTTAATGTGAGAAGAAAAAAAAAAAAAAGAGCATAATGGTCAAACAAAAAATAATTTATAATTTCTCTCATTAGTTATTTTCACTCTCATTAAATAGAAAAAACACATTATCCTACACGTTTCAAAATGTATCCTATACGTAAGAAAAAAAAGGTTTTAAGCAGCAAAGGTTACATAATCTTTATTTTAAAATTACACCAAGTTTACCCATGTCAGGAATTGACCCTTATTCTCTCCTCAAGAGGCACAAAGCCTCTACCACCCCACCAAAGTGGTGATGACTATACATATCAAAATTTACCATACATATTTCCTACACATAACAAATTTATTCTATACATATCGAAAATTGTCCTTTTTAATAAATTATGTAGTTTTGCAAAAATATATTTCAAAAATGAGTTACAAGTTAAATTAGTGAATACAATAAATTAACTGAAATTGTAAATTTATCTGTATATCTTTATAATAATATTAAATACAAAAATTAAATGAATGATTTCTATTGATTTAAAACTTATTTTTCTATTTTATTTTTAAATTCTCATTTGAACCCTATACTAGATCGATATAGATATGTGTCTATATATATCTAATTCTAGTTATTATAAATACAATACACTTATAAGTAAGAGTAAATGCATTATAGTTGTTGATTCATTTCACTTGTGTTTATTCGTATTCATCATTTATATCATATTTATATAGTGTATTCATTTGTGTATACAAGATGTTTTTACGTTGGTTATGAAAATGAGAATCTAATATCTTGTACCAAGGCACATATGACGGCTAAACAGGTATTCTTACTTTTCATTAAAAGTTAAGTGATTTTTGTTTGGAACCACGGATGTGTGTGTATATAAAATATATGGGTGTGAGATTTTACCACTTAATTAATGTGATAATCTTTCTCTTGTCCCAACACACGAGCATAGAAAGTGTTATTAATTTGGGGATGATTCCTTTGCATGCAGTCCTAAACAACTAGTAATATTTTCTCTATATTTTTAAATCTTTAATAATAATATATATTTTTTATTTTTTCTGTTTTGTTGTTGTCAACACATGCATGAGTAGGAATCTTCAATATTAATGTCCCTCTTCTCAAAAGGTTAAACAAGTAAGCCACCGCACTAAGAACCATATACTTTAACAAAAAAAATATAGATTTCGTAACATTTCTCTTTTATGTATTGTAAAAATTAGTAAGTTATGCATCTATCTTAATTGTTAGATAGCAAAGCTTGTAATACTAATTACTTTTAGCAAAGTTTATAATACTAATTACTTTTATAAAAATGTTTTGAATTTGAATACTCGTTATTTACATTTTTAATTTAATAATGAAAATTAACTTCTTCCACAAATGATACATATTTCTGGACATTTTGCTTTAGATTTTGGTGCACTTCATGATGCGAGACTTAGATCGTGCATCAACTGTGTGACTTTTGTCATTAGAATGCATGTACACTCACTATTTGTGCACTTTATTTGTTTGACCAAAACCTTCACAGATTATCTACGTTTTGATAGAACATCCCCATCTTTCACTTGCCATTCTCTTGTTCTCTTTCAATTGTTTGACCTTTTATTCATTTTAACTGAAAATTTAAGACTACATGATATGAACCTACACACATAAATTATACAAGTTGTTTCAGGAAACGAGTGTATGTGACCTATTTAGAACAACGTCTCAGGTATTGATCGAACCCCATTTTCGTCTCCAACAAACTTTTGATTCCAAATTTTGCAGGCAAGACAGATTATATTGGTTTTGGTTTAATTTATAAGTATACTATATGTAATTTATATCCTCTTTTATCTTGTATCAATATGACTTAGACACATAAAAAATGAATAATGAAAGAAAAATAATGTCCACCTTAAATTGGTTTTGGATCATAACTCTGACTTTAATTTTATCATTTTCATTTCAAGTATTATTATTTTTTTCATTCTTGTGGATTATATTAAACAAACATTACTACATATAACATTTGAGGTAGACTCTTGTCCACATTGTATTATTAGAATAAGAATGGAATGATTATTGCACTTCTGCCACTATCACATTATCACCACCAAGCTGATTCTGGCCATCAAACTTTTCTTTTAATTTTTAGTTAGTTTATTTTATTTCCCTTTAAGTTTTGAAGTTCTCATGTTTGCACTTCTTGACTTTCTAATACGTGCCAGTATAAATGCAAGTTCGTTTGTGATTTACGTCACATGAGTTACTTGGTTATAAATCTATGTTTTTCTTTTATGTTTTCTCGATTTTAGTCATTGTTAACTTGCTATTTAATACGGTTCTACCCCAACATTGATAGGATGGTTTTGCGTCCACCTGCAACACGAAAGGTTTAAAAATAGATGTATATGTGTAATATCACGCGACATATATTAATATATAATAAAAGCATCAATTAAGCATGTACAATAAATAAGAGAGGCATTTATGTCCAACACACAAACTTTTAAAGCATTCCAAAAATCAAGGTGGTCAAGGAATTGAAATGAGGGTAAATTAACAGTAAAAGTCAGTGAGGGAAAATGAGTAATGTAGGGATAATTAGGGCCAGGTAGGTATGTTGTTTTGTTTTTTGTTTGTTTTTATATATGTTTTCTTTTTGAACTATATATGTTATTATTTTATGTTTAAAATACAAAATTCTTCCATTGGTATATCTTATTTTATTTTATTTGTGAGTATTAGATTTCATATAATTTAAGGGGCTTACGTTAACTTTAAAGCAGTGAAATAACTACAGCTAATTATAAAGCGTTATTTAATACTTGATTTATGTAAATTATAATCAAATCATTAAGAATACAGTTATACATATTTGTGAAAATTTTATATTGTTTCGAGTATGAATTTGCGAACTTATAACATTCACTATAGAAAAATCGTTAAAACAACGAAATTTGCTAAACCTGTATAATTACACATATATCTTTCACTTTATATGAGATTTAATATATTTTGATTTGTATGTGATGTAATATATAATTATATGCCCATCTGGTCATCTACGTCGTCATTTTCTTTAATTTGTAAACATTACATACAAGAAAATTGTGTATTTCTCTACTTAAAATTGATTTTGTAATAGCATGTTGGTGTATAGCTAAACCAAAGAGGGGACTATGGTGTTAATTACATGATTTTAAGCCTTGATTATATGTCATGACAATGTAATAGCCAATGGTATTCACTTTGTTTAGTTTTCTATTAAAAATGTAAACATATACATAAAATAATGTTGCATCTTGAATCTTTGAACTCATAAGTTACAACTAATGTTTTTATCTGAATTTGAAATCCATGTGAGTATTTCAGTTATTCAATTTTTTTTTCAAATATAATTGTTTTGTGAACGACTTATGATGAGACATTTATGGGGTTTTTAAAGAAAAAAACAAACTAAGTTGATTATCAATGTCTTCTTTTGTTCATTTTTTAAATACCAAATTTGCACACATCTTCATTCATTTTTAATAATGCAAACTCCTAATCTCAAGGTTAATTTTTAGGGTATCCAAGTCCTAAACATTTGACCAAATTCAGTTAGAATTTGGAACTGATTAATAACTTAATTACGGACCAACAAAGATATTAGACCCAAAAAGTCAAACTGGCATCTAACTTATTGTCAACATATGGTTGCAACTTTCATCCAAAAACCCAAGTGCTTGTCACAGGTTCCTTGTGTCCCCCTCATGAGAAAGAAAAGCATTTCAAATTGGTCATTAAATTATACAATGATAATGGATCCAGGGTTCAAAATTGTGTTAAAACTTTTCAACTAGATCGAAAAATATTAGACTTGAATCTAAAAATTGGAAAAAAAAATGATCTCACATTAGCAATTTAGTTGTCAAAATGATTAAACATATATTTCAATAACAAATATGGTAGAATGTGAATACAATGTAAAATATATTAAGTTAAATACACATGAAATTAAACTATAACTTTTTTTGAACAGCTAATTTCTTTAATCCCCTGTTGTCTGTGAGATTTGGATTCAAAACCTTCTCCTTCCCAACCTAGATGTTTTAAAGATTTTGTCTTTGCTACGACACACCATTGGTGAAATTAAACTATAACTAATCAAGAAAATTGAAAAGTTGTTGATTGGAAAATTATTATTTTGAACTTTATAACCTTTTTAGGGTTTTCAAAGCATCATGCATATGTACTCTTCAATCATTAATGCATCATGCAGCTGTGTACTGTATAACCTTGTGAACACTATACTTGAATAGATCCAAACTAATAATGACCAAATAACACATCTTTTTCTCTCTCTCAAACACATAAAAATTAAATAATGTTCTAACAGAAATTCAGAAAACTAAAACAAAGAAGAGAAATAAAACGCTTTTAGTTTTGTGGCATTCAATATAAATATACCTTAAAATTCAAGGTTGGGACGTCTTTTTGTCGAAACACCGATACACGGATGAACAAATCGATAATAACAATAATTACAAAAGGGTTTGAAAGGAATGAAGCCTGGTCCGATGCCATCACCCTTTTATCCGTATCTGTAAGAGAACAAAAAGGCGATTGCACCGAGCCAGCCAACATCCCTCACAAACCACTAATTGCCTCTTCTTCTTGAATCATCTTCAACTTCTTACAAACCTAATGTCACACATAAATACAGAAATGGGATAAAGAGGTTTGGTGTAGGATGAAACTATGGAAGTATTGAAAACCCTAAGGCCACACATAAGTTATATATAGAGAGAAGAACTTGAGAGTTAGCTAGGGTTTGAATGACACCCTAAAACTTATTTTAAAATTATGTCCTTTCCAACTTTTATCCTCAAGGGGCGTGATATTCACTCTCTCTTAATTATTTAACCGTTCATGTCATTTAAATACATTAATTATCTTTTTATAAAGCCCTTAGTAAATCAACTATCATTTCATTTAAATACATTAATACATACTTTTATAAAGCCCTTATTAAATCAACTATATTCACTTTTGGTATACATCAATTTATATTTTACATAGCATTTATTAATGTATTTGTAATTATATTAAGGGTTCTGTGGCAACCTTATGCTCAGCCATTGGAAACCTAAATGATTAAGAGGTAGTTTTTAATAGGTCGGCATATTTCGAAAACTTACACATTTAGAGGTTTCATAAACTACTAAGATATGTCTTTTAAGTGAATCAAACACGGTCAACCTCTTGACCGATTCAAAGACAGTCTAGTAACTAAATCATTAAAATGCAACAAACAGCCCTAGGTCGAATTAAAAAGTTTTCTGTTGAATAGTAATTTAATTTAACTAGGAGTAACTAAAATAATAGAACTTCATAAATATACTATACTATTAAATTAAATTCAAAGAGGAATGTTTTTGCCATGGGGTAACCCGGTCAAATGGGTATGTCAGCGGGAGCGAAGGATCCAGGCCCATTGTATATAGCCCGGATAACGAGCAAATGCCCGAATTCATCGCCGACGTCGACTTTTTCCATCAAAACCACCGCCCTCCGCTTGGCGTGTAGTCCACGCGCGGTAATCAACGAAATTTGAAAAGAAAATGATGGTAGATGCGATCGTGCGGTTGTAAGGTGATGGGAATAAATGAGGTTGGGTGCGGACGACAACAGCCAACTATTTACTGGGAGTGGGGCCCATATACATAGGAAAGACAACGTCGAGCGCTGGGCCCACGACATGGAAAGCGCAATGATGTCTTAATGATACATTATAATTTATTTACACACAGTCAGATTTAAACTACAATTGACGAATATGCCCTTTGCCCTCTTTCAAATTTAATATACATGTACATACATTTTGTTATTTATATTTCGAAATTTGAAATATTACTCAGCTTAGAAACATTTTTTCATAATAGAAGTGTGTTGCAAATGTCTAGAGAAGTTGAAAATATGTGTGTATGTTTCCATTGTTTTTTAAAGTAATTATGTGTCATTTAAATAGATTCTCTTCTTTGTTAGTAACTCATTATATTATAAATCATGGTTTTAAAGAAACAGATGATGATGATAATTTATAACATTAAGGAATTAGTATTTTATATACTTTAAACTTTAATTCTTAAGTTTCTTGATACTTGCGTAATGATTCTCAATACTTATAAGGACTTTTTAAAAAATTATCTGATAAAAGTTAAAACGCTAAGATCTTTCTCATGTTTCTTACATGTGAGTTCATGTTGGTTCATGATATATTGTTTATGCTGATTGGTGATCCTTAACGACAGATTTCACAATAGTTTGCTAGGATCACTTGCTGGTCGTGTAAAGTCTTATATAACTGTGATATACTCAAAAAAAATCAAACCACTTACTAAGAGCATTCACATCTATTTCACCACATTTTCACTCTAAATGATACTAAAAACACTACATTTTCTCTCTCTTTTTCAATTAAATAATATTTTTATACCTTTATTATATCTTTTCTCTATCTTCCACTTACAACCACTTTCAAAATATATTAAAAAAATATATAAGGGGTGAACAGTGTACTCTCAAATATATAAATGAACAGTAACATTTTCTCTCTTCTTCACTCACAACCACTTTTTATATACTCTTTATATTATAAAAACTTTACTCACACCATATGGTAGAATGGATGTGAATGCTCTAATATGTCCTCAAGGTATATGGCTCTCCTTATATAAAGCTTGTTCTTTCTATCTCTTACTCAATACAACTCATCTTTCCCATTCCTTTAATGTCACAACTATTGGCGAGAGATCTAACAAGCACCCAAACATGTTTCACTTTGATAGATATAAAAAAAAGTATTCTCTCTTTTTGAAGCTCTTATCGCTGAATAGCATTGTTGACTCGTGTTAGACCGAATAAAGGTATAAACCAACCAAATGAAGCTTTAAACTTATATATGGGTTAATACCTTAAGCTAAAGACTAGAACATTGTTATGGACTAAGTTTTAGTTATAATGGATCCAATACTCTGAGGCGTCGTCTAGATAATTTATCCTTAACAGGTAGTGTGGGGTCTTGGAGGATCAAGGATCCATAATATTTATTATGGTTTCTAACAATTGTTTTTGATGTTTTCTTATATCTGTATGTAGGAAGGCAATGTGGTGGACCAAGTCTAAGCTAAAATATCGGTGATAAGTTGCCGCGCGCTAGCACGTGACTATTTTCCAAACGGTTGTGAACGAGAACGTGGGTGAAGCGACTATTTCTAATTTAGTTGTTATTGTTATATTCAATTGAGGTTTATCAAGTGATTTAGCAAACACACATTCGTATACACACCTACACATCAAACAAAGAGCTCACACTCAAACACTTGGCAGTTATACGTTCTTTGTACAACACTTGATCAACATCTGAAGTTGTATTTGATTCTATTAGTTAATATAGTTAGTGGTTGATAGTTTTCACCACCCGAGGTTTTTATGCCGGCGATTTACTAGTGATGAAGGGCTTTTCCTCGTACAAATCCTTGTGTTCCATTTACATTTCAAGTCTTGTGATTGTCTTGTTCATTCAAGCACTCTACCTCACAAAAAAAAATTTGATTACATTATCCTTAGACCGATTTTTTACCAAAACAAGCATGCTTTGGTAAGTGTATGGTGTAGTCAAGGTGTGGTAAGAATTAGGATTTTTTAACACAAGGAATGGTGTTATCATTATCAAAATGTCGAGAAAATTTGGTTTATTGTAACACAAATGATAGATTAAAAATGCACAGATAGTCCTTGTGGTTTGGTAAAGTTTCATATTTAGTCCCCCACCTTTTCAAACTTACATGTATGATCTATGTGGTTTGACAACTTGTTACTTGGATAATTCCTAACATAGATGGAGGTTAGTTTTGAAATGATTAATTAAATTCATCCTTTAGTGTTTTAATTTTATTTTTAATAGTAAGGGTGTTTTTGTAATTGCATATTCACTTAATTAATGGTTGGGCTCGCTTGAGCTTAAATGATTAATTAAATTCATCCTTTAGTGTTTTAATTTTATTTTTAATAGTAAGGGTGTTTTTGTAATTGCATATTCACTTACCAAAAACTAATTTTCACCATGTTAAGGACTATCCGAGTAACAAGTTGTCAAACCACATGGAACATGATTTTTTAAAAGGTTAGGGCTAAAAGTAAAAAGTACCCATCCACAAGGACCATCCATGCATTTGGAGTTACTCAAACTATAATTTTTATAATGAAGATATATAATTTTAAACCTACATTTATACCATACGTGATTTATCTTTACTTTATAGCTTCAAAGCATATGGACAAAGCAGTGGACTACTAGTAGCAAAATTAAGAAATTGATGAAAGCCAAAGACAAGCCAAGCCAAGCACATCATGTGAGCTACTAAGAATGCAATTAATGGTGAACCCAGGATTTATTGTCTTGGGGGCAACCATAGGGTTTAATCAAACTTTTAAGGGGTGCGGTCGTCTTTTCATGAGCATATTACCTTAGTTGGCACTTAGCAATCAATTACGGACAGTCAACAAATGAGTCTCGTACGACTAGTAATAGTGGTGTCCTCCAACCCTTGTGTCGTCCTACATTAGTCTCATTCATGATATTCTTTCTTCTTTGTAAAGGCTAGATAATTCTAAGGTTCCTACTTCAGCTTTTGGACACTTAGGAAGGCGTACAAGGGTTTGGGATTGATTCATTCTCCATTGTCTTTGTTTGGTCCAGCCATACTTTGGAATAGTTATTTACACATATGTTGGTGAGCGTACAAAGCTAGTGAAATGCTAGAGTTTGTAAAAGTTGTTAGTATGTTAGTTAGCTTAATAAGTTTCAGAATCATCTTTGAGGTTAGGCAATGTAAATACTAAACATTTGAATTGATGATAGTCGTATGTTAGCTCTCTTAGGAAATTTCACAAAGTCATCATAGACATTACTGAAAACACTGAACGCGTGTCAAAGGTGACCAGGTATTGATGAACTTAGGCAATTCCACAAATTATGGGGACATTATGAAGTTGGTGTTGTCGTTATGGCCGGTGTAATTACAACAATCTTGTAAAACCACTCACTGAAGAGCCTAAAACTGAAAAACCTTTCAACAGTAAACTAAGTGAGATGAAACTTTCTAAAGTTCAACCGCAAGAGTCAACTGATATTCTGCTAAAACTAAGAAACCAAAAGTGAAAGTTTGTGTGTTAATAAAAAAGAATGCAATCATTAAATACAAGTGCCATAAGAAAGTTAGGACTTGGGACTGCGAGCAATGTTTTAAAATCCGGTTTTTATACCGTACAGTCAAATGTAACTTTTATTGGCTGGTAGCAAACAAAAGTTGACCCTGAATAATACGAATTTACACATTTGGAGTAACCAAAATGGCAGCTGAATATAAAGTTGGTGTATATAGAAGAATAGAAGTGGAGAAAAGACACCAAAAACTAGAGTCATCTCTAGCAATAAAACAATAAGCATATAGTTAAAAAAAAAAGAACCGATAATGCTCCGAAATGCAATTCAAGACCGATAATGATAATGCTCCGAAAGTCTTATAGCAAACTTGATAATGCTCTGAAAGTTTTACAGTGTTCATGTTTAGCACGTTATTGGGACATGTTCTTCAATTTAAGCATCTCAGACACCAGATACTCTAAGATCCTTTCTGAGTATCATGTTAGGATTTTGTATACAGGATTTAATTAACCTCCTCACCACCCACTAGATGGTCAATGTGCATCATCGTCTCCCTCTTTGGTGATCCAAGCAAACACAAACTTGTCCTCACCACCGATTCCTCTTTTTATCATCGCTCACCCCCATTTCTTTTGTTGCGGCTTCATAGTCGAAACCATCATGATGATAGACCAATAGCTCAAAATGTTGTAAGGTATGCGGATGAAGAGATATGTGAAGAAAGAATCTAGAGATGATAAGGCTTCCACTTCAGCTTTCATAGTCGTTACCCATCATGATAACGGATTGGTAGCTCAAGGTTGGATTGTATGCACATCAAGAGGAACATGAACAAAGAGAAGGATTTCTGAACTTGCAAAAGAAGAGCTGAATAATGATTTAGCTTGCTATTTTAGATTGCTGGTTTATTTGACCAAATAATATATGGTCCCTGAAATTTGCGACATAGGGTAATCGAAACACAGATGTGGCCCAAAGCATTCAAAG
Source organism: Scalesia atractyloides (assembly GCA_947069175.1). Taxonomy (NCBI): domain Eukaryota; kingdom Viridiplantae; phylum Streptophyta; class Magnoliopsida; order Asterales; family Asteraceae; genus Scalesia; species Scalesia atractyloides. Next base: position 44,625,535 of record CAMTDV010001632.1, read on the forward strand.
AAGTCCTCGACCAGCAAAGGCTCATCTTTGTTAAGCAGCTTGAAGACACCACACCCTGTATTCAGATACCAACACATTAAGGAAGAACGGAAAGTTTGTGAGCCGGAGAAGATTTTAAAACATCACCGGCAAGGGGGTGATTGTTAGTCTCGTTGGCTGAAGTAGCGAGCCCAGTGGATTTAAAGAAGACGTCCTCGACCAGCAAAGGCAGATCTTTGTTAGAAAGATGAACTCAAAGACACCACGTTGGCTGAACTAGAGAATTGGTTCATTGGTTAGTCTTGTTGGTTGAGGTAAAGAATGTGTAGTGGTGGCCAAAATTGAGACGACAATTGACAAACAAGGCAAACCAAGCTCAAGATCCAATAGAACACCTTAGTACACTCGAGCTTAATTCAATACGTCAACAAAACAGACTTTTGTAGTGAATTTCGGTTGTAGTTGTTATCAACACCTGAATAATCCAACACCCCTCGAACTTTTCCAAGTTCCAACCACCAAAAGGAGAGGAGAAAGAAACACTAGTAAAGATACCATTTACCCTTTGTGAGACGGAAATGAATGTTATGATTGAAGATGGTCCAAATTATGTAAAAAGTTAACTTGTTACAAACCGAAGGTAATTTGGTACAAGATTTGAACGATTCAACGATTCTTGATCTCAAGGTTATGAAACCCGAACAATTTACTTGGAACCGATTGCAAAAGACAGCTTGGGGCGGGATTTGTTCTTACCGAGCACTTTTTGTTGCTTTGCTCGTTCTTCTTCCTCCTGCTGCTTTTTTCTTAGTAGAGCTTCTTCTTTTTGTCTTTGAAGCTCCTCCAATTCCCGATAACGTTCTTCCTCTCTCCTTTGTTGCTCTAATGCCTCCCGCCTTTGAGCTTCTTCAACCCTCCTTCGGTTCTCTTCAACCAACCGTTCTAACTCTTCTTTCTCTTTTTGAGCTTCTTCCTGTTCATCATTTGTTTATAACAATTATTAAGTAAGCTTCAAAAAACACACATTCCATACAAAAGTAAGGAAATGGTTGGCTTTTGTTGCTGGTATTCATAGAATTAGAGACGAAGGGTTAAAGGGTTGGACATAAACACTGTGTAAACCAAACGAGTCAAGCAGCTCGTGTGTTACTCAAGATCAACTCGCTAAGAGCTCAAATCGATAGGAACTTAGATAAGCTCAAGCCAAAGCTTCACATATCGAGCTTGACCAGACTCGCATGCCTATTACTTTATAAATATTTTATATATTAGTTCAATGAACATAACAAAAAAAACAAGCTCAAGCCCGAGCTTCATATATCGAGCTTTGAATTTTACATGTATAGTTATGTAAATATAACTAAATAATATACATATTATACATAATTGAAACTGTAAACATAAACAGAAATAACTATAACTATATATGTATATAAATAAACCTATTTAATAAATAATAAGCAAGTCAAGCTCAAGTCGAGCATAAGTTTAAAACTCATGAGCCAAGCTCGAGCTTTAGATACATAACTTGGGCTCGAATTCATCTCACTTACACCCCTAGACTCTAGTATGCGTTAAAGTAGACTTTGTGCAGCTTTCAACCTATTTTGACTTCTTTGATGAAATTATAATTATTAAAATATATAATAGACACTAGTTTCTAATTTCATTTTATAATTTTTATTAAACAAACTTCATGATGGTCTTGATTTAAAAAAAAAGTCAAAACACTTGCCTCTTTTCGTCTAGCCTCAATAATCGCAGCTTCTTTCTCTTTCTCGAGTTGAGCTGCAACATCAATCAGAACTTGCTTCCGCCCCTCTTCCAACCGCTTTTGAATTTCCAGCTTAATATCATCAGAGTTCAATCTCTCTTGTACTCTCTTCTTAATAGCCTCTTCAACTCTATTGGCAGTTTCTTCTTCCACCAACTTCATTTCTGCCTCTTGCTGACGCCTAATAAAATAAACAAAATTTATGTTAAATAGGAAGCCGTCATCAGATCAAACGCCTGCAAGTTGGGAACCACAGTGAGAATTAACTTTCCATATCAAAACCCCTCCACATGTGTTTGTCTTTTTTTATGGTGTATGCTTCTAAAACTGACCTTCATGTTGACAAGAGACTATATATATGTGATTATGCTTACAAAGCATACCTCCTGATCCAAACAAATGAGTTTCAAAACGAGGCACCCAATTCATCATCAAATAAAACAAGTTGAACTATAGCAGTAGTAGTATCTTCCTTCAATATAGCCTGTGGAGAAAAATGTCAAGTAACCTTTCACAGTTTAAAGCTAATTGCCACAAGGGTGTCCTTCTAAGTGAAATTCCACAACCGTGTGAAGAAGGAAGAGAGAAAAAAACCAAGTGTAGAGCCTATAGTAAAGAGTGTGTGTAAAATTAACTATGATAATACCGAGAACTGCATGTGTAAATGTAACCCATAATAAACCTCAAGTATACGTTATATGGTTTTACACAAGTTTTGCAGTCACATTCATAGTTATCGATAGCGAATAGCGACAAGGTACCTATATGCCACGTAGCGATAGCGATGAAATAGCGCCCGCTATTTTGTGTTTTGCGATAAGGTAGTTAAAAATTTAAGAAATAAAAAATAGTTATTTTTAAATTTTATACATATATATAATGTTAATGTTATACTTTTTACGTATAAATTTATAAACTTAAAGACCAAATGTCAACTAGTGAAAATAAAGGGGGTTAAATGTTAAAATACACAAACTAACTTTACACTTTTTACGTAAATTTTTACAAGTTTTAGGAACTAAATAGAAACTAGTGAAAGATAGAGGGGTTAAATGTTAAAATACATTAAGTTTATATAACCCTAAAGCCTGAAACACGCTGAAAACCCAGACGCTATCTTCTTCATCTTCTTCCTGCTTTCTGGCAGAAAGCATCACCGGAATCGGAATTTTACGCTGGAAATCGTCGTCGGAGTCGCTATCTGCTCGCTATATAGTCGATATGCACCTTGTAGGGGCGTATGGCCGCCATGCTATTTGCTATGGCGTCCACTATGGACGCTATTGATAACTATAGTCGCATTCATCACAAGCTCAAATTATCAATTTCACGATCCTTATGGCAATAAAAGATGCCATAAATGAAATTTTCTATCAACATAAACGATGAGTGATATAGTAAAAAGTGAGATTGTACTTTGGGATTGCTCTTGAAAAGGTCACAGAAGTATGTAGTATGATCAAAAGCTGATAAGGAAAGCATTTAACGTATGGTAATACATTCAATAAAAGGACGGAAACACAAATGGTGTTTGGTACATAATCTCACTTGATGTAAAAATGACCAAAATAGGTCTCTGAAATCTCACTATGTTGATTGTTGACAGCTTTGCTTATTTTCTATTTGAATATGAAGTACAAACAATTTTAGTTCAAATTTGACAACTATAGTTTTTAAATAAAATACAAAAAACTAATCATCCAAACAATATAGCAAACCACTAAAAAACGAGAAAAACCAAAGATAAGAGAGAACTGGATGTGGATTAACTAGATTGAATGGATTCACTAGAGAAAATGAAAAAAAATGTCGATTAAGAAAGCAGTTGAAACACTAATGATCTCCTACCATCATAAAGATCCATACGATCAATACAAGTGTGGAAATGTGAAATTATGACCAATGTGAGTTATTTTAAAAAATAACAACCAGTAACCTAATAGAATGCCAAATTAGTTCAATATGTATCCTGAAATGTTAAATGTCTAAAGGGCAAAATACCATACCAAACAAGAACATATCTGCGTAACTGAAAGATTTGAATAAAGAGGATAAGAAGAATTTATGTGAAGTGATATACCTTTTCTTTTGTTCTTCATCTTCAATTTTCATTTTTACAGTGACAACTTTGCGCTCAGTAGGCCCAACACTAGGAGACTTAGCTACAGGAGACAATGAGGTACTCCTGCTTTTTTGTGTTTTATGCCGCCTTGGAACTGGTGAAGGACTTTTCCGGTGGCGGCGTGGAGATATCGAGCGGCTTCTCCGCCTGTAAAGACAATATAATATGAGCAATGGCTTAATGTGTCAAGCTACAGATAAGACCATACGCACTATACCATCTGACCTAGCACAATAGAGGCAAAAGCAATTTACGGTTACCTCTCACAATGCTAAGTACAAAGAGTGAGCTCCATCTTTTATCACAAGAAACCGCTAAATGTCAGAATCGAGCAAGAAAAGAACACGAATCAGCACCCATCACCTGCTCACTTCCCATATGGAGGGAGCAACTGCTTTTTAAGTTTTTAGTACAAAATGGATGTATGGTTTCTGAATTATGTTACATTTAGTCTGGCTCTTCACCAAAATTCTTTTACATGAATATGTTTAGTCAAATTCAGACCTCTGGCAATGCACAACCCAACCGTACGCTCTCAAGTCGAAGCTTGGAGAAAAACCGCGTGTGTCATCAAACCAAACATTTAAGACCTCATGAATACTAAAAATTCTCAAGACATCAACATGCCGCATGTGCACAAGTCAAAATCTCTAAAAGCACACTACTTCATAACTGGATGTCCAGATCATCTGCTAATCAGACCCAAGCAAGAACCCACCCACTGATAATATCATTCTTGAGACGGAAAATGGCTAATCACACAATATTAGAGAAAGATCTTCTTAAAATATGCAATGAATATCTCATATCTATTATATTGTAGCTCGTCACTGTAATAAAAACTCTTCCTAAAAATTTGCCGATAACTGACAAACAATAACTCTTCATATCTAAACAATCTCACAAACATCGTATGGCTGCACAATCCCATATATGATACATAACCATGAAAAAAACTCTTAGATCGAATAATTCACAATGTTATAACAAAGAAAAAACAAACGAAACCAAACCAATCATAAACTTGCCTATTGTATTGCTTAAAATCATAACTGATGGTTCATAACACCAACAAAAGTGCATCAAAAATAAATAAAAAACTCAACAATCTATCAACTTGTACAAAAATAACATAAAAAAATCTTAATCGGGTATCAATCACCTGCTATACGAATAAGGAGACCGGCTGCTTCGATCTCTATGGCTTCTATACCTCCGGCTGCTATACCTGTGTCCCACCGGCGACGGCGACCTCGAATACCTCCGCCGCTTATACGACGGCGACCGTGACAGTTCCCGATCTCGCGCCATATCTCCGCCAATCAATTACACCTGAAACACACAAATTATCATCAGGAAATTTAGTAGTTTTTTTCACTTTTTCGATCGAAATCGATGTTGTATTATGATTAAAATACTGAAAATTAGCAAATGATTGTTGAAATTTGTGACGAATTGTAACGAGATGTGTAGCTTACAAGATCGATTTGTGAGATCTTCAGAGTTTGGCTATTTGCAGAAAAGTGTTGGAAACCCTAGAATGTAAGATCCTGTTTTTGTCAACACTTTTTAATACCCAATTCTAAGGGATTAGTTATGACGCTATGGCAATTTTGTATATTATCATTATCAACTATACTTGTGAGGACCTGACGGGCTCGTAACACCCACTTATCTACACACTATGTAAAAAAGCGACTTCACGTCTATCGGCTCGAATACGAATAACCAACCGTTATACCGTCTTTTCGTCAACCTAATGACCCGAATCAGAAAAACAAAAGTGACGCGATTATAATCTGGTTGATTGTAACGAACGTAACAAAAGAAATTTGGAAACTTTTATAAATAGAATTTAATAAGAGTTACAATAGTTAAGAATTATTATCAAATTTATATATAGAGAAGAGAAAATCATGAGAAAACAATATATATAAGAAAACTAAAAATATCTAAAAATACATGTCAATTTTTTTTTGCAATTTTTTTTTATAAAAAATCGCTACTTATTACGCATAAAAAACTTTTTTTTCAAAAAGAAAAAAAACTTGTACGCATGTATTGTATGTGTATTGCACATGTGCATTATATGTATATGATGCGTATGTGCATTATATGCTTAAAATTAGCATTTGAGTTTAGTTTAGCTTTTAAGGTTAGGTTTTTTTGAGGTTTAGGATTAGGATTAGGTTTTTGGGTGTGTGGGAGGGGGGGGGGGGGGGATTTAGGTTTGGCGGGGGGGGGGGGGGGGGGGGGGGGATTTAGGGCTTTTGAGGGATGTGGGTAGGGGGTTTAGGTTTTTTTGGGGTTTATGTTTACGGTTTAGTTTTAGGTTTTTTAGGAGTGGTGGGGTGGGGGTTTAGGATTTTGGTGGGAGGGTGCATTTAGGTTTTAGGGGTGGGGGGTTTAGGTTTTTGGGGGTGTCGGTGGGGTATAAGTTAGGTGGTTTAGGTTTTTCCGTATTATTGCACATGTGCAGTACAACTTTTTTTTGTTTGAAAAAAAGTTTTTTTAATACATTATTTATAGCGACTTTTAATAAAAAATACAAAAAAAATAGTATGTTTTTTTAGGTTTTTTTAGTTGGTTTTTTTGGTTTTCTCATTTAAAGTAGTTTGTATGATCCATATATATATATATATATATATAATATATGGTAGGAGTTGGCTACAAATCGTACTTATCCTACAAAGTGTTGGAAGTGTTCTCCTTGTGACATGTGGCATTTATGTATTTTTACTAAAGGGCATAAAGGTAACGACTAATTAAGTTATTTATGGAAGATTTATCTTTTAAACAAAAGAAGATATTTAAGGAAATAAGGTATCTCAAATCAATTCAAAAATATGCAATTACTTAAACTACAAAGATTGATTTCTGATGCATATTTCATTCGTTTTTTTTCTTGTTTGTATCAGTTGCGGATCAAATAAATAGTGATGTACAATGCAATGGTTGTGTCACACCCCGACCCGCAACGGAATAAGAGTCGGGCATAATTGGGTTATCACCAAAGCTCATGATATTTACTAATATGTTTCATATTTATTAAAGTCAAAATTACATTCTCAATAATCCAAACATGTTCATACAAATACAAAGAAAAATAACCAACTAAACAATCCAAGCTCTAAACCAGTTTATTCTTCTAGGCCAATCCTATGTGTTTCTTGCTGCAGCTGGTTCACCTGTATCATGTGTAAAAATGGGGGTTTTGGGGGTCAACATAAGTTGGCGAGTGAACCTTGTTAGTTAAACATTTATTATTGATTTCTTGTTATTTTTATCAAGGAAAAATTGTGCAATAGTCATATGCGAGCAAATGTAAATAATCCAACAATAGCAATAACAACCACAAACTATAACATACAATAACATACAATAACATATGAACTTGCATGAATGTATAACATGAATGAAACTGTATATGTTGGCAACGTCACGTTCACGCTCATAATGTAATGGGGAACGGACGGCCTATGATAAATGTATGTACTGAAAATGATAAATGTCTGTGTGATCAAGGCTCAATCAAACGGAGCCGATCGTATGTTGGCACGCCAGGTTCACGCTCATAATGTAATGGGGAACTGCTCAACGCTCATAATGTAATGGGGAGCGGCGGCCTATGAAATTGCATGTACTGAAAATAATAAATTAAATCTAAACAATAACCACACAACAGATGATACAAGCTGAATACACATTTGTTCATGATATGATGTATGCACAATGATTTAAATATAATAAATGGTAAGACACATGATACACCCCAAAAACGTGATTAAAATGGGGAATTGGTAGAGATTCACTCACATTGGGTGCGTTTGGTTGGATTGATGAGATGCGCACGAGTTTGAAGGATTGAACAATGAGGATTAACTAACCTAAATAATAACGGAAAGTATAGTTAAAGAGTGGATTTTATTAATAATTTTAATAAGATTTTTAGATATATTTTTGTGAGTTTAAGGCTATTTCCCATCTTTAAAAACATTATTTTTAAGTATTTTTAATTGATTTTTAAATTAAATTAAATAAATAAAAATATAAAAATATGTTGACTTTTGCTTTGTGACCGTTGACCGTTTGACCGGTTCCATTGTGTATATGTATGCGCCGGGCAGGACTGGAACCCGAGACCTCCCGTACGCGTGCACGCAGCTCTACCAACTGAGCTACGTGTCTAACCCGAAATAATCCTGTTTTTAATTATATTTATATACTAATTTAGTTTATTCAAAATTCATTTATTTTTAAAAAGAATTTTAATCATCAACCCGGTGCCGTCAACAGGTCTCGAACCCGGGACCTGTGACTTAATGTTACACACAGTCCACCGCTGGACTGTGTGTCTAACTTGGTTAGTATACAGATTTTTATTATGCTTAACATCTAACGTAAGTTAATCCGGTTCGGTTAGAAAAATAAAACATTTTAATTACAGAGGGTGTGTGTGTATCAAGGATCGAACTCGCGGCGTGTGCGTATTGTTTGCACACAGTCCACCGCTGGACTGTGTGTCTAACCGTTTATAATACCGATTTTAATTAATCTTATAATGTTAACACACTTCATCTTCTTCGCTAAATTTACAGACAACCATTTACTCAACTGTTTCTTGCTTTAAAACGATTAACAAATATTCATAAGACTAAAATGAAATGGCAGCGACGGTGTTGGAAGTAAACATACCGGAGGAATGATTTATCTCAGAATTCCGGCAAGGCGTCGGCTCTGTTTTTATGAACTTCAACTGAGCGAACAAATTAACAGTTTTGATTAGCTAATTGTGGAATTGAAGTACTAAACAAGAGTTAACAGAAGGTTTGAATGTCTATACCGTTTTACAGAGGAAGTTAGGAATTTTCAGAAATTTTCCGGCGAGAGGGAATTATCTGATATCGACGTCTGAAATTGATTCCGATTGGAGGGTTTGAGTTAGCAATAGCTTAACAACTGATAGACAATGAAAGAATTGAGAGACTTACTGAATTGATGGAAAACACGGTTTTCCGGCGAAAGTCCGGCGAGTTCAAATGGCTTCTCCGGCGAACTGAAAGTATTGCGGAAATGAAATTGGAGGTTTGTAGAATGTTTTTGAGTCGCGAGAGGGGACAATGACTGAAGTAATTCAGAAATGCAAGTTTTCGGTTATTAAAACCGATCCACTCTTGAATTCAAGTCCATTCAAAGCTCAATTGATTGGAAGTGTCGGTTGTGTAGCGGTTATAATCGGTAAACCGCGAACAATCAAACGTTTTTGGACGTTTGGTGACCGATTTCGGTTACAGTTAGCGTATTCAGGTCGCTTCCTGATTGACCATAAAATTTATTTGTTTCCTAGAGTTGACAGAAAATAACAAGTGGCGGAGTGGTTATGTGTGTGTGCGATAAGGTCTTTGGGCTTAAACCCGGCTGACCCGGGTTCGAGTCCCGGCAGCCTCATTTTCTTTTTAATTATTTTATTTTTACTTTTTATCAATTATAACTTTTATAATTTAGTTTGTTTATTAATTATGCATCATTAAAAATTAAAATGGACATAAATACGCAACGAGACATTTATAACTTGATATTCGATTACAAACGGAGCGGGTTTGGAAAACCCGTTTTTGACAAATGTTACAGGTTGATTATGTTTTAACAGTTACAGGTTCATCACAATGTGTTATAGCTTTCGTTTTTGCTTGTAAATGAATCCTTGTACAAAACAATTTCTTAATTATGTGTTTTACCAGTTACAATCCTTCATGAACAATCTCTTAACAATATGTTTTACTAGTTGCAAGTTAATTCACAATGTGTATAGCAGTTTATGTTTTTAGGAAAGAGATTGATTTGTAATTATTGGCGTTGTGTTTTTTAGGAAGGAGATGTTTTGTAATTTCTCAACGATATGTTTTACGAGTTATAGGTTAATTCACGATGTGTTATACAAGTTATCATTCACGAATGACATGATTTTTGTGTTTTCTTGACGTTGTGTTTTATAATTTTTGGGTTTCTTCATGATGTGGTATATTGTATAACACACCACGCAAGTTAAATGACGTTGTGTTATATTGTATGATTCACTACGTGTTTTCTTGGATTTCTTTCTAATGTGTTATATTGTATGATTCTTGATATGGTCTCTTCACGTTGTGTTTCTTCACAAAGGGGACATTTACTATAGATGAGTATGCTGTCGAGGACATTCTCCTTCCAAAAATTTATATTGTGTGCTTGGTCATCGCCATGATCATAGTCGAGCTTCATAAAAACACGTCGAGTCGAGCCTAGTTGACGTAAAAAAACTCCATGTAAAAAATTTCTCGCAAAAAACATTTACAGCACTGTAAAATAATTGATGTAAAAAATTCTCGTAAAACATTTACATGATGATAAAAAAAATCGATTTTAAAAAATTTACATGTAGATATTCCATTTTTTTAGATTTATACTTGTGTTTTTAGTTTTTTGATGATTTGAAAAATAGAATTTGAGTTGTGATTTTAAAATTATCCAACATTGTTTATTTGGAATTAAAAAAATAAAGTAGCTTGTTGCTAATGTGTTTGTTGCTAATATTTTTAAATTATCAAACACTGTCAGGAAAACTAGTCGTGCAATTCGTCGCAACTTGTGATATACGTGAAAATAAAACGCTGCCGCGATCCGGGAAAAAAAACTGTCCCTCAACAAAATATGGAAATGAACGGAATTTACGGGTGATATTTAGAGAAAACTCAGCTTTTATCATAACATATCTGGGAGCTGTTTAGAGAAGATCGGGGCAGCGAACAGGGGCATGAAAAAATTACAAGCATATGTAAAAAAACATTTTTATAAACGTATGTAAAATGGATTAAGTTGTGATTTTTAGAGAAGCTCGGGTCAGCGAGCAGGGCCGTAAAAAGCATTTTTTTACCCGTATGTAAAACACACCGTTTACATTCTCCACCATACGCAAAAAAAATATATTCGACACCGCACATAAAAATAGTTTTAGTAGCGTATGTAAAATAAACATTTGATTACAAACATGTGTAAAATTACATCTACGTGCCACGTTTAGAGAAGTTAGGGTGGTGATTAGGGGCGGGAAAAAAATTGCGTTCATCACCGCACGTAAAAACATTTTTTACAAACGTATGTAAAAAAATCAACCTTTTTTACCAACACGGGTAAAAAATACATTTATGTGTGGCGTTTAGAGAAGCTTGGGCTGACGATTAGAGGTGGGCAAAAGATTTACGTATGACTATTGTTTACATTTTTTACCATATTAAAAAAAATAAAAAACAACGTTACACTCGGTACCGTGTGCAAAACAAGATTTTTACATTCGAACCTTGTATGTAAAAAACATTCAACAAACGTTTGTAGATGAAAAAAAACTTTCAAACGCGAAAATATTTTTACGTTCTTCACCGAATTCAAAAGAAAAGTTAAAAAAAAAAATGTTTTACATACGTCACCATATGCAAAAACATTTTTACAAAAGAAATGGCAAACATACGTCACCATACGTCACCAAAGATGCTCGGGTGCTAAGATGCGACAATCAAATGCCCGGATTCCATTTTGTAGTCCCCATGGGGGTCAAACACAAATATGAACGTTTTTACGGGCATGGTTTGGGCGTACGCGTAAAAAAGGTTATCGAACTTGGAAATTCGCCTTCTTTTCGTCTTCATTAACAAGGGTCTCCAAAACCCTAAAACCACAAAAGCCAGAGAGCTACTTAGATTTTTTGAAATTTAATTTTGAACAATTTTTGGCTTTTCAAAATCAATTGGATAATAGATCGGGGAAATGGGAGCCTTTTTTAGTTTTGATTTTTTTACTTTGTTGTTTTGATTTGTTAAAGACATCATGATAATCTTCATTCAAACAATGCAGATGAGAGAGACAAAAGAGTGGCGAAATGTCCACAGCCCTTCATCGTACTTTTTATATTAAAGAATTGGAACTTGTACTTTACAGCACATGTCATTTTGTAGCTTTAATCTAAACCATCCAAACACATTTGATCAACGACCGGTGTGAGTTCCTTTGGTTTTTTTAACTAGGATTGGTTTTCTTTTTACCCTATATATATATATAAGGTATAAGTATCATAAAATCCGCTATTTCGTTACTAAAAAAATTTCGAGTAATAATTATCGATAAACATGTGCATATATATCATTTCTTTGATAAATTCCATAATACATTACTAGTATTATACAATTGTATTTTAATTTACACTACCATATGTAATACACTACTTTTTACATTACCAATATTAAAAATACACATGTGCATTTGGTACAAAAAGTTTGTGATTTTGAATGATGAAGTAGGCCCACATACATTTTTTTGGTTAGTTATATCTAGTAGTTGATGGTTTGGTTATATTTGTCACTTTATGATATAATATGTTGTTTGGTATGGTATGGTTCAGTTTTTTTTATAACCTACACATATGTAGGTTATGTGTAGGTTAAATTTTCTACATGTATGTAGGCTATGTGTAGGTATAAATGTATGGTTTTTTTATGTATATATAATACACATATAAATGTAAGAAACATAAAATTTTAAAAATATGAACCCTAAATCCCAAAATTTAGTGATTTAGAGTTGTTCTTTTTAGTCTCGCAATAATTAGTGTTTTGTAATGATCTCATCCCTATATATATATATATATAGTGGAGAGTTCAAATGGGAAGAAAAATTTTGTAAGAATAAAAAGAAATAACTTTTAAACCAATAGAAATTCTCCATTTACTTCATTTAATGTATATATTTAATATTATGTAAAAGGGCATATAGGTAAATCTATAATTGTCATTAATTAGCTAATTAATTAAATTTGTAATTCATTTTTTAATATATTTTTCAACATAAAATAATTTATGGTGAAGGACAATTTTCGACATGTGTAAGATAAATTTTAGTATGTGTAGGATAAATTTTGAAATGTGTAGGGTATTTTTACATGTGTGTAAGGTAAATTCCGAAAATATAAGATATATGTAGGATAAATTTTGAAATGTGTAGGATATAATGTTTTTGTTTTATTAATGAGAGGTAACATATTTAATGAGAGGATTTATATGTAACATTTGTCAAAAACGGGTTTCCAAAACTCGCTCCGTTTTGTAATCGAATATCAAGTTATAAATGTCACGTTGTGTATTTATGGTTATTTTGATTTTTAATGATACATAATTAATAAACAAACTAAACTATAAAAATTATTTTTGATAAAAAGTGAAAACAAAATAAATAAAAATAAAATGTTGCTGCCGGGACTCGAACCCGGGTCAGCTGGTTTATAACTTCAAAGTCTTAACACACACCCACATCACCACTCCGCCACATGTTATTATCTGTCATTTCTAGGAAACAAATAACTCTTATACACAAATATAGTTAAACCGGTTGCGCCAACTGAGAAACTGAAATCGGCAATTCAACCGTCTAATCGTTTGATTAATCGCACATTCAGGTTTATAACCGATGCACCGACGATTTTAATCAATTCGGAATTGATTGAACATCAATTTTCATCATCATCGGTTTTTATAACCGAAAATAATCAAAGTCCAAATTACTTCAATCAAAACCCTTCTCGCGACTCAGAGACATCAGACAAACATTCCATTTCACTTTCGTCACACTTTCAGTCCATCAGAACGCTTAAATCAACTCGCCGAAAAATTCTGTAAGGTTCGCCGGAAAACCGTGTTTGTCCTCAAATCGGTAAGTTCTTCAATACCATCGTAGTCTAACAGTTGTTAAGCTGTTTCTAACTCAAATCTTCCACTTGAGATCGAATTCAGGCACCGTTATCAGATAATTCCAGTTCGCCGGAGAATTTCTGGAAATCTTTAATTCCGTCTGTGAAACGGTAAGGACCTTCAATCGCACTATTAACGTTTGTTTATCACTTCAATTCCACGATTGGCTAATCAAAATGGTTAATTGTTTGGTTCAGTTGAGGTGCACAAAAACAGAGCCGACGCATTGCCGGAAACTCTGTGATAAATCATTCCTACGGTATGTTACTTCTAACACCGTCTCTGCCATTTCATTTTAGCCTTAAGAATGATTGTTAATCGTAAAAACAACAAAATGGATTAGTAATTCTGTCGACTGTAATTTGAATGAAGAAGACGAAGTTAGTTAAGTTATAAGTTTATTTAAAATCAGTAATATGAACGGGTTAGACACACAGTCCAGCGGTGGACTGTGTGCAAAACATAGTCGCATGTCACGAGTTTGATCCCTGATACACGCACTCCTTATGTAATAAAATGCCTTTTTGTTTAAAACTAAACCGGGTTAACTCCGTTAGTTGTTAAGTATAATAAAAACCGAGATATTAACCAGGTTAGACACACAGTCCAGCGGTGGACTGTGTGCAACACTAAGTCGCACGTCACGCGTTCGAAACCTGTTACTGGCACCGGTTGAACGAATTAAAATGTTTTTGAAATTAAAAGAATTTTGGTTAAATCGAATTAGTATATAAATATAACTAAAAACAAGATTATTTCGGGTTAGACACGTAGCTCAGTTGGTAGAGCTGCGTGCACGCGAACGGGAGGTCTCGGGTTCGAGCCTCACCTGGCGCCAACAATTTCACTGACCGAACCGGTCAACAGGTCAACAAGTCAACGGTCAACGCAAAATAAACAAATTTTTTTATATTTTTATTTATTTAATTTAATTTAAAAATCAATTAAAAATACTTAAAAATAACATTTTTAAAGATAGAAAATAGCCTTAAACTCACAAAAATATATCTAAAAAATTCCATTAAAATCCTTAATAAAATCCACTCATTTGCTATATTTTTCCGTTATTATTTAGGTTAGTAATTCTCGTTGTTCAATTCTCCCGACTCGTGCGCATCTCATCATCTCCAATCCAACGCACCCAATGTGAGTGAATCTTTACAAATTCCCCGTTTTATCACGTTTTAGGGTGTATCATGTGTCTTGCTATATATTATATTTAAATCATTGTGCATACATCATATCATGAACATGTATATTCAGTTTGTTTCAACTGTTGTGTAGTTATTGTTAGATGCAAATTTATTATTTTCAGTACATGCAATTTCATAGGCCGCCGCACCCCATTACTTTATGAGCGTTGAGCATGTTCCCCATTTCATTATGAGCGTGAACCTGGCGTGCCCACATACGATCGGCTCCGTTTGATTGAGCCTTGATCGCACAGACATTTTTCATTTTCAGTACATGCAATACGATCGGCTCCGTTTGATTGAGCCTTGATCGCACAGTTCATTCATGTTATTTATCTTATGATGTGGTATGTTAAAGTATGCTATCATATGTTATTGTATGTTATAGTTGTGATTGCTATTGCTATTGCTTGATTATTTACATTTGCTCATTTATTATTATGCACAATTTTTCATTGATAAACTAACAAGTAAATCAATAATAAATGTTTATCTAACAAGGTTCACTCGCCAACTTATGTTGACCCAAAAACCCCCATTTTTACACATGATACAGGTGAACCAGCTGCAGCCAGAAACACATAGGATTGGACTAGAAGAATAAAATGATTTAGAGTTTGGGATTGTTATGTTTGTTTATTTTCTTTGTATTGTATGGACATGTTTGGATATTTGGAAATGTAACTTTGACTTTAATAAATATGAAACATATTAGTAAATATCATGAGCTTTGGTGATAACCCAATTATGCCCCGACTCTTATTCCGCTGCGGGTCGGGGTGTGACAGATTGGTATCAGAGCCATGACTATAGGGATATAGGATAGGTTATTAGACCCTTAGAGCCTATACTATAGTTGATTAGAAACTTATAAGATTTTTGTGTGTTACATGCCAAATTTCATGGTGTTTATATGTTTTATGTTAAATGTTACATTCAATATTATGCAAGCATGTTCATAAGTATGTATTATCATATAATGCCTATCATGAATCATATACTCATAACATATCACATCCATGAAAGCACACACCACATCATGATTGCTTTTACAATGATTTTTTTGTGTTTTCAAATCTCATCAAAGTGAGTTCTCATGACGGGCATGTAGTAACTGGAAGGGTACCAGTACCGGTAGTCGGAACGTCCTGTCTAGGCTGGCATTCGTATAAATCCAAAATAAAGGACCAGTTTACCTACCTGGGGACTAACGATGAGAGTACGAAGTACCTATTAGGCCAAAGCATGCTATACCAAACGTCGTGTGAGCTAACCCCACTTTGAGTTGTCATTGTGTCTACACCTGGACACGTTCCGACCAAACATCTCATGAACATATTTTGTGGTTTGCATTCGGGTGATGCAAGTGTTAAATCGCCAATACTAATGTGAATCCTACCAAGCCAATAGCCATGGGGGCCCACATGACTATATAGGTGAAGGTATGGGGGACATTTGAGGCCCAACATGAGCAAACCCAAGACATCCTATGGATGTAGTTGCATTATTGATATTTATGTTATTTTCATTTTCTTAAAGACACATGACACCTAAAAAGACACCATAAACTCACAATCTTCTTATGTATGTTCCTGTAGATGTCGTCCAGACAACAACGAAGGGGTAAACGATCAGGAAGGTCTCAGGAACGCTTGGCCACACAAATTGCGAAGCAAATGGCCACGATACTGCCTGACATTGTGGTCCAAGTACAACAAGCCCTCGCTAAAAACCCTACTAACCCTCCCCAACAACATGACCAGAACATCGACAACCCTCCTACCAGCAAATGCTCATATAAACATTTCAAGTCTTATGATCCTCCTAAATTTGAAGGGACCGAAGGTGTCACTGCCCTCCTCCACTGGTTTGAGGAGATGGAAAACACTTTTCTCAACTGCGATTGTCCTGAGGATCGCAAGGTTCGATACGCCACCGGAGACTATTTGGGGTAGCTCTCACTTGGTGGAATACTGAAAAAGGAAAGAGGGGAACTGATGATGCAATGGCCTTAACTTGGGAGGAGTTAAGAGAAATCATGACTAGGCGTTTCTGTCCTAGGAGTGAAATTAAAAAGTTGGAGGACGAATTTCATTCTTTAAAGCAAAAGGAGGGTGATCATACCACCTATAACAAAAGGTTCTTGGAGTTGAACCAAATGGTTCCAAATTTGTTCACCCTAACTTATCGTCTGATCGAGCATTATATTCGAGGACTTCCCTCGAAAATTCAAGATTCAGTTCTCAGCATCTCACCAGTAACACTTGAAGCTGCTATGGAGTTAGCAACTGAACTGACCGAGAACCGAATTCGCAACGGGAAGTTTAAAGAAGAGAAAAAGAAAGCCCCTGTTTAGGGTCAAACTTCAAACCATCCCATCTCTTCCTCTAAGTTTGCTAACAAGAGGAAGCGCAACACCAGAAACTTCGCTGTTACTCAAACCAACTCCCCTATTCCTGCTGCACCCATTACCCAGGTTGCCCCTTCACCCGCACCATACAAAAGACCTTACACTGGCCCGTTACCAAAATGCAACCGTTGCCAATATCACCATTCTCCTGATCATCCTTGCCAATATTTCACCGGCTGCGGTCGCGCAGGTCACACTGTTCAAACCTGCCGCATGCCTCAGCGAACGAACCGCCACCAGCCTTCAACCCAAACCCACCAACAATTAATGGGTCAAACCCAACAACCCCTACTATATCCACCCACCCAACACTTAGCCCAAACATATTACCAACCCAATTATCCTATGGTCAACCAATGCGGGCTTGCTACAATTGCGGAGACCCAAGCCATTTCAGAAACACATGTCCAAGGTTGGTAAACATTATTCATGCTCAGGCCCAAGCCAACCCGGTAAATCAAGCGAACCAAGCTCTTCCACCTGCAAGAGGAAGAGCTTTCAATATCAACGCTAATCAGGCTAGAGCTGACGACAATGTAGTTAACGGTACGTTCCTTTAAATGGTAGATATGCATCCTATGTTATTTGATACTGGTGCGGATAGAAGTTTTGTGTCCTTAGAATTTGAACCTATCTTAAACCAAAATCGGGATAAGCTCATGGAATCCATAACGGTAGAAGTTGCTAACGGGAAACCAGTTTCATTAAGCTCTATTATACGCAACTGTACTCTTACCCTAAACGACCACGATTTCTCAGTCGACCTTATTCCTATGAAGCTGGGAAGTTTTGATATCATAATTGGTATGGACTGGCTCAGTCAACATCAGGCAGAAGTTGTATGTCGCGAAAAATTTATACGTATTCCTCTTTCAAACGGTCAGACTCTTCGAATCTTTGGTGAAACCTCGTCGAAGGGGCTCAGCTTAATGTCTTGTCTTCAAGCCCAAAAATATCTTCGCAAAAATTATGTCGCGTTTTTAGCTCATATCATCAAAAAGGGAACCATGGAGAAGAAACTTGAAGACATTCCAGTAGTAAAAGATTTCCCGCAAGTTTTTCCTGACGACATTTCAGGACTTCCTCCAGTTAGGGAAGTCGAATTCCGTATTGATCTTATACCTGGTGCTACACCAGTTGCAAAGTCTCCTATATGTTAGCCCCCTCTGAAATGCAAGAGCTAGTCAGTCAATTACAAGAGTTGACTGACAAGGGATTCATACGCCCTAGCTCATCGCCTTGGGGTGCACCTGTCCTTTTTGTAAAGAAGAAAAATGGATCATTTCGTATGTGCATCGACTACAGAGAGCTCAACAAATTAACAATCAAGAATTGCTATCCTTTACCTCGCATTGATGATCTTCTTGACCAACTTCAAGGTGCCAACTGTTTTCAAAAATCGACCTTCGATCTGGCTATCATCAACTTAGGGTGCATGAAGAAGACGTCCCAAAGACCGCATTTCGAACTCGTTATGGCCGTTATGAATTCATGGTCATGCCATTTGGTTTAACCAACGCACCAGCTGTCTTCATGGACCTAATGAACAGAGTCTGCAAACCTTATCTTGATCGATTTGTTATAGTCTTCATCGTCGACATTCTTATTTATTCAAAGTCCTGATCATGAGCGTCATCTTCGACTCATCCTTACACTCTAGAGAATGAAAAGCTTTACGCCAAATTCTCCAAATGTGAATTCTGGTTAAAAGAGGTGCAATTCCTCGGACATGTAGTCAATGACAAGGGAATACATGTCGACCCCTCAAAGATCAAAGCAGTACAAGAATGGCAAGCTCCACGTACACCAACCGAAGTAAGATCTTTTCTTGGTCTAGCTGGCTATTATCGTCGTTTCATTTCAAACTTCTCTCGCATTGCTGTACCACTCACGACTTTAACTCATAGAAAACCTTTCATATGGGGACCCAAGCAAGAAGAAGCCTTCCAAACCCTTAAACAAAAACTTTATGATGCACCAATCCTCACTCTTCCTGAAGGTTGTGATGATTTCGTAGTCTATTGCGACGCGTCAGGGCAAGGATTAGGCTGCGTTCTAATGCAAAGAGGAAAAGTTATAGCTTATGCTTAGAGACAACTCAAGACGCATGAGAAGAACTACATCACCCATGACCTAGAACTTGGAGCCGTTGTGTTCGCTCTTAATATATGGAGACATTATCTCTATGGTACTAAGTGTGAAATATACACTGACCACAAGAGTCTTCAACATATCTTCAATCAAAAGGAGTTAAACATGAGACAACGAAGATGGGTCGAAGTTCTAAATGACTACGACTGTGAAATTAGATACCACCCTGGTAAAGCAAATGTGGTGGCTGATGCACTTAGTCGAAAGGGTTATGCGAACTCATTCGTCTTCTATGTTCGCAAATTATAACCGACATTAAAGATCAAATTCGAGAAGCCCAACACGTTTCAATAACGGAAGATGATGTACGAAAGGAGATGTCCTGTGGAGCTGAGCTAAAAATTGAAACTAAATCTGACGGTATTCTGTACTACCTAGATCGTATCTGGATTCCTGACCACAACAATCTTCGTGAAATTCTTATGAATGAAGCTCACAAAACGCGATACTCTATACACCCAGGAGCCGATAAGATGTATCAAGACCTACGATATACCTATTGGTGGCCTGGAATGAAGAAGGATATTGCTGTTTTTGTTTCTAAGTGCCTTACATGTTCCAAGGTGAAAGCTGAACACCAAAGACCCTCAGGACTTCTGGTCCAACCTGAAATACCTGTATGGAAGTGGAAAATATAACCATGGACTTCATTACCGGGTTACCTCGCACTTCTGGTGGGTATGACACTATATGGGTAATAATTGACCGACTTACAAAATCAGCTCACTTTATTCCTATCCGCGAAGATTTCAAGAATGAAAAGCTAGCTCGTATTTATATCAGTGAAATCGTAAGCCGTCATGGTGTACCAGTAAGCATTATTTCAGATCGCGATGGTCGTTTCACTTCACGAACATGGCAAGCAGTACAATCCGCTATGGGTACGCGATTAGATCTCAGTACCGCCTATCATCCTCAAACTGATGGACAATCTGAACGCACCATTCAAACTCGTGAAGATATGCTTCGAGCATGTGTCATAGACTTCAAGGGAAATTGGGACGCTCATCTACCGTTAGTTGAATTTTCGTACAACAACAGCTATCATTCAAGCATCGGCATGGCACCTTTTGAAGCCTTATATGGTCGTAAGTGCCGATCTCCTGTATGTTGGCACGAAATTGGGGAAGCTCAAATCATTGGTCCAGAATTGATCCAAGAAACCACAGACAAGATCCATCAAATCCGAAACAATCTTCTAGCGGCCCAAAGTCGTCAAAAGAGTTATGCAGATAAACGACGGAAGCCTTTAGAGTTTAACATTGGTGATCATGTACTTCTAAAAGTATCACCGTGGAAGGGAGTAGTTCGTTTTGGTCAAAAGGGCAAGCTAGCACCACGCTACGTAGGACCTTTCAAGATACTCGAAAGAGTAGGACCTGTAGCATACAAGCTTGATCTACCAGAAGAACTCAACAGGATTCATCCCACATTCCACGTATCAAACTTGAAGAAGTGCCTCGCTGATGAAAACCTCCACATTCCTCTGGAAGATATTCAGATTGATGAATCTATGCATTTTATTGAAAGACCAGTAGAGATCATGGACTTCGGAGAGAAATGTCTACGACGAAGTCGCATTCCAATTGTTAGGGTACACTGGGAACCGAAACGGGGACCTGAGTTTACTTGGGAACGTGAAGACTCAATGCGTGAAAAATACCCGCATATTTTTCCTACTACTTCAACTACTTAAATTTCGGGACGAAATTCCTAAAAGTAGGGGATACTGTAACATTTGTCAAAAACGGGTTTCCAAACCCGCTCCGTTTTGTAATCGAATATCAAGTTATAAATGTCACGTTGTGTATTTATGGTTATTTTGATTTTTAATGATACATAATTAATAAACAAACTAAACTATAAAAATTATTTTTGATAAAAAGTGAAAACAAAATAAATAAAAATAAAATGTTGCTGCCCGGACTCGAACCCGGGTCCGCTGGTTTATAACTTCAAAGTCTTAACACACACCCACATCACCACTCCGCCACATGTTATTATCTGTCATTTCTAGGAAACAAATAACTCTTATACACAAATATAGTTAAACCGGTTGCGCCAACTGAGAAACTGAAATCGACAATTCAACCATCTAATCGTTTGATTAATCGCACATTCAGGTTTATAACCGATGCACCGACGATTTTAATCAATTCGGAATTGATTGAACATCAATTTTCATCATCATCGGTTTTTATAACCGAAAATAATCAAAGTCCAAATTACTTCAATCAAAACCCTTCTCGCGACTCAGAGACATCAGACAAACATTCCATTTCACTTTCGTCACACTTTCAGTCCATCAGAACGCTTAAATCAACTCGCCGGAAAATTCTGTAAGGTTCGCCGGAAAACCGTATTTGTCCTCAAATCGGTAAGTTCTTCAATACCATCGTAGTCTAACAGTTGTTAAGCTGTTTCTAACTCAAATCTTCCACTTGAGATCGAATTCAGGCACCGTTATCAGATAATTCCAGTTCGCCGGAGAATTTCTGGAAATCTTTAATTCCGTCTGTGAAACGGTAAGGACCTTCAGTCGCACTATTAACGTTTGTTTATCACTTCAATTCCACGATTGGCTAATCAAAATGGTTAATTGTTTGGTTCAGTTGAGGTGCACAAAAACAGAGCCGACGCATTGCCAGAAACTCTGTGATAAATCATTCCTACGGTATTTTACTTCTAACACCGTCTCTGCCATTTCATTTTAGCCTTAAGAATGATTGTTAATCGTAAAAAACAAGAATAACGGATTAGTAATTCTGTCGACTGTAATTTGAATGAAGAAGACGAAGTTAGTTAAGTTATAAGTTTATTTAAAATCAGTAATATGAACGGGTTAGACACACAGTCCAGCGGTGGACTGTGTGCAAAACATAGTCGCATGTCACGAGTTTGATCCCTGATACACGCACTCCTTATGTAATAAAATGCCTTTTTGTTTAAAACTAAACCGGGTTAACTCCGTTAGTTGTTAAGTATAATAAAAACCGAGATATTAACCAGGTTAGACACACAGTCCAGCGGTGGACAGTGTGCAACACTAAGTCGCACGTCACGCGTTCGAAACCTGTTACTGGCACCGGTTGAACGAATTAAAATGTTTTTGAAATTAAAAGAATTTTGGTTAAATCGAATTAGTATATAAATATAATTAAAAACAAGATTATTTCGGGTTAGACACGTAGCTAGTTGGTAGAGCTGCGTGCACGCGAACGGGAGGTCTCGGGTTCGAGCCTCACCTGGCACAAACAATTTCACTGACCGAACCGGTCAACAGGTCAACAAGTCAACGGTCAACGGTCAACGCAAAATAAACAATTTTTTTTATATTTTATTTATTTAATTTAATTTAAAAATCAATTAAAAATACTTAAAAATAACATTTTTAAAGATAGAAAATAGCCTTAAACTCACAAAAATATATCTAAAAAATTCCATTAAAATCCTTAATAAAATCCACTCATTTGCTATATTTTTCCGTTATTATTTAGGTTAGTAATTCTCGTTGTTCAATTCTCCCGACTCGTGCGCATCTCATCATCTCCAATCCAACGCACCCAATGTGAGTGAATCTTTACAAATTCCCCGTTTTATCACGTTTTGGGGTGTATCATGTGTCTTGCTATATATTATATTTAAATCATTGTGCATACATCATATCATGAACATGTGTATTCAGTTTGTTTCAACTGTTGTGTAGTTATTGTTAGATGCAAATTTATTATTTTCAGTACATGCAATTTCATAGGCCGCCGCTCCCCATTACATTATGAGCGTTGAGCATGTTCCCCATTTCATTATGAGCGTGAACCTGGCGTGCCAACATACGATCGGCTCCGTTTGAATGAGCCTTGATCGCACAGACATTTTTCATTTTCAGTACATGCAATACGATCGGCTCCGTTTGATTGAGCCTTGATCGCACAGTTCATTCATGTTATTTATCTTATGATGTTGGTATGTTAAAGTATGCTATCATATGTTATTGTATGTTATAGTTGTGATTGCTATTGCTATTGCTTGATTATTTACATTTGCTCATTTATGATTATGCACAATTTTTCATTGATAAACTAACAAATAAATCAATAATAAATGTTTATATAACAAGGTTCACTCGCCAACTTATGTTGACCCAAAAACCCCCATTTTTACACATGATACAGGTGAACCAGCTGCAGCCAGAAACACATAGGATTGGACTAGAAGAATAAAATGATTTAGAGTTTGGGATTGTTTGTTTGGTTTATTTTCTTTGTATTGTATGGACATGTTTGGATATTTGGAAATGTAACTTTGACTTTAATAAATATGAAACATATTAGTAAATATCATGAGCTTTGGTGATAACCCAATTATGCCCCGACTCTTATTCCGCTGCGGGTCGGGGTGTGTGACATTATAAACTATTTAATGTTTTACCATTATACCCTTTTTTTTTTCTTCTCACATTAAATTTCTTCTCAAATGAATCTTGCCATATATATATATATATATATATATATATATTTAAATATATAGGGGAGAGATAGAAAGAAAACCCACTTGAGTTAAGAAGACTCAAGAAAACCTTAGGTAACAATTTTTTTTCTAAAAAAAATAGGTAATGTAAGTTACATGTTGTTGAACATTTTGTAACAAAAACAAAAAAAACAAAAACAAAAAGCGCTGAGGGGATTTTTTTATAAAAATTATATATATATATAAAAACAAACACTGAATTTAAAAAAAATATAAAAAAAATCCCCTTGATGCTTTTTGTTTTGTTTTTGTTACAAAACGTTCGATAACACGTAACTTACATTCTCTATTTTTTTTAGAAAAGAATGTTACATAAGGTTTTATTGAGTTTTCTTAACATTAAATGAGTTTTCTTCCTGTAACTACCCTATATATATACACGGAATGAATATTCATAAAACTCTATTGAGTTTAGAAAACTATGTTCTAGCCATTGATCCTTTTAGATAAATGGTTGTCCTTTGATGAAGACCAAATCTCACATTTCTACATAAAAAAATGCTAAAAGTAATCAAAAGAGCAAACCTTGATTTGCTCGGGGAGATTTAACTTGTTACATCAATCACCATAAAGTGAACTATCTATTAATTTAGTAGGTCTTTTGATTTTTTTTACCTACAGTATGTTTATACTCTCAATTCACACGTATCCCCACGCCAAGCAGACTATTTTCACCACACTCCACAAAATCTACAAACAAAATCCAAACACCCCTCTATCTTCATCTGCTCTATAGTAAAGGGAAATCTACAGACTTTGCCAACGATTTCGTGGAGAGATTAACATGTAAATGATTTGTAAACGAATTTTAGTAAAAAAAAGGTATGTTGTTGATTTCAAATGTTTCAGATGAACGTGTATTTGATTTACGGTTGCAAAGATAGGCCCTCAAAACTCGACATACTGTTGAATTTTTTTTCTAGATTCTTGTTCAAAAGAAACACCTGATCTCTCTCTTTTTCCAAAACTTCAAACACACTTCAAGATTTGATATGCACCTCTCCAAGAAGAAGGAACTTACACCCATTTCCTGGAATTTTACAACATATCATGTAAAACGAAGAAGGCGTCTTCCACTCAAACGACGTGTTACCCTAAAGGTAATGTATCTTCCTTTACATAATAGATTCATGAATTTTTAGTGAGTGATAAAAGAATATGTATTCAATTTGAACACACTTCAAACGACTTGTTACCGAATCTCTCTCTCTTTCCAAAGCTTCAAACACAGTTTAGGATTTGAACTAATGTCTCACTATAGAGCCTGTCAAAACATAACCAACAAAGAAAGGAAAAATGAGTGAAAAAAGGTTTGTTTTTGTTTTTTTAATGTTTGGTTGTAAAAACTGGTGTCGTTTAAGATCTACAAAAGTATAATCTATTTATAGAAATTGGAAAACGGTACTTTCTGTAAGCGACAAGTGATCAAAATATGTTTAATCAATCATCAAATTTGTTGCCCAGTTTATTTATTTAACATATTTGTATGAAACAAGACAACGAAACGACAATGAAACTAATAGGTATGTAACCCGTGTTACACATTTGTTACCCAGATTATTTGTGTAACATATTTGTATGAAAAACCTTGTCGGATACGTAGTTGACAAAAATATAAGTGTGACTTCTATTATATAGGCATGTGTATGTTACATTAACTTTTTTCACATAGTTACGCATGTGTTTAACAATTTTAAATGGTGTACCGTTTTAACATGTTACATGTTTGTTGCACCCCAGTTTATTTGTGTAACCTAGTTTCGTAAAAAAACAGTTTTAAGCAATACTTTTAACATTTGATCTATACAGGAGATATGAGCGAAACTTCAAAAGGAAATAAGGGTGAAAGCATTAAAGAAGGAGATGAAGATAGTAAAAGAATAGCAATAGACGTAAAAGGGAAACATAGAAAGGAATACAAGACTTCAAGAAAGAGGGTATTAAAAGGGATTTGTTTACCAAAAAAAAAAAAGAAATGTAACACTACATAAAAAAATGTGTATCATTGCATATATATAAAAATGTGTAACACTACATACAAAAAAAGTAATTGTATATATATATATTTACAAAAAAATAGTGCAAAAATGTAACATTCCCTAAAAAAACATGTTACAAAATGTTATGAAAGCATCGTTGAAAGGCATTAATAGTAAAAAGAAATGTAACATAACAACTGTTATATATTATTTTGAAAAAAAGATAGATTAAAATGAAAAACTATATATAACATGGATAGTTACGTTGTTTCTATTTATAACAAACAATTATTGAGAAGCATTAGGTTTACACATTCACATTTACACAAAAAAAATGTAATGAAAAAGTATGTAACATAAAATGTTTAACATGTTAAAACTGTAAATCGGCAACCTATTACATTATTATTGTTAAAAATGTACGTAACAACATGTTAAGCAAATGGGTGTAAGCATTGGTAATTAGTAAAAAAAAGTTGGATCTAAAGGTCTATATTCTAGTATAGTGGGTCCCACTAGTATAACTATCTCTTTTTTAGGCCATACTTTGAGACATAAAAACCATTGGATACAATAAGCAAAAAGGTATATAATTTGAAATCAAAAAAATACTCTTTGTAGGTCGGGACTTAATACCTTCAAAAAGTCTTATATTGTATAAAATTAAAATACTACATCAATGTCTTAAAAACTCTCATTTAATGTCCATAACATCTATTAAGAAAGTGTAGGCGTCTACAGTAACACTTCATTATTATTATCCCTACAAAACCCTGTAACCTACCTACTAAAAACATGCCTTCAAATAGAATTATAAATTAATAATAGAAAGGACCAATTACAACCATTGGATTAGTTTTAAATAGAGAGAACTAATTATAACAGTTGATTAATTTTAAAGTCAAACACATGTAGTGTAAAAGGTTTGTAGGGATTGATGTAAAGTACATTACGCCCATTACATTATCAGATGGTTGTTAGAGACATCAAAAAGGAACTTTTGCAAATAAAAAAACATAATGGCTACTATTTTGTACATTCCCAATGTATCAACTGTCATAATAAATTAATGGGCTATGCATGACTTAGATTTTGTTAAAAAGACTTTTGTGACAATTAGTTACAAGATTGTGGGATGGATTATTAATGTGTTATATACAAGGAATGTTACTTGTGGCATGTTACATATTCTGTTGGGTTAAAAAATACATGTGTTACATACATGCTTAAGTTATGTGTCATTATGATGTAACATGTAACGTAAATCCAACTAAATGTAACATAATATGTTGCAACATAATAAAATCCCTATTGTTAAAATCAAAATAAATATACATGTTAAATAATAAAAAATCACACAAACACTATGTAACTATCATGTTAACATCATAACAAAATCCAGGTAGTATATATAACTAAACAAAAAAAATCTCAACTTACAAATTCACGTACAGCTATCTCCTAAACATGTAACATAAATCCAACCAAACGTAACATAAAAGGTTGCAACATAATAAAATCCAACATTGTTAACAACATAACAAATGTACATGTTAAATAATGAAAAAAACCACACATAGACTATGTAACTATCATGTTGCATATATAACTAAAACAAAAAAATAGTAACTTACAAATTCATGAATAATGAATTATAAAAACTTGTATAATGTAAAAATGTATCAAACTTCAGATTCGGATCTTCGTTCCCTTTTACAAATCTTAAAGCGATTTGAGGTTACTGGGTACAAGTCGCATATACAGATCCTTCAAATAAAATGATAACTAAAAAACCAACTTTATTTCTGTAACTACAAAAATGTTACATGATGATACCTAGATAATAAAATAACATGGATTGGGATAAAATCAACAATACTCATACCTACTGTCTCCCAGTATCCTTATTTCTCTGCAACTCTACATTACTTTTCTTCTTGTGTCATTTCTCATCACCATAAACACCAAAAAAATATCAAAAAATAAAATTATACAAAATTAAAATTTTAAATATGTATATGAAAACTGTAGTGATGATGGTGGTGCTTTGATTCAGAATTGATGTTTTATCAAATCTTGGTAGCTAAAATCTTAGAGATCTTGATGAATC
Source organism: Scalesia atractyloides (assembly GCA_947069175.1). Taxonomy (NCBI): domain Eukaryota; kingdom Viridiplantae; phylum Streptophyta; class Magnoliopsida; order Asterales; family Asteraceae; genus Scalesia; species Scalesia atractyloides. The sequence continues at coordinate 44,653,553 of CAMTDV010001632.1, forward strand.
GATTCAAATAATAAAAATCCTAAAAAACAAAAATACAATTCAATAAAACATCAGCTATTGAATTAATTATAACAAAAATACAATTACAACCATTGGATTAGTTTTAAATAGAGAGAACTAATTATAACAGTTGATTAATTTTAAAGTCAAACACATGTAGTGTAAAAGGTTTGTAGGGATATGATGTAAAGTACATTACGCCCATTACATTATCAGATGGTTGTTAGAGACATCAAAAAGGAACTTTTGCAAATAAAAAAACATAATGGCTACTATTTTGTACATTCCCAATGTATCAACTGTCATAATAAATTAATGGGCTATGCATGACTTAGATTTTGTTAAAAAGACTTTTGTGACAATTAGTTACAAGATTGTGGGATGGATTATTAATGTGTTATATACAAGGAATGTTACTTGTGGCATGTTACATATTCTGTTGGGTTAAAAAATACATGTGTTACATACATGCTTAAGTTATGTGTCATTATGATGTAACATGTAATGTAAATCCAACTAAATGTAACATAATATGTTGCAACATAATAAAATCCCTATTGTTAACATCAAAATAAATATACATGTTAAATAATAAAAAATCACACAAACACTATGTAACTATCATGTTAACATCATAACAAAATCCAGGTAGTATATATAACTAAACAAAAAAAATCTCAACTTACAAATTCACGTACAGCTATCTCCTAAACATGTAACATAAATCCAACCAAACGTAACATAAAAGGTTGCAACATAATAAAATCCAACATTGTTAACAACATAACAAATGTACATGTTAAATAATGAAAAAAACCACACATAGACTATGTAACTATCATGTTGCATATATAACTAAAACAAAAAAATAGTAACTTACAAATTCATGAATAATGAATTATAAAAACTTGTATAATGTAAAAATGTATCAAACTTCAGATGCGGATCTTCGTTCCCTTTTACAAATCTTAAAGCGATTTGAGGTTACCGGGTACAAGTCGCATATACAGATCCTTCAAATAAAATGATAACTAAAAAACCAACTTTATTTCTGTAACTACAAAAATGTTACATGATGATACCTAGATAATAAAATAACATGGATTGGGATAAAATCAACAATACTCATACCTACTGTCTCCCAGTATCCTTATTTCTCTGCAACTCTACATTACTTTTCTTCTTGTGTCATTTCTCATCACCATAAACACCAAAAAAATATCAAAAAATAAAATTATACAAAATTAAAATTTTAAATATGTATATGAAAACTGTAGTGATGATGGTGGTGCTTTGATTCAGAATTGATGTTTTATCAAATCTTGGTAGCTAAAATCTTAGAGATCTTGATGAATCGATTCAAATAATAAAAATCCTAAAAAACAAAAATACAATTCAATAAAACATCAGCTATTGCCTATTTATGAAATTTAATAATTATGATTGAGAAATAATACCATTTCAACAAAGGGGCATAAAAATCACACACAACCCACCAGCACCATCTTCAACCACCTATAAAAAACCGTTTCTCCTCCACTATGGCGGCGACGGTGGTTTTGTAGTACGTGAAGAAGGAGAAACTGAAGCATGATCCCCCACCTTCACCCGCCCATCATCACCAACACCACGACTGCCCACATCATCAAATAGTTCTGATTGAATGAAAAAAAGGGGCTTCAAAGTTTTGAGAGGAACACATGTTAACTACAAATGGGTGTATGTGTGAAACAATACCTTCAAAGCCTTTTAATGTTTGATTTTGTGTAGAAAGAAAAAAACAATAATAAAAACCTAAAAAAAGTACACCCATCTAATGCAAGATATTACATTTGTCTTTACACTCAACAAAACAAATAAAAAAACAACTCTCATATCTATGATAGTAGTACAACAGTGTCAACCACCAAAACTCTCTGCATGCAAACATGCTTTTTGTACATAAAATAATTGTTCCGAAAATGCCCTTCAGCTCAAATGTAACAATGGATACAAGGATGAATCTGGTGCACTCATCGAGTTTTTCCAATTTTCTTAACTAGGTAGGGTTTTTAGCATTTAATTGGCCCATATATATATATGTATATATATATATATATGTATATAACAAAACATGAATGTTCTTATGAATAGTAATTTTTTCTTTTGTCTTTTATGGTTTTTGACTTTTAGTATTTGTTTTTTTTTTTGTTTTTATTGATATCATTGGAACCGTCATTGATTTTTTTCTTTTATGTATCTTCACATTTATGGTTTCCTATTATTAGAGCTAATAATGACCATATCATGCCACATAGCAAGGGGATGGGAACAGTCAAACTCCTTCCACGTAGTGTGGTGGAAAAAACCTATTTTTTTAATTGGTATTATCAGAACCAATATCAGTATTCACCTTTATGGTTTTCGCCATAAGTCGAGCTGTTAACGACCAAAGTCATGTTGCTTGACATGAGGGAAAACCGATCAACTCTTACCACGTAGCGCGATGGAAAAACTCGATATCGATATTTGCTTTTTTCGATTTGTATTTTTATGATTTCTGATGAGTCGAGCCGATGATGACCAAAGTAACGCCTGTTGGAACTAATAAGACTGTAGCATACCGTTCAAGTCAAATGAATAATAATCATCACTGTCGGCGACACTCTAGTGTCACTCTGGCTAGAGTGTCGCCAGTCTACCATCATCGTATAGTTTTGTGACATCAGGCGACACTTGAAGAGCCATCACATCATGTGTTCAAGTCAAACGAATAATAATCATTACAATCTTCGAAACTCTAGTGTCACTCTTGTTAGAGTGCCGCCTGTCCACCATTATCGTATAGAAGTGTTGTGACATCAGGTGACACTTGAAGAGCCATCACATGTCATGTGACGGTAACACACATGGCGTCACTCAAAGAGTGAGGCCAGTTGACCTAATCAATGCTATAAATAGTTCTCGTCTTAATCTTTAGAGGTTAGTCTTTTGGATCTTTGTTTACACCTTATGTGTGTGTTTATGTTGAAATAGAAAAGTCTGTTTTTTATTATACATCTTTCTCGACTATTATTCATTGCCTTGTTTTAGTGTTTATCTTCTTCAACGTTATTCTTAAACGGTTTTGAGCTTTCTATCAAATTCAGGTCAAATGGTCAAACTAATTGACGTTTCAGATCTGATTATTGTTGAGAAACATCACTAGTATTGATATTTCTGGGATTTAGAACATACAATTTGGTATCAAAGCCTAGATGCTCTTAATTGTTTAAATTATCTGGCTTTTTGAAAAGTTTTTAAAAGTTCATAAAATATCCAAATTCGGATCTGAACCAATGAAATTGTTTGATGTTTTTGTTGAAAAACTATTATAAAAATGATTTGTAAGTGTTTGGTTGCTATTTTTGATGAATTGGTAGTATTTGTGACCTGATTTGTGTGATTTTTGTGTAGTTCTTGAAAATGGGGTTTCTATATTTGAATTTGGAGACACTGGACTTGAATTTGACGTCACTCTATGATAATCAAGAAGATGATGACATGGCAGTTAGTTTTGGCGACACTGTAAAAATAATCTAAAATCAATTCTAGTCTTATCTTAGGTGACACTAGACACTCAAGTTGAATTTGGCGTCACTCTATGATAATCAAGAAGATCAGATGGCAGTAAGTTTTAGCGACACTGTAAAATAATCTAAAATCAATTCTAGTCTTATCTTAGGCGACGCTATTGTTTTAGGCGGCACTGCTAACTCACGTTGGCAAACTTGTGATCTCAAAATTTTTCCGGTGACACACAAGTCTTAACCTGCTTTTAGTGGCGCTTAGTTGCAATTCTATGCGACACTCTCTTTGTATAATATGTTCCTAGCGACACTCTAAAACCTCCTAACATTAACTTATTGTTTGTTTTGTGTGTGAAATAGATACCAATTAGTCAATCTCGAATGAACTCGAACTCAACTCAACTTCCAAAATACCTAAGCTTAAACAAGGAGATGATTTTGTGAACTGGAAAGGCAAAATGAGAGCTTTTTGTTACTTTACTGATGCTTCTCTGTAGACGTCTATTATTGTTGGACCTCATCAGCTAATGACAGGAACTCCAAACCAACTTATGATCAATCTCGACCCAGTGACATACTCAAATGAAGACAAAATTCTTCTTGCATGAGATAACAAAGCCTACAGTGCAATATGCATGGTTATACCTGATGTGCTGAATAACATGTCTGAAGGATGTCACATTGCACATGAGTGGGCTACTTTCATTTTGAAGGAAATGAAGACCTAAGGAGCGAAGACGTGATTTTGTGCTGAAGGAGTATGACACGTTTGGCAGTGTTAAACGTGGAAGTCCATCTACTCACATTGATCGCTTTGTTTGAGTGGTCAATCTTCTAAAGAATGTTGGAGTCACTCTGACCCACACTGAGCAGATCAAGAAACTTCTTGACTCACTACCCCAGGAATGGAGCTTACAGTGCATGATCATTAAGAAAGAGTACATCAATGCTAGGTCATCTACTAGCGATTTGATAAATACTCTGAAAGCTTTTGAAATGGATAAGCAGAGGGAAATGAATCAATCAAGCGACTCAAAACTTCCAGTCAACGCTGCTCTTGTTGTTGCTCCATCAAGCTCCTCAAAGATTGTTAAGTTATGCTATTGTGGGAAATGTGCCTACTGGAGCCATTGAGCTTTCCCGTTGCAGCCAATCAATCAAGTTACAAAAAACAACTCATGCAGGGAACATCAAGTGGAACTTCCCAAGCTCTCAACCAAGTTCATGCTGGTCATATGGCACTTTTTGAAATGTTTGTTCATAGTTATGATGCTCTTCTCGCAGGTGACTTAAAGAGTGGAAATCTAACGAGAGAAGATCTATTGCAAGTTGATCCTGATGATCTCAAAGAAATGGATCTCAACTGGCAGATGGCTATGTTAATTGTGAGAGTATGTCGTTTCATGGAGAAGACTGGAAGAGATCGTGTTGCCTCAAAGTCTATAGGATATGATAAGTCAAAGCTCAAATGTTATCTGCAAGCAGCCGGGCCACTTCAAGAAGGATTGTTCTCATCCGATCAATCAAAATGTTCATCAAAGTTGTATTATTGTGATCACAGAAGAACCTAACAATGAAGTTGCTGAACAAGAGAATGCCAAGAAGGCTCGGGTGGTTCAAGAGTTTGAGTGGAAAAACGAGATAAAGGTTGCTGAAGAACATAAGTGCAAAGTCGTGATGGCTAAGATTACTCTGATTGAGGAAGATGAAGATAAGTCTAGTGCCAGTGTTGGTTTGGGGCTGGTGAAAGAATGGATTGGATCTAAAGATCATAACTTGTTGAGCAAAAGAAGAACGTTGAAGGAAAGAAAGGTGTGAAAGTTTTGGAGAAAACTTTAACAGCTGAAGAGGCACCATGTGCTTGTTCAGCCAAAGGAAAGGCTATAACGGAGGGAATGTTGTTGAAGAGTGTATCAAGAAGGACTATTTTCGGCCGCTAGTATGTAGATAGTGAATGCTCTCGCCACATGACTGGGCTGAAGAAGCTCTTGTCTGACTTTAATAACATAAATGGAGGATTCGTTGGCTTTGCAAGAGATGAAAAAGGAGGAAAGATTACTGGTCGTGGAAATGTTGTACATGGAGATCTCACTCTTGAAGATGTAAATCTTGAACCTGAACTATGCTTCAATCTTATCTCAGTGTCACAAGTTTGTGATAGAAGGATGATCGTCCTCTTCAATGAAACTGAATGTCTTTCTATTCGTCTAGAGCTCGAGGTTCCTAAAGATCCTATAATGATGAAAGCTCCCAAAGAGAACAATAACTACATCTTGGAGCTTTATGAATCATTCAAAACAAATTCATTAACTTGCCTTATTTCGAATACCTGTGATTCAGAAGCATTATTATGGCACAGACGCCTTGGGCATGTGAACTTCAAGAACATCAATTGTCTAGTTAAGCAAAGCCTCGTTCATGGTCTTCCATACAAAGATTTTAACTTCACTAAGAAGTGCATGGCATGTGCAAAAGGGAATCAACACAAAAAACCTCATAAGTCCAAGATTGAAAACTCCATTGATACTCCTCTTCAAATGATTCATATAGATCTCTTCGGTCCCGTGAATGTTAAAAGTATTCGCAAAAGCTCGTATTGTCTGGTCATTACAGATGATTTCTCACGATATTCATGGGTTTTCTTTCTTGCTGTCAAAAGTGAAATAGCAGAGTTAGTTAAAGAGTTCATCACTAGGATTGAGAATGTCTTAAAGAAGAAAGTTATCATTATTTAGTGTGATAATGGCTGAATTAAAAACTGCAGAACTTAACTCATTCTGTGAAGACAAGGGCATACAAAGACAGTTCAGTGTAGCTAGAACACCTTAACAAAATGGTGTTGCAGAGCGCAAGAATTGAACATTGATTAAAACAATAAGAACTATGCTCAGAGATTCTAAACTTCCCATCATTTTCTGGGTAGAGGCTATCAACACAACATGTTATGTTCTCAATCAAGCTCTTGTGGTGAAAGCCAAAAGGAAGACGGCTTATGAGCTCATTTTCAAGAGAAAACCATTGATAAACTATTTCAAGCCTTTTGGTTACTTGTGCACTCTGTTGAACACTTCAAATATTCTTAACAAGTTTGTAGTTGTAGGTGATGAATGCTTCTTTGTTGGTTACTCATCGACTCAAATGGTGTACAAAGTCTACATCAAATGAACCAAAGTCATCGTAGCATCTTAGTATGTTGACTAGCAAGAAATTAATTATACCAGCATTGAAGCTGGTCCTGATTGATTCTATGATGCTGATATAATCTTTAACAACATGTTTCTTCCTCCAGTTGACAATCAATCAAATGAACCCACCGCAATTGAAGAAATTGCTGACTCGTCTGATGATGAAGATGTATCTAGACCATGACGTCTCAGCCCGTCATTTTCAGATGTTGTAATTTCACCATGTCAGCAATCGGTTGGTGATGCTCAAACAAAAGGTGTGACTCCAAATGATTGTCAAAATGATTGAGCCTCAACTTCCAATGCACATGATCCCCTTGGTTTGCAACGCAATGGGTCAAGTGATTATTCTTCTGCCAATTATTCCTGATCATCATCTTATGAATATGTGTTGGGCTTATACTAGTAAAGGTTTACACATTAGTGCTATAATTGGGCTTTTAGAGTTTTTTGGGCTTCCTAGTGCCTTATGGGCCTAGTGTTGTAACTGTTGGGCTTGGAGATTAGTATAAATATATGTATTAGGTCAATGTTTAGGGGCTAGAGAAGTTGTAACTGAAAGCTTGTATCAGACACTATTCTGGTGTATGCAAGTTGATTTTGTTTAAAGAGACTGTTCTTCTTCCTAATCTTTATTTCCACAATTGATTAGATTACGATACCTGTTAGATCCGATCTTGGGACTTACAATTGGTATCAGAGCCTGCTGTACAATACAGGCTCCAGGTATCGCAGATTGAAGAGCTGATCGGAACTGGAGTTGTTTTCATCTCGGATTACTGTTTAGAATTGAAGATTGCTGTTTTTGATCGGAATTGCTACTGTTCTGAAGAACTCAAAGAAGGCCTGAAGATTTCGGATTTGATACTGTTGCGGATTCCGAAGAACACGAAGAAGTTTCAAGGATTTCAGATTTCTCTACTGTTGAAGATCCCGAAGAACACGAAGGAGATCATCCATCTCGGATTAATCCCGGACTATTGTTCAATCCGGATTGCTACTATTTCGGATTTGAAACACTGTTGGTGGTTATCTGTTGCTGGGAATTTGGACTACTGTTGCATTCTAATAAGGACTTGATTCCGGACTAATTTCATTCCGGATCCAGTCTCATTCCGGATTCTTCCTCATTCCGGATTCATTTCGGACCAACTTTCATTCCGGATTTTCTTCCATTCCAGACCAAAATCATTCCGGATTTCTTATACAGACTCTTCTATTTCGGATTGTTTTCGGATTTGATCATTCCGGATTTCTTATTCGGATTCGACCATCTCGGACTGATTTCGGATCTGCCTATCTCGGAGTTGTCTCTTTCGGACTCATTTCGGACACTTTTTATTGGCCACATATTCCGATCATTGTTCATTATAAAATTCAAAATTAACTTAATTTAATTTACTTGGTAATTTTAATAAAGTTAACCATGATGAACAATTACATGACGGCTCAAGATTTAACCAATGCCACTTTGGTTGCACTGCAATCACAGACTCTGGCCCTCCATCAGGAATTGGATCAAGTGATTGGCACTTCAACTAAAGTGCCCCGTCTGTTGTATGGAGATGAGTACTATGAATGGAAGTTCAGATTCGAGCATATTGCAAGGCCAAAGAGCCTGGGGTGTGGAGGTGCATTATGAATGGTCCTCGAACGATTGTTTACAGTACCAATCAAGATCTGGATACAAAGATTCCAAAGTCTAGTCACTTGTGGACTCCAGAAGATGTGAAAATCATTGAGGAAGATGAAAAGGCTTCAACTGTATTGACAATGGCACTTGGACCCGACATTTCAATTGCGGTCAGAAATTGCAAGACCACTAAAGAAGTGTGGAGTGAATTGCAAAATCTTTATGAGGGAAATACGGATAATAGAGTAATTAAATGAGCTGAATCAACAATTCAGCTCATTTAATCACATTTACGGGGAAAGCATTGAGAACCAGATCCGGAGATATGTAAAGCTCGTTTCCCAGATGATATCAGCTGAGATTACTCTTACCAATAGTGCTATGAACAGACAGCTCTTAAATTCATTACCGAAGAGTTGGGATAGTATGATGTTGGAATGATCAAGAAGACGAAGAATCTGAATGATGTCACTCTTATAGAAATGATAGTTACTATTAAATCGTGTGAGATCGATAATAAGCAGAGATACATCAATCATCAGAGTAGTTTGATGGCTGCCGGTATTACAGGGCAAAATGCAGCATTAATCTCGCAAAATATGGTTTATAGCCCTTTGCAAGGAAGTTCTCACACACTGGGTAGCTCAAAAATGGTGTACAGTCCTCTTTGCCACACCACAGAAGACTCAGTACGTCTATGGTCTTCAGTCTCAGACTCCTACTATGATTTTTGCTGCCCAAGTTCAGACATAGTACCATGCTCAATATCCTAACATGGTGTTCAGTCCTGCCATTCCAGCTGCAGCTCAACAAGGCGGCATTCCTCAATCTGCTGCTCCAGCACCAGTTCCTGCTCAAGCTGTGTCCAATTCTGCTTTTCTCACTAAGGAAAATGAAGAGAAATTGGCCATAGTTGCTTCAACGATCAACAACTTAAATTCCTTTTCAGCAGGTGACCTGACTCCCCCATCTATTCTTCCAACTAAAGTAGATCAAATAATGGAGGAGGATCTGGACGAGATTGACGTGTCCTGGAATCTTGCAATGGCTGCCTTCCGTGTCAACAAGTTCCAAAAGAAGTATGGGCGGCAACCATTGACAAATCTGAAGACTGGACTCACAAAAGATAAACTCAGGTGCTACAGATGTCATGAGCCAGGACATTTTGCAAGGGAGTGCAAGAAGCCGCCATCTGGATATGTGTCATCCAGAGTGGCAGACATATAGAGCAGTGATAGACAGCTGGTGCCAGTCTCTCCTTCAAAGTCTACTACAACTCCCTCAAGCAGCTCTGGCGGGAAATCAACAGCATTGGTGGCACAACAGCACGAAGGATTCAACTGGGCAGATGCTGCAGCTCAGATGGAGACTTTGAATCTTTCGAAGAGCAGCAACCACTGCATGATGGCGCAGACAACTGAGACACCTGATCTTTCAGAAACGGTAAATCGCATTCTCTGTTCTGATAGTTGTCGTTTTAGATTGTCATAAATGCGCGCCCATAATTCAACTCTTGTAGCTGAATACCAGCAAGCTGCATCACAGAACATCGCCCTTAAACATAAGAACAAGCTTCTTATGGAAAAGGTCGAAGCTCAAAAACAAGATATAGCTCAGCTAAAGCTTGACTTGAACCAACAACAATGTTGGGTATACGACTATAAGCTAAAATTAGCTGAAAAGGACGTAGAACTTCAAGCAGCCTTAGCCAAGCTAGATTCCTTGACAGGGAAGTTTCACGCAAATGAAATAAATATTAAAAAAATTTGAAACTTCCAGCAAGCTGGTCAAGGACTTGTGTGATCTACAACTTAATTATCAGAAAAATTCCACAAAAGGTCTTGGGTACAATAGGGCTCCTCCACCATATAATCATAACTATACAAGGATGCCTGAATCTGAGGCTGATCTAGAAAATGCAGAAAATATGATGTATGGTAAACCTTCAGATTATCTTTCTAAACCGTGGAAATCCTATACCCAAAGTTCTCCAAGCCAATTGAACTCAAGAAGGATGATGTTTTTGTTACTTCCGTACCACTTTCACATGAATATGGTGACCATCCATCTTGTAGTTCAGATGATTAGAGAAAATGACACCTAAGGCAGAGGCAGCAACATCACCCACAGAATCTAAAGGAGAAAATTCTTCTGAAACTGAAACTGACTTAGTGAACGATACTAACATTTCTACCTCATGTGTAGAAGAAATATTAGTTGAGGATATTACAGATGGTGATCAAGAAGAATATCTGAATGCAAATTCAGACAATTCGGCTGCTGATTATGAATTTTATAAACCTGCTTTTGACATTTTGAATCAATTTCTTGCTGAACAATTTAAATTCTCAGACAGTTTTGGTTGTGTTGATAACACAGACGGTTTTAATTCTGGTTTTTCATCTAAGGCTGAGGTTTTGAATGCTACTAATAACTGTGATAACTCTTGCGATGAAAACATAAATTTTGCTACAGGTACAACATAGACAGATGATTAGGTTTCCTCAGTTCCTACTGAAGAGTGGAAGTTCTTCTCCAGAGGTTCCGTCTGTTGATGCTAATCCCAGGGTTGACAGGGAGAAATTCCACCAACCAACTGACCCTGTGAAGAATGACGTTGGCATAGTTCTAGAAGAATCGGGCGACTCAGCTTCTTCAAATGAAGAACAATGGATTGATTCTGAAATGACAGAAGATGAGCATTCTCTTCCTGCTGATTCAGATAAAAATCTTGAAACTAAATCTGAATCGGACTCTCAAACTTTTCAAAATTTAGAGATTCCTTCTACTTGTAATGTTTCAAGCTCATCTTCTGGAAGTTCAGAAAAGGATGCCCCTGCTGAGCCACCCGTCTCCTCTGCAGAATCTGCCACGCAAAGTGATTTGAAAAATAAAAATAAGAAACGGAGAACAAGTCAATCCAAAAAGAAGAAAAACAAACAGGCGTCTCAGACAAATGAAAAGGCAACTACTGAGTCACTTCTTCACTCTGAGAAATTGTCTCAGCAGCCCCAAATTGAATCTGTTAAGCAACCAGCTGAACAGAAATCAGTTAAATTTACATCTAAGTCTACACACTCCGACTTGTCTAATTCAATCACAAAACTAACAAGTGTGCTGATGGTTGTGCGCAGGCAACAGCCAAGATCAACACCGTGCTTCAGCCGTCAGTACCGCAAGCAAGAAACTGACAGACAAATTGCCTAGAATTTCCCAAGCTGAACGGACTGTTTTCTTCCAGAAGAGGCAGACCTGTTTCAACTGTGGATTTCCCAGGCATATTGCGCGAAATTGTCAAAAGGATTTTACACCTTTTAAAGCATTACACTCAAAACATCAGAAAGCTATGCCTAATCGCCTAAATCAGGCTCGATTTGCTATGGCTAAGCCTTCTGATCAAGACTGGAACATGGACAAGAAACAAACTCACAAATCTCCAAGACCTTCAGGTTTTCTGAATCCTTCTAGCACTCCAAGGATTGTGCAGAAGTCTGACTCGCTAACCTGGAGGCCTAAAATCTTGACCAAGATTCAGTCTTTTGCCCCCATATCCAACAAATCAAAAGCATCATCAACCTCATCCTCAACTAATTTAATTTTCCGTGAGGTTACTTATGTTGATGCAAATGGCATGCCTAGATCTTCAATGGCCTGGGTTGCAACCTCTAACTAAAACCTATTGAAATGTGCAGGAACAGCTCTGGCGAACTCTCGTCAGACTCTGGTATACTGACAGTGGCTATTCCAGGCACATGACTGGGGTCATCTCACAGTTGAATGACATTCAGTTTTTCGATGGCGGGTTTGTCTCCTTCGCAGGTGGTGAGACCGGAAATATCACTATGAGAGGAACAATATGCAATGGAGCTCTCAGCTTTAAGAACGTGAACTACGTACCAGAGTTGAAGCATAGTCTTTTGAGTGTGTCTCAGCTCTGTGACAATCATTTAGATGTTCTCTTTACCAAGAAAAGGTGTTATGTACTGAAACCAGGCCTCATTATTCCGGATGATTAGATTAATCTAATAGCCGCGTGAAACGGAAATGCCTATGTCATCGACATGAACAAGGCTCCCTCTGACAAGCTCACTTACGTATTCTCGTCGACAGCTGAGCATAATGCAATGCTATGGCATAGTCGACTAGGACACATCAACATGAAGAACTTAAATCGACTTGCAAAAGGTGGTTTAGTCAGAGATCTAGCAGTTCACGATTTTATGCAGGTTGAAAATGTGTGAATCATGTGCACATGGGAAACAACATCGACAGCCGCACAAATCTAAAACCGCCCCTTCCACATCTCAAGTCTTAGAATTACTTTATATGGATCTTTTTGGTCCGACAGATGTTCTGAAGCATTGGCGGGAAGGCATATTGTCTGGTTATTATTTAAACTACTCACGATTCACCTGGGTTTTCTTTCTTGCAAAAAAAAAAGGTGAAACCGCTGTGTTAGTTAAACAGTTCGTCACACTTATGGAGAACCAGACAGACACCACCGTGAAAGCTATTCGTTGTGATAATGGAACTGAGTTTAAGAATGTTACCTTAAATTCTTTCTGCTCCTCCAAGGGTATTGACCGACAGTTTAGTGCAGCCAGAACTCCACAACAAAATGGGGTTGCAGAACGTAGAAATCGAACACTAATTGAAGCTACACGTACTATGTTGGTTGAATCCGAGTACCTCTTAGTTTCTGGGCAGAAGCAATCAATACCGCCTGTTATAGTCAGAATCATGCCCTGATCAACAAAAGACACATGAAAACTCCGTACAAAGTGGTTGAAGGTCGCAAACCTTCGGTCAAGCATTTCCGCAAGTTCGGATGCCCTTGTTTCTCCTGCTCATTAATGCTAAAGGGAAATTTGAATCATGCGGGGATCCATGCATTTTCGTTGGATATTCCAAAAAACACTTCATATCGTGTCTGTAATAAGATCAAGAAAATGGTAGTTGAAACCTACAATGTGGCTTGGCTGGAGGAAAATCCCAAGGACACACGCATTGGTCCTGACTGGCTGTATGATTATTCCACCTTATTTAACCATGTTGATGTCCCTTCTACTGTGTCTGCAGGTACAAGCAAAATTTCTGAACTTCCAACGATGCACATCTCACCCGAAGATGATGCCGATGCTGCAATGCTGCATGAGACCTTAAAGAAGCTAAGTGTGGATCCACCTGGATTTAATGAAGCTATATCTACACCTTCACCAGTATCGCAACATCAAGAAATGGCATCTAACCAGATTCCTCAGGATGATTCCCTGAAGTTGAGGCTCCAAACACAGAGCCTCCTACGACAAATGCATGGTCTGCTCCTGCCAATGTCTTGGGTTCATCTTTGTTTCCTGAGCCTACACCGCCATACTGTTCTGTTGATTCATCAGTCAACACTCCCACTGGTGCGACTAATGACGGGGAGTTATCTGGAGTTGCTTCAGCGAGTGTTACCAACTTGCAAACGGATCTTCTTGTCCCTGGTACACTAATACCGCAACATCTACAGCGCGATCATCCAATTGAAAATGTTATCGGTCCTGTTACTGCTGCTGTTCGAACCCGCAGTCAATAGGGGATATCAATACTTGTCTTTACTCTTGCTTTATCTCACAAATTGAACCTAAAAGCATTGATGTCGCCTTGCAGGAACCAGGCTGGGTTGATGCTGTGCATGAAGAACTCAATCAATTTGAGAAGCTTGGTGTATGGCAATTGGTGAAGCTTCCTCAAGGAAAACGTGCTCTTGGAACTCGCTGGGTATTTCGCAATAAAAAGGATGACACTGGAGTCATTGTTCGAAATAAAGCTCGACTGGTGGTTCAGGGTTTTCGTCAGATTGAAGGATTAGACTACAATGAGGTTTATGCACCGGTCGCTCGATTGGAGGCTATTCGAATTTCTTGTATGCATCTTACATGGATTTCACTGTCTATCAAATGGATGTCAAGACTGCCTTTCTCTAAAGCACGGTGAAAGAGGAAATATACGTGGCACAACCACCGGGTTTTACTGATCCTGACAAGCCAGACTATGCATATAAATTGGACAAAGCTTTGTATGGGTTGCATCAAGCGCCTTGCACATGGTACGCAACTCTAACAGAGCATTTGCTTGCTCATGGATATACTCGGGGAACCATTGATCAAACCTTGTTAATCAAACGTGTTGACAAGGACATTATTCTTGTTCAAATTTATGTTGATGATATCATTTTTGGTTCTAAGAATGTTGGTTTGTGTCGGGAATTTGAAGAAATCATGAAGAAGAAATTTGAGATGAGCTCACTGGGGAGATGACTATGTTTTTGGGACTTCAAGTTCATCGGTGTAACATTTGTCAAAAACGGGTTTCCAAACCCGCTCCGTTTTGTAATCGAATATCAAGTTATAAATGTCACGTTGTGTATTTATGGTTATTTTGGTTTTTAATGATACATAATTAATAAACAAACTAAACTATAAAAATTATATTTGATAAAAAGTGAAAACAAAATAAATAAAAAAAGAAATGCTGCTGCCGGGACTCGAACCCGGGTCAGCCAGAACTGAATCCAAAGACTTAGCACGCACTCACATCACCACTCCGCCACTTGTTGTTTTCTGTCATCTATAGGAAACAAATAACCTTTATACACAAACTCGGTTAAACCAGTTGCGCCAACTGAGAAACGGAAATCGGCAAATCAATCGTCAAATCGCTTGATTACTCGCACATTCAGTTTATAACCGATGCACCGACATTTTTAATCAAGTCGGAATTGATTGAACATCAATTCTCATCATTATCGGTTTTTGTAACCGAAAAATAATCAAGTCCAGATTACTTCAACTCCAGACCCTTCTCGCGACTCAGAAACCTCATACCAACATTCCATTTCACTTTCGTCACACTTTCAGTTCGTCAGAACGCTTAAATCAACTCGCCGGAATTTTCTGCAAGATTCGCCGGGAAAACCGTATTCATCCTCAAACGGTAAATCTTTCAATAACATTGTAGTTCAACAATTGTTAGGCTATTTCTAACTTAAACCTTTCAATTGAAATCGAATTCAGGCACTGTATTCAGCTAATTTCAGTTCGCCGGAAAAATTCTGAAATCTCTATATTCATCTGAGAATCGGTAAGGGCATTCAAACCCTCTGTTAACATTTGCTGATCACTTCAATTTCACGATTAGCTAATAAAAACGGTTAATTGTCTTGTTCAGTTGAAGAGCATAAAAACAGGGACCGACACATTGCCGGAAATCTGAAATAAACCGTTCATTGGTATGTTCACCTCTAATTACCGTCTCTGCCATTTCATTTTAGCCTTAAGAATGTTTGTAAATCGTAAAAACAAGGAACGGATTAGTGAATCAGATTGACTGTAATCTGAATGTAGAAGACGAAGTTAGTTAAGTTATAAGTTTAATTAAAATCAGTAATATGAACGGGTTAGACACACAGTCCAGCGGTGGACTGTGTGCAAAATTTATACGCATGTCCCGAGTTCGATCCCTGATACACGCACTCCTTATGTAATAAAATGCCTTTTTGTTTAAAACTAAACCGGGTTAATCCCGTTAGTTGTTAAGTATAATAAAAACCGAGATATTAACCAGGTTAGACACACAGTCCAGCGGTGGACTGTGTGCAACACTGAATCGCACGTCACGAGTTCGAAACCTGATACTGGCACCGGTTCATTGAATTAAAATGTTTTTGAAATTAAAAGAATTTTGGTTAAACCGAATTAGTATATAAATATAATTAAAAACAAGATTATTTCGGGTTAGACACGTAGCTCAGTTGGTAGAGCTGCATGCACGCGTACGGGAGGTCTCGGGTTCGAGCCTCACCCGGCGCAAACAATTCCCCTGACCGAACCGGTCAACAAGTCAACAAGTCAACGGTCAACGGTAAACGGTCAACGCAAAATAAACAATTTTTTTATATTTTTATTTATTTAATTTAATTTAAAAATCAATTAAAAATACTTAAAAATAACATTTTTAAAGATGGAAAATAGCCTTAAACTCACAAAAATATATCTAAAAATTTCATTAAAATCCTTAATAAAATCCACTCATTTAATATATTTTTCCGTTATTATTTAGGTTAGTATTTCTCGTTGTTCCGCTCATCTAATTCGTGCGCATCTCACCATCTCCAATCCATCACACCCAATGTGAGTGAATCTTTACAAATTCCCCGTTTAATCACGTTTTGGGGTGTATCATGTGTCTTGATATATATATATATTATATTTAAACCATTGTGCATACATCATATCATGAACATGTGTATTCAGTATGTTTCAATTGTTGTGTGGTTATTGTTGGATGCAAATTATTATTTTCAGTACATGCAATTTCATAGGCCGCCGCTTCCCATTACATTATGAGCGTTGAGCATGTTCCCCATTTCATTATGAGGTTGAACCTGGCGTGCCCACATACGATCGGCTCCGTTTGATTGAGCCTTGATCGCACAGACATTTTCATTTTCAGTACATGCAATACGATCGGCTCCGTTTGATTGAGCCTTGATCGCACAGTTTCATTTATGTTATTTATCGTATGATGTTGGTATGTTCATGTATGCTATCATATGTTATTGTATGTTATAGTTGTGATTGCTATTTGCCACTGCTTGATTATTTACATTTGCTCATTTATGATTATGCACAATTTTTCATTGATAAACTACCAAGTAAATCATTAATAAATGTTTATCTAATAAGGTTCACTCTCCAACTTATGTTGACCCCAAACCCCCATTTTTACACATGATACAGGTGAACCAGCAGCAGCCAGAAACACATAGGATTGGACTAGAAGAATAAAATGATTTAGAGTTTGGGATTGTTATGTTTGGTTTATTTTCTTTGTATTGTATGAACATGTTTGGATATTTGGAAATGTAACTTTGACTTTAATAAATATGAAACATATTAGTAAATGTCATGAGCTTTGGTGATAACCCAATTATGCCCCGACTCTTATTCCGCTGCGGGTCGGGTATGACAATCAGAGCCCGCAAGAAATCTTGATTCATCAAGGAAAATATGTCAATGACGTTCTTGCGAAATTCAAGCTTACAGACTCAAAGCCTACAGCTTCACCTATTGCAGAACGGCCGTTGTTAAATGAAGACGCTGAAGGAACGCCTGTTAATCCAACCATGTATCGATCTATGATTGGTTCACTGATGTACCTCACTGTAAGTCGGCAAGATATCATGTTTGCCGGTTGCCAGTGTGCTCGCTATCAGGACTACTTCTAAACTCTCTCATTTACATGATGTTAAAAGAATTTTTAGGTACCTCAAAGAGGCAGCATCACTGGGCCTCTGGTATCCTAAAAATTCTGAATTTGAACTGTATGCTTTCTCTGACAGTAATCTTGGAGGTACAGATAGGGATATGCTCTCAATTTCAGCTGGATGTCAATTCTTGGGAGGCCGCTTAATCTCGTGGCAATGCAAGAAGCAGCAGACTGTCTCGCTCTCTACTGCGGAAGCACAATATGTTGCAGCATCTGCTTGCTGCTCCCAGGTTTTATGGATGCAACACCAGCTTACAGTTTGACTTATCTAAACACAACAATTTATTGTGATAATGATGCCGCTATCCAAATCGTAAAAAAACCCTGTTTTTCACTCCAAAACCAAGCACATAAATATCAAAGTTCATTTTATCCGTGATTTCTATGAAAAGGGTCTCGTTAAACTTGAGCAAATCCACACCGATGCATACGTGGTGGATTTGTTCAGGAAACCCGTTAGCAACGCGCATTTTCAAGTGCTTGTGGATCTTCTCAAAATGATCCGTTTTTCTAATTGAGCATCCTCTGTCCTTTCCATTTCGTTTATTGTCTTTTATTCAGTTTTGTTTGCTTCGTAAATTTGTTCATATATATGCACAAATTTAGGGGGAGAAATATTAAAAAAAGTTTGTTTTTAAACAGCTTTTGCAATGATTGGGAAATGAAATACTTTTTCGTGATAAAGTGTCTGACTAACATATGTAAGGTGTTGAAGCGCGAAAAGACTTGGATCGAAGGTGATATGTTGATAGGTGTAAATCTCAACCGGATAGTGTAAGATAAATGATATAAACGTAAAGAACTATGTACTCAGTGGGTCACATACTATAGGCGTATGATTTCATGGTCTTAAATCCTGTGTTGATAGATAGCCAACGTCTGAGGTTTCGGGTCTTTATGCTGTTGAGTCATTCGGGGATATCTTGGCTGCCCTTCTGTTGCATCCAGATTATATGCAGACCTAGGCATAGTCATGATATCTTTTAAAAGAGCCAAAACAGAAGGGCCAAAACCTAAAAGAGCGGAATTCTCTTCATGAGAAAATTCCATAAGTTCCTACGTACCACATAAGGTATTTGCCTAACCCTCGTCAGATACTATTGGTCACTCTGTTGTACGAAAGTACTGACCTGTTCACCAATAGACTGACGTTGTAAAAGATAAAGGATGATCTCAGTATACTCTCCTACTACGATGAATCGTTGTGCTTACCTTGATCGCAGGGTATGTCATGGTATGGGACACACGGGTATCATAGTATAATACTTCCTTAAGCGTATCATGAAGCTAGAACTAGAGGGTTGAGTTTTAGATTTAGATGGACAAGTATATTGGCAATTGCTTAGACTAGTCTAACGCAGCTCGTACTGAAAGGTGTTCCTTAGTCGACCTTTGAAACAATTTGATCCCTTAGCAAGGTTGTGTTTGTGTTTGTGCTTAAATGTCTTATTTTTGTAGTTAGGAAAGGTGATTGGATGCTTAGTTAGTCAAATTGCTGATTTTTGGTTAGATGGTTTCTGTCAAGGGATATTGGACTGGTCTGCTAAGTTTCAGAGTTGGGTCAATCCAATAGAATTTATGAAAGTCTTAAAAATTGAACATTTAGGGTTCACGAGTTACTGTTCCGGATTGGGCTTTCAAGCACCTTCCGGATAGGCCCGCTTAGTTGTCACTATTCCGGATTGGGACTGATAAAAGCCCAATCCGGATTCTTTGGGAATCGGATGATGCATTCCGGATTGTGTTGGGCCCAAAAGGTGTTAGGCCCAAGCCATTCCGGAAAAGTACTTAACTGAATTAGAGATCATTTCGGATTATTCACAAATTTTCCGAAACCTCTAATATTCTCTGATCATCTCTGATCTCTCACTGTTCATTCTCATTTCGGATTCTTATCTCAAATTTTCATCCGGATTAGGTAAATAATGCTCTAAAATCATAAAATCTAATGATATTCTTCAAGTTTCATGCATTTCGGACAACATTTCGGATTGGCCTTCAAAGAAACTTTATTTCGGATCTCATTCCAGATGGATATTCAACCGAGTTGATGAACTGGATTTCATCTCAGATAACCTTCATCCGGATTGATGATTTATCTGAAATACTGTTGATTTGCTTGCTAATCCGGATTGATGATTCATCCGAATCACTGTTGACCTCTTTGCTAATCCGGATTGATGAAATGTTCATCCGCATTACTGTTGACCTGTTAGTGAATCCGGATTCTAGGGTTTGAACCTTTGAGCTCTTTTGAACATTTCCAAATGATTGAACCCCTCAAACTGATTTGAACCTTTTAATAATTGAAGCTTTGAAATCTGTTTGAACCATCCAATTCGTGTTGACCTTTTATCCTAATGAATTCTTTTAACTTCTGTTAGTTGTGTTAAAATTGAGTTAACCTGGTTATTGTTTTGACAGAAATGGTAGAAGAGGCTTTTGATGCAGTTATGTTGTTGGAGGAACAGTTCCATAATCAAGCAGGATACTTATCGGATCCACCAACGGAATTTTACCACGAGTTCCAATCGATGATGGCTGGTCTAAATGCGTAAAAGATTGATATACATTTCGTGCTAACCCGGTTATATATAGAGATCTGGTGCACTCGTTTTGGAAGAGAGCTCGATTCCACCTGAGAGGAGCTGATGGGAGACCGTATATTAGTTCTCTGATACAGGGTAAGGAGATCTTAGTGAATGAAGCCTGCGTTCGAGAGGTTTTACAGTTTGTAGACGCTACAAGTGACCCAACTGTGTACGCAAAGGAGAAAGTGTTGCCTATTCTTGCAGAGATGAGTTATGAGGGTTCATATCCGCTGTTGCTCAAGAACATGTTTCCTGCTTATTGGAGATTGCTGGTACACATGTTCATGCAGTACATTTCTGAGAACAAGGAAGGGTTAGACCAACCGAATCATACCCAAACCTCCGCGATCGTGGCTCTTATTATGGACTCGAAATATAACTTTTCAGGTTATATTTTCGAAAATATGAAGAAGATTTTAGAGCAGTCCAAGAAGAGGATGTTTCTGTTATATCCACGCTTCGTACAGCTGATTTTGGATGCTCGATATCCTGAGTTAGCCAAGGATGCTTCTGATGCAAATATGCTAAATATGAAGCCAATGGGACCGAATATCTTTAGCACAATGAAGAAAAATTGTTCGACGTTGAAGACTGTATTTGTTGGTCGTTTTCCGTTAAAGAAGTTTGGAAAGTTTGCTGAGGTAATCAGACAGGATGTTCCAGCTCCTACACCATTCAATGCTATTGTTGCTGAAGAACATGATGTGCCTGCGAAAGAGAAAGAGGTTGAGATTGAAGATCTGGTCACTGATGCAGATACAGACGAGGAACAAGCTTTCTGAGACGATCTTGCTGAGTTTAATGCTAATCTGACTCCAGTTTTGCCAGAACTTTCTTCGAAGAACTTAGAAGCCCTAATTGCACATCTGAAAGAAATTTAAGAACAACAAGGTGATCCTCCTTTGGTAATCCCCTATCTTGATGTTCCAGTAGGTGTGGTTGAGGCTGATGAAGAGGACGAAGTACCTTTGATAAAGAGACGGGGGGCGGAGCCTATTGTTCAACCAAGTCATTCAGAAGCTCACGTCGTTAGTATTGCTGAAGAATCTACACCAGTGACATCTACTCCTGTTTTATCTTCAGTTGCTGTATCTATGACAGATGCTCAGATGGTTGATCCTCCTATTTCTTCTGAACCGACAACTGCTCACATTGCTACACATTCCATGGTCGTATCTATTCCAGCAGACTCTATATTACACATGATGGATTTTGGCGGTAGTTCAGTGGGTGCTGAGGGATCTGGAGCGGGTGGAAGTGGTACAAGTGGTGCTGAGGACGATGCTACGAAATACTCGTGGAGATCTGAAAAACGTGCGTTTGAGTTTAGTGGTCTAGACAGTGATGATGAAGATGTAGAAGTTGATGTTGTGGATTTGAAGAAGCGAGTGATTGTATTAGAACAGGAGGTCATACTTAAGGATGCTCAGATTGCGTTATTGCAGACATGCTTAGACGTGAGAGACCAAACAATCAATCAACTACAAGGGGACGTCACAATGCTAATGACTTTGGTGTTTGATTTGAAGGCTAAATTGGAGAACACGTTTGGGAGAGAATTTTCTGACCCTACCGATGATCCAATGAACATTGAACACCGATATAGAGCAGCCGAGCAAAGAGCAGCAGAGGAAAGTGAAGCGGATAGGTTAGGTGTAGAACAGTTGGCTTCCGAACGACAAGCTGGGTTGGATGACTATCTGCGTGATCCGAGAAAGAAATATACTACCAGTCAAAAGCGTCCAACGACACAAAAGAAGAAATAGATGGTGTTGATGAAAAACGTTGACGTTAATCCGTTAGATGAGAATTTTCAATTGAAAGATCCTTCAAACCAGTATGAACGGTATGTCATGGAACTTGGCTCAAGTTACTATAGCAATGTTGGAAACAAATCAAAGGTGTTGAGCTGGATGTACGACCATGTAAAGAAGATATGGATTATTGTTAGATAGGACGGTACTCGGGAATATTATTCTAAGGAATCTCAGTTTGAAACGTGGACGAAGATTGCTTTGACTGATTTGTTACGAGCTCCGTACCCTTATGATGATACTACTGAACGAGGTCCAGGCTGGAGGTTTTTCAAGAGATTGGAACAGGAGGTGAAGACTGGGTTCAAGACAATGAAAACAGCTGAACCGTATCTGCGAGCGGTGAAGGGAGTGCGTGATGCGAGGACATGGAGGAGGTTTAAGTCGGTGATGTGGCCCCTGACGGATAAGGAACTTGTTATACCAGTAGCTCCAACCTTTCCGAGAGGAATTTTGAAGAATTTCAATTTCTGGTTGTATGATCCCAAAGTTGGCAGTGTAGCGATTGTAACGAAAGAGAAGGCGTTTCAGGTTAACGATGTGGTCGATTTGGTGAGCTTTCACGATGAAGATCTGCAGGTTCTTCCTTCACACCAGATTCGAATAGCAGAGTTATATGAAGCATGTGCTAAAGATTGGACAGTTGCTGTGGCTGGAATTATTGTTGGAAGATTGGGAGTGGACGTGCAACCTAAAGATTAGACGACCTAATGTTGTAAACCTAGGGGAGATTATTGGGCTTATACTAGTAAAGGTTTACACATTAGTGCGACATTTGGGCTTTTAGAGAGTTTTGGGTTTCCTAGTGCCTTATGGGCCTAGGGTTGTAACTGTTGGGCTTGGTGATTAGTATAAATATATGTATTAGGTCAATGTATAGGGGCTAGAGAAGTTGTAGCTGAAAACTTGTATCAGACACTATTCTGGTGTATGCAAGTTGATTTTGTTTAAAGAGATTGTTCTTCTTCCTAATCTTTATTTCCACAATTGATTGGGTTATGATACCTGTTAGATCCGATTTCGGGACTTACAATATGCCTGTTAATGTTGACACCACTCTAGACAAATTATGTCTCTCTTCGAAATCATCTACAGAAAATATCATCGGTTCAATCTTAGATGGTGTCAAAATTAGAAGCAAAACGGGCTTGTTGAATTTCTGTTTGCATGAAGCTTTTCTCTCCTAGAATGTTCCACCTACAACTGAGCATGCTTTTCTTGATTAAGATTGATTGATGCTATGCATGAAGAACTTAATCAATTCAGAAAACTAAAGGTTTGGGTGTTGGTCGATCTTCCGGAAGGAAAATAATCTATTTGAACAAAGGGGGTATACAAAAACCAGATGGATGATCGTGGAGTGGTTGTTCAAAATAAAGCACAACTTGTTGTTCAAGGATTTAGATAGGAGGAAGGAATTGATTATGATGAGGTTTTCGCTCCAATCGCTCGACTAGAAGCCATTCGAATCTTCTTGGCTCATGTAGCCTACAAGAATTTCAAAGTCTATCAAATGGATGTTAAAATGCTTTCTTATATGGAGACGTGAAAGTGGAAGTGTATGTTTGTTAACCTCCGGAACTCGAAGACCCAAACTTCCCAGAAGGATATTACAAACTTGATAAGGCATTATACGGCCTTCAGCAGGCTCCCAGCGTGACAATCAGTAAAATTCCGGTAATTCTGTACAACCTGAACAACTAATACATTATCTAGTTACCGTACAACATGACTTAAATTATAGTTTTAAGTCTTAAAAGTCTAGGATTCAACAAAATCATAGCTTAGCATGATAATAAATTCGTCACAATCATGAACATATAAAACCATATCCTAGAAGGATGACAAAGACGCGAACACACGATAAATATCAGTACTGGTTGCGGTACAGTCTGATATGACAGAATTAAGCATAAGATATGTCTGCACTGTTATACTATGAAAATTTTATTTTAAACACCAAATTGTCCAAGTCTTCAGCAAAATAAAGCATTTTGCAGCAAATACAGCATTCGTCAGCACAAAACAACAAATGTCTGAAAACCCAAAAAAATAAATATTTTTAGTTAATAATAATAACGGGTGTTAGAAATAGTATAAAACCCTATATAAATCCCGCTGTTTAAAGCTATACAGCTTATTCAGAACCTGACAACAAAACCGGTACCAAAACTGAACTCAAAATGACAAATTTATTAGTCTGAAGAGCTAGATTAATAAATAGGACAATATAGTACTAGAACTATTGTGTAAATAAAATTATATAAGTAACACAATATGTCAGTATTTTACCCGGTACAAGACCCGAACTAAATATATCAACCAAACAACGAAACAATAAGACTAGTAAGTTGTTTTGGTATATTATAACATCACTTTAAAGTGTTGGACCATTAGATTTTATAAAAACTTATATATAAAAATAATAAAGTTTACAAAAATTATAAGTTTTTATATAAAAAAAATAACCAAACTACCCCCCCACTCACGGCTACATGGGGTGTTTTCCCCATGCCACTTAGTCTTGATAATGTGTTGGCAAATTATAAGCATGGTTAGTGGATTTTGATGGTGTAAGAACTTAAACACCAAAACCAAGATCATAACCACTTTCATTTCCATTCATTTTCCAAACACCAAAACACAACAACACCTCCATCTTGCTCTCTAAAAATCGGCCAAACACCACCATATTCACCTTCAACTTTTAAAATCAAAACTCAAGAAATTCAAGCTTGCATGAAGGTCCAAGGATATCTAAGGTGTTTTCAAGGATTAGGAGGCACACTTGGAAGCTTTTGAACTCTTGAATCATCACTTTCTTCATCTTTTTACCAACATTTTGATCATCCCTAGCCAAGTGCTAGTAGTAAGCTCCATAACTTAATCTTATACTTTATATTTCATAAAAATGCACAAGATCATCTTAAGAGACATTTAAAAACCCACTTGAAAAACACTAATAAAACTAAAATCACTAACGTGGTTTTGTTGATGATTATGGATGATCTTGAAATTGTCATAAACTAGTAAACTTGAATCTTGCATTTTTATATATAAAAAGATAATTTAAACACATGCATGTTTATATTAGCAAGATTCATTAACAAAAATTGTCATGAACATAATTTTATATTTTAAGATGATCATACAAATTATAGATTATTAAATAAAAGTTATGATTTAGAAATTTTGTTAAAAAGTGATAATAAAGTTTCCATTTTAAGAAAGTTTTTAACTATAATAAGTTCATGATATTTTTGTTAATACATTAGTATAATACTTGTGATTTGATGATGAAATGAGTTAGAAAAGTGATTTACAACATGTTTATATAAACATGGGAAAGTTCATATTTTAATGGAAACTATGGCAAAATTTTATAAAAAATTAATCTTGCTTAAGATGTGGTTAAACTAAAGATTTTGTGCTTAAAAGTGATTAGGACTTTAATCTTATTTAAACAAAAGTTTGGGTGAAAAAGTTTAAAGATGTAATTACTTAAGTTTTCTTAAACTAAAAATGAGATAAATATATATTTTTGATAAAAATATATATTTTGAAATCACCAAACATGTATACATATATTTTTGTATAAATAGCTATATATTTAGATCATGTAGGATCAAATACAAAAATATATAAATGTTCAACTTTTGACAAAATAATATATATCGGACAATTCGTACAACTTAGACAATTCGGACAAAATAAAGTATATGGTTTAAACGAAACAAACGACAAAGACGAAACAAATAAAATGGTCGACGCAAACATAACGGTCAAAACGATCAAATCAATCCCACCTAATATTTACTAGGACTTATAAAATTTTAACTTATATCTAGTAGTTTTTACAAATAATTTTTTATAAGTTATAACAATTGCTAGTAAATATTTTAAAACTTGGATTAAGCCCAACTAAACAAATTGTTTAGGCTAAGACCATTTTTATAACATTATATTGGGCTAAACCCATTTTATAAACTATATGGACTAACCCATTTATATAAATTAATTTGGGCTAGGCCCACTTGTATAAAAATCAAACTTGGGCTAAGCTCACTTTCATAAAATTAACATGGGCTAAGCCCACTTTTATAAACTAACATGGGCTAAGCCCACTTTTATAAATTAACTTTGGGCTAAGCCCACTTTTATAAAATTAAATTGGGCTAATCCATTTTTATAAACTATTTTAGGCTAGGCCCACTTTTACAAACTAATTGGGTTTGATCCACTTTAAATAAAAACAAGTTGGGCTAGGCCCACATACATTAAATGAATTGGACTAGGCCCACACACATGAAAGGATTTGGGTTAGGCCCACTCGTATGAAACGAATTGGGCTAGGCCCGTATGTAATAAACTTTTAGATTGAATTTTTACAAATAAATTCTGGGTTAGGCCCATTTACATGTAATCAATCTAGAATATATATATATATATGATATATATATATTAGTATGTATGTATTATTTTATGATGTATGTATGTATATGTATGTATGTATGTATGTATGTATGTATGTATGTATGTATGTATGTTGTGTGTGTGTATACCAACAAAGAGAAACTAACAAATCCAAGTATGAAATTCAAGATATAATACTTGTACGAAAAACAAAAGAAAGCCTAAGTGTCTAATGAGAATAGAACACTTGTAGGTCGAGAAACGAATGAAGTATCGGAAATCGAATAGAGATTTGCACGGAACACAAATCTATGAGTTCATGTTTCCCCTTTTATTTTAATGTTTTTATCGTTTTTAAACGTGCGGGGATGTATACATGTTACATTTAGTATAGCTGGGAAATGAAAATATTTAGATCACATAGGGATAAGGTTCAAGCATTGGGACCATTAATGAATAACAAGTACCGAGGAACAAGGGGATAGATCTATTGGGTTTGGGCGAGCCCCACTCTAATACGACAATAATAACAGATCGTATTAGAGTGCTTTTGTGTCCAAAACGAGTGTCTCAGACATAATAAATCGTCAAGGTTTGGTTGCCACCTTATTCGGCATACAGATTAGTATCCTTGCAACACACTAATGAGATCTTACAAGTTTCATTAAGCTATATTAAATGAATTTATTATTTCAAATGTTTTTGAAGATTCATTTGATATGAAAATTTATAACATGAAGCTTTTGTTAATATTGTTTTCAAAACTAACATCTATTACAGGAAACTAGTGGACGACCTTGGGGGAAAAACATGTTCGTATGTTGTGAAGTCAAGATGTTATATTTCATCCAGTCTTTTGTTATTATGTTTGTAAACTCGTGTTTGAATTTTAGATAATGTTGTTAAACTTATGGTATGTTTCAAAACAAAAGTTTGTATGTAAATTATGTGTTAGATAAAAAGTATGGATGAATATTTTGTAACGTATTACAATTGTCGTTTACTTGGTCGAATGCAACGTTTGCCGCTCTGGCCACACCTCGCGACGCTTCTACTACATCAAAAATTGGGGTGTGACACCCAGAGCCTGGTATGAAACTCTGTCCAAGTATCTTTTGGAGAATGGTTTCACTAGAGGGCGGATTGATATCACTCTTTTCAAGAGAACAGTTGGAGATGACATCATGCTTGTTCAAGTTTATGTAGACGTCATCAACCGACAATATGTGCAAGGAGTTTGAAAATGTCACACCCCGACCCGCAGCGGAATAAAAGTCGGGCATAATTGGGTTATCACCAAAGCTCATGATATTTACTAAGAAGTTTCATATTTATTAAATTCAAATTACAACTTAAATATCCAATAAACAAAATTCATACACTTACAAAGGAAAACAAAACTAAATGTTCATTCCAAAGCATTAACTTGTTTATTCTTCTAGGCCATCCTAAGTGTTTCTTTCCTCAACTGGATCACCTTATCATGTGTAAAACAGGGAGATTTTGGGTCAACAAAAGTTGGCGAGTGAACCTTGATAAAACATTTTAAATAATTGCTTTTTTTATTTATTAAAGAAAATTCGTGCATTAATCACATGTGAGCAAACATATATATGTAAACAATCACAAACCACTTTGGATGAATATATGACATGAATGATGATGTATTTGAGATCAAGGCTCAATCAAACGGAGCCGATCTAATGAGGCACCTGATGCTCAACCCGTATCCCACGGGGAACTGATGGGCCTAATGAAATGCGTGCACTGAAATGATAAATTTAATCTACATATAATTCCACACAACAATCAATCCACATTTGATCACGGAATGATATATGCACATGTGTTTAAATAAAATAAAGGAATAGTACGACACATGATACACCCCAAAACGTGATTAAAACGGGGAATTCGTAGAGATTCACTCACAGTGGGTGCGTTCCTTGATAATGATGAATGCGCACGAATTTATGATTCAACCGACAAGAGAAAACTATCCTGAATAATCACGTAATAATTCGATAAATACATAAGTTCTATTTGAAATTAATATTTCTAATTAATGCCTTTTTATTAGATTTTTAAGGTTTATTTTTTATGGTAATTAATATAATTTTTTTTAATTTTTAAAATCTTTTTTTAAGCATTTTAAATGCTTTTCTTTTTAAATATAATAATAAAGAAATAAAATAAAACAGTAATAATGAATAAAAAAAAAGGTTGACCTTGACAGGTCTGATCGGGTCAACCGGTCGGATTTAATGAGAATTTGGCAGCGTGTGAGGTTCGAACCCGTGACCTCCCGTATGTGTGCACGCAGCTCTACCAACTGAGCTACGTGTCTAACCCGAAATAATATCAATTTTAATTATATATATATACTAGTTAGGTTAATACATAATTTATTTATTTTAAAAAGATTTGTAAATCTTCAAAGCCGGTTGAGATTTCACGATTCAAACCCGAGACCTTTAGTTCTCGTGCACACAACCCGACCAGTTGGGCTGTGTGTCTGACCCGTATAAATCCCTATTTGTATTAACTTTAAACACTTGTTCCAGAGCGATCTAAGTGAGTAAAAAAAAACTTGGTTTTATTTACAGAGAATCGGTAACGTATACGAGTCGAACCCAGGGCATGTGTTGTATAATTGCACACAGTCCACCACTGGACTGTGTGTCTAACCCGTTTAAGAATCCGATTTAAATTATACTTATATATTAACAGCAACTTCATCTTCTTCGCATGATTCTTACTGTTTTTGCAAATTTTCCAGCGCACTTATTATATATTTTAGGACGATTACATAATGGAAAGATAATCAAGGATTCAGGAGGATATACCGAACAAAGGGGTGATTTTGATTTCACCGATGAACTTCCGGCAACAGGGACTTTCGACGAATAACTCCGGCGAAGTATAACTTCGAAAAACAGAGTGTTGCAGAGTTTTTTGATGAGTGTGAGCGGGTTTCTAAAGGTTCAAGGGTCAGTATTTATAGGAGGAACAGGGGTGTTGATTTCGATTTGTTTGGAAACCAGCTCGCATGATTGATCCTTGAGATTAAGGTAAATTGGTTCGCATTTGGAAGGATTCGACGCGGTTACAGCTGTGAAATTTTGGATTGCCAGACAGGGCGAGATTAGCGGTTCGCTGATTTGAATTTGCAGGCAAAGGCGGTTCGTGCATAAGTATAAGTTGTTTCCAGATTCTAACCAAAAGGTGTGTGTGGCTCAGTGGTGTTTGTGGTGTATGTTAACCCGGGGAACCCGGGTTCGATCCCCGACTCGCCCATTTTTGAGTTGTTATTTTTATTTTCTCTATTATAAGTTAAACCATTTATTAATTATAAATATTCAATATTTGATTGGATTATTTATTTTATTTATTCAAGTTATTTTGAACAAAAGAATTCTAATATATCAAACAGTAAACAAAATGCTAAAAATCACCCGGCCTAAATAAATACATTTCGATTGAGAACTTGGGGTGGGTTTTCGAAACCCGATTTACACAAATGTTACAGAAAAGGTGATAAAGCCAAATTTGAGACGAGTATGATGGGAGAATTTGCATTCTTCCCAGGACTAGAAGTGAAGCAGCAAGCTGATGGCATTCTGAGTCATCAAGCCAAGTACATTCGAGATATCCTCGAAAAATACAAAATGTCTGACTGCACACCCAAGAATACTCCGATTTATTCTCAAACCTCTATAACACCTGATCTGACTGGAAATCTTGTTAATCATCATATCTATAGATCTATGATTGGCTCCTTGATGTATCTCACAACAAGTCGACCGGATATCATGTTTGTTGTTTGCTATTGTGCTTGCTATCAGTCGAATCCTAAAGAATCCCATGAATTGGTGGCGAAACGTATCTTCCGTTATCTTAAAGGATCGCCTACTCTTGGTATGTGTATCCAAGAGACAACAATTTTGATTTGGTGGCCTACTATGATGCCGATCATGGTGGATGCAAGATAACTTGATGTTCTGTATCTGGAGGTTATCAATATCTTGGTAACAAATTGATCTCATGACAGTGCAAGAAGAAAACCACTATATCCTAATCCACAGCTGAAGCCGAATACACTACTACTAGCTAGATATTGCTCTCAAGTCTTGGTAACAAATTGAAAAGTTATCAATAACTTGGTAACAAATTGAAAAGTTATGTGTGAGTATTATCATTCAATATAAATCTGATTCTTGAGAAATGATAGGATTTTGATAGGTTAATCTTCGCTTGGATAGGAACCAGAGGAAGCAGGGGCTTCATGATTTGGTTTTCTAGTTGGCTCAACTATCTCTACAAGTTAAAGTCTGATATACACTAAATTGTACATGTTTTAGTCCCTTATTTTACTTCTGTTTTACGTGTTTTTGACTACAAATTCGATGTTTAGGTTCATAATCGTCTACTTTTGGGTTTTCAGATCTTACACGACGTTTCACGGGGAAATTTGGAGAAAATGAGGAGTTTTCGGGCATCTTGGATGAAAATAGCATAATCTGTTGAAGATACAGGTGATGCACGACTGTGCGCTCCAACTGCACGGCCGTGTAGGTTCATTTAGTCGGAAGCACCAGAAGTTTCTCGGTAATGCATGGCTGTGCGTCTCGGCTGCACCCCGTGCGCCTTCTAATCCTCGGAAGCACACCCTGTGCGACCAACCGTGCATCCCTAATCTTAGGCATGCACGACTGTACACCTCATGTGCACGGCCGTGAGCGCACTTTGCCGCCAAATCAGCCACTTGCTTAACCCATACCCTATAGCTAACGTCATGATTAGACTTGCACAGTGCACGGACGTGCACTTTAAATGCATGGCCGTACACTTTTCAAAAGTTGTATAAAATAGAGCAGACGTAAATAGATCAATGGTTGGATATTTTTGATAACTTTTGGGTTTGGGGCTCTACAAATAGCCTGCTTGGGTCGGATTCAAGTCTCCTAGTTGCAAAGAAGCCTATTTATCATCCAATCCATTTAATCCTTGCTTGCCTATGGTTTGAATCCTTATTCTTTCCATGATTTTGGTTACATTTCAAGCATTGATTTGATGTATTATGTATTATTGTAGCCTTAGGGAAAAAACACTAGTTTACTTGTTTTATGAACAAACATTGGCATGTTAATCTTGTTTATATGAACCTTTGGCACTTTTCATGTTTAAATCTTGATGATCATATGGCAAACATGTGTCATTGATGTTGGATTCTTGATGGTATTTGGTTATACTGGATGACTAATAAATGTTTAGTTGAGATATGTTGAGAAACCCATTGATTAAGCACCTATTAGTAAGCTATTAACTTGTTAATATGTTTACACCATGAAACTAGAAATGGGTATTGGTTTAATAAAAAGTAAATCAAATGTTCATCAAGAGTACTATCTTGCACGTAAGGACCCTAATGAGTTAGATGGTGTGGTTACAAGTTCTTGACACGGTTTATGATCTTTGTTTAGTGGTTTTGGTTGAAATTACTATCTTGGTAGATTTGTGTTCAAGGTTTGTAAAATGGAATAGTTTGTGATATGATCTACTTTATGCGTGTCTCGGTGGTATATTGTGTTATCGGTATTACTTTCTTGATTAAGTGAGGTTAGAAAACTTTTTGTCACACCCTCAATTTCCACTTGCGGAGTTTTACCGCGAGGCGTGTGAACAAACCAGAATCTGAAACACTAGTACGTCGAACGACTCTATATGATTTGATAATACGTTTTCCAAAATCATTTGTGGTAGATTTTATATTGTCTAAATTAATTACCAATATTTAGCAGAAGCATCAGTTTTAAAGTTTGAGAGGAAGCATAAATAAGCAGTGAAGCGGGCGCCAACACAAACGCCAAAACAAATGAAAAATCCCAAAACAATATTGATAAATAAGACTCGATAAAAGATGTCTTGTTCAATGCATGTGCGTGCACCTAGAGCTCCTAGCGTCCTGAGAAACATGTAAAGAAACAAGTGTCAACATTAAAGATGAGTGAGTTCACAGGTTTTCATAAATTCTTTTGTTCGGTTATAGTTTGTTTTCTCCGTTATCCCTAACCCGGGATAACGTATTGGTTCCATTATTCCAACCCGGAATAATAAGTTGTTGCTTCCAATATTCCAAACCCGGAATATTAAGTTGTTGCTTCCAATATTCCAAACCCGGAATATTAAGTTGTGCTTCCAATATTCCAAACCCGGAATATTAAGTTGTTGTTTCCATTATTCCAAACCCGGAATAATAAGTTGATTCGTAATTAAGTTCAATGTTAACATATATAGGTAGCTAGCCTAAAGTTATGTCACGTAAGAGTTCGCGATCGAAGCTGACTGTTGTGCCTCCGTTTTGCCAGGCCTATCACTGACCATGGCGAGGTTAGGCCGAATTATTCACCCGTTGACCATACCCGGTCGGCTAGCGCGACTAGCTCGGATGGGGCTTGTCGGGCCCAGTAGTACTACTTATAACTCCCCCGCTATTAAACCCAATACTAACGATCCGAGAGATTGACGAGGACTTAAGTGATAAAGCTGCTTAGTGACCATAACATTACATTAACATTAACTTAGTTACCGAATAGTTATGTGACGTTAAATTCGTATAACGTAAAGAGATTGAGTTTGAGAGTGTATACATGTTTCTCCCCCTGTTGTTTAAAAAAAAACCTGATAAAGTTAGGGGCCATGAACTCACCTTTATTTGCTCGGTTAGTGTAGCAAAGAAGTTATAAGAGATGGGACCGCTAGTTGCGTCCTAACAAACCAATTAATTCCAAGTCAGTGTGTGAACACACCAATACAAATTCTACACGTAATTTACGCACAAAGTGATACACACAAACAACATATCTAACACTCAAACATGCATGCAAGTATCCTCATGTGATCCTAGTGATTAAAACAACTTATCATAAACATAAACCAATTCATGCCACAATTTGGTGCACACAATCACAAGTTATCAATTTCAGCTTAACACTCATAATTCAGCTGTTTTCTAGGATTTTTATAAAATAGTTCCAACATTCAAAAAATTCCAATATTTTTATAGTAGCTGACATTTATACCATAGAAATTTATATAAATTTTCCAAGTCCTAATTCTTTACCAATTAACCATAAATATTAATATACTAGGCTGCAGTCAGATTTGTCGCCTTCTGACTGCAATCCACGGAAGAATTTATTTAAAAATCACTGATCGTCCAATTAACAAAATTCCAGTTGGATTTGCCCGGAAATTTCTATACCTAGTTGCAGTACAAAATTCATGACTCAACTCTCTACTGATTTTAAAATCCAACTTGATAAACAACCAACAAAACTTCAGAATTTTCACAGCTTTAGTTACTGAACTTATTTGGCCCTTTAAAAATATCAAACGACTTCAGAAAATTATGAATCCAGCGCCCTTAGATTCGTTATTCAAATCTCTACGTTCTAGACATCAGAAAATTCGTTTTTCGACAACTAATGACCGAGTTACAGCCAGATGAAGTCGGCTGTAACTACTACTCAGCAACTGTTTCAGCATATCATTATTATAAATTCGCATAACTCGTCCGTATGATTAACCTAGGCGGTCTTTAACCGGTTTCCTAGTCATAATCAATACTAATAACATATCCATGCAAACCCTAGTTCATACTTCTAGTTTTTGTAAACAAACAAGGCTCATGATTTCAGATTTTTAAACAAACATCCAACGCAAACATTACTAACAAATCGGTTATCCTAACCTTTCATTCAATCATATAAATCCGAAAACAACACAATCAAAACACATGTGTCCGAGTATTAACTTGTAGCATATGACAAATTCTAATCTTTTTAATGATAAGGTAAACGAACCGTGATTAAGATAAGGAACCGATGATCAACGATGCTTGCGGCCGAGAGATGATGATGAAGTAGACTGTTTGTGATCGAGGAACTGATCAATGGGCTGATCTCGCGACCGAATGGAATAACAAGGGCTGATCAGATCAAGGTGATGAAGAACGAGGTTGCTTGCGATCGAAGAGGTGATCAAGTGGAAGAGATGGGCTGTTTTGCGATCGGAGAGAGCCACCGACGGCTGTTTTTCTTT
This sequence comes from Scalesia atractyloides, assembly GCA_947069175.1. Taxonomy (NCBI): domain Eukaryota; kingdom Viridiplantae; phylum Streptophyta; class Magnoliopsida; order Asterales; family Asteraceae; genus Scalesia; species Scalesia atractyloides. The sequence goes on from CAMTDV010001632.1 coordinate 44,688,152, forward strand.
AGGGTTTTGTGGTTTTGTGAATGAATGCATGTGAGTTTGTATATATAGGCGCAACAAGATGATAAGGGTTACGGTTTTAGTTGGAGCTCGTGGCCGAGAGACTAGGGCGGTCGGTTTGGTTTTGATCTTGTGGCCGAGGACTTGGGTTGCATGCAATGGGTTTTCGGTTTGGGTTGTTCTCGGCCGAGTCGTTGGAGTTTAAAGTTTAAAACTTGGTTAACTCCTAGAGTCACAAGGAATCGAGGTTGGTTCGTGTCGCGGTTCGGTTCGTGCACATATTTATTATATGTACATATATTTTGTAACTAAAACAATTCACGTAATCACACATCACGTATTCATTAACTCGTACACGTTCATACACATAGCACGTAATTAGTTTGACAAGTATTACGTTTAAGTTATCCGAAAAACCCGGGATGTCACATTATCCCCATGTTGAAAGAATTTTCGTCCCGAAAATTGAGTAAACGCGGTTTAGAATGTAGCGTACATTTTAGAGTGCCACGCACAAAGAGTTAGTTCGTTAATGATGGTACGCAACGTTACAAGAAGTTCCCAAGTGCCATGCACTAGAATTTAGTCAACAATAGTACACGAAAGTATGAGAAGTTTCCAGGTTGTCACATCTTCATCCCCATGTTGAAAGAATTTTCGTCCCGAAAATTTAGTTACTGGTATCGTTAGTTTGCTGCTCAGTTGCGAAGAGGTGTGGGTATTTGCTTTTCATTTGGTCCTCTCTTTCCCACGTGAACTCCGGTCCACGCTTAGAGTCCCAACAAACCTTAACGATCGGAATTTTGCTGTGCCTTCGAGTCTTGATCTCACGATCCATGATCTCGATAGGCTGTTCCACAAAGTGCAGTTGTTCATCCACTTGGATCTCATCCAATGGAATGACTAGAGTTTCATCTGATAGACACTTCTTCAGATTTGACACGTGAAATACGTTGTGAACTCCACTGAGTTCGGCAGGAAGGTCTAATTGATAAGCTACGGGTCCGATACGTTTCAAGATTACAAACGGGCCTACGTACCGTGGGTTGAGTTTGCCCCGTTTTCCAAAGCGGATTACACCCTTCCAGGGTGACACCTTTAGTAGGACGCGGTCGCCTACTTGAAATTCGAGCGGTTTGCGTCGTTGATCAGCGTAGCTTTTCTGTCGATCTCGTGCCGCCGCCATGCGGTTTCTGATTTGTACAATCTTTTCAGTGGCCTCAAGTATTAACTCAGGGCCTGTGAGTTGACTGTCACCGACTTCTGCCCAGCAGACCGGTGATCTACATTTACGACCGTATAATGCCTCAAACGGTGCTGCCGAAATACTCGTATGATAGCTGTTGTTATATGAGAATTCTACTAGAGGCAGGTGGATTTCCCAACTATTTCCAAAGTCTACCACGCATGCCCTAAGCATGAATTCCAAGGTTTGTATGGTCCTTTCACTTTGACCATCAGTCTGAGGGTGATAGGCTGTACTCATATCTAAGCGTGTTCCCAACGCTTTTTGAGTGACTGCCAGAAGTTAGACGTGAAGCGAGCATCTCTGTCTGAGATGATGGACGTTGGCACTCCGTGCGAGAAACTACTTCCTTAATGTAGATGCGAGTCAACTTCTCCATCTTATCTGTTTCTTTAATAGCTAGGAAGTGTGCGGACTTAGTTAAACGATCCACAATCACCCAGATGGTATCGCAACCACCCAAGGTTCGCGGGAGTTTAGTGATGAAATCCATTGAGATCTGATCCCATTTCCACACTGGGATCTCAGGTTGTTGGAGTAGCCCCGATGGCTTTTGATACTCCACCTTGACTTTTGCACAAGTCAAACATTTACCCACGTAGGTGGCTATATCGGCTTTCATGTTGGGCCACCAATACGCAGCTTTAAGGTCTTGATACATCTTATCCGAACCCGGATGGACAGAGTATCGGGATTTGTGAGCTTCATCCATGACTAGCTCTCTGAGATTTCCGTAGAGAGGTACCCATATGCGATTCATGAAATACCGGGCTCCATTGGGCTTTACTTCCCAATCGCGTTCCATTTTTCCCACCGATTCGGCCTTGATGTTTTCCTCCTTAACTGCTTCTAACTGGGCTCGCGTATTTGTTCGGGTAGCCCCGAATGAATAGTGAGTTGTAATGCTCGTACACGACGTGGTTTCAAGTGTTCCTTCCTACTGAGGGCATCAGCTACCACGTTAGCTTTACCCGGGTGATACCGAATGCACACTCATAATCGTTCAAGAGTTCGACCTAGCGACGCTGTCGCATGTTCAACTCCTTCTGATCAAAGATGTGTTGGAGGCTCTTGTGGTCCGTAAAGATTGTGCACTTCGTTCCATAGAGGTAGTGTCTCCAAATCTTAAGTGCAAACACTACTGCTCCCAATTCCAGGTCATGCGTCGTGTAGTTTTTCTCGTGAACCTTCAGTTGTCGCGACGCATACGCGATGACCTTATCGCGTTGCATGAGTACGCATCCCAATCCCTGAATGGAAGCATCACAATACACTACAAAGTCATCTGTCCCTTCCGGCAAGGACAGAATGGGTGCACTGCAAAGTTTCTGCTTCAGCAACTGAAATGCTGCCTCTTGCTTGTCGCCCCAAGCATACTTGATGCCTTTCTGGGTGAGGGTAGTAAGCGGTTGTGCTATCTTTGAAAACCCCTCGATGAATCGTCTGTAGTAACCAGCCAATCCCAAAAATTGGCGGATCTCCGTCGGTGTCTTGGGTGCTTCCCAGTTTTTGATGGCTTCAATCTTGGCAGGGTCTACGTGGATACCCTTTTCATTCACGACGTGCCCGAGAAACTGAACTTCCCGAATCCAGAAATCACACTTCGAAAGCTTGGCATATAGTTTTTCCTGTTGGAGTAATCCCAACAGTAATCGTAGATGTTCAGCATGTTCTTCTTCACTTTTGGAGTAGATGAGTATGTCATCGATGAACACAATGACAAACTTGTCGAGGTATGGTTTACACACGCGGTTCATGAGGTCCATGAACACCGCTGGTGCATTGGTGAGACCGAAGGGCATGACCAAGAACTCGTAATGGCCATACCGAGTGCGAAATGCCGTCTTGGCGATATCCTCCTCCCTGACGCGTAGCTGATGGTAACCAGACCGTAAATCAATCTTGGAGTAGTAGCTTGACCCTTGAAGTTGGTCGAAGAGATCGTCGATGCGAGGTAACGGGTATCGGTTCTTGACAGTAACCTTGTTGAGTTCCCTGTAGTCGATGCACATGCGGAAAGTCCCGTCCTTCTTCTTGACAAACAGGACTGGAGCTCCCCATGGCGAAATGCTCGGTCGGATAAACCCTTTCTCTAAAAGTTCCTGAAGTTGGGTAGACAGCTCCTGCAGCTCGGCTGGAGCTAGGCGGTATGGAGCCTTGGCGATAGGAGTTGCATTATTCGCCAATTCGATTTCAAACTCCAATTGTCGATGGGGTGGAAGACCAGGTAGTTCTTCTGGGAATACATCGGAAAATTCACGGACGACAGGGATGTCTTCTATGCGTTTCTCGTCCTTAGGCTGTTCGGTAATCAGTGCGAGTAAAGTGAAGGAGTTATTTCTACGAAGATACTTCTGCGCTTGCATGTATGAGATGATGTTAGTGACGGCGCTTGCCTTGTCGCCTTGTACCGTCAGGATTTCGTCGTTAGAGAGCGGAATACGGATAGATTTTTCGAAGCAGAGAACTTCAGCCCGGACGTCGGATAGCCAGTCCATTCCGACTACCACGTCAAAACTACCCAGGGTAGTTGTCATCAGATCAATGGTAAAAGTGTGGCCCGCAAGTTTGAGTTGACAGCCGGATACTATTTGGGTCACATCTACAGATTTACCATCGGCTAATTCTATAACATAAGGGGTCTCTAATGGTTTAAGCGTGAGATTTAGGTTCTTCCTAAAAGACTCAGATATAAAGCTCCTATCCGCACCCGTATCAAAAAGCACAGAAGCAAAATGTTCATTAAGGGGAAACTTACTGGTGACCACGTTCGTGTCGTTTCTGGCCTCTCCGCGGCCCAATGTAAATGCGCGACCTTTGGCACCTCCTGTGCCACCGTTCCCATTATTGTTGTTGTTATTATTGTTGTTGTGGTTATTGTGGTTGTGGTTGTTTCCACCATTATTGTTGTTGTTACGCAACTGTGGGCAGTCTCTTCTGAAATGAGCAGTGCTACCACACTGATAGCATCCCCGATTTATACCCTGCTGCTGACCCTGGGGCTGATTTTGATTTTGTCGGGACATGATTTCCCCACGACAATCCTTTGCCGCATGTCCCACCTTGCCACATCTTTGGCAGCGATTTCCGGCACAAGGGCCGTTATGGTGGAGATTACAGCGGTTGCACTGCGGCTTTCGACCTGCATAGCGGCTTGTGTTCGGGTTGTTGTTGTTGTTGTTGGCGGGTTGATTTGGTGACCCCGGTGGCTGTTGTAATGATTGAACCGTTTCTGGTTCCCTTGCTGCGGATGAGATGACGAAGACTGTCGAATAGTTGAGTCTTCAAACTTTCTTTTGTTATCCGGGGCAACTTCAGTTGTACCCCGTGCTGGCAGCTTCTTCTGTTCCACCGCCTTATCGGTGAGTTTGTGAGCCAATCGGATTGCTTGATGTTCAGTTACAGGGTTACTAGCCATTACCATACCCTGAATTTCCGGAACCAGACCCCCAAGATAGAACTCGAGTCTTTTCTCCACCGTGTTGGCCAATTCGGGACACAGAAATACTAAGTCATGGTGTTTTGCGGTGTAAGCTTCAATTTCTGATCCCACCATCTTGTGGTTCCATAGCTTGCTCCAATTGTTGCACTCTGTCTCGTGGACAGTACTCCTCTTTAATTAGGGCCTTGAACTCGGCCCATGCCATTGCATTCGCAGCTATAAGTCCACGTGTTTGGACTTTTGCATTCCACCATGTCAGTGCCCCATCTTCCAGTGTCGAGGCTGCGTATTTGACCTTGTTGGCTTCTAGGCAGTTGCACATTTCAAAAACGGATTCAGATTTTTCGATCCAGCGGACCAGTCCAATGGGTCCTTCCGCCCCCGAGAATTTGCTTGGCTTTGCGTCAAGGAACATCTTGTAGAAGTTAAAGCCCCCTCCTGCTGACAGAGAATAGGTAGTCAGCAAGGAATTTTACTAGCCTCACTATTAGATTTTCACGCAAAAATTTAATAATGGTTACCTGCCGGTTGGTTTTGAACACCCGCTAAAGCTGCGTTCACGTGCTCTTGAATCATGGCAGCTAGCTCTTCGGGCGTCAAGTTAAGGTTTCCACGTCTTCCAGTTGCCATTTAGATCTTCGAAACACAACACAAACACACCCCGATAAGTCTATATATCCAATATAGTTATCCTACTTCGTACTTTAATAATTATTAAGTTATGTCAACTCAATATGTTAAATAGTCAAAAGAAATACTTGATTAACTGAAATTTCAACGTCTTACAAAAGTGCAAATCAAACATACGAATTCACTATAAAGTCTCAAGTTTAAACACAAGTGGGAAAATAAATAGACTGAAGGAAAATAAACAAAATAAACGAAACGTGTCAGTCGTCTACGTCTCCATCCCCCAAGTCACTGTCGTTGCCGTCATCCTGCGCGGCATTTCCAGCTTCTACAGCTGGGTCCTCCTCCGGATCCTCCTCTGGATCCTCCTCAGGGTCCTCCTCTGGATCCTCTTCTGGATCCTCCTCTACCGGCACTGGAGGGGCCGGTGCTGGTGCAAGTGCTTGATTTTGCAGTTCCTGAATGTTCCAACTATTTTCCAGGACTCTGTCCTCAAGCCAGTCGGCTCTTATCTGCTCAGCACGCAGATCTCTGGCTATGGTGTTACGAGCTATCTTACTCGTACGATGCTCTTCCTCGAGCGAGTCGGTTTTACCAGTAAGTTGTCGGATCATCCATCCTTGTGCTAGGATGGTTTCCTGCATTCTTTCTATCTGTGCTTGTTGTCTATGTAATATGATTCTAAGTAGGTCAATTCCTACTTCTACAGGGTTAACCGGTTCAACCGGTACAGCAATGGTTGGGCGTGATGACGACTCCTCCCCCAGAGCGAGCCTTTTCCTCGCAGCTGAGCGTGTCTCCACGCCATAAGATGGTATGGGTTCCACCATAGGTGCCTTTCCTGGCGCTCTTGGTGGCGTAGGTCTGTCGGATGATGATGACGATGAGGATGATGACATTGCCTGTTAGGTCGTGTAGTTAGTTACGAGTTGTTTTCATTTCTTATTATGAAGGCATAATCTACATAACACAGTTGTGGTATATTGCATAATAGGATATAATAGTTCGGTGCCAAACTAAGTCTAGCGTCGTGAAATCAGCTATAGTTTAGGTCTACTTCTAATGCAAACCTGGTTCTCTATAGCTAGTGGCTCTGATACCAATCTGTCACACCCTCAATTTCCACTTGCGGAGTTTTACCGCGAGGCGTGTGAACAAACCAGAATCTGAAACACTAGTACGTCGAACGACTCTATATGATTTGATAATACGTTTTACAAAATCATTTGTGGTAGATTTTATATTGTCTAAATTAATTACCAATATTTAGCAGAAGCATCAGTTTTAAAGTTTGAGCGGAAGCATAAATAAGTAGTGAAGCGGGCGCCAACACAAACGCCAAAACAAATGAAAAATCCCAAAACAATATTGATAAATAAGACTCGATAAAAGATGTCTTGTTCAATGCATGTGCGTGCACCTAGAGCTCCTAGCGTCCTGAGAAACATGTAAAGAAACAAGTGTCAACATTAAAGATGAGTGAGTTCACAGGTTTTCATAAATTCTTTTGTTCGGTTATAGTTTGTTTTCTCCGTTATCCCTAACCCGGGATAACGTATTGGTTCCATTATTCCAACCCGGAATAATAAGTTGTTGCTTCCAATATTCCAAACCCGAAATATTAAGTTGTTGCTTCCAATATTCCAAACCCGGAATATTAAGTTGTGCTTCCAATATTCCAAACCCGGAATATTAAGTTGTTGTTTCCATTATTCCAAACCCGGAATAATAAGTTGATTCGTAATTAAGTTCAATGTTAACATATATAGGTAGCTAGCCTAAAGTTATGTCACGTAAGAGTTCGCGATCGAAGCTGACTGTTGTGCCTCCGTTTTGCCAGGCCTATCACTGACCATGGCGAGGTTAGGCCGAATTATTCACCCGTTGACCATACCCGGTCGGCTAGCGCGACTAGCTCGGATGGGGCTTGTCGGGCCCAGTAGTACTACTTATAACTCCCCCGCTATTAAACCCAATACTAACGATCCGAGAGATTGACGAGGACTTAAGTGATAAAGCTGCTTAGTGACCATAACATTACATTAACATTAACTTAGTTACCGAATAGTTATGTGACGTTAAATTCGTATAACGTAAAGAGATTGAGTTTGAGAGTGTATACATGTTTCTCCCCCTGTTGTTTAAAAAAAAACCTGATAAAGTTAGGGGCCATGAACTCACCTTTATTTGCTCGGTTAGTGTAGCAAAGAAGTTATAAGAGATGGGACCGCTAGTTGCGTCCTAACAAACCAATTAATTCCAAGTCAGTGTGTGAACACACCAATACAAATTCTACACGTAATTTACGCACAAAGTGATACACACAAACAACATATCTAACACTCAAACATGCATGCAAGTATCCTCATGTGATCCTAGTGATTAAAACAACTTATCATAAACATAAACCAATTCATGCCACAATTTGGTGCACACAATCACAAGTTATCAATTTCAGCTTAACACTCATAATTCAGCTGTTTTCTAGGATTTTTATAAAATAGTTCCAACATTCCAAAAATTCCAATATTTTTATAGTAGCTGACATTTATACCATAGAAATTTATATAAATTTTCCAAGTCCTAATTCTTTACCAATTAACCATAAATATTAATATACTAGGCTGCAGTCAGATTTGTCGCCTTCTGACTGCAATCCACGGAAGAATTTATTTAAAAATCACTGATCGTCCAATTAACAAAATTCCAGTTGGATTTGCCCGGAAATTTCTATACCTAGTTGCAGTACAAAATTCATGACTCAACTCTCTACTGATTTTAAAATCCAACTTGATAAACAACCAACAAAACTTCAGAATTTTCACAGCTTTAGTTACTGAACTTATTTGGCCCTTTAAAAATATCAAACGACTTCAGAAAATTATGAATCCAGCGCCCTTAGATTCGTTATTCAAATCTCTACGTTCTAGACATCAGAAAATTCGTTTTTCGACAACTAATGACCGAGTTACAGCCAGATGAAGTCGGCTGTAACTACTACTCAGCAACTGTTTCAGCATATCATTATTATAAATTCGCATAACTCGTCCGTATGATTAACCTAGGCGGTCTTTAACCGGTTTCCTAGTCATAATCAATACTAATAACATATCCATGCAAACCCTAGTTCATACTTCTAGTTTTTGTAAACAAACAAGGCTCATGATTTCAGATTTTTAAACAAACATCCAACGCAAACATTACTAACAAATCGGTTATCCTAACCTTTCATTCAATCATATAAATCCGAAAACAACACAATCAAAACACATGTGTCCGAGTATTAACTTGTAGCATATGACAAATTCTAATCTTTTTAATGATAAGGTAAACGAACCGTGATTAAGATAAGGAACCGATGATCAACGATGCTTGCGGCCGAGAGATGATGATGAAGTAGACTGTTTGTGATCGAGGAACTGATCAATGGGCTGATCTCGCGACCGAATGGAATAACAAGGGCTGATCAGATCAAGGTGATGAAGAACGAGGTTGCTTGCGATCGAAGAGGTGATCAAGTGGAAGAGATGGGCTGTTTTGCGATCGGAGAGAGCCACCGACGGCTGTTTTTCTTTAGGGTTTTGTGGTTTTGTGAATGAATGCATGTGAGTTTGTATATATAGGCGCAACAAGATGATAAGGGTTACGGTTTTAGTTGGAGCTCGTGGCCGAGAGACTAGGGCGGTCGGTTTGGTTTTGATCTTGTGGCCGAGGACTTGGGTTGCATGCAATGGGTTTTCGGTTTGGGTTGTTCTCGGCCGAGTCGTTGGAGTTTAAAGTTTAAAACTTGGTTAACTCCTAGAGTCACAAGGAATCGAGGTTGGTTCGTGTCGCGGTTCGGTTCGCGCACATATTTATTATATGTACATATATTTTGTAACTAAAACAATTCACGTAATCACACATCACGTATTCATTAACTCGTACACGTTCATACACATAGCACGTAATTAGTTTGACAAGTATTACGTTTAAGTTATCCGAAAAACCCGGGATGTCACACTTTTAATGGATGACTAACTTATCTTTAGAAGATTTACATGAAAATATATCAATAGTACGATAATGAATGGTTTTAGGTGGCTAAAGTGTGTCTATCGCGTTAGCTTTCCGAAGGATTGTCATGTTAGGATTCCTGAAAGGGATACTAATTATCTATATAATTGGAAGATTGATCAAGTGCCTTTGTGACATTTCGACTTAGTCAACATTCTTAGGTTGTTTGTAAAACAAGATAATATATATTTTTGTATTTGGAGTCTTTTATGTTTTAAATATAGTTTTAGATTAATCTAGTTAAAAACTTCATTCACCTATCTTTTTACAGGTAAACTAGTGATAACGGTTTAGTACTCATGCATCCGCATGCCCATGGATCCATATCTGGTTCCTACCTATTCTTTACTACAGATATGATAGGGCACACTTGTCCTTTTGTGTGTGTTTTAATGTTAAGATATAAATCATTTTTATAAATATTAAAACTGAGTTCGTGTGTAAAATTCATTGTAAAATTATGTACATATACGCACATGTCAAAGTCCATCTCTTAGAATAAGATAACGATTCAAAATCATGTGGATTTTCTTCTTGCCTTGATTTGCATGAACCGAGTAAGTACAAATAAAGACTGATAGGTGTTTAAGCCGTTTAGTTTCAAAAGACACACAATGATGTGCATATATATAACTTTAAGAAAAAGACTTCGAAAGTTAGCAAAAGAAAAGGAACACCAATGGGTCTAATCCTTATTCAAAGAGCCAAAAGAACTTGTGATGTTAGTGCAAGCACCAGGAACAAAAGATATAATATAGGAAAGTTGCTCCATGTATCATTCGATCATCCTCTTTGTTTGTGGAAACACAGACCTGAGTCTCTCATCCTATGGTAAACAGTCGATCATCCTCTCTACTTGTGGAACGCAGACCCGAGGCTCTCATTGTCTGTTCCTTTATATTTCTGTTCTTGTAGTATACATCTAAAAATGTGGTGAGTTCTGAAAAGTTCAACGCCTAGCAAGCTTGGGGTCCACAATTATACTTGAAAAATACCCTTAGAACATGATAAACTATCTTTGAGTGGATATAAAAGTCAGCAGCATGGGCTAAATGGACAAACATATCATGCAACCAATCATAAGTCCCGGTTTTCCAATGGTGAATTGAAGTGTTCAAGGTCGGCCTATCAGGTATGATCTCGAAACAGTTTAAAGAACTCTGGTTAGATGCTCCCTCAATATGTATATATATGTATATATATATAATTAACCACTAAAGAAGCCTTTGTCAAAAATCAACATTTTAAAGTCACAGGGCATGGCTCCAGTCTTCGGTCGAAATTCCAAAATATAAACTGAAAATCGTGTCGCCTAAAAAAACTTCAAGCGACACTATAATACGATGCGATACAAAAAGGGTTTTGGTGCAAACTAAGAGTCGGCGTGACTTGGGCATTAAGATACCTAGTGTCGCCATTTTGTCTATAAATATCCTCTTTGACTCCTCACTTTCTTTTTCACAAATTCAAAACACCGCCACTTTTCTCTCATATCCCAAAAAATACAAACTCAGGTTAATACTTGGCTATTGGCCTTCTATGATCTCTTAAAGAGTGTTATAATATGCGTCACTCTATATCAAATATCCTTAGTGTCGGCGTCAATGTGTCATTTAAAACATATTCACTAAGTTGATTATTTGTGTGCATATACCATGCCTATGGATTTGAAACCCGAAGTCAGACACAATCAGGTGATCGTACTCAATGATGATTCTGACCCAGACTTTGTGGATATTGTCAGATGGATTCAACACTCAAGGATTCACTTTGCACTAACCGAATGTCCAATGATTATTCGAAAACAAATAGATTAATTTTGGAGAACCACCAAGTATATCCCTAACCCGCTTGGAATCTCAGTAGTGGTTGCTACGAAACCTATCATCATCACTGAAAACGATGTAAATACACGTCTTAAGCTCAAAGATACAGTCAGACAACCGGCAGACTTTAAAAGTGACATTGTGAAGCCCCCCTAAGAGAGATAGGCTATGAAGGATTGTTTTCCCAGACTAAAATGAAGAAGTACATTGTTATCCGGCATTGGAGATTTATCACAACTTGCTTCATGTCATCTCTATCTCACCGGTTGAGTGGTTATGATGGTCTTAGCTTAGCATGGGCAGGATGAATGCTAGCTCTGTGCGAAGATAAACCCGTGAACATCTCTGAAATTATCTTTGACAAGATGATGCACAATGCAAACTTTATAGATAGCCAACGTCTTCTGTATCTACGGTTTCTTCAGATAATCTTAAATGCTATGCTCAAAGATCTTCCAACTAAAGGTGGAATGATTAATCTGACTCGAATGACCTCAAGAGTTTTCCCAGATTGCGTGAAACTAGGGATTGGATGCAATGGTCATCTTCGACCATTATACAAGAACATGTATCAAGCTCAGCGTTGGGAAGTAGCCAGTAGAGTTTACAGGATCATTAACGCTGTTGAAGATGGGGAAGATATTGATGAAGAAATTAGTGTAGATAGAGAAAACATGGCTAAAATTATTAGTGATCAAGGTTGTCGAGAATCTTCCAAACCTAAGAAGAGGCAAGCTAGAGAACGCACTCCGGAAATTCCACAAATCTCTCCAGATGACAAAGAAGTCGAAGAAATGGTACGTAAGTTATTATCTAGGATTAAGGGCATTCTTCTGCTAGTATTCCAAAGAATACAAAATGTGAAGCACCAGTTCATGCCTGTGAAGAACCAAAATTGCAAAACATTGAAGTTGCTCCTTCAAGACCTAAACCTGCACAATGTAAGGTCTCAGCAAAACAAACATCATTGTTCAAGAACCCAGCTCATTAAGACCGGCGGTTAGAAGACGTCCACACTTTTTAAGTCCTTTTTTCCAAAGCCAAACAAGCTAAAGCTAATGAGGCAATGAAACAGATTAGAGAAGAAAATCATAAAATCAGGGAAAGTATAGTGGTTTAAGCCGGTAACAACGCTGCAAACATTTGATGGAGCTTAAGAACATGGTGAGTCGGTTGATTGATATAGAAGAGCACAGAGAAAATGAAGTTATGGAGCTGAGAGAAATAACTGTTGAACTTGCAAAGCTGGCAGATGAGCAAGATAAAACGATCAAGAAGCTGAAGAAGAAACTCAAAGCAGAAAAGAATTCTATCAAAAAAATTTATGGAGCTTTATTCTTTCCAACACAATGTTGTCTTTGCATCAAATCAACACCTGAATTTGGGTGATCTGATAAATTTTGAAGAAATGTTTGTGAAGTGTGACAACATCCCTGAACTTCAAGATATTCTCAAGCCTAGAGAAGCAAAAGTTGAACTAGAAAAGGCAGGTGAGCCACGCTCTTCAAAGGGAGAAGGGAGTCAATAGAGAAAGCGTCCAGAGAAAATTTCTAAGACTGATGAAGAAGAAGAGGGTGATGATGAAATGGATATTGATGATGACCAGCAAACAACTGATAAGGATGATGATGTCGGTGATGATGATGATGGTGAAGGTGGTGATATGAGTTCGGCCTCTAAAAGCAAAACTGATCAAGAAGCAGGCCCTTCAGGTAACAAGGGAAGTGATGATAAACACCAAGCAGACTCTAGCGATAGCAGTTTAGACGTTGACGAAGAAGCCACCACTGAAAATGATCCAGAAACACTTTTTGAAGTGGGTGAGCGAGTTGAAACTGTGAATGTCGATACAACTAGAGAAAAACACTCTGCTGAAAAATCCAGGTTTACTCCAAAGCACCGATTGGTTCAAACCTGCAAAAGCTACACCAATCATTTTTCATTAGAGCTTGGAAATTGAGAAGAACAAAAATTCAAACCGAGTTAGAGCATGGTTCTATGACTCTTTGAAAGGATTGTATGTGGTGAAGAGGTTCGGGGGAGAAATTCAGTATTTCGCCAAAATCAATGATCTTCACTCCCTTCCGGTTTGGGATTTCAAGAAGTTAGCAAAACTTGACACTATCAATCGAAGCAATGTGAATGAAGCATTTATGGCTAAAGGTCTAATCCAGAGGGCTGCTAAAGGAAATACATACACATTCAAGCCTCTAAAGGTTAGATAGAGGGTCTCAAAACAAAGAAAGGAAAGGTTTTATGGTATATCAAGCCTCCAAAGATTGTGACTTGAGTGGCTATTCCTCCTGAATTCGAGATCTGTCTTACTAAATTTAACAGATGGTGATATAGTGAGAAAACTGGTGATGCTGTGATCTGCACACATGATAAAGAAGACATTCGTTTTATGATCCAATGGACCTTTTCAGGTTACAAACTTCGGATCTCATGCACTTGTTTGGAAGATCAATCAATCTTGGAGCTAGGAACTATTTTAGAGAAGAAGCCCTGCTATTCAACCGAGTTGTCAATCGAGCTCGTTAATTGAAGATAGAAATGCTTAATTTGATTGACTCAATCAAAGGCAAGAAGAAGTTGATCGAAGATGTTGCCGACACAGAAACTTCTTTCCCTTCCCCAACTCCTCATGTAAAAACATTTCTTCCCTCACCAACTCCTCAAACCGAAACTTCCTTCATTGCTCACACCTCATCACATCAAGAAGATGATCGCATCATGGATCCACTACTCATCAAAGGTTATCTTCTAACACCCTATGGTTAATTTAAAGTTTCAAGTAACTACATATACTTCCTTAGAAGAGTTTCTGAAAGTTTTATAACTAACTATAGATCTATGCTTCTGTTGCAACATGTTTTCATAAAACATGTCAAAAACACCACACAATAAAAAAACTTATAATTGTCGAACATATAGCAAATATAATTGGGGATGAGCTCGATACCGTACTAGTACTAAACCGAAAGTATAGATCCAGAGAATGCAAAAAGTGGGCACCTAGACTGAAAGTGGCCAGTATGTACCGGTATTCAAAGGTAAATCGACCTAAAATATCGAACCGAAAGTATTGATCCTGTAAAACAAAAAACAATTGGTACCGATTATGTCTCGACGTGGTGGTATCGCCAAATGCCCATCCCTAAATACAATCTCAACAAATAAAAATCTTAGAACTAAACCAATTGAAAGATAATAAATCCCATTATAGAGTTACCGATAAATGAATACAACTTTTGTAAATATATTAGACACAACAACCATTTAGAAAAATATGTAACTTTGGATAAAATTGTTATGGTCAAACGAACCCTTTTTACATGTACACAAAAATTGGTCGTTATACCAAAACTTATTTCGACAATTTACCAACAATGTCCAACCAACTCATTTTACAACCTGTAATATAGCTACCCAATTTAACAATGCAGATTTGCCAACAATTGGGCCGCCAATTAAAGGAGTTGGAAGCAAGTGTGTATCCACTTTGCTAAACTGAACATGTTTTCCACTTTCAAATTTAGTATCAAGTAAACGAGTGCTGCTACCAACACTAATGTCTATAGTATCATCGCTTACATCATCCAGAGAACCATTTTTTTATTCGCATGTGAAAATAAGTTGAGACTAACGAAACCTAAAAATGTTTTTTTTTGGGAAATACCCACAACTTGCATATAAAAAGAAGTTGGATACTAGCTTGGCAACAAGCGTAACAAAATAAAGTGACAGGCTCAATCTCCATCTTAAAGTCTAATATGTGCTCGCTACCATGATTTTATGGGGATTTATATGATGACATAAGGAATTTTATAAATGATGAAGAGACTGCTTCTAGCAAGAGACTAGAAACACTGAATAAAACTATGACGAAACTAGGTAGGGTTTTGTCTTTATTTCAGATGAATTACTAACCTTTTGAGTCTGATTTCACATGTGTTACGAGTTCCTTCAATAAAGACATTCAGGTGGAAGTGTTCCACCTCCACCTTTATCTCTTTCGATAGACACCGCCAGTCGTCTCATATGCTTCAATCTATGTATACCATATGATATCTCTTTGATTATGAAACCACGTAGTCAAGAACTTCATTATGAAGACAAAGCTTTTGTTATTGATGAAAAACAATTCCATAGGTCAAAGGGGGATCCCAAACCAAAGCATGAAATATATTCATGGTTGTTTGAGTCACGGGTCAACAAGATTATAACCCACAAGCAAATTGTTGGCTTTTCCAACCTTAATACATTGGTGCTAAGCGAGTGCTCGCAATTGAAAGAGTTGTTCTCAAGATACTATATGTGTATCAAACACCTATAGATAAGATTTTGCTAAGCAATCGAAGAGATTAACATGTTATGAGTTGGTAATGGTGATTTTTTACCGACATAAACAACTCTCGTGCTTTACGATTTTGAGGGTGTTGAGAAATATACTCTTTGATCGTGGAGTTTCAGATTGCCGACTTAAAAGAACAAACTGAGGAAACAATTGGGGCATATGTTAGCCTTATGGACAAATATCAAATACCAAATACTAGTGACACCACCATATTCATCTGAGTGAGCCTAATCTGCTATTAAAACACCTTTTTAATAAAACAACACAAAGATCATACACATCAGTTCAAAAGCACAATCAATAGCTTGAATACATTAACAAAACTATGTGAAAACATTTTTCTAACAGTTTTTCATAAAAACATCAAACAATTTAACACAAACAGATCTGAATTTGAAATTTTTTTTGTAAAACTTACAAAAAAACCCAAAAAATTAAAACTATTAAGAGCATCATGGCTCTCATACCAAATTATAAGTTTTATATCCCGGATATATCAATGCAAGAGAAACATCAATTAGTTTGATGTTTGACCCGAAAATGATAGAAAACTTTGAAGAGTAAAAAAAACAATATAAAAACACAGTAAAGAAGGCTTGATTATAGTAAAAAAGATTTACAATCGGGTATGAACTTTGCTAAATAAGCACAATAACACACACTTGATGGTGGAAATAGATAAATCAAAAGCCTAACTTGATAATGAAATTCAAACAACTATTTATAGACCACATATGGCACCATGGACAATATGTGCATGGTCCTCAGTTACCCCGGCAACACTTGCATGAACGTCACAAGATGGACGGCTGCAATTGTCCAAAACAACTAACCGCTACCAAACAACTAAAACCTAATTATTGACAATCAAGGGTCACTTGAGTGATGCCCAGACCAAAACAAACAAACAAACATAATCTTCTAATCATCTAGTCTTCAATGCTAATAGGTATACAACAGTTTTATGGGTTCCAACATATACATGGGTGTCACCCATGCTAATAGAACTACCTTTTAAAAGGAATTGTGCAAAGAATTTGTGTATCATCAAAATTGAGAAGATACGCTAGAAGAACTTAAATTAGGCCATGAGGTCAAATAGTAACTCAAGAGATATTGTAAATTCAGGTGAAGTCTTTTAGTGGAATTTTAACATGATTAGCATAGCATCAGTTTTTGTTTCTTCATTAATAAGACCAAACCATGTTGCCTTGTATGACATATAGTTCTTGAAGAAAAGGCTAACAGTCTGCACATGGTGTAAATTTGAATAAAATCTTTTAATATCATTTTAACATGACTAGCATAACAACATGTTTTGTTTCTTCATATATAGGAATTGACCATGTTGCCTTGTATGACTAAATTCGTGAAGAAAAGTCCTTTAGTTGGCATAAAGTCCTTCAATTTCTTTTACTACAAAGAAAAGTTTGCTCTTCATAAATATGAATCGACCTTGTATGACAGATAGTTCTTGAAGAAAAGGCCACGAGGGACATTATGACACTTGTGCTTTCTTGTTTGGACAAAATGAAAGAGATATCTAATAGTAAAACACAAATGTATTTGATGCACATAGATACCATGTTTGGTATAAGCTTGTGTTAATTCTAATTTAAGTTTGAAGCATGTGTTTGAACCAGACTGACGGAGTATACGGTTGCCGGTTGGAATTGTCCAACCGGCTAGTCTGATCTAGTCTTCTATATGCACCCAGAGTTAGTATCCTCAAGAGACAAAGATGTATGACCCATTCTACTTAAACTTTGACCGAAATAAAGGGGTATTTTCGAATTAGCTGTTCGGATTAGGGTAGGTCTACTCAATAGGTATTTTTAATAAACTAATTGGTTTACCTGATTCCCGATAAATTCCCTAGGGTATTGGGTCGAGTTTGGGGATGAGCTTTTATAATCAGGCATCGACTTGGGATTGAGCAAAATGGTAACTTGTTTAACAACTAAAGATACTATCTCACAAAATAAGCCTTAAAGGTCACTAACTCAAAAAAAAAACTCATTTTGCCATGATCATACTCATAAGTCATGTCATAACCACCAATATAGTCATCATTAGCACCTCTAAAGCATCCCGGCCAACGAGCCTTTGGCCTTGCTGTACCAAGGCTTGTAAAAGGGTGTCCCTTCCCATAAGGTCTAGGGTTTGAGTCGCATGGTAGTGTTGGAATAGGAGTAAATTAGATTTCTAACAGAAAAACATCATGGACTAATTACCTTGGCGGTTCCCCTTCCATTAAACAGCTACCATCCGATTTCCCAATACTAAGAAGCAAACATTAGATATGTGTGCGACCCACCATGTTATCCCTAACAGCCACCCAAATGTCAATGTAGGTAGTATTGTAATTTATGGTCAATTTACTGTTAGAACTTAGCCTTTATGGACTTTACTATTTTAGACAAACAATTACACAAACATGACTTTATAAAGTAGTAAATGCAAGTAAGGTATTAATAGAAAGCAGGGAATCCTTTATCAAACGGTTTGATTTATATTGAACTCAATGGTTACAATTAAAGACTCAAATGATTTTACAGAACTCCCCTCAGCCGATCACTCACAGTTGTTCGTACAAAAGGAAATGTGTGTGAAGTGATATATAGATCACTAAAAGGTGAGATCTATTTATATTAAGTATTGAACATTTGTTCGTGATCTAGCTGACCTCACATTGAAAGTGACATCTAACAAGCCTAACAGAAAAGATTCCATAGATGTTGCGAACATCTGTGCAAATCAAACAACTTATTAAACTAACCTAACCACTGTTACAAGCTATATTACTGTTACATTGAGAAAGCATTTTTCTTTGACCTCTATTGCTTCAGCCCAAACATCTGTTTGGCCATAACAGATGTTTGATCTTCTTGGGCAAACTTTAGTCTTCAACGGGGCTTTGGCCTTAATAGTCCTTAAGCTCATTAGCATCAGTGGTTCCAAGGCTTTTGATAATGGTTTGCAAGTCTTCATCAGTAGATTCACTTTACTTGGGAGGAGACTGATTCAAAATTTTGTTTATTGATTTTGACCAGTCAATTGGGATATTTTGGCTTTCACAAATCATCTTTTCTTTTGTAGGTATAACAATCACCCCCTATAAAAGATAATACCAAAACTTGCTTCCTTGTTAGGTCAACTTTTATTACCCAGCAGGTTCCTCTTTTCTACAAACTCTAGAGAGAAGGTGTCTTCTAGATCTCTTTGAAGTGGTAGACTTTTATAGTTTTGAAGATCTTCAGCTTTTAGTTCAGGGGCACCTTTCATTGAGATCTTATCCACCTCCCCACTGACCCTAAGAAAAGTTAATTCATGAGTGTCTTTTTTCAGAATTTTGGGGTCATGAGGATTTCCGGGGATCAAAATTATTCCTGGGCTTTTGGAGATGAAGACTTTCCCAAGAGTTATTACTGGGCTTTTGGAGATGAGGACTTTCCCACCAGTTTATCAGAATCTTCTTTTGGATCCTAGTCTGGCCTTTTGTAGATCACGACATCTTTGAGACATTCTCTTCTTGCCCTTTCTTCCCGCCTCTTGTTTTCTTCTTCAATCAACTACGTTTGATCGTTAATGTATTTTCTGATAGCTGCAGTTACATGTCTAGTAGTGGGAAATTCAAAAGGGTCAACTAATGATATGATAGGAAAGTCAATCTCTTCATAGAATGGCTTTCTTGGTAGTGAGGGATCGGTGGATCTTGGTATTTCGAGCTTTCTATATTCATCTAAGATTGTTAGCTCACTCCATATTGCCATTGAGCTCATGATCCAATTTGTGCAGCCACCATCTCCTCTTTCATTCTTTTTAGACAAAGTTGCTTTTTGGCATTTGGCCTTTTAGCATTTTTCCAATCTGGAAGAGAGGTTCCAAGCTCAGGATACATGTTGGGCCCTGTTAGGTTTATGCATTAGTCACTTTAGTGGTTTGGGCTAGTTTGTAATAATTGGGCTTGGGAAGGCATTTGGGCCTTAGGGTTTGAGGTAATGGTGCACTAATCCCCAACTATAAATAGTAAATGATGTTTAGGGATTAGTGGCTTTTGAGGGGTTCTCTCACAACTTGTATTAGACAAATTTCCATATTTGTATGCAAGTTAATCTTTCATCTATTCTATTTCATCTTATTTCTTCTATCTCGATCCATATCTTGTTTGTGTGATCCGCCACCAATCAAGCTATGTGTGATATTGTGAGATCTGGTTTATAGGACTTACAATTGGTATCAGAGCCTGTTTGAACCTGTTTCCAGGCTCAGATTTGATATCACACTAATTCAGATTGTTACTGTTGCTGGTCTGCTATTGTTTCGGGTTTGTTTGAAGATTCTACTCATGTTTCAAATAATCTGTTTGGGTTTTGGACTCATCTCGGATCATACTTTCAAGTTTCGAATGCATTTCGAATCAACAGTATGAAGATTCGAGTTCATTTCGGAAATTGGGTTGAGTTTCGGATAAACAGCTAACATTTCGAACTCATTTCGGATAATCACTGTTGAAGATTGCCTGCATTTCGTATCATCTTCATAGAATTTTGGATAAATCACTGTTCCGAGTTCGAATTACTATTCCGAGTTCGAGTCACTGTTCCGAGTTCGAAGCACTATTGCGAATTGACTTTTCATTTTTGATAGGATACTGTTTCGAGTAGACCTTTTCGTGTTGATCATTTCGGATTGGACTTTTTGGACTATTCACCTTTAATTTAAAAATACTTAATTTCTATTCGGTAATATTAAAAAATGATGAACCCGAACGGTGTTTTGACTGATGCGGATCTCACCAACGCTACCTTAGCTGCCATCCAATCTCAGACTCTAGCGTTACATCAAGAACTTGATCAGATCATCAGCACGTCTACCAAAATTCCGAGGTTTTTTTATGGAGCTGATTACTATGATTGGACTTGGCGTTTTGACAAGATTGTAATGCAAAAGAGCTTGGGGTCGGAGGTGTATTCGGGATGGTCGCCGTACCATTATGTACGCTACTGAAGATGATCCTCTAACTCAGATTCCTAAACCTGAGAATCTGTGGACAGACGATGATCGAAGAATCAAAGACGAAGATGATAAGGTAATGGCGAATCTCACTATGGCTCTTGGTCCGGATATCTCAATTGTTGTTAGGAACTGCACGAATGCGAAGGAGATTTGGGATGTGCTTAAGAATCTATATGAAGGCAACACTGACATGAAGGCTAGCATGGTAAACATGCTAAACCAGCAGTTTAGTTCGTTCAATCACATTTACGGGGAGACTGCGGGGAACCAAATGAGAAGATTCATCAAACTGGTCTCACAAATGATAAGTGTTGGCATCACTATTACTAACAGTGGGATGAATTGCCAACTTCTGAATTCATTGCCAAAAAGCTGGGATGTTGATGTCTTGATGATAAAGCGTACAACAAACCTGAATGAAGTCACACTCACCAAGCTGATTGCTACAACCAAGTCATGTGAGATTGACAATCAGTTGAGAGAGCTAAACCACAAGAATTCTATGATTGTTGTCGGGATGACTAGTTCCAACACTGCTTTAATATCTCAGAGTCATCCCAAACCCTTGTTTTCAGCCCTGTTCATGGAGTGTCAAATAGTAACCCGAATGTTATTTTCAGTCTGACAACTTAAGCTCAGCTACAAGCTCAGAAGACAAACTATGTGTACGACATGTCTCTTCCAAATAACTCACCTACACCCACTCCTGCTCAGCAATACCCTCAGCATCCAAATGTGATTATTAGTCCAGTGAACCCTTCATCATCACAAAATGTCCAATCCACTCCCTCTGTAGAATATCTAGCCTTTCTGACCAAGCAGAACGAAGAAAAGCTGGCTCTCGCAGCTTCTATGCTTAACAGTCTGAACGCCTTTCTCGCAGGTGATCTTTTGCCCCCATTCGTTCTTGCAACAAAGATTAATCAGGTAGTCGAAGAAGATATAGAAGAACTGGATGCGTCTTAGAATCTGGCTATGGCAGCGTTTAGAGTAGAAAAGTTTCAGAAAAGATACGGTCGTAGTCCCATGTCAAACATTCAGAGTGGATCCGTGAAAGACAAGCTGAGATGCTACAAATGTCATGAACCGAGACACTTTTCTAGGGATTGCAAGAAGTCACCAAGGGGTTCTGAAGCAACTCAAGTTGCTGCTGCTATGAACTCAAAGAGATCCATGGTTCCTGTTACTCCAGCTCAAACATCATTTTCAACTTCAACTAGCCAAGGAGTCACTGGAGCAGGAAAGGCGCTAATGGCACAAGAGCAACGTGGATTCAGATGGGTAGATGCTGCAGCTCAAGTGGAATATCTATAGATCTCGGAAGTTTCTAAAACAAACCACCGATGCTTGATGGCGCAGACCGAGGAACCCAAAACTCTCTCCGAAACGGTAAACTCTCTTTAATGTTTCGAGCTTTGTAGAAATAAAATTCCCCATACGAGAGCACATAATTTTGCTCTTATCAGCGATTACAGCAGTGCCATGTCTACGTGCATCGGTCTTCGAGAGAACAATAAAATTCTCTCTGAAAAGATTGAGACACTGAAGGACATAGCTCAGCACCACTTGGACGTTAATTAACAGAATTGTTGGGTCCATGATTACAAAAATAGACTAAATTTAAAAACTATGGAATGCGACTCTGTGAGAGCTGAGCTGGAACTTCTTACTTGAAAGTATCAACAAATGAGTTAAACATAAAGAAATTTGATACTTCCAGCGACATTGCACGTAATCTATGCAATGTACAGTTGGCATACAAGGAAAACAAGGGCAAAGGGTTGGTTTATAAGCATGTTCCCCCACCATATAATCATAACTATTCTAGAATTCCTATTATTAAGCAAGAGATAGAAAATTATGATAAACTGATGTATGGCAAGCCAAGTGATTACACTCAATGGGAACCTTTCAAACCAAAGAACGGCAGACCCATTGATTTTGAAAAACCAATGAGCTTTGTTAAAAACATTAATCAAGAATGCTTAAATGAATCAGTTGAAAATTTAGAACATGAAAAGGAGTCAATAAAAACTCCATCAGAGGGATCTCAGGAAAACGTATCAACTTCTGATTCTGTAGACAATATTAAATGTTTAGTGCATGTGCAGAGTCAGTGATAGTTGAGGAGTGGTCGGAAGTGGATGATGAACCACATCCAAATGATGCTAATGATTTGTATGTTTCTTTATGTGATAAACATGATATTTACGTTTGTATGTTCAGTCAATGGTTTTTGAGACTCGGGGTTTTTCTGAAGAAGTTGTTAAAACTGAACCTTTAAATGTTGTTGTTTGTTTATTCAGATTGTGATTAACTGTTTATCAGAGAAGTCTGAAGCATCTGGTGATGAGTCCAAAATATCTATTTTCAGTGATTCAGACTACTTTTCTAGCTTGCCTGAAACCTCAAACTGATGCTTCAGATCTCTCTGAACATTGTAAAGTTGAAAATATTACTGTGTCTGATTGTGTAAATGAACTTGTTGATAAACAGGAGTTGTCTGTATATTCATATTTGAATTTATATTCATATGAAAAGTAGATTTATTTTCTATAGTCCATATTATAAATCGGTCAATCAGACTAAAGATTCTGGTGTATCAGATAATGAGCAATGTATTTATGATAATAAAACTGTTTTTGATGAAAATTACTCATCATCTAGTAAATAGGAATTAGATGAAACTAAATGCTTTTTATCTGATGAAACAGTTTATAAAGAAACTGATTCAGTCGTCTCCAAAAGCTCAGTTTCTGAAGAAAAGGTTTCAAATGAGACTAAGCCTACAGGATCCACTCCCGCAAAGAAAAGGCGATCATGAAAAACCAGAAAACAATACAAAAGGAAAACTCAAGAGGAAGTCTCCTCAAATGCTGTTAATAAAAGTCAAAAGGAAAACCCACCTCAAAAGCTAACTCAACCTAACTTGAAGTGTAAAATTATCGATATTCACTCTCGTGCTGATGATTGTGAGCAGGTTTCATCCAGGAGTAAATATGCACCCAAGAAATCAGTACCTAGTGGAAGAAGAGACCCAATCAGCTATCTAGAATATCACAAGCAGAATTCTTGCTAGATCCGAGTCTTAGTGTTCTCAATCTTCAAACTCTACAACCTCTTCTTCTCAAACCTCAAATTATACTAAAATTCATGTGATCTTTTTGTGAGGTTTCGCGAACGAAGAGTGATGTTCAACCCAGATCGAATATGGTTTGGGTTCCAATTTCTCACTAATTCCGTTATGCGTGCGGGAAAGACTATGGCTATCGTGAGACTCTTATTTATTAATACTGGTTTTCCAGACACATGGTAGGGGACATCTCCTAGTTGAACGATATCAAAATCTTCAACGACGAACTTGTTAATTTTGCAGGAGGAGAAACTGGAAGAATAACTATGAAGGGTACAGTAAAAAACGGAGTTCTCAGCTTCTCCAATGTCAATCATGTTCCTTAACTCAAACACAGTATCTTGAGCGTCTCTTAGATGTGCGATAAAGGTCTAGAAGTTCTCTTCACAAAAGTGGATGCGTAATTTTAAAGCAAGGAATAGTGATACCGGAAGATTGGTCTTGCTTGAGGCCGAACGTTGTGGAAATTCTTACGTACTTGACATGAAAAGGCTCCATCTGATCAAGTTACCTGTTTGTTATCTGAAATCACAGAACATGATGCTATTTTGTGGCATTGTCGTTTGGGTCATCTGAACATGAAGAATCTTAATCGACTGGCCACATGAGGATTAGTCAGAAACTTACCCATCAAAGATTTTATGCAGATAGAGAAATGTGAATATTGTGCTCGTGGGAAACAATATTGGAGGAAAAGCTTATTGCTTGGTCATCACTGCCCTCTTTGGTCCTGTTAATGTGCTGAGTATTGGAGGAAAAGCTTATTGCTTGGTCATCACTGATGATTTCTCTCGCTTCACTTGGGTGTTTTTCTTGGAACAAAAGAGTGAAACTGTAGGTCTGATAAAGAAATTTGTCACACTAATGGAAAAAAAGGCAAACGAGCGAGTGAAAATCATTCAATGCGACAATGGGAGAAGTTTAAGAATGTTGAGTTGAATAATTTCTGTGCCTTGAAGGGAATTGATCGTCAATACAGTGCAGCTCGAACTCCTTAACAGAATGGAGTCGCAGAAAGACGCAATCGAACTCTCACTGAAGCTGCTCGTACGATGCTGATAGATTTTGTCCTTCCACTGATCTTTTAGGGAGAAGCAGTGAACACCGCCTGCTATGTTCAAAATTAAGCGCTTATAAACAAACGTCACATGAAGACACCTTATGAAATAGTTGAAGGACATAAACCGTATGTACAACATTTCCACACTTTTGGTTATCCTTGTGTTCTCCTAACTATGGATGCCAAAGGTAAATTTGAAACAAGATGAGATCCATGCTATTTCATCGGCTATGCTAAAAACACCAAATATCGAGTATATAACAAGATCAAGAAGCAGATCGTGGAAACGTGGATTGGCTGGAAGAAAATCCCAAAGACACACGAGTTGGACCTGATTGGTTATATGATTATTCTTCCTTGTTTAAGTCATTTAATATTCTATCTGATGTGATTGTTACTGCAGATGTCTCAAGTACAGTGATACCTATTCCCGTTGTCACTGAAGATGATATCGTGCAGCTACAAGACGCTTTCAATAAACTTACTGTGGATCCAATGGGATTTCACAAAGTTGCTACTACTCTGCATCCTTCTTCACTTGTTGAGGAGCCGGTTCCTGAATCTACTTCAACAGCTACTCCTGATGATGTAGTTCACAACACTTAAACCTCCATAGAGCAAACTACTGCTGGTCCTTCAAATGCAAACATCCAAGGAGCTTCATTGTTTCTGGAGCCGATTCCGTCAGATTGCACTGTAGATCCACTGGTGATCAACATTGTTGCTGCATCAAATGAGGGGGAGCA
Organism: Scalesia atractyloides; assembly: GCA_947069175.1. Classification (NCBI taxonomy): domain Eukaryota; kingdom Viridiplantae; phylum Streptophyta; class Magnoliopsida; order Asterales; family Asteraceae; genus Scalesia; species Scalesia atractyloides. Next base: position 44,713,664 of record CAMTDV010001632.1, read on the forward strand.
AACTAGGATAATATCATGAAGTTTTTCAAATCTACAACTAATCTTGCAGGCTACCTGCTATAGCAATTCCACAACGTGTTCAGAGAAACCATCCAATTGCAAACATTATTGGTCATGTAACTGCTGGTGTACAGACCCGCAGTAGATCAGGAACCATTAACACATGTTTATATTCATGCTTCATTTCACATATTGAGCCTAAGAGCATTGATGTTGCTTTGCAGGAACCTGGATGGGTCGATGCAATGCACGAAGAGCTAAATCAGTTCGAAAAGTTGGGTGTATGGAAATTGGTGAAGCTGCCTCAAGGAAAACGTGCTCTTTGAACACGGTGGGTTTACAGGAGCAAACAGGATGATACTTGAGTCATAGTAAGAGACAAAGTGCGATTAGTTGTCCAATGTTTCAAGCAGATTGAAGGTCTGGATTATGACGAAGTGTACGCTCCCGTAGCAAGACTTGAATCCATTCGCATCTTTTATGGCATATGCATCCTACATGGAATTCACCGTTCATCAGATGGATGTCAAGATGGCGTTTCCGTACGGGAAGGTCAAGGAGGAAATTTATGTCGCTCAACCCCTTGGGTTTGTTGATTCAATGAAGCAAGGCTATGCCTACAAGTTAGATAAAGCTTTGTATGGACCGCACCAAGCACCTCGTGCATGGTATGCAACCTTAATAGAGACGGATATACCTGGGAGATGATAGATTAAACGTTATTCATTAAACGTGTTGACAAGGATCTCATCCTTGTTCAGATCTATGTTGACGATATCATTTTTGGGTCAACCAATGAAGATTTATGCAAGGAATTCAAGGAGGTAATGAAGAAGAAGTTCGAAATGAGCTCATTGGGTGAAATGACATTGTTCTTGGGTTTGCAAGTTCGTCAAAGGAGTCAAGGAATTTTAATTTATCAAGGAAAATACGTTCAGGACGTTCTTGCAAAATTCAACAAGACGGATCTAAGCACATGGACTCCCCATTGCTGAACGACCACTACTACATGAAGATATTGAAGGCATCCGGTCAGTCCAACATTGTACCGATCTATGATTGGTTCACAGATGTATTTGACTGCAAGCCGGCCAGACATTATGTTTGCCGTCTGCTAATGTGCTTGTTTTTAGGCCAATCCTAAACTTTCTCATCTTACTACCGTTAAACGGATCTTTAGATACCTAAAGGGAGCTACAAAACTTAGATTCTGGTATCCTAGAAAATCAAACATTGATTTGTTTGCTTTTTTTGATAGTAATCTTGGAGGGACAGACAGGGATAAGAAGTCTACATCGGCTAGATGCCAATACTTGGGAGACAGAATCATCTCGTGGCAATGCAAAAAGCAACAAACAGTGTCACTCTCAACTGCAGAAGCTGAATATGTTGCAGCATCCGCTTGCTGCTCCCAGGTTATTTGGATGCAACACCAGCTCGAGGATTACAGTTTGACTTATCTAAACACGACTATCTATTGTGATAATGATGCCCTATCCAAATCATCAAAAACCCTGTTTTCACTCTAAAACCAAGCACATTGATATCAAAGTTCATTTCATTCGAGATTGCTATGACAGAGGATTGATTAAACCTGAACAGATACTGATACTAATATGGTGGATCTTTTTACAAAACCTGGCAGCAACTCGAGATTCAAGGTAGTTGTGGACCTTTTAAAAATGATGTGGTACACTGATTGAGCAATTAACAAAACATATAAGGGTTTTTGTAAATAAATTAATTAATAAATTTGCGCATAAAGTATTCTACTTTTGCCCAAATTTAGGGGGAGAAATATTTATTCGAGGGGGACATACATGCTGGGAAGTGAAATAAATTTCCATACTAAAGAATTTGGTTAACACATGTAAGGTATCGAAGTTGAAAAGGCGAGGATCCATCGCGATGTGTTGATAGGCTTATTGCTCAAAGAGCAAAAAGATACTAAGTGAAAAAAATTCTACAAGCTATACATCACGTGGGTAACATATCATCGGCGTACGATTTCATGATCTTAAATCCTACGTTGATAGATAGCCAACGTCTGAGTTTCCGGTTCTGTATACTGGTGAGTCATCCAGGATATCAGGATTGCCCTTCTGTTGCATCTGGATATATGCGGACCTAGGCACAGTCAGGATATCCTTAAAAGAGCCATAATCAAAAGCCAAAACCTTAACAGAATGGAAATCTCATCACGAGAAAATTCCACGTGCTTGAAAAGTCAAATATACCGTATAAGGTATAATGCCTTACCCTCGTCAGACGTTGTTTGATCACTTTGCGATACGATTTACTTACCTTCTCACCAACAAGTCTCACATTACTCACTTGTTATAATGAACTGTTGTGCTTACCTTGATCGCGGGGGTATGCCTTGATATGGGACACACGGATGTCATAGCATACTTTATCTAATTAAGTCACGAGGTTGAAAATTGAAGGATGACGTGATAAGTTTAAGTGGACAAATGTATCAGCAATCGCGTGGATGAATCTGACTAAGCTCGTGCTGAAAAGTTTTCCTTAATCGGTTCAAGTTGATCCCATGGCAATTTTCCTCATTTCATTATTTTTCTATTGTTTTATTAATTATTTTATTTTGGATACCAAAAAGGTTGCTCGGTTGGTTGAATCGTTGATTTTGTCAAATGTGTTATTGTTCAGAACAAGATAGGGGCCAACACTTTTGAAATTGTTGTGTTTCGGATGGGCCCACCCATGTCGGACAAGCCCATCATTCAGATACTGTTCCAAAATGGGTCTGGCAAGCATTTCGGACTATTGTTCCAAATTGGGCCTGGCCTAACATTTCGAATGGGCCCAATTCGAGTCTATAAAAATGGGCTTTTCAAATCATTTCGGTTGATTTAGAACATTTGAACATTTCAAATCTCTCTCAGACTGACTAATTCAAACTCATAGGTTTTGATATTTCCCTTGCATCTTGGATGGATCTCAGATGGACATTACGCATTTAGGATGAATCTTGGATCAAACCTGTGCATCTCTGATCAGACATATGTCTAACCAACTTGTTTTAGTTGGGTAAAACAACAAACCTCGGCGGAAACGTCGGGGAGTCATGTCACAGAACTATTGTTTCACAACTCATGGAATTTAAAATTTTGTTTTATCAGGTTAAATGTTTACATTGTCTTGGGATAAACAGAATTAACACATAATAAATTGTCTTTCATTTTTTAAGTCACTAAGGTCCGCGTCTATTCCTACGTGAAGCATGCATCATATTGTCAAGCATTGACTCCTGAAACATATGTGAAAAGAGAGTCAGCATAAAAATGCCAGCGAGTACACAGGTTTGGTGAGGGTGTCAAATTCGTGGCCTTGTATACATATTGCAACACCTTGTCCGATTACAAGAGTCGTTAAGTGAAAACCTCGTATCAGAAGTGTTTGATAATATGCATTTCGGATAAACATCCTGTTTATCCGAAATCTGACATCCGAAATGTCAGGTCATCTCAGATGTCTGACAAGGGTTCATCCGAATTACCTTTTGAACCCTTGTCCATCCGAAATACTTTTGACCCAGTCCATTTCGTATATTTTGGACCGGTTCACTGTTTTTGAACCTTTTCAACATATTGACCAGTCCAAATAATTTTTGAACCTTTTTGAATTTTTGACCTGCATAGTTGACCCCTTGACCCTCATTTGAACCATGTTGACTTGTTGACCTTTTGACTCGTTTAATATAAGATTGAACGATCGACAAGGTCAACTAAGTAAATTTATCATGATGAAACTTGACGTTCTTGTTCAAAAGTGAAGAAAATGGCTCAAAAGGTGATGGAAAAGTGCAAGCTCGAGGTGGAACCCTTCCATAATCAAGCGTGTTACTTATCAGATCCTCCAGCGGATTATTATGAGATGTTCCATTCGATGATAGTCGGCTTGAATTCCTGCCGTATCACTCATGCCTTGAAGATAAATCCAGTGATTTGTGAAGATATGATTCAAGATTTTGGATAAATGCTAAAGTGATGAGAGGTGGAGCTAGTGGCAAGGGAACAATTGAATTAAAGATCCAAAAGAAAGATATTATTATTTCAGTGGTGGTCATATGAGAGGTTTTAAAGTTTGAAGATCTAGATCATCACCCAACTTCGTTTGACAGAGACAGGTCATCAAAGCTTTACGACGAATGAGCTACGAGGGTGCTTATCCAACAGTCTTGAAGAAGATTTTCCCACCTTATTGGAGGTTTCTAGCGCACATTTTCTTGCAATGCATCTCAGGAATAAAGGCGGTTTGGATCAGCTTAATCAAACCCAAACGTCTGCATTGGTTGATTTGGTGAACAACTAGGATTTCAACTTCTCCGGTTTTATTTTCGATAATATGAAGAACATGTTGCAGAACCCTAAGAAGAAAGTCTTCCTACTGTATCCAAGGTTTATTCAAATGATTCTCGATGAGAAGTATCCAGATTTGGTAAAAGCACAAAATATCTAAATTTGAAGCCTATGGGTCCAAGTTGCTTTAAGAGGCATGCAAACAGTGAGATACTGCAAAGATCAATTTATTGGAAAGTATGCTCTGGAGAAACATGGAAAGTTCGGACCATTTGTTCCTACACCGATACCGATAAATGTCACAGTGGTTGAAGAACATGACGTACAACTTGTAGGTGTTGGTGTAAACCCAGTGGCTGAAGTTGAGGATTTAGTGACTGATGATGAAGAGAAAGATTGAAACATGTGGAGTTGGAGAAAGCTGTAGAAACTGTTAAAGATCTGAACTTGATATCTGCAGAGAATCTTGCAACATTGCTTACCTCGTGATGTTCTAAAAGTAGTTAATTAAAAACAATTGAAATTACCCTAATTCTAGACTCAAATTATACTCTAGACTCTTAAATTTTACTAAACTCCTAACCGGCAAAAGTGGATCGATCAATTAGAATAGTTTAAGTAAGTTCGGATTATCGAACCCACGAGGCTCTCTAATTAAGTTGATGACTCGATCTAGACTTAATTAATACACTTATTTTTTTTTTTGGGGGGGGGGGGGGGGCGGGGGTTTACTAATAATTATAAAATTATAACTAAACTAAAATTACTTAATTAAAACTAATTGAAATTGAACTTTTAAATTAGAGCTTAATTCAAGGATGGTAAATAGAGTACCTAGGTTAGATTTTCTATGACTACTTATTTGGTTCTTTAATTGATTAATAATGTTAAATTGTAAACCGGGATCTTGGAATACTAAACTCTAAGGTATACCGAACAGGACCCCCGACCCTTCTTAGGAAGACACCTATGATAACCTAAAAGCAGTTTGGGTTTACTGGTTTTTAAGACTTCCTATCGGTTGTCTATTATTTAGTAAAGTGTCCAATTTAGTTAGCTACTTCTCAATAGAAAACCTAGACAAGCTATGACTCTTGATTTAGTTTAACCGACTCGATTATGGCAAGTAAACTAGACTTGGAATTTTCTCAAACCCTAAATCTAACATTTACCTAATCAATTCAGTTAACAACTTATTATATCTCCGTAATCAATTTAGGTATAATGTTAAGAACTAATTATATATTTTACTTAGTTGTTCTTCCGGTTTATTGGCCAATTAGACTGAATGATTACCCAAAACTGTTAAGACCCGAAACACAAACCTATTCTATGGAAGATATCCAACAAGATTTATGTAAAACAACTAATTAATCAATTACTAATCCAAACCATGCAAATGCACTAAATCAAGAAGTCAAAGTTATTCACTTTACTAAAAATACCATTTAAACATCATGAAATCAAATCAAGTCCCAAACTTTCATAAATATAAATCCAAACCTAGGTAGCAAAATAAATCTAGCCAATTAACATGGTTTCAAGAATAATCAAAACAAATTCAAAATCAAAATTCATCAAAGTAAGAACAACGAGAATTAAAAGTAAAAGTTCTCACAATAAAACCCGTGTTTGAGTTAGTCTCCAAGCACTTTCTTCACCTTGATGATTCCTTGCAGCTTAGACTCACAATTACCAGCTTCCCAGATCCATAATTAAGCTTTCTAACTTCAATATTCGTCCAAGATTGTTGTAATTAGAGTTAAACTCTTAAACTTATACTTATCTTTCACAAATCTGATAAGATTACGAAACTCTCTGGCAACATTACCCTCTTGCCGGCCGCAACAGGGATGTGGATCACGGTCGCGGCCCAAGACCGAGTGATGAAGTTCCGGATAAGTGTTAGCCTCTCGTTGGCCGCGAGAGGTATAAAGGTGTGCGGTCGCGGCCCGCCAGAAGGTGATTTCACCAGGTTTTTCGATTTGTTTCTTCTCTCGGATTCCAACTACGATCCGGATCGGTTCTATTTATCATTTCAGCTTATTTTTTCTGTCTTTTCAGCCACTTTCACAAACCAAGACCTGCAAATCGTATTTGGATTAAAAGTAGATATGTTCTTTGTAACATCCGTCAAAAAACGGGTTTTCAAAACCCGCTTCGTTTATTAACCGAACAATCAGTTTTAAACTTTTGTTGTTTATTTATGATTTATTTTAATTTTAAACGATACATAATTAATAAACAAATTAGAAGATATATATTATAATTGTTAAAAGATAAAAATAAATTTATTAAAAAGGAAAACCGGCTGCCGGGAGTCGAACCCGGGTCAGCCGGAAATCCACAATGACTTAACATTCACTCATCCAACCGCTCCGCCACTTTAGTTATTTGATATCATATCGAATCAATTAATTTAAATAATAAAACACGGAAGTCAAATTCAGTCAAAATCGCGCCCAATTTTGCAGTCGTCGGAAATCCCGACGATTACGTCGATAATTAACGTTTTCTTCCAATTTAACCGAAGAATTAAACTTGACGACGGTTATAACCGACGTCTGAACCCCCGACACCAGTCGTAACCGCCGGAGAACGGCTGACTTTGAATCGAGACTGAATTCAGACCCCATGCATCTCGATTTCTCCCTATAAATTCACCCACAATCCACTGTTAGCCTTTTCGCTCAAAATTGCACATTTCTCGACGAAAAATTCACTCGCCGGAAAATATCTGCAAGTCGCCGGAAAACCGAGACTCACATCCACACGGTAATTCCTTCGACTCTTTCTGTTTCAATCATTTGATTAAACTGTCGCTAACACAAATCCACCATCAGAATCAATCCCAGTCAGCGTTGTCGAAATTCTTACCTTCGCCGGAAAATTTCTGAAACTTCCGGAAACACACTGAGAGCTGGTATGATCTTTCAAACTTCTGTTAAACTTTGTTTAAGTATCTCAATTTCATAAATAATCGAACGGAACTGTTAATTGATGTTAACAGCCGGAGTTCACTATCAGAGCCGACGGACCTCTGCCGGAATTCTGTGAAAAACACTGATCGGTACATCCTTTCCCCCAAACTCTCTCCATTCGTTACCTTTAAATTACTTATAAAGTTTGAAAACCAAATTAGGCATAAATCAGTCAAAACAGTCAGACTTTGTTTTCTGGGTAAAGTTAACGAAGAAGACGAAGACGGGGTATAATATAAGGTTAATTAAAATCGGTTTAATGAACGGGTTAGACACACAGTCCAGCGGTGGACTGTGTGCAAACATATACACATACGACGCGAGTTCGAATCCTGTCCCAGCCTTACTCTCTTGTTATAAAAATGCCTTTTTAACTAAACCGGGTTAACTCTCAAAATCATGCTAAGTATAATAAAAACCGAGTTATTAACCAGGTTAGACACACAGTCCAGCGGTGGACTGTGTGCACGTTAACTCACAGGTCCGGGTTCGAGACCTGTGGTCAGCACCGGTTCGATACATTTAAAATCCTTTTTAAAAATAATGATTTTCGGATTTAACTAAATAGTATATAAGTATAATTAAAAACAGAATTATTTCGGGTTAGACACGTAGCTCAGTTGGTAGAGTTGCGTGCACGCGTACGGGAGGTCACAAGTTCGAACCTCACTCAGCGCAAACAAATACAAGGCCCGAACCGGTCAAAGGTCAAAGTCATGGTCAACGGACAAAGTCAAAAAGTCAACATTTTTTTTTATTATTTTTATTTATTTATTTAATTTAAAAATCAATTAAAAATACTTAAAAATAACGTTTTTAAAGTTAGAAAGTAGCCTTAAACTCACAAAAAATATATCCAAAAATCCTATTAAAATAGTTAATAAAATCCACATACTTACCGTACCTTTTCGTTATTTATTTGGTTCGTTATCTCTCGTCGATCAATCCTCTAAACTCATGCGCATTCAACACCTTCAAACAAACGCACCCAATGTGAGTGAATCTCTACCAATTCCCCGTTTTAATCACATTTTGGGGTGTAGCATGTGTCGCTATTTATTTATTATATTAAACACTTGTGCATTCATCATGTCCATGATCAAATGTGTATTCGATATGTATCGTTTGTTTGTGTGGTTGAAGTTTAGATTTAATTTATCATTTCAGTACATACATTTCATAGGCCGCCGCTCCCCATTACCTATTGTCACACCCCGACCCGCAGCGGAATAAGAGTCGGGGCATAATTGGGTTATCACCAAAGCTCATGATGTTTACTAATATGTTTCATATTTATTAAATCCAAATTACATTTCAATGTTCCAAGTCAAATTCATACAATACAAGGAAAGGAAAAATTAACTAAAACAAATCCATAATCTAAACTGGTTTATTCTTCTAAGCCGCCCTATATGTTTCTTGCTTCAACTTGATCACCTGTATCATGCGTAAAAATGGGAAAATTTTGGGTCAACAAAAGTTGGCGAGTGAACCTTGTTAAAAACATTTGTTATCGATTCATTATTGTAATTAATTTAGGAAAATTGTGCAATAATCATATATGAACAAATGTATGTAAACATAACGATCACAAACCACCTTGCTTAAGCATGAAATAAGAATGACGATGTATATGTTGGCAACGTCCCGTTCACGCTCATAGGTAATGGGGAACGGACGGCCTATGCTAATGTATGTGAGATCAAGGCTCAATCAAACGGAGCCGATCTTATGTTGGCAACGCCTGGTTCACGCTCATAGGTAATGGGGAACAGCTCACGCTCATAGGTAATGGGGAGCGGCGGCCTATGAAATGTATGTACTGAAATGATAAAATTAATCTAAACTTCAACCACACAAACAATGGATACACATTGAATACACATTTGATCATGAACATGATGGATGCACAAATGTTTAATTATAATAAATAAATAACGACACATGATACACCCCAAAATGTGATTAAAACGGGGAATTGGTAGAGATTCACTCACATTGGGTGCGTTTGTTTGAAGATGTTGAATGCGCACGAGTTTAGGGGATTGATCGACGAGAGATAACTAACCAAATAAATAACGAAAAGGTACGGTAAGTATGTGGATTTTATTAACTATTTTAATAGGATTTTTGGGTATATTTTTGTGAGTTTAAGGCTACTTTCTAACTTTAAAAATGTTATTTCTAAGTATTTTTAATTGATTTTTAAATTAAATAAATAAATAAAAACAATAAAAAAAAGTTGACTTTTTGACTTTGACCGTTGACCGTTTGACCGTTGACCGGTTCGGTCGGTTATATTGTTGCACCGAGCGAGGTTCGAACCGGTGACCTCCCGTACGCGTGCACGCAGCTCTACCAACTGAGCTACGTGTCTAACCCGAAATAATTCTGTTTTTAATTATACTTATATACTATTTAGTTTAATCCGAAAATCCTTTATTTTTAAAAAGATTTTAAATGTATCGAACCGGTGCTGACCACAGGTCTCGAACCCAGGACCTGTGAGTTAGCGTACACACAGTCCACCGCTGGACTGTGTGTCTAACCTGTTTATTAACTCGGTTTTTATTATACTTAACATGGTTTGTGAGTTAACCCGGTTCAGTTAAAAAGGCAATTTTTTATTTCGAGAGAGTAAAGTTGGGACAGGATTCGAACTCGCGTCGCATGTGTGTTTATTGCACACAGTCCACCGCTGGACTGTGTGTCTAACCCGTTTATAAAACTGATTTTAATTACTCTTATGTTATAACCCGACTTCGTCTTCTCCGTTAAATTTTACCCAGAAACAAAGTCCGACTGATTGGACTGATTTATGCCTAATCTGGTTTTTAAACTTTATATGTAAGTTAAAGGTAACGAATGGAGAGAGTTTGGGGGAAGAGATGTATCGATCAGTGTTGTTCACAGAATTCCGGCAGAGGTCCGTCGTTTCTGAAAATGAACTCCGGCTGTCAAAATCAATTAACAATTCTGTTCGATTATTTATGAAGGTGAGGTACTTAATCAAAGTTTAACAGAAGTTTGAAAGATCATACCAGCTCTCAGTGTGTTTCCGGAAGTTTCAGAAATTTTCCGGCGAAGGTAGGAATTTCGACACACGTTGACTGGGATTGATTCTGATGGTGGAGTTGTGTTAGTGACAGATTAATCAAATGATTGAAACAGAAAGAGTCGAAAGACTTACCGTGTGGATGTGAGACTCGGTTTTCCGGCGATTTGCAGGTATTTTCCGGCGAGTGAATTTTCGTCGAGAAAGGGTGCGATTTTGAGCGAAAAGGCTACCAGTGGATTGTGGGTGAATTTATAGGGAGGAATCGAGATGTATGGGGTCTGAATTTAGTCTCAATTCAAGGCCAGCCGTTCTCCGGCGGTTACGACTGATGTCGCGGGTTCAGACGTCGGTTATAACCGTCGTCAAAGTAAATTCTTCGGTTAAATTGGACGAAAACGTTAATTATCGGCGAAGTCGTCGGGATTTCCGACGACTGATAATTGGGCGCGATTTTGACTGGATTTGACTTCCGCGATTCATCTTTTTAATTAATTGTTTTGGTATTTTAACAAAGAATCAAAGTGGCGGAGTGGTTGATTGTGTGAAAGTTAAGTTTGTGGGGATTTCCGGCTGACCCGGGTTCGACTCCCGGTAGCTGGTTTTCCTTTTTAATTAATCTATTTTTATTTTTTTACAATTATAATTTATATTATCTAATTTGTTTATTAATTATGTATTGTCTAAAATTAAAATATGTCATAAATAAACAACAAAATTTAAAACCGATTGTTCGGTTAATAAACGAAGCGGGTTTTGAAAACCCGATTTTCGACAGATGTTACAGTATCCCCTACTTTTAGAAATTTCGTCCCGAAATTTAAGTAGTAGTAGTAGATATATGAAAAAGATGTGGGTATTTCTCGCGCATTGAGTCTTCACGTTCCCAAGTAAACTCAGGTCCTCGTTTCGACTCCCAGCGTACCCTGACGATTGGGATGCGGCTTCTTCTTAAACGTTTTTCCCCGATGTCCATAATTTCTACAGGTCTTTCAATGAAATGCATAGATTCATCGACTTGAATGTCTTCTAGAGGAATATGGAGATTTTCATCGGCGAGGCACTTCTTCAAGTTCGATACGTGGAATGTGGGATGAATTCTGTTGAGTTCTTCCGGTAAGTCAAGCTTGTAGGCTACAGGTCCTACCCTTTCGAGTATCTTGAAAGGACCTACGTAACGTGGTGCTAGCTTGCCTTTTTGGCCAAAACGAACTACTCCCTTCCACGGCGATACTTTTAAAAGTACTTGATCGCCAACGTTAAACCCCAAGGGCTTTCGTCGCTTGTCAGCATAGCTCTTTTGACGACTTTGTGCCGCTAAAAGGTTGTTTCGGATTTGATGAATCTTGTCGGTGTTTCTTGTATTAATTCTGGACCGGTGATTTGAGCTTCTCCAATTTCGTGCCAACATATAGGTGATCGGCACTTACGACCATATAACGCTTCGAAAGGTGCCATGCCAATACTTGAATGAAAGCTGTTGTTGTACGAAAATTCAACTAATGGTAGGTGAGCGTCCCAATTCCCTTTGAAGTCTATGACACATGCCCGAAGCATGTCTTCAAGAGTTTGAATGGTGCGTTCAGATTGACCATCAGTTTGGGGATGATAAGCGGTGCTGAGATCTAATCGTGTACCTAAAGCGGCTTGTACAGCTTGCCATGTTCGTGAAGTGAAACGACCATCACGATCTGATATAATGCTTAACGGTACACCATGACGGCTTACGATTTCACTGATGTAGATACGAGCTAGTTTCTCATTTTTTAAGTCTTCGCGAATCGGAATGAAGTGAGCTGATTTTGTAAGACGATCAATGATTACCCATATAGTGTCGTACCCACCAGGAGTGCGAGGTAACCCGGTAATGAAGTCCATGGTTATGTTTTCCCACTTCCATACAGGTATTTCAGGTTGGACCAGAAGTCCTGAGGGTCTTTGGTGTTCAGCTTTCACTTTTGAACAGGTAAGGCACTTGGAAACAAAAACAACAATATCCTTCTTCATGCCAGGCCACCAGTAGGTGTATCGAAGGTCCTGATACATCTTGTCGGCTTCTGGGTGTACGGAGTATCGTGTTTTGTGCGCCTCTTTCATAAGGGTATCGCGAAGGTTGTTGTGATCGGGAATCCATATGCGATCTAGATAATACATAATGCCATCAGATTTTGTTTCGAGTTTGAGTTCTGCTCCACAAGATAACACATTGCGTATGTCGTATTCTGTTATGGAAACATGTTGAGCTTCTCGGATTTGGTCTTTGATGTTGGTCATGATTTGCGAACATAGAAGACGAATGGAGCTCGCATAACCCTTTCGACTGAGTGCATCGGCCACCACATTTGCTTTGCCAGGATGATACCGAATTTCATAGTCGTAGTCATTAAGAAGTTCGACCCATCTTCGTTGCCTCATATTCAACTCCTTTTGGTTAAAGATATGTTGGAGGCTCTTGTGGTCAGTGTAAATCTCACACTTGGTACCATAGAGGTAATGTCTCCATATCTTAAGAGCGAACACAACGGCTCCAAGTTCTAGGTCGTGAGTAGTGTAGTTCTTCTCATGAGTTTTAAGCTGCCTAGAAGCATAGGCTATCACTTTTCCCCTTTGCATTAAAACACAGCCTAATCCCTGTCCTGATGCGTCGCAATAAACTACAAAGTCATCGCAACCTTCGGGGAGTGTGAGTATAGGTGCGTCACAAAGCTTTTGCTTAAGGGTTTGGAAGGCTTCTTCTTGTTTAGGCCCCCATGCGAAGGGTTTTCCTTTATGTGTCAAAGCCGTGAGTGGTACAGCGATACGAGAGAAATTTGATATGAAACGACGATAGTAACCAGCCAAACCAGGGAAAGATCTGACTTCGGTTGGGGTACATGGCGCTTGCCATTCTTGTACTGCTTTGATCTTTGCGGGGTCGACATGAATTCCCTTGTCATTGACGACATGACCAAGGAACTGTACTTCTTTTAACTAAAATTCGCATTTGGAGAATTTAGCGTAAAGCTTTTCGGTTCTCAAGAGTGTGAGGATGAGTCGAAGGTGTCGTTCATGATCAGTCTTAGACTTTGAGTAAATGAGAATATCGTCGATGAAGACTATAACAAAGCGATCAAGATAGGATTTGCAAACTCTGTTCATTAGGTCCATGAAGACGGCTGGAGCGTTGGTTAGACCAAATGGTATAACCATGAATTCATAGTGACCATAACGAGTTCGGAAGGCGGTCTTTGGGACGTCTTCTTCATGTACTCTGAGTTGGTGATAGCCGGAACGAAGGTCGATCTTTGAAAAACAAGTGGCACCCTGGAGTTGGTCTAGGAGATCATCGATGCGAGGCAAAGGATAGCGATTTTTGATCATTAATTTGTTGAGTTCCCTGTAATCGATACACATGCGAAACGTCCCATCTTTCTTCTTTACAAACAGAACAGGTGCACCCCAAGGCGATGAGCTAGGACGTATGAATCCCTTGTCGGTCAGTTCTTGCAACTGACTGGCCAGCTCTTGCATCTCGGATGGGGCTAACCTATAAGGAGATTTCGCGACGGGTGTAGCGCCAGGTATAAGATCGATGCGGAATTCGACTTCTCTCTTGGGAGGAAGTCCTGAGATGTCGTCGGGGAAAACTTGCGGGAATTCTTTCACTACAGGTATGTCTTCGAGTTTCTTCTCTTTATTTCCCTTCTTGACAACGTGGGTTAGAAATGCTACATAATTCTTGCGGAGATATTTTCGGGCTTGAAGACAGGACATCAGTTTGAGTCCTTTTGAAGGGGTTTCTCCAAAGATTCGTAGAGTTTGACTGTCTGCAAGAGGAATGCGAATGAACTTTTCGCGGCATACCACTTCAGCATGATGTTGGCTGAGCCAGTCCATGCCGATTATAATGTCAAAACTTCCCAACTTCATAGGAATGAGGTCAACAGGAAAATCGTGATCGTTTAGTGGAAGAGTACAGTTTCGGATAATGGAGTTTAATGAGACCGGTTTTCCGTCAGCAACTTCTACCGTTATGGATTCCATAAGTTTATCACGAGTTTGGTTGAGGATGGGTTCAAATTCTAAGGACACAAAACTCTTATCCGCGCCAGTATCAAATAACACAGATGCATAACTACCGTTGATGAGAAACGTACCGTTAACCACATTGTTGTCGGCCCTAGCTTGGTTGGCGTTGATGTTAAATGCTCTTCCTCTAGCAGGTGGAGGAGCTTGGTTAGCTTGGTTCACCGGATTCGCTTGAGCTTGAGCGTGTATGATGTTCACCAAGCGTGGACAGGTGTTTCTAAAGTGGTTTGGGTCTCCACAATTGTAGCAAGCCCGCATGGGTTGCATCATGGGGTAGTTGGGTTGATAGTAGGTTTGGGTTGTATGTTGTGTAGGTGGTGGTAGTAGGGGTTGTTGGGTTTGACCCATTATTTGATGGTGGGTTTGAGTTGTGGGTTGGTTGCGGTTCATTCGTTGCAGTGAGCGGCAGGCTTGGATGGTGTGACCTGCACGGCCACAGCCGGTGCAATATTGACAGGGGTATTCGGGGGAGTGATGGTATTGACAACGGGTACACTTTGGGTAAGGGCCAGAGTATTGCCTTTTGTATGGAGAGGGTGAAGGAGCAACTTGTGTGATGGGCGCAACAGAGATTGGGAAGTTTGTTTGAGTGACGGCAAAATTTCTGGTATTTCGCTTCCTCTTGTTTGAAAATTTTGAGGATGAGGTGGGGTGGTTGGAAGTTTGGCCATCAACGGGGGCTTTCTTTTTCTCCTCCTTGAATTTACCGTTCCTGATGCGGTTCTCGGTAAGTTCGGTGGCTAATTCCATGGCGGCTTTGAGGGTTGTAGGCGAAGTGCTGAGGACTGAGTCTTGAATCTTCGAGGGAAGGCCTCGAATATAGTGTTCAACCAAACGGTACACTGGGGTGAACAAGTTAGGAACCATCTGGTTCAGCTCAAGAAATCTTTTGTTGTTGGAAGTATGATCCCCTTCCTTTTGCTTCAGCGAGTGGAATTCGTCTT
The DNA here is from genome assembly GCA_947069175.1 of Scalesia atractyloides. Taxonomy (NCBI): domain Eukaryota; kingdom Viridiplantae; phylum Streptophyta; class Magnoliopsida; order Asterales; family Asteraceae; genus Scalesia; species Scalesia atractyloides. Next base: position 44,729,034 of record CAMTDV010001632.1, read on the forward strand.
CCAACTTCTTGAGTTCGGTTCTTGGGCAGAAGCGTTTTGTCATCATTTCCCTTAACTCTTCCCAGGTTAAGGCCATAGCGTCTTCAACTCCTCTTTTACCCTTCTCGGTGTTCCACCAGGTCAGGGCTACCCCAAATAATTTCCCGGTTGCGTAAGTACCTTGCGATCCTCGGGACAATCGCAATTTAGGAAGGTGTTTTCCATTTCCTCAAACCAGTGGAGGAGAGCGGTGACACCTTCGGTCCCTTCGAACTTTGGGGGATCGCAAGACTTGAAGTGCTTGTAGGAGCACTTCTTGGAGGAAAGGTTGTCGACGTTTTGATCCTCTTGATTGGGTGGGTTGACAGGATTCGCGGTGAGAGCTTGCTGGACTTGAATTACAATATCAGGAAGTACCGCGGCCATTTGTTTCGCAATCTGAGTGGCCAAACGTTCGTTTGACCTTCCTGACTTTCGTCCTCCACGTAGCTGCATAGCCGACATCTACAGGAACATACATAGGAAGATTGTGAGTTTATGGAGTCTTTTTAGGTGTCATGTGTCTTAAAGAAAATGAAAATAACATAAATATCAATAATGCAACTACATCCATAGGATGTCTTGGGTTTGCTCATGTTGGGCCTCAAATGTCCCCCATACCTTCACCTGTATAGTCATGTGGGCCCCCATGACTATTGGCTTGGTAGGATTCACATTAGTATTGGCGATTTAACACTCGCATGACCCGAATGAAAACCACAAAATATGTTTACGAGATGCATGGTCGGAATGTGTCCAGGTGTAGACACAATGACAACTCAAAGTGGGGTTAGCTCACACGACGTTTGGTATAGCATGCTTTGGCCTAATAGGTACTTCGTACTCTCATCGTTAGTCCCCAGGTAGGCAAACTGGTCCTTTATTTTGGATTTATACGAATGCCAAGCCTAGACAGGACGTTCCGACTACCAGTACTTGTACCCTTCCAGTTACTACATGCCCGTCATGAGAACTCACTTTGATGAGATTTGAAAATACAAAAATCATTGTAAAAGCAATCATGAAAATGATGTGGTGTGTGCTTTCATGGATATGATATGTTATGAGAATATGATTCATGATAAGCATTATATGATAATATATACTTATGAACATGCTTGCATAACATTGAATGTAACATTTAACATAAAACATATGAACATCATGAAATTTGGCATGTAACACACAAGAATCTTAAAAATTTCTAATCAACTATAGTATAGGCTCTAAGGGTCTAATAACCTATCCTATATCCCTATAGTCATAGCTCTGATACCAATCTGTCACACCCCGACCCGCAGCGGAAATAAGAGTCGGGGCATAATTGGGTTATCACCAAAGCTCATGATGTTTACTAATATGTTTCATATTTATTAAATTCAAATTACATTTCAAAGTTCCAAGTCAAATTCATACAATACAAGGAAGGGAAAAATTTAACTAAACGATCCATAATCTAAACTGGTTTATTCTTCTAAGCCGTCCTATATGTTTCTTGCTTCAACTTGATCACCTGTATATGTGTAAAAATGGGAAATTTTGGGTCAACAAAAGTTGGCGAGTGAACCTTGTTAAAAACATTTGTTATTAATTCATTATTGTAATTAATTTAGGAAAATTGTGCAATAATCATATATGAACAAATGTATTTAAACATAACAATCACAAACCACCTTGCTTAAGCATGAAATAAGAATGACAATGTATATGTTGGCAACGTCCCGTTCACGCTCATAGGTAATGGGGAACGGACGGCCTATGCTAATGTATGTGAGATCAAGGCTCAATCAAACGGAGCCGATCTTATGTTGGCAACGCCTGGTTCACGCTCATAGGTAATGGGGAACAGCTCACGCTCATAGGTAATGGGGAGCGGCGGCCTATGAAATGTATGTACTAAAATGATAAACTAAATCTAAACTTCAACCACACAAACAAACGATACATATCGAATACACATTTGATCATCGACATGATGGATGCACAAGTGTTTAATATAATAAATAAATAGCGACACATGATACACCCCAAAATGTGATTAAAACGGGGAATTGGTAGAGATTCACTCACATTGGGTGCGTTTGTTTGAAGGTGTTGAATGCGCACGAGTTTAGAGGATTGATCGACGTGAGATAACTAACCAAATAAATAACGAAAAGGTACGGTAAGTATGTGGATTTTATTAACTATTTTAATAGGATTTTTGGATATATTTTTGTGAGTTTAAGGCTACTTTCTAACTTTAAAAACGTTATTTTTAAGTATTTTTAATTGATTTTTAAATTAAATAAATAAATAAAAATAATAAAAAAATGTTGACTTTTTGACTTTGACCGTTGACCGTTGACCATGACTTTGACCTTTGACCGGTTCGGGCCTTGTATTTGTTTGCGCTGAGTGAGGTTCGAACTTGTGACCTCCCGTACGCGTGCACGCAGCTCTACCAACTGAGCTACGTGTCTAACCCGAAATAATTCTGTTTTTAATTATACTTATATACTATTTAGTTAAATCCGAAAATCATTATTTTTAAAAAGGATTTTAAATGTATCGAACCGGTGCTGACCACAGGTCTCGAACCCGGGACCTGTGAGTTAACGTGCACACAGTCCACCGCTGGACTGTGTGTCTAACCTGGTTAATAACTCGGCTTTTATTATACTTAGCATGATTTTGAGAGTTAACCCGGTTCAGTTAAAAAGGCATTTTTATAACAAGAGAGTAAGGCTGGGACATGATTCGAACTCGCGTCGTATGTGTATATGTTTGCACACAGTCCACCGCTGGACTGTGTGTCTAACCCGTTCATTAAACCGATTTTAATTAACCTTATATTATACCCCGTCTTCGTCTTCTTCGTTAACTTTACCCAGAAAACAAAGTGAATGTTTTGACTGATTTATGCCTAATTTGGTTTTCAAACTTTATAAGTAATTTAAAGGTAACGAATGGAGAGAGTTTTGGGGGAAAGGATGTACCGATCAGTGTTTTTCACAGAATTCCGGCAGAGGTCCGTCGGCTCTGATAGTGAACTCCGGCTGTTAACATCAATTAACAGTTCCGTTCGATTATTTATGACATTGAGATACTTAAACAAAGTTTAACAGAAGTTTGAAAGATCATACCAGCTCTCAGTGTGTTTCCGGAAGATTCAGAAATTTTCCGGCGAAGGTAAGAATTTCGACAACGTTGACTGGGATTGATTCTAATGGTGGATTTGTGTTAGTGACAGTTTAATCAAATGATTGAAACAGAAAGAGTCGAAGGAATTACCGTGTGGATGTGAGTCTCGGTTTTCCGGCGACTTGCAGATATTTTCCGGCGAGTGAATTTTTCGTCGAGAAAAGGTGCGATTTTGAGCGAAAAGGCTACCAGTGGATTGTGGGTGAATTTATAGGGAGAAATCGAGATGCATGGGGTCTGAATTCAGTCTCGATTCAAAGTCACCCGTTCTCTGGCGGTTACGACTGGTGTCGGGGGTTCAGACGTCGGTTATAAGAGTCGGGGCATAATTGGGTTATCACTAAAGCTCATGATGTTTACTAATATGTTTCATATTTATTAAATCCAAATTACATTTCAATGTTCCAAGTCAAATTCATACAATACAAGGAAAGAAAAAATTAACTAAAACAAATCCATAATCTAAACTGGTTTATTCTTCTAAGTCGCCCTATATGTTTCTTGCTTCAACTTGATCACCTGTATCATGCGTAAAAATGGGAAAATTTTGGGTCAACAAAAGTTGGCGAGTGAACCTTGTTAAAAACATTTGTTATCGATTCATTATTGTAATTAATTTAGGAAAATTGTGCAATAATCATATATGAACAAACGTATGTAAACATAACGATCACAAACCACCTTGCTTAAGCATGAAATAAGATTGACAATGTATATGTTGGCAACGTCCCGTTCACGCTCATAGGTAATGGGGAACGGACGGCCTATGCTAATGTATGTGAGATCAAGGCTCAATCAAACGGAGCCGATCTTATGTTGGCAACGCCTGGTTCACGCTCATAGGTAATGGGGAACAGCTCACGCTCATAGGTAATGGGGAGCGGCGGCCTATGAAATGTATGTACTGAAATGATAAAATTAATCTAAACTTCAACCACACAAACAATGGATACACATTGAATACACATTTGATCATGAACATGATGGATGCACAAATGTTTAATTATAATAAATAAATAACGACACATGATACACCCCAAAATATGATTAAACGGGGAATTGGTAGAGATTCACTCACATTGGGTGCGTTTGTTTGAAGATGTTGAATGCACACGAGTTTAGGGGATTGATCGACGAGAGATAACTAACCAAATAAATAACGAAAAGGTACGGTAAGTATGTGGATTTTATTAAGTATTTTAATAGGATTTTTGGGTATATTTTTGTGAGTTTAAGGCTACTTTCTAACTTTAAAAATGTTATTTCTAAGTATTTTTAATTGATTTTTAAATTAAATAAATAAATAAAAACAATAAAAAAAAGTTGACTTTTTGACTTTGACCGTTGACCGTTGACTGGTTCGGTCGGTTATATTGTTGCACTGAGCGAGGTTCGAACCGGTGACCTCCCGTACGTGTGCACGCAGCTCTACCAACTGAGCTACGTGTCTAAACCGAAATAATTATGTTTTTAATTATACTTATATACTATTTAGTTTTATCCGAAAATCCTTTATTTTTAAAAAGATTTTAAATGTATCGAACCAGTGCTGACCACAGGTCTCGAACCCGGGACCTGTGAGTTAGCGTACACACAGTCCACCGCTGGACTGTGTGTCTAACCTGGTTATTAACTCGGTTTTTATTATACTTAACATGGTTTGTGAGTTAACCCGGTTCAGTTAAAAAGGTAATTTTTTATTTCGAGAGAGTAAAGCTGGGACAGGATTCGAACTGGACTGTGTGTCTAACCCGTTTATAAAACTGATTTTAATTACTCTTATGTTATAACCCGACTTCGTCTTCTCCGTTAAATTTTACCCAGAAACAAAGTCCGACTGATTGGACTGATTTATGCCTAATCTGGTTTTTAAACTTTATAAGTAATTTAAAGGTAACGAATGGAGAGAGTTTGGGGGAAGAGATGTACCGATCAGTGTTGTTCAAAGAATTCCGGCAGAGGTCCGTCGGTTCTGAAAGTGAACTCCGGCTGTCGAAATCAATTAACAATTCTGTTCGATTATTTATGAAGTTGAGGTACTTAATCAAAGTTTAATAGAAGTTTGAAAGATCATACCAGCTCTCAGTGTGTTTCCGGAAGTTTCAGAAATTTTCCGGCGAAGGTAGGAATTTCGACACACGTTGACTGGGATTGATTCTGATGGTGGAGTTGTGTTAGTGACAGATTAATCAAATTATTGAAACAGAAAGAGTCGAAAGAATTACCGTGTGGATGTGAGACTCGGTTTTCCGGCGATTTGCACGTATTTTCCGGCGAGTGAATTTTCGTCGAGAAAGGGTGCGATTTTGAGCGAAAAGGCTACCAGTGGATTGTGGGTGAATTTATAGGGAGGAATCGAGATGTATGGTTTAGTCTCAATTCAAGGTCAGCCGTTCTCCGGCGGTTACGACTGATGCCGCGGGTTCAGACGTCGGTTATAACCGTCGTCAAAGTAAATTCTTCGGTTAAATTGGAAGAAAACGTTAATTATCGGCGAAGTCGTCGGGATTTCGACGACTGATAATTGGGCGCGATTTTGACTGGATTTGACTTCCGCGATTCATCTTTTTAATTAATTGTTTTGGTATTTTAACAAAGAATCAAAGTGGCGGAGTGGTTGATTGTGTGAAAGTTAAGTTTGTGGGGATTTCTGGCTGACCCGGGTTCGACTCCCGGCAGCCGGTTTTCCTTTTTAATTAATCTACTTTTATTTTTTTACAATTATAATATATATCATCTAATTTGTTTATTAATTATGTATTGTCTAAAATTAAAATATGTCATAAATAAACAACAAAATTTAAAACTGATTGTTCGGTTAATAAACGAAGCGGGTTTTGAAAACCCGTTTTTCGACAGATGTTACACCTATGAGCGTGAGCTGTTCCCCATTACCTATGAGCGTGAACCAGGCATTGCCAACATAAGATCGGCTCCGTTTGATTGAGCCTTGATCTCACATATATTAGCATAGGCCGTCCGTTCCCCATTACCTATGAGCGTGAACGGGACGTTGCCAACATATACATTGTCATTCTTATTTCATGCTTAAGAAAGGTGGTTTGTGATTGTTATGTTTAAATACATTTGTTCATATATGATTATTGCACAATTTTCCTAAATTAATTACAATAATGAATTAATAACAAATGTTTTTAACAAGGTTCACTCGCCAACTTTTGTTGACCCAAAATTTCCTATTTTTACACATGATACAGGTGATCAAGTTGAAGCAAGAAACATATAGGATGGCTTAGAAGAATAAACCAGTTTAGATTATGGATTGTTTAGTTAAATTTTTCCCTTCCTTGTATTGTATGAATTTGACTTGGAACTTTGAAATGTAATTTGAATTTAATAAATATGAAACATATTAGTAAACATCACGAGCTTTGGTGATAACCCAATTATGCCCTGACTCTTATTCGGCTGCGGGTCGGGGTGTGACAGATTGGTATCAGAGCCATGATTATAGGGATATAGGATAGGTTATTAGACCCTTAGAGCCTATACTATAGTTGCTTAGAATTTTTAAATTTTTGTGTGTTACATGCAAAATTCATGATGTTTATATGCTTTATGTTTATTGTTACATTCAATGTTCTGAAAGCATGTTTATAAGTACATATTATTATACAAATGCCTATCATAAATCATATTCTCATAACATATCATATCCATGGGAACACACACCTCACAAATTATACGATTGTTACAACGATTTTTGTGTTTTCAAATCACATCAAAGTGAGTTCTCATGACGGGCATGTAGTAACTGGAAGGGTACGAGTACCGGTAGTCGGAACGTCCTGTCTAGGCTTGGCATTCGTATAAATCCAAAATAAAGGACCAGTTTGCCTACCTGGGGTCTAACGATGAGAGTACGAAGGACCTATTAGGCCAAAGCATGCTATACCAAACGTTGTGTGAACTAACCCCACTTTGAGTTGTCATTGTGTCTATACCTGGACACCCTCCGACCATACATCTCGTAAACATATTTCGTGGTTTTCATTCGGGTGATGCGAGTGTTAAATCGCCAATACCAATGTGAATCCTACTAAGCCAATAGTCATGGGGGCCCACATGACTATACCGGCGATAGTATGGGGGACATTTGAGGCCCAACATGAGCAAACCCAAAACATCCTATGGATGTAGTTGCATTATTGATATTTATGTTAATTTCATTTTCTTTAAGACACATGACACCTAAACACTCCATAAACTCGCCATCTTCCTATGTATATTCCTGTAGATGTCGGGTAGGCAGCTACGTGGAGGACGAAAGTCAGGAAGGTCAAACGAACGCTTGGCCACTCAAATTGCAAAACAAATGGCCGCAGTGCTTCCTGATATTGTAATTCAAGTTCAACAAGCTCTCACCGCAAATCCTGTCAACCCACCAAATCAAGAGGATCAAAACATCGACAACCCTTCCTCCAAGAAATGCTCCTACAAGCACTTCAAGTCTTGCGATCCCCCAAAATTCGAAGGGACCGAAGGTGTCACCGCTCTCCTCCACTGGTTTGAGGAAATGGAAAACACCTTCCTAAATTGCGATTGTCCTGAGGATCGCAAGGTACGTTACGCAACCGGGAGATTATTTGGGGTAGCCCTGACCTGGTGGAACACCGAGAAGGGTAAAAGAGGAATTGAAGACGCTATGGCCTTAACCTGGGAGGAGTTAAGGGAAATGATGACAAAACGCTTCTGCCCAAGAAGCGAACTCAAGAAGTTGGAGGACGAATTCCACTCGCTGAAGCAAAAGGAAGGGGATCATGCTTCCTACAACAAAAGATTTCTTGAGCTGAACCAGATGGTTCCTAACATGTTCACCCCCGTGTACCGCTTGGTTGAACACTATATTCGAGGCCTTCCCTCGAAGATTCAAGACTCAGTCCTCAGCACTTCGCCTGTAACCCTTGAAGCCGCTATGGAATTAGCCACCGAACTTACAGAGAACCGCATCAGAAACGGTAAATTCAAAGAGGAGAAAAAGAAAGCCCCCGTTGAGGGCCAAACTTCAAACCAGTCCACCTCCTCCTCAAAATTTTCAAACAAGAGGAAGCGAAATACCAAAAATTTTGCTGTCACCCAAACAAATTCCCCAATCTCTGCTGCACCCATCACACAAGTCGCTCCTTCACCCGCACCATACAAAAGGCAATACTCTGGCCCTTACCCAAAATGCACTCGTTGTCTATACCATCACTCCCCCGAACACCCCTGTCAATATTGCACCGGCTGTGGCTGTACAGGTCACACCATCCAAACCTGCCGCTCGCTACATCGAATGAACCGCAACCAACCCACAACCCAAACCCACCATCAAATAATGGGTCAAGCCCAACAACCCCTACTACCACCACCTACACAACATACATCCCAAACCTACTACCAACCCAACTACCCCATGATGCAATCCATGCGGGCTTGCTACAATTGTGGAGACCCAAACCACTTTAGAAACACCTGTCCACGCTTGGTGAACATCATACATGCTCAAGCTCAAGCAAATCCGGTGAATCAAGCTAACCAAGCTCCCCCACCTGCTAGAGGAAGAGCATTCAACATCAACGCCAACCAAGCTAGGGCCGACAACAACGTGGTTAACGGTACGTTTCACGTCAATGGTAGTTATGCATCCGTGTTATTTGATACTGGCGCGGATAAGAGTTTTTTGTCCTTAGAATTTGAACCCATCCTCAACCAAACTCGTGATAAACTTATGGAATCCATAACGGTAGAAGTTGCTGACGAAAAACCGGTCTCATTAAACTCCATTATCCGAAACTGTACTCTTACTCTAAACGATCACGATTTTCCTGTTGACCTCATTCCTATGAAGTTGGGAAGTTTTGACATTATAATCGGCATGGACTGGCTCAGCCAACATCATGCTGAAGTAGTATGCCGTGAGAAGTTCATTCGCATTCCTCTTGCAGACGGTCAAACCCTACGTATCTTTGGAGAAACCCCTTCGAAAGGACTCAAGCTGATGTCCTGTCTTCAGGCCCGAAAATATCTCCGCAAGAATTATGTGGCATTCCTAACTCACGTTGTCAAGAAGGGAGACCAAGAGAAGAAACTCGAAGATATACCCGTAGTGAAAGAATTCCCACAAGTTTTTCCCGACGACATCGCAGGACTTCCTCCCAAAGCTCATGATGTTTACTAATATGTTTCATATTTATTAAATTCAAATTACATTTCAAAGTTCCAAGTCAAATTCATACAATACAAGGAAGGGAAAAATTTAACTAAACAATCCATAATCTAAACTGGTTTATTCTTCTAAGCCGTCCTATATGTTTCTTGCTTCAACTTGATCACCTGTATCATGTGTAAAAATAGGAAATTTTGGGTCAACAAAAGTTGGCGAGTGAACCTTGTTAAAAACATTTGTTATTAATTCATTATTGTAATTAATTTAGGAAAATTGTGCAATAATCATATATGAACAAATGTATTTAAACATAACAATCACAAACCACCTTTCTTAAGCATGAAATAAGAATGACAATGTATATGTTGGCAACGTCCCGTTCACGCTCATAGGTAATGGGGAACGGACGGCCTATGCTAATATATGTGAGATCAAGGCTCAATCAAACGGAGCCGATCTTATGTTGGCAACGCCTGGTTCACGCTCATAGGTAATGGGGAACAGCTCACGCTCATAGGTGTAACATCTGTCGAAAAACGGGTTTTCAAAACCCGCTTCGTTTATTAACCGAACAATCAGTTTTAAATTTTGTTGTTTATTTATGACATATTTTAATTTTAGACAATACATAATTAATAAACAAATTAGATGATATATATTATAATTGTAAAAAAATAAAAGTAGATTAATTAAAAAGGAAAACCGGCTGCCGGGAGTCGAACCCGGGTCAGCCAGAAATCCCCACAAACTTAACTTTCACACAATCAACCACTCCGCCACTTTGATTCTTTGTTAAAATACCAAAACAATTAATTAAAAAGATGAATCGCGGAAGTCAAATCCAGTCAAAATCGCGCCCAATTATCAGTCGTCGAAATCCCGACGACTTCGCCGATAATTAACGTTTTCTTCCAATTTAACCGAAGAATTTACTTTGACGACGGTTATAACCGACGTCTGAACCCGCGGCATCAGTCGTAACCGCCGGAGAACGGCTGACCTTGAATTGAGACTAAACCATACATCTCGATTCCTCCCTATAAATTCACCCACAATCCACTGGTAGCCTTTTCGCTCAAAATCGCACCCTTTCTCGACGAAAATTCACTCGCCGGAAAATACGTGCAAATCGCCGGAAAAACCGAGTCTCACATCCACACGGTAATTCTTTCGACTCTTTCTGTTTCAATAATTTGATTAATCTGTCACTAACACAACTCCACCATCAGAATCAATCCCAGTCAACGTGTGTCGAAATTCCTACCTTCGCCGGAAAATTTCTGAAACTTCCGGAAACACACTGAGAGCTGGTATGATCTTTCAAACTTCTATTAAACTTTGATTAAGTACCTCAACTTCATAAATAATCGAACAGAATTGTTAATTGATTTCGACAGCCGGAGTTCACTTTCAGAACCGACGGACCTCTGCCGGAATTCTTTGAACAACACTGATCGGTACATCTCTTCCCCCAAACTCTCTCCATTCGTTACCTTTAAATTACTTATAAAGTTTAAAAACCAGATTAGGCATAAATCAGTCCAATCAGTCGGACTTTGTTTCTGGGTAAAATTTAACGGAGAAGACGAAGTCGGGTTATAACATAAGAGTAATTAAAATCAGTTTTATAAACGGGTTAGACACACAGTCCAGTTCGAATCCTGTCCCAGCTTTACTCTCTCGAAATAAAAAATTACCTTTTTAACTGAACCGGGTTAACTCACAAACCATGTTAAGTATAATAAAAACCGAGTTAATAACCAGGTTAGACACACAGTCCAGCGGTGGACTGTGTGTACGCTAACTCACAGGTCCCGGGTTCGAGACCTGTGGTCAGCACTGGTTCGATACATTTAAAATCTTTTTAAAAATAAAGGATTTTCGGATAAAACTAAATAGTATATAAGTATAATTAAAAACATAATTATTTCGGTTTAGACACGTAGCTCAGTTGGTAGAGCTGCGTGCACACGTACGGGAGGTCACCGGTTCGAACCTCGCTCAGTGCAACAATATAACCGACCGAACCAGTCAACGGTCAACGGTCAAAGTCAAAAAGTCAACTTTTTTTTATTGTTTTTATTTATTTATTTAATTTAAAAATCAATTAAAAATACTTAGAAATAACATTTTTAAAGTTAGAAAGTAGCCTTAAACTCACAAAAATATACCCAAAAATCCTATTAAAATACTTAATAAAATCCACATACTTACCGTACCTTTTCGTTATTTATTTGGTTAGTTATCTCTCGTCGATCAATCCCCTAAACTCGTGTGCATTCAACATCTTCAAACAAACGCACCCAATGTGAGTGAATCTCTACCAATTCCCCGTTTAATCATATTTTGGGGTGTATCATGTGTCGTTATTTATTTATTATAATTAAACATTTGTGCATCCATCATGTTCATGATCAAATGTGTATTCAATGTGTATCCATTGTTTGTGTGGTTGAAGTTTAGATTAATTTTATCATTTCAGTACATACATTTCATAGGCCGCCGCTCCCCATTACCTATGAGCGTGAGCTGTTCCCCATTACCTATGAGCGTGAACCAGGCGTTGCCAACATAAGATCGGCTCCGTTTGATTGAGCCTTGATCTCACATACATTAGCATAGGCCGTCCGTTCCCCATTACCTATGAGCGTGAACGGGACGTTGCCAACATATACATTGTCAATCTTATTTCATGCTTAAGCAAGGTGGTTTGTGATCGTTATGTTTACATACGTTTGTTCATATATGATTATTGCACAATTTTCCTAAATTAATTACAATAATGAATCGATAACAAATGTTTTTAACAAGGTTCACTCGCCAACTTTTGTTGACCCAAAATTTTCCCATTTTTACGCATGATACAGGTGATCAAGTTGAAGCAAGAAACATATAGGGCGACTTAGAAGAATAAACCAGTTTAGATTATGGATTTGTTTTAGTTAATTTTTTCTTTCCTTGTATTGTATGAATTTGACTTGGAACATTGAAATGTAATTTGGATTTAATAAATATGAAACATATTAGTAAACATCATGAGCTTTAGTGATAACCCAATTATGCCCCGACTCTTATAACCGACGTCTGAACCCCCGACACCAGTCGTAACCGCCGGAGAACGGGTGACTTTGAATCGAGACTGAATTCAGACCCCATGCATCTCGATTTCTCCCTATAAATTCACCCACAATCCACTGGTAGCCTTTTCGCTCAAAATCGCACCTTTTCTCGACGAAAAATTCACTCGCCGGAAAATATCTGCAAGTCGCCGGAAAACCGAGACTCACATCCACACGGTAATTCCTTCGACTCTTTCTGTTTCAATCATTTGATTAAACTGTCACTAACACAAATCCACCATTAGAATCAATCCCAGTCAACGTTGTCGAAATTCTTACCTTCGCCGGAAAATTTCTGAAACTTCCGGAAACACACTGAGAGCTGGTATGATCTTTCAAACTTCTGTTAAACTTTGTTTAAGTATCTCAATGTCATAAATAATCGAACGGAACTGTTAATTGATGTTAACAGCCGGAGTTCACTATCAGAGCCGACGGACCTCTGCCGGAATTCTGTGAAAAACACTGATCGGTACATCCTTTCCCCCAAAACTCTCTCCATTCGTTACCTTTAAATTACTTATAAAGTTTGAAAACCAAATTAGGCATAAATCAGTCAAAACATTCACTTTGTTTTCTGGGTAAAGTTAACGAAGAAGACGAAGACGGGGTATAATATAAGGTTAATTAAAATCGGTTTAATGAACGGGTTAGACACACAGTCCAGCGGTGGACTGTGTGCAAACATATACACATACGACGCGAGTTCGAATCATGTCCCAGCCTTACTCTCTTGTTATAAAAATGCCTTTTTAACTGAACCGGGTTAACTCTCAAAATCATGCTAAGTATAATAAAAGCCGAGTTATTAACCAGGTTAGACACACAGTCCAGCGGTGGACTGTGTGCACGTTAACTCACAGGTCCCGGGTTCGAGACCTGTGGTCAGCACCGGTTCGATACATTTAAAATCCTTTTTAAAAATAATGATTTTCGGATTTAACTAAATAGTATATAAGTATAATTAAAAACAGAATTATTTCGGGTTAGACACGTAGCTCAGTTGGTAGAGCTGCGTGCACGCGTACGGGAGGTCACAAGTTCGAACCTCACTCAGCGCAAACAAATACAAGGCCCGAACCGGTCAAAGGTCAAAGTCATGGTCAACGGTCAACGGTCAAAGTCAAAAAGTCAACATTTTTTTATTATTTTTATTTATTTATTTAATTTAAAAATCAATTAAAAATACTTAAAAATAACGTTTTTAAAGTTAGAAAGTAGCCTTAAACTCACAAAAATATATCCAAAAATCCTATTAAAATAGTTAATAAAATCCACATACTTACCGTACCTTTTCGTTATTTATTTGGTTAGTTATCTCACGTCGATCAATCCTCTAAACTCGTGCGCATTCAACACTTTCAAACAAACGCACCCAATGTGAGTGAATCTCTACCAATTCCCCGTTTTAATCACATTTTGGGGTGTATCATGTGTCGCTATTTATTTATTATATTAAACACTTGTGCATCCATCATGTCGATGATCAAATGTGTATTCGATATGTATCGTTTGTTTGTGTGGTTGAAGTTTAGATTTAGTTTATCATTTCAGTACATACATTTCATAGGCCGCCGCTCCCCATTACCTATGAGCGTGAGCTGTTCCCCATTACCTATGAGCGTGAACCAGGCGTTGCCAACATAAGATCGGCTCCGTTTGATTGAGCCTTGATCTCACATACATTAGCATAGGCCGTCCGTTCCCCATTACCTATGAGCGTGAACGGGACGTTGCCAACATATACATTGTCATTCTTATTTCATGCTTAAGCAAGGTGGTTTGTGATTGTTATGTTTAAATACATTTGTTCATATATGATTATTGCACAATTTTCCTAAATTAATTACAATAATGAATTAATAACAAATGTTTTTAACAAGGTTCACTCGCCAACTTTTGTTGACCCAAAATTTCCCATTTTTACACATATACAGGTGATCAAGTTGAAGCAAGAAACATATAGGACGGCTTAGAAGAATAAACCAGTTTAGATTATGGATCGTTTAGTTAAATTTTTCCCTTCCTTGTATTGTATGAATTTGACTTGGAACTTTGAAATGTAATTTGAATTTAATAAATATGAAACATATTAGTAAACATCATGAGCTTTGGTGATAACCCAATTATGCCCCGACTCTTATTCCGCTGCGGGTCGGGGTGTGACATTCTTGACAAACCGAAACGAAAACCAACTAAAACGCTACAAACTATACACGATAAATGATGTATTATTCAATACATCACCTCGTTACAAGGCGATTCTAGGATCCCTCCTCCCAGAATCGTTGCTATTGAAGAAATGCAGACTGAAGATGATACTAGTAGAGAGCAAGAATCTCGAAAGAGTAGAGAACTAAACCAGATCCCCTGTTGACCCCATGCTCACAAGTTCAAGTGCCATTCCCGAGCCAGTTGTGCAAGATGCCCCTGCAACAGACATTCTAGATACTTCTATCTTTGAAGCAACCACTAGATCATAGCCAGGAAGTTCTAGCGGCGTTCAATTTGAAGCCGACAGTTCCAGTGGTGGGTTTACAGAACATGATGAAGCTGTTATGCGATATGCTGTAGAGAAGATGAAGTTAATTGATTCAGACAGTGAAGATGATGAAGACGTAACAGAAGTTACAGCAAAGAGTGATTGTCTTGGAACAAGATTCTGCATTAAAGGATGTGCAAATTGCTTCGTTACAAGTCCAAGTATCCAACAATTCAAGGAGATGTGAACTTGTTGATGGTAATGGTGTTTGATTTAAAGGCAAAGTTAGAAAAGAAGTTCGGTGATGAACATGCTGATAAAGATGATGATCCTTTGAATGTTGCACATCACGAACAAACTGCTCAAGAGTAAGCTGCTGCGGATGCTGAACGAGAAGCTGGTCCGAATGCTTATTTAGTTGCGGAACAAAAGAAGAAGAGAAAGCTTCCTCAGAAGAAACAGATAACAAACAGATGCTGATCATGAAAAACTGAGACTTGAATCCTCTCGATGGAAACTTCCAGCTAAAGGATCCAACCAAAATGTCTGATTGTTATGTTATGGAGCTGGGATCGAACATTTATGATAAGATCAGAAACAAATTAAAGGTGGCTAGCTGGAGGTTCGATCATGACAAAGATATGTGGCTTATTACATGATCGAGTTGACACCGAGAGTATTACTCGAAGCAATCACAATTTGAGTCGTGGACGAAGATCGACTTGCAAAACCTACTGCGTGCTCCTTATCATAATTCTGATCCAAATCATAGAGGTAGAGGTTGGGATTTTCGTGACAAGCTTGAAAGGGAAGTGATAAATAACTTTCCAACAATGAAAACTACTGAGTCATATCTTAAGAAGAGTCCTAGAGTAAGCGACCTGCACACCAAACGAACGATCCAGAACGTGATATGGCCACCAACTGACAAAGAAAAGATCATTCCAGCTGCTCCTAAATTTCCAAAGGGTGTGCTCAAGAACTTCCAGTACTGGGCATACGATCCAAAGATGGCTGAAGTGGTGATCGTTACAAAAGAAAGCTCTTTCCGATTAGTAGACACGTTGGATCTTATAAGCTTTCATGAAGAAGACATCAAGATCTTGGGTCAGCATCAGATTTGCACCAACGATCGATATGAAATTTGTGCTAAGTCATGGACAAGTGTAGTGGCAAATGTGATCGGAAATAGATTATATGTGGATGCTAGTCCTCTGTTCAGAGGGAGTGCAGCTGGCAGATCTTCCAGCTGAATGCAACACTAATGCAATAAACCTAGGGGAGATTGTTGGGCCATGTTAGGTTTATTCATTAGTCACTTTAGTAGTTTGAGCTAGTTTGTAATAGTTGGGCTTGGGAAGGCATTTGGGCCTTAGGGTTTGAGGTAATGTTTATAATCCCCTACTATAAATAGTAAATGATATTTAGGGATTAGTGGCTTTTGAGGGGTTCTCTCACAACTTGTATTAGACAAATTTCTATATTTGTATGCAAGTTAATCTTTCATCTATTTTACTCTATCTTATCTCTTCTATCTCAATCCATAGCTTGTTTGTGTGATTCCGCCACCAATCAAGCTACGTGTGATATCGTGAGATCCGATTTTCGGGATTTACAATACATCTTCATCTTTTCGATCCTATATATTTCATCAAGCAAGGCTTCTATTGACTAGCCTGAGAATTGAGCTTTGGAGGCTCTGTAGGGTTTTTTCTTCATGATATGATCTAGTTAGTCATCTCTTAGTTAACTTCTGACCACAGGAAATTGAACATTTAATTCCCTTTAGAGGCCTACTTGCACACATCCTTAGCATAATCCTCAAGATTTTCAATTTACTGAATTCTTCTGTGTGGATTTGTTGTGCTTCTTCACTTCCTTTCCCTTTTGATCTCTCAGCTGCAATCATATCTGCTTGAACCTATTTGAATTCCATGTATTCTGAGATGTTTGAAGGCTTTGGTAGATCATGAAGTGATGGGAAGGTAAGTTTGGATTTATCACTTTGGGAGTAAAAGGATTCTATCTCTTTCAGGACAGTTCCTAAATCCAAAGGATGTTGATAGATGGTGAGGGCAGATGTGCTATGTGGTGATGATATGGTGAGAGTTGTAGTGGTTGTGAAAGTAATGGTGTTGTGGTTTAGGGGTGTGCATGGGTCGGTTTGGGTTGGTTTTGGGTGAAAACCATAACCATAGTCGAGATGTCGGTTATTGAAAAGTTATAACCATAACCCATCAATTTTCTTTTCAGTTTGGTTTTTCAGTTAATTCGATCATGGGTCGGTTAATTCGGTTTTATGCACACCCCTATTGTGGTTATGGATTTGTAGTGGAAATGGTAGTTGTATGGAATGAGTTTGTGATGGTGGTGATAAAATGGATATGGTTTTCCTTTTAAATATCCCTTTAGGGGTATTTTTGGAAATTCAAAGGGTCTGTTGAGGTTTGGTGGTAAGTGTTGTTGTGGTGGTGATAGTTGTAACATTTTTTGACACTTTTAAAGAAGCAATAGATGTTAGAGAAAGAAGAGCAATGGTTTGGATGGTGGTGGTTTTGAGTGGATCAGTGGTTGTTAATGGAACAGTTGTACCAACAATGGTTTGTGGTTTTGCATGTCTTGCAGGTTGCCTTCTAGTGGGTGTGGCCTCTGTTGGGATAATTGAAGAGGTCATGTTTTGCTCTTTCTCTTATGTAGTTACTTTGGCCTTTTTGGCTTTAGTTTTGACATATGGAGGAAATACCTTCTTATTCTTGTTCTTTCTCCCCTTTTTGGCATCATCTTGATACTTGGGGAGAAGTGGAGTTGTACCAATGTTTTTAAGGATAAGCCCTTTGATGGCCATAATCTCTGCTTGAGTCTCTTTGTACTTAGCATTCACCAGCTTTTGTATCAACTCCGTATGTATATTTTTCTTTTCTTCTCTGCTTGCTTTTGAAGGTGAAAGTACATATGTGTGTGTACCCAAATATCTTTTGCAATGTCTACATTTGAAGATTGAGGTCTTGAGTTTTGTACCAAAGTCTTCATCATCTCTTTGATTTCATCAACAGTATATTCCAACTTTGTGACTCTCTCTGTCAGTTAATAGTTTAACCCATCACCTAACTTAATAGGATCATCTGAATTCCTACCAGCGATGGTTGTGCCTAGTTTTGAACAAGGTGCCCCTTTTTCTTGGTATGGGGGACTTCTAACTTTTTCTGAGTGCACAGAAGTGGACTCAACAGTTGTTGCCTTCAAGGAGGTCTTAATTATGTAACCACTCTCTAGTTAAAGGATTGTTGTCACAACAACTGTAGTGGCTGCCTCACTTGAGATACCAATAGGTGCCTCTTGGGACACCTGAGATGTAACCTCCTCTGCTTGTGGGATAGCAATGATAACCGTACTTGCCTTAGTCACTTGTTGAGGTGTACTCTCTGCGATTTTTTGTTGAGGAACTAGGTATGTGCAAGACAGTTTGTCAATTGCATCAAGCAATGTTCGGGATGATGATGGAATTGATTGTGTGGGTGGTGGTGTGAAAGAGAAACAACCTTGGGAGAAGGGCTTGAGAAAAGATGTTCAATTGAATCTACCTCTTGATTTGGTTCCCATGTGCTTACAACACTCACCTTATGTGAGGAGAAGCGAGGAGTTTGGATAAGTTGAGATGTTTCCATCTGTTGTGAGGAAGTAACAACAGTGGTATGCTGCTTTTGTGTTACAGAATGCTCCTCAGGCATCTCATCCTCTTGATTTACCATTTTGGGTTTTCTTTTTGGTTTTGGTGATAAGATGTGAAAATGGCCTTTTTGGTAATTTCTTACGAGGGATCCATGATATAAGGTTAAATATCATGGGCATCAGTGGCTGTGGGCCCTTCAGCAGAGATTGTAACCTTTGTTGGTTGATTTTCTAAAAGAGTTTGTACAGGCTCTGTAACAGTGGTTGTAACCACTGTTGCCTGGTTTTCTAAAACATGTTGTGAGATAATTTCAGTAACAATGGTTGACTTTTTGGTCAAATCGAGTTAGGTATTACTGAAATAGAGTTTTGACTCTTTCACAATAGAAATTTTGATTTTGAGGGATTTACAAACATCATTTTAATGTGTTATACCCAAAACCTTTTTTTAATATTTGAAGGGCTATCCACTGTTTGCAATTTATAAATGCAAATGAATGTTCCCTACAGAGATAATAGTGGGTCAGTTTGGAAGTGAGTCCAAAGCGTTGTTAGCTTTGGTTTTTGTCCTTACTTCCACTGAATCAACTTTTGAGAATGGTCTTTTTGAATTTTCTCCATCAATTATTGTTGACTTTCAGCAACTGCTTTAACACTTGTTTCAGTAACAATTTGACCATTTCTAATAAGCTGATAATATCCATGAGGATATTTGTTTACTCTTGGCTTTTGAGGCATTTTCATAGTACATCATACTTGTAAGGTACTCTGTGAAAATGTGGATACCCATAGCCTTTTGGATATATGTTGGATAGAAGGATATTGCATCCTGTTATGTGTCTGGAATCTCCACAATCCACATACCCTAGGCTATCACGGTATATAGAGACTCCTTTAGAGGCAGTCATGAAGACAAAAACACAATCACTTTAGATTCAGTGAAATTCCATGGATCATTGTTTTTTACAACATCTGCATCAACTATTTCACAAACTGTTGTTTGTATTTCGTTAAATGCATCCTCAACAACTTGTTGGTCGAGAATTTCTTTGTTGTTTTTAACAAAATCCTCTGTTCCACTGAATCTCTATTCCCACAACTCCTTTGGACTTTCACAATTGTGATAGTTCAGCATAGATCTCATCTGGTTGAGTCGTTGCAACAATTTTTAATGAATTAGCATCTAACTCAGACTTTTGTAGATCTTGCTTGAAGTATGATTCCGGTTTCTCTGACTCATGAACAACAGGATTTTCGGTATTTTGTACCGTTGGAATGTGTGGTCCATTTATAACGGATCTCCAACATCTTGCGTTCTCTTGAGCCAGTATATGCTCCATCCGACGCTGCTAGATATTGAATTCCAATCTGACAAGCATTGGAGGTTTGTTGTAGAAAACGGTGTGAGAATCATGTGTGTGTTGTGTCATTTCCTTTTGTTCCTTTTAATAAGAAAACAGAGTACGTAGTAATACTTATATAGCAAGATACTTTGTACTCTATTTTACAAACATATTTGGATCTTTATGAGCTGATCTTTTGAAGTTAAATCCATTGTGAAATCAGATTTATCGTGACCAAGCTCTGAGACCAATTGTTAGAACTCAGCCTTTTTGGACTTTACTAATTTAGACAAACAATTACATAGACATGACTTGATAAAGCATTAAATGCAAGTAAGGTATTAATAGAAAGCAGGGAATTCTTTATCAAACGGTTTAATTTATATTGAACTCAATGGTTACAATTACAGACTCGAATGATTTTACAGAACTCCCCCTCAGCCGATCACTCATAGTTGTTCGTACAAAAGAAAATGTGTGTGAAGTGATGAATAGATTACTAACAGGTGAGATCTATTTATACTAAGTACTGAACATTTGTTCATGATCTAGCTGACGTCACTTTGGAAGTGACATTAAACAAGCCTAACATAAAAGATTCTACAGTTGTTGCAAAGATCTATGCAAATCAAACAACTTATTAAACTAACCCAACCACTGTTACAAGATATATTACTGTTACATTGAGAAAACATTGTTCTTTAACCTCTCTTGCTTCAGTCTAAACATTTGTTTGGCCATAACAGATGTTTGGTCTTCTTGGCAGACTTTAGTCTTCAACAAGGCTTTGGCCTTAACAGTCCTTAAGCTCATCAACATCAGTGGCTCCAAGGCTTTTGCAAGTGGTTTGCAAGTCTTTATCAGCGGTTCTGATAGATGTTCAAGATTCACTTACTTGGGAGGAGACTAATTCAAACTGCTGTCTATTGATTTTGACAAGTCAATTGGATGTTTTGGCTTTCATAAATCATATGTACTTTTGTAGGTCTAACATTTACGGTAATCGGGATTCACACATTTGGACGGGCACCCAAGAACATGACGCGTGACAAGGACAAGTGTGTGTACAAAAGTGTGAATTCAAAATCAGTGACGTTTATGACTAGCCAACATCATCATGGTCGTAGTTGGTAGGCTTTGACGCATTTATGAGCTATGCAGGCTCGGCATAGGGATGATCTTTTGTGTGTTGTTCTTTTAGTGTTTACAATTGCTACAAGCTCATCTCTTGGATTGTCTGTAAGATTTTTTTGGTTTCAGCTATGTATACCCGTTAAAAGGTTGATAGTTGTCCACAATACATGAATAAAGAAACTTGCAGTTGCAGCTTTAAAGCATTCTTGTTTTCAGATTTACATAATCATTGAAAATTACTTACAGTTATGTATCGAAAAGATATGAAGTTGAACTATTACATCAATGCTAAATGTTTGAACCCAGTTTACATTCAAAGGGTTGAGTTATAATACAAAGTGATTTAAAAATAAGAAGTGATATTAATTTTATTTTACACCAATTATCCTTAACAAACTGTCGTTGTAACTCCTTTTTATCCATTATACTTTCTTTCTCTCTATATGATACGTGTGTGGGAAGGGAATAAAATGACAGTGCTAAAATCTGAAAGGGCTTTGAAGGAGACACGTGTAATAAAACCAGACGCACAAGCAAGTCACATGTTACTTCCCCCCTCATTTATTAAATGGTCGTAACTTTTTTATACGTCACTTGTTTTTTCAATTATACCAAAAATTGAGAGTTTTATCTTTAATATGAGTACTCTATTGTTATACTTTAAAAAAAATCCGAAAACCCAGTTGCGTATTACACAATAAACATAACATGAAACACAATGAGAAAACCCATTGCGTATTACACAATTGACATAATGTAAAACACATTGAGTATCAAACTAAAAACACAATTGAAAGTAGACAAAAAACATAATCGATGACAACAGATAAAAGACACAATAGACAGCAGACTAAACACAATGAGTATTAGACAAAAAGCACAATTGATGACAACAAATAAAAGACACAATTGACATCAGACTAAAACACAATAAACAGCGGATTAAAACACAATGCGCAACAAAACAAAAAACACAATGGACAACAGCTTAAAACACAATCGATAGCATAATAAACACAATGCCTTGAACCTTTAACACAATGTATAGAACCCAAATATAACACTATCTTCATTGTGTCATACATTATGTTATAGGTTCAATAAAAACGCAATTGACATAACCTAAATTAACACTGTGTTATAAGTTTTGATAACAACATAATGTATAGAAACCTTAATAATAAAAACGTAAGGACCAAAACCCCGTTGAAAGACACAATGACTAGAACCAGGGGCGTATTTATAGCTATTTAGGGGTTCCCCGGAACGCGTTCAATCCAAAATTTATAGTGTTAAGTTATGTAGAATATTGAAAGGAACCTCTTAATATTTTGTAGAGGAACCTTATAAACAAATCTACCATGTGGTCCGCTGGTTAATACGCGTGTAGATTGTCTTGAGGTCGTGTGATCGAGTCTGTTTAAATTCCTTTATTTTTTTGCGTTTTTTTAAGTGAAAAAGGAATAGGGTTTAGTTCATTAGCTGTCTCCCTCTATTGTTTACTCTGAAACCCAATCAGAAGTACAGAACACATATGTCGGTACTACTCATCCCCTGTCTCCACTCTCCCGCCACCAGCCCGTCGTCGGCCGTCACACAACTGCTCGCCAGCAGTCACGCTGCCCCTTCTCTCGGTCCCTCACTCAGTCACTCTCTTCATCCTTCAGGTTCTTTTAAACCCTATAAAGTATACGGTGTTGATTTGAACTTTCAATTTGTTGATTTACATGTTTGTTAAGACTTTAGGCATTCAATTTAATTTCTAGGTAAAATTGTTGATTTTGACATTCAACTTGATGTAGCATTCCATATAGGATAATTTTTTCTCTAAAAGTTTTATGATTTTTATTTCTGATTTTGAGTAAACTGGTGATGTTCTTGTGTGTATAAAAAGCATTTTTGGATGTTATTTGAAGGGGTTGTTGGAGAACAATCCAAACTAGTATGATTTTTTTGCTTTGATTTTGTGTAAACAAAGCTAATAGATTTTGCCCACCAAATGCTTGATATAATGGCTAGCTCTTTCAAAGTTCATGCTCTTTGTAATTCTATTATTTATTTTGTATAATGACGTCCACTAATTAGTTTTATTCACCAATATTAAGCAGAAACCATGGTTCATAGAGGAGAAAGTAGTATTTGATGCCATTTACCGATTTACCTTGAGTTGGTGGTCAAACTAATATTTGGTGTAAACTAATTTTGAACTTAATTGCTATGTAATTGATAGTTTTATATTATATATATATCTGTTAAGTGATACTTTGTTGCATATACATAATCTTTATGAAAGTTCAAGGATTTTTGTTAGCAATCCTTATGTACAAGTATTGTTGTTGTGGGTGGAAAATGTGCACATATGGCTGATGCAACATTTTGTTTGCTTTTTTATATAAATTAATCTTGAATAGAATGCACTTGAAACTATGGATGCTAACCTTCAAACGATTTCAAGATTGCTGCTTTGGTCAATATGTAGACATTGAAAAATCTAAACGCTTATGTAGCCACTGGAGAAGCAATTGAAGCAGCACTAAAAGTATAGTTACCTTAAAAGGTTTGCTTTTTTATATGCAATCTTAACTTGTGCTTGTCTTATTAAGAGCTACGCATCATTTGTGTTTTTTTTTGTAGGTTCTTGTTGAGGAATTGGCTCTTCCTACTGATTGGGTTCTCGTTCATCTATAGGAGACAATGACTATACGGGTAAGTCACTAGTAGTCTTTTTTCTTAAATGATTTAAAAAAACTAATCTTCGCTCATGGTTATCAATTTTGCATTGTATCGTATTTTTATTATGTGAAAACCTTAATGATCCGAACCGTCAAACCTACCTGAATTATTTATGTTCGGACATATAAAATTGGAACATTTAAAAAAGTGAACCCTATGGAAAAAAATTCCTGGATCCGCCACTACTAGAACCTTTAACACAATATAAAGAAAAACCCAGTAAAAATAATTTTATTTTATTTTATTTGTTTTATTTTTATATAACAATATTATACTCGTATTAAAGATAAAAAACGCTCGTTTTTTTGGTGTTTTTTTTAAAACAAATGTCGTATAAAAAAATTATGGACGTTTTAAATTGAGGGGGGAATTGGTATGTGCCTTGCATGTGTAGAGAGAATAAATAAATATAAGATTCCTTTTATGGCCATCCATTATTTTCTTTTGTCTGAAATTAATCTCAACCCTCAAATCTAAGATCAATAGACTAGAATCCTTCTCACACTTCTTATTTATGTTGCCCTTTGTATTTGATCTTAATCCTACATTCAAAATATTAAGGTAACAAAAATCATTAAAAAAAGGGTAATATATTCTACATACATTATAAGGGAAAAGATCAAATAGAAGTTTAGTTTGGATAGAAAGGATGGGAAGCAATAAGAGGAGGACATTGGCAAAGATGAAGATAAGAAGGGACATTTTAGTCAAAACTCACCATCTTAAAAAAACCCAGCATCAATTCATTTCTCTTCCCCGTATACTCAAATCCACCATTTTCAAAACCATAAACTACCACATCACAACCAACACCACCGCCACCACCACCACCACCTACGATCCCCATCATCTTGCCGGAAACTAGATCTGAAACCACCTCCTTCAACCACCTGTTGGGTTTTCAGATATGACACCACCATTCCACCATCCACCGACACCGCTCCACCACTCACTGCCACAGCAATAAGTTTCCCCACGGTGTATCGGAGTTCTTTCTCCGTCCACCGTCGTTAATCGGAGTTCTTTGTAAGTTGTGTTATTTTTTATTTTCATTGCGTTTTAGGTTATCAAGCCTCAATTGTGTTTTTCACCTTATTATGTTTTAGTCAGAGTTCTTTTCATTTTTGTTCTTCTGGATGTTAAAGCAGAGGCATGACAATGCTAAATAGAAGCATGATCATGTTGGAACAAAAGCATGACCATGTTAAAACTCATTGCGTTTTAGAACCTTGAGTGCAAAAAACATTATCATGCTAAGACAAAGGCATGATCATGTTTGAACTAAGGCATACCCATGTTAAAACTACATTGCTTTTTAGAACCTATGTTAAAATTCCATTGCTTTATAGAACCTACAGTGCAAAATATTGATTTTGGGTTTCATTGTGTCTTACAACCTGGAGTGTAAAGAACATCATCATGCTAAAATAGAAGCATGGTTATGTTGGAACAAAAGCATGACCATGTTAAAACATAAACATGGCCATGTTAAAAACTCCATTGCTTTTAGAGAATCTACGGTGCAAAATATTGATTTTTGGTTTCATTGCGTTTTACAAGCAAAGAACATGATCATGCTAAAATAGAAGCATGTTATGTTGGAAGAAAAGCATGATCATATTAAAACATAAACATGGCCATGTTAAAACTCCATTGCTTTTTAGAATATGCAGTGCAAAATATTGATTTTGGGTTTCATTGCGTTTTACAACTTGGAGTGCAAAGAACATGATCATGCCAAAATAGAAGCATGGTCATGTTGGAACAAAAGCATGACCATGTTAAAACATAAGCATAGCCATGTTAAAACTCCATTGCTTTTTAGAATCTGTAGTGCAAAATCTTGATTTTGGGTTTCGTTGCGTTTTAGAACTCAAGTGTAAAAGAACATCAAAGAACATGATCATGTTAAAAGGGAAGCATGATCATGTTAGAACAAAGACATGACCATGTTAAAACATAAACATGACCATGTCAAAACACATTGTGTTTTAGAACCTGGATGTTGGAAGAGAGGCATGACCATATTAAAACAAAGGCATGACCATGTTAAAACAGAGGCTAAAACAGAGGCATGGCTATGTTAAAAGAGAAACATGACCATGTGAAACCCATTGCGTTTTAGGTACATTTTCTTAGAATTTGAGTGCAAAGAACATGATAATGCTAAAACATAAACATGATCATGTTAGAATAGAGGCATGCTAATGTTAAAACATAATCACAGCCATATGAAACCCGATTACATTTTAGAATCTGGGTTATAGTGTGTTGTTCTATCCATTACGTTTTACGCATCTGGGTTTTTGGAAAAAAAATCAAAAGTATAGCAACAGTGTGCACGTTTTAAAGATAAAAATCGTTCATTTTTATGGTACAATTTTTATAAGAAAAAAATATATTGTCCTATGAAAAAGTTATAAATGTTTTAAAAACGATAGGGAATTAGAGGAGAGAGAAACTATTGGATAGACTAGAATACCCTCAAACTAACTCACGTGTCTCTTTTATTTTGCTCAATTTCACCCGTTTAATATTAGTAATTGATTATTTAATAGATGGTCGAGATTACTTACTAGTCTTTCTATCCAAATAAACTTCCTAGTATATACTCAAGCCTGCATTACAATATCAAAAGTAAGTTAATACTTATACTAAAATACATACGCTTATGATTCCAACTTAGTAATATATATATATATATATATATATATATATATATCATTCACACACATGCTGCTTAAAATTGTGTCCGTGTATTGAACAACTCTCTGCTTCAATCATTACTAGAACTCAACGCATACACCTCAAAAGCAACTCAAGTGACGGAACACAAGATATATACAAGGTAGAACAAAAAAAGATACGATTTGAACTTTGAATGTTTCGTTATAATCAAACTCTATAAATAATTAACACACCGTTGGAAGAGGTCAAACATCTAATTTGACCCGAAAAATACCACAAAGACATAAGTTGGGATGGGAAGAAAACCAATTCCTTTTAACACAACATTACACTAATAAAAAAACACCTCAAACTTACAGGAACGCATCCTTTTCTAACAGCTTCAATACGTCGTTCTGGTTGTTCAGTTTTGCAACTTCAGTAGGCGTCTTACCATCCATGTTTTGTAGTGTTCTGAACAAACCCGACAAACACAAAAATCAAAACCAAAATTATCACCAAAAGGAGAACGTTCGAGTTGTTTACTTTTAAATGGATTCTATCCCTAAAAGGTTTTGATGGCATAAATCTTAAATTGGTTTTTTGAAAAGCTAGGTTTACTTTTTTTAACACAAACAATCACACAACACTTGTCTCCTATTAGAACTTGAACCCAGTTGTGAACAAGTGCAACACAACTTAAACAAGCTCGAGCTAGTTTAATAAACAAAACTAAGTTGTGAACAAGTGCAACACAACTTAAACAAGCTCGAGCTAGTTTAATAAACAAAACTAAACGAGCTTATTGATATGTAAATATAATAGCATTTATATAGTATAACAATACATATAAAAAATAGTAATTATATATAGAATAATAAAATTATTAATTACATATAACTTGTTTTATATATATGCTTCACACACAGATTATTAAACAATAAACACGCTGAACTCGAGCTTTTAAATAGAGCTCAAAATGAGCCAAAGCTCAACTTAGTCGCGCTCGGGATCTCCTCATTGTACACCGCTACTTTTAGTTAATGATCCATAATCAAGCCAAAGGTTGATTAACTGGTTAAAAAAAGACTATTATTTAATTAAATATAATTATTTTAATCATGTTTCATAACTACAGTTTAAAAAAATTGTTTATACTAAATGACCAAATCCAGTTCAAAATGCTCTATACAAACGCTTTGGATATGACCATTATAGCAGGACAAGGTGTAATTGCCGATGTACACTGTACAAGCGGAGTTGGAAAAGGATCTACGCGAAATAAAATTTAAATAATAATACGGCTTGATGGATAGTAAACTTACACGGCAGCGCCATTATCGAGCAAAAGGGCAACACACTCTTTCCTACCATAACCAGCAGCATAATGGAGGGCTGTGTTCTTGTTCTTGTCTAAGGCATCAACCTTGGCTCCAGCCTCAAGAAGAACTTGAGCACATTTCACCTGGGCAAACATTAACCCAAGTGAGCTTGTTTCTAACAGGTCAAATGGATAAAATTTAAAACACAGTCAAAATGTAACGGGTTGATCAGGTCAAACAAGTCGAGAGTCATCCCAAGGTTTGCAAACTGTGTAATACCTCGTAAATTATTTTATTTCAAATATTATAATTCCTAATAATACATAATTATAATTATAATCAAACTTAAAATATTTGATTTAAAACATATTAAGTGCTCCGAGTTGTCCTGATTTGTTTTGACCCGAACCCGCCTACTTCTCCACATTTAGTATAAACACTATTGAAACAGCTTATTGATACATCAAAACAAAATAAGCAGATACGCAAATTAGAGTAATAAACAAGCTCCTTCAAAAAATAAAAAAGTTCAAGATGATAGATCTTACCTCCCCATATCCACATGCAAAATGCAATGCTGTCCTTCCCTCTGCATCTTCTTCATCTTTATCAGCACCAGACTCTAATGCCTTCTTCAAACCCTAATTATTTCACAAAACATTTAAAATAACATATTTTCATATAAGATCATAAAGGCTGGAACATGAAGCAGTTCTTTTAACGGTAAATATAACTAAACAGTTATCTGGTTAAATACATTGTTTGTAGCTAAGCCTAGCATAACTTTTAGCTTGGGTAGCGGATCAAAATGAATTCTGACCAAAATGGGTTCAGGTTGAAACTTGAAACATGTTGTCTTGGAAAAAAAAAGTATAAAATTGGGTTCAGCCAATATATTTGTTTTTATGGTCGATAGAGGCGATGGTGGGCGGTGGTGGTGGCAATCATGGCACTAGCAAGGTGATGATGGAGGTGGAGGACGTGGCGGCGGCAGAAGATAGTGACGGTGGGTGGTGTTGGCCAATTTGTACCAAATCTAAGTTAGCAAGATTAAAAGTGGCCCATTTTTATCCATTGGATAATATAAGTAGGCCTAAATGAACCCATAAGCAAACAAAAAATACACAAATCATCCATTTGTTGAACAATGAATCATGACTATCAGGTGGATTTGTGTTTGTAACTGTGAAAGTGGCAAACAAGTAAAAGTATAACACGATGTACCACTGTTAAAATAAAAGATAAAAAAGATTACATGAAAAATCAAGCTTTTGAAATGCATATTACGACGTCTCACTGTTAGAAGGGGTGGTTGGAACTGATTCACATTATGATCATACAATAATAGTATAGAAAAGTATGTTTGAAGATTGTGTACCTCCACATCACCAACACTAGCAGTTTGATGAACAATAGACTCATCTTCATTTACTTCTTCAGCTTCACCATCTCCTGAATTTCCAGCAAAAGCAGTAGGGTCTCCCGTAACTGGGAGGCCCATTGCTTCACCCAGCTTTTGTAGAACATCTTTGTCATTCCAGTACCTTCAGTTTAAACACAAATAAAAAAGAAATAAACACATTTTCATTTGCAAACAAACAACTATTAGAAGTGACAAACAACTATAGCTTAAAGGTGATAGAACAAGCAAGTTGGGTTGGGTTGCAAACGGGTAAGATTGGGTTGTATTTAAGTCAACCAACCAATTTGTTTGTCTTTTTTAAAACATTGTCAGTAATTATCTACATCCTGATTGGAACATATATGTATAAAAATCATGATATATGAAATATTATACTTCATCATTGCAGTTGGGCCACCAGTTTCTATCTCTTCTAAAATATGTTTCAAGGATGGATCTTCTTTAATACGAGCCATCCGTTCTTCAAGCTGTTCCTTTTGAGCTGGATTTGATAAACTATCGAGCATTTGAGACATCGACGGATCCTGCAACATATATTCGAATCAATGGTATGTAGTTATGTGAAAAACAAGATATAGAGCAAGCTTAGAGAAAGTAAATACCTGCATCAAGGCACTACCAAGGCGTTCAGCCATGCTCATAAACTGAGGGTTTTGCATAACCTGTTGCATGGTGGTATAGTATTGTTGTGTATCAAATTGTGGGATACCACCTTCACCACCTTGAAAAGTCTTCTGAAGTTGCTCTGCCATTTGGTTGAATGATGGATCTTTTGCTATTTGTTCAGCTAATTCCTTCACACTTGGGTCCTGCGAGTAACAAGAATAAGAACGTAGTATTGTAGGTTGCCACTGCATCATAAAAACATGATAAATTGCTAGGTAAGCTAAAAACCATTAGCTTAAAAGAAAACAAATCAATTGGGCTTAACATGTCAAACAAGACGAAACTAGCCTAAAGTTTGATCTTTTTATGCCAAAAACCTGCTAAATCCTTTTATCTATAAAACTAAACAATATTGAAATCATAGTTATCAAAGGTGCTAGGCGCACCCAAGGCGCATAGGCTTCGCCTAGGGCCTAGGCGTAAAGCGCAAAAAAAAAAAAGCGAGGGCCTGAAGAAACAAAAAGCGCTCATAAATAAAAATTTAATAATAATATTATATATTAGAAAAATAATACGAGAAAGTGTAAAATACAAGGAGTGGTTATCGTGCGAAGCTTACGCGAGTGGGATATTCCGCCGCATGTCATCCCTTATTTTTTTATAACATGCGTGATTGTGTATATAACATGCGTAATTAGGGTTTGAAACAATACGTAATTTTGAGTTTAACATGCGTAATTTTCATGTTTGGTGGCATGCAAATAACGTGAGTCATTAGGGTTTAACCATGCATTATAACGTGCATAATTATGCAATATCGTGCGTAATTATGTCAGGCTAATTACTATTGTGCCATCGGGTTCAATTGAAGGCCTAGGGTAGCTCAGATGTGTGGTTGAGATGCTAGCGTACGCTTCATACGAGGTACATTAACCGGCCTCAAAATAATACTATTTTTCAAATATATAAAAAAAGCTATTATATATACTTTAATATCATCTAATTAGTATTTAAAGCGTAATTCTAGCACTTGAGTAACAAAATGTTTGGTGTAAAAAAAATTCTAACCTATATAGTTTTGTAATAATTATAATAATAAAAAATCATCTTGAAAGAAAAATGATTTTTAATTATGTGTGCTCAATGTTGTGAAATAGTGTTATTACATCACAATAGTGTGCAGCTTTTCTGCAAAGCAACATGTTTTCATTGTTAAAGGTAAGTTTTATGAACCATATTCAACACAAAAAGTCTGCAAATTCAACAATTTGGTCTACGGGTTTTCATCTTTATCAGCTTCTTCTTTCACTCTTCTTCTCCGGTGATACAACCACAAACTTGTCCAGATTAAAGTCACCAGAAAACCGTTTTTGGACTGAAACTCACCAGAAGAGCGCCTTTGACAATGCAAAGCGTTTTAGGTGCGCTTTTAACAACTATGATTGAAATAATAAAAATTTTGTAGTCATAATTGACACACGAATTATTTATTACAAAGCAGATCTTCCGGGCCAACCTGACCCATTTCAACCTATACAAAATATTTACCCTTTGTGACTTGTTTAACACCCTCTTTCTCTCAGGAAGATGAACTATGCACCTAATGATTTATTTTACGGTAACATTTTCAAGATATACAGCAATACGACAGACAGAACTATTAATACTTAAGAGAAGCAAAAAAGTATGTATGTTTACGTGCAGTCATGCATATGCAAGTCAATGAGTTGGCACATGCATGCAAATAGATAGACTTGTGTTGCAAATAGTCATGGGGAGAAAGAAGGAATATAATACATTAAGTAGACCAGCATAGATAGAAGTCAAAGGATTTCAGAATCCAGCTCCTGGCATAGATGGTATGGCAGATGCTGTTCCAGATGGAGTATCTGCAGAGCTTGATTCAGTGGAAGACTTCTTAATCAACTGTAGTTTTTTGAATAAATTTAAAAACATTAATGAAACAATTTTTAAGAAAAAACATTAATAATAGAAAATATTGAACCTAAAGACTAAAGCAAACTCATTCTTAGTACTAGAAGCAAAAACTATTAAAATTCACTAAAATAAATAACACCAACATTAATACTTTGTAAATTGTCCAATTCTATCATCAAATCTCTTAAATGCATGCTATTAAATCAGAGTCAAGAAAAAACTACATTGGATCCACATCTATACTATAACTATTCTAAACAATCAAAAGATAGTAATTAAAAAATTGCTTCAAATCAGCTTTACATATCAGAGTAACCACCCAACGTTAAATCATTATCGTGATTAAAATTATTAATTTAAAACAATTAGGTATTAAAGAAAGAGTCTGCCTTATCTCTATTAGTCAAATGCATTACATCATATCAATTAAACAGATCATTACTATATTGAAATACGTGCCTCGGAATATTGCGAAACCAATTAAAAGAATTAGGAAGTTGATAGTGGCTAAGCTATAAGGATAACAGAATAACACCAAAAACTGTGTAGTTATCATCATTATCTGATCATTTTTCAACTGTATATAATCGTTAATCACAAAATCTTAGTTCATTCTCCTCATTAAAGTTAATAGTGACTGAAACCTACAAGTACAAAAAAGCTGTGCCACTGCTACTTAACAAATTGTTACAAATTATGAGTCAGAACACACCTGTGGCTGCCGTAGCCTTGGCTTCGGGAATCTTCTCGTTCACCTGCAAAATCATAACATAATCAAAACCGTCAAACATTTGCACAAATAAAATTTAGTTTAAGTTAAACAGGTTAATTTCAACGAACTAAACATCAGCCAAATCAATACAGAAGAGCAAAAAAGAAGGAATTCATTCAAACACGTCAAAGCTGAACAGATTACAGAGAATAGAGATACAATTACCCTACCCAAATCGAAATCAGTTCATCAACAAACCGGAGGTTAATTTGATTCACTCTACCTACAACATGACGAGTTTTTGTGATAATTCTTCGTTAGATTTTGTGACTTTTGCACAAATAGGCCTCAGTTTAACTTTAACAGATCAAATCCAACGAAATAAACGATACAGAAGAACAAAATAAACAAAGTCGTTGAAATACGTCAAAGTTGAAGAGATTACACAGTAAATAGAAGTATAAAGAACCAAATCATGAAGAAAATAGAGGTTAATCTGAATCATTCTACCTAGAACATTAGGAACAGATGAATTTAAGGAAGTAAACAATAGCAAAAGAAGAAAAGTGATTGAAAGTTGAGAATGAAGAGAGGTAGAAAGAGTGAAATTGAAGAGGAGGTTGATTTACCTGCTGCTGCGACATTTGGTGATAAGCCTTGGATTTCCGGTGGGAGAGACGTGAAGTGAAACGATGGAGGGGTGTTGACAGAGAGAGAGTGGTGCAGTGGGGAACACGAAACGGGATCGGGTATGGTGTGGGCCACGGTAATCTGGATGTTGATTAGATCAACGCCCTACGCCTCTTCTTTTGGCCCGGATTATAACAATAATAATAATATTTTTTTTTTCTGTAGTTGGAGGACATATATGTAATGTAACCATTTATTTTAAAATTTTAGATAAGTTTAGGCCCCAACCTTTTGTTTAAGTATATATTTGACTAGGGTTTCTTTACAGCATTTGCAACGTGGTGTGTATATGCAATGTTTTAAACATCGGTATGAATTGGTCGATTATATCGGTTAAACCGGATATCGGACACAAGTCTGCTATGATAAAGATTGGTAAAACCCAAATACGGTATGTTTTTATGTACCGACGATAAATCCGGTAAAACCGGTTCAACCCGTTAAACAAGCATGTATTATCTTAAGATTTGATTCTTTTATTTTATTTAAAATTTCGATATTAAGGTATTATGACATTCCATATTTCGGTAATTGACCTAGTGTTTTCTATTCCAATATTTCATTGTTATTGAAACTGTTACCTATCTTGTACAATGCAATATTGTTTAGACCTAATGAAAATACTTATAAAATGCTTAATATTATACAATAAAATAGCTGTTTTTAGATAAAACTATGACCAATTACATAAATCCTAATTGAGATTGGAGTGTTTTTTAGATGAATTTGTATTTTATAGAATTATAGGGTTAATTAGTAATCCGGTTCAACCGCCCAGTACAATCCGGTTCAACTAGTTAAACCATTTCAGAGCCTAACACGGTATGACTTAAAAAACCGGTTTTTAAAACATTGAGTATATGTGCCATAGATGCATGTGTGTCGTGGAAACGACAGTAGGAACGGACCCATAAAACATACATTGCGGTACTCCTCTATGTAGTGGTTTTAGGTTCAGGAGTTTGTGCACGAATAGGTTGTAAGGTTGGGTTAGCTTTTTCTTATCTCGTTTTCACTTAAATAGATTTTATAAAAATATATGTATGGGATTGTCTACTTATATGTTTATTCATAGGTATTTTCTTTATGCTACATATGTTTATGTTCCACTATGGTAGTATTTTGTCATTATTTATGTTATTTGGTAGATTCTTACCTATGTTCTTTTAATACTGTTTGTTTGTCTGTTGTTTGTTCTCAGGTCTCTTTGAAAGTAGTCTCTCTATTTTCAGAGATAAATATAAGTTTGCTTACATCTCATGCTTCAGTCCAGTCCCTACCAATAGTTTTATTATTTGTGAGTTTTATTAGGTATGAATGTTGTTGTAGATTTTATAAAAATAAAATATATAAATGTTAGTATATTTTAAACTTTTCTATACTAAGCTTATTAAAATTTTCAAATAACTTTTGCATTTTCTATGAAGTTCCACCTACCTTCATTTACTTTACTCCACAAAATCAATTATAAGTACAATCATTAGGGCATTTTTCGTGTAATGCCTCGTATTTCCGTATTTCTATTTTTAGAAAGTGTGTATTCGCATTCTATTTTTAGAAACCTTACAATCCTACTTCATCTCTGTTATCACAATTTGAGACGTTAACCAAATGGAAATTCATTTTATACATATACGTGTTACATTTCATATTTGTGTTATATACGCAATCAATATTTAAATACGTGTTTGTACGCAAAACCGAGACTTAAAATACGCTTTGGATACCTAAAAACAAGTTAAATTACAAGAAAACGACATAAAATAACCTAGTTACAAAGTGCAAGGACTTAAAGTGAACAAAACCAAAAGATTTTCCGCCTCCTTTCTCCTCCAATCACCTTCCACCTTTTTTAAGTCAATCATATTTCATCCTTCTCCACCTCATTTCTCCTCCAATCACCTTCCACCTTCATTAACTTCCAAAACCTAATCCCCACTTATAAATACAAGCCACCATACACTCCTGAACACACTCCAAACACTCAAATCACTCTCAAATCTTCTTGATTACTCTCTAATTTTCAATATTTGGTAGAAAGTTGTAACCATTCTAAGTGAGTTTTAGCTCACTTCTCTTCTTATTTTCTTATATTTTTCTTCTTTCTTTCTACTTGGATGACCTCTAGGAAGATTATCACAAGCTTGCCTTGGCAAATTAAGGTGAAACCTCACCACATTTGAGGCCCAAAGTAGGATTAAAAAATTTTGCTTTCATTTATAGTAATTATTGTACATTTCCTTTTTATTCATGACCATCCGAATCATCCTTGTGATGATTTGTGTATTGGTGAATCTTACAATGAGGTTAAAGGATGGTTATCATCTTACCTTCATCCATGACTTATATGACAATCTATGATATCTTTGATAGACTTAGCTTAGAATTATTATATAAACTACTTGATATATAATAAATATATATATATATATATATATATATATACATAACCAAATCCTTAACGATGATCAACATAGTTACTTCTCATGATAATAGGTTATATTATTTAAGTCTTGGACTTCTCG
This sequence comes from Scalesia atractyloides, assembly GCA_947069175.1. Lineage (NCBI taxonomy): Eukaryota > Viridiplantae > Streptophyta > Magnoliopsida > Asterales > Asteraceae > Scalesia > Scalesia atractyloides. The sequence goes on from CAMTDV010001632.1 coordinate 44,764,767, forward strand.
TTAACGATTCTAATGGGTATGACCCATGAAATCACATCAACCCATACGGGATTTATAGTGTCAAAAACGATTACTTTGTGTATACATACTTTTTGTACTTAAATTCTAGATTCCGAATTCAACCACTCCATAAACCCCGAATGACCTTATACCCTCGATTCCACATTCTCAAAACTCGTTACTCAGGGGTAATCGGAAAGCTTTGCAAAATTGTGAGTATACATGACCCCTTTTGCTTTTACACTCTTGGGTGCAATACGTTATACTATTAAACACATGGAATCACTTATATTTTATGCAAACACAAACAATCCAATCATACATGCTTAAATACGTGATACTTGATTTGTATTCTTGGAACATTCTTATGTGATTTACTTGTGATTAACTTTGTTTAAACCCTCCCCTTAACATGTATAGCGCTATAGGAGTAACGCACCGCCCATATTCTTGAGGTCATGTTAAGTCATACATTCATTACGGTCTTATCATTGCGACGATAAGATTACGCTTGCGATAAACTTTGAGTTGACTTGTCTAATTGCATGTCTTGTTACATTAATCTAATTAACTATTTTTGTATGTGGATTGTTCAAACCTTCTTTACATATATGCTAGTACTCAAACTTGTATGTTCGCCAATACTTTTGTATTGAACTATACTTTAATACGTATTGAAGGAATTCTATGATGATGACGACGAATGGAACTTGATAGGAAGGACTAGAAACACACAAAACTTTAAATTCATGTTTATCAATAAGTCATGCAATATTCGTTATATTTTTCGTTTTTCAATTCATGTACTTAAACTATTAGCAATGAAATGAAATATTATTTATTAAATACTTGTCATATTTAGTGTTATGAAGTCTCGAGCAATCTATTTACGTCTGCCCCAGTGATTCCGCCATTGGTTCGGGTGTGACAATTCAACTCTTAATTATTTCAATCTTCACATTTCTAGAAAAATATGAGTCTGATGTATTTATGTTTTGTACTAGAGTTAAATATTTTTTTAGTTATTGTGGTTTGCTCAAAACATCTATTTAAATTCAAATAAATTTTTTGGACCTTTTAATCTAATAGTTTGATTTTCATATCAATTTAGGTTCAGTCCACTAACTTCATTCAAATTTCTTTGTTAATTTCTTATAAAATAATCAAAATACCTTTAGCCCTTTTCTAAATTAATATTAAATTTTTTCTTTCTATACTAATAAGTAAAATCTTTTTGCACGCTAATAACATGTATAAAGAAATTTGTTTAATATGCTCATTTCTATGATGTATTTTTTTCAATCATTAACGTATGAAATAATATAGGGTTATTGGATTTAATAATTCTAACTTTCACGCATTGGCCGCCATTAACCCCAACTTAAAAAATTATCTATGACAATCTCAACTTATACGAATTTGGCTCTCATCGATTCTTTTCTATCTGGTTAGTTTTTTTTGCTAACGTGGTAGCTTACATAGCACAAACCTAGTTATTGGCTAATGTGGCTGCTTATGTGGCACAAACTTAGTAATTGAATTTTAATAATCTCAACTTTCATCACCACCACCATCAACAACCACCACAATTAGCTACCAACACCACTATGAGCCGCCACCCACCACCATTGCTACCACCATCAGTCGCCACCACCACCATCAACCGCCTCCCACCATTACCATCACCCTTTTGAATAGTGTTTTGAGCAAACTAAAAAGGAATAAATAATATTTAACTATTTCTACTACTTTTAACTTATGTAATATTTGTTTGTTTAATGTTTTGATATTACTTTTTGATATTCAATGTTATGTATTAAATTTATGAATTAAAATAATTAAAATGAATTAAAATAATTAAAAGTTCTTCTATTTATAAATATAATATTTAAATACATTTTTTATTATAATGTATTAATAACTAAATTAATTATTAAAATAAATAAATGTTATAAAAACACAGGTATAAAAGTTTGTGATGACATAAAATGTGAGGTATGTTGGATAACATGTATTTTTTGAAAAAAAAAAGTTTGTGGATGTTTATAATCTGTTAAATAACAAGAAAGGTTTTGACTTTAATGTAAATGTTCTAGTATTTAAAATGGACGTCTTTTAACAGGTGGTGTGTTTTGAAGTTTGATGAGTGACACGTGTAAAGGTGAAGAAACGCAGAAAACAAGACGTTATCACTTGCTTTGAAGAATTTGTTATACAACCACACAAAGCACATACTACACATTAAGCATAAAGTTACAACTACCTATTGCCTATTTATGTTACAATTAGTGTATAAAAAAATTAGTGTATATATAAATGCTCTAGTATTTAAGTATTTGTTTACGGTTTACATTAGGTGTAACCCTATACAATGCGTATGATATTATACACGTCGTATAGTGAGTGTCCTACCATTCCATGTTATTTAACTTCCGCACTTTGTAAATATTAAAATTTATAAATCCATTTGTTCTTACAATTATTTTAAACATTTAAACATGTTTTATGTTGGTCCTCCTTGCACAGATATTGGATCTATGTTATTTATTTTAATAAACTCTCTCTCTCTCTATATATATATATTCTATATGTGATGCAAATAAATATGATAAATTATAGTCACCTTTTAGAATAACTAAAACTATATAAATTATTATTAATATATTTAATGTCATACTTTTTCATGAGTAAAAATTTTAAATATATTGTATTATATATATACTTAAAAGGTTATTTTGATGGACTAATGCGACATAGCCACGTGTCGCCTTGTGATTGGTTACAAGAATTTTACTTCTTTTACACTTAACTTTGGTAATTTACGTCTTTACTCTTCTACTTATACTTTCCTAATATTTATGTTTAGTCTCTTTACTTTAATAAAGTTTTTCCCTAATTAGAGCATTCACATTCCATTCTCTAAACACACCTTTATCTACAAAATAGATTAAACAAAATAGAGAATATAGCTATTAGAGCATTCGTATTGGAACCTTTATACTTATCATTTCTTTATAGTATAGAGGAAATAATGAAGAACACAACAAAAACACTACTACAATGGATTCTTTATAACAGATAATAGTTTAGAGAAAACTAAAGCGCACCTCTATATTTAGAGGCTTATATAGTACACCTCTATATTTTTTGTGAGTGTATAAGAGCATTCACATTGGAACCTTTATACTCAAATATTTGTACGAAGTACAAAAATCTGTTCACAATTAGTGCTGACATCACCATAATAGCAGCATCTGACATTTCTAACAGAAAAGATTCCACATATGTTAGAAACATCTAATGGAATTAACATCTGATTAAATATACTAAACATCTATTTTGACTAACACTGTTATATTAATAAAGTTTGTTCTTTAAACCTCTGTTGGCTAGTTCAAACATATGTTTAGTCCTAACAGATGTTTGGTCTTCAACATCAGTGTTTTGTCTTCAACAGGACTTTGGCCTTTCAATAGATTTTCTTCTTCTTCTTCTTCTTCAACAGTGCTTTCTAGTCTTCAACAGAGCTTTGTAATATTCAAACAGATGTTCTGTTAATGTTCAAGATTCACTATCTTTAGGGAGAGTTGTAGATCATTACTTGTTTATTTCTTGAGCAAAGTAGTATGTTTTGGCTTTTGATATCATCTTTTCTTTTATAGATCTAACAATCTTCTCCTAGAATCGATGACGCTAAAACTTAGCTTTATTTGATCATCTTTTATTTCTTATCAGCTTATCTCTAATCTGACCTTTGAATTACAACTCAAAGTTCAGTGAGTAGTTATCTTTTGGATCCCTTTTGAGTTCAAGACCCAACTAGTTTTACAGATCTTCATTCTTAAGGCCAAAGGCACTATTAATGGATATCTTTTTAATTTCTCCATTAGTCCTGAGCAAAGTCAATTAATCGCTTGTCTTATCATACTTCCATTTTAGAATTTTGAGGCTTGATGGATTTCCTGGGCCAAAAGTTATTGAGGATAAGTTTAGGGAAATTGGCTTTCCCAAAATTTTACCAAGTAAATCTTCTGGATTTGCATTTGGATGCCCATACACTAGCTCATTTCTAGATTCCTTTTTTCCGAGTTTATATTGATACATCTTCATATCTTCTTTTGACATCTCCTTTTGTCTTTTGAGATAGCTTCTTACAGTTGTTGAGATATTCTTGGCAGATGAAGCTCTGAATGATCAACTAATGTTTTCATGGGGGGGGGTATACTTGTTCATAATCTGGCTTTTTGGGATTGAGGGATCTTTTTCTGTTAAAATTTCAAGCTTTTTATAATTGCTAGTGATTGTTGTTTCATCCCATTTTGCCAGGGATCTCATGGTGCCAAAGTTGGCCGCAACCATTTCATCTTCTTCAACTATTGGGCCTTTTTGTCATTTGGCCTTTTTTCTTCTTTCGAGTTGGTAGGTGTTAGCTTAATTTCTGGATTCAGGAGCAACTTTCCAATCCTTAGGATTTCATCAAGTAATGATTTAGTTGCCCATCCGCCAATTGTGCGCTGTTTGCGTTACATGGTTTCTTTTTCATAATATGATCAAGATAGTCTTCTTCTAATGCCCTTTTGAGATCTGGATCTTTGATAGCATGAGACAAATTGTTGCAGACATCTTTAGCATAATCTTCTTAGGCATTTACTTTGTGGAGTTCTTCAAACAAGATTAGTTATGCCTATTTATCATCTTTTCCTTGGCTTCTCTCAGCAGTTCTTTTTCTGCTTACTTCAACTTTAGCGCTAAATATTCTTTGACATTTGTTGGATTTGGGAAGCTTTGAAGAGAAGAAAAGGTGAGTTGACTTGTATTTGATGTAGAGCAGAAGGACTATATTTCTTGTGATACAGTGCTCAACAATAATGGATGTGCAGAGGTGATTATGGTAGATGTTTCTTCATCATCATCTTGGATACTGAATTTAGCTTTTCTTTTTGTGGTTTGTATTGTGGTGTGTTTTTGTAATAAGAAGACCAGCAAGGGCCTTTTGGGAAATAGGCTTGACTAGTTTTAGTAATGTGGTAAGTATTGTTGTAGTTGTAACATCAATTGTCACTTTTATAATGGCAACAAATGTTTGGATAGGTAGATCAGTGGTTTTGAGTGGTAGCAGTGATTTGTAGATCAGTGGTTGGTTTCGATGAAACAGTGGAATTAGCAATAGAGCTTTGAGGTCCTTATCGTGTAGGTTGTCTTCTTATGGAGGCATCTGTTGAAGAACCTAGATTCTCTTGAACTCTTTTTCTTTCAAGGATCTCTTGTAGTGTTAGAGCATTGTTAGCTTCTCTTGTGTCTCTCCTCTTCTCCTTTTCAATGGCATCTTCTTTAGCTTTTTTGGTTGCAGATGTGTCAGGCTTCTTTTGAGCTTATTTGACATGGAGAGGAAACTTTTTTTTAGCATCATCTTTTGATACCTAGGCTTTGGAGCAGTGCCTGTTGTTTGAAGGAAGTGATATTTGATGGCTTTGATTTCTGCTTGTGTATCATTGTATCATGCTTCAATCATATTCCAGATCATCTCCATATGCATATTGTGAGTGGCATCAACAAACTGCTTTTGAAGTTGGAGATAGGGTTGTGTATGAGGACCATATATTCTCTACAAGTTCTGCATTTGTTGGTGGATTTCTAGATTTTTACAACAGGGTGGTCATCATCTCTTTGATTTGACCAATTAAAGATTCCATTTTGGTTACTCTCCCCTGTTGGTGCATATTTGTGACAACAGCTTAATAGTTTGCTAGTTTAGTCTTTGAATATTTTGTATTGGGCTTAGCATTTGTGTTTAGCTTGTTTAGTGTTGTAATGGCTTGGAGGATGGCCTAGCCCAGTCTAAAGCCCAATATGCAGACATGTAGTATATATACATGTTGTGCATTAGGGTTTGGTAGAGGTTGGAAGAAAAAGAGAGGAGTGTGAGAAATCTACAGAGAGTGGCTGAGAGATTTTTAGTGAGTCTTGAATCGATTGTAAACATTCATGTTGGATAATCAATAGAAGACTGATTGAAAGTGATTGTTCGTGTTTTATAAGAGCATTCGGCTCTTGTTTAGCTCGATTCAGAATCGTAACAGTAGGAAAAGTTGAAGTTTTGGACGTTTTTGAAGGCTGGTTCGAAGTTTTGACGTCTGTTCTAGGGTTTCCGTTGGTATTTCGGATAAACAGCAAGCATCTCGGATAGAGGAAGTACATCTCGGATCATTAGAGAAGCATCTCGGATCAGAAAGCTTGCATTTCAGATCAATCAGAGTTGCATATCGGATCATCAAAGTTGCATCTCGGATCTATTTAGTTGCATCTCGGATTAGAATAGTTGCATCTCGGATCAGAACAGTGCATCTCGGATCATAGGTGTTCATCTCGGATTGCATCTCGGATCATAACAGTGCATCTCAGATTTTTAGTATTGATCTCAGATCATCTCGAATACCATCTCGGATCATCTCGGATCATTGTTCCGAATTACCATCTAGGATCAGCATCTCAGATCATTGTTCCAAGTTCCCATCTCGGATTGTTAATCCGAGTTACTGTTTCGAATTCAGTACTGTTCCGAGTTGCACCCACAAAGGTGGAAAGTTAACCAGCTGACATAACTGGAGTTAAACGTTTTCGTAAATAAAATTTGATCCATAGACAATCTTGACAAACTGGTTGAACGGTTAGACTCATGTGATTTTTAGGACAACAAAAAGGCACGAAAATTCCTAAAATCACTATCGGACTTTATACATCATTGGATTCATATCGTCGAGACGAGTCTAATGGTACAATTTGTTAATCACACTTCCGGACAGATTTTGAACATTTTTTTTAATGGTACGTTTACGGTAAAACACGAAGGACCGGGAGAGAAGTTAGATTTAGATTTTGACACAGGTATACCAAAATCCATTTAAACTGATACTCTGCATGTTAAAGATGGTCAGAATGAACAATATCAGTGAGTGTGTTAGTAACTGGCCAAAGTTAATAAATGCTGACAAATATGTAGTCTGGAAGAAGAAGTTTGAGGCATTTGTTCAAAGTGAAGATTCTAAGATATGGAACTGTATGATTGATGGGTACATTGCTCCCACACGTCGACTTAACGGGAGAATTCTGGTACTCTCATTTGAGAAGATGGAAGACTCTGAGAAACGTATGTATGATGCTGAGAAGAAAGCTTTAGCAGCAATAAAGATGTCCTTGCCAACTGATATGAAACACATTTGTAATAGGTATGGATCGTCTAGAGAGTTGTGGGAAGCTTTAAGAAAACGTTATCAGAGTTCTTCAAGACAAAGTGCATGTGAAGAAGCATGTTTAGCTGAGACTGGAGCTGTGTAGATTGAAGAAACAGCTGCTAAGAAAGAAGAGAAGAAGGACACTAAAAAGGAGAAAATGGCAAGTGCTACAGTGTGCATGGATGATACAGATGAGCTTACAGCAGAGGTACAAGTACAAGTGCAATCTGTAAGTCATACTTGTCATAATTGCACTGAACTACAAGGTAAAGTTGACAAACTATTGGAGCAAAACAAAATTTTGTTAGCTGAATTAGAAAAATTGAAAGAGTCAGATGTTCTTTTGAGTAAAAGGGAGTCAAATTGTTTAAATAAACTCAAATCAAATGAATAAGAAATTAACAGTTTGACCAGCAAAGTTAATGAATTGTTACAGCTCATTGATTTGGCTCGTGAAATTGTGAAGGATAAGACTAACGAGCTTTCATAAAAGTGCACAGAATTGGCTGGTGCACAAGCAAAAATTGTTGAACTTCATCGAAAGTTAGCCAAATTTGGAAAATCCTCGTTAGCAGGGCTCAAATTCAGAAAGGTTTGAAAAGGAGTAGTGATAAAATGGGAGTGAGGTTTAGTAAAGCTTCATCTTTTGAGGATCAGGATTACTCATTTTTACCTAATGAAAACGAGCTAACAGATTTTGTGCCTACCACACCAGTTGTAGTGGATCCAATAACAGTTGACATACCTAATGGTCCATTTCCTTTGATAGAATCTGTTAGGTCTAACAGTACACCTCATAAAGTGGATGAAGATACTAAAGACAAAACAAACATATCATTTAAAAAGGGATCAAATAGAAAGAAATTTTTTAAGAAAAGATCTTGTTTTAAATGTCACAATAAAGGACATGTGGCTAGTTGTTGTCCTTTTAAAAAGGATAAGAAAGTAGAGGTTGAGGTTAAGGAAGGAAATCAGGTTGGTTCAAATAACAATGTTAAACCAAGTTCTCCGACAAATCAACCAAGATTTCAACCTAAACCTTCAACATCAAGAAGATTTGATAGTCCAAGAAATTCTTCTCCTAAATCGAGTCATTATAATGGTCAATCAAATTGTTTTCAAAGGAAAGTTTTGGATATCAAAATCGATCTAGACTTCTGGTAATCAAAATTTTCAAAGAAGAAACGAATATAGGGGTTTTAGTAACTCAAATGTTCAAAACAATCCAAAAACTTTTCAAAGTTCAGATTATGATTATGGGAGAAGAAAGTTTCGAGATAATAATTTTCAAATGTCGGAAAATCCGAGAGTTTATCGGAACTCTCGCGATCAAAGATCTCGTGGAAATTATAAATCTTGTTCAACAACTTGTAAGACATCCAATACACCAGTAGGATGTGATGGATATTGGACAAAATTAAGTTATATTGACATTCATGGTCAACCCAAAACCTGTAGGGTTTAGGTTCTCAAGTCTAACTAAGTTGTTGAGTGAGTGCAGGATGGCCAAGAAGGACTGTTGATATGTTCAACAGTGGTTATTCCTATAAAGCATCTGAGGTGAATAACGAATTATTTACTTCTATAATAGATAATGTTTACTAAAAGTGAAAAACTTTTTGTCAAATTAAAGTGGGAGTCTATTGTTTTTAAATTTCTGATTTTAATACCTTACTCCATAAAAATAAAAATTTAAGGGGAGAAATTTCCCTAAGCCAAAAAGAGTTAAGTTAGTGCGTGAGTTTAGGGGGAGTAAGTTAAAAAGTTGAAAAAAGTTTAAAATCCAAAAATATGAAAAAAAATCAAATCAAAAATGAGTTTTCAATGTTTGGAAAAGAAGAAATGATAGTACATCAGCAAGTTAGACTGTCACACTGAAATTGGAATAAAATTGATTAAGTGTGATAGCACCTTCATCCTATGATGTACCAGTAGGCAAAAGGCATGAAATAATCAACATACCGTGGTGATATAAACATAACAAACTGTGTATGAGTGGGTAACATATCAGTAGCGTATGGTTTTCTAACCTTAAATCTTGTGTTGATAGATTGCCAAAATCTGAGGTTTTAGGTCTTTATATCGTTATTTCATCCGAGGTATCAAGGTTGTCCTTCTGCTACATCCAGATATATGCTGACCTAGGCACAACCAGGATATCTTAAAAGAGCTAAAATGCCAAATCCTAGAAATTGAAGAAGCTCTCCTAGAGAGTCACTCAAATGTGCAAATTGCATTAATCGTACCAAAATTTGGTATTTGCCCTTACCCTCGTTGGATATTGGTCTCTTTGCTGTACGGAAGTACTGACCTGATCACCAATTATCTAACGTTGTAAATTAAAAAGGATGAATTTTGGTATTCTCACGTACTACGAGGAATCTTTGTGCATACCTTGATCGTGGGGGTATGTCCTGAAGTGGGACACACTAGTATATCAGTATCAAATTATCTTAACATATCACTAGGTAATGGTACTTGAAATATTCATGTATTTTGTTTAAGTGGATAAACATTACTGCTAATCGTCTTGAACTGCTTTTCATGAATATTACATATAGAATTATCAAATAGGGTGAAACAGTTTGATATTGCTAATATGATCTTCTTACCAGTGATTCTCACAAAAATAGAGTGTTTATTTTCTTGTTAGTTATTTGTTTTCAGAAAATATAAAAATACAAAAAGATGTGCTTTTAAAGTCTCCCAGTTTGAACTGATAAGTTGTTTATTTTTTGCATGATGAGATAAAATATTGGCTTATCTTTAATGTGGAAAAGGACTAATGGTTTTTCGAGTTACTTGCTTGTGTTTCTAAACAGACTGATGCGGTTATCAAAATGAAGTGCAGAATTCAAGTAAAGTACATATTAAGAGTGGAGTGCAGAATGTGTGCAGATGCATGGTAGGATCCTTCTACTACATTGTAAAGGGAGGTATAGATGAATTTGGAGATATGTGCTTAACCAGAGAATGCTAGTTCGCTAATCTACAAACGAATGAAAGTTTTGGAGAATGGAAGCATCAGCTAAGAGGGAGTCTGTTGATGTCAGAATCTGTGTGTAACTGAAGCTATCTAAAGGCTAAAAGATCACAAGATGTTTGAAGACAAAATTACACTATGAAGCTATTGTCAAGGGGGAGTCTGTTGGTGCATATTTGTGACAATAGCTTAATAGTTTGCTAGTTTAGTCTTTGGATATTTTGTATTGGGCTTAGCATTTGTGTTTAGCTTGTTTAGAGTTGTAATGGGCTTGGAGAATGGCCTAGCCCAGTCTAAAGCCCAGTATGCAGACATGTAGTATATATGCATGTTGTGCATTAGGGTTTGGTAGAGGTTGGAAGAAAAAGAGAGGAGTGTGAGAAATCTACAGAGAGTGGCTGAGAGATTTCTAGTGAGTCTTGAATTGATTGTAAACATTCGTGTTGGATAATCAATAGAAGACTGATTGAAAGTGATTGTTCGTGTTCTTGTTATTGTTTCGTTTTCTGTGATAATATGATCTAGGGGATTCCGCACTCTAGGTTGGATAGACGATTCTGTGAAGATCTATACGGATTAGGGGACCTACATCCCCACCAATTCATGATATCTTAATCCATCACCTAATTTAATAGGATCATCTTAATTCCCATTAGAGGTGGTTGTATTTGGTTTAGAACCAAATGCCCATTGTTCTTCGTTCTGAGGACTTCCAACTGTTAAAGAGTGTACTATTGTAGACTCAACAATTGTTTCCTTCAAGGAGGTCTTAGCTATGCAAACACTGTCCAACTGTGAGACTAGTGTTCCAACAATTATAGTTATTGCCTCACTTGAAAAACCTCCAAATGTCACTTGTAACACAAGGGGTGTACCCTCCTATGCTTGTGGGTTAGCAACGATCTCTGGACTTGGCCTAGTCATATGTGGGGGAATACCATCAGTGATTGGAGATAGAGAGGAACTAGGAGTATTCAAGCCAGTTTTGTCAATTGCATCAAGCAATGGTTTCATTGTGGTGAGTATATCTGTGGGTAGAGGAGTTGAAAGAGAATCAACCCTGGGAGCAGGGCTTGAGTATAGATGTTCAAGTGAATCATCAAACTCTGTATTTGGTTCCCATGTGCATATAACACTATCCTTTTGTGAGGATATGTGAGGAGTTTGAATGGGTAGAAATGTTTGCATCTATTGTGAGGAAGTAACAATGATGTTAGCTGCATTTGGGTTACAACAGGCTTCTCTAGCATCTCAACCTCCAGAGTTACCTTTTTGGCGCGTTTAACTTTGCGGATTGGAATGGTTTTTGTGGATTTGTTAATGTGGGTACCACAGTGGGAATTGTGCACTGGGGGGCATCAGGAGCAGTGGGCTCACTGACAATGATTGTACCTTTGTTGGTAAAATATTTTCTTCCTTAGCATTTTCTTGACTTTTATTGGTCATAACATGAGTAAAATTTCATTTGAAAGACTGTTTATTTGAAGGGGCTTCACCCTGTTCAAAAATGTTTTGAGCTAAAACCTTTTGTAGGTAAAAGCTAAGCAGACTTGGATATAAGATGAAGGCTTTAGAAGTACCTTTCTTAATGGCCTTCACATTTGCCACCATCCATAAACAGTGTTTGGGATAGCTTATAGTTTTCATTTGTCAAAATAACATATCCCGAATACTGAGTTTTCAGAGGTATTTCATTAAAAATGGTGGTTTTTGCTGTAAACATATCAGGAGGGTATGGAGAAAGAATTTCATTTCTAGTGGGAAGTATGGTTTGAAAAGTGTGGCTCCCACCAATTGGGCATCATACCCTCTTTCAATGAAGATTATTTTTTAGAGAAACTATCCATACATGCCTCATCGTTAAGGTTGAAAGTGGTGGATATGGATTTGTGGAGTGATCTGGATGTCGACACCATCAACTTTTGTGATAATTGCTAAGGGCTTTTTTTTAATCTCAAAGCAGAACTTCTGAGTTTGCCTAAAACTTTTTCAGTGTTTCAACATAGATAGGTGCATCAGCAATCAAGATATTGTAATATATTGATTATTAGATAATATTAATGATTGGATGGAATACAAGATTTTGTCATGTTTGACAAGATATGGTAGATAGTTATGTGGAGATTTGAGTGTGAGTTCCATTTTTAGATGATTGTGAATGTTCGCATATGAACCGGTGATGATTGAATTCTTTGAGAATTAGTGGGTTTTGAATTTTGATAATGATAACGGAAAACTCTTATTGAGTTAGGGTTTATATAAGATTTTGAAAAAGTGATTCTAATGTGGCCAAGGTCGGTTTGAAATGACCAATGTGGCAAGCATCTGTTTGTGTTTTGGAAGGTATGTTTGCAAAGGTTTATTTTACTTGTTACCTCTGTTTTTTAATATTGAAACCACTGTTATTTATTAATAGTGGTTGGGTTGGGAAACAATTGTTGGCTAGTCTATTGACTTAGTTAACAGATGATGAGAACAGATGATAGAAAAACAGTGGTTACTTTAAACGACAGTGGATGACTTAAGACAAACAGACTTTTGAACCACTAAAACAGTGGTCATACTCCTTTGAACGGAGTTTTTGATTTTCTTGATTTTTGAACAATCTTTTTCATATTTTAGAACAAAATATTGGTATCTTTCTAAAACATATTAATGTTTTTATTGAAAGAGTTTTGAATTTTTGGGATTTGATAATTGTATGTTCTTATCATTTTGCAAGTAGCCATCCACTATTAGTAGTTTTCAAATGCCAACAGATGCACCCTTCACAACAGTAATCGGTTAGTTTGAAAGTGAGCCCAAAGCCTTATTAGCATTGGTTTTGGTCTTTTCTTCCACATAATCATCTCTTTGAGGATGGTCTTTTGTGAGAATTAGTTTTTGAACTATTTTTAGTAATTGATGTTGACTGTCTGCAAGTGCTTTGACACTTGGGTCAATAGTTGTTTGACCATCTCTCGTGGTGGTCAAACATGATAAAAATTCTCGTGGTGGGTGTCACTTCATGATAAAACTACTCAACTAACGCCCAATCCTCGAACCCATGATGAGGACACTTGTTCAACAGCTCTTTGAATCACTCCCACGTCTCGTAAAAAGACTCTCCCTCTTTCTGGCGGAACTCCTGAATCATGCTCCTCAGACGAGAAGTTTTGGAAGGGGGGAAATACTTACCTAAGAATTTCTCTAGCATCCCTACCCAAGTGGTGATGGATCCCGTAGGAAGGGATTCCAACCAAGCATGGGCTTGGTCAGCAAGTGAGAATGGGAATAGGTGCAACTTGCAGGCATCCTTGTTAACGCCTTGCACCTTGCATGTATCGCAGATTCCCGAGAAATGGGACACATGAACATTCGGGTCGTTAGAAGGCAACCCATGGAACTAGATGGTGTTCATAACCATCATGATGATCTATGGCGGAATCTGCCAGATATTGACACTAATAGCGGGTCGGGTAATGTTGGATCGAGTACCGGCCGCGGTCGGCCGGGCGTAGTTAGCGACAACTCTCCTAGCTGGGGATCACCTTGACCGTCCATAACAAAAGTAGGAAGAGGAAAATGTACCGTACTAGCTCGGGTGGCGCGAAGACGCTCGTGGAAATCTCGCTCGGGCTCAGAAGAAGCAAAGAATGTAGGCGGTCCCTTTGGACGGTTTGTGGCATAAACAATTAATTGTTTAGTGTTTTAATGACATGCACTATTGTTGAATCTTATGCCAGACACTGTTATTGTCATACAAAATTGGGTGTTGGTATTGGTCATACATCGTGTTTTCAAGTTTTGGTAAAAATTGCTAAGTGTTAAATTTTTTTCTAAAAGCTTTTAGAGCACATAGTTACGGTATTGGTCAAGACATTGAGTATGTGTGTATTGATGGGAATTATTACGTGAAAGAACAATATGAAAGAGAAATAAAGACGCAGAATCAAGAAGTTCAAAAGTCTGAAATGTTTACATCTGAGACTTCTTGTTCTGAATCTATATGTTCCAAATGTGATGCAAAGGTAAAAGGTTATTAGGAGGATAATGCCAAATTGCTGAAAGATTTGGTGAGTTTGTTGTTAGAAAATAGAAATTAAAAGAAAACGAAACTCTTTCAAAAATAAAATAAAAAAATTAGAATTTAGAAATTCTGATGAGAAAAAGACTGCTTTGAAAAAACAAGAAGCAATAAAGAGTTACCTCGATGGCATAACAAAGCTTAAAAAAGAAATAGTTATTGTTAAGAATGAAGCTAAAGTGTGAACAGAAAGTTAGAGAGTTATATGAACTCATCTTCCATTCTGATCACATCATTCCAAAGAAAAAGGATAACGAAGAAGAATTTGATTATAGAGGAATAGGGTATCACCGCTGTCCTCCTCCAATGTAAATCAATTACACAAAACACTGGAGGATGTCGAATCAACCTTAGATCTCAAAACTTCAGCTCCACTAGTAGTTGAAGGTTCAATAAATGACACAGTTATCAATTTTGACCATGTCATAATAGAAGATTGTGATGATGATTTCAATAATGGTGAAAAATTCTTCAAAATAAAGACTTTGATGAAAAATCGTCAATTGTTGACTTTATTAAAGGTAAATGTTCAAACAGGAAAAATGTCAATTGAAATCTCAAAACAAAATGTTAAAATTATGAAAACATAAAGTCTTATAACAATAAAAATCATCAACATCAAGGTCATCCAATTGTTATAACTCACAAGCATTTCAGAATTAGTGGTGTAGGTCTGACCATAGGAATGGTTATGCTTACGAGTGAAATCATTACAATGGCTGGAATGATAGAAGGTGTTGGAATGATGGGTACTACATGTCTAATCATTATTAGGGATGAAATGATAGAAGAGAATGGCGTGATAACATAATATATTAGAATTGTGGATTAATTGGACACATTGTTGTATATTGTGTGCATCCGAGGAAAGAGCAGAACAAGTTTATTGATATATGAAAGTGCTTGAAGTGTTAAATTAAAGGACACAATCTGAGAGATTGTCCGAAGAAATAGAAAGAAGGATCATCGGATGAATCTCAGAAAGTGAAAAAGAAAAATTGGAATGAAGAAGAAAAGATAGTAAAACTGTCAAAAGGACATATTGAGGTAATGAGGAAGAAGGCAAGAAAGTATTTGGAGAAGATATTGTCTTTTCATACTTTATTCGATAATAGTTTTGAAGAATCGCTTTTACACTACTAAAAGTTATGATCAATCAAGTGAAACGTGTTTTTCAGATAAAAATCAGAAGACTGTGGAAGAAAGTTGTTCATCAAACGATCGCGAAACCAAAGAAAGTTTGGAAAACTAAATTTTCAGATGAAACTTCTGACCCATCAGAAGTTTCGAGATTGTTTGATGATAAAAGAAATTGTGAATGGACTGTGGTGAAATACAATGATGAATTTGGTCAACTCCCAACATGGATTGGGTTCCGATTCTTAACTAAGTTAGTTTGTTTACATGTGTAGGATAATCAAGATATGCTGAAAAGTTTATTAAAATATAGTGGCTAATAATCAAGCTATGCAGAAAAAGTTTATTAAAATACAGTGGTTGTTAATGCTGAAAGTTAAAGATGTGAAAAGTGAAGAGAAAAAGGTTTGAGTTCACACACAAACAAAATGATCGTCTTGTATTCATATTTGAAAAACTATTTGTTAGGTTGGTGGAAGGTTGCTATTTTCTTGTTTTTGAAAATATGTTTTTGCATTTTAGGTGGGTATAATGTTTAAAGGGAAATTAAAAGTAAGATACAAAAACATTATTTTTCAAAAATACCAAATACAATATTTTTTAAATTTTCAAAACATTGAAAAATGGTAAATGAGTTTATTATGCGAAAAAAAGGAAATGATTCATTGGACTATCAGTGCATTCTAAATTGTGTAATGTTTTAAAGTTGAAACCGTCTCACAATTTGATGTGTCGGTAGGCTCAGCAAACATTGAAATGTTTTGCAAAAATAATAGAAATTTTAAATGAAAAAACCTAATTTTAGTGGGAAACACAATTGATAGCATAGTACGTAATGTTGTCCTTTTTGACTGTGTACCTGCTCGATAATCGATGAATGCTGAAAAGCTTAAACACCGGTAAATATGTGAGCTTTCACTACTAACTAAAAAGTCACTATGATTTTGTGTGTTATTGTCATAAGATTTCAACTTTTTTGATTTTTTTAAGCATTGGACCTCCTCTGTGTATATTCACAAGATGGTTCAAATATATTTTACTTGGTGTTTTGTTTAGTTTTGGGTCACCTTTGTACGTATTCACAAATATCAAACTGGTGGTTAAGACCTAAACATATTTAACTTGTTTTGTTTCTTTGTTTTGCTTAAACACTTGACTTTTTTGCATATCAAAAGAGTGACCTAATTGTTAGTGTTTAAGTATTCATATTTGGTTTACACAAATTACAGTTGATGAAAGTTTATAAGCACTATTTAAGTCAGTGTATTGCACGATGAGGGGATATACTGAGATTGTGGGGTCCATAGGACATTTGCGCATTAAGAAACTCCTAATCGTATCATAAGCATTACAAAAGCGTTTGATTGAGTTTAAGTGGACAACAATATTTACAATCAATGTGAACTGTTAAAACTGTGTGTTTTTATTAAAGAACAATGGTGTAAATGATATGCCTCATAAACTTATATGATTCTCTTGCAGGTTTTCTCACAAAAAAACATAATATGTAAATATTTCATTTTAGCATGTTTACATTTTTGTATTTAATTTTTTAAACGCCAAAAAGATTTTCAGTCATAGACTTCGATATGCATCGGATTGATAAATTGAGTGTGTTAGGCCCTAATTAGGTTTATGCATTAGTTACATTATCGGTGTGGGCTATCTTGTGTATATGGGCTTAGGGAAGGATTTTGGGCCTAGGGACTTAGGTTAATGGTGCTCTAACCCTTTAGTATAAATTAGATAATGATTGTATTAGAGTTAGTAGCTTTTTGGTGGTTTCTCTACAACTTGTATTAGACAAATTTCTACTTTTGTATGCAAGTTGAACTTTCGATTCATCTTATTTCTTCTATCTTGATTCATAGCATGTTTATGTGATTCCGCCACCAATCAAGCTACATGTGATACTGTGAGATCCGGTTTTTTGGGACTTACAATTGGTATCAGAGCCTGTTTGAACCTGTTTTCAGGCTCAGATCTGATATCACACTGTTTCAGACTGCATCTGTTACTATTTCAGAGTTTCTGTTGAGTTTCGGTTGCATTTCGAATCATTTCGGATCTGCTTGAAGACTCGGATCATTTCAGATCATCTGCTTGAAGAATCTATCATTTTGGATCTCAACATAACGTTTCAGATTCATCTCGGATTATATTCATCACATCTCGGATAATCTTCAAACCATCTCGGATCAAAGGCTTGCATTTCGGATCATTTTTGTTGAAGCTTCAAATCGTTTCATATCACATTCAAAGCATCTTGGATCATCATCAAACCATTACAGATAAATCACTGTTCCGAGTTCGAGCATTGTTCCGAATTCGAACACTGTTCCGGTTTGACTTCTCATTTTGGATTTCACACTGTTTCGAGTTAACTTAACTGTTGACCATTTCGGATTGGACTTTTGGACTTGTCACCTTTAATTAAAAAATTACTTAATTCCTATTCGGTAAAAACTAAAAATGATGAACGCGAACGGTGTGTTGACTGTCGCGGATCTCGCCAACGCTACCTTAGCGGCTTTCCAGTCACAAACTCTGGCATTGCATCAAGAACTAGATCAGATTATTGGAACGTCTACCAAAATTCCACAATTGTTGTATGGAGATGACTATTTTTAGTGGACCTGGCGTTTTGAGCAGTATTGCAAGGCAAAGGAGCCCGGAGTCTGGAGGTGTATTCGTGATGGTCCTTATACCATTATGTACGCTACTGAGGATGATCCATCTTACTCGGATTCTGAAGCCTGAGAATCTGTGGATGGAGGATGATCGACGAATCAAAGATGAAGACAAGAAGGCTATGGCGAATCTTACTATGGCTCTCGGTTCGGATATTTCAATTGTTGTCAGAAACTGCATAAATGCAAAAGAGGTGTCGGATGTGCTCAAAAATCTGTATGAAGGAAACACCGACATGAAGGCTAGAAGGGTAAACATGTTGAACCAGCAGTTCAGTTCATTCAATCACATTTCCGGGGAGATTATGGAAAACCAAATACGGAGGTTCGTAAAGCTAGTCTCACAAATGATCAGTGCTAGCATCTCTATTACTAATCGTGGGATGTATCGCCAACTTTTGAACTCGTTGCCGAAAAGTTGGGATGCTGATGTCTCGATGATTAAACGTACCACAAACCTGAATGAAGTTACACTCACCAAACTGATTGCTACCATCAAATCATATGAAATTGATAACCAGCAAAGAGAGATGAACCACAAGAACTCTATGATTGCTGTAGGGATGGCCGGTTCTAACATTGCCTTTATGTCTCAAACTCATCCTAACCTTTTTTTCAGTCCTGTGACAAACAGTAATCCGACTGTTGTTTTCAGCCCGATAACTCAGTCACAGCTACAAGCTTAGAAGACAAACTACGTTTATGGCATGTCTCTTTCGAACAACTGGGCTGCACCTGCTACTGCTCAGCAATATCATTAGCACGCAAACGTGACTTTCAGTCCAGTGAACTCCTCATCCTCTCAGCATGTTCCATCCACACCCTCTATTGAAAACCTTGCTTTCCTAACCAAGCAAAATGAAGAAAAATTGGCTCTCGCAGCGTCCATGCTCAATAGTCTACATGCTTTTCTTGCAGGTGATCTCTTGCCTCCATTCATTTTTTCTACAAAGATAAATCAGGTTATTGAAAAAGACATTGAAGAATTGGATGCATCCTGGAACCTGGATATGGCAGCATTCCGAGTAGAGAAGTTTTAGAAGAGATACGGTCGTCGTCCCATGTTAAACATTTGTACTAGATCTGTAAAAGACAAGTTGAGGTGCTACAAATGCCATGAACCAGGACACTTTGCCAGAGATTCTAAGAAAACACCAGTGGGTTATGAAGCAGCACAAGCTGCTGCTGCTAGGAACTCAGAGAGATCCATGGTTTCGGTTACTCCAGCTCACACGTCAACTTCAACCATAACTTCATCTAGCCAAGGAGGCTCTAGAGCACGAAAGGCACATATGGTACAAGAGCAACATGGATTCAGCTCGGTTGATGCTGCAGCTCAAGTGGAATCTCTGAAGATCTCAGAAGTTGCTGAAACACACCACAAATGTTTGATGGCGCAGACCGTGGAACCCAAAACTCTCACTGAAATGGTAAATTCTCTTTTGTGTTCCGAACACTGTAGAAATAATATTGCACAAATGAGAGTGCATAATTTCGCTCTAATTAGTGATTACGACAGTGCCATGTCTAAGTGCATCAGAGAATAATAAAATTCTCTATGAAAAGATTGACGCACTAAAGAAGGACATAGCTCAGCTCCACTTGGACGTCAAACAACAAAAATGCTGGGTTCATGATTACAAAAATAGACTAAATTTAAAAACAATGGAGTGCGACTCCGTGAGAGCTGAGCTGGAACTTCTCACAGGAAAGTATCAATAAAATGAGCTAAACATTAAGAAATTTGATACTTCCGGCAATATTTTTCGTAATCTATGTAATGTACAGCTGGCATTCAAAGAAAACAAGGGCAAAGGTTTGGATTATACACAAGTTCTTCCGTTATATAATCATAATTACTCAAGAATGCCCGTTACTGAGCAAGAATTGGAAAATTATGATAAAATGATGTATGGCAAACCAAGCTATTACATTCCTTAGGAACCCTTTAAACCAAAGAACACCAGACCCACTGATTTTCAAAAGCCCATAAGTTTTGTTAAAGATATTAATCAAGAATGCCCAAATGAATTAGTTAAAAATTTAAAATATAAAAAGGGGCAGATAAAAACTCCATTAGAGGAACCATAAGAAAAGTAATCAACATCTGATTCTGTAGATAAAATTAACTGTTTTAGTGTATGTGCAAAGTCAGTGATAGTCGAGGAGCGGTCGGAAGTGGATGATGAACCACATCCAATTGATGCTGATGATTCGGATGTTTCTTTATGTGATAAACATGATCATTACATTTGGAACTTTGTTCAGTCCATGGTTTTTGAGACTCAGGGTTATCTAATGTTGTTAAAACTGAAACTTTGAATGATGTGGTTTTCGATTCTGATTGTGATTTAACTGTTTTATCAGATGAGTCCGAGGCATCTGTTTCAAGTGATTCAAAAAACTATTCTAGTTTCCCTGAAACCTCAACTAATACTTCAGATCTCTCTAAAAATTGTGAAGATGAAAATAATATTGTGTTATATTGTGTGAATGAAAGTGTTGAAGAATAGGAGTTGTCTGATAAATCCGAGGATCAGAATGAAGATTCTAACACATCAGATAATGAGCAAAGCGCTTGTGATGGTCAAATTATTGACGAAAATTGCTCATCATCTGGTAATCAAGAATCAGGTGATCCTGAAAGCTTTGTGTCTAATGAAATAGTTTCCAAAGAAACTGATGCAGTCATCGCAAAAAGCTCAGTTTCTGGAGAAATGGTTTCAAAAGAGACAGAGTCTACAAGATCCACTCCTTCAAAGAAAAGGCGATCTCGAAAAACTTGAAAACAACACAAAATGAAAACTCTAGAGGAAGTCTCCTCAGATGCTGTTAACCAAAATCAAAAGAAAAACCCATCTCAAAAGCTAACTAAACCTAAGTTGAAGGGTAGAGTTATCGATACTCACTCTTGTACTGATGATTGTGAGCAGATTTCATCAAAGAGTAAATATGCACACAAGAAAACAACACCTAGTGGAAAGAAGAGACTAAATCAGCTCCTCAGAATAACACAAGTAGAACTAAGAGTCTTTTTCTTGGAAAGAGAAATTTGTTTCAATTGTGGAATTCTGGGGCACATAGCTAGAAATTGTGTTCATTGTCCTCGCGTATCTTACCATTCCAGGAACACCTATCATCAGACGGCTTCACATTATTGACGTCATGGACATCAATTCTCTCAAGAAAAGCCCTCTGATGGAGACTTGAATCTAGCAAAGAAAATCAATCAAAAGGTTTCAAACTCAAATGGTTTCCAAAATCCGTACAGGAAATTAAATGCAACATTTACCATATTTGTTTCAAACAAAAATGATTCAAAAATCTAGAAACCCAAAGTCCTTGCTAGATCTCAGTCACGGTGTTCTCAATCATCAAACTCTACATCCTCTTCCCCTTCTAACCTCAAACTCTACGAAAAGTCATATGATCTTTCATGAGGTTTTGCAAACAAAAAGTGATGATTAACCCAGATCGAATATGGTCTGGGTTTCAGTTTCTCACTAATCCCGTTATGTGTGCAGGAACGGCTATGGAGGGCTGTCGTTAGACTTTGGTTTATCGACAGTGGTTGTTCCAGACACATGACAGGGGACATCTCCCAGTTGAACGACATCAAAATCTTCGACGGCGGATTTGTCACCTTTGCAAGAGGAGAAACCGAAAGAATTACTATGAAAGGAACGATAAAAAACGGGGTCCTCAGCTTCTCTGATGTCAATTATGTTCCTGAACTCAAACACAGTCTTCTTAGTGTAGCCCAAATGTGCGATAACGGATTAGACATTCTCTTTACCAAAGGAGGATATGTGGTTTTGAAGCCCGAGATTGTAATACCCTGTCACACCCCGACCCGCAGCGGAAAAGGTGATCGGGGCATGATTGGGTTATCATCAAAGCTCATGACTTATTATGCGTTTCATATTCATTAATACAATTTAACGGAAATTTACAATAAATGTTACATCATGTTCTAACTATCAATCTAAGCTTCTTTGTTCTCTTCTAAGGCATATCATATGTTTTCCTTGCTTCAACCTGTTCACCTGTATCATGTGTAAAAGGGTTTTTGGATCAACATAATGTTGGCGAGTGAATCCTATGGAAAACATTTGAACAAATTTATTTAAATTGATTATGAAATATGTGCACAACCAAACATGAGTAAAAATAGATGTGAACTTAATCAACAATCATAAGATATTAAATGAAACACCCATGAACAATAATGGATCATTTAGAGGCACGCGATGCTCAACTCGTCTCTCACGAGGAACTGAGGGGCCTAATGAATGAATTGCATAAACATGATAATATGAAAGACACAACTACAAACAATATAAACTCAATGATACACACATGAACAATAATGAATTTGATTTGAGGCACGCGTTGTTCAACTCGTCTCCCACGAGGAACTGATGGGCTTAATGAATGAGTTTCATATAATTTGACAAAAGGAAATAAGTAATCACAACAATATAAACAATCTAAGTTTAGGTCATGATGTGGTATGGCACAAGTTTAAATAAATAAGTTAATTATTTTCATAACACATGACACACCCCAAAACGTGTAATTTAAAAGGGGGAGTTGTAAGATTCACTCACAGTGGGTGCGTTCGGTTGATGACGTTGAATGCACGCGAAGTGGTTTTAACCACGAGTGAGTTTAACCTAGATAAATCGCATTATGGTTTGGTAAGTAAACGGATTTTATTAATCTATTTTAGTAGGATTGTTGGGTTTTGTGAGTTTAAGGCTATTTTCTAACCTTAAAAATGTTATTTTTAAGTATTTTTAATTGATTTTTTAATTAAAATAATTAAATAAAATAAAAAAAAATTTGATTTTTTTCTCTGACCGTTGACCGTTGACTGACCGTTGACCGGTTCGAGTCGGAATATAGGTGCGCTGAGTGAGGCTCGAACCCGAGACCTCCCGTACGCGTGCACGCAGCTCTACCAACTGAGCTACGTGTCTAACCCGTAATATATCTGATTTTAATTACATATATACATTAATTAGTTTAAACCGAAAATCATTTTATTTTAAAAACAGTTTAAGCGAATCGGACGGTGCACTCCACAGGTCTCGAACCCGGGACCTGTGGCATAAACTAACACACAGTCCACCGCTGGACTGTGTGTTTAACATGTTATATAATCTAATTTTTATTATACTTAAATACAAACTATTTGTTTTCATTTCTGACTTTATTTAAAAAAGTTAATAATCGTCCGGGTCGATGCAGAAGACTGGACTCGAACTCGTGACGTGCGACTTAAACATACACACAGTCCACCGCTGGACTGTGTGTCTAACTTGGTTATTATTCCGTTTATTAATATACTTAACATATACCTGTGGCGACTCCGGTTCAGTTTAACAAAAAAATGATTTTTATTGAAGCGGCGTGTGTGAAACAGGATTCGAACTCGAGACGTTAGTGTTTATTGTGCACACAGTCCACCGCTGGACTGTGTGTCTAACCCGAGTAATTTCTTGTTTTTAATTATACTTAAACGTTACAGCGGTCATCGTCTTCTCCGTCAAGTTATAACCAGAATCGGAAATCGACTGGTTCAAAGTCTTAATCGTTTTCTTTAGTGTTTCAGGTTAATTATAGATGAGATATAAGTATAAAGAGAAGAAAATAAGCGTGAGGTATACCGACTTGCTTTCCTCTGTTTTCCGGCAGAACTCCGGCGACAGCAGTAAGCTCCGGCGTCAGGTGTCTTGCAGCAGCGAGTCTCCAGAAAGTTTGAAAAAGGTATGGGTGGCTTCGGTATAAGTTTAAAAGGTTTAGTAAGGCTCAGAAATGAGGAAACCGGTTTTCCGGCGACGAACAGAATAATTCCGGCGAGTGGAATTACGCCGAGAAAAGGTGTGGTTTTGAGCGAAAAGGTTTGCAGTGGGTTGTGGGTGAATTTATAGGGCAAATCGTCGAAGAACTTGGTCTGATTTCCGACTGTATTCATCGGTTATAAAAACTCCGGCGGTTATGGTTTGGTCGCGGACTCAGACGTCGGTTATAACCGATGTCTTAGTAATGGTTTACGTTATAACGGAAGATGTTGTTAAAAGCTCGCGAGATTACCGGGATTTCCGACGACTGAACTATTGGGCGCCAGTTTTTGAATTCAGAAAGTCATGATATCAATTAAATGTTCTTAATGCTTAACATAAGACATCAGTGGCGCAGTGGTTTGTGTGTGGTGTGTTAAGGTTGGGCGTACAGTGACTCGGCGATTGACCCGGGTTCGAAACCCGGCAGGAACATTTTATTTTTATTTTGCGATTTTCAACAGTTTTTCAAAAACTAAATATATATTCCCGTATAATAATTGATTATGTATCGTTTAAAATTATTTTGGGCATTTAATTCGCAACGAAATTTTTGACTGACTGTTCGGTTGATAAACGGAGCGGGTTTGGTAAATCCGTTTTTGAAGGATGTTACAGTATCCCCTGCTTTTTAGAAATTTCGTCCCGAAATTTTAAATTGTGATATATTTGACTAAAAGAATGATGGTGCTTAGTTTGTCAGTTACTTGCTTAGAGAAATAAGGGTTTAAGTTTTTGTTTGAGGCGGTAACGTTCCTTGTAAGGGTTAAGTACCCTGTTACAGGAATCGCTTTTTGTTGCCTATTGGATAAGTATTGATAAGCAGGAATGATTCGCTAAAAATGATATCATGCATAAGAGTTTAGATACGTTTGGAAAAGTATGGTTATATCCTAAGGCAAAACTTCTAACACTACAACCTACATGGAAACATAAATAAAACACAACAGCTGATATTTGAACATAATTAAACACAACAGCTAATATTTGAACATAAATAAGCACAACAGCTAATATTTGAATCCACATTCTGGTAGCATATATGTTTGAATGGTGGAAGTTCCTCTCCCGTTTGTTATGATGGAGAGGTTAGTTTATGTAGAAATGGAACACAATCAAATCTCTTTAAATAGCAAGATGATATATATGTAACACAAATTCTAACCAAGGCAATACTAAATCCTACATGGAACTTCTCATAACCGCTTGATAATGCCTCTGATCCTTTGGCAAGAATACTTATATATAGGAAGTACCAGCGGCGTATCCACCATATTCTTGCCAAATTTTCATTGGTTTTATCCACAAGTTATGATTAGTTACCAAGAAACTAATAAATCCTACATAGAACTTCTCATAACCGTCCGATAATGCCTCTGATCCTTTGACAAGAATACTTATATATAGGAAGTACCAGCGGCGTATCTACCATATTCTTGTCAAATTTTCATTGGTTTTATCAGTGAATTATGATTAGTCCTATAATTCTACAACCAATACAACAAACATGAATTACTGAAATGAAATATATCTATGCGATCAAGGCTCAATCAAACGGAGCCGATCGTATTGTATGTACTGAAAATGAAATATCTGTGCGCTCAAGGCTCAATCAAACGGAGCCGAACGTATTGAATGTACTGAAATTGAAATTGTCTGTGTGCTCAAGGCTCAATCAAACGGAGCCGAGCGTATTGAATGTACTGAAAATGAAATTGTCTGTGTGCTCAAGGCTCAATCAAACGGAGCCGAACGTATTGCATGTACTGAAAAATGAAATTGTATGTGCGCACAAGGCTCAATCAAACGGAGTCGAACGTATTGCATGTACTGAAAATGAACAACTTAATCTAAACAACAATCACACAAACAGCCTATGCATGGAACCTCTCATAACCGCCTGAT
The DNA here is from genome assembly GCA_947069175.1 of Scalesia atractyloides. Classification (NCBI taxonomy): domain Eukaryota; kingdom Viridiplantae; phylum Streptophyta; class Magnoliopsida; order Asterales; family Asteraceae; genus Scalesia; species Scalesia atractyloides. The sequence continues at coordinate 44,790,626 of CAMTDV010001632.1, forward strand.
AATGCCTTCGATCATTTGACAAGAATACTTATATATAGGAAGTACTGAAAATGAACAACTTAATCTAAACAACAATCACACAAACAGCCTATGCATGGAACCTCTCATAACCGCCTGATAATGCCTTCGATCATTTGACAAGAATACTTATATATAGGAAGTACCAGCGGCGTATCCACCATATTCTTGTCAAATTTTCATTGACTTTATCCGCAAGTTATGATTAGTTCTATGCGACTCTACTACAAACACCACAACCACAAGATACTGATAATGAAAATGTATGTGCGGTCAAGGCTCAATCAAACGGAGCCGAACGTATTGCATGAACTGGAAATGTAAATTGAACTGTGCGCTCAAGGCTCAATCAAACGGAGCCGAGCGTATTGCATGTATTGAAATGTAAAATGAAATAACCGATCAAGGCTCAATCAAACGGAGCCGATCGTGCGGGCACGCCAAGATCAACCGCATAATAAAATGGGGATCAAACTCAACCTCATGGATGGGGAGTTGCGGCCTCGGCAAATGCATATACTGAAAACAATATACAATAATTATCCTAACAGTCTACACATGGAACCTCTCATAACCGCCAGATAATGCTTCTGATCCTTTGACAAGAATACTTATATATAGGAAGTACCAGCGGCGTATCCACCGTATTCTCGTCAAAGTTTCATTGGCTCTATCCTTAAGTTATGTTTGGTTCTATGTGATAAAGAAAAACATAAAACTAAACGATAGGAGTTGAATCTGGATCTTCGGCGAAGAGGACTAGTTGGGTATCTTCGTTTGGGCCGTCATTATCTTCGACAGGATTGGCGTTGATATTGAAGACTCTTCCTCTTGCTGGTGGCATAGTGGTTGGGTTTTCTTGGTTTACTTGGTTAACTGGGTTTGATTGGGCTTGAGTGTTGATGACGTTAACCAATTGAGGGCATGTGTTTCTAAAGTGGGTAGGGTCGCTACAATTGAAACAAGCTCGAGCATATGGGAACACGGGGTATTGGGGTTGATGATAAGTTTGGGCCATGTTTTGAGTAGGGGAAAAGGTTTGGTTTTGGAAGGTGCGACAAACCTTGCTCAAATGTCTATAGCGTCCACAAGTTGTACATAGTCGACAAGGTAAGGTAAGGGGATGATGATAAAAACAGTCGTTGCATCGAGGGTGAGGTCCAAGATATGGTTTCTTATTTGGGTAAGCTGGGTCGGGTGCCACTTGAGTGATTGGGATAGCTTGGATGGGTTATAGCGTGTAAACTGGTTGATTTCGTTGAGTAGCAGCGAAAAGTCGCCCGACTCTTCTTCTCTTAGGATTGGGTTGAGAAGGGGATTCGGTTTGGGTGGAGTCGGAGGTTTCAGTCGATTCTTTATCTTTCTTCTTCTCCTCCTTGAAGTCTTCGTTTCGGATTCGGTTCTCGGTGAGCTCTGTTGCTAGCTCCATTGCTGCTTCCAAAGTTGCAGGCTTGGTACTTATTACAGGGTCTTGAATCTTTGATGGAAGACCACGAATGTAGTGCTCGATCAAACGGTAGAGGGGAGTGAACTTGTTGGGAACCATTTGATATAACTCGAGGAATCTTTTGTTGTATGTGGTGTGGTCTCCTTCCTTTTGCTTCAATGAGTAAAATTCATCTTCTAATTTCTTGATTTCGCTCCTTGGGCAAAATCGTCTGGTCATGATTTCCTTCAATTCGTTCCAAGTTAAGGACATAGCATCGTCGACGCCTCGTTTGGCCTTCTCTGTATTCCACCAAGTAAGTGCTATCCCATATAATCGACCGGTAGCATATCACACTTTGCGATCGTCAGGGCAATCGCAATTTAGGAAAGTGTTCTCCATCTCTTCAAACCAATGGAGGAGTGCGGTGACGCCTTCAGTTCCTTTGTATTTCGGAGGGTCGCATGATTTGAAATGCTTGTAGGTGCATTTAGTGGTATTTGGGGAAGAGTTGATAATGTTTTTGTTTGCTTGATTGACAGGTTAGCGGTAAGTGCTTGTTGAACTTGGATTACAATGTTGGGTATTACGGCAGCCATTTGTTGAGCGATTAAGGCAGCCATGCGTTCGCGGGCTTTACTTGCTCTTGTCTTCCTACGGGCGAGGTTAGAAGACATCTACAAGGAATACATGACAAGGGTATGAGTTGGATGTTTTTAGGTTCATGGGTCGCATTAGGAATGAACATTCATAAAATAATTATAAATAAATAAATCTACTACATCCATAGGATGTCTTGGGTTTTGCTCGCTGTTAGGCCCTACATGCCGCCATACTTTACCTGTGTAATCATGTGGGCCCCCATGAATACCGGTTTTTCATATGGTTCGCACGGGTTTGCAAGGTTGCGTACACAAAAACCCGGAGAAAATCGAGAAATATGTATACAACGTGTGATATTCGGAATGTGTCCAGGTGTAGACACGGTGACACCTCAAAGTAAGGTTAGTTCGAACGACGTTTGGTGTGGCATGCTTTGGCCTAATAGGTCCTTCGTACTCTCATCGTTGGTCCCCAGGTAGGCAAACTGGTCCGTTATATTGGATTTATACAAATGCCAGCCTAGATAGGACGTTCCGACCACCAGTACTTGTACCCTTCCAGTTACTACATGCCCGTCGCAGAACTTACTTTGATGAGATTTGAAAATTGCACAAAATCTTTGGATAATGAGAGTATGAGAATAAATTGAATACATGAACATTGATATATGTATAATGGATATGTATATATGTATAATGAATATGTATATAAGCATGTATGTTTGACTGTAAATGTAAACAAATATGAAACAAATAAATATCACAAGTTTGTATGTAACCACCTAATCAATTAAAATTTAGGCAGACTATAGTATAGGCTCTAAGGGTCTAATAACCTATCCTATATCCCTATAGTCATGGCTCTGATACCAATCTGTCACACCCGACCCGCAGCGGAAAAGGTGATCGGGGCATGATTGGGTTATCATCAAAGCTCATGACATTTATTATGCGTTTCATATTCATTAATACAATTTAATGGAAATTTACAATAAATGTTACATCATGTTCTAACTATCAATCTAAGCTTCTTTGTTCTCTTCTAAGGCATATCCTATGTTTTCCTTGCTTCAACCTGTTCACCTGTATCATGTGTAAAAGGGTTTTTGGATCAACATAATGTTGGCGAGTGAATCCTATGGAAAACATTTGAACAAATTTATTTAAATTGATTATGAAATATGTGCACAACCAAACATGAGTAAAAATAGATGTGAACTTAATCAACAATCATAAGATATTAAATGAAACACCCATGAACAATAATGGATCATTTAGAGGCACGCAATGCTCAACTCGTCTCTCACGAGGAACTGAGGGGCCTAATGAATGAATTGCATAAACATGATAATATGAAAGACACAACTACAAACAATATAAACTCAATGATACACACATGAACAATAATGAATTTGATTTGAGGCACGCGTTGTTCAACTCGTCTCCCACGAGGAACTGATGGGCTTAATGAATGAGTTTCATATAATTTGACAAAAGGAAATAAGTAATCACAACAATATAAACAATCTAAGTTTAGGTCATGATGTGGTATGGCACAAGTTTAAATAAATAAGTTAATTATTTTCATAACACATGACACACCCCAAAACGTGTAATTTAAAAGGGGGAGTTGTAAGATTCACTCACAGTGGGTGCGTTCGGTTGATGACGTTGAATGCACGCGAAGTGGTTTTAACCACGAGTGAGTTTAACCCAGATAAATCGCATTATGGTTTGGTAAGTAAACGAATTTTATTAATCTATTTTAGTAGGATTGTTGGGTGTATTTTTGTGAGTTTAAGGCTATTTTCTAACCTTAAAAATGTTATTTTTAAGTATTTTTAATTGATTTTTTGATTAAAATAATTAAATAAAATAAAAAAAATTTTGATTTTTTTCTCTGACCGTTGACCGTTGACCGGTTCGAGTCGGAATATAGGTGCGCTGAGTGAGGCTCGAACCCGAGACCTCCCGTATGCGTGCACGCAGCTCTACCAACTGAGCTACGTGTCTAACCCGTTATATATCTGATTTTAATTACATATATACATTAATTAGTTTAAACCGAAAATCATTTTATTTTAAAAACAGTTTAAGCGAATCGGACGGTGCACTCCACAGGTCTCGAACCCGGGACCTGTGGCATAAACTAACACACAGTCTACCGCTGGACTGTGTGTTTAACATGTTATATAATCTAATTTTTATTATACTTAAATACAAACTATTTGTTTTCATTTCTGACTTTATTTAAAAAAGTTAATAATCGTCCGGGTCGATGCAGAAGACTGGACTCGAACTCGTGACGTGCGACTTAAACATACACACAGTCCACCGCTGGACTGTGTGTCTAACTTGGTTATTATTCCGTTTATTAATATACTTAACATATACCTGTGGCGACTCCGGTTCAGTTTAACAAAAAAATGATTTTTATTGAAGCGGCGTGTGTGAAACAGGATTCGAACTCGAGACGTTAGTGTTTATTGTGCACACAGTCCACCGCTGGACTGTGTGTCTAACCCGAGTAATTTCTTGTTTTTAATTATACTTAAACGTTACAGCGGTCATCGTCTTCTCCGTCAAGTTATAACCAGAATCGGAAATCGACTGGTTCAAAGTCTTAATCGTTTTCTTTAGTGTTTCAGGTTAATTATAGATGAGATATAAGTATAAAGAGAAGAAAATAAGCGTGAGGTATACCGACTTGCTTTCCTCTGTTTTCCGGCAGAACTCCGGCGACAGCAGTAAGCTCCGGCGTCAGGTGTCTTGCAGCAGCGAGTCTCCAGAAAGTTTGAAAAAGGTATGGGTGGCTTCGGTATAAGTTTAAAAGGTTTAGTAAGGCTCAGAAATGAGGAAACCGGTTTTCCGGCGACGAACAGAATAATTCCGGCGAGTGGAATTACGCCGAGAAAAGGTGTGGTTTTGAGCGAAAAGGTTTGCAGTGGGTTGTGGGTGAATTTATAGGGCAAATCGTCGAAGAACTTGGTCTGATTTCCGACTGTATTCATCGGTTATAAAAACTCCGGCGGTTATGGTTTGGTCGCGGACTCAGACATCGGTTATAACCGATGTCTTAGTAATGGTTTACGTTATAACGGAAGATGTTGTTAAAAGCTCGCGAGATTACCGGGATTTCCGACGACTGAACTATTGGGCGCCAGTTTTTGAATTCAGAAAGTCATGATATCAATTAAATGTTCTTAATGCTTAACATAAGACATCAGTGGCGCAGTGGTTTGTGTGTGGTGTGTTATGGTTGGGCGTACAGTGACTCGGCGATTGACCCGGGTTCGAAACCCGGCAGGAACATTTTATTTTTATTTTGCGATTTTCAACAGTTTTTCAAAAACTAAATATATATTCCCGTATAATAATTGATTATGTATCGTTTAAAATTATTTTGGGCATTTAATTCGCAACGAAATTTTTGACTGACTGTTCGGTTGATAAACGGAGCGGGTTTGGTAAATCCGTTTTTGACGGATGTTACATACCCGAAGATTGGTACTTGATTGAAGTTGAACGTCGGGGAAATGTTTACGAGATTGATATGAATAAGGCCCCCACTGATCAAGTTACCTGTTTGTTTTCTGAAATTGCTGAATATGATGTAATGTTGTGGCATCGTCGGCTTGGTTATATGAACATGAAGAATCTTAATCGATTGGCAAAAGGAGGCTTAGTCAGAAACTTACCGATCAGAGATTTTATGCAGATCGAGAAATGTGAATCATGTGCTCGTGGGAAGCAGCATCGTAAGCCTCATAAGCCCAAGCTCGTTCACACGACATCTAGAGTTCTGGAACTGCTTCACATGGATCTTTTTGGTCCGGTAAATGTGCTGAGTATTGAGGAAAAGCCTTTTGTATGGTTATCACTGATGATTTCTCTCGCTTCACTTGGGTGTTTTTCTAACAGAATAGTGAAACTGCAGGCCTGATAAAGAAATTTGTCACTCTCATGGAGAACCAAGCTAACGGGCAAGTAAAAATTATTCGTTGCGACAATGGGACGGAGTTCAAGAATGTTGAGCTGAATAATTTCTATGTTTTAAAATGTCTTGATCGTCAATACAGTGTAGCTCGAACTCCTCAACAAAACGGAGTTGCTGAAAGAGGCAATCGGACTCTCATTTAAGCTAGTCGTACAATACTGATAGACTCTGGAGTTCCACTAATATTTTGGGTAAAAGTAGTGAATACGGCCTGCTATGTTCAAAATCATGCACTAATACACAAACGTCACATGATGACGTCGTATGAGATAGTGGAAGGACAGAAACCCTCTGCACAACATTCCTGACTTTTGGTTGTCCTTGTGTTCTTCTAACCATGGATGCCAAAGGCAAATTTGAAGCTAGAGGAGATCCATGCTATTTCATCGGATATGCTAAAAACACCACATATCGAGTATACAATAAGATCAACAAGCAGATCGTGGAGACGTACTATGTGGATTGGCTGGAAGAAAATCCCAAAGACACACGGATTAGACCTGATTGGTTATATGTTTATTATTCCTTGTTTAAATCATTTAATATTTTGTCTGATGTGACTGTTACTGTAGATGTCTCAAGTACAGTGATACCTATTCCCATCATTGCTGAAATGATGTTGTACCTCTTCAAGATGCTTTCAAGAGCTTACTGTGGATCCATCGGGATTTCATGAAGCTACTACTACACCACATCATAATTCACCAGTTCAGGAGCCAGTTCTTGAACCTACCACAACAGCTACTCCTGATGATTTAGTTCAAAACAATGAAACCCCTACACAGCAAAATGTTGTTGGTCCTTCAAATACAAACATCCAAGGAGCATCATTGTTTCCGGAGCCGATTCCGTTAGATTGCACTATAGATCCACCGGTGATCAAAACTACTGCTACATCAAAATGAGGGGGAGCAATCTGGGATAGTGTTAGGAAGTTTTTCTAATCTCCAATCAAACTTGCAGGCACCTTCTGTAGCAATCACACAGCGTGTTCAGAGAAGCCATCCGATTACTAATGTTATTGGTATTGTAACTACTGGTGTTCAGAGCTATAGTAGATCAGGAACCATCAACACATGTTTATATTCATGCTTCATTTCACAGATTGAGCCTAAGAGCATTAATTTTGCTTTGTAGGAACCTGGATGGGTTGATGCAATGCATAAAGAGCTCAATCAATTTGAAAAGCTGGGAGTATGGAAGTTAGTGAAACTACCAGAAAGAAAGTGCACTCTTGGAACTTGTTGGGTGTATAGAAACAAACAAGATGATACTAGTGTGATTGTGAGAAACAAATTACGATTGGTGGTCCAGGGATTCAAGCAGATTGAAGGCCTTGATTATGATGAGGTGTACGCACTAGTCGCTCGTCTGGAAGCCATATGTATCTTCTTGGCATATGCATCTTACATGGGTTTTACTGTTTATCAGATGGATGTCAAGACGGCGTTTTTGTACGGGAAGGTCAAGGAGGAAATTTATGTCGCTCAACCCCCTGGGTTTGTCGATTCAAAGAAGCAAGGCTATGCCTACAAGTTAGATAAAGCTCTATATGGATTGCACCAAGCACCTCGTGCATGGTATGCAACCTTAACAGAGCATTTGCTTGCACCCGGATATACAAAGGGGACGATAGATCAAACGCTATTCAATAAACGCGTTGGCAAGGATCTCATCCCTATTTAGATCTATGTTGACGATATCATTTTCGGGTCAACCAACGAAGGTCTATGCAAGGAGTTCGAAGAGGTAATGAAGAAGTTCAAAATGAGCTCACTAGTAGAAATGACTATGTTCCTAGGCTTTCAAGTTCGTCAGAGTAGTGAAGGGATCTTGATTCGTTAAGGCAAATACGTTCAGGACGTTCTTGCAAAATTCGACATGACAGATTCTAAGCCCATGGACTCCCCATTGCAGAACGACCCTTGCTAAATGAGGATGCCGAAGGAAGCCCGGTCAATCAGATAATGTACCGATCTATGATTGGTTCATTGATGTACTTAACTACGAGTCTGCCAGACATTATGTTTGCCGTCTGCCAATGTGCTCGATATCAGGCTAACACTAAACTTTCTCATCTCACTACCGTTAATGAATCTTTAAGTACCTTAAGGGAGCTCCAAAACTAGGACTCTTGTAACCTAGAGATTCAAACTTTGATTTATTTTCCTTTTTTGACAATAACCTTGGAGGGATAGACAAGGATATGAAGTCTACATCAGCTGGATGTCAATACTTGGGAGACAGACTCATTTCATGGCAATGCAAGAATCAACAAACAGTGTCTCTATCAACTGCAGAAGCAGAATACGTTGCAGCATCTGCTTGCTACTTCTAGGTTATTTGGATGCAACATCATCTTAAGGATTACGGTTTGACTTATCTAAACACTATTATCTATTGTGATAACGATGCTGCTATCCAAATCATCAAAAACCCTGTTTTTCACTCCAAAACCAAGCACATTGATATCAAAGTTCATTTCATTTGAGATTGCTATGACAGAGGTTTGATCAAACTTGAACAGATCCATAGTGATGCTAATACAGCGGATCTTTTTACAAAACATGTTAGCAACCCGAGATTCAAGGTGCGTGTGGATCCTTTAAAAATGATGCGTTACTCCAACTGAACAAAAAAAATCTATAACGAGATGGCGTGAATTGGAGAAGATAGAATAAAGAAGCCCTAAAACTGATTTGATTTTGTACGTCCTGCAAACCCTAGTTTAAACCTTCCATTTGCTCTGGACGAAGCAATCAGTTTTGGGGCGATGAAGCAAAACGTCGCGCTAAATAACTAAATTTTGGCATAAAGTATTCTACTTTTCCACAAATTTAGGTGGAGAAATATTTTGTTTTGGTAAGTGAAACAAATTTCCTTACTAATGAATTTGATTAACACATGTAAGGTATCGATGCTGAAAAGGCAAGGATTTACTGCGATGTGTCGATAGGCTTATCGCTCAAAGGACAAAAAGATACCAAGTGACAAAAACTCCTACAAGTTATACATCATGTGGGTAACATATTATCGGCGTATGATTTCATGGTCTCAAATCCTGCATTGATAGAGAGCCAACTTTTGAATTTTTGGGATATCAAGGCTGCCCTTCTGTTGCATCCGGATATATGCAGGCCTAGGCACAATCAGGATATCCTCAAAAGAGCCAAAAATTAAAGCCAAAACTTTAAAAGAAAGGCATCTCATCATGAGAAAATTCCGTGCGCTTGAAAAGTCAGGAATATCGTATAAGGTATAAAGCTTAACCCTCTTCAGATGTAGTTTGGTCATTTTGTGGTACGATGTATTGTCCTGCTCATCAACAAGTCTGACATTGTAAAACGAAAGGATGATCTAAGTATACTCACGCGTTACGATGAACTGTTATGCTTACCTTGATCGCGGGGGTATGTCTTGATATGGGACACACGGATGCTATAGCTAACTTTATCAAGTTAATTCACGAGGTTGAAAAATTGAAAGCTGACGTGATAAGTTTAAGTGGATAAATATATCGACAATCGCGTAGACTAGTCTGACTAAGCTCGTGCTAAATAATGTTCCTTAATCGGTTCATAACGGTTTGATCCCTTGGCAATTTTCTTCATTTTACATTTTACTATTATTATTCTATATATATGTAAAAAGGTTGCTCGGTTGGTTGGATCGCGGACTTTGACAAAACGTGTTACCGTACAGCTGGAAACGCCACAACATATTTTAAATAAAATTACTATTTCTGATAGGCCCACCTATCTCGGATGGGCCCACTCATCTCGAACAGATTTGATTGGGCCCGCCATTTCGGACAGGCCCATCATCTAGATGGGTTACTGTTCTGAAATGGGCCAAGCTGACCAATGTTCTGAAATGGGCCTAGCCCAACATTTCAGATAGGCCCATTTTAGTCTATAAATGGCCATTTTCAAATATTTGATTCATTTCGAACCTTTGAACTCATCTTGGATCTCTCTCGGACTATATTGACTCAAACTCATAGGTTTGGTTTTTCTTTGCATCTCGGATGGAACTCGAACGAACTTAAAGGCATCTTGGATGAATCTCGGATGACATCTCACATTTCGGATGCATCTCGGATCATACACATGTATTTCGGATTAATTATCTGAAATCATCCATCCGAATGCCAGGTCATCTCGGATGACTGACAAGGGTTCACTCGAATTGCCTTTGAACCTTTGTCCATCCGAAACACTATTGACCCAATTCATTTGAATTAGGATTGACCAGTTCAATCTGTTTTGAACCTTTCATTGTTTGACGGTTCAAAACTGTTTTCAACCTTTGAACTGTTGACCCCTTGACCCTCCAATTTTGAACTCTATGACTTATTGACTCATTGACTCATTTGATTTAGGATTGAACAGTCAAAAGAATCAACTAAGTTGAGTTTTATGATAAAACTTGACGTTTTTATTCAAAGTGCAGACAATGGCACAGAAGATGATGGAAAAACGAAAGCTCAAAGTTGAACCCTTCCATAATGAAGCACGCTTTCTGTCAAATCCACCGGCCGATTACTACGAGATGTTCCATTCGATGATGTTCAGGTTAAACAATTGTTGTATCACTCATGCTTTAAAGACAAATCCGGTTATTTATGAAGATATGATTCAGGATTTTTGGATAAACGCTGAAGTTAAAAGGAGTGGTGCCGTGGCAAAGGTATGATTGAATCGAAGATCCAAAAGAAAGATACCATTATTTCATAGACGGATGTACGAGAGATATTGAAGATTGATGATCAGGCTCACCATCCGACATCATAGCTAAAGACAGGTTGCTCAAGCGTTACACGGATGAGCTACGAGGGCCACTTCCAACAGTCTTAAAGAAAATGTTTCCGCCATATTGGAGATTTCTTGCACATATATTCCTTCAATGCATTTCATAAAACAAAGGCGGATTGGATCAGCTCAACCAGACACAATCAGTTGCATTAGTTGCCCTGACGAACAACTGGGATTACAACTACTCCACATTTATTTTTGACAATATGAAGAACATGCTGGAAAATCCTAAGAAGAAAGTTTTCTTGTTATATCCTAGGTTTGTTCAAATGATTCTTGACGCGAAGTATCCAGACCTAGTGAAGAGCACAAATTTCTTGAATCTGAAACCTACGGGTCCAACTTGCTTTGAAGCAGCTTGCAAACACGAGATACGGCAAAGATTAAATTCACTGGCAAGTATGTTGTAGAAAATGGCAAGTTTGGATCAGTGTTATCTGCACCTAAACTAGTGAATACCACAATTGATGAGTAACAAGATATACAAATCATTGGTGCTAAACAGAAGTTAGTGCCTGATGTTGAAGATTTAATAACTAACGAAGAAGATGAGAAGATGAGTTGGTATATGTTGAATCTGAGAAAGCTGAGGAAACCGTCAGAGATCTGAACTTGATATTGACAGAAATTCTTGCAACACTTCTTGCATCACTACAGGGCGATTCCGGGATCCCTCCTTCCAAAATCGTCCATACTAAAGAAATACAAAATGAAGAAATTCACGGCAAAGCTAGGAAGAAGCTCGCAAAAAGCAGAGAACTGAAGCGGAAACCCCCTTGACCCCAAACCCACAAGCTCGAGTACCTTCCATGAGCCATCTATTCAAGATACCCCGATTACAAACATGCCAGAAACTCCTATCTTAGAAGCAACCACTGCATCTCAGTCTGGAAGCTCTAATGGCCTCAATTTAAAGCCAACAGTTCCAGGGGTAAGTTTACTGAACATGATGAAGTTGTAATAAGAATGGCTTTAGAAAAAAAAGTTCATTGAACAATTTGACAATGATGATGATGATGAAGCAGTGGATGTTGGTAAACTACAACGAAGAGTGGTGTTGTTGGAATAAGATAATGAGTTGAAGAACGCTCAATTATCATCTCTGCAAGCTCAAATGACTATTAGAGATCAACCAATATAACAACTTCAGGGTGATGTGAGACTACTGATGGCAGAGGTCTATGAATTGAAAACTAAGCTGCAGAAGAAGTTTGGTGGTGAATTTGATGATAAAGATGACGACCCAATGAATGTTGCTCATCACGAACATACTGCTGAAGACAAGGTCCCAGTCGATGCTGAAAATAAAGCAAACAAAGAAAAGAAAGCAAACTCAAAAGAAGCAGAGCAACATGCAGATGTTGATCATGAAAAACCAAGATTTGAATCCTCTTAATGAACACTTTCAACCAAAGCATCCAACGAAAACATCAGATCATTATGTGATGGAACTGGGATCAAGTTACGACAAGGTTGGAAACAACTCCAAAGTGAAATGTTGGAGATATGATCACGATAGGAAGTTATGGTTGGTAACTAGAGAGAGTGGACACAGAGAATATTATGCCAAGCAGTCGCAGTTTGAATCATGGACTAAGATTGATGAAAAGTCTGTTGCGAGCTCCTTATTATGATTCGGATCCAAATCAGCATGGTCCAGGCTAGGCGTTTTATTTGAAACTTGAGCATGAAGTAACACACGAGTTTCCTACCGTGCAAACGGTTGAATCTTATCTTAATAAGAATCCTGGAATTCGTGATCCACATACTCATAAGCGCATGCAATGAGTTATCTAGCCACCAACTGACAAAGAGAAAGTGATTCCTGCTGCTCCTAAATTTCCAAAAGGAGTGATGAAGAAGTTTAACTACTGGGCATATGATCCAAGGATGGTAGAGGCTGTGATTGTGACTCAAGAGAAAGCTTTTCGATTAGTTGACACCTTGGAATTAATCAGCTTTCATGAGGAAGATATAAAGGTCTTGGGTCAGCATCAGATTCGTACAAACGACAAATATGAAGCTTGCACAAAATCTTGGACTGGTGCTGTAGCAAATGTGATAAACAACAAACTTTATGCAGATCTAGGTGCACTATTTGGAGGCAACGAAGCTGGCAGATCTTGAAGCAGAAGGCTATACTAATGCAGTAAACCTAGGGGTAGATTGTTATGCCCTAATTAGGTTTATCCATTAGTTACATTAGTGGTGTGGGCTATCTTGTGTATATGGGCTTGGGGAAGGCTTTTGGGCCTAGGGGCTTAGGTTAACGGTACTCCAACCCTTTAGTATAAATAGATAATGATGTATTAGGGTTAGTAGCTTTTTGGTGGTTTCTCTACAACTTGTATTAGACAAATTTCTACATTTGTATGCAAGTTGAACTTTTGATTTCATCTTATTTCTTCTATCTTGATTCATAGCTTGTTTGTGTGATTTCGCCACCAATCAAGCTACATGTGATATCGTGAGATCCGGTTTTTCGGGACTTACAGAGTGTGAATAGTTCTAACGAGATTTTCGAGATATTGCTTGTGTGTGTGTGTGTGTTAACGAGTGTTGAATCTCAAGACATCAGAGTCATATCTATAAAGAGATAGAAGCCATCAGAGTCAAATCAATAAAGAGATAGAAGTTTTCATAGTAAAATCATTAAAATATAAAGGCAATTTGGAGCATCATTCAACGGGAGATTGTTAGTACACTTGAAAACGTGATTCCGAACATATCAAGATAGATGATAGAATATTTCTAGCTATGTCTAGGGGGGACTACTAGTGCATTTTTTGTATGTCTATAACTTAGAAATCCTGTGTAGATAATAAGTCTTGAGTCTGTATAAGTTAGCACAACGTTTCAAAGAGTTTTGGGAGGGTTGTGTACTTAATAATGTGCAGGTAGCGCGTAATAACATGCATAGCGTATAAGCCATGCGCAACGCATGACTCATGCACAGTGCATGACTCATGCGCAGATGGTTATGTGGAAGTGGTCAGGTCATGCACAGTAAGTCATGCATTGTTAGGGTGTTACCCATGGGTGATCCTTATATATAGGTGATCCCATGCGCTATAGATCATAACTTTGGAGACCCGTTCATTTTCATCTTTTGGTGAGCTTTTGTAAAGGGGTCAAATGTAACGAAACTCTGTCCGGTTGGAGACTTAATATACGAAACATTTATTTACTCGATCTTTGCATGATTACAAGATTTGTTATTGGATTCCGCACTTGAACAAATTAAACGTAGCATTTTTTGGTTTCAAGATCCGAAACAGGAATTTCAACTTTGACGATGTTTTAATCCTATACCTATAAAAATGCTATATGTACTCAAACAATATTACAAGTCATATAAAGAACTATTAAGATTCGAGGTGGTTATTAACTTTTATTTTCAAAAATATAAATTTTAATATTAAATGATGTTTGGATTACGATTCAAATCCTCGAACATCTAACGCATGAAGGCGGTTGCAGCTGAGTTCATTATAGATGCATTCACCATCTCATATGCACTAGCTGAACATCATGGGATGGACAGGGGAGTACTGATCTCCTACAGTTACACTGTTGCTTCACTTATATGTTTTCCACTAGCTCTCATCTTTGATTGTAGCCGATTGGTTCGTGACGTGATGCGAGTGTGTATGAATTTTTAGATATATTATAAATACTTTTCACCTGTTTATTCAAGCTTTAAATTTATAGAACACGACATAACACTATCACTCTCTACAACACGCTAGCGCAAGTGCACCCATCATTGGTATAGTATAGCGATGGTAAGATACCGAGGTCGTCCAAGGATACAAGAGCTTTTAATACTATAATATCGTCGACGTCTAATCTAATAAAAAAATTTAGAGAAGATTTTTAATAAGTAACATAAAGAAATAAACTAAGTAATAAAAGAAACAAATAACAAGATAGAATCACTTGGTTCCGACTTGTCATTTATGTATCATTTGATGATTTTCGAACTTTGGATTTTTTAAGAGATTATCTTAGTTAAAGTGGCATGTCCCTCTTTTGGAGGCAACGCTACCCTCAGCCATAGCCATATTACAGTCCCGCAAGGCCGAAATATTGAAAGATAATTAAGTAAGTTATTAACGTAAAATGTGGCATGTCCCACTTTAGGAGGCAACGCTACCCTCGGCCATATTGGTCCGAGTTAGCAGGGATACAGTCCTGCAAGGCCACTTTACAGTTTTAATAGTAGTTTATTTATAAGGGATTCAAGTCGTTCTTACTTCCCTCGATTTGATGCTATCTACCTCAAAAGAAGTCCTAATATGCTTGAATCAAGTCTTAGTAGGATCCATACACTGAACGAGGCAATATAGACAGTTAACGCGCTTTATATAGACTATAAGACACAAATGAGTAAATAGATAGAATAAAGTTCACTTTCAATATAAAAAGAATTAGTTATTAAAGTCACTAATACATACCCAATTAAAAAGTTAACCAAAGCTTTGAAATCAAAAGTAACACATAAATAACTTATCTTGACCAAGTGATGTACGAGATTAGCCAAGCATGGTCTTTGTTTGACAAAAACTCTTATGATCAATCTTGGATTCCGATACTACTATACACACTCTAAAGATGGATGATGGATAAATGTGGTGGATGATGGTGGTATTGTGGTGGTAGAGTGGTGGCAGGTGTGAGAATAGTAGTTTGCCAAGGGATGAGTTGGAATGGACCGTGCCTTACTTCTTCTTTATCTTCATTTAATGAGTTTGTCAGACCAGATACTCACACGGCCCCATGTTTCAGTGGCATGGCCCCGTGGCCGTTATACTTGCTAAACTACCAAGATTTTGCGTATCTGGGAGTTGACCACGTCCCGTGCTCCATGGAACACGGCACCGTGTCTCTTGTCTACTTCCTCTTGGAATCTTGAATGGGGCACTGCCCATGCTTTATTTCTGATTCGTTGTTTTTGGTCTTGGGTAAAGCTTGTAGGGTTAGTATAGTGTATCATTTTTCCTTCTTTGTATTTATGCTGGTTTTTTGTCGTTAATTTGTTTCTTTTGTATATTTAAGTTTTTTAATCCTGAAAATTAAAAGTATACAAAGAAACATATTTTTTCCAACATAAGTACTAAAATGGGTTGATTTTATCCCTTATTTGATACAATTTATATTTTACATTTGACGCATATCAATTCGTTTTCTTATTTTTTTTATAAGTTAAACCTACTTTTTATGTTACTTTAAAATAGTGGGTAATATCAAGACACCTAAGACCACAACTAATATGGAGGATATTCGTCCAAGCATCACTTTGTGCCCTTTTCAGGTATATCATCAATTCATCAAATATATATATATATATATATATATATATATGAGAAGGTTCATTTGAGAAGAAATTTAATGTGAGAAAAAAAAGAAGAAATGACATAATGGTAAAACAATAAATAGTTTTATAACTACTCTCATTAATTATGTTATCTCTCATTAATAAAGCAAAAACATTTTATTCTACAAATTTCAAAATTTCTCCTACATACGTCTTACATTTACCGGAATTTACCCTACATACATGTAAATTTACCCTATACATTTCAAAATTTATCCTACATATACTAAAATTTATCCTACACATGTCAAAAATTGTTCTACACCATAAATTATTTTATCTTGAAAAAGTATATGAAAAAAATGAGTTACAAGTTTAATTAATTAGCTAATTAATGACAATTATAAATTTACCTATATG
Source organism: Scalesia atractyloides (assembly GCA_947069175.1). Taxonomy (NCBI): domain Eukaryota; kingdom Viridiplantae; phylum Streptophyta; class Magnoliopsida; order Asterales; family Asteraceae; genus Scalesia; species Scalesia atractyloides. The sequence goes on from CAMTDV010001632.1 coordinate 44,807,220, forward strand.
CTCTTTTTATAATATTAAATACACACATTAAATGAAGTAATTGGAGAATTTCTATTGGTTTAAAAGTTATTCTTTTTATTCTTACAAAATTTTTCTTGTCATTTGAATATATATATATATATATATATATATATATAATATATATATATATATATATATATATATATATTATCTCTTACATAAAATTAATTTCAATACCTACATTTGTTAAATAATATAGTGGGTTTTGCCGCAATATTTGTATGCTAAAAGTTTCGATCTGACATTAGAAACTACGGGTGTTCATAAAAATCATGATCCAAATCTGAAATATTCGAAAATTCATATTTTGGATATCCAAAATTTCGGATATTCAAAAATCGGATAGCCCGAATTTTTTCGGATGTAGATTTCTAAAAGTTTCAGATATTCAAATTATCCGATATCCGAAAAAGAAGTAAATATATTATACGAGCAATACGTTTAGTTTGAAATATAGTAAAAAAATAATAATCAGATTTAGGTGTAGATTTATGAATGTTTTTTTTATTTTTTTCCAATGATGGAAAATTAGAAAATCAAATATATTTTTAGTTTTAATCTATGTATAAAACATACTTTTTGATTTTTATTATAAATTCAGATATCTATTTAAATATCCGAATCCATATTCGAAATTTTGGATACGGATTCAGATATTAATATTCACTATCATAATTTGGAATGTGGAGTCTTGGATTCGTTTGTTTAGAGCCCAAATTGTTATCGTGTTGGAAAGATTATTGTTTTGAGGGGGTTTGTCGGTAAAAAAAGAACTTTTTTTACTGTTCTTTAAATTTATAATGTTGTGAAACAACGGTCTATTAGCAACTAATATGTATGTATATAAACATGAGAGCTAGACTATGAAATCATGTAGAGAATAGAACACGGGGAATTCTTATTCATTCATCTAACATCATATACAAATGTCATTATATATAGGCACTCACATTAGTACAATAGTAAATAAGAGAAAGGGGTTATACATGTGGAAGGTCACTACATAATGGATGCATTCATAGATAGGGGTTATACATGTGGAAAGTCACTACATAATGCATACATTCATAACACTCCTTCTTGACTATCCACATGATGGAATACTATTCTTTAATGCGCTTAATGATGTTGCCTCATTAAAAACCTTGCTAGGAAAACCCAATGGGACAAAACCTCAGCTAAGGGAAAAAGAGTGCAACGCGTATTGTCTCCCCCTCAATATAATATGTATCATTTCAAGTAACAAGTGCCAATCTTCTATGAAAGTTGTTGAAAAACTTTTGTAGTGAGTGATTTGTCGCTTGATGTGCAATCTATTAATGAACTTGATGTATGATCTTCATGTAAAACTTTAATTACCTCCTCTTGTAAGTAGATACCATAAGATCCATGAATGTGTTTTGTTATAATCCCTGTATTTACAAAACTAACCAAACTTGTTGATGAGTTAGTAAAATATGAACCCATACCTTTCGTACCTTAAGGGTATAGAAAATAAATGGTTTACTCATTACACTATCTCCTCGTCGTACAAGAGTTAAATCTTGCCAATGAATTTATTGGCATATGTTCGTGTATAGCTAGCAAGATATATTAATACAATTTGTATTGAATTATGCTACTTCATGACGAAGGATCTTTGCTTCTTTGTAGAAGATGATAAAAGTCATTTTTATCTATATCAAATATATGAACATCATTAAATGTACTTACACTAAAAGCTTTGTCCATATGAAAATGTCCAACATTTTCTAGATGTATTATGATTGATGGATTATAATATAAACGTATGTCCTATGTATCGAGCCATAAATTTGAAATATTGTATTTCATTTGCAAATTCTTGCTTAAATATTTGAGCTTTTTTTTTTCTCTCCAGAGATTCAATGACATCATCAACATGTATTGAAATACTTGTAAACCTCATATCATTCCTTTAATGAAAACAAATTGACCAACTTCACCATATGTATTTCTCGTTTTCAAGCTCACTGGTGAGTCAATTATATCATATTTGACTCGACTATTTTAGTCCACACATATATTGTCAACTTCATATAGTATGTTCTTGAGATTTGACATCAATGCTTCGCATTATCAATCCATGAGGGAATTCGTTCCATCTTATCCATATATGTATGTGCTTTCACTCTTCATGAGTTTTGCTATATAAATTTGGCCATTTAACACATAGATATCTATATCATGTAAAAGTGTCATGAACACTTGCTTTTATCTCCAAAATCCATATTGTACCATGCGTGTACCTATTTATTGAGATATCACAATCACTGGGTACAAGTTTTCAATGTATGTTTATTGGTGCACAAGAATCACATCGTTAAGATGTTTTGATTCACCTTTAAAGAACTCAATTGCTTTAAGAAACTCATTAGGAGTTCAATCATATAAAAAATGAATATGTATACAACGATCATATTGTTCTCGAGAACTTACTTTATATGAATTACATAATTTAAATCCTTCAAGGACTTGCATGTAAACTTTAGTATCTAACATTTATAAGACGAATATCAATTCTCTCTTTATATTACCAGACTAATTAAATACTGGAAAGCTATTGCATCCACCACTGGAGAATACGTCTCCGCGTAATTAATCATAGGTCTTTGCGAAATCCTTGGCCATCAATTATTGATCAAAATAAAAGAATTAATTATATTAAATATATTTTACAACTTTTTTATGGACTACTGGCCCGTAAGCTTTCCATTTCAATAGAGAATTCAACTCTGCCTCATTTGCGCCGTTCCATTTTGGCCAATCATTTCTTTGTATTTATTCATAGGCAGATTTAAATCTTGATCCTCATCATTTCATCTTTTCAAGCGCTATATATACAAAAGTATAACGACCCAATTTTGTTTTGATTCCATACACTTCTAGACATGATATAATTTACTAAGAGCTCTTTATTTTCAGGTACCTAAGGTTCTTCCAGAACCATCATGTCTAATGTCTCTTCAAGAAACCTTTTTTACTATAACCTCGACTTGACCATCTTCTTCATTACTTGCTCCAATTTTCCGAGGAATTTTTTTATTTTCTTGGAATCGACTAGTCTTCCACGCTTCTGGCGTGCAATAGACTCATTAATATATGGTTTACCCTACTAGGACAATTAACTTAATTGGAGCATTAGTAGTTGACTACATGACTTACTTAGTCACTGTATTTAGGTCAGTTTACATGTCTGGTGATTGATTCTTTAATCTAGGTAATGAATTATCTTTTGAACTTCTTGTTCACACAATTTCGTTTGAGGATCAATGATAATTCATGCATACCCATTCCTTTTTCAACTACCATTAATCTCCCCCTAATGTTGAAAATGTTAATTTACTTAAAGTAAGATTTAACGAGCCATAAATAAATCTCTCGTTAATTGCTCTAAGTATGTAATCATAAATAATATTTTCATCCAAATTATATTCCCAACATTATTTGAGTTTCAATCTTTGTGCGTTGTGGTGGATCAATTCCAATGTATATCACACAATAAAAAGTTTGATGGGAAATATTTGGTTCCTGACCAAAACCAACTATAATGGGGAGAAAATATTACAACATGTTGGCTTGATGTGAAATAATGTTACTGCATGTAAAATCACATGTGCTCAAGTATGAACTTTTGCTCTCTTGATTATTGGCTTTGCTATCAATTTGTAGACATTTGATCATCGTCTTCAACAAAAGCAATTTATGTCTTAAGCATTTAGAAAGTTCAATACTTATTCCAATAATCATTAGTAACATGGATACTAAATTCAATGTTATAACTACCATAAATATGATAATATGGAATAATATGCTTGCTATTACATTAGCTAAGCTACACACAACTTCAAGTTGTAAATTTGATGACCATTTAGACGATGCATCGATTTAAAAACACTAAATGGTATCATGTTTGGATATATACATCATTCATTCATTCCATAATATTTTAAGGATTTATACCATTGATTGGCAAATAAATAATTTCCCTTAAGATCAAACATAATATGCTATCAACTAGAAGAATCTTCAAGTTCTTCATTATATTTCACATCATCATTGATTCGGTGTGGTCTAACCGGTCATACCAATAAAGTAAATAATCATGATCCATAAACTTATGGTTTATGATATTGTATATGTATTACGTGCACGTATGTAATACAAAACATAAGATACGAATGAATGTATTATAACTTCAAAGTTCAAACCATCGTGTTATGTAATCACTAGTTTACCACTTTTGGTGGTCGATCTCATCATGACTATCATTATAATACTGATATTTGATCTCATTATTAGCTTGACTATCTTATAATTTCTGATAGTTTGATCTCTTATTAACATGATGATTGTTGCATTTCTGATGGTCAATCTTATTATTAATATGATCATCATTACAATTTTCTCAATGATGCCCATGATTACAATGATCAATATATATTCACTTCATGAATCAGAGTAAAACCATACAATTTTTACCGTTTCCATTATTTTCTCGAACATATAGATATAAGTCGTTTCAAACCGTTCATACCCTTTAAACGATATTGCTACTTCAGGTATATATTCAAGGTTTAACAAACAAAATTTGTTTTATCCGATTTCCCTTATAAATAAACTTCTCTTCATATAACGTCAATTGAGAAGTAATTATATGTCCGAGTCATATAATATTTCTTTTATACTTGATAATGAGATATAAGGAGTATGACAATTTGGGTGTCAAATCGAAGCGTATTTCTACTTTTTATGAGAATGACAATAAACCACGACTTTAGGTTTAGTCGTTCTATTCGGTATTATCAATGCAAAGAAGTGATAGCATATAGAATACAAGGTATAGATAGCAACAAATCATACAATACATGACCTTATAACATGTCATCATATAAGAACAACTTATGATGGGCCTTTATAAAATAAGAAACCTTTTTATCACTAATAAACAACGCATATAATTTATGTAATAACTTATTAGGTATAACCAAACATAATATCTTATATATTTTGAACATTTACTTTAAATTTAAACATATATCTCGTTCAAGTTCCCATATCATTTATTACTTGTATTTGAAAATTTTATTTGAAAATTGTAATACTGATGAATTACATAACATACTCATTTTTTTCTTCTCAAATATTGATATTTAAACAACTGATGACATCATATAAGCAATCTATACATTGTACATACAAGCAATAGCAATAGTCACTATTTTATACTAGCAATAGTAATAGTTAATATGCAAATAAATTGTTAAACATTATGACATGGCATAATGAATACATGAGAGGTATCGACATCGCTAGAAAATGTTTCTCTAAAAACAACTAATGATATCTAGCAATATTAATCTATTATACGAATTTCTTATATGCAAAATTTTTTATAGCATTAACCTTAGTATAAATACCAAACATATTTGTATAATCATGTTATAACAATATTAATAATATATTGCATTATAAGTTGTATAGTTTATTCAAAACTAAATGAATTGATGTTTACTCACATAACTCATTTATATCTAATCATGTAAAAGTCTAGCATGCTATGTATTAACAATGACTAATGAAAACAATTAATTACAAAATTCATATCTATTTAAATTATAAATTAACAAAATGAAAGTCTAGTACATACATCATGTATATATTACCACCAATACAAGCATATATACCTAATAATTGCATTGTTTAGTCCATAAATATTGAGTTCTATACTTTTTAATATTGAATATTGAATTTAATTGTTTTTCATAGATTCTAAAAGCACATATAATATTCTCTAGATTGCAAATTAACTTTCTCAAATCAAAATAATTCAACAAAATTTTATTTACAACTTAACAAGGTTAATAAAGAAGCATAAATATATGATTATGGTGGCTCAAAGAATATGTAGATGAGCATCACTAGATTGTAAGAGTCCTAAACAACATATATTAAATTAACTAGTTAAATGATAATCCAGCCAATTTAGAATAATAGAAAGGATCATTTATAAAAGAGAAAAATAAAATAAATATTCGTAATATCGTCGTCGTCAACGAAAACTTTAGTTATTCAATTAATAATGAGTATTAGAAAAAGATGAATTAGTCAATTGTAACGTCATAATTTATGATGTAACATCTAAATCCTGATTAATACCAACATGCTAATCTATATATATAATTTCTAAAAACAAATGAAAAAAATATATAGATAAGAGTTCAATCATGGGACTACATTCTAGAATTTATAGTAATGATCAGTTTAAGTTTATATATGTATATTAATAAGTGTCACCAGTAAGATTGATCTATCATCATCAAATATAATATGAATAATCATACGAAGAATCATACTTTATTAGTAGAGATAGTTGCATAATTATTGGGTTGCTTTCTCAACGTGCGAGATTGAGTTAGGTTGAAAAATAATACACATCAAAGGCAAGAAAAAATGGATACTAAGGGTGGCAAATCACATAGAGCACGTTCGTGCTGATAACGTGTTGTGAAAAAACGGTCTATTAGCAACTAATATATATGTATATAAACATGAAGCTAGACTATGAAATCATGTAGAGAATAGAACATGGAGAATTCCTATTCATGGATCTAACATCATATAAAAATGCTATTATATATAGGCACTCACATTAGTACAATAGTAAATAGAGAAAATGGGTTATACATGTGGAAGGTCACTACATAATGGATGCATTATAGATATGGGTTATACATGTGGAAAGTCACTACATAATGCATACATTATAACGTATAAAAGTTTATTGGCATCTTACTCTCCTTTACCAAAAAATAATAATTAATTAATAAATTATACAACTAGACAATGTAATGATTTAAAATTAAAGCCACTAAGAAAAAAAAAACAAAACTTCTAAAAATCCCAATTTTAAGTCCGCGAGTGTTTGACACAGATTAAAAGGACACATCTAAACTAAACATCAACCAACAAATACATGATAGTTTCACAACTTACATGTTAGTATTCAAGTGTTTTCTATGATATTTTAATCCGATGCCTATATAAATGCTATATGTACAATATTGTAAGTCATATAAAGAAGTGTAAGATTCAAGGTGCTTGTAAACTTTTATTTTCGAAAATATACACTTTGATATTAAATGATGTATGGATTACGATTGAAATCCTGAAACATGCAACGCATGAAGGCTTCCATTATGATGGTTGCAACTAAGTTTATTGTAGTTGCATACACCGTTTCATATGCACTAGCTGAATATCATGGAATGGACAAGGAAGTACTAATCTCCTACCATTACATATTTGCTTCACTCGTATGTTTTCCACTAGCTCTCATCTTTGATTGCAGCTATGTAACGCCTCGTATTTCCAAGATTTATTATTTTTATAAAAATTCACGCTCGTTTTCTATTTCCTGAGTCGCAACTGCAATCGGATCGAAAAACGGTATAAAAACGGAAACAACGCATTTTTTTTCGTGTTTTTAACGAAACGATAACCGAACGCGATATTTTTGATGTCTTACATTTAATTCCCGTGTTTAAAACTTAAATAAAATTTTACGCTATTCCATAACGCTCGGGCGCAGAAATGGGCTTCAGAATCGCGTTCCGGGCCACTCTCAGGCTTTTAAACCCAACCCATCAAACCCTTACCACTTAAACCTACCTACATAAACCTCCCCTAACCCTCATCTTCATCATCTAACCCTAAGGCTCACTCTCAACACCAGCCGCCACCCCCCTCCTCGGCGTTTTCCGGCGACCGGCGCCGTCTCTGGCGGCGCCCTTCTTCTCCGGTAACACCCCTCACACTCATACATCCCTGCGATCTCTTAAACCCAACACACACACACCCGCATATATACTTACAGACAGAGAGAGAGAGAGAGAGAGAGCTGTGAGGAGAGAGAGACGAGATAGAGAGAAGGTAGGTGGTGGTGGTGGCGCGACTATGACGGCTCCGAGGGATTTCGATCGATGGCGGCAGCAGCCGTCACCTCCAGCGGCGCGACAACGGCAGCCAGCGAAGCAGCAGCAAGCCGCAGCAACAGGGGAGCGACGGCGGGTCGACGACAGCACCCTCGTAAGCGGCGGCAGTCCAGGTCTCCTTCCGACGAGCTTCAACGCTTCGGTTCAAGATGCGTTCGGGTCAGATTTCATGTTCAACGATTCCGATTTCGGTTCAGGCTGAGCTTGTCTGATTCTGTTTTGGCTTGGGCTCTTGTCGGGTCAGCTGTGGTTTCTTCGGCTCGGATCATGAGCGGTTCAACACGGCTCCGCACAGTTGGTCCAGGTCTCGGTCAAAGCAGGTTAGCGAGCAGATTCGGGTCAGCTTGGTCCATACGCGTTTCGGTTCGAGTCGAACCTGGTCAAACAGTCAACACCAGTCAACAGCCGGCTCAGGTTCAACCTCGATTCAGTTCAGGTAGTCACGTTTCAAGTGTTAAATTGGTTAAGATTCGATTCATGTTCGATTGTTGTTATTCCAGTTTTCAGCTCAGTTTGGCGTTTGGTCAAACCAGGTCAAACCTGGTCAACTGTGGTCAAACAGTCGCGGGTTCGAGACAACATCAGTAAACAATAGTTCCTGTTCGGGTTTCGGTTCAGACCATGTTCGTTTCGGGTCTTAGTTCGATTTCGGGTCTCGTTTGGTGTTCGGTCAAACCTGGTCAACTTGGTCAACGAAAGTCAAACCTGGTCAAACAGTCAATGCCAGTCAAACCAGTCAGATTCGATGTTCGGTTCGGTGTTCGGGGCTAAGTTCAGTCAATGCTTTAGTCAACTCAATCAAAACACGTCACGGTATACTTTTAACGCCGCAAATTTTAATGTTATTATTTATATTGTTTTGTATTTAATTAGTGTTATAATCACGTAACCGAACCTTATAAAATTTGTAGACATAAAAGAGTATGTAAACATTTATAGTGTTTCGTCGATTCTTGCGTTGTTTATTGTTGTGTTTTGGAAAAAAAATATATCGACACATATGTTGTCGGGATTGTCCAAAAACAAGAGGAAACTCTGCCCGTTTATCGACAAAATATGTCTATTTATTTTTTGCGACAAAATATATTATACATGACACTTTATCGACAAAACGTATATACTTATTTAATCATATCTTTCGACATGAAATATATATATATATTTAGTACGCTTATCGAAAAAAACGTATCTACTTAAATATACCGAGCGACAAGGTATATATTTTTACTTATTAGACTTTTTCGACAACATATATGTATGTATACATTACCCGTTTTGACAAAACATATAAATATATCTAATACTTCCTTTCGGCAAATATATTTCGCTACTACAACATATATAGATATATATGTATATATATATCTGTATTACTTTTTTGACAAGATACATATGAGTTATATGTTTAGGCAAAATATATTTATTTAACGACGAGATATATACTACCGTTACGACTGTCACGAAAGATGTATATGTATATACCTTATAATCGACAACTAGAGATAACACATTGAATTCAAAGGTATATATAATTACTTATAATTTTGACAGCATTCCTATAATATATTAATAAATTCAAACCTAGAATCGTCGTATAGACTAAGTTATACATATATACATTCAATCAACTTCAAATCAAATCCTCCGTCATAATTTCCGTTTACTTATACCCATTCGTTTGCCTTTAAGGTGACTTCGGTTTCCCCTTTTCTCCCACTGATCAACTCGTCGCGGTATTTCCAAAGAAGACTTAGCAATTCTGTGAGTACACTCGACCCACTTTTGTTTATATCACTTTTTGGGTGTAACATGTTTCCATATACAAAAATCACAAACACTTAAACTTTATGAAACGCACAAACAATCCTATACACATGACTACTTGAATCGTATACTTGTTGCTTGTCTAGGGATAAACGTTGTGCTATGCTTTAGTCATTAACTATTTTTTAGCCTTTGTTTGACATGCTTAGCGCTATAGGAATTCACGCACCCACCTCCATCGCTTTACACGTGAGGTCATGTTAAAACATCGTGATTGCGTTACGGGTTTGATTATTAGCATTGCATGCCTTGATATTGCTCTTGTATAGATTTAGTTGCCATGAGGATTGTTAAAACTTTATTCGTATACGTATGCTATGCTTAAACTTGTGTACTCGCCTTTGCTTTTGCATTGACTTTATTTTAAAACATGTTACAGGTTGAAGGAGATGACGCTATTAAAACAATATAGCAAGGACTAGATACACACAAATTAGACGTTAGGTTTAATGTCGACGTATCAATTTTGTTATGACTTTGCAAATGTTAGATTGTTCTTTGTTTTGTTACATTGATGTATTTGACAATTCTTATGAAATGAAATATGGTTTAATTAATTATTGTCACTTAATAATGTTGTGAGCAATGAACAATCTCGTTTTCGTCTCATCCCGATGTTTCCGCCATCGGTTGGGGTGTTACAAGCTAATTGGTTGGTTTTCTCAATTTTTTATAAGTTAGCCTACTTTTTTATATTATGTTTTCTCATTTTTTATAAGTTAGCCAACTTTTTTATTTAATGTTATAACTGTGGGTAATATCCAAGACACCAAAGACCACAATTAACATGGAGGATATTCGTCCAAGCTTCCCTTTGTGTCCGTTTCGGGTATCTCATCAATTCAATATATATATATATTTGTTTTTAAGAGTTCAAATGAGAAAATTTTTGTAAGAAAAAAAAAATAACTTTCAAACCAATAGAAATTTTCCATTTACTTCATTTAATGTGCGTATTTAATATTATAAAAAGGGCATATAAGTAAATCTATAATTGTCATTAATTAGCTAATTAATTAAACTTGTAACTCATTTCTAATATATATTTTTTCAAGATAAAATAATTTATGGTGAAGGATAATTTTCGACATGTGTAGGATAAATTTTAGTATGTGTAGGATAAATTTTGAAATGTGTAGGGTTAACTTACAAGTGTGTAAGGTAAATTCCGATAAGTATAAGATATATGTAGAATAAATTTTGAAATGTGCAGGATAAAATGTTTATGTTTTATTAATGATAGAGAACATAATTAATGAGATGAGTTATAAACTATCTAATTTTTTTACAATTATGTCCTTTCTTCTTTTTCTTCTCACATTAAGTTTCTTCGTAAATAAACCTTCCCATATATATATATATATATATATGTATATATATATATGTGTGTGTGTATTATCTTTTATATAAAATTAATTTCAATACCTACATTTGTTAAATAATGTAGGGGGCTTTGCCATAACATTTGTATGCTAAAAGTTTGGATCTGACATCACCAACTAGGGTATTCAAAAGAATTCGAATTCGAAATATCCGAAAATTCGTACCCGAAATTTTGGATATCCGAAACTCAGATAACTAATGTGGATTTCTAAAAGTTTTGTATCATCGGATTATCCAATATCCGAAAAAAGTAAATATATATTATATGAGCAATATGTTTAGTTTGAAATATAGTAAAAAAAGTAAATAATCAAATTTGGGTGTGGATTTATGAATTTTTTTTGTTTTCAATAATGAGAATTTGGAAAATCAAATATTTGTTTAGTTTTAAACTACGTATAAAACAAATTTTTGATTTTTTATTATAAGATATCCGAATCTATATTCGAGATTTCGGATAAGGGTTCGAATATTAATATACACTATCATAATTTTGAACTTGGAGTCTTGGACTCTTTGTTAACAGCTCAAATTGTTATGATGTTTGGAAGGATTTCTTTTTTTTAGGAGAGGGGTTGTCCCTATAAAGAAACTTTTTTTACTATATTATTTAAATTAATAAAAGTTTACTGGTCATCTCATTCCCCTTTAACAAAAAAAAAAATTAATTAATTAATACATTATACAACTAGACAATGTAATGATTAAAGCTAAAATCATTAGAAAAAAAACTTATAAAAACTACAACTTTAAGTCCGCAAGTGTTTGACACAGATTAAAAGGATACATATAAACTAAACATCAACCAATAAAATACATGATAGTTTCACAACTTACCTGTTAGTTTCCAAAGTGTTTTATACGATGTTTTAATCCTATGCCTATATAATATTCAAGGTGCTTATTAAGTTTTACATTTTTTCTTCACTCATATGTTTTCCACTAGCTCTCATCTTTAATTGCAGGTGATTGGTTTGTTTTCTCAATTGTTATCTTATAAGATAGCCAATCTTTTTATGTTATGTTGTAACTGCGGTAATATCCAGAAAACCAAAGACCACAATTAACATGGAGGATATTCATCCAAGTTTCCTTTTGTACCATTTTCAAATATGTCATCAATCCATCATATATATATATATATATATCCAAGTTTGATGACATATTTGAAAATGGTACAAAAGGAAACTTGGATATATACACATACATATATATATATATATATATATAGTTGCAATACCTTCATTTCGTAGTTAAATATAGTAGGAGGCTTTGCCGCAACATTTGTATGCTAAAAATTTGGATCTGACATCAGCAACTAAGGGTGTTCATTAAAATCCAGAACCGAATCCGAAATCGAAATATCCAAAATTTTGGATATTCAAGAATTTGGATAGTTGAAAATTGGATAATTCGAGTTTTCGGATTCTACTGTGGATTTCTAAAAATTTTAGATAATTGGATTATCCAATATCCGAAGAAAGTAAATATATATAATACTAGGACTATGTTTAGTTTGAAATATATAAAAATAATAAATAATTGGATTGGATGTGAATTTATAAATGTTTTTTGTTTTTAATGTTGGAAATTTAAGAAATAGTATATGTGTTTAGTTTTAATTTATGCAACTAACAAGACTTTTTGATTTTTTTTCTTATAAATTCAGATATCCATTTAATATATGAATCCTTATCTGAAATTTCGGATATAGATTTCGATATTATTAGCACCTTTCAGTATATCTGAAAATCAAATAATCCAATCTTGAACATCTCTATGAGCCACCTTCATGGGTTTGGTTACAAATCTTATACCGCCATTCAGGTTTTTTTTTGTAACATCCTGTTTTGTAAACCGATAAGATTATATAAATGTTTAACGAGTAAGCAATGAGTAAGTGGTTAATAATAATAATAATAATAATAATAATAATAATAATCACAATAACATTAATAATAAGAACAACATTCGAATTGTGAAGTTGCGTACAGTAAGCAACCCGGCAAGTTGAACAATTGATCCCACGTCGATGAAATAGTTTCATCACCGTCCATCTACTTTTATATATAGAAGTTTAGAGTTCTTTTAGGATATCAGTTTCTTTTTAGGAAAGCTTCAGTATATAAAATCCTGAGCATACCACATCCAATACCATATCACAATTGATTAGTGGGTTTTTTACTAAATGGTTTTTTCTTGGTGAGGTCTCAAGTTTGATTCTTACAAAGTGCAAAGTATGTAAATATAGGAGAGCACCTCTGGGAGGGATTCGATCTTGGGGTGAAGTAATAAACAACATACGTTGTCAATTTGGAGTAAACTAGAAATCCAGTTGATACATTCAAAAAAATATGAAATCCTATTGGGTATTGTTAATAGTTGTTTCTGGAGCACGAGTAGGAGTTCTAGTAGGGAGACTTTACATTAAATTGCCGTAGATAGTTTTAAGGTATGTTCCCAATTAAGTTTATTTTTAGTATTTATTTTTTAATTTATTTTTAGTAGTTAATATTAGTATTAATATTATTTTTTTAGGTATTTGGGTTATTATTAAGGGTGGGTATTTGGTAGCCTAGGCTTAGTTAGGCATGGATTGATCACCATGCTTAAACAAGGCAACGTTAACCAATATCCAATCATGATAATAACTAGTTAGTGGTACCGCTACCTAATGAAGGATTATGTAATTGCTTAAATAAGGAGCGTTAACCAATATCCAAACATGAAATAACTAGTTAGTGGTACCACTACCTAACGAAGGATTATGTATTTTGTGTCAGGACCAAAACCTTGAGATAGTACCGAACATACTAGCAACCAGTATCACCTGTTACGCAACTAGCGAGATGCGAGTTTTATGAATGCTTTCAATATGTTATATTTTGATTTTCAGACATTGTACTCTAAGTCGTTATCAATAAAATAAGCACTCTTTGTATCAATTATGCTATAAAGCATCCTTATCAGGTGACGTGTCACAGTTGGTATCAGCGCCAAAGGTTTTAGCAAATTAGGTATTTGGTATGGATACCTAGGCTTCAACCTAAGAGAACACGCCTTCTTAAGTTATTATAGGATGCTATGGGTGGTAAAGGATTTGACTTTATAAGAAAGAATACTCTAGCTGACTTTGATATATGAGTATAAATAAATCCGACTGTGAACTTACTAATGGTACAAAGTTATTAGAAGATACCCATAGTGATAACTACAACCTATAACTCTTATTTGGTTACCACCTTGTGCCCAATTCCTGTTTTAATGTGATATATTTGAAAATTTGTTATTATATATGTACTATGTAAATTGTAAATAAAATATTGAAGTAATGTTTTTTCCTAGAAATGTATAAAATGTCGACAGAACCTTTGAGTAATAAAAATCGTTGACCTAACCCTCCGATTGATCTGCCTCTTAACTTTGCTCGTCATGGCGAATCTATAAACATAGGAGATTCGTAATCGATCGGATTCCAATTCGAGTTGCGCAAACCCTTGCCAGTGCATAGAGACGCGAACCTCAGAATACAGAACGATAAATGCAATCTGAGGGAAGTACCACACCTACACCAACTACAAGAGGAAACTCGAAAAGAAAAGAAGGCGGATGATACTAAACTAACTAAAATGAAAGAAACAGAAATCTCTAGAGAATGCAACTACAAGACCTTCATTTCTTGTAACCCTCCTTCATTCGACGGAAGAAAGGTGCTATGAGCACACGAAAGGTTAAGTGAGGTAGAAGCCATTCTAGACGTTAGTGATTGCTAAGAAATAAATTTAGGTTTGTTGTTCATTTGTTTAAATATGAAGCCTTGTTTTGGTGTCGGATGCAAAGGCAAACTAGAGGTGATAATCTGGCACATCGCTAAGCTGGAATGAATTTTCAGAACTGTTTACAAGATACTTTTGTCTACCAAGTGCAACAGATAGAACTGAAAAGGAGTTTTTGCATCTTGAACTCGGGAATAAGACATACCGCGAATATGTCACTGACTTCAATGAAATGTCTCTACTAGTATCTTACTTGGTGAACACCGAAGAAAATCGTATTCAAAGATTCATTTGAGGATTACCCACAGAATATCACACATTTATCAAGTCCATCAAACCAACTACCTATCACGAGGTAGAAGAGGCCGGAGCAAATTTTGTCGTGGGGATCCAACAAAAGAAAACCCCAGACCTGCCCCGAAAAGAAAATGGGATAACTATCAAAGGAGGACCAATTGAGAGATTCCAAGAGGCAACGGGGACTCTAACCTAGCTACCCAGCTTGTGGTAAAAGACATCCTAGCTCCTGTAATGAATTAGTATGTAGAAGTGTAAGAAACCAGGACACACCACCTGTGATTTAAGGAGCCTCGAAGATGTTTTAAATGTGGAGAAATGGTTATTATTGTAAAAATTGTACTAAGAAAGGGGACCCAATAAGGCAAGAGGGAGAGCTTTTTGTGCTAAACACTAAGGGAGCCCGCAGGAATCCTAATGTTATAACAGGTACGATCCTTCTAAACAATTTTATGCTAAGATGTTGTTCAATACTAGTCTAAAGACTTCTAGTAAGTTGGACAAGCCATTTGTAGTAGCATTGGTAGATGGAAAGGAAGAAGAAATAGTAGAGGTTATCAAGGATTGCACTATTAAAATTGATGATACCTTGATACCTATAGAATTACTACCAATAAAATTTGGGGAGTTTGATATAGTAATAGGAGCCCATATATTATGTCATAAAAAGCAAATTCGAATTAAGAACTCGAATGGGAAAACCTTCATGGGGAAAAACCTGGAAAACCCCTATAAGTCTCATCACAATGAAAAAAGCAAATAAGTGCATTCGAAAAGGTTAGTTAGTCTATTTAGTATGTGCACCAGAAATAAAAGAGAAAAGAAAAGTAGAAGATGCACTTGTAGTGGCTGAATTTCCTAAGGTATTCCCTAATGATCTTCCTGGGTTACCGCCTGATAGACAAATTAGGTTTAGGATTGACCTTATCCCGGGAGCTACCCCGATTGCCAAAGCCCTATATCGCCTCGCCCCAGCTGATATGAAGAGTTAAGAAGTCAACTCAAGGAATTACTAAGTAAAGGGTTTATACATTCGAGCACATCACCATGGGGAGCACTTATCCTTTTGTCAAAAGAAAGACGACTCAATGAGAATGTGTATCATTTATAGAGATCTGAATAAAATTACGGTAAAGAATCGATACTAACTACCAAGGATTGACGATCTTTTTGATCAACTAAAAGGTGCCAGTTACTTCTTGAAGATAGACTTACGATCTGGATAACATCAACTGAAGATAAGAGAAGAAGACATACCCAAGACTGCTTTTAGAACGAGGTATGGTCACTATGAGTTCCTAGTGATGCCATTCGGCCTCACAAATGCACCAGCTACTTTCATGGATCTCATGAATCAAGTATGCAAGCCCTTCCTAGATCAGTTCATGATTGTTTTCATAGACAATAGTCTCAGTTATTCTAAGAGCAAAGAAGCACATGAAGAACATCTATGTGTCATCCTCAAGTTGCTGAATGAGGAGAAACTTTATGCTAAGTGTATCAAATGTGAATCCTGTACTAGGGAAGTTCAATTTTTAGGACACAATTGAGAATGAGAAAGGTATACAAGTAAATCATGCAAAAGTTGAAGTAATTAAAAACTGGGAAACACCCAGAAATCCCACGGAGATTAGATGATTCTTGGGATTAGCAGGTACTACAAAAGGTGTATCCAAAACTTTTCTAAGATAGCTATGCCTTTAACAACCTTAGCTCAGAAAAGTATTCAGGAGTGACAAACAAGAAGAGGCATTTAACCTTCTGAAGGAGAAGTTATCTAGTGCTCCTATCCTTGCTTTACTAGAGGGCACATAAGACTTTGTGGTATATTGTGATGTCTCCAACTATGGATTAGGGTGTGTGTTAATACAACAAGGCAAGGTCATAGCCTATGCATCTAGATAGTTAAAGGCTCATGAAAAAAATTACACTACTCACGATTTAGAATTGGGAGCGATAGTGTTTGCTCTTAAAATATGGAGACACTATTTATATGGCACCAAGTGTGTAATTTATACCGATCACCAGAGTCTCAAGTACATCTTTGAGCAAAAGATGTTAAATTTGAGACAAAGTAGATGGATAAAATTGTTGAATGATTATGATTGTGAAATTCGCTACCATGCGTGAAAAGTGAATGTGGTTGCGGATGCTCTTAGTCGCAACTAATCAAACCCCTAAGAATACATGCATCAAGGATAAAAGTAAGAGTGAACCTATTGGAACAGATTAAAGATGCGCAAATGGAAGGATAGTCTAAAGACCAGATTAAAGAAGAAAAATGGTAGGGAAGCAGAAATTTCTCACCAAGGGAGAAGATGAAATACTAAGACACAACAATAGAATTTGGGTACATAGTATTGATGGACTAAGAGATAGAATTACGGACGAAACACATAAATCTAGATATACCATGTATCCTAGCATACAAAAATGTATAGCAATATTAGAAGTGAGTATTGATAATTAAAGAGTCCATAAACAAATATTTAGATAAGTGTCTAACGTGCTTACAAGTCAAAACTGAGCACCAGAAACCTGCAGGATGTTTATAACAACCTGAAATCCTAGAATGGAAATGGTAGATGATAACCATAGATTTTATAACCAAACTCCCATGAACCAAGAATGGGCATGATACCATTTAGGTGATAATAGATCGATTAACTAAGTCTACCCATTTCTTGCCAATTAGAGAAGATTATAAGATGGACAAACTGGAAAGAATGTATGTTAAAGAAATTGTTACCCGTCACAGGGTATCTATCTCCATTATCTCTGACAGAGATAGTCGTTTCACCTCACCATTTTGGCAGAGTTTCCAACAAGAATTGGGAACCCAAGTAAGCACGACATACCATCCACAAATAGACGAACAAAGTGAAAGAACCATATAAACACCAGAAGATATGCTCAAAGCATGTGTACTTGATTTCGAAGGAAATTGGGATAATTACTTACCTATGATAGAGTTTGCCTATAATAACAACTATCACTCAAGTATTAAAGCCACTTCTGGAAGCGTTGTATGGAAGGAAATGTCGTTCACCCATCTATTAGACTGAAGTTGGTAGGAACCCTTTAGTTGGACCCAAGATTATTGAAGAAACAACAAATAATATCATACAAATCCGAGACAGAATGAAAGCTACTTGAGACAGACATAAAAGTTACGCTGATAGAGGAAGGAGACCCTTGGAGTTTCAAGGTGGTGATAATGTATTGCTAAATGTAACGCCTCATATTTCCGTATTCCTATTTTTAGAAAGTTCGTATTCCCATTCTATTTTTAGAAACCTTACAATCGTACTCCATCTCCGTTATCACAATTTGAGGTGTTAACCATAATGGAAATTCATTTATACATATACGTGTCACATTTCATATTTGTGTTATATACGCAATCAATATTTAAATACGTGTTTATACGTAAAACTGAGACTTAAAATACACTTTGGATACCTAAAACAAGTTAAATTACAAGAAAACAACATAAAATAACCTAGTTACAAAGTGCAAGGACTTAAAGTGAACAAAACCAAAAGATTCTCCACCTCTTTTCTCCTACAATCACCTTCCACCTTTTTCTTAAGCCAATCATATTTCACCCTTCTCCACCTCCTTTCTCCTCCAATCACCATCCACCTTCATTAACTCCAAAACCCTAATCCCCACTTATAAATACAAGCCTCCATACACTCAAATCACTCTCAAATCTTCTTGGTTTCTCTCTAATTTCCAAGATTTGTTAGAAAGTTGCAACCATTCTTAGTGAGTCTTAGCTCACTTTTCTTCTTATTTTCTTATATTTTTCTTCTTTCTTTCTACTTGGATAACCTCTAGGAAGGTTTTCACAAGATTTCCTTGGCAAACTAAGGTGAAACCTCACCACATTTGAGGTCCAAAGTAGGATAAAAAATATTCTTTCATTTATAGTAATTATTGTACATTTCCTTTTCATTCATGACCATCCGAATCATCCTTGTGATGATTTGTGTATTGGTAAATCTTACATTGAGGTTAAAGGATGATTATCCTCCTATCTCCATGCATGACTTATATGATAATCTATGATATCTTTGATAGACTTAGCTTAGAATTATTATATAAACTATACGATAAATATATATATACATAACCAAATCCTTGACGATGATCAACATGGTTACTTGTCATCGTAATAGGTTATATTATGTAAGTCTTGAACCTCTTGTTAACGATTTTAATGGGTATCTTGACCAATGAAATACATCAATACATACGGGATTTATAGTGTTAAAAACGAGTGTTTTAAGACTAGATAATTACTTTGCGTATACATACTTTTTATACTTAAATTCTAGATTCCGAATTCAACCACTCCATAAAGCCCAAATAACCTTATACCCTCGATTCCCCATTCTCCAACAACCCTTTCACTCAGGATAATCGGAAAGCTTTGCAAAATTGTGAGTATACATGACCCCTTTTGCTTTTACACTTTTGGGTGCAATATGTTATACTATTAAACACACGCAATCACTTATACCTTATACAAACACAAACAATCCAATCATACATGCTTAAATATGTGATACTTTATTTGTATTCTTGGAACATTCTTATGTGATTTACTTGTCATTAACTTTGTTAAGCCTCCCCTTAACATGTATAGCGCTATAGGAGTAACGCACCGCCGTATTCTTGAGGTCGTGTTAAGTCATTCATTCATTACGGTCTTATCGTTGCGACGATAAATTACGCTTGCGGTAAACTTTGGGTTGACTTGTATAATTACATGCCTTGGTACATTAATCTAGTTAACTCTTTTTGTCATGTGGATTGTTTAAACCTTCTTTACATATATGCTAGTACTCAAACTTGTATGCTTGCCAATACTTTTGTATTGAACTATACTTTAATACGTATTGCAGGAATTCTATGATGATGACGACGAATGGAACTTGATAGGAAGGACTAGAAACGCACTAAACTTTAAATTCATGTTTATAGATTAATCATGCAATATTTGTTGTATTTTTATTTTCCAATTCATGTACTTGAACCATTAGCAATGAAATGAAATATTATTTATTAAAAGCTTGTCACATTTAGTGTTATGAAGTCTCGAGCATTCTCGTTCATCTCACACCGATGTTTCTGCTATCGGTTGGGGTGAGACAGATTGGTATTAGAGCCATAACTATAGGGAATTAGGAAAAATTGTCATGATTTAACCTAGTCTATAGTCTAAGTACCCATACTTAACCATTCTTGATTTCATGCTTCATACACTCAAATTCTCCCTATTTGCTTCTATCTCAACTTTTGTCCTAAAATTTCATATGTCTTTCCTACAACGATTTACCATACATACATGAGGACATGAACACACTCGCATTATACAAACGAGATGATTTCATCAAAAGAGGAGTGAAACCCTCGCTTTGGTGAAAGACTCTCAATCCGCATTCTCGATTTCCATGAAATTATACGTCAAGTTAGGAGTGACATCCTCACCTTAATGAAATTTCACCATGCTTATTCTAGTGGACCCTTACCAACAAGTCGGATTTAAGTCCTTACCTTATTTGATAAGTATAAACCACACTTAGGGAATGACATTGTCAAGTTAGGGGTAATACCTGCACCTTGGTAACTAGTCCCACTCCTCGATTTTCGAATCCCGCCAAAGTCTCGCACTTTCAATTGACTAAGGACATGTAGTAACCGGAAGGGTGAATACCATTAACCGAAATTTCGGCGAGAGTATTTTACGTACTAGGCCAAAGCATGCTTCCCAAACTCAAAAGAACTTTTGATCACTTAGGTTAGTCAAGGTTCGTTTCGAAACAAACCAAGTTTTAGTCAAAACCATCATTATATTATATCAATTTTATGCATAACGTAATTCAAACATCTCTTTCTTTCAAAATTCAAATTATTTTCACAAATAATTACTCACGTATCATAATTATACTTTTCATGTACCTTACACACTATTTATAAATACGATTTAAAAAACGCCACCCATAAGATAAACACTACTCGCATTCCCAAAAATGGAAGTCTTATCCCCTTACCTTGACGATTTGACTCCGCCCATTTCTCAAAGGAATCTTGTCCTTGAGATAGGAGTGATGTCCACACCTCAATGGAAGATCAAATCACAACTCGACTACTTTCGTAACAATCACTAGATCAAAACTTATACTCAAACCTTTTATCATTGTTTCAATTTTTCTCCATTTATGCATAAACCTCGAACCTTATTATTTTATCCAAACGATTTCTCACCCTACAATTTATTTACGTAAATTACATACACGAAACTCCTAATGATACTTTAAACGTTTCTTTCACAATTTTCAAAATCTTTATAAAATGCTACCTATCAACTTAGTCGGTCTAACGAACCTCTTGCCCTCAATTTTCATAACTGGTCCAATCACAAAAACACACTCACTTTATACTACCATTCTAAAGACATTTTATTTCCAACAAGAAACCAACAAAAACTTTCTCTCATATACGTATAAGTCCACTTTGCTAAAATACATTTCAAAACCCAAGTTTTCCACGAAAATTTTCAAAACACAACTTTCCTTGTATCAATATGAAAATAAAGCAAGCTCACTATTTTACAACCTTTTCAAAGACCTGTAATACGCAAATCTAAATCTGAACACATGGGTAAGAAAATTTTCATAAGATTGGATAACGTACGATGTATGCAAATACAAATTTTTAAAAGTAGCATTTCCTTTTTTACAAACCACATCTTACATCAAAAATTAATACTTTTCTCAATATTCACTTGACATATTTTGGTCCTTCATTCCCAACAAACCCGACTTATTTTATTTCAACCAACTCAATGTTTTGACTCAAGCAACCATACACATGCATATCGCCTTACACGTTTCTATTTATGCAGTCAATATTACATGACAATATTACACATATCACCATTACACTTCGTATTTTATACACTCGCAACTTCATAGTAACTTATATATGCTAAATCCCATTTTATTCCACCGATACGCTCGATACTACATGCTAATGTTATACTTATTTGTCTTCAATCATACTCAAAGTTTATACATTCGTACTACTTGGTAGTCATACTTGAAATCTATAAGTAGGCATAACCCGAGTGGTTTAACCTACGTTTGACACACTCATACATACATACAATTATGCTTACATACTTAATTTTTACACGCTATCTTACACACACATTTTGCTTGTAATACTAAAATGTAACCTGACCCGTACACTACTAGTACAAACTATGCGGATCATGCACAAACCAAAATAATCACGAGTGCACATAGGATTACATAGGTAGGCGCATGAAAACCATAGTGGGTTCTACTGTGTATCGCATCACGGAATGTAACATGACACCGAATAGCAAAACGGACGTAATATGGAGTGAACATGGTGGAACACCGCTGGTACTTCCTATATATAAGTGTCCCTGCCATGTTACCAAACTTTCGTAAAACGAGCCATGAGAACTTTAGTGATTTCCCGGACCTTGTTAAATACATTTGATTTATAACAAACTTTGGTGACCCAACTTCGAAATGCTTAGTACTCGATTATCCATGACAAAGCTTCATTCTCAAAATCGTTAACTTTAACCGCTACAACTATCACTAGCATCTGTCAACTTTTGTGTCCGTATTTCGTTCAATATCCGCACCATTATTACCCCTCCCTTACACCTACCGAATTGTTCATTCGCTCTCGTACCACGAATATTCACAATTCTCCCCTTAACATTTCCTCCAAACTTTATTTTCAGTAAATCGGCCTAAACGATTTATCAATTTTTACAAACATCCCCACCAGTTCGAGTCAGTAAAAGTACTTTTAAGATATCTTTCGTTCTTTATTACGCGCAAACTTGAACTAGACGGCCTACTACCGCCAAAACCTTTTGAAACCATAACTACCTGCCATCCTAGCTTCTCACCTATAAACATTTTTTTTCTACGTGTGATTTTACTAATACGCATTTGAACCAATGAAAATTTTACCTACAACCTACGGTGCGGGCCACGCATTTTGTCAAAATACATCCTTACTTACACAAAAAACTTTTTAGTCACCTCCTTTTAAAACATTTTCTCCCAATTGAGTTGTTCAAACTCGTTTTGCACTACACACACATACACGTCTTACTTATTTTTGCACTCACTTACGTTTGAAGCCTGAAAACGCCTTAGTCAAATGAATTACCTTTACAAACCTTGCTTTTTATCTCACGCAATTTCCATACATTTCAACTCTCTTATACATAAACCACACGTAGAATTTAAACATAAAATTTCGATTGTAGCCAAATGTTTTAATCAAAATACCTTTTTCCAAAATTATTCCTCTTGAATAAATTTCAGGACGAAATTTCCTAAAGTAGAGGAGACTTTAACGCCTCGTATTTTCGTATTCCTATTTTTTAGAAAGTTCGTATTCGCATTCTATTTTTAGAAACCTTACAATCGTACTCCATCTCCGTTATCACAATTTGAGGTGTTAACCATAATGGAAATTCATTTTATACATATACGTGTCACATTTCATATTTGTGTTATATACGCAATCAATATTTAAATACGTGTTTATACGCAAAACTGAGACTTAAAATACACTTTGGATATCTAAAAACAAGTTAAATTACAAGAAAACGACATAAAATAACCGAGTTACAAAGTGCAAGGACTTAAAGTGAACAAAACCAAAAGATTCTCCATCTCCTTTCTCCAACAATCACCTTCCACCTTTTTTAAGCCAATCATATTTCACCATTCTCCACCTCCTTTCTCCTCCAATCACCATCCACCTTCATTAATTCCAAAACCCTAATCCCCACTTATAAATACAAGCCTCCATACACTCCTAAACACACTCCAAACACTCGAATCAGTCTCAAATCTTCTTGGTTACTCTCTAATTTTCAAGATTTGGTAGAAAGTTGCAATTATTCTAAGTGAGTCTTAGCTCACTTTTCTTCTTATTTTCTTATACTTTTCTTCTTTCTTTATACTTGGATAACCTCTAGGAAGGTTTTCACAAGCTTACCTTAGCAAACTAAGTTGAAACATCACCACATTTGAGGTCCAAAGTTGGATTAAAAAAAATTTATGCTTTCATTTATAGTAATTATTGTACATTTCCTTTTCATTCATGACCATCCGAATTATCCTTGTGATGATTTGTGCATTGGAGAATCTTACAATGAGGTTAAAGGATGGTTATCCTCATATCTTCATGCATGACTTATATGATAATCTATGATATCCTTGATAGACTTAGCTTAGAATTATTATATAAACTATACGATAAATATATATACATAACCGAATCCTTGACGATGATCAACATGGTTACTTGTCATAGTAATAGGTTATATTTTCTAAGTCTTGAACCTCTCGTTAACGATTCTAATGGGTATTTTGACCCATGAAATCACATCAACCCATACGGGCATTACCGTGTTAAAAACGAGTGTTTTAAGACTAGATAATTATTTTGCGTATACATACTTTTTGTACTTAAATTCTAGATTCTGAATTCAACCACTCCATAAAGCCCAAATAACCTTATACCCTCGATTCTCCATTCTCCAACAACCCTTCACTCAGGATAATCAGAAAGCTTTGCAAAATTGTGAGTATACATGACCCCTTTTGCTTTTACACTTTTGGGTGCAATATGTTATACTATTAAACACACGAAATCACTTATACCTTGTGCAAACACAAACAATCCAATCATACATGCTTAATATGTGATACTTGATTTGTATTCTTTGAACATTCTTATGTGATTTACTTGTCATTAACTTTGTTAAGCCTCCCCTTAACATGTATAGCGCTATAGGAGTAACGCACCGCCGTATTCTTGAGGTCATGTTAAGTCATTCATTCATTACGGTCTTATTGTTGCGACGATAAATTACGCTTGCGGTAAACTTTGGGTTGAATTGTATAATTACATGCCTTGGTACATTAATCTAGTTAACTCTTTTTGTCATGTGGATTGTTCAAACTTCCTTTACATATATGCTAGTACTCAAAGTTGTAAGCTAACCAATACTTTTGTATTGAACTATACTTTAATACGTATTGCAGGAATTCTATGATGATGACGACGAATGGAACTTGATAGGAAGGACTAGAAACGCACTAAACTTTAAATTCATGTTTATAGATTAATCATGCAATATTTGTTGTATTTTTGTTTTCCAATTCATGTACTTGAACCATTAGCAATGAAATGAAATATTATTTATTAAATGCTTGTCACATTTAGGGTTATGAAGTCTCGAGCAATCTCGTTCGTCTCACTCCGATGTTTTCGCCATCGGTTGGGGTGTAACACTAAAGGTCTCGCCTTGGAAAGGCATTATTCGTTTCGGTAAAAGGGGAAACTAAGTCTGCGCTATATTGGACCATTTGAGATAATTGGAAGAGTCGTTTTCGTGGCATATAAGTTAAAACTGTTCCAAGAACTACAATTAATTCATGACACGTTTCATGTATCCAACTTTAAAAAAATGTCTAGCAGATGAGCTATTTAAGATGCCCTGACAGGAGGTTCAAATCAATGAAAAGTTAAACTTTACGGAACGTCCTATTCAGATCGTAGATCAACGAGTAAAGAAATTGAAATTAGTGAATTCCCTCTAGTTCGAGTTAAGTGGGATGTAAGGAGAGAACCTGAAGAGACGAGGAAAAAGAAGATGAGATGAAACAAAAATATCCACACCTCTTAACCTAAATTTCGCGGACGAAATTTCTATAAGGTGAGAGATTTGTAACATCCTGTTTAGTGAACCATTAAGATTATATATAAAGTTTATATTCATATATTGTTGAACGAGTAAGTAATGAGTCAGATGTTTAATTGAAATGTGAGATATCTAGATGAACATTTAGTATTATAAGATATCGTTTTATGATAATAAAATATATTGTATTTGACCCTACTCTAATTTTTAATGAAACTTAGGTTAAAAAGTAGATAAAAATACGCTCGTTCTAATGACATATTTGTCGTTTTATAAAACGTCATATTTTAAAAATTATATGAGAAAAACGAATGAAGCAATTGAATTAATTAAAAAAAATAATGATTATAAAAACTATACCATTTGAATTGTGAAGTTGCGTAGAGCAAGCACGCAAGGTGAACAATTGATCCCACGTCGATGAAACTAGTTTCATCACCGTCCATCTACTTCTATATATAGAAGTTTAGAGTTCTTTTAGGATATTAGTTTGGGAACCCTCTAGTATAGAGAAATCCGAGCATACGATAACTCGTTGGGTGTTGTTAATAGTCGTTTTGGGAGCATAGTAGGAGCTCAAATAGGGAGACTCTACATCAAATTGCCGTAGATAATTTTAGGTATTAGGGTTATTATCACAGGTGGGTATTTTTGTTATTATTATTATTATTTTAGGTATTAGGGTTATTATTTTAGCCTAAGTTAGGCATGGATTAATCACCCATGCTTAAACAAGACAACGTTATCCAACATCCAATCATGATAATAACTTGTAAGCGGTACTACTACCTAGCAAAGGATTATGTATTTTGTGTTGGACCTTGAGATAGTACCTGAACATATTAGCAATTAGTATCAATTTTTACGCAACTAGCAAGAGGTGAGTTTTATGAATGCTTTCAATATGTGAACATGCTTGTCCCAAACTGTAAATTAATGCATGACTGTTGTACGCATGTACATAACCTGTGCACTCATACACCCGATATTTGTGGTCCCTTATACGTGCTGCTGGGCGGGATTTGTCGGGATACTACACCGTCGGTGTAGAGACATTAACTGTATGATGATGTGTCATGTGTTGATGTTGGGTTATATGATGATATGGGCGGGAACAAAGTCACCATGATATAATGTGATTTTAACTTGTGTGTATTCATGAACTAACCAGTAATAATTGACGTCTTTTAGGCATGTGTCACAGATAATAAGGCATGATATTAGCTATAGTCGAGGCTAGTATCGATGTGATGGATTAGTATACCGCAGACTCTTAATAGTGAATAGAAATGTATATCTCAGATTGTGTAATCTGGTGGAAGTTTTGTAATACCAGACTAATCATATGTTATATTTCGGTTTTCAGACATTGTATTCTAAGTTGTTATCAATAAAATAAGCAATCTTTGTATCAACTATATTATAAAGCATTCTTATCATGTGAGGTGTCACATTATTGTAGCCGCCATTTTCAAGTTTACTCTTATAAATTATAATGTGATATATTTTTATGATATACAAGTTATTATGATTTTTTATGATATATGTATTCTTTATTGATGTAGACAATTTCATCTTTTTATCTCAGTCACCTGCTGATATTTGATAAAATCATACTGCTTATAAAGAATGTGAATGTCGTACAATATTGTTTTGAAAGTGGTTATTACAAACTTTATTCACTAATACATGCATCGAGGGTTATAAAATCTAGTTTTAATATTTTTATAAATTATTAATTAATAATTAGTTTATTATTCTTCGTAAAATTTTGCTTAGTCGCACTGATCATATATATGTTATTGGTCTATAAGTGTGACTAAGGTGGTGTTTGTTTTTAAAAAGAAAATCTGTACAGGCTCTTTTGTCTACGCCACGCTGACCACCCAGACATTGTCATTCACAAATTGTTCGTTTTTCCGAAGGCGTTTTATTAAAAAGCGTTTGTGCGAGCTCTTCTTGGTGCAAACTTGGCTATACCACTTTTAAGATCTTCTATAATCTGCACAGGGTTAAACACCACCACCCACCACCACCGTCCACCACCCACCACCGTCCAGTAGCACCGTGCACCACCACCCACTACCGTTCGTACATCACCACGAGTTTATTTAAGAAGTCTTCATATGTTAAAAAACAAACAGCCTTCTTCTTACAGACTACAGAGGTTTGGTTCACCTCTTCTTTAACAGATGTCTGTAGATGTGGTCCGTAGACTGTAGACACTTTACATGTTAAAAAAACAAACTGCACCTAAATGCTAATGTAGTTGATTTGAACCTATGGTGACTTAATGATGTCGTTAATCTGATAATTAATATATTTTTTAATTTGACTAAATGATGATGTAGTTAATTTGACAATTTATATTTTAACTATTAGAATACAAGAAATTAAGCTAAATTAGTTTAATTTAGGATCTTATTATATGTACTTTAGATGCTACAAAAATGCTAAAAGTCCACAAAAATCAACAACTCTAACGTATAGTTTGTTTTTTAAGAGGTAAAATATTTGCAGTTTGTGGACCACATCTGCAGACATTTGTAGAAGAAAATGTGTACTAAAACTCTGCAGTCTGTAAGAAGAAGACCGTTTGTAACGTATGTAGACTTTTAAAATAAACTGATGGTGGTGTACGGATGGTGGTGGTGTAGGGACGGTGGTGGTGGGTGGTGATGGTGGCGTTGGATGGTGGTGGTAGACGATTGTGGTGATGGACGGTGGTGGGTGGTGGACGATGGTGGTGGACGGTGGTGGTGGTGATGGATGGTGGCGGTGGATGGTGGTGTTTAACCCTCTGTAGACTTTAGAAAATATTAGAAGTGGTTGGGCTAAGTCTGCACCAAGAAGAGCTCGCGCAGACATTTTTAATAAAACGTCTTCGGAAAAAACAAATAGTCTGCGCGTGGAACGTCTGCGCGTGGTTTGCGCGACGCAGGCAGAAGAGGCTGCGCAGAGGTTTTTAGAAAAAAAACAAACACCACCTAAATAATTTGTATTAAAAGTCTAGACAACTTACAACAGGGCAAGTAACATGTATATATCGGCCTATTAAATTTCTTCATCTTTCATGCTCTACACTAACTTAGATCTACATTCGTTTGAAGATGCATAACAAAAGGACAAATGGAGACGAGCAATGGACTGTGAAATGGAGTCTCTTATGAAAATCTGTCTTGGAAGTTGCCGGATCTTCCTAAAGGTCAAAAACCTATAGGAGTTAAATGGGGTTACAAGACTAAGTAAAATGAGAACGGGAAAATAGAAAAATACAAGGCCAAACTGTGAAATGATACAAAGAGAAACATGGTGTTAGGGATGTGTATGGGTCGGTTTGGGTCGGTTTTGGCCTAAAACAATACCATAACCACGATGTTGGTTAATGGATAACCATAACCGATCGGTTATAGCGGTTATGGTTAGTCGGTTTTGATGGTTATAGCAGGTCGGTTGTGGGTGGTTAACCGTGTATTTAGCCTAAGCTAAAAATAGCTTAATTTTTTTAACATGGAATAAATTGTGATTGTATATTTGTATATATTAGTATATTACATAGTATTAAAAAATACATAAAATCTATAATGTTAATACCGAGTATTACCGAATATATAAAGTGATATGATATATTCCATAAATTCAAATAAACATTCAACCAAAACCGCAAAACGATATGAAATAACCCATAAATACTAAAATTTTTTTAATCAAAACATCAAATATTAAACTCATAAATACTAAAAGTCTTTAATAAAAAACATCAAATATTAAAAAAATTGTGAAAAGTCTTAGATCCTACAAAGATTTATTACATGTCGGTTCGGTTATAGTGGGTATTGGAAACATTTATAACCATAATCGACCCGCTACTTTCGGTTTTTCAAAAAACCATTAACCGACCCACCCGGTTTTTATTTGGTTCGGTTTTTTCAGTTCGTTTTTGTCGGTTAATTAGGTTATGGTTCGGTTAATTCGTTTTTTGCACATCCCTACATGGTGTTGATTACCTCGAAGTCTTTGCTCCTGTTATTCGGTTTGACAAGGTACGACTAGTGATTTCATTAGTACTCAATTTAGTGGCACCTACATCAAATGGACGTTAAGTCCGCTAATCTAAATGGTAGACAAAATGATACACAGATCAACCAGAAGGATATATAAATTCGGGCCAAGAACACAAAGTGTGCATGCTTAAAAAGCCACTATATGGGTTAAAACAAGCACCATGTGCATCGTATAGTAAAAAGGCATTATATGGGTAAAAAAAATGCAAGTTTTAACATACACTATTTTTGAACAAATGAAAAATATGAAGTTGCTAGTATATTTGTATGTAGACGATCTCATCATAGCAGGTGACTCATTAAAAGTGATACACGAATTCAGGGATTTTTCGAAAACTAAATTCGAAATGACAGATATAGGAAACATGCACTCTTTCCTAGGGATGGAAAAATCTTACAACGATGAAACTGTTAGTGTCTTTCATCATAAGTACACTAAAATCTCCTTGAAATATTTGACATGAGCAACTACAAATCTGCCATCACTCCAATGGAATACGGATTAAAATTGTATAAGAGTGACCCAGAAGATCTTGTTGATCCCAGTCTATCTAGAAGAATGTTGGGAAGTCTTATGTATCTGACCAACACTATACCGACATAATGTTTGCGGTTAGATAAATTAGCCAGTTTATGGATGAACCCACAAAAACTCACTGGGAGGCGGGTCAAAGGGCAACGGAAAATTAATAGGATACAACGATAACGGCTATGCAGGAAACTTGGACGACAACAAAAGCAATCTTCAACCGGAGCCGAATATATTGCATTATCTCTAGTAGGATGTCAAGCTTTAAAGTTGAATGGAATACTGGAAGAATTGGATATCAGTAGCAAATAACCAATCAAAATATTATGTGATAACAAATCTACATATGCTTGACTAAAATGTATCATGGGAAATGCAAGCGTATACGGGCAAAATATCACATCATTAGAGATTTTGTAAAGAATCAAGATATAATGTTCATTTTTGTATCACAAAATAACAAATGGCTGATATACTTACCAAAGCTCTTCAACCCAAGGACTTCATTTGACTTAGGAAGCTTATGAATGTGTTACCAATCTAACTTACTGGAGGATATTAGAATATACGAAACTAAGTGAGATTAGTTAAATTTACGACCTTATTATATTTATTACTCATACTTTATTGTATATGACATAGATCATATCGGTTCAACCCATATTGTGAATCGGATGATCCTTAAATTCATTGGCGAAGCTTTATTTGGGGCAGGGGTGCCCCAACCCTACTTTTAATTTTACTGAAAGTTTTTGAAATTCTTTTTAGTGTAAAATATTTGATTTGTAAGAGTCCCCCCTCCCATTTGGATTTTGAGAGTCGGCCCTCACTTAGTTTTCGTTAAAGCTCCACCATTGCTTAGACTTTAGGGTATATATACCTTTATGGGAGGGTTTAATGGGGAACATTAAAAAAGAGGGACTCTGAGAACCATTCATTTAACATGTCAAAAAGTCAATCTAACATGTTCAAATTAAATTTTTTTTCAAAAAACGTTTCGGCGCTTTTACATATAAAGACATGTAGAAAATCTTTTAACAAAAAAATCAAAAACTAAACAAGTAAAAAAATGTATAAAAATAGTTATAAAAGGTAAAAAAAATTACAAAAATAAACTTTTTATTGGAGTAGCTTCTTCACATCTTTATATACAAAAGCTCTAAAAAAAATATTTTTTTAGTATTTTAAATTGAATTTTTAAGATATAATTAACATGTTAAATACGTTGTTCCCCGGTTTC
Source organism: Scalesia atractyloides (assembly GCA_947069175.1). Lineage (NCBI taxonomy): Eukaryota > Viridiplantae > Streptophyta > Magnoliopsida > Asterales > Asteraceae > Scalesia > Scalesia atractyloides. The sequence continues at coordinate 44,839,149 of CAMTDV010001632.1, forward strand.
TTACATTTTTAATGTTCAACCTCACACTATATACCTTAATATCTCGTTGTATGATGGTTACCAATTTGTTTTCCAATAAATAACACGTATGTTCTCCTAAATCTACGAACATATAGCAAGATTGACTAACTTAAATATAATTATTAAAATATTTATAATTATATATAGAGTTAATTATGTTTTTTGTCCATGTGGTTTGTTTAAAATAACCATTACAGTCTATTACTTTAATATTGTCAAAACAATCCTTGTCCTTTCACTTTTGTAACAATTACAGTCCACCTACATTAACCGCATCCATTTATTCTTTTAGTTCATGTGAAATGACAAATTACCCTTTTACAATTAAAAATAAACAAGACCCACTTGCCACCAACCAAACCCTTTCTTCTTCCTTCTTCTTCTTCTCTGAATGTATACCCACTAAAACCCATATAATCATTTTCTTCATTCACACGGCTCAATTGCAAAAGCATTATTCTCTTAATATATTCCCACACAAACCTATCATCTCCTTCCTCCCCTGACCCATACCATGTTCTCTTGCACTACAAAACCTTTTTTTGAACGGCAAAAAATGACGTGTCAACCACCGTGACACCCGACGCTGTGGCCAAGGTCGACTACTTGACCGCCGCCAGCCCCTTGGCTCTCCCAGATGCACGGAAACCTGACTTTCATCTGCCAGAAGGCACGCAATCGAATAATCGGTAAAACCCGCCTCCCATCCAAGACGAACCGGAGCCACCCATATTCACCCTTCACCTGGATGCCGAAAGAAAATAATAGGGAGAGTAGGAATCGAACATGGGTCACAAGAACACTAAGTCTTTCCCTAACCACTCCACCAGTACCTCGCTAGCTCCTGCCCTACAAAACTAACCTGCAACCTTTCACATCCCACTCATATTCCACAACCAAAACTCCATTCTTCCTCCAATACAAATTAATAATCACCCGCCCATCTCACCCCATCCCATGAATTAGTTATCACTGGCGTGCATACGTGGCACCGATCGATGCCGCAATAATTGAGAGGCGTGTAGTCACTCTTCAATCAAATTATTTCGGTGGTTCTCCCGAATAATTCAATCGAATACAACTCTGATTGAGAAATCGAACAAACAGTATGTCGTTGCAAAATTCAGTGAATGAACTAGAGTGTGACTAAGAACAATCAATTTCAAAGTTTTGGGGATTATTGAAGATAATTCCCACTAGGCAGTTATTATCAATTTTAAATTAAATTGCATCCAACTGCCTTTATTTTTTATCCAAAAAATATTACTAAGTTTTAGATTTTTTTTCTAAGGCATTTTCCATAAGTTCGACCCCAGCCAGGGGCTCTGTCCCTTGGACCCCGCCAGGGGCGCTGCCCCCCAGACCCACGCCAAGGGGGCGTTGCGCCCTTGCAACCCCCATTACCCAAATACTTGGAATTATAACAACTCGAACAAGAGTGCATTCCCACACCTCCTAACTTGTTCGACATATATTATAATTCCCTTTGGTCGTCAAGTTGATCCCGATTACAATAAAATTCTAACAATCATCTCCCATTTTAGTGTAATCCTTGATCAACTTAAAGAAACTCACAATAATCAAATTATGCATAAATGAAATATCGCGACGATTCAATTTCACATTAGTATATTACACATTCCAAATATTTGAATATAAGGGTGTCACTGAGGATTGAACCGTTTCTATTCAAAGTGAGTACATGAAGATAATATACACACAAGTTTACATACTCTTATGTTCTTTCTTGACACTATTTTTACTAGCCTGTGTCCTATTGTTCAATAAACATATCAAAGCCAAGTCCTAACTTCTTGAAGCGGCAAAGTTTCATGCTCATATAATTAGCTCTTTATTCTTGCACCTACATATGCAATTTTTCAAATAACTATTAAGAAGAAAACCTTCAACCTCCTTTAACTTGTAGGCCTGAACACATACTTTGGAATGATGCTACTAATATGTTCCAATTTCTTTATGTTAAGCTTCCCACATTGAATTCAACACCTAATGTCATATTAGGTAGGAATTGGGTATCTTAACACGAAAATATCATGTCGACTTTAATCCCATCCCTACAGCCGCCTTGTGCACAAGATCTATACTTAACTCTTTGGTTAAATGGTTAGCTAAATTCTATTGAGTTCTCACAAACTCCACCGATATCACCCTATGTATCATGAGTTCACAAATCATGTTGTGTCTAACACTTAAGTGTCTAGACTTCCCATTATACACTTGGCTATAGGCCTTAGCCAAGGTAGTAGCACTATACATCTAATAGATATTGGGGATTATTGTAGATAACTGCCACTAGGCAGTTATTATCAATTTTAAATTAAACTGCATCATAACTGCCTTTAGTTTTTATCCAAAAAATATGACGTAATTTTTAAAATTATTTTCCTAAGGCAATTTTCATAAGCTCGACCCCAGCCAGGAGTTTTGCCCTTTGGACCCTGCTTCTAGGGGCGCTGCCCCCGGAACCCCGATAAGGGGCGTTGCCCCCTTGGAACCCCCATTGGGGCTCCGCCCAAATACTTGGAACTATTAACAACACAAACAAGCATGCACTCCTACACCTTCTATAATGATTAACGTGGCCAGCAGACGAGGGGGTGGTGGTCCAGGTGTGGTCAACTGAAAGATCTTAATAATGCTTACAGATGACCGGAAAAAACAATAGTGGGTCGCTGAAGAAGATCACCTGACAAAATTGAATGGGGGAAAGAAGTTTTGCAACTTTGTGAAGTGGAACGTACCTTTAATTGTTTTAAAGTTTTTATATTTTTATGTTATTTTTTACATGAGAAATTTAGTCCTTTCATCAAAACTTATCCGAATAAACAGACGGTGTTAAGTGAATGGACTAAAATAGTTATAAAAGTGAAACCATAGGGGCTGAAAGACAATTTTTACACTAATGGCTGAAATAGTGATTTTCAACAAACCACATGAATGAAAAACGTAATTAACTCTTATATATATTTAACTGAAAATTTTGGAATTATAGGTTGGAGAAGCTTCAACTAGGTCAAATCACTTGCAAATCAAAGGTTTTAGAAACCTTTATAGGTGTTGGAGGAGCGAAAAGTAATTCTGGTCGGGATCATATTAGTGTCTCCGTGTTAGCCCTTGCTTATTCTCTTTGTATAGCAATATATTACATTTTTCAGGCAGGGGCGGACTCATATAAAGTGGGTTAAGGTCCCGAGATCTGAATCTTTCTAAAAATTTAGTGGATACCGTATATTAATTTTTTTGAAGGACCTCATAGAATATTTAGTTGACACTATATGTCAAAAGCAACTGTAGTGTTGTTAAGTCTTTATTTACTAACAAAGAGTCATAGATTCGAGCCTTATACAAGCAAACAAGGGTTTTAAAACAAAATTGACTCTACAAACAACAAATACATTATTAAAATGAATGACCAGCATGATCAGTGATGTGTAAACAAAAATTGTTGTATTATTAATGTTTTTATTATTGTTATTATTATGATTGTTATTAATTAACATATTATTATATTATTATTATTATTATTATTATTATTATTATTATTATTATTATTATTATTATTATTATTATTATTATTATTATTAGTATTATATTACTATTACTATTATTATTAGTATTACTATTAGTATTACTATTATTATTACTGTTATTATTATTAGTAGTATTAGTATTATTATTAGTATTACTATTATTATTAGTATTATTACTATTATTATTATTATTATTATTATTATTATATATTATTATTATTATTTATTATTACTGGTAGTAGTATTACTATTATTATTATTATTTATTATTATTGTTTTCATTATTATTATTATTATTATTATTATTATTATTTATTATTATAGTATTATTATTATTATTATTAGTATTATGATTAGTATTAGTATTATTATTATTATTATTATATATTATTATTATTATTATTATTATTAGTATTACTATTATTATAATTATTATTATTAATATTATTGTTAGTACTACTATTATTATTTTATTACTATTATTATTATTATTATTATTATAATTATTACTATTATTATTATTGTTATTTTTATTAGATATAAGATGCAGATTGTATGATAGACTATCAGGGGTGTTAAAATAATACGGATCCGAAACCGAATTCGAAATATCCGAAAATCCGTATCCGAAATATCCACAATTTCGGGTATTCGAATATTCGGATATTCGAAAACCAGATAATCCAAAATTTTGGATTCGGATGTGAATTTCAAAATTTTTGGATAATTCGATTATCTTTTCTGATATCCGAAAACTAATTTTTTTAATATATAGTATATGAACACTATATTTAGTTTGAAATATAATAAAAAATAGTAAATAATCGGTTTCGAATGACGATTTATGAATGTTCTTTTCTTTTCAATATTGGAAATTTGGAAAATCAAATATAGGTTTAGTTTTAATCAACGGACTATTATTTTTTTTATAGATTCGGATATCCGAATCCGTATCCGAAATTTCGGATATCTGATTTTCGGATACCCGAATTTCAGATACGGGTTCGGATATTAATATTCATTATCCAAAATCTTTGGATATCCGAAAATTGGATAATCCGATCTTGAACACCCCTATACACTATCAATCAGAAAGCATAATTTTAATGTAATATAAACACTTCAACTCTTTTGATTTGCCCAATTTCTCCATTTGTGATTATACATGTCTTGTTTTGTTATTTATTTATCTTCTTTTTAAAGGGTTCAAGCTCAATAAATCAACCCGACATGACCTAAACGACGACTAATCAGAAAATACTATGGTTTGGTTGTGAAAAATCTAAATATAAAAAAAACTGGACCCCTTGAAAAAAATAATCCTCGATCCATGGATATTATTCCACTTACAACAATCTTCAAACATTACAATTATACAACCATACAAAGGCTAAATATTGGAATTGGTTTTGTTATGTGCTTTTTTATGTTTTGCTTTCTACATTGGTTTTTTTTTTGGGTCCATTACTTTTTTTCATTTTACTTATTTACACCCAGACTTAATTATAAGTTAATGATTTGAATTTTGAATAACAGAGTAAACTGAGTGTCCCTTATCCATTCCATTACTGGAACACATTTTTAACAGTGCGATAGGGTTCATACAGTCTCTGGTTTATGCTATTCCAGCGCCCAAATCTTTAAGCCTTTGGAAGTTGGGTTCGAATGTGAAGCTAATGTCAGCTCTTTTACAGGTATTTAATTCTACATTATCACATTGAATTCACATGAACATATGATATCATATTTGAAGACATTGACTTTTACTATGATATAATGTATCACAGGGAATATGTTCTACGCTGGCTATAGTTTTGGTCATGGTAACTGTTAATCTTCAAGGTCCACTGTTCGTTTCCAGTTTTAATCCGTTACTGCTAGTTTACCTGATGAAAGCCGGCTTTCTGATCCTTGATGAAAAACTATGTGTTGGAAGGTATGTAAGCAACATAAACCATTACAAAATAAAAAAAATTACTTTGTAAATGACATCATGTATTTCTAATATTTTGATTTTATTTTCCTGCATTTAACTTTATGCAGTCTCGTAGGATCACTAATAGTTATAGTGGGGGGAAATCGTGAAATTCAACATTTTGATTAGTCAAATTTATGAAAATGAACATTAAGTGCGTCTGTGGTAGACTTGATCTCTCAAATCCATACAAGTTTTGAGTCTATTGTAGACGCATCCACTTCAGCGAATAGAGACGTGACATGTGGAGGCGTGGAATGTTTGAGTCTGACAGATGCATTCCCGTCGCCTTTCCATGTTATGCGTCTGAGCCTAGCCGCATCAATCAGCTCATTTGGCTTAGACGTAAAAACGTTTGTCCCAAACCATAGACGTGTTGGTAATCTTGTGTTATAAACTGATTTTATAGTATTGGATTAACTTGACGAACGAGATAATAATATCGTTAATTATTCGTTTAAGAAGAATAAACGAGTGTGTGTTAAGAGTAAGGGATTGAGAGAACCTATCCTTAAACATGTGATTGAAGGCTGGTATTTGTAGCTGTCACACCCCGGATTTCCAAACCCCTAAATCCATAAACCGGTGGGCCCGAGTCGGGAGTATCGTGACGTCAGTTGATAATCATCATAGTCAATTAAACACAACACAACGGAAATCTTGGAGTAAAATTACTATTACAAACCGAATGTTTGAAATATAAAATAATATACATGCTCGTAATAGAAGATCCACAGGCGGATCATAAATTATACATGGAAAAATATAAAACAGACTTTGGGCAGATCTATGATTTGCAAGATCCTCTATCACTACCGAGCACTTCCAGCCTATTTTCGTATTGTGCCTGCAAGCTCAGTCTTTTGAAAATACGTCAGCTTTCGCTGGTAAATACACCCAACTGACTCACTTTTGAAAACATTTCAAAAATGTTTTAAGTGCGTATCAGCACAAAATCTTTTTATAATTTGGGAAAGTTGACCGTCCAACCTTGTTAACAGATTTACATGTTTGTCCATACATACAGGGCCCGGTACGGAGACCGAGACATGATTAACGTACACACCACTTTGGACTCACGAAGGAGTCAATTCCTCCCAACTTGTGGGAATGCATTATTGAGCGTCTATCGGGTGTATGCCTACACCCGCGCTAAGGTCGTGGCCATTTCTATTGTAATGAGTCGAGGATATCCAGGACACGGTAGTTAACCCCCGATGTTTAAGTTATCAAACAAAACTGATTAAAAAAAATATGCGGATTTACTAGCCATAATCCGGCATCGATTGATCCATTTCCGACCAAGCGGTAATAATTTACCGTAACCCAAGCCCGTATAGGGAAATAAGTCGAGAGTATTTACCTGAGCTAGTCTTCTTTTATTTTTACAACTCAGCCGTACACAAAAATACTAAGTGCAGATAGCATTTACCGGCAAGTCTCTAGTCTGGATTATGGCATAAACTAACCAATTAAATACTAACGGTCTTATTTAAGTCATAGACTTAGACCGATTAGCGTACTTGATGAAACGTATAACGCTAGATTAAACGAAGATTGGATAGAATGTAGTTTAATCCCAACAAGTACCTTGACATGTATAATATGGATAAACTATAAACATTCTGGATTTTGAGGCTTAAATGACAAGGTTAAACCCGTTTCGGTTAATTTCCGTAAACTAGTTACATATACTTAACCGTACACATATCAGCGATATCGGGTAACCGGATAAGTCATGGACAAGTTCTATATGCCATTATGTTTTAATTAAGTTGTAATATCAGTAGGATATCAACTTTTATGCCCGTTATGGTTTTAAAATGAAACTATGCCTCTTAAGGGCGTTTCGGTAATTTCATACGTATAAAAGGAACTTGAATATAATTTGATGTTATAACTATAAGTATTTTGGAAAAATAAATTATTTATGATATAATATCAGTAGAATATCAATTATGTGTGTAATTTATCTTTTATGACCAAACTATGCACCGAATGGGCATTTTGGTCATTTTACACAAAGTTTATATATTATTTGGGATTCTGAGTTTATAACATGTACCTACTCTAAAAATATTTAAAATAAGTTTTAAAATCAGTAGGTAACAAGTCTTGGTCAAATAATATGGTTTAAAAACATACTGTGCGCCGAAACGGCGCTTATGTCGTAAAATGACGTTTTAAGCGATGTTTTGTGAAAACTGATATTAAGGTCATATTAAAATGTCTTATATATGTTATTTAATATAACATATCAGTAGGTAAAGGATTTGCCTTGAAAAGATTTGATTAAAACCATTTTATGAGCCACAAGGGCTAAATCGTCATTTATCGACATAATTCAAGGACCTGCTTGTAAACTCAGTTTATAATCTGGTTTAACATCCCAAATAATCCTAATTATAATATTACATCAGTAGGAAACTTATTTTCAAGTTCATTACCATTAAAACCTTGTTTTATGCAAAAATGGCATTTTGGTCAAAAATGGCATAATTATGGAACTTGCGTATAAACTCAGATTCTGATTATGATCATGTAATATAACCTCAGAGGGTTATGTTACATTATATTATGATCATAATGCAACTTTAGATCAGTAGCTAACTAATCTCAATCAGGTCAGAATCGAAAGTCAAAGCAGAAGTCAAACTTCGCGACTTTCGATTGCGAACCGACCCTAGAACTGAAATTGACGAGCCGAACATGTTCTTACATGTTTTAATAATTATTACCAACTTGTTTAAGTGTCAAAATATGTTTAATGACATATATAAGATCAATTTATGATTTTTCCGAAAAAATGGCCTATTTGACTTTTTAATATTATAACTTTGACCCGTCAATTGGTCTAGCAAACGTGATCTTCAGAAGGTGTCCTTTATAGGGACTAACACCTACCTTATTATGATCACTTAGCCATGTTCTTTTCGAACAATGGCTGGACCATAATGGTCTTAACCGAAAGTCAAAGCGTTTTCCATAAAACGCTTGACTTTTGGCTATAAAAGCCTATAAACGAAAATGCAAGAGCAAGGAACACTTACAAGAGGTTCCTAGAATGCAAGAGAACTAAGTTGGATGCTCCTTTCAGTTAGGAACTTCCAGAGGAGGGAGAAGAGTTGAAAATGAGAAAGGTGCAAGTTGAAATTGTGAACTTGAGCACCTATTTGTAGTTGGAGAACTCAAAGGAGGTGATGCCTGGTGTTTAGGGGTGTAAGAGGGAGCTTGCAAGTGTCCCAAAACGTGGCATAGCTGTTTGGGAAGCCATAGTTTCGAGAAAATGGTTTTTGGCATTTTTGTTTGGAGGCCAAGTTAATTTTCTGCAGCAGCAGGCCTCTGGCGGGCCTCGAGAGGCATAGGTCTTGCCTCTCGCGCCCCGCGAGTGCCCTTTTTCAGAATTTAAAAATTGTCACATTTAGCCCCTCAACTTATTATACCCCTTTAAACCTTCTAAAACACCTTTTAGCACTTTTAGCCCTCCGTAGCCAATATTTGGCATACCCGGGATTATGCCCGGACATTGTCGAGCCCTCGGTTCGTTAAAAGGTCACTCAGAGGTATAAATTAACATGTTGACACTTTTAATCCCTCCATTATCCAACTTTCACATATATATAGAATTGAACCCTCTCGTCCATCCAATGGCGCGTATAAGAGTTAGGATTTCGTAAAGGATCACTCAGCGGCTCATTATAAGCATGTTGACTCCGATATCACTCAGATGCTGGGCATGTTGACATACCAGTCACTCAGAGGCCAAGTTTTAAGCATGTTGACATATCAGTCACTCAGTGGCTATTATTTATGCATGTTGACATCGGCCAGTCACTCAGAGCCTCAGTTTGAGCATGTTGACACCTTTAGTCCTTATTAGTCTTTAATAGACTAAGTTTAAAATACAACACGTGTCACTATACTATTGGACATGATTTTACAAGGTGTTACATCCTCACCCCCTTAAAAGAAATCTCGACCTCGAGATTTTATTAAAAAAGATGGGGGTACTTTTGTCGCATAGTGGACTCAACCTCCCATGTATACTTGGGACCTCTAAAAGCGTCCCACTTAACCTTTACTATAGGTATTAATTTCCGTCGGAGCTTCTTAACCAGTCGATCCTTGATCGAAATTGGTTTCTCAATGAACCTCAGGTTTTCGTCAATTTGCACATCCTTGTGTGACATTGCTAGCGACTCATCGACTAGACATTTCTTAATGTGGAACACATCATGGATTCCACTAAGCTCCTCTGGCAATCTGAGCTTATAAGCTACAGTGCCGACACATTCGACTATCTCGAATGGTCCGATATATCTTGGCTTAACTTGCCCTTCTTCCCAAAGCGCATCACACCCTTCCAGGGTGACACTTTTAACATGACTTTGTCCCCTACTTGGAACTTAAGAGGTTTACGCCTCTTGTCAGCATAGCTCTTCTTCCTATCTCTGACAGCTTTGAGACGATCACGGATTTGCACAATCTTTTCCGTGGTCTCCAGGACAATCTCTGGTCCTGATAGTTGGGCTTCCCCAACTTCTGCCCAACCCAACACACGGGCGTTCCACAATTTCTTCCATACAAGGCCTCAAAAGGAGCAGCCTTGATGCTTGTATGATAACTATTATTGTAGGAGAATTCTATTAGGGGTAAGTGGTCATCCCAACTTCCACCTAAATCAATCACACATGCCCTAAGCATGTCTTCCAATGTCTGGATAGTACGCTCACTTTGACCATCAGCCTATGGATGGTAAGCCGTACTAAAGTTCAATCTTGTGCCTAAAGATTGTAGGAAATTTTTCAAAAATGAGATCTATATCTAGTACTCTATCAGATAAATAGATACTTGCACACCATGTAGGGACACAATCTTGTCACATTTTAGCTTTGCCAACTTTCAGAATTATTATTAACATTCGTGTAAAACGGGTTTCAACAACACGCTCCGTTTGAAATTCAAGCAATTATTTAATGATTTTATGCATTTTACTAGTTTAATTGATTTATTTAATTTAACAATATTTATAAATAAAATACAAACTTAAAGGAAAAAAAATTAAAATTTATTTACAAATAATAAAAATAAAAGAGGGTAACCGGAATCGAATCCGGGTTCCCACATATTCACACTTCCAAAACACCACTGGTCACTCACATTTGTGAGATTAACCTGACATAAATAAATTTTATACTAATCCAGACTTAACCGTTCAAGATTCACCCGCCCAAAATCATCGGCATCTGTAACCTTCAATCGAAATAAAGGTGCGGTTATCTTCGATGTAAATCAAAACAGAAACCGAACCCCCAATCATGTTTCGTTACAATTCATGGAGAATAGCCAATCATAATCGAAATCTTTTAATTGATTCCTGAAACTGTCCTTTACGGTATCTATAAATAGAGGGCATAAAGCTTGTGAAAACTCGCTCAATCGTTTGTCTGGAGTCTCAAAATACACTCACCTTCCTGCGTTTAATTTTTGCTTTGCCGAAGTTTCTGTCGACATCGAAATCAACCGGAGTTTGTTCGGAGTTCAACCGAAAGTTTAAACACTCGCCCAATTGGTACAATCATTCAATTCTTTCGATATTGTTTATTTGTATTGTTTAAAACTGGGAATCAAAATGGTGTGGGGTTAACAGTCGGGTTATATTTGGAAGAAATGAAGATATGTGTTGAATATATATATTTATCAACTCTGGGTTATAACGGGTTAGACACTAGCTCAGTTGGATGGGCTGGGTTTCAAAACAACATCGAGGTCACGAGTTCGAAACATGTCCTGCGACGGTTCGATTGATTTTAAATCTTTTTAATTATATAAATTCTGGATTAACCTTACAAGAATATAAGTATAATAAAATCAGTGATTCTAACGGTTGACACGTAGCTCAGTTGGAAGAGTTGCGTGCACACGTACGGGAGGTCTCAAGTTCGAATCTCACCCACGACGCCTAAAATCCTTAGCGAACTGGTCAGGCTTTCCTGTCAGACTGACATGATAATTTTTTTATATATTATTTTATTTTAGTCAATATTATTTTTATATCTAAAAATTAATTTAAAACACTTAAAAATACAATTATGTAGGTTTAAATATCCCAATAAATACTACAAAAATAACCTAAAAATCTAACAAAAAAGTATTAAATCAAAATATTAATTTTATATATATTTATCGATTATTACGTTATTATTTAGTTAGTCTCCCACGTCGGTTAAATCCTCAATTCGTGCGCACTCTTCATCAATCAAGGAAACGCACCCACTGTGAGTGAATTCTTACAAATTCCCCTTTTAATCATGTTTTGGGGTGTATCATGTGTCGTACATATTTTATTTATTAAAACACTTGTGCTAACATCATTATGTGATCCAATGTGTATATTTGTTTGTGTGGTTATGTGTGGTTATACTTTATCATTTCAGTGCAATCATTCATTTAAGGCCCATCAGTTCCTCGTGGGATACGAGTTGAGCATCAGGTGCCTGATTATATCAGGCTCCATTTGATTGAGCCTTGATCTCAAGTTCATCATTCATCATGTTCATATGTTCATTATGGATATTATGTGGTTTGTGATTGTTATATATATACATATGCTCACTTATGGTCTATGCACAATTTTTATTAAATAACAAATATATAACAACTGTTTAAATGTTTTACTTAGATTCATTCGCCAAATTTTGTTGACCCAAAACTTTGTTTTACGCATAATACAGGTGAACAGGCTGAGGAGAGGAACACATAGGAATGGCCTTAGAAGATTAATAAAATATATTCTGTTTAGAACCATGTTTTCTTGAGCTTGTATGTTTCCTTGTGTTTAAATATTTGAAGTTTTAATTTCAATTTAATAAATATGAAATCTATTAGTAAATGTCATAAGCTTTGGTGATAACTCAATAATGCCCCGACTTTTGTTTCCGCTGCGGGTCGGGGTGTGACAGATTGGTATCAGAGCTTGTGACTATAGGGATATAGGATAGGTTATTAGACCCTTAGAGCCTATACTATAGTTGATTAGATTTTAATTGTTTATGTGTAACATGCAAAGCTCATGATGCTTATATGTTTCATGTTTATTTCACACACAAATGCATGCAAGCACCTTCACAAATATATGTTAATGTGTGATGTTTATTATAGTTCATATATTGATAACACATCATGCATACGCAAGCACACACATCACAATATCACGATTTTCATGATTTCTTCTCAAAGATTTTACAATGTTTCCATGTTTTTGTTTTCAATCACATCAAAGTGAGTTCTTCGACGGGCATGTAGTAACTGGAAGGGTACGAGTACCGGTAGTCGGAACGTCCTGTTTAGGCTTGGCATTCGTATAAATCCAAATAATGGACCATTTTGCCTACCTGGGGACTAACGATGAGAGTACGAAGGACCTATTAGGCCAAAGCATGCCACGCCAAACGTCGTGTGAACTAATCCCACTTTGAGTTGTCATTATGTCTACACCGGGACATCCTCTGACCATATACCTTGCAATTATGTTCTTACGTTTGTCATTCGGGTGATGCAAACGTTAGCAGGCCAACACCAATGTGAACCCTACCAAGCCTAGTAGTCATGGGGGCCCACATGACTATCTAGGCTGTGGTATGGGAGACATTTGGAGGCCCAAACATGAGCAAGACCAAGACATCCTATGGATATTGTTTTTCATCTTTTTACGACACATGACACCTAGAAACTATCAACTCATAATCCCCCTACGTATATTCCTGTAGATGTCTGCTAGACACTTGCGAGGTGGTAGAAGGTCAGGAAGATCTAGCGAACACATGGCCACTCATATCGCCCAACAGATGGCTGCCGTACTTCCTGACATCGTCGTTCAAGTTCAACAAGCTCTTACCGCCAATCCCATTAACCCTACCATTCAAGAAGGTCAAAACGTTGCCAACCCTCCTCCCAACACAACTAAATGCACCTATAAGCATTTCAAATCCTACGATCCCCCAAAATACGAAGGGACTGAAGGAGTTACCGCTCTCCTCTGTTGGTTTGAGGAGATGCAAAGCACATTTCTCAATTGCGACTGTCCTGATGATCGCAAGGTGCGATATGCTACCGATCGTTTGTTTGGAGTAGCACTTACCTGGTGGAACATGGAAAAGGGTAAGCGAGGTGCTTAAGCTGCTATGGCCTTGACCTGGGAAGAGTTGAGGGAAATCATGACGAGACGCTTCTGTCCAAGGAGCGAAATTAAGAAGTTAGAAGATGATTTTTACGCTTTGAAACAAAAAGAGGGAGACCACACAACGTACAACAAGAGATTTCTCGAGTTGAATCAGATGGTCCCCAATCTATTCACTCCACTCTATCGTCTAATCGAGCATTACATTCGAGGTCTTCCTTCGAAAATTCAAGATTATGTGTTAAGTACCACACCTGCAACACTTGAAGTTGCCATGGAGTTGGCTACTGAACTCACGGAAAATCGCATCCGAAATGGCGATTTTAAAGATGAGAAGAAGAAGGACAAGACATCTTTTGAAACCCTAACCCCAACCCAAACAGGTTCGTCTTCTAAGTTTGCTGGTAAGAGGAAGCGCAATGGCAAGAATTTCGCCGTTACCCAAACCAATTCCCCTATCACTGCTGCCCATTACACAAGTCGCTCCTAATGTCGCCCCATTCAAGAAACCATACACTGGTCCTCACCCAAAATGCAACCGATGCCAATATCACCATCCTCCTGAGAACCCCTGCCAATACTGCACAAGTTGTGGTCGTGCAGGTCACACGATTCAAACTTGCCGCATCCTTCAAAAGCCAAACCGCAATCAACCCCAAGCCCAAACCAATAATCAAGTGGTAGGCCAAGCCCAACACTAACAACCATTACTCTTACCACCTGCTCAACCTATGGCCCAACCCTACTATCAACCCAATTACCCAATGCTGCAACCTGTCAGAGCATGTTTCAATTGTGGCGATCCAACCCATTTTCGAAACACCTGCCCACGCCTGGTGAACATCATAAATGCCCAAGCTCAAGCCAATCCGGTGAATCAAGCCAACCAAGCTAATCCACCTGCTAGAGGAAGAGCTTTCAACATCAACGCCAACTAAGCTAGGGCTGATAATAATGTGGTCACCGATACATTCCTTATTAACGGTAGTTACGCATCCATACTGTTTGATACTGGTGCGGATAAGAGTTTTGTGTCTTTAGAATTCGAATCCATTCTTGATCTACCTCGCGTTAGTCTTGCTGAATCATTCACGGTAGAAGATGCTGATGGTGAACCTATTACATTAGACTCGATTATACGTGATTGTACTCTTACCCTTAATGATCACGATTTCTCAATTGATCTTATCCCTATGAAATTGGGTAGTTTCAACGTTATCATTGGTATGGACTGGCTTAGTCAGCATCACGCCGAAGTTGTTTGCTATGAGAAGTTCATTCGAATTCCCCTCGCCGACGGTCAAACTTTACGTATTTTTGGAGAAACTTCTTCCAAGGGGCTCAAGCTGATGTCATGTCTTCAAGCTCGAAGATACCTTCGAAAAGATTATATTGCATTCTTAGCTCACATCGTCAAGACAGAAGGAAAGGAAAGGAAGCTCGAAGATATTCCCATCGTTAAAGAATTTCCTCAAGTTTTTCCCGAGGACGTTTCAGGACTTCCTCCTGTGCGAGAAGTCGAATTCCGAATCGATCTTGTACCTGGTGCTACACCAGTCGCAAAATCTCCCTATCGATTAGCCCCATCTAAGATGCAAGAGTTAGCTAGTCAGTTGTAAGAGTTGACTGACAAGGGATTTATACGTCCTAGCTCATCACCTTGGGATGCGCCGGTTTTATTTGTGAAGAAGAAAGATGGAACCTTCCGCATGTGTATCAATTATAGAGAACTCAACAAGCTGACCATCAAGAATCGCTATCCTTTACCTCGTATTGTTGATCTTCTAGATCAACTTCAGGGTGCCACCTGTTTTTCAAAGATCGACCTTCGTTCTGGTTATCATCAACTTAGAGTGCGTGAAGAAGATATTCCCAAGACTGCTTTTCGAACTCGTTATGGTCACTATGAATTCATGATTATGCCTTTTGGGTTGACCAATGCTCCTGCTGTCTTCATGGATTTGATGAATAGGGTGTGTAAACCCTACCTCGATCGTTTTGTCATAGTTTTCATTGATGATATTCTTATCTACTCCAAGACCAAAACCGATCATGAGCGACATCTCCGACTTATTCTAACACTTTTGAGGACTGAAAAGCTTTATGCTAAGTTCTCGAAATGTGAGTTTTGGTTAAAAGAGGTACAATTCCTTGGGCATGTCGTTAATGACAAAAGGATTCATGTCGACCCTGCGAAGATCAAAGCAGTACAAGAATGGCAAGCGCCACGTACTCCTACTGAAGTTAGATCATTTCTTGGTCTAGCTGGTTATTATCGTCGTTTCATCGCAAATTTCTCTCGTATTGTCGTTCCACTCACAGCCTTGACTCACAAGGGCAAACCCTTTATTTGGGGACTCAAGCAAGAAGAGGCTTTCCAAATTTTGAAGCAAAAAATTTGTGATGCACCTATCCTTACACTTCCTGATGGCTGTGAAGACTTTGTGGTTTATTGCGACGCGTCAGGGCAAGGTTTGGGTTGCGTTCTTATGCAAAGCGGAAAGGTGATAGCCTATGCCTCAAGGCAACTCAAAGTGCATGAAAAGAACTACACCACTCACGACCTAGAACTTGGAGCAGTCGTGTTCGCTCTTAAAATATGGAGACATTATCTCTATGGTACCAAGTGTGAAATCTACACTTACCACAAGAGCCTTCAGCATATCTTCAATCAAAAAGAGTTGAACATGAGGCAACGATGATGGGTCGAACTTCTAAATGATTATGATTGTGAAATTCGATATCATCCTGGCAAGGCTAATGTTGTGGCTGACACCCTCAGTCGAAAGGAGTATGCAAACTCCATCCGTCTTTTGTGTTCTCAAATTGTGACTGATCTTCAAAACCGAATTAGAGTAGCTCAACATATTTCCGTCACAGAAAATGATGTACGAGATGAACTGTCTTGTGGAGCTGAAACCAAACTAGAATCCAAGTCAGACGGTATTCTCTATTACTTAAATCGTATTTGGATACCTGATCGTGACAATCTTCGTGTATTTCTCATGAACGAGGGTCACAAAACACGATACTCTATACATCCAGGAGCCTATAATATGTATCAAGATCTACGATACTCCTACTGGTGGCCTGGCATGAAGAAAGATATCGCTATATTTGTTTCAAGTGCCTTACATGTTCCAAAGTGAAAGTTAAACATCAAAGACCTTCAGGACTTCTTGTTGAACCCGAAATACCTGTATGGAAGTGGGAAAATATAACCATGGATTTCATTACCGGGTTACCTCGCACCTCCAGTGGGTATGACACCATTTGGGTTATAATTGATCGTCTCACTAAATCAGCTCATTTCATTCCAATCCGCGAAAAATTCAAGAATGAGAAGTTAGCTCGTATCTATATCAATGAAATTGTAAGCCATCATGGTGTACCTTTAAGTATCATTTCTGATCGACACGACCGTTTTACTTCACGAACGTGGCAAGCCGTATAATCCGCTTTGGGTACACGATTAAATCTCAGCACTGTCTTTCACCCTCAAATTGATGGTCAATCTAAGCGCACCATACAAACCCTCGAAGACATGTTGCGAGCATGTGTCATAGACTTCAAGGGCAATTGGGACACTCACTTACCGTTAGTTGAATTTTCGTACAACAATAGCTATCATTCAAGCATCGGTATGGCTCCTTTTGAAGCCTTATATGGTCGTAAGTGCCGATCCCCTGTATGTTGGCACGAAATTGGTGAAGCGCAAATCACTGGACCTGAACTGATTCAAAAAACGACTGACAAAATCCTTCAGATTCGAAATAATCTTCTAGCAGCTTGAAGTCGTCAAAAGAGTTACGTTGATAAACGACGAAAGCCATTGGAGTTTTGTGTTGGTGATCAAGTACTTTTGAAAGTATCACCGTGGAAGGGAGTGGTTCGTTTTGGTCAAAAAGGCAAACTAGCACCATGCTATGTGGACCATTCAAGATACTCGAAAGAGTAGGTCCTGTAGCATACAAGCTTGACCTACAAGAAGAACTCAACAGAATTCATCCCACATTTCGCGTATCAAACTTGAAAAAGTGTCTCGTCGAAGAAAATCACCATATTCCTTTAGAAGATATTCAAATCGATTAATCAATGCACTTCGTTGAAAGACCTGTAGAGATCATGGACTACGGTGAAAAGCGTTTAAGACGAAGTCGTATTCCAATAGTCAGGGAACGTTGGGAGTCAAAGCGAGGACCTGAGTTTACTTGGGAATGTGAAGACTCAATGCGCGAGAAATACCCGCATCTTTTTCAGTTGCAGCTACTACTTAAATTTCCGGACGAAATTTCTAAAAGTAGGGGATACTGTAACATTCGTGTAAAACGGGTTTCAAGAACCCGCTCCGTTTGAAATTCAAGTAATTATTTAATGTTCTTTATGCATTTACTAGTATTAATTGATTTATTTAATTTATAACCAATATTTATAAATAAAATACATACTTAAAGGAAAAATAATTAAAATTTTATTTAACACAATAATAAAAATAAAAGAGGGGTAACCAGAATCGAACCCGGGTTCCCCCACATATTCACACCTTCCAAAACACCACTGGTCTACACTCACATTTGTGAGATTAACCTGACATGAATAAATTTTATACTAAATCCAGACTTAAACCAGTTCAAGATTCACCCGCCCAAAATCATCGGCATCTGTAACCTTCAATCCAAAATAAAGGGCGGTTATCTTCGATGTAAATCAAAATAGAAACCGAACCCCAAACATGTTTCAGTTACAATTCATGGAGAATAGCCAATCATAACCGAAATCTTTTAATTGATTCCTGAAACTGTCCTTTACGGTATCTATAAATAGAGGGCATAAAGCTTTGTAAAAACTCGCTCAATCGTTTGTCTGGAGTCTCAAAATACACTGCACCTTCCTGCGTTTAATTTTTGCTTCGCCGGAAGTTTCTGTCAACATCGGAAATCAACCGGAGTTCTGTTCGGAGTTCAACCGAAAGGTTTAGCACCTCGCCCAATTGGTACAATCATTCAATTCCTTTCGATATTGTTTATGTGTATTTGTTTAAAACTGGGAATCAAAAAGTGGTATGGGTTAACAGTCAGGTTTATATATGGGAAGAAGATGAAATCTGTGTTGAATATATATATATATTTTCAACTTTGGGTTATAACCGGGTTAGACACCCAACTCAGTTGGATGGGCTGGGTGCAAAATAACGGTTCGAAACATGTCCTGCGCACCGGTTCGATTGATTTTAAAATCTTTTTAATTATATTAATTCTGGATTAACCTAACAAGAATATAAGTATAATAAAAATCATGACTCTAACGGGTTAGACTCGCAGCTCAGTTGGAAGAGTTGCGTGCACACGTACGGGAGGTCTCAAGTTCGAATCTCACCACGACGCCTAAAATCCTTAGCGAACCGGTCAGGCTTTCCTGTCAGGCTGATAGGATAATTTTTTATATATTATTTTATTTTAATCAATATTATTTTTGTATCTAAAAATTAATTTAAAACACTTAAAAATACAATTATGTAGGTTTAAAAATCCCAATAAATACTACAAAAATAACCTAAAAATCTAACAAAAAGTATTAAATCAATATATTAATTTTATATATATTTATCGAATTATTACGTTATTATTTAGGTTAGTCTCCTTCGTCGGTTAAATCCTCAATTCGTGCGCACTCTTCATCAATCAAGGAAACGCACCCACAGTGAGTGAATTCTTACAAATTCCCCTTTTTAATCATGTTTTGGGGTGTATCATATGTCGTACATGTTTTATTTATTTAAAAACTTGTGCTAACATCATTATGTGATCAAATGTGTACATTTGTTTGTTTGGTTATGTGTGGTTATACTTTATCATTTCAGTGCAATCATTCATTTAAGGCCCATCAGTTCCTCGTGGGATATGAGTTGAGCATCAGGTGCCTCATTAGATCAGGCTCCGTTTGATTAAGCCTTAATCTCAAGTTCATCATTCATCATGTTCATATGTTCATTATGGATATTATATGGTTTGTGATTGTTATATATCTACATATGCTCACTTATGGTCTATGCCCAATTTTTATTTAAATAACAAATATATAACTGTTTAAATGTTTTACTTAGATTCACTCGCCAACTTTGTTGACCCAAACCTTTGTTTTACGCATGATACAGGTGAACAGCCTGAGGAGAGGAACACATAGGAATGGCCTTAGAAGATTAATAAAATATATTCTGTTTAGAACAATGTTTTCTTGAGCTTGTATGTTTCCTTGTGTTTGAATATTTGAAGTTTAATTTCAATTTAATAAATATGAAATCTATTAGTAAATGTCATGAGCTTTGGTGATAACCCAATAATGCCCCAACTTTTGTTTCTACTGCGGGTCGGGGTGTGACAATTATAAGTTTCTTTAATTGGCAAGAAATGTGTTGACTTAGTTAGCCTGTCCACAATGACCCAAATCGTGTCATTGTCACGTTTGGTCTTAGGTAACTTGGTAATCAAATCCATAGTTACCATTTGCCATTTCCAGGTGGGAATCTCAAGCTGTTGTAGGAGTCCTGACGATTTCTGATGATCGGCTTTAACATGCGAACACGTAAGACACTTAGCTACATAAGTGGTTATGGATTTCTTCAAACCCATCCACCAATAATTCTTTTTCAGAACCTGATACATTTTGTCACCTCCAGGGTGAACTGAGTATCTTGAATTATGTGCTTCCTGGGGGATTAGATCTCTAAGTCCCCCAAAGACTGGAACCCAGATTCTATCATTGAATCTAAGAATTCCATCTTTCCCAGGCGCTAACTGATCAACAGTTCCGCCTAATCCTTCCTTAGGAGCATTAGCTTCTAATAGAGCTTGCTTTTGCGCATTTAATAGCTTCTCATTCAAGCTATTTCTGAGCTCAATGCTCTTGGCGTTAATCCTTATAGGTTTAACCCGTTCTTTGCGACTTAAGGCATCAGCAACTACATTTGCCTTTCCTGGATGATAGCGAATCTCGCAATTATAATCATTAAGCGTTTCCATCCATCGGCGTTGTCGCATGTTCAATTCTTTCTGATTGAACAAATGCTGGAGACTTTTATGGTCTGTGTATATAATACACTTGGTGCCATATAAGTAATGTCTCCATAGCTTTAGTGCAAATACAACGGCACCCAATTCTAAATCGTGGGTGGTGTAATTCCTTTCGTGCACCTTTAACTGTCGTGATGCATAAGTAATTACCTTGCCTTTTTGCATTAGCACACAGCCCATGGCAATTACCTTGACTACAAATTCTTCAATACCCTCAGGTAGTGATAACACAGGAGCATTACTCAACTTGTATTTAAGAACCTCAAAATATTCTTGTTGTTTCGGACCCTAATTAAATTTAACATTCTTGCGGGTCAGGGTAGTCAAAGGAGTGGCTATCCTTGAAAGTTCTCGATGAATCTTCTATAGTAACCGGCCAACCTTAGGAAGCTACGAATCTCCGATGGGGTTTTGGGCACTTCCCAATTCATTATGGCCTCAATTTTGGTGGGATCTACTTGGATACTACGCTCACTTACCATGTGTCCAAGAAATTGGACTTCTCTACGCCAAAACTCACATTTAGAGAATTTGGCATAAAGCTTCTCTTGCCTTAGGAGTTCTAAGATGCACCGAAGATGTTTCTCGTGATCAACTTGATTACGAGAATAAATAAGTATGTCGTCTATGAAGACAATGATAAACTTATCTAGATGTGGCTTGCAGACTCTATTCATGAGATCCATGAATGCTGCAGGTGCATTTGTAAGCCCGATAGGCATCACCAAGAATTCAAAATGACCATATCGGGTCCTGAAAGCAGTTTTAGGAACATCCTCACTCCTAACCTCAGCTGATGATAACCCGATCTTAAATCAATCTTGGAGAAATAACTAGCCCCTTGAAGTTGGTCAAATAAATCGTCGATCCTGGGCAATAGATAACGGTTCTTGATTGTTAACTTGTTTAGCTCTTGGTAGTCAATGCACATCCGCATTGAACCGTATTTCTTTTTAACAAAGAGGATAGGAGCTCCCCAAGGTGAGGAACTAGGCTGTATAAAGCCTTTCTCTAAGAGTTCACTAATTGTGTCCTCAACTCCTTCATTTCTGTTGGTGCTAGCCTATATGGAGCTCTGGCAACAGGTGCTGATCCTGACAGGATATCAATTCTAAATTCCACTTGCCTATCTGGAGGTAGGCCTGGTAATTCCTCGGGGAAAACATCGGATACTCCGAGATAACCAGTAGGTCTTCAATATTCGGCTTATGCTCATTAATAGTAACTTGTGCCGTGTAAATGACACAACCTTTCCTCAAACACTTGGATGCCTTAAATAACGACACCTTGTCTTGCAATTCGCAGTGTGAGTCTCCAGGAATGGTGATCATTTCACCAGATGGGGTTTTGATTTAGATGAGTTTCTTATCACAGGCAATGCTGGCTTGGTTATGAGATAACCAATCCATGCCTAAAACTACATCAAACCCCGCCAATTTCATTGGCAGTAAAGAGATAGGCATAGGATGATTCTTAATGGATATAGAACATCCATCAAGAATGGAAGATGCTGATTCTAAACTTCCATCAGCAAGTTCTATCTCATAAGTTTTATCTAGAGTTCTTATGGGCATGTTTAATAGTTTACTAAACTTATGATCAACAAATGATTTATCAGCACCCAAATTGAAAAGAACCCTAGCGTAAATATTGTTAATGAGGAATGTACCTGTTATGACATTATTCTCATTAACGGCCTCCCTGGCATTCATCTGGAAGGCACAAGCATTCCCTTTCTTAGCCTCTCCAGGCTTTGTCATTACTTTTGGGGTTCTTGGGGCAATTGAACGTAATGTGCCCTTTTTCATTGCAGTTGTAGCAAACTGTATCCTTAAGATCCTTGCAATCTAGGGTCTTATGCCTTCTTCTTTTGCAGATACCACAGGGTTTAGTGTGTGGGTTTATACTACACTGTCCCCAATGTCTATATTTACAGTTCTTTCATAGAGGTTTGTAATTTGACGTGTGCTGGTTCTTCTTGAACCCGAAATTCCCTTTCTTTTTGAACCTTTGGGAGTTATTATCCTCCCGTTTCCTCTTTCCGTCAGTTTCAGTTCTTACTGACTTTTGCCTCACTAAATCAAGGGTGAGGGAAAGAGATAGGTCTACAGCGGACCTATAGGTACTAGGCTGAGCAGCCTTTACCATGCCCTTTTTTCTCGGGCGCCAATCCATTTATAAAACGCGCAATGCGTTTGGATTCAGGGGTGATCAAATAGGAAACCAACCTAGACAGGGAATTGAAATCGGAAACATACTTCCGACAATCTAGGTTTTTCATTGAAAGAGACAAAAAGTCTGTCTCTAATTTCTCCACCTCATGGGGTGGGCAGTATGTTTCCTTAACAAGGTCTACAAATTTGGACCATCCCAAATTGTACAGGTGGACTTTACCCTTAGATTGGATCATTACTTTCCACCATATTAATACATACTTGACCACATCCTTATCAGCACAACCACTGATATCTACAATCGTTTCCATCTCATCAATCCATTTCAAGGCTTCCACAGCTCCTTTCTCCCCATTAAAGTCTCGGGGCTTGCAGGAGATGAAATACTTATAGGTACACCCATCTTTAAAAGAACGGGACCTATCATTGAAATCTATTTTCTTTGGTTCACTCTTCGCATTCGAAGAGTGAACTGAGCTCTCCTTATGAGCTGAAGATGGTGGAATAGATAAGGGTCTGGATCGATTAGCACTCGATCCCTAAGCTTTTCTATGGCCTTTCCCATGGCCTTTTCAACAGCCGCATCAATGTGAGCTTGAAAATTATCATTATCCATAATTCTGTCTTCGGCTTTGTTAGACTCATTATCCTGGAGGCTACTATGTGCCTCATCCGAGTTAGCCATCTTTTGAGCTTTGGTTCTATACACCAATAAAATCTTTCTTAGCCATGGTATAACAACCATATTGGCTTTAAATAGTGGATATAACAATCCAAAGCCTACTTAAGCTAGTGTGAATAACATCACAACTCTTAACATATCTATATTTGGCCTAGGTATTAATAGGACCATCAAAGGCAAATTACAATCTAGACGTAGTCCATATATTATTTGGATAGTGGATCGTAAGGTCACAACTGTCATTGTCAAAATTGACAATTTATAGCTCATGGGCTTGCCACTAATGGACATAATAATTGGGCACATTGGCCGGTCATATATATATATATATATCAGCCTGTCACTTAGGACATAATACATATGGCATATCAGCTTGTCACCTTGGACATAAATTGGGCACATTGACCTGTCACATTGGACATAAATTGGGCACATTGGCCTACATCATAACAGATGTAATTATGGCATATCAGCATGTCACATTGAACATAAATTGGGTACATTGGCCTACATCATAACAGATGTAATTCATGGCATATCAGCCTGTCACATTGGACATAAATTGGGCACATTGGCCTACATCATAACAGATGTAATTCATGGTATATCAGCCTGTCACATTGATGGTTAGTGTGGTTCCTCAAGTCACACTACCAGGAATATGAACATTTCTTAATGTTATCATAAGAGTACCTTAATGATTGATTAATGGTCCCGGTCATCTTCGACCTTAACGACCTTGGAGTTTTGGACCTAGTCCCCACCTCTGGATAGAAGGATAACTTCCCTTAACTATCCTGATAGAAGACCCTTCGTACTTAACTATCATTTCTTGGCCAAAATGTGGTCTACGCCACTTGGCATAATCAAATCCATTAAGGTCTTTTGGAATTACATAGCAGAGCATAAATTTTTGAAAAAAATTGAGACGCTCGTTTTGAAGAGGATGAATACATATATATATAATTCCAAAATACCTTTCATTAAATTTCAATAGAAGTTACAATACTAGGTAGAAATAAATTGTCCATGCAAGGACTACAGAAAACAAAATGTCCACGCAGGGACTAAAGAAATAACAATGTCCTCGCAGGGACTATCATATATTAGAAGAGACTTCACTCGCCCTTCTTTCCCTTAACCAGTTTGTAGAGTTTCTTGAAGAACTTATTTGTCTTATTCTCCGTTTTCTCCGCTTGTTGTTGCATTTCTTTCATTCTTTCTAAGGCTTTGTTAATGGCCTCAAGTGGTGGCGGAGGTTTGTGGTTGTGGTTGAGGCATAACCGGGTACTAGTATCCATAAGTTGGATATCCAGTCACTGGATAAGCAGGTGGGAAAGGAGATGGGTAAAGTGCGTTGTGTAAATGCTTGTATATAGGGGTCATGCGACCATGCTTGATAGTCTACTGGTGTAGACGGGTTAAAAGGATCATATCCAGGCGTATCTAGATATGTGGGGATTGGGTTACTATAACCCGATGGTGGTGGTTGAACCATAGGTGTTGGTGTTGGTTCCACTATAGGTGAAACATTAGAGGGTCCACCCATTTGTGGGTCCTCTTGAATTATGGGGTAGGAGTTGGGCAAAGTGGCAGCGATCCCGACCTTTGTCCTGCACGTACTGACATACGTGCTCCACGCTTCCTCCTTGGTGGTTCAGGTGATGGTTGAGGTTGGTCCACCGGTTCCATGTGCATATCTTCTTGCACGGGAGGTGGTTGAGAATGACGGGAAGGAGTATTGGCGAAAGTAAATTGGTTCCAATATTGGTCCCACTCATTAGGACCTTGGTAGGGCGATCCGGCGTAAGAGTTCGAATCGCTTGAGATTTCAATGGGATGCGTATGCGATCCCAACGGCGGCATCTACGGGTCGAAGTCCTCGTCCATTGGATTTGGCTGATCCAACTGATTTTGATCGGCTAGAGATGTATTTAAATATTGGTTTGGATTAAACTCATCTGGTAAGAATGATGAGAGTGATGGGAGTGGTGAGAGTGGTGCGAATGGTACGAAGTGGTAAGAACTTTGAGTGTGGGTAGGCGAATGTTGGGCAAATGGCCATGAATCTCCCGAGTCCTCATAGGGGTTCGGGTGATGTGGATGTGAAAGGATGTGTCCTGATGGTCCTCCCCTCATGGGTCCTTTTCCTCGTCCTTGTACACATGGCGGCATTTTCCTGTTAAAAATTAATTTTAAAACAATACTAATAACTTAATAATGAAATGTGTAATCCTAGGTCAATGCCTAGACTCGGAAGTCTAAGGAATGTGCTTGTGTAAGTTTGAGATTAAACACAAGAAGGATAGTGTTTAATTCTCTCAAACGTTGGCTCTGATACCAACCTGTCACACCCCAAATTTCCAACCCAAATCCATACACCGGTGGGCCCGGGTGGGGAGTATCGTGACGTCAGTTGATAATCATCATAGTCAATTAAACACAGCACAGCAGAAGCCTTGGAGTAAAATTACTATTACAAATCAAATGTTCGAAATATAAAATAATATACAGGCTCGTAATAGAAGATCCACAGGCGGATCATAAATTATACATGGAAAGAATATAAAACAACTTTGGGCAGATCTAGGATTTGCAAGATCCTCTATCTACCGAGCACTTCCAGCCTATTTTCGTATTGTACCTGCAAGCTCAGTATTTTGAAAATACGTCAGCTTTCGCTGTAAATACACCCAACTGACTCATTTTGAAAATGTTTTAAGTGCGTATCAGCACAAAATCTTTTTTAACTTGGGAAAGTTGACCATCCAACCTTGTTAACAGATTTACATGTTTTTCCATACATACAGGGCCCGGTACGGAGACCGAGACATGATTAACGTACACACCACTTTGGACTCACGAAGGAGTCAATTCCTTCCAACCTCGTGGGAATGCATTATTGAGCGTCTATCGGGTGTATACCTACACCCGCGCTAAGGTCATGGCCATATAAATTGTAATGAGTCGAGGATATCCAGGACACGATAGTTAACCCCCGATGTTTAAGTTATCAAACAAAACTGATTAAAACAGAATATGGGATTTACTAGCCACAATTTTGGCATTCGATTGATCCCATTTCGACCAATCGGTAATAATTTACCGTAACCCAAGTCCGTATAGGGGAAAATAAGTCGAGAATATTTACCTGAGCTAGTCTTCTTTTATTTTTATAACTCAGCCGTACACAAAAGTACTAAGTGCAGATAGCATTTACCGGCAAGTCTCTAGTCTGGATTATGGCATAAACTAACCAATTAAATACTAACGTCTTATTTAAGTCATAGACTTAGACCGATTAGCGTACTTGATCAAAACATATGACGCTAGAATAAACGATGATTGGATCAGAATGTAGTTTAATCCCAACAAGTACCTTGACTTGTATAATATGGATAAACTATAAACATTCTGGATTTTGAGACTTAAATGACAAGGTTAAACCCGTTTCGGTTAATTTCCGTAAACTAGTTACATATACTTAACCGTACACATATCAGCGATATCGGGTAATCGGATAATTCATGGACAAGTTCTATATGCCATTATGTTTTAATTAAGTTGTAATATCAGTAGGAAAATCAACTTTTATGCCCATTATAGTTTTAAAATGAAACCATGCCTCTTAAGGGCGTTTCGGTAATTTCATACCGTATAAAAGGAACTTGAATATAATTTGATGTTATAACTATAAGTATTATGGAAAAATAAATTATTTATGATATAATATCAGTAGAATATCAATTATATGTGTAATTTATCTTTTATGACCAAACTATGCACGAAGGGGTATTTTGGTCATTTTAAACAAAGTTTATAAATTATTTTATTCTGAGTTTATAACATGTACCTACTCTAAAAATATTTAAAGTAAGTTTTAAAATTAGTAGGTAACAAGTCTTGGTCAAATAATATGGTGTAAAAACATACTATGCGCCGAAACGGCGCTTATGTCGTAAAATGATATTTTAAGCGTTGTTTTGTGAAAACTGATATTAAGGTCATATTAAAATGTCTTATATATGTTATTTAATATAACATATCAGTAGGAAAAGGATTTACCTTGAAAAAATTTGATCAAAACCATTTTATGAGCCACAAAGGCTAAATCGTCATTTATCGACATAATTCAAGGACCTGCTTGTAAACTCAGTTTATAATCTGGTTTAACATCCCAAATAATCCTACTTATAATATTACATCAGTAGGAAACTTATTTTCAAGTTCATTATCCTTAAAACCTTGTTTTATGCAAAAAGGACATTTTGGTCAAAAATGGCATGGTTATGGAACTTGCGCATAAACTCAGATTCTGATTATGATCATGTAATATAACCTCATAGGGTTATGCTACATTATATTACGATCATAATGCAACTTTAGATCAGTAGCTAACTAATCTCAGTCGGGTCAGAATTGAAAGTCAAAACAGAAGCCAAACTTCGCGACTTTCGATTGCGAATTCACCCTAGAACTGAATGTGTGCACAAATTAGAGATTGTGCAATAGCTCTGGTGATAGCTGAATGCTAAGTCTAGGTATGGCCTTCAATACGCATGACTTGTAATACCTTATGTAAGATCTATCACCATATCCTTCAACTTAGTAAAACTTCATAAGGTAAAATAGAGTCAAATTGTAAAATGTTCCACATTCAACTATGTATATATTCCATGAAGCTATCAAGAAGTTTATTTATTTCTCAAATAGAAATAGTTAATAAAAACTGAAAATCATCTATAATATAATTTTCGTTTTATGAATAGTATAGTGTTTACGTAGAGTACTAAGAGTCCACAACTTAATATGTTATTTAATTGTTCTTTTATACATTTTTTTTCCATACAATAGTACACTCACAGCACATGATATGTTATTTTCGTTTTATGAATAGTGTAGTGTTTACGCAGAGTACATGAATATGGATAACATTATAAACCAAGCCAGTACCGACCGATTCCTTCCATGCAACAAACCTGCTACAACGTGCAACATGAGTACCTAGATAGAGCACATAATTAGTTATTACTCCAAGGCCTTCATAGTGGAGCGTTTATTTTTTAAATGACGCCATGCTGAGCACATGGGAATTTTGGAATGGGAGTTTCTCGCCTGCCTCTTCCCATATTTGAAGAAGATAAAGATGGGTGAAAGATGAAATAAAAGAAAAAAATAAGGTCATATGTAGTAATAAATCCTCATAACCCCTATAACCTTAACATATTCTCTCATAACATATCTCACAAAACACATTTTGAAACTCACCTTCATTCAAAAAAAACCACTTCACACCGTTATCACCATCGCATGAAAGAATTTTCACATGCCATAACGCCGTGAGGGGGATTGTTCTCAGCGCTGTAGAGCGCCGTCACCCACATAAGGGCTCCACTACGCATTAACTAAATTAGGTAGATAATGATATGAGTATGCGGTAAACCTATTTCTCGCTTACTCTTGTCCTATGTACATAGATATTATTTTAACCAATTAGTTTTTTGTTTAGAAGTTATTAATTTAATTTATTAGTTTATTTTTAGTATGATATATACTTATATGGTTTTATTAATTTATTAAGCTTATTTTTGTGTTACCTTATTTGATTTAATACAATTATAGATTTTTAAAAGTTTTGTTTATTGATTTTATTTCACATTTTTAGTATTTTTCAGGTGTCATTTTTATTTTAAAAACGATTAAAATGTGTATTATGTCCACATGACAAAAAGAAAAAAAAAACCCTAGGCGGCTTGAACCACTTCACATAATATTACCTTGAATACAATAATATCTTATCACATTAATTTAATCATAAAACCTCCGAATTACATTCCCCCAATTCCAACTCGGCCGTTTAAATCGCTCGCTGCTCCTTATTCGTTCGACGCTTGTTCGAAAATTGCTCTGAAAATACTCATTCGATTTGACACCCGGTTGTAAATGAGCCGCTTTGCTCGGTTCGGTTTGTAAACAAGCCAAACATGAGCAAAGATCCGCTCAGCTCAGTTCGGCTCGAATTATTATTTTTAATTAGTATATATACATATACATATACACATACAAATATAAACATGTATACACACACACATATATATACACAAATATAAATTATACATATATATACACACACACCTATATTTACACACACTTAAACATACATATATACTTGAATATAAATTAAATTTGTAATTTTATATATACCATTATATTAAATTTTTGTTTGGTATATACAAATTTACAACTACATCTATACGTATAGCCTAACCACGCCAATAAAAAAATTAATATCGAATCTAAAAGTTAAACCCTAGACCGATAAACGACAGGCTGCTCATT
Organism: Scalesia atractyloides; assembly: GCA_947069175.1. Lineage (NCBI taxonomy): Eukaryota > Viridiplantae > Streptophyta > Magnoliopsida > Asterales > Asteraceae > Scalesia > Scalesia atractyloides. Next base: position 44,869,140 of record CAMTDV010001632.1, read on the forward strand.
GCCTCATTGTTTGATGTCGTTACCCTAAGTCGATCGTCTCCTACTCTCAACGTAATTGTTCGTGCAATATGATGATTGTCTCGTCGGCCACAACATTGTAATTCATAAGAAAAATATTATGCCACGAAATATGTATGTTTTTAAAGACATAAAAACTTGAGACCAAACATTGCCACTATCTCTCTCAACAAATTTAAATCGGGCGACACAGTTGTTCAAATCGCTTGAACTCCACTTGACGCTCGCTCAAAATATCTACTGCTCGAAAAATGCTCGTTTGATTTAAGACTCGATTTAAAATAAGCTGCTCTGTTTGATTCGGTTTGTAAACGAGCCGACACACAAATGTACGCTTCTCGTCGTGAATAGCCCTAATTCACCATGCAGCCCACATGCATTCCTAAAACCTCCAAACAAAATATCAAAACGCATACAATCACAACGAAAATCAACGTGTTTGGTCATCAATCTCACTAAAATTCACCCACTCATCGATCGATTAACACAGGAAACCAAAGTTTCCCTTTACACACACATAGAGCAAAGATGGCGAAAAGAGTTAGGTTACTGCTGCCGATGCTCTTGTTGATGTTAATTCTGTACTATTTATACTTGTGTTAGTTGCCATCTCAATGTGTGCACAAATTAGGGATTGTGCAATAGCTCTGGTGATAGTGAGTGTTGAATTGCTAAGTCTAGGTATGGCCTTCAATGCGCATGACTTGTAATACCTTATGTAAGATCTATCACCGTACCCTTCAACTTAGTAAAACTTCATAAGGTAAAATAGAGTCAAATTGTAAAATGTTCCACATTCAACTATGTATGTATTCCATGAAGCTATCAACAAGTTTATTTATTTCTCAAAAAAAATAGTTAATAAAAACTGAAAATCATCTATAATATAATTTTCGTTTTATGAATGTATAGTGTTTACGTAGAGTACTAAGAGTCCACAACTTAATATGTTATTTAATTGTTCTTTTATACATTTTTTTCTATACATTAGTACATTCACAGCACATGATATGTTATTTTCGTTTTATGAATAGTGTAGTGTTTACGCAGAGTAAAGAATACGGACATTATGAACCAAGCCAGTATCGACCGATTCCTTCCATGCAACAAACCTGCTACAACGTGCAACATGAGTACCTAGATAGAGCACATAATTAGTTATTTCTCCAAGGCCTTCAAAATGGAGCGTTTATTTTTTAAATGACGCCATGCTGAGCACATGGGAATTTTGGAATGGGAGTTTCTCGCCTGCCTCTTCCGATATTTGAAGAAGATAAAGATGGGTGAAAGATGAAATAAAAGAAAAAAATAAGGCCATATGTAGTAGTAAATCCTCATAACCCTACAACCTTAACATATTCTCTCATAACATATCTCACAAAACACAAACTAACTTCATTCAAAAAACCTCACCTTACATTCACCATGAAAGAATTTTCACATGCCATAACGTCGCGAGGGGGATTGTTCTCTGCGCTGTAGAGCGCCGTCACCCACATAAGGGCTCCACTACGCATTAACTAAATTAGGTAGATAATGATATGAGTATGCGGTAAACCTATTTCTCGCTTACTCTTGTCCTATGTACATAGATATTATTTTAACCATTTAGTTTTTTGTTTATAAGTTATTAATTTAATTTATTAGTTTATTTTTAGTATGATATATACTTATATGGTTTTATTAATTTATTAAGCTTTTTTTGTGTTACCTTATTTGATTTAATACAATCTAAGATTTTTAAAAGTTTTGTTTATTGATTTTATTTCACATTTTTAGTATTTTTCAGGTGTCATTTTTATTTTAAAAACGATTAAAATGTGTATTATGTCCACATGACAAAAAGAAAAAAAGAAAAAAAACCCCTAGGCGGCTTGAACCACTTCACATAATATTTACCTTGAATACAATAATATCTTATCACATTAATTTAATCATAAAACCTCCGAATTACATTCCCCCAATTCCACCTAGGCCGTTTAAATCGCTCGCCGCTCTTATTTGCTCGACGCTTGTTCGAAAATTGCTCTGAAAATACTCATTCGATTTGACACTCGGTTGTAAATGAGCCGCTTTGCTCGGTTCAGTTTGTAAACAAGTCAAACATGAGCAAAGGTCCGCTCAGCTCAGTTCGGCTCGAATTATTATTTTTAATTAGTATATATACATATACACATACAAATATAAACATGTATATACACACACATATATATACACAAATATAAATTATACATATATATACACACACACCTATATTTACACACACATTAAACATACATATATACTTGATAATTAATTGTAATTTTATATATACCATTATATTAGATTTTTGTTTGGTATATACAAATTTACAACTACATCCATACGTATAGCCTAACCACACCAATAAAAAATTAATATCGAATCTAAAAGTTAAACCCTAGACCGATAAACGACAGGCTGCTCATCGCCTCATTGTTTGATGTCGTTACCCTAAGTCGATCGTCTCCTGCTCTCAACGTAATTGTTCGTGCAATATGATGATTGCCTCGTCGGCCACAACATTGTAATTCATAAGAAAAATATTATGCCACGAAATATGTATGTTTTTAAAGACATAAAAACTTGAGACCAACATTGCCACTATCTCTCTCAACAAATTTAAATCGGGCGACACAGTTGTTCAAATCGCTTGAACTCCACTTGACGCTCGCTCAAAATATCTACAGCTCGAAAAATGCTCGTTTGATTTAAGACTCAATTTAAAATAAGCTGCTCTGTTTGATTCGGTTGTAAACGAGCCGGACACAAACAAATGTACGCTTCTGGTCGTGAATAGCCCTAACTCCACCATGCAGCCCACATTGCATTCCTAAAACCTCCAAACAAAATATCAAAACGCATACAATCACAACGAAAATCAACGTGTTTGGTCATCAATCTCACTAAAATTCACCCACTCATCGATCGATTAACACAGGAAACCAAAGCTTCCGTTACACACACATAGAGCAAAGATGGCGAAAAGAGTTAGGTTACTGCTGCCGATTCTGTTGTTGATGTTAATTTTGTACTATTTATACTTGCGTTAGTTGCCATCTCAATGTGTGCACAAATTAGTGGATTGTGCAATAGCTCTGGTGATAGCTGAGTGTTGAATTGCTAAGTCTAGGTATGGCCTTCAATACGCATGACTTGTAATACCTTATGTAAGATCTATCACCGTACCCTTCAACTTAGTAAAACTTCATAAGGTAAAATAGAGTCAAATTGTAAAATGTTCCACATTCAACTATGTATATATTCCATGAAGCTATCAAGAAGTTTATTAATTTCTCAAATAGAAATAGTTAATAAAAAGTGAAAATCATCTGTAATATAATTTTCGTTTTATGAATAGTATAGTGTTTACGTAGAGTACTAAGAGTCCACAACTTAATATGTTATTTAATTGTTCCTTTATACATTTTTTTCAATACATTAGTACATTCACAGCACATGATATGTTATTTTCGTTTTATGAATAGTGTAGTGTTTACGCAGAGTACAAGAATACGGATAACATTATGAACCAAGCCAGTACCGACCGATTCCTTCCATGCAACAAACCTGCTACAACGTGCAATATGAGTACCTAGATAGAGCACATAATTAGTTATTTCTCCAAGGCCTTCATAATGGAGCGTTTATTTTTTAAATGACGCCATGCTGAGCACATGGGAATTTTGGAATGGGAGTTTCTCGCCTGCCTCTTCCGATATTTGAAGAAGATAAAGATGGGTGAAAGATGAAATAAAAGAAAAAAATAAGGCCATATGAGTAATAATCCTCATAACCCCTACAACCTTAACATATACTCTCATAACATAACTCACAAAAAACATTTTGAAACTCAGCTTCATTAAAAAAAAACCACTTCACCCCGTTATCACCATCGCATGAAAGAATTTTCACATGCCATAACGCTGCGAGGGGGATTGTTCTCAGCGCTGTAGAGCGCCGTCACCCACATAAGGGCTCCACTACGCATTAACTAAATTAGGTAGATAATGATATGAGTATGCGGTAAACCTATTTCCGCTTACTCTTATCCTATTACATAGATATTATTTTAACCAATTAGTTTTTTGTTTAGAAGTTATTAATTTAATTTATTAGTTTATTTTTAGTATGATGTATACTTATATGGTTTTATTAATTTATTAAGCTTATTTTTGTGTTATCTTATTTGATTTAATACAATTATAGATTTTTAAAAGTTTTGTTTATTGATTTTATTTCACATTTTTAGTATTTTTCAGGTGTCATTTTTATTTTAAAAATCGGTTAAAATGTGTATTATGTCCACATGACAAAAGAAAAAAAGAAAAAAAAAACCCTAGGCGGCTTGAACCACTTCACATAATATTTACCTTGTATACAATAATATCTTATCACATTAATTTAATCATAAAACCTCCGAATTACATTCCCCTAATTCCACCTAGGACGTTTAAATCGCTCGCCCTCTTATTTGCTCGACGCTTGTTCGAAAATTGCTCTGAAAATACTCATTCGATTTGACACTCGGTTGTAAATGAGCCGCTTTGCTCGGTTCGGTTTGTAAACAAGTCCAAACATGAGCAAAAGGTCCGCTCAGCTCAGTTCGGCTCGAATTATTATTTTTAATTAGTATATATACATATACACATACAAATATAAACATGTATATACACACACATATATATACACAAATATAAATTATACATATATATACACACACACCTATATTTACACACACATTAAACATACATATATACTTGAAAATAATTTGTAATTTTATATATACCATTATATTAGATTTTTGTTTGGTATATACAAATTTACAACTACATCTATACGTATAGCCTAACCACGCCAATAAAAAACTTAATATCGAATCTAAAAGTTAAACCCTAGACCGATAAACGACAGGCTGCTCATCGCCTCATTGTTTGATGTCGTTACCCTAAGTCGATCGTCTCCTGCTCTCAACGTAATTGTTCGTGCAATATGATGATTGCCTCGTCGGCCACAACATTGTAATTCATAAAAAAATATTATGCCACGAAATATGTATGTTTTTAAAGACATAAAAACTTGAGACCAAATATTGCCACTATCTCTCTCAACAAATTTAAATCGGGCGACACAGTTGTTCAAATCGCTTGAACTCCACTTGACGCTCGCTCAAAATATCTACTGCTCGAAAAATGCTCGTTTGATTTAAGACTCGATTTAAAATAAGCTGCTCTGTTTGATTCGGTTTGTAAACGAGCCGGACACAAACAAATGTACGCTTCTGGTCGTGTATAGCCCTAATTCCACCATGCAGCCCACATTGCATTCGTAAAACCTCCAAACAAAACATCAAAACGCATATCAATCACAACGAAAATCAACGTGTTTGGTCATCAATCTCACCAAAATTCAACCCACTCATCGATCGGTTAACAATGGAAACCAAAGCTTCCGTTACACACACATAGAGCGAAGATGGCGAAAAGAGTTAGGTTACTGCTGCCGATGCTGTTGTTGATGTTAATTCTGGTTCAAAATGGTGAATCTGTGTGGTTAACTTTACCTAGATCGGGGAACAAGTGCGTGATGGAGGAAATTCACAACAATGTCGTTGTTGTCGGAGAGTATAACGTTGTTATCTTTGAAGGTCTTCTTCGTCCCAATCCAACCGTCTCCATTACGGTAATAGTTATATGTGTGTTGGATTTGAATTAGTAGATGATGTTGTTTTTGGGTGATTGAAGTTGTTTATTTATGATTATGTGGTCTTAGTTCATGAAATGGTCAGATTTGTTTAATACCATCAGTTTTTGGAATAGGGATGAGACCTAATACCAATACCATACCGATATTGTACTGCTACTGGTATTGACCAAACACATACGGTTAGCTAGTCTCAGTATCGTACTATGTACTTTTTAGTGGCACCCATAGTTGTTAATGGCGAACAACAACAAAACAACAAATAGCATAAGTTACCTATATGCTACATAGCGAATAGCGATAAATAGCGAGCATCTATTTTATAAATAGCAATATACTAGAAAATTTAAAAAAAAAAATTATGTGTATATTATATCAAAATATTCTGGTATATGTGCTATTTTACATGTATATTTTATCAACAAAAACCTAAAAATTCAGCTATTTTATAGATATATTTAATTGCTATTTATATTAAAATAAGCAAAACAATAAATAAATTGTCGCTATTATCGTTATCTATCACTACAACCTAATAGCGAGCCTAGACTTATACGCATGTAGCGCGCTATAGTGATCGCTACGCTCGCTATTGACAACTATGGTGGCATCGTACCATAGCGGTACCAATCGAACATGTAGGGTACAATATTCGGTTTTGAATATTTAGCTCAACGTAGGTATCGTACTATGTTATAAGGGTATTGGCCGAACATATACGATACGGTGTTTGGTTTTGGTTTTAACTAAATTCCGGTATCGGTACTATACGCTGGTTCGATCTGGTACTCATCCCTGTTTTGGAAAGCTATGGTTGGGAAATTTCAAGTGATCACATTCATACAATCCCCCTATTTTTATAAAACAAATTGTTGATAGTTGTGTGAGGATCCTTTGAAGCTATCACATTCAAGATTTTGTTTTCTTTTTCCCTCACAAAGAAGAATCAGGAAGTGGAATGTTTTTCTATTTCTTGATATAAAAATTCAATTGTTTCATGTTAATTTCCCCTTGAAAGTTGCAAATTGTTAATTTATGTTTTAGGTTGGATTATTTATTTGTTTTAGGTCAGGTTATCTATTTGCTCAATAAGAATTACTATAAATTGATGTTGATAATATTTTATTAAGTTAGTTCTGATTATAAGTCTGTGTTAGTAACACTAGTATAAATGGGTGATCTATAAAGTTTGTGTGTTCTTTTTTAGTATATATTTTTTAATACTTTTAATTTTTTAAAGAAAAGTTGTGGGATGGGAGGGATGCGGAAGATTGCCATTTATATGGTTAATTAATGTTTGTTTTAACTTGATTTTTTCAGTATGTTACCAATATAGAGTACATAATTTTTTATGTTTTCGAAAACAAAGGAAGTTACTCTAGTTATTGATGTTGTTACGTTTGCGGTTATGTCACCTTCTGGGAACATAATTCACCACAAGGAGAACGCAACACATGATGAATTTGCGTTCACATCAACTGAGTCTGGGCTGTATGTTACATGTTTCTTGGATGACCAACCTGTGAAGGTGGTAAGTTAATTGTTAATATTGATTGGAAAATAGGAGCTGCAGCAAAGGATTGGGATTCGATTGCTAAAAAAGAAAAAATTGAGGTGAGTAATAACTTTTGCTTACAATCAATTAAAGTCTTAAATATGATAAAAGTATATATTAATACAATGACGATCTTGGGTATGACATAAAATGATATAGGGTGCTTTATGCGTTTTGAATATAGTTAGGGCGACTTTTGACCTGCTCTGCCTGTTTTCACATTCTAATAATAATAATCATGTGTCGAGTTATTCATAGCATTTTTTATTGAATTTCTCCACAGGGCGTTGAACTCGAGTTGAGAAAGCTTGAAGGAGCTGTGGAGACCATTCATGGTTATCTGCGATACCACAAGAGAAGGTGATTAATGCAACTGTGTTAATATGTAGAGGTGGCAATACGGGTGGGTTGGGTAACGTGTCAAAGTGGGTTGACTTAAATGGGCCAGGTCAGGATGAGCTGCTAACACCTATATGTCCAAATAGTTTACTATATAATACTGAAATTGTCATTTCAGTTTATGTTAATAATTAAAATCTTTGTTAAAGCAATTATTAAATGTAGAATGTGGATGGATGACACTTTCAACCCGTTTGAGACATACAAATACAACCCAAATCGACCTGTTAATAAATTCATCTCTGCTAATATAATACGGTTTTGTGCACATGTATCCTAATCATAAATTCACAATTTGTATTGTTTTTATGGTTATGCAGAGAGGCGGAAATGAGGGGAGTGAGTGTGACCACCAATTCCAGGGTGGCATGGTACAGCATCTCGTCGTTGGGTATTTGCATTTTGGCTTCGAGTGCACAACTATGGTACTTAACAAGTTTCTTCCATAAGAAGAAACTCATCTAGAACTTCAACCCCTCTTGGTAACATCACGAGAGGGGACTTAAATTATAGTGTTTCTTTTTCTTGATTATGGTGGATTCAAGATTTTAGTTGCCATATTCACTTTTACAATAACTTAATTATAGAACGACCGATCTAAAATTTTCGGACATAATTTTGACCTTCTCCAACGCAAGGGCATGGCACCACCCATGAGAGCGTACGTCTGGTGTGGAGAAGCCCATGAAAGATTGTGTGTGTGTGAGAGAGAGAATCGTGGGGAGAGGAAGGGGAGAGAAGGGAAAGCCGACATGGAGGGTGGTCAATGGTGTCCTTGACCCCCTCGTGCTAGAGACGGTCTTAGATGTATTTTAGCGAAATCGACAATTAGATGTTTACGAGCATAAATGAATGATAAGCTAATGAAATGAAGTCAAATGGACAATGAGAGAATATGAGGTTTAATATTAAGGCATACCTATGCTATAAAGGTTGACAAAATCGTATAACTTTGTGTTACTACTGTCATATTTTGCAAATTGAAGACCACGCTTACGTCTAAGTCAAAATAAACCATATTTTTTTTAATTTGTACATATAACCATATTTTTTCATAAATTTTAAAATAATTTATTCAAAATCAAAACAATTCTTGTTATTAAAATAATTTAGGTTGGTAATTTACTAAAAAAAAGGTTTATTTATTTTTTCGTTTTTACCTTTTTATTATGTATTGTTTTAATTTAATTGTTATGATGTGGTTTGTAAAACCATGTTATAAAAAACGAAGTGTTATGAATGCATCAATTATGTATTAACTTTCCACATGTATAACCCATATCTATGAATGCATCCATTATGTAGTGACTTTCCACATGTATAACCTCTTTCTCTTATTTACAATTGTACTAATGTGAATGCCTATATATAATAGCATTTGTATATGATGTTAGATCAATGAATAAGAATTCTCCATGTTCTATTCTCTACATGATTTCATAGTCTAGCTCTCATGTTTATATACATATGTATTAGTTGCTAATAGACCGTTGTTTCACAACACGTTATCAGCACGAATGTGCTCTATGTGTTTTGCCACCCTTGGTATCCCTTTTTTTCCTTGCCTATGATGTCGCACGTTGAGAAAACAACCCAATAATTATCCAAAATGATGAAAGATGGGTTTCTTATGCGATGGAAAGTTGGAAACCATAGATGCGTAGCCACTGCTGACAAAACGTTGGATCTTCGGATCTACAATCTCTACTAATAAAGGTATGATTCTTCGTATGATTATTTCATATTATATTTGATGATGATATATCAATCTTACTGGTGACACTTATTAATATACATATATAAACTTATACTGATCATTACTATAAATTCTAGGATGTAGTCTCATGATTGAACTCTTATCTATATATTTTTTTCATTTGCTTTTAGAAGTTATTATTATATATATATAATATATATATATATAAATATATATAATATATATAGCATGTTGGTATTCATCAGGATTTAGATGTTACATCATAAATTATGACGTTACAATTGACTAATTCATCTTTTTCTAATACTCATTATTAATTGAATAACTATAGTTTTCCTCGACGACGACGATATCACGTATATTTATTTTATTTTTCTCTTTTACAAATGATCCCTTTTATTATTCTAAATTGGTTGGATTATCATTTACTTAGTTAATTTAATTATAATATATATTGTTTAGGACTCTTACAATCTAGTGATGCTCATCTGCATATTCCTTGAGCCACCATAATCATATATTTATGCTTCTTTATTAACCTTATCAAGTTGTAAATAAAATTGTTGAATTATTTTTTATTTGAGGAAAATTAATTTGCAATCTAGAGAATATTATATGTGCTTTTAGAATCCATGAAAAACAATTAAATTCAATATTCAATATTATAAAGTATGGAACTCAATATTTATGGACTAAACAATGCAATTGTATTAGGTATATATGCTTGTATTGGTAGTAATATATACATGATGTGTGTACTAGATTTTCATTTTGTGTAGTTTATAATTTAAATGGATATGAATTCTGTAATTAATTATTTTTATTAGTCATTGTGAATACATAGCATGTCAAAAGACTTTTACATAATTAAATATAAATGAGTTATGTGAGTAGTGCTCATTGGATATTAATCCTTGTTTATAAACATCAGTTGATTTAGTTTTAAATAAACTATACAACTTATAATGCAATATATTATTATTATTATTGTTGTTGTTGTAATATGATTATGCAAATATCGTTTGGTACTTATACTAAGGTTAATGCTATAACAAATTTTGTATTAAGAAATTCATATAATAGATTAATATTGCTAGATATCATTAGTTGTTTTTAGAGAAACATTTTCTAGCGATGTCGGTACCTCTCATGCATTAATTATGCCATGTCATAATGTTTAACAAATTATTTGCATATTAACTATTATTATTGCTAGTATAAAATAGTGACTATTGATATTGCTTCATATGTACAATGTATAGATTGCTTATATGATGTCATTAGTTGTTTAAATATCAATATTTGAGAAGAAAAAAATGAGTATGTTATGTAATTCATCAGTACTACAGTTTTCAAATAAAATTTTCAAATACAAGTAATGATCTGAGAACTTGAAAGAGATATATGTTTAAGTTTTAAAATAAGTGTTCAAAATATATAAGATATTATGTTTGGTTATACCATAATAAGTTATTACATAAATTATATGCGTTTGCTTATTAGTGATAAAAAAGTTTCTTATTTTATAAAGGCATAAGTTGTTTTTATATGATGACATGCTATAAGGTTATGTATTGTATGATTTGTTGCTATATATACCTTTTATTCTATATGCTATCACTTCTTTGCATCGATAATACCGAATTGAACGACTAAACCAAAGTTGTCTTTATTGTCATTCTCATGAAAAAATAGAAATATGCTTTGATTTGACACCCAAAGTGTCATACTCCTTGTATCTCATTATCAAGTATAAAAGAAATATTATATGACTCGGACATATAATTACTTCTCAATTGACGTTATGCGAAGAGAAGTTTATTTATAAGGGAAATCGGATAAAACAAATTTTGTTTGTCAAACCTCAAATATACTCCTAAAATAGCTATATCATAAAGGTATAAACGGTTTGAAACGACTGTATATCTATATGTTCGAGAAAATAATGGAAACCGTAAAAATTGTATGGTTTTACTCTGATTCATGAAGTGAATATATATATTTATAATTATGGATATAATTGAGAAAATTGCAATGATAGTCATTGTAATAATGATCAGCATTAGAAATTATAATGATAGCCAAGTTAATAATGAGATTGACCATCACAAGTTGCAAAATAAGGGACTAATAATATGGGAATGATATGTGGAAATATTGGCGGTAATATAACATGATACCTTATACATTATCTCGTGTCTTATGTCTTGTACTAGCATACGTGCAAATAATACATATACGATTATAAACAAGAAGTTTATGGATCATGATTGTTTACTTTATTGGTATGACCTTTTAGACCACACCGAGTCAATGATGATGTGAAACATAATGAAGAACTTGAAGATTCTTCTAGTTGATAGCATTTATGTTTGCTCTTAAGGGAAATTATTTATTTGCAAATTAATGGTATAAATCCCTAAATATTATGGAAATGTTAAAGGATTTGTATGTATCCTAACACAAAACCATTTAGTATTTTGAAATTGATGCATCGTCTAAATGGTCATCAAAGTTACAACTTGAAGTTGTGTGTAGCTTAGCTAATGAGATAGCAAGGATATTATTCCATATTATCATATTTATGGTAGTTTTAACATTGAATTTAATATCCATGTTACTAATGATTATTGGAATAAGTACTGAACTTTCTAAATGCTTAAGACACAAATTGCTTTTGTTGAAGACGATAATCAAACGTCTACTAATTGATTGCAAAGCCAATAATCAAGAGAGCAAAAGTTCATATTTGAGCACATGTGATTTACATCGGTAACATTATTTCACATCAAGCCAACATGTTGTAATAGTTTCTCCCCATTATAGTTGGTTTTGGTCAGGAACCAAATATTTCCCATCAAACATTTTATTGTGTGGTATACATTGGAATTGATCCACCACAACCACAAAGATTGAAACTCAAATAATATTGGGAACGGTAAAAGGTCTACTCTATGGTAGCCGCCTTGAAACAATTTCCCTTAACGAGCTACGAATGTTGGGCGAAAATACTATTTATGATTACATACTTAGAGCAATTAACGAGAAATTTATTTATGACTCGTTAGATCTTAATTTAAGTAAATTAACATTCCCAACATTAGGGGGAGAATGGGTATGCATGAATTATCATTGATCCTCAAACTAAATTGTGTGAACAAGAAGTTTAAAAGATAATTCGTTACCCAGATTAAAGAATCAATCACCAGACATGTTAACTGACCTAAATACAGTGACTAAGTAAGTCACGTAGCCAACTGCTAATGCTCCAATTAAGTTAATAGTCCTAGTAGGGTAAACCATATATTAATGAGTCTATTGCACGCCTGAAGCGTGGTAGACTAGTCGATTCCAAGAAAATAAAAATTCCTCGAAAAAATTGGAGCAAGTAATGAAGAAGATGGTCAAGTCGATGTTATAGTAAAAAAAAGGGTTTCTTGAAGAGACATTAGACATGATGGTTCTGGAAGAACCTCAGGTACCTGAAAATAAAGAGCTCTTAGTAAATTATATCATGTCTAGAAGTGTATGCAATCGAAACAAAATCGACGTCGTTATACTTTTTTATATATAGCGCTTGAAAAGATGAAATGACGAGGATCAAGATTTAAAATCTGCCTATGAATAAATACACAGAAATGATTGGCCAAAATGGAACGACGGAAATGATGCAGAGTTGAATTCTTTATTGAAATGGAAAGCTTACGGGCCAGTAGTCCATAAAAAATTGTAAAATATATTTAATATAATTAGGTCTTTTATGTGGATCAACAATTGATGGCACAAGGATTTCGCAAAGACCTATGATTAATTATGAGGAGACGTATTCTCCAGTGGTGGATGCAATAGCTTTCCAGTATTTAATTAGTCTGGTAATATAAAGAGAGAATTGATATGCGTCTTATAAATGTTATGTATCATTTAGATACTAAAGTTTACATGCAAGTCCTTAAAGGATTTAAATTATGTAATTCATGTAAAGTAAGTTCACGAGAACAATAGATCGTTGTATACAGATTCATTTTTTAATACGATTGAACTCCTGATGAGTTTCTTAAGCAATTTAGTTCTTTAAAGGTGAATCAAAACATCTTAACAATGTAATTCTTGTGCACCAATAAACATACATTGAAAAATTTTATCCATTAATTGTGATATCTCAATAAATTGTGTACACGCATGGTACAATATGGATTTTGGAGATAAAAGCAAGTGTTCATGACACTTTTACATGATATAGATATCTGTGTGTTAAATGGGCAAATTTATATAGCAAAACTCCAAAAGAGTGAAAGCACATGCATATATGGATAAGATGGAACGAATTCCCTCATGGATTGATAATGCTGGAAGCATTGATGTCAAAACCTCAAGAACATACTATGAAGTTGACAAAATATGTGTGGACTAAAAATAGTCGACTCAAATATGATATAATTGACTCACCAGTGAGCTCGAAAACGAGCAATACATATGGTGAAGTTGGTCCATTTGTTTTCATTAAAAGAACGGTATGAGGTTTACAAGTATTGCGATATATGTTGATGATGTCATTGAATCTCCGGAGAGAAAAAAAAAGAGCTCAAATATTTAAACAAGAATTTGCAAATCAAATACAATATTGCAAATTTATAGCTCAATACATAGGACATACGTTTATATTATAATCCATCAATCATAATACATCTAGAAAATGTTGGACATTTTCATATGGACAAAACTTTTGGTGTAAGCACATTTAATGATGTTCAAATATTTGATATAGATAAAAATGACTTTTATCATCTTCTATCAAAGAAGCAAATATCCTTCGTTATTAAGTACCATAATTCAATACAAATTGTATTAATATATCTTGCTAACATCTACCATTAAATTCATTGGCAAGATTTAACTCTTGTACGACGAGGAGATAGTGTAATGAGTACACCATTTATTTTCTATACCCTTAAGGTACGAAAGGTATGGGTTCATATTTACTAACCCATCAACAAGTTTGGTTAGTTTTGTAAATGCAGGGATTATAACAAAACACATTCATGGATCTTATCGTATCTACTTACAAGAGGAGGTAATTAAAGTTTTACATGAAGAACATACATCAAGTTCATTAGTAGATTGCACATCAAGCGACAAATCACTCACTACAAAATTTTTTCAACAACTTTCATAGAAGATTGGCACTTGTTACTTGAAATGATACATATTATATTGAGGGGAGTTTTATATAAATTGCACTCTTTACCCTTCACTAAGTTTTATCCAATTGGATTTTCTTAGTAAGGTTTTTTTAGACAACATACTTGATCCGGAAGTATCAGGGGGAGACAATACGCGTTGCACTCTTTTTCCCTTAGCTGGTTTTTAATGAGGCAACATCATTAAGCGTATTAAAGAATAGTATTCCATCATGTGGATAGTCAAGGGGGAGTGTTATGAATGCATCCATTATGTAGTGACTTTCCACATGTATAACCCCTATCTATGAATGCATACATTATGTAGTGACTTTCCACATGTATAACCTCTTTCTCTTATTTACTATTGTACTAATGTGAGTGCCTATATATAATGGCATTTGTATATGATGTTAGATCAATGAATAAGAATTCTCCATGTTCTATTCTCTACATGATTTCATAGTCTAGCTCATATTTATATACATATAATTAGTTGCTAATAGACCGTTGTTTCACAACACGAACTGGTTTATCTATCCTTACGTTTTCCCTTTATTTCACGTTTTATCTTTATTTTATAAACCATAATGACTTCTTATATATATTATCTATATCTGTTTTATGATATTAAGAGTACAAACATATACATGGGATTAAACTATTCTTTAAGTTAACCACAAAACACCATAAGGATAAGATCAAAATATATCATAGTTGAGGACAAAAGTTGAAACAAGACTAGTATATTGTTTCTAAAGGTCTAAAATCATTGATGTACTTCATAAGAAAACTATATATCTATATATCAACATGTACCACTTTTTGAGTCTAATATAAATAATAAGTTGGTGTTTCTTTTTTTTTAAATTATCTGCGTATACTCTTCTGTATGTGCAGACTCTTCTGTCTGCACAAAATCTTCTGTCTGCGCCGCGCACAACCACGGACAGACATTGTCATCTTCAGACTATTTGTTTTTCCGAAAACATTTCATTAAAAAAAGTCTGTGCGAGCTCTTAGCCCAGCCACTTAAGATCTTCTAAAGTCTGCAAAAGGTTAAACACCACCACCGTCCACCACCCATCACCGTTCGTTCACCACCACCACCACCACTTTCTTTCTCCCATAATTTATCCATCTTAGAAACCCAAATGTCCCAATAACCATTCGCATTTGGTGGCTTACAATCCAGTCCCAATCTTCCTCCATACTTTACGAGTTCGGTGATGTCCATGATTCATCATACGGAATAAGAGACGAAAAACTTCCCATTTTTTAGAATACACGTTGAATTTTAAGATGTTATTATTTGTTAATAACATATATATTGGAACCTCTATTTGTGACTGGTTGCGGGTTGGCCAAGAAAACAATGTCACATGCTTAAGTGATCGCCATTTCCACGTCATCGAGTCGAATATATCACAAGTATACTTAGCGTAGAACTTTCTCCACCGTCTCAAAGCTCTGCAACAAGTAAGAAAAAAACGAAGTCACTACACATATCCATCATCCAGCATGGTTAATCTTCGTTGCTATCTACAGTAGTTGAATAAAATAAGAATGCAACATTCAGTCACATTCTTATTAATATATTAAGTTAGTTAAGTTAAATGATTCTTTAGCCATTTATATACGTTTCGAAAAACCCTAATGGCTAAATTAATAAAGATAGAAGGAGAGACTTACCGGCTTTCAGAAAATCTGATGATCTTGTAATGTAGCGGCTTCATACCCATCACCACAATCGCAAAGTTCTGATCTGTATGGCTTCCTTTAGGCCTCGGCAGTGCCAAAACCTGTTTAGTTGTGGGTTTACATACATGGTACAAATCTTTATTGCAAGTCATAGGATCTTGATTCTTGAACCCCACGAATCTAGCTTGCTCCGATGTCGCAAGAACTTGAGCATTATATGCTAGAAAACCGAGATCAAGACTTTTCGATTCAGGTGACGGTGCAAACTTTTTGATGTTCATCCAACCTCTTCTCATGTTTTCTATGATAAAGCTGGATACGATTTTGTTTCGTTTTTTGTATAAATCGAGAAGATACGATTCATATGTGAGTGCGTTG
Source organism: Scalesia atractyloides (assembly GCA_947069175.1). NCBI lineage: Eukaryota > Viridiplantae > Streptophyta > Magnoliopsida > Asterales > Asteraceae > Scalesia > Scalesia atractyloides. Next base: position 44,885,806 of record CAMTDV010001632.1, read on the forward strand.
AGTTCTTTGCTCGCACTACGCGTTTTTTACCAAGCTCGTGACATTATCTCCATGATCATCTCAGAAGAAAGCTTTGAATCCATTCTAGCAAATCGGAGGTTTAGAGGGATGTATGAAGAAGATATATGGTGTATATAAATATGAAGAGGGTCATCGACTCTTATATATAGAGGAAAATAGGTCTTGTGGGCCAAGTTATATAAGTTATTGTTTTAAACAAATAACTGACGTATTAATCCAAACTATTTACTTTCGTTAAGAGTGATGCTTGTTTTTCTAACAAAATATATCTGCAGGCTTTTCTGTCTGTGTCACGCATATCACATGCAGACATTGTCATCTGCAGACTGTTTTTTTTCCGAAGACGTTTCATTAAAAATGTTGCGCGAGCTCTTCGGTGCAGACTTTACTCAACCACTTCTAAGATCTTTTAAGGTCTATAGAGGGTTAAACACCACCACCGTCCACCACCCACCAACGTCCATCACCACCACCACCACCACCGTCCATCACCGCCACCTTCCACCACCACCACCAATCACCACCACCACCGTCACCACCACCACCACCGTCCACCACTACCCACCGTCCACGTCCACCACCCACCACCACTGTCTGTACAATACCACCAATTATATTTAGAAGTCTACATACGTTAAAAACAAACAAACTTCTTCTTGTAGACTGTAAATGTGATCCACAAGCTGTAGACATTTTACTTCTTAAAAAACAAACAACACCTAAGATTTGTGGCTCCTTGACGGTTCATCTTCATTCCCCACCTTATAAAATGAGAAGTCATGATGGCTTCAAAAGGGCAGTCGCTTACCTGTTGAGATAAAAATGCATCTTCTACACTAATTACACACTTCACGCACACATACTTTTCTTTCGATTCAATATCGCATATGGTTACACACTTGCTTATCAAAAGTTGGCATGAATATGCATACCGGAAACAATTATGTGTAGCATGCCTAACTCATTCTCATATCTATCTCCATTCTTAAAGTTTTTGGAAATCATTTAAAAACATATGTCCATCCCATCTTCCTATTCCCTATCCCCATACCCATCCCTATAAATTTAGAGAAAACTAAAGTGAATCCCAATATTTGAGGAAAGCTAAAGTGGATCCCACTCATTTAGGGAAACTAAAGTAAATACCTATATTTTAGAGATGGAGAACGAAATATGGGAGGTTATTAGAAACATATGAGATAAACTTATAGAATTGTGAGTTTTAGTTAAATTATAGAAATTTAGATATAAGAGTGACAATAGTTAGTGTGGAAGATACATTGGCCATTTATGCTTAATTTCTGGTCTTGGGTTAGAAGATGTATTTTTTGACTTGAATATTCACTTGCCTAAAAGGATTTTGACGATTTGTGTGTTGCTAAAAACCTCTATTTCATAGTGTTAAAGATGTAAAAGTTGTAATATCTTCACAACAAAATAATATATCATATATTAAAAAGTAGCTATGAAATATTTTATACCTATGAATCATTTTAATCCAAGCAATTGCTTTTTAACGAAAAATTTTAATTCTTCTACACAAATTAATCTAAAATATTTATTTTTTCTAAGTTTGAATATGAGACTTTTTCTTTTTGGCACATATGCTCTATCAGGTGGGATTGCCTCACAATGAGAATTAAATAGCTATAATTAAAAAATACGTGTATCTTTTACTTTCAAAGCATTAAAGATTCCAGAAACTTGCTATGTATTATGGAACATGACATTATATATATATTTTTAGTAAACTATAATTTTACACCCTGAGGTTTACAGGTGGGATCAACTTTACCTCCTAAAATGAAAATCTACTGCTTTACATCCCGGCATTTCCTAATGCATCAATGTTCAACTCTCAACGTGTGAAAAGTCATTTTTGCCCCTGATAATAAAAATTATTAGAGTAAACTCCACATGTAACCCTATGTTGACCCAGCTTCAGTTTTACATCCCGATTTCTTAAACTCGTCTTCTCCATCGATATTTTGACTACTGGTGCAAAACCCATAACTCGTCTTCTCCAGTAACCACCTACTGCTACCACTCCGAACACCGTAATTTCAACTCGTCTTTGTTTCTATCACATGGACCCAGAAACAATAAATTACATGCTTGCATAAAAACCAAAGTGTGAAGTATCCTTTATTGTGAAATTAAGTTCATACGTGCTCCTAATGAACGGGTAGTTTCATCTAATACAGTTCTTTAAGCTTAAAAACAGTTGGTTCCTGTTGTTTCCTAAGAACCAACATGTAACAAAGAGAAAGAAATTAATAACATCCAGCACTAAGATTCAATTTAAGTTCATTCATGATCTTTGATAAGTAAACTTTCATGTAATCATATCATAATAAAAACTTAAACTTCCACCTTCTTATTATACACTCACATAGACCAAATATCAAATTTCAGCATGAACTAACAATCAGAATTGTCACCCCTAACAGGTAAGAATGGATCATATTTAGTTCAGATCAAAATAGACCAATTTAACTATGTACCTTGAAGCTTTGGCAACAATCATGAAGTCTCAACATTATATCACTTGCACGGCTTTCACTCTGCAAAAGCTTGAAAGTTTTCGTTAAAAGAGGCTTATGTATTTAGTTAAAAGGGGGCCATTGAAGTTACTCAGTGGTCAGAATCTTGATGGAAAAAGATGACTTTAAGAACACAGGGTGTACAACTGAAGTTTACTCTATAAATATGGGTAAGATTATGAAATGCCCTTTGGGAAATTACAATTTTATTCTTGAGTGGTGAACATTGATGCAATTAGGAAATGTCAGGTGTAAAGCAGCAAGATCTTCGTTTTACGGGTAAAGTTGATCCTACCTGTAAACATCAGGGTATCAAATTGTAGTTTACTCTGTTATTCGTTGTTTCCTATATTTTTATAAAAACTAGTTACTTTATTAACATATTATCATAAAAACATTGTTTCAATGATAAAGATTAATCAACTAGATGAAGTTTCATCTAGTTTTTCTCTTGATACATTATAACCAATACCTTATTTTCCGCATTTTGCGGCATAAATTCAATTGTATCGATGCGTTCCGCACTCGGTATAAAAACCTACTTGAGAAAACCAAAAAAATAAAATAAAGTCATGCTATACCTAAAAAGATATCGATACGTGTTTTACATTGACCATAAACCATAAAATCAATACCCATATGTGACCATCCTCGCTATAACTTTTAATACAAAAAAATGCTCTATCTATCCTACCTAATAAAGTCCATACCTAGGGGACACATGACATTCATCTAGGGCCTCTATTATCTATTTTCTCGTCAAAAATCACTAGAAATCCCTTTGGTGTATCCTATTTGGACTATCCACTTGACTAAAACGGGTCAAAATTGCTATGATATATAAACTTAACCCGGCTCTTTTCATTCTTTACCTCATAATCTCATCGCGCTGATTAGGGTTTCTCTCTTTCTCTTCCAATCAAATAATCCAAAGGTATATGTTTCTCAAATAATGTTCTGATTTCTGGTTAACTTCTTCAAGTTCTTTGTATTAAACATCTTGATTTTATCATTCTGTTCGTCGATCTGTGTTTATATTTAAACTGATATGCTATTTTGATGTAATCTATGATTTTAGGTTGTGAATATGCAATCGGTTCTATCAAGGTATATAATATGTATCATCTTTCGATTTTTTATTGTTTCATAGATTTCCTCTTTGTATGGTAAAAATTTTGTATCGATTGATTCTTTTTTAGGGTTTATAAATTTGTATCCATTGATTATTTTCTATGGTTTTAAAGATCTATGTTCTTTCAATAAATCTTAATATGTTGTATATGGTTTTTTTCGATTGAATCTTACTTTTGATATTTATTCTTCCTTTATGTTTTTGATACAGTAAGTTTTTCTTGAATATGTTATATATTAATGTTTAATCTAATAGATATGATTTAAAGAACTTTCTTTGCCTATTGTGTTTTCGTCAAACTTTACATGTTTTCGTATTATTTTTGAAGTTTATGTTTGATCCTTTACTGTTAACATGTTATGTGAATTAATTTTATTCTTATGTTAATCAGTATGATTTATCCTTCTTGGTGTAAACATATGACACGAGTTGATGAGGTTATGCTGGTAATTGATATTTTTGTTATATTGTTTTTTAGAAATCTTAAAAATATACTTGATTTATGTTATTGACATAAACAATTTCATAGAATGGGTCTACCCGTGTAATGTTTCATGTTCGCGATAATTGATTTTTCGTGTTAATGTTGTTTTTGAGCTTAAGGATTTGATATTGTGATTGATCATCGGATTATGGTTATTGTGTTTGTAATTTGTTGTTAGGCTAGATAAATGTATGGAAATTAGAACTGTTTGGTTGTTTTTGATTTCATTATGTTGTCGTATCTTTGCTCCACCTTTCTATTGTTTTGTTTGAAGATTGGATGAATATCATATGTGTTCTTGGAGTTTAGTGGTTGATCCTTGATGTTTGGCAATTGAATTTCGGATCATGATAATGGTTCGGTACTATCAATCTTTTTGTTACAAAATTATTATTGTTTATTATTATTTCCTTATTTGTACTATCCATCTTTTTGTTACAAAATTATTATTGTTTATTATTATTTCCTTATTTAGAGGACAGACTATAACTTGATTATAAATTCAAATTTTGTTTTTGAGGATAATTTGAAAGTCAACGACTTGGAGTTAATAACATTAATTGGATTGCCCTTTTTTGTGGGTTCAATGTACCTAAACATGTTAGTGGTTTAAAATTTAAAATTTTATATATAATTTTTTTTATCAAATTCTTCCAGAATATTGTAGGAATTTAAATTTAAATTTAAATTCTATTTGACTTATTTTAAATAAAGTTACATTCCTTTTTTTACAATTGTTAATTATCCTAATTTTTAATAACCTCTAATCAACAATTATTTGTTTCTCTATAGCTAATTAGATTCAATTCAACAATCATTTTAAAAATATTTATTGGTTGTTATATGCTTTAAATCATTAAAATAATAGATTTGAAATTGACTTTTGAACTTTAAGTCTATTTTAGATGATTTTGTCCTTCAAGATGCTAGCATTGGTATGTTTTCTAATCTCATTTTAATTATTAGAAGTCCGTTTCAAGAATATATTAATATTCTTAAAAAACATCAAAAATGTGTTTTTTTATATTTTTGGCTGATAATAATAACTAAATATGAAGTATAAGATCCTTGACTGAGATGAATGTTGCTTATAATACTAACCCTGATTTTGGAAAATATAAATCATTCAGTGTACACTTTTGTTTGTCTTACATTGTTTTGACTTAGGTGCATGTCACACCCCGACTTGCAGCGGAAGCAAACCACGGGATGCAACAGACACCTATAATGCAAGCACATTGTTATAAAGATATTATATTGTATTTTATTGTATGTTAATTACATTATTGATTACATACTACATGTATGCTACAACAGTATGTTCTCGTGAACCACAATAATCTTCTAATCTGCATGCTTCTATACACGTAATTGTCTGCAAGGAAAATCTCATAATAGCAAACACAAGTATCACGCCAGCCTCAAGTTACCTGAAAAATATGTTAAGTTTGGAAAAAGGTCAACTACAAATAGTTGGCGAGTTTCATAAGTTTTGTTTGTATCGTACAACGTAAACGTAAATCATGTATATGCACATTTGATTGAATATATATTGAGCCCACAAGTGAAGCCTTGACTGTATCTGTATTAACTTGACCTCGTGGTCACCACCACGGCACTGCCCCTGTGTAGCTATGGCTAGTACCCCATAGCCTATGCTGGAACATGTACAATTGCTTATGTATCTCATGGTGTTCCTTGCCATCGCAATTGGGTTTGTCAGACCAATAGTACTATTTACACATTCATCGGCCTATGGTTACTCACTTGGGTCTGGGGGACTTTTTATCTACTAGTGTTTTCTCAGATAATTCATATCAAGTCATGTATATATGTGTGTGTATGAACATACGTAACATGCATTTCATCCCCTGTAAACATGAAAACAATTTGAAACCGGGGTAATGGAACTCATTGGATAAGTAATGCACAACAATCACACAATGGATAGGTATCAGTTTGCAACTACTTCAATCCTGGTATCAAGCAGTTTTGGGTTAGTTATCGAAATCAGGTTCCGGACCGGTAATGGTCATAACTTGTGCTCAGATGGGTATATTCATCCGAGAATCTGTCACACCCCCATGTTATCCGTTCACGTCAGAGCAGGGCGTGAACCGAATGGCATCTTCATCGCATAGCGGAAGCAGACGTGATGGCTAAGATTTCTAGTAAATGAACGCACGCTAACTACTCGAATCCCTATGGGTTCCACTATTCCAACCGTGCCATACTTGTAATTATAACCTGAGAAAGAACATGCGAAAAATCAACATAAAGTTGGCGAGTTCATAGTTTGTCTGTTTTTGTTTCAAATGAATCATAAAACATTTGAAAGTCTTGCATTCGAAATATCAGTTTGTGGGATCATAGTTTCCCAAAGCATTTGAAATATCATGTCTGTATAACAGTATTGAAATGTTTCCCATGTTTTTTGCAAATCCATGCATATAACTGTTATGTTTATAAACCGGTGATAAATGTTTTCAATCGTATTTGTAAATAAACCGGTATTGAAATGTTTTCTGTTATCCTTGTAACCCGGTGTTGAAATGTTTTCTGTTATCTTTGTAAACGGTATTGAAATCGTAGTATGTAGTTTGCCTATGGAATCTAAGGATCAGTCAGTGTGTAGCTAATACACAGGCCTATGTGCCATAAGTAAGTAACCAACCCGAGACAACTTTGACATCATTGGGATCACAAAAGCACTCCTAACCGGTTAACATACCAGGAGTGGAGCGTGTCTCAAACTCGATAGATCTATATCTTTTGCACCGTGGTCACTACGTGATTAATGGTTACTATTGTCATCTTCCTACTTACGCACAGTGATCTGTTATAATCTAATCTCATAGCTACATACCAATTGTTATAAATCTGTGTTATTGGGCCTAGCCCATGTTTTCTTGATTTTGGGCCTAGCCCATGTTTTCTTGTAAAATTGGGGCCTCGCCCCTAGTTGTGACCATGACAATTCCGTCACTAGTCATAATGCATGTTTCGAAAAGCTTTGTACAACTGTGAAAACCGGTAAGTTTAGCATAAATCTTTCGTAAACCATTTGAGTTCATTGAAATCTGTTTGTAACATGGTTTAGAAATATATGATTTTCATTTATCGGAACACTTTGTACTTTTTCAAAACTTGCATGTCTTTCCACCCCTGAAAACATTTATAAAAAAGTAAAACGGTAAAAAGTGGGGGTTATGAACTCACCTGGATATCCAGTGCAAAGCTAGCTTAATGTGATTTCCATAGTGTTATCTCCACAACTTGACTTGCTAGCATGCAATCTAAGGTATTCCTAAATGGAATAACTTGTAAGTTTCTAGATTTAACGTAGCTATACTACGTGATACCGAGCTCTACCGAGTCGTTACTCATACGATTCTATGAAATTGTCATTGTCTTAACTCGGTTAACCAATTTATGGTTTTCTTAGAAACGATTCTGTTTTCGAGAGACTTGAAATATATGTTTACATATAAACATAACTATATTTCATGAAATCATATTTAGTCATCGCATATATTGACGGATAATAGTACGACTCTTCGTAAGTTATAATGTATATACTCGAAAATATATCCGTATAGATAATACATTTCGTATTAGCGCGATAGTCTTGCGGTATCGTGTCGCACTTCGTTTAGGCGTTGAAATCGAATAAAATCAATATGTATTATTGTTATAAAATCCTCCGAAAGTATTCGAGTCGTCGACGTTCGAAATAAATATAGCTATATTTGTGTCATACGATCTCCGAATGTCTGTCGTTTGAAATAATAAGCGCCTTGTATTCGTCTTGTAAAAACGTTCGGAAATCTTGGCGTTTCGAAATAAATATAAACAATATACTTATTCTTATGTCGTTGTTCGAATGATTTATCGATGTTTGAAATCTAATTTCCGAGTTTCGACGTTTGAAGAAATATAAATAATATATCTAGTTTATAATCGACTACCAAAAGTGTTGTTGCCTTGTAATCGCGCTCGTTGTTGAAAGTTTAATAGCGTCGACAAAATAAATATATACCTATATTTAATTTATAATAATCGTTTGAATCGGATGTTTTGGTTTTGAAATACCACGCATTTCGTATTGCGTCTTTTACGAAAATCAAGAGTTTCCTCTATTTTCGAACGATCCCGACAATAGATTTATTTATCAAAACGCAATATTCAATATACCAATAACAATATAAATATTAGTTTATCGTTGTGTTTCGATTATAATGTTTCGCCGATTTAATTTCCGATTTATTTCATTTATATATACATCGTGACGTCGTGACGATTCGGTTCGATTGTACTATTAGTGTTTACGCGATTATCGAAGTCGTACCAATTGTTATTTTTACTTTTTGGCGATATGTTATTGTTAACGGGTCGGGTCGAGCTCGGTTTCGCGACAAATTTACTATTAAGATTCATATTAACTATATAATTAAAATTTCGCGTCGCAATTAAATTTACTGAGTCTCGCGTTGACTCATTGGCCGGGTTTGACCAGGTCTGACTGGATTGACTCGTGTTGACTGGGTTTGACCAGTTGACTTTTGTTGACCGAACCAAACACCAAGCCGAAACTGAACCTAAACAATTTTTGTCAAAACTAAAACGAGATAAGCCTAAATAACCAAAACTTTATTCGAATCTAAAACCAAAACCTGAGCCGGGATCTGAACCGGGTTTAACTGAGACACGAGACCTGAGCCGTTGAGTGATCTGAACATCCAGAACTGGCCCGACTTGAAACCGATTCGACTTGAACCGGGTTTGAACTGAACGCCGCATCTTGAACCACAATAACCCTAACATTTCCGCCGCCGACAGCGGCGTCGCTGTTCGCCGCCGTAAAACATCACCGCCGGTTGCTGCCGCTTTCGGTCGTTGGAGAACCGAGAGAGGGGGGTCGCCTGTTGAGTCACGGCGGCTACAGCACCGCCACCGTCGTCGCCGCTGAACCGCGGCGACTTCCGCACTTTCTCGACGTCTCTTTTACCTGCTGCAGCCAGTCGTCGCTGCTGAACGCGGTGACTGCCGCCGCCGTCTCCATCTCTCTATCTCATCTTTCTTTCTCCTCACATCATCTCTCTCTCTCTCTCTCTCATCGCGGCCCTCCTCTCTCTCTCTATGCGTATATGCTCGCGGGTGGTGTGTGTGTATCAGAGGATGATGACCGGCGTCGCCGATTGCGGCCGGATGTTCGATGACCGGGAATGAGAAGAGGAGAGCAGGGTGTAACGCCTCGTATTTCCGCACTTCCATACTTTTAGGAAATATGTATCGTTTCACTAAAATTATTTATTTATCTATTTTTATTGTCATTATTATTATTATTATTTAACTATTTTTTTATATATAGTAAGAAACTGATAATAATAATAATAATAATAATAATAATAATAATAATAATAATAATAATAATAATAACAAACAAAATAACACGGCACTTTACAAAACATCGGCCATGAAACCTGTCTCGAAACGCAAACGAACACCTCATGGACTCTAGGCCCAAACCCACTCAAACCCTAATTGAAACCCTACACTATTTAAACTACACACTCACAAACACTACACACACCCAAGAGGAGCCGCCACCCACACACACTTGCCTCCCTCTCTCCCTCGCGATTCCGGTCACCGGAGATCGTTCCGGCGACACCCCTCCGGCGAGTAACCACGCACAAACACTCCAACCCGACAACCCTCTCCTCTCCCTCACCACTCGATCCCTCTACTCTACCTCTCTCTCCATTAATCAATGGCCAGCCGCCACCTCTTGGTGGCGGTACCTGACGATAGCAGCAACCACACCACCACAGGCGACGGCACTGTGGTGGTTGACTGTTTGACGGCGTAACAGCAGCAGAAGGGCCGTGTTTCGCGGCGACCAAGGTGGCAGTGAAGGTAGTCCAGCTAACGATTCAGCATGCCTCAGGTCGATTCAGTTGGTGCAGGTTCACGGCATGACCCGGTTAGGTTTAATCTGGTTCATGTTGGTTCAGTGTCGGGCCTTGTTCGTTTTCAGTTTTGTTCCAGGTGAACTTGGGTCATGTCTCATTACATACTCGACTCAGTTCAGTTAATGTGACTCGGCTCAGTTTTGGTCCAGGTACACGCTATGGTTTAGTCGTTTTAGTCCCAATCCACGTTGTTCGAGTTCATTTTCTATCTTTGTTTGGTCCAGGTTCGGCGATGGTGGTGCAACAACTTCGTTCGTCACTCGTGTCGCGGGTCGGTTCCGGTTCGAGTCATGGCTCGGGTTCAGACCAGCGGTCAACGGAAGTCAAACTGGTCAACCACCAGTCAGCGCAATCAACTAAGCCGACGCGGTTGCTGCTGCTTTCGGTCGTTGGAGAACCAAGAGAGGGGGGTCGCCTGTTGAGTCACGGCGGCTACAGCAGTGCCACCGTCGTCGCCGCTGAACCGCGGCGACTGCCGCACCTTTCTCGACGTCTCTCTTTACCTGCTGCAGCAAGTCGTCGTCGCTGAACGCGGCGACTGTCGCCGCCGTCTCCATCTCTCTATCTCATCTTTCTTTCTCCTCACATCGCTCTCTCTCTCTCTCTCATCGCGGCCCTCTCTCTCTCTCTCTATGCGTATATGCTCGCGGTGTGTGTGTGTGTGTGTATCAGGGGATGATGACCGGCGTCGCCGATTGCGGCCGGATGTCCGGCGACCGGGATTGAGAAGAGGAGAGCAGGGTGTAACGCCTCGTATTTCCGCACTTCCATACTTTTAGGAAATACGTATCGTTTCACTAAAATTATTTATTTATCTATTTTTATTATCATTATTATTATTATTTAACTATTTTTTTATATAATAGTAAGAAATTAATAATAATAATAATAATAATAATAATAATAATAATAATAAACAAAATAACACGGCACTTTACAAAAGATCGGGCATGAAACCTGTCTCGAAACGCAAACGAACACCTAATGGACTCTAGGCCCAAACCCACTCAAACCCTAATTAAAACCCTACACTATTTAAACTACACACTCACAAACACTACACACACCCAAGAGCAGCCGCCACCCACACACACCTGCCTCCCACTCTCCCTCGCGATTCCGGTCACCGGAGATCGTTCCGGCGACAACCCCTCCGGCGAGTAACCACGCACAAACACTCCACCCGACAACCCTCTCCTCTCCCTCACCACTCGATCCCTCTGCTCTACCTCTCTCTCCATTAATAATGGCAGCCGCCACCTCTTGGTGGCGGTACCTGACGATAGCAGCAACCACACCACCACAGGCGACGGCGCTGTGGTGGTTGACTGTTTGACGGCGTAACAGCAGCAGAAGGGCCGTGTTTCGCGCGACCACGGTGGCAGTGAAGGTAGTCCAGCTAACGATTCAGCATGCCTTGGGTCGATTCAGTTGGTGTAGGTTCATGGCATGACCCGGTTAGGTTTAGTCTGGTTCATGTTGGTTCAGTGTCGGGCCTTGTTCGTGTTCAGTTTTGTTCCAGGTGAACTTGGTCATGTCTCATTACATACTCGACTCAGTTAGTTAATGTGACTCGGCTCAGTTTTGGTCCAGGTACACGCTATGGTTTAGTCGTTTTAGTCCCAATCCACGTTGTTCGGGTTCACTTTCTATCTTTGTTTGGTCCAGGTTCGGCGATGGTAGTGCAACAACTTCGTTCGTCACTCGTGTCGCGGGTCGGTTCCAGTTACATCACGGCTCGGGTTCAGACCAGCGGTCAACGGAAGTCAAACTGGTCAACCACCAGTCAGCGCAGTCAACTAAGCCGACGCGGGGCTCGGTAAAATTTAAATATTAAAAATTAGCTAGTTTGTTAATGTTAAATTCGAACCGAGTTCAAACCGATGTGTCTTGGCGTAATTTTAACTTAGTTATAACGTCGTTATATATATATGTATATATATAAATATCAATTAGTATTCAACTAAATTACCATTTTTTTTACTTACTGAAGTTATATATTGATATTACACTAATTGATGAGTTTTGACAAATATAAATCGACAACTAGTGTTGTCAGGATCGTCTTAAAACAGGGGAAACTTTCCCGTTTTTCTTCTAATATATATATATATATATATATATATAAATCCATTATTCTTTCATCAAGATATGTATATATCTATGACTATAATGCTTTCAAAACATATTAATACCTATTAAGCTACTCGCCAAAATATTTATATGTCTATTACGTTATCGTCAAACTACATATTCGCTACACTAATACTCAAGGGAAGTCTACGAAATAAGTATTAAAGTATATTTTCTTTATATTTCATCAACTCCTAAAAACTCTAATTCTTACCATGCGAGATACGACTCGGAGCCTTCAAGGATCAAAGACTACTCCGGTGTCCCATTCTTCAACTCATCGATTCCTTTCGGGATATCCCAAGGAAATTGCAAACTGTGAGCATACTCGACCCATTTTTTTTACACTTAACACATTTTGGGGTGCAACATGTATCGATAAACAAAATTATATTATACGAAATTAAATGAGTTCAAATTACCAAACGTGTTATTAATTTTGCTTATGTGAGATGTGCGTGTTAGTTTATACTTGTTTACACCTACTATCTGTTATGTTTATGCTATTTGTACGTGCTTGTTTCAACTTGTATTCTCGTGGCATTGTTTGCACAGGACGATATGCATGCTTGTTAAGGATTTCCATTATATGCTAATGTTACGTGAAAATGGTTATCTAAATGTACGATTCAACTTGAATAGAACTTGTCATGCTGTGATTAAAACAAACTTATACATTATACATCTTTTCAAACTTGTATGCTCGCCAATACTCTTGTATTGATCTACGCTTTTAATACATGTTGCAGAAATTATGAGAATGCAAGGAATCTAATAGGATTGCCTAGAAACACATTTATACTTTAAATATTTGTATCGTATCCCATCTCAACATGTTGTAATTCGTTTCGAAACCTTGTAATAACTGTTAGTTACTGAACTGAAATTGTATTTCTCTTATATGTGTCGTGAATTAAACTTGTATTATCTGATTTACGCAATGAAAAATCAAAATATAAATACTTGTCACAATTAGCGTTATGAAGCCTCTAGCAATCTCGTTTTCGTCTCATCCCGATGTTTCCGCCATCGGTTGGGGTGTGACAGATTGGTATCAGAGCCATAACTATAGGAATTAGGTAGAATTGCCACGATTTGACCTAGTCTATAGTTTAAGAACCATATTCTGACCATTTGTGATACTTGTTTAAATTGTTATTCTTCATACCTTGCTTCTCTCTTCCCTTTGGTTTTAAAACTTACAATATGTCTTTCCTAAGACACAACACAATACAAATTCTTGAGAATATTCTTGCTCCACGATCGAAATAACTCATCAAAACAGGGGTGATTCCCGCCATTAGTGACAAATTTCAACACACTCTACACGTTATTTTGCGCAAATTCACCATCAAGTCAGGAGTGATATCCATATCTTGATGTGAGTTGCTATTTCATAATCTAGTGGATATTTATTGATCGATTCGAGATTATATCTTCATACGTTCAATAAACCACAATTTGGGGACGAAATTGTCAAGCCAGGATTGACATCCACACCTTGATGACTGATCCCGCTCCTCAATTTTCAATCTGGCCAAAGTTTCGTATTTTCGATCAAATTAGGAACATGTACTAACTGGAAGGGTAAAACACCGTTAATCGCTTGGCGACGAGAGTATTATACCTATTAGACCAAATCATGTCTCCCTAATTCGAAAGGACTTATGATTCACTTTGGAATAGTCGAAGTTTCTAAACCCGAAACACTCCAACATTATATCAAGTCTCTCTTTTACGCTATCTTTAATTTTATGCAAATAATACTTATTCCTTCATTCATTTCAAAGTCAACATTATACTAAAATCGAATTTATGCACAACAAGCATCTCATTTATTCAAAATCTATTACACAATGATTCAATAGGTGCATACTAAACACTATTTTGATTTGGATTACTGGAACATTCTTATGTGATAAACTCGTTATAAAACCACACCTTAACATGTATAGCGCTTGTGTAGCGTTACAGGAGTAGCGTTCGCCGTATTCTTGAGGTCATGTTAAGTAAACTATTTTAAACACTCTATGTTTCAACAATATTGACTAGTCAACATTTGCGTACACGATGGTTTGACTTGTTTATTCACATGTTTATGTGATGAACTCATCATTAACTCTGATCAAGCCACACCTTGACATGTATGGCGCTTGTGTAGCGCTATAGGAGTGACGCCCGCCCGTATTCTTGAGGTCATGTTAAGTAAACTATTTTACATCCTCTTCGTTTTAACGATGATGGGTAGTCTACATTGCGGTACACGATGGTTTGACCTGTTTATTCACATGCCAGTAATCCGTTAATCTTGGTTAACTAAAATATATCGTGTGTATTGTACAAGAATATGCATATACACACACATATACTCATACGGTATACACTTTCATACTCAAATACAATCATACTTATATACTTAAATTCCTATACGCTATCATTCTTACTCCTAATAAGTTAATAAACCTGATTATGCCATGGAACGTAACATGGAATCGATTAGCGAAACAGACGTAATATGGTATGAACATGGTGGATACGCCGCTGGTACTTCCTATATATAAGTGTCCCTACTATATTACCAAACTTTCGTGAAAACGTGCCATGAGAAATTTGTGTTTTACTGCTATATTTAAATACAAACTTTAATCACTCACCACCTAATTCTCGATTATACGCGAACATACTTCGAAATGCCATCTTTTTAAAGTCTTCCTCTTGCATAAATTTCGGGACGAAATTTCCTAAAGTAGGGGAGACTGTAACATCTCGTATTTCCGCACTTCCATACTTTTAGGAAATACGTATCGTTTCACTAAAATTATTTATTTATCTATTTTTATTATCATTATTATTATTATTTAATTATTTTTTATATAATAGTAAGAAATTAATAATAATAATAATAATAATAATAATAATAATAATAATAATAAAATAATAATAATAATAATAATAATAATAATAAAAATAATAATACGGCACTTTACAAAAGATCGGGCATGAAACCTGTCTCGAAACGCAAACGAACACCTAACGGACTCTAGGCCCAAACCCACTCAAACCCTAATTAAAACCCTACACTATTTAAACTACACACTCACAAACACTACACACACCCAAGAGGAGCCGCCACCCACACACACCTGCCCCCCTCTCTCCCTCGCGATTCCGGTCACCGGAGATCGTTCCGGCGACACCCCTCCGGCGAGTAACCACGCACAAACACTCCACCCGACAACCCTCTCCTCTCCCTCACCACTCGATCCCTTTGCTCTACCTCTATCTCCATTAATCAATGGCCAGCCGCCAGCTCTTGGTGGCGGTACCTGACGATAGCAGCAACCACACCACGACAGGCGACGGCGCTGTGGTGGTTGACTGTTTGACGGCGTAACAGCAGCAGAAGGGCCGTGTTTCGCGGCGAGCACGGTGGCAGTGAAGGTAGTCCAGCTAACGATTCAGCATGCCTCAGGTCGATTAAGTTGGTGCAGGTTCACGGAATGACCCGGTTAGGTTCAGTCTGGTTCATGTTAGTTCAGTGTCGGGCCTTATTCGTGTTCAGTTTTGTTCCAGGTGAACTTGGGTCATGTCTCATTACATACTCGACTCAGTTCAGTTAATGTGACTCGGCTTAGTTTTGATCCAGGTACACGCTATGGTTTAGTCGTTTCAGTCCCAATCCACGTTGTTCGGGTTCACTTTCTATCTTTGTTTGGTCCAGGTTTGGCGATGGTGGTGCAACGACTTGGTTCGTCACTCGTGTCGCGGGTCAGTTCCGGTTCGAGTCATGGCTCGGGTTCAGACCAGCGGTCAACGGAAGTCAAACTGGTCAACCACCAGTCAGCGCAGTCAACTCAGCCGACGCGGGGCTCGGTAAAATTTAAATGTTACAAATTAGCTAGTTGTTAATGTTAAATTCAAACCGAGTTCAAACCGATGTGTCTTGGCGTAATTTTAACTTGTTATAACGTCGTTTATATATATATGTATATCTATATAAGTATCAATTAGTATTCAACTAAATTACCATTTTTTACTTACTGAAGTTATATATTGATATTACACTAATTGATGAGTTTTGACAAATATAAATCGACAACTAGCGTTGTCAGGATCGTCTTAAAACAGGGAAACTTTGCCCGTTTTTCTTCTAGTATATATATATATATGTAAATCCATTATTCTTTCATCAAGATATGTATATATCTATGACTATAATGCTTTTCAAAACATATAAATACCTATTAAGTTACTCGCCAAAATATTTATATGTCTATTACGTTATCGTCAAACTACATATTCGCTACACTAATACTCAAGGGAAGTCTACGAAATAAGTATTAAAGTATATTTTCTTTATATTTCATCAACTCCTAAAAACTCTAATTCTTACCATGCGAGATACAACTCGGAGCCTTCAAGGATCAAAGACTACTCCGGTGTCCCATTCTTCAACTCGATTCCTTTCAGGGTATCCAAACGAAATTGCAAACTGTGAGCATACTCGACCCATTTTTTTACACTTTAACACATTTTGGGGTGCAACATGTATCGACAAACAAAATTTATGTTATATGAAATTAAATGAGTTCAAATTACCAAACGTGTTATTAATTTTGCTTATGTGAGATGTGCGTGTTAGTTTATACTTGTTTACACCTACTATCTGTTATGTTTATGCTATTTGTACGTGCTTGTTTCAACTTGTATTCTCGTGGCATTGTTATACACAGGACGATATGCATGCTAGTTAAGGATTTCCATTATATGCTAATGTTACGTGAAAATGGTTATCTAAATGTACGATTCAACTTGAATAGAACTTGTCATGCTGTGATTAAAACAAACTTATACATTATACATCTTTTCAAACTTGTATGCTCGCCAATACTCTTGTATTGATCTACGCTTTTAATACATGTTGAAGGAATTATGAGAATGCAAGGAATCTAATAGGATTGCCTAGAAACACATTTATACTTTAAATACTTATTGTATCGTATCCCATTTCAACATGTTGTAATTCGTTTTGAAACCTTGTAATAACTATTAATTACTGAAATGAAATTGTATTTCTCTTATATGTGTCGTGAATTAAACTTGTATTATCTGATTTACGCAATGAAAAATCAAAATATAAATACTTGTCACAATTAGCGTTATGAAGCCTCTAGCAATCTCGTTTTCTTCTCATCCCGATGTTTCCGCCATCGGTTGGGTGTGACAGATTGGTATCATAGCCATAACTATAGGGAATTAGGTAGAATTGCCACGATTCGACCTAGTCTATAGTTTAAGAGCCATATTCTTGACCATTTGTGATACTTGTTTAAATTGTTATTCTTTATACCTTGCTTCTCTCTTCCCTTTGGTTTTAAAACTTACAATATGTCTTTCCTAAGACACAACGCAATACTAATTCTTGAGAATATTCTTGCTCCACAATCGAAATAACTCATTAAAACAGGGGTGATTCCCGCCATTAGTGACAAATTTCAACACACTCTACACGTTATTTTGCACGAAATTCACCATCAAGTCAGGAGTGATATCCATATCTGGATGTGAGTTCCTATTTCATAATCTAGTGGATATTTATTGACGATTCGAGATTATATCTTCACACGTTCAATAAACCACAATTTGGGGACGAAATTGTCAAGCCAGGATCGACATCCACACCTTGATGACTGATCCCGCTCCTCAATTTTCAATCTGGCCAAAGTTTCGTATTTTCGATCAAATTAGGAACATGTACTAACTGGAAGGGTAAAACACCGTTAATCGCTTGGCGACGAGAGTATTATACCTATTAGGCCAAATCATGTCTCCCTAATTCGAAAGGACTTATGATTCACTTTGGAATAGTCGAAGTTTCTAAACCCGAAACACTCCAACATTTTATCAAGTCTCTCTTTTACGCTATCTTAAATTTTATGCAAATAATACTTATTCCTTCATTCATTTCAAAGTCAACATTATACTAAAATCGAATTTATGCACAACAAGCATCTCATTTATTCAAAATCTATTACACAATGATTCAATAGGTGTATACTAAACACTATGTTTGATTTGGATTACTGGAACATTCTTATGTGATAAACTCGTTATAAAACCACACCTTAACATGTATAGCGCTTGTGTAGCGTTACAGGAGTAGCGTTCGCCCGTATTCTTGAGGTCATGTTAAGTAAACTATTTTAAACACTCTATGTTTCAACAATATTGACTAGTCAACATTTGCGTACACGATGGTTTGACTTGTTTATTCACATGTTTATGTGATGAACTCGTCATTAACTCTGATCAAGCCACACCTTGACATGTATGGCGCTTGTGTAGCGCTATAGGAGTGACGCCCGCCCGTATTCTTGAGGTCATGTTAAGTAAACTATTTTACATCCTCTTCGTTTTAACGATGATGGGTAGTCTACATTGCGGTACACGATGGTTTGACCTGTTTATTCACATGCCAGTAATCCGTTAATCTTGGTTAACTAAAATATATCGTGTGTATTGTACAAGAATGTGCATATACACACACATATACTCATACGGTATACACTTTCATACTCAAATACAATCATACTTATATACTTAAATTCCTATACGCTATCATTCTTACTCCTAATAAGTTAATAAACCTGATTATGCCATGGAACGTAACATGGAATCGATTAGCGAAACAGACGTAATATGGTATGAACATGGTGGATACGCCGCTGGTACTTCCTATATATAAGTGTCCCTACTATATTACCAAACTTTCGTGAAAACGTGCCATGAGAAATTTGGTGTTTTACTGCTATATTTAAATACAAACTTTAATCACTCACCACCTAATTCTCGATTATACGCGAACATACTTCGAAATGCCATCTTTTTAAAGTCTTCCTCTTGCATAAATTTCGGGACGAAATTTCCTAAAGTAGGGGAGACTGTAACATCTCGTATTTCCGCACTTCCATACTTTTAGGAAATACGTATCGTTTCACTAAAATTATTTATTTATCTATTTTTATTATCATTATTATTATTATTTAATTATTTTTTATATAATAGTAAGAAATTAATAATAATAATAATAATAATAATAATAATAATAATAATAATAAATAAAATAATACGGCACTTTACAAAAGATCGGGCATGAAACCTGTCTCGAAACGCAAACGAACACCTAACGGACTCTAGGCCCAAACCCACTCAAACCCTAATTAAAACCCTACACTATTTAAACTACACACTCAAAACACTACACACACCCAAGAGGAGCCGCCACCCACACACACCTGCCTCCCTCTCTCCCTCGCGATTCCGGTCACCGGAGATCGTTCCGGCGACACCCCTCCGGCGAGTAACCAATCACAAACACTCCACCCGACAACCCTCTCCTCTCCCTCACCACTCGATCCCTCTGCTCTACCTCTCTCTCCATTAATCAATGGCCAGCCGCCAGCTCTTGGTGGCGGTACCTGACGATAGCAGCAACCACACCACCACAGGCGACGACGCTGTGGTGGTTGACTGTTTGACGGCGTAACAGCGGCAGAAGGGCCGTGTTTCGCGGCGAGCACGGTGGCAGTGAAGGTAGTCCAGCTAACGATTCAGCTTGCCTCGGGTCGATTTAGTTGGTGCAGGTTCACGGCATGACCCGGTTAGGTTCAGTCTGATTCATGTTGGTTCAGTGTCGGGCCTTGTTCGTGTTCAGTTTTGTTCCAGGTGAACTTGGGTCATGTCTCATTACATACTCGACTCAGTTCAGTTAATGTGACTCGGCTCAGTTTTGATCCAGGTACACGCTATGGTTTAGTCGTTTCAGTCCCAATCCACGTTGTTCGGATTCACTTTCTATCTTTGTTTGGTCCAGGTTCGGCGATGGTGGTGCAACGACTTGGTTCGTCACTCGTGTCGCGGGTTGGTTCCGGTTCGAGTCACGGCTCGGGTTCAGACCAGCGGTCAACGAAAGTCAAACTGGTCAACCACCAGTCAGCGCAGTCAACTCAGCCGACGCGGGGCTCGGTAAAATTTAAATGTTACAAATTAGCTAGTTTATTAATGTTAAATTCGAACCGAGTTCAAACCGATGTGTCTTAGCGTAATTTTAACTTGTTATAACGTCGTTTATATATATATATATATATATGTATATATATATATATATATATATGTATATATATATATCAATTAGTGTTCAACTAAATTATCATTTTTTTACTTAGTGAAGTTATATATTGATATTACACTAATTGGTGAGTTTTGACAAATATAAATCGACAACTAGCGTTGTCAGGATCGTCCTAAAACAGGGGAAACTTTGCCCGTTTTTTCTTCTAAAATATATATATATAAATCCATTATTCTTTCATCAAGATATGTTTATATCTATGACTATAATGCTTTTCAAAACATATAAATACCTATTAAGCTACTCGCCAAAATATTTATATGTCTATTACGTTATCGTCAAACTACATATTCGCTACACTAATACTCAAGGGAAGTCAACGAAATAAGTATTAAAGTATATTTTCTTTATATTTCATCAACTCCTAAAAACTCTAATTCTTACCATGCGAGATACGACTTGGAGCCTTCAAGGATCAAAGACTACTCCGGTGTCCCCTTCTTCAACTCATCGATTCCTTTCGGGATATACAAAGGAAATTGCAAACTGTGAGCATACTCGACCCATTTTTTTACACTTTAACACATTTTGGGGCGCGACATGTATCGATTAACAAAATTTATATTATACGAAATTAAATAAGTTCAAATTACCAAACGTGTTATTAATTTTGCTTATGTGAGATGGCGTGTTAGTTTATACTGGTTTACACCTACTATCTGTTACGTTTATGCTATTTATACGTGCTTGTTTCAACTTGTATTCTCGTGGCATTGTTATGCACAGGACGATATGCATGCTAGTTAAGGATTTCCATTATATGCTAATGTTACGTGAAAATGGTTATCTAAATGTATGATTCAACTTGAATACAACTTGTCATGCTGTGATTAAAACAAACTTATACATTATACATCTTTTCAAACTTGTATGCTCGCCAATACTCTTGTGTTGATCTACGCTTTTAATACATGTTGCAGGAATTATGAGAATGCAAGGAATCTAATAGGATTGCCTAGAAACACATTTATACTTTAAATACTTATTGTATCGTATCCCATTTCAACATGTTGTAATTCATTTCGAAACCTTGTAATAACTGTTAGTTACTGAAATGAAATTGTATTTCTCTTATATGTGTCGTGAATTAAACTTGTATTATCTGATTTAAGCAATGAAAAATCAAAATATAAATACTTGTCACAATTAGCGTTATGAAGTCTCTAGCAATCTCGTTTTCGTCTCATCCCGATGTTTCCGCCATCGGTTGGGGTGTGACACAGGGGATCTTGGTGTGCTAGGGTTTCAATTGAGTGAAATGAGGGATTTTTGGGTTAAGTTAGTTTATATATTTAGGGTTTTAATTAATGGGTTGGGCCTAAAGGCCCGTTAGCGTGTATTCAAACCCAATACGTATCCAAGGCCCATTATCGTTTCCCGAACCTCGTATAGGGTCGTGTTATATTTATTTGGGTCGAAAACTTTTAAAATTTTATCGGAAGACGGTTACGACGCATAAATCCGTTCGTTGCGTTAAGCTCGCGTATTTCGCTACGGTCACCGTTTTTTTGATATGGTTTCTACCGTGAGCATTATAATCTGAAAATGAAGCCCAATATATCATAATGTATTAATATTTAGACGTATCTCTAGTCCGTGGCTTCCGTTTCGTTGTCGGTGCGTTCCTGTTTTCCGCGTAACTTCCGCTTGTGCTTTGAGACGTTCAACGATCCAAATTTATCGCATAAACATAACTGTATGATAAATACAAGTATAAAATTCGTGTTTTAGACGTTGTCAGTATTTGTTTGGCATCAGTTCGCTTATCATTCAAATTCGCTTTAAAGTTCTTGATTATCGCCATATGGCGTAACGTGAAGCAAGTAGACGTTCCTAGGCTTCCCAGAGGCCTGATCGAGTTAATTTACGTCTAATTATGCTAGTTATAATGTTTTTAATGTTCGTTATGCGCTTGATTACAACCGGAAACTGCCGGTTGTCATAGAATCGACCTATAGCGTAACCAAAAGGTTGTGGGTATTATCTTAGTGTCAAAGTTCAGTTTGGCTTCCGTGCACCGTTCTGCCGGTCAAAGTCGCTTATTTTAGATGTTCGGAACATGGCATAATCATATGGAATGTACTAATAATTGTCTACTAGAAATGATAACTTTATATTAAGGGAGTTTGGTCGTTTAGGGATCCTAGGTTGCCCGATTTTAAGTTTCCGTTTCCGTCATCGATGAATCCCCCAAACTGGCGTGTAATGTACGCCAAGTACCAATTTTGCCCCGGAACAGTCCCGCATGACTCTGGTGTTCCACTTATCACAAATTTTGTCATTGGTCAGTTCACGTTCCTGGCAGATTTGTTATACGTTTTATTTTGTGGGTGTTGTTTAATATAAAGTATTTTAACTTTCCATAATCCATAAAAAATATTTCCAAAATTTATTTGGTTAATTTATTATTTTTAATAAATTCATTTGAAAATTGTATTTAACCGAATAACTGGCGACTAAAATGATCCAACTTCCAAAAATTCTCAAAAATTTACAGAAGTCTCTCAATATGTGCAGGAACTTTCTGCAAAATTTTAGATTTTTATGAATTTTGTAAACTAGGTTTCCGATTGCCGAAACTTCTCGAAATCGCGATTTTTGAAACGATATTCAAACTTGACCCATGGTGCCTGAATTTTCCCAGAATAACATCCCTGTAATTTTTGGTGATTTATTTCACTTTTTTGGTATTTTTACCGAATTTATTTCCTTTAAATAGTTAAAAATTCATTAGAAATCCCCAAAAATTCCAAAGCTTATAAAGCTTTACAGGGAACCTATTTTCACCATTTATGATCATCATACCGAATTTCAAGTACAAACAATACCCAGGGACCAAGTTATGCTATAAACAATTTTGTATGCCTTAATTTCGCTTTTCGGGAATTATATCTAGCGGTTCTTGCGTTTTCAAGCAACCCTTGTGCTTCCATAAGTGAAAGATCCTTATGTTCAGTATCTATACACCATAAACAAAACAAATATGCAAAAACCCATGTCAATCAAGCCTTAGATCTGTTCTTTTTCGATTAGGGTTTGTTATATTCGTTTGTTGTCGAAAGTTTGTGTTTTGGTATCATAATCCTATATTTGGAATCACCAAACATCATGTGGAACCTTATTACCCTAAACCCATGTTAGAACAAGCCCCTTAATCTTCAAAACCCATATGATTTCATAGATAAAAATTGGGGCTTTTTTGAAATTCATTGTATTTATGCACTAATTCACATGAAAACATGATTCAAAGATGTTATACCTTGCAAAATCTTGTTGTTCTTGTGATATTCCAGCAGGGTTTGAAGTATATGTGTGTTCTAAGATTTATGGAAAGGTGTAAGAGTGAAATAAAAAAAAAGGAAAAAGGCTTTAAAAAGCCTAATAATGCCAAAGGAAGCTTCATGGGGGTTCTAGACCCCTTTGACCTGGTCAAAGGCGGTTCTAGGGCTCCACATTTGATATATATCGTGTATTTTCCGTTTAGGTTCGTTTTCGGGTCTTAAACGCCTCCCGGGTGCGCCAAACAAGCTCTTTTTTCGCGCGTTTCTTTACGTTTTTGAAAACCGCACCCACCGACAACAAAATCCGAACCCCATAATATTTTGTCTTAGAACAAATTTTTTTAGTCTTATATAAGTGTTTTTAGGCTTGATTGACCTTTCGTTGCATGTTTGGTTCTTTCCGTATACGTTAAATCGAAGAAGTTTCGTTAACCGCAGCTGTCTCGTTTAACGTGCCCTTCCTCAGAAAGGCTTCAATTCCTAGGTCATGGTCTATGTATCATGTTTAAGAAATTTTGTGCCCTTAGAATTATCTACGGCACAATCGTTCGTATCTAAATCAAAGTTATTCGGTTTGTGCATTGTTAAACGGTAAGCTTCCGTTTAACCTGTTTTCTACCCCCTGAGGCACCCATATCGCATTGTTTACTATTGTGTCTCATGTCTTACTCATAACATACCCTTGAATTCATTCGATTCGTGATTCGTATCATTCGTGAATCGTGTAAGTCATACCAAAAGTTAGTGTTTTACAACATTTAGGGTTTTGGGCATAATTAGGGTTTGGCACACTCAGGGTGTACCTGACTTCACCAGGGTTGTCACATACCTCTGTTATACATTATAGGTCACGTGTTAACCTGTTCGTGTTTCCAGAGTCATCAACTTTTCACGTCTATGTTTGTCACGTAAGTGACGCACAACGTCAAATTAGGGTTTTTTTGGTGCCTCTTCGCACATATCCTAATTACTGTACATATAGTACATTCTGGAATTTGTATTGTAACATGTTTCTATTCTCAAATCATAACAAGTTTCATCGCGTACACATCATGTCAGGTTATCGCGGACTAGCAACGATTAGGGTTTAGCGGGATTTTCAAAGTTGTCACAGTGCATCTATCTTGGATTGTTTAATAGTGAAATAGAAGTTGCAACACAAAGTAGCTAATAATACTAACCCTGATTTTGGAAAATATAAATCATTTAGTATATACTTTTGTTTGTCTTACATTATTTTGATTTACGTGCATCTATCTTGGAGGGATTTAATAGTGAAGAGAAGTTGCAACACAAATTTTCTATCTGGAATCTTATTATTTTCAAACTTAAATGGATCATTTAACATGAGGTAATAACGTGAATAACACTTTAGGATGCTTGCATCAAGTTAATTGTCGGTTAGGCAACACTTATGATGATACGAGAACAAGGATAATTAGAAATTACACTTTTAATCATTTTCCTTACTTTAGCTCGATTACTTGCTTAAACCATCCATCTTCATTGTGCCATTTCAGGTTGAACACTGCACACTTTGACATGGGGAACTCAGACGGCTCAGGCCCACTGTCACACCCCAAAAACGTCGCAGCGGGAATACAAACGTAGTGGTGACGGAAGTTGGTGCCCATAAGTATCTTCGTGTATGATGCAATATTTATTTTGGACATTCAACTTAACTAAAACATAATTTAAAGTTTTAAGTTTAAAATTTAAACATAACCACAACCCCGACAAATTATTTGATCCTTATGGATCTTAGTACACATTGTCCCAAATCAGTTTTAAAAGTTGTCCAAAACATTATTTTAATAAAATTTGCATCCACTACCACAAGACCTGCCAAAATCCCGAAGCCGAACTCATGTACCTGAAGGAGATGTTAAAATCAAGTGTCAACACAAAGGAGGGTGAGTTCACATATTCAAATCATACATAATTTGATTCAAGGAAAAACTTTCTTATTATGTGTTTAATAATAAAACATCCATATAATTTAAGAAACTAAAATTTCATTTCCTTTACAAAAATCCGAGGATCAGCCATCGCAAGCGTTTTCCAAAAACCTTCAATACAAAACATCTTCCCAAGGTTTATATATTAAATTGCTAGCATCAAATGTTTAGATTCGTAAGTTTGCAAGACATACGAGCTATATATTAACAATAAGGGTATAATCAAAGCTAGACAATAACAGAATATAAATTCGTCGCTTGACTTGACACGGAGCTACCGGTAACGACGGGGTGGTCAACCCGATAGATCTATCAACAATTCTACGTATACAGTTTTAATGATTAAACGACAAAATTTGCGCAAGTGCCCACAATGGGTCACTTATAATGCCTGCCTCATGTACAATATATATATCCTACTAAAATTTGATAAATTTAATATTTGTGTTGTACGAATTTCCCGAAATCCCCACCAAAACGTAAGCCAATACCGATACTTACTCTCTTGAGATCAAGCAAATTCGTCACTACTTTGATTTAAGCATTTTAAATCTACCGGTCATTTATCCCAAACATCGTAATAATCCCCGTTTCTCCCCGAAACGTATATATCAATCAAAACCCGTTCCTCCCGAAACGTATATATATATATATATATATATATATATATTAATCAAAACCCGTTTCTTCCCGAAACTTATATTTATATTCATCAAAACCATATATTTTCCATGAAAATATATAATAATTTATTTAAAGGCATATTTTATACAAAAACGTTTAATTATCCTTTTAAGGTGTGTCTCTTCCCCCAAAACGTATATAAAACAGTAAAAAGAGGGGTTAGTGACACTCACCTTTGGGTGCGTTTTTATATTAGCGCAGTCCCACAATTTCGTCTACACGTCCTAATTGAACGATTTAATAACCAATATTCCATAAATACCTAAGTTTCTTCAATACTTAGAATTTTTCACATAACTTTGAGATTTCTCAAATAGTCTTTATTTTTTATTATGTTGGCGTATTTTTATATATATGCATTCACACACACACACACACACATATATTATATATATTAAGAATTTTGTGACTTGAACAATTTCATTGGTGACCTTCATTATGTTATATCCGTTATCACACCCGTTTATAAGCAATATATCTACGATTTGCGCTTCGTAATATATATACATAAACATGAACATATTATAGAATATATAATACACGTATCTCGTCAACTTATATATTTTTATCATTTTTAAAGCATTTAAAATGAAATAACTCATCAAGTTAACCTATGTATTATTCTCATGCTCGATAAATAAGTTCCATACTTAACGTGTCATTTACTGATATTACCGTATTACATACTTAATCGTATAAGTGTATAAGCATAGCCTTAATCCCTACTATTATGTCATCACTTTAACATATCACATTTCATATACTTATAATCACATATTAAATCATATTACACAAAGTTTACTCTTGAACAATCCATTTTCGTGTACGTTGAAATATGAGTATTTTAGCGTTTTCGGTAACGTCGGGCGTCGGAAGTCACGTATGACTAGCCAAACACCAAAGATACTTAATATAAGTTAAAATACTTATATTTATCTCAAAAATATCCGTTTATATTCTGATCTAAAACAATTTTGTAAAAATCACTTTAAAAGCCGATTTTTACCGTTTTTAACGCATAGTCTTGTACCAAACTTTATAATCATCCCAAATCGTCACGACTTGATATTTTAACATAACACATGTTATTTACTGAATAAAATGGTACTTATACTCATGTTAGTGAAGATTTCATGCAAGTCACATAAATCATACAATTTCACCCATTTTACTACTCTTTAAGCTACATGTACAACATGCAAAGCTACCAAACTTATGACATAACTCCATATCATCATAACACATCATATAACATCATTGTAGCATGTTTATATTCTGATTTAATCCACCTTTATCATATAATAACAAATTCACTATCTTATGATTATTTAACCATCATGCATGCTTATGTACAAGCATTTAATGCACGGTTTTCATATCATCGTCATCATTCAAGAACTTAAATGCATCTAACATGTATTTAATTCATATTTAAATAATCCAAGACATCATCATCTTCATCTAATCATCATCTTATGATTGCATGCATGAACCTTTCACATTTATGAACATTTAAACAAAAACCCACATGTGCATGCATACATATATACATATACACGACACACACACACACACACACATATATAATATATATATATACTTTTAAAAACCCACTTTTTATATGCTCATCCTTTATCACATGAAACTTTTTTATAAAAACCTTTTTGATCAATCATGCATCAACATTTCATGAATCCCATCAACTAAAATCAACTAATAATCAAAACACAATCTCTAACCCATGTATACACACATTTTCGGCCATGTACTCACACATATAAGCTTCCAATTTTTTTTATTAAAATAATTTGTTATTAGATTTCAAGTGTTGTGAAGGATTCCAAGCTTTTGAGAAACTATCTATCATCATCATCAACAAATAAGAACAAGAACTTGAAAATAAGTTTATACCTTTAAAGAATACAAGTGGGTTTTTGATGAGATTTTTGATGACATGGAGCTTGTTCTTCTTGAAAATCACCTTGAAATCACTCTTGGATCCTCAAACAAACTTGTAATCACCTTAAAATGGACTTGGATCTTCAAGAAAGCTTCAAAATTCAAAAACAGAGGTTAGTTTGGGAGTGTTCGGCCGAGAGGGGGAGAGAGAGAGTGAAGATGATGGGTTGTGAATGTTGGAAGTTTTAATGGATGGAGTGTTTGGAAGGTTTTTATGATTGGAGTTGTGGCCAACACTTGGCAAAAGAGAGAAAGGGTGGCCTCTTGAGCCGCCACCTATGTCCCCCATACACACACATCTTTTATACATACATATATATAATACATAGAGTTAATTACAGGTATTTAACTGGCTACCGGGTATTTTATCTAGCGTTTTATTCATGTTTCAAGGCGTTTTAAATTATTTTTATCACTCTATAAAATAAACTCGACATAATATTGATGAACAATATATTATTTGCCTAGATTGGCTGCGTTGTCTATATTTTAAGTATATGCGCGGTATTGCGTAGTATGCGCTTAAACTCGCAAAATAGAGTTTCTAAGCGTTTTAATTAAATTTTTCCTCATGAATATGATTAAAAATAGCATTTTAATCATAACAGAATATTTTTAGGATTTTAACATTCATCGGGCGGTCACCGACATTCGTTTCGCATTT
Source organism: Scalesia atractyloides (assembly GCA_947069175.1). Taxonomy (NCBI): domain Eukaryota; kingdom Viridiplantae; phylum Streptophyta; class Magnoliopsida; order Asterales; family Asteraceae; genus Scalesia; species Scalesia atractyloides. The sequence goes on from CAMTDV010001632.1 coordinate 44,914,831, forward strand.
TGTTCGTTATGGATAAGTGTTTATCTTATTATTGCCAACATAATTTCTAATAATTTTGGATTTACCAACACATCAAATACCATATACTAACACCAAATTCAATAAAATATTGCCTTTATTTATTCATAACACGTGTCACACTTGTACGATACAGACTCAAAATAGCGGGTGTCACACCCACTCTCTCAACTTGAGCGGTGTTATGGCTTCCGGTTTATATCCTGTTGACCAGGTAAATTCAACGAACTTTTTTTTGTGTTCACGTGTGGCAATCGATAAAATTTCTTGATAACTTCGTACAACTTAACAATTAATTATACGTTTAATTGCGTTTATTTGTGGCTTAATTTGTGCATGATTAGGTCATACAAGTCTAGCAATCGTAGGACATATTGAAACTTGACAATTAGTATTTTTACATTCGTTGCTTCGCGAGAAAACAAATACTATGTCCTAATATGTTGGCGAAAAATGCTGAAAACGCACCTGAACACACTATTCATGCCATCTAGTTCTGAAAACTGTCCGAACGATCAACGAACGATATGAAAGCATATCATCATAGAAATATGAACAAAAAACCCCTAATTAGGGGCACAAAATGAAAAAACACTTTAACTTTCCGGAAAATGCTTATATTTATAAATTGTCCGATCTGCACTAAAACTAACAATAATATTTGTCCGCAAACACAAAAATTCAGCATTTACAATATGCACAAGGCTTGTAGATAATGCTAAACATCATAAATAACTTTGATGTTATCAAATCATTATTCGAGGCATCGCTCCCAGTATTACGATGCATATTTCACATATTGTCCGAACCGACGAACGAACTAGTGTTAATCATCCTCATAACGAAGTTTCTAACTTAGTGAACTAACTAAGATTAGTGACTACCCTAAACTACCATTAATGGCTAATGGTGCAAGAATTCCATTAATTACATAAGTACCTATATATGAGAATTATGTGCACATGTTATATTTTATAAATAACTTACACTTTACCCCCCCCCCATGTGGGTCCCACAAGCCACCCTACTAGTTAGTGATGTTGACGAGAAGATTTTGATGAAGCATGGTAGAAGATTTGTTGTTGACTTGAAAGAGTTGAAACATTATAACTCTTCACCACACCTCACTTTCACTTCATCATTTTCAAACAAAAAAAACAAACCAAACAACCTTTCTTGCTCTCTTGTTCACGGCTCCAAAGCACCCCCATAAACCCACCATTTTAACTTCATAAACTCCCAAAAATCAAGCCTTTAAAGTCCCTCCAAGATGATCTAAAGGTGTTTCAAGCATGGGTGCACACTAGGAGCCATTTGGAGCTTCTACATCTTCGTCATTCTTCATTCTAGTGCTTCTTTAACTTTGTGCAAAGTTTCCTAACTTCACTTTTATACTTCTTATGTTATGTAGAACATTAAAGTACAACTTGATCATCTTGAACTTTAAAGAAATCAAAGACTAAAACCCTAATCACAACTTCAAAAGTCTACTAAAATGATATATTATATGTTGATTAGTGTTAACTAGAGTTTACGATCTTGATGATTATGTTAAAGTAGGTTGTTTAAGTGTGATGATCTTGTATGAACATGGCTAAAGATGACAATCTAAACACCAAGATGTTTAGATCTAAACAAGATCATCATCTTCATAATCCATGAACTTTAATCATAAACCTGAAAATAATTTTTAACAAATATAACTTTTACAAAGGTTAAAATCATGATTTATGATATAAGGGTCTTAAAAGTGACCTAAACATGCTTATGTAACCTTGGTAAACTAGTTGATCAAAAATATATAAAAGTGACATTATTTTTTTGAGGTTTTTGTTAAAGATATATTTATAAGGTTCATGGAAAATACAGGTGTTTATGGGTCATATATACATGCAAAGTTGGTGATTGAAATTGATTTGAGTTGATGATGATTTTTGGAACTTAAACATGGTTTAAAATACGTCTAGAAAACGTGGAAAACGCCTAGTTTAAGGGGAAACTATGGCGAAATTTTCTAAAATCCTAATCGTGATTAAGGTGTAATTAAAATGTGATTAAAATGAGTAAATCATCATTAGGCAAATCATAATGGTAAAGTTTAAGTCTTAAACTCCTAAGTGTTCTTAAACACTGATGTGCGTGAATTAAATATATTTTTATTATTATAATTTTCGTTCACACAGATTAGGTTTTAAAATAGTTTTTACTTAAAACCAACTACACACACATAGGGCAAGTGTACCCGTCATGTGGTAGTATAGTTCGTGGTAAGAACAGATATCAATCCGTGGACTCGGTGTCTCAGTAGTAAATTTTCGTTACTTTAAACCTGTTTCGATAAATAGTTGATTTCTTGATTGTTTTTAACTATCATGTAAGTATAAAAATTAACTAATTGAATTAACAAGAACAATATCTAAGAAAGGTTGCTGAATTAAGTATCCACTAATAAACATATGATAACTTTTAAGGAAATAATGGTGATGCAAGTCTTAGAATCAACTAAGTTTCCAATCAAGGTCCCCTAGTTTTATAAATCTTGGGAAAATTATAATGAACAACATTTTAATCACCTAAGAATCATTCTTTAAGCTCTCTTGCTAAATTGATGTTAATCTTTAATAATGAATTAATTGTTAATCAAAACTCCTAACTCTACAAATAAAGGAAAACTAACATGAACAACACATTAATCACCCTAACTTGGTTCCAAGTAAATGATATCTTCAACAAGCTCTTGACATGAATCACAAGCATGGTCATGCTAAACAACAACTTTGGCCTAAATCATCAATCCAACATGAACACAAACCATAGAATTCATATAAACATTCATAAGATCTTTACAAATCCAAATGCAAGAATTCATACTCATATTCAAATCATCATCCTAATCATGTTAGCAATTACCATTCCTAGTTTCATGCTATGAATCAAATCAACAACTAAAAGATTCAATAATTATAATCTCTACATGGGCTTTCCAACACTACATGTAAATTTTTATGATCAAACATTCAAGAATAATAACTTTAAACATGAACATGCATTCCAAGAAACTTGAATAAATACCATCATGGAGATTAACATACAATAATCACCACATCTATTTCCATATTGTCAAGTGTTCATTAGCTTCAACAAAATTCAAACAACACAATTGTTTAGCCTAGAAGGCTCATGATAACTAAGACAAACATAAAGTAATATAGATTGTGCATGAATAACAAGTGAAATACTAATGTTTAAGACAAGGTAATTAACTAAATGAGTTGGAATGTCAAGTGATACAACATCCTAAAGGCTCCTTTCTTCAATCTCCAAGCTTCCAAGATCAGCTTCTTGAGAGAGAAATCCACCCAAATGCTCCAACTCCCCTTCAAATGAGCTGAATTCATGTATTTAAGCTACTGGGCATTTGGCACGATCGTGCCACCTTTTGGCATGGTCGTGCTTGGTAAGTGTCAGGTGCCTTTCTGAGTTGTTGACCCAGTTTGATGCCAAATCCGGAAAGATCCCGCTAAAATTTCCCTGAGGTGGCACGACCGTGCCACCATTTGGCATAATCGATATCGTACTCGGAAATGACTAAGTTGAACTCAGAAACTTGCTGATCAGGGCCTGTGATTGCACGCGCACGGACGTGCTTGGGGTTGGCACGATCGTGCCAAGTGTTGATTTGACTCGGATTGTGCAGTCTGATGATAGTGCTTGTGATAGTGCTGACTTCTGGATGCTTGACACGGTCGTGCCAATGGTTGGCACGGTCGTGCCATATCTGGCAGTTTGGCAGAAATGTTCCATTTTTGCTCCAATTTGTTCCAAAAGCCTTTGTTTCTTGGGGCCGAAGCCCGAACCTGCATTTTCATAAATAACTCAAGTGAGTATCTAGATCAATGAAAACACAACGACTTTCCGCATTAATGGGAATATTTGACGTTTAAAAGATGTATAAATTCTTATACATCAAACATCCCCACACTTGAACTGTGGTTGTCCTCAAACAAACTAAAGTAAACAAAATTCTATCCTGCAATCATCTCAACTAGCGTTATATAAGCGCAAATAAAGAACTTGGGTAAAACAAAACGATTACTCGACATAAAAGGAAAAACCAAAAAGTATATTAAATATGGTTATGAGCAATGATCCATCTCGGCATCCCTACAAGTTCACCTTACATCCTCGCAATGTTCACACACACTCGGCTAAAATATAGGAACATACAATTCAATGAGTATGTTTAGAACACTCGATGCCAAGACAATGACTATGCATATCATAAGCTTGTATAAGGATCAAATCTAAACACTTAACTAACACATAAAAAATCAAGAGGTCTTGTGTGGGTTGTAATTTGGCTAGGGTTAAGGGTGTGGAAATGGATTTATAAAAGTGGCTAAAATGGCTAAAGACCGAAGGCTCGACTAACTTGAAGTGAAGAAAGATAAAACTATCCAAATAACTAACCGAGAGCTAGCAAACCGCTTGGATGTATCCACAAAATTGCTCTAGCAAAGCCAATTGACACGGCTTTTTTGTTTTTTTATTCACCACTTTAGAGGGAACTAAGTACGTGTACTTAGATAAAAACTCCAAAGCTATGATGTTAGACTAATAAATTGATAAACTATACAAGAAAGCTTACAAGTTAGTCTAAACCGGATCGGACTTTAAACCACAAAAAAATGTGGGTTCAAAAAGAAAAGGCTAAATTGGCTGATTGGTGATATTTAGTGGTTTATATAAAATGAAAGGGAGAGGCTCAAATTGGTTTAACTAAGGGTGTGATTTGGGTGTAAGGATAATTGAAATTGGTTAAAAATAAAAGGTTTCTTACTGCCTCAATCATTTTTACGTTATGTGCTTGCTTTGTGTTCTCGAAATGCATGCCTAACACAAGTTCTAAATCTCGAAAGTCATCTGGCGCACTCAATCTTTGCCCGCAAAAACATGAGCAAAAATAATCTAAAGCTATAAGGCTAAAAAATAACTCACGGAAACGGGCGTATTGGGTAATTATGCAAGGCAAACAGGTAAGAATTTTGCTTGATTTCTCACGCTCAATTTTATACAAAAAAAGATTAGTAAATGGTAACTTTTATTCGAGCAAATCCTTTTCGTTCACCTATGTGAATTTATCAAAACTTTTTAGACTTGTATAAAACTTGTGTTGAGTTGATTGTTCAAAAGAGTTTTGTTATTATTATATTATTATTATTATTATTTATTATTATTATTATATTATTATATTATATTATTATTATTTTTTGACAACCATAAACAAGCTTAACCACCTCCCCACACTTGAATTGTACATCGCCCACGATGTACAACAAAAAAATGAGCATAATGCAATGCAATAGTATAGCAGTGGAGGAAACGGGAATACGAAAACTCCCATGGTTTGCAAAGGCTAGAAATGGAGCGAAAGAAGGTAATATGAAACATTCCAACGCACCACTGCACCATCCAACGACTAGCATATCATCAATTTCAAAACTGCACACTTGCAAACCTGATCAAGATTACCATAAACAACCCAACCCAACAATCCCTTATCATAGTTCAAAAATTAAACCACTAAATAAAAATAAAAATGTACGAAATTTAAAGCAACAACGGAGGAGTGTACGGACAGTCCAAAATGGTACACCCCTCAAACATAGAAATGCAAATGAAAGTACGACAGGAGCTGCAAGATCAGGGTCGGCCGCCAGATCCTGAAGGACCGGCATCGTCCCAGCGGTCAAACCGAGATCTCCTAGTGAAGTGCTGGCGGCGGCTGTGTGTACGGATGACCGAGCGAGCTTGCTAGATGTTGCTGAGACCCAAATAACCAGTCGAAGCTATGCCTACTTTGCTGTACATATCTTCCATAAAATTACCCTGACGATGCTGCTCAGCACGGATCAAGTCCAGTCGTGTCGTACAGCTTGCTGATCCAACGCTAGTCCATCCATTCTTCTCCCAAAGATCCACTGTAGACGGCTCATGCGGACCATACGCACCCTGCTCGTAACCACCACCAAAACCACCAAACAAGTGCTCCCAACTTGGGCTTCCAAAGCCCTGGCCTAGTTCACCCATCTGAAGATGAGGGTCTGCTCCCCCAGCAGCCTCACCTGGCCCGAATCCTGGAGCATCCTGCATGTGGACGTCCTCGGCTCCACCAACATCGCCCTCTTCTGGATCACTTTCTCCCTTAGGAAGTGGGTCCCAAATCCTACCCAATCGATCCACCAACTTCGGGATGCCATTAACCTTGCGAATCATATGCATGGCAGTCAGCTGTGCCACATCAAGTAATCCATAATCACAAGCTACGGTAAGATCATCCAACCGCACCCTGTAGTGCCTAGCTAACCTGGTGGCGAATGCACCACCACAGATCCTCAATGTGGGGGTCGACCTAATACCCCTTTGGATGGACTCTGCAACACTAACTGCGACATTGCAGTTGGACCCCGATATGATGCAATAGAGGTGGAAAAGGTCGCGGGTGGTGATGTTTCCAGTGCTATCACCCGACCGTCGATTACGTGGAAGATGGCGCGCTCTATGATGCGGTGCAATGGGTCAAGAATCCATGTGGCCTTGGCTCGACGTGGATCCCAGGCCCGGCCCGATACAGTGATCTGATCCCAGAATGTTGCTTTATCCGTATCAGCCTCCCATTCTTGCAGACGCCGTGAAATAACTCGGATTCGATCTCATCCTCCTCATATAATCCAAGTATCTGTCAAAACTTGCTGATCGATTGATGATGCCACTTCCGTCCTAGATGGTAACTAACACCAACTCTTTTCTCATAAACATCAGGGCAGGGGAAGATAAACCTGAACGAGGCAAAAAACTCGATAACTAACTCGACATATTGGGTCTCCGCCATTGCGAATAGGCGGGCCCAAGGAGGGGTCATAAGCTCCTCAAATCTTTCAGTCTGACCGAGTAGGTCGAGATCGACTGTTTGCAGTGTCCTCATAGGCTCGATTAAGTGCCTACGAGCCCACAGTCTTTCAACCTTCACAATACAATGCCCTTCCCTAGCTTGTCACTAAAACGAAGAAATGGGTGATTCATCTGCAAGAATAGAACAAAATCAGCAATTATAATGCGGAAAATCAGCAAAAACTGGTTTACAGACGGGCTCGCACGACCGTGCCATATATTGGCACGACCGTGCGTGCTTATCTCGGCAAGCCTTTATGAAGATGTCAATTTTATGAAGTTTTATGGTTTTGTTCTTCATGAAGCACGATCGTGCCACACTCAAGCACTACCGTGCAGGACCGAATCTGGTGTGAATTTTGTGAGAAAACTAGAAATTTTTATGAAGGGCACGACCATGCCAAAGTTTGGCACGATCGTGCTTGTTGAATTTCTGTGCAATATTTCCAGATTCACCAAGAATTTATGAAGAGCACGACCGTGCCATATGATGGCACGATCGTGCTTGATGATTTTATGGGTTTCCTGATGCAGTTTATCACCTTTTTTATGAAGAGCACGGTTGTGCCAAGTGTTGGCACGACCGTGCGTGACGGAACCGCAGCCTGCAAAATCCCTTAAAACGCACCCAAAACCCTGATTTTTCAACACTTTTACTTGGGGGTTTTGTAGATCGGTCCAGAGTGAAGCACAACAACATAAAAAACACGAAAAAACGGGCTTGAATTGGACGATTTAGATCAAGCCCTAAAAACATCAAAGAAAACCTAACTTGAAGAACAAACCTTAAATATTTAACAACTACAAAGAGAAAGTGGAAAGATTCGTACCTGGAACGAAGCTTGGGATGAAAAGAATACAGATTTCTTGAGAGAAGGAAGGAAGTGTGGAGGATTCTTGAGTGAGTTTGTGAGATTCAAGTGGGTTTTGAAGAACTTTTAAGAAAATTGGGTTATGGGCTTTTTCTGCAAATGGACCTGCACTATCAGATCTGACAGTGCCAGAAAACACTGTTGATAGTGCCGTTTTTTTTATAAAACCCAATTACAAACGTCATTTGAACCTGGATCACTCAAGAAACACTTCCTACCAAGAAAAGAGCCGAACTAACATACCTGAAGATCGACAATGTGCTCCAAGATCCCCCGCGTCCAAGATGAACCGCAACCTGAAAAGAAACTAAGCAACCAAACAGAAAAAACAACTAAAACCCCAAGAACATGCTAAGTTTATTTACGAGTCTTCAGCTAGACTCACCACCCCGAATTCATTTGTTCTTGGGGTGGAGGTGAAAACCTCCTCACATCTATCCATAGGGCCGCCAACATACGACTTCAGTCTGTGCCCATTGAACTTGAACAAGCGGCCATCCTCATGGTCTATTTCCACTGTTCCGTAGGGAAACACAGACCGCACCATGTAAGGACCTGACCAACGAGATTTAAGCTTGCCAGGGAACAGCTTGAGACGCGAGTTGTATAACAAAACCTGATCACCCACCCGGAATTCCTTCTTGTCCTTCAGGCGGGAGTCATGGAGCATCTTAGTACGTTCCTTGTACAGCTTGGAGCTCTCATATGCATCATTTCGGAGCTCTTCAATCTCATGGATCTGCACAAACTTGTTTTCGCTCGTAGCTGCCATGTCAAGGTTAACAGTTTTCAAGGCCCAATATACCTTGTGCTCGAGCTCAACAGGGAGATGACAAGACTTCCCATAGACTAACTTAAAAGGAGTAGTGCCTATAGGAGTCTTGTAGGCCGTTCGGAAGGCCCACAGTGCATCATCCAATCTGTCAGACCAGTCCTTACGGCTGGCGTTCACTGTCTTCTCTAATATGCGCTTAATTCCCCGCTTTGTGACCTCGACTGCCCACTAGTCTGTGGGTGGTATGGTGTGGAAAACCGATGATATCGGGACAATGCTTTTTCCAATTGAGCATTACAAAAGTGTGTCCCCGGTCACTGATTAGCGCTTTAGGAGCACCGAAGCGCGCGAACAGCTTCTTCAGAAATTTGACCACCACCCTAGCATCGTTGGTGGGCAGAGCTTGCGCTTCCGCCTACTTTGAAACATAGTCGACCGCGACTAGGATGTATCGGTTTCCGAAGGAAGTCAGAAAAGGTCCCATAAAGTCTAGACCCAAACGTCAAAAACCTCGCAGACTTGAATGTCTTTGTGGCATCTCGTGGCGTGCAGAAATGTTGCATGCCCTTTGACAGGCGTCACAAGATTTCACGAACTCATGGGCGTCCTTAAAGATGGAAGGCCAGAAGAATCCAGCATCAAACACCTTTTTGGCGGTATTATTTTTCCCATGGTGACCTCCCGTAGGTCCCTCGTGGCAGTGGCGAAGGATGTCCCTCGCCTCATTGCCGTGCACGCAGTGCCGGATCATCTGATCCGCGCCCACCCTGAATAGATAGGGGTCATCCCATAGGTAGTACTTGACATCCGCAAAAAATTTTCTCTTCTGCTGAAAGGTCATCCCTTTGATCAGGATGTCGCTGGCTAGGTAGTTTGCGATGTCAGCAAACCATGGGGAGTTGTCATTTGTCTCGATCCTCATAAGAAACTCGTGGGGAAAATTGTCATTAATGTTGGCCCCACGAACTTCTTTTCCCTCGTAATGCTCAAGACGGGACAAATGATCAGCCGCCAAATTTTCGGCCCCTTTCTTATCACGGATCTCAATGTCAAACTCCTGCAGCAAAAGAATCCATCTTATCAATCTGGGTTTGGCATCTTGCTTGCCAAAGAGATATCGAAGTGCTGCATGATCGTGTACAGGATGGTTTTGGGAGAGAATGAGGTAAGACCGAAACTTGTCGAAGGCAAAGACCACGGCTAGGAGCTCTTTCTCAGTCGTGGTGTAATGCTCCTGAGCGTCGTCTAAGGTCTTGCTCGCATAGTAAATCGGGTGAAAATGCTTATCTCTCCTCTGACCCAAGACGGCCCCAACTGCGAAGTCACTCGCATCGCACATCAATTCAAATGGTAATTCCCAGTCGGGAGCTACCATGATTGGGGCATTCACCAACTTCTCCTTTAACAGCTCGAATGCCATCAGGCATTCATCGGAGAAAACAAACTGGGCATCCTTCTTTAGAAGCTGGGTCATCGGACGAGCGATTTTGGAAAAATCCTTTATGAATCGCCGGTAGAAACCTGCATGACCAAGAAAGCTCCTAATAGATTTCAAGGATGTGGGCGGCGTGAGCTTAGAGATAGTCTCAACTTTGGCCCGATCAACCTCGAGCCCCGCCTGCGAAATCTTGTGCCCTAGCACAATGCCCTCCTTTACCGTGAAGTGGCATTTTTCCCAGTTCAACATCAGATTGGCCTCCTCATATCGGGCCAACATCCTTTTCAGATTCCCGAGACAATGGTCGAAAGAACTCCCGAAAACAGAAAAATCATCCATGAAGACCTCCATGGAATCCTCGATCATGTCGTGAAAAATAGCCACCATGCATCTTTGAAACGTGGACGGGGCATTGCACAGTCCAAAGGGCATTTGCCGGTAGGCAAATGTGCCATAGGGACATGTGAATGTCGTCTTCTCCTGATCCTCAGGAGAGATGGGAATCTGAAAATAGCCAGAGAAACTGTCAAGGAAACAGTAAAACATCCTCCCTAAGAGCCTCTCTAACATCTGATCAATGAAAGGAAGAGGAAAATGATCTTTCCTCGTGGCATCATTGAGTTTGCGATAATCAGTGCAAACTCTCCACCAGTGACAATACGAGTGGGAATCAACTCGATCTTCTCATTGGTCACCACTGTCATCCCTCCTTTCTTTGGGACCACCTGCACAGGACTAACCCAAGGCGAATCAGAAATCGGGTATATCAGACCTGCATCAAGCAATTTGATGACCTCTTTCTTCACAACATCCTGCATGTTCGATTTAAACGCCTCTGATGCTGCACCACGGATTTGAAGTCCTCCTCCATCAAGATCTTGTGGGTACAAAAAGATGGATTGATCCCTTTTATATCCATGATCTTCCAAGCTATCGCCTTTTTATGCTGCTTCAAAACCTCAAGCAATCGACCCTTCTCTTCTTCTAACAACCTAGCAGAGATGATGACGGGCAGTTGAGTCGCACCCTCTAAGAAAGCATACTCCAAGTGATCTGGAAGTTCCTTAAGCTCAAGTGAGGGTGGATCCTCAACCGAAGGGCGTGCTTTAGGCTCAGCAATGCGATCCACCACTTCAAAGACCTCAGTACGTGGGGGAGCCACATGACCTATTAGACAGGTTATTTCTTCAGCAGACTGAACCATAGCAGGCGAACCAAAAGTCGCTCCTCCAATAAGCTGTGTGTCCCAACTTCCTCCTCAAACATGCTATGAAGATGATCACTCACATATGTGTCAATAGTCTCAATAAAGTAGAGTGTATCATCATGACTCTGTGGATGCTGCATGGATTTCCCTATATCAAAGGTCACTTCTTCATCGTCTACCCAGAGTAAGTCTACCTGTGCAGACATTGATCAATGCTCGAGCAGTGGCAAGGAATGGCCTACCTAAGATGAGAGGAACAGTTTTGTCCTCGTCCATATCCAAGATCACAAAATCAACAGGAAAGACAAACTTGTCGATCTTCACTAGCATATTCTCAACTATACCTCGAGGGTACTTCACTGAACGATCGGCTAGCTGAATGCTCATACGAGTGGGTTTTGGCTCTCCCAAGTCTAGCTTAGCAAAAACCGCATAAGGCATGAGGTTTATGCTGGCTCCAAGATCAGCTAGTGCATTGCTGACTGACAAACTACCAATCAAGCATGGGATAGTAAAACTCCCAGGATCACTCATTTTCTGTTGTATCTTGTTCTGAAGAACTGCTGAACACTCAAGGTCACATGCGAAAGCTCCTCAAGTTTATTTTTGTTAGATAGAATATCTTTCAGAAACTTGGCATACTTAGGCATTTGAGCAAGTGCCTCGACAAACGGTAGGTTTATATGAAGTTGCTTGAAAAGCTCAAGGAATTTACCGTAGTGTTCTTCCATCCTCTGCTTCTTCAACCTCCCTGGATATGGAACGGGAGGGACATACTCTCTCACTGGCTCCTTGGGACGTGCTATACTTGCTGGGTCTCACCTCAGTTGCACCTCTCCCGGAGACTCAGTCTAAATCTCGTCAACAATCTCGTCGCCAACCAGCTTACTCGAAACAGCCGAAGTGATGGGCTCAGCGATCTTGCCGCTTCTCAACGTGATGGCCTTTGCAGTAGCTTTCGGATTTGGCTATGTGTTACTTGGAAGGCCCCCTTGATGTCTCTCGGACAACATCTTCGCTATCTGACCAACTTGTTTTTCAATGGTCTTCATGGAAGCCTTTTGGCTTCTCAACTCACTCTCGTGCCTCGTGAAACGACCGTCATACTCCTTGAAGCGCTTTTCATTTTCGATTCTTTGAGAATTTTGACCAGCTAAGAGTTGACTAAACATGTCCTAAACACTAGGTTCATTAGTGGAAGGCATCTGCTGAGGCCGAGGTGCACCGTATCCTCCAAGAGCTGGGGGCGTGGAGCGAATCCGGGTGGATGCTGATTTGACGCTTCAGACTTCCAACTGAAATTTGGGTGATTCTTCCACCCCGGATTGTAAGTATTGCTATAGGGATTATGCTGAGGACGGTACTGGTTTCCCATAAAATCTACATGCTCGTGCGACACCTCTCCAGCCGGAAAATCGCCTACATGATATGCTCCCCCACTCGAGGAACCACTCGAGTGGATCTCCATCACTCGATCAAACTTTGAAATAAGGCATCCATTCGTACTGTGATACGGTGAAGTCATTCACGTGATGAACTCCTTGTCTAGAACTCTTCCCTCGCGATGGTTGCTGTGTCCGATTCTTTAAGGTGCATTTCTCTAAGATCTCAAATGCCTCGTTGGCATTTTTCGTGCCTAGTCTCCACTTGAATATGTATCGACCATCATCTGCCCTTGACCATCCAAACCATGGTAGAAGATCTGACATTGTTGCCACTTGGGCAACACGTGGTGTGGAACCTTTCTCATGAGCTCTTTAAACCGCTCCCACGCCTCATAGAGGGGCTCATCATCGTCCTGGCGGAAGTTAAGAATCTTGGTTCTTAACCGAACAGTTTTCTCTGGGGAAAATATTTCTGAAGGAACTTCTCAGCTAATTGATTCCACGTAGTGATAGATCCAGCTGGAAGTGAAAGAAGCCACTCTTTAGCTCCATCACGTAAAGAGAACGGAAAGAGCCGAAGACGTATTGCATCCGATGATGCATCACGAATGGTGAATGTGGCACAAACCTCCAGAAACCCTGCGATATGGACACTAGGATCCTCGTGATCCTTGCCATAAAACTGAACCGCATTCTGCAGCATCGAAATGGTACCAGATTTGATTTTGAAATTATATTATTTATTGTGGGTGCATTGATGCTCGCAGGTAAACCCTCAAGTGAAGGTTTTCCTATGTCGTTTAAGACCCTCGTTTCCTCTTCGTCTACCATTTCTACGTGAACTTCGTGAAGTGTGTCGTCTCCCAATGCGTCTTTCACATATTGTCAGATTTCGAACCAACGAACGAACTAGTGTTATATTTATCATCCTCATAACAAAGTTTCTAACTTAGTGAACTAATTAAGATTAGTGGCTACCCTAAACTACCATTAATGGCTAATGGTGCAAGAATTCCATTAATTACATAAGTACCTATATATGAGAATTATGTGCACATGTTATATTTTATAAATTACTTACACTTTACCCCCCCCCAGTGGGTCCCACAAGCCACCCTACTAGTTAGTGATGTTGATGAGAAGATTTTGATGAAGCATGGTAGAAGATTTGTTGTTGACTTGAAAGAGTTGAAACATTATAACTCTTCACCACACTTCATCATTTTCAAACAAAAAAAAACAAACCAAACACCCTTTTTTGCTCTCTTGTTCACGGCTCCAAAGCACCCCCATAAACCCACCATTTTCACTTCATAAACTCCCAAAAATCAAGCCTTTAAAGTCCCTCCAAGATGATCTAAAGGTGTTTCAAGCATGGTGCACACTAGGAGCCATTTGGAGCTTCTACATCTTCGTCATTCTTCATTCTAGTGCTTCTTTAACTTTGTGCAAAGTTGTAAGACATCCTAACTTCACTTTTATACTTCTTATGTTATGTAGAACATTAAAGTACAACTTGATCATCTTGAACTTTAAAGAAATCAAAGACTAAAACCCTAATCACAACTTCAAAAGTCTACTAAAATGATATATTATATGTTGATTAGTGTCAACTAGAGTTTACGATCTTGATGATTATGTTAAAGTAGGTTGTTTAAGTGTGATGATCTTGTATGAACATGGCTAAAGATGACAATCTAAACACCAAGATGTTTAGATCTAAACAAGATCATCATCTTCATAATCCATGAACTTTAATCATAAACTTGAAAATAATTTTTAAAACTTTTACAAAGGTTAAAATCATGATTTATGATATAAGGGTCTTAAAAGTGACCTAAACATGCTTATGTAACCTTGTAAACTAGTTGATCAAAAATATATAAAAGTGACATTATTTTTTTGAGGTTTTTGTTAAAGATATATTTATAAGGTTCATGGAAAATACAGGTGTTTATGGGTCATATATACATGCAAAGTTGGTGATTGAAATTGATTTGAGTTGATGATGATTTTTGGAACTTAAACATGGTTTAAAATACGTCTAGAAAACATGGAAAACGCCTAGTTTAAGGGGAAACTATGGCGAAATTTTCTAAAATCCTAATCGTGATTAAGGTGTAATTAAAAGTGATTAAAATGAGTAAATCATCATTAGGCAAATCATAATGGTAAAGTTTAAATCTTAAACTCCTAAGTGTTCTTAAACACTGATGTGCGTGAATTAAATATATTTTTATTATTATAATTTTCGTTCACACAGATTAGGTTTTAAAATAGTTTTTACTTAAAACCAACTACACACACATAGGGCAAGTGTACCCGTCATGTGGTAGTATAGTTCGCTGGTAAGAACCAGATATCAATCCGTGGACTCGGTGTCTCAATACTAAATTTTCGTTGCTTTTAAACCTGTTTCGATCAATGAGTTGATTTCTTGATTGTTTTTAACTATCATGTGAGGATAAAAATTAACTAATTGAATTAACAAGAACAATATCTAAGAAAGGTTGCTTGAATTAAGTATCCACTAATAAACATATGACAACTTTTTAAGGAAAACTAATGGTGATGCAAGTCTTAGAATCAACTAAGTTTCCAATCAAGGTCCCCTAGTTTTATAAATCTTGGGAAAATTATAACGAACAACAATTTAATCACCTAAGAATCATTCTTTAAGCTCTCTTGCTAAATTGATGTTAATCTTTAATAATGAGTTATTTGTTAATCAAAACTCCTAACTCTACAAATTAAGAAAAACTAACATGAACAACACATTAATCACCCTAACTTGGTTTCAAGTAAATGATATCTTCAACATGCTCTTGACATGAATCACAAGCATGGTCATGCTAAACAACAACTTTGGCCTAAATCATCAATCCAACATGAACACAAACTATAGAATTCATATAAACATTCATAAGATCTTTACAAATCCAAATGCAAGAATTCATACTCATTTTCAAATCATTATCCTAATCATGTTAGCAATTACCATTCCTAGTTTCATGCTATGAATCAAATCAACAACTAACAAGATTCAATGATCATAATCTCTACATGGGCTTTCCAACACTACATGTAAATTTTTATGATCAAACATTCAAGAATAATAACTTTAAACATGAACATGCATTCCAAGAAACTTGAATAAATACCATCATGGAGATTAACATACAATAATCACCACATCTATTTCCATATTGTCAAGTGTTCATTAGCTTCAACAAAATTCAAACAACACAATTGTTTAGCCTAGAAGGCTCATGATAACTAAGACAAACATAAAGTAATATAGATTGTGCATGAATAACAAGTGAAATACTAATGTTTAAGACAAGGTAATTAACTAAATGAGTTGGATTGTCAAGTGATACAACCTCCTAAAGGCTCCTTTCTTCAATCTCCAAGCTTCCAAGATCAGCTTCTTGAGAGAGAAATGTAACACCCCGACCCGCAGCGGAAATAAGAGTCGGGGCATAATTGGGTTATCACCAAAGCACATGACATTTACTATTATGTTTCATAATTAAATGAAGTCAAAGTTACATTTCTCAAACATCCAAACATGTTCATTCATTACAAGGGAAAATAACCAAACATAATAATCCAAATACTAAATCGTTTTATTTCTTCTAATCCAGGTCCTACGTATTCCTAGCTGCTGCTGGTTCACCTGTATCATGTGTAAAATAGGAGGTTTTTGGGTCAACATAAGTTGGCGAGTGAACCTTATAGATAAACATTTGATAATAATTTTCTGGTTAGTTTATCAATAACATATTGTGCATAATCATAAAAGAGCACATGTATGGAATCAAACATTGGCAAACATCAATTAACAATCGATAACATACATGAACATACCAACAGCATATAACAATTAACATAATTGAACTGTGCGATCAAGGCTCAATCAAACGGAGCCGATCGTATTGCATGAACTGGAAATGTAAATTGGACTGTGCGCTCAAGGCTCAATCAAACGGAGCCGAACGTATTGCATGAACTGGAAATGTAAATTGAACTGTGCACTCAAGGCTCAATCAAACGGAGCCGAGCGTATTGCATGTATTGAAATGTAAAATGAAATGACCGATCAAGGCTCAATCAAACGGAGCCGATCGTGCGGGCACGCCCTGATCAACCACATAATAAAATGGGGATCAAACTCAACCTCGATGGATGGGGAGCTACGGCCTCGGCAATTGCATGTACTGAAATAATAATTTGCAAACAATAATAACTACTTAACAGCAACAAACTAATACACATGTCATGATATGATATATGCACAATAACTTGGTTATAATATGTAAATGAGCAAGACACATGATACACCCCAAAAACGTGATTAAAACGGGGAATTTGAAGGGTTCACTCACATTGGGTGCGTTGGATTGGATATAGCGAGATGCGCACGATTTAGACGAACGAGTCGACAAGGAATACTAACCTAAATAACAATGGAAAAATATATTAAAATGGATGGATTTTATTAAGGATTCTAATGGGATTTTTAGATATATTTTTGTGAGTTTATGGCTATTTTCTATCTTTAAAAATGTTATTTTTAAGTATTTTAAATTGATTTTTAAATTAAAATAAACAAATAAATATTTAAAAAAAATATTATTTTTTTTACTGTTTGACCGTTGACCGTTGACCGTTGACCGGTTCGGTCAGCGGTAATTATTTGCGCCAAGCGGGATTCGAACGGTGACCTTCCGTTCACGCGCACGTAGCTCTACCAGCTGAGCTACGTGACTAACCTGTTAGAAATCCAGTTTTAATTATATTTATACACTTATTCGAATTTACCGAAAATTCCTTTATTTTGCAAAACGTTTTAATCTCATTGAACCGGTGCTTGTGAAGGGACTCGATCGCGCGACGTGTAGTTTATTTTGCACACATTCCACCGCTGGACTGTGTGTCTAACCCGGTTATATTCTTGATTTATATTATACTTAACAACTACTCGCTCTAACCCGGTTAGTTCATGAATAAAAAGGAAAGTTATTACGCAGAGTGTGTGTAGTAAGGATCGAACCCGGGACTTGTATATAAACTTTGCACACAGTCCACCGCTGGACTGTGTGTCTAACCCGTTTATAATTCGGATTTTAATTACCCTTATATTCTGATTGAACTTCATCTTCTTCACCAATTACACAGGCCACATTACTCGACCGATTATGATTGATTTGTGGTTTACAAACTTTTTAGACACTATCAGTAATTCAAGAATAAGGAATGGAGAGAGTTTAAAGAACAGAATTTACCAATTGAAGATAATCACAGAAATCCGGCGAAGGTTTTGTCGGTACAGGAATTGAGCTCCGACTGTTGACACAATTAACAGCGTGGTTCGATTATTTATAGAATTAAATTATCTAAACAAGGTTTAAATGAAGTGTAGGATATCTTACCCTTTCACAGTGAAATTCCGGCAATTTCAGAAACTTTCCGGCGAAGGTGAGATTTCCGATAAACGTTGACTAAGGTTGATTCTGATGATGGAATTTTTGTTAGAGATTAACTAATCACATGTTTTAAACAAAAAGATTCGAAGGAATTACCGTGAGAATGCGATTCCTGGTTTTCCGGTGAGTTGCAGAAAAATTCCGGCGATCGAATTTAGAGGATCTTACAGTTCAGAATCTTGATGAAAATGAAATTGAGTGTTGTGCGATAGTTATGAATCGCGCAAGAGATCAAGACTTGGATTAAATTAGAGTTTGGCATGTTTTCGGTTTCAAAAACCGGAAATGATGAAGTCTTTAAGTTCGTTCAATTCGGACATAATTAGAAACCGATATTCATCGGTTATAAGCTAGCCAAAAGAAGTCGAAATGATTTAGCGTTCGGTTTGCCGGTTTCCGTTATTCAGATGGCACCTATGGTTAATTCAAGTTCGCGTATAAGATCCATTTAGTTGCCAATTGTTACAGAAAACAAGTTGTGGCGGAGTGGTTTGGGAACCGGTTGATAAGTTGTTGGAGTGTTTCAGCTGACCCGGGTTCGAGTCCGGTCAGCTGCAAATGTTTTTATTTATTTTATTTTAACTTTTTATCCAATTTAATTTTTTATAGTTTAGTTTATTTATTAATTATGTAACGTTTAAACTCAAAATAACCATAAATAATTACTGTATTTTCATAACTTGGTATTGGATTACAAAACGGAGCGGGTTTTGGAGACCCGATTTATACAAATGTTACAAGAAATCCACCCAAATGCTCCAACTCCCCTTCAAATGAGCTGAATTCACGTATTTAAGCTACTGGGCATTTGGCACGACCGTGCCACCTTTTGGCACGGTCGTGCTTGGTAAGTGTCAGGTGCCTTTCTGAGTTGTTGACCAAGTTTGATGCCAAATCCGGAAAGATCCCGCTAAAATTTCCCCGAGGTGGCACGACCGTGCCACCATTTGGCACGGTCGTGCTTATCGATATCGTAACGGTCGTGCTTATCGATATCGTACTCGGAAATTCCTAAGTTGAACTCGGAAACTAGCTGATCAGGGCCTGTGATTGCACGCGCACGGACGTGCTTGGGGTTGGCACGATCGAGCCAAGTGTTGATTTGACTCGGATTGTGTAGTCTGATGATAGTGCTTGTGATAGTGCTGACTTCTGGATGCTTGACACGGTCGTGCCAATGGTTGGTACGGTCGTGCCATATCTGGCAGTTTGGCAGAAATGTTCCATTTTTGCTCCAATTTGCTCCAAAAGCCTTTGTTTCTTTACCGGGCCGAAGCCCGGACCTGCATTTTCACAAATAACTCAAATGAGTATCTAGATCAATGAAAACACAATTAATTTCCGCATTAATGGGGAATATCTGACATTTAAAAGATGTATAAATTCTTATACATCAAACACTTATGTAGATATTCTCATAAGTTAAAAATGGAGATATTATATATATATAGAATGAAAAATATATACACTTAGAAAACTCTAACTTATGTGTATAAATACTTGTGTGTATTTATGTGTATGTATTAGAAAGTTACGAAAATACTAACTAAATACAAATACACCACATGAAACCTTCAAATACTTGGAGATTAACAAGTTTAAAAATGCATATGGAAGTACATATACGAACATGCTCATGTGATATCTCTAAACGCGATGCAAACAACGGACGAAATGGACATCGGACAAACCGTTACATATATATATATATATATATATATATATATATATATATATATATATATATATATTGACAAATAATATATATTTAAAACTAACACAAAATACAATATAAGTTTGGTAATAAATTATATACGTCATCACCGACAATGATCGCCATACCGTCATGACGAGGAACGTGTACACCTTACCGACAGCATGTGGGCACTCTTGATACGAAAATATATTAACGTTTACTACGACGAACTCTAAAAATAATATATTTTTAGACATTGGAAATATATTTCAACACTTCTAATTTCCGGAAAGTATAAAATGAATAGTCACTAAGTTAAAATATATAAGTATACAAGTATACTAATACGTATAAAATACGTACGCTAATACACTTGATGGAATGGCATGAATACCAGAAATGTATATGTACACAAAAACGTATGAATACGACATAAATATTGACAATAAATTATACAAGTAAAGTATATACATGGTATACGTATACGTATAAATACGCAAGTACATAGTGATGTACACAAATAGACTTGTTGAAGTGTACACATACAAAGAATATCGTACATGTACATCAACATAAATACGATGTTAAAAATAAACATTTTTAACTATTATATCTAGACAAGATATACATATATTTATTTGTGAAACAAATACATACATCCGAACCGAACGTACTCCTACATGTGAACAAGGTTCACTATGCTTAATATATATATATATATTAGGAGAATATATAAAACACGTAACGAACTTATACCGTGCGCAACACGGAGACGCGTATGGGCTAGGCCCACTTACACCGTGTATGACACGAAGACTCGAATGGGCTAGGCCCATTCTCACTTGTGTGAGGCATAAAGACGTTTATGGGCTAGGCCCACTTATGCCGTGTGTGACACAGAGACTCAAATGGGCTAGGTCCATTCTCACTTGTGTGAGGCATAAAGACTCTCATCGGCTAGGCCGACGGAGACTCAAATGGACTAGGCCCATTCTCACTTATGCGACGCACAAAAACTCTCGTGGGCGAGGCCCACTTACATTCATGCGAGGCACGAAAACTCACGAAAGGCGAGGCCCGTTCATATACATTACGAATGCAATATATATATATATATATAAGAGTATATATATTAAAACAAACATACGAAACAAGTGCCAGCATATTTTAAATACCCAAGGGTTCCAAATACATTACAAATACAAAACTTAACAACGTTCAAGATGAGCAACGTGTACACGGTCTAGTAGAGACCTTAGTGTCTAATGTGTTAGAACACCTGTAGGTTGACTCGTGCATGTGGATACCCCGCTTTGCAAGCACTCATGTTATACGGACGAAATATTGTGTGTTCATGTCCCCTTTTCTTTTAAACGTTTTCGGTTTTATAACTCTCGGGGGAAAATACATGTTACGATGGTATGGTTAAGCTATGGAATGAAATACTAGATCATGTGTGAATAGGATGAATCTTAAGTGCCATTAATCTTTTATAAGACCAACGAACAAGAGGGGTAGATCTATCGGGTACAGGCGAGCCCCACTCATGGGTCCTTATGTGGCCGCATGTAGTGCTTTTGTTGTCCCAGCCAATCGCGGATCAGTACTAAATCGTCTAGGGTTGAGTGCTTCCTATGTCGTCACATATATTAATGTCCTTGTAAAACATTAATGATCAACAAGTTCATTGACGCTTTACATACCACATTTTTATATACGAACTTTCAAATGTTTTTAAGATTCATTTGATGCGAACACAAAACACATAAACTCGCCAACTTTTGTTGATGTTTTAAACTTACATGTATTTCAGGGAATTAAGTAGATCTTGGCGTATTTGGTCATCACAAAGATTTTGGTTATCAAGTTGACGATGTCATCCATTTGAAGGGTTTGATCCATATATCTCGTCTTCAAGTGAGATATAGGATGCAAAGCCTCTATGTTTAAAAACTTTATTTTGAACAAGTCTCTTAAAAATTTTATAACTTACGTTGTATTTTGTTACCGAACAACTTATGACTTGTAACATTTACCTATGGTTGAATGGATGGACATCGTACTTTTATTCATATAGCTTTTTTACTTACATTTTATGCAATGAAAACCTATCAAGTTCATACCGTACGCTTCCGCCTATGAGCTGGTGTGACATTGTTGATGCGGAATGTCTATCGCCTACGTCTTTAGGTCATGTCTGTGTATGTAATATGGCTAAAATGTTATATTCGATTATGTGTATGTTCACTTCATACGAAGTTAGACTAGTTTACTTTGTACGAAGAGAACTTAGTTCGTACGAAGTTAAGAATCACCTTGCACGAAGTGGAAGTCTATATATAGGTATGCTAGGGTCTTGAGTCTGCAGCTATTTTGTTGACTGATACAGTGAAGCGCTGTCAGATTTGTTTCAGGATTGTACACGTTTAACGATTAATGAAACATAAACATTGAAAAGTATGTCTTGATATATTGTCGCTATCATAAAATGAATTCTGCGCATTTTATAACTAGTTAATCAAATTAGGACCTGAGCTATTGGAAAGCAGATTCTAACAAGTGGTATCAGAGCTTGGAGGCCTAATTTGAAGACATTTTATCAAGATTCTACGTCTCTTCTACTCAGTTTTTCACTATTTTTATCATTTTTCAAAGATCTAACAGTCAAAATGGCCTGCTTTTTCTCAAGGAATACATAAAATTTACTTTTAATAAACCCTTAAAAGATTTAGACCTAAAATTAACTGTAATCATGATAAAAACATCAAAAACATGAAATTGTGAAACCCACACTTCGCACAATCTGGACCGTCACTTCGCACAAAGATAATTGTACCTTCGCACAAAGTAAAAATCTGTCAAAGTTTGAAAAAATCAAAAATCAACTTCGTGCGAAGTAAAATCTCACACCGTACGAAGTAAACTCTTGAAAATTTTGGATTTTATCTTCGCACGAAGATAGATCTAAAATTAGTTGTTTTTTTAACTTCGTACGAAGTGGATTTTTAATTGGTTTTGTGTTACCATCACACCAGGTACCTTCGCACGAAGTTAACTTCGCACCAAGCTGATTTTCAACAATTTTTGTGACGAAATGGAAAGCGAATATTTCAACGCCTTTGCAACGTTAGCAGTCTCAACAACAGTAGCAGTCCAAAACATAAATCTCGAAAACGAAATGGGGACTATGACAAAACCCCCAAAGTTGATGTGTTTGGAAGATTATTTCGGATGGAACGGGAGATGTTTTAACTGGGTACAAGCAAATTATTTTGATTACTAGTACGCCATTGAAGAGAAATATGTTGCACCGGTTGGTGAGAATGGGCTAGAAAAAACATTAACTCAGTTTACTACACCAGCGAAAGATAAGTTCATCAAAGAAAAGAAAATGATGAATATTCTGCAGCAAGCCATCAAAGAATACATATTTACTCTTTTACAACATGATGGTGACGCTCAATCTGTTTGGAATGCTTTGAAGGTGAAATTTCAGGGAAGCACCCAGATGATCAAAAGCGAGAAACCGTTGTTGAAGAAAGAGTTCGATATCTTTAATCTGCTAAAAGGTGAAACAATCGGAAGGTATTGTCACCTGGTTGTTGATATGAAAAGACTAGAAATTCAGAAAGAGAACGAAGAGTTAGTGGACAAATTGGCTGATGCAATACCTAAAGGAGTTGGTCAACCTATTTGACAATATTGAAAAACAGCTCAGAATATAGTACTGTCAGTTTGTCAAGGTTTATAGAGAAACCAAAATTGACCTAATCTAGACACGAAGTAACTTAATAAAAATAACCTAAATTAACCTAATCTAGACACGAAGTAATATTCTAGACTCTCTAAAACTCGACTAACCTACTAACTGGCAAGTGAATCGATCGAATCTAGTAAAGTTAAGTAAGTCCCGATATCGAACCCACAAGACTCTATTTAACTAGGTTAACGACTCTATCTAGACTGACACTAACACGGACATGACACTAATTGTTTTAATGTTTGGGGGTTCTAAAAATCCTAAATTTGCAATTAAATTAAATATTAATTAACTAGACGAACTAGAACAAGACTTGGAACGAAGGTTTTACTCAGTGATGATAAAGAACTACCTAGGTTGGAATCCCACTTACTATCGGATGGCTTTCTATCGGATACTAACGTGATATGGAACCGGGATCTTTAAGTGCTAAACCCTAAGAGAAAACGAGTAGGACCCCCAACCCTTCTCGGGAAGAAACCTATGGAACTCTAAAGATTGTTATGACTACCGGTTAACTAGACTCCCCTACGGTTGGTCTAACTTTCTAGAAAAGTGCTCTAATGTGACTAACTACCTCACAACAGAAAGTCTAAGGCAACTAAGGACTCGATTTGGTTTAATAGACACGTTAATGGGCAAGGCAACTAAAATCGGCTTTTTACAAAACCTAATCCTAGCAATTTACCAACCTAGACCTATTAATAACCTAGCACTTTACGGTGACTAAAGTTAGTAGAATATCAAAATCGAATTAATTCTGGTATATTGTTTCTATGGTTTATTGGCCAATTCACCAAAAGATTACCCAAACCCGCAAGTACCCGGTAATTAACACAAATTCATTATATGAAATACATTCAACGGAATTCATGTGAAACAATAAACAATCAATAATCAAATCAAGATACGCAAACACACAAAATCAAAGAATCAAAGTATTTTACTTTTCAAAGAAAATCCATAATCAACATTAGAAACCAATAAAAATCCAAACTTTAGCAAGCTTTCATCCTAACCTAAGTAGTTTAAGGAATTTAGCCGAGAAACATAGTCGTGAAAATCAAAACAAATATCTTAACAAGAGAATTCATCGACAAAAGTAGAAAAACAAAGAATAAAGTAAACCGGGAGGCAAAACCCTTTAAATCTTCAATCTCTCGACTTCTAGCTCCTACCGACCCGATTCTCGTGCTTCGTAAGCTTCAAAACCTTTCTAGAATTGTTGCTGAATTTGCCCAAGATCGCCCAAATTCGTAGCTATGTTTAATGTGAAAGATTATGATGTTTATATATAACTTTCAGCAATAATCCAACAAGCATACAAACTCTGCCGCGAATAACAACCTCGTCGCGTCACGCGACGGGTATCCCCCTAAGGCGTCGCATAGCGCGGCGCGTGATATTCAACAAACAATATTTTAATGTCGTCGCGTCAAGCGAAGGCCTAACTCTATAAGGGTCGCGTAGAGGGACGAGGTGTTTTTCCAGAATTCCCCGATTTTTGTTCCCGTTCAGCTACGACTTGACCCGACTCTCATTGCTAGCTCTTTTCCAGTCGATTTTAAGTGTTTTCTTATCTTTTCAGCAACCGAGACCTGCAAACAAACAAACGATCAAAAGAAACTATATCTACCTAAAAATCAAAATAAATGAATGCGAAAATCGTACAAACTATACACGATAAATGTATGTATTTTACAATACATCAGGAGCTGAACAACATAAGTGTTTCAAAATTAGAAGATTATGTATATCGGTATGTGAAGGATGCTGATGAGTATGATCGGGTTGTCGTGAGGATGATTTTGACGATGAAACTATCAAATATACTGATGATGGAACAGATAACTTCCCAACCTTTCAAGAGACGTTTACTGAAACGACATATGATTTACTAAAGATAAAAGTCGAGGAAACTGTTAAAGATGGGAATGTTCCGAGAAGGTTATCTAAAGAAGAGATTCTCGAGGCGAAAAAGACATAGTTTAAAGAACTGCCAAAGAAACGTAAATTCCAACAACCATTTGCTTTCTTCACAAGAGATCAAGATCAATCGTTAGAGATATTTTGAGTTGTGGATTGATACTAGAGTTGAACATGTATGCAATGAAACGAGAGTTTGGGGTACAATAATTTCGATATTTGTATGATATTCAGAGATTGCCGTGGTGGGATGTTGAAGAATTGTGTCAAACGAAGTCTATCAACTACCAAATGAAGTTCAATGATCAAAGATTGTGGAAGTTGATTAAATTTGAAGTTGTACACGAATTTCTAAATTGGAAGCCGCATATTCCAAAGAAGATTATCAAGATCGATCCAGTGACTAAAGAGAAAGATGTTACGTTGATTGTTAAGCGACCACGCACTATGAAGAACATGCCGTTGTTAAAGATTGAACAAGATTTTCATGAATTCTGCAAATGGTGGCAGTACAATATAGAAACTTGAGAAGCAGTGATGTGCTGAAAGATGAAGGAATTTGGAGAACAATCGGGATTTTGGATCCTATGTGATTGGTAAATTGCTCGGAAAAAGATGTTGAATGTTTATTCTACGATAAGATATGTTATGAAGTGAAAGAGAAAGTTCAGACAATGCAATACCAAGGTGTAATAAATGTTTGCTATGCACATAGTATTCGGGAAAGATGGAAATCACAATGGCTTGAACTTGAAGGTAAAGAATTCATGAAGCAGATGCGTAAAGAAGAAAAAATTGAAGAAAAGATCAAGAAAGCTTCGATAAGGAGTTTCAATTCATGAAGTGGGCTCCAGCGACAAATCAAACACCGATTCCGAGCGAAGAACGTCGAAAGCCAAGAAAGAACTTTTTCGGACGATAAAGATTAATGTTATAAAAATTTTGAAGACTGAAAACTGACCAAGACTGCGGCAATATCCAAGGGGGAGTTTGTTGATGCAGAATGTCTATCGCTTACGTCGTTTAAGGTCATGTCATGTAATAGGGCTAAATTGTTAGATTTGATTATGTGTATGTTCACTTCGTACTAAGTGACTACTGCGTAAGAAGTTAGACTAGTTCACTTCGTACGAAGAGAACTCAGTTCGTACGACGTGAAGACTCACCTCGCACGAAGTGGGAAGTCTATATATAGGTGTGCTAGGGTCTTGAGTCGGCAGCTGTTTTATTGACTGATACAGTGAAGCCCTGTCAGATTTGTTTCATGATTGTACACGTTTAACGATTAATGAAACATAAACATTGAAAAGTATATCTTGATATATTATCGCTATTATAAAATGAATTTCACGCATTTTATAACTAGTTAAACGAACAACAACGTTCAAACCCCAGAATGAATTAGAGATAAACTGTGTGACAACAAATTAGATCCAGAAGATGTGATGTGTGAGAAAAATCTCAGACTTTAGAAAGAGTGAACTTTCGCACTCCTTTATATTGCAGTATAATTGACCTAAAAGCTTTGGCCCAACTCCATCTGAATCGTGCATCAACCCAGCCTAGGTTGCAAACACTCTTTTGACCAGCTACAAGTCAGCAAGCCCAGCCCAGCAATAACTTTGACAAATAGTCCAGATATTTAGCCCATCACATACACAAAGATATATAAAAACAATTAAACTAACAAATATAAATATAAAACTAAAATGTTAAGATATTATTTCTAACATTGTATTTAGATTTAAAAAGTTGAAGAATGAAAATTATCAAATAAAAAAAATTGTATATATACTATATAATAAAAAAATTATTTGAGGACATATGATACTCTATAGATGAACTTAACTAAAAGAAACTATTTAGAAACACATGACATTCTATTAGATAATCTTAATTATATTTTCCCGTCTAACTAAACTAATATGCATTCTATAATTGAGGGTTCCGAATTACGAGTGGAACAGTGGATAATTTGATTAGGATGGCAACGATAGTTGTTAGCGTAATGATTATTTATTCCCTTATTACAACTACTAAAATGGAGAGATTGTTTTATCTGTATGAGATTTAATATCTATTATTTTATTTTGTATCTATTAAGCATATATAACAAATAATCCAGAAGGAAGTTTATTTAATTTTTTTATGCTGTTTCAATTAGGTTATAATCTTGTGTATTATACGGGTTGATTAAATATATTTTTTATAACTAAGTAATTGAAAAGTTAGTCTTTAAAAACCCGTGTATTGCACAACTTGAATAAATGTATGTGTTACACGGCTCGAAGAAATATAATGTAATCAATTAACACACACAATCATCAAGATACGATTTTGGGAAAAATAAACTTTGATGTAGTACTTACATATAATAATATTTTACTTTGTTTTTTTATCTATTAAAAGGCTAGAAACATGTGTGTTACACGTGGTTAGATTAATAAATTGTTAAATAGCTATTACTAATAAACCGAAAAATAAAAAATAGTAAAAAATAAATAAGAAAAAATAAAATAAAGATAAAGATTATAAATCAATAGTATTAGTTTAATCTTTTATTAGAAAACAAGTATAAGTATAAATATATAGATATAGATAAATGATTTATGAAGTTTTAGATTTATTAATTAAAAAAATAATTATCTATAATTTAAAAGGAGTGAAAAGCGGAAAAGTAAAAAAATAAATGAATCCGATGAATGACATGTGTCCCTAATTAGTTTCTTTTATTATATAACTAGGAATAACACACGCGCGCGTTGCGGCGCGGGTACGTCGCAAACGTCGAATGGATTAGTTCAAACGTTATGTGATGCGTTAACCATATGAAAACGTGCATTTCAACATATTTGATCAAACTCAATGTAACCTATGTAAGCATTGCGATTAGATCAAAACATTAAGTAAATCAAATTTATACCGTACAATCATAGCGTATTATATAGGATCCGACTCATACATAGAAATTGTAACGTGTATAACGGAAAAGCTGACATGTATAATAAAAAAAGATTAATTAGAACTTTTGAAAAAAAGACCACAATTTGACTCCACTCGGTTCGAAACAAAATTAATGAAACATTCATAAAATAAGCACGAAAACATATTTAATTTGACCTCACTCATTTCCCAAAAAGTTTACGTTGAAACATACGCCAACTCGAATTTATACCGAAACGTACATAAAATATGCACGTAAAAGATGTTTTTTTTAACAAAAGGTATTATATTTGATCTGACTCGTTTCCAGAAAAAAGTTTACGTCAAAACGTAAATCAAAACGTAAAGCAAATCGAATTCATACCGACACGTACATAAAATATGCATGTAAAAATATGTTTTTTTTAATTAAAGGAGATATAGGGGTGAACTCGAAACAAATTATTTTTAATAAAAAATTTAATAGGTTAAATACGTTTGTAAAATCGTGCCAAGTAGCCCCAATGCCACACAACCAACAACAGAAGAGCTCGTAAATAAAATAAATAAATAAAAAGAAAAAAATAGCACTGAATGAATAACATACGTCAAATCGTTGAATCACGCACACCCGTTGTGATGTGTTAATGTGAAAAAATTAGACTGAAACGTAAAACGTGGAAAGAAAAAACTAAGTCGATTTAGGGCCCCATGCATTTGAACGAACTTGTCAAACGGAGAATAATATACATGTTTTGACGGTCCTGTCAAACGGTAAAAACAGACAAAAAACGTTGAACCACACAGACACACACGTTGCGGCGTGCTGACTCGCGAACTTTTAAACGAAAACGAAAATTTTGTAAAGGTTGAAAAGTACAGGGGATTAAAGTTGAAAAAAAAAGTGTTTTGATTAAATTGCAAATAATGAAAAACTTTGAGCTAAAAGTTAAAAAACTTAAAGGGGTTAAAATAAAAATATAAAAACCTTTAGATTGAAAATGAAAAATCAATTTTTTTTAAAACACTCCACATCCATATAATACAACAACAAAAGCAATAAAATGTTGCTTATTTATATGTGGATAAATATAAATATAGATTAAAGGATATGTAACTGATAATACCAAGGAAGTTAAGTTGCTCTATGTAATAGTATATAGAGAGAGAGTTTATTATATAAGAGATTGTAAATGTACAAAGTGTATGAGAGAGTCTTGGTCATTGATTTGCAAGATCAATGTCACACACTGACCCGCAACGGATATAATAGTCGGGGTATGATTGGTTTTTCATCAAAGCTTATAACATTTACTATAATAAACAAATTTAAAAGAGAATACTCCAACAAACATGTAAAAACATACAAAGATGAAAATATCCTAGACAAACAATGTTTTATTCTTCTTCTAAAGCTAAATCCTAAGTGTTCCTCTCCTTAGTCTGTCCACCTGTATCATGTGTGAAATAAAGATTTGGATCAACAAAAGCTGGCGAGTGAATCTCATTTAATCATTTGAAAGAATTAGTTATATTGATTAATTTAATAAAAAAAATGTGCATAAACCAATTATGAGCATGCGTATATGCAAAACTATCCACAAACCACATAACATCAAGCAATGAACACATAAGCATGATAAATGATGAACTGTAAGATCAAGGCTCAATCAAATGGAGCCGATCTAATGAGGCACGCGATGCTCAACTCGTATCCAACGAGGAACTGATGGGCCTAATGTGAATGATGCACTGAAATGAGAAAATGTAATCACATATAACAACAACCAAACATTTCATAAACGTTAGATCATATAATGGTAGTAGCACAAGTGTTTGAATAAATAATAATAGTAAACAACACATGATACACCCCAAAACATGAATAAAAGGGGAATTTGTAAGGATTCACTCACAGTGGGTGCGTTTTCTTGAAATGATGATGAATAAGCACGATTTAAGATTCAACCAACGAGAGAAACTAACCTAAATAATCACGTAATAATTCGATAAATATATAACTTTTATTTGAAATTAATATTTCTAATTAATGCCTTTTATTATATTTTTAGGTCTATTTTTATTGTATTTGTTACAATTTTTAAACTACAAAAGTCTTATTTTTGAGTATTTTAAAAGATTTTTAAATAAAAATACAAAGAAAATAGGAAGTAAAAATATTAGACCTTGTCAGGTCTGTCCGGTCGGACTGTGTTTGGAATTGGCATCGTGTGAGGTTCGAACTCGTGACCTCTCGTATACGTGCACGCAGCTCTTCCAACTGAGCTACGTGTCTAACCCGAAATAATTATGAATTTAATTACATATATATACAACTAGGTTTAACTATATTTTGTTTTTATTTAAAAAGGTTTTATAATGATCAAAACCGGTTATAGCAAGCCAGAATCGAACTCGGGACCTACGGTTCGTGTGAACACAGCCCAACCAGTTGGGATGTGTGTCTAACCCGTATTAACCCACGATTAAATTAGTTTTATACACTTACACATAGGTGTTCAGTATTGTTTTAAAAAAAATTGGTTTTTATTTCAGAAAGTTGGATATGTGTGAGACTCGAACCCGGAACGTGTGCTTTGTTATTGCACACAGTCCACCGCTGGACTGTGTAACCCGATTAAAACACCAAATTTAACTATACTTAAACACTAAACAAACTTCATCTTCTTCATAAACCATACCCAGAAACCGAACCCAACTGTTTAACCCATTTACTCAGTTTTGATTAACTGTTTTTAAACAACTAAACAATTGATATCAAAAAGATTTAAAGATTTGTACCGATTTGGCGAAGTGATACGCTTTTTCCGGTTGAAATTCCGGCGTTGCACGGTTCTCCGGCGAAGCATAGGAATTGAACAGAGAGTTGAGCAGAGAATTGGTTTGAAATTTGGCGAGTTTAATCGAAATGTAGGATTGATATTTATAGTGCTCCAGACAGTTTCAACTTCGGTTTCAAATCTCAATTTTTAAAGTCTATGATTTCTTGCAGTTTCAATCAAATTGAGTTTAAATTTTCGGTTATACTGATTGTTCGAAATCAGTTACTCTCGTTTAATCATCAGAAAAAAAAAATGGTAATTGATTTGATTGCATAGATTATGCTTGCCGGCAGTTACAGTTTATGCAAGCTTTTGAATTGCAGGGTTGAGGTGTGTTTGTGTATAAAATTTATTTGTTTTAGGTTTAAACCAAATGGTGTGTGTAGCTCAGTGGTGTTCTGTGTGTGTGAGTTCATTGGGGACCCGGGTTCGAAACCCGGTTGCCCCTTTATTTTTATTATTTTTAATCCTTGTTTATTACTATTATTATTGGTTTTTATTTATTTAATATTTTAACTCTTTACCTTATTTATTAATCACAAAAATTAATAATTTGAACTTGAACGGTTAATAAATGCGTAACGAAACCTTAAATAAAATGTTTGGATTATTTAAATGGACAGGTTTTCGAAACCCGTTTTACAACGAATGTTACAATCAATGGTTGAGATTTAGTGGTCCTTAAATTTAGAATTCACGTAACTGAAAACAAAGGAAACAAGTGGAAAAAGGGCAAAATAGAAAATCCAATATTTGTGATTCATAAACCCATTTCCCAATTATTTTCAAACGGTTATAACTTTTTCATACGATAATATTTTATTTAAAAACATTACACCGTATTAACGAAAATTTCATTTTTTTTTAATTTTAGTAGGCTATTGCTATAGTTTTCTTATAATAAAAAAACATATTTTACAAGCTATAAAGATATAACTTTTTTATTATTTGACTTATAAAATTGGATTTATTCAACCAATGTAATACACGAGATTTTTTAAAAATATAACTTTTTTATTATTTAGTATACAAAATCACATTTATTCAACCCATCTAATACATAAGGTTTTTTATTTGAAACTTTTTTATTAGTTGGTATATAAAATTGCATTATTCAACCTGTACAATACTCGAGTTCTTAAATATATGACTTTTTGGTTTTTTAATATAAAAAATTATATTTATTCAACTCGTGTAATAAACGAGATTTTTAAAGATGTATTGTTTTATTTTTTGGTATATGAAATTATATTTATTTGACCCGTATATCGTGTAATATATAACAGAGATAATAAATAGATATGAAAATAAAAAAAATGAATAAACTAGTTACACTAATCGTGTAATTAATACTAACATTAATTTTAATAAAAAAATATAATAACAATGATAATATAATATCTATCGCATTAATTTAATTTTTAAACCTCCAAATAATAATAAAAAAATGCCCGCATGCAACCCAAATCACATTTCAAAACTCCCACACAAAGTAAACCCTAAAAACCCGATCGGAACAACGTATTTTTCATCAGAACTCAGTCACTGCTGACCGATTCATACAGATTTCGCTACAAATCAATAATAATCCTACATACAGAATGAAGATATCCAGTTTACCGGTGCCGATATTGCTATTGATGCTGGTTCTGGTGCAAAATGGTGAATCTGTGTGGTTAACTTTACCTGAATCGGGAGTCAAGTGTGTGAGGGAAGAAATTCACAACAATGTCGTCGTTATCGGCGAGTACCTCGTCATGACATTCGAAGGTTGCGTTCATCCTAATCCGACAATATCCGCCACGGTAATTGTTATATATCAAGTTGTTTGGATTGTAATGTGCAGATGACGTTGTTTTTATGTACTTGAACTTGATTAATGTGGTTTTAGTTTATAAAATGGTTGGATTTAAGCTGTTGGAAAGCTAGGGTTTGTTAATTGTGTGAGAATTGTTGTTTTTTTTTTTGGATGGTATGTCGGTCAACTCAACATCCAAGTTTTTGTTTGAGTCGGGTTGAGTCACATAACTAATGATAATTTGTCTTATAACTGGCAAAACTAAGAGCTAAAGTGAGGTATATATAAAGGCGAAAAGGTTATGTACTGTTCAATAACCTTTTTGAAAGATAAGTAAAGTACTTTATCGAACTGATGCTCATGTTTTTTTTTTCACTTTGTTTCTCAAATTCAGCATGTATCTTAGGGGTCGGTCAAAAAAACCGTTATATATGTTACATATATATTTTCCAAGATTAATCAATGTCTGATTACTTGGCTTGTTTGTATGTAACCAACTATCTAAGATTATTAGGGTATTGTGTGTGTTTGAAAACAAATGAAGTCTAATTATTGATTTTGTTACATCTGAAGGTTACATCACCTAATGGAAACATTCTTCATCACAAGGAGAACGTAACACATGAAGAATTTGCATTCACATCAAGTGGGTCTGGTTTGTATATGGCATGTTTCTTGTCTGACCACCTTGACATAGGTGGTAAATTAAGTGTTAGTATTGACTGGAGAGTAGGAGTTCCCGCAAAGGATTGGGACTCCATTGCTAAAAAAGAAAATATTGATGTGAGTAGTATTTATTAACTTTTGATTACAATTATCTGATGGTATGGTATTGATTTGGGTCTGGAAGATTCTTCTAATAAAGGATATCTTTATAAGTGTGACAATAGCCATACATTCTAACAATAACAATGTGTCGAGTAAACATAGCAATTATGACTGAATATATCCACAGGGCGTTGAACTCGAGTTGAGAAAGCTTGAAGGAGCTGTAGAGGCCATTCATGAGAATATGATATACCGCATGCGCAGGTGATTAGTGCAACTGTGTTAATATGTAGAGGGGCAATACGGATGGGTTGGGTAATGTACGGGTTGACCTTATTTGTCCAATCTGTAGAGCTTTCTATACAGTAGAATTTTTTATACATGAATTCGTTTTCTCAGAGAATATGTCAACATTTAAAAAATTATTAAAGTATTTGTAAAAATGTAGAATATGAACAGATGACTTTCATCCTGTTTGACATGCTCTTTTATTTTGCCATTTTTTAATATTGGTTTGACATAAAAATACAACCCAAATTGATCTGTTCGTACGTAAATGAGTTGAATTTTCACCTTTGTTAATATGATATCGTTGATCATAAATTCACATTATGTGTTGTTTTTATGGTTATGCAGGGAGGCGAAAATGAGGGGAGTGAGTGAGACTACCAATTCTCGGGTGGCATTGTACAGTATCTCATCGTTGAGTATCTGCATTTTAGCATCGTGTGCACAACTATGGTACTTGACTCGTTTCTTCCGAAACAGGAAACTGATCTAGATTATAAGCCCCTCGTTGTAATGTTGCGAGACCAGACTTGAATCAAAGAATTAGTGTTCTACTTTTTTCTTGAATCACCGTCGCCATCTCTCGTTGTCGCCAGTAGGCGCCAAAAATATAACGAGTGGTCTTTCTTATTTGATAGTTCTTTTTAAATGACTTTCAATGCTAGTCAATTTGGTCGGAATCCGTTTTGAATATAGCAAAATTGTTACTTTTTTAAACAACTTGTTTCGATCCAAATTCATTGTTCTCCAAACTCGTGACTCGAACCATTTTGGCTTGTCACTCAATCCGAAACGAAAGTAAACACATAGTAAAACATTTCAAACAGCTAAACAATAAACATGTTTGGAATGATATGCAAACAAAGTGAAATGAATTCAAATGCACAAGGGGCAGTGTGGCATTGGCATAGCCAGAGTGATATGCCAAATTTTCTTTTATCGCAAGAAGGTTTGGAAGCTATTGAAACCATTTTGAAAGTTTGAGTATACAACCCTAACTTTATACAAGGGATATTCACGTTTTTCTACGGATGAAACACTAAATTCAACACACTATTTTATATATGTTTTACATGTATGAATTTCGCAAGACAATACAAGGAATGACAAACAAAGTTTCAAACAAAAGAAAAGAGAACGAGTCAAACCAACAACCACGAGTAGACAGATATACGTAGCATAGTTGTGCTCCTTCTATAAGAAGACAAATAACAGGACATGACCATACGACGACGTCCTTCCTTTTGGCATAGTCAGATGTAACTACCTGAAGACATACCTTTGAAACTCCAGCTAGGAAATGAGTTTGAAGTTCGAATTCTTTTCGTAGGTCAACCATTTGAAGGCAAAACTACGTTACAAAGGTTGGCACAACCATGTTACCATCACACTTTTAAAGATCGAAGGCGCACATCCAAGTCTAAATTACATAATTGTGAAAAGACGCGATGTGCTTTTGGAACCTCACATTTATTTACCTAATAAATGAATGCAACCATTTATAAAACCATTGCCTAGGTCAATGCATAAGGCATGTGCAATCTAACCACAACATAGGTGTATGCTTCCGGATCCCTTTAGTTTTATTAGTTTTAAGCCAGAGCTTTTATATTTTCATAGCAAGTTTTATCTAAGATTACTATTTAATTCTAGAGTGAGAACGAGTGAAGGCTAAAAGATCAAAAAAAGATATGAGCTTTTGTTTCTTTGTATTTGCTTTCAAGAATTTTATGTTGATTCTTTCCCTTAAACCTCGAATAATATTTTAGGTGAACCTTAATAAAGGATGGTTGAACTTGTTTATTGTTTGTTAAGATGAGTAAAATGTCAAAATGGTCTCTGAGGTTTGGTCGTTTTTGCCACTTTAGTCCAAAATTCAAACCTTTTGAATCTGGGCCCTTGTGTTTTCAATTTTGTTGTCATTTTCATCCAAAATCAAAATCTGGTCAGATTTTTCAGTTAACATCCAGTTTTTTTTGTCTTTTCCTCCCTTTTAATAAAGGGCAAAATGGTCTTTAACGTTTTATTATAATAAATTTAAAAATTATGACCATTTGGCCTTTCATTAAAATGGAGGAAAAAGACA
Organism: Scalesia atractyloides; assembly: GCA_947069175.1. NCBI lineage: Eukaryota > Viridiplantae > Streptophyta > Magnoliopsida > Asterales > Asteraceae > Scalesia > Scalesia atractyloides. The sequence continues at coordinate 44,951,053 of CAMTDV010001632.1, forward strand.
AAAAAATTGGATATTAACTAAAAAATCTGACAAGATTTTGCTTTTGGATGAAAATAACAACAAAATTGAAACCACCAGAACTCAGAGTCAAAAGGTTTGAGTTTTGACTAAAGTGACAAAAACGATCAAACCTTAGGGACCATTTTGGCAGTTTACTCTTGTTAAGATTAATCGGTAGGTATTATTTATATTGAATTGGCCAAGGATGTAAAAGTACGAATTATTTATTTATTAGTCACTAAGTGTGTGAGGGACGCCTTCGGATGCTAGTATCGGGCAGTTTTGCTACTTTTAGGACACTGCCGCAATTAGTTCAGTAGTGTATATGGGAAATGAAATTTGGTTCATGAACTCGAAGTGTGTACTGAAGAAGTAGGTTGGCTGCAAAAAAAAATTTTCATTTAGTTTACCCGAAATTGATTTGAGTACTTTGAATTTAATTTGGGTAAAAATAAGATGACACCCTCGTCCAATTTGGAAATTTGGGAAGTGACCCTTACACCCTAGTAGTATATGTATTTTTCTTGCTAGAAGAAGTTTTACAATACACGACCTCCTACATATGAGTCTGGAAATACAACTAAATATTAACATTCTGTAACAGCAAAAAATAACTATATAAACTGCATAACCAGCTATACACGACTATTTGCTCTAAGAACAAAGAAATATAAACTTAAAACCCATGGAAAATAGGTGCATGTGATCTCTACACCTTAAACCATTAACTCACGTACAAGAATCATATCATCACCACCACCACCACATCAAACCCATCTCTCACCTCCCTCTCTCTCGCAACCTCCCTCTTTAAAATCGAACCCAAAGCACCCCACCACACTTCAAAAACCTTACACACTCTCTCTAAAGTTCAAGTAATATTCCATCCATTACCTTTAGAAAACCCTAAGAATTCAAGTATTCCATGAAGCATTTGAAGCTTTCAAATGATGGAGGAAAATGGTCATGCTTCAAAGCAATCCACAAACCACACTAAAAAAGGCACAACATTGTGTAAAAATCCAAATAGGTAAGTTTGATAATATTAGGTTTTTGGTGATCAAATATAGGATTTTATGTGGTGATAGAGAAATCATCCATCCATGTGTATGTGCAAAGGTGCTGCTCAATGATTTACCCAAAACATGAAAATACATTCAACACCATCAAAACTAACATGTTATTTCTAGATTTAATTCACGTGCATTGCAGATTCCACCACGATCACCCGATAGTTTAACCCTCATGTTTTGTTTTCGCGCTCACCTCTTTAACTCGACAAACTTATATTTTTTATTTATTTAATAAAAAGACTTGACACGAATATCAAAACACATCATAACGAAACATATGGTACACTTGAAATGACATTCAACCAAAAACAAAACAGTAAGGTTACTCATTGGCTTCTGATATAGTGAACAAAACATAATACCATAGTTGTTAAAACTCATCGCCTCTTGCACCTATGCCCATTTTCCAGTCGAGACAATTGCACTTTAATTCTCCAGGTGATGGTTCGGGCACAGATTTCAACAATATTCCTAGATTTCCGATATTTTTTCCGGCCAAATTCTCTAAATTTTAGCAAAATTCTAGCTAAGTTTCTACTTTTATCTAAGACAAACTACTTTTCTACACCAGTACACTAAATATTTAAGAACTTTTGGTATAAAATACATGATATTAAGTGTTAGATAATAGGTTTTGTTTATTTTATTTGAAGAATGTTATTATTTTTCTAATACATAATACATTTTCATTTTTTTTCATGGTGCACTTTTTTTTCTCAGGCTCTCGCTTTTTTGCGCCTTGTGCCTAGACTCCAGACGAGGCCTATGCGCCTTAAGTGCACCTAGCGCTTTTAATAACTATGCGTAAGACTAATTCCAAAATTTGAGTGCTCGACTTTTAGCCTGTCCTTTTGTGTTGTTTAAAGTCAATAAACAACTATTTTTAGGATATCTTATTATCTATAAAGCAACACGGCAAACTTAGCAAGTCACTAAGTTGTGTTGTACCAAGATAGTTGCAGCAGGTCAGCAACAACTCAAAAAAACAAACAAACAAACAAACAAAGAAACTACAATACATCAAAGTAGAGCATAACCTAACCACTATGAGAACCCACATAGAAATTTTGTCTTCAACTCCTTTCGACTTGCTATCCCTTGATATATTCTTCCACTTGGATCTTGAAACAACCCACCAATAACTCGACCAGCCTTCGAAAAGGAGTATTATAGCACTTAAAAAGCCTTTCGTTTCTGCGCCGTCATAGCCTCCAGCATGCAAGTAGGAACACCTCATTTTTTCTATCAAATGCTTAAACCAATGCTAATAGCAGCAGTCTTAAGCGTTGGGTATGTGTTTCGTTACACTGTAAACTATGATTACACCGCCATAGCCCATGTGTTGTCAAATGAACTAAGGTATGAGAGTTTATTAGTGAACTAAATAAGTCATACCTGGTGTTTGGAAAAGTTGTTTTGCGGATAGTGACGGAACTAGAAACTTTTAACCGAAGGGTCAAAAAATTCATACACACAAACACATCTGCTTGTGTATAATAATAATTATTTTAGTGATATAAAAAATTAGAAAAAATTAAAGAATGATAAATTTAAAAATCTGGAAATTTTAAACTATGATATAAAAAAATAGAAAAAAAGTTAAAGAATGATAAATTTAAAATCCGTGGAATTTTAAACTAGATGAAATAAACGAAAGCAAGGGAAAACTAATAAATAGCGACCATTTTAGTAAAATGAAAACAACGTTTAGTTTTATTATTATTTCTTTATTTCTACATTATTATTTATTTGTTCAGTATTGCACTAGTTTTATTTATTCTTTATTTCTAAATTGTTATTTAATTTAATTGTTCAATATTGCACTATGACAAGAGAAAAGAAGGGAGCACCGTAGTAGACCCTAGGTTTTTTATTACATAGTCTAATGACCAAAACACCCTTCATCCTAGTTTTAAGTTTTCCTTCATCTTCTTCACAACTAAGACTTCATTTTTTACTCCAGTCTGTAACTATGGCACGCATCGGAGTTATTCCGGTGACCATTTTTTCACTTTTCTTCTTCCTTCTTTTAGCTTGATTTACTGTTCTACTGAAATCTGAGTTGGCCGGCAGCCGGGGGGTCAGCTGACCCCCCTGTAGTTTCGCCCCTGTTTGCGGATGCGTGTTCATCTTCAGTTGCAGTTGCAGCTGGTGTGTTGGGAATTGGAGTTGCTTGTGTTGCAGCTGAGGATGATTTGACAGGTGGTGTGCCGGCGGTATTTATTGTTTTGGGTTGACAATGAATTTTATGGCACCTCTATTGTCTTTAAGGACAAAAGGCGTCTGATGTCAAGAGGAAATGGCAACAAACGAAAGGAGCATAATAAATCTACTATGCTAACGTATTCTTTCGAAAAATGTACAAACTATAAAACAGAGGCACTAATACCATGCTTTGCTTTAGGACGGTATAATGTGACATACAATCCTTTTAATTTAAGAATAAAAAGTGGATAATCATCACATTTGTTTGTATTAATATTACAAGTGGGCATCAATATATATTTAAACAAACCAACATAATTCTACCTATTTTTCATCATATAAGTCATATAATACCAAAAGGATTGACAACTCCTTCATGAACAGAAAACTACCTCATGCTTGCCAACTGTCTCGCCATAAACTCATGCCGCAGATCCGTTTTCCGGCACCGTCGTACTCAAATTCGTCAAAATCAACTTCCGCCGAATTTCAGCCAAATCTTCTTCGGTAACGAAAACGCCATTCCTCCAACCACCGCAGATGCCGAGTACTTTGATATCACCTTCAGATCATAATATTTATATCCATCCACAATAATTATATTTATAGAATTATGTTCTCCCTAATCCGCAGAACGAAATATAATGCCGATCAGAAATCCAAAATCTGCAATTGGGGATAAAAAAAACACACATACCCTCTTCAACGAACGCCAATCTAAATTGATAAGGAATTGCTCCCAGTAATTTTTTTAATATACGTTGCAGGTTATGTAACTCGTAACAGAGTTAAAATACAAAATTAAAGAAAATCGAACGTAAATTAATCAACAAACAGAAGAGAGTATTCCATCGTTTATTATAGTAATAAACTAATTAACAAAATTAAGAATTGCAATACAAATCTCTGAAAGTATGAAACATATATCATTAGCAAAACCATTGGAGTTAGTGTTGTTCCCTAGAGGTCAATGGTTTAAGCCATGCCTAAGGCGGATTTATTCTAATTTAAGCCGTTCGAAAAAAAAAATCAAAATCAAAATCAAAATTTGCTTCAATTTTTTTTAAGAAAATACATAATCAGACTATTGGCTAATTAGAAAAAAAAGATTTGAAAACGGTTATCTTAATAGTACCCTTGGCTTAAATGGTATCAGGTGCGCTCGACAGATTCCTAAGTCCCCGATCTTCATTGTGTTGCCACTTTCTATATACACACAAAGAAACAAAAAATATCAATAGATGACTATATAACAATAAATACGAAACATAACCTTAGCATCCATGACCAAAAGTTGCACTAAAGTTGAACAATGTTGCACCAAACTCCCTTTTCCTCCGTGCAAGTAATCCTGTAAGCATACATAAGAAGCCCAAATTAAATCAATAAGTTCTCAAAAGGTTCAAGCCAAATCAACTATGCAAAATAAAATAAAAAAATTAATCAGCTATTGTAATCCATGACCCATTGCATAACCAACAATCAACATAAAAAGGAAAATACGAAACTGAATAGGAAGAATTTGGCAGAAGAGTTGTTATAATCATAAAGATATTTACCTTTTTATGGAAATGGTGTTCACAAATTTAGAAAATAACGCATGAAATAAACACTAGGCCAAAAGATGTGTTTAACAGGGCTTATATTCACCAAGTTTTGATAAGTCCACTAAGCTTATACTTAAACCAGGCTAGGATAGTCGTATAACAAGGAAAAATTGGTGAAAAAGTTGTTAGAAATAACAAAGAGAAAATTAATACTGTAAAACCGAAAAAAAAAAACCTTGAGAGTGGAAATCCTAGCTACCGATCTTAAAAATTATGAATTCTTAAAGGATCTTTAGGATATCAAAATAAGGTTTTCGGCCAAAAATTATGAATTTTTGAAGTGTCTAGCTAATTTTAGTAATTTATGGCATAAATAACCACAAAAAATAAATAAAATACTTCGAAAACCCAGAAAAATCCTCAAGTTTTTTTATAGAATTTTTTGTTGGTCATATGTAGCTCGAAACCAATTCTCAAATGATTTTAAGTTGATGAGCTATGATTTTGAATAATGGATTTAAAATACGTTTTAAAGACTTTAATTTGGATTTTTTTCAACAAATACACTAAAAATACAAAAAATAACATTTTTCCTTGAAGCATATAAAGTAAAAAATAGTTTTGGGAATCTTTTAGAATTATTTGGTCAGAATTATAAGAAATTTAGGAGATAAACGAGATTTTAAATTAACTTTTATTTCCAAACCGAGATCTATAAAATGTAAAAATTAATTGTCTACATGTTTTTTAGTCCAAAATAGTCTATTTTGATGTTTCAAATCTCTTTTGAAGGAATACCAAAAGGTTTTGAGAGATTTTAGCCAAAAACGTTAATAAACGATAAAATCGACAAGTGTCGGGAATGTAACCAACAAGCCCCAAAGCTTGTCATATTTTTATAAAACATTACTCTACACTACAAGTCTGATTTTGTGTAAAGTATTAGTGTCACAAGTATTTCAAAATCTATAAGTATAAAACATAACCTAAAACCCTAGTTTTGGGAATAAAACGTTAACGGGTTTGTTTTAAGAAAATACACAAACTATTTGCATCATCAATATTTTATACACTTGATTTAGGGTAGAATTTTAGTCATGTGTCATTCGGATTAGATCTAAGGTCTTATTTCTGCATATGACCTTATAGGAGACAAGTAGCGCACGCACGTCATACCGAGGTCTTCGAGTAGAAGCACAAGCAGAACCGTGAGTTTCACGGGTCCTTTAATGTTATATATTTTTACATGACTATATTATATGTTACATGAGTTAGATAACATTATCGAGTTCAAAATCCTTGGACAACATAACCATTAGCTTAGAGATAAGCTGTGGAATATATCAACATAACCATAGCTATTTGGGTCGACACCCTCTTTCATGGTTAGTCGCGCTAACCGCGGCCGTTATGTCAAATGATTGCATATTATCCATGTTCTTCAATGTTCAACCATAAGGCATTGGTTGGGCATACAAGGAAGTCGGAGTTTGGTTGTGTTCTCATGGTAACTATACTCTATTAACAACTATTTTGAAACCAAGTTGTTTATTTGAATCTATAAACCTGCGAACTCACCAACTTTTTCTAGTTCAATGTAACACCTCGTAAAATCGTGTCCAATAGTATAGTGGCACGTGTTGTATATTTTTTTTATTTTAGTCTATTAAAGACTAATAGGGACTAAAGGTGTCAACATGCTTAAACTTGGCCTCTGAGTGACTGATATGTCAACATGCCTAGCCTTTGAGTGACTGATATGTCAACATGCTTAAAGTGAGCCTCTGAATGACCCTTTTTGAAGTCCTAACTCTCATACGTTCATTTGTTGGACGAGAGAGATTAAATCTGTTAATACGTGAAAGTCGGATAATGGAGGGGTTAAAAGTGTCAACATGTTAATTTTTACCTCTGAGTGACCTTTTAATGAACCGAGAGCTCGACAATGTCTGGGCATACTCCCGAGTATGCCAAATATTGGTTACGGAGGGCTAAATATGCTAAAAAGGTGTTTTAGAAGGTTTTATAAGTTGAGGGCCTAAAAGTGTCAAACTTTGAAACTGGCCAGAGGGTGCTCGCGGGGCGCGAGAGGCCTGTGTCTGCAGAAAATTTACTTGGCCTCCACACAAATTGCCAAAAATCATTTGATTCGAAACCATGGTCTTCCAAACTGCTATGCCACGTTTTAGGACACTTGTAAGCTTCCTCTTACACCCCTTAGCACCTGACATTACCTCGTTCAAGCTCTCCAACTATAAATAGGTGCCAAGGTTCACCATTTGAACTTGCACCTTTCTCATTCACAACTCTATCTCCCTCCTCTAGAAGTTCCTAATTGAAATGAGCATCTAACTTAGTTCTATTGCATCCTAGGAACCACTTGTAAGTGTTCCTTCCTCTCGCATTTTCATTTATAGGCTTTTGTGAACGAGGATTGGGCTCCTTTGATGAGCAACCGGTCTGATCTAACTCAGCTAGCAGAGGCGGAATTCATTGCTAGAGAGGTTGACAAAACGAACAAGAAAGATCTTACTGTTTAACTGCTTCTGATTGTATTAATGACGTGCAAGTACAGATGCGAGTAAACAAATCATCAGGGCTTCGCCGTACCAACTCAACTAACTACTTAGCTCTAACACAACACTCCTCTATTTATAGGTCGACATGACTCGCACTGGAGTATGTGTTAAACAGAGACGTGATTCGCACGAGTAGCTGCTTTGTACGAGTAACTGAGAGTCACTCGTATGAGCCAACCTGTCTCGCTCGTACGAGCCATACAAACATGAATAAAATAAACATTTAACATATATACATTCGACACTTAAGCCCTATAAATAATGCAGACACATCCTAGACATAGGCAATAGACATAATACACCAACAAACTCCCCCTTGGATGTTTCCGCAGTCTGGATAGTCTTAAAAAAATTTCAAAAGATTTGACTCTAACTCCCAAAGAATCTTTTCGGTGGCTTGCGACGCTCCTCAAATGCAATTGGCGTTTGATCTGTTGGAGGAGGTCGGTTCACTGTATTGCCAAACCTAAAGCTCCTAAGCGATGCTATACGAGCACACTCCGCAATCCGAGCTTCATTCTTCTCTTTCTTTTTCTTCTCTATCTCCTCAAGCTTCCTCCATGAAGTGTTCCATGTCGATCCTGAGTGAATATCATTGGCAAAGCAGACATTAACAATCTTCTGGAATTGGATAGCTTGTTCTTTATCCTTCTCCTCGAAACTGATCTTGCTATAGAATAGATATTCAATATCCTTCTTTGTATAGTTGACTAGCCACATAGAGTTTAGCACTCGAATGCCACGCCATAACCCGTATATACGTTTGTGGGCTATAACGGCTTCGGTCAGCTCCTCTGCAATATTCCATGAATCTTCGTCTGGGTGCACGCAGATGACAGCCTCTCCTGTATTAGAATCATAATGCCACCACTTGAAGATTGTATAAAAATCCTGCTTCATTCGTAACATAGGCATGTTTTTCATCACTTTAGGCCTTTTTTATGACGAGCGTTATATCTTTCTCCTGTGTCACTGGATCAATCTTTACGATGCGTCGAGGAAAGTGAAGTTTCCAGTGAGTAAAACCGTGTAATGCTTCTAGCTTGATCAACTTCCATAGCCTCTGGTCCTGAAATTTCATCTTTAGATTTATCATCTTTTTCTAAACCAGTTCTTTAATATCCTAGAAAGGCAAGGACTTGATGTCGCGTAGATATCAGAAATACTGAATCCCAAAATCCCTCTTGATCGCATATACATTCAGCTCCTCGATCCAACCCCAGCTAAGAATATCCCCTAGAGATATGTCAGCATCACGAGTGAAAAATGCTAGGGGACGCTTGAACTTACGCTTGGTTGGTGCATTTCTAAACCACTTCTTCCTCTCTTCAGCAATTTCAGCACTGTTTAATTGTTGAGGAATGGTACCTTCCTTTGCAGCTTCTGCAACCTTGCGCTTCAACACATCTGAATTTTCAGCTGCAAATAATTCGGCAAAAGTTGGGGAGTCATCTGTACTCTGATCAGCAATATTCGCATCGTCATCAGAATCATCCTCCATGACAACTCTGTCATAATCGTTTGCGTCTTCAACATTCTCAAACACGTAATCATTCGGCTTGAATGCATCTATTTCATTCAGCTCATTCTCAAAATCAAATTCGAAATTTTCTTTATTCACTCCCAACATCTCGGTGATCTCCTATTTCGAGTAACTGTGAATAAATTCACCTTCTTCCACATCATGCTCAAGATAAAATATCTTTGGTTTTTGCACGACAGGAACGGTAGATAAGTCAGTCACCATGAAAATTCCTGCCTGCTGAGCATCTACAGATTCATCAACTCTATCTTTAACACCTTCCTCAGTAGCCTGATTAGCATAGTCGTCGAGGTACACTGAAAAATCAATTTCTTCATTAACACTCGAATCAGTATTCTGTACACCCGTTCCTCCTACATTATAATCATTATTATCATCACTATCAGAACTACTAGACACATCAGCATCTATCTCTGCATCTTCAATCTCAGCTTCCTCCTCAAATTCTTCAACGGCTTCTTCAATCTCTTTCTCAAGCCTTTTCTTAACAGTCAGTTATGATGTCTTTGAGAAAGATCTAACAAGTCAATATCAACATCTATCGGCTTCCCTATAAGTATAAACCTGTACGGCTCCTGATAAACCACAATATTTGTACATGTAACTGGCGCAAACTCAGCTTCTGGCTCAGTTTGAACGATAATAGGATCCTCAACAACCTTTGCTTTTCCCTTTCCCTGTGCATCTGACTGCTCTTTCATGAGACGTTCTCTTTCTGCGACACGTTCTCGAGCCTCAGTGCGTTCTATCTCGTTTATTTCAGCAGCTATGTTCACTCCAAGCTTCTTTGTCAGTATCTTTTCAAACAAACTCATTCTTCTATGACTACGAAGCCTTTCTTCCTCATATTCTGCCATGCGAAGTCTCAGACGTTCGTTCTCCGATACAATACTCGCAAGCATGGCTTCAAGCTGCTGTTTATCTTTAGACAAAACATTAACCTGCTCAAGCAACTCCTGTTTCTCTTCAATTAGCACATTAATCTATTCTTGCAGCTCAGATATCCTCACCGTGTTCAATAAGACTTGTTTCTGCAGCTCATCGACACGTGGGTCGTTGAAAGAAAAATCTTCACCCTCAGGAATATCACTGAAGTCAAAATCAAAGTCAAAATGGGGTTGTGAAGTCTGTGTAGTACGTGGTGGCTGTTGCGTTGTTGACTGTTGTTGTGGTGCTGCTTGCTGTTGTGACTGTGGTGTTTGCTGTGGCGTTGGTTGTGGTGTTGGTTCTGGAGCCTGTTGTAGTGGCGAAGTAGGCATTTGCTGAGCAGGCTCGACCACAACTTCTTCTTCAACTGTCTGTTCTGATATAGTCTCTTTGGTTTGGACGGTTGGAGACTCAGAACTTCTCGATGCAGAACGCTTAAACCTTCTAGCCTTTTTCTTTACCGGTGTTTGCAGAGGAGTATCAGGATCAGAATCTGACGGAACATAAGTAGTATCGTCCTCCCCTGTAGCCTTACGCTTTCGTTCCTCAGCCTCTTTCTTCAGCTCAGCTTGACGCTTTTTCTCAATCTTCTGCGCTCTTTTCTTTTCACCAACCCTTATTTCGTCAGAGTTTGTGCTCGAAGACGAAGTATCTTCAGCTGCTTTACCTTCTCCGAAAGCCTGACATTCAATATCAGCTGCTATATCCTCAACATTCTCTTCGGTGTCTGGTTCGTCTCGCAAACCAGAACTTTCCACTGTAGCTTTCTTCTTCGGTTGTGCTGATGCAGAAGCAGTAGCTTTACGTTTAGCACCCTTTTCACCATCCTTGATAAACCACGGGCTGTGCTTTGCAACAAAACTAGCTAAAGCAGTCAATTCTTCACTTTCATCACCACTATCATCTTAACGCCATTTGCCAGGTGCCGAGAAGTATAATCTTTGTCTACGATCACACCAAAAACCGGTTTGGCGTTAGGAAATGCCTTCAAGTGTAAATTCATCTTCTTTAGTGTAGACACATCCATATATTCCAACTTCAGTATATCCTTTTTCTTTAGATCCGGATGTAAATGGTCTAACAACATCCATACGAATCGCGGATACTGTAAGAATTTTTCTCGCTGGATATTCTGTACCAACTGAGTAAAAATAACTTTCGAGAAGTTATACGGCAAGTTCAGGACTAATGCTGTGATCATACACATCTGATAGTCAACGAGATCATCAAAACCTCCCTTCCGGTGACTAAGGGCATGAGCAACGACATGAGCAATATAACGAAAAGGTGCGCTCAAATTCCCTTTCTTGAACGTGCTTCATTCACGAAGCCAACATATCCCATTAAATAAAAGCATCCTTTGACCATGTACTCAGAGAAACTCGTAGGATCATCTTCGTTATCTTTGAAGTCCAGAACTGTACGAATCAACTCTTCAGTTCTTTACCTAAATATCTACATCAACAATCTTTACAGCTGACACAATCGCCTTATCCTCAGCACTGTACTCAGCAGCGTTCTAGAAAAATTCAATATGCAATCTATAAACAGTGTGTCGATCTGTAAGTGCCTTTGTGATTCGAATATGGCTGAGAAAATCTAATACATCACGATACGTTGTGATCTATGGAATAGTTTCGTCTGTCAGACAACAGATGTTGTGAAAAGGCGAAAGAGACGATTTCTTGACCTGTACACAGAGAAAGCAACAAACCGTTCGAAAATTTTTCAAACAATTCAAAATCATAACATCATTCGTATGATCCAACTACTGTACGAATCAACACTTAGATAAAATCACAAGTTTGAATCAAACAATCATTCGTACAAATCACTACTTCGTACGGATGATTCAAGAGTTAGAAAAATTTTAAACATGTTTATCCAAACCTGCTTTATACGAACACATCCTCGTACGAATCATCAGCATTTAAGGTAATTTTGAAATTTAACATTTAAGGATTGCTTCGTACGAATCAGCCTATTAGTACGAATGAAAATAATATAACATTGAAAAACCTTGTTTCGTACGAACGACCTCTTCGTACGAATCATGAACCGTTCCAAAAATACCAAGTTTAAACCGAACCTAAAACATGTAGATTTTAACAAATTGATAGTCGATTTATGGGTTATTAAGGCGATATTAATGTTTTTATGGTCAATTTTAAGTTTTATCAGTCCAATCTCCCTAAATCTATGTTTTATGTCCGTTTGGTTCAATTTCGGCATTATAACGGCTTAGATTCAGCAAAATTACCTTTCCCATGCAAGAGGTGTGCGGATCAACCTCTCCAGTGTAATAGTACACAAAGATCGTCAAGAAAGGTGAAGTTCAGAACAAATTCGTACAAAGTTCTCTCAATTCGCACAGTTCACACAGTAACATAAACTTTATTCGTGCGAAGAATGAGGCCTTTTATACTAGTAAGGAGCCGTTCGTACGAACCATCGGTTTGTGCGAATGAAACCAAACCATATTCATATGAATAAGTGTGATTCGTACGAATCATTCTGAAACTTTTAAACTTTTTGATTTTTTGATTTTTTATTATTTCTATTTTTTATCCAATTTTATATGTTTATAACCCACTCAGTTAACCAAGTCCAAGTTAATGACCCTGGTAATCCGATTTGACTACCAAGTCCAAGTTAATGACCTTGATTGACCATGTTTGACCAAAACAGATTTATTTTAACATGTAAAGTATCAAATTAATGAACTTTATTGACGTTCAGGTAATTTCTGTTAAAGATTTGCTCCCAACCCATGGTTTTCAGCTTTCACTCAGCAAGATGTCGCCATGATTTCAGCCATCATTGTTTTCAACATCGGTAGACTAAAAATAAAACTACAAAGCTAAGGAAACTGAAAATCTTTTTTGGGTTTTAGAATTTTATCGAAACAACAAACATATTTTTGTGAGTTCTGTGTTAAGAGAATCATATCAAGTATTTAACAAATCACCAGTACCGTTGATCTTGATATACTCATTTAAGCTTTTAACCAGATTTACTTAGATTGCCAATTTACTTGTCCACTTAACCTCTTCTCGTTTCTCAATTATATCAAGATATGTTAAGTAATATTAGGAACATGAAATAACTGTGTTTCCCATCTCAGAATATACTCCCGCATCGAGATTCCCAGAATTTCATTTCAAAGGTGAATATATCCAATTGATATCTGTAAAGGGGTGAATTGCGAGACCTTGAGAGCTCAGGTTATTATTTCCTTACAGACAAAGAGATGAAGGCTCGTCTTTTGGTGGTGTTCCTTAATGGAATCTTTTGAACTACAGATGTCACAAAGGTTATGATATAATCATTTTTATGCAGCTTTTGTAGGCGAAAAATGCGTAAAGTATTATACAAGTTCTAGACCATTGCTCACGCAAAATCAGAAGAACTTGGATAATACCCCAGATATCGATTAAGTATAAAGACCTAGTATCGCAGAATCTGGCATTCTCTCAAACGAAATTTCAGAGTACTAAGTCCATATATTCTAGAGATGTTAACCCACAAGTTATTCAGTTTTTCTTTTAGGTTTATATCTTGAAACAATTTACTGAACGAGTGAAGCCTACTGGCATATCCTCAGTAAGACCTGTTTAATTACTTGTTTAACATTCCAATTCTTTAGCATACTGTGACTGTGTCACACCCTCAAATTCCATGTGCGGGGTTCTACCGCAAGGCGCGTGACAAACCAGGATCTCAGCCATTAGTCATATTGAACGACCAATATATGAGTTTAAATTTTTTTCCTGTTTGCTCATTTATGAGAAAATACGGTTTATACAATTAAGTAGCAGAAGCGTAAATAATTACCAAACTAAAATAGCTAATGTAATTAAAATTGATTCAAAAAGTTTGGTGAAATCAATGCGACTCCAAAATGCGTCCTAGTCCTGATGTTTGCTACCTTAGCAACCTGAGAAAGACATGCAAGAACAAGTGTCAACACAAAATGATGAGTGAGTTCACAGGTTTTAGGTTATAGTTATAAGAAAGTTGTTTCTCAAGAGTTTCCACTGTTTCAAACCCGAAATAGTAAGTTTAAGTGTTTAGCAGTTACTTGTTATATCTGTAGGTAGCTAACCTAAGTCATGTCAACAAAGAGTTCGATCCGAAGCTGACGTTGCTGCCCCTGTTGTGCCAGGTCTATCACCAACCATGGCTAAGTGTTAGGTAAATTCTACACCCGTGACCTTCGACGTTCGGTCTAGCTGGCGCGACCAGCTCGAGTGGGGCTTGTCGGGCCCAGTAGTACTACTAAAAATTCTCTCGCTATAATCCAATACTAACGGCATCGTAAGTTTTAAGGGGACTGACATGTGATAAATGCTACTTTGTGACCATAACTAATATAACAAAAACTCTAACAGTTGTGACGTTACCTTACCGTAACGTTATGACATTACTTTACCGTAATATGATGCATGCTTTCTCCCCCTGTGTTTTAGAAACATTTAAAAGAGTAGGGGCCATGAACTCACCTTAGTGTGCGTGTTATATCCAAAAGTGCTATGTGTCAACGACACGAACTAGCATAGCATGCAAATATCGCCAAGACATCCCTAATAATATTAGCAAATCATAAGTAACCAATACTAGGGTAAAGTTGTTTCACGTGTGATCGAGCTCTACCGAATCGCTAAACGTGTGACCCGATGGTAAGGTTATTACCATGATGCATCAGTAACAAATAGGTTCGCTTAATCCCACATATATCCCATATATGTATTAAGCCTTAAGAACAACTTAGTTCTCAAACGACTAAATATATATATATATATATATATATATATATATTCACAAAAATCGTGTTAACGTGTATGTCGGAGTGTGTTTGTATTAGAATAGCACATGTTGTAAAACCGGGTAATATATTAATACGGTTTTCCCAATAATTGTCATTCACAATAATAATTAAATTAAAATAAAGCAGACTTATCAGAGTCCCCGTAAAGTATACACATATAAATATTAAGTGTATGACACATAGCCAAATAATAAGTTAAAGACGCTCTTGCGTATTATTTATAATTGCTAAAATAAATATTTTAGTATGTTCATTTTATCCGATTCAGATAATATGGAAATATCTCCAATAATATTACCCTGATGTTTCGAATCTTGTTTAAATGTGCATTCAAAATAAATGTAGGCAATTATATATATATATTTATAAAAGCGTCTAAGTAAATTAGTTGCCAAGTTTAACATTTAAAATTTGTTTCGTAATTCGCAAGCATAGCCCGTAATAACACATACTTTATTTTTATAAAATTTTTGGATCCCGATATGTTCTTGTCTATATTAAAACACGTAAGTTGTATTCTAGATTCTTATAAAAATTGGGTAGAATTTCCTCTGTTTTTGTAACAACCCGACAACACAAGTTGTCGTGCAATCCCAATAACCCAACGTCCAAGCAATATCACATATTCATAATTACACATATGTTTAAATATAGACGCGTACAAGTCCAATTCGATATGGATATCTCTCATACAATTAATATATTTTTATTCTACAATCCTACTAGTAGGGTTGGGTTTGCTAGAGCTCGCTTCACGTTCCATTATTACAATTAAATCACTTATACAAATATAGAAAAATCAATCGCATGAATGTACCTTCTAAAATGAACCGTTTAACAAAATTGACATGAAAAGGTCTCTTCGATGAGCGCTTCACTCGAGTTTGGCTTGTTGACTCGAGCTTTGACCAGCGTTGACTTATGTTGACGTGACCCAGGGTTTGACCCGCTGAACCGTGTCCAATAACTCGTAACTCCCAGGTCTGTTCCATTCGCCACAAAATGCATCAACGATTTACAAGTTCGCCTAACACCACTGTCCTACGGTAGATGGGCGGCTCCACCACTGGCAGCCGCTGTGCTGCCTATAATCACCGTTCATGCCACCATGAACTGAGATGTTGTCATTATCGGAGGAGCGGCGTCTGTGCTCGATTGTGCCTTGGTCGTTTATAGAGCCATCAAGATCTAGTGCAACAACATCCGCGTCTTTGGATTGAACCTGACCAGAGATTTTGGCAGGAGATTACCGCTGCCGTGAATCACGTGGGATGTCACTGCATCACCACCACACTACCTCCGTCGCCCAACATCACCACCACGCCACCGCCATCTTCAAACGCACCAGGAGAGCGGCGCACCGCCGCGAAACCACTGCCACCAACCACCACACCCCGTCTCTCTCTTCAGTCACCCGAACACCACAACTACTTGTCGCCCCCTCCCTCTGCTTGATCTGGTTGCCGTCACTAGCACCATCGTACACAGCCATGTGCAGCTATTGCGGGTGACTAGAATCCTAGCGGTCTCCAACTCACACTCTCTCTCGAGCCTCTCTCTCTCTCATTCACGTATGGCAGCAGATGTATGTGTGTTTAGGTGGAGAGGGTGAGGCTAGGGTTTTGCAAAAGTGAAGGGGAAAAAGGAATGAGATGGTTTTATACCTAGGGTTTGGGTTGGGTTAGGTGGGTTGACAAGTGGGTGTATGTCGTGTATACGAACCCGGTTAACGTTAGATGTCTAGCGTTATAATTAATTCCGCTTGAATAAGTTATCGAATAAATATATCATTTAAATTATATTACTAATTTAAATCAAAACGAATATATATAACATATATATATATACATATACACACGCCTGCATAAAGATATGTATATTGAATTTACGGCAAGGAGTCACTTTGATAGTTACTTAAATAGCGTGTTTTCTCATAATAAGTTATTATTATTTATTAAATAATAATCCATATATTTCTACAGCTAACTTTTCACAGTTAACAAGGGTCGAAAATACGGGTTGTCACAGACTGTCTTTTTGATATAATATGATCACTTTTTTTCACAAAAACTCTTTTTGAATTTTATAATGTTTTTGTATTTTCCCTAAACATTCTCCCCCTAAAATCAAAAACATATTTTTGGATATTTAGTATTTTTAAGAAAGAATGTACAGAATTTACGTCATATCGATGAAAAATTGACATCAAGTCCTCAAACTCAACCTCATGAACATCCCCTGATGTCATATTTTTTAAACCATTCAATTTTAAAAGATTTTTAAATCTCGTTTTATCAAATGCTTTGGTATAAAAATTCGCTTTTTGGTCATCAGTGTGGATTTTCTCAATTCCAACCAACTTTTTCTCGTAACAATCACGGATAAAGTGGTGTTGAATCTCGATATGTTTAGTGCGTGAGTGTTGGCATGAGTTTTTAGTGATATCGATCGCGGCCTGGTTATCTACATATATTGGCGTATCAAGAAATTGCAGTCCAAAGTCTCTCATCTGTTGTTGAATCCAGAGTATCTGGGCACAACAGCTGGATGCTGAAACATATTCAGCTTCACAAGTAGAGAGAGCGACCGCGGTCTGTTTCTTGCATTGCCACGTTACCAAACGGGTTCCGAAGAATTGGCAACCAGCCGTCGTAGATTTGGTATTTAGTTTGCAGCAACCGAAATCAGAATCCGAGTAACCCGCAAGATTAAAGTCGTCATGTCAGTGGGTACCACAAGCCGGTGCTTGGAAAACCCTTAAGATATCTCATGATGTGTTTGACGGCTAGCAGGTGTGATCTCTTGGATTTGACTGATAACGGGCGCACAGGCACGTTGGATACATGATATCAGGTCGAGAAGTGGTAAGATACATCAAGGATCCGATCATGGAGCGATATAAAGTCTCGTCAACTCTTTCTCCAATAAGATCTGGACAAATGCCGTGATTTGGATCTAATGGGGTTGATGCTGGTTTAGCTCCTGTCATATTGAATTTTTCCAATATGTCATTAACATACTTCGTCCGATGAATAAAGATACCATCACGCAACTGATCGACCTGAAGTCCTAGAAAGAACTTCATCTCCCCCATCGCACTCATTTCGAATTTGCGCTTCATGACTTCTTCAAAGTCTTTACACAGCTTGTCATTTGTCGATCCAAAGATAATATCATCCACATCTATCTGTACGATGATTAAATGCCCATCCACTTCCTTGCTAAAAAGAGTAGAATCTACAGTTCCTCTGATAAAGTCGTTGTCTAGAAGATGACTTGACAGCGTTTCATACCAAGCTCTAGGGGCTTGATGAAGACCATATAAGGCTTTGTTTAGAAGGTAGACTTTGTCTTTGTGCACTGGATCGACGAACCCTGGTGGTTGGCCAACATACACCTCCTCTTTAACTTTACCGTACAGGAAAGCAGATTTGACATATAACTGGTACACCTTGAACCCTTTCCACGCGGCAAAGGCCAAGAATATGCGGATTGCTTCAAGAGGGTAACTGGGGCATAGACTTCAGTATAATCTATCCCTTCTTGCTGATAGAAACCTTGAACCATAAGTCGAGCTTTGTTGCGCACGACAATCCCTCTATCATCACGTTTGCACTTGAAGACCCATCTAGTCTTTATCTTTTTGTGATAATTGGATAGGTCAACAAGCTTCCAGACTCTAAGTTTCTAGAATTGAAGCAACTTTTCTTGCATTGCATCCACCCATCTGTCTTCCTTTAACGCGTCTTTCCAGCTTCCCGGCTCAACCTGAGAAACAAAACAACTATTAGAAAGTCTGGTTTGGAGTGGAGCAATACGAGTATAGAAACAACTTAGATCCTTGTTGATCTGATTGCGAGTTTGCACTCCTGTTTGTAATCTGCCTATAATATTCTCCGAAGAATGATATGAAAGTGTCCTTGGCATCACTTCGGTTGGAACATCTACTTGCGATTGCAAATTCGTGAGAACTTCATCAACGACCGGTATAGATGAAGAGGCTTCATTCTTGGCATTTGACTGATCAGCCTGTTTGTTCAAGAAGCTTTCAATCTGCTCAGATCATTCATCAGAACTGGATCCACCATCATTGAAAGTCGGTTCCCGATCAAAGTCAGCATTCGGTTGGGCAGATGAGTCGGTAGTATTGACATTTGGTGTAGGAACAGGTACTTGATGAGAAGAGCTTTGACCGACATCAGACATGTTGACAGGAAGCGATGTAGAAATCACCAACGGTCTAGATACTTGTTCTTGAGTAGATATTTGATGCTGCTGAAAGAGCATAACAAGTTCTTCATCTGATGGCACATCTGGCAGGTCAAATGAATCCAACAATCCATCGTAGTTAAACAGCCACGGATCCCCAGGTTTTTGCGTAGGCGTAGTATATCTTTGACAATCAACATGATGCGCAAGAATGACCTGGTTCAGACTCGGCAAGAAAACACGTTTCTAAGGAGTAGCGTAACCAACGAAAAATCCTTCCAAGGATTTGGCTCCAAATTTACCATCCGGGTCCAATACAGTACACGGAGATCCAAAAGGTTCCAAAAATGCAAGGTTGGGCTTTCACTGATTCAGTAACTCGAAACACGTTTTGTTGTGAGGCTTAACTGTTAACACACGATTCAAGGTATAACACGCTGACGCGACTGCTTCACTCCAGAAACTGATTGGCAATTTCGAATCAGCTAACATTGTTCTGGCAGTCTCGATCAGTGTGCGATTCTCACCTTCAGCTACT
The DNA here is from genome assembly GCA_947069175.1 of Scalesia atractyloides. Lineage (NCBI taxonomy): Eukaryota > Viridiplantae > Streptophyta > Magnoliopsida > Asterales > Asteraceae > Scalesia > Scalesia atractyloides. The sequence continues at coordinate 44,970,502 of CAMTDV010001632.1, forward strand.
CCATTCTGTTGAGGAGTATAGGGGGCGCTGAATTCGTGAAGAATCCCCTTTTCATTGCAGAATTCTAGCATCTTCTTGTTCTTGAACTCTGTCCCGTTGTCACTGCGGATTCTCTTGATTGGCAAGTGATATAGGTTTTCGAGTTTTCTGAAGAGAATCATTAGAGTTTCAAAAGTTTCGTCTTTGCTCTCTAGAAAGAAAACCCATGAGAATCGTGAATAATCATCTGTAACGACAAGGCCGTATAGATCACCAGAAATACTTTTGACGTTGACTGGTCCAAATAGATCCATGTGTAGCCTTTCTAGTGGTAGCTTGATAGAATTTAATAGCTTGTGATTTCTTATGTTGTTTCCCCTTTTTGCAGCTCAGACAATCATCAGATAGTTTAAAATTTTTCAAGTTAACACCCTCCACTAGGTCGTTATGCACAAGATAATTCATCTTTCGTAGATGAATGTGCCCCATCTTCCGATGCCACAGAATAGACTCTTTCTCGGTAGCTTTAGATACAAAGCATTGAACTTTCTTCGACGTGGTAGAAGCAATACCCATATCAAGAACATATAAATCATTCTCTCGTGGAGCACGCATCAAGATCCATTCCTCCGAAATCTTGAAACCGGGTTTTAAGATCAAGCATTCTTTATCGTTGAAGTGCGTCGTGAATTTCTTGTCACAGATTTGCGAAATACTGAGTAGATTGTTCTCAAGCTCTGCGATGTAGTTCACTTTGTCAAACGATACAACTCCGTTCGTGAGAATTCCTTCACCTACATCCTACCTCCCTGCGTTCCAGCAAAACCCACGTACCCTCCACAGATAGCTTTAACGTCGTTGAGCAACGCAAGCATCCCTGTCATGTGGCGAGAAGCTCCACTATCCATTATCCATTTTGACATTATCGAACGCCGGATCCCTGCACACATGATGAAGAAACTATTTAAACAAAGAAACCCAAGCCTATTTGGTCTTGGGTGGGTTCAGAATGTCGAATTTCGGACCTACTTTGTTTTTATCATTCTTTTTAAGCGTGGTTTTGTGTGGAACAGAAGGTTTTTGTTCAACCTTGGATGGTTTAACTTTGGCAACCCATTTTTGCGTTTGTGATTTAGCCTTTTTAGCATAAAACTTTGAATTTGAATCCACTTGACGGTTTTGGTTGATGTTTCACCAATTTCAAATTTAGAGTGACGTTGAATAATTGGTTTAACATTTTTTTGAGATTCGTTGTTTCTTTTTAGGATTTTTTTTCGTGCAAACATGGTTGCTTTCTGTTTTTCATCCTTAGTGAACTTTTTAGGATGAGAAACAGGTTTTGGACTTGTTTGTGAGCAATATCGTGCGATATGCCCAACATTCTACATTTAAAGCACGTCCTATTGTCCTTATGAACAGAGGTATTCAAAACTTGTTTCCTGTCCTCTTTTTCTTTATGAAAATCATCATTTGACTGTGTCCCGATGATTTCCTTTTCTTTCTCGGTTGTTGTCCCAAAAACAAAGTTGATTTTCTTTGTAAAGTTTAGTTTTTGGGACCTGTTGTTCATTTTTCGCTTCTAGAAGCCCAAACCCGCCCGTTTATTTTCTGGATAATCTCTATTTTTATGATAGTAGGGTCGGTTGTCACTTTTTGATTTAGAGTTGAAAGATGCATCATGTTTATCTAAATCAGCATGACTTACCTCCATAAGCTTGAACATTTTATCCACACGATCCATGTTCACGTTTTGGATCGGAAAGTCCTCATCCGAATATAGTTTATCAGATCCTTTCATTTTATAAACTATGACATTTGGATCAATATTTAAACTATTTTCCGATATATCATCAGACTCAGACTTTTCAAATTTTTCAAACTCAGAATTTTCAGATTCACTTTTTAACACATTTTCAACTACTGTGTTCACCACTTCAGAGTCACATTCTCCTTCATATTTGGTGTAAGTTACGTTGATATTCGTAGGCAGCTCATTTGATGGTTCAGTTTTCAATTTTAGGTTAAGCGCCTTTTCCACCCCATATGGCTTTTTGCATGCATAATTATTCCACATGGGTGGTAGAACACGATCGTAACTCGCACTTTTAGTTTCACCATTTTAGATTCATCATTATTTTCAATTTTGGGCAGAATGTGATCAATGACGTACGAGCTTGTTGAATAGCTAATTAACAATTTGTTAACCCGTTCAGATTCGATTCTTATCTTTTCAAGCTCACTTTTTAGCTCAGCGATAGTATTCAAATGAATGTTAATGGCCATCTGTTTGTCCATAACTGTCGCTTTAAGCATCAAAAGTGTTGCATCATTTTCTCTAAGTGCTTTAATATTGTTTAACAGAGGCACTTAATTTGTCATATGCTTCCTTGGTGGATTTGTAATCACTAGAAAAATGATCTGTTAAACTTTGGAGTTCAGCATATCGTGTGTCTTTTACAAGACAATCACTACATGGCTCTGCACATTTTAAACACGGTTTTTCAACCACAAACTCCCTCTTTGACTTATTTACCTCATTGCCATTTGCCATGCATGCTTTGATGATGTCTTCTCACAACTTCTCCATCTTTTTATCGACTTTTTCCTCATCAACTGGCTTCTTTTGCTCTTCACCTGATGAATGCTGACTTGGTGCAAAATAATCTGCAAAAGTTTTTAAGATATCATTAGGCAAAAGGTGTTTGAATGGACTGTTCATTTCCTCCTCCTCTAACAATGTGTGAGAACAGAAATCATCATCTTCAGGACCTCGTGAAAAGATGCCCTTGATTCTTCTTCAGGTTCTTCAATAATCTCGGCAACTAAAGCCAAACTTTCACACTTAGAGATATATTTGTTCCAGTTGAAGCCCTCATCTTCTTGAGTCACCACCAGTGCTTTATCTTTGGTCTCTGGCTTTTTATCTTCGATTGGCACCATTCGTGTTCTTGGCTGAGGACGATGGTAGATTGCTCTCTTGTAGTAATCATCGGTGAAAGGGTTATGGTTACCTTGAACCTCTCTGTTCGGATATTCACGCTTGAAGTGTCCCTTCTCCCGACATTTAAAATAAGTAACTTTGGATTTATCAAACCCAAGTTTTCCATCTAGACCTCCCAAATTGTCTTTGCCAGTAATCTCCATGAATCTTTGTGCGCGACGAACGATCGATGCCATACACCACTTTGATGTCAATCAGCTCCATTTCAACTGGATCTATCTGATCGTAATCTTCTCGTGTCATTTTTTAGTTTTCGATTTTTCCTGCGACTCGACTATCATAAGACTTGAGTACCGAAGCGAGTAAAGACATGTGTTGCTTTGCGGTCTTTTCATCGAAATTCTGTGCATTCTGGAAATCTACAGCAATGTTGCACTGTAAGACTCTCTGATTAGGATGAGATTGAGTAGTTTGGTTGATCTCTGGTTGAACCATAAGATGACTGTGGGCTTGAAGGTTGACAAAACGAACAAGAAAGATCTTACTGTTTAACTGCTTCTGATTATATTAATGACGAGCAAGTACAGATGCGAACAAACAAATCAGCAGGGCTTCGCTGTACCAATCTCAACTAACTACTTAGCTCTAACACAACACTCCTCTATTTATAGGTCGACATGACTCGCACTGGAGTGTGTGTTAAACAGAGACGTGATTCTCACGAGTAGCTGCTTCGTACGAGTGACTGAGAGTCACTCGTACGAGGCAACCTGTCTCGCTCGTACGAGCCATACAAACATGAATAAAATAAACATTTAACATATATACTTTCGACACTTAAGCCCTATAAATAATACAGACACATCCTAGACGTAGGCAATAGACATAATGCACCAACAACTTTTATAGCCAAGAGTCAAGTGTTTTACGGAAAACGGCTTGACTTTCGGTTAAGACCATTATGGTCCAGCCATTGTTTGTAACAAACATGGCTAAGTGATTGTAATAAGGTAGGTGTTAGTCCCTATAAAGGGAACCTCCTGAAGATCATGTTTGTTAGACCAATTGACGGGGTCAAAGTTATTATATTATAAAGTCAAACATGCCATTTTTTGGAAATATTATAGTTTGATCTTATATATTATGAAACCTGTTTTGACACTTAAACAAGTTGGTAATAATTATTAGAACATCTAAGAACATGTTCGGCTCGTCAATTTCAGTTCTAGGGTTGGTTCGCAACCGAAAGTCGTGAAGTTTGACTTCTGTTTTGACTTTCGATTCTGACCCGATTTAGATTAGTTAGCTACTGAAAGTTGCATTATGATCGTAATATAATGTAGCATAACCCCTGAGGTTATATTACATTATCAAAATCAGAATCTGAGTTTATGCACAAGTTCCGTAATTATGTCATTTTGACTAAAATGCCCTTTTTGCATAAAAAGAATTTTTAATGATAATGAACTTGAAAATGAGTTTTCCACTGATGTAATATTATAAGTAGAATTATTTGGGATGTCAAATCAGATTATAAACTGAGTTTATGAGCAAGTCCTTGTATTATGTCGATAAATGACGATAAAACCCTTGTGGCTTATAAAACGGTTTCAAACACATCTTTTCAAAGTAAATCTTTTACCTACTGATATGTTATATTAAATAACACATCTAAGACATGTTAACCTGACCTTAACATCAGATTTCATTAAACATCACATAAATCGTCATTTTACGACATAAGCGTCGTTTCGGCGCATAGTATGGTTTAAAACCATATTTACCAACCAAGACTTGTTACCTACTGATTTTAAAACTTATAATAAATATTTTTATAGTAAATACAAGATATAAACTCAGAATCCCAAAAAATGACCAAAATGCCCCTTTGGTGCATAGTTTGGTCATAAAAGATAAATTTCACATATAGTTGATATCCTACTGATATTATATCATAAATAAGTTATTTTTCCAGAATACTTATGGTTTAACATTAAATTGTATTCAAGTTCCTTTTATAAGGTATGAAATTACCAAAACGCCCTTATGAGGCATAGTTTCACTTTAAAACCATAACGTGCATAAAAGTTGATATCATGCTGGTATTACAACTTATTTAAAGTATAGTGGCATATAGAACTTATCCATGATTTATCCGGTTACCCGATTTCGCTGATATGCGTACGGTTAAGCATATGTAACTAGTTTACGAAAATTAACAGAAACGGGTCTAACCTTGTCATTTAAGTCTCAAAATCCAGAATATTTATAGTTTATCCATATTACACTAGTCACGGTAATTGTTGGGATTAAACTACATTATATCCAATCATCGTCTAATATAGCGTTATACGTTTTGATCAAGTACGATAGTCGGTCTAAGTCTATGACTTAAATAAGATCGTTAGTATTTAATTGGTTAGCTTATGCCATAATCCAGACTAGAAACTTGCCGGTAAATGCTATCTGCACTTAGTACTTTTGTGTACGGCTGAGTTAGTAAATCTTGCGTTTAAACGAAGAATAGCTCAGGTAAATACTCTCGACTTATTTCCCCTATACAGGCTTGGGTTACGGTAAATTATTACCGCTTGGTCGGAAATGGGATCAATCGAATGCCGGATTGTGGCTAGTAAATCCGCATATTCTGTTTTAATCAGTTTTGTTTGATAACTTAAACATCGGGGGTTAACTACCGTGTCCTGGATATCCTCGGCTCATTACAATAGATAATGGCCACGACCTTAGCGCGGGTACCCGATGGACGCTTAAAATGCATTACCCACAAGGTTGGGAAGAAATGACTCATTCGTGAGTCTAAAGTGGTGTGTACGTTAATCATGTCTCGGTCTCCGTACTAGGCCATGTATGTATGGACAAACACGTGAATCTGTTAACAAGGTTGGACGGTCAACTTTCCCAAGTTATAAAAGAATTTGTGCTGATACGCACTTAAAACATATTTTAAATGTTTTCAAAATGAGTCAGTTGGGTGTACTTACCAGCGAAAGCTGACGTATTTTCAAAATACTAAGTTTGTAGGTACAATACGAAAATAGGCTGGAAGTGCTCGGTAGTGATAGAGGATCTTGCAAATCCTAGATCTGCCCAAAGTCTGTTTTACATTCTTTCTTTTGTACAATTTATGATCCGCTTGTGGATCTTCTATTACGAGCCTGTATATTATTTTGTATTTCGAACATTTGGTTTGTAATAGTAATTAAAATCCAAGACTTCCGTTGTGCTGTGTTTAATTGACTATGATGTTATCAACATACGTCACGATATTCCCCACCCGGGCCCACCGGTGTTCGGATTGGCTATGGAAAGCCGGGGTGTGGCATTCAAGCGTTTTAAGCCTATTATTCAGGTAACATTTAACTTTGGCACGGTTGGACATGGGCGAAATGTTCAGAACCCTAAAAGCCCGAGACCTTGAGATATTCAGGATAGGATTTTAGATTGAAACAACTACCTTGAATGTGCATAGATGACTTGGCGTCCAGCATTCCACAAGCCTTACTTATATCTTTCGTTGCATATGTAATGATACCAAGAAGCCATACCCAACTCTGATTAAGCGGGTGTGACAATTGAAGAACAAGGTGATTGGGTTTCGGACCTTATCGAAGAGGAGGAAGAAGAGGAAGATAGTTAGGAAGAAAACATGGATTGGGTTTATGGGGAAGAGCTGAAAGTTGAAGGAGATAAATCGAAGGGACATACTAAGGAGAAGGGAGTGAACTGGCAAGTGATGGTCCCAACATGGCCTTGGAAGACCAACTTGTTATGATTGAGAAGGTGTAGGTCCCAAGTACGTTGCTGCATGAGGATGAAGGACCTCTTAGTAACCCTAACAAAAAGTCCCAAGATGATGGGGTCCCACATGCACTTCTTTAATGCTCTTTGCAGTAACTCAAACAACGGTAACAAAAGGCCTGAAATTTAGCTGAGAAAAAAGAAGGCCCAAGGTAATTCCCCAATGGGCTTAGACAAACCAAGAGTGAAGAGAAGGCCAAGCCTTGGTGACCCATTTAAGTTAAATAAATTCCTTGGCTTAGAAAGTGAAAGATAGGAGTCGACAGATTATTTAGAGGAGAATTAGACTACGGTTCCCAGCACCTTTGTTGAGGGTAATTATCACACCCAACCTGAGGCGGAAACGCGAGGCGCGACCACGAAAGGTTTTCAAGCATTCGATTGGCAAACGTCTACATAACTAAAAATAAACCAACGATACCAAATATATTGTTTAAACATTTACAAGACCATAGTATTTGAGTTAGCCCATACATTGCCCAAAAGAACATCACGTTTTGAAAAAATATTTAGACAAAGTTATAATTTATAAAACAATTATTTGACCAATATATCTCGCACAAAGGTGGGAAATACAAGGCAAACCCTCAAAAGTGGTATCGTCATACGCATCCTATTCTTGACCTTCGCACCGTGAGACACTACTTACTTCCCTGAAATACATGTTTAAAATGTCAACATATTGTTGGTGAATTCACAGGTTTTCGTAACTTTGAAAACATTTGATAAACCGGTATGCATAGTTTTAATGATATTTGATCAAATTAATGTTTAGCTAGAATACTAACGTATACGCTCACATAAGCTCGTAACCAAACCTACCAATAGATCTATCTGACTGTCTCGCGGTCAATGAAGACTAATGGTTTCTAAACTGGACTTAATCTGGAGTAACACCACAAGAGCTATCCGAGCTCAACATGGTCCACAAATAGATCTAAAGATTTCATTCACTAACTATCATACCAAACAAGCACACATGTATCTCCTTGGGGTATTAAAACTAATACGTTTAAAAGAGGGGTCGTGAAACTCACATAATACACATAATTGTTTTTATTGTTTTGAGGGGGTTTTTCTAACAACCTAAATTTAATTAATTAAATATTAACTAGAAACTGAACTCAGACACGAACTGATACTTCGGATTAATTCAGAAGGTGGTGAAGACATTACCAGGTTAGAATCCTACACATGTGTGATAGGTTTTCTATCAAAATTGGTACTATTGTGGAACCGGGATCTTAAGATGCTAAACTCAAAGGTGATCTGAAGGACCCTTGACCTTTCTCAAGGTGAAACCTCTAAAAACCTTAAAAGCTATTAATCTACCGGTTTTTGCGGATTCCCTCACGGGTTTTCAACTTTAATAATAAAGTACCATAAGAGACAATCTACCACACAACACGAAAGTCAAGGGTAACTATGGAATTCTAATATGACTCGATAAGCAAGGAAGATAGGGAAACTAGGGAGATCGTCTCACAAAGCCTCTAACCTAGCAATTTAACAACTAGACGAACCGACAATCTCGCACCTCATGGCTATTAAGATTAGTTGAATATCTAAACCTACTCAATTCATGATAATAACTCCTATGGATACACGTCTAGCAAACCATAAATTAATTAAAACACAGTAATTGATCTAACATAAACCTATAACTGAATGACATTCAACAAGGAATATATGATGTTATTAATCATGCAATTGAACAAGTAAATATACACATGTACATCAGATCATAAAAACCAAGTTTTTACTTTATTAACAAACCATAATTTAAGTTCCAAAACCGACAAGAAAACTAATCAAACATAGTATTCATCAACAACCTAGGTAGTCTTTAAGAAACTAGCTAAGCAACATGTTCAAAACAACAACAATATTCAATTTAAGTTCAATAAACATCATAGAGATTAAAGAAACGATGAAACTGAAAGATGCCACCCGAAGATTCACGTTCACGCACCTTAAAATCTTGATCTCGATGCTTAGAGTCTTTAACTTTATCGTTCTAAGCTCCGAAAATTGTCTTTTTCTACTCCCAATTTCATCACAAATGTCGTTCGCAAGATTGTGATGATGTAAATCTTGATCCTGATGCTTAGAGTCTTTAAATTTATCGATCTAAGCTCCGAAAAACGTCTGTTTCTGCTCCGAAAACCGTCTGTTTCTACTCCCAATTTAACTTTATCGTTCTAAGCTTCGAAAATCGTCTGTTTCTACTCCTAATAGTATTGGATATCATAGGTCGAAATCGATGACCAAACATCTTCTACGATCATAGCCTTGTCGCGCAACGCAACAGGCATAACCTTGCCCTCTTGCGCGACGCGAGAAGGTTATTTTCACTATATATTGACCATTTTACCCCTCACGAGACGCGAGCGGGCCTTCTTTTCCCTGTCGTGCGGCACAACAGGGTGTTTTTCCAAATTTCTTCGTTCGATCAACTTGTCGATCAACCATAACTTGTCCGAGGCGGTTTTCTCCAATTTAGCTCTTTTTTGCCCATTTTAGCTTGTTATCTCTTCTAGAGCCCTGCAAATCACAACCGACTAAGTATAATGCAAATTCCTATAAAAACGACACAAAACACAAAGAAAATTGGACAAACTATACACGCAAACTAGATTTATTTTGTAATACATCATCTAACAATGATGATAAGTGGGAATGGCTGGGAAACGATTCAGGTTGTTTTAAGGTTGGATCTGTAAAAAAAAAGTTTTGTCTATGGATCGGGATTATAGCCCGAACTATGTTTTAGAATGGTGTAAATGGGTGCCCGCCAAGTGCAATATTATGGCATGGAAAGCCGAGATGGAAAGAGTCGCTATGCAAACTGCTTTACGTAGAAGAGGTTTGGCCTTAGATTTGCTGATGTGTGTTTGGTGCGATACAGAGCAGGAAACAGTGGGAGCACATGTTCACAGCCTATGTGCTTGTGTCTCACATCTAGCACACTATACACGCTTGGTTCAAACTCCCCCAAATTTTGTTTTCTCCTTTGGAGATCTCATGGAGCTTTACTTGAACATGTGTCTAAACAAGATGGAGATGAAGATTTTTCATGGGATTGTAATTGCGGCATTTTGGTGCTTGTGGAAAGGTGGAAATGAAAAGCTTTTTGCGGGGAAAAGTCACTTGGCTGTTGGGATTTTGGAAGCCATCAAACTTGTTTAACTTCTTTGGTTCAAGCATTGGTCTAAGATGAAATCCATTGTTTGGCGAGATTGGTGTAAATGTCCATTGTATATTTTGTAATGTAGTTTGGTCTGTTTGGTGCGGACCAGGGTTTTGCAGGGGCGTAGCCATACTATTCTAATGAAATTTATAGTTCAAGGAAAAAGTTATATAAAAATAAACATCCATAAAGTGTTTGAATATATATATATATATATAAATGAGAACCACACGAGTTTTGAAAACCGTGAGAACTTTTTCTTCCAGCACGAGTTGGGTCAAAAAAATTTTGCATAAGCGTAGATGAAAATATTATAAACGCATCTGTAAAAAAAGAGAAAAAAATTGTCGAGTCGATAGTTTTGATTGATGCAAGTTTTATTATGTGCTGGTGTAAATTTTGTACGAAAATAAATATTTTTTACACCTCATGTAATTGTGAGTATGCAGCATTTTTTTAATTTTTTTTTCTGCTGAAACAAGTGATTTTTTATGACTTTTGAGAAAAAATTCGGAAAAACCTTTTGGATGGATAGTTCTCATGGTTCTCACAACTCAATGTAGTTCTCATTTTAACCCATCCCTATATATATATATATATATATATATATATATGGTTAGGTTCATTTGTAAAAACCCTCTTGATAGTGAACTGTGTAACTAATCGTAGCCCTTGATTATCAATACACAAGTGTAAACTAATAGCCAAGATTTGTTCATTAAGTTCATAAATACACTAGTTTTCACTCTGGAATCCCACCCTATATATATATATAGGGTTAGGATCGAGTGAGAAACGCTAGGCTAATTAAAAAACTTGAGAAACATTCCAGACCACACATTTTCACTAAACTTTTCGTAATATACACATATGAATAATTTATAATTGACTCTATACATATATGCATAATTCAAGATTTGACAATATACATATATGTGTAGTTAATTTTAAACTATGCATATGTGTATTTTTACAAAAAAAACTTTAAAAAAATGTATAGTACAATATGATTCTTAAATTTTTCAAATAGGATAGACTTCTCATAGTATCCTTATCCTATATATATATAAATCATACACACTTTTGTCATAAAAACTCACTACATTCAAATATTCAAGCAAGCTAAGATAAAAAAAAAAAAGATAAGATAAAAAGCCAACGGTGAACTTTGCCCTAAGAAGTTGATGATGAATTTCTCGTCGTCCACTATTTTTGCCTAAATATAAAATGTTGGTGGCAAATTTTATCACACACATCTATATAACTTATACATATGTAAATCATGTATATGCTATATTACCTACACGTGTAAGTAAATTATAAAAATATGAAAAATTATTTTAATGGTTTTTTATGTACGTAAACAACATATTTATGTGTAAGAAGCATCAAATTTGGTTAGGTCAGGATATGCTAGCAAGTTTATTTGGTTAGAAATGCTAATAAGTAATTTTGACCATCAATTGATTAATCAAGGGCTTAGATTAAATTAGTAGAATTGATAAAAGAAAAAAAGGAGGCGCGTGTGATTTGTAGGGGTATTCTAGTCCATCGAAGGTAATAGTTTCTCTCTCCTCCAATTTCTCTCATTTTTAAAACGTTAATAACTCTTTCATACGACATTATTTTTAATAAAAGTTTCACCGCAAAAACGAGCATTTTTTTATCTTTAGAACGAGTACACTATTGCTATATTTAAAAAAAATCAATAACCGAGATGCGTAAAATGTAATAGACAAAAAACACACAAAAAATGTGTTTTTTCATACTTTTGTAAAACACAATGGACAAAAAACACTGTTTTTTAATTCTTTTGTAAAACGCAATGGGCATAAACACAAAAAAAATGTATTTTTCATTCTTTTGTAAAACGCAATAGACAAAAAACATTGTTTTTCCATTCTTTTATAAAACGCAATTGATAAAAAACACACCAAAAATGTGTTTTTTTCATTCTTTTCTCAAATGCAATGGACAAAAAATGGGTTTTTTTCATTATTTTGTAAAACGCAATGGACAAAAAACAAATAAAAAATATGTTTTTCATTCTTTTATAAAACGAAATGCATAAAATACGCACAAAAATGTGTTATTTCATTTTTTGTAAAATGCAATAGACATAAAACACAAAAAAATGTGTTTTTTATTCTTTTGTAAACGCAGTGGACAAAAAACATTAAAAATATATTTAAAAAACATTTAAAAAAGTGTTTTTTTCATTGATATGTATAATGCATGAACAAAATCCCAAAAACTTAATACAAATAACAAATAAAATATAGACTGATATCCATCCGAGAATGTTTTACAGATAGAATATACATTAAATTAAAAACTAAGTTCCCAAATAACACAATACAAAAAAAAGAACAGCTATATCTATTTCAAAAGTTAAAAAACGCAATAAAGACAAACAGAGTTAAAGTAACTGACCATTCATCTAATAAGCATCATCTTATCCATATCCATGTTTACCTTTTCACATCTTGACTTTTATATTTACAGCATTCTTAAGCTCCAACAATGGCATCCATACGGTTTCAAGCTCCAAAAATGATGACAACGTACGAAGCGAATGTCAGCTACTGGTGGTGGTGGTACGGAGATAAGACAGCCGGTGGTCGTTACGCTGCTCCCAGTGGCGGAGAGGGTGATGGTGGTGGGGTGGAGGTGGGATGAAATATGATTTGGGTTTTTTTAGATTTAGAGTTAAGGGTTAGATGGGATTAATTAATGTTTGGCTAAAATGCCCTTCTATATGTTTCTTTTATCTTTGCCATGTGTTAATTTATTATTATTTTTTATACTTACCGACAAAAAACAAATTTCTTATTTGATCTTTTCCCATTTAAGAAAATATAAACCACTAATCAAACAACTAAACCATTTAGGTTTAGCCTTTAGTGTTCTTGCAAATAGATTCAGATTGATCTTATATTATCAAGCGACTATTCTTTATCATCTTTGACACTTCCTGGTGGAGGTAGAACAAGCAAATCTATTTTTCTTTCCTTTCGGCTTAAAAGTTATGCATGCCCCTAGTCTAACACGACTTGTTTTTCACTTATACAGTAGGGCAACCCATGTACACGAACAATATGACTGGTATGTGACTTACACTAGTAGTATATTGGTTTTTCTTTTATTTTTTATCAACTAATTACTACTTAAATAACTTTGGATGATGAAAGAATCTATAACAAAAACAAATAAATTAACATAGTAACATAGTAACTAACCAAGTTAACACAACAACACATATAGTTAATGGTATTTTGATGTGCTAGATGTTTTTCCTCCGAATTTGATTCTCGTTATAAACGGTAAAATAGAATTAAAATAACGGTAAAATAGAATTAAAAGTAGATTAGATAAATACATAAAAACAATTATGATCTTTAATTTCTTTTACAAAATACAGTTGTAGTTGTTTCATTAGATGGCTGCCCAAATAGTCAAAGTCAGAGCCATCCCACATCAAATCCCACCAAACCATATAAATTACATGTATTATTCCACACACCATTTTCATTCTGTTAAAACCCAAAATCAATTATTATTATTATTATTATTATTCTTATTCTTATCATCAACAACTTATAACCAAATAATAATAATAACATATAAAACCCAAGAAAAGGACAAAACAAGGCTAGTGGTACAAAACAGATGCTTCCTCATCAGCACCAGTAACAGTTGTTCAAATCACACAGATAGATATACAAACAAATTGTATGTATTCCATGAATTCTCTCATCAACTTCAAAACCCCATCCAATCTTTCACCATAAAGCATCAATCTTTAGCGCCCAGATGCGTTGCAAATGGGGAAATCCGAACCCCAATTGCCGATTAACCACCGTCAGAACCACCAGAACCAGCAGAATCGAAATGGGTCGTCGTTATTTTCTCAATGCTCGATGGGTTTTTCAAGATTTGCCCGATTATTCAGTTTTAAGTGCGTTTTTGTTTTGATTCTTGGTGTTGCGGTTTCTCTCTCTGCGATCTTTTCGGTCTTTCATTTGCATCACCGACAATCTGGGTTTGATGCTAGTGGTTTGGTCAAGGATGGAGGTATGTTGGGGCGATCTTTTTCGGTTTAATTTAGGGTTTTGTTGTGTTGACTGTTGAAAAATTGATTTTAGGGTTTATGTGATTTTGATGATTGGGCATATGGGTTTTGATTGTGGTTGGGTTTAATGATGTTGAGTAGTTGAGTTAGGGTTTTTTGTTGGGGGTTTCTTGTTGATGATTTGCAAGATGAATTTAGGGTTTATGTGATTTTGATAATTGGGCATATGGGTTGACTTGAATTTGGATTGTAAATAAGTTTATTGATCTTGAACAATTGACTTAGGGTTTTTTGCTGGCTAATTCTGTTGTTTTTTTCAGTGTTTTTGATTGTTTGTTTGGAGTTTTAGCATAGTTTTACTGAAATTGGGTTTATGCAATTCGATAATTGAGCGGTTTTCAGCAATCTGTGAACTGTTTTTCTTGAGGGTTTGATCTAGGATGTTGATTATTGAAATACTAATATAGGGTTAATGTAATTCTGATAATTGTGCATACGGGTTGGATTGAATTCGGATTGTAGCTAGGTTTAATGATCTTCAAGAGTTGAACTAGGGTTTTTTGTTGGGTGATTTTGGTCGATGATTTTCAACATGAACTCAGGGTTTATGTTATTCTCATTTCTCCTGCAGTAAGATTTAAACTATAATTTGAATCGCCACAAATTTTAATATTCTGGAATGTGGATTCCCTTTTCCTATCTGGCCAACCATCTTTTCAATTAGTAAGACCGTCAACTACAAGGTGCAGTGACGTGCAGAGGCCCTACAGAGGGGCAGTGTTTGAGGAGGATGCCCGTGAAGGGGGAAATCCTTCTGCTAGGACGAGCTCTGACGGGTTCAGTTATCAAACACCGAAGCGGCGGTGACCGGAACTTAACGGCTGTTCTATTGAACACTGTTGATTGCAGCAGTGGCTGTTACTTCAGTGACTGGTGATGGTCAACAGGCGGCGGCGGTGTGAACAGTGGCGGCAGGGGTGCTTACTGATTTGGCTGCTGCTGTTCTGAATTCGCAGCACACACACACAAACAAAACAGAAAATTACGAGTAGAAAATAGAGACAAAAAGATCTAACGTGGTTTTGTCGGTGTGACCTACGTTCACGGGCTGCAACTAGGATTTCTAACACTTCTATTAACCTCAGATTCCCGTAATATACATCCTTTGTGAACATTATTGATTATAATGGTTGTAGGTCTTACGATGAACCCACCATCTTTGTTACTAATGATATCGTGAAGTTAATATTTTAAATTATTAACGTATCAACTAATGAAAGCGGTTATTTGGCATGTTTTCATCACTTCTTCAAAAGCAGAGGTTGACGCATTTGAATCACTTAGCTAACAACATGTATTATAATTTAACATAGTTTACTTTCAAGTTTCAACTTTTAATTCTGTTATTTCAATTTGATAACTCCATTGTTGTAAATGGCTTTTCGCGGTTCGTACATCACACCATGGTTTAGCGACTATTAGAACTTCAGACCATATTTTTAGTTTGTAAAGTTTTTTCATTCGCTCTGCTACTTCGGGCTTGATGAGAAGATGTTGTTTAACTTTTAAAAGTATTATACCAACTTTTCCACATTTCATGTCTCAACATGCTACTTTTTATGTCAAATGTATGCTTATAGTATGCTGTTTTTTTTCAGCTACAGTGCAAGCATACTTCAAATTGGAAAAGCCCGTTTCGTTTCTTATTTCTCAAATTACAAGACTAGAGTATGATATCAGCGGTGAAATAGGCGTTCCTGGTACACAGGTTTGTTACAAAATAAAAGTTAGGTTTGTTCATTTACTGCATTAGTAAAGAGGTGTCAAAATGGCAGTGTAACGTGGTCAGGTTGAGGCATAACATGTTTTGCTTTAATTTTTTAATCTTTTATAAATAATTAGTTTGTGAGATATGATTGCGGAAGTTAGTTTTTTTGTCTGCAATATCTAATTTTTGAATAAAAATGATTCATATGGCTTCAAAATTTAGAGTTTAGTACACAGATGGTCTGATACAAACCCGATTCCTATACGGGTGGGTATTAGCGTCAGCTTTATTAATGGGTCAAAGCAATTATTGAAAGGGAAACTGATGGGTAAACGGAAGCTGAAGGGCCAGTTAATTTACTGCTATTATTGCTTATTTAATCTTTGTTCTAGTTTTTGGGGAGGATGTCAATAATTATTATCTAATTGGGTATCTATACCTTTGTTCTTGGAGATTAACCCATCTCGAATCGGGTCTTCTATCTTGTAGTTTTCAGTTTACAACAATAAAATCTATCAGTTAGTTTTGTTTGATTTTGGGTTCTATCATTTGGTTCCATTGCCGGGAAATCAAAGATGGTATTTCAGTTTACAACAATAAAATCTATCAGTTAGTTTTGTTTGATTTTGGGTTCTATCATTTGGTTCCATTGCCGGGAAATCAAAGATGGAGCAGACCGGGAATAATCAGAAGGAAGGCGGTGTTCATCTAGACCCAATCGCTGACCAGTTGGCAGCCATTATTGCTAAGCTTGATTCTTTGATAGCCTTGAAGAAGGATATAGCAGCAATAAAGGAAGCTTGGCTAGAAAGACGAATAGATGCAATAAAGGAAGCTGAGGATGAAAACCAGGATCCAGTGACAGATTTGGGAATGGAGAAAATTCCTTGCGACGTTTCCATGCCTAGAGCAACACCTATAACTACCACACAAACTGAAAGCCAGTCCCCTCTAATTTCAGATTTGGAGAAAAAAATGCTAGAAGTTGCAGATGAAACAGATGCTCAGACCAGTCCAGAAGAGGAGGAACACAAGAATCACGGAGAGACGAAGAATGCAGAATTAGAGCAAAAACTATTTAGCAGGGATGCCGTCCTGAAGTCACTCTGTGGTTACTCACATAAGGATCACATGAAGACTAAGACGGATAAGAAACCGCTTGACTGGTCGTTTCAAAAGGCAATCAAGGGTTGGATGGATGACAAAGAAGATTGGCCTACATCAATCATACCGACTTTCAGATTCCAAATTCTAATGCACAGGATTCTTTCTGGGCTGCACCTAAATTCGGGCCCGAGAAAACACAAGTTTTAACTTATAGATGGGTCCATGAAGGTGGTCAGCCTACAATTGAATGGCTTATTGCTTGGTGTGCCAATTACATTCGTTTCGACTTGAGGTCAAGTCGATTATCGGGGCAGGATGTATTGATACAAACCCGATTCCTATACGGGTGGGTATTAGCGTCAGATTTATTAATGGGTCAAAGCAATTATTGAAAAGGGAAACTGATGGGTAAAGGAAGCTGAAGGGCCAGTTAATTTACTGCTATTATTGCTTATTTAATCTTTGTTCTAGTTTTTGGGGAGGATGTCAATAATTATTATCTAATTGGGTATCTATACCTTTGTTCTTGGAGATTAACCCATCTCGAATCGGGTCTTCTATCTTGTAGTATTTCAGTTTACAACAATAAAATCTATCAGCTAGTTTTGTTTGATTTTGGGTTCTATCATGGTCCCTGTGGTTTACCAAAATTCTGGATTTGGTCCCTAGCTTTCCAAAAGTACACAGATGGTCCATGTGGTTTGCACTTTGTAATGCATTTAGTCCCCAGCTAAGAAATCTAAAGGTTTTCGCATGTCCAAGTTAGGGACTAAATGCGTTACGAAGTGCAAACCACGAGTACCATTCATGTACTTTTGGAAAAAGCTGGGGACTAAATGTGTTATAAAATGCAAACCACAGGGATCATCTATGTACTTTTGCAAAGCTAGGGACAAAATCCAGAACTTTTTTAAACCACAGGGACCATCTGTGTACTTTACTTAAATTTTATTCATTAAAAATACACTTTGGATGGATTTTGACCCCTAATTTGCGTTTCTCTAATAGTTATTCTTTCTAATTAACCCGTTTCACACGTTCATTCCAATACTATTGTAGTCACATGTGCTTTGAATTGGAAAAACATCCTAAATCTTTGTTACGTTTCCCAGGTTGCTATCTTGTCAATGCACGAAGCTGGTGCATCTAACTGGACCGATGTGGTGTTTGGTGTTCTTTCTAAACCTATGAATTCTCCTATAAACTCCATCTCGTTAAGCGTTTTGAGATTTTCATTAGTTGACCTTTTTACTCGAAGTTCCAATCTGACACTAACAAAATCAATATTTGGGACACCGTCTTCTTTTGAAATTATCAAGTTCCCTGGTGGGATCACGATCATTCCTAAGCTATCTTCTTCTTCGTCTTGGATACCACCGCAAGTTCTCTTTAACTTTACTCTTCATAATTCTATACATGAGATAGAGGAAAATTATCTTCAGTTGGAGGAACAACTAAAATCAGGGTTACAGCTAATGCCTTATGAGGTACGTTTTTTACTCGAGCTTTTTCTTATATATATATATATATGCAAATGAGCACCATGTCGTTTACACCGGACTACATTAGTTCATACGGGGTTAATTTTGGATAAAAAAACTTGTTATCTATTAGAGGTGGCAAAATGGGTGGGTCGAAACTGGTTGGGTAACAGGCTAAGTTGGTAATTTCGTATGGTTTGAAAGGGTCAGTTGGGTTGACCCAAAACACTTTTTGTTGAAATTATATACTGACATACTGTTTCTTATAGTAATCTAATTTCTTCTAATAAAATGATTCAAAAGGATATGTTCATTAAATGTACACTTTTGCGCCTTTTGATTTATTTCCTTAGAAAGTTATTATTAGCATATGACCTATCAGATAAAAAGCATAACGCATATGCTCGTATGTAGAATTTCTTATATATTATGTCGGTATACGTGTATGAACTAAAATCTTTTTAGTGGAAATTATTAATTGGAGAATGGGAATAAATAATTTTGTCAATTTGAATGAGTTTTGTAGGCCATTGTTAACTCATCTAATGTCCTATAGTGCATTTGTATTTTTGATGGATAACATAGTTCTATATGTAATGTTGCATGATAAGTAACACAGTTTTTTGTACACTTCTTTATACACAGAGTGTATTCGTGCAAGTGACAAACAAAGGTGGATCAACACACCATCCACCGGTTACAGTCCAGGCATCAGTTACATCAGCCTTCGGGAGTCTCGGGCCTGAAAGATTGAAGGAATTAGCACAGGAAATTAGGGGATCTCCACCTGCAAAGAATCTTGGACTAGATCACTCCATGTTTGGTAAAGTTAAGGAAATCAGTTTGTCATCTTATCTCTATCATACTCTTGATGCACCCGCACCTACGCCTACACCTACACCTACACCTTCTCCTGCTCAATCACCTGATCAAATAGCACCCGCATCTTCACCTACACCTTCTGCTCCATCACCTGATCAAATGGGACCCACAATCTCCCCATCACCTGACAACAGGCCTGACCGATCTTTACCTCCTTCTAGTTCTCCGGTAGACCCGTCTTGTGGCGGGTCCCCTGGTCCAAGTCATCGTGCCCTTCCACCTCGTGCTTCCCCGGAGCTTCCTCCTTTACCTGCTGTGTCCTACGGGTCTAGTCCTCACCAAGAAGGTTTGGCCCCTTCACCTCAGAAAGGTTTGGTGCCTTCACCTCAATCTGTACCATCCTCCTGTAAGTCTCTCTCTCTCTTTCTCTCTCCCTCTCTCTCTCTCTTTATATATGTGTATAGGGGAGGAATCTATCAAAAAACAAATATTTTGAGAAAAAGATATAAATGCAAAAAAACTATGGATAAGTTAGTTTTATTTTTTGTTTATATATATAACCTACACACTTGTATGTCATGTGTAGGTTATCTAAAAACATATGAAAAAAAGTAATTTGATGGGTTTCTATGTACATAATCTACGCATGTGTATGTAAGAAGCACAACACATAAAAAATAAGCATTGATAGAAAATTAAACGATTTAAGTTTGTTCTTTTTCGCGCAACAATATTGTTTTCTGTGACGATTCTCACCCTATATATATGTGTATATATATAAGAGAGAGAGTGTAAAATACAAGAGTGGTTATCGTGCGAAGCATACGCGAGTAGGAGATTGCGCCGCGTGTCATTCTTTAATGTGCGTGATTAGGGTAATTAGGCATATGTTTATTTGTGATTGTGTGATGTTATGCGTGATTATGTGATGGTATGCGTGATTAGGTGATGGTATGCTTATTAGGTGTTTTCTTCATGCATGATTATGTGATTTTTGGTCATGCGTGATTAGGGTTTGAGTTCTATAACATGCAAATTTACTCGCTTACGCTTCGCACGTTATGACACTCTTGTACGTTAACTGGCCTCTCTGTGTGTCTATATATATATATATAATATAATATATAATATAGATGTGGACATGTTGCAAAAATTTATCTCATACAGGTGGTAATTTTGACCCATTTACTCATGAATTGGTTGTGTCAGTTTTTTTTTTCATCTGTGATGCATTAAAATGGGCAATAAAAAAGTTAGCGTAAAAGTAAACTGGTTGAAGTCATCAAAATTGTATTTTTAATGCCCAAAACCTTCTAAATTATTTTATGCAAGTAAAATAGGATATTTTGTAACTAGTAATATGGCCCGCGGGCGATGCATGGCGGACCCGTTGCAAACATCGGATTGATTAATCATAACGTTATGTGATGTGCAAACTATTATGTTTCGCCGTATTCAATCTAACTCAGTTTAACCTATATAAGCATTATGGTTGGATCAAAAGTATAGCAAATCGAATTTATACCATGTATACGAAACGGAATCGAATCCGAGTTGATTCGTTTAATGGGGCCCACCTAACCACTACACCACCATTACTTTTGCATCAAGACTAAGCGTTGTCAAAACGTGAAGTAACTGATACATCAAAACGTATACCAACTGAAAACTTACATAAAAATAAGCATGGAAATGTATTATATTCGACCCGACTTGTTGCCTAATAACATTACGTCGAAACATGAATTATCACATTTGACAAATTTAAGGGGTTAGAAGTATGGTGGCATTTTGAGAAGTTTAAGCCTTTAAGGTGACTTTTGACATTATATCAAAGTTTGGGTAGAAGAATCAGAAAAAACACCGGCATTTGAAAAGGATCAATGATGGCAAATTCTTACAAGTTGGGGTTCGTTGTAGGGAATCTTTAAAGTTGGGATTATTATTAGCCAACAGGTGAAACTTGGGATTATTAAAATCCAACAACCCAATTAAAATAGAGAGAATTTATAATTATAATAATAATAAGGATAATATTTTTCAATAAAATAAAAGTATAGTTGTAAGATTGAAGGAGAGATTATAATATTATTTTGAGTAAATCGCCAAAATCATCTCCAACATTTAGACATGTTTGCACGTTTCATCCAAAACAACTTTTTTGTGCCATATTGTTATTCACTTTTGGCTAATTTGTCATTTTCATATAACTAACTTTTGTTTTACCAAAGTCGTCCCTGAGCTTTGGGATTTTTTGTCATTTTCATCCAAATATCTGCTAAGAAAAATAACCCAAATTAGACGTTTGGATGAAAATGACAAAAAATCATTAAAGTGAAGGGTAATATGGTACACAAAAGTTGTTTTGGATGAAACTGGCAAACATTTACAAACCTCAGGGATGATTTTGATAATTTATTCTAATATTTTTAATAAAACTGGGAGAATTTATAAATAGTAATAATTAATAATAATAAGGATAATGATAACAAAAATATTTTTAAATAAAATAAAAGTGAAATATTAAGGTTAAAGGAGAGATTGCCATGTAGCACTAATTGGAGTCTTTTATTAATATTTAGATATACATATGTGGATTCTAATGTTGACATTCTGAATGTATTTGCAGCTTTAGAAAGTGGTGATTTGTGGCGTATACTCTCTCTGGTGTTGTTCATCCTAATCACACTCCATATCCTATAATAGCATGCAGATATGGTGGCTTACAGTTTTGCTATTAGTATGATAGATGCAAATCTATCCATATACAATCAACTTCGTCTCTCTCTTTATATATATATCATCACCTGAATCCATAACCGTTGCCGGTCAAAGCCAAAAGGTGGCAGGCCTAATGACAGAATGTTTGACAGCAGATGAATGAATGTTAAGTGTCCATGCAGTAGTATTATCAACAAGATCCAACTAGTTCAAATGTAATGTTATTTTATGGTTCTTTTTGAGCATCTGCATGCATACTACACTTTCTACAATCAATGCAAAACCAACCCTTTTATGATCATGAGATGTTTAATTGTTAAGCCGCAATAGGTGCATTATGATAAGATGCAACCAACCTGATAACCTTGTTATGGCCTGGTTTTAAAAAGCGATAGGCGCACAAAAGCGACAAGGACTAAAATTGAGGCGTGAAGCGCAAAAGCGGTGGGCTTTTCGTACCCGAGGTGCAAAGTGTTTATATAATTTTTTTATATATCCCATACATATCCCTTAGGTTTTTAGCTTCCTTCAACCTAAATATAACTATAAATAAGGCTTTTTATACCATTTTACTTACATGTACAAGTTAAACAACCCAGGGTACAACTTTTTTATGCAGAAAAACGCCTCAGATACATGAGGCCACGCCAGCCAAAAAGCCCCAAAAAAAACCCATAGTCTGCGTTTTTTTGTGCGCTTCTTGTAATTACATAAGGCGCTGAGTGAAAAAGCCCCAGAAGCTGCGTGAGGCGCGCTTTTTAAATCCAGGGATTATGGCTTTAAAGTGAAACTGAAGCAATGAACATGAATTTGTTGAAACTGTTAGAAGATAATTGCTACTTTAGAAACAAAGAAACATGATATACAGCAATTCAGTTTAATTTATACTGTTTTGGCCTGTGGAATATGGCATAATACAACAAAGAAGTTAGTAGAGAACAAACTCACTAAAACAAAATGCCATTGGTAATTACAAAAATCTAATATGATATATGTATTGATTATTTGAATGAATACAAATTATGAATTTTAGGTTTTATTCCATAAAATATAGAGCTATATCTACAACAACAGGATTCCTAACAACCTAATAAATGAAGGTTGTATAACCTACTATAACAAGTGGATCCAACAAACTCAACTATGACAGCCGCCACAAGTTATTTTTTAATGACCAACGAATACTCTATAAGCTGGGGCAAACCTATTGGCAAAAGGTCACCCACGCTTTACGTATGCAGACAACGCTAGTGACCAGGCCAGCTCACCTTTCTAGAAGAAACCCACTGCCCGAAGGCCCATTGTGATAAAACCATTGGCCCACCTGAAACAAACCACATGACCTCCTCGAAGGTCATGGGGGTTACCTCCTTCCAAACCACTTGTTATAACCATCCCCTACAAATAAGCGAGGCACAAGACTACATCTCATTTCTTTTTGTGGTTCTTCACCTGCGCCTTTTTTGCAACATGTGCCTCACCTATCATGAACTATTGTGTATGCTTTTTAAGTATATAACAAGCAATGATGATCAGCGTCTTCGGAGACGAAGATGAAAGACGGTCGTCCCAGTTTGAAGGGTTAGCTCAGATGGGAGATGGAGAGAATGGTAAGAGAGACAGGGTTGAGCAGATATTCTTGATGTAGAATGGTTGTATAGTGGGGATTAGACAAATGTATGTCAGATTACAAACGTTTTTTTTTTTTTTGAAATATACCCCAAGCCTAATGAACAACCAACCTAAGCTCAAAGTGATTTTTTATTTATAGAGTTTTAATAATTGAGTTTGTAAATAAATTAAAGGTTGCTTTAAAAAATAATGGACTCGTTTCTAAACCAATTGGTCCATTTTCAAAGTAGCATTACAAGTGTGATGTGATGTGATAAAAAAGGTAAAAACACTGAAATAATATGAAAACTGTTAGGTGTCATACCATTGCCGACTATCACTCGCAAGATATATCGTCACATCATGAACCATACGAATATATGTGAGTTGTGGCTTCGTGGCACGTGCCAGCCAAAATGACACATATCTGAAAAAAGTAGATGCTGTGATCCCCATACATGAACAAATAGATTGTAATTTGCAAAGGAGTCAAGTAGTAAATTATATTAGCTACGCATGGGACCATCCAAAGTGTAGGGTGAAACTTTTAGTGAAAAAAGGAGTTCGGCATAAAATGAGGAACTAAAGGAAAAGGAAAAAAGGTTGTTGCGATCAAAAAGATAGGTGTAGGAGGATTTGTTGATTAAACGACAGTAGCCGGTTGTAATGACCGAGGTTGTGATCAACAACAGCAAGACCATAGCAATAAAGTTGTAGTGATTGCAGGCTTGAAGAAGACCTAGGTGTAGTGTAGTGTTTGATCGGATTAACATCAGACTTCAAAGGTGGTGAAGTAGCAGGTTTGATCAAGGTGGAAGAGAAAAGGTGTTTCCCTGTTTGTGGTTGATGGTTCAAGTGTTTGGACAAGTTTTAAGTATGATCCCAAAAGAGTAAGAAAATAGAGGATGCGGTGTTGTGTCAGTTGCAACAAAGGTGTTGTTGGTGCATATTTGTGACAACACTTAGATTTGGTCTTTGGATATTTTGTAATTAGTAAAAAATAAACAGTTAGCGGGTTTAGTATTTTAGTAGTTGGTTAGAAGTGATTGGGCTAAACCAGACACATTATAGGGAGTGGTAGGCGAATTGGGCCTAGACCATTTGCAGCCCATGTGGTGAAACCCTAGCCCAGTTGCAAACTTGTCTCTATATAAAGAGAGTTTTGCATTAGGGTTAAGGTTGCTCAGTTAATCACTTCAGAGCGAGTTGAAAGAGAATTAGTGTGACTCTTGAATTGATTGTAAACATTTGTGTTGGATAATTAATAGAAGACTGATTGAAAGTGATTGTTCGTGTTCTTGATATTGTTCGGTTTTCTGTGATAATCTGATCTAGAGGGTTCCGCACTCTAGGTTGGATAGACGATTCTGTGAAGATCCATACGAATTAGGGGACCTACATTTGGTATCAGAGCATTTGGATCTTGTTTTGCTCGGTTCAGAATCGTAACAGTGGAAAAGTTGAAGTTTTGGACGTTTTTGAAGGCTGGTTCGAAGTTTTGTCGCTGTTCTATGGATTCTTTTGTTGTTTCGGATAAACACAAGCATCTTGGATAGAGGAAGTGCATCTCGGATCAGAAAAGTACATCTCGGATCATTGGTGTTGATCTCTAATCATCTCGGATTGTATCTCGGATCATAAGGGTGCATATCTCGGATCATAACAGTGCATCTCGGATCATCTCAGATCATCTCAATCTCAATACCATCTCGGATCACTGTTCTGAATCACCATCTGGATTAGCATCTCGGATCACTGTTCCGAGTTTCCATCTCGGATTGTTAATCCGAGTTACTCTTTCGAATTCGGTATTGTTCCGAGTTGAATTCATGAAGGTGGAAAGTTAACCAGCTAACGTAACCGGAGATAAACGTTTTCGTAAACAAAATTTGATCCATAGAAAATTTTGACAAACCGACTGCACAGTTAGACTCGTATGATTTTTAGGACAAAAAGGCACGAAAATTCCTAAAATCATGTCGGACATTATACATCATTGGATTCGTATCGTCGAGACGAGTCTGACGGTACATTTTGGTAATCATACTTTTCGGACAAATTTTTAACGTTTTTAGCGAACCGGTTCGGTAAAAATGTCGAATATGTCAAACTTGAACGAATTATTGAGAATGGAGCACGAGGCAGACACGACTAACAAACCTCCAAAGATGTTGAAGGTAGAGAATTACCTTACATGGAATGATAGGTTTCAGTCGTTCACTGAATATCAGGACACACGGATGTGGATCTGTATTCAAGATGGGTATGTTAACCCAACTCATGACTTTGAAGGCAGACAACGTGTCACTGCCTATGTAACATGTCAGAGCCTGAAAAGAGAATGTATGAGTCTGAGAAGAAGGCCTTAGCTGCTATAAAGATGTCGTTACCTGATGGCATCAAACATACATTCAAGCGATATACCACTTCGAAGGAGATGTGGGATGCTCTAGAGATGAGGTATGAGGGCAATCCTGATGTGAAGAAGAACAAGGTTGATTTGCTGAAGAAACAATTTGTTGTCTTAAAGGGCATGAGAAATGAGTCCCTTGAAGATATTATCACGAGATATTATCATCTAATGTCAGAAATTGACAATTATGACATAGAGGGATAAACACAAATGTTGAGATAAACGACAAGTTGCTCGATGCTTTACCTGCCAAGTAGGATATTTATACTCCTATGATAAAGGGTGAAGCTGACTATGGAGATAAAGACTTGGAAGAGGTTGTTGGGAAACTGAGAGCTTATGAGCTCAACATAGAAGAAGGAAACTGGATATGATCAGGTTCAAGATCCAGGAATTTATAAAGGGCTTACATCTTCATCTTCCAACAATGCTTTAAGTGATTCTGCAACTGCGTTTCTCTCATGTGAAAATGAGCAAGTTGTGACAAATGCTGATGGTGAAGTATGTTTTGTAGCTGCTTCAGGAGGATCGTCAGGGGCAAAGAGACAACAATCCAGCAATAATAACAGGAGTACAAGGTCTATGCCTCTGAGTGTCAAGGCTGCTGAAGATCATCTGGCCTTGCTTGCTTCACTCGTTGCTTCGTACGAGAACTACATATAAGGAAGAATATCTGATCCGCTACTTTTGATGAAGATTATGATCAGATTGACCCTGATGACCTATAGGAGATGGATTTGCAGTGGCAGATGGCCATGATCTCTAGAAGAGTGAAGAGGTTCATGAATAGGACGGCAGAAAGTTTGTTGGAAAGAATGTAGGTTTTGACAAATCTAAAGTGAGGTGTTACAATTGTCAAAATTACGGACACTTTGCTAGAGAGTGTCAAAGACCTAAGACATAATCTCTTTCTAGCTCATCTTTTCAATATTTTCCTGGTCATGGTTCAAGCAACAGGAATGCATCAACTAACACTGGATTAAAGGCCTTGATCTCTACTGCTAGAGAAGGTTCGTATGATTGGGTGTTCATCTAGAATGTGATGACAATACCACACAGGCGTTCATGGTTGAGATAGCCCCAGTTAATGATGAAGAAGTGAAGGCTGATGCTGAGGTAGAGCGAGAGACGGTAGCTGAAACAGCTGACGATGATCAGACGACTGATTACATGAAATCTGATGAAGAACAGAATGTGCAGATAAGAAGATGGCTGCTGATTTTGCTGCTTTCATGGCCGATCTAAGCAAATCAACAGGAGAGGTACATTCTAACTCTGGTAGTTTTGTTTGCTTAAAATGTTGTGAACTGCAAAGTGAAGTTGACACGTTAACAAAACAAAACCAAAGTCTGGTAAATGGGCTCTCGAGCGTAAAAGAATCAAACTTTTTCGTAAAAAGAAATGAGTCATTATATTTGAAGAACATTAAGAGTTATGAAGAAAAAATCAATATTTTAACCTGTAAACTAAATGAAAAACTTCAAATTATTGACTTAGCTCATGATATGATGAGTGAGAAAACAAAAGGGAAATCTGAAAAATGCAAAGAGTTGTCAGATGCATAACTAAAAATTTGTGAACTGAAAAGAAATTGTATCAATTCAGATTCATCTTTTGTTAGGAAACACATGATGAATGGCTTGAAGAAAAGCATGACAAGACAAATGTGGGCTCCAAAGGTTTCAATGAAGTTCCACCACCTCTTGGTCATGACTATTCTTTCTTGCCAGACGAAGAAGAGCTAACAGACTTTTGGTCAACTACACCTAGTAGTTCCACATCAAGGAATGTTGATGTGTATGAGAATGCCAAGAAGCATAATAACAGAGAAGCGGTTTTGAAAACAAAGAATACACACCCTAAGAATAAAAAGAAATTTTTTGTAAAAAAAATTGATTTTGTTAAAGGGAGTGATATGAAAGAAGAGACCACTGTTATTACAAGAGAGTCAAATGTGCAGTTTCCTAAAAATAAGAACATAGAAAAATCAGAAATTGAGCAAACTAAACAAGATGCTTCAAAGGCATCATCATCATCATAGTCACATGATGAATCTAAACCAGAGACTTCAATTAAGAAGTCTTTGGCTAGAAGATCGTGCTTCAAATGTCACAACAAGGGACATGTAGCTAGCTGTTGTCCTAACAAAAAGAATGAAGCACAAGTGTCTGAGATAAAGAGAGAAAAATCACAAGAAAAAATTGGTGATGATGAGCAGGAGGTTTTTAAC
The DNA here is from genome assembly GCA_947069175.1 of Scalesia atractyloides. Taxonomy (NCBI): domain Eukaryota; kingdom Viridiplantae; phylum Streptophyta; class Magnoliopsida; order Asterales; family Asteraceae; genus Scalesia; species Scalesia atractyloides. The sequence goes on from CAMTDV010001632.1 coordinate 44,998,656, forward strand.
TCACCAAAGATATCTGCTACAAAGCGACAGAGTGTTGCCGTTGGTGTAGATAAGGCTGAAAAAAGGGAACTCACAAAGTTCCTCGTTTTCAAATAAATCAACACAGATTTAACCTGAATCTACATCAGGTAGATATGAAAGACCTAGAAGTAGTTCACCAAAAATGAATAACTTTAATGGTCAATCAAGTAATTTCAGAAGTCAAGTTCAATACCAAACTCGATATCAAAATGTTGGTAGTCAAAATTTTTGTAACAATGGCTTTAGAAATTATTACCATCAAAATTCAAGGAATCATAACCAAAATTTCCAAAGGTCACAAAGTTCAAACATGTTTAGGAAACATCAGGACTAAAGACCGAATGGAAATAAAAAACCATTTCTATCAACAGGTCTGAGATCCAAGGCTCCTGTTAGGAGTGATGGATATTGGATGAATGTTCCGGTGGTTGATGAATCTGGAAGACCCTAAGACCATTAAGGCTTGGGTCCCCCAATCTAACTATTTTTGTTGGGTTGTGCAGGAGCTGCTAAGGAGGATTATCAACTTGTGGTATGTTGATACTGGCTGCCCCAGGCACATGACGGGGGATGCGAGATTGTTGACTGAGTTTAAAAATATAGATGGAGTTATGTGAATTTTGCAGGTGCTAAAGGATGGCACGTTACAGGGCGAGGAAAAGTGACCAATGGGAAGATCACATTGGACAAAGTGAACTATGTCGAGCAACTGAAGCACAATCTGATGAGTGTGTCTTAAGTCTGCGACAATGGTCACTCGGTCCACTTTACTAAGTCTGAAGCTTTGGTGTTGAAACTTGGTTTGGGGATACCAGATGACTGGATATTAATGAGAGCGCCAAGGAGAAATGACACTTATGTCATGGACATGGGTGCTAAGGACTCTTCCACTGTGATGGCGTGTTTACTATCAAAAGCATCTGAGGCTGAGTCAATGCTGTGGTGCAGGCGCATGGCCCACATCCACTACCGAAAAATCAATTATATTATTAAAAATGGTTTAGTGGAAGGGGTGCTAGTGCAGAGGTTTCACGTGAAGATAACTGTCTTCCATGTCAAAAGGAAAAACAACATAAGAAACCTCACAGGTCCAAAACAGTAAATTCCATAGATGCCCCTTATGAATTACTTCATATGGATCTATTCGGTCAGGTGAACGTAAGGAGCATAGGTGGAAAATACTATTTTTTAGTTGTCACAGATGATTTTTCACGATCTTCATGGGTTTTCTTTTTAGGTACAAAAGATGAGACAACGGAGATGCTGATAGATCTTTTTACAAAATTGGAAAATGTCCATGGTGAGATTCTAGAGGATAAGGAGTGATAATGGCACGGAGTTCAAGAATCAGATTCTAGATCTCTACTGTCTTCGCAAGGGAATTGAACATCAATGTTCTGCTCCTTATACACTTCAACAGAATGAGTAGCTAAGAGGAAAAACAGGACGTTGATTGAAGGCGCTAGGACTATGCTTTCTGATTCAAAGCTTCTAGTTCTTTTCTGGGGAGAAGCTGTGAACACAACTTGTTATGTCTAAACAAAGTTTTGATGGTTAAACGATTTAACAAAACATGTCACGAACTACTGTTTAATCGGAAACCAAACTTAAAAGGCTTTGAACCATTTGGATTACCCTGCACCATTGTGCAAAATAAAGATAAGCAAAAATTCGGTGAAGTAGCTGACGAGGGTTACTTTCTAGGTTATATGCCTGGAACACCGAAATAAAAGGGTTTTTAATCTAAAAACTGGTAAAATTGAGGTTGTGTTTAACATGGAAATCACTAGTTATTCACATCAACAATCAACGAGTGGTCCTACTATATTATATGATTATGATAGTGTTTTTAAATCATTTAATATTCTTGATTTTTCCAATGCAGATGAGTCTCAAGTGATTCAAACTGTGATCAGTGAAGATGAAGAGAGTGACTTCGTACCTAGATCGAGTATATTAATGATAGATGCTCCAGAAACTTCTTCCAGTGCAGCTCCACAGGACTCAAGTGATAGTAAGTCTGAACCTATTCAGGGGTAGAACTTTACTAATCCGTTAGCTAATAAGAACATTCATGGGGAGATTGGATCTAATCTGGGAGATAATTTAGTTGTTGACACCATTGCTACTACACGCGCAAACAAAGATCATCCAGTTGAGAACATCATAGGTGATGTTGCTGTAGGTGTTCAGACAAGAAGAGGTGTGATCGAAGGTTCCTGTTTATTTACTTCGATTCAGAAGACTTGGATGTTAAATGAGTGTTTGTGTAGCTGCTTTATTGCCCAAGAGGAGCCGAAGAATGTTCACATGGCTCTAAAAGATAATTGTTGGGTTGAAGCTATGCAAGAGGAACTAGCTCAATTTAAGAAGTTGAAGGTTTGGGAGCTAGTTGACTTGCCTAAATGAGAGAAGGAAATAGGCACCAAGTGGGTGTTTAAGTGCAAGAAAGACGACCGAGGGATCAGATAAGGAATAAGGCTCAGCTAGTGGTGAAAGGGTTCAATCAGCAAGAGGGGATTGATTACAATGAAGTGTTTGCACCAGTAGCAAGGTTGGAGGCAATTCGGTTGTTCCTAGCTTTTGCTTCATTCAAGGGCTTCAAAGTTTACCAACTTGACGTGAAGAGTGCATTTCTTTACGGAAAGTCCAAGAAGTGGTGTATGTCTCACAACCAGATGGGTTTACTAATCCGTATTATCCAGATCGAGTCTATCGACTTGATAAGGCATTGTATGGATTGCATCAGGCACCTAGGGTGTGGTATGAGACACTGTCAGCACATCTGTTAAAGAATGGTTTTGAAAGAGGTCAGATTAACAGTACACTTTTCATTAAAAGAAAGAAGGAAGACTTTCTGCTGGTACATGTATACGTAGATGATATTATTTTTGGGTAATCTGATGAGAACATGTGTCATGAATTCGAGGAGGTAATGAAGAGCAAGTTCGAAATGAGTGCGAAGGGTGAACTGTCCTACTTATTGGGTTTACAAGTTGAATTAAAGAAGGATGGGATGTTTATACATCAGACGAAGTATGTGTATGAAATTTTTTCTCGTTTCAAAATGGAGGATTGTGCTACTTTCAGCACACCTATTTGTGAGAATCACAATCTTTGGTCCAGATCATGAGAGTGTGGAGGATGTTGATCCAACTCAATACAGGGCAATGATTGGTTCTCTGATGTACTTGACTGCTTCAAGACTAGACATCATGTCCGCAGTATGTGTTTGTGCCCTATATCAAGCAAATCCAAAAGAGTCACATATGAATGCGGTGAAGTGGATTCTTCGTTACTTGAAGGGAAACCTAAACTTGGGTTATGGTATCCAGCTGCTAGTGATTTGAAGTTTGTTGCTTTCACTGATTCAGACTTTGGAGGATGCAAATCAACCTGAAAGTCTACCACAAGTGGTTGTCAGTTCTTAGGAGGGAGGATCGTGTCATGGAAATGCAAGAAGCAGTCTTGCGTGTCTACCTCTACGTGTGAAGCTGAATATATTGTGCGGGTAGCTGTTGCTCTCAAGTTCTCTGCATACAACAGCAGATGCATGATTACGGTTTGAATTCCACTCGTACTCCTATTATGATAGACAATAATGCCACTATTTCAATCACAAACAATCCCGTAAAACACTGTCGCACAACACATATTGACATTCGTCATCATTTTATACGGGATTGTGCTGAAAAGAAATTTATTGAACTGCATCAAGTCGACACACTAGATAACCTGGCAAATCTTTACACAAAAGCTTTTGACAGGGCTCGTTTTGAACATTTAGTCGAACTCAACGGGATGAGTAATCCTGAATAACCAGTTTTCCATAAAGTTTTTGTAAATAATTTACTGTTTTTAAAAATCAAAATATAAAAAAATAGAAAATCAAAAAATGAGTTTTCACTGTGTGGAAAAGAAGAAATGATAGTACATCAGCAAGTTAGACTGTCACACGAAATTAACATTAAAATTGCTTAAGTGTGATAGCAGCTTCATCATATGATGTACTAGTTAGCAAAAGGCATGAAATAATCAACTTACCTTGGTGATATAAACATAACGAACTGTGTATGAGTGGGTAACATATCAGTGGCATATGGTTTTATAACCTTAAATCTTGCTTGATAGATTGCCAAAATATGACGTTTTAGGTCTTTCTATCGTTATTTCATCCGGGGTATCAGGGTTGTCCTTCTGCTGCATCCAGATCTATGCTGACCTAGGCACAACCAGGATATCTTAAAAGAGCTAAATATCGCCGAATCCCAGAAACTGAAGAAGCTCTCCTAGAGAGTCATTCAAATGTGCAAATTGCATTAATCGTACCAAAATTTGGTATTTGCCCTAACCCTCGTTGGATATTGGTCTCTTTGCTGTACAGAAGTACTGACCTGATCACCAATTATCTAACGTTGTAAATTAAAAAGGATGAATTTCGGTATACTCACCTACTACGAGGAATCTTTGTGCATACCTTGATCGTGTGGGTATGTACTGAAGTGGGACACACTAGTATATTAGTATAAAATTATCTTAACATATCACTAAGTAATGGTACTTGAAATGTTCATAGTATTTTGTTTAAGTGGATAAACAATACTAGTAATCGTCTTGAACTGCTTTTCATGAAAATTAATATAGAATTATCTAATAGTGTGAAAACAGTTTGATATGGCTGATATAATCTTCTTCCCGTGATTCTCACAAAAACAGAGTGTTTATTATTTCGTTATTTATTTGCTTTCAGAAAATATAAAAATCCAAAAAGATCGTTTTCTTGTAAATTTATGATCGTACGGAATATGGTTGTTCATGGAGGAGTTGCGCACTCAGCGCAACAGTAAGTTAGACTAAATCATACAAGTCACAAAACGAGCCTTGTGTACTCGCCACAACAGCAAGTTAGACTTACGCGCGCAGGTTACTAGACCCTGCGCGGAACAACATCCTCTGAACTGCGAATCCCAAAACCTTGCAAGGACAAGACACACATGAGAAGCTCCTCATAGTGTTGGGACAAAAGGCTATACCCTGACACCCTGCGTTGGCGGGAAAAACCTTGACAACCTCGCAGAATGGGTAAGCACTAAGAGGTGTTGACCATACCCAAGGGTACAAAGTGGTAGAACTGTGACCAATGTTTACTCGGCAGGTTGCGTGTGACAGTGTCCATGACCAGTGAGGCAGACGTCAGACCATACACCAACCACGTCTCTGCCAGTGACTGTTCCACCTTCTCCACTTTCGGCTCGCAACAGGCCTGACACCAGAGACGGCTGCCTTTACACGTGGCACCACTCAACATCCGACAAAGCACACCTCCTGACAGAGGACATTAATTTCCTGCAGGGAGCATTTAATGTCTGACGCAGAGGGACAAAAAGGATGTCTCTGGCTGTATGGGCCGGGCCCAAGGCCCACCAGCACTTCTCCTGAACATACCTTTTTCGGCTATAAATAAGTATCGGATCACCAGGTAAAAAACACGCTTCTAACACACACAAGCTTACACTTACACCAATACTTGCAATTACTTGCCTACCATCCCTAATACTTATTCTCACACTGGAGTGTGGTCACAGAGAAAACCACCCTTTTCCCGTGGCGAGACTAACGGTGTTGCTAGTTTTGCAGATCAGCTGAAGTGAGTTTGAACCCGAAGAGTGAAGTGAGAGGATAACCTTTTATGCAATACACCCTGGTTGTAACTATATATCCCCGGATATCCCTAGGTTCTACCGGTGTTTCTTTATTGGCGCCATCCACTATTCCTCACTTTTTCCAGCCACTCCCTCTCACTTTCACTTTTTTCAAACCTCACTTCCATATGGCTGATTTCCCATCAAATACCCCACGAGGTCCTCGAGCCGAAGGCAAGAACCTAGTTCATGCCTCTCGAATCGACGAACAAGTGAGGGAAGATTTTCTGAGGATATCGGAGGTCAACACGGCTCCGGCTAGTATAAACATTCTGGTCACTCCAGGAGCCCAGCTGGAGACTCCCTTTGTACCGATCACATCGGTCTTCCCCGGGCGAGACCCCGATGTCATGGTTCATAAAGTCTCAGACGGCCCTGAATGTCGTCTATGCGCAGCTCTGTGCGCAGACAAACACTCATGCTGCCCTAGTGCAGCCCGCTGTTCAGGTGCACGCTTCGCCTGCACCAAGGATTTTGAATTACGACTCGCCAGTGGGGCGAGCGTACCATATAGTCTCCATCCCCAGGAGATGGAGTACCCACAACCTCCACCTAAACGGAGTCTCGTTCCCTTAGGCGAGCATCTGTCCACTCATGGTTGGGCCCGCTCCCCAAGGGGGGGGAACACCCAGCGTGAGGAAGACAAAACCTACGTGAAGGTGATAGCGCTAGCGTTTTTCACTGGATACCCAAGAATCATGCGGCGTATAGATCCGCTCCACGCGGCGGTTACAACCTGGAAGCGAGCATGATTACAACTTGATTTACCGGCCGGCCGACGCGACTGAACACTCCATGTTTATCAAGGAGATAGCTCTCACACCACTGGAGCGTGCAAAACTGCCCTCCAATGTCGGGAAATACAATGGGTTGACCGACCCGGACGATCACCTACGTCTCTTCACCGGCACAGGACTGATTGGAGAATGGACACTACCGATGTGGTGTCACCTGTTCATTCAAACCCTCACAGGTGCTGCACGCCTGTGGTTTGATAACCAGCCCACGGGCAAACTCGCATCCTGGAACGACTTGAAAGATAAGTTCCTGGCGCATTTCAGTCAACAAAGGCGTTATGTCAGAGACTCTTCTGACATAATGAATATTTGGTGGCGGAACGATGAAAGTCTTGAAGACTTCATCACCCGCTACAACAAAGAGGTGCTGGAGATAGGGGATGTGCACAAAGACCCGATTCGTGTACAATTCAAGTACACCGTACACTGTGACGAGATGATCAAAGTCTTGTCAGGAACTACAGGTCTCCCCAAGAGCTGGGAGAAACTATGGCAGCGGCAAAGGTCTACGCGCAGACGGAGCGCAACCCCAATAATAGTAACCTCCCCTACCTCATCACCGCCCCCAAGACTTGAGCAGGAGTTTTGGGAAAAAGAATAAAGGGTGGAGGGACCACAGCCAGAACCCTCCCACACACCGGTCGACTGCTCGCGCAACCATCAATAAGCTCGCCATCCAGCGAGCAATAAAGCAAGATAATCATGACCGTCAGTGGACCCCACCGACGGACAGTTTCTCAGTATAGAAGATCATCAGTTCAAACAACCACCGCCGATGCGCAACAAGAAGGGTCAAGACCCCAACCTCTTCTGTCGATTATCATAAAGACACGGGTGTGCATCCCCTGCGCATGGAGATTGAAAAGGCGCTCAAGAGTGGGAAGCTCACCCACTTATTACAAAACGTGCGCAAGGAGGTGCGCCAAATTACTCGAGGCGGCGAGGGCCCGAGTAACAAAAAAATGAAATCTGTTCATATGATTCAGGGTGGTCCTTTGCGCAAGCGTATCCACCAGAAGAACTGCACGTCTCACTGGCGTGAGCAGTAGGTCATCTTCCCCGTCGTCCCCGGGGGTCCACAAGAAGACCAACCGGTAGTATAACTGGCATTTTTGGTCACTACCGCACCGACTACATGTTCATAGACCCTGGGAGCTCTATGGACATTATCTATGAACAGTGTTTCCAACAACTCGACCCGGAGGACAAAGCACGCCTAGAGCCGGTGGATTTCCCACTCACTGCTTCTGCAACGAGGCTGTTTTCCCTTTGGGAAAGATTTCTTTTCCGGTGACTCTTTCTGATGGGCGCCACACTCGCACCGTCCAGGTCAATTTCATGGTAATGCCCGCAACCTCGCGCCATGACGTACTATTAGGACGACGCGCCCAACGGGATTTCAGCATGATTACTTCCATCCCTCACGTCGCTTGCAGTTTTCCCACGGAAACCAAAGTAGCCATCATGTATTCAAGGAAGGAAGTCATGTCTGTGGACAAGGAACCCGAATAAAGCAACCTAAGCCATCTTCCAACGGTGAGTCCAGAAAAGTGGGTACTCAACAACAAGTACCCGGAACAAACCGTGCTCTTGGGACCCGCCATGACTCCGTAGTCAAGGCGCGGTTGAAACAACTATTGTTCTGAAATTCTGATATTTTTGCATGGTCACCGGCGGATATGACGGTGGTGCCAAGGGAAATAGCTGAGCATGCACTTGCACACTTTCCCTTCAGTTCAGCCTATCGTTCAGAAAAAGCGCAGCTTCGGGCCCGAAAAGACTTGCGCTCTGTACGAGTAAGTCATAGAACTTCACCAAGCAGGAATCATCCGAGAAGTACGTTATCAAACATGGGTAGCCAACCCAGTCATGGTCCAAAATTCCAACCGCAGTTGGCGCATGTGCGTCGATTTCAAGGATCTCAACAAGGCATGTCCCAAGGACTGCTACGCCTTACTGGAAATCGACAAAAAGGTGGACTCTCTCGCTTCATTCAGGTGGAAATGCTTCCTTGATTGCTACAAGGACTACCACCAGATCTAAATGAAGAAAGAAATGAAGACAAGAAAGCTTTCCGAACAGACAAAGGCATTTTCTATTACACAAAGATGCCCTTCGGATTGCGCAACGCTGGAGCCACCTGCCAACATTTAATGGACCATGTCTTCAGGGATGACATTGGCGAAACCTTGGAAGTATACATTGATGACCTAGTCATCATGAGCACGGATGAGGAGAAGATGCTGACAAACATCCAAAAAAACGTTTGCCTCCTTGCGCAAGGCAAATCTGAAGCTGAACCCCAGCAAGTGCTCTTTTGGAATAGAGGAAGGTAAATTTTTGGGATTCATCGTTACGCGCGATGGCTTCAAGTCAATCCCGATAAAGTGGAAGCAATTCAGCGTATGCCATCACCCTCAAATATCATGTAAATGCAACAGTTGGCAGGGTGGCTGGCTGTGCTTGAACAGGTTCTTGGCAACCACGCAATGAAGTCCTTCCCATTCATTAGCACCCTCGGAATTGTGTGAAAAAGAACAAGTTTAAGAGGACTCCGGATGCGGAGAAAGCATTCACCCAAATGAAGGAATGCTTAATCAGCTACCAACGCTCACCGCACCGCAGAAGAACGAGCCACTTATACTGTACCTTTCGCATCAGATATCGCTCTGGGAGCCGTTCTGCTAGTAGAACGTGTAGGAGTTCAGACTTCGATCTACTACGTCAGCAAGATGCTTACGGACCCAGAGACTCGATATCCCATGATGGAAAAGCTCGCTCTAGCTTTGGTCCATGCATCCCGGCAGTTTGCGCCGATATTTTTCAGGGCACGAAATAACAGTTCTCTCAAACTATCATTTAGGCCAAATTTTGTCAAAACCAGACATATCTGGCTGCCTAGCAAAATGGGCGATTGAACTTGGTGGACACAATATCGTGTACAAACCACGCCCAGCAATAAAAGGCCAGATATTAGCTGATTTCATTGCAGAAGTCCCGCAAAATAAAGCGTAAGAATGTGAAGTTGTACAGAATCCAACGCCGGTTACAGATGACCGCGCATGGATACTTCACACCGACAGCGCGTCCAACAATGATGGCGCAGGGGCAGGTCTTCGTCTAATAAGCCCCGACAATCAAGAATTCACCTATGCCACCAGGTTGGATTATAAAAGTACAAATAATGAAGCTGAGTATGAAGCGTTCCTGGCAGGCCTTCGGTTAGCAATCAAAATGGGTGCGCAGAATTTGGAAGCCCACGTCGACTCACTCTTGGTCGCCGGACAGGTCAACGGCTTGTACGACGCAAAAGGTGAGGGGTGGCCTTGTATCTAGAACAGGCGCAAGCCTTAATAACCAAATCCAACACTTCAAGATAACCCATGTCAACCGAAGTGAGAACAAGCACGCCGACGCTCTCAGCAAGTTAGCCGCTACAAGCTTCAAGCACCTTGCGTGGAGGTGCGCATTGAGGTACTCAAAAACCCTTCTGTTCCTTTGCGAAAAGTCAACATCATCGAAGTGGGAAATCCGTCTTGGATGTCCCCCATCATCCTGTTCTTGCAACACGGGAGCCTCCCCGAAAATAAATCGGAAGCAAGGAAGGTCCAGAAAAGGCACTCAATTATAAAATGGTGGACGGTATCTTATACCGAAAGTCATACCTTGGGCCGCTTCTCCGCTGCGTTGATCAGCAAGATGCACAGTACTTGATCCGCGAAATACACAAAGGGTTATGCGGAATCAACATCGACCCATGCATGGTCGTAGCAAAGATCATGAACGTCGGATACTATTGACCTGGCATGCACCTTGATGCGGTTGAAACATTACGTAAATGCGCATCATGCCACTGCCATGCTCCAAAAACACTGCGCCCCAAAAACCCTCTGATCCTAGTAACAATAGCGTGTCCCTTTCAGCGATGGGCAATCGATATGGTGGGACCATTCCCAGACGCTCTAGGAGTGGTGAAATTCATAATCGTTGCAGTCGATTATTTCACAAAATGGGTAGAAGCCAAACCACTCGCATCCACCACGGCAATTTAGTGCGAAAGTTTATATGGGAACACATTATATGCCGTTGCGGGTTACCCCTGCGCATAGTCACTGATAACGGTCCCAATTTCGTTGCCGAAGAGCTACAGCAATGGATGGAAGAAATGCATATCGAACACGTATTCACTTCGGTCGCGTACCCCAAGGGAACGGCCAAGTGGAAAGAATTAACAAAAGCATAGTCAAAGGGATCAAGACAGGTTGGGTACAGCGCGCAGAAGCTGGGTAGATGAGCTGCCAAGTACCCTATGGGCTCATCGAACCATGCCAAAACCAGCATGGGCGAAACTCCTTTTAGCCTTGTGTATGGAACGGAGGCAATGATTCCTGCAGAGATAGGCCTCCCATCACCACGCATGTTAGCTGCGCAAAGACAAAATAATGAGGACGAGCGCAGACTTGACTTGGACTTACTAGAAGAAAGGCGTGAAAATGTGCCATCAATGAAGCAAAATACAAGTCCAAGCTAGAAAAATTTTACAACGCGCGGGTCCGCATATGCACCTTTTTACCCGGTACTTTGTTCTACGCGACAACGAGGCATCTAACGCTGAGCGTCCTAGAAAACTGGCACCCAAATGGGAAGGTCCTTATGTTATTCATGAAGTCTTGGGAAAAGGCGCATACACCCTTAAGCGCCTAGACGGAACAAATATCCCTAGGACATGGAATGCACAACAGCTAGGACGGTGCTACATGTAAACTTTCAAGTTCATTATCTCTTGTCTACTCTAAAAGTACGGCTCTGACGCCCAATGATGTTATAAAGACAAGAGTTACTTGATTTATTTTTTATCTTAATGTTTCGTTACAAATGCACGGAACCACTTTGGGTATACGCAAAAACACCTTTGTACACAATGACTCGTAAACCCTAAGTCACTACCTATGAAACACTCATAGGAGCAGATATCCACGTGCGAGTTCATTACCAGTTTCATTCGTTATACATACGCAAAGTTGGTCTATTTCACGTAAATATTGTAACAAAGAAGAAACATTTCATTAAAGATAAAAGTATGTACAAAACCGCGCCACGCGCGGCACAATCAACGATCCTACAAGATATTACATTAACGATCCTACACTAGTCTTCTTCTTCAGCAGCGACCTCGACTTCTTCCGGAAAGATATCCTTGAAGCGGTCAACGAAGTCATAATGGGTGAGCGCCTCGCTTACCAATTCCAAGGTGGGATATCAAGACGGTTATACCCTTGCCGTGCATTCTCGAAGACAGCTCCGGTATTAACTCCATGAGTGGAAGCATGACTGGAATCCCATGGAATATCCAAGGCATGCGTGACTTGTTGCGCACACTCAGCATAGATTGCGCAGCAACCACTAGCTTTGCTACTGCACCATCCAACTCCGCAGAGTTCACAATGGAATTGGCAATCTACAAATTCAAAAGAAAGTTCAGAGCCATCACATAAAGTTCAAGAAAAACAAGCAAAACACTTACATGGGCAATCCCATGCTGCTGAAGCCATAACATGTTGTTGGTGAGCGACTACACCAATGACTCGGAGATGGCGTGGGAGCTTTCAGAATCCTCCAATTTTTTCTCACCCACCTCCACCTTCGCCTTTGCCAACTGCAGCCTGCGAAGAAGCTCAGCTTTCTCCACCGAGGCTGCTTGGAGTTCTTTTTTAGCGCTCTCTAAAGCAGCGCAAGCTTCGACCGGTTTGATCACAACAAGGTTAGAACCATAACTTAGTAATATTAAAAGGGAATAAACACAAGGATAAGGAGGTACCTCTCTCTGTTCACTGTGCGCGCGTTGCACACTAGCCTGTGAAGCCGCGGTAGTCACCGCCTCCTTCTCTCTCTTCTCTTGCGCCACACCAGCGCGTAACTGGGCCAGCTCATCCCTTAGGATTTCTTCTCCCTGTTATCCTTTCACAAGTCTCCTTCCACAACTTGCGCTCCACAGCAAGTTTGGCGTCCGAGGCTTCAGCCCGTTTTTTCCACCCCTGAGCGGACCACCCTTCAATTCGCTAGTTATCGGTGAAGGTAGTCTCCCTTGCTTGTACTGCAGCTTCACGCACAGCCACTTGGGCTCGCTCTTGATCAAGGGCCCTTGGGTAGCCTCAACATCTTTCTTTTGCTTCACCAGGCTCTGCCCTTCACAAACAATCTTGTAAGTCACAAAGGCGGACCTGGCAGCTGCCTGGAGGTACGTATGATACGTCTCTTCCTCTTCTTGATCAGAAAGCAAACGTACCTCCGCTGGGGGAAAGCTCCCTTAGAAAACTCACAGCACGCCGGTCAGTGAGAAAAGTCGTCTCCTTTCTCTAATTTCCACACAGGAGTGTGGATCTCTTCAGCTTGAGCGGAGGAGAACGACCTATAATAATAATCCCCTGGAGTTTCATCCGGGCGGAAAGGGAGAAAAATCAAGGGCGGCAGACCCCGCGCCATCCCCGGGTTCGGTTCTTTCGCATGCTCCCCTTGTGGAGCAACGGTCTGAGCATCTTGGGCGGAAGCCATTCTCACCGGCTCCACCTCACCAACATTAACCGCGCTACCTAGATGCGCGCGTTCTACCCCCACCAGAACGGGTTCTTGCGCAATGAACCCCAATTCTTCCACTTCCATGGAAGGTTCCCCAAGATCCACCCGCGATTCCTCAACAACAACCACAGGTTCTTCAATATCCAGTTGTGGTTGCCTCAATGGAACCACCGACATTCCAAAACCCGAGAACGTGTATTAGTACGTATACCGAACCTTCCACCTCCACGTGAGGCCCCTCCTTCACACCGACCGGTTCTTCTGCCCCAGCAGTAGAGCTTCCTACTTAACCACCGCCGGGGTCATTGGAGAATCAGTGCCCGCGGTGCGTGTGCCGGACTCCACAGAAACCGGCTCATCGCCCACTGCTTAATAACAACAGTTATCCATGCATAAAATAACAACTAGAAGAAATCGTGAAGGTTACTGAAAATTACCAGCGATATCTTAGTAGTTAGTGACCCCAGATCTCCCCGCTTTCCCTGATGCTTCCAACCTTTTTACGTGGTTGCGCAGAGAGGTCCTCCTTCGGACGCCTTTTTCGCTTCAGAAGCACCTCTAGGATCTCCTCAGTGTCCTCCGGACTAGCAGGTATGGATGTAGGGATAACCGCCTGTTTTGGTGCAGCCTTTTTTGCACCTACAGGTTCAAGACCCTCCCATGATCAGAGATGACTACATAAGCTTTCCACTTGTCAGTAACGATGCGCTTACCTTTGGGAGGGCCCGCCCCGGGTTGAGTTGCCTCCCTCTCCCACCACCATGCTCGACCCCGCGCGTCTCTTTTTCTTGTGCTCTGGGCCAATGCCCAAATCTCCCAGAGCGCCTGCATTAAAAAAACAACAACAAGTAAGTCACCTGCAAAGGTGCGCAATTAAAAATCAAAACTCACCAATTGGTGGCGTGGAGGCCCTCCAGGTCCTCATCCTTGACCAGTTCAAAATTGCCCAGAACCTGCGCATACCAGGTGGGCTCATCCGGCTTCAAAGGAAGCTTTTCAATCTACCCTTCTATCCTCTGAAAAGGCGGCCAAGAACAAAGGGGCTCCTGCAAACAAAACACATGCATGTTAGCCAACCAATAAATCCAGGTCAAGAAAACACAATGAATAAGAACACTTACTCCGATCACCCTCCACATACACTCGTCGAGATCGGCGTCGGGTCCCCACAGTAGGCTCATCCCCGCCGCCACCAGTATCCTCTCATGCAGCTGAATCGCCGGGATCTTTTCCAAATCACAATACCAGGGGTCCAACACTAGTATTGGTAGGGTCTCCGCCGGAATCGCTTCCAGCCCCCGGAACATCAAAGGCACAGGAATCATACCGGCCTTCATAAAAAAGAATTTTGCATTCCGATCATGGAAGGACTTGGGGGAGAGAGCAAAATTTTTCGTGCCTGTGCACGGTGACTGAAAAGAATAAAACCCCATTGAGAAATGGAGTTGATAAAAAATGCGGAAACGGTCAACGGTGGTAACAGACCCCGTCGACGGGCAAAGAAACTCGAAGTGTTTGATTCTCACCATTCCCAACGGATTCAACTAGGAAAGGTGGAAGCCATAGTACTGCAGCACTTCCAGGAAAAATTTGGTGGCGGGCCAACGGAAGTTACCCTCACCGAAAAAAATCATAAAACAGGGTGATGTAGCCGCGGAGCATCGGCGGCTGTCTCACCCTCAGCCGGAAACCGGACATCCCAAGTGGGAGGCAACCGGAAACCAGACACAAGATCCTTAAGAGCCTGTCGGCTCAATTTACAAGCCGGCAAAGGGGGGAGCACCAACACCAAAAGGCAGCTTCAGGCCCTCTTGACGCCATTAAAAATCAAGAAAAAGAAGGAAGTTTTTTGAAAAAACTTTGAAGAACACAAGAACTGTAAAAAATTATAGAGAGGAGAATGAAGGAGAAGTTCAAGGAATGTTGAGAACCCTAACCGGAGCACCCCTATTTATAGTGCTTCGATTTAATGCACTTGGAGAACTGTCTCATACGTGGTAGTAACAACCAACCAGATAATGACGCGCGGCAAGCACGTTGCAAAAGACGGTTAACGTGCGCGCGTGGCCACCACGCTCTCTGCCAATTCATTATGAATGGCAGACGAAGCGGCTGTGTGCACCTACAGTTGTCTGACGTCTTTTCAACTCCCATTTTTTCTCACCAACTCACCTGCAACGTCAGAAGATCAGATTTTCGAATTCCAAGAGCTTGATGACAAAACGTTTCCTTCACACAAACGTTTCCTCTCAACACTTGTAAAAATTTTCGTCATCACATTAGCGGCGCAAGATACAATCCTTTTAGTCCAGCACTCCTCCCACTTTACGACATGCGTGTAGGAGCAGCACTGGACTGGGGGGACTTGAGGAGGTATGGTCCCAAATGACCATACCCTTGACTACATTTTACAAGGATAATCTTGCATGCAACATGCAATGGTGCGATCCTCAACACCAATAGGTCATACAATGAACCTTGCGCACTCGCAAACGTGATCCAACACAATAGGTCATACAATGAACCTTGCGCACTCAGCGCAACGATGAATTAGACCAACAACAATAAGGTCATACAATGAACCTTGCGCACTCAGCGCAACGGTGAATTAGACCAACAACAATAGGTCATACAATGAACCTTGCGCTACTAAGCGCAATGGTAAATTAGACCAATACCAATAGGTCGTACAATGAGCCTTGTGCACTCAGCGCAATGGTGAATTAGACCAATACCATCATGTCACACAACGAGTCTTGCGCACTCAGCACAACGGTAAGTTAGACTAAATCATACAAGTCACACAACAAGCCTTGTGTACTCGCCACAACGGCAAGTTAGACTTACGCGCGCAGGTTACTAGACCCTGTGCAGAACAACATTCCTCTGAGCTGCGAATCCCAAAACCTCGCAAGGACAAGACACACATGAGAAGCGCCTCATAGTATTGGGACAAAAGGCTATACCCCTAACACCCAGCGCTGGCGGGAAAAACCTTGACAGCCTCGCAGAAGGGGTAAGCACTAAGAGGTGTTGACCATACCCAAGGGTACAAAGTAGCAGAACTGTGACCAATGTTTACTCGGCAGGTTGCGTGTGACAGTGTCCATGACCAGTGAGGCAGACGTCAGACCATACACCAACCACGTCTCTGCCAGTGACTGTTCCACCTTCTCCACTTTCGGCTCGTAACAGGCCTGACACCAGAGACGCTGCCTTTACACGTGGCACCACTCAACATCCGATAAAGCACACCTCCTGACAGAGGACATTAATTCTCCTGCAGGGAGCATTTAATGTCTGACGCAGAGGGACAAAAAGGATGTCTCTGGCTGTATGGTCCTGGCCCAAGGCCCACCAGCACTTCTCCTGAACATACCTTTTTTGGCTATAAATAAGTATCGGATCTCCAGGTAAAAAACACGCTTCTAACACACACAAGCTTACGCTTACACCAATACTTGCAATTACTTGCCTACCATCCCCAAATACTTATTCTCACACAAAGTGTGGTCATGGAGAAAACCACGCTTTTCCCCGTGGCAAGACTAACGGTGTTTCTAGTTTTGCAGATCAGCTGAAGTGAGTTTTAACCCGAAGAGTGAAGTGAGAGGATAACCTTTTATGCAGATACACCCTGGTTGTAACTTATATATCCCTAGGTTCTACCGGTGTTTCTTCAATAGGGGGAGACGATGTTAGAAGATGAGCTCAAAATTTTAAAATCTTGCAGGTTCAGTGTGCTTAAAATTTTAAGTGTGTGGTTTGAGTTGAGAAGTGCTTAATCTGTGATAAGTTTTACGATCTCTTGAATAATAATAATTTGTTAACTTGTGTTGAAAAATTCTTATGGTTTCTCAAGATGTTTGTTTTATGGTATACAGATTGTAGCAGTGTGTTGCTGAGAAGTTTAGTGAAGAGGAGTTTGCTTGGATGCATGGTAGAACCTCCTTTCTACATTGCAGACAAAGTTGAAGAGTTTTGAAGATTGCTATGCAAGTGCTAAACTGGAGTTTACTCAAACGCTAATGATTTAGAAGATTTGGTGATTGGATGCATCAGCTTAGGGGGAGTCTGTTGCTGACAGAAGCTATTAAAGCTGAAGCTATCCAACAACCAAAGACCTTGAAGATTGCAAGATTGCTGAAGACAAAATTATTTTATGAAGCTATTGTCAAGTGGGAGTTTGTTGGTGCATATGTGTGGCAACACTTAGATTTGGTCTTTGGATATCTTGTAATTAGTAAAAAGATAAACAGTTAGCAGGTTTAGTATTTAGTAGTTGGTTAGAAGTGATTGGTCTAAACCATGCACATTATAGGGAGTGGTAGGCGAATTGGGCCTAGACCAATTTGCAACCCATGTGGTGAAACCCTAGCCTAGTTACAGACTTGTCTCTATATAAAGAAAGTTTTGCATTAGGGTTAAGGTTGCTCAGTTAATCACTTCAGAGAGAGTTGAAAGAGAATTAGTGTGAGTCTTGAATTGATTGTAAACATTCGTGTTGGGTAATCAATAGAAGACTGATTGAAAGTGATTGTTCGTGTTTTTGATATTGTTCGGTTTTCTGTGACAATCTGATCTAGAGGATTCCGCACTCTAGGTTTGATAGACGATTCTGTGAAGATCCATACGGATTAGGAGACCTACAGGTGTTGATGCAAAGCAAACACATGAGACCGAATATTAAGGTGGAAGAACTTCGAGTCTTTCTTGGTGTACAAGACCTAGGAGGAACTTGATAAGATTAGGGGGTGATTGTTGGAACCAATCTAGTCAATAAACAAAATTTGAGGTTTTAAATGGTGTATCTGTATTTTATTTTAGTAGAAAGAGTAAGTATTCATACTAGTTTTATTTTATTTGGTTTCCTTACATGAGTAGGTTATTTGTTCTTCAAGGGGTTGTTAGTATAAATAGGGATTATATGTTTAAGATTTATGTAGCTTCAATTTTTAATCAAAATGGTTTTTTTTTTTGTTTAATTATATTGAAGTGGACTTGATTTCCAAATTAATCAGTTTATCAATTTGAGAGGTTTGTCATCGCCTAATGAATACAAATAAGGCAAAGTTATGACCTTTGTTTGATAAAGAAAAACAATATCAATTATGAATTCAAAAAAAAAGTGCTACGTTTGGGGAACCATCCAAAGTGTAGGGTGAAACTTTTGGTGAAAAAAAAGGCTCGACGTATAAGGGGAATTAAAGGGAAGGAAAAAGGTTGTTGCTATCAAGAAGATAGTTGCAGGAGGGTTTGTTGATCAAACACAGTAGCGGGTTGTAGTGATCAATGTTATGATCAACAACAACAAGACCGTAGCAATCAAGGAGCAATGATTATAGGCTTGATCAAAGGAGAAAATCCAGGTATAATGTAGTGTTCGATCAGATGAACACAGACTTCAAAGTGGTGAAGTAGCAGGTTTAAACAAGGTGAAAGAGGAAAGATGTTTCCCTGTTTGTGGTTGATGGTTCAAGTGTCTGGACAAGTTATAAGTATGATCCCAAAAGAGTCAAAAAATAGAGAGTGCGATGTTATGTCAGCTGCAGTAAAGATGTTGATGCAAGCGAACACAAGAGACCGAGTGTTAAGGTGGAAGAACTACATGTCTTTCTTGGTATTCAAGATCTAGGAGGAACTTGACAAGATTATGGGTGATTGTTGGAACTAATCTTGTGAATATACAAAAGTTTGAGGTTTTAAATGGTTTATTTGTATTTATTTTAGTAGGAAGATTTAGGATTTATACTGTTTTTATTTTATTTGGTTTCCTTACAGGAGTATATTACTTGTTCTTCAAGGGATTGTTCAGTATAAATGAGGATTATATGTTTAGGGTTTATGTACCTTCAATTTTAATCAAAGTCTTTTTCTTGTTAATTTCATTATTTAATTATATCGAAGAATGCCTGACTTCCAACAACTACTCAATTCACGGCCAAGAAATCAAATTTTGAGTCAATTCCTTAGGTATCTTTTATCAAATAATTCAAAATAGAGATTTCATCTACATCCAACCTCATTATTTAACTAAATAGGTAGTACTACATATGACTTCTAATTATAATTCCATGTTGTAGATTGAATCCCACGCAAGGTCTTCCCTTTTGTTTTATTGTATTTTCTGAAAACTCTCAAATTCACAAATGTTCAAGTTGGCGCACCTTTGTCATGTACATGTTCTTCAATTTGTTTCATCCAAGATCTACAAAAGTTAGATGACCCAACAATACATGATGTCATGAAAACTTCTACTAAAAGATGGTTCAAAAAAGATGATCATACTATAGCAAAAAGTAAAAAACTAACCAAATCATGTGAAGCAAAAAAGTCACTTTCTTATATCATAATTATCTCATAATTTTGTAAAAGTCTAATCAATAAAATGGTTTTCCCTAATATACTCATTTTTGTCCTGTGGTGTTTTTTATGGAACTATGATTTTCTGCTAAAAGACTATTATAAAACTTTGTGCTATATCTAAAAATTTGCATGAAATATAACATTTTATTGATAACATATTACAAAAATAATATTTCAAGAACTTTTTTATCATCTTTTTGGCATACTCCTAAGTTCTTGGACATGATTATCTCATGGTAACATTTTCTGGATCAAATACTTCATTTTAACATAAATTAAATATTTTTTTAAATGAACTCACACACTTACCATCTCTACTCCTAAATAAACTGTCTATTAAATTACATATTTTTTTTATAAGCAACTCACACACTTACTATCTTTACTCCTAAATAAACCGCCTAGGTATTTTTTTTTTTGACAATCATAAGACTTATGTCACACCCCAACCGATGGCGAAAATATCAGAGTGAGACGAAATAGATTGCTCAAGGCATCATAACACTATATGCGACAAGATTTAAATTCAAATCTCATTTCATTTCATAAGTCAAATACAACATAATTCAAATATAACAAATTCAACAAAATTACAACACATAACCCTAGCCTTCTAAGTGTGTTTCTAAAGTGTCCCTACTAGATTCGTCATATCCAACATCTTTAACCTGCAATATGTTAAAAGTATAGTTCAATATAAAAAGTATTGGCGAGTACACAAGTTTAAGTACATAGCATAAGTATAAAAGAATTTACTCGAATCCACATGGCAATTGTATACAAGGTAAGCTAGCATGCAATACTAATTGTCAAACCCAAGTGTCCACAAGAATTAAGTGTCCCTCGTCACACAAAATAACGAGACTATTTTAAGAATAAGAATAAGAATAAGCTTAAGCTTAACAATACCCCGACGGGCGGTGTGCTACTCCTATAGCGCTATATATGCTAAGTTCGGGCTAGCTAAGCTAATGACAAGAAGCATGTATGTATCTAGCATGAGCCTAAGCATAACAATAGCATGTATAATGGATTGAGTGTATAAAGTATTTGTGTATTTTGTAAGTTAATATGTTACAACCCAAATTGTGTAAAAAGGGAAAATGGTCAAGTTTACTCACGGTTTTGCAAGCTTCCGCTTGGTATTTTCCGTGAAGAGTTTGGAGAATTGGAGGATCACCAAGTTATCCTACAAGAGGAAAACGTGGGTTGGTAAGTATGCGGATGATAACGGAGGATTTAGGAATTTAAATGCACTAAAGTATGCATACGAGAAAATAACCATCTAGACTTAATATTCGTTTTGACACAATGATACCCATTCGAGGTTGATGTGTTTTCATGGGTTAAGGTACCCATTAGAATCGTAATGAGAAATTAAGTACTTAGGTGATGTAACCTAGTACCATGACGGATAATCATTCGATTATCATCAAGGGTTTGGTTAGTGTGTGTGTGTGTGTGTGTGTATTACGTAGTATATGTAACATCCTTCGAAAAACGGATTCTAAAACCCGCACCATTTTGTAATCAAGTTTGTATTATGATCCTTTTCGTTATGTATTTATGTAAAACCGTATAAGAGATTCGTTATATTAATAAAATAATAAATAATAATAAATATAATAATAATAACAAATATATATATATTATATATATATATATATATGATATAAAATTAAATTCAAAAACAATAAAAAGGGGTAGACCGCAGGACTCGAACCCGGGTCTCAACCTTAACCAAAACACAACACATGCTACACCACTCCTCAACATCTGAAATAAGTTAAACAAACAATCCTTTGTCTTACTTCTTATTCATCTTCTTGACTTGACCGCCCAAGTAACGGATCTCAGTCAATCTGTTAATCATCGAAATTGCTATTTCCTCGCACTTGACTGAAGAAACTACCCCCAATCATGAACCTGGACCCATTACGAGTCAAACCACATTCAATCGTGATTTGCAGACAACTCGCCATACCAAATTTAAACGAAACTCCTTCAATCAAATTCAACTGCTACGACCTACTTCAACTATAAATAGGGACTCGAGGAACCCTTTAGAATGGACACAACACCTCTGCCAACCTCTGTTCATCAGACTTCATCACCGGAAAGACCTGCCACAAATCGGAATTTTGCCAGAAACCGAAAGTGCTCTGTTCGGTATATCTTTCGCTTAAACTCTTTCATTTTTATTTATATCATGTGTAATCGTAAGAATGTACACGAGAATTATCAAACAAATCAATTCAATCGAAAAATTCAATATCCTGTTCATCTTAATGAAGAAGATGAACCTGAGTTGTCATTTAAATGAATTAAAAATGGTATTAAAACCGGGTTAGTCACACAGCCCGGTTGGTTGGGTTGTGTGCATACGAAGCAAATGGCCTCCGGTTCGAGTCGTGTCTTGTTGACCGGTCCACTGAAATATCACACCTTTTTATAAAAGCTTATTCTGAAACAGGAGTGTATGAATTTAATTAAAATCTTAAATCCAACGGGTTGGACACACAGCCCAATTGGTCGGGCTGTGTGCACACACGAAGCTAAGGTCACGATTCGAGCCTTGTACGCACTCTGATTCCCTGAAATAATAAAACCTTTTTATAAAACATGATTTTGGAACGCAGGTGTAAGTGTATAAAAGAATTAAGATCCGGATATTAACTGGGTTAGTCACGCAACCCATTTGGTCGGGCTGCGTACACACGAACGGAAGGTCACGGGTTCGACTTTCACACGATATCGGTCCGATCGATTTTAATCCGATTTATTCAGAAAACATATTTTTTAATTAATTAAACATTTAATTATTCTCACTGGAAATATATTATTTTATAACCAATTAATCTTTTTACAAATAAAGGGTAAAGCCAATAAAAATATGGTAATAAAAAAATAAAAATTAATTTAAATTATCTAATAAAATATGTAAATAATAAGTTAATTAAAAATATTATATTCAATCAAAGGAATATATTTGTTAGCTAAATTATTATGTGAATATTAGGTTGCCTTCGTCGTGGATCTCAACTTCACACTCGTACGCTATCTCCAACAAATCTTAATCGCACCCACTGTGAGATAATCTTACAAACCCCCTTTTTATTTCACGTTTTTGGGTGTGTATCATGTGTCGCTATATATATGATATCTCGTTATTTAAAATCTCATGCCATTGCCATTATGTGATCTAACGTGCTATGCGATGTTGTTTTGTTTATTGCCATTTAGTGTTTATATTCTCATTGCAGTCAATTTCTCACATTAGACCCTTTGTTCCCCATTGCTTACGGGTGGAGCGTCGCGTAGCCTAATATACTAGATCGGCTTCATTTGATTGAGCCTTGATCTCGCAGCACATCGCTTATGTGAACACATGTTCATTATTAGTTGATGATTGATGATATGGCTTGTGATTTAGACAACTTACATGACGTTCTCATATTTGGTTAATGCACATTTTTATAAAATACTAAATATATCATTTTTCTCAATGATAAAAGGGGTTCACTCGCCAACTTAGGTTGACCCAAAACTTTGATTTTACACATGATACAGGTGAACATGTTTGAAGCGTGGATCACATAGGATATGGGCCTTAGAAGAATTAAAACGTTATTTGCAAGTTTGTTTGGAACAATATTGTGTTTGTTTGAATATGTGTTATTGGAATATTTTAATTAAGTTTGGAATAATAAATATTAAACTTTATAATAGTAAATGTCATGAGCATTGATGAAAACCCAATCATGCCCCGACTACCTTATGCGTTGCGGGTTAGGGTGTGACGGATTGGTATCAGAGCCTGTGACTACATGGATATAGGATAGGTTATTAGACCCTTAGAGTCTATACTATAGTCAATTAGAATTTAATTGCTTACATGTTAAGTTGGTTACATGCAAACTTATGACATTTACTTATTTTACACTTCTCTCACACACAATTACATGCAAGCACTTTAATTGCTACTTGATTTCGTGTGACATTCAACATGTTATAAATTTTGCCAATATAACATGTATATATACGTATATGTTACCGTCATAACGACGTCCCGATTCTCACATACTTCAACATTTTTTTACTTTTCTTTTCAAAAATTTGTGATGTTTCTATTTTCAAATCTCATCAAAGTGAGTTTATACGACGGGCATGTAGTAACTGGAAGGGTACAAGTACCGGTAGCCGAAACGTCCTATCTAGGATTGGCATTCGTATAAATCCAAAGCAACGGACCAGTTTGCCTACCTGGGGACTAACGATGAGAGTACAAAGGACCTATTAGGCCAAAGCATGCCACACCAAACGTCGTGTGAACTAACCCCACTTTTAGTCGTCACTGTGTCCACACCAGGACACCTTCCGACCTTACACCTCGAATCATGTTTTACGATTTTCTTCGGGTTTGCGTATGTTAATAGGCCAGAACCAATGTGAAACCCTACGAAGCTCAGTAGTCATGGGGGCCCACATGACTACCTAGGCCAAGTATGGGGGACATATGGGGGGCCCAAACATAAGCAAAGCCAAGGCATCCTATGGATGTAAAGGATTTATATTTCTCATTTATTTTGTGGATGTTTAATTTTATTTCTAAACCTTATGTGACACACATGACACGTATACGCCAAACTCATAATCTCGTTACGTATTTCTTGTAGATGTCTTCTAGGCACCTTCGTGGAGGTAGGAGATCTGGAAAGTCCGGCGAACGCATGGTTGCTCAAATAGCCAAACAAATGGCCGCGTGATTCCCGATATCGTAATTCAAGTTCAGCAAGCTCTCGTTGCTAACCCCGTTAATCCCAACAACCAAGAAGAACAAGCCAACCCTGCTACAAACACCACCAAGTGCACTTACAAGCACTTCAACTCCTGCGACCCTCCAAAATTGAGGGAACTGAAGGGGTCACTGCTCTCCTTTGGTGGTTTGAAAAAATGGAGAGTACTTTTCTCAACTGTGACTGCCCATCGACCATAAGGTTCGTTATGCTACTGGTCGTCTATTTGGGGTAGCACTAACTTGGTGGAATGCCGAAAAGGGAAGAAGAGGCGCGGAAGCCGCAATAGCTCTAACTTGGGAACAGCTTAGAGAACTCATAACAAGGCGTTTCAGCCGAAGAAGCGAAATCAAGAAGCTGGAAAATGAGTTCTACTTTCTAAAGCAAAAAGAGGGAGATCATACAACCTACAATAATAGGTTTCTTGAGCTAAACCAGATGGTTCAAAACCTGTTCACTCCTCTCTACTGTCTTATCGAGCATTACATTCGGGGTCTTCCTTCGAAGATTCAGGATTCTGTGATGAGTACCGTACCTGCAACCTTGGAAGCAGCAATGGAGCTAGCCACTGAGCTCACTGAAAACCAAATTAGAAATGGGAATTTCAAGGATGAGAAGAAGAAGGATGCAAGTAGCAAAACACCGACTGAAACCCCCAGCCCAACTCAAGCCGGATCCTCTTCTCGATTCACTGCCAAGAGAAAGTTGTAACGCCTCGCTTTTTCATACTTTCCTTAATTAGAAAGTGTAATCGTATTTTTATTTATGGAAACTTGTATTCGTATTGCATTCGTATTTCATTTCCCAATCTTATAATCTGAGACTTTGATCGTAATAAAATTCATACTTGATACATACTTGTCTTACATGCATTTAATTGTTAAATACGTGTTTACATACAAACCGATACTGTTATACGTGCAAATACTCATACATTCATACTTGGTACATCAAGTTTTACCATGAAATGTAAGATAAACTAAGTTCAAGGACTAAAAATAGCATAATCCAGAGAAAGTGGTTTCTTCCCATGGATTGTCCATTTTGTGTTTGTTGGATTGTGTTTCTTGCATTTAATACTCACCTAACTCAACCCCCAAAACTCAACTATAATACATACCTCCTCCACTCTCATTTCACACCTCAAACACTTCTTCTCTTCTCTCTAAAGCTCTAAAGCTCTCTCTATCTAAAGGTTTAAGGCTTTCAAAAGATAGCTTGGTGTTCCTCCAACCCTCCAAACCCTTCGCGAAGTAACAAGTGAAAGCTTGCAAAACCGTGAGTACACTTGACCCATTTCTCTTTTTACACAATTTGGGTTGTAACATGTTAACTTACAAAATACACGAATACACACACTACATGCGTTTATACACTCGATCCAATCATACATGCTTATTGTTATGCTTAGGTTCATGCTAGATTCATACATGCTTCTTGTCATTCACTTGGTTAGCCCCAACTTAACATATATAGCGCTATAGGAGTAGCACACCGCCCGTCGGGGTATTGTTAAGCTTTAAGCTGATTCATTCTTAATTCATACTTTAGTCTCGTTACTTCGTGTGATGAGGGACACATTCATTCTTGTGGACACTTGGTTTGACAATTAGTAATGCATGCTAGCTTACCTTTATAAATTTCCATGTGGATTTGAGTAAACTCTTTTACTCTTATGCTATGTACTTAAACTTGTGTACTCACCAATACTTTTAACATGTTACTGGTTGATGATGATGCTTATGACAAATCTAGTAGGGACGACATAGAAACGCACTTTGAGTGTTAGGCTTTCATGTTGTAATTTTGTTGAAGTTATTGTATTTTGATTTCTGTTGTAATTGACAATTTGATATATGAAATGAACGAGTTTTGATTTAAATATTGTCGCAAATAGTGTTATGATGCATTAAGCAATCTATTTCGCCTCACTCCGAAGTTTCCGCCATCGGTTGGGGTGTGACAAAAGCGAAACGGGAAAAATTTTGCCGTCACCCAAACCAGTCAGCCAACTCTGTACAACCAACCAATTCCAGCAGCCCCAATCACTCAAGTTGCTCCCCCTACCGCTCCATTCAAGAGACAATACACAGGACCTCACCCGAAGTGCAATCGATGCCAATACTATCACCCCCTTGAGAACCCATGTCCCCACTGCACAAGGGTGTGGCCGAGTGGGCCATACAATCCAAACATGTCGAACTCTTCAAAGACAAGCTCGCAACCAACCTCAAGCCCAAACCAACAACCAAGTGGTGGGCCAAGTTCCTTATCAACCACCATTAATGTTACCACCTGCTCAGCCCATAGCCCAACCCTTTTACCAACCTAACTACCCTATTATGCCACACATTAGGGCTTGCTTTAATTGCGGTGATCCAACTCATTTCCGCAACACCTGCCCGCGAATAGTGAACATCATCAACGCACAGGCCCAAGCTAACCCTGTGAACCAAGCCAATCAAGCCATCGCCAGCAAGAGGAAGAGCATTTAACATCAACGCCAATCAGGCCAGAGCGGATAATAACATGGTCAACGGTACGTTTCTCATTAATGATAGCTATGCATCTATTCTATTTGACACAGGCGCGGATAAGATTTTTGTGTCCCTAGAGTTCAAGTCTATTCTTGGTTTACCTCGCGTTAGTCTAGCCGAATCATTCACACTGGAAGTAGCAGACGGAGAACCTATTACGCTGGATTCTATCATTCGTGACTGCACTCTTACTCTTAACAATCATGATTTTCCAGTCGATCTCATTCCCAAGAAATTAGGAAGCTTCGACGTCATCATTGGTATGGACTGGCTCAGTCAGCATCATGCCGAATCTATATGTTATGAAAAATACATTCGAATTCCACTCGCCGATGGCCAAACCCTTCGTATATTTGGTGAAACCCCATCCAAGGGCAAAGACTACATAGCGTTCTTAGCCCACATTGAAGGCAAGGAGAAGAAGCTCGAAGATATCCCAATCGTTAGAGATTTTCCTCAAGTTTTTCCAAATGACGTCCCAGGACTTCCTCCTATACGAGAAGTCGAATTCGAATCAATCTTGTACCTGGTGCCACGCCAGTTGCAAAATATCTATAACGGTTAGCCCCATCCAAAATGCAAGAGTTAGCTAGTCAGTTACAAGAGCTAACTGACAAAGGGATCATACGCCCCATATCATCACCTTGGGGTGCGCTGGTTCTTTTCTCCAAGAAGAAGGATGGAACTTTCCGAATGTGCATAGATTATCGAGAACTCAACAAGCTGACAATCAAGAACCGTTATCCTTTACCTCGCATTGATGACCTCCTAGACCAACTTCAGGGT
This sequence comes from Scalesia atractyloides, assembly GCA_947069175.1. NCBI lineage: Eukaryota > Viridiplantae > Streptophyta > Magnoliopsida > Asterales > Asteraceae > Scalesia > Scalesia atractyloides. Next base: position 45,026,237 of record CAMTDV010001632.1, read on the forward strand.
GCAACCCGTGTCTTGAAAATTGATCTTCGTTCTGGCTATCATCAGCTTAGAGTACGTGAAGAAGACATTCCAAAGACTGCCTTTCGAACTCGCTACGGTTACTACGAATTCATGGTCATGCCCTTTGGGTGACCAATGCCCCCGCTGTTTTCATGGATCTAATGAATAGGGTGTGCAAACCCTACCTCGATCGATTTGTCATTGTATTCATAGATGATATTCTTATTTATTCCAAGACTAAGTCAGATCATGAACGACATCTTCGGCTTATCCTAACACTTTTGAATACTGAAAAGCTTTACGCTAAGTTTTCAAAATGTGAATTCTAGTTAAAGGAAGTTCAATTCCTTGGTCACGTCATCAACGACAAGGGAATTCATGTTGACCCTACAAAGATCAAAGCAGTGCAAGAATGGCAGGCTCCACAAAGTCAGATCATTCCTTGGTTTAGCGGGTTATTATCGACGTTTTATCGCCAATTTCTCCCGCATTGCTTACCACTCACAGTCTTGACTCATAAGGGCAAGCCCTTCGATTGGGGGCCCAAACAGGAGGAGGCTTTCCAAACCTTGAAACAGAGACTTTATGATGCACCTATTCTCACTCTCCCTGACGGTTGTGATGACTTTGTGGTTTATTGTGACGCATCAGGGCAGAGGCTAGGGTGTGTTTTAATGCAAAGGGGTAAGGTGATAGCCTATGCCTCAAGACAACTCAAAGTCCACGAGAAGAATTACACCACTCACCACCTGGAACTCGGGACAGTCGTGTTTGCTCTAAAGATATGGAGACATTATCTCTATGGCACAAAGTGTGATATCTACACTAACCATAAGAGCCTTCAACATATCTTCAATCTGAAAGAGTTAAACATGAGGCAACGACGATGGGTCGAACTCCTAAACGACTATGAATACGAAATCCATTATCACCCAGGCAAAGCCAATGTCGTAGCAGATGCTCTTAGTCGGAGAGAATATGCTAACTCCATCCACCTGTTATGTTCTCAAATTGTATCTGACCTTCAAAGACGCATTCGGAAGCACAACACACTTCAGTTACAAAAAAATGATTTGCGAGAGAATTATCTTGCGGAGCAGAAGCTAAGTTGGAATCAAATTCCGATGGCATTCTTCATTATCTAAATCGTATTTGGGTACCTGATCGCGACAATCTTGCACATTTCTCATGAATGAGGCCCACAAAACACGATACTCCATACATCCAGGGGCTGATAAGATGTATCAAGATCTACGATACTCTTACTGGTGGCCTGGAATGAAAAAGGATATCGCCATCCTTGTCTCCAAGTGCCTCACCTATTCCAAAGCCGAGCATCAAAGACCTTCAGGCTTACTTATTCAACCCGAAATACCTGTTTAGAAGTGGGAAAATATAACCATGGATTTTATTACTGGGTTACCTCGCACCTCTAGTGGGCATGATATGATTTGGGTTATTGTCGATCGCCTTACCAAATCCGCTCACTTCATCCCAATCTGTGAAGATTACAAAAATGAGAAGTTAGCTCGTATTTACATCGATGAAATTGTAAGTCGATACAGTGTGCCTTTGAGCATCATCTCGGATCGAGATGGGTGTTTTACTTCACGAACATGGCAAGCCGTGCAATCAGCGTTAGGCACTCGATTAGACCTCAGCACCGCTTTTCATCCTCAAACTGATGGTCACTCCGAGCGCACGATTCAGACTCTTGAAGACATGTTACGATCATGCGTTATCGACTTCAAGGGCAATTGGGATGCTCATCTACCATTGGTCGAATTCTCATACAATAACAGCTACCACTCTAGCATCGGTATGGCTTCTTTTGAAGCCCTATACGGTCGTAAGTGTCGATGACCCGTATGTTGGCACGAAATCGGTGAAGCATAGATCACCGGACTAGAATTAATCCAAGAAACAACCGATAAGATTCTCCAAATCCGCAACAATCTTCTAGCAGCTCAAAGTCGTCAAAAGAGTTATGTAGACAAACGACAAAAACCGCTTGAATTTAGTGTTGGTGATCAAGTACTTTTGAAAGTGTCACCGTGGAAGGGAGTTGTTCGGTTTGGACAAAAAGGCAAGCTAGCACCTCGCTATGTTAGACCTTTTAAAATACTTGAGAGAGTTGGTCCTATAGCCTATAAGCTTGACATACCTGAAGAACTCAGCAAGATCCATCCAACATTCCATGTTTCTAATCTGAAAAAGTGTCTTGCCGACAAAAACCTTCATATACCGCTAGAAGATATTCAAATTGATGAAATGATGCATTTTGTAGAGCAACCTGTTGAGGTCATGGACTTCGGTGAAAAACGCTTAAGACAAAGTCAAATTCCTATAGTTAGGGTTCGTTGGGAGTCAAAACAAGGACCCGAGTTTACTTGGGAACGTGAAGACTCAATGCATGAAAAATACCCTCATCTCTTTCAAGACAAACCTACTACCAGCTTAACTTTCGGAACGAAATTTCTAAAAGTAGGGGATACTGTAACATCCGTTGAAAAACGGGTTCTAAAACCCGCACCATTTTGTAATCAAGTTTGTATTATGATCCTTTACGTTATGTATTTATGTAAACCCTATAAGAGATTCGTTATATTAATAAAATAATAAATAATAATAAAGATAATAATAATAACAAATAAAATATATATAATAGATATAAAAATTCAAAAACAATAAAAAGGGGTAGACCGCGGGACTCGAACATGGGTCTCAACCCTAACCAAAAACACAACACACCGCTACACCACTCCCTCAACATCTGAAATAAGTTAAACAAACAATCCTTTATGTCTTACTTCTTATTCATCTTCTTGACACATTGCCGCCCAAGTAACGACTCTCAGTCAATCCGTTAATCATCGAAATTGCTATTTCCTCGCGATTGACTGAAGAAACTACTCCCAATCATGAACCTGGACTCATTACGAGTCAAACCACATTCAATCGTGATTTGCAGACAACTCGCAATACCAAATTTAAACCGAAACTCCTTCAATCAAAATTCAACCGCTGCGACCTACTTCAACTATAAATAGGGACTCTGGAACCCTTTAGAATGCACACAACCCCTCTGCCAACCTCTGCTCATCGAATTCATCACCGGAAAGACCAGCAACAAATCGGAATTTTGCCGGAAAACCGAAAGTGCTCTGTCCGGTATATCTTTCGCTTAAACTCTTCCTTTTTATTTATATCATGTGTAGTCGGTAAGAATTTACACAAGAATTATCAAACAAATCAATTCAATCGAAAAATTCAATATCCTGTTCATCTTGATGAAGAAGATGAACCTGAGTTGTCGTTTAAATGAATTAAAAATGGTATTAAAACCGGGTTAGTCACACACCCAGTTGGTTGGGCTGTGTGCATACGAAGCAAATGGTCTCCGGTTCGAGTCGGTATTGTTGTACCGGTCCACTGAAATATCACACCTTTTTATAAAAGCTTATTCTGAAACAGTAGCAAGTGTATAAAATTAATTAAAATCTGAAATCCAACGGGTTAAACACACACCCAATTGGTCAGGCTATGTGCACACACGAAGCTAAGGTCACGAGTTCGAGCCTTGTACGCACTCCGACTCCCTGAAATAACAAAACCTTTTTATAAAATGATTTTGGAACGCGTTGTAAGTGTATAAAAGAATTCAGATCCGGATATTAACTGGGTTAGTCACGCAGCCCAATTTGTCGGGCTGCGTGCACACGAACGGAAGGTCACGGGTTCGACTCTCACGCGATGCCGGTCCGATCGATTTTAATCCGATTTATTCAGAAAACATATTTTTTAATTAATTAAACTTTTAATTATTCCCTCTAAAAATATATTTTTTATAACCAATTAATCTTATTTACAAATATAGGTTTAAGCCAATAAAAATATGGTAATAAAAACAATAAAAAAATTAATTTAAATTATCTAATAAAATATGTAAATAAAAGTTAAATTAAAAATATTAAATTCAATCAAAGAAATATATTTGTTAGATAAATTATTATGTGAATATTTAGGTTAGCCATTTTCGCTTGGTATCTCAACTTCACACTCGTACGCTATCTCCAACAAATCTTAATCGCACCCACTGTGAGTGAATCTTACAAACCCCCTTTTTATTTCACGTTTTTGGAGTGTATCATGTGTCGTTATATATATTGATATCTCGTTATTTAAAATCTCGTGCCAATACCATTATGTAATCTAACGTGCTATGTGATGTTGTTTGTTTATTGCCATTTAGTGTTTATATTCTCATTGCAGTCAATTTCTCACATTAGGCCCTTTGTTCCCCGTTGCTTACGGGTGGAGCGTCGCGTAGCCTTAATATACTAGATGGGCTCCATTTGATTGAGCCTTGATCTCGCAGCACATCGCTTATCGTGACACATGTTCATAATTAGTTGATGATTGATGATATGGCTTGTGATTTAGACAACTTACACGACGTTCTCATATTTGGTTAATGCACATTTTTATAAAATACTAAATATATCATTTTTCTCAATGATAAAAAGGGATTCACTCGCCAACTTAGGTAGACCCAAAACTTTGTTTTTACACATGATACAGGTGAACAGGTTTGAAGCGTGGATCACATAGGATATGGGCCTTAGAAGAATTAAAAGTTATTTGCAAGTTTGTTCAGAAAAATATTGTGTTTGTTTGAATATGTGTTATTGGAATATTTTAATTAATTTTGGAATAATAAATATTAAACCTTTATAATAGTAAATGTCATGAGCTTTGATGAAAACCCTATCATGCCCCGACTACCTTATCCGTCTGTATCGTGCGGTCAGGATGTGACAGTATACATAATAAGTAGATCATAAATATCATGGAAGTTCAGAGAAGTCATGCATGGAGGTAGGAGGATAACCTTCCTTTAACCTCTTTCGTATAGTTCACCAATGCACAAGTTGTCACAAGGACAACAAAGATGGTCATGAATAAGTTAAAATAAAAGTAAAAGACATAACATATTCAAAATCATCAAGTGAGGTGGTGGATTGAAGGTAGGATAGCCAAGGCTTCCAGTTAATCACACTCTACCAACTCAAGTCTTGTTTCAAGAACAAGGTTGGAAGGATACAACACTTGTGGGTTAAAACCCTATTAAAACGGAAAGTTTCTTACACTTGTGACCTCAAATATGGTGATGTTCCCTGTTGGTTTTCCATGGAAAACCTATGGAAACATTTCTAGAGGTATTCCAAGTGTTAAGAAGAAGAAGAAAAGAGTAAAGAAGAGAGGAAAAGGTGAACTTAGAACTCACTTGAAATTCTTGAACTTTCAGATTTGAGAGAGAGCTTTAGAGAGAGAGATGAGTGTTTGAGGTGTGAAATGAGAGTGGGAGGAGTGATATTTATAGTTGAGGTTACAGGGTGAGTTAGGTGAGTGCATTTAATGTAAGAAATACAAACTTGACCAATCCATGAGCAAGAAACCATATTCTCTGGATTAAGCCCTCTCGCGGGCCGCGAGAGGAACAGAAAAGGCGGTCGCGGGCCGCGAGCGATCCTGAATCCGGAATTTGTTTGATTTTTGTTACTTTTAGTCCCTCAACTTTGGTTTTCCCTCATTTCATGCTAAAACTTGATATTTTTAAGTATATAACGTATTTGTAAGTATGTTTTAGGCAACGAGAATGTATGAATGAATATTTGCACGTATAACAAGTATCGGTTCATATGTAAACACGTATTTAATGATTGAATGCATGTAAGACAAGTATGAATTTTCTTACGATCAAAGTCTCGGATTACAAAATTGGAAAGAATACGAATTACGAATACAATTTCCATAAATAGAAATACGATTACACTTTCTAATTAAGGAAAGTACGAAAAAACGAGCGTTACAACTTAAACCTTCATCATTTGAAAAAACAACTGCTAGACCAAAACCCTTTAATAAAAATAGGTAAGAGAAGTAGGTGAAGAAGTCTTTGTTTAACTTTGGGTTAAAAATGGGTAAGAAAAGCCATAACTAAGCAAACCATACAATTATTGTGTTTACTTTGTCAAGGGGTTTACATTGGATTTAAACAACCAATTACATTTTATTGGTTAGCTCTTTTCTCTTGTTGCATCAAATCTCCTTTTTTTCCTATCCAACATGTACAAAAATTTGAGATGTTAATAAGCTCTTGATACTGACCGGACCATCTAAATCGATACAAGTTAGTTTGATAGTTTAAGTTAGTTCAATTTTGGTGATTTTGATCTTAAAACCAGTTGTATAAATGGAAGGGAAATTGGATATTATTAATCCCACCTTTTGTTTGTTGGCCAATAATAATCCCACTTGAGAATATCTCCGCCAGTACTCCCACCTTTGAACAACAATCAAAGAATTCTAATGTCGTTAGTTTTTTAATGACATACCCATATTTTGTTTGTTAGCAATAATAATCCCACTACCATCATCATTAGCCACCACAATCACCACCATCACCATAACCGAGCAACGTTTAGCTAAAGTGAGAGCCAATCTCACTCGCAACAACCACTGCGACACGATGGTGAGTTCAATATCTTTTGGTATTTTTTTCTTTTTTTGCTCGTTGATTCATTTGGAGAATTGGGGTCTATGGTGTTATCTTTTTTGGATTTCAACGTTTAATTGAAGAACTTGTTGGGGATCTTTGGATTCGACGGTTTCAGAAAGGGTTTGGAATATGAGAAGAATGAAACAGAGGATGGATCATTGGGTTCTTGAAGGTTGCTATTGTGGTGGCTGATGGTATTAGTGATGGCTGATGGTGATTGTGAGGATGATGGAAAAGGTGGCGATTGTGATGGTTGATGGTGATGGTTATGCTGGTTGATGGTGACTATGGATGGTAAAAAAAACCCAGACCGCGATGGGTACAGGCCAGGTATAGGATTAGTTTTGAAATTTTATGGTTTGAGACGAGTATGTGATTAGGTTAGTATCTAGCTGGATTACCCAAAACATCATACCCATTTCCCAAAATATATATACCCGAATTTTTTTTGTTTGTATTTTTATTTTCCTTTAATTCTTATCTATTAGTGATTATTTTAGTAACTTCATTATGTGAAAAAAAAATTTTAGAATATGCATTTGATAAATATTATTAATAAACTAATATAATTATCAACTTTTAATATATGTATCAACTTTAACTAATATACATTTATCAACTTTTGTTGATAGTATGGTATCAACTTTTGTGAATAGTGACATTGACTTTTTTTAGCTTTTTTAGTTTCAATTACACAACTTATGCTATTAATAATATTTGTTTTTAACCTTATATTTATAACAGTTACCAACTTGCGTGAACTATAACTTTCACTTTTTTATAAGTTTCTATTACACAACCTTATACTATAAATAATATACGTTTTTAACCTTATCATTTTGTTTTTTTCTTAAAACTTTGTTCGTTTTTTTATAAAGACTAAATACGGCTGCGTTAATTTTTTTTCTTCACTTTATTTTTGAAATATTATATTATTGGTAGAGTAGTTTAGAGCTTTTCATCTATGATACATATTGGAGAAATAATTTGAATTTTCTTTTCTGATTGCTTTATCGAGTGTCACTATTATACAAATATCGTAACAAAATGAATAGACACCGACCAAATCCCCGCAGTGTAGCGCAAGGAAATTTTGCTAGTTATTAATATATAGTATGTTGTGAAGTATGAAATAAAACTATATAAAAATTATAGTGTTATTATTTATTTATGATAAATACTTATATATATATATATATATATATATATATATATATATATATATATATATATATATATATATATATATAATTATATGTAATGTATATTATTAATTTATAATAGTTGTTATATAATATTTATAATAGTCAAAAAGAAATGTATTTGAATATCTTAATTGGTATCTTTTAACAAATTAACGGGTATGCCCGATACCTGACGGGTAATTACCCGATAAATACCCGACGCGTATTGGGTCAAGTATGGGACACGATTTTATAACCAGGTATGGGATAACCAATACCTGGCCTGAACCCGACCCATTGCCATCCCTAGTGGTGATAGTGGTGATGGTGATTAGTAGTGACGGTGGTGGTGATTGTGGTGGTTGATGGCGATAGTGGTGATTGATGGCGATGGTGGTGATTATGGTGGGATTATTATTGACCAACAAACAAAATGTGGTATTATTATTCCCATGTCATTGCCCAATCAACATCCACATCACTAAAAAAACTAACGACGTTATATTTTTTAACGGAGATCTAGTGAGAAAAAATAGTCTAAAAGTTGGCACCGAGAATATTCTTAGACGGAATTATTATTGTATTTCCCTAAACTAAATTAATTGCTTAACCTTATTTATCTATTTTTGTAATACGCACCAATGGATGTGTATTATAATCACATACTACTACTATCTTTTATCATTTCATAACTTTTTATTACAAATCAACAATTTTGAAAATTTCTAAGAAGTATCAGTTCAAAAGCTAAACTTTTAGAACCTGACTAGTCCGATCAATCCATCCAACCCAACCGCTAAAACCGTGGTTAGCAATTAAAAAAAAGTAAAGCCCTTATATTGTTAAATGAAACGTTTTTTTTTTTTTTTTTTTTTTTTTTTTTTACAAAAGCTACATAATTTGTATTTTTGTTAAAGACAATTTTGTTGCAATTTGTGGCCTTAAGTTTATGATAGAACTCTCTGGAGGTTGACAGACAATTGTTTGCAAAGTTGTTGAATATTACTCAACTCACTGATTCACCCAACACACCGAGTGAAGTAACGAGTGCCATCCATCTGCCAACATCCCTCCTTATCAAAACCACTGAGTCGCATCACAACCCTCTCTCTCTTCACTTTCTCTCTCTAGAAGAGAAACCTGCAGCGACATACATGCTGCTCTAAATAAACATCATCTTGTTCACTCAATCCAAAACCCTAACCCTATAACCAATTTCAAACCAAAATGTCTCACACAGTGTTTCAAACAGCTCAAATTATGCCGATAAACACACATCATGTAGCCACCACAAAAACCTTATCATCGGCGCCGGTGAATCCTCTGCTGCCGCTCTCCGGCCACCGAGTTGTTCCGCCGAGTCGGAAGGGTTTGGTGGTGAGGAATTCGTCGGCGATTGTTGATGGAGATGCGGTGGCGGGGCTTGAACGGTGTTTTAGAATGACTCCGGCGGAGTGTCCGGCGGCTTCCACGGCGGCGCATGGGCCGGTTATGAAGGGACAGTATGGTGCGTTTGGTGCGGTGACTTTGGAGAAATCGAAACTTGATATGACTCAGAAACAAACAAAGTCTAGCCCTGAGGTAGTTTGAACCCTAATTTTGGGGATATAGAGTGAATTCAAATTGGTTTATTGGTGATTTTGAGTTGTTATAGATGGAGTCTGATCATTTTATAGGAAGTAATTGGTTTAATTTTTTTAGGGTTCATGAATTCTTTTGTTTTACATGCTTAGAGGTACAAGGGCATTTTCCAACTTCAATACGTTTCAGAAATTATTGGATCTAGTTAAAATTTTATGAATATTCCTGGAACCGTGTGTATATCCTGTAAGTTCAGGGACTATTGACGACATGGTTATTTCTCAAGCTTTGTGACATTTTTTAATTTTTTTGAAGCTCGAGGACTTTTTTATATTTTCGCAAAGAGGGACTGGTTAGAAATTTTGGTTTTATGAGAAACAGCTACATTTGCTTTTAGCTCTAAGTTGAGGATGCATTTTTTTAACCTCTAGATAAGGGACCTTGGTGAAGTATTAGAAAATGTTAAGCGACTTATTTGGGATTGTTGTTTATTAATTATTGGTGACCCCATCATACAAATGTTAAGAAATGATTTTTTTTTGTACCCAACTGATTGCAATGATACTCTTAACGTAATGTTCTATGTCTGCGCAGTCAGGCATTGTATATTCGGTACATAGGCAGTATCATTTATCGTGTGCCTCATGATGCATGGGCAAAAGGTGATATCTATGTTTTTTGACAGCTGGCAATTGGAGGAGGTGGCGGCAATATTGGGAAAAGCATCAATTTTGGTGGCGGTGATGGAGGCGATGATGATGGTGATGACGATGATTACTTTGATGAATTTGATGATGGTGATGAGGGGGATGACGGTGGACTCTTTAGGAGGCGGATCATTTTCCCAGAGGTTGTTATTTAAATATTTTGTATTTTGATTTCATCATTGTTGGCTACTACATATCATATTTACCCGGTACATGGTGAAAAATAATGTTCTTTTGTACATTTTGCCAGTTATTTGATCGGAAATTTCTTGAGGCTGTATTGAATGAGTGGCAAAAGACAATGATGGATTTGCCATCTGGACTCCGACAAGCCTATGAAATGGTAAATGTTTTTCTGAGTTTATATTCAACAGATGCGGAAAAAGTTAGTCGGCTGGGCAAGTTGGGTAACGGGTCAATCGGGTTTACCGGCAATCCAGTTTGTGTCCATTTTTAGTATCTTCTATAATTAAACCTGTGTTGTAAATAGTTACAGTAAAATCTGAATATTTAATAAAACGATTTAAGTGGTTTGCATTAGCTAGTTTTTTTGGATTCACCCTATTGACTTGTTTGAGATAAAAAAACAAATTACCCAAATCGACCCATTTGTAAGTATGTGGGTCCAAAATCCAAATTGCCACCTCTGTTAATGTAGATGGAATAATTTCTCAAATGTGTGATGGTGATTAGGGTTTGGTTAGCTCGGCTCAACTGGTAAAATATATAGCAATGAATGCACGGCCAACAACTGCAAGGTTCATATCGCGTTCGCTTCCTCAAGGGTTGTCTAGGGGATTCATTGGCAGGTATGCTTTAAAAGTACCATTTAAATTTCTTTTCAATTTGTTTTCATAGTTTAAATACCTTTGTGCTCTAAAATATTCATACATCTGAACGTAAAAATTTTTTAGAAGACTGGATAAAAAGTTAATTGCATATTATTGTTTATTTTTAAACATTTATGTTACTATTGCTCCATACGTCTATAAACACGAACAGTTACAATCTGACTTGATTCACGTTCATTTAATCAGGATGATTGCAGATCCTGCTTTTTTATATCGGTTCCTCTTTGAGCAGGCCGCTACAATTGGTTCCTCAGTTTTGTGGGAGGTTAAAAACCGTAAAGAAAGGTATCATATTCACGTGAATGAAAATTAATGACCTAGAATCTCACTGTGACATAATTTAACATGCTTATTTTTTTAATCCTATAGGATAAAGGAGGAATGGGATCTTGCTCTGATTAATGTGCTTACTGTAACAGCATGCAATGCTGTGGTTGTTTGGTCTCTCGCTCCTTGCCGTTCATATGGAAATACTTTCCACTTTGATCTGCAAAATACGTTACAGAAACTCCCAAATAATGTGTTTGAAAAAAGCTACCCGATGAGGGAATTTGACATGCAAAAAAGAATCCAATCTTTCTTTTACAAGGCTGCAGAGTTGTGTATGGTGGGTTTAACCGCAGGGGCAGCCCAAGGTGCCCTAACAAACCTTGTTGCCCAGAAAAAAGAGGGCAGGTAAGCAGTAGATCACTTGTTCTTTCCATTTGTGCCCAAATTGACCCCTTCAGAAGAAAATGGGTCAAAATGGTCACTTGATTTGCCCCGTTTTTATATTTAGTTGTATATTCTGAACTATTTATCTGATAAACCGGTTCATCAGATTATCTGTTACAATTCCGTATGTGAGTACCAACGCACTTGGGTATGGAGCTTTTCTTGGAATTTACGCCAATTTACGTTATCAGCTTCTGTGCGGATTTGATAGAGCTATGGTCACTCAATTTGATGTCATTGGGGTGGGTTTGGCTTTCAGCACAGCCTTGAGGTATGCTATTTATATTTATAAATTCACACTATACTAAAATTATCTATATTTATAAATCTACATCTACATCTATACCTATACCTATACTGTTTGGTGGACACTTGTTATCATTCTAAGTCATCTGCTCTTTGATTTTCCCACCCTTCTCTCATACTTAATTATTGATAATTATTATTTAATTATTGAGAGCTATTATGTTCATTAACGAGTTAATTTGATATGCTATTATTTGTGAAATTTCTAAATAAACTTATTCTTTTAGTTATATTTAAGTCTCTAAATATCAGCAAATTTAAAATTATATTACTTATAATACTATAAAAAGAAGAATAATGATGATAGTTGTTTTTTATGAGTGAATTATAAAAGTTCCCAAATATTTAATGTGGTTGGATGGTTTGAATGGTAAAAGTATGAATAATAAAAAACTAGGTGGTTTAAAAAAATCCAAATTTTAGTCCTTGCTTTTTTATATGTATTAGTATTTCTAGATGTTCATAATTGTAATTTAAGTTAACTTAATTGTGTTAAAATGATATTTAAAGAACTAAGTACACTTATGTTAAATTAACATTTATCAATTGCATAAAAAAGTTAATACACCGTTGAAAACAATGTTTTAAAAATGAACCTAACTTATGAATGTCACGTCAAATTTAATTTTTAAAGGCATATCCTAATGGCTGTTAAAGACAAAATGTAACATTTTATTAATAAATATATGACGCTACATTTATTCAATCCGTGTAATACACGGGATTCTAACCTAGTTGATATTTATACTAAAATCATCTATATTTATTTATAAGAAAGCTATGTGTTTCGCTTGTTTTTTTACAATTCCTAATGGTGTATGCTTTTTATATACAGGATCATGAATGCACAATTAGGAGAGACATCAAGGTTAGCCTGGCTGGGGGTAGAGGTGGACCCATTAGCCCACTCAGATGAGTTACTTAAACAAGCATACAATCGACCATCTGAGACCGCCAACAACACTTCTCCAAAATGGTTCATATCCAAGAACCCTGTAACTTCAGGGCTCGGGCTCCTTGGGTTTAAGCAGGACCAAAGTCAAACCACCACAGAGGGAGGATCACAACCACCACCACCACCCAAGGCCCGCAGAAAGAGAATCGTGAGGAAGAAGGTGACAACCTGAGCGCGCGGTCTGGTTGAGTCGACTCAGTTTTTGTACCCTGATGGGATACTGGTGGCTGACTAATCATCCTGGTGGCAATGGCAAACTTTGTTGACGAAACAGGAATCGACTGAAAACCAGAATATTATTTACGATAGAAACTGTGGGATTTTTGCAGCTCTCATTACGGCACGCTCTAGATTTTTCTTTTTAGTAACTGTGAGTTTTGAAGAAATAAAGGTAGTTGATTTATGGTAGGAAAGAAACTCCCTTTTGAGTTTATGATTCACTATCAGGATTGTCTGGTGAATCTGAATACTGTTTTAATGATCGAATGAGTTAATTCAAAAAAATAGCAAATGTTAAATATAAATGAGAAAAATCTAATACACAACTATTGGTTTGTTGGCCGATAATAAACATATGGTGACAAAGATGGTTATGAGCGAAATGAGGAAATGTAGCTTATGTGTGTGTGATATCGAATGCATATCTTTGATGAAAGCTATGTAATTAATTGCCCATGACTACAAAGGTGAAATCGTGAGAATGTATTGTTATAGATGATGGGACATAGTTCAGTATATTAGAAAATCTAATTTTCATAGTTAGGATTATTAAAAGAATCTAGTTTTTCAATTATTATGTATGTTATTGTTTGATTACACTTTCTCCAGGGAGGAGTAGGATCGTCACAGTTGGTTCACAACATCCATTTAATCCTCAACAAATATGTGACCCATTTACCACCATCTTTTAATGCTTCCGATTCGATCACACCTTTGTAGCTAACGCAGTGGTGGTCATGTGCTTCTTGTGGTGGTTTATGTGATTGCCACCTCAGACGGAGGTGGTTGCCACAACACCGCCATGACACCAGTAAGGGTGAAACAATGGATGAAACCCTTATTGACACTACATTACGGGGCATCAACGAGGGTTTCATCCGTGTTGCTAAGATGAGCCATTAGTGCCCTCAAATGACCGCAAAAAATCATGTTTTCGAGCCAACACTTATCACCGGATACAAAGGCATGAACTCGGTTTTGAACTTCAATCCAACTACACCCGGGCTGCTTCACCGCCCGCCTCTCTTTCAACGAACCCCTAACTTCCTCCACCACCTCCCACCACCCCATTTCCGCATTCATGTTCGATAACATCACATAATTCGAACCCTTTTCAGGTTCAATCTCCAAAAGCTTTTGAGAAGCAAATTTAGCCATCTTCAAATTCTTACGCACGCGACATGCATCAAGTAAAGCGCCCCATATACCTGCGTTACCATCAGTATTCATCTCATTCACCATTTGAAAGGCGGCTTCTAGCCTCCCTGCTCTTGCAAGCAGGTCAACCATACAAGCATAATGCTCGGTCAACGGCTGGATAAAGTACTTTTGACTCATAGATTCAAATAACCAGAACCCTTGATCGATCAAACCAGCATGGCTACATGCAGATAGAACTGCAACAAAGGTGACCTCATCTGGGCTCACCCCTGCAACCTCCATATCATCCAATAGCCTCACTGCCTCGATCCCATTTCCATTTAAAGCATATCCGTTAATCAAAGAATTCCACGAGACAACATCAACACGCGGGGTATGAGAAAATACCCGTTCAGCACTCGCCATTTTACCACATTTAGCATACAAAGTGATCAAGGAATTCGTAACAAATATGTCTTGCTCATAACCTGTCTTTACAACTAGCACATGGACTTGTGTTCCCAGTTGTAAAGTTGCTAGATTTGCGCATGAGCTTAAAATGGATGCGTATGTAGAATCATCGGGTTTATTACCATTTTGGATCATTGAAATGAAATACTTGAATGCATCCGGGTAAAACCCGTTATGTGTAAAGCCCGAAATCAACGAATTCCATGTAACGATGTTCTTATGTTTTGTTTCCTCAAATAAAGCAAGTGCTTTATCCATTTGACCAACTTGAGCATAACCCGCAATCATAATATTCCACGAAACTATGTCTTTTCGCACCATCTGGTTAAATAGATTGAGTGCTTCATCCATGATTCTGTTCTGAGCATATCCTGCGATCATTGTGTTCCAACAAACCGTATCTCGATTGGTTATACGATTAAAAATTTCACGAGCCTCGTCAATCTTCTTGTTCTGAGCAAATCCCGAGATCATTGCTGTTTGAGCCCCAACATTCTTGTATGGCATTTGATTGAGTAAATGGCTTGCTTCATCTAGCTTACCGACACGAACATATCCATTGATCATGGTAGTCCAAGACACTGCATTTCTTTCTGGCATTTCATCGAACAACTTCAAAGCTTCATCAATCTGCGTGTTTTGAACATAAGCTGCTATCATCGCATTCCACGACACCACGTTCTTAACAGGCATTTCATCAAATAATCTCCTAGCCTCCATAACCCGACCATTTCTACCAAGCCCAGACAAGATTGTGACCCAAGAAACAACATTCGGATGCGGTATACACTTAAAAAAACGCCAAGTGGAATCCAAATCACCAACCTCAACAAACCCATCTACCATTAAGTTCCACGAAACCACATCCTTAACCGGCATTTCCTCGAAAAACTTCAAACCCAAACTCATTTCACCAGTCTGCGTATAACCTCCAAGCATTGAGTTCCAAGAGACCAAATCTTTCACAGGCATTTCATCGAACACCTGCCTCGCTTCCTTAACCTTTCTACAAGTCAAGTAACCCGAAATCATAGCATTCCAACAAGCAGGATTCATCTTATCAGGCACCAAATTAAACAACTTTCTAGCCTTTTCAAACTCCCCATTACGAGTATAGCAAGTAATCATGAGGGTCCATGTGAAAATGTCTCCTTGAGGCATTTGATCGAACAGCTGGCGTGCAATCTCAACTCTGTGATTGTGCAAGCATCCTGCAATCATGGTGTTCCAAGAAACCAGATTTCGTTGAGGCATTTTATCAAACAGGTTGAGTGCAGCATTGATCCTTCTGTTTTTGGCGTAGACGGAGATCATTGAATTGAATGTGACGGTGTTTCGTTGAGTCATTTGGTCGAACAACTTACGGGCTTCTTCGACCCGACCCGATTTACCCAACTGGGTTATCTTGCTATTTTGCTGAAAGAGAAGAGTACCATTCTCAGAACAGATCGAAGCCTCGTTTTCATGATGACATAAATGGAGTTCAAACTCTATGCAAATCCAATGATCAAAATAATAGTAGTAGTTAGTCTAAGTGTTTGAGTGAGTCTTACGTGTTTTGCCAGAAAAGGCTGTTATTTCTTAAACTCTAAAAATCACGCCATGAGCCCCTTTCGTTTCATTTTCTCTTAATGTGAGTCCCTGAAGTCAATTTTATGTAAAAAAACGAATATGCCCCTGACTTGACTATATTATGTTTTCCTTGCAATACGAGTCTCTGCGTGTAACATAACTTCCTTTTTTTGCTCCAAAATCAAATTACAAACACTCTCAGGTTACCACAAATATGCAAGCAGAATACAATATTGTAACCACCACCTTTCGGTCTAACCATTGTGAACTGTGAAAACAAAGTCATGCTAACATTACACACTTTCAACCTCCTTGTACATGAATGGAAGGTAGAAATCTGTAATCCACCTTTTACCAAGATGAACCAGGTCTATGAAGCATCGTACACTTAGTTGCCACGTGACACTTATTGCCCTTAGCATCCAATGATCCAATCCATCAGGTTATTTGTGTTTATACATCTTCATTTTACGGTAAGTTGTATGAACGTCTTTGACCATAATAATTTAGCCACTCTAGATAGCAATAGAGTAAATTTCATTTTTACTCCATATGGAAAAAAAACAACAACTAACCACAAGGAGCATTAAAGACTTTTTCTAAACTATGGGGACAAAGTAATTAAAATAACCAAACCACAAGCAGTAGTAACGAAGTTTACTCGAAGCAATATTAATAACTTATAGGCTTGCAAGTGTAATCAAGATCAAGTTCACTTGTTGGATAAAACCTAATTTAGGCTTAAAGATGGCTTTAGCGTAGCACGTTTCAAGCTTTTAGCAAACTAATCCAAGTAGCTCTCGTGAATTTTTTGTTAAGGGTAGTGATATGAAGGGTTGTATAGGTAACAACAGCAATAATAGTAAATATTAAAAAGAAAAAAAAAGATAAAATGATTGTTTATCATTTTAGGAGACATGGTAGATATTTATCTATTTTAAAGATTAGTTATGGTAAATTTTAAAAATCAGTGATTATCTTTGTAATTAATTAATAATATTTATATATTTGAAAACATGTACAACATTCTTGTGTCACAAGGAACATGAGAACATACAAAAAAATGATGGAAGCAAGGTATAATGTGATCATCAAGTATTCTATCACTCCTTAACACTCTTTCTCCACTTCCTTTTGCAATATATAAAACACACACTCCCTCACTCACTCACACCATACACAGCCATGCATTCTTCCATCACTCATATTATTATCCTAATTGCCCTTGCAGCAGGGGTAAACTTGTCAAATTGCACCAACCTCACCATCGTCAACAACTGCCATGAAACCATATGGCCTGGGATCACAGCCACTAACACCACCCTCACTGGCGGCGGTTTCACTCTCAAACCAGGCGAGTCCACCGTCTTTTCCGCCCCAAACGGGTGGGGCGGCCGTATATGGGGTCGGACCGGGTGCGACTTCGACAAAAACGGGAACGGTACGTGCCAAACAGGAGCATGCAGTACCACACTAACCTGCACTAGCCCTGGGGACCCGCCTGCCTCAATTGCCGAATTTACCCTCGGTGACACCACTTTTTACGATGTTAGCCTTGTCGACGGTTTCAACCTGCCACTCACAGTCACACCCATTCAAGGCAAAGGTGACTGCAGGGTGGCGGGTTGTGACACTGATCTCAGGGCTAACTGCCCGCCGGAGCTAACTTTTCGGTCTGACGGGAAACCCTCCGCCTGTCGGAGTGCATGCCATGTTTTCGACTCCGACGAGTATTGTTGCAAGGGAATATACTCTAATCCCGTCACATGTATGCCAACAAATTACTCGAAAATATTCAAAACTGCATGCCCCGTGGCGTACAGCTATGCTTACGATGATCCCACAAGTATCATAACATGTTCTACTACAGATTTTGTTGTCTCATTTTGTTCACCAAGGTATGCAAAAGAAGAAAATTCAGTAAAAACAAATAAATAAATAAATCTGACTTTGACTTTTGGCTAAATGCAGGAATCAGACGGAACAATGCTCGTATCACGAAAACAAACTCGTATGTAACGGGTCGGGACGGTTGAGGCAAATCACTTACGTGTGGGCTGTTTTTGCGCTATTACTTCTAATGGTTACTCAAACGCGTATTATATCTTGATAAGAGTCAACTATAGTACTATACCATATTGTGCTACCTAATGAGCTAAACATCTGTACAAAGTATTGAGAATATGTTCAAGCATGATTAAAGCTTTTGACGAATTACTTGTTCCGAGTTCATTCTAATTTTGTCGAGTCGTTTGTTTCCTTGTTTTCACTCTCGGCATCGATCTTACTAGAGTCAAATGGCAAAACCAAAACAGTGGAGGCGGGCACGGTGTCCCAACGGGCTTTTAAGAAACTTATCATCTTCACCACCATTTCTTTCCTGAACTTAAGTTCTTGTGTAAAGAGATCAAGTATGAGGAAAGAGAGAACATATTTGAACGGTACTGTGAGGAGGATAGTGGAACCGAACAAAAGCACCATAGCCACTTCTGTTGTTATCTGAGAAGAGAAAAAACAAAAAATTTAGATATTTGACCTAAAACAATTTGGGTCAAAATTAGGGTCAGTAGGAGGTTTATAGGTAAAAGCAACCAAAGGGATGAAGAAATTACAAAAGGTTTACTATATAAATAGGTTAATGTGTATGACAAACGAGAGAGACGCAAATGTTGGTTATAAATAAAGCTTATTTGGTTGCACATAGATGCGCGCCTCATGTACATGATGCATGCGCCTCACACTTTTTTTTAAGCTCATGTGCTTGAACGAACCTATTAATTATAAAAATAAAAACGATTTTTATTTAATATGATAAAAATACGATTACAAAATATTTAAATATTATATACATAAATATGATAAGAAACTAAATAATATATATTATGTTATATACATAATAATAATAATTCAAAATATATACTTTTAATATAACTTATTTCCTAGGTTACATGTTACAAAGAAGTATATAACTAACCTGTGGTTGGCCTGCGAGAAGAATTGTGCGGACTTTTAGAAGCGAAACATTAATATTTTGCATATATTTTTCCACATCACGCATGGCTTCTTTAACAGCTATGATCTTCTCAATTGTGTTGGACGGTGGTTGATCGCGTATGGTAACTTTGCCAAAGGTTCTTCCGAGGCGGCCTTGCGCCTTGAGTACTTTTAATACCAACATGCTTGTTGCCAAAACCATCAATGTCACAGGGAACACATACGACAATAAATTCCTGAAAATTCAAAGAAAAATCAAATTAGACTTACTTCATATGGTATATGGACATCATGGGGGTGTTTGGATGTGCGTTTTTACCTGTAGATGAGTGCATATACAAATGCAAGAAAAGATGCGGTCATGTGAGGCTCTTCCCAACGTCGAAGTTTTCCAAAGTTTTTGGCGATGGCCGTTAGTGGAAGCACGAGCTCCTAAACCAATACGATGAAGCAACATTAAAGCCGAACATGACCTTTTTAAAAAATAAAAAAATAATAATACCGACTACTTTGTCGTATATTGCAGGTTTGTCCCATGAAAACTGTTGTTCTTTGACCTCGCAGATAGTTCGAAACAGATGTTTGACTGTTAGTCAGATGTACTTGATATCCTTTAACAGTCACAAAAGGTTTTAAAAGTAACTAACTTTGGCACCACTATGCTTTCTTGAAATTTGGATTTAAGGTAATAAAAAACCTTCGTGTATAAATGTCAAAAACTTTTAAATGTCCACATCAACACGTAGACCATTACGGCATTACCTTAATTCGAAAAGTCACTTTTTTGTACCTGTCAGCAATTAAATATATTTTGTGTCCTGTTTCGGTCACTTTGTATCCAAAAAACCCAACTGTCGAAAATGGTAATTTACATAAAAATTATAATTTATGTACTAAAATGTTAATTATATATAATGCCAACAATTATATAGAAATGTTAAATTTACCAATTACAGCATCGCCCGAACGGTACACAAAAACCTCCTTTTATGACTCGGATTTACAAAAAAAAGTATAATAAACAGAACGACACCATTGACAAATATGTTGATTTTTTATGCAGATACTTTGAAAGTTTTGAGGGCATTTATGGTATATGTTATTCTAATTTGAAAAGGTGATCAAAGAATACCGAATAGCTTGAATGACAACCTTAAAAAGGTCAATGTTACTAGGAATCCCTTCAATCATAGCAGCATCAATTGTGGCTTGTGTCTTCTCCACCTCAGCATACTTGTGCCGACACATAACCGCCGCCTTTTCAACCAACATTTTATCAGAAACAACAAGATTTTTACTCAAAACAAGAGCTTGTTTCACCGAAGTATTCTTCCAAAAAGCAATAGAAGCAGTAGAATTCCATGATGAATGTCGCATCCACTTTCTTAAATACACTCCACCGTCAATATCATACACATGACTGCTATAAACTTCCGATCGCACATCATCGAACTCGATTTCCTTAAATCTTGTGATCAGTTGTCCACCCCAACAATTTACGGCTAGCGTTTGGCAAACGATTTCTCCGTAGGGTGCGTTTTGTAAATATGAAAATTGGACAAGTTTAGTAGGTTCGTCCAAGAGTTTTTTACTGAATTGAAGAGCTTGGAGTCTTGCAATGCCGTTAATGGCGTAAGTTGCAGCTCTTGAATAACCCTTGTGCGCACCGTAAATATGTTTTACTGATTGATCTTCTTCGGGTCCAAAATCTCTTATGAATTGGTACAAAGAAATAACTTCTTTGATGAAAGCATACCATACGTCTCGCCTCATTTCGCCTCCCAAATCCACAAATTCAAGTATCCATGGTTTAGACCTGATAGTTCGGTCATGATTTTAAGTAAAATATAGAGGTTGGGTAATGGGTCAAGTCAAAATTAGGGTTGTAAACAACCCTAGCCGAGCCAAGGTGGGCTCGGGCTCGGCTCGTTTAAAAACCGAGTCGAGCTGAGCCTAGCCGGCTCATTTTCTTATTGAGCTGAAATTTTGGGGTCGGGCTCGGCTCGTCAAAGGCTCGACCCAGCTCATGGCTCGTCGAGCCGACTCATTTATTTTTTTCAAACTAAAAAATGGGCGACTGAAAAAAAAATAAAAATAGGGTTAAACTGTTGTTTTTCTTTGCTATTAAACACTAAGAATTTTGGTTTTTTATTTTTAATATTCGATAAAATTTAATTATATGAGTTACCGGAGTTATTTTTTTTATTAAAAATGATGATATTATTATTTAAAAACTATGGTTTAAAAATATGTTATACTTTTGGGTTATAATTTTGGTACATATAAAAATTTAGGCTTAAGTATATTCGAGCCAACTAACCAGCTGCTAACGACTGGGCCATGAGTAGAGCATACCTTGGCTCCGGCTCGGCTCGTTTACAATCTAACATTTATAAAACTGAGGCGATTTCGAGCGAGGCACAAGCCGCGAGTTTTTTGACGAGTCCTAGTCAAAACATTTTTTTTTGTACGGGTTGGGTTGACCCAAACACATTTTTGTATAAATTTTTATTTTTCTAAAGAAATATTTGAGTGCCAAATAAGATAAGAAAACTACATTGCTTCAATAAAAATCTAACTTTCCAACCCATTTGACTTGTTTAATTTATAGATAATTTTTTATTTATCCTGTTTGACTTGAAATATAACCGGAACAGACCGAAATGGAGATGAGTTATTGAAGCTTACTCACTCTGGACCGGAGGTAACAGAGATAGCAGAGTCGAAAAGATCAGAACCAAACGGTCCAACCCTTGTTTTCTCAACCGATGAACTGGTTTTCGTAAGATCCATTCTAATAACATCCACTTTGCCCTTAAGTCCAATTGCCTGCAACATTTTGTAAGCAAGTGATTTCCTTGATATTTATGAATTATGATAAATATAACAGCGATTACTATTTATCTTTATAGAAAGTGATGTGCGATGTACCTCATAGTAAAGTGCTTTGTCAGTCAAGGTAAGTTTTCCGGGCCATGCAATGTTGTTCTCCCATTTAAGAACGGGTCTTTTTCGGCTAGATCCAAGGCATAAGATTCGCTCTCCAGAAATTTGAGGAATCTCTTTTACATGGTATGATTGCCTTCCTTCATACACTCTTCAATGGTGGGAAAATTTGTCAAAGAAATAATCCTCGGTAGGAGATCAAGAAAAATATTTGTTCAAAACTGAAGTAGTAATATTCTGTCCCAATATACATGCTAAAACTTTCCTTTTGGGAATGTGCTGACTCCAGAAAATAGAGGTGGCAAAACGGGTCGTCCGTGTAACGGTAGTGGCGGACCTACCTTAAAGTAAGGGGTAGCCTCCGCTACCCCTTGATGATCGGACGGTAGTGTAAAGTTTGGAAAAATTTGACGTTTTTTCGATTTCGTTACCCCTTTTTTTTGAAACGTTACCCCTATAAGGATTTTCTAGATCCGCCCGTAACGGGTTAGGGAGACCCGCCAACATATTTTCATCCAAAAAGTTTTAATATTGTAAATGTATTAAATGATTGCATTAAACTATGTTATTAAACTAATAATATATTTTTCTTCAAATAAAACGTTTGAGAAGTTGAAAGGATTTAAATATATACCTGTTCAGCCAATTTGACCTGTTATGAAAACCAACACAATCTGAATTGACCCATTTCATACACATGAGGTTGACATGCCCCTTTTACATGAAATAAACAACATTATCCTTTAAGGAAAGTTTTAGTCCAAAATTACATTGCATATTAGTTCTCAAGGTTCCTTGTTTTGTAATTGTCGAGGGTAGTTTAGGCATTTAACTAATGATAAGAGAAAGTGTAAGTGAGAGGCTTACTTGAGAAGTTCATCGATATATTTGGACCATACTTGGAAGGAGATGCTTTTCTGACCACCGGAAAGAGCTTTGAAAAGGTTATGTACCGTTGGCGAATCTGCTAGGCCCGAGATGGCAGGGGCAATGCGGACAAAAGCCTCTTCTCCAACAAATTTCCTCTTTAATAAAAATAATAATAATGTTTTTAAGGTATAACTCATGAATCCTTCCTTTTAATGCATAGAATGTTGGAACATGAATAGAAGTAGAGGGGGCAATATGAGCCTCACAGGAATCAGGTCAAGACCAAGACGGTTCATTTTAAGAACGGTCACCAGCAACCATGTTTGAGTGCATTTCTTATAAAATATATATAATAATTCATGTGCTAATTATAATTGATTTTATTTAATAATAGTAATCTAAATCTTTGATCAAAATGATTTTTGATGCTGTATGTATTTTTGAAGTGAATAAGGTGACACTCCTTTTTATGCATAGATGTTGACACATAAATAGAAGTAGAGGTGGCAATATGTGCATGACGCTATCGAGTTGAAATGGGCCAAAATGGGCACGAACATTCACTTTCTAGTCCATAGCTTAAATAATATATAGAGTAAACTTCCGTTTTGCTCCATGTGGTTTGGTCAGTTTAGTGGTTTTGCCCCAATCCTTTAAAAATAGCCATTTTCCTCCCTAATCTATATAACTAATCTCTATTATACTCCCCGCTCCAAACGGCAACCATTTTTAACGTTAAAACATAGTCACGTGCCCCTCACACGAGGGGCAATTCTGTCATTTCTTGAGCTTCCCTTTTAAATACATTTACATACACTCTCTCATCTCTCTTCTCTCTCTCTACATGTGCTCTCTCTCCTCCATAACCAGACATCACCACCACTAGCCTCACCATCAACACCTCACCACCGTCGCTACCATTATCACCCCCCACACACAGCCTACTCTCTCTCTCTCACACAATGCATCTCTCTCCAAACATTAGGGTCTAGGCATTTAACTGAGAGATTTGGGATCTGTGATTCTTAAATCGCGATTATGGTTGTTAGGGCTTCAATTAGGGGTGCGATTATGGTTGTGGGGGACAAAAAGTCATGGGGGAGGCCGTAGTGTTCAACTCTGCTGGTGCTAAGATCTATCGGTTGTGCGGAGTGGGTGGGTGGTGGTTGATGGTGGTGATGGCTTGTGATCGGTGTGGATGAGTGGGTGTGCTCAGATCTGCTGGTGCGGTGGTCTGGCAGCGACGTTGCTCGTCTGACAGCGGTTCCGGTAACCTTGAAGGGAAAGGGGTGGTGGTGGTAACTGGTGGTCGGCAGGTTGATGGTGGTGGCTGGTGAGGCTAAGAAGTTAGAGAGAGGGAGTAGAGAGAGAGAGTGTGGGTGTATGTGTTATATAAATGTATAAATATCTTTACACACAAAATTACCCAAATACCCTTTACTTTATCTTTAAAATTACTAAAATACCCTCATTTGTGGGCCCTTGACCAGATTTTAATGGAGAATTGGATATCGTTTGAGGCGTGGAGTGAAATGGAGATAAGTTAAATAGATCTGGGAGGAAACTGGCTATTTTTAAAGGATTGGGGCTAAACCATTAAACTGACCAAATCACAGGGAGCAAAACGGAAGTTTACTCATATATATATATATATATATATATAAAATTAATGAGCTAATTATGATTAATTTTTTTTCAAAAAAAAAACAATCTGATCAAAATGATTTAGATGTATCATCATCATACTTAGTAAATCCCACCAATAGCAAAGCTAAGGCAGGGTGTGAGGAGGGTAAGATGTAGATAGTTTTACCTCTACCCTGTAGGAATAGAGAGGTTGCTTCCATGAGACCCCCGGCTCCATAGTAGTTTTGCATCAAGCCTTGGACATAAGGCACATAACACTCAACAATCGAGAAAAAGGGCGATTATTGCATGTATCCTTTTGTCTTTTGGCTATCAACGCCACCACATGATGCATCATTAAACGTCCCCCATTTTTAACATTATTTTCACGAAATTTGGTAAAATAACGTTAAAATTAGTGCAATTAACTTTTGCCCTCCGAGGGCCCACACATATATTCATTGCGGACACCACAAGCGAGGCGTGATTTAAGATGTTGTATGTATTCAAAACACACATCAGGTGACTTTCAACCCTTTTGACCCATTTAACCAAGTTGAGATGAAACACACACAAAATTGACCTATTAATAAATATAAAGGTCGAAACTGAAACATCTATATAGAAGCATCAATTCAACACGTTGTATGCACATGAAATGCCAAAGCAGAAACTACAAAAAAAAATCCAACTTAAAGCAACATTTATCTATCAGTTTTACGTCATTTTTCTCCATCCTCTATTTTGCCGGTCCCGTTTTAATTTCTGAGTATGTGGGAACCACATTTACTCATTCTAGTGATAGGATTAAAAGAAAGATAATTAGTGGAGAACAACAGGGAGGATTACGTACAGAAAAATGAACCTGAAATGAAGCTTTCTCTCCAATTGTACCCCGGGATTCCTTTTCGTTGGTGTATGGATGCTCCCATGCAAGCATTGTTACAAACACAAGTCTTTGGAATGCGGGCTCCTACCATAAGAACAAAAAGTTTATAGATACTCCAAATGCTAGATCCATTGGAAATGAAGCCAAATTAAATACAGAATCTTTTTCAAAAAAACGAAAGAGGCGCGTATTGTGATTTATGGTCAAACATTTGACTTTTGGAATAAAAAATTGTTACAGGTTATGTAACCAAAATCATAAAAATCATAGTTTTATTTGTGGTCACACATTTTCAACCCATTTTCACCTATTTTATTTTTAGTTAAATTATTAGCTTCATCTGTTTGACCTGACAAAACATAACCAAAATCAACCCGTCTATGTGTAAATCGGTTGAAATTACTACTTGTACTTCTGTTAAAACATAAGAAATGATAATTCACACAGTAAATTGGACCCACAAACCTTAAGAGAAGGGTGAATTTCCGAACTATCTCTAGACAAGAATCTATAGCAGCAATATTCCACCAAATTACGGGCATCATTAGACACGTGTGAAGGCATCAGTGCTTTAAAGATTCTCTGCATTTTCTTCCCAGTCAATCCATTCATCCTGCATATTTGACACTGCAAAATGTTAGAAACTTCTCATCCACTTCCAATTTCCACCCTCCATTTTGTGTGTCTCACTTTAAGCTATTTTTTTTTAATTTGGCCCGTTTGAGATAAAACACAACCCATATCGACCCACATATAAATGAAATGGTTCTGAAATTGCTACTAGTGAATAGCATCTTAGAAACTTATGCTTACCTGCTAAACTGCTCAATGGAGACAATAGCAGCCAATGAAAGATCGCCACCTGGTGTTCGGCAATCAATAGTCTGCTCCGTCATGAAGAACTCCTCATTGTCACTGAGCTCATATGCATTTCTCGTTGTGGGGTTTTTATCATGAACATGCTTGACCAGTGGAGAAGCCACTTCATTTATAAAGTTTGATGTTTTTGATACCCATATGTTTAATGCATCTTGCACCGAACCTTTAACAACATAAAAACATGACTTAATTGCTCATATTTTTAGAAGGATAGTGAATCAAAGTATCAAACATGCATGTGCATACCCTAGAATTTATTTTGTAGTTTAAAATAGTAAATACATACAAAAATCTTAGGGGCGTTGCATATCCAAGTCATAAATCTTTAGAAAAACTACAAATCAGTTCATCATCTTGTTGATTAAAAACAATACATTTCATGGTTTTTCCATCTTATGGTCTTTCAAATCCAAAAGTTAGCAGACTCTTACTTGGACAAGCTAGCCAGAGGGAAACAAGGCAAAATAGACCCAAACATAATAAGAGTATAACCATAGTTATTAAAGGCGCTAGGCGCACTCAAGGCGCATAGGCCTTGCCTGGGGCCTAGGCGCAAGGCGCAAAAAAAGTGAGGGCGTGAGATAAAAAGAGCCCACAATGAAAAAAATTATAAATATTTTTATGTATTAGAAAATTAATACTATTCTTTAAATAAAATAAACAAAAGCTATTATATAACATTTAAAATCATCTATTTAGTACCAAAAGTTGTAAAATATTAGTGTAGAAAAGTAGTTTTCGATGGATAAAAGTAGAAATCTGGCTGGAATCTTGGCAGAATTTAGAGAATTTGTGATGCATTTTCGGAAGCAATCAAATGGCTCAAAAACTATTGATAATCAAAGACGACATAAGGAACCAAAAGGTTCAAGAACAAAGTTCTTTATAATCAAATTCAACTAGAAACTAACTAAACAATAACCCTAGACATCCTATTTATATGATAGGAATCATAATCCAAAAGGAAACTAAATAACAAAATATTAGGAAACTAAAATTCAAATAAATATAAAAATAATCTGTATATATCCTGCATCAATTTGGTTGGAAACTCTCCGGAACTTTTGAATCTTGCTGAAATATGCGTGTGAACCATCACCTAGAGAATTAAAGCGCAATTGCCTGGACTTAAAGCGGAATTGCTTCGCCTAGCTTGGAAAATGGGCCTAGGCGCAAGAGGCGATGGCTTCTAACAACTATGAGTATAACCTGGGTTACAAGTGGAGTTACAGGCCCATAAGCAGCGACAGAAAGGTGCTAGATCATGGGGCGATTCGCCATTGGCGGTTGGAGCCGAAGTCCATCAATTAGGTCTCCAAAGAATTTTCCCCAATTTTAGCAATTTCCCAATCCTTTCTTTTTTTTAGTGTACCGATTACCTCAATTTACACGTGTATTTATGTCTTCCCTATAAAAGATTTCATCATTTTGTAAAATACCATTTTTCTTAAGAAATCTCTCTTTGTGCTTCCTCTCTACTACGTCAAAAGGGGAAATTGAAGCTAAACCGAATTGAACCTAAAGTTTGGTACTCAAAGCACACATAACCAAGTATTTCTGACCTTCTTCTACAAGGGACTAGTCCTAAAGGTCCTTTGAAGTTAAAACAACTGAAATTTCCCACTCTGATCAACACCAATAATAAGTTCAATTTCCAACACAAGTAAAATCTTGATAACATTACAATCAACCCAAGTTAACAAGACTTTAAACAAATGGGTCAATAATTATGCAGAAAATTAAAAGAAAAAAGCATACTCACTGCCATCAAAATCATTTATCCTGGATTTAATATCACCAACAGAGTGACCCAGAAGCTGCTTAAACCCATGCTTATTCTCTGAAGAAGAAGAAGAAGAAGAATTGTTGGCACATGAAACAATCTTACACAGAGCTTGGTGTTGGTGTTTTGGGATTAAAGAAAAGGGTATGAGAGATTTTGGGAAGTTTGATTGCATTTTCTTGTTTTTTGAAATTGAAAATTGGTGATTCACTGTTCAAGATTCGTTTTTTTATAGAAGAAAGAAGCCAATGATTTTTTTCTTTTTCTGCAGAAAGAAGAAAATTTGGTTTTCTTGGCGTGTTTTTAACACATGGTGGCCGGTGGGTTTGCCTGATCCATACTTGTGTCTGTTACTAAAACGGGTCGGGTATGGTTTTCGTGCCAAAATATGTGAATGGGTTTTGGTGGATGCAGAAGAGCCGCACGATTTATATATTATATTATATATACACATGTTTGATATCATTAACATAAGAGTAAATTGCATAAAACATTCTTTATGTGTCCTCAAACTTGAGGTTCCAGTCTTAATGTTTAAAAGTTGCTAAAAACAGTCTTTAAGTTTATTTTTGTTGCGGGTTCAATCCTTTACAGCTAACCACATTATTTTCTTCAATTAAGTTCCCTCATATGCATAACATGTTAGGGTATATTCGTCATTTTGGTTGGTCTTCCACCTACTTCAATTATAAAAAAAAGTGTAATTAATCCTTATACGTTGGCCCCATTAGTTTATTAAAATATAAAACTAACTCACTCCTTCCCTCTGTCTTCACGACAAATCCACCCTCACCGCACCTCCGAGCACCCCAAACCCCTACCGTTGTAACTCCGATCACCCCAACTCCGACAACCATTAATGGTGGAGTAGACTTGAATCTGATCTAAAAACCAATTTACCCAACACAATCAACATATTCAACAAATGAGGAACATCTTCAAGTATATACCCATGATCTCCGGTGACAATCTTCAGTTGAGACGACGCCGTTACCGGCGACGGACCCATACTCTTACTCCGATGAGTTATCTTCACTTTAGATTTCCGTTTATCCGTTTTCTGATTTATATTTATTATTTTTATATTATATTATATTATTATTATTATTATTATATTATTATTATTATTATTATATTATTATACCACTTATCAACTAATAGCAACGATTGAACCACTGTTGCTTACAGTATGCACGAACGATTGCACATCAAATCTTTAAATTTAGTAACAAAGCTTTAGATATAGGATCTGTATAAATAGTTCCAAGTGGGAAGTGATCAGGAAGTTACATATGGTACATCAAATTAGGCTAGAGTAAGTTTGATTCTTTGTGAATCCTTCAAGTTTGACTTTGGGTCAGCTGATTGGTTGCATGTGGGGGTGCATGATGGAAGAAAATGAGATGAATTTTGAAGAGTTTGTGGGGAAGGAGGACAATAACAATGGATGATGAAACTGATAATCAGTTGAGGGCTTCTATAAAATTGAACCATTGCAGCGGTTATCGCCCCCAGATCTTGTAGTGCTTCGTCTTTCTATAATCGGCCGGTACAGAGTACCGACCTTGATCGAGTCACCGGGGAATCCATGGATGAGGGTTTCAGAGCCATCGTCAAGAATTGCACGAAACTCACTCGGCTAGCCGTTTCTGGTTTGCTCACGGACAGTGATGGTGGGGTTAATTTAGGTTGCCTTCAACCAGTGGTGGCAGTGATATTCTAGGTAGTTGCAGGTTAAAGAGAAAGAAGGGGAAGAAGACATGAGGTGGGGGTGGATAGGTGGGGCCACTTGTGACTCGATCAACCAAAACGATTAAAATCTGTGTTAATCTTTAGTGGCCACTTGTGGGGCCACTTTTTTTTATAATTGAAGTGGATGGAAGATCAATCAAAATGACGAATATACCCTCACATGTTATGCATGTGAGGGAACTTAACTGAAGAAAATAACGTGGTTAGCTGTAAAGGATTGAACCCGCAACAAAAATAAACTTAAAGGCTGTTTTTAGCAACTTTTAAACATTAAGGCTGGAACCTACAAGTTTAAGGAAACTTAAAGGATGTTTTGTGCAATTTACTCTTAACATAATAGAAAATAGTATTTTAAGGATAACACCAAATGAGAAGTGCTTGAAATTGAAATGAACAATTTAAACAAAATAATTACTCTAATTAGATAATTATTCTAATTATACAAATGGTTACTTCGGTTATATAAATATATAAGTAAAACTTATATATTTATATAAGTTATATAGATTCGAAACGGGTAATTTTTAATTACTTTAGCTATACAAAATAATTACTCTAATTATAAGTAGAGTAATTATTGTAGTTATATGTAGCGTAATTACAATACTTATAACTAGAGTAATTATCAGTAATCTTATAACTAAAATAGTTACAATAATTATTCTAGTTATACAAAGTTAACAATATTCCCAATTTTGCCACTGCGTGAAATTAGGTAAATTGCTACTTTCGCATGTTTTGTTTGTTACATCCATTCGTATATGAATGCTACTCCATAAATATAACATAGAATCTATAAACTACACAATTTATATATATTAAAAGTTGGGTTATGGTATATTGAATTCGGGTTTTAACTTAAGCAAGCGTATCTTGGCATGACAACTTGTTTACAAATTGAGCGAAGGTAACTCGACTTGTTTAAATACAAACTTAAGCAAACTTTGAGTTACAAACTTTTTGAATAGCGTAGAGCAAGTTTGTCCATTACTAAAATGGGTTGGGTATGAATTGGGTGCCAAAAAATGTGAATTTATGAATGGGTTTTGTATTATTCTTGAATTTGGTTATAAAGCAGCTGTTGTCTGACTTAATTCCATGGACAACATTTACCTTGACAGTTGAGAGGGACAAGTGGACAACTACCTCAATGTGCCGAATTTCTTGTTCGATGTACTTATGATTTTTGGACTATTTTTGTTAAAATAAAATGTCACCTTTATCTTTAATCAATGCATGTTAATAGGGAAAAATGAACGACTTTATTGTACAAGTTAGGTGATGAGAGACATGGTTGTCAGAGAAAAAAACCTCAATGGATGAAAATATTGTATTTGGATATTCGGGTATTAGATTAGTTATATAAATTCTTGTGGGTTTAGGATGGTTATGTGATATTGTCTAATTACCCAAACCCCTTTACTCAAGTTATGTAATGTTAGAAAATATAATATAATGAATAGCATGTCGAATTTGTTGGAAACTTGTAATTGTTGAAATTACTAAAGTGTTGTAAGTGTCGTTGAGAATTTTTATATTTAAGACGGTTTTTTGAGATGAGATTAAGATCGGGTTATGGATAATGGGTATCTAGCGGGTTTTTTTTCCATGTAAGATCATAAACGAATTACCTGACACCCGAAACCGAATTAAGTAATATGTATTAGACAATAGTTTTTATAACGAGGTCTGGAACCAATCAAAGAAGGCTAGCAAACACAACACATACCCTGACCATTGTCACATAGCCGAATCATGTTCAAGTGTTTATTACTTATAGGCTAGATTTTTCTGTTTTTCTAATTACCAAATTATGCAATTACGCGTATATGAACATGAGTTCAATGGAAATAATTTTTACTTTTTAGAGTAAATTGCACTTTGTGTTCTTGTGTTTTTGTAACACCCCAACCCAGTCAGGGCTTGTGACACCCATTTATTTTATATTCTATCTATACTAATGCAATATATGATTAAACAAATAAAAGCGTTATTTGGATTGATTTGGTGTTAAAAGTCTTTTGAAGTACTAGCAAGTCTAAATTTAATATATAGGTATGTCTGGTAAACCTTGTAAAAATACATATTGCGTAGCAATAAAAATTGTGAAACGAACGTTGGTACGACTCGGTTGATGCTAAAATCTTAAATTTTTTCCAGTATACTTGAAATAGCATTTCTAATTATATTTCAGTGATACTTTTAATTGAAACATCTAAAAACCCAAGTTAGTGGTTTTGATCGCGTATTATCCCATACCATACGTATCTTGTACAATTTAAAGTTCCTATTAAACGAGAAATGTATTTTAGAAGCCAACAATATTATGATTAGCAGCAAAATAAATTAAATAAAAAATATTGTGACAAACCCTCACTACATCTCCCTGTGTCACCACCATGCACATCTCAACACACCTACTTTTCTTTCCAATGATTACCCTAGCCTGGTATCCACACATGCAGACATACACACTCCCACACAAACCCTCCATCTCCCCCTCTCTCGGCTGAAAACCCCCCACCCACTCACTTCCATTTATGTTTCTTGCTCAATCTTGAAGATTCAAGCATCCAAGTTTGATAAGTGTTTTGAGGATTCCAAGCCCTTTGGCAAAGAAGAAACAAGCTTCGTAGAAGAAGCACTCAAAAACCACAATGTAATCCTTTCAAGATCTTGCTTCAAGTATAGATTCTCTACAAATTTCATTTGATTCTTGAATGGTGAATCTCATTTATTCACAGGTTTTGTTTACCAAAAAGAAGGGTTTAATACACAATATAAGATTTATCAAATAAGTGTTAAAAATGGAATTTGGTGGATGTTCAAGTGTGTGTGAGAGAGATAACCATGAAGGGGGGGGGGGGGGGTATTGTTTGAACGTTCAAATGTGCATGTTGTGATTTGATTCTTACATGCAAGTAACAATCTAAGTTGGGTTTTTATAAAAATGGATTTGTATGATATGAACACTTGAAAACTCATGAGTATATGTATATGTATGTTGTGTATGTATATGTGTATATGTAAGAATGTGTTTTTTATTTGTATGTTCATAAATACACTTAAATTCTTACATACATTGATTTGTTTTGATGAACTAATGATTTGATGATTGAGACTTGTTTAGATCTTATGGAAACATTTTAAATACATGCATGTAGGATTCATGTTGGATTTAATGTAAGTATACATGATGATTTTGTGCATTAGTGGGTCCTACATTATGTGTTGTAGGATGAACAAAATGATTATTTAAAAGATGGTTTAAGACAAGTTTTGGTATGTGTTTTTATAGAAATATGCATAAAATAAAAGTATCTATTTGGTGAACTTATACGTTGAGTTTTGTGCTTAAAAGCATGTAAAATGGTGTATAAATGCATGGTCTTGTGGATTATTTTTAAACCTGCACTAATATGATTATAAAAACCATATTTTACAGTGATTATTATGCATCGTCCAAAAATTTAAAGTCTTGATGCTTAATTATGCTTATGGTCATGTACGGTGAAAAACTAATATAAAGGTGTTTATACGTTTTAAAATGAAATTTAGGATAGGTTATAAAATGGTATTTTTATGAAACATATGTGAAGAACATCGGTTTAACCAAGGGATATCCGGGGATATATTAGTTACAACCTAGGGATTTCTGCATAAAAGGTTGCTCCTTCGTTCGCTCTTCTGGGTGATCTCACTCGAGCTGATCTGCAAAACTAGCAACGCGGTTAGCCTCGTCATGGGGAAAGGGGAGGGTTTTCTCCGTGACCACACTCCGGCGTGAGAATAAGTATTTGTTGTTTGCAAGGTAATAGCAAGTGAGTAGTAATTAGTGAGTGAGCAAGAAAGCATATATCTGGGTGTAGATAAGATACCTTTACCTTGTAGTTTCGATACTTATTTTATAGCCGAAAGTAAGTAGGTTTAGGAGATGGGCTGATAGGCTTTGGGCCCGGCCCAGACGACTAGGGTTGTCCATTCTGTCCCTGTGCAGCGATCATTAAATGATCCCTGGCAGGGGTATGTTGTGTCGGATGTTGAATGGTGCCACGTGTAAAGGCAACTGTCCCTGGTGTCAGACCTGTCATCAGCCGAAAATGGAGCATGTGTGACAGTCACTGGCGTGAGTATGGTTGGGGCACAGTCTGGCCTCTGCATTACTGTTCATGCAACGCAGTCTGACACAACCTGCCGAGCAACCATTGGGTCACAGCTCTGCCACATTGTACCCTTGTATATAGTCAACGCCTCTCTGTGTTTTTCCTTCCGCGTGGCTCAGTGCTTTCTGGCCAGCCAGAGTTGTAGGGATTAAGTCCTTTTGTTCCAAACACTATGAGTTGCTCTCATGTTTGTCTTGTCTTCTGTAAGGTTTGGGACTTCGCGGCTGGAGGGTTGTTTGGTCCGCGCAGGGTCAAGTAATCTGTGCGTGGAGTCTAACTTACCGGTTGTGCCAAGTACACAAGATTCGTTGTGTGACTTATATTGTTTGGTCTAACTTGCTGTTGTGTGAGTGCGCAAGGCTCGTTGTATGACCTTTATGAGTTGGTCTAACTTACCGTTGCGCGGAGTACGCAAGGTTCGTTGTATGACCTATAAGTGTTGGTCTAACTTGCCGTTGCGCTAAGTGTGCAAGGCTCGTTGTACGACCTATGTATATGTTGGTCTAACCTGTCGTTGCGCTGAGTGAGCAAGGCTCGTTGTGAGTGCGCAAGGCACGTTGTACGACCTATGTATATGTTGGTCTAACTTGTCGTTGCGCTGAGTGCGCAAGGCTCGTTGTGAGTGCGCAAGGCTCGTTGTACGACCTATGTATATGTTGGTCTAACTTGTCGTTGCGCTGAGTGCGCAAGGCTCGTTGTGTGACCTATAGGTGTTGGTCTAACTTGTCGTTGCGCTGAGTGTGCAAGGTTCGTTGTGTGACCTGTATGTGTTGGTCTAACTTGCCGTTGCGTTGAGTGCGCAAGGTTCGTTGTGCGACCTATTGGTTACAAGAAAGGCGCACCATTGCACGTTGCGCGCAAGGTTATTCTTGTAGTATGTTGTTGAGGGTATAGTTCCTTGCGCAGGCGCATAGTTCTTGGGATCATACCCCTCCAATATGGATATTCAAAGTCATATTAGTATCCATCATGTTCGGCTAGTTGTACATAATTTTCGACCCTTAGTTATGTTGATAAAACGTTAAAAACGGACACATTTTGGCAAATATATGATATGTTGTCTAGTGATTATTTATGTGATGGAGCATGTTTTAGAAGTACATTTTTGTGATCCATGATGAATTTGAAGTCAACATGATAGTAGATTTAAGACTATGGTGAAATATTATAAAAATAAAGTAATTTGTTAAACGTTAAAATTATAGATTTTTACTTAATATAATCAAATGAGGTTTTAATCAAGTATTATATGTATGTAATCATATGTATGTAAACACTCATAAATTATATAAGAATATAAGTTAATAATGTAACGCTTCACATTTTATACTTTCCTTATTTAAAAAGTGTAATCGTATTTCTATCAATGGAAACTTGTATTTGTATCTTGTTGTAATTCATTTCTAAACTTGTAATCCGAGATAATGAAAATCCATACTTTATTCATACTTGTTTTACATGTAATCAATCATTTTAATACATACTTTCATGCAAATCATACTTATACCTACGATACTTATACGTTACAACATCATACTGGAAAATCAGTTAAAATACGTAAAAACAGCTCAAACTAACACTCCTATGCGAGCTGGACCCTCTTCGCACGAAGTGGGCACTCACTTCGCATGAAGTGATGGTCACTTCGCACGAAGAGCCATTTCGCACAAAGTGGATCTGGCAGCAATTTAACTCTACAAATACAACCTCACTTCACTCCTTCAAATTTTTCGAATCTTCACTCGTTCATATTGAAATTCCAGACTTTTGGCAGGCTATTCTCACCAATTCTAAGTGAATTTTAGATCACTACTATCTTTATGCTTGTAAATTATTCTTTTAATTTTTATACCCTTTTCTTTTGTACCAAGTGTGTAAGCTGAAACCAAGTTCCACGTAGATGAACTTGTGTTCTAGCTAGTATGAGAATGATGGAAGCCTTGGCTTTCCGAATTAAATTCCACACCTCACTTTTACATTTTTTCGTATATTTCAGTTTCTGTACATTCATGACCAACCGGGTTTATCAACTACATCGATAAACTTACTGCTTTGGTGAATTATATAACGAGGTTTCATACCTCCTTGTTTGACCTCTATGACGTATCTGACGAACTATGGGCATAAACTATATATATAATACGTACTTTTCTTAAAACTGATTGGGACCATGATGCTATGGAATTATGATTAAGTGTTATGAACCTGGACTGTTTTGCCTCGTTCCTAAACTTCTCGTTCACAAAAGTCAGCATCAAAATGAGTGTTAAACGAGCTACGTCGTTCCAGAACTCTCTACTTCGAACGAAGTGAACAACCACTTCGTACGAAGTGGCATTTTTTCTATGTTTACTTTTCGTACTTTCTGTACTTTTGATTTCGAACCTGAATACTCCCTCCAACTCAATACTCATAGCCTCTGTTTCCCCGTATAGGGTAACTTCGGCTCTCTACTCGTCACCATAACGACTCACGGTTTGATTGGAACGCTTTGCAATATTGTGAGTATACTCGAACCCCGTTTTATCTTTTAACACTTTTGGGTGCAACATATATATGTATGCTATCAAAATCACCAAATCACGAGACTTATGCTTAAACACAAACTGACATTCAATCACACATGCTTAACATGAATACTTGAAAACTTGTATACGCTAGAATCGAATGCTTTATGCTATGTCATTAACTATGTACAAGCCTCCCTTAACATGCATTGCGTTATAGGATTAACGCACCGCCCGTATACGTGAGGTCATGTTAAGTAAACAAAACGGTCTAGTCATTGCTATGATTAGATTACGCTAGTGGTAAACTTTGGGTTGACATGTGTAGTCGCATTACTAGTACTGTATGTTAGTTAAGTAAACATTTATACCATGTGAAATGTCTAAACTTTTATTATCTAGCATTGAAACTTGTATAATCGCCAATGCCTTGTGTGTTGAACTATACTTTAATATATGTGGCAGGAAATTGATGACGTTGAGGACGCATGGAATCTAGTAGGATGAACTAGAAACCCATTACAATTTAGACTTATGTAGGATCGTGTTTCTTGATTACGATGTTGTATTTTCCTTTGATCATGTTGTTGTACTTTGTTTCTAAACGTTGTAATTGATTTAGAAATGAAATGAAATATCGTTGCTTTTAAATACTTGTTATTATTAGCGTTATGATGTCTCGAGCAATCTATTTCGTCACTCCCCGATGTTTCCGCCATAGGTTGGGGTGTGACAAATAACTTGTGTGACGATTGGTATTTGTTATGTATTTATGTGTATATATACTTATGTTAGTATGTTATAGTTATATGTGTGTGTTAGTATGTATACGGGTACTAAATGTCTTGCGTTAAAATATTGATTTAACATTTGTATAAGTATATATTTATGAATATATATGTATATATAGAGAGGTGGGTTAGGTTCATTTGTGAACAATCCCCTTGACAGTGAATTGTATGAACCAATCCTAACCCTTGATTATTATACATAAGTGTAAATCAATGGCCAGAATATGATCAAGATTTGATGATGAAAATACACTAGTGTATTTTACAATTTGATGATGTAAATCAATGGCTAGGATTTGTTCACTCAGTTCACAAATACACTAGTGTTCACTCTAGAACCCCACCATATATATATACACACACACACATGTATGGAACTCATGAAATAAAGGTTGCCAATGCGTCGTTTGAGTTGAATACTCTAAAAATGTATAGACATAATTATAACTAAATGTTTTTGAAAGATAAAGTGTTGTGTGAGAAATCATAAGTTGGGTGAACAACCTAGAAAATACAAATTTAGTTTGGTAAATAAAACGTTCTTTATGATTAGGATACAAGTCGACTAGAATTAAATTGTT
Organism: Scalesia atractyloides; assembly: GCA_947069175.1. NCBI lineage: Eukaryota > Viridiplantae > Streptophyta > Magnoliopsida > Asterales > Asteraceae > Scalesia > Scalesia atractyloides. The sequence continues at coordinate 45,064,280 of CAMTDV010001632.1, forward strand.
GAAATATTTGCTAGGACTAACGCTACCAAAGGTGAATTTCACGACCCTCATTTTACTGTTTTTGATAGTTTTTGAGAAAACATGCTTAAATGGAATTATAGTGTTTTTACTATATTATATACGTGAGTCTTCATGACCCCACTTTAAATAAAGTTTTATAAACATTTTTGGGGAAGACACTTAGTTTGAAAATATATGTGTCAAATTTATAACTATATAGGAATATATTATTCACAGGCATGGCATCAGTTTGTGCCCGTTGTGGTACCTCCATGGAACCTTCCCCGTCGCCATAATCATATGCCTTGATGAGTGCTGAAAAAAGTATTGATAGATCTATAGGGTTTGATCACTCATGTGGTTGGCCCGTCACTCTGGTCCAGTGCGGGAAATACCCTTAAAATTGATTAGGAAAAATTATGTCTTGTATTGATTATGAGCTTATGGTATTAATATATGTCATATTTTTTAGCTAAATTATGGATCTGAAAGTTAATGTTTAAAACTTTAAATATCACAAGCTTTTGTGGGAACAAGGAATGATGCGGTTCACCTAGGCATTTTCTTGTAAAAGGGGAACTACATTTGATTTGCCTACAATTTTTAAAAAGGAAGTTTAAGGTGTAAACTTTCCTAAGTTTCTTTGAAAGTAATTTGGGTTAAATTTTACTTTTGATTATCTTCGTGAACTTACCAACTAATGTATCGACACTTGTTAGTGTGTTTTTCAGGTACTTAATTTGACTTTGGGATTTTTGTGATGAATGTTTTTAGTAAACATTATTTTGGACAAATGTTTTATTTGGGGCAAATGTACTAAGATCCTCTGTTGGATCTCAAGAAACTATTGTTATTTAGATGATTAATATCATCATTAAATAAAATGTCCAAATATGTAATAACTTAACGTTTAGTAAATCGGTATTGGTTGCAAACATCCGTCACCGCCACGTTTGCCTTCCGCTGTGATTTTCGGGGTGTGACAGGACTGACGTGTCATAATATCAAAGACTAACAAAGACAAAAGGCATAGTTTCTTTCGTTGAATTAAAAGTTATGAGTTACAGACTGAAAGATAGTTCCCGGCCTAAAGGCCCAAATAGTATACATAGTGATCTTCAAGAAATGGTTTATATGAAGCAACCTCCCGGCTTTGTTGATCCTGACAAACTAGGTCACGTGTGCCTCTTGCACAAGTTCCTATACGATCTTAAACAAGATCCTCGTGCCTGGTATACTAGATTGTCTCAGGCACTTCAACATATTGGTTTTTATGGGGCCGGCTACCGACATCAATTCATATAATTCCGACCCTAAAACAGTGTTTTAAAACATTACACGACGGTCGGGTTTGAAAACAGGACTCGTAAACGCGACTGGGTCGCTCAAAAACACTAGGACAGGTTAACGGGCCTCGGGCCCAACACAAGACCTAACTCTAGACCTAATCTCTATAACTAAACTCTCACACACACACTCGCCGCATACACACACACACTCCATCTCTCTGCCTCACCCTTAACTCCGGCGACCGGAGATCAGCTCAGACGTCAAGCTCCGGCGCAACACCACCATGACCACTACGCCACAACCACCCACCTCCCCCCTTTTCATCTTCTCCGGCCGGTTTTCAGGCAAACCCAACCAAACATACGTCTCCACCTTCCTCCCCTTCTCTCCCTCGCTCTAGACCAGTGGCGCGCGGCGTTCTCCGGCTACCACACTCAGGTGGTGGCTTGCGGCAGCAAGAACGAGCGAGAGAAAGAGATAAACAGTTTAGCGGCGGACGGCAGCGGCTAGCGGCGGCGGCTCGGCTGCGTTTCAACTGATTTGGGTCCAGTGGTGGTCACAACAGAGTTGGTATCTCAGATTCAGGCTCTCTTCTTCAAATCCAATTTCGAATCAGTCATGTTTCGGGTTCGGTTTGGTCTCGGACAGTGATGGTTATCCTTGAGTTCCGGGTTCCCTTGGGCTCGAGCCATATTTTGGTCCGGGTTATGATTCAGCAGGTTCGGGTCTAGCAGTCAAACCTGGTTAGCTGGTCAACTCGGGTCAGACCCGATCAACCGTCGGCGAGTGGCTCGGTAAAGAAATTCCATTCTTTCATTTTATATATATTGGTTACTTATTTACTCTTATTATGTTAGATGTATATTTTTTTATATATAACACGAACCGATCACAAATCACCATGACTATAAATTTTGTGACTTGCACACTTATATTATTTAAAACTTAATTACACTAAGTTAAAAACCGAATCAACATATCGTGAATAAAGTCGTATACTAGTTTAAAAATCCGTTTAACATTCGTCAAATTTATGTTTTTGCACTTGAAAAAAGTTATATATATTGTGGATGTCTTGTTGTGTTTTGAAAACATTTAACGACAACTTTGATTGTCGGGATCGTCCAAAAACAAGGGAAACTCTGCCCGATTTTCGTTAGAAATACACATATATAAATATACTTACATTTATATACATCTACCTATTTATCGAAGCAAATGAAAATGTAACGAGACTCGAAGGAGTTTATAAAATAAAAACGAACGTATATTCATTTTAATGACACTTTTGTACCTTTGTTTGCTCATGAATGATGACCTTGGCGTTGCGGTGTCGAACCCTTCAACATTTCACGGAATACTAAAAGACGCTTCGTAAAATATGAGCATACTCGACCCCTTTCTACTCTTTAAATGCAATTTGGGGTGCAACATGTATCAGTTAACAACATTTATATTAAACGAAATAAAATGTATTCCAATTTACCAAACGTGTTATCAATTATGCTTTTGTGAGTTATACGTGTTAGTTTAGACTCGTCTATACATGCTATTTGTTATGCTTGAGATTGTTTATGCTTATTAATTTCCAACATGTATTCTCATACTACTTTTATGCTTAGGATGTCATGTGTGCTAGTTAAAAGAATTCAATTATATGTTATTATGCGAAGGTTGTCTACATATATGTGTGATTCAACTTGAATGTATCCTCGTCATGATTGAAACAAACTTTTATACTTATTTTTACTTTCAAACTTGTATGCTCGCCAATACTTTTGTATTGATCTACACTTTTAATACATGTTGCAGGAAATTATGATGATGCAAGGAATTTAATAGGATTGCCTAGAAACGCATCTAAACTTTAAATACTTGTTGTATCGTATCTCATTTCAAACATGTTGCACTTTGTTTCAAAACCTTGTAATAACTGTTATCAATGAAAGGAAATTGCATTTCTTTTATATGTGATGTGATTCAATTCCGTATTATCTGATTTAAAACGATGTAAAATGTAATCATTAAACACTTGTCACAAATAGCATTATGAAGACTCTTGCAATCTCGTTTTCGTCTCATCCCGATGTTTCCGCCATTGGTTGGGGTGTGACAGATTGGTATCGGGATGAGACGAAAACGAGATTGCAAGAGTCTTCATAACGCTATTTGTGACAAGTGTTTAATGATTACATTTTACATCGTTTTAAATCAGATAATACGGAATTGAATCACATCACATATAAAAGAAATGCAATTTCCTTTCATGGATAACAGTTATTACAAGGTTTTGAAACAAAGTGCAACATGTTTGAAATGAGATACGATACAACAAGTATTTAAAGTTTAGATGCGTTTCTAGGCAATCCTATTAAATTCCTTGCATCATCATAATTTCCTGCAACATGTATTAAAAGTGTAGATCAATACAAAAGTATTGGCGAGCATACAAGTTTGAAAGTAAAAATAAGTATAAAAGTTTGTTTCAATCATGACGAGCATACATTCAAGTTGAATCACACATATATGTAGACAACCTTCGCATAATAACATATAATTGAATTCTTTTAACTAGCACACATGACATCCTAAGCATAACAGTAGTATGAGAATACATGTTGGAAATTAATAAGCATAAACAATCTCAAGCATAACAAATAGCATGTTTAGACGAGTCTAAACTAACACGTATAACTCACAAAAGCATAATTGATAACACGTTTGGTAAATTGGAATACATTTTATTTCGTTTAATATAAATGTTGTTAACTGATACATGTTGCACCCCAAATTGCGTTTAAAGAGTAGAAAGGGGTCGAGTATGCTCACATTTTACGAAGCGTCTTTTAGTATTCCGTGAAATGTTGAAGGGTTCGACACCGCAACGCCGAGGTCATCATTCATGAGCAAACAAAGGTACAAAAGTGTCATTAAAATGAATATACGTTCGTTTTTATTTTATAAACTCCTTCGAGTCTCGTTACATTTTCATTTGCTTCGATAAATAGGTAGATGTATATAAATGTAAGTATATTTATATATGTGTATTTCTAACGAAAATCGGGCAGAGTTTCCCCTGTTTTTGGACGATCCCGACAATCAAAGTTGTCGTTAAATGTTTTCAAAACACAACAAGACATCCACAATATATATAACTTTTGTCAAGTGCAAAAACATAAATTTGACGAATGTTAAGCGGATTTTTAAACTAGTATACGACTTTAGTCACGATATGTTGATTCGGTTTTTAACTTAGTGTAATTAAGTTTTAAATAATATAAGTGTGCAAGTCACAAAATTTATAGTCATGGTGATTTGTGATCGGTTCGTGTTATATATAAAAAAATATACATCTAACATAATAAGAGTAAATAAGTAACCAATATATATAAAACGAAAGAATGGAATTTCTTTACCGAGCCACTCGTCGACGGTTGACCGGGTCTGACCCGAGTTGACAAGCTAACCAGGTTTGACTGCTAGACCCGAACCTGCTGAATCATAACCCGGACCAAAATATGGCTCGAGCCCAAGGGAACCCGGAACTCAAGGATAACCATCACTGTCCGAGACCAAACCGAACCCGAAACATGACTGATTCGAAATTGGATTTGAAGAAGAGAGCCTGAATCTGAGATACCAAATCTGTTGTGACCACCACTGGACCCAAATCAGTTGAAACGCAGCCGAGCCGCCGCCGCTAGCCGCTGCCGTCCGCCGCTAAACTGTTTAACTCTTTCTCTCACTCGTTCTTGCTGCCGCTGTAACATCCGTCGAAAAACGGGTTTCCAAAACCCGCTTCGTGTATTAATCAAATACCCAGTTAAAATTTTTCGTTGAGTATTTATTGCTCAAATTAATTTTTAATGATACATAATTAATAAATATATTAGAATTTAAAAACCATAGTTTAAAATTACTAATAAATAAGGAATAAAAAAATAAATGTGGACGCCGGGTTTCGAACCCGGGTCACCCACAAGCCAAAACACACAACACACCGCTCCGCCACACACTGTCTTTGTGATAAACATTAAAACGAATAACGCTTATAATGAAACTGAAAGTCAAATTCAGTAATTAGCGCGCCCAGACTAGTCGTCACCGGAAAAATGGGCAATCCGCAATTCTTGCCATTTTCCTTTTGACTAAACTTGTTAACCGACCTCGACATCAGTTATAACCGATGTCTAAACCCTCAATTTCAGTCGTAACCGCCGGAAAAACTTTGACCGCGAATCAAGACCAAAATTCGGACCCAATACATCCTGTTCTTCCCTATAAATACCCACCCAAACCTCTGGTAACCTTTTCGCTCAAAATCGCACAATCTCTCGAAGCTTTAGCACGTCGCCGGAAATTTCAATTTCGCCGGAATCACTGAACGGAAAACCGCGATTTTCTTCAGACGGTACAATCATCTAAATTTCTCTTGCTATCTTTCGATTTGTAATCTAATTGCTCAATTCAGTAATCAAAACTGTTAAACAGTTTCCCTCAGCCGGAATTCGCAGATCGGAGACGATGAGTCTTTGCCGGAAAACCTGAAGCAAACTCGCCGTTCTGGTATACCATGTCATCTCATTTCTCTTTTCAATTCCATCAAATATAAGTTAAGATCGATTAAACAGAACAGTCGGAATTCACTGTTCTGAAATGTTAAGCGAAGAAGACGAAGTTGAACAATGTGTATAAGTTTAATTAAAACTGAATATTTAACCGGGTTAGGCACACAGTCCAGTGGTGGACTGTGTGCAACATCACACACACGTCCCGAGTTCGAATCGCATATGTTACCGATTTTCAGGAATAAAACCAATCCTTTTTAAAACCTCTTCAGATCATCCTTCAACATGTATACAAATATAATATAATTCTGTAGTTAAACAAGGTTAGACACACAGCCCAACTGGTTGGGCTGTGCGCACTCGAACCGAACGTCCCGAGTTCGACTCCGGGTCACTGAAGTCGGTTCGGCCATATTAAATCCTTTTTGAAATAAACTAAATAAGATAACAGTTAATTAGTATATATATATAATTAAAATAGAGAATATTTCGGGTTAGACACGTAGTTCAGTTGGTAGAGCTGCGTGCACGTATACGAGATGTCTCGAGTTCGAACCTCACTCAGCGCATACAAACACACAGTCCGACCGGTCAACGGTCAACGGGGTCAAAAAGTCAATATTTTAATTTCTTTTTATTAATTTATTTAATCAGAAAATCATTTAAAAATACTTAAAAATAAGATTTTTAAAGTTAGAAAACCTCCTTAAACTCACAAAAATAAATCTAAAAATCCCATTAAGAGTATGAATTAAAAGTATTAATTTCAAATATAATCCATTTATTTACTGAATCATTTCGTTATTATTTTAGGTTAGTTTTTCCTCGTCGATCAAATCCTAAAATTCGTGCGCATCCAACGTCATCAAAGAACGCACCCAACGTGAGTGAATCTCTATCAATTCCCCGTTTTAATCATGTTTTGGGGTGTATCATGTATCGTTTAATTCCTTATTATATTTAAACACTTGTGCATCCATCATATCCGTGATCAAATGTGTATCAAACGTGTATCAATTGTTGTTTGGATTATATGTAGTTTGGATTTATCATTTTCAATGCACGCATTTCATTAGGCCTATCAGTTCCCTGTGGGAGACGGGTTGAGCATCAGGTGCCTCATAAGATCGGCTCCGTTTGATTGAGCCTTGATCTCACATTCATCATCATTCATATCAGATACTCATTCAAAGTGGTTTGTGTTGTTTATTTATATATGTTTGCTCACATGTGATTATTGCACAAATTTTCAATATTAAATAAAACAAGAAATTAATAACAATGTTTTATCAAGGTTCACTCGCCAACTTTTGTTGACCCAAAATATCCCCCGTTTTACACATGATACAGGTGATCCAGTTGAGGCAAGAAACACATAGGAAGGCCTAGAAGAATAAATCAGTTTAAACTTTGGATTATTTACATAGTTTCATTTCCTTGTAATTGTATGGATTTTGATTTGGATATTTAAGTTGTAATTTGAATTTAATAAATATGAAACATTTTAGTAAACATCATGAGCTTTGGTGATAACCCAATTATGCCCCGACTCTTATTCCGCTACTGGTCGGGGTGTGACAGATTGGTATCAGAGCTTGTGACTATAGGGATATAGGATAGGTTATTAGACCCTTAGAGACTATACTATAGTTGACTAGATTTTAATTGTTTATGCGTTACATGCAAAATTCATGATGTTTATATGTTTCATGTTTATTTTCACACTCAATGTTATGCAAGCATGTTCATAAGTACATATTATTATACAATGCTCATCATGAATCATATCCTCATAACATATCATATCCATGAGAGCACACACCTCACAATTCCCATGATTTTTGCAATGATTTTTGTATTTTTCAAATCACATCAAAGTGAGTTCTCATGACGGGCATGTAGTAACTGGAAGGGTACGAGTACCGGTAGTCGGAACGTCCTGTCTAGGCTTGGCATTCGTATAAATCCAAAATAAAGGACCAGTTTGCCTACCTGGGGACTAACGATGAGAGTACGAAGGACCTATTAGGCCAAAGCATGCTATACCAAACGTCGTGTGAACTAACCCCACTTTGAGTTGTCATTGTGTCTACACCTGGACACCCTCCTACCATACATCTCGCAATCATATTTCATGGTTTCCATTCGGGTGATGCGAGTGTTAATCCGCCAACACCAATGTGAATCCTACCAAGCCCAATAGTCATGGGGGCCCACATGACTATACAGGCGATGGTATGGGGGACATTGGAGGCCCAAACATGAGCAAACCCAAGACAACCTATGGATGTAGTTGCATTATTGTTAGTTATGTTATTTTTGTTCTTTTAACGACACATGACACCTAGAAACTTCTTAAACTTACAATCTTCCTATGTATGTTCCTGTAGATGTCGGCTAGGCAACTACGTGGAGGTAGAAAGTCAGGAAGATCCAATGAACGCTTGGCCACTCAAATTGCCAAACAAATGGCCGCGGTGCTTCCTGACATCGTGATTCAAGTTCAACAAGCTCTCACCGCAAATCCATCAACCCTCCCAATCAAGAAGACCAGAGCATCGCCAACCCTCCCTCCAAAAAGTGCTCCTACAAACACTTCAAATCTTGCGATCCCCCAAAGTACGAAGGAACCGAAGGTGTTACTGCCCTCCTTCACTGGTTTGAAGAAATGGAGAACACTTTCCTCAATTGCGATTGTCCCGAGGATCGCAAGGTATGTTACGCAACTGGGAGACTGTTTGGGGTAGCCTTTACCTGGTGGAACACAGAAAAGGGTAAGCGAGGAGTCGAAGATGCCATGGCCTTAACATGGGAAGAGTTAAGGGAACTCATGATAAGGCGCTTCTGTCCAAGAAGCGAAATCAAAAAGTTGGAAGATGAATTCCACTCGTTGAAACAAAAGGAGGGAGATCACACCTCCTACAACAAGAGATTTCTCGAACTGAACCAAATGATCCCCAACTTGTTCACCCCACTGTACCGCTTAGTCGAACACTACATTCGAGGCCTCCCCTCGAAAATCCAAGATTCGGTTTTAAGCACTTCGCCTGCAACACTTAAAGCCGCAATGGAATTAGCCACAGAACTCACCGAGAATCGCATCCGAAACGGCAAATTCAAGGATGAGAAAAAGAAAGCCCCCATTGAGGCCCAAACTCCAAACCATTCCGTCTCCTCTTCGAAGTTTGCTGGTAAGAGGAAACGAAACAGCAGAAATTTTTCCGTCACACAAACAAACTCTCTTATCACTGCCGCACCAATCACCCAAATTGCTCCCTCAACTGCACCATTTAAAAAGCCATACACCGGCCCACACCCAAAATGCAACCTTTGTCAGTACCATCACTCTCCGGAAACTCCTTGCCAACATTGCACCAGTTGTGGCCGTGCGGGTCACACCATTCAAACTTGTCGCACACTTCAACGAATGAACCGCAATCAACCCTCAACCCAAACCCACCATCAGATAGTGGGTCAAGCCCAACAACCCTTACTTCTATCACCTGCACAACATATAGCCCAATCCTACTACCAACCCAACTACCCCATGATGCAACCCATGCGAGCATGTTACAACTGTGGAGGCCCAAACCATTTCAGGAACACATGTCCACGCTTGGTGAACATCATCCATGCTCAAGCCCAAGCGAACCCAGTAAACCAAGCCAACCAAGCTCCTCCACCTGCCAGAGAAGAGCTTTCAACATCAATGCCAACCAAAGCTAGGGCTGACAACAATGTGGTTAACGGTACGTTTCTCATCAATGGTAGTTATGCATCCATGTTATTCGATACTGGCGCGGATAAGAGTTTGTATCCTTAGAATTCGAACCTATCCTCAACCAAACTCGTGATAATCTCATGGAATCTCTAACGGTGGAAGTTGCTGACGGAAATCCCGTTTCATTAAATTCTATTATACGAAATTGTACCCTCACTCTAAACGATCACGATTTTCCAGTTGACCTCATTCCTATGAAGTTGGGAAGTTTCGATCTTATAATCGGTATGGACTGGCTCAGCCAGCATCACGCTGAAGTAGTATGCTGTGAAAAGTTCATTCGCATTCCTCTAGCAGACGGTCAGACCCTACGTATCTTTGGGGAAACCCCTTCGAAAGGACTCAAATTAATGTCCTGCCTTCAAGCCCGAAAATATCTCCGCAAGAACTATGTCGCATTCCTAACTCACGTCGTCAAAAAGGGAAACAAGGAGAAGAAACCCGAAGATATACCAGTGGTGAAGGAATTCCCACAAGTCTTTCCCGAAGACATCTCAGGACTCCCACCTGTGAGAGAAGTCGAATTCCGCATCGATCTTGTACCTGGCGCTACACCAGTTGCAAAATCTCCTTATAGGCTAGCCCCATCCGAAATGCAAGAGCTGGCCAGTCAACTGCAAGAACTGACTGACAAAGGATTCATACGTCCTAGCTCCTCGCCTTGGGGTGCACCTGTTCTTTTTGTGAAAAAGAAAGATGGAACGTTTCGCATGTGTATCGACTACAGAGAACTCAACAAGTTAACGGTTAAGAATTGCTACCCACTACCTCGCATCGATGACCTCCTAGACCAACTTCAAGGCGCCACCTGCTTTTCAAAAATCGACCTTCGTTCTGGTTATCATCAACTCAGAGTACATGAAGAAGACGTCCCAAAGACCGCCTTCCGAACTCGTTATGGTCATTACGAATTCATGGTCATGCCATTCGGTTTAACCAACGCCCCCGCTGTCTTCATGGATCTAATGAATAGGGTATGCAAACCCTACCTCGACCGTTTTGTCATAGTCTTCATCGACGACATCCTTATCTACTCCAAGTCTAAATCTGATCATGAACGACACCTTCGACTCATCCTTACACTCTTAAGGATTGAAAAGCTCTACGCTAAGTTCTCAAAATGCGAATTCTGGTTAAGAGAAGTACAATTCCTTGGACATGTCGTTAATGACAAGGGAATACATATCGATCCTTCGAAAATCAAGGCAGTACAGGAATGGCAAGCGCCACGTACCCCTACTGAATGCAAAGAGGAAAAGTGATAGCCTATGCTTCTAGACAACTTAAAGTTCATGAGAAGAATTACACCACCCACGACCTGGAACTTGGAGCCGTTGTGTTCGCTCTCAAGATATGGAGACATTACCTCTATGGTACCAAGTGTGAAATATACACTGACCACAAAAGCCTCCAACATATCTTCAACCAAAAGGAGTTGAATATGAGGCAACGAACATGGGTCGAACTTCTCAACGACTACGACTGTGAAATTCGGTATCATCCTAGCAAGGCAAACGTAGTGGCTGATGCACTCAGTCGAAAAGGTTATGCGAACTCCATTCGTCTTCTCTGTTCGCAAATCATAACCGACATCAAAGATCGAATCCGAGCAGCTCAACATGTTTCTGTAACAGAAAATGACGTACGCGATGAGCTGTCATGTGGAGCTGAACTCAAAATCGAAACCAAATCCGACGGTATCCTATACTATTTAAATCGCATATGGATTCCTGATTGCGATAACCTTCGTGATTTCCTCATGAATGAGGCGCACAAAACACGATACTCTGTACACCCAGGAGCCGACAAGATGTATCAAGACCTACGATACACCTACTGGTGGCCTGGCATGAAAAAGGATATTGCTGTTTTTGTTTCCAAGTGCCTTACCTGTTCCAAAGTAAAAGCTGAACATCAAAGACCCTCAGGACTTCTAGTCCAACCCGAAATACCTGTATGGAAGTGGGAAAACATAACCATGGATTTCATTACCGGGTTACCTCGCACCTCCAGTGGGTATGACACCATATGGGTAATAATCGATCGTCTTACAAAGTCATCTCATTTCATTCCGATTCGCGAAGACTTCAAGAATGAAAAGTTAGCTCGTATCTACATCAGCGAGATCGTAAGCCGTCATGGTGTACCTTTAAGCATCATTTCAGACCGTGATGGTCGTTTCACTTCACGAACATGGCGAGCCGTACAAACCGCCCTGGGTACACGATTAGACCTCAGTACCGCTTTTCATCCTCAAACTGATGGACAATCTGAAAGCACCATCCAAACTCTTGAAGACATGCTTCGAGCATGTGTCATAGACTTCAAAGGGAATTGGGACGCTCATCTACCATTAGTTGAATTTTCGTACAACAATAGCTATCATTCAAGTATCGGCATGGCTCCTTTCGAAGCTTTATATGGTCGTAAGTGCCGATCTCGGGTATGTTGGCACGAAATTGGGGAATCACAAATCACCGGTCCAGAATTAATTCAAGAAACAACCGACAAGGTCATTCAAATTCGAAACAATCTTCTAGCGGCTCAAAGTCGTCAAAAGAGTTATGCTGACAAACGACGAAAGCCCTTGGAGTTTGACATTGGGGATCAAGTACTTTTAAAAGTATCACCGTGGAAGGGAGTGGTTCGTTTTGGCCAAAAGGGCAAGCTAGCACCACGCTATGTAGGACCTTTCAAGATACTCGAAAGAGTAGGTCCTGTAGCATACAAGCTTGACCTACCAGAAGAGCTCAACAGAATTCATCCCACATTCCACGTATCAAACTTGAAGAAGTGCCTCGCCGATGAAAACCTCCATATTCCTCTAGAAGACATTCAGATCGATGAATCTATGCACTTCATTGAAAGACCAGTAGAAATCATGGACTTCGGAGAGAAGCGTTTAAGACGAAGTCGTATTCCAATTGTCAGGGTACGTTGGGAGTCAAAACTAGGACCTGAGTTTACTTGGGAACGTGAAGACTCAATGCGCGAGAAATACCCACATCTTTTTCCTGTTACCACTACTACTTAAATTTCGGGACGAAATTTCTAAAAGTAGGGGATACTGTAACATCCGTCGAAAAACGGGTTTCCAAAACCCGCTTCGTGTATTAATCAAATACCCAGTTAAAATTTTTCGTTGCGTATTTATTGCTCAAATTAATTTTTAACGATACATAATTAATAAATATATTAGAATTTAAAAACCATAATTTAAAATTACTAATAAATAAGGAATAAAAAAATAAATGTGGACGCCGGGTTTCGAACCCGGGTCAGCCACAAGCCAAAACACACAACACACCGCTCCGCCACACACTGTCTTTGTGATAAACATTAAAACGAATAACGCTTATAATGAAACTGAAAGTCAAATTCAGTAATTAGCGCGCCCAGACTAGTCGTCACCGGAAAAATGGGCAATCCGCAATTCTTGCCATTTTCCTTTTGACTAAACATGTTAACCGACCTCGACATCGGTTATAACCGATGTCTAAACCCTCAATTTCAGTCGTAACCACCGGAAAAACTTTGACCGCGAATCAAGACCAAAATTCAGACCCAATACATCCTGTTCTTCCCTATAAATACCCACCCAAACCTCTGGTAACCTTTTCGCTCAAAATCGCACAATCTCTCGAAGCTTTAGCACGTCGCCGGAAATTTCAATTTCGCCGGAATCACTGAACGGAAAACCGCGATTTTCTTCAGACGGTACAATCATCTAAATTTCTCTTGCTATCTTTCGATTTGTAATCTAATTGCTCAATTCAGTAATCAAAACTGTTAAACAGTTTCCCTCAGCCGGAATCCGCAGATCGGAGACGATGAGTCTTTGCCGGAAAACCTGAAGCAAACTCGCCGTTCTGGTATACCATGTCATCTCATTTCTCTTTTCAATTCCATCAAATATAAGTTAAGATCGATTAAACAGAACAGTCGGAATTCACTGTTCTGAAATGTTAAGCGAAGAAGACGAAGTTGAACAATGTGTATAAGTTTAATTAAAACTGAATATTTAACCGGGTTAGGCACACAGTCCAGTGGTGGACTGTGTGCAACATCACACACACGTCCCGAGTTCGAATCGCATATGTTACCGATTTTCAGGAATAAAACCAATCCTTTTTAAAACCTCTTCAGATCATCCTTCAACATGTATACAAATATAATATAATTCTGTAGTTAAACAAGGTTAGACACACAGCCCAACTGGTTGGGCTGTGCGCACTCGAACCGAACGTCCCGAGTTCGACTCCGGGTCACTGAAGTCGGTTCGGCCATATTAAATCCTTTTTGAAATAAACTAAATAAGATAACAGTTAATTAGTATATATATATATAATTAAAATAGAGAATATTTCGGGTTAGACACGTAGTTCAGTTGGTAGAGCTGCGTGCACGTATACGAGAGGTCTCGAGTTCGAACCTCACTCAGCGCATACAAACACACAGTCCGACCGGTCAACGATCAACGGTCAACGGGGTCAAAAAGTCAATATTTTTATTTCTTTTTATTAATTTATTTAATCAGAAAATCATTTAAAAATACTTAAAATAAGATTTTTAAAGTTAGAAAACCTCCTTAAACTCACAAAAATAAATCTAAAAATCCCATTAAGAGTATGAATTAAAAGTATTAATTTCAAATATAATCCATTTATTTACCGAATCATTTCGTTATTATTTTAGGTTAGTTTTTCCTCGTCGATCAAATCCTAAAATTCGTGCGCATCCAACGTCATCAAAGAACGCACCAACGTGAGTGAATCTCTATCAATTCCCCGTTTTAATCATGTTTTGGGGTGTATCATGTATCGTTTAATTCCTTATTATATTTAAACACTTGTGCATCCATCATATCCGTGATTAAATGTGTATCAAACGTGTATCAATTGTTGTGTGGATTATATGTAGTTTGGATTTATCATTTTCAGTGCACGCATTTCATTAGGCCCATCAGTTCCCGTGGGAGACGGGTTGAGCATCAGGTGCCTCATAAGATCGGCTCCGTTTGATTGAGCCTTGATCTCACATTCACCATCATTCATATCATATACTCATTCAAAGTGGTTTGTGTTGTTTATTTATATATGTTTGCTCACATGTGATTCTTGCACAAATTTTCAATATTAAATAAAACAAGAAATTAATAACAATGTTTTATCAAGGTTCACTCGCCAACTTTTGTTGACCCAAAATATCCCCCGTTTTACACATGATACAGGTGATCCAGTTGAGGCAAGAAACACATAGGAAGGCCTAGAAGAATAAATCAGTTTAAGCTTTGGATTATTTACATAGTTTCATTTCCTTGTAATTTTATGGATTTTGATTTGGATATTTAAGTTGTAATTTGAATTTAATAAATATGAAACATTTTAGTAAACATCATGAGCTTTGGTGATAACCCAATTATGCCCCGACTCTTATTCCGCTGCGGGTCGGGGTATGACAGCCGCAAGCCACCACCTGAGTGTGGTAGCCGGAGAACGCCGCGCGTCACTGGTCTAGAGCGAGGGAGAGAAGGGGAGGAAGGTGGAGACGTATGTTTGGTTGGGTTTGCCGGAAAACCGGCCGGAGAAGATGAAAAGGGGGGGAGGTGGGTGGTTGTGGCGTAGTGGTCATGGTGGTGTTGCGCCGGAGCTTGACGTCGGAGCTGATCTCCGGTCGCCGGAGTTAAGGGTGAGGCAGAGAGATGGAGTGTGTGTGTGTATGCGGCGAGTGTGTGTGTGTGAGTTTAGTTATAGAGATTAGGTCTAGGGTTAGGTCTTGTGTTGGGCCCGAGGCCCGTTAACCTGTCCTAGTGTTTTTGAGCGACCCAGTCGCGTTTACGAGTCCTGTTTTCAAACCCGACCGTCGTGTAATGTTTTAAAACACTGTTTTAGGGTCGGAATTATGTGAATTGATGTCGGTAGCCGATAGTGGTCGCGTTCGTTTGCCGTAAATGCGACGTTGCTATTATTATTATTATTATTACTATTTATTATTGTTATTATTATTATTTAAAAAATATATAAACAATATTAATAATGATAATAAAAATAATTAAATAAATAAATTCGTGTATTTCCTAAAGGTATGGAGGTGCTGAAATACGAGGCGTTACATTCTGACTGGGCTGGTCGAAAACAAAGAACTGTTTCTAGGTCATGTACAGAATCCGAGTACAAGGCTATTGCTGATATTGTTGCTGAACTCATCTGGTTAAAGTCACTTCTTCAGGAACTTGGAATACTCCATCAATCTCAACACCACTTTGGTGTGATAATCTTGGAGAGACCTATCTTTCTGCAAATCCTGTTTTTCATGCATGTACGAAGCACGTGGAAGTTGATTAACATTTCGTTCGTTGCTCAACGAAGACTAATTGTTAAGTTTATATCTACCAATGATCAAATCGCTGATATATTTACTGAGCCATTGTCCTCTCAATAATTCCTGTTGTTACGATCCAAGTTACAGATCTCTTAACTTACAGGGGAATGTTAGACTATAAGATTAGTTTACAAATAAATATTATTAGAGGATATTAAAATGTAATTACTTTATCTATATATAAGACATATTGTTACCCTATTTAATCTTTCAATGACATTACATTGTTTGATTAAATTTATATTTTTTTTGGGTTGGTTACGACATTTTGATGACATACATTGTGACAAATGGCAAATAACCGGTAATTCCGTACAAAGTAAATCTGATCATAACATATATTGGTTTCCGTTACGACGCGAAACAAACCAAAACAATGCCCTGAAAGTGTTGGTAGAAAGTGCTGGACGCACTAAATGCGGTGACACTAACCGTGTCGGTAAACCCGCTAAAACGAATTAGGACAAGAAATAACGGCATGTTAATGCCATACCTGAGTCCATATACAAATGAAAACACATATTTGAGAACAACTATTACAATAATACATAACTTTTCCGGTATAACGCCTAAATTGCAAAATTGTCCGTTTCGACCAAAAAGGCGACAAATGCCAATTCTGTCCGCTAGACTAATTTGGAGGATTCCGGATGTCAAGATAAGAATAAAACACTATTAATCATCCTAAAATAATGTGAGAATAGCAAGAATGCACAAAAGACATCGTTTCCGGTCATTCGGCAAACAGTGCACAACTCGACCGGAAAGCGGCCGATTGTCGAAACGACGAATCTTTTAGTAGCCGATAGCCTCATCGGGCGTCTAGTGAACTAGTCAAGCATTATTTGGAACTCGGAATCCATTCAACTAACATGAGGTCACGAAAACACAACTTTCGGAAAAGTTCGACGGCGGAACATAAAAGTGCCGATATCGATCGAACGAAAGACATGTCGGCCATCCTAACTCATCGTATATTCTTCTAGCGAACTAGTCATGCATATTTTTGGATCGGAAATGCAATAATTAGACACCATATTAATTGAAGGCTTCTGGTACTAAATAAATAGTTCCGTTTATTAGCGATTATTACGACGATGAGCGATCTAGCGACGTATCCGTCATCCGAAACTTATATTGGAGAATCATGTGGATTAAATACTATGTAAATACACCCTAAACTCAAGTCTTATGCTTAAGATGCTAGAGGATTAACCCTAATCACTATACTTAACATAATCACCTAAATATCTACAATTTTAACATGTGATAAAAAAATAAGTTACACTTACCCCCCTCATTTTGACGGTCACAAGTGGGCCCCATGCCCACTTGATTTTGTTGAAAATTTAAGATCTTAAGTATGGTACCTTAAAGATTTGATGGAACTTGTAAAATGATGGAATTATATATTAACATCACAAGATCACTTATCATTTTTTTCACCAAAGTTGCAACATCTTTCTCCTTCTTTTCTTCCCTTCACCTCATGACTCCACCACCTCCTCCATACACCACCATTTAGCCATCACAATCCACCAATTTTTATACACTTTGAAGCTTAACCAAGTCCCTTAAAGAAGCTAGCAAGGATGGAGATCATTAGGGTTTCTTAAGGAGCTTCATCTTCTTCTATAATCATCAAGGAACTTGTGCACTCTTTGTAAGCTAAACTCCTCCATAATCTAGCTTATTTTTATATTTATATTATTAATGTACAAGTTGATCATCTTGAAAATCAAGAAAAGATAAATCAAAAACCCTAACACACAACATAATAATAACAATAAATATTGTTTATTTTGTGTTGATTATATGTTTATATGATTGTTAGTTAGGATGTTGAAGTTGTTTATGTTGAAAGTATGATATAAAAGTGGGATGATCTTGTGTGATTTAGTATAAAAATGGAGATTTAAACATGTTAAGGTTTAAATCTAAACAAGATCATCAACTACATCATCCATGAAAAATACTACAACTGAAAGATAATTTTTATGCACTTGAATGATTTTCTAAGAAGTAAACACTTGTATTTAAGTTGTAATCACCTAAAAAATGTGTAGTAGTCAAGGGGATTAATGCATGGACTTGGTTAAATAACATGATAAAAGTAGTGTTTTGAAATGGCTAATAAATATTAAAAACCACTTGATTTACTAGGATTTTAAACCATAAAAAGTCATGGATGATGATAGTTTGATTATGTAAAATAAATATTAGATGGTTTGATGATGCTGATTTGGGGAAACTATGGCGAAATTTTCTAAAAATCTAATCGCGATTAAGACATGATTAGTGGGGTGATTAGTGCGACTAAACGCGATTAATAACTTAAAACGTCATTAAGTAGACTCTAATCACAAGGGTTATCCCTAAATGGCCAAGTGTTTAACAAAGTTATAAATATATATTTATAAGTAAAAATAAACACTTTTTACAAATATATATTTCTACTTGGAAAATAATACAAGTATATATATATTTTTTATACAATTGTTGCCAATAAATTGTATGTATACATGTGTGTATTGTATGTATATGTATTAGAAACTTAGGGTATTCACAATAAAATACCCCGCCCTATACAAAATACAAACACTTGAGAAATACACTAAGTATTGGTAACATAATAAATATATTCTTGAAAAGCGTCGGAACAATAATCGGACAAACGAAAGGATGCGAACAGTAGGCGGACATTCAAGATACACCGTCGCGTCGACGACAACGGGCGATTCTCAACGAAAACGAACATGTAATAAACGACGCCGACGATGGGTTTAAATATATATTTATACATTCATCATATATATATATATATATATATATATATATTATATATATATATATATATATATATATATATAATATATATGTTATCGAAATCAAAATCCGGAAAGTTAAAAATATAAAAAGTTAGAAAATTATAAGTAATACTTATAAGAAAAATGGGCTTTTAATAATTAAATGTGGCTAGGCCCAAATTGTAAAAGTCTTGGACAAAGGCCCAATTCCATAATATATATGGACAAGGCCCAAAAAAATAAAAGCCCGAAAGATATAAATTACATGGGCTAGGCTCAATGACATAAAAACATGGGCTAGGCCCAATGACATAAAATACTTGGGCTAGGCCCAATGACATGTGAAGGGCAAGGCCCACTTCACACATGAATTGAAAACAATAAATAAATATATATATATATATATATATATATGTTAAGAAATATATATAACAATATTAATCAAACAAACAAACTACCAACACTATAATAACATTTTAAGTTGTTCAATCATAACAAAGAAATACATAACAAGAATTCAAGATGAACAACGAGTACAGGGTCCATCGAGACCGGGTGTCTAATGAAACCAATACGCATGTAGGTTACATACGTTGCGGACACCGATCGATAAATAGTACGACTTAACGGAACGCAAAAACTGTGAGTTCATGTCCCTCCTTTCAATTATTTCAAGTTTTGTTTTTAACTATCGAGAGGAAATAAATGTCATGTCAAAACAGTATGTTAGCTATGGGTTAGTAGATAACAGATCACTGTGCATAAGTAGGGTATATTAATCATTAATCACTTAGTGACCAAGGTGCAAAAGAAGTAGATCTATTGAGTTTGAGACCCGCTCCACTCCTGGTTGGTATACCCTTCGGAGTGCTTTTGTGATCCCAATGATGTCAAAGTAGTCTCGGTTTGGTTACTTACTTATGGCACAAGTATGTCAGGGTGCTCCGACACACTAATAGATCCTTAAATAACTCATTGATGCTAATAACATACTTGGATTTCAATACAGGTTTTCAAGGATGACATTTTGATACGAAAACATTAAACTACATGAACTCGCCAACATTATGTTGACTTTTTAAAATTACATGTATTTCAAGACGCAGGACTTGAGCTATGATGGGATCCGGGTATGGGAATTAGTCAAGACAACGATGTACTACATTTTGGAGGGTTTGCCTTTTATATACCAACCTCGTTTGGGTATATAGAGGTCAAAGACTCAATATGAATTTGTGATGGAAACAATGTCTATTTTGGAACAATGTGTTTTTTTTAAACTATGTTTGTAAGTGGTAATCTGAGACAGATAACAATGTGGTTTCACTTTTGAATATTGTAAATGTGCAATGAAACTTAGTAATGGTATGACATCATTGTTATATAATACTGTTTACTAAATTGGATGCAATAATTACCTAATAGTCACACATTTGCGCTTCCACTATGACCGGGGTGTGATATGCATGCTGCAAGTAAAAATGAATGAGCTTCTCTTTTTTTCTTTTATTTTGTTCTTTCTTGTAGATTGTGGGTTATTGCATGTTTGTTAACTGTTAAGAGTGGTTTCCTGTTTCTTTTTATTATAACTTTATCGTTTTATGTATTATTATTATTATTATTTATTATTATTATTATTATTATTATTATTTTATTATCAATTTTGTTATAACGGTATACGTATTTGTTTTTATGGTTTATTTAAAATTATAGTTTAAATTCATGAAAAACATACAAAGAATAATTGATATTCTTTCGGCTATGTTACAACGTTATATTTTTTTTGGGTTTTCTCTTTCGGTTGTTATAGCGAGTTCCGATTACATAACGAATTGAACCGATTCCGACCGAATGCCCACTGCATAGCACGAGAAATCCAACTAGGTGAATATATATTTAAATAATATGAGTGACTATTTATAAAATTATGAAAAAGAACTTAACTATGTATAAACGAGCCAAGCTCGAACCTGAAAAACAATCTACGATCCGAGCTCGAGCTTTACAAACAAAATTCAAATCGAGCTGAGCTCGACCTTCCATAAGTTTAACAAGCTCGAGCTGGAGGCCAAGACGAGCTCAGGCTCCGCTTGACTCGTTTTCATCCCTAATTACGGCCAATCTTTATTCTATATTGAAGACCATCATGGCCTTTATTTTATTTATTACTAATGGTGAATTCACGCCTTTTTGGGAGCAAACTGATACACATTTTTCTCTCTTAGCACTCCTATTGCAATCGTATTTTGTATAAAACCTCCAAATAGTAGCTTGACCACACATTTTGACCTTCCATGGTCAAAGTCAAATTACATATATGACCACCTACACATGATGAAATTATACGAAATCTTGTCCTGGGCCAACAAAACAATTATGCAAGAAAAACTATAGAGGGACTCTATAAGTTGGGTCCATCATTCTTAATATGAACAAATTTCCTTCATTGCCTCTTGAGATCCTGTAAACACGCGATCGGGTCACATACGCAGTCTCAAAGCTAAAAATTTAAAGGAAAAATTGTGTATAAAGACGTATTTATCCATTTCATGCAAACCCGAGAAATGTTTATTCAAAATGATTTGACTTAAAGGGATCTTTGGAACCGGTAGCTACCATACATGTAAATATGTAACATACTGTATTAGAGTGGTTGACTTTTAAAATATTGTGAATCACTTTTCTCTGCAAAAAAGCTACCGGTATTGCGAATCGCCCCAAGCGAGGAGATGCAAAGAAAAGTCAATGTACAATGGTGTCAATAGTCAATCATCTAGTCAACGAGCATATAGTATTGTGTACCTTAACTCTTCATCCAAGTATGTTATTTCCAGTTGACCACGGCCACTTCCACGAGCTTTTATAGGTATCTGCAAATCAACACAAATGTTACGGTTTCCAACATTTTCTATTTTAGAGGTACCATTTGTGTTTTTTTTAGTATCAAGCAAACAAGATACACAATTGTACCATTCTTTCTTCCAAAAATCAAACCGATCAATAACCAAAATAATATGATTCTTATAGAGGTAACAAAGTGTCACCTACCAGACCCAACACTTTAAAAGCATCAAACTTGACAGCCACCCGCTTATTATTAAGGGGAACTAGATTAGCAGTAGCCTGCAGAAAATGTAATAGCTTAGTGAACATCTAAAACGGATGAAATGGCATCAAAAGTCAAAAGTTTGAAGTCCAAAGCGTGAGGGTCAAAGCGGGTTGGGTGAAATGTAAATATAGGTAATTTCTTTGGTAAAAGATTGACCCAAAATGCTTCCTGTCCAAGTATTTTTTTATTATAATCAGTAAATGATATTAAAAATTGTACTGTTTCAATAATATTTTATAATTTAAGTTGTTTAATGCAAATGCACCTTCGTGGGTTACCTTCGGTGAATTCCCCTTTCAGATAACTTTTATGATTTGACCCGTTAGAGACAAAACATGGCCCGGATAGAATTAATAGGATGCACATCGTGCAGAAAAGTTAACCACAAGCCACTTTTCTCCATCTTTGTGGGCTCAACAAATTTCCACATTATCATACCACAATACTATTATTGCTTATAGAGAAATGTCGATACCACGTTTTTCAACAAGCAATAAAACTATCATGGTATGAAAATGTAGAAATTTGTGGAGCCCACAAAGATCGAGAAGTGGGTTGTGGCTAACTTCAATGAACGGGCCAAGATTGGTATTAGAGTTCTTGTTGGGAGCCCTCAAGAATCAGCCTTTGTCCTAATTGTTGAGTGTTATGTGCCTTATGTCCAAGGCTTGATGCAAAACTACTATCAAGTCGGGGACTCAATAGAAGCAGACTCTCTATTGCTATGGGGTAGAGGTAAGGTTGTCTACATCTTACCCTCCTTAGACCCTACCTTAGTTTTTCTATTGGTGGGATTTACTGAATATGATGATGATGATGTTGGGAGCCCTCAGGACCAAGTTAATGGGACTCTCGTTCGCATCTTTTCTTCTTCTTACAACATATAAATGGTAGAATGGAAGCAAAAGAATGTAATTTCCTAACCCAAATGAGTTGGGTAACAATCAAGTAAATCGCATCCACAATTACAGTAAAGGGTAGCGATATACTCTATTGGTACCAGCACAAGCAATAATTTCCATTTGTGATGTACCATATACTTGTATAGTTCCTCTATTGGATCAAGCCAAGATTACCTAGTCACTCTATGTCATCTTAGCGTATTAGCGTAGGACAGATGTTCACTTCAGTCAACAAAATTCTCCATTTTCTTGTCATGATTAAAATAAACCAACAACAAACGATGCTAGATTAATCATTGCAAACTTTTGAGGAAATAGGGCGATATACCTGGTTAAAGAATGGCCAAGTTTCCATATTTTGAGCTCTAAGAGTGTCCACATTGATTGCCTGGTAAATCTTTCCATTTGCTCGTAAAATTTTAGGTCTCTACACAAAACCATAAGCAGGGTAAATAAAACCATTGACAGTGGTAAGCGCTATGTGCTTTTAACCCCCTTGAAGGTCACATGCCCGACGCAAGTTGCGTATCGGTGGGGTCTTAACTATATAGGTAAGCAGGTTCTCATTGTTACCCCCCCCCCCCCAAAAAAAAAAAAAATTAGAAAATGGGTAATGCTACGTATGTGTATATAGGTGTTTTAGCTTGAAAAGTTAACAAGTTAAAAATTACAAAATCATGCAATTTTTTTCAAACAATTAGTCAAACTATTCACCACTTATAATTTCAAAGAGCTAAAGAGAGATGTTAAACACGGCACCTTCGTCTGCAAGATCGATTGAGATGTTGTGTACAGAAGCTCCCATTTTCCATTCAACAAGTCGGATTTAAGTGGCTCCTTTATCTTATTCACTGCTTCAAGTTTACGTGCGATCTGAACATCAGCAACTTCATCCATCATCAAGGAGATTAAAACAATTTCCCCAGGTTAACTTCATCACTTCCTTTTTCATCTTGATTTTATGGGTCCATCTCGTTAATCTCAAGTGGGACCCACAAACGAGATCGGACTAAAAAATCATAATAAAAAGATGTAAATGTTTCTACACTGTAAATTCAACTTATCATATCAATTTTGCAATATTCTTTTCTAGCAAAGCCTCAATTCCATGATTACCTCTTTGCACAATAACTGATGCCAATGTCCCCAATATTTTTTTTATTATGTCATCACAGGAAGAGCTTGTTGATACTTAAATCTAATCAATTTTTGGTCCTTTTATGATATATGAAGTTTGCTTGACCATATAAAATTTACCGGACCCATTTGTAAGGATGGTAATTGTACATATATTGATAATCTTAGTCCCATACCAGGTTGTATAAACGTGTCCCATGCCCAGTCTAATACCCATCAGGCATCACGTATACCGATCAGTTTGTTTAAAATTACCGTTAGGATTTCTTGATACACTTACCAATTAAATTTATATTATTTTATTATCCAAGAAAATTAGAATTGTAAAACCCAAAAATCAGTAAAATAGATCATTATTATATTACCTAAGTACAATCGGAAATAAATAAAAATAAAAGGTTTACAGGTGTGGTTAGAGTAAACTAGTATGCATGTTTCAGCTAATATGTTAGGCATCACCTAATACCATACCATGAACTTTTTTTTAAACTAATCCCATACTCGGATACCCGTCCAGAATGTTTCGTTTTAGCTAATCGATCATGCATCACTTGATACCCCACCCGTAAACTTTTTTTCTAAAACTATTCTTATAACCGAATAGCAGTCTATAACATTTCAGGTATCAACTTGACCCTTCGGGTTCGTGTCTTTTTGTCTATAACAAAAAGCCAACACAAGATGAGCCAAACCCACTCAACTCCAACTAAAAGATACCAAAATTCAAACCTGATCAACACGCTCCTGCTCTTCAGAAGTAGCATCGGCGCCTCGATCGAGTGGTGCTATGACCTCAAGCAGCTCTTGCTTAATGCTCTCGCAATCTTCACTTTTTGTAGAAAACAACTGCAAGAAAGAAACCCCAGATCGCCATAACCTCGTCTTCTTATGGGTTCCATAGCTGGATAACAATGATCTTGTGGGTGGAGAGTGAATAGAAGTGTGTGTGATGGGTGAAGAAATTGAAACAAAATTGTGAAATGAACAAGAAGAATGATGATGATGAAGGGGGATGTTTACTGTTAAGATCAGGTGAGCCATTTGATTTGTGGTTGAACTCGCAATGCTAAATAAAGCGGCAATTTTGTACACGGTTAAGATATTGATATTTTATGGGTTCGGTTATTCGGTTTGGAATTTACGATGCGTTCCCGAGTTTTATTAAAGGAGAGGAAAGAAAGAATTTGAAAGAAAACGAATTTTAAGTTGTGTTTGAAAGTTTCATTAAAGAAGGAAAAAAGAGAGGTTTTTCCCTAAAATTCATCCGGTGGATACTGAAAAACGAACTGAATTGAATTCAGGTAGTTTAAAACCAAACCCTAAACTGTATGCGACTTCGGTTCAATTTTCAATAGAATACTTTTTTTCGTTTGTTTATGTTTTGTACCACAATTTGTTATTAGACTCGATTGGACTCAATAAGATTGGGCTAAGTTGTGATTAGATTAGGCTAAATGATAAAACATAATAATCAATATTTGATATTAGGTTTTGTTCTAAGGGAATTCATATTCCTGATCATTTAATTTGGTTCGATTTTAAATGGTTTAGTGTTGTTTGGTTTCTAGTTTAATATTGTTTGTAACGAAATAAAAACACCTCTAACACGATTTCAGTTTGGGTCATTCGTAACCAGGTTTAAAGTATAAGGAAGGAAAGTAAAAGATCTAATAAAAGCTTTATCGGCCTGACATGGTGTAGAATAAAAGCCGTCGAATTGGGGATCTGATGGCACCATCCAGAGTTAGTCCACTGTCAGACTGTCTTGCGCACTTGATGAGGCCACGATATAGAATAGAATCCATATACTTTTTTGTATGCTTTTATACTATTATTTGTTACATTGTTGGAATTCGAACATAATTTAACCTTTTCAAAATGGATCCCAAAACCAAAAACCCAATTCGGTTCAACCAAAAACTGAATATATAATTTGGTTTAATTTTAAACGGATATGGTTTTATTATCTTTTGGTTTAATCTTGTTTGTAACCATATAATAAACACCCTAACACCACCGGAAAGAAAAGCAAAAGAACCAAAAAGGATTTATGTGGCCAGACCCAATGTAGAATGGAAAGTATAGAACTAAGAGTGTTTGTTATTCTATTTGAAACTGATTTTTCAAAAACTCGCTCGAACAGAAATCAAAAAACACCCGACCCGAAAAAACAAATCAATCTTCAGTTCAGGTTGTAACTGAAACTGAATGACTATTTTGGTTTTCACTTTTCAGTGTGTTATCGGTTTTATAAAATGTTTGAATTTAATTAAAACCGTAAAATCACACGGTCTCGGTGTAGTAATATAGCGTGGTGGCCTCCCCACACCGTGTAACGCTCCGCATTTTGGACTTTCCTTATTTAGAAAGTGTATTCGTATTACTATTTTTGGAAACTTGTAATTACATTCGTATCTTTCATTTTCTACTCTTGTACTCTGAGATTATGATCATAACGGAAACTTATTTTATACTTATACCTGTTACATACTTAAATTATGCTTTACAATTCTTAATACATGGTTACATGCGATAAACTCATACTTAAATGCTCGAATACTCAACTTTTATGTACTACTATACTCATACATTATTCATGCATGCTCAAAACACTTAAAGACCAATAAATCGTACGAAAACAACTCCAAACAGCCAACCTCGCACGAAGCATAGCCGCTCCATATGAAGTGGGCCACCTCGTACGAGGTGATGCCCAACTCGTACGAGGTGACTCCAACTCGTACGAAGTGGTCTGTTTTCCTATAAATACGACCTTCACCCACGGTTCCAACCTTCATAAATCTCACTAACTCCCACTCGAAATTGCAAGAACTTGGCAGAATACGATCAGTCCCTAAGTGAGTCTTATAGCTCAATATACCTCAAACTTTTATCAAAGTGCTTTCAAAACCTTCCTTCTATCTAGCTTATGTTTTACTTTTTCTTTGTACAAGCCAGTGCACTAAGTCCCAGAGACTAAGTTCGGCTAACGTGAGAACGTTGGGAGCCTTGGCTACCTGAATTAAGTTCCACACCTCACCTGAACAAATCTTTACTTTTTGTTATTCGTGATCAACCGGTTTACGAATCTTGTGCTCTGGTGAATCATATAATGAGGTGTTCGCACCCCCATGCTTGATTTCTATGATATAATTGAAGAAAATCGATAAACTATACTCATATTTTACTTACCTCTGATCCGGACATAATATTGATCACAATCTGATCTAGTGTTATGACTCGGATTATCCTGCCCCATTACCACGTTCTCCATTCGCAGACATCAGTGCGAAAATGGATACGAAACGGGCTAATACATTCCAGAACTGTCCCCTCGCACGAGGTGAATAGCCAACTCGTACGAGGTGCAAGTCAACTCGTACGAGGTAACATGCAACTCGTACGAGTTGCAAGTCAGCTCGCACGAGCAGGCCATCCCACCTCGTACGAAGTGGTATTTTTCCCGTTTTCATTCCGTACTTTCTGCCTCGTAATTCGGACTAATCATCCCCCTCAGATTACTCACGTCCTCCTGTTTACCCCTTATAGGGTAACTCCATGTTGCGTCACCTGATCACTCGTCCATCCACGAACTTGCTTAAAAAACTTGCAAAATTGTGAGCATACTCGAACCCATTTTACGCTTTATCACATTTGGGTGTAATACATGTACATTGTGTAAAATTACACAAACATGCTTATACTCAATGCATGAACAATCTTTATACATGCTCTTATGCCAAACTTGAAATCACACATGCTTATACTCGTTATGCTTATACTCAGTCATTAACTTTAATCAGGCCTTCCTTAACATGTATAGCGCTATATGAGTAACGCACCACCCGTATTCTTGAGGTCATGTGAAGTCATTCATTCATTACGGTCTTATCGTTGTGACGATAAGATTATGCTAGCGGTAAACTTTTGGTTGACTGGTATACTTATGCAGAATAGTTCAATGTATGTTAGCCTCAAGAATGAATAAGTACGCGTTAAGATTTGTCTAAACGTTTTTACTGTGCTATTATTCAAACTTGTACGCTTGCCAATGCCTCGTGTATTGAACTATACTTTAACATGTATTGCAGGGTGAGGTTGATGATAACTACGGATGGAAACGAAGAGGACGACTTAGATACACACCTAGATTTGTAACATTAAAGTTGTTGTATTTGAAGTTCGTTATCCATGATGTTGTAACCTGAAAATCTGTACTTTGTACTTGCTATTTCAATGAAATGAAATGAAATTTTGTTATATAAATTATTGTCACATTTTAGCGTTATGAAGTCTCGAGTAATCTATTTCGTCCCGCCCCGATGTTTCCGCCATCGGTTGGGGTGTGACACACCATGTACTGTCCGCCAATAGTGTGGGGCGACGTGGCACGTAGTGTGTGGACGTGGGTAGTAGCTTTTGTGTGCCAACGGTAATTTTAAATTAAAAATAAATACCTTCTCCAATATAAGCAGCCCCATTCTTTCATTTTTTCGTTACAAACACTCACAATTCATCTAAAATTCTCTCAACTTTCTACACATTTTCACTTCAAAGTTTTCGAAGAAATGGCAACGATTCCGTTGTCCGAAGAAGAGGACATCGCGTTGTGTGAATCGTGGGTAGATGGGCTTACCCACTAAACGCCTCATAATCGCTAGGTTCCGTTTTGGGGCATGTTTTCCAACAATTTAGTATTCATAGGGGTGACACCACCCGAACCGTGGATGCACTTTCTTCGTGTTTTAGCACTATCCGTTTGAATAGCGAAAGATTTGAGACATTGCACAACACGGTGGGAAATGAGGTTGGTGAGCGTGCGGAAGACGACATGATATAAGTCGCCCTCATAAACTATAAGCACGTCTATAACCGTGACTTCAAATACATTTCGGCATGACAGATAATTAGAATTTTTTGTTTATTATGTTTAGCTTTAACGTTTAGTTTTAATCATGTAATGTTTTTTTAATGTTAGTTGTTTTTATTAGTATTAATGTTATTTTTTTTAAATTAAATAGAATTTATAAATTTTAAATAAAATAATAATAATAAGTAGAGTTAAATGCTTGGTTGGTCCCTGTGGTTTGCAAATCTTGCAGACTTGGTCCCAGTGGTTCACTAATTACACACTTGGTCCCAGTAGTTCAAATTTTGCACTCGGGTAGTCCTTACCACTAACCTTTGTTAGATTTCTCAGTTAAGTATACATAAAATGTCTATCATACCCTCGTCTTCTTCATCCTTTCTATCTCTCTGAATAAAAAGCCCTGTCAACCACCTGCAACTACTCTGCTACCACCACCCTCACCCTCGCCGCCTTTCACCGCCATACCACTCAGCCACCACTGCCACAACCACCCTCCGCTACAACCACCCTCTGCCACAACCACCACCGCCGCACACACTTCATCTTCCCCATTGCCACAACCATTCTAAATCACCACCCACCTCTTTTTCATCCCAACACCACCTGCAACCACCCACCTCCATCATCAGGTAATCACCGGCGACCACCACCATTTCCTTATCACCGGTTACAGGAAGAACAAACAACATACAATATTATCAAAAAAAAAAACCCAAAATTGGTGTTACCCGGTTGCCACCATTTCCTTACCACCAGTTACAGGAAGAACAAGCAATGGGGAAGATGAAGTGTGTGCGGCGGTGGTGGTTGTGGCGGAGGGTGGTTGTGGCAGTGTTGGCTGAGTGGTATGGCGGTGAAAGGCGGCGAGGGTGAGGGTGGTGGTAGCAGAGTAGTTGAAAGTGGTTGACACCGGTGTACTGGTGGTCGGATGTTGACGCCGATTGTGATGGACGGTTTTGAAGGTGGATGAGGTTTACGGGAGTGGGTGGTTGTGATTTCCGGTGGTAAGGAAATGGTGGTGGTCGCCGGTGATTACCTGATGATGCAGGTGGGTGGTTGCAGGTGGTGTTGGGATGAAAAAGAGGTGGGTGGTGATTTAGGATGGTTGTGGCAATGGGGAAGATGAAGTGTGTGCGACGGTGGTGGTTGTGGCGGAGGGTGGTTGTAGCGGAGGGTGGTTGTGGCAGTGGTGGCTGAGTGGTATGGCGGTGAAAGGCGGCGAGGGTGAGGGTGGTGGTAGCAGAGTAGTTGCAGGTGGTTGACAGGGCTTTTTATTCAGAGAGATAGAAAGGATGAAGAAGACGAGGGGTATAATAGACATTTTATGTATACTTAACTGAGAAATCTAACAAAGGTTAGTGGTAAGGACCACCCGAGTGCAAAATTTGAAACTACTGGGACCAAGTGTGTAATTAGTGAACCACTGGGATCAAGTCTGTAAGATTTGCAAAACACAACCAAGTATTTAACTCTAATAAGTATATATCACGTGTTATATTTACATGCCCTTACGTCTTCTGTTTTTGCACAACACCCCCTTTTCTGACGCGCTGCTCACGTAGTCGCAAAAGTCCCTTTTTTAAGCCCAACTCGGTGTATTAACTGATCAAGTCTTTACACGGTGACAACGACCCTAGTCGACTAATCGGTCCTCTCTTCAGTTCCGTTTGAATTACTAGTACACTCAATCGTCTTCTCGAATCTCGATCGTTCTTCAGAGTTCAGTGAAGCAGTGAACAGAACAGTTTTCGTCTTCTCCATCTGTAAGTCTATTTCTTTTTTAAATTGACAACTTATTCGACCTTTTTATC
The DNA here is from genome assembly GCA_947069175.1 of Scalesia atractyloides. Classification (NCBI taxonomy): domain Eukaryota; kingdom Viridiplantae; phylum Streptophyta; class Magnoliopsida; order Asterales; family Asteraceae; genus Scalesia; species Scalesia atractyloides. The sequence goes on from CAMTDV010001632.1 coordinate 45,094,936, forward strand.
AGAATTTGAGATTTTATGTTTATTGTTATCAACTAGGAATGATAATTTGCACGTTGATTATTGTTACAACATGTGTTTTGGGGATAAATTGACAAGAAAACGATGTTACTACATTGGATTTAATTTTTGCATACCAGTTGTTCGATGAAATGTCTCTGTGAGTATTTGAGGTGATTTTGGTTCTTGTAGTTGTGATCCTCTGTTACTCTTACATGTTGATAAATAATTCAACATTTGTTACAGTTAGGCAAATCATAAACAGTACTTAAATGCTTTTTTGTGATAACGAACTTGAACACTTTAAACAAAACATATGAGCTTATTGTAAGGTGATTTAAACCCTTGACAAATAGTATTTCTCTAGTAGAGCTAGAGGCATTTACAAGTGTCATTGTGGTAAGGTACAAGAGGAAAAAAAGTGTTCTGAGAGGGATTTTAGGTGTGAGAAACTGCTTGGGTGTTGGAAACTTGTGTAGTGCTTTCTTGTGGTGGGAAATGTGATACGAAGCTGCAATGTGGGATTCATTGGTGTTCAGAGAAGTGTCATCGTGGGCCTTGTATTGAAACATGTAAAAAGTAGCTGCAATGTGGGATTCAACTGTTGTCACAAAGTAGCTTGAGGAAACATGTAAAAAGTGGATCGCTTTTTTTGTGGTTTTTGAATTTTCAGTCTATGCTCATTCTGTAGAGGATATGACGGGATGCATAATAGGTTCTTTGTTATTTAGAAGCTCGTGTCCCATGTTTTTTTGAAATGATTTGGGATAGCGTATGTCATAAATGGGGGTTTATTTATTAGGCTAAGTATCCTTTGATGAAAGTTGTGAACTTTTTGGTTCATTGCATAAATGGATAGTCCTGTATAGATTTAGACCAAACAACCCAAATCAATGTTAGAGTATGCAAAATCCATATGTTTTAAAAACAATGGTACCAAAAGGTAAGTATAGATGTAATGTCTCCCCCGTCACTTCACATCCTTCATAAAACCATAAACATACTCTTGCATTCTTTGATATGTAATAATTCAACCACACCAAATTACTGAAATTAAAAAAAACAATAAAATATTTTTAAAATCAGTTGAATTGGCTTTATCACCCACCAGAAAGTCAGAAACCCTTGTATGCTGTTTTCATTTCTATTTACAAATTACATTTGCATTTGCATACGTGAAACAGTGAAAGATGGTTAGTTATACATATGTTGATCTTCGTTGCCATTGACAAAGAGATCTGCAATCTGCACATATTCAAATGTTTAATTTTGTACTTAAGTCTTCCATTAAAGTATATGTTTTTTGGGAAATAGATTTATGATTAAGTTCTCTATAATTTAGTAATGAAGTTTTATCTTGTTAGCTAATTCACACTGTGAACCAACAATGAATTTGCTTGAATCGGTGAAACGTTACCATTCAGAGGGCTTATCATCTAGTACAACATAATTGCTTATTGTATATATCATTTCTTGGCAGCTTCGAGCAACGGAAGTTATGAACTTTCGATCCCTTATCATATTATCTGCCTTTCTACGTGTCTTGTTAATTGTCTATGGAGAATGGCAAGATACGCATATGGAAGTTAGGTACACAGATGTTGATTATCTTGTTTTCTCCGATGCTGCTGCTTTAGTAGTTGCTGGAAAATCCCCTTACAAAAGATCCACTTACCGTTACTCTCCTTTGATTGCGTTTATACTCACGCCAAATTCGTTTATTCATCGATCATGGGGAAAGTTTCTCTTCTCAGCCTCAGGTAAACATTTAATTTCAAACAAGATGCGTGTTTGTCTACAAATTGACCTTACATGTAACAGTTATCGTTTGACGTTGCTCTTAGTATAAGTTAAGGACAGGGAATGGAGGGTATTCTCGTTACTTTTATTAAATTCAGTTTGCATTTTGCTGCATTGTTATGGTTACAGTATTTCCATTACATAGTGATAACCTACTTTAACGCCGTATCAACCTATTACTTACATTACTTCCTGTGATTTGTGTCAACATTTCCTGTTTTGTACTTTTTTTTATCAGGTTTTAGTAATTATATTTTTGTTTGATGGGCTATTTGGTAATTCCAATTGGTAGAACCATAGTCACAGAAAACGTTAGAAGTGCTGCGAATTGCGTTCCAGATCGTTCGTACCGGAACACGGTACAGAAGCGTACCAATCACCTATGGTACGTGATCCGGATCATTAAATTCTACAATATTGTCCCATTTGTTATATTCACGTTTTAATTCTGTTGGAAACGTGTTTCCGATTGAAGGGGTCGGCGTTCCGGTACGTCCTGATACATGTACCGGAAGTGGAAAAGTCAATTGACACTAAAATTAAACGATGTATAACAGTTTGTTTCCCACTCTTTTTAATTGCTGCTAATATTTTATGTTCACACCTTAAATTGCCGCTTTTTTACGGTGTCTAACAGTGAATGTGAAGAGTTTTTCCCCCCGCTGTTAATACATGTTGTAATGGAGAAAAACAAAGGATAGATTGAGTTTTATGAAATTTATGTTTTGATTATGAATTTTCTTTTATGAAGTTTCTGTTATGATTATGATTTTGAATTGAAATTTAATGAAAGATACGTACTGAATTAGCATTCCCAAATGAAGCTACCCCTATGTACTGATTTTTAGGAAGGCACGAATACCGGTTTTCATACCACGTACCGGAGCGTACCGCGATCCATGTGACTATGGTTAGAGTCGGTTTAACTGTAATTTTAGTGTCACCAGTTAGCAACATACTTTGATTACTGGTCATTGTTAGTAATTATACTCTTTTTCTATATGGTATGATAAGTTATAAACTATATTTCCTTAAAAACAGCAACCAATTTTATTGTTTTATTATTATTATTATATATTATTATTATTATTATTATTATTATTATTATTATTATTATTTTATTATTATAGCTTTTAATTAATGATAATAACGATATTATTATTATTATTACAACACATGCGCCAGCACAACATACGTATGCAGTTAATGCGGTAAAAGATTGGATATCGGTCAATGACCGATATTTGAGATCTAGGTTATCACGCTCGGATATTGGTAATTTCAATATCATACAGAATTTATATATACAACAATCTAATACTAAAATTCAGTACTCTCCTACCATTAACAAATTAATCTTTTGCGACTTGAAAACACTAGCTGCCTGGCACTATTCATTTTTTTATATTAAAAACACTATTCAAAACGTTCAAAAATTATTGTATTGCCTGACACTATTCATTTTTTTATATTAAAAACACTATTAGCTGTTTTTATATTAAAAACACTATTAGCTGCCTGACACTATTCATTTTTTATATTAAAAACACTATTCAAAACGTTCAAAAATTATGCTGCCTGACACTATTCATTTTTTATATTAAAAACACTATTCAAAACGTTCAAAAATTCTGCCTGGCACTATTCATTTTTTTATATTAAAAACACTATTCAAAACGATCAAAAATTAACATTTAACACTAACATTTAAGACAAAACACTACTAGCAGAAATAAGAAGAAAGACGAATGGTAGAACTAAGAGGAAAGGTATTGATATCGGGAAAATCGGTTATATATCGGTCAATATTGGGGTTTTAAAAAGCGCGACGCGAGGCGCACTAAGGCGCAGGCCTCGGCGCCTCAGGGCACATGAGGCGCGCTTTTTCCACAAAGCGCAAGAAAAGCGCATTTTTTGGGGTTTTTGAGATCTGAGGCGCGCCTTATGTATTTTGGGTGTTTTTATGTTGTTTTTATGCATGAAAGTGTTGGACAATAGGTGTTTTGGCTTGTACATGTAGGTAAAATCATATTTAAACCTAGTTATAACTATATTTTGGATAAGGGATGCTAAAAACCTATGGGATATATATAAAATTTTTTATAGTCGTTTTGCGCCTCAGGTACGAAAAGCCCACCGCTTTTGCGCTTTGCGCCTCATTTCTAGACCTCGTCGCTTTTGTGTGCCTCTCGCTTTTTAAAACCAAGGTCAATAATCACGATATTATCGGTACAGGTAGGGCTTTAAACGAACCGAACGAACACGAACAAGGTCATGTTCGTGTTCGTTCGATAAGGAAATTAACATGTTCGCGAACTGTTCACGAACGCTTACCGAACATAAGTTTATGTTTGGGTTCGTTCGTTAAGGAAATTCAGTTGTTCACAAAAAGTTTGTGAACACTGGTCTCGAACACAAACGAACGCAAGCAAATAAAAACGAACGAAAATGAACATTTAACTTGAAAATAAAAAATAAAAACATTGTTATCCTTAAACATTATATAAGTAGTTAAACACAACCATCAAATGATAATCAAAACACAAGAAGTCTACTACACCACCAAACAATGAATCAAGTTTAACTAACTAATAATTATCCCAAAAAATGGCTTAGAATGTCCAAATTTTAGCTAACTTAGAAAAAAATAGGGTTTCAAGTTTTCAATATGTTTAGATAAAAGGTTTATTGTTTATTATTTTTTCAATATAATCAAACGAACACGAATGAACGTAACCGAACATATTACCGAACGTTCACGAAACAGTCGAACGAACAAGACCTGTGTTATGTTCGTTCGCTAAGCTAACCGAACGAAATTTTTTGTTCGTGTTCGTTCGTTAAGCTAATCGAGCGAACATAAACGAACTTCCCGCCGAACGATTCACGAACTGTTCGCTGAGCGTTCGGTTCATTTACAGCCTAGGTACAGGTATCTTGACTGATATTTTGCACCAATGTATCACTGATATATCGGGATATTGGTCAATTTATGTGTTAAGTTATGATTACTAATACTATATAATTGCAGTGATAATTTAATCTTTGAATAAGGTGAATTATAAGTTTGTATGCAATAAAAGTAGACTTTAGGCGACATTCATACCATTTAAACGGTTTGAGGTAAAACATAACCCAAATCGACCCATTAATAAGTACACGCATTAAAATTGCGTGTAACAATTATTGTTTGATGTTCTTCTTAGTATAAGTACAGCACAGGGAATGAAGGGTATTCTCTTCACTTGGATTAAATTTTCAGTTTGCTGCTTTGTTATAATTACAGTATTTCCATTACAAAGTGATAACCTACTTTAACGTAGTATCAACCTACTGCTTACATTACTTCCTGTGATCTGTGTCAATATGTCCTGTGTTGTTCTTTTTTAATCCCGTTTTAGTAATTATATTTTTGTTTGATGGGCTATTTGGTAATAATTCCAATTGGTAGAACCGGTTAAATTGTAATGTTGGTGTCACCAGTTAGCAAAATATCCTAATTTGTTTTATTCTCTCTGTCTCAAGCTAAATATCATCTTCAAAATGCAGATTTACTTGTAGGGTACTTCATCCGCACAATTCTGAAGCTTCGTGGAGTACCTGAGAATCTAACCATATACTCTGTACTTGTATGGCTTTTTAATCCATTTACCTTCACCATCGGAACGCGAGGCAACTGTGAGCCCATTATTTGCGCCATCATTTTGTGGATTATTATTTGTATTATGCGAGGTACAACCTCTAATTCCAATAAAAAAATTTGCATTTTAATTGTTCATTTGCTAGTTGATTAAATATTATGTTTGGTTTGTAGGTAATCTCTTTCAAGGGGTCGTTTGGTACGGGCTTGTTGTTCATATGAGAATCTACCCTATAATATACGCGCACTCTATCGTCCTAACTCTTGATCCAAACCATTTCCAACGCGGTAAAAAACCCGCCATCGTAGATTGGAATTCAAGACAACATAAATCAAAGGAAACTTCAAAGCGATTTTGGGTTTTCTTTCAAAGCATCTTTACAAGATCAAGAATCTTGTTCGGACTAATATCAGCAACCGTGTTCTTCTTTTGCACCGGAATATTCTTCTATCTATACGAATGGGAGTTCTTGCACGAGGCCTTGTTATACCACTTGACTCGCACAGATCCCAGACATAATTTTTCCATCTACTTTTATCACATTTATCTCAATTATGAACGGGAATTCGCAGTGTTGGAAAAACTTATCTCGTTTCTACCTCAGTTAATAGTGCAGATCGTTCTAGTTTTCTGTTTTGCACAAGATTTCCCCTTTTGTTTCTTTGTTCAGACAGTGGCATTTGTTGCCTTTAACAAGGTTCGTTGTCCTATTACTTTTTCAATTATTATACGTAAATATTTTCTTGTGATGAAATAAAATATGCCACGTTTTACAGGTGATAACAGCTCAGTACTTTGTGTGGTTTTTTTGTTTGTTGCCGCTAATACTACCATGGAGCAAAATGAAGCTGAAATGGGAAGGTATTTTGTGCATTTTGGTGTGGATTGGAGCTCAAACTCATTGGTTGTTTTGGGGTTATATGCTTGAATTTAAAGGCAAACAAGTGTTCTTACAACTTTGGGCTGCAAGTTTATTGTTCTTTGCTGCTAATATATATGTGATGATCACAATCATTCGCAGACACACGTATTCTCCGGTTTTTAAACGTCTAGTCACTTCACGCACAAAGAAAACTACATGAGTACAACCCGAGATTGGGCTTATGACTTTGATCAATCGCCTCATGGTTTGACCATTTTGGGTCAGATGTTTGTTGTACTACAAGTGACTCAACCATCTAACGGAATTTGGGTGGTTTAGTTCTTTCCTCAAGCTGATTTCGTTCATAATACATGTACGACGAACCTGGAAATCATTTATTAGTTACTATTTTTTTAACGAATATTAGTTGGTGTTTATTTTGTGTAACATCACATAAAATTTGGGGCTATGGATCTCATCAAACAACACTGTAGACTAAATCGTGCTGACCCAAGTTTCACGGTCAGATCTACCTTGTTGAAGGATGTCGCTAGACCACATAGCAGTTTGGTAAGCAGGTATCTGTTCGAGCTCATGTTAATTCGCAACTCGGAATGAACCAAAGTGCTGGATTGCAGTGACTGGGACTTGTGGCTTGATTATAAACCTGTTACCATGCCTTTTAGTATTCTGTGAAAAGACTTGATTTTTAATTATGTTTTAAATACTGTTTGTTTTACTAGATCACTTTGCAAATCAGTACAAAGGTAATCAAATATAGACTTGATGAATAGTAATTTGATGAGATGATTCTTGTTTCTTCCTTCATGTGTAGCTTGAATGCCCCTTTTATTTCTTTAGCACCTTTCTTTTAGTTTTTCTCTCTCTTCCAAACATTCTGATTTTAAAAGCTTGTTTAAAAAATAGTTATGATAAATAGACCAAGGGTATAAGATCAATATACCAATTTAGTCAAAAAAAAGTAATGATTCGATTACTTTTAAATGTTTTTTTATTGTTAAGTCAAATGATGATGAAGTCAATAGAGTAATGATTAGGTACTTTTTATATTATTTCAATTCTAAATAAAAGAATAATGATTAAGACTTTTATATATTTTTTTATACTATATATTATCACCACTTTTAATTCAATATTATTAAATAAATAATCAAGACTCTTAAATATAAATACGAAATTTCAAAAGTTCATTATAAATAGATAAAGATACGAGTCTATAGTAAAAAAGTAAACATGCAAATATTAAAACAATTAATCATCTAACCACTTTCACGACGACAAAGTTGGGTATATAGTTCTAAACGCCACCTATACATGGTTTCCTATCTAGCCGCAGAGGTGCTAATGGTGCGAAAATTCCAATAAGGCGTGATAAAAGGCATTGTGTACGCTCCTTGTAATTCCACCATGACATAATGGTTCTCATCATTAACTTGGGCAATTGTAATTAACATGAGTATAACTAAACAAGTGAACGAACACAGACACTTAAATAAATGGACATAGACACTTAAATGAAGAATTGCATCGGTAATTACCTACATAATTTATTAAATTTTTTGAAAAAAAGTCATAAACAAGCTGACAGAGTCAACTTAGGGTTAAATCAGTCAACCCAAAAACCACCCGTTTAATAAAATGAGTTAAACACGCCAATCCGAACAATATTGTTTAATTAAATGGATTAAACATGTCAACCCAAACACAGCACACAATCCACTTAATTAAATGAATTAAACATATCAACTTTAACACAATTCAATAAAATGAGTTAAATACATCAATCCAGTCACAACTCGTTTAGTTAAATGGGTTAAGCGTATCAAGCCAAACACGATTTGTCTATCAAGGCTAGATATGACAACCATCTAACATAATTTGTGTTGTGTTTCAGGTCGTGTCAGGAATTTACAGAAGAATTGCCGCACCTAAAACACGTTACAGATCCAACAGCTGATGACAGATTATAAACTGAATCTTTAAATCTATAGTTAAACAGTGAACAAGATACATTCTTTTTCGCATAAATGGATATAAATATAAATTCCCAGTTGTCTAAAATGAAAAAGAAAACTTAAATCTCATGGGCATGTCTCAAATATTCTCTGCAAACAACCACAGATGTATCTACACTTGATCTATCTGATTGTTACATAACTCCGTAACATGTCACTTTTACACCAAGTAATACACCATTTTCACTTTTACTCTAAGTGATACACCATTTTTTTTTTATTTTTACACCAAAATTATACACCATTCTCACTTTCATATCATTTTCCACTTATATGTTGTACTTTTTTTTTTCACAAAGTAAACATACTTTTATCCATCCTCCCACAATGTTACAAACCATGATTATTTATTTAGCATATCTTATTAACCAGGGATTTGACAACAATCCAAGTAATGTGCATGCTATCCAGTTTCGAGATGACCAAACAACATATATCCACATGTTTACATATAGTTGCAATCACAAATAAGTTTCACCATATATCCTTAAACTAACGGTTTGATTCAGTAAAGTATCGGTATCATAATCGACACTTCGTATAGTGACCAAAAGATAAACCCCAAATAATAAAGTTATGATATGCCCAAAAACATATCGACACATGTTTTACATCGATCAAAACATATAAAATAAATAAAGATTAAGGTTTCAAAAGTATAATTATTGGTACCGATGCTCATTTAAAATTGATGTAGTACCAATGTCGTTCAAACGGTATCAGTTTTGTTCGTCACCGACACTCGCTATATCTTATGATTTTAAAGGTACTCTATACTTCCACAAAAGGTGTTGAGATAGTTTCGATTCGGTTTGTCACGGTGATAAACAAAAAAAATTCAGTTATAATTGACTCAATCAATTTTGAACAAAGCTTTATCAAAGTGAAGATAAAATACACCTGTCGCAACGGTATATTCAGAGCATTATTCTATATTATTAGAATAACGAAAGAAGGTAAACGATGTTAATTTATAAAACATCGTATCTTAAAAGTTCTAAAAAATAACATATGTCTAAAATTAAAAAAATAAATAAATAAACAAATACTTAATAAAATTATACCAAATAAACATAGTCGTTGAGTTAGATTTTTTAATATAAGTTAACGATCACAACTTATTAAAATGAAATTAATAATGAATAAAATTTAATTAAAATGGATTATTAAAAATATAAATGCTCAAAAATAAAATAAAAAATAAATTTATGCTCAAAATTTAGAATAAAAGAAAACAAACAAATACTTAAAAAACCTATATCACTATATATGATAAGAGTTTCTATTAATATCTATACTGGGAATGCATGCGCGTTGCAACGGATACGTTTGTTTTGTCGCCTTGTAGTTGTTGTTGGGGATTGTGGTGTCTGTATGACGTTTGTGGGCTATTCGTTACAACGACAACATTTTTATGGAAATAAAAGGTGAAAATACAATATTAATCTTCCATCACCATCAAGCATACCATCTTATAGTATCAGATTTAGTAAAAGGCTTAACCCATGTGCAGACAATCAAACATTCAGTTGTTGAGTTTTTCCTTAATGGTAAAAATTCATATGAATTTTTTTCTTCAAAATAGCTATATATCTACATTGATGCCATCTAAACGCATGTTTGATACAATAAAGATAGACTTATTATTTAGTGATTATTAATCATGCACTGATGCTTTTGTTTTGGTGTTTCTTTGGTGTCATGTAGTCTGTCATCTTAAATTTAGACAAATACTTATATATAATTTTAATATTCTTCTTATAATTTGCATGCAACATTACAAAAACATATATACATTAATATGAAATAAGATCCTATATCCTTAACTACAATTAATGGATGTATAGGTTTCTACGTGCACATCAAATGACTAACTGCTAGGTAACTTTTTGACACGAGACAAAAACATATTGTTTAGAAATTATCTTCATATGTGAATTTTAGAGAGTAAGGGGTAGAAATAGAAAAACATGGCAAAAGTATGTGAATTTGATGTAGATTTAACCTTCGGTATGCCATTTTAAAAATTTGTGCAAAATATCATAATGATAGATAACCTAGTTTCTTTAATAAGGTTGAACGGGACACATGCATGGAGTGCATGCGGGGTGTGAGTTTACCTAAGGGGAACACCGCCGCCATCAACTTTAGGTGAGTAGGGGATTGGAATTTCGATGAGTAGTCACCGATGAAGAATGAGGAGAGAGAGGGAGTTTGCATGTGGGGGCCCATTCATTCTCACCAACCATACATTCTTTATTTTTTTCTAAGAAAAAATTGTTTACCACTCACCTAGAGGGGAGCACTCCTTGTGATTAAGTGTTTGAGGGGAGTTGGCATGGATGAATTTGATTGGCTCCGGTTTGAGTTTACCACTCACCTAGAGGAGAGCACCCTTCTCACCCTAAGACCGCAGGGTGTGGGGGGGCTTGGGTTGGGGGTATTGCTCGACACATGGCGAGTGTGCGCTCCACTAGACCACCCCAAAAAAGTGGGGTGTGGAAGCGGCGTGACCAGACTAGCGTGGGGTGACATGTGGATTTCTTTATATAGTTGACATTTATATAAATAAAACACAAACTTATGTTAATTAAAAAAAAGTTACATAAAATTCTAAAAAATAAAAAAAACCTACTTATTGAATCCTAAAAATTTGAAAATAACTACTTATTAAACCCTAAAAAATTAAACAAACTAGTTAATAAATCCTAAAAAAAGAAAAAAAATTACAAAGTTTGGTAAATATTAAAGTGGGGAACCCACTTAAAATCCAAATTCCCATCGTGCCTATACTCGATCTTCGCTATCTCCATTCGATCGTCGTGGATTAAGTCGCCTGCAGGGACACAATCAAAGCAAACTTTAAACCTATCCAACTTCGGTTTGAGCTCATGCCACTTGTCTCGGCACACGTTTAAATTGTGACACGCGTTCCCAACGTGTTGTTGGTATTGTTGAAACGCCCGCCCTCAATACGCGGTTTGACCGCATTGTAGGGTTCGTTGTGCGTCAACAATCGACGTCACTAGTGCTATTTCCTCCACCTCTGTCTAATGCACCATTTTCGGTTTTTTGGTGATTTGTTATTTGTGTTTGGTTTTGGTTGAAGAAGATAAATGTGGAAAAAAATGAAGTTTTGGATGTGTATTTATAGGTAAAAAATTGTAATTTTTTTTAAATCTGACTTTTACTTACCAAAACCGCCATCCCCAATGGCTAGACCAAACGACAGTGAATTTAGTACAAGAAATTGAAGAAATTATCAATGAATTGATTGGAGCAAGAACTTGGTACAAGGCAATGTTCAAGAAATGCAACAAGATGATTGACTACAAGAAAAGATTGAAGAACGACGATCTTTACAGAGTGAACCTTAACTGTGTCAATTTATTTATGTTGTTTCCTTTATTTTGAACAATGTTTCTGCTGCAATTTGAATTCCTGTTGTTTGAATTTCCTTTATGTTCTTTGTTATGAGTAGATATTTTTCTTACAATACTCAGGGGGAGGGGGATCGTTAGGAAACCTTTTTGTAAGTATTGAAGAAAAATATGATCAATTTGATCATATGCTGAAGATAAAGTCAAAAATATCAAACTGAAGGAAGATACAAGATAAACAGGACAACAACAGAAAGGAAGATACATCTTCAACAAACATCAGAATTAGATCACAATTGAAGGAAAACGATCAGAGAAGACAGATCTGATAAGTCTGATGATAAATATGATGTTTATCATCAGGTTCTAGTAACCTTTGATCATCAGAAAATCTGATGATTTGTTCAAACAAATTTCTGATAATCTGGTCATCAGAAATTCTGATGAACCAACTTGTCTAAAAAATAAGGCTCTGCCACATTTGTAAAGAAAAAAGTTGACCTTGATGGATTCAACGAATATATCAAAAAGCTACTTTATGCAGAGCATGTGCATGAATAAACAAATGTTTATTCATGACAAATACTTCCTATGAATAGAGAAGTCACCACCGAAGGAAAATGAGTTAATCCAAGCATTCATTACATACAACAAAACTCCATTTCCATTCATTACAGAATTCTTAAAGTATTCGTTTGTACTAGTCAATAATCTCACAATAACCTTGTAAACCTTGCTTTTTCAAAGTGATATAAACTTAAGAATTTTGTAATTGTGTCATTTGAAAGTTTGATTCTATTTCCGCACATCATTTTCATAATTGTTGAAATCACTTGCCAAATTTAGTTAAAGAGCATTGTTATCTGGATGAACACTAATCCGATTAAATTTTATTATTTTTCCATATTTCTTGGTTGTTAAAACCATAAACATCATGTTTAAAACGTTTTTCATTTAAACTCTAATTTTCTAGTTTTAATTCTAGTTTCAGGGGAAAAAAATGATTTGAGCAATATATGCTCTGATACCACCTGTTGATTAGTTTTGTAAGTATATAATGGAATCATGTAAATATAATAACTAGTACAACATTCTGGCCAGCATAGAATCCAGAAACCGATGCAACCATTGAGTTCGACATGTTAGTCAGCTTGATCTGGTTTCCGTTTAGAGTGTATATGGTTGATGGTAGTTACGAATTCGTAAGGGTGAAGAACTCGTGATTACGGAGAGATAGGAGGAGGTCGAGATACGCGTGATGTTATTATAAGAGTATAACCTAATACCCTCTCTAGTCATCTATTTAAATACATCCAATGAAAACCTTATTAGTTGATAAGGTTAAATCAGTCAATAATTACTGACTAATATTAATAAGGTATAATAATTATTATTTTAATCTATATAAAATTAATAATTATATTATAATCTATAAGATATAAATAAATATAATAACTAAATACTTATAATTATATATTTTTATAATTATATATTTAATCTTACATTGATATCATAGCACGAAACTAAAAGTATTCCAAATGTATTACCACAAAAAGAATTGCATGTTACAATTCTCAAAGATCCAAGCCACCATAAAAACTAAAACAGATCAGTCGTCAAGGTCGAAAATTGAAAACCTAAGGACATTATTAACATGCTAGCCAACAAAACACATGAAGATAATCACCAAATGCTTTGGAACATGTGTATATTATTTGTAAAGATTCTACAAACATCTAGCAAATACATGAAGATATTAAGTGCGGATATATTAAAGATATGTCTTTAAACTGCCAACTAAAATTTTATTCAAACTACTATTACACAATGTGTATGGCAGAATTCACTAGATTAATAGAACATAAAAACAGCTAATTAAAAACTGCGCCAATCTTCCTATGTGAATGAAATCTCTTTTGAATGATTTCTTGGGCATAAGAAACTCAATGACTTTGCTTTCTTTATAACTTTTGACAGCCTCCGGTCAAACTTGATTGAATATTACCTCGTTTCGCATTACCAAAAATACTATTAGAACAATGGCATGTAAAGCTTTTTTCTTCTTCCTCGATCCCGGATTAAAAGCCTGTAAATCTAAGAGATCCTTTACGTCGAATGCCACTATGAGAGGAATTTTGCACCATATCTTTAAACTCTTAATATACTTTATACTAATAATTATAAATTACCCCCTTTAGATAAGAAAAATGAATATTTTATATTTTGTTTTTTGAACGTCAAATTATCTATATCTATACATATTAATAAACCAAGCTAATGAATACTGCTTGATTTATTGCACTGTTCATTGGCTATCATGTGACAATTTTTTATTGTTTTTTTCCGGTATGTTCCTGTTTGGTATCGATATCGGTACTGGCACATGAAGGTAAAAACCAGCACCAGCCTGATACAGAAAACACCAAAAGTCGGTACCGAATTGATATTGAATTCTTTTAGTTCGGGAAATTCGGTACTGCTACCAGACACCGTTTGCTCATCTCTGATCACGGATACCGTACGAACAATGGTATCGTACAACTTTTTTTTTTGTTGATTTTCTTTAACTTTTAATGATTTCTTTTTTTAGTTTTAGGGGTAGGGGTAGGGATGAGCTCGGTGCCAAGCGATTCCGAATCGGTATTGGTACCGAAAATACCGGTTACGGTACAGGTATATGAAGGTAAAAAACGGTAACGAACCAGTACCAGGAATGCCAAAAGTCGGTACCAAATTGTTACTTAAGATCTTACGGTTCCGGAAATTCGATACCGGTACTCACTACCATTTGCTGATATCTAACCAGGAGTTTCATACAAACATCATAACCATACAACTTTTTTAGTTAATTTTCTTTTGGTTATCTTTTAGTGTTTTTTTCTATATTTTCTTTTTATTCTTGTCAGTGATTCCGTGCGCAACGCGTTTGTAGTAATTTTAAAACACATGTAAACACATAATAAATAACATAAAAATTCGACGCAATGCGGCGATACTCATAAACCTAGTTATTTTAAGTTTTAACTACCCCACACCAATTCCCCCACTTCTGTAAAAAAAAATCTTTTGCAGAGATTAACAAATTAAGATCAGAGTGAGGAGAACAAAGATATTGAGAGAGAGAGTTCGGCATGTTCTAGTTCATATTGTTTTTCATTGTTTATGATTTTGCTCATGTACAAAGCAAGCAAGTATGTTTTCATAAAAGAAAACGTTAGAAAAATATGTGTCTCGTTACTTCTGGAGTTATTATAATTTATTGCTTCTCATATTTTTTTGAATTGTAATGCTTACACCTCTCCCTCTCCTGTAATACGCCAAATAAATCCTAATCTACTCCTTACTTCTCATATTTCCTTATTAAAACTCTTATCGATGTATCTTTTGTTTACTCTTACCGGCCATAACCTTCTTACATTTCAATGTAGGACTCACGAAATATATCATTGAGACGAAATTTTCCTTTGCAATTAAGATGGGTCGGATTGGACATTTGTTGTACCAGTGTATCGAAGAGAAGAAAAACACAATTTTTGCATCAAAACAAGCAGCAAGTATAACTTAGATGAAAATAAATACAAAAAAATCATCTAATTTTGTACATTTCACAATTTGCCTAAGACACTTCCCTTGCAAAGCAGTAATGACTAATGATACATATGGTAAATGATATAAATGAAAAGTAAGTTGTATGTTTATAGAATTGGGATAAGGAGAAAACGACTTGAAGTGTGAAAACCGTGAGAACGATTCTCAACCACAAGATATTTGTGATTTGTGGCTGAGATTGATGCGGTGTATTTTTGTAAATAATGGAAACTTTAGAACTAACAGGAGGGGTAATATGGGAAGATCCAAACAAGGTGCACATGCTAATCACATGTCATTTCCCTATCATATTTAAATACCAATAACTTTTTTATACGTGATTATTTTTAAAAAAAATTACACCATAAAATTCATAGTTTTTTTATCTTTCCAATGAGTATGCTATTGCTACATTTTTCGAAAAAACATGAACTGTGTTTTTATGGCGTTTTGAACTTTGTTTTTTATGGCGTTTTCAACTGGGTTTTTATGGTTTTTTATGGCTTTTTCTGAACTTGATGTTTTTATAGCGTGTTCATGGGTTGGTTTTTTTGTTTTTGTTTTTTTTGAATTGAGTGTTTTATGGCGTTTTCAACTGGGTATTTTCATGGCGTTTTGGGTGTTTTATGGCGTTTTCAACTGGATATTTTCATGACGTTTTTCTGAATTGGGTGTTTTATGACGATTTTATTTGAAAGCCCAGTTCATGTTTTTTTTTTAATTTCAAAAGTATAGCAATGGTATACTCGTTGGAAAGATAATAAAACATTCGATTTTATGGTGTAAACTTTTAAAATATAATCACGTATAAAAAAGTTACGGGAGTTTAAAAAATACGGTGGAATATGCATGTGACTTGCATATGGATGATATTTGGCATGCGAGTGGTATGTGCATGGACTTTTTGACAATATTACCCTTCGTGTAAGCTAATCGTTCTCACCGTTTTTATAGTTGTAAATGTTTTCCATAGATCTCACCCCTATGTTTATATTCTATGTTCAAACACATCAATAAAATCGTCCATATCTGACTTCTGCTAGTTTCCTAACATATAACTTTTTAGAGGCCACATGTTCACCATAAGTTATGATTTGTCTAATTTATTGGTTAGCAGAGTTTATAGGGGCGTATGAATTTCTTAATAACAGATTCTCATTGTAAAAAATAATAATGATAAATCAACACCAAATTATCATCCTCAAAAGAAAGTAGAAATGGTGCATAGACGAGAGCTCATCTTGTTTTATGTGGTGTTTTTACATCTGAATTGCTAGTATTTTTCTAAAGAATTTGACAAAGGGATTTTGGAACATCAATAGACAATTAATTATAATTCATTTAAACATCGAATTAAATCACATAGAACAAATCGACTTTTTTTCTTATTTACATTAATTTTGCATTTAAGTTATGCAAGTTGTTAATACATCCCGTCACATTATCTTGTTGATACGAAGTGTTGTGAATTTCCAGCTCTGAAGTTATCATGCAAAAAATATATCGAAGTATAAAACTACATAAATTATTTTATAAAAAAAGAACTATTCTGTTATGATAATAATTTAATATATTAATTAGAGTAAACTGCTAAAATGGTCCATGAGTTTTGATCAGTTTTGCCACTTTAGTCCAAATTTAAAATTTTTTGCATCTGAGTCCCTGTGGTTTCATTTCTTTTGCCATTTTGGTCCAAAATCGTAACATAGTTAAAATTTTCTTTTAAAACCAGGGTTTTTGTCATTTTCCTCCCTTTTAATGAAGGGTAGAATCGTCTTTTTACTATTTTTTGATTTTTTATTTTATAAATATGTTGTCATAATATACATATATATCAATATATACATATAAACATTCACACAAACACCCATCTCTCTCTACATAAACCACCATAGGCATACACCACTGCCGCCACCACCTCAACTCTAACTCTCTCTCTCTCTCTCTCTCACACATATCCACCACCATCTAAAATCGCACCTCAGCACCTCGCCGGAAGCTTGATACTTCTGCGATTTTATATGCTTCGTACGGACAATCAATTTGCAAGGGTTACGGTTATATGCAATCAGAGTGATTTGGAAACTCGATACTTCTGCGATTTTATAGGGTTTTCGGTTAAGCTAGCGGCATCGATTAATGTGTTCGTGATGTACTCTGTTTCGGACCGGAAAGTTAGGGTTTTCGCGGTGAAGGTTATGGAGGGAGATGTGCTGAAGTTAATGAAAACTGTGGTGATTGATTGTGATTTGCAGGTTTTTTCGATTGGTGCTGATATAGGGTTTTTGATTTTGGGGGAGGAGAATGGAGTTAGGGTTTTGCCATTGAGGCCTCTTGTTAAGGGCCGGGTTAAGAAATCGGATAAACCGATGATTCAGAAGTTTAGTTTGGGGAATGGTATGATGCCAGAAAGCAATGGGAGCTCGGTTTTGTATATGAAATCTGGGAAAGTTAATGGTGACAACTTATGTAGAGAGAGAGGAGAGAGAGATAGAAAGAGAGAGTTTTGTCTGTATGTGTGTATATAATTGTTTTAGGGTATTAATTATATGTTAAATGACCATATTGCCCTTCATTAAAAAGAGGAAAATGACAAAAACCCTGGTTTTAAAAGAAAAATTTAACTTTGTTATGATTTTGGACCAAAATGGCAAAAGAAACGAAATCACAGGGACCCATATGCAAAAAAATTCAAATTTGGACTAAAGTGGCAAAACTGCCCAAACCTCAGGGACCATTTTGGCAGTTTACTCTATTAATTATATTTAACTGTTAACCATTCAAACATTGTTTAAAAAAATACAATATTTAATAAAATTATTTAAAATGCAAATGAAGTCGAGGGTCTTATTAAAGGCCGTCTTTATGTCCTTAAAGGATAGATGTATGATTTATATTTAGTTCACTATTCTCGTATCCTACCAGTAATGTGACTGGGATTTACTAAATAGAGTTGTTAAGTTGTTATATACAATTAGCAATTAGCAAAATAAAAATATGACAAAAGAAATGAATTTTGAACCATCATGTGTAGTTGACAATAGAAAGTGGGAGACAAGAAATAATTTCCTTTTAGCAGCTTGTCATGCACTAAGAACCACCACTAAAACATGAATTTTGGAATGGAAAGAGAATCGTACTCTTTGCTTTGATGTTTGTACTTTTGGATTTTGGACAATAGATTTATCGGCATTGATTTTGGTACCAAAGAGAAATTCATATAGATGAATTATTGTATAACAATATTCCTGTCTGTGTAATACATGACATTCAAACAAGTTATTATGTGTTTAGCATTCAAGTGACATCACTTATTTAAGATAATCACACCTTATATTTGGGAACGATAACCTGGTATAACCAAAAGAAAGAAATCGCCGTTATGTATATATCTTTATAAATTAATGATACCCGGTCCGACGAGGAATTCTTTTTCTCATGTTGAATGACAATGGTATCCTCTAATCTCATAGAGAACCATAAATAATAAAAAAAAAAAAAATACATAACCACATTGTTTTAACAACGAAACCCTTACTAGTTTTGTATCAATAAACTAGAAGAATCAAAATAGGAATATTAACAAAATGAATTGAATTAGTAATCGTAGCTGGTTTTACATTATCAAAATGCGAAAGTTCAAATGTTATCTTTCTAAAACCATCTACACTAATGTAGTGGTGATCGCTCACTTAAAAATGTGTCATACACCTTCATCATCCACTCTAAAAGATTTTTTCAAGTGATCTATCTTTCATTTATTTTTTAGCCAAATTATTTATTGTAGTAACCATTTAGTTTTTCATACCCTGTGAATAAATATATACACATTCTTAAACTTTAATAAATAACAATTTGAACGAACATAAAACTTTTATTGTTCATAAATTAGTAAGTATATATTCATAAAAAATATTAAGCTTATATCTTTCCAGATATATATACACACACAAAGTAATTAAGCTATTTAAAAAAACATAAAAAAATGAAAAAAAGGCTCACATCTTCATCTATAAGCGTCCGTCGCCACAAGTTCTCTCTCATCCAGTCATCCTCCCACGGATGTGTGTGCAATGTTTTGACCATGGCTACCCTCCTTTGCTGTTGTGGCCATCCGTAGCTAGGGGTGTGAAAAAAAACAAAAACCGAATCATATCCGTAACCCAAAAAACTGAATCCAATTTCTGAATTTAGATTTTGGATCAGTTATAATCAATTCCGTGTTGGGATTTCAGACATAGGATAGGTTTTCATATATGTTTTTTTTTAAATTTGATTTTCTCGTTTTAACTGAAATAATCGATTAAATGTTGGGCTTTGTTAATTATTTTATAGATGTTAAATTGTATGTAATGATTTGATAGATATTGATGCTGTATGTAACGGTTTGATGTGTATGTATATCATAGTAGAAGCATATATTTTGAAATTGATGTGCATGGATATATCTTAATAGAAGCATCCATGTATTGTGTGTGTAATTAAATTGATGTTTGACTTGTATGTATAAGCATGATATCAAGTTTGTGATTTGTACTTTGTCATCCTAAATTTTATTTGACTTTATTTGGCTGAAATTGGTTGAATTTGGTTTTTAATGGAAACTGATCCAAATTGAATTTGATTTGTTCAGATTAAGTAGAACATTGTCAGAGTCGGATATAATCTAGGGACGAAAAAATTCAAATCCGTATAAATTGATCCAAGTTCAATTGTTAATCGAACCGATAAACACTCCTATCTGTAGCCCTCATTATGGGCATAGTTCGTAAAAAAAAGTGAAAAGAAATATCATAAACCAACATAAATTTTCAGTATCATACTCAAATACATATATTTTTAATATAATTTTACGTACTTCATATAAGCAAGTCAAAGGAAAAATACTAGGGTCGTACAAAAACCATGCACGCTCATGCACCTTTCCCATGAAAAGCCACTCTTCACTTTCTTCTACCCCCCACAATAGTCCCCACCAAAGCCATCATATGAACCCATTGCCAGTGGCAAAAATTGACTTTAATCAATCTCATACAAAAATTTAAACCGACAATTTGATGCTAATTATGTGAAAACGGGTTAATTTGGACGTGTTTTGTTACTAACAAGTCGAAAATGGAAAAGAAAAATATTTGTTAAGTAAGTGGAATTAAAATTGTATTTGAATGCTTATAGCAGTTAATTTTTTTTTGGTTTTTATAAAACTTTGATTTGTGTTTACAAATATAGCTTTATATTCCGACTGGTACATTTATTGGTACGAAAATAAGAATAAACTATAAAATAGTGTGTAATAGATAAAACAACCTGACTCAACATGTGAAGTATGAATACTTATAAACTACTCATCAAACCTAACTTGAAATATTGCACTACTCTCTTGATTACACCACTAGAAAATCGGGTGTTTTTAATGTCTTTTTGATCACAAATAAGCTACAATTAGCTATTTATGACCAAAAAGACACGGGCAAAAATCCTCGTGGGTAATTGTGTTTTGCAACAGCTTGAGATTGTGTCCGGTAGTTCTTTTGCAGCCGAAATTTGTGATTGATTTTTGGGTGCAAATGCGCTTTCTAGTAATGTTTTCATATATACTAAAAGAATGTCCTTAAATATTTGATAGAAATCTAAACAACTTTAAAATATATCTAACGCTGGTTAACTAAAATGATAATAATATTATACAGAACTAAAGAGAGATCATAAGCGAAACTGGATAGATGATTGCTCACGGGAGGTGATATACTGGTATGTGATTGTTCAGTTAATTTACCCTTCATGGATAAATGATATCGTTTATTCGTATTTTCCATTTAGATCTTGAATTAAGATATATAAATATCTAGTTGTGTGGTGAAGGATATATTGGTAAATGTTTAATTTAATCTTTGTAATGTCATGCATGAAGAGTAACAATATTTTTTTGTCATGCTCATAACTGTGAACAATTTTAAATTACTGGCCCTAGTCTTTTTTCTTTTTTTATGTTATGAACTCACTAAAATCCCATGAATGTTATAACTCTCGATCCTGTTTCTCTCTCTCTCTCTCTCTATATATATATATATATACCCCTCTTTCTTTCTATGTATCTTTCAAACTTCAAAGATTCATCTCTCTTGTTAAAAGGAGGGAGGGTTTCTCATGGACATACATACAGGTTCAGTTTGGCATTCTGTCCACCTCCACATGATGTATGTGTTGATGGAGTTGAAGATTGCTGGTTCGGAGGTGGCCAGCCTGCTAAACTAGCTCTGTAAGTTTTTTCATGAGAGACGTTAAGATAAACAACACATGAAGTTGATATGCGCCTGTATTATCTTCTTATTAGACAAGAGGCTTCGTTGGGGTTCGTTGAGAAAAAAGCGTTGCCACGTGGCCTCACGTAGACGCCACCTAAGCACGATGAACCATCGTGTCCCACGCCCCAACGACGCCCCCTTCTTCCAGCGGTGCCCCGGCTTTCCTTCTTTTTCTCCTTTCTTGTGCCCACGATTTGCCCTAAGCCCCCACCCTACGCCCCAACAAAATCCCACCTGTAACGACGCGCCATAACATATGGCCTTAGTTGTTTTGCTCGAGTTTCCATCAAGACCACCATAAATTCATCTGATCATCTACACAAGTTAGAATATCATTGACTTGTTTTCTCTCATCTTTAAGTTTTTTTTTATGTTCAAAGAAAATATTGGGTTATTCACAACCCCATTGTTTGTTCTTCATTTTCTCAGAGGAAAAAAACGATAATAATCTTGCTTAAGCATTCTTCTATTAAGATGTTTTACATTTTATGTCTATCAGTTATTGATGAAAGTGGAAGTGACAAATCAATAAAATTTTCCTCAAATGAAGTAGTTAAGTTATTAAACATTAGGGTTATCTCCTGTGGGTTATATAAAGTCATGATATTAGATCTTTTTTCTCATTTTCTCATTTTGTTTCGTGCTACTGCGATCAATGTTTAACGAGACTGTTTTATATAAATTTATTTTAGATGTGAAATCTTTGAAACATATATAGATCATGATTCATTCATTCATTCATTTTTTAATGGTTGAGAATAAAACCAGTGTAAGATGGATGTTCTTAAAAGACAAAACATTTAATTGCATGCGTTTTATATCTTTTATCTTTGTTCATATACTTAAAGCCATGATATATGGAACTTAAATGTTGATTTTTTGGTAGTCAACCCATAAATAATAACTATTTATTCATGGAAAATGTAATAAAGGGTATAAAAATGGAGTGAAATTTAACCTTTTGACTTTTATTATTGATTTAAAAGTGGAAACTTAAAGGCTTAAAACTTTTTGTCAGTCGAAAATGATTTAAAACCAGAGATGGTGACATAACAAGTTCCTTTCAATACTTCATCATGATGATGAATAACGATTGTGTGCTTTCAGCGATGGAATTTCCCACTTAAAAGCATTGGATTCTTATAAGCATTATTCTTCAAATTCTATTCACTCTCTCACCGTCAATACACATACATATATTATATTTTTTGAGCAAAGAATTTACTACACGTACAACATATGTAAACTATTAATTTTTTAGTCAATCATTAATATTTTAAAAAGTTTATTCTTACAAACGCAAATGTGTAGTAAAAAGAATCACTGAAATAATTAGTTCATAAATTTTTATCCTTTTATTATTACCTTTTTATGTATGTTATATTTTATGTGTTAGTAATATAACCTACATATAATATAGTTTGTTGGATAGCAAAATAATGATAAAAGAAAATAAATCAAACTAGCTTATATTTTTACCAGAAAATATGAGCGATAAAAAATCAACCATTATATAACATGTAAATGTTTTCATGTTTCCTTGGTACATGATTTGTGGTTTATTTTGTTCCGGTCAAAATTAACTTATTGTTTTCAAATAAACCAGTGAGCATGTGTGTGATTTAACACATGTGACATGATTTTATAATAAAAATTATGGAAATAAATATAAAAATTGTAAAGATACTCTTTTTACATATTTTGGGATGTTATAGTACCCGTATTGTGTACAAATTCATACAAAATTAAATATAAAATACAACATATTTAATAAATTGATATGTTCAAAAGATAAAGTCTTGAACTTGATCTTTAGTAACGTATTCTTGTAGTCTCCTTAGCAAGATCTTCAAGAGATAGAGTAATCAACTTTGTGCTCGAATAAGATCTTCCTGTAATATCCCTTGCTACAAGAAAGAACAAACGATGTTGACGGTTGTGTCCGAGGCACGTGTTCGACACGCTTCCCTTAAAACAGATTTCGTACCTCTACCAAAGATGACACGTCTGTCTCTCAAGGTACAACAGCCGAAGCAGTCTGTACTGCCAGAGATGGCCACGCGCCCGAGATTACATCAGATAAAATTATAGTGTTAAAAGTTGTGGAAAATATGAAAAGAAGGTGATAGAATCGAATAGAGAAAACTTATCTCTCTAAATACCCAACACAGGATCTTTAAATATTTTTTCTTCTCCAAAGAACTTTTCATGTATACATGTATTTTCCTTGTATCATATCTCTTGTATTTCTCTAGTGTCCTTTGCATAAAAGACCCATAGTCTTCTAAATATCCAAGATTTGTATTTTTTTGTTTTCTTTAAGAGTTAAGAGTCTCAATAATTGTATACTTAAACTCTAATAAAACTCATCAAATGCCATCAATAAAACTCTACTCAAGAGTTTCACCATCTGAAGAGTTAAGAGTCTCAATATTATAGACTTAAACTCTAATAAACATCATCAAATGTTATCAATAAAACTCTACTCAAGAGTTTCACAATATAAAGAGTTTAATTAGTAATTATAATTTCAGTCAATTATAAATTAACTAAATATCCATTCACTAATTTTCCAACAATCTCCCACATGAATGGAGATCGTTCAAAACACATAAAACTTCCAATTTAACCTCGACATTTAAGTATTGTAGGAACGGTAGGTATTAGCTTTGAACCTTCCTTTGTGAAGCATATTTAGTCTCCTAGCGGTTTATAGATGTGATGTCCTTGAATAAACCCCCATTTGTGTAGACGACAATGCACTTCACACAATACTCTCCTTAACCGGGTCATCCCCTAATAGTTGTGTCCAATAATGGTCGTGGAACACTTTCTTGGTTCAGCGAGAGCTCTAGGAATTGTGCCCCCAATTCCATTCGAAGCGACCCCAATTCTCTCTAACATAGGTGATTCTCCTTAAATCATTAAAAGTATCATGGTTACCATGATTACGCAAAATCATTTACCACATAATATGCTTAGCCTCACAATTTGTTACTGAATTTCATAGGAATGAACTAGGACGTATTTAAACACCCTTTTATCGTTTAGAGGGTA
The DNA here is from genome assembly GCA_947069175.1 of Scalesia atractyloides. Taxonomy (NCBI): domain Eukaryota; kingdom Viridiplantae; phylum Streptophyta; class Magnoliopsida; order Asterales; family Asteraceae; genus Scalesia; species Scalesia atractyloides. The sequence continues at coordinate 45,119,602 of CAMTDV010001632.1, forward strand.
TATATAACCATATATACTAGCTTATGCATATCAGTTATGCCCTCACAGTAACCACCCTTAGGCATATGAATCTGTTGTCCTATTGAACTTAGATCTTGGGTAACATCAGTCAAAATAGACTCCCAAAATCTGACCCGTTTTGAAATTTTCAAGTTTTATTTTTCTTTAATCTTGCATTCAAATAACCAAAGCGATCGTAATTGCCTTATAATGCACTCGTATGCACATACATACATGTATTTAAATGTACATATAAAATATAAACCTATCATGTACATGTATATATAAAAAATATATATACTCTCATATAAAAGTTTCCTTATGACTATATAATTAACTAGAGGGACTATTATGGTATTTTCCTAAAGATGAAGTTCAGGGACTAATTAGGTGAATAATGAAAATATAATAAAACTTCAAACAAAAAGAAAACAGAGACTGCCGAACTCGAACCGGGGTCTCAACGGTACGCATACAACAAACAGATCACTACACCACCTATAGGTTTGGTGCAAGACTCATATTCATGTGTATTATATATACACATTACAGATGAAAAGTTTTTCAAAAAAAAATCTAAACTTGGCACCCAAGCTGAAGCTGGTAAACATGGTAATATGCTAACTGATTGAGATTGATTTTTATGTCCGCGTTTCCGTTTATATGGCAATCATGAACTTGGTCTTGATCACGTCCCCATACCTCTTTCGTTCAAAAAACTTTCCGTTGATACACCACCTTCTCATAATCAATGAAAACTATCACAATAATAACCTCAACCAAAACCTCCAATTCATTTACCATTTCTCCTCTCTACTCTCAAACGAACATGCATTTACAGTATAGGAACCAGACGCTGCCGGAGAACCCACTAAAACCCGCAGATTTTCTTTCGTTTTGGTATATCTTTTCATTTCCACTTACCTTTTCGTTAAAACATTGATGATATCTTTATTCTGTTGTCGTTAATAGTCACCTTAAACAAACACTAGATTTGGGGAAAAGCAATAACAGTGGGTGGGTTGTTCTTGTTCAGCTTGGGGAAGAAGATGATACAATCAAGTTTGTTTAGAATAAAATAAAAACCGAAACATTATAGATCAGAGGTTATAGCACAATGGGTTTGAAAGTTTAACAAATCAGTAAGGGGCGCGAGTTCGAGTCCTGGCCCCGACATACTTGCTGCACTTATTCTTTTATTAATAAAACCCATATATGACAAACACTAGTTACTGATTAAGTAAAATAAGAAAGCTGATATTTCACAAGTTAGAAGCATAGTCCAGTGGGTTGGTGTGTATGTAAACGAACCAGAGGTCACGTGTTCGAACCCTGCCTCCTGTTCCTGTCGCTGCATTTTTTTTCTTCTTTTTAGATAAACCAATATATGGGACGATGCAGTTTCAATATAAATGGAATTAAAATCACAATACAAAATGGGTTAGACACGCAACCCAGTGGAAGGGCTGCATGCACGTAAACGGAAGGTCTTGAGTTCGAACCGAGTAGGGGCTGGTTTTGAATGATTTTAGGCTAAATTTTTAAAATTCCTTTTTCTAAGAAGACCTTTAAATTATATATAAATATTAAAAAGTTTTTTTTACAGTTCTTTTTATTATCTTATTTTCTTAATTAAACCATTTAAAATTAATTTAATAATAGATAACTCATTATAATTCCTTTCAAGTAATAACTCATTAATACTAATATAAAAAATAATTAAATTAATATATCTAAATAATTAATTGGCAATCATAAATAATAGGAATATTATTTAACTTATTTTGTTTAACAAGGTCATTATGTGGTATATAACTAATGTAATGAGCCAGGGATATCCAGGACACTGTTGTTAACCCCAAATGTTTAAGTTATCAAATAAAACTGATTAAAACGGAATATACGGATTTACTAGCCACAGTCCGGCATTCGATTGATCTCATTTCCGGCCAAGCGGTAATAATTTACCCTAATTTATAAGTTATCAAACAAAACTGATTAAAACGGAATATGCGGATTTACCAGCCACAGTCCGACATTCGATTGATCCCATTTTTGACCAAGCGGTAATAATTTACCGTAGCCCAAGTCCGTATAGGGAAAATAAGTCGAGAGTATTTACATGAGATAGTCTTGATTTTAAAAATGCAAGATTTAATATCTCAACCGTATCCAAAATAAAATAAGTGCAGATAGCATTTACCAAAAGGCTATAGTCTAGATTATGGCATAAGCTAACCAATTAAAATGCTAACGGTCTTAATTAAGTCATAGACTTAGACCGACTAGCGTACAGGATCAAAACCGTACAATACGCTAGATTAAGCGATGACTGGATAGAATATAGTTTAAACCCAACAAGTACTATAACTTGTATAATATGGGTAACCATAAGCATTCTGGATTTTGAGACTAAAATGATAAGGTTTAACCCGTTTCGGTTAATTTCCGTAAACTAGTTACATATACTTAACCGTGAGCATATAAGCGGTATCGGGTAACCGGATAAGTCATGAACAAGTTATATATGCCATTATACTTTAAATAAGTTGTAATATCAGTAGGATATCAACTTACATACCCGTTAAGGTTTTAAAATGAAACTATGCCTCATAAGGGCGTTTTGGTAATTATATACCGTATAAAAGGATATATTTTAATGTTATGATCATAAGTATTCTGGAAAAATAATTAATTTATGATATAATATCAGAAAAAATTGATTATATGTGTAATTTATCTTTTATGACCAAACCATGCACCTTAGGGGCATTTTGGTCACTTTACACATAGTATGATAGCTTTATTTGGGAATCTGAGTTTATATCATGTACCTACTCTAAAATATTTAAATAAGTTTTAAAATCAGTAGATAACAAGTCTGGGTCGTCAAATATGGTTTAAAACCATACTATGCGCCGAAACGACGTTTATGTCGTAAAATGACGATTTGTGCGAAGTTTAGTAAAAACTGACGTTAAGATCAAGTTTAATTGTTTTAGATATGTTATTTAATATAACATATCAATAGGTAAAAGATTTGATATGAAAAGGTATGATTAAAACCATTTTATGAGCCACAAGGGCTTTATCGTCATTTATCGACATAACACAAGAACTTGTACGTAAACTCAGTATATGATCTGACTTGATATACCACATAATCTTACTTATGTTATTATATCAGTAGGAAATTCATTTTCAAGTTCGTTATCGATTAAACCTTATTTTATGTAAAAATGGCATTTTAGTTAAAATGACATAATTATGGAACTCGTGCATAAACTCGGATTCTGATTTATAACCTCAGGGGGTTATGCTACATTATATTACGATCATAATGCAACATTATATCAGTAGCTAACTGATCTAAGTCAGGTCAGAATCAAAAGTTAAAGCAAAAGTCAAACTTTACGACTTTCGGTTGCGAACTGACCCTAGAACTGAAATTGACGAGTCGAACATGTTCTAATAATTATTACCAACTTGTTTAAGTGTCAAAACATGTTTCATAACATATATAAGCTTAGATTATAATATTTCCAAAAACTGGCCTGCTTGACTTTTTAAATATTAAACTTTACCCGTCAATTGGTCTAGCAAACATGATCTTTAGGAGGTGTACTTTATAGGGATTAACACCTACCTTATTACGATCACTTAGCCATGTTCGTTATGAACAATGGCTGGACCATAATGGTCTTAACCAAAAGTCAAAGCTTTTTCCGTAAAACGCTTGACTTTTGGCTATAAAAGCCTATAAACAAAAATGCAAGAGAAAGGAACACTTACAAGTGATTCCTAGGATGAATAGGACTAAGTTGGATGCTCCTTTCAGTTAGGAACTTCTAGAGGAGGGAGATAGATTGATAAAAGAGAAAGGTGCAAGTTCAAATGGTGAACTAATGCACATATCTATGGTTGGAGAGCTTGAAGGAGGTGATGCCACGTGTTAGGGAGTGTTAGTGGGAGCTTACAAGTGTCCTAAAACGTGACATAGCAGTTTGGAAGTTCATGGTTTCGAATCAAATGGTTTTTGGCAACATGTGTGGAGGCTAAGCAAATTTTCTGCAAACACAGGCCTCTCGCAGCCCGTGAGGGACGAGGTCCATGTCTCTCGCGGCTCGCGAGCGCCCCATGGAGACTTTCAATGTTTATCACATTTTGCCCCTCAACTTATAAAACCTCCTAAAATGCCTTTTAGCATATTTAGCCCTCCGTAGCCAACATTTGGCATACCCGGGAGTATGCCCGGACATTGTCAAGCTCTTGGTTCGTTAAAAGGTCACTCAGAGGTATAAATTAACATGTTGACACTTTTAATCCCTCTGTTGTCCAACTTTTACATATTTACAGGATTAATTCCTCTCGTCCAACAAGTGGCATATATGAGAGTTAGGACTTTGTAAAGGATCACTCAGAGGCTCAGTATAAGCATGTTGACTCTGATGGTCACTAAGAGGCTAAGCATGTTGACACTAATGGTCACTCAGAGGCTAAGTTTAAGCATGTTAACACTAATGGTCACTCAGAGGCTCAGTTTAAGTATGTTGACACTAATGGTCACTCAGAGGCTCAATTTATGCATGTTGATGTAACATCCGTCAAAAAACGGATTTCCAAAACTCGCTTCGTTTATTAATCGAATAGCCAGTTATAATTTTCGTTGCGTTTATATTGCTCATTTTAATTTTAAACAATACATAATTAATAAACATTTTAGAATTTAAAAAACTATAATTAATAAATAATAAAAACAAGTGAAGAAAAAAATAAAAGAAGGCTGCCGGGTTTCGAACCCGGGTCAGCCGCCTCAACAAACAAACACCACACCACTCCGCCACATGAGTTCTTTGTGTAAATATTGAAACAAATAATACTTAAATTAAAACTCGAATTCAAAAACCGGACTTCAGCGCGGCAGAACTCGCAATCACCGGAAAATCCGGCAATCCGTGAGTTTAGCCATTTTCCTTTTGACTATAACGCTATAACCGACTTCGACATCGGTTATAACCGACGTCTAACAGTCAATTGCAGTCGTAACCACCGGAAAAATTTTGACCACGAATCAAGACCAAATTCGGACTCAAGTCATTCTGTTTCTTCCTTATAAATACCCACCAAAACCTCTGGTAACCTTTTCGCTCAAAATCGCACAATCTCTCGAAGCTTTAGCACTCGCCGGAGATATTCTGCATTTGCCGGACTTTCACCGGAAAACCGAGACTTACTTCAAATCGGTAAATTTCTCGACTCTTTTGTTTGTAATCCCTTATTAGACATTCTGCACTCGCCGGAAAATCACTAGAAATTCCGAAGTCGCGCTGTGAATCGGTATAACCATCTAAACCCCCTGATATCCCTTGTTTAGTAACTTAATTTCACAACTCGTTGATCAAAACTGTTAATTGATTCACTCAGACGGAAGTCACAAATCAGAGCCGACGACTCTTGCCGGGAATCTGAGAAAGACATTCTGATCGGTACATTCGATTCCGTAACCCTCTTTATCCATTTCAATTCAATCAATTATATGTTCGATTACCGATTTAAACAAGAACAGTCGGACATCTTTTTTCAGTGTCTTTATAAATGAAGAAGACGAAGTCGAAATGTGTATAAGTTTAATTAAAACTGAATATTTAACCGGGTTAGACACACAGTCCAGCGGTGGACTGTGTGCAATCATATCACGCATGTCACGGGTTCGAATCGCACACGTTACCAAATTTCAGAATTAAAACCAACATTTTTTTTCAACTGAATCGGATCAGGTCACCGAATGTTAATAAGTATAGTTTAATCCATAAGTTAAACAGATATGACGCACAGCCCAACTGGTTGGGCTGTGCGCACTTGAACCGAACGTCCCAAGTTCGACTCCGGGTCACTGAAGTCGATCTGGCCATTTTAAATCGTTTTAATATAAGCCAAATAAAATAACAGTTAATTAGTATATATATAATTAAAACAGAGAATATTTCGGGTTAGACACGTAGCTCAGTTGGTAGAGCTGCGTGCACGCGTACGAGAGGTCTCGGGTTCGAACCTCACTCAGCGCATGAATAAACTGAATCCGACCGGTCAAACGGTCAACGGTCAACATTTTTATATTTTTTTTTATTTATTTATTTAATCAGAAAATCATTTAAAAATACTTAAAATTAATATATTTAAAGTTAGAAAATGTCCTTAAACTCACAAAAATAAATCTAAAATCCTATTAAGATTATGAATTAAAATCTATTTATTTACCGAACCACTTCGTTATTATTTAGGTTAGTTTTCCTCGTCGATCAAATCCCAAAACTCGTGCGCATCCAACGTTATCAAAAGAACGCACCCAATGTGAGTGAATCTCTACCAAATTCCCCGTTTTAATCACATTTTGGGGTGTATCATGTGTCGTTTAATTCCTTATTATATTTAAACACTTGTGCATCCATCATATCCGTGATCAAATGTGTATCCAATATGTATCAATTGTTGTGTGAATTATGTTTAGATTTAAGTTATCATTTTCAGTACATGCATTTCATTAGGCCCATCAGCTTCCCGTGGGATACGGGTTGAGTACAGGTGCCTCATTCGATCGGCTCCGTTTGATTGAGCCTTGATCTCACATACATCATCATTCATGTCATACGATCGGCTCCGTTGGATTGAGCCTTGATCTCACAGTCATCATCATTCATATCATATACTCATTCAAAGTGGTTTGTGTTTGTTATATATATATGTTTGCTCACATGTGATTATTGCACAAATTTTCAATATTAAATACAACAAGAAATTATTAACAATGTTTTATCAAGGTTCACTCGCCAACTTTTGTTGACCCAAAATATTCCCCCGTTTTACACATGATACAGGTGATCCAGTTGAGGCAAGAAACACATAGGAAGGCTTAGAAGAATAAATCAGTTTAAGCTTTGGATTGTTTTACTTAGTTTCATTTTCCTTGTAATTTTATGGATTTGATTTGAACATTTAAGTTGTAATTTGAATTTAATAAATATGAAACATTTTAGTAAACATCATGAGCTTTGGTGATAACCCAATTATGCCCCGACTCTTATTCCGCTGCGGGTCGGGGTGTGACAGTTGACACCAGATGGTCACTCAGAGGCTTAGTTTGAGCATATTGTCACCTTTAGTCCTTATTAGTCCTTAATAGACTGTATAAAAAAACATATATGACACATGTCACTATATTATTGGACACGATTTTACGAGTTGTTACAAATAGGAATATTATTTAACTTATTTTATTTAACAAGGTCGTTATGTGGTATTTGAATATCTAGGATAATCGTTTCGTTTGGTTTCTCGACTTTTACTCGTGAGTTATTTTACAAGGAATTGCAAACGCAACCACTGTGAGTGAATCTTACAACTCCCCCTTTTATTTTATTTATACGTTTTTTGGGGTGTATCATGTGTCGCATATTCGAATCGTATTTTACAAGTTCAATCTCGTGCAATTACCATTGTGTGAAGTATCTATGTTATTTTCATTCATTTTGGATATCACATCATCATAGGCTCGTCTGTTCCCCATTACCTATAAGCGGAACTTGACGTTGCCAACCATACAAGGCCAACTCCGTTGATTGATCTTTGACCTTGCAGCAAACTATAATACCGTGCAACATGCATAGATTCATGGGCACACCATAACACCGTGCAACACGCATTACATACATTTGAATTATTTGAGTTGGTTTGTTTTTTGTTTGCGGTTGAGTTATGAGTTTTGATATATGACATATAACATATTTACTTACATTGGTTAACGCACGTTTTCTCAATAAACCAAATTCAAACATATTATTTTTATAATCACAATAAGGTTCAGTCACCAACCTTTGTTGACCCAAAAACAATTTTTACATATGATACAGGTTAACAGGTATGAAGAGAAGATTGATCACAAGATGGGCCTTAGCTAACAAGAAAAGGATTAGTGCAGTTTATTTGTTATACACAACGTCTTGTGTTTGTAATTGTTTATGTGAATTATTTGTATTGTGAGACACTTGACATGAATTAATGATTATTTAAAACAAGTAATAGCTAGTCATAAGCTCTCGAGTTAACCCAATCATGCCCCGATCACCAATTCCGGTATGGGTCGGGGTGTGACACTTGGGATCTCCAGTCAACTAAGTTAGGTTTCCTTCACACACCCTTTTTCCATGGGCTTTAGTCTCATTCCACAAGTTGATCTCTAATAAACCCTTAGGTTATTGGAACCATAACATTATCTTTGTCATTGACAAGTCATGGAAGATAACTTTGAAGTTGAGATCAATTGTCATGACGTGTTCGTAACTCGAAAGTTAACATTGCCTATTCTCAATTTCTAAGACTATAACCTCAGTGGCCACCTGAATCTGGTTATAATATTTGTCTTAGAATGATACATTTATAATTTAAGGCAAACACATCTCCATTATGCACTATGACCTTTGTGTCTTCCACTTAGTCGTCTATTTGGAATGTTAGACTGGATTACAAAATCCTTATTGCCAAAATATTATGGTACAAATGCAAGACACCCCCACATTTAAGTGTTATTGGATAACATCCCGATGGAGTAACGAACACCATTTCTACATACCCCACATTTCTTGCCATTTGATCAACATTTCCGTAACTTCACTTATGACGACCTTTATACACATATGATTGAACAAGATCAACCTCATTGTATCAGTGAATTTAATCATATTGCATTAGCTTACAACAACTGACCAAAGCAACACATGCCATTGTCATAAGTTTGTCACCAACTTAGAATGATTCTTATTCACCATATAGAATAAGCCTAGACAATGAGTTCTCCTCATTAGCTTTTCGAAAAACTCTACAAATGTTACATGTCTTTTCCTTATAATGAACGAAAATTCTCCCTCAACTTTGTCTATACACAAAATCTTTTTGTGTTCATACACATTTGAATGTTTAGAGTTAATTATTCTTCGTCAAGATCCATAATTAAACAAGTACTTGTCTAGCATGCTTTAGACTACAACACTTAAGCATGTGAACAGAAGATGCATCATTCTGATTCTTCACGTCCCTAAGGATATCATAATATCACTTTGTAACATTCATCCCTTGTTAAGATAAAATAACGAGACTTATTCATAATCCTAAAACATCAATATTTAGGAAGGTCTCACAAATTATTGTATATAGCACATAGCTAATTTCATCATTCAATTAAGAAACATAAATTTTTTACGTTTGATCTCCAACGCTTTACCATTGACTCATAAGGACTTAAACATAAGTCTTAATCCAAGTCACTTGGTGAACACATTCATCACGATAAGATGAATGTTCCTCGTCTACAATACTCTTATGTATGAGATAGAGTCAACTAGATCGACACTCAACAAACATGGCACTCATAATTTTGCCATAAGTAATTTGCACACATCTATTGTTATTCATTAGGAGATATTTATATTTAGGATGCTCTCCCAAACAAAGGTAAAATCTCCATATAGTTCTAACAATAATCAAGTGGTAGACGCATCTACGTATAGATCACTCAGAACAAATCTCACAAGATTTATTAGAAGTATACAATAACATATAGTACTTTTTCTTTCATATGTTAGAATTCACACTTGTGAATTTTCCAATGAGTTCTACCGAAGTATGTCGACGTGGATCTTGTTTGTGTATTTCATCTCAATACATTCAGTACGTTCTTTCGTTATTCTCTCATGATACGGTTATACATTTGATGTTTTGTCTTTGACTTTTAGTCAATGCAACAACTATCAAGTTGTTTATGTCCAAATATTTTCATGTACTATCCATTTAAAGCCATATTCTTTTAAATAATGTATAGTTAACATTTTATTACTTTACACAAAAATAACTTATACGTCAAACATTAGTGATTTATTTCTTTGTAAAAAATTGCATGTGTTATCCAAGATATAGAACACAAAACAATAAAATACATTGGAAACTACTTCATAAGTGCAAAACAAATTATGAAATTTAAACGGAAGCATAGATGATATGTAGACATCAAATATCAAGGTGCTTTTATATTCAACACTTTATAATCTGACCAAAATCTTCTCAACGATATCGTACCATGACATGTCTTGAGATACTCCCTCAATAAGACTCCATGCACTTGTAAGTACAAGTTTCTCATTTCATCTTAAAACTTTAAACTTGGACAATTCTACATAAAACAACACCAAGTTGTTACAAAGACGACATTTAAATAGTGAACTTGAACAATTAAATTTGTTCATAAAAACACCAAGTTGTATACCACCAAATAATATCCATGAGATTGTTACTTTTTTCACCATATGCTACTTCTAGCAAGAGTAGCAAACCATTTGAATTATCACCACTATGCAAAACTTTGTTTTAAATATCACTCTAAAACATTTCTTTAGTTTTGCAATATACTATATTAATAATATCAATTAGAGTGTATGAAAACATAAATCAAAACCCAAAATATCAAATTGATTTATTTTGTTTAGTCTTACTACGCATGTACTAAACGTTTTCTAACACGCATGTTAGAAAAAAATGTTATAACGACACATATAGAATCGAACGTTTATATAAAACGTTTTCCAATGATAAAGTTTATAAAATAAACCATTTCTCATCATTTTTAATGCACACATAGGCAATTAAATGTTTACAAAAAATATTTCCTTTCATTATGACTTATATAATGAACAATCTCTAACCTTGTATTTGTGATACACATTTTCTAAAATACGTGTTAGATTAAGTCATTTATATATATAAAGCATGACCATTTGGATTTAGAAATCACAAATTAAAGTTAGTGATAAATTCCATACAATAATACCATCACTTTATTGTGATTTAATTCTTGAAGCCAATCAAACGTCAACTTCAATGTATGACTTTTTATTTCTAAACCATGCAAAGCATTAATGTATTTATATTCATTAAAATCAATTCTATGAAATGTTTACATAAAACATTTCAAAGCATTTGTATTCTAACCATTTTTAACAATCATGTTAAAATGAAAAAAGAAATCTAACGCGCACGTTAGAAATATTATCATTTCAACTAAATGTTAATTCGACTTGTTATAAACACATATACGGTTCATACAAATAAATCACTTATAATACACATGTTAAAAAATAAACAACTAAAAATTGCTTCCAAACAATCACTTTTCATGAATCATTTCTAACACGCATGTTAGAAGACAAATGATTACAAAAATCCTTTGCATTTTTTTATAAACTGTTTCTAACACTTTTCATGAACTGTTTCTAACACGCATGTTATAAGACAAACGATTAAAAAAATCATTTTTTATAAGCTGTTTCTAACACTTTTGTTAGAAATAAACAATTACAAAAATTGTTGTAAATCTTATCAATAAATATGTTCTAACATACTTGTTAGAAATAAATGATTATAATAACCATTATCATACCAATAGGTTCTAACAAGCTCGTTAGAAATAAACGATTATAGAAATCGTTATAAAACATATCAATTTATATATAAAACCCAATTCTAACACGCTCATTTAGAAATATATTGTAACATTTGTATAAATCGGGTCTCCAAAACCCGCTCCGTTTTGTAATCAAATACCAAGATATGAAATTACATTAAGTATTTATGAGTATTTCGAGTTTAAATGTTACATAATTAATATATAAACTAATCTATAAAAATTAAATTGGATAAAAAGTTAAAATAAAATAAATAAAAAAAACATTGTAGCAAACCGGACTCGAACCCGGGTCAATTGCCTTCAACAACTTATCCTTCCGTCTTCAAACCACTCCGCCACCAATTGTTTTCTGTTGACATTAGGAAAACAATTGAGTTTTATACGCAAACACGAAGTAACGGTTAGTGATATCTGAATAACGGAAACCGGCAAACTGAACGTTAAATCTTTTCGATTTCTTTTGGCTAACTTATAACCGATGAATATCGGTTTCTAATTGTGTCCTTATTGAATGAACTTAAAGATTTCATCACTTTCGGTATTTGTAACCGAAAATGTACCAAACTCTGATTTAATCCTAGTCCTGATCATTTGCGTGAATCATAACTATCACATCAACACTCAATTTCATTTTCGTAAAGATTCGGAATCGTAAAACTCTCTGAATTCGATCGCCGGAAATTTTCTGCAACTCACCGGAAAACCGGGACTTGCATTTTCACGGTAAATTCTTCGACTCGTTTTGTTTAAATCATGTGATTAGTCAATCTCTAACACAATTCCATCATCAGAACCGATCTTAGCCAACATTTATCGGAAATCCCATTTTCGCCGGAAAGTTCCTGAAATTGCCGGAGTTTCACTGTGAAAGGGGTAAGACATCCTACACTTCATTTAAACCTTGTTTAGATGATTTAATTCTATAAATAATCGACCTACACTGTTAATTGCTTCAACAGTCGGAGCTCAATTTCTGTACCGACAAAGCTTTCGCCGGATTTCTGTGTTTATCTTCAAACGGTAAATCTTAGTCTTTAAACTCTTTCCATTCTTTACTATTGAATTACTGTTAGTGTTTAAGATCTTTGAAAGTCGCGAAATCAATCTTAACCAGTTGAAATACGCTGACAGTTTAATCCGATGAAGAAGATGAACTTGTTTCAGAATATAAGAGTAATTATAATTCGGATATTTAACGGGTTAGACACACAGTCCAGCGGTGGACTGTGTGCAAAGTTTATATACGTGTCCCGAGTTCGATCCTTACTTCACACACACTGCGTATAACATACCTTTTTATTCATGAACTAACCGGGTTGGATCGAGTAGTTGTTAAGTATAATATAATTCAAGAATATAACCGGGTTAGACACACAGTCCAGCGGTGGACTGTGTGCAAAACAAACTGCACGTCGCGCGATCGAGTCCCGTCACAAGCACCGGTTCAATGAGATTAAAACGTTTTGCAAAATAAAGGAATTTTCGGTAAATTCGAATAAGTGTATAAATATAATTAAAACTGGACTTCTAACAGGTTAGTCACGTAGCTCAGTTGGTAGAGCTACGTGCGCGTGAACGGAAGGTCACCGGTTCGAATCCCGCTCGGCGCAAGTATTACCGCTGACCGAACCGGTCAACGGTCAACGGTCAAACAGTAAAAAAAAAAAAATATTATTTTTTTAAATATTTATTTGTTTAATTTAAATTAAAAATCAATTAAAAATACTTAAAAATAACATTTTTAAGGATAGAAAATAGCCATAAACTCACAAAAAATATATCTAAAAAATCCCATTAAAATCTTTAATAAAATCCATCCATTTAATATATTTTTCCCATTATTATTTAGGTCAGTGATTCCTCGTTGACTCGCTTCGTCTAAATCGTGCGCATTTCACCAACTCAAATCCAACGCACCCAATGTGAGTGAACCCTTCAAATTCCCCGTTTTAAACACGTTTTTGGGGTGTATCATGTGTCTTGTTCATTTACTTATTATAACTAAGTTATTGTGCGTATATCATATCATGACATGTGTGTTAGTTGTTGCTGATAAGTAGTTATTATGGTTTGCAAATTATTATTTCAGTACATGCAATTGCTGAGGCCGTAGCTCCCCATCCATCGAGGTTGAGTTTGATCCCCATTTTATTATGCGGTTGATCAGGGCGTGCCCGCACGATCGGCTCCGTTTGATTGAGCCTTGATCGGTCATTTTATTTACATTTCAATACATGCAATACGCTCGGCTCCGTTTGATTGAGCCTTGAGTGCACAGTTCAATTTACATTTCCAGTTCATGCAATACGTTCGGCTCCGTTTGATTGAGCCTTGAGCGCACAGTTCAATTTACATTTCTAGTTCATGCAATTCGATCGGCTCCGTTTGATTGAGCCTTGATCTCACAGTTCATTTATGTTAATTATCATATGATGTTAGTATGTTCATGTATGCCATCGATTGTTAATGTATGTTATAATTGTAACTGATGTTGCCATTGCTTGATTTCATACATATGCTCTTTTATGATTATGCACAATATTTTATTGATAAACTAACCAGAAAATCATTATTAAATGTTTATCTATAAGGTTCACTCGCCAACTTATGTTGACCCAAAAACCTCCCATTTTACACATGATACAGGTGAACCAGCAGCAGCTAGGAACACGTAGGACCTGGATTAGAAGAAATAAAACGATTTAGTATTTGGATTATTTTGTTTGGTTATTTTCCTTGTAATGAATGAACATGTTTGAATGTTTGAGAAATGTAACTTTGACTTCATTTAATTATGAAACATAATAGTAAATGTCATGTGCTTTGGTGATAACCCAATTATGCCCCGATTCTTATTTCCGCTGCGGGTCGGGGTGTGACATATATGACTATAAAAATCATTATAAGGCATATTAGTTTATATAAAAAACATACAAACCAGTCTAACACTCGTGTTAGAATCACTAAAGTTTGTGCTATAGATCCATGGATGGATGAAGAGTCTATTTTAAATAGAGACTTAATTAGAGACATAAAACTCTAATCAAGTAACATAAAACTCTTATTTAAAGACATTAAAACTCTACTCAAGAGAATTTAACGTTTACAGAAAACGTATGGTTTACACTAATAAACCCGATCTAACACAAAAGTTAGAAAAATTAACGATTCTAAAATCATTTGAAAACCAAACGATTGAACCAAAACTATTCGTTTTGTACCATGGTATAGGATTTAATATTGAATCTCAATCTCAATAAATCCAAATACAACAAGTTGTACTACATACATATTTCCCAAAAAAAATATTTAAAAGATCATAATCTCTAAATTTTTTTTATTATAAATCCTTTCGAGAACCCAAAATCCTTATAAATAAGGTTTTTAAGATTGAAGCAACAATTTCACAAAACTTTATAATAAAAATTATATAAATAATTATAAAAATTGTAAAGATACACTATTTACATAATTTGGGAAATTGTAGTAGCCATATCATGTATAAATCCATATAAAATTATATATGAAATACAATATATTTAAATAAATCGATATCTTCAAAAGATAAAGTCTTCAACTTGATCTTTAGTAACGTATTCTTGTAGTCTCCTTAGCAAGAGATCTTCGAAAGATGGAGTAATCAACTTTGTACTCGAACAAGGCCTTCTTGTAATATTCCTTGCTACAAGAAAGAACAAACGATGTTGACGGTTGTGGCTGAGGCACGTGTTCAACACGCTTTCCTTAAAACAGATTTCGTGCCTCTACCAAAGACGACACGTCTGTCT
The DNA here is from genome assembly GCA_947069175.1 of Scalesia atractyloides. Classification (NCBI taxonomy): domain Eukaryota; kingdom Viridiplantae; phylum Streptophyta; class Magnoliopsida; order Asterales; family Asteraceae; genus Scalesia; species Scalesia atractyloides. The sequence goes on from CAMTDV010001632.1 coordinate 45,134,899, forward strand.
CCTAGGGTATAACAGCCGAAACAATCTGTACTGCCGGAGATGGCCACGCGCCCGAGATTACATAAGATAAAATTATAGTGTTAAAACTTGTGGAAAATATGAAAAGAAGGTGATGGAATCGAGTAGAGAAAATTTATCTCTCTAAATACCCAACACATGGATCTTTAAATACTTTTTCTTTTCCAAAGAACACTTCATGTATATATGTATTTTCCTTGTATCATATCTCTTGTATTTCTCTAGTGTCCTTTGCATAAAAGACATATAGTCTTCTAAGTTTCCAAGAGTTGTTTTTTTTGTTTTCTTTAAGAGTTAAAAGTCTCAATAATTATATACTTAAACTCTAATAAAACTCGTCAAATGCCATCAATAAAACTCTACTCAAGAGTTCACCATATGAAGAGTTAAGAGGGTTATAGACTTAAACTCTAATAAACATCATCAAGTGTCATCAATAAAACTCTGCTTAAGAGTTTGACCATATGAAGAGTTTAATTAGTAATTATAATTTCACTCAATTATAAATTAACTAAATATCCATTCACTAATTTTACAACATGTGACACCTTCTAAATTGTTAAATAGAGTTATTCAATTATTATTTTTTTAAATAAATAATCTAACTTATTCTATAACAATTTTATAGGTTTATGACCTAATAAGTTAATAGGCATATTAAAAAATATTTATACAAAAATATAATTATGAAAATAATTCACGATCAGGGTGTTGTTTTTGCGTATGAGCCTTTAGGTTTTGAAGACATTGATGCTAACATATCTAGTACGTTACGTACACGTGTGGCAATACTCCAACAATCTCCCACTCTTGTCATTGTGTGAGACACACATATACCATTATATTAGTAGCGAAGCTTGAGATTTCCGATCGGGGGGTCGGAAGTTATCGAACCTAAAATTATACCATAAAAATTATAAAACCGAGGGTCGAAAACGTATATACCTAAAAAATTCTATACGAAAACTACATGGCGGACACTAATTAGCGAAAGTTCGGAGGATCGAATGCCCCCGACCTCCCACTAAGCTACGTGCTTGCATTATATTATAAAGTGATGCAATAGTTATGAAGAAACACTGGCTGAACCGTCTGGTATCCGTAGATATCTTAGTTACAGATCAATATTTCTGCATGAAAGGTTGTCTCTCGTTCGCTTTTTCTGGGTGATCTCACTTTGAGTTATCTACAAAACTAGCAACATCATTAGCCTCGTCATGAGAGAAAGGGGGAGGGTTTTCTCCGCGACCACACTCTGGCATGAAATAAGTATTTGGGATTTCAAGGTATTAGCAAGTAAGTAGTAATTAGTGAGTGAGCTAGAAAACATATATCCTTTACCTTGTGGTGTAATCCTTATTTTATAGCCGAAGATAAGTGTGTAGAAGATGGCCTGATGGGCCTTGGGCCCAGGCCCGACGACCAGGGATATCCGTTCTGTCTCCTTTGCATCGACCATTAATGGTCTTTGGTAGGAGGTGAGCTTGGCGCATGGTGACTGGAGCCACGTGTTATGGCAGTTGTCCCTGGTGTCAGACCTGCAAACAACCAATAATGGAGATCGTGTGATAGTCAATGGCGTGAGTTTGGTTGGTGCTACGTGTACGTCCTTGCATACAGTCTGTCTGCTGCCTTACTATTCATGTAACGCAGTCTGACACAACCTATCGAGCGGCTATTGGGTCACAGCTCTGCCACTTTGTACCCTTGTTGTCACACCCTGACCTGCAACGGAATAAGAGTCGGGGCATAATTGGGTTATCACCAAAGCTCATGATGTTTACTAATATGTTTCATATTTATTAAATTCAAAATTACATCCTCTATATTCCAAACAAGTTCATACAATTACAAAGAAAGATAACCAACTAAACAATCCAAAGTCTAAACCGGTTTATTCTTCTAAGCCATCCTATATGTTTCTTGCTGCAGCCAGATCACCTGTATCATGTGTAAAATTGGGGGTTTTTGGGTTAACATAAGTTGGCGAGTGAACCTTGTTAGAAAACATTTATTATTGATTTCTTGTTATATTTATTATGGAAAATTGTGCAATAATCATATGTGAGCAAACGTGAATAATCATACAATAACAATAACAAACAATAACATACAATAACAAACCAACTTGCATGAATATATAACATGAATGATACTGTATATGTTGGCAACGTCACGTTCACGCTCATAGGTAATGGGGAACGGACGGCCTATGATAAATGTATGTGCGATCAAGGCTCAATCAAACGGAGCTGATCGTATGTTGGCAACGCCTCGTTCACGCTCATAGGTAATGGGGAACAGCTCAACGCTCATAGGTAATGGGGAGTGGCGGCCTATGATAATGTATGTACTGAAAATGATAAATTTAATCTAAACATTAACCACACAAACAGTTGATACATATTGAATACACATTTGATCATGGACATGATGGATGCACAATTGTTTAAATGTAAATAATAATAAGACACATGATACACCCCAAAAACGTGATTAAAATGGGGAATTTGTAGAGATTCACTCACATTGGGTGCGTTCGGTTGAAGATGATGAATGCGCACGAGTTTTGAGGGTTGATCGACGAGGATTAACTAACCTAAATAATAACGAAAGGTATGGTAAATGAGTGAATTTTATTAATAATTTTAATAGGATTTTTAGATATATTTTTGTGAGTTTAAGGCTATTTTCTAACTTTAAAAATATTATTTTTAAGTATTTTTAATTGATTTTTGAATTAAATAAATAAATAAAAACATAAAAAAAATGTTGATTTTTTTTGGGTTTGACCGTTGACCATTTGACTTTGACTTGTTGACCGGTTCGGTCGTTTATATTGTTTGCACTGAGTGAGGTTCGAACTCGTGACCTTCCGTACGCGTGCACGCAGCTCTACCAACTGAGCTACGTGTCTAACCCGAAATATTTCTGTTTTTAATTATATTTATATACTATTATAATTTATTCAAAATTCATTTATTTTTAAAAAAGATTTTAATCATCGAACCGGCGTGCGTAACAGGTCTCGAACCCGGGACCTGTGGATTAACGTTGCACACAGTTCACCGCTGGACTGTGTGTCTAACCTAGTTAATATTCTGGTTTTTATTATACTTAACATCTTTCAGTGAGTTAACCCGGTTTGATTTTAAAAAGGGCATTTTTATTTCAGAGAGTGAGGTTGGGTCAGGGATCGAACTCGAGACGTGTGATAGTTGTTTGCACACAGTCCACCGCTGGACTGTGTGTCTAACCCGAGATATAATCCAATTTATATTAAACTTATATACTAACTAACTTCATCTTCTTCGTTACAATAACACAGACAACGATTACTCTACTGATCTTGTTTAATTCGATTGACAAACATATAATTGATTAAAATGAAATGGACAGGGAAGATTTTGGGAATGAACATACCGGAAAAATGATCTTTCTCAGAACTCCGGCGAAGTCGTCGGCTCTGTTTTATGAACTCCGTCTGAACGGGCCAATTAATAGTTTTGATTAACCAAATTGTGAAATTGAATGACTAAACAAGAGTTATCAGAAGGTTTGAATGATTATACCGTTTCACAGCGGAATCTAGAAATTTTCAGAAAACTTCCGGCGAGTGTTGATTATCTGATATCGCCGTCTGGGATTGATTCTGATTGAAAGGTTTGAGTTAGCAAAAGCCTAACAACTGATAGAGGATAGAAGAATTGAGAAACTTACCGTTTTGATGAAAGACACGGTTTTCCGGCGAAAGTCCGGCGAGTTCAAAAAGCGATTCCGACGATCAGAAATTAGAGTAAAAGTAAAATTAGAGGTTCTGTGAATGTTAATGAGTCGCGAGATGATGATTTTGTTGAAGTAATTCAGGAAGTGAATGTTTTCGGTTATAAAAACCGAACATCACATGAATTCAAGTTCATTCAAGACTGAATTGATTAAGAACGTCGGTTTATCGGTTATATTCAGGAATCCGCAATCACTTCAAAAGTCCTGGACGTTTGGAAGCCGATATCGGTTTCAGTTTGGCGCAAACAGGTTGATTCACGGTTGCACATATGTTTTAATTGTTTCCTAGATTACACAAAGTCAGCTAGTGGCGGAGTGGTTATATGTTTGATGTTAAGGTTCTCCGGCTGACCCGAGTTCGAAACCCAGCAGCCCCTTTTTATTTTTAATTGTTTTAATTTTATTTTTTTACAATTTTAATTTCCATAACCTAAAATGTTTATTAGTTATGTATTGTTTAAAATTAAAATAAGCATTAAATGAGCAACCAAAAATTAAAACTGATTATTCGATTAATAAACGAAGCGGGTTTCGAAAACCCGTTTTTTGACAAATGTTATAGTATCCCCTACTTTTAGAAATTTTGTCCCGAAATTTAAGTAGTATTGGTAACAGGAAAAAGATGCGGGCATTTTTCGCGCATTGAGTCTTCATGTTCCCAAGTAAACTCAGGTCCCCGTTTCGACTCCCAGCGTACCCTAACAATTGGAATACGACTCCGTCTTAAACGTTTCTCTCCGAAGTCCATGATCTCTACTGGTCTTTCAATGAAGTGCATAGATTCATCGATCTGAATATCTTCCAGGGGAATATGGAGGTTTTCATCGGCGAGGCACTTCTTCAAGTTTGATACGTGGAATGTAGGGTGAATTCTGTTGAGTTCTTCTGGTAGATCAAGCTTGTATGCTACAGGTCCTACTCTTTCGAGTATCTTGAAAGGTCCTACGTAGCGTGGTGCTAGCTTGCCCTTCTGGCCAAAATGAACTACTCCCTTCCACGGTGATACTTTTAAAAGTACATGATCACCAATGTTAAACTCCAAAGGCTTTCGCCGTTTATCTGCATAACTCTTTTGATGACTTTGTGCCGCTAGAAGATTGTTTCGAATTTGATGGATCTTGTCTGTCGTTTCTTGAATCAATTCTGGACCGGTGATTTGAGCTTCTCCAATTTCGTGCCAACATACTGGAGATCGGCACTTACGACCATATAAAGCTTCGAAAGGTGCCAAGCCGATACTTGAATGATAGCTATTGTTGTACGAAAATTCAACTAATGGTAGATGAGCGTCCCAATTTCCCTTGAAGTCTATGACACATGCTCGAAGCATATCTTCAAGAGTTTGAATGGTGCGTTCAGATTGTCCATCAGTTTGAGGATGATAAGTGGTACTGAGGTCTAATCGTGTACCCAAGGCGGCTTGTACAGCTTGCCATGTTCGTGAAGTGAAACGACCATCACGATCTGAAATAATGCTTAACGGTACACCGTGACGGCTTACGATTTCGCTGATGTAGATACGAGCTAACTTCTCGTTCTTGAAATCTTCGCGGATCGGAATGAAGTGAGCTGATTTTGTAAGACGATCAATGATTACCCATATGGTGTCATACCCACCAGAGTGGTTATATGTTTGATGTTAAGGTTCTCCGGCTGACCCGGGTTCGAAACCCGGCAGCCCCTTTTATTTTTAATTGTTTTAATTTTATTTTTTTACAATTTTAATTTCCATAACCTAAAATGTTTATTAGTTATGTATTGTTTAAAATTAAAATAAGCATTAAATGAGCAACCAAAAATTAAAACTGATTATTCGATTAATAAACGAAGCGGGTTTGGAAAACCCGTTTGACAAATGTTACACTTGTATTTGGTTAACGCCTCTTTGCGCTTCTCCCTTCTGCATGGCTTTATCACTGCTTCCTGTCCAGCGTGGAGTTTTAGGGATTAAGTCCTTTTCTCAAGACTATGAGTTGTTCTCATGTTGGTCTTGGCCTTATGCAAGGTTTTAGGACTTCGCGGCTATAGGGTTGTTTGATCTGCGCAGGGTCAAGGTCCTGCGCTTCCAGGTTTAACTTGCCGTTGCGCAGTGTGCGCAAGGTTTGTTGTGTGACCTGTATTTCCAGGTCTAACTTGCCGTTGCGCAATATGCGCAAGGTTCGTTGTGTGACCTGCACTTCCAAGTCTAACTTGTTGTTGCGCAGTGTGCGCAAGGTTCGTTGTGCGACCTCCTAATATTAAGGTTGTCATACCGTTGTGCGTTGCGCACAAGGTTTGTTAGCCAACCTGCTGGTTTCAAGAATGACGCATGTTGCGCATTGCGCGCAAGGTTAGTCTTGAGGTATGTTATTGAGGGTATGGTTCCTTGCGCAGGCACAGAGATTTTGGGACCATACCCCTCCAAGTCCCCCCAGTCCAGTGGTGCTCCTATGCACATGTTGGCAAGTAGGTGGAGTGCTGGACTATAAAAATTCATGTATGCACGCTTATTTCAACGGCGCGAATTCAATAAGGGATGGAGAAAACCTTTGTGTGAGGGAAAACTTTGCTCATAATGAGGTCTTTGAAATTTGAATCTTCGTCATGCTGAGGTTGCAGGCGAGTTGGTGAGAAAAAAAGTGAGGTGGAATTGACTGTTGGCAGCTGTGGCGTGCTGTCAACAGTGCAGCCTCTCTTTCATTAATGAATTGGTAGAGAAAGTACAACCATGCGCGCGTGAAAACCGTTAGTTGCCACTTGCCTTCCACGCGTCATGCGCGGATTGGCTGCTAGATATGGCGTGCATCACGTTTCCCCATCGCATTAAATGCGATGGGTATAAATAGGGGAACTGTCTAGGGTTTCCATTCAGGCTTACAAAACTTCCTCTTGCTCTCTCTGAATTCATCTGAGTTCTTGTTCTCTTCTCTCTTCAATCTTCTTGTGTTTTCTTTGGATTTCTTCTCTGAGATCTTCTATGGCGACCAGGGCTCCAGAGAGTGTGTCTGCCAGTGAGGCATCCACTTCATTATCGGTGCTTAAGTGGTCACCGACAAACTTCCAGAGTATGGTATCCGGCTTTCGGTTCCCTAAGGATTGGGACGCCCGACATCTCTCTGATGGAGAGACCGCCGCCGACGCTCCGGCCGACTATATTACTTTATTTTTTGATTTTTTCGCTGATGGTGACTTCCGGTTGCCGGCAACTAAATTTTTTCTTGAAATTTTAAAGTACTATTGATTCCACATCTCCCAACTCAATCCGTTGGGGATGGTGCGAATCAAACATTTTGCAGATCCATGGGCATTATCCCTACCGTTAACCGGTTTAGGGTTTTTTATCAGTTTCCCTGCTCCATGGGGTTTTATTTTTTCCAGCACCGTATCTAGGCCAAGAAGATTTTGCTCTCTTCTCCAAAGTCCTACCATGATTGGAAGGCCATTTTTTTGTGAAGGCTGGCGTGATTCCCCTCTGGATGCACTTCCGGGGGGTGGAAGATATTGTTGTTGAAACATCTCCTATACCAGTGGTAGAGTCCTGGTATAAGGACATCAAAGAGATCACAGCGGTTCAGTTGTCGGAAAGGGCGCTGGTGGCGGCGGGCATGAGTTTGGTTTGGAAGCCCAACCGCCAGGACAAACCGGTGTATATGGAGAGAAAAGTAAGTACCTTTGTCTCATATCATTATTTTGCTGATTTCTCTTTGTGCGTAGACTAACTGTATGCGCATTTTTTTGTAGGGGTGGCGCTATATGTGGTGGCGTTCCAAAGGGAGCAGGGGAGGATAGAGAACATCGCCCTTTGCCCGGAGGAGCCCACTTGGTATGCGCAGATTCTGGGAAACTTTGAGCTTCCCAGGGATGAGGATCTGGCGGCCCTCACGCCTGAGAGTGGTAAGCCTTCGTAGGTAGTGTTTTTACATCTTTGCAAATTGCTTACTGTGTTGCGCCATTGTGTAGGTGCGCTAAAGAACTTGGGTATTGGCCCAGATCCAAAGAAAAAGAGGCGCGCGGGGCCAAGCGCGGTGGTGGCGAAGAGGGTGGTTCAACCAAGGGCGGTTTAATACCAAATCAGTTTTATAAACTTAGTTAGACATATTTTGACATTTCTAACTCGTCATTCTAGTTTAGTGCTTTTTTAGGGTCGTAAGTCGAGCGGTCTTGACCACCGCTTTGACTTTCGAATCCGACCCGTTTGGTCGATCTTAGGATCCTACCAAACACATATTTGTAACCATAGTTATATAGGGAATAACCTACTGAGGTTATACCTTATGGTCACATCGTTTGGTTAGTGTTATGATAAGTTACTTCTATGTTCTTAAAAAAAATGATGACCAAAATGCCCTTTTGCGCATAAATCCATTTCGTTGTAAAATGCACATCATGCGCATTTTTGACCGAAACTTTGACTCGTCACTTCGACTAGTAAACGTGGTAATCAGAAGGTGAAATCGTTAGGGATTATAACCTTCTGATTACGATCACGTTTCAAAGTTCAATTGAACTTTGACTTGACCAAATATGGTCAGAACCAAAAGTCAATCAGGTTGCCAAACTGTTCGACTTTTAGCTCAAAATAGCTAAAAAAAATTAAATAACTAGGAAGAGTACTTACTCGTGTTGAAGAACACTTTCGGAACTCAAGATAGGAGGCTTCCAAAGGTTGGAAACAAGCTCCAAGAAGGATAGAAAGAAGAACTTCACACTTTGCTTTGAAGTGTTTTGAAGTGGTGTGAAAAAAATGGAAGAATCATGGAGTATTTATAGTATTTTAGGATTAAGGAGGTGATGTCAAGTGTCCTCAAGTGTGGATTAGTGTCCTAACATGTGTCAACACCATATTAAGTGTGGCAAAGTGAGTGCTAGATGTCAAAAATTGGAGATAAGTGGCAAACTTGGTGAAGAAGCAAAAATATTATTATTATTTTGACATTTTTAGCCCTTAGACTTGTATTTTCACTTGTTTGCCATTTTTAACCCCTTTAACCTAATATTTAGGTTATATAAAGGTGTTAAGACATGTGTAACTTGGATTATGCCTGAAAATGTCGTGGATGTCGGTTCGTTCGGTTGTACGGTTATGCGTTTCGCAAAAATACGTAAAACACTTTAATGAACACGAAAATGATCAAAATTGTGCAACGATTGACATTTTTGCATTCTCATCAATAAAATACAAGATTTTATTGCATACAAAAATTTTGAAAATAAAACACTTGTAACCAAATTTTTGACATATAAACTAATGTTTTAACATTTTCAAACATGCTTGGGCATTTAAGACTTATCATAGGACATGTTTAACCATCCGATCACACGTTTACGCTAATGACCCGTTAAAGTAGCGTCAACTACCTTAAAGAGTCATAATGGGTCAAAAGCACTTAGGATCCTTTCCAAATCAGAATGTTAAGTTTGTTAAACCATATCACATGAGTTCTAACACTCGTTTGGTTTATAAGACTTCATTCTATCCGATCTCCCGTTTGTAGTCCCGACACGCTAACATATTTATCTGACACATTAGGACACGTTTGAGCTTTGTTTATTTAGTTGATCAAGAACACTTTCGCAATCCCAAGTGAGTACATAGCCCCCCTCTTTTACGTTTTCATATGTTTTGGGGTGATTCATATATGCCTATAATTATTTTCAAATTTTCAAAACAATATACATGGTTTATGTATACAAAAATGATTTTCAAAGTGAGTACATAGTTCCCCTCTTTTATGTTTTGAAAATGTTTTGGGGTGACTCATATGTGCTACATCATTTTCAAGTTTTCAAAACGATGTCTATGGTTTATATATAAAATAATACGATTTTAATAATGTGAACAACTTGTTGATGCGTTATCCATAACACGAATGACATTCATTAGCTTTGGCCGAGCCAACCAGTAGTATGTTATGGTACCATAGGACTGACAATCCCATTATCGGACTGTTCACTGGATTTGGTGGAAGTTTGGATAATGACAGAAACTGTTTCTGATTAACAAATCATTTATTGATCTGTTAGTCTAGTTAAAGAGACCCTTTGGTGGTATAGTCAACACAAGGTTTGAATGTGTTCATTAAAGAACGATCACAAGTTTTCACAATTAAAAACACGGACGATTTGTTTATGACATGGACAATTGTTTTATGACACGGACGATTGATCTATAACACGGACAAATGATTTATAACACGGACAAATTGTTTTGAACAATGTCATGCAATGATTTTCACTTAAAGATATAAACCATACGAAGTTTTCTTTTGAATCAATCTATTACAAGGTTTTTACAAAATAAATGTTTTTGCCAAGATTCATGGCTACAAGGTTTTCACAACTCTAACCAACTTGTTTTAGTTGGTTAATTGTATTGCAATATCAAACACTTTTGATACGAGGTTTTCACTTAACGACTCTTGTAGTCAGACGAGGTGTTGCAATATATATACAAGGCCACGAATTTGACACACTCACAAAACCTATGTACTCGCCGGAATTTTTTATGCTGACTCTCTTTTCACATATGTTTCAGGAATCAATACTTGATAATATGATGCATGCTTCACGTAGGAATGGACGCGGGCCTTAGTGACTTAAAACATGAAAGACAATTTATTTATGTGTTGTTTTTGTTTATCCCAAGACAATGTAAACATTTAACTTAATCAAACAAAATTTTAAATTCCATGAGTTGTGAAACAATAGTTCTGTGACATGACTCCCCAAAGTTTCCGCGTGGTTCGTTGTTTTACGCGGTCGGGGTGTTACAGGCGGATCCGCCCAAAGGTATGTGTTTTGTGCCAGACACATGGAATGACTATGTAGTAGTCTCTGATTCCTTGGAGGGTCTCGCACCTGTAGGTTTAAAGAAATAGAAAATGGAGCTGCGCGAGATGGCGGATATTCTGGTTGCCAACCCGGACGACTCCATCGACATGGAGTCGAGCCCGGAGCCCCTGAAGAGGAAGAGGGCGCCAAAGAGTGATTTTGTCGCGTAGCCTCCCAAGAAGGCTGCGCGGAAAGTAATAGGGAAGTGCGGGATCCTAGATGCGCTCGCCGCCAAACTTTCCCCGGGTAAACATCTTTGACTCGTGTTTTATAGTTCACTTTCCTTCCTGTTACACTTGTCTAACCTTTTATCATCCTACAGTGGGGATAAGACAACTTTTGTCTCCCCAACTACTCCGGCCATGCCCATTGATATCTTGATGCCCCCACCTTGTCAGAGATGGCGCAAGCATCAAATGTCGAGGGTGGGAGCCAAGTCTGGGCGCGGGGCTAGGGAAGTGGAGGCTGTTGAGCCTGAAATGGTGGAAGAGGTTGTTGGGAACAGTGTTGAAGGTGCGAGATGCGGTGTGGATGAGCGGTTGAAGTTGTGGTTGAACGGTTGAGGATGCTCGGGTGCTCATGCAGTAGAGCCGGCACCGGGTGAAGTGGGCTGACAGGGAGCGCCCTTCTGATGAAGGGTCCCTATCCGCCTGATGAAACCCCGGGTGATACTATATTGGTCATACTCTGAGCGCCGCGCTGCTGAGCTTCACCGCCCCTGTATGGAAGTTGGGGTGATTGACAATGTATTGGTCAGGTACCATGCGTGGCTCGCGCGTACTCAGCAGCTGCTAGCTCCAAAAGTTAGGGTAGTGTGCAAGAATTTGTGCAAGAAGGACCTGGTTCAAGAGCGAGCCCAAGTGGCTGTGCAAAAATCTGAGTGGAGGCTGAAAAGGTAAGGTTTGCAGAAGCCCCGTAGACTGAAGAATGGTCCGTGCTGGGGTGGAGGAAAAAGGCTGAAGGCTCAGCTGCCACGCCTGTGGAGGAGTTCAACTGTGGAAGGAGGCCTACAAAAGAGATAACAACGAGAAAAAATCTTTAAGGGAGGATATCGTGAGCATGCGTGCGGAGGCTGCACTTTTGAAGAAAGAGAAGGAGGGGCTGCTGCCATGGAGGCCCGGTCGCACTAAGAACGGAGCGAGCAACAAGAGGTAAAAACTCCCGCCCTCCTTTATTTTACAAGATCAAGAGGTTTTGACTAACCTCGTTATTGTATGATTAGGTGGAGGCTTGCGCGAAGAAAGATCTCCAGGTGGCCTTGGTGGAAAAAGCCGAACTACGGCGTAGGCACCTGGAGGATGAGAAGAACCCGCGCTTAGCAGAGGCCAGGTGGGTGTGGGCGAGAAAAAATTAGAAGATTCTGAAGCCGCCCGCGCCATCTCGGAGAGTCTGGTGGAGTCGCTGACAAAAAACATGCTGTGGATGCAACAGCATGGAGTTGTCAATGTAAGTTCTCCGTTGTTATGTTGATGACTTTCTCTTGATTCTCATCTTGTTTTCCTTGTCTATTGCAGATCACAAACTATATCCTTAACTCGGTAGAGTTGGACGGCGCAGTGGCCAAGCTGATGGTCACTGGGCGCCATGATGGATATGCGCAAGGCTACGCTGAGTGTCCACACCATGTCACTCATGAGCTGGATGTTCGAATGGGATATCAGCCACGCTTCCACTCGTGGAGTCGATACCGAAGCTGCCTTCTCCCAAGCCAAGCGCGAGTATGACCGTCTTCAACTCCCGATCATGGATTTAGTGAGCGAGGTTGAAGAGAGTGAGGGATAGATTGCCTTCTCCCAAGCCAAGCGCGATTATGACCGTCTCCCAAGCCAAGCGCGAGTATGACCGTCTAGCATGATGACTACGTGGATCACCTTAAAGATATATTCCAAGACGTAGCCGAGGTTGAAGAGAGTGAGGGATAGATTGTAGGATTCTAATTGTAATATCTTGAAATGTAATTGCGCATGGAGCTTTGATGCATATATTTTTCTATTAATGAAATAGATGTTTTTATTTGGAGTTACAATATTTGCATGAAAATAACAACTTTGTGTAAGGTAGAGCGAATAAAACTGGTAATGCACTCGTGCATAACATCACACACCCATGCGCATACATTAGGTAGTGAATTCTGTTCATGAGTCATTGTGTACCATAGTGTTTTCGCGTAGACCCGAAGTGATTTCGCATTTTAACAAAACATCTAGATAAAGAAAATCATGTATCCATTGTCTTTATTAACAATAAGGCGTAAGAGCCATGTACAAAATAGGCAATTAGATCATAGGTTTTGCTAGTTTACATGTAGCACGTCTTAGCTGTTGTGCATTCCAAGTCCTAGGAATGTTTATGTCATCCAAACCTTTGAGGGTGTAAGCACATTTTCCTAGGACTTCATGGTTTATGTAAGGGCCTTCCCACTTCGGCGCAAGTTTTCGTGGACTTTCAGCATTGGACGCTTCGTTGTCTCTCAAAAGAAATCGCCAGGTAGGAAGGTACATATGCGGACCCGCGTGTTGTCGTATTATCTCGAGCTTGGACTTGTACTTTGTTTCATTGATTGCGGCGTTTTCACGCCTTTCTTCTAGGAGGTCCAACTCGAGTCTGCGCTCTTCTTCGTTATTCTGGTTTTGCACAGCTAGCATGCGCGGTGATGGGAGGCCTATTTCTACGGAAATCATTGCCTCTGTCCCATACACCAGGCTGAACGGAGTTTCGCCGGTGCTGGTTTTTGGCATGGTTTGATAACTCATCTACCCAGCCTCTCCGCACCATCCCCAATCTCGTCTTGATCCCTTCGCCATTACTCTTGTTTATGCTTTCCACTTGGTCGTTCCCTTGGGGATGCGCGACCGAAGTGAACACATTCGTATAAGTGTAATTAAAATAAGGATACTGACAGGTTAGACACACAGCCCAGTTGGTCGGGCTGTGTGCATGTAAACGAGAGATCACGGGTTGAGACCCGGCTCCTACACTGCCGCTGCATTATATTTAAAAAACCAATAAATGGATGACTGCAGTTTTGATATAAAAAAGTAAAAACTTCAATACCAACAGGTTAGACACATAGCCCAGTTGGTTGGTCTGTGTGCACGTAAACAGGAGGTCACCGGTTCAAATCCGGACAGACCCGGTTTTTGTGTTGTTTTCATTTTTCCATAATTATTTCCTTTTCAATAGCCAGTAACTGTTGTTTTTGTTGTTGTTATTATTATTATTATTATTATTATTATTATTATTATTATTATTGCTAACTCCTTTTTACGAAAACCATTAAAACTGAAATATAACCTAAGTAAGTAACGAATTATTAGGATTCTTTTCATAAGGTTAAAAAATAATAATCAAATAAATAATAACGTCTAAATGATTAACTTATAAACTATAAAAATTTGGAAAATTCATGTAACACATAAATAGTAATTAGATCGTGTTGTGGTATTTTAACCTTCAGGGTAATTGCTTTCTTTCTTTCGAGTTCCATTTCTCCTCATGCGTTATCTTCAAGAAATTCTATATGCAGCCACTGTGAGTGAATCTTTTTAAATTCCCCTTTTTATCATTTAACTATTTTGGGTTGTATCATGTGCCGAATTCCATTATTTCATTTTACAGAATTTAATTACATGCAGTTACCATTTTATGAAGTATACATGTTATGTGTTACTTGTTTGCTTGTCACTTGGTGCATTACATTCATTGCAGTCATTACATCATCAAAGGTCGTCTGTTCCCCATTACCTATGAGCAGAACTCGGCGTTTACAAACATACGAGAGCAGCTCTGTTTGATTGAGCTTAGATCTTGCAGCACACCATAATATCGTGCACACTTGTATACTATTGATTGGTGTATTATTTGAGATTGTTTGTGGAGGTTGACGTATGACATATTCACTTACATTGGTTAATGCACATTTTTTAAATAAAAGATTTAAACTTATTATTTTATTTTCCTAACAACAAAAAGATTCACTCGCCAACTTTTTTTTGACCCAAAACCTTCTTCTTTTTACACATGGTACAAGTGAACAGGTTTGAAGAATGGATCACTAGGACTGGCCTTAGACAAATAAACAAGTTATTTAAATTGATTGCAAACTACGTAGTTGATTTGTTTGAATATTGTGTTTATGGGGTTTTCTTTTTATTCAAATTGAATTAATAATATCGAAACTTTCAATAGTATGTCATAAGTTTGATTAAAACCCAATCATGCCTCGGCTACCTTATCCGCTGCGGGTTTGGGTGTGACAGATTGGTATCAGAGCCAATGATTATAAGGATATAGGATAGGTTATTAGACCTCTTAGAGCCTATACTATACTCAATTAGGATTTATTTGCTTATATGCTAAATTGGTTATGTTCGAGCTTATGACATTCATTTATTTTACCTTTTTAAATTTCTCTCACATACAATTGCATGCAAGCACTTTAAAGGCTACCTGATTATGTGATATATACAACGTGTTATAAATTTTGTCAATACAACATATATATATATATTATGTATGTATGTATGTATGTATTATGTATGTATCTACTATCCTTATAATGCAAGTTCCTGTTCCCATTCACTTATACATTTTTTCCTTTCTTTTTCAAAAAATTGTAATGTTTTGTTCTCAAATCTCATCAAAGTGAGTTCATAAGATGGGCATGTAGTAATTGGAAGGGTTCAAGTACCGGTAGTCTGAACGTACTGTCTAGGATTGGCATTCGTATAAATCCAAAGTAATGGACCAGTTTGCCTACCTGGGGACTAATGATGAGAGTATGAAGGACCTATTAAGCCAAAGCATGCCACACCAAACGTCATGTGAATTAACCTCACTTTGAGTTGTCACCGTGTCCACACAAGGATACCTTTCGACTTTATACCTCGCAACCATGTTTCTCGATTTTCATTCGGTTTATGCGTATGTTAACAGGCCGAACTAATGTGAAGCCTACAAAGCCTAGTAGTCATGGGGGGCCACATGATACATAGGTGAAGTATGGGGGACATATGGGGCCCAAACATGAGCAAAGCCCAAGGCATCCTATGGATGCAATGGATTTATATTCTCTTTCATTTTGTGGATGTTTAATAATTTTTTTATTCCAATTTTATATGACACCCATTACACCTACTCACCAAACTCACAACCTTGTTGCGTTATTTCCTGTAGATGTCTTCTAGGCACCTTAGCGGAGGAAAGAGGTCCGGAAAATCCGACGAACGCATGGCTGCCCAGATAGCCAAGCAAATGGCCGCCGTGATTCCAAACATTGTGATCCAAGTCCAACAAGTCCTGCTGCTAACACAGTTAACCAGGTCAACCAAGATGAATCCAATGCTGTCAACCCTCCTACAAACTCAACCAAGTGCACTTATAAGCACTTCAACTCTTGCGACCCTCCAAAATATGAGGGAGCCGAAGGGGTCACTACACTCCTTCGATGGTTCGAGGAAATGGAAAGCACTTTCCTGAACTGTGATTGTCCTAATGACCATAAGGTTCGCTATGCTACTGGCCGCCTCTTTGGGGTAGATTTAACTTGGTGGAACGCTGAAAAAGGCAGAAGAGGTGCCGAAGCCGCGGTAGCTCTAACGTGGGAACAAATTAGGGAGCTTATGACAAGTGATTTGCCCAAGGAGTGAAATCAAGAAGTTGGAAGATAATTCTACTTTTGAAGCAACATAATAGGGATCATGTGACATACAACAAAAGGTTTCCGAGTAATCAAATGGTCCTGAATCTGGGTAGCTTAACTTGTGGAACGCTGAAAAAGGCAGAAAGTGCCGAAGCCGCGTAGCTCTAGGTGAACAAATTAGGAGCTTATGACAAGTGATTCGCCCAAGGAGTGAAATCAAGAAATTGAAGATGAATTCTACTTTTTGAAGCAACATAATAGGGATCATGTGACATACAACAAAAGGTTTCCGAGTTAAATCAAATGGTCCTGAATCTGTTCACCCCTCTTTACCTCCTTATTGAGCATTACATTCGGGGTCTTCCTTTAAAATTCAAGATTCTGTGATGAGCACCGTACCTGCAAACTTGGAAGCTGCAATGGAACTAGCCACCGAGCTCACTGAGAACCACATTCCAAATGGAGATTTCAATGAAGAAAAGAAAAAGGTGCGAGTAGCAAAACCTCGATTGAACCTCCCAAACCAACCCAGACTGGATCTTCTTCTCGTTTCAATGCCAAAAGAAAGCGAAACGGGAAAAACTATGTTGTCACTCAAACCAACCAGCCAAACCCATATAACCAACCTATCCAGGCAGCCCCAATCACCCAAGTTGCTCCTCCTACCTTACCACCTAGAAGGCGAATATTCAGGAACCTACCCAAGGTGTAACCGATGCCAATACCACCATCCAATTGAAAACTCATGCCCACACTACACAGGGTGTGGCTGAGGAGGCCATACAGTTCAAACCTGTCATACTCTCCAAAGGCATGCCCGAAATCAAAACCAAGCCCAACCCAATAATCAAATTGTGGGCCAGGCCCCTTACCAACCACCTCCACTCATGTTACCGCTTGCCCATGGTCATAGCTCAGCCTTTTTACCAACCCAACTACCCCGTGATGCCTCAAATGAGGGCTTGCTATAATTGCGGTGATCCAACTCATTTCCACAACATATGCCCCCGATTGGTGAACATTATCAACACTTAGGCTCAAGCTAACCCTGTAATCAAGCAAACCAAGCCAACCCACCAGCCAGGGGAAGAGCATTCAACATCAATGCCAACCAAGCCAGAGCAGATAACAATATGGTTAACGGTAAGTTTCCCATCAATGGTAGCTATGCGTCTATTTTATTTGACACGGGTGCGGATAAGAGTTTTGTGTCTCTAGAGTTCGAGTCTAATCTTGGATTACCCCGGGTCGGTTTAGCCAAATCATTCACAGTAGAAGTAGATGATGGAGAACCTATTACGTTGGATTCTATTATTCAACAAGCACGATTTTACAATCGATCTCATCCCTATGAAGTTGGGAAGCTTTGACGTCATCATTGGCATGGACTGGCTCAGTTAACACCATGCCGAAATTGTATGTTATGAAAAATATATTCGGATTCCTCTTGTCGATGGCCAAACCCTTCGTATATTCGGTTGAAACCTCATCCAAGGGGCTTAGGTTGTTGTCGTGTCTACAAGCCCGAAAGTACCTCCACAAAGACTACATGGTATTTTTAGCCCATATTGTCAAGAAAGAAGGCAAGGAGAAAAAGCTTGAAGATATTCCTATTGTTAGAGATTTCCCTTAAGTTTTCCCCAACGACGTCTCGGGACTTCCTCCTATGCGAGAATCGAATTCCAGATCGATCTTATACCTGGTGCCACCCAGTTACAAAATCTCCATATCGACTGGCTCCCTCCGAAATGCAAGAGTTAGCTAGTCAACTGCAGGAACTGACGGACAAAGGGTTCATTCGCCCTAGTTCATCACCTTGGGGTGCGTCTATCCTTTTTGTCAAGAAGAAGGACAAAACTTTCCGAATGTACATAGACTACCGGGAGCTCAACAAACTAACCATCAAGAACTGTTACCATTACCTCGCATCGATGACCTCTTAGATCAACTTCTGGGTGCGACATGTTTTTCAAAAATTGACCTTTGTTCCGGCTACCATCAGCTTAGAGTGCGCCAAGAAGACATCCCAAAGACCGCATTTCGGACCTGCTACGGTCACTACGAGTTCATGGTCATGCCCTTTGGTTTGACCAATGCTCCAGCCGTCTTCATGGATTTTATGAATAGAGTGTGCAAGCCCTATCTTGATCGTTTTGTCATTGTATTTATTGATGGCATTCTTATCTATTCTAAAACCAAGTCAGATCATGAGCGGCATCTTCGGGCTTATCCGACACTCTTCAAATACTGAAAAACTCTACGCTAAGTTTTCAAAATGTGAGTTTTGGTTAAAAGAAGTCCAATTCCTTGGTCATGTTGTCAACGATAAGGGAATTCACGTTGATCCAGCAAAAATCAGCAGTGCAAGAGTGGCAGTCTCCACGCACCCCTACTGAAGTCAGGTCTTTCCTTGGATTAGCAGGCTATTATCAGCGTTTTATCACCAACTTTTCTCGCATTGCCTTACCGTTCACCACTTTGACTCATAAGGGTAAACCCTTTGATTGGTGGCCCAAACAGGAGGAGACCTTCCAAACTTGAAACAAAGACTTTGTGATGCACCTCTCCTTACCCTCCCAGACGGTTGTGATGACTTTTTAGTTTTCAGTGATGCATCGGGACAAGGGTTAGGGTGCGTCTTAATGCAAAGAGGAAGGTGATAGCCTACGCCTCAAGACAACTCAAAGTCCACGAAAGGAATTACACCACTCACGACTCGAACTCGGGGCAGTCGTGTTCACTCTGAAGATATGGAGACATTATCTCTATGGCACAAAGTGTGAAATAAACTGACCATAAAAGTCTCCAGCACATCTTCAATTAAAAAGAGTTAAACATTAGGCAACGACGATGGGTCGAACTTGTAAACGATTATGATTGCGAAATCTGTTATCACCCAGGCAAAGCCAATGTCGAAGAGATGCTCTTAGTTGAAGAGAGTATAAAAATTCCATCCATATTCTGTGTTCTCAAATTGTAACTGACATTAAAAGACGTATGCGGGAAGCAAACATACCTCGGTGACAAAGAACGATTTACGCGACGAATTAGCCTGTGGAGCTGAAACCAAATTAGAATCAAAATCCGATGGTATCCTTCACTATCTAAATCGTATTTGGGGTACCTGATCGTGGTAATCTTCGCACTTTCTCATGAACGAGGCACATAAAACATGATATTCCATACACCCAGGGGCTGATAAGATGTATCAGGATCTACGATACTCTTACTGGTGGCCTGGAATGAAAAAGGATATTGCTGTTTTTGTTTCCAAATGCCTCACATGTTCGAAGGTTAAAGCAGAACATCAAAGACCCTCAGGCCTACTCGTTTAACCCGAAATCCCCGTCTGGAAGTGGGAATATATAACCATTGTTTTCATTACTGGGTTACCTCGCACCTCCAGTGGGCATGATATGATTTGGGTTATTGTCGATCACCTTACTAAATCCGCTCACTTCATTCCAATTCGTTAAGACTACAAAAACGAGAAGTTGGCTCGTATTTACATCGATGAAATTGTAAGTCGACACGGTGTACCCTTGAGCATTATTTCGGATCGTGATAGACGCTTCACTTCACGCACATGGAAAGCCGTACAGTCAGCGTTAGCTACTCGACTAGACCTCAGCACGCTTTTCATCCACAAACTGATGGTCAATTCGAGCCACCATACAGACTCTTGAAGACATGTTGCGATCATGCGTCATCGATTCCAAAGGCACCTAGGATGCTCATCTACCACTAATTGAATTCTCTTACAATAATAGCTATCACTCCAGCATCGGATGGCTCCTTTTGAAGCTCTATACGGCCGTATTTTCCAATTTACCAGTATATTGGCATGAAATCGGTGAAGCTCAAATCACTGGACCGGAGCAGGAGACAACCGAAAAGATCCTCCAAATTTGCAATAATCTTCTAGCAGCCCAGAGTCGTCAAAAGAGCTACGCAGACAAACGGCGAAAACCGCTTGAATTTAGCGTTAGTGATCAAGTACTTTTGAAGGTATCGCCATGGAAGGAGTTATTCGATTTGGACAAAAAGGCAAGCTGGCACCACGCTTGTTGGCCTTTTTAAAATACTCGAGAGAGTTGGTCCTGTAACTTATAAGCTGGAATTGCCCGACGAACTCAGCAGGATCCACCCAACCTTTCATGTTTCCAATCTAAAGAAGTGCCTTGCCGATGAGAATCTTCATATACCATTAGAGGATATACAGATCGACGAGTTGATGCACATTGTAGAACGACCGGTCAAAATCATGGACTTTGGGGAAAAACGCTTGAGACAAAGGCAATCCCTACGGTCAGAGTTTGTTGGGAGTAAAATGTGGACCCGAATTTACTTGGGAACGTGAAGAGTCGATGTGCAAAAAGTACCCTCACTCTTTCAGGGAAAACCTCAATCTTAATTTCGGGATGAAATTCCTAAAAGTAGGGGATACTGTAACATCCGTTGAAAAACCGGATCCTAAAGCCTAAACCGTTTGCAATCGAAACTTTAAATAATTAAAGCGAAGATGGAATTTTTTATTGTATTTTATTTTATCATACATATACGGGAGGGGCCATTTGTGATACGTTGGAACTAATAAAATCTCCTATGAAATAAAAGAATAAAAGAAAAAAAATATATAAATAACACAAGCAGACCACGGGACTCGAACCCGGGTCTCACAAATAAACAAGCAACCAACATACCGCTCCACCATCTCGCAAGGACTGCAAGTAACAACACCGGTTATTATTTTATACGCGAGTTACAATCCTCCATTTCAAATCCTTGCCGCCCAAAACCCAGCTGCATGACAGCCAACTTTCCAAATCCGATTCACGCATGATTGAACCTCCCTTATTTAGCCATAGTGAACCTGGTCTTCCTTCATAGACACGTACACTCCTTCTTTTTCACCGAATCAATTCTGAGGAAAAATTTCTTTTTCCTTTCTTTTTCAGTTTGGATTTGGGCTAGGGTAAATCTCCAAGTTGTCAAATATATGAACAAAGCACTTGAGTTCTTTAAGAACTTCGCCCAAATGATCGAGCATACCCAGTGCAACCACGTTCATGTCGGAATCGGGAACATCATCAGAAACTAACCGGAGACTACAAACGGTCATTTCGGTATAATCTTTCATCCCTATTTCATTTGTTTCATTTTTGTAAAAGAAATATTCCCACATTTGTCCGTATACGTAACTGCTTCTTGTTTTGGGTATCGGTTTGGTTAATATAAGGAAGAAGATTATACTGATTTACGTTAGTTTTTATATTATATATATATATATATATATATATATATATATCAAACCAAATGCAAATGTAGTTAATCAGGTAGTTCAGCGGTGGAGTTATTGTTGATGATACAGTACAGGAGGTCACGGGTTCGAGACCCGGCTCCTATACCATCGCTGCACTAGCTTTCTTTTTTATCACAAGTCTATATAAGAAATAAACCAGCTAAGGTATAAGTGCAATTAAATCAGGATACTAATAGTTAGACAAACAGCCCAGTTGGTCAGGCTGTGTGCACGTAAACGAGAGATCACGGGTTCGAGACCCGACTCCTACATTGCCGCTGCATTTTATTTTATTTTTATAAAAAACCAATAAATGGATGACTGTAGTTTCGATATAAAAACCTCAATACCAACAGGTTAGACACATAGCCCAGTTGGTTGGGCTGTGTGCACGTAAAAAGGAGGTCGCTGGTTCGAATCCGGGCAGACCCGGTTTTTTGTGTTATTTTCATTTTTCCATAATTATTTCCTTTTCAATAGCCAGTAGTTGTTATTGTTATTATTATTATTAAATATTATTATATATTATTATTATTATTATTATTTATTATTATTATTATTATTATTATTATTATTGCTAACTCCTTTTTATGAAAACCATTAAAATGAATATATAAGTAATTAACGAATTATTATGATTCTTTTCATGACGTTAAAAATTATAATCAAATAAATAATAATGTCTAAATGATTAACTTATAAACTATAAAAATTAGAAAAATTCATGTAACACATAAATATTAACTAGATCGTGTTTTGGTACTTTAACCTTTAGGGTAATCGCTTTCTTTCTTTCAGGTTCCGATTTCTCCTCGTGCGTTATCTTCAAGAAATTCTATACGCAACCACTGTGAGTGAATCTTTTCAAATTCCCATTTTTATCATTTAACTATTTTGGGGTGTATCATGTGTCGAATTCCTTATTTCATTTTACAGAATTTAATTACGTGCAATTACCATTTTGTGAAGTAACGTGTTATGTGTTATTTGTTAGCTTGTCACTTGGTGCATTACATTCGTTGCAGTCATTACATCATCAAAGGTCGTCTGTTCCCCATTACCTATGAGCGGAACTCGGCGTTGCCAAACATACGAGATCAGCTCCGTTTGATTGACTTAGATCTTGCAACAACCATAATGCGTGCACACTTGTATACTATTGATTGGTTTATTATTTGAGATTGTTTGTGGAGGTTGACGTATGACATATTCACTTACATTGGTTAATGCACATTTTCTAAGAAAAGAGTTAAACTTATTATTTTATTTTCCTAACAACAAAGAGATTCACTCGCCAACTTTTGTTGACCCAAAACTTCTTCTTTTTACACATGATACATGTGTAACAGGTTTGAAGAATGGATCACTAGGTCTGGCCTTAGACGAATAAATAAGTTATTTAAATTGATTGCAAACTATGTAGTTGATTTGTTTGAATATTGTGTTTATGGGATTTTCTTTTTCTTCAAATAAAATTAAAATATCAAAACTTTCAATAGTATGTCATAAACTTTGATGAAAACCCAATTACACCTAGGTTACCTTATCCGCTGCTGGTCGGGGTGTGACATGAATGAATTTGCGCACTACAGTTGTTGTGGTGGATGCATGAGGCTTTGCTTCTACCCACTTGGTGAAGTAATCGACGGCTACGATTATGAACTTCACGGCGCTTGGGCATCTGGGAAAGGTCCCACCATATCGATTGCCATTGTTGGAAGGGCCATGCTTTTGTCACTGGGATAAGGGATTCTTGGGGGCAACGTCTTCGGCGCATGTCGCTGGCATGAAGCACATTTCCGCAGCGTTTCGACTGCATCTAAGTGCATGCCCGACCAATAGTAGCCGGTGTTCATGATCTTTGCGACGACTATGCGCGGACCGGCGTGAATTCCGACATACCCCTTCGTGTATTACGCAGATCAAGTACTGCGCATCTTGCGGATCAATGCAGCGAAGGAGTGGTCCAGGTATGACTTCCGGTAAAGGATACCGTCCGCCATTCGTAGTTGAGTGCCTTGTTATGGACCTTCCTTGCTTCACCTTGTTTTCTGGGAGGATCCCGGATTACAAGAACATGATGATGGGAGACATCCAGGAAGGATTCCCATTTCGATGATGTTTACTTGACGCAAAGGAAAGAAGGGTTCTTGAGCACCTCAATGCGCACTTCATGCGCGAGGTGCTTGAAGCTTGTAGCAGCCAATTTGCTGAGCGTGTCAGCATGTTTATTCTCGCTTTGGTTAACATGGGTTATTTTGAAGTTTTGGAATTTGGTTATTAAGGCTTGCGCCTGTTCAAGATACAGGGTCATCGTTTCGCCTTTGGGTCGTATAGGCTGTGGACCTATCCTACGACCAAAAGGGAGTCGACGTGCGCTTCCAAATTTCGTGCGCCCATCTTGTTGGCTAACCGAAGGCTGCCAAAAACGCTTCTACTCAGGTTCATTATTCGTGCTTTTGAAATCCAACCTGATGGCAAGTGAACTCTTGGTTGTGGGGCTTATTAGATGAAGACTTGCCCCTGCTCCATCATCATTGGATGCGCCGTCTGTGTGAAGTTTCCATGCACGGTCGTCATGACTGGCGCTGGCAACTGTACAGCTTCACACTCTAGCCTTTATTGCTTGGTACTTCTGTAACAAAATCACTAATATTTGGCCTTTTATTGCTGGGTGTGGTTTGTACACGATATTGTGTCCACCAAGCTCAATCCCCTACTTTGCGAGACGACCAGATATGTCCGGTTTGGACAAAATTTGGCCCAATGATAGTTAGTGAGAACTGTTATCACATGACCGGAAAAATACCGATGCAATCTGCGTGATGCGTGGACTAAAGCTAGAGCAAGCTTCATCATTGGATACCTTGTCTTCGGGTCAGTTAGCATTTTGCTGACGTAGTAGATTGGAGTTTGAACTCCTACGCGCTCTACTAACAAGACTGTGCCTAGAGCGATATCTGATGAGGAAAGGTAAAGGATCGGGGGCTCGTTCTTTTGCAGTGCCGTGAGCGTTGGCAGCTAAATCAAGCACTGCTTCATTTGTGTGAAGGCTTTCTCCGCATCTGGAGTCCAGTGAAACTTATTATGTTTACACAATTCCGCAAAGTGCTGATGAATGGGAAGGACTTCATCGCGTGGTTGGCCTAGAACCTGTTCATTGCAGCTAATCGCCCCGCCAACCGTTGCATTTCTTTAATGGTCGAGGGGAAGGCATACGCCGAATCGCTTCCACTTTCTCGGGATTGACTTTGAAACCATCGCTCGTGACGATGAATCCAAAAATTTGTCTTCTTCCATTCCAAACGAGCACTTACTGGGGTTAAGCTTCAGGTTTGCGTTGCACAAGGATGCACACGTTTTCTGAACGTTTGTCAGCATCTTCTCCTCATCCAAGCTCATGATGAAAGGTCATCAATGTACACATCTACGGTTTCGCCAATGTCGTCTCCGACGACATGGTCCATTAAACGCTGATAGGTGGCTCCCTTGTGTTACGTAATCTGAAGGGCATCTTTGTGTAGCAAAAGATTCCCTTGTCAATGCGGAATGCGATTTTGTCTTCGTCCTCTTTCTTCATTTGTATCTGGTGGTAGCCTTTGTAGTAGTCAAGAAAGCAGTTCCACCTGAATGAAGCGAGGGAGTCCACCTTTTTGTCGATTTTGGGTAAAGAGTAGTAGTCTTTGGGACATGCCTTGTTCAGATCTTTGGAATCGACGCACATGCGCCAACTACCGTTGTGCTTCTGGACCATGACTAATTTGGCTACCCATGTCTGATAGCATACTTCTCTGATGATGCCGGCTTGGAGGAGCTCTGAAACTTGCTTGTTCAGTGCGCGAGTTTTTTCAGGACCAAAACTACGCGTTTTCTGAACAATAGGTTGAACTGAAGGGAATGTGTGCAACGCATGCTCTGCAATTTCCCTTGATACCCCTATCATATCCGTTGGCGACCAAGCGAAAATTCTACATTGCGAAACAAGAGTTGTTTTAGTTGCGCCTTGACTGCGGGAGTCATGGTGGGTCCTAGCAACACCGTTTGTTCCGGTACTTTTTGTTGAGTACCCATTTCTCTGGTTTGCCAATGGATGATGACTTTGGTACCTTCACCGGTGGTTCCTCGTCGATGGACATGATCTCCTTCCTCGAGTACATGATGGCCACCCTGGTTTCTGTTGGAAACCCACAAGCGGCATGAGGAGTGGAGGTAATCATGCTAAACTCTCTTTGGGTGCGCCGGCCTTGCAACAAATCATGGCGCGATGTAGGGGGCATGACCATGAAGTTTACTGAGACCGTGCGCAAGTGTCCCCCATCAGAAAAAGTTACAGGAAATGAGATTTAACCCAGTGGAAAGACGGCTTGTTGTAGAAACCAGTCAGTGGGAAGTCAACCACCTCCAAGCGCGCCTTGGGTCATATGAACAAATGCCTTCATCTTCTTGTTACTCGGGCCTCTTCACCTCGAGTAATCTGGCACACCTCCTTGCGCACGTTTTAAAGTAAGTGGGTGAGCTTCCCACTTTTCAGCGCCTTCTCGATCTCTGTGCACAAGGAGATGTAGTTGTCGGTTGTATGACCTGTATCCTTGTGATAATAAAGAAAAAAAGTTTAGGATCTTGACCTTTTTTGTTGCGCATCGGCGTGGCTGCTTGAATTGGTGATCTTCTGTGCTGAGTACCTCTGTCGGGCTCTTCGTCAGTGGCGTCCACTGACGATCGCGATTATCTTGCTTGATTGTCTATGGGTAGCAATCTTATTAATCGCCGCGCAAGCGTCGACTATGAGTAGGAAGGGTTTTGGTTGGATTTCCTCCAACTCTTCTTATTTTTCTTCGTAAAACTCCTACTCAAGTCTTGCAGACGGTATTGGCTAGAGGAGGTCTGCTGGAGTTTAGGTTGCGCTCCGTTTGCGCGTAAACCTTTGCTGCCGCCATCAGTTTCTCCCAGCTTTTTGGGAGGCCAGTAGCTCCCGACAAGACTTTAATCATCTCGTCGCAGCGGACAACGTACTTGAATTGTGCGCGAATCAAGTCTTCATGCACGTCTCCAATCTCCAACACCTCTTTATTGTAGCAGGTGATGAAGTCTTTGAGACTTTCATCATCACTCCGCCAGATGTTCATGACGTCAGAGGAATCTCTAACGTACCGCCGTTGTTGGCTGAAATGTGTCAGGAACTTGTCTTTGAGGTCGTTCCATGACGTAAGCTTGCCCGTAGGTAAGTTATCAAACTGTAGGCGCAACGCCTGTAAGAGTTTGAACAAACAAGTGACACCACATGGGCGGCGACCAGCCTCCGATCAGACTTGCGCCTGTGGACAGGCGCATGTGGTCGTCTGGTCTGTCAACCCATTAAACTTACCCACGTTGAAGGGTAGTTTCGCGCGCTCCAGTGGTGCGAGCCGATCTCCTTTATAAACTTCGAGTGTTCGGCTGCTTTAGCCGGCCTGCAGATCAGATTGTAATTGTACTCCGCCTCCGGGTTGTTACAACACGTGGCGTAGACTTGTAAGCAACATTATCTTTGGGTAGCCGGTGAAACACACTGGCGTTGTCACCCTGCCATATGTTCTGTCATCTTCATGCTAGGTGTCCCGCCCCTTAGAGGACGCGGGCCCAGCCGTGAGTGGATGGACGCTCGCCTATGAGGTTGGACTCATATTTTGGATTGAGAATTCTCCATTTCTTTGGTACAGAGGTGTAATGGAACACTCGCTCCAGCCGGCGAGTCATAACTGAGTACTCGTGGTGCAGGCGAAGCATGCACGTGGGTAGTGGGTGGCTGCGCCGGTGCAACGAAAGCATTTGTTTGCGCACAAAGTTGCGCGTAGACGGCATTCAGGGCCGTTTGCGATTTGATGTACCAAGACATCGGAGTTTCACCCGAGGTAAAATCGACATGATTGGTACACAGGGAGTCTCCATTTGAACTCCGGGAGTTACTGGGATGTTCACACGACCTGAGTTGTGGTGAGCACCAACATTCCCGGAAGAACCTTCTTCCACTTGTCCATCGGGTCGAGGGGCATGAATTGGGTTCTTGCCCTAGCGCGAGGAACTCGTGGTGTGTTTGATGGGAAATCATCCATTTGAAAGTGAGGATGGCGCCAATGAAGAAACACTGGCTGAACCGTTTGTATCCGTAGATATCTTAGTTACAGCTCAATATTTCTGCATGAAAGGTTGTCTCTCCTTCGCTCTTCTAGGTGATCTCACGTCGAGTAATCTGCAAAAATAGCAACATCGTTAGCCTCGTCACGAGAGAAATGGGGAGGGTTTTCTTCTTGACCACACTCCGACGTGAGAATAAGTATTTGGGATTGCAAAGTATTAGCAAGTAAGTAGTAATTAGTGAGTGAGCTAGAAAACATATATCCTTTACCTTGTGGTTAATCCTTATTTTATAGCCGAAGATAAGTTTGTAGGAGATGGCTGATGGGCCTTGGGCCCAGGCCCGACGACCAGGGATATCCATTATGTCTCCTCTGCATCGACCATTAATGGTCTTTGGTAGGAGGTGCGCTTGACGCATGGTGACTGGAGCCACGTGTCATGGCAGCTGTCCCTGGTGTCAGAGATGTAAACAGCCGATAGTGGAGATCGTGTGACAGTCACTGGCGTGAGTTTGGTTGGTGCCACATGTATGTCCTTGCATACAGTCTGTCTACTGTATTACTGTGCATGCGACTAGTCTGACACAACCTGCCGAGCGGCTATTGGGTCACAGCTCTGCCACTTTGTACACTTGTATTTGTTCAACACCTCTTTGCGTTTCTCCCTTCCGCGTGGCTTTATCAGTGCTTTCTGGCCAGCGCGGAGTTGTAGGGATTAAGTCCTTTTCTCAAGACTATGAGTTGCTCTCATGTTGGCCTTGTCCTTGTGCAAGCTTTTAGGACTTCGCAGTTAGAGGGTTGTTTGATTCGCGCAGGGTCAAGGTCCTGCGCTTCCAGGTCTAACTTGTCATTGCGCAGTGTGCGCAAGGTTCGTTGTGTGACCTGCATTCCAGGTCTAACTTGTCGTTGCGTAGTGTGCGTAAGGTTCTTGTGCGACCTGTAGTATCAAGGTTGTCATACCGTTGTGCGTTGCACACAAGGTTTGTTAGGCAACCTGCTGATAGAATGACGCACCGTTGCACATTGCGCGCAAGGTTATTCTTTAGGTATGTTATTGAGGGTATGGTTCCTTGCACAAGCGAAGAGTTTTTAGGACCATACCCCCAAGTTATTTATGCATTATAATGCAACGCATGTCTATGATCTATTGTGATATTTGATGCGAACCACACTTGTATAGATACTTTCGATTTTGTTTACTAAACCTCCACTTTTAACTAACAAGTACAAATGCTACCAATCACATTAATTCACCCAAATTTGTCTACTACAGTTGCATAGTTTCAATATATATATGGTCTACATATATTTTTATTGAGGTAAGAGATGAAAATATTTTACTAGATCGCTATATACACGTCTATATGACCAAAGATAACCTCTATAATCATCAAGTTACGGAATGGCGGTTTTGTCTCCTCTAACTATAATAATGTGCATCATGTTAGAGGACCATGAGCATGTGAGATCTAAGAAAGTGATAGTATAATCGATTGAGAAATAGGTTTAGGTAGTGTTTGGTATGCAGGAATAAGAGGCTGAATGGAATGGATCATTACGAAGGAATGAAGAAAATGATGTTTGGTTCGTCAATATAAAATATAATGGAATCACCTATTCCACAAGGTATTCCATTCTCTCAAAATCATTTCATACACCCTCCATGTTTTTTTCATTCCATCTCCTCTTGCTCCATTCATCAATAACACCACAACCCATCACTTCGCCACCATCACCACCGATGGCAACCGCCGCCACAACCCGCTACCGCCTTCGTCGCCACTCCGAGAACCACCACCGCCGCCAGCACCCGCCTTGTTGCCACTCGCCGCCGCCCCCACCACCACCATCGACCCCGCCACCAGCCACCACCAACCACCACCGCCACCTATAACCACCCACAATCACTACCACCGACCAACACCACCACTCATCCTGATTTTATTCCTTCGTTTTTCTTATTTACCAAACAATACACAATAATAATTTATTCTATTCACACATGGTAACCAAACAAGATATGAAATGTAATGATCCATTGCATTCACTCGTCCATTCCATTCCCCGTACCAAACAGAATGCTAAACTAATCAATGCTCCCATGTATATGAACTTCAACAATTATTCATAGTA
The DNA here is from genome assembly GCA_947069175.1 of Scalesia atractyloides. Lineage (NCBI taxonomy): Eukaryota > Viridiplantae > Streptophyta > Magnoliopsida > Asterales > Asteraceae > Scalesia > Scalesia atractyloides. The sequence goes on from CAMTDV010001632.1 coordinate 45,164,705, forward strand.
TTCTTGATTATAACCAAACAAGATATGAAATGGTAATAATCCATTGCATTCACTCGTCCATTCCATTCTCCTATCAAACAGAATGCTAAACCAATCAATGCTCCCATGTTTATAAACTTCAACCAATTATTCATAGTCATTTTAGCTCATTAGGACTCCCATGACTAACCAATTATGAACTTCTTAAGATATTCTCTGTTATTCATATATTACCTAACATATGCTTATAAGTAACGACAATTAAATATAAAAGAAAATGATTGTAAGGAAAAATATCATAAAGTAAAGTTCTTTTTTATTAAATCAAATTATCAAGTTACAAACATGTGACATCCCGTTTAGGATGTTAAGTTTTAAGTAAATTATTAAATTTATTAGTAGATAATATGTATGTATTTGTATGGTGTGACATGTTGATTATTATAAAATCATAATCTAAGTTGTATAAGTTAAATCCTATGGTTTTCATCTGATTATAGAAAACAAGTCCTTTTGATGGTCTATACAATACAAGATATTTTAGATTGGTTATTACAAAGACATAATTGGTTATTAAGTTAATCATTCACTATTTCCTTTAAAATCAAATGTCTTCTCATACGGTTTTACACAAGCAACACTTTTTGTCAAAGATTCATAGCTACTCTTGAAATTGCTTAAATATTTTCTTTTAACACTCAAAGCCATGAGTTTTGACCACAAAATCTATGTTACTTACCGGTATTCAATGTTAAAATTATTTTCGCATATGTTTTACGTACTAATGTATGATTGCTAAAGCATGCTACACATAGGATGGACTCAGGCCTTAGTTTACTTTAAAACTTAAAGACAATTGTTTGTATTTTGTTTGTGTTATTAAAAGACAATGTAAATTTTTAGTTCAATAAAACAAAACCTTGAATACCATGTGTTTGAAACAATTTCTATAACGTGACTCCCCGACGTTTCCGCCACGATTTGTTGTCTTCCACGGTCGGGGTGTTACAGAGATTGGTATAAGAGCCATGGTTATAGGGAATTAGGTTATTAGTAATTAATATGCGCAAAATGCAACATATAAATTACATCAAACAAGTCATAAAATCAACCATTTTCGATACTAATGTTGTAAAAAAACATGCTTCTTTGTTTACTTTTAAATTACAGAGGCAATGCGAGAGAATGGGATCAACCAGGGATGCAAGAAATGAAAAATTGGAAAACAACCTACAGGGCTCGGCGACGCACCCGCGTCGATGGGATTCAAGTAGGCAGGACGTTAACGCAGTCAGCAGAAAAATGCAATTTCTAGGGGTCGTCGACGACTCCCTCCAGAAAGTGCATTTTTCTTAAATTCCTTGTTTTGCGTTTTTGGACAATTAAAACCCAATTTTTGGGTCTTTTGAAGGGATTTACATGATTTTTGAGTTTTGAAACCCTTCTTGAAGCCAAGAACACCTCCAACCTCAATTCCAATTCATCCATCATCATCCATCCTCACTTCCCTAACTCGAATCATCATCCTTTCCATCATCCCGCCAATCCATTCTCCATACTCATCCACATAATCCTAACCATCATCATACTCCTCTTCAAAGCTTCAAGATGTTCAAGACCAAGAGTTCATTAATGGTTGATCGTGTTTCTTCATCATGAGCAGCTAATTCTGGGAGGTTCACCCCGTTGTAGACTTTTGTAAGGATTTCTAGGGTTTGCTACTTGTTTATTATTTGGTTTATGACAAGTTGAATTGCATTTGAATCATTAGATAATTGTCTACGTTTATATTGAATTTACGAATTGTCGAGTGAGTTATGGAATTTAACTTCATGAAATGAATATGCGTATTTATGCCTTGTCTTTTGATAGGATTTACTTGTCTAAGGTAACGAAGTGCATTGCGGTCTGTCTCGAACCTCGATAGTAATTGGCACCTAAGCCTTGTGATTCTAAAACCATTAATAAACTAATTCAATTAAACTAAAGTAAAACGTGTAGTTATCCTAGGTCCTATAATTATTGAACCGTGTGTGAACCTTGTTGCAGCTTATTGTTTAAACTTGTTCAATAAAATCTTTGTGCAATCATTCAAGTTTTCATAGTTAGTAATCAACATATAATCAAACTTTTCGGTTTAATCGACCTCTATTTTCAACAAACAAACAAATTAACAACATAGCAAGCTTCATAAGTGTGACAACCACAAACTCTTCGTGGTTCGACCCCATACTATCACTAACTCATAGTTAAGGTAAATCGGGTATATAAATATTATCTTTGACTGGGGTGCGACACTCGGATCACTAAGTCTTCTATGCCATAGTTCTGTATCTTTGTTAGAAGCAATTGAGACAAACATGCATTATACACTGGATTATCTTTCAACATATCAACCACATACACATTGCCACTCCAATGAGCAACAAGCTGTGCTTTGCTCTCAGCTATTATATATCAATCTTTTTAACCACTTTTGGCCTAATAATCTGACAAGTTTTCTTTGTGAAGAATGACCCATAGTCTTTGTCACTCATTTGAGATACACTAAGAAGGTTAAATTTCAGATTATCAATAAGATTGACATGCTCAAACTTGAGTTTCCTAGCCTGGACTGTCCCTAACCCTAACACCTTCCTTTTTGAATTGTTACCAAAGGATATGTCACATCCTCGATGTGCTATGAAATCTTTAAGTAGGGCTCTACATCCTATCATGTGTCTAAAGCTTCCACTATCTACATACCAAAAACTATCAAGGCAAGTAGAAGCTCGCTGCACATTAGTAAACAATTAGTTTAGGTGAGTTTCCAAAGCCAGAATGGATTTGGAATGGGGTAACAGACATTCCAGCCTCAAGTCCAGGAATATGGTCAGTGTTTTCAACAGATTTGGTAACATCTATTGTGAACCATTTCCTATCAAATGATCAAAAGCATGAGGATGCCTGTTAACTATTGGTTTTGATGGTCTTTTGTAGACCTCATAGCCAAGTGGTACACTCTTGTAAGCAGGTTGGCTATATCCTCTTGGAAATTTATTAGCTGGTGGTGCATTTGTTACCTAAACCTCTCTGGGACTAGAGGTTATATTCAATTGTTTGGTAATAGATGTTTGGACAGGGACAAAGGTCTGTTGGTCTTTTATTTCTTGAACTCTCAAGTGTTTTTCATTTATACTCATTTCTTTCGACTTCAAAATTTTTGAGATAAACACACTCTTGAGTTTTGTGGTTTGTTCTACTACAGATGGTGCAATTTGGTGAATCAATGATCACACTTGTTTTGTTGATGTCATAAGCTTTTAGAAGAAAACATTTTTTAGTAACATGATTCTTCTTTTCACAAAAATCACAAAACAAATTTGACATTTTTCTCTCTTTTCTTCCCTTTTTCTAAATTTTTTTCAGTAGATGTTATCTGCTGGAAGATCTTTCAAGGGTATGATCTTAACTTTGGGTGCTTTTACCCCATCAAAGGTTGAGAAATCCATTAGCATGAAATTTTCAAGAATGTCACACTCATCAGACCATGTTGGTTTAAATTGATATTTTTCAATTTACTCAAAAGTTGAGGAACCTTCATGTCTTTCCAAAACAATTTTCTTTCTAGTTTGATCAGTGATTTTGATTTCTTGACCAGCCAAATTTATGTGGAATTATTTCAACCAACCCAGACTCATCTACAGTGGTGTTTTGAGAAATTTGAACATGTTTTCTAAAACTTATGCCAAACTTCACATTGCTTTTGATCCAGTTTTCCAACATCACCTCATAACCTTTATAGGATTCTACCATTTTTCACAAGTGATTTGGGTATATTCAAACTCCTTTTTATGACTTTGATATTTTTCTATCATAGTTTGGAGGTGATCCTTGGTTATGCTTGACTCATGTTTGAGACTTCTAATTTCAGATTCTTTTTCAATAGTTTAGTTTTTATATCTTTTGCAAAATTTTCAAACTGAATTTCATCATCTAAAATTTTGTTTCTAAGGTTTTCATTTACCTATTTTATGTTAATAAAAGCAATAATACATTTGTCTGAACATAGTTCCTTAAAAACCTGAGGTGATACCTTAGTAGTAGCCATCATGGCAAACTCACATTCTCCTTCACAGACACTAGTTTCCCATGGGTCTGATACTGAATCACAGTTTCTTCACCAACCTTTTCTTCTGAAACATCTGCCACAACATCACCACAAACTTCATTAGAATTTAACACTACTTCCTCAGACTCATCCCTTACAAGTATTGTGTCTAGTGCCATGAAGCAATACTCATCATGTTTCTTTTCATATTGGCAACTAGAGCAAAATTCTCTGAGTAAGTTCTTCAGGTAAGCTACTCCAATCAACAAAACCCTTTGTATAGAAGCTCTATTGACTGGTCTTTGCAGGAGCAGAGGTTTGTGTAACTTGTGGTACATGTTGCACTTGAACCTGAGGACTTGGGGCTTGACTATGTATCTGAAAAGCAGTGGTTTGGACATTTGAACTAGAACAATGGTTACAGGATGTGCGAAATGAGCAGTGTTTTACACGTATGGAGCATGGGTATATTGGGAATAATGGAAAGTGTTTTGTATATTTGAGGTCTAGGACTTGGGTGTGTAATAATTGGACCATTTGTTTGACTCCTACATTCCCTAGCAAAGTGACCTAGCCTGTTACACTTGTAGCGCTTAATCTTTGACTTATCCAACCCAACTTTTAACCCTCAATGCAAACCTAGAAATTTTCTACCAGTTCTTTTGTAAAACTTGTTGGTTCTAACACTCAGCAACGCCAGTTGGTGTAATATGTCTATTTCTTCTAAATCAGTTGGATCAATATGTTGAAGATCATTCAGTTCAAAGGATAAGTTGTCAGAAACTTGGTTTTCCCTATTTGTAGCAAAAGCAAAATTGGGTGAGCAAGAATCAGAGTTAAAATTTCCACTAGATGTTGTACTACCAGCAGTTTCTTCTTGACCAAAAGGTGTTGTACTACCAAAAGCATAGTCATCGGCCACTTTCCTGACTCTTGTAGCTTCTTTTTCTAGTTAAGCTCTCTCTCATAAGTGAGAAGCCTACCGTGAAGCTGAGTCAAACTCATCTCTTTAAACCCAACATAGTTTCTTGTTACAAAGGCAACTGTGTCCCATGTTTCTAGTAGAGATCTTATAAATCTACTATTCAAAGTTGAATTTGGATTGTTAACATTTACCAGTTTTAATTCACTAATTAGACAACTAAACCTTTCAATGGAGTTAATGACTCTCCTTTAACATGACAAAATGTTTCATACTTTTGGTTCAAAACTACACGACTATTTTTAATAACCTCTTCAGTGCCATCGAATTGCTCTTTCAAAGCATCCCATAATTCTTTTGCACTGCTGCAATGCAATAGGCCATCATAGATATCATTGGTCCACTAATTTCCTGAAATACATGTTAAGTTGAAAATTAACAAAAGTTGGCGAGTTCATGTGTTTTAACTGTATTAGGTGAATCCATAAAATGTATGAAGAATTTGTATCAAAAGCTGGTATGTAAAGTGTCAATGAAATAGTGATCATTAATATTTTGTCAAGGACGTTAATATGTGTGATGACATAGGAAGCATCCAACCCTAGATGATTTTCGTCAATTAACCTCGATTGGGACGACAAATGCACTCTTCCGTGTGGGTCCATGACCAAGAGTGGGGCTCGCAAACACCCATTAGATCTAACCTTTGTACCGTGGTCTTAAACAAGATTAATGGTGCTTAAGTTCACCCTATTCGCACATGATCTAGTTATTTCATTCCCTAGCTTATCATACCATAGAATATGTATTTCCCTCGATAGTTGTAAAACTGTAAAACATTTAAGATGAAAAGGGGGACATGAACCCATTGAATTGCTTTCTGTGTTCTCTGTTTAACTCAAGTACTTCCTTGGTGTGTATCACAACCTACAAAGCGTTAGGTTTGGTTAGACTTTGACTTTGTAAGATTCATGTCATTTTTTGTCTAGTATTGTTAGACTTGTCAGTGTATATTGTTCGATGTATTTCATGTTGATCCACTGAATGTTTCGATTTAGTAGGCTGAGTATTTCGGTGTACGATGTCAGCTGAAATGTATTTGGTCATGATGTATATAATTTTGCATATATATTATATATATATATCATTATATAATATATTATAATATATATAGATAGATATGTTATGTCGTTCAATGTATCTCAAGTATGATGCCCACTGAGATGCGTTTTCGATGTATGACGTCAGGCTGAGGTGTATTTCGGTGTATGATGTCAGTGAAATGATATTTCGGTGCATGATGTATATATATATTCGTCAAATATATATATATATATATATATATATATATATATATATCCTTGCATCTCAAGTGTTGCATGTACGGGCCCAACCCTCTTGTCTCCGTGCCTCGCACGATAAGACGTATATGTTTCATGATTTGTCATAGTCGGGTTCCACCCGTTTGCTTCGACGATGCCATCGTCGGATATGTTCCAAATATAATTCTTCTTAATTATATAAAATTCCAAATTCGATGTATTAGTTAAAATATTATATTTTAACTTGTATTATTTGTATGCACCATTTTATATATCATTTGTAATTACGATGTTTTGTAAAAAATAATCTATTTTTAACATGTCTTTGTATATAATTATTGATGTGCATAGATTTATGGTATACATGACCAAGTGTTATAACATCTTAAGTATTATACATATACATCTTCCAAGTATAGGTATACTTGTATTGTGAGTATTTGTGCATTTAAAGTCGTATTCTCATGGTTATGTATAATATTTGTATAATGGTATTTTCACTAAGTGTTAGTGGTATATGTTGGCATGTATTTGTACGCATAGGAATACGTATATTCTTGTATTCCATACTCACAATTTTGTATATTCTTAAAATATATAATTTTAAGATACGTCCAAATCAATATATGTATATTATGCTTGGTAAATGTATGTATTCCAAAATAATATATATTTTTAAGATTAGTTCTAGAAAAATATATATTTTTAGTTTTCACCAAAACAATATTTTTAAGAGGTTTATGAAATATATATTTTTATACACTTAAAAAATAATGCATTTTTAGTATCGACGAAAAATGATACATTTTATATACTTGTAAAAATATGTATATTTTGTCACTTGTTCTGGTTTTGAAAGTAATATTTACCAGGCTTCGATATATTATATATTTTTAGTCCGTAATCCTTATATAGTCCGACCGTCCAATATGTCCATATTTTTGTCTCCAAGGTATATATATATATAGTAATTCTTTGTTTGTCAAAGTTTATTGTATTTGTTTGTGTGTATTATATTCAAGTTCCTAATTTATATATAACTAATACAAACAATATACACATAGCATGTGATCCTTATGATCACTAAATATATATTTATATCCATTTTTATTTTTAGAAAAACCATGACTTCTTGGACTTACATTTGATATAAAAACATGGGGTTTTTATGTTTATGGCTTTTAAACAAGTTTACTTGTAAGAACTTTGTAAACATATATTTTTCTAAGTGTTTAAATTTGATAAAAAAATTCCATAGTTTCCCCTAGATTTAGGAGTTTCCCATGTTTAAAAACATGTGTTTAAGCTTTCAAAACTCATTAATTTAATCACAATAACTTCCACAAGTATAATATATGCATTTAGATGCATTTTCATGTTATGATGAACTTGAAAGTTTACCAATCATGTAGTATTTTAACCTTGTGTTTAGCATGTTCATCCATCATTAAAAATGGGTTTAGTTTCTAATATTTACTAACTTTGTTAAAATCATTTTTAACAACTTGCTCACATATTATCTTAAAATCATCACAATCATTTTAACCACTTTTATAAGTTCATCCATTATGTTTAACAAGTTCATCAACACTTTGATCATGGATCTTGTAAGATCCATGTGTATACTTGTTAGATTTATACTTCTAGCAAGTATACATATGATGGATATCATTCATAGCACAAAATAAACAACTACATTTTCATTACAACTTCAAGATATGTGTTATTTTCTTTAGATCAAGTTACTAGTTCATGTGTTAATCTTTTAATGGTGATGCTTTTAGATGATATAACGTATATATTAACAATATACTAGTAACAAGACATCAAATGAAAGATTAGGAGGCTCACTACTAGCTCTTGTGGCTAGGGAAGTGGCAAGATGAACAAGATGATGAAGATGAAGCAAAGATTGTGGATAATAGCTCCCTATAGTGGTCCTTCAACTTCCAAGACTTGATCCTTCCTTAGTAATGCTTGAAACACCTTTGAGTATACTTGGATTAGCTTGCAAGTGTCTTGAAAATGGAGGCTAAGTGAAGGTTGTTGTGGCCGTGAGGTAGAGGGGAAAAAAGAGATGGAGTGTTTGAATTTTGGGTGTTTGAGAATTGAAGGACATGTTGGTGATAAGGTTCCTTATAACTTCATGCTAAGTATTCTTCCACTAAACCTTCCAATTATCCACCAAGTCTTCACTCAACATTAGGAGACAACATGGGGGCTTGTGGGCCCCATGTGTGACCGTCCACAAGTAATGGGGGGTTCTAGTTAGTTTTTAATTATTAGTTAGTTAATTAGTTAGGATTTTAGGGGTTTTGATGTATTAGGAGCTTTTGATACATTTTAAGATATATGGTTCCATCCACTAGTTTAACATTGTTAAACAACATTACTAGTCCATAAATTTATGTCTAGTTCGTGTTGGTTGCTTAACAGGTGCTAGATTAGTTAACGGGTCCTTAAACGGAGGTTTAAGCAACTTGTAGGAATTTTAGGGATTTTTAAGAAATAATCTGTTTAATGATTTTAACTAGTCGTATGATGTTAAAATATTTTTAACTAGTTCGTATGATGTGTCTAGTTGTGTCCGGGTGTTCCTTTCATTGTCGTTCGTTATAATGTTAACTTTCAAGACTTGTGTGATATGATATGTTTTTGTGCCATATTGATACTTTCATTATCTTTTAAGTGGTGCATGATGTTTAACACCATTTCTGAATAATACACAAGCTAGTGAATGTTGTATTTTGCTGAATTATGCTGAATTGTCGTTTAGTGTATATTTCGAACAGTTTTTAGTGCATGTATTGTTTCCGGAACGTGTTATCATGAATCCTTGCTTTCCCACATGGGATTTAATATACAGTTTATGTTGCACTCTCAGTTAAGCTCTAAATCTGTTGTTTTAGTTGCGTACTGAAGTTGTGCTGTCACGGCTAGTCTACTAGTTGTTCCGATGCACTGTTTTTGAATTGTAACCACTAAAAAAATATTTTGCATCAGGTGATGTACTAAGTGAGTTTTCTAGGTGTACGCCATGCAATTCATGCAGTTTAGTCGTTCAAAACATGTAATTGTATAATATAATTCACTGTTAAATGTACGAAAATTACCCGAAAGTGACAGTTGTCAAAGCCCCACCACAAGGCAATTAAAACAAAAATCACACTCAACCTCCACCTGAAACCAAAACAAAAACTAAAACCACCAACCCACTAACAACGTTCGCATATGTTACAAGTGCGGCACCCTACTCACCTAAGCCCTCAATGCACCCGTGTTCTCCATGGATTTGATGAACCGTATGTGTAAACTTTATTTGGACCATTTTGTGATCGTATTTATTGATGATATTCTCATTATTCCAAATCCAAGACCAACACGAGCAACACCTACGTTTAATCCTAGACCTCTATCGTGTCAAACGACTATATGCCAAATTCTCCAAGTGTAAATTTTGGCTAAAGGAAGTTTAATTTCTTGGTCACGTTGTGAACGAGAATGGCATTCACGTTGACCCCACAAAAAAAAACCATCAAGAACTTGACGCCACCAAAATCACCTTCCAAAATCCGCTTGTTCCTTGGATTGTCTAGGTTACTATCGTCGATTCATCTCCAACTTCTCCAAAATCATCGTACCTCTGACCTCATTAACTCAAAAAGATAAGCCTTTTGTTTGGGGTCCCAAACAAAAGGAGTCTTTTCAAACTCTCAAGGACTTGCTTTACAATGCCCCTATCCTACCCATTTCTCGATGGAAATGACGCCTTTGTTGTCTATTGCGATGCTTCTAACCAAGGTCTCAGTTGTGTTCTTATGTAATGAGACAAAGTTATTGCCTACGTGTCAAGGCAACTCAAAATACATGAGAAGAACTACACCACTCATGATGTTAGTCCTGAAAACGGATCAAACCGGTATCACTAACCTAATGAGTAGCGGAAGTAATGATTAGGAAGAAGAACAGCTTTGAATAACATCAACTTGCATACAACAAAAGATGTCCGATACAAGTTCTGTGAATACAACTCTCTAACCCCCTTTCATTAACCTAACACCTCTATTTATAATGACTACCAAGTCCACTATTTAAAACCCTAGGCCCATAAGGCATTAGGAAGCCCACAAGACATACCAAAGCCCAAAATAATCCCTAATGTGTAAACCTTTAGCAATATAGGCCCAACAATCTCCCCCTAGGTTTACTACATTAGCCCTTCAGTTGAGCATCCACATCTAGCCTTCCAGCAATAATCCCTGCTACAGCTGCAGTCCAGTCTTTCGCGCACACTTCATACAGCTCTGCAGTTCTGATTTGATGAGACACAAGAACCTGCAAGTCTTCGTCGTGAAAGCTCACCAAGTCTACCACATCATTGACTCTGAATGCCTTTTCCTTCATCATAATCGCAACACTGCCAACCTTGGGGTCGTATAACTAAAAATTATAATTCTTGAGAATCCCGCGAGGAAATGTAGGAGCAACTGGTATAACCAATTCTTTGTCAATCGGCGGCCACATCATTGATTTAAATCTCTTCCCAGTATGCGCATCACGAACACCTTTTGCAGCTCTTAGATATGGTTCGGCAGTCTTCATTGTCTTGAAACCACTTTTAACCTCACGTTCCAGCTTTTTGAAAAACCTCCATCCAGGTCCACGCTCGGTAGCATCATCGTCAGTATACGGAGCACGCAACAGATCAGTAAGAGCAACCTTTGTCCATGTCTCGAACTGTGATTCTTTTGAATAATACTCACGAGTTCCATCTTGACGCACAATAATCCACATATTCTTGAGGTGGTCATACATCCAGCTGAGCACCCTTGATTTATTTCCCACTTTGCTATAGTAGCTGGACCCGAGCTCCATCACATACCTTTGTGACTGATTCGTCGGATCTTTGAGCTGAAAGTTCTCATCAAGAGGATTTACATTGACATTCTTCATCAGAACCATCTGTTTCTTCTTCTGACCGGTTGCATGCTTTATTGACTTTTTACATGGGTCGCCCAAATAATCATCCAAACCAGCTTGGCGTTCAGCAGCCAACTGTTCAGCTGCCAACCTCTCTGCTTCAGTCTCCTCAGCCGCTCGTTGTTGCGCTGCACGATGCCTATGTTCAATATTCATTGGGTGGTCCATCGGATCACTGAATTCCCTTTCGAATTTATTCTCCAGCTTGGCTTTCAAATCAAATACCAGGTCAAAAGCATAGTTACATCTCCCTGCAACTGATCGATAGTTTGATCTCTGACATCCAAACGAGTTTGTAGTGAGGCAATTTGTGCATCCTTCAGTATAACCAAGACGACCACCCTTTTCTTTAGATCCACAACATCAACTTCCACATCATCATCATCACTATCCATCCCGCCAAATTCAAACGCCCATTTTTCTGTTTTGCGTATATACTCTTCAGAAACATCATCATCACGACCAACACCACTTCCACCCGCTTCAGAACCTCCAGCACCAAATGAACTTCCCTCAAATTCCATCATTTGAAGTACCGTGTCAGCTGGAATAGAGACAACAGCAGAATGTGTAGCAATAGGAGTGATTGTTGGTTCAGATAATACAGGTGTATCAACTATCAGAGGATCAACGACATATGCAGCAACTGTAGTGACAACAGTGGTAGAAGTTATCAACTCAGATTCTTCAGCAGTGACAGCAATATGAGCTTCAGGTTGGTTTGATGGAATACTCAGCTCGATTCTTCTCCTCTTAATCAGTGGCACCTCATCTTCCTCATCTTCGTCGTCTTCCTCGATCATATCAGCTGGAACAACAACAGGTCGAATATCAAGTGGAGGATCACCCTGCTTCTCCTGAATATCCTTCAGATGAGCAATCAAAGCTTCTAAATTCTCCGAAGATAACTCTGGTAAAACGGGAGTCAAATTGCCGTTGAATTCTGTGAGATCATCAAGAAAAGCTTGCCCAGCATCGGCTTCGTCATCAGTAACCAAATCTTCTATCTCTATCTCTTTCTCTTTAGTAGGTATATCATGTTCTTTGGCTACGATTGAATTGACGGGAGGAGGAGCTGGAACGTCCAAACCAACAACTTCTACAAACCTCCCAAACTTCTTCAGTGCAAATCGACCAACAAACACCGTTTTAGATGTTGAACGGTTCTTCTTCATCATACTAAAAATAGTAGGTCCCATTGGCTTCATGTTTAACAAATTAGCGTCTGGCGCGTCTTTTGCCAAGTCTGGGTAGCGGGCATCAAGAATCAACTGAACAAAACGCGGGTATACAAGAAACATTCGCTTCTTGGACTGTTCCAGAATTTTCTTCATGTTGTCGAAGATATAACCAATGTAGTTATACTTCCAGTCCATAACCTAAGATACTATAGCTGATGTCTGAGCTTGGTTAGGCTGATCAAGACCTCCTTTGTTCTCCGAGACGCACTGCATATACATATGAACCAGTAATCGCCAGTACGCTGGAAACATCTTCTTCAGTAACGGTGGATACGATCCTTCATACCCATCTCCATCAACACCGGTAGCACCTTCTCTTTTGCATATATTGTTGGATTCGCTGAAAGTATCGACAATCTGCAGCACCTATCTGACACACGCTTCATTCACCACTATCTCCTTTTCCCTGTATCAGCGAACAAATGTACGGTCTCCCATCTGTTCCTCTTTGATGAAAACACGCTCTTTTCCAGAAAGAATGCACTAAGTCTCGGTAGATGACTGGATTGGTGCGGAGAGCATAGGAATCTTACAAGCATTTAATCCCACAATCAAAGACTGGAACTCCTGAAAGAATTCGACTGGAGCGTCTGAGAGATATCCTGTTTGGTTGTGGAATTGCTCCTCAACCAGCATAACAGCATCGAAGGCTTCTTCAACCATATCTGTCAAGATAACAACCAAGTTAAATTCCAACTAACAGAAGTTAACAGAGTTGACCATAATGACAATTAAAACTAACTGGATAGTTCAAGCAGATTTTAAGGTTCAAATATTTAAGAGTTCAAGTTAGTTTTAGGGTTCAACAGTTGAAAAGGTTCAAAACAGATGAAAGGTTCAAAAACCTCAAATCCGGATTACTGACAGGTCAGAGGATCAAAAATCTTAAATCCGGATTACTGACAGGTCAAAACTACTCTGGATGAACCCTTTCATCAATCCGGATTAGAAGGAGGTCAACTGTATTTCAGATGAGGTTGCAATCCGGATTACCCAACAGTATCTCGGATGAATTATCATTCCGGATGAAGTTTATCCGAGATGCAATCCGAGATGAAATCCGAATTCATCGATTCGGATGAAAACCATCCGGAATGAAATCCGAAATGCATATGACTTTGAAGATTTATCCGAGATGCTATCCGGAAAGCTTTAAATATAAACATTATCATCCGGATTACATGAATTTAAGCAATTTATACCTAATCCAGATGAATTTCCGAGATACACAGTGCAAATATGGAGAGAATCAGAGAAGAAGTCGGATTTCGGAAAATTTGTGGATAATCCGAAATGAAATTTCAGAGATACATATATACTTTCCGAAATGGGCTTGGGCCTAAAATTTCGAATCCGGATTGGGCATATGTCAGGCCCAATCCGGAACAATACCATTTGTGCCCAAAGGAGCCTAATCCGGAATAGTATTTTGTTTTTCAATTTTTAAGACGTTTAACCATTTCTATTAGATTGGCCCAAATTCCAAAGCACACTGGGCCAATCCAATATCCCTTGATAGAAACCATCTAAACCAAAATCATCAAGTAGACTAACCAAGCATCCAACCATCTTTTAACAAACTACAAAGGAAAACTATTTAGCACACACATAAATATTAACACAGCCTTGCTAAGGGATCAAATCGTTGCAAAGGTTAACTAAGGAACATTTTTTAGTATGAGCAGGATCAATTGGTCTAAGCAATTGTCAATATATTAGTCCATTTAAATCTAAAACTCAACCCTTCTAGTTTAAGCATTATGATACGCTTAAGGTAGTATTATACTATGATACTCATGTGTCCCATGCCATGACATACCCCCGCGATCAAGGTAAGCACAACAATTCATCGTAGCAGGTGAGTATACTGTGGTCATCCTTTTATTTTACAACATCAGGCTATTGGTGAAAAGGTCAGTACTTCCGTATAGCAGAGAGAACAATAGTGACTGACGAGGGTTAGGCGAATACCTTATGTGGTACGTAAGAACTTATGGAGTATTCTCATAAAGAAACTTCCGTTGTCTTAGGTTTTGGCCTTACCATTTTGCTTCTTTTACAAAGATATCCTGACTGTGCCTAGGTCTACATATAATCTGGATGCAACAGAAGGGCAGCCAAGATATCCCCGGATGACTCAACAGCATAAAGACCCGAAACCTCAGATGTTGGTTATCTATCAACACAAGATTTAAGACCATGAAATCATATGCCTATTGTAAGTGACCCACTGAGTACATAGTTCGTTATCTTTAATCATTTTGCTTTCCCTATCCGGTTGAGTTTTAGACCTACCAACACATCACTTTTGATCCAAATCTTTTCCCGCTTCAACACCTTACATGTGTTAGTCAAACATTTTATCACGAAAAAGTATTTCATTTCCCTATCCTTGCAAAAACTGTTTTTTTTAGATTTCTCCCCCTAAATTTGTGCATACACATGAACAAATTTCCGAAGCAATGAAAACAAAACAAAACACATAGACAGAGGAAGCCTAGGTGAAAACGAATCGTTTTGAGAAGATCCACAAGCACTTGAATTGCTCACGGGTTTCGTGAACAAATCCGCCACATTTGCATCAGTGTGGATTTGCTCAAGCTTTACGAGACCCTTTTCATAGCAATCACGGATAAAATGAACTTTAATATTTAATTTCTTGGTTTTGGAGTGAAAAACAGGGTTTTTAACGATTTGGATAGTGACATCATTATCACAGTAATATTGTTGTGTTAAGATAAGTCAAACCATAATCCGCAAGCTGGTGTTGCATCCATAAAACCTGAGAGCAGCAAGCAAAGGCTGCGACATATTCGGCTTCTGCGGTAGAAAGCGAGACCGTCTGTTGCTTCTTGCATTGCCAAGAGATTAAGCGATCTCCCAGAAATTGACAACCAGCTGAAGTTGAGCGCATATCCCTATCTGTACCTCCAAGATTACTGTCAAAGAAAGCAAACAGTTAAAATTCAGAATTTTTAGGATACCAGAGGCCCAGTGATGGTGCCCCTTTGAGGTACCTAAAAATTCGTTTAACACCATGTAAATCAGAGAGTTTAGGAGTAGCCTGATAACGAGCACACTGGCAGCGGCAAACATGATATCTGGCCGGCTAGCAGTGAGATACATGAGTGATCTAATCATGGAGCGATACATAGTCGGGTTAACAGCGTTCCTTTAGCATCTTCATTTAGCAAAGGCCGTTCTCCTATAGGTGAAGCCATACGCTTTGAATCTGTAAGCTTGAATTTGGCAAGAACGTCACGGACATATTTTCCTTGATGAATTAAGATACCCTGTGGTCTCTGACGAACTTGAAGTTCCAAAAACATGGTCATCTCCCCCAATGAGCTCATCTCAAATTTTTTTTTCATAATTTCTTCAAATTCACGGCACAAACCATCATTGGTAGAACCAAAAATGATATAATCAACGTAGATTTGAACCAGAATAATGTCCTTATCAACGCGTTTGATGAACAGGGTTTGATCAATGGTTCCCCTAGTGCATTCATGAGCAAGCAGATGCTCTGAAAAAGTGGCGTACCATGCGCGAGGCGCTTGATGCAACCCATACAAACTTTGTCTAGTTTGTAAGCATAGTCTGGCTTGTCAGGATCAGTAAAACCCGGTGGTTGTGCTACTTAAATTTCCTCTTTCACCTTGCCATAGAGAAACGCAGTCTTGACATCCATTTGATGGACAGTAAAATCCATGTAAGATGCATAAGCCAAGAAAATGCGTATAGCCTCCAAACGCGACAGGTGCATAGACCTCATCATAATCTAATCCTTTAATCTGTCGAAAACCCTGAACCACCAGTTGAGCTTTATTTCGAACGATAACGCTAGTGTCATCCTGCTTGTTACGGAAAACCCAGCGAGTTCCGAGAGCACGTTTTCCTTGAGGCAGCTTCACCAATGCCAGACACCAAGCTTCTCAAATTGATTGAGTTCTTCATGCATGGAATCCACCCAGCCTAGGTTCCTGCAAGGCAACATCAATACTTTTAGGTTCAATTTGTGAAATGAAGCAAGAGTAGAGACAGGTATTGATATCCCCAGATTGGCTGCGGGTTCGAACAGCAGCGTTAACAGGACCAATAATATTTTCAATGGGGTGATCACGTTGTAAACGCTGCGGTATTAGTGTAGCGGGAACGAGAACATCTGTTTGCAAGTTGGTAACACTTGCTGAAGCTACTCCAGATGACTCCCCCTCAACAGATGCACCAGTAGAAGTAGTTGCTGAGGAATCCATCGAACAATCGAGCCGAGTAGGCTCAGGGAACAAAGAAGAACCCAAGACATCGGGAGTAGATCCTTCATGCGTCGTAGGAGGCTCTGGGTCAGAAACCGCAACTTCAGGAGGATCGATCTGAGCAGGCGAATTGATAGTTGGTTCTTGAGATTACAAACGGAGGAAGAAGATGAAACAGTGTTATTAAATCCAGGAGGATCCACACTCAGCTACTTTAAAGTCTCATGTAGCTCGGCAGCGTCAGCATCGTCTTTGGATGAAATGTGCACCATTGGAAGGGCAGTAATTGACCTGTTACCTGC
This sequence comes from Scalesia atractyloides, assembly GCA_947069175.1. Taxonomy (NCBI): domain Eukaryota; kingdom Viridiplantae; phylum Streptophyta; class Magnoliopsida; order Asterales; family Asteraceae; genus Scalesia; species Scalesia atractyloides. Next base: position 45,181,797 of record CAMTDV010001632.1, read on the forward strand.
AGACACATTGGGAGACACATTAATATGGTTAAATAATGTGGAATAGTCATACAAGCAGTCAGGACCAATGCGTGTGTCCTTGGGATTTTCCTCCAGCTAACCCACATTGTAGGTTTCAACTACCATTTTCTTGATCTTGTTATAAACGCGGTATGATGTATTTTTAGAATAGCCAACGAAGATGCAAGGATCTCCGTGTGATTCAAACTTTCCTTTAGCGTCCATGAGTAGGAGAACACAAGGGCAACCGAACTTGCAGAAATGCTTGACCAAAGGTTTGCGACCTTCAACCACTTAGTATGGAGTTTTCATATGTCGTTTATTGATCAGGGCATGATTCTGAATATAGCGTGCACCTTCAATGAGTGTATGATTTCTGCGTTCTGCAACCCCATTTTGTTGTAGGGTTCTGGCTGCACTAAACTATCGGTCAATCCCCTTGGAGGAACAGAAAGAATTTAAGGTGACATTCTTAAATTTTGTCCCGTTATCACACCAAATAGCCTTCACAGTAGAATCTGTCTGGTTTTCCATAAGTGTGACGAATTGTTTGACTAACTTAGCGGTTTCACTTTTATGTGTAAGAAAGAAAACCCAGGTGAAACGCGTGTAGTCATCAATAATAACCAGACCATAAGCTTTCTCGCCAATGCTCTATATGTCTGTTGGACCAAAAAGATCCATATGTAGCAGTTCTAAGACTTGAGGCGTGGAAGGAGCGGCTTTAGATTTGTGTCGCTGTCGTTGTTGTTTCCCACACGCACATGATTTTCACTTTTCGATCTGTATGAAGTCACGAACTGGTAGATCTCAGACTAAACCACCTTTTGCAAGACGATTTAAGTTCTTCATGTTGATGTGTCCCAGTCTGCAATGCCATCGCATTGCATCGTGTTCGACTGTAGATGAGAAGAGGCAAGTGAGCTTGTCAGAAGGAGCCTGGTTCATATCAATAACATATACATTTCCTTTTCGTGCAGCTTTAAGAAGAATCCAATCATCTGGAATAATTAGCCCTGGTTTCAGCACATAACACCCTTTCTTGGTGAACAGAACATCCAAATGATTGTGGCAGAGTTGAGACACACTCAAAAGACTGTGCTTCAATTCTGGTACTAATTAACATTCTTAAAGCTGAGGGCTCCGTTGCAAACAATTCCTCTCATGGTAATCTTCCCTGTCTCTCCACCTGCAAAGGAAATAAACCCGCCATCGAAAAATTGAATGTCATTCAACTACGAGATGTCTCCGGTCATGTGCCTGGAACAGCCACTGTCAATGTACCATAGTCTAACAAGAGTTCGCCAGAGCTGTTCCTGCACATTTCAACAGGTTTTAGTTAAAGACTGCAACCCAGGCCATTGAAGATCTGGGCATGCCATTAGCATAAACGTAAGTAACCTCACGAAAAATTAAATTAGTTGAGGATGAGGTTGATGATGCTTTTGATTTACTTGAAATGGGGGTAGAAGACTGAGTCTTGGCCACTGTCTTAGGCCTCCAGGTTACCGAATCAGACTTCTGCACAATCCTTGGAGTGCTAGAAGGATTCTGGGAAACTGCAGATCTCAAGGGTTTGAAAGATTGTTTCTTGGCCAAGTTCCAGTTGCGATCAGAAGACTTAGCCACAAATCGAGCATGAGGTGGGCGATTAGGCATAGTCTTCTGATGTTGTGAATACACAGTTTTGAATGAGGTAAAGGTCTTTTGACAATTGCAAGCAATGTGCCCTGGAAATCCACAATTGAAACAGGTCTGCCTCTTCTGGAAGAAAACTGTCCGTTCAGCTTGGGAAATTCTGGGCAATTTATCTGTCAGATTCTTGCTTGCGGGTACTGACGGCTGATGCACGGTCTTGTTCTTGACGGTGTCCTATGCACAACCATCAACACACTTGTTAGTTTTGTAATTTGAGTTGGACAGTTTCGAACATGGAGATTTAGGTAAAATTTTAACTGATATCTGTTCAACTAGTTGCTTAACAGATTTAGTTTGCGACTGCTGAGTCAATTTCTCAGACTGATGAGGAGACCCAGCAGTTGTCGTTTCAGTTGTCGAAGACACCTGTTTTGTTTTCTTCTTTTTAGATTGGCATGTTCTCCGTTTCTTATTCTTACTCTTCAAATCACATTTTGTGACAGATTCTGTAGAGGACACGGGTGGCTCTACATGGACATCCTTTTCTGAAATTTCGGAAGATGAGTTTAGAACACTACATGAATGTGGAATCTCTAGATTTTGAAGAATTTGAGACTCCGATTCAGAATTAGTTTTAAGATTTTCATTTGAATTATGAGAAAAAGAGTGCTCATCATCTGTCGTTTCAGAATCAGTCCCTTGTGCTTGGTTAACATAAGCTGAGTTGCCCGAATCTTCTAGAATTATGTCGACATCAACGTTCACAGGGTCGGTTGGTTGGTCGACTTTTGCACTGTCAACCCTGGGATGTGCATCAACAGACGAAACATCTGGAGAAGAGATTCCGGTCTCTTCAGCTGAAACTGATGAAACCGAATCATCTGTCGAAAACAGTTGTTGAAAAGGTTTTGGGAAGTGAAAGTGATAACACGGAGTATGAAAGAGTTGAGTCGAATTTGGAGAAAACTAGTTCAAGTTCACCATCTGAAAAGAGGAGAGCTTTCACAAAAATTATCTTGATAAATCATAATCTAGTTCGAATGATGATTCTACATTGGTTGCTTATACAATGAAAGGATCGGACAAACTATATTTTGATCAAGAAGTTTCGATTCAGAATGTGAATCTTGAGAAAGTAGAACAAGTGCTTAAGCTAGCAGAATTTAATTTTTCTTTTGATTATTTACCTTAGCACAAAGGTAAAGGTTCACTTCACACCAGTTACCTTCGCACGAAGGTAAAACATATTTTTCGGAAAAAATTTTAAGTGTTTTCATGTTTGTGTTTGTACAGGAAAAGAAATCAAACTTTGACAAGAAGGACAACATCTATTGTGTTCTTGATGAGAGTATTCCAGAAATCGCTCCTTTCAAGTCAAGATTAAAGATTTTGAGCGAGTTGCCAATTGTTAAAGCACCTACAGATCCTCATTAGGCCTATCGTTCACATATAGAGAGGTTCTGGGAGCATGCAAAGTATGTACTAGAGAAGAAAGTTATACGATCTTTTGTGCAGATTGGTAATGAAGATAACGAGGTGTACATTACTGAAGCCCCGATTTGTAGAGTGTTAGATTTTAAAGATAAATACGTAGATCCAATGAAGTATACTGAATGTGTGTGCAAAGGATGCTTCTACAGAATGGGCTATAAGGGGCATGTCAACACACAGTTCAATAAAGCTTATCTTGGAAGGCCTTACAAGTTTTTTGTACATTCTGTGATATTTTCTTTAAGTCACAGGAAAGGGGGAGGTGATGCTACTGTAACATTCGTCGTAAAACGGGTTCCAAAACCCGCTCTGTTTAAAATTTTCAGAATTTATTAAAAGTTTCGTTACGCATTTTTTTTCATTTTATAAAATGTAATTTTCATAAATTATGAATAAATAATTAATATATTGACTAAATAAAAGAATAAATATAATACCAATAATTAAGATTTTAAAAAATATATAAAAAAATGAAACAGGGGTGACCGGGAGTCGAACCCGGGTCCCCGTCAAATTCACACACCGTCTTCACCGCTGCACCACACGCACATGTTGTGAAGTAATTTAATCAAATAAAACTTAAAATCTCACCCGCGTACTATCTGATTTCAATCGGAGCTGAACGCGCCCAGAAATCATCGGCTATTGTAACCTTCAATCTGTAATAAAAGGGCGGTTACCTTCAACATAAATCGAAACAGAAATCAAATCCCAATCATGTTGCAGTTACAAAATCATGGAGAATAGTCAATCATAACAGAAATCTTTAATTGATTCTTGAAACTGTTTTTCTATGGAATCTATAAATAGAATATTGCTGAAATCAGTAGAGCACACACACACTCTCATACTCTCCTTAAACCCTTCCTAAAAATACTGATTCATCGACGGAAGACGTCTTCTATAGCCGGAAACTCTCGCCGGAAAACCGAAGAATCCATTCCATTATTGCCTTACTCTATAAATAGGACTTCAAGAGCTCAGACAGAAATCACCCACACTCACCTCAAACTCCCTGTAGAGCCTCTGTCGCAGGTTATACATCGCCGGAATTCGGTGCACTCGCCGGAGATTAGCACCGGAAAACCGAGATTTTACTTCTAGTTGGTATATTTTTAACTCCTCTGATATCTATCATTCTGTATGTTTCGAATCTTTGAACAATCACCCAGAATTGTTTAAAAATCGATTTCAGGCGGGTTATGTTTTGGGCTTTGGGTTTAATGAAGAAGATGCAGTTCTAGAAGAGATTATATGTATAATTAAAATCGGTTAAAACACCGGGTTAGACACACAGTCCAGTGGTGGACTGTGTGCATTTGAAACACGAAGATCCCGGGTTCGAGTCATTATACACTGTCGATTCTTTAAATAATACAAAAAAAAAAGTTATTATTAACCCACACATGAAACGATTCAGTTAATATTTAAATATAATTAAAAATCCCTTATCTACCAGGTTAGACACCCAGCCCAGTTGGTAGGGCTGGGTGCAAAACAACGTCGGGGTTATGAGTTCGAAACATGTCCTGCGCACCGGTTTAGTCAATTTAAAAACCTTTTTAAAATAAATAATTTCTGGATTAACCTAACAAGAATATAAGTATAATAAAAATCATGATTCTAACGGGTTAGACACGTAGCTCAGTTGGAAGAGCTACGTGCACGTAAACGTAAGGTCGCGAGTTCGAGTCTTGTTACACGCATTCCAGCTCCACTATTGAACCGGTCAGGCTTCCTGCCAGTGATTAGCACCGGAATTCGGTGCACTCGCCAGAGATTAGCACCGGAAAACCGAGATTTTACTTCTAGTTGGTATATTTTTAACTCCTCTGATATCTATCATTCTGTATGTTTCGAATCTTTGAACAATCACCCAGAATTGTTTAAAAATTGATTTCAGGCGGGTTATGTTTTGGGCTTTAGGTTTAATGAAGAAGATACAGTTCTAGAAGAGATTATATGTATAATTAAAATCGGTTAAAACACCGGGTTAGACACACAGTCTAGTGGTAGACTGTGTGCATTTGAAACACGAAGATCCCGGGTTCGAGTCATTATACACTGTCGATTCTTTAAATAATAAAAAAAAAAGAAATTTATTATTAACCCACAAATGAAACAATTCAGTTAATATATAAATATAATTAAAAATCCCTTATCTACCGGGTTAGACACCCAGCCCAGTTGGTAGGGCTGGGTGCAAAACAACGTCGGGGTCACGAGTTCGAAACATGTCCTACGCACCGGTTTAGTCAATTTAAAAACCTTTTTAAAATAACTAATTTCTGGATTATCCTAACAAGAATATAAGTATAATAAAAATCATGATTCTAACGGGTTAGACACGTAGCTCAGTTGGAAGAGCTACGTGCACGTAAACGTAAGGTCGCGAGTTCGAGTCTTGTTACACGCATTCCAGCTCCACTATTGAACCGGTCAGGCTACCTGTCAGTCTGACAGGATAAATTTTTTATTATTTATTTATTTATTTATTTATTTTTACATTACCTTTGTATATTTATATATATAAATACTAATTAAAATACTTAAAAAAATAGATTTAGGAGGTTTAAAATTCCAATAAATACCACAAAAATAATCTAAAAATCTAACAAAAAGTGCTTAATCAAAATATTAATCGGTTTATATTTATCAATTTATCGTATTATTATTTTAGGTTAGTACTCGTTGTCGATCAAATCCTCAATTCGTGCGCATTCATCATTGTCAAGGAACACACCCACTGTGAGTGCATTCTTACAAATTCCCCTTTTTATTCATGTTTTGGGGTGTATCATGTGTCATTTTAATTACTTCGTTTATTCAAACTTGTGCTATTACCATTATATGATCTAAACTTGTGATGTAAATATTGTTTGTTGTGATGGGTGTTTACATTTTGTCAAGTTGCGTGCAAATCATTCATTAGGCCCATCAGTTCCTCGTGGGAGACGAGTTGAACATCGCGTGCCTCATTAGATCGGCTCCGTTTGATTGAGCCTTGATCTCATTGTTCATCATTTGGTGTGTGCTTGTGCATTAATTGATATTATGTGTATTGTGTTTAAATTTACATTTACGTTTACTCATATGTGGTTATGCACCTTTTTATAACCAATATAATAAATTCGTTCAAATGTTTTCATAAGATTCACTCGCCAACTTTTGTTGACCCAAAACCCTATTTTTACACATGATACAGGTGGACAGGTTGAAGCAAAGAACACATAGGAAATTGCCTTAGAAGAAAAATAAAGAAGTCATGAAAAATGTATTTGAACATGTTGTGCTTATATGTTTATTGTAACTTCTTCTTTAAAAAGAAATAATAAATATGAAACTTTATAGTAAATGTCATGAGCTTTGATGAAAACCCAATCATGCCTCGACTACCATTTCCGCTGCGGGTCAGGGTGTGACAGCTACAGTCGTTATTAGATGTGCTGATCGCTGCACTTGCGCTGAACAAGCCTTAAAACTTCACCAAGATGATATTCGAGCAGATGAAATTAAACATCAACAAAGAAAAGTTCTTGCAATATCCCATATTTGTGCAGATGATGTTGGATGGTCAATTTCCCAACTTAGTCAAAAATAAGAATGATGTGCTGCAGCTAGATCACAAGACAGAGTTATCTATGGTAAGATAAATTAGTATCTAAAGCAGACTACAGAGCCGGTGGCCAGAAAGTTCTTTGGGATATTTAATGACAAGAGATACAAAGCACCTCCAAAGAATAAATGGAGAAATGAAGACAGTGGTTCTGATGATGAGGCTGCTTGGATGGATGGTTATGAGCCTAAGAGAGGTGTGTGGTATGAAAAAGAAGATGCCAAGAAACAGGGTATTCCAAAAGCCAAAACTCAGAAAAGAAAGAGAGAAACAGTCCTTAGAGATGAAATTACTGATGAAGAAGTAGAGATTGAGCCAGTTATTGAGCAACATGTTGAAGCCGAAGTGAATGTTGAGGACGAGGTATTTCTGCTACCTCAGATAAAGAAAAGGAAGGAGCAGATGGTCATAACGATGAAGATTCTGAGGATACATTTGACAGAGTTTGAAAAAGCTGAAAGGTTGGCTCAGATAAAAAAAAGAAAGTGGTTGTGATGACGATGATGTGTATACTCTGTCGATAATGATTCTGAAGCTGAAAGGCCAATTAAGAAGGCACAAAGAGTTAAAAGCAAGTCTGGTGTTCAGAAAAAGACTACTGTATCTCCCGCTATAAAGAAAGCAAGAAGGAAATATATGAGGAAAAAACAGCAGAGATTGAAAGTGTCGAACAGCCATATACATCACCTATTCACATTTCCTCACCACAACAACCACCATCACCACAACATATCACACCCTCACATCAAACTCCACCACAACCAATATTTCCACAACATCAAACATCTCCACAAACTCAAACAATACCCAAACAACTAACACCTTAATCAGCTCCGAGACAATCAATGTCAGACAGATTTCCTACAGAGTTTGGAGATTGAAGAAACACTGGTCTGAACCGAGAGGTTTCCGGAGATATCCTAGTTACAGCCTAGTTTTTCTACACAAAAGGTTATCTCCCGTTCGCCTTCTGGGTGATCTCACTTCAAACTGATCTGCAAGACTAACAGCACTGTTAGCCACGTCACGGGGAAAATGGAGGATTCTCTCTGTGACCACACTCCAACATGAGAATAAATATTTGTATATTGCAAAGTAATAGCAAGTAAGAAGTGAGTGAGCAGGAAAGCATGTGTTTTACCTCGTGGTTTGATACTCATTTTATAGCCGAAAATAAGTGGGTTTAGGAGATAGGCTGATGGGCCTTGGGCCCGGCCCAGACGACCAGGGATATTCGTTCTGCCCCTTTGCATCGACCATTAATGCTCTGGACCGACCATTAATGATCTCTGGCAGGAGGTGTGCTTTGTCGGATGTTGAATGGTGCCACGTGTAAAGGCAGTTGTCCCTGGTGTTAGACCTGCCATCAGCCGAAAGTGGAGCATGTATGACAGTCACTGGCGTGAGTATGGTTGGTGCACAGTCTGGCCTATGCAATACTGTTCATGCGACGCAGTCTGACACAACCTACCGAACAACCATTGGTCACAGCTCTGCCACTTTGTACCCTTGTGTATAGTCAACTACTCTCTATGCTTTTCCCTTCTGCGAGACTTTCAGTGCTTTCTGGCCAGCGCAGAGTTGTAGAGATTAATTCCTTTTGTTCCCAAGACTATGAGTTGCTCTCATGTTAGTCTTGTCCTTGTGCAAGGTTTTAAGGCTTCGCGGCTGGAGGATTGTTTGGTCCGTGCAGGGTCAAGTAGCCTGCGCATTTAAGTCTAACTTGCAGTTGCGCCAAGTGCGCAAGGCTCATTGTGTGACTTACTAATGTTGGTCTAACTTACCGTTGCGCTGAGTGCGCAAGGCTCGTTGTGTGACCTATATGTATTGGTCTAACTTGTCGTTGCGCTAAGTGCGTAAGGTTCATTGTATGACCTGCATGGTGTTAGGATTGCTATACCATTGAACATTAGGGCAAGGCTTGCTAGGCAACCTGTTGATTCCAAGAATGGCGCCCGTTGCACGTTGCATGCAAGGTTATTCTTCTAGTGTGTTGTTGTTGAGGGTATGGTTCCTTGCGAGGCGCAGGGTTTTTGGGACCATACCCCTCCAGAGATATTCCATTTACAGAAGGGCTTGATGAAAACTTCGATGCAGACATGTTCAATGACCCAAGATAGCAGAACTAGAAAGCAAAATCAAAACCTTGGAAGATAATAAAGAAGTATTGGAAGGCAGGGTGAGATTTCTTGAAAATGATCGAGAATATATGAACCTGTGATTGAAAATCTGGTGACTGATAATGAAAGGTTGAGACTGGTGGTAAATGATTTTGAGAATGAACGTGCTCCGAGTAATTGAAAATTTGATTTATTTCAGAAAGTATTGACTAGCAGGTTGGGGATAGACTTTGATGCTGAATTTGATCGTTTAGAAGTGGAAGAAGCAAGACAAAAAGCAGCCGAGCGGGCTAAGAAAGCAGAGGAAGATGCTAAAGCTTTGGGCAAAGGGAAAGAGAAAATTGATGAGTTCCTGTGATAGAACAATCTGCGCCAGAAGCTGAATCTGTGCTAGAAATTACTGCTGCTAGTGTTGAGATTGAGGAAGAAGTTGATATAGATGTTGATGTTGAACCGTTAATTTGTATATTGGAAGACGGTGGTGTTTCTTAGAATCGTATGATTGAAAAGATTGCAGAGGGAGGAGATTGTATGCTGAGTTAGATGAATTTGACGATGACAAGGAGGATAATGACAAAGATAAAGATGATGAAAATGATAATAAAAAAGATGATGACGATAAGGGTGATGATGACGATGACACTCAGGGAGGTACTGGAGTGATGGTAGTCGAAATTGCAAAGATACGCAAACTCTCAAACACATCAACTCACTTACGTGGAACATCTACACAAACCGTGAGTTTACATGATCCCATTTTACATTTTATACATTTTGTATGCAATATGTACAAACTTATCAAAGTGACAATCACATTATTCAAATCAATCAACCCATTATTACATGCTTAATCGATATGCTTAGGATACATATATGCTAGAAGCTACTTCTTGCACAATATTTGTCATTAACATCATAAGTCAACCTTAACATGTATAGTGTTATAGGAGTAGCACACCGCCCATAGGAAGGGTCTATGTTAAGTTATTCAATCACGGTCTTATTTGCTTTAATGATCAGATACGCAACTTTTTTGACATAATTGGTTTGACTTATAATTGATGTATGCTAGTTATGTTATGTTTTTATGGCTTAATTTTACTTTTATGCCATGTAGGATTGATTACAACTTTTCTATCTATGCTATTAGTCAAAACTTGTATGCTCACCAATGTTATATGTGTTGACCGTTACTTTAATATATATTGCAGGAGATTGATGTCATGAAGTTTCAAGAATCTAGTAGGATGGATTTTAGAAATACATTTATAGTTTATGTACTTCTTAGTTTGTCGTTTTTGAATTTCCGTGTTGCATTTCCATTCCAAACAATGTACCATTTAGATTATCAATGAAAAATGGAATTTAATTTAAATGTTGTCATATTTAGAAAGTTGTGAAGTCTCGAGCAATCTATTTCATCTCGCCATGATGTTTCCGCCATCGGTTGGGGTGTTACACTCATAGTCCTTCTTTTCCTTTCGGGTCCTTTTTGTTCCATTTAGTTATAGGCATAGTCGTGCCTAAGGTGGTGCACAACCATGCATGGACATGTATCTAGGTAGGCCTTCAAAAGGTGTCAGTCTTGTCAGATCTTGAAGGTTCCATTGTTTGTCTATATCCTCCACAGTCATGCCTTCCCACATCGTGAACTTTTGTTGACCAAACTTGGGTTAACTTGTACTTGTTAAGTTGATAAGCACGGTCATGACCATAGCCTGGCACAACCGTGCCTTTTGGCAGTTTACTGACTTTCTTGGAATCTTGGATTTTTTTCCTTGTTTTTGCTCGTTTTTCTCTTATTTTTATCTTGAGACCTTAAAAACCTTCAATTACCAAAGAGGAAAGGTTTAGATAGTATTTTCAATGATAAAATCATAATAAGTACATAAAATGTGGGTAAATATAAATATGCACTAAAATTATGTATAATTGGTGACACATCAACAAACTATAGTACACATATATAATGATCCAAACAACCTAGAATCCACAGTTGAAAGTTCTATTTTTTAACTTAGAGTTTAACACTCAATTTGGCAATTTCAAATCGTATAATAAGAACAATAATAACAAATTTCAAACCCTAGTTTTAGTAAATTACTTCAATCCACAGAAAAAATGCCAAATTGCATAGTGATAACAAATTCCAAACCCTAATAGATGTCGAGTAAACATTTAGAAAATGATGTGGTCAACCCGAAGAAAAAAAATACAAAGTTACAATAAATTACTTCAATGGGGTCGTTTCGGAAAAAATCAAACAACTAAGAACACGAGTATGTAAACACAATAGTATACCGAACAAAAAGAAGCTATCAAAAATCATAGTCGATTGATGAAGAAAGTAACATGAATTAAGGCAGTAATACAATGATTAGCATGTGTGTGTGTGATATTATATATATATATATGTAAGTCCCGTAAGCGGATCAAACAGGTATCACTAACCTAATCAATAGCGGAAATTATGATTAGGATGAAGAATAGCTTGATAACTTGAATAATATAACTTGCATACACCAGAGGATGTCAGATACAAGTTTTTGTTGTAAACTCTCTAACCCCTAACAAATGACCTAGCCCCTCTATTTATAAACATGACAAAGCCCAAAAGTACAACCCTAGGCCCACTAGGCACTAGGAAGCCCAAACTAACCCAAAAGCCCAAAATACACTTCAAATGAATAAACCTTTAACTTCAAGCCCAACATTCTCCCCCTAGGTTTCATCATTTGGCCTTCGTGCCGCATCCACACCCAAACACCCAGCAATAATCCCAGCAACTGCAGTCATCCAGTCTTTAGCACACACCTCATATAACTCAGCAGTACATATTTGATGAGAAGCCAGAACTTGTAAATCTTCATCGTGGAAGCTAACCAGATCCACCACATCATTCACCCTGAAAGCCTTCTCTTTCGTCACAATCGCAACACTTCCGACCTTTGGATCGTATAACCAGAAGTTAAAGTTCTTCATAATTCCCTTTGGAAAGGTAGGAGCAACAGGAATCATCAACTCTTTATCTGTAGGAGGCCACATCACATATTTGAACCGTTTGCCTGTGTGTGCATCACGAACTCCCTTGGCTCTCTCAGATACGGTTCAGCAGTCTTCATACTCTTAAAACCGGTCCTAACCTCCCGTTCAAGCTTCTTAAAGAACCTCCAACCTGGTCCACGCTCTGTCGTATCGTCGTCAGTGTATAGAGCTCTTAACAGATCAGTCAGTGCGACTTTAGTCCAAGTCTCAAACTGCGACTCTTTCGAATAATATCCCCTCGTTCCATCTTGGTGTACAATGATCCACATGTTTTTAACAAGATCATACATCCAACTCAACACCTTTGACTTGTTGCCCACCTTACTGTAATAACTGGATCCCAACTCCATCACGCATCTCTCAGATTGATTGGATGGATCTTTCAGCTGAAAATTTTCGTCCAGAGGATTCACGTTCACATTCTTCATAAATACTATCTGCTTCTTCTTCCTCTGATATGCAGTGCGTTTCTGACTGGCAGTGAACTTCTTACGTGGATCACTTAAGTAATCATCAAGACCGGCTTGACGTTCTGTTGCTAGCTGCTCAGCCGCCAACCTCTGCTCTTCGGTTTCTTCTGCCATATGCTGCGTGCTGCACGATGTCGGGTTTCAACATGCATGGGATCATCAGTTGGATCGCTAAACTCCCTGCCAAACTTGTTCTCCAATTTGCCCCGTAAATCGAAAACAGTAGTCATCAGCATCGTCACATCCCCCTGCAGTTGTTCGATAGTTTGATCTCGAACATCCAAACGATTCTGCAAGGAGGCAATCTGAGCATCCTTTAGCATAGCCTCCTGTTCCAGCACAACAACCCATTTCTTTAACTCAACAACATCCACCTCTGTATCATCATCATCACTGTCTAATCCCTCAAACTCAAAAGCCCGCTTCTCAGATCTGCGCATATAATCGTCAGCAACATCATCAGAATGACCAGCTCCACTACCACCCGCTTTTGAACCACCGCACCAGACGAATTACCTCCAAATTCCATCAGTTGCAACGTTGTGGCAGCAGGTATGGATACAATTGTGGATTGTGTAATGATAGGAACATTTTGCTGTGTAGAAATAATAGGCGTGTCAATCACCGATGTACAAGCAACAGATTCAGTAATAATAACCTCAGTAGCAGTGATCTCGGCAGTAGTAGAAGTAATCAACTCAGAAGCATCAAAAGTAACAACAACAGGAACCTCAGATGTACTAGCTGTAATGCTCGGCCCAGTTCTGCGCCTCTTAATCAACGGTACTTCATCTTCTTCATCGTCATCATCTTCTTCATGCTGAACAGTTGGAGCAACAACAGACGAAATGTCAAGCGGGGGATCACCTTGCTTCTCTTGAATAGCGTTCAATTGAGCGATCAAGGCAGCTAGATTCTCAGACGATATCTCTGGTAGAACGGGAGTCAACGTAGCATTGAACGCATCAAGATCATCCAGAAATGCTTGTCCGACATCATCCTCATCATCTGTAACTAAATCTTCAACTTCTATCTCCCTTTCCTTTGCCTGTATATCATGTTCCTCGGCTACAATCACATTTACTAGAGGAGGAAGAGGAGGTGGTGGAGCGTGCAGACCTACAACTTCAGAAAACTTTCCAAACTTCTTCAGAGGGAATCTACCTACAAACACCGTCTTCGAGGTAGAACAGTTCTTCTTCATAGTTACAAAAACGGTAGGTCCCATTGGCTTCATATTCAGCAGATTAACGTCTGTAGCACCCTTTGATAAATCTGGATAACGGGCATCAAGTATCAGCTGGATAAAACGTGGATATAACAGAAACATCCGTTTCTTGGACTGCTCTAATATTTTCCTCATATTTTCGATGATATAACCAGGATAGTTATACTTCCAGTCCATCACTAACGAAATGATCGACGATGTTTGTGCCTGATTTGGCTGATCCAGTCCACCTTTGTTTTCCGACACACATTGCATGAACATGTGTATTAGCAACTCCAGTAAGCCGGAAACATCTTCTTCAGTAGTGGCGGATAAGAACGCTCATATCCCATCTCCATGAGCACTGGCAGCACCTTTTCTTTGACATATGTTGTTGGATCACTCAAGGTATCTGTCAGCTGTAGCACCTCCCTCACACAAGCCTTGTTAACCACAATCTCCTTCCCCTAAATCTGTGATCGTATGAAAGGTCTACCATAGTCACCTCTCGGCTGTATCCGCGCTCTTTTCCAAAATGAGTGAACTAAATTCTCTGTATATCACGGGGTTCGCACGGAGGGCGTAGGCAATCGGCAAGTGTTTAGCCCCGCGATCATCGCCTAAAACTCCTGAAAATACTCAGCTGGTGGGTCTGAAAGATATCCAACCTGGTTGTGAAACTGTTCTTCAACCAGCATCACGGCATCGAAAGCTTCTTCCACCATGTTTTTCAAAAATCGACAGAGTTAAAAGCCAACTAACGGAAGTAAACAGTTAACTGAGTTAACAGAGTCAAAACTAACTGGATAGGTCAACAGAAGTCAAGGTTCAAATTAAAGCCAGTTCAAATTAGTTAGGGGGTTCAACAATTGAAAAGGTCCAAACTTCATATCCGGATTATAGACGGTTCAGAATGAATCGGAACACTCTTATCAATTCGATTATGTATCTCGGATAGATATACATCCCGGATGAAGATCCAATCCAAAATGATATCCGAGTTCATCATTTGGATGAATATCCATCCGGAATGCAATCCGAAATGCTTAGTCTTTGAAGATCTATCCGGAATGTAATCCGAAATGCATAAAATATTCATTAAGTTAATCCGGAATACACGTGTACCTAATCCGGAATGCAGTCGAAATGCTAAGTTCGAGAGAGAATCAGTGAAGACAAATAGTAATTCGGATTTCGAATAATCTGAAATGAGAACAGAGATACCAATATAGATTTTCTGAAATGGGCTTGGGCCTGAATTTGAATCCGGATTGGGTTTGTGACAGGCCCAATCCGGAATAGTAACACATTGGGCTTGTCCGGAAAGATTTAAATGGGCCTTTCCGGTCAAGTCCAATCCGGAACAGTAATCTTTGGCCCAAGTGAGCCCAATTCAGAATAGTAACCTTTAACTTCAATTTTCAGACTTAAAAACCAATTTCATCAGGCTGGCCCAAATCCCAAAGTACACTGGGCCAGTTAATATCTCTTGACAGAAAACCATCCCGCCAAAAGTCATCAAGTAAACTAACCAAGCATCCAGCCATTACAAGGAGAACTTATTAAAACATACATAAACAATTAACACATCATTGCTAAGGGATCAAATCGTTTCAAGCGCTGACCAAGGAACATTTTTCGATATGAGCAGGTTCA
Organism: Scalesia atractyloides; assembly: GCA_947069175.1. Lineage (NCBI taxonomy): Eukaryota > Viridiplantae > Streptophyta > Magnoliopsida > Asterales > Asteraceae > Scalesia > Scalesia atractyloides. The sequence continues at coordinate 45,197,040 of CAMTDV010001632.1, forward strand.
ATTGGTCTAAGCGATTGTCAGTATACTTATCCACTTAAATCCAAAACTCAACCCTTGTAGTTCAGGCACCATGATAAGCTTAAGGTAATATTATACTAAGATACTCGTGTGTCCCATACCATGACATACCCCCCGATCAAGGTAAGCACAACAGTTCATCGTAGCAGGTGAGTATACCATGATCATCCTTTATTGTACAACATCAGGCGATTGGTGAACAGGTCTGTACTTCCGTATAGCAGAGAGACCAATAGTGACTGATGAGGGTTAGGCAAATACCTTATGAGGTACGTAAGAACTTAGAACAAAATTTTGTTCTCGTAGGTTTTGGCTCTTTTTTTATAAAGATATCATGACTGTGCCTAGGTCTGCATATACTCTGGATGCAACATAAGGGCAGTCAAGATATCCCCGAATGACCAACAGCATAACGACCCAAAACCTCAGATGTTGGTTATCTATCAATGCAAGATTTAAGACCATAAAATCATATTCCTATAGTAAGTGACCCACTGAGTACAAAGTTCGTTATGTTTATATCATTTGACTTGCCCCATCCGTTGAGTTTTAGACCTACCGACACATCACCTTCGATCCAAATCTTTTCCACTTCTATACCTTAATGTGTTACTCAACCATTTTATCACGAATATTCATTTCATTTCCCTATCATTGCAAAATCAATCAATTTTTTTTTGAATTTTGAATTTTGCTCCCCCTAAATTTGTGCATAGAGATATGAACAAATTTATGAAGCAACGAGAAGAAAAGAAAAATGTAAATAAACACGAAGATAGTAGATGCCTAGGAAGAAAACCAAATCATTTTGAGAGGATCCACAAGCACTTGAAAACGTGCGTCGCTAACTGGGTTTCGTGAACAAATCTGCCACATTTGCATCAGTGTGGATTTGCTCAAGCTTTACGAGACCCTTTTCATAGCAATCACGGATAAAATGAACTTTAATGTTGATGTGCTTGGTTTTGGAGTGGAAAACAGGGTTTTTAACAATTAGATTGCGGCATCATTATCACAATAAATTGTTGTGTTTAGATAAGTCAAACCGTAACCCGCAAGCTGATGTTGCATCCATAAAACCTGGGAGCAGCAAGCAGAAGCTGCAACATATTTTGCCTCTGCAGTGGAAAGCAAAACCGTCTGTTGCTTCTTGCATTGCCACGAAATTAAGCAATCTCCCAGAAATTGGCAGCCAGCATAAGTTGAGCGCATGTCCCTATCTGTACCTCCTAGATTACTGTCAGAGAAAGCAAACAGTTCAAATTCAGAAATTTTTAGGATACCAGAGGCCCAGAGATGGAGCCCTTTGAGGTACCTAAAAATTCGTTTAACAACAAGTAAATGAGAAAGTTTAGGAGTAGCCTGATAACGAGCACAGTGGCAGGCGGCAAACATAATATCTGGCCGACTAACAGTGAGATACATGAGTGATCCAATCATTGAGTGATACATGGTAGGATTAACAGGCGTTCCGTCAGCATCTTCATTTATCAGAGGCCGTTCTGCAATAGGTGAAGCCATTGGCTTGGAATATGTAAGCTTGAATTTGGCAAGAACGTCGTGTACGTATTTTCCTTGATGAATGAGTATACCATGCGGGCTCTAACGAACTTGAAGTCCTAAACATGTCATCTCTCCCAATGAGCTCATTTTCAAATTTCTTCTTCATGATTTCTTCGAACTCACGGCACAAACCATCATTGTGTAACCAAAAATAATATCATCAACGTAGATTTGGACGAGAACAATGTCCTTATCAACGCGTTGATAAACAGAGTTTGGTCAATGGTTCCACGTGTGTAGTCATGAGCAAGCAGATGCTCCGTAAGAGTAGCGTACCACGCGCGAGGCGCTTGATGCAACCCGTACAAAGCCTTGTCTAATTTATAGGCATAATCTGGCTTGTCAGGATCAGTAAAGCCCGGTGGTTGTGCCACGTATATTTCCTCTTTCACCTTTCCGTATAGAAACGCAGTCTTGACATCCATTTGATAGAAAGTAAAGTCCATGTAAGATGCGTATGCCAAAAGATACGTATAGCCTCCAAACGTGCGACAGGTGCATAGACCTCATCATAGTCCAAACCTTCAATCTGTCGAAACCCTTGGACCACCAGTCTAGCTTTATTTCGAACGATAACTCCAGTGTCATCCTGCTTGTTGCGGAAAACCCAACGAATTCTAAGAGCGCGCTTTCCCTGAGGTAGCTTCACCAATTGCCAAACGCCAACTTTTTCAAATGGATTGAGTTCTTCGTGCATGGCATCCACCCAGCCTGGTTCCTGCAAGGCAACATCAATACTTTTAGGTTCAATTTGGGAAATAAAGCAAGAATAGAGACATGTATTGATATCCCCAGATTGACTCTGTGTGTGAACAACAGCGTTTACAGGACCAATGATATTCTCAATGGGGTGATCACGCTGTAAACGTTGTGGTATTGGTGTAGCGGGAACCAAAACATCGGTTGGCAAGTTGGTCACACTAGCTAAAGCAACTCCAATGCCTCCCCTCAACCGAGGCACCTGTAGAGGTATGTGGTGTTCTTATGTTTAAGGGCGATGTTCTGTGACGCAACTTGTTGATATTCAGCCACAAGAGTTGAATTGTGGGCGCGCATTTATGATAATTTAAAACGACAACTATCATAACAAAGTATTCGATTTACCGTTTCCGAAAGATCGGGTGTCTCAGTTGTCTGCGCCATCATGCAGTGGTTGGTGTTCTTGGATAGATTCAAGGTTTCCATTTGAGCTGCAGCATCTGCCCAGTTGAAACCCTCATGCTGTTGGGCCACAAGTGTTGTGGACTTCCCGCCTGAGCTGCCAGATGGACTCATAGTTGACTTGGAAGGAGAGACGGGAACCAACTGTCTGTCACTGCTCTGTATATCGGCAACCCTGGATGATACATACCCTGATGGTGGTTTCTTGCATTCCCTAGCGAAATGCCCTGGTTCATGACATCAGTAGCACTTGAGTTTATCCTTTGTGAGACCATTCTTCAGGTTAGACAAGGGTTGCCTTCCATACTTTTTCTGAAATTTGTTGACCCGAAAAGCAGCCATTTCTAAATTCCAGGAGACATCGATCTCATCCAGGTCTTCCTCCATGATCTGATCAACTTCTGTTGGAAGAATAGATGGAGGGGTCAGATCGCCTACCAGGAAGGCATTCAAGCTCTTAATCATTGATGCAGCAATTGCCAGTTTTTCTTTGTTCTCCTTAGTGAGAAACGCAGAGTTGGGTGCGGGTTGAGCAGAGCCAGGGACTAGTGCGGCTGTTTGAGGAATAACGCCTTGTTGCACGGTTTGAGGAGTTGCAGGACTAAACACCACGTTAGGATACTGAGCATGGTACTGTGTGTGAACTTGAGCCGCTGAAACTGTTGTAGGATTTAGAGATTGAAAACCATACACATACTGAGTGTTCTAAGGCGTGACAACAGGACTGTACACCACATTTGATCCACTCGGTGCTTGTGCAGTTCCTTGCAGAGGACTATAGACGAGATTCTGTGACATTAAAGCTGCATTCTGACCTGTCATCCCTGCGGCCATCAGACTGCTCTGATAGTTGATCTCCCTTTGTTTGTTATCAATTTCACATGATTTGATAGTAGCTATCATCTCAGTGAGAGTGACATCATTCAGGTTCTTTGTCTTTTTGATCATGTAACATCCGTCAAAAACGGATTTACCAAACCCGCTCCGTTTATCAACCGAACAGTCAGTCAAAAATTTCGTTGCGAATTAAATGCCCAAAATATTTTTAAACGATACGTAATCGATTATTATACGGGAATATATATTTAGTTTTTGAAAAACTGTTGAAAATTGCAAAATAAAAATAAAATACCTCTGCCGGGTTTCGAACCCGGGTCAGTACCGAACCAGCCATCAGTCTTAACACACAACACACAAACCACTGCGCCACTTGTTTTGTTTGTTATTTATTGAAATCATTTAATTGATATAATAACGTTACGAATTCAAAATCGGCGCCCATTAGTTCAGTCGTCGGAATCCCGGAAATCTCGCGAGTTTTTAACACCATTTTCAGTTATAACGTAAATTATTATTAGAACATCGGTTATAACCGATGTTTGAAGTCCGCGACCAAACCATAACCGCCGGAGTTTTTATGATTTACGAATACAGTCGGAAATCAGACCAAGTGCATCTCGATTTTCCCTATAAATTCACCCTCAACCCATTGAAAACCTTTTCGCTCAAAACCACACTCTTTCTCGGCGAAAACTCCCTCGCCGGAACTTTTCTGTTCGTCGCCGGAAAACCGATTTCCTTATTTCTGAACCTCACTGAGCCTCTGAGCTTATACCGGAGATACCCACACCCTTTGTAAGCTTCCTGAAGACTCGCTGCTACAAGGAACTCGTCGCCGGAGTTCTGCCGGAAAACAGAGGGTCCAGTCGGTATACCTCTTCGCTTATTTTCTTTATCTTTTCACCCTTATCTTACCTTAATGGACTGTAAAACACTAATGAAACTTGAATAAAAACTCGAACCAGTCAGACCTTATATCTGGTTAACACTTGATGAAGAAGACGATGTATCCGGATCATATATGTATAATATAAATCAGGATATTACTCGGGTTAGACACACAGTCCAGCGGTGGACTGTGTGCACACATAACGCAAAGGTCTCGAGTTCGAATCCCGTTTCACACACGCTGCCTTAATAAAAATCATTTTTTTGTTAAACTGAACCGGAGTCACCACAGTTATATGTTAAGTATATTAATAACCGGAATAATAACCAAGTTAGACACACAGTCCAGCGGTGGACTGTGTGTTTGTTTATATCACAGGTCACGAGTTCGAGTCCGGTCTACTGCACCGACTCGAACAATTATCCATTCTTTTTAATAAGGCAGAAAAGGAAATAACTAAATTGTATTTAAGTATAACAAAAATCAAATTATATAACATGTTAAACACACAGTCCAGCGGTGGACTGTGTGTTAGATTAAACCACAGGTCCCGGGTTCGAGACCTGTGGAGTGCACGTCCGGTTCGCTTAAAACTGTTTTTAAAATAAAATGATTTTCGGTTTAAACTAATTAATATATATATATAATTAAAATCAGATTTATAACGGGTTAGACACGTAGCTCAGTTGGTAGAGCTGCGTGCACGCGTACGGGAGGTCTCGGGTTCGAGCCTCACTCAGCGCACTTGTGTTCCGCATTCGAACCGGTCAACGGTTAGGTCAACGGTCAGGTCAACGGTCAGAAAAATAATTTTTTTTAATTATTTTTATTTAATTATTTTTATTAAAAATACTTAAAAATAACATTTTTAAGGTTAGAAAATAGCCTCAAACTCACAAAAATACACCCAACAATCCTACTAAAATAGATTAATAAAATCCGTCTACTTACCAAACCATAATGCGATTTATCTAGGTTAATCTCACTCGTGGTTAAAACCACTTCGCGTACATTCAACATCATCAACCGAACGCACCCACTGTGAGTGAATCTTACAACTCCCCATTTTAATTTACACGTTTTGGGGTGTGTCATGTGTTATGAAAATAAATAACTTATTTATTTAAAATTGTGCCATACCACATCATGACCTAAACTTAGATTGTTTATATTGTTGTGATTACTTATTTCCTTTTGTCAAAATATATGAAACTCATTCATTAGGCCCCTCAGTTCCTCGTGAAAGACGAGTTGAGCATCGCGTGCCTCTAAATGTTCCATTATCGTTCATGTGTGTATCATTGAGTTTGTATTGTTTGTAGTTGTGTCATTTATGTTATCATGTTCATGCAATTCATTCATTAGGCCCCTCAGTTCTTCGTGAGAGACGAGTTGAGCATCGCGTGCCTCTAAATGTTCCATTATTGTTCATGTGTGTTTCACTTAATATCTTATGATTGTTGATTAAGTTTATATCTATTTTTACTCATGTTTGGTTGTGCACATATTTCATAATCAATTTAAATAAATTTGTTCAAATGTTTTCCATAGGATTCACTCGCCAACATTATGTTGATCCAAAAACCCTTTTACACATGATACAGGTGAACAGGTTGAAGCAAGGAAAACATAGGATGTGCCTTAGAAGAGAACAAAGAAGTTTAGATTGTTAGTTAGATCATGTTGTAACATTTATTGTAAATTTCCATTTAATTTGTATTAATGAATATGAAACGCTTAATAAATGTCATGAGCTTTGATGATAACCCAATCATGCCCCGATCACCTTTTCCGCTGCGGGTCGGGGTGTGACAGATCATGCCCACGTCTGCATCCCAAATGAAATCTTCTAAAAATTCGGAACAGTGACCCCGCATTTTCTGCAACCGAATTCCGGAATTCAAGGAAGTTAAATACGGCAACAGTAACTCGGATCACAATCCTGAATAAAGCAACAGTCAGGGATCAATCCGGAATGGACGATCTCCTTCGTGTTCTTTGGAATCCGGAACAGTATCAAATCCGAATTATGAGAACCTTCTTCGTGTTCTTCGGGATCTGGAATAGTGTCAAATCCGAAATCTGCAGAGCTTCTTCGAGTTCTTCGGAACAGTACCCTTCGTCGATGAACAGCAATCCGGAATATCAGAAATCGATCCAAACAGCAGCAAAATACTTCAAAAACTTCTTCAATCAGCAATACCCGGAGCCTGTATTAGAACTGCAGGCTCTGATACCAATTGTAAGTCCCGTAAACGGATCAAACAGATATCACTAACCTAATCAGTAGCGGAAATTATGATTAGGATGAAGAACAGCTTGAATAACTTGAATAATATAACTTGCATACACTAGAGGATGTCAGATACAAGTTTTTGTTGTAAACTCTCTAACCCCTAATAAATGACCTAACCCCTCTATTTATAAACATGACAAAGCCCAAAAGTACAACCCTAGGCCCACTAGGCACTAGAAAGCCCAAACTAACCCAAAAGCCCAAAATACACTTCAAATGAATAAACTTTTAAGCTTCAAGCCCAACAATATATATATATATATATATATATATATATATATACACACACATCCAAGACAAAACTCAAAATCATTCAAGACTCACATGTTTTAAAGCAGATACATTTTGAACATGACGTTGAAAATGCATTTTGAACATGATGATGATGATGGAGCCTCACGATTGGTATTTTCCAACCCTCACCAACACCATCCACCCTTTACCATTATAACCCACCTCAAATCATCATGGTTAAAGTCATAACCCTATATTTAAGTTCAAATCAAGCCCAAATCGCATATATGAGTTCAATTTGAGCATTAATCCCAAATCCAAGTTTAACTTTGTAAAGAAAAGGAAAAAAAACACAATTGTAATTAAAAAAGTTAGAAATCTAATTAAACATGGTCGTTGCAATTAGTATGACTTGCAAAAGACATCTAGTGACAAGCAGCAATAGTGGTTGGCATTGTGACCAAACAACCTAGAATGAAGAGAAAGTAAGGCAATATTGGGGAAGCGGATACATACACATCCTAGGCAAGTGATAGCAACACAAAGCATGTTTCAATAACTTGTACAATATGTTTCACCAATTGTAGTGTTAGCTACAGCAAGTTTCTCTCGCAGAGCATATTTGGTTTTTAATGTATTATATAATATATAATTATATAATATATAATATAAATAATAACTAAATTATTCTAGTATATGTACTTTTTTAATAAACAAAACCGTGTGTGTATATATATATATATATATATATATATATATATATATATATATATATATGTTGAGTTATAACACAAAGGGGTTTAAAAATAAGAAGTGTAAGAAGTCATCATAGAGTGACAAGTGTTTATGGAAGAATCAAGTGAAAAGGGGAATTTTGTCCACGAGTAAAAAAGAATATGCACATGCAAGTCGCATGCTATTTTCCTCCCATTTTTTAAACATCCGTAACTTTTTATACATCATTTATTTTTAAAAAAAATATATACCATAAAATAGAGCGTCTTTTTATCTTTAATACGAGTACCATATTGTTATATTTTACAAAAAAAAATTGAAAACCGAGTTGCGTATTACACAATGGACATGACATAAAACACAACGGAAAGTAGACCAAACACAATCAATGACAACAGGTAAAAGACACATTAGACAACAGACTAAAACACAATGGACATAACATATAACACAATTGACATAACATATAACACAACGAGTATTAAACTAAAAATTGCAATGGAAAGTAAACTAAACACAATTGATGATAGCAGATGAAAGACACAATTGATGAGAGGAGATAAAAGACGTAATTGACAATAGAAAAAACACAATGAACAACAGACTAAAAACACAATGAACAAAAGATTAAAACACAATAACCTGAACCAATAACACAATGTACAGAAAACCCAGATATAATACCATCTTCATTATGTCATACATTGTGTAATAGGTTCTGATAAAAACGCAATGGACAGTATCCAAATTAACATTGTGTTATAACTTTTGATAATAACACAATGTATAGAAACCTTGGTAAAAATGTAATGATCAAAACCTAGGAGCGAATCTACATTAATCGTACGGGTTTACACAAACCCTGGTGTTTTGAAATTTTTAATAAAGATTATACATAAAAATAATAAATTGAACCCATAAATATTAATGGAGATAAACCATAAACAAAAACAAATCATAGTTCAGCATATAATTCCCTTCTTAACCATACTCGGATCTCGAGTTCTAGTCCCACCCGTGTCAGTATTTGCAATGTTAATGGAATCTTAGATTACTTTTTTTTCTTTTTTTCCTTTTTCTTATTTAATGAAATCATTAATTAAGTAACCTTTCAATTTATTAGTTTCCTGATAGGTTAGAAATTATGAATATGATTATATGAACCCTGCTAATTTGCTATTGTTTAATTGAATGATTATGTGATTATGCATATATTTGATGAACCTTACCTGACTCGAACCAACGGAACCGTAAACCGACCTGAAAATTTAGATGCCCGGTTATATAAAATTACATCTAAAAATAAAGAACCCACAAAAAAAAATTCTGGATCCGCCACTGCCAAAACCTAGCTGAAAGACACAATGAGCAAACCATTTAACACAATACAAAAAATAACCTATTTAAAATGAATTTTTTTAATATGACAATATCATACTCAATGATAAAAAAAAGCTCGCTATTACAGTGAATTTTTTTCAAAAAATGTCGTATGAAAAAGTTATGTATGTTTTAAACTAATAAGAGAAATTGACATATGTCATGTGTAGAGAGAAAGCTCATAGATGTATGATCCCATTTATGCTTTCTATTGTATTTTTTTTCTCAACCCTAACAAATTTAAAATCAATTGATTATAATCCTTCTTACCCTTTTTTAGTTATTTTTACCCTTTATATTTAATCCTAATAGAATAGAATATATTAAACCAATAAACATCATTAAAAGCCAATATTTATAAACATAAAACGTAACCAAACACACCCAATTAAAAAGGAGACAAAAAAAGGGTTAAATGGAACACAGTCCACTTAGCAGCCGATCTTCTTCTGCTCTGTCTTTGGATTGTTTGATGGCGAGCAGTGGTGATGGTGGAGGAGGAGAAGATGAAGCGAAAGAAATGGCTGCTGAGCTCACCATAACCCTAAAAGAAGGAGAAAGACTCGTTGGCCCGACCCGCAGACCCGACGGAACCCTGCGCAAACCCATTCGGATCAGGGCTGGTTACACGCCTCAGGATGAAGTCGCCATCTACAAATCCAAAGGCGCTCTCGTATGTTTGCTTTTATACATTAATTAATTAATAATTAATTGTTGTAATTTGAAATTGGGGTGTGATGATGGACAGTTGAAGGAGTCACTGGAGACTGTGCCCCCTGGTTATGATCCTCAAGTGGATGTTGTTAGTAAACCCAAAACCAAATCCGCTAAGCGGAATGAGAGGAAGAAGGAGAAGCGTTTGCAGGTCTGTTGTTTGACCCTTGTATACATATCTTAAACTTGTTGGCTTTTAACACCAACTGCCATAAAATGAATCGCATCTTTCTTAGGAGTCTTTATAATTGTTAGGTAGCTACCTTACAACATAATTCTTGTCCATTTGTAAATACCCATTACATTACTCGTCAAGGGGAAATACAGAACCTTATGTATATAGTTAAAGCAAAGGGGATTTTGTAATGAACATAATAACTGGATATCTTTCGATAGACCACCCGAGAATTTATACTTATCATAGAGAACTTGGTTTAAAAAACCAGTGTGGCCCCTCCGATGCAATTTGATCTCAAAAGCCACGCGTCGAGGAATATTTTTTTTTTTAATTTGCTAAATTATTTGTAGATAATATTAAACTTGTTCACTTTTAATCACTAAAACATCGTTATTCTCATCATCTCTAGTCAGTTGACTCAGATTTGTTCAGTCAATGGCCTGATTTGTTCAAACACTCAAATCCATTGCTCAATGGATGGTCAGATTTGTTCAGACCACATCATGTGATACACGCATTATGGAATTGTATCGCGCGATGCAACCTCACCACAGGATCATGTGATGCGCTCATTTTAAAACGAAGATAGAGAAACAAGATTAAGTATGAATTAGGTCTCTAAAGACTAGCATCATATCACAGGCTTTCCACCTGTTATCGACTTATCTCGTTACCAGTGATTTTTCTGAATATTTTTTTGTTGAAACAATGTGTCAGTTGTAACCTATTCTTTGTTCGGTTTGAATGTCAGTTTTTACGAGTTTCAGTTAATGTACAACAACAACCATACCCAGTAAATCCCACAAATAGCAAAGCTACCCATAGGGTCTGGGGAGGGTGGGATATAGGCAAACCTAGCCTACATCCGTAGGGATAGATTGGCTGCTTCCAAAGAGACCCTCAGCTCCAAAATAAACAATAGACCAACACACAACATCCAGAAATATAGAAATAGGAAGTTACCAATACCAAGGAAGTGGTGAGATAGTAACATAAAAAAAATATAAACATGTACAACATCATACAACAACATATAGGCATACGTACCAGAAGGCAAACACTTGTAAGGTCCCCCTAAGGATGAAAAAATAAATAAAAATATATATATATAAGTCGTTAAGGCCCAACTAAGACCTTACTGTACCATCCCTATAAGTCCTTAACCATCCCTTCAGTTCATGTAATGGAAACAAATAGGTTATTTATCTATAATCAACAAAATTATAGAAGAGAAGGATTTAGCATCGACTAGTATACACCGGAAGAGATTCCATGTGATGAGTTCTATGTTATTAATCTTGGATAGACATCTGACATAATGTTCGGGTTGTGAAAAATATATTGAGAAGAAATAAATTGTTTTCAGTTCGTTAAGATCATCGAATTTCAGCAACACATTGATATATATTTGTAGTTCCCTGTAGTGTTGTTCCAAAAAAATGATTTTTGTTTTGGGAAAAGAAAGTTCTATCTGAAGTTACCCTTTTGCTCATAAGTAATCAACTGATCATCGATTTTTAACTTATAGTTTGTGCTTGTTAATGTTTTAAAATTTTAAACAAGAAGAGCCGGCCGGCTCTTTCGAGCTCCATTTTAAAGCTCGAGCTTGGCTCGTTTATTATTTAATAATTATTTTTATATGCATCTATAAATATTTTTTATAATATTCAGAGTTCTAATTTCTATAGATGATATATATTATTTAGTTATTTTATAATAATACTATATAAATAACACTCCTTTTGGCCTGCGAGTCTTCTCAGGCTCCATGGAGCTCGGGCTCATTCAAGCACGGCTGGATTCGAGCTTTTAGCTAGTCGATCTTGAGTAGCTCACGAGCACCCAGCTCGTTTACACCCCTAATTCCCATATTTTGAAATTTTGATTAATTGTCATCTTTTTTTATCCCATAATCTCTTTCATAAGCAATTGATTTTGTGACTACACTGAATTTCCTCTGAGATTATTATTTATGCCATAAAATACTCTTTTAAAAAATTAATCACCAGCAGGAATTAATATATATGCATCAAGCGGAACTTGTTTAACATTATCTGTGTTCTTCACCCAGTATTGTCATAGAATACCTCTTGTTTTCCGAAAACTCCTTTGTCAGTGTGAATTTGATATTCCTATCTCCTGTCCTGGCACATGTTTCCTCTATTTGAGGGTCTTGTCGATTAATGTTCTAGAATGAAAGTTGACAAATTAATTAAAATAAATTGTTGGTTTTTTTTATTTACCGTGACATGTTTTTTTATTCCTGGTATATGTATGCTCCGTTGCTACTTGTTGAAGCAGGCTTCCCTTGATAAGGGAAAAAGTGAAGTTTCGTCTAATGACGATGTAGATCGAGCATCAGAACCTTTCGAATCAGTTGTGTCCCAGATAAACGAGATCACTATTTCTGGAAACTCTTCGGCTGCCAGCCCTCCTGTAAATTCAGAAACAGGAGATCATGTTCCTGATATTGATAAACGAATTCGAGCCCTAAAAAAGAAGGTAAACTCCTTAAGCTTGTACCCCTTCCTTAAATTCATCATTTTCATAAATTTGTTCTTAACGTGTGTGTTAGGGTATGATCAGGAAACCGTTGGAGCTTCTTAAGTGTTTTAGTTGTTTGTTTGGTGGCAAAATGTCAGGTGGCTGGGTAACAGATCAAAATGGATCATTTTTGTACAGGATTACAGGTGGTGTTGGGCTGATTAACTAATAATGATTACAAAAATAACATTGTTGTAGTAATAATTCAAAGCTTTTAATAAAACAATTTATGAGATTGTATGCTTAAAGAGTTTGGGTGACTTTCAGATCATGCTTCCCATTCCTCTTTTAAGCTAGGTTTTTTTATTTGACTTGTTTGAGATAATACAGTACCCGAATTACCCGTTTAAAAGTAAATGGTTTGGAATTGCCACTTCAGTTAACAATATATTGCCCAAATGTGTTGTTGTTTTGGGTTGAAATGGGCAACACTTTTGTGTTCGTTTGTTAAAAAAAAATATATATATGTAAATAATTACTGATGTAAAAATGATAACAAAAACAGTAATTATTTCAATAATTTTTATTATTCTTCAAATAAATGATTTAGGAGTTTCATGTTTGACTATTTGACCCGTCAATTAAACGGGTCGAAATTGGCGCCTCTAAATTGATTTGACATAAAATTTGGTTGCAGATCCGGTTAACAGAGGGTCAACAACTAAAAGCAGGGAATGATTTGAAACCAGAACAGTTGGAGAAATTAGCTAAATTAGACGATTGGCGACAAGAATTGAAGGTTTTGGAGGACAAAAAGGCTTCCCTGGAAAATGTTTTATAAAATTTTAGTTTCATCAACAAGTTTAGATTTTTTTTTCTTTCTTTTCGGTTTGCTTTCTTAAGATTCTAGATTCAGATTTGAGAACTAAAAGCGGTCCGAATTTGGAATTACCGAGGAAAATGAAGTATCTTATGTTGGATTCTTTCAGGTTGTATGGTTTCTGAACCTTGGGTTAACCATTGTTTCAGAGATTGTACTTTGGTGATAGCAAAATTCACGGTTGGGTAATAAGTCAAAACTGAAAGTTTCAGTTTGTATCCAGTAGGGATGTTCAACGAGCTGAGCTGAGCTCCAAAAATGCTAGCCAAGCTGGAAACTGAGCTGGCCTGGTTCCTATCCGATCTGGAAATGTAGATCGTGTTCTGCTCAAGGTAGTTTGTGGCTCGATGAGTTGGCTTGTTTTTATATATTTTATTTCTAGTAGTTTTAGATAACAAGTTAATAATATGTAAGTTAATAGAGAAAACATAGTATCAGACAAATGATATCAAGAATGAAAACTTATTTGAACAAGCCCGCTACCTTCTTACTGAGTTAATACAACCGAGTAGAAAACAGGTTAAATGGCATGTCGAACTCGATTATCCCTTCAGCCAACGTGTATTTTTTTACTTTGATTTCCCACCTTGCCATGATGAAATGAGAATTTGTGAATATATGCATAATTGATTCGTGAGATTGACGCAAGGGATGGTTATCTTTCTTGTTTTTAGTAGCAATATACAAATTTGGCCCCCCTATTTATTCTACCAAGCGTACAAGAAAAAAAACTTCATATAAGTTTCTACGGGGACTTCTTTATCGTCTACAACTATCTTGCTAAGCTGTATCATTGCAGTTCATGTTTGTCCATTTCATTAACCTATCCATTTCACTACATAGTAATCAAACAAGACCATAAAATGCTTTCATTTCTGTCTATTATATTCCCTCGTCTATCTACCAAAGAGACCCTTAACATTATTCGAATCTACATGTTTATAGTTTTCGGGCAACTTGAATTAGGTGAAACTTTTGAGATCTTATAAGTTCTAAACTTTTATAATACAGATTAATAAAATTTAATGCATAATACTTTTAAGATTATAAAGTTATGGATAAAATTCTAGAAAATTAAATAGATTAATATAATATATAGGTTAAGTTAATCTACAAATAGTCTTAATAAAATACCCTTAACGTGAAAAGTGAATTGTAACATTTGTGCATTTTCAATCATTGTACAATTACAAACAATTTTCGTATTCTATGAAACCCTGTGTTTTATTTCTGAAATTTGTATAATTATCTAAGACATTTGCACACTTTCAATTTCTTGTACAATTTCAAACCCTCAAAATTTTTTGTGTGGAAATAATTCGTTAATTGACACTCAAACAGAGTCAGTTTAACGCACGTACACTCCGAAAAAAAAGTACATAAGCTATACATACCCAAATACCCTTTACATAACTTAGATATAAGTTTTAAAGGGTTAGATATAACAAAAACACTCTTATACAAGTCTAAGGACTATTTTTATCAAACTGCAAAAGTCTGTTGGTCCGTATTCAACATACGAACCATGTATATCAATCCAAATATTTTTTTATTCAATAAAATCTTGTATTTTATTGATGAGAATGCAAAAATGTCAATCGTTGCAGAAGTTCGATCATTTTCGTGTTCGTTAAAGCGTTTTACGCAATTTTGCGAAACGCTTAACCGTACAACCAAACGAACCGACATCCACGACATTTTCGGGCATAATCCAAATTACACATGTCTTAACATCTTTATATAACCTAAATATTAGGTTAAAGGGGTTAAAAATGGCAAACAAATCAAAATACAAGTCCAAGGGCCAAAAATGTCAAAAAAAAATAATAAATATTTTTGCTTCTTCACCAAGTTTGCCATCTATCTCCAATTTTTGACACCTAGCACTCATTTTGCCACACTTAATTTGGTGTTGACACATGTTAGGACACTAATCCACACTTGAGGACACTTGTCATCACCTCATTGATTCTAAAATACTATAAATACCTTATGATTCTTCCATTTTTTTCACACCACTTCAAAACACTTCAAAGCAAAGTGTGAAGTTCTTCTTTCTATCCTTCTTGGAGCTTGTTTCTAGCCCTTGGAAGCCTCCTATCTTGAGTTTCGAAAGTGTTCTTCAACACGAGTAAGTACTCTTCCTAGTTCTTTCATTATTTTAGCTATTTTGAGCTAAAAGTCGAACAGTTTGGCTTCCTGATTGACTTTTGGTTCTGACCATTTGGTCAAGTCAAAGTTCAATTATACTTTGCAACGTGATCGTAATCACGAAGGTTATAATCCCTAGCGATTTCACCTTCTGATTACCACGTTTACTAGTCGAAGTGACAAGTTGAAGTTTCGTCAAAAATGCGCATGATGTGCAATTTACGACGAAACTATTTTCGGGTATCAAAACACCAAGTTTTGATACCAAATCAGTTTTATAAACTTAGTTAGACATATTTTGACATTCTAACTCGTCACTTTTAGTTTGGTGTTTTTTTAGGGTCGTAAGTCTAGCAGTCTTGACCAACGCTTTAAACTTTTGAATGCGACCAATATTTGGTCCACAAACACATATTTGCGACCATAGTTGTATATGGAATAACCTACTGAGTTTATACCTTATAGTCACGTCGTTGGGTTAGTGTTATGATAAGTCACTTCTATGTTCTTAAAAAAAGATGACCAAAATGCCCTTTTGCGCATAAATCCATTTTAAACACATGTAACCAAATTTTTGACATATAAACTGATGTATAACATTTTCAAACATTTTGGGCATTTAAGAGTTATCATAGGACATGTTTAACCATACACGCGTTCGCGAATGACCCGTTAACGTAGCATAAACTACCTTAACGAGTCATATGAGTCAAAAACACTTAGGATCCTTTCCAAATCATAATGTTAAGTTTGTTAAACCATATCACATGAGTTCCAACATTCGTTTGGTTTATAAAACTTCATTCTATCCGATCTCCCATTTGTAGTCCCGACAGGCTAACATATTTATCTGGCACATTAGGACACGTTTAAGCTTTATTTATTCCGTTGATCAAGAACACTTTCGCAATCCCAAGTGAGTACATAGTTCCCTCTTTTACATTTTCTACTGTTTTGGGGTGATTCATATGTGCCTATAATTATTTTCAAGATTTCAAAACAACATAGTGGTTTATATATACAAAATGATTTTCAAAGTGAGTACATAGTTCCCCTCTTTTACTTTTTGCAAATGTTTTGGGGTGACTCATATGTCCCTATAAATATTTTCAAGATCTCAAAACAATATACATGGTTTATATATACAAAATGACTTTCAAAGTGAGTACATAGTTTCCCTCTTTTACGTTTTTAAATGTTTTGGGTGATTCGTATGTGCTAAACTATCTTTCAAATCTACATATTTACTACGCAAGGCTTATGTGAGTACATAGTTCTCCTCTTTTACATTTTCTACATGTTTTGTGGTGATTTATATGTGCCTATAATTATTTTCAAGATTTCAAAACAACATACGTGGTTTATATATACAAAATGATTTTCAAAGTGAGTACATAGTTCCCCTCTTTTACGTTTTGCAAATGTTTTGGGGTGACTCATATGTGCCTATAAATATTTTCAAGATTTCAAAACAATATACATGGTTTTATATATACAAAATGATTTTCAAAGTGAGTACATAGTTCCCCTTTTTACGTTTTGCAAATGTTTTGGGGTGACTCATGTATTAAATCATTTTCAAGTTTTCAAAAACAATGTCTATGGTTTATATATAAAACAATACGATTCAATAATGTGAAAAACTTGTTGGTGCGCTATCCATAACACGAATAACATTCATTAACTTTGGCTGAGTCGACCAGTAGTATGTTATGGTACCATAGGACTGACAATCCCATTATCGGACTGTTCACTGAATTTGGTGGAAGTTTGGGTATGACAGAAACTGTTTCTGATTAACAAATCATTTGTTGATTTGTTAGTCTAGTTAAAGAGAACCCTTTGGTGGTCTATTAAAGATACCCTTTGGTGGTATAGTCAACACAGGTTTGAAGGTGTTCATTAAAGAACAATCAAAAGTTTTCACAATTAAAAACACGGACGATTTGTTTATGACATGAACAATTGGTTTATGACACGGGCGATTGATTTATAACACAGACAAATGGTTTATAACACGGACAAATGGTTTTGAACAATGTCACCAATAATTTTCATTTAAAGATATAAACCATACGAAGTTTTCATTTGAATCAATTTATTACAAGGTTTTTACAAAAGAAATGCTTTGGTCAAGATTCATGGCTACTAGGTTTTCGTAACTCTAACCAACTTGTTTTAGTTGGTTAATTGTATTGCAATATCAAACACTTTTGATACGAGGTTTTCACTTAACGACTCTTGTAGTCGGACGAGGTGTTGCAATATGTATACAAAGCCACGAACTTGACACTCACAAAACCTATGTACTCGCCGGCATTTTTATGTTAACTTTCTTTTCACATATGTTTCAGGAGTCAATGCATATAATATGATGCATGCTTCACGTAGGAATGGACGCGAGCCAAACATGAAAGACAATTTATTTATGTGTTATTTCTGTTTATTCCAAGACAATGTAAACATTTAACTTAATAAAACAAAATTTTAAATTCCATAAGTTGTGAAACTATAGTTCTGTGACATGACTCCACGATGTTTCCGCCGCGGTTCGTTCTTTAACGCAATCGGGGTGTTACATGAATGAAAAAAATAATTATTTTCAAAAAAAATTCCCAATCTTATTAATCATGTATCATAGCCCCAGAATAAAAAAATCGTGATTTTATACTAGCGTAATTGTGTAATTTTATATAGTATTTATATAGTAATTACTCTAATATTGTAAAATCATGATTTTTTTTACAATTTACAATTAAACATCATTCTTAAGCAAATAAGAAAAAAAAATAAAAAGAAAACGCTTCATTCAAGAAGGCCATTATGACAAGGATTGTGCATTTATCTCTTTTTTCATCACAGACGGCCTGTTCTAAATGTTTATAAAAAGGTTACTTCGTTGTGGCTATAGCAAAAAACTACAACTGTCCAAACAAAAGCAAGTCGGTAACCAATTTAAGATTTATACAACTCGGTTTTCACATTTATGTTAACACCATCAAAAGCAAACCATGAAACCGTCGAACCTCCAGAAGGGTTTAATTTCTCGTTTTGAAAACCACAATATGCAGAGAGCCTAAACGTTCATCAAAACTAGCCATGAACACCCCAAAGGATTAGAAAGTAGGCAACTTGACATAATTCTAACACAATTGAGATCCAATTAAGTATCAATAAAACTAGGAGCCAACATAACCAAACATGGAATAATATCACTATATTTCCGGTAGGATTTGCATAGTCCATTACAGATTTCCAGCAAAAAAGGTGTCCAAACACACACCGTTTCACAAAAACAGTCATGTAACTGCTTTAAAGCAAGAGCATACATATTAATATAACTTAAGAAGACTCGATATCCGATCCTTGCAAACCTTCTTGATAGACTTCAAAATCCTCAGGGCTCCATCTGCATATCAAGTTGAGCTTAAATGTAGCCATCTTCATCTCCATTAAACGCTGCATTCACATCAAAATCAAGGCCACATTATGAGATGCTAATAACTAACTATAGATATAAGAACCAGAAAAGATCATTTAAAAATGTATGATACTGACCAATATACGAGACGCCTCGGGTGATATGGGATTACCCTCCTCACATACAACAAAGTTTCCGACAAGTTCCACCACACCTATTTCACACCAAAAAGAAACTGAATATCGTACTTAAAGGTAGCATAAAAGTGCATGCCTGGGTCGGATAACGAGTATTTTACGTGAAACCAATTCTGTCTAAAGCATTCATTTTTTATAAACAATTAGAAAGAGGACTACTACTATTCCAATAACAATCTAATCTTAAGAACAAAATGACTTGAGAGAAAGAGAGAATGCAAACCTTTATTTAACCGCACTGGCATCCCTTGCTTCCTCAAGAAAGGGCTCCATCTCATGTGTGAACTGGTCCAGAGGACCTTCTTTAAGTTCCACCTGAAGAGTCATATATTATTCAAATAAGCATACAAACTTATAATAAAAATAATATTCATCAATATAGAATCCCAAGTAAATTAACAGTGGCGTAGATATATAAATACATATAGAAAGATATGTGTGTGTACGTATAAAACTACTAACCGTTTCTGTAGCAATACTACCAGTCCTAGCATAGTCGTAGTCTTCATATTCGTTAAATATTCTGCCATATACATGTAGAAGCCATAACAAGTTAAAAATAAATAAATAAATAATAGAAAAATGAACAAAGCACTGTTGTGAATAGATGCGTGTATGCATCATGATTCATGACACATGAATTAACATATAGGTCTGGCTCGAGGTGACAAGAGTTCGGGTCAGGACCTCAGGTCACACATGTCATCTTTTAATGCAGGTCGGTTGACCCACAAAAACAGCTTATAATACCAATATTAATGTGCCTACTGTAAGAGGTAGTAATTCAAGTTCAATAACAGAGCACTTCTAACATGGGTTTGTAGTATTAACCTTTGGGCTTCTTCTACAGACATGTTGGTTAAACAAAGACCAGAATCCCCTCTAAGAAGCTGTATGCAAACAATGGTAAAATAAATAAGACCAACTAACATTAAACAAAAAATAGCATACAAACAGATGAACAATCACAAAGAAAGGTATGTATTGACATGTTCTACTTGCCTTAGAAACCTTGTGAAGCCCTGGCCTCATCTCATCGGATTCAGAGCGACCTAAGCAACTTGCATGACTTTGTTTGATCCTAGGAAAAATCTGAAACATCAAAGATAACCGAAAACAACATATATATTATACCTTGATATCATATACCACACAACCCAACCCAACCCAAACCGAAACATGACACGGAGATAGCTAGGTTGTGGGTTGTCACTTCTACATTCTAACTCGTTTAATAAACATGCCGTGTTCAGGTTGACCGTTTAACGCATAAACTTAAACAATTTTAAAATAGGTTAATAAAAGTTGCTTTATATGGTCAACCCCTTTAACCGGTTTACTCTGGTGAGTAGTCGGGAAGCGTAGAGCTTCGAGCCTAGACGGAGAATACTCGGGGAGTAATCAGCCTAGGCAAACAGTACTCGGGCCTCAGCTACCTTGTAGCAAGTACTCGGGGTGTACTCGGAGCCTAGGCGGGACTTTTACAACCATGGTAATAAGTGATCAGACACCGTATACGGGTTGATGTCTTCGACACAAGCTCATCAATTCAGCCCACAAACCCAATGCCATCCCTATTTATAATATCATTCAGTAAATTAATAAAATTAAACATTTTAAGCACCTGCTGGTGGATTTAAGTTGTTCTCTGAACTGCTTAAACTTCAAATTCCTCATGTTCTCAAAACTAAAAACGTATATGGAGTTATATTTCTCAACAGCATCTCTTATTGAGCTCACTATGTTCTCCTTATGCTCTCTGCCTTTCTTCTTCGTTTTTGACAACGTCACTGCATATTAGACAAATTAACACAAATTCATTTCATACAAACCTAAATCAACTTGTAATATATATTAAATCTTTAAACCAACCCTAAAGCTTAGATTAGCAAACTATTGAATCATATGAGTTCAACTGTCAAGCTGCTAATATCAATTTTCCAAACCGAATGAGAGAAATAATGAACGAATTACCTGCTCGATCTCTTTTGGATTTCGGCATCTTTGTAGAACCCTAATTGCAAAGTGCAGGTGCCTGTGTGGCCGTTGGTGGATTCTGGTGTTATGTTATAATTGAACACCAACCAAACCCTAACGATTTCGATGCTTTAAGTTGCTAAGGGTTTAAAGGCCTCGGCCTTTTTGCTATATTTTTGGGCCCAGCCATGTGTCAACTTGGATCTTCTTAGGCCCGTTAATATTTTTTTTTCTTTCTAAAAATTAAATGAATTATTGGTTAGAGGTGTACCAAAAAACCCAGATTTGAAACTGAATCCGGAAAAAAAAAAAAAAAAAACTGAACCAAAGTATTGGAAAAACCGGATTTTTTAAACCCGAATCCAACCTACCCGTAGGGTAGGGACTGGGTATGCATATTATGTTCAATACCCGAACCCGGAATTTTTCATACCCGTTTTGTACCCGGGTTTCATAAAAACCCATACCCGGGTTTTCGTAATACTGTAACCGGGTTTTCATAATACCTGACCCTTTGTGTACAACTTTTTTTGAACGTTTAGAGATTTTAGGTAGATTTCAAGGAATACAATATATATAAATAAATGCTTCCAGTATATTTCTATGTTTTATGCCAAAAAATGAATTGAAAAGCCCGATCTATACCCGAACCTGAACAATATCCGACCAATACCCGAACCATACCCGACCAATACCTGAACCCTACCCGGACCCGGAAATAGGGTATTCTAATACCTGGGTATTCAAAACCCGAACCCGGGTACACAAGGTATAAATTTCTGGCCAATACCCAGACCCTAACCCGACCCGGATATGACCAATACCCGAAAAGTCAAAACACAGTCATACCCATACCTGGGTATATACCCAAACCTAGGTATTAAAAAAACCCAGTTTGTGCACCTCTATTAGTGCTCATCCCGAGCCGAGCAAGGCTAGGTAGCGTAGATTGGATTTGGGGTTGGGCTGGAAGTTAAACAAGTTAGCTTGACTTTACATTTTTATTTTAACAAGCTGAATTGAGCGACACATAATGCAAAAGATATAGACTACATATATATTAAAAGTTGGTTATAATTTTGGGTTATGGTTTATGTATTAAAATTTTGGCTTTAATCTAATGAGCCAAAATGAGAAAGCTTACCTTTAAATAAAGACTTGACTCAACTTATTTATAAACAAGCCAATTTCAAGTCAATATTAAAATGTAAGTTTTTTTAACATCTAAAATAAATAGTTTGTTAAACATTGTGTTATTTTTATAAATAAGCTTTTTTTTATCAAACCGTGTTTTGCAAGATTTGTATATGGATTCTATTCAAGACTTCGAAGTTGTTACTTTTCTTTAATCCCTTACAAAAATTATTTATTAGATTTTTTTGTAATCAAATGTAATAGGATTTCATAACAAACTTAAATATATATATATATATTGTGTGTGTGTGTGTGTGTGTGAGAGAGAGAGAGAGAGAGGGTTTAAATGAGAACGCCAAATATCGCGAGACCCGTAAGAACGAATGTAAAAACCACTAGAAATTGGTCAAAAACAAGTGAAAGTCAAAATTTCTTTTACACTTATTACTATTCGAATACAATTCTAGAAATTTAATTTACATATTTAAATTTACGTGAATTCGGAAATAGAGAAAATTTACACATGTGTAAAAAATCTAATAAGAGTGATTTTGAGAGGAGAAATGTATTATTTGATGTTGTAATTTCTTTTTTTGATTGTATTTTAATTAAAATGATAATTGTATTGAAAAAAGGTTTTGATTGGTTTTCTCACCGTTCTCACGGTTCTCGCAATATTTAGCGTTCTCAAGATAACCCTCCCATGTGTGTGTGTGTGTGTGTATATATATATATAGGATGAGGATCATTACATAACAATAACTATTGCGAGAACAAAAAGAACAACTTTTAAACATTAAATTTTGGGATTTAAGTTTCATGTTTTTTAAATTTTATGTTTCTTACATTTATATGTTTATTATATATACTTAAAAAACCATATATTTTTACCTACACATAGGCTACATACATGTTGATAAGTTAACCTACACATGTGTAGGTTATACAAAAAGTGACATATTTTCATATATTGTTCTGCATTCTAATGTAAGAAATAATAAATTTATATATTTATAACATTTTCAATTACTTTTTAGGCTTTTAAGATTGAATAAATGGTGATTTATTGTGTTCTACATGTTCTCACAATATTTAATGTTTTGTATAGAACTTTTCCCTATATACTAGTATCTAATACTAGTATCTAATTCTAGTATTGCCTTTTATTAATATTAGATAAAAAGAAATCCTTACATTATAACTTTATGAAAAGCGTTTGATAGGTATAAAGATATTAATAGTCTTAGGCCATACGGTGTCAGCGTGGAAATCCGTTATGGAAGCCAGTCACACCAAGCTAATCACCCCATGGTCCAGCATGGAGCATGGCTTGTGGTTGGCACTTGAGGATCTTCACCGGCGCGGGGGCAAATGTGTGGGTGAGGTGGCGGCGTTTCATTGGTGAGTGGATTTTGGGTTGGTTTTGATTGATTAATGTTTTTTTGTTTATAAAAACGCCACTTTCCACTCCTTTTTTGCGCCACGCCACTTTTCTGACGCGTGTGATGTGGCTAGGGGCGCAACATAGTGGGGGCGATGGACCCCCCAAACTTTTCACTTAGTAGTGGAGAATATGTAGTTTTCGTATATAAATTTTTGGGTAAATACGTTTTCAACCCTCCGTTTTATAGAATTTTTGGGTATATAAGTTTTCGACCTCCCGGTCGGAAATCTCAAAGTTCACCACTGAAAGTGACTGCCACATATTGTATAACGCCCCATTTTTCATACCCCTCAACACCAAATTATCTTAACAAACCAAATATTCAAAGATATAGGTTCCGAAAGATGTTGAATATACACACACCTTCCCTGATATCAACTTTTTTATGACAAGAAGAAAGAGTAAACCTCCATGATGCGTGACATGTCTGGTCACACACCATCCGTTAAAACGAGCAAGTAACAATCTTTATACTTAACAAATAAGTGGTGTCATTTGCCACAATATTTAACCCCAACGTTGTTTCTTTCCCCTTTTTTATTGACATAGTTTGATCCACAACGAGTAACCCGCTTCTTTCGAAATTCCCCGATGGCTATTAATTAATATTAATAATAGGTTCCTCTTGTTATGGGCTTATGTTATATTTGTTTCTTTAATTTCCCTCTGCAATCGAATCTTCATTTCCTAATTAAATCCATACAAATATAACATAAGCCCATAACAAGAGGACCTATTATTAATATTAATTAATAGCTTATATATAATAGCTACTCCCAAAATGTACAGTCAAGAATCAAGATTGATGAATTCAACAAGACATCAAACAAATATGCGAGGAACCACACCATAAGTCATAACTCTGAAATAAGAATGTTTTCTGAATCATAAAGGAACATAAACAGGTCTAGGGAATCAGTAAATTACATACAGAAATCAGAAGATATTAGTCAACACAAACCCGTGTGGTCAACTACTGAAAGTTAAAAAAAAAAAAAAAAAAAACTGCATTCTTCTGTCAGAGCTTCAAGC
This sequence comes from Scalesia atractyloides, assembly GCA_947069175.1. Lineage (NCBI taxonomy): Eukaryota > Viridiplantae > Streptophyta > Magnoliopsida > Asterales > Asteraceae > Scalesia > Scalesia atractyloides. Next base: position 45,221,768 of record CAMTDV010001632.1, read on the forward strand.
TAGAGCTCCCTCCTAAGAAACAAATGTGCATACAATTGTTGACAGATGACAGGGAAGCATACACACTTCTCCTTTTTATCCCTCCTAAAAATAACTACATCTTCCTGATTCCCTTTTTCACATTCACTTTCTTTTTCTACATCTACGTTTGACTTCTGGTGAACACCCGGGTCCGGTTCCGCCTTCGCCTTTCCGCCTGGCGGCGCAAACGGTTAACCAGTGACATCCCATTGTTATCATCGCCATCATCGTTACTATTCCCATCATCATCATGACCCCGCCTTCTAATCCCTCCAAAACCGCTAGTGTTTCCACCTGGGCCAAATGCGTGAAGCAATAAAAGCACGTTGACCAAGTTACTATCCATACCCATTTCTAAACCGCCCGTATCAAAACCAGCCTCGTTGTCGGCGTACGGGTTCCCTTCAATGACATAGTCACCAAAGACCATTGAACCGGGCATGGAGGACGTGATGGTGCTGATGACATCATCACGCTCTCGGTCCCGTTCAAGCCGTCTCCATTTCTGTTCTTGATCCGGGTCCACTTCACGCGGGTTAACCGAGAGATGCTCTGATCTCACGTGTTTCTTCAACTCTTTGTATACTCCGACGAAAGAACACTTATCATGCATGCAGCTTCTTTTTTTTGAGTTGAAATATTCGCGGGCCGACTCCACCACAGTCCACCCTTTGACTTGACCTCTGCAAAGCGGGCACGCGAGCTGGGCCAGGTCTCCACATTTCTCAACGGGCCAACCCGAAATCTGGTCAAACCCATCGCTACCATTTGTTTGCAGAGATTGGGAATGTTGTGGTGAGGCTACTTTTATGTAGGCGTTTTTATATTGGTCAAGGCAATTGGAGTAGCGAGAGCTGGTCCCACACATATACGGGCGGCAGCCTTTATCATGAGAAGAACATAGAAGAAGAACAGCATTATGAGGATATTCCATGCATACAGAACAGGTAATGTCTTCCCAATCTTTCATGGGCTTGACGGTTGTTTTCTCACTCGCGCTGTTGGGTCCACAATTCAGCATTGGATACGGGGTTGTTCTGTAGTGTCGTGATCGTGAAGCAATCCTACGTCTTCCCCTGATGCCTTTTGCCATTTTGATGATAAGCCTGACATGAACAGATACGCTATAAGACTTCAAAAAATTCAAACTTTCAAGGAATTAGATTTGTGAGAACTATCTAATTATCTGATTATAAGTAATATATAAATGATAAATCCATACTATCTTTCAAAATGCGCATCCAAGCATCCCCTAAAATTATCATAAATGACATTAATAGACACGCATAGGCACATACCCAACATCATATATATTTTGTGAAAGCCAGCTTCGAGTTTAGAAGTAGTTGTCAGAAGATGTAAATGCATAAACATGTATGTAGACATGCATAATTGTTTTGCTAGAAAAGACATAAAAGGACATGGCACAGAAAATACTTTGGACACGCTTTAAACCTTATCCAGATTGATTTAAAGGGAAAAACAGGTAAGTAATCATTATTACACCGGTTCTGGCAAACTGATAATTATGGCATTAAGGGGCGTCTGATTAGTGTGACTTGAAATCGCAATAACAAGTTCCCATGTTGCAACAGAACTTAATATCCAAGTGCAGGCTAAAATTACTTATTTTAACCTATTTAAAGAGTCTTTAATATATCTTTCACAAATTGTCTGTACTTTTTCTAAGTACTGACATTTTTGTCATAGAGATATTACACTGTGTTCTCGAGTTTTTTAAGGGGAGATGTGAAGGAAACAGAGGGGGTAGAATGAGTTTTCTGTCCAATACTTTCCTTCTAGTTTTGAAGAGAATGTGAAGGAAAGGAGTTTATACCAAATATTGAAGCATAAATGGCATAATTGTAAAATTGTTAGTTTTTCTGTACGTCCCCTCCAACTCAAGTACAAGAACTCTGGTTGCTTTTTGTTCCAATTCTTTCAAACTCAATAACAAAATTAAAATAACAACTTTTTCCATCTTTTCTTTTCACTTAACACTCGAGAACACAACCACTGTTTCTTAAATAATATTAATTTCTCAATCACTCAACATGACTTTAACTTATTATTACAACTACAAACAGAAAAAGCACGCATGACACTGTATTCAATATTCTATACTATAACCCGTTTTAAAACAATTGATTATCTGATTCTGATTTTTCAATATCACCTGATGACTTTTCATACGGACATCTAAACACAATAGCAAGGCCAAAACAACAAAACCAGGACCTTAAAAAAAGATAGCCAGAAGATTCAACAAGACCAAAATCACAGATGAACCTAAAACAGTAAAAAGGGGGCGACTTTGCATCCTATCATACCTGACCAGATCCGCAGTTCAGGGTAAACCATTCTCCTACCGTCTGAATGACTGAACTACAAGCTTTTCTCATAATATACTGCCAAACAAGAAACTAAACTACCTGACTAAATTTGAAAAGCCAGCTTCTAAAAGGATATAAATCTAACACCTCACTTTTCTGCACAAGAAAAAATCTCATTTCTAGAACATAGAATGTAAAGATCACGGATCACCTAAATTTATCGGTGACCAAAAACAAAACTTTTAAAGCTCAGTTAATCGAAATCTCATAGAGAGTGACAATGAATACTTCAATTGCAATTACACTTGCATCAAACTAGCAATAGCAATTAGCAAAATCAAACCCTAACTCAACTAACTTCAGTTCATCCACATCAACTGAACCATCAAAACCTAAATTCCACAAAACGTGAGCTTCAAATGCAATCTAGTCATCGAGATCCAGTACAGATCAATCAATCGAGCATCACACGAACAACAAAATCAAAATGAACACAACGCCAAACACGAAGCATAATTTATCTTTCTGAAAACAAAAACTCACAAATTAAGTATCGTAAATCTAAGATTGGAGCACAAATATTACGAATAATTATAAGTGAGGATAATTTCAAAGAGAATAAGTAAATCGATAGATGTACAAGCGTTAAACAAACAAATCTTACCTGCAATTGATCAGATTAGGGCTCGGGTGATGATAAACGGAGAGATCGAGAAAGTGATATATTGAAAAATTGGGGAAAAGGATATTCGATTGCGAGAGAGAGAGAGAGAGACGGGAGAGAAGTTGGGTACGGCGGATCCACGCACTTTTAGGGAGCGTGGAGACGTCACTCCAGAGTAGGGGTGTGATGAGGCTTGGGTTGACATCTGGTGAAGATAGGTTTTATCTGTGCACCCTAAAAAGGTGGGTGTGGGAGCGACATGAGCTAGCCAGCGTGGATGGTCATATATATATGGAGAGTTATTTTAAGAACACTAAATATTGTGAGAACCGTAAGAAGAATGTGAAAACCAATCAAAACCATTTTTTTAGTACAATCATCATGTTAATTAAAATATAACATCAAAAAAAAAAAGAATTACAACATCAAATAATTCATTTCTCCTCTCAAAATCACTCTTATTAGATTTTTTTACACAGGTGTAAATATAACAAATTTACACATGTGTAAATGACAAACTTACACATATGTAACTCTTCTTTATTTCCGAATTCACGTAAATTTAAATGTGTAAATTAAATTTCTAGAATTGTATTCGAATAATAATGACAAGTATAAAAAGAAATTTTGAATTTCACTTGTTTTTGACCAAGTTCTAGTGGTTTTTTCATTCGTTCTCACGGTTTTCCTCGTTATTTAGCGTTCTCATTTAAACCCTCCCCTATATATATACACACACATTTTGACTTTTTATAAATAATACACACCACTATATTATTAAAAGAAGTTACATAAAATCTTAATAAATTAAAAAACAACTTAATAAATCCTAAAAAATTAAAAAAAACAACTTGATAAATCCGGAAAAACTAAAAAACTACAAAGTACGATAAATATTAAAGTGGGGAACCCAACAAAATTCCGGGTTCCAATCGTGCCTATACTTGATTTTGGCGATCTCCACTCGATCGTCGTGGCTAAGGTCACCTGCAGGGACACGATTGAAGCATGCTTTAAACTGATCCAGTTTCGGTTTTAGCTCACGCCACTTATGTTGACACGCGTTCAAGTTGTGACGAGAGTTTCCAACATGTTGTTGGTATTGACTAAACGCTTGTATCCAGTACGCGGTTTGACCATGACTTAATGCACGTTGTGCGTCAAGGATTGACGTCACAAGCGCGATCTCCTACTCTTCGATCCAAGTAACCATTTTCTTTTTTTGGTTGGCTTTGTATGTGGATTTGTGTTTGAAGAAAGTAGATGTAAAAAAAATTATGTTTGGAGTGGGTATTTATAGTAAAAAATAGTAAATCTTTTTTAAAATTTGATTTGGTTAGATAAAACCGCCATCCACAACGACTACCCCAAACGGCTAGCCCAAACAATCTGATTCAGCACCCAATCCTAGCCAGCCACGTTGTCGCCCTAACCCGCGCCATGCCAGGCACCCTAGCCACACCGGGACAACGCCGCTACTCACGCTGGCTCAGTGTCGCTAAAGCGGCGTTGCTTGGCTACTCATACCCCTAACCCAAGCCCTCAACCCACGGTTTTAAGGTGAAAAGGGTGTATCCCTCATAAGGTTGGGGACAATTTTCTTTAACCCAATCATATGTTTCTCTTCTCTAATTCCCCTCTTGTCCAAAAACATAAGAGGTGCAATACTCATGAGGGGTGGGGGGAAACTATTTTTTTTTATAAACTATTAATTAATTATTAAATAAAACAAAATTTTAACAAAATAAAAGTACATTAAATTAAAAACTAACTAAAATTATTAAAAAACATTACATTAAATAAAACTAACTAAAATTGCATTAACTAAAAAAATAAAAAAAAAACATTAAATAAAATTAAACCTACTAAAAATAAAAATCTATTTAGAAACTACATGGCCAATTATATTTTTTGGCGATCTCCCATTTTCATGCTAGTGTGATTTCCAACATCTCCGGTGGAACATTGTCGTGCGGCCTATTAAACGTCTCGAGATCCTTATCAAACCTAATTGATATCAACGTCTCTCGATGTTCATCCGATAACTCCATAAATTTTTCCTCTCGTTTCTTTTTAATGTCCACCAATTCTTGTTTCATAAATTTGTATTCTTGGAGCTTGTCAGACATACCAATCGACCTTTCGCTCGACGTTGCGTGTGATTTTTATCTTTCTTTTTTGCCTTCTTGGATAGGGGTCTACATTTATGTCGGGAATATCACTAGTGAATTCGGTATTCGATGTACCTGCTTGATAGTTACCTAAATCCGACAACTTTCTTCTTTGCCCCGAACTGCCACTCTCCTCCTCATCACTCAACAACGAAACCGGGGACCATTTATGATGCTTTCTAACCATCTCCCACGCCTGAATATGAGTAAAGCCACCCGAATGTTTTTTTGGTAGTCTTTTAGCGCTTGGGTCATAACATGAGTATCCTCACTCCCATTAGGAAGTGAACGATCCTATCATAAAAATATAAATTATATTAAGATTAAAAATAACAACATATATATGTAAAAAAATAAAAACATAAATAATACTTCTTGATGCCAAATCCGTTAAATAAGTTAAACTTCCGTTGCATAGCTTTCCACTTTGGACGGACTTGATGGATGTTCCATGTGCTTCCTCCAACGGTTGCACTGTAATGTACGAGAACTTTTTTTTTTCCAAAAACCATCCGATCTTTGGGCATTTCCTTTGTTCTTGTTTAATACACGTACGCCATCGCTAACGCCTCTTGTTGATACACTTTTGTGTCTGTCGCTTGTTCTTAGTTACGTCAATAATTGTACGGTCTTTGTTTGTTGTGTCAGTAAAGTTTGGTCGTGTCGACCAAATCAAGATATCCTCCTATCTTGATTTAGTACGACGTTTAGTTTGTCTGTGTTGTAAAACAGTTGCATGTGTGCATACTGTTAAGTTTTGTGTTACTGATCTTGTTGACTGTGCAGTATGTCTGTTAGCAGGGTTCTCCGAATAACACCATATTCGTACGAGTGAATTGTGCTTCGTACGAGCAAGTTGCTTGCTCGTACGAGCCATTGCTTGTTCGTGCGAGCCATTGCATGTTCGTATGAATGAACATTCAAGAACGAGTTACTTGTTCGTACGAGAGAGTAACTTGTTCATACGAGCCATAGGTTGTTCGTACGAGCAACTCTTCCACGAATGTTCTTCGTGGGCTTTGTAGTGCTTCGTACGACCAGTAACATTCTTCGTGATGTGACTGGGTGTTGGGCCTATATATAGACATGCACTTCACAGTTCACATACAGAGGGCACAGAGAGAGAACACTGAGAGTGTATAGAGAGATAAGCAGTTTATTCAAGAGTGTATGTACTGGGCCTCTCTACAAATTAATATAGTGAACATTTGAAGATATATCTTTTGTTATATTGGTTGTGCTCTTGCTTTGGTTTGCATATACACTTGGATTTCGCACTCGTGTGTGTATTAAACAACAAGGAAGTAGGTTATCTTGATCCTTCAAGTGGACCTACAAGTGGTATCAGAGCTTTGGCTCTGTTCCTTGTTTAAAACCAAGCATAGTGTTGTGTTTGAGCAAGTTGTGAAGCTTTCTGGAAGTGTTCTTGAACTTCAAACAAGAAACTTAAGTTATTACAAGAAAAGTGGCTTAAAACTTAGAGAAAACTTGTTGTTTTCAGAAATTTTTTTATTAAAACCTTGTTAAAATACATGGAGACATGTTAGGATACGGTTTTTCTTGAAATTTTTCTATCAAAGTTCAGTTGGACATATTTTCCGGTGAAGCACTTGTCGGAAAACTCACCGGAATATTCCTTGAGGGTTGACTAAATCTTAAGATTTGATTGATTTGTCTGATAAGCTGATTTTGGAAGGTTTGTCTCTTTAACCGAATCTGTGTAGACAACTGACAACTTTCGAACAAACTGAGAAACAAGTTTCTGATACAAAAGGAAACTTCCCACCAATCAACCCTGCAAAAGATTCCCCACTGCGAAAACCCCCTGCGAATAACCCACCCCACGAAGAACCGGTTGTTCGTGTCGCACGAAGAACTACAAGTCGCACGAAGAACCAGTGGTTCGCACGAAGAACCAGTGGTTCTCACGAAGCACCAGTGGTTTGTACGAACAACCAGTGGTTTGTACGAACATACACTCACTCGCACAAATAACCACTTATTCGTACGAACAAACTCATTCGCACGAATCCAGGTTATTTTTGACTAAACATCAGTTCTTCGTGGACCATAGGTATTTTGTGGACCTAGGGTTGTTCATGGTAGTAGTTTTTCATGACCAGTTTTTTTGTGAGAACTGATGCTTCGTGGTTTTTGAAATTGTGAACTTTAACAAAAGACTTTTATTTTAAGTTATTCCTTGGAATTTTTAAATTTTAAGCTAATTTTCACAAAACAAACAAGCAAAATGGGTATAAATCCTTGGTATTAGGGGTGTAGTTCAAGTACAAGCCAAGATTCACCACAATCTAGCTCCGCAACCTCATGGGTAAACTATTTAATACCTCCACAAACGATTACCGCTAGTCAATGGGCGTGTGTTACGAATCAAAATCAAAGCGTTCAAACTCTTCTTCTTAGCGAAAGTGAAACTGGAAGTAACAACCGTCCACCAAAGTTGAATCATATGAACGATTATCCTTCATGGAAAAGTCGTTTTCATACGTATGTTCTTGGTCAGAATACCGAGTTGTGGACGTGTTTTACTACTCCGTACAAAGAATCTCTCGAAGAAGTCGTATCAAATTCAACCTCTTTAGCCGAATTGGACGAGAATGATAAAATGGCTTATGATCTAGAAAAGAAGGCCTTTGCCATTCTTACACAAGCACTCCACAAGGATATTTATCATCAATTTATGTATTGTACCTCTATGAAGACCTTGTGGGACTCTTTGAAATCAAGAGGAGAAGGAAATGCAGCAACGAGAAAGATTCGACATGATCTTCTAAGGAAAGAGTTTGAAGGGTTTCTGTTTATGGAGAGTGAAACACTAAGTGATATGACAACTCGTTTCTATCATTTGAGATGTACTCATACAAGGTAACGCATCACAATAGGAGATTGTTATGCGTTTTGTTGATGCTTTGCCACCTAAGTGGAGTCAATTTATTGAATTGCTAAAACATACCGGTGTTTTGGATGTAATTAGCATTTACAAATTTGTTCAGAAACTTGAAAACAAAAATGAAGAAGAAATTCGTAAAGCAAAACGATTTCCAGTTCCGCAAAATCCAGAGATGTATTTTGGAGGCATTAACACAGGTATAAGAACAATCAACAACCGAAGCTTCCAACAACATTTGTGTCAAATACAAATCCTTTTCTGCCGCAAGTTCAACCAGATCAGTCTGTTGGTTCAAATGCTCAAGTTTATGAACAAGCTTTTGATCCAAAAGCTTTTCTTCCTCAAACACAAGAGGTTAGACGAACAAATGCTCAAGTCTATGAACAAGAATTTGATCCAAAATCATTTCTTCCTCAACCACAAGATGTTACACCACAAGTTACACAACAAGCTTTCTATGGTAAAAACTTTCAACTCTCAAACCCTAACACTGTCAGACTCGATACATCAAACCTTTCTAAAGTGAGTGTGGAAGTTGCCCGGGAACACATGGAGCTTCTAAACACTTTGGTGAGTTCTTACTGCGGATTAGTAGCTGGACAAATTGGTAACATCAATCTAACCAGTAAAGACTATGCACAAATCGATAAGGAGGAGATGGAGTTGATTGATATCAAATGGGAGTTTGCAAGTGCAGTGAGAAGGGCAAAAGATTTTATGGAGAAAACAGGAAGAACTAATCTGGAGAGCAACAAGGATACTCCATACGGTTTTGACAAAAAGGAAAGTTACTTGTTTCAAATGTAGAGAAAAGGGGCATTTTAAAAGAGAATGCACGAAGCCTCTACAACAAGGGAATCAATATCCTTTCAACAGAAATCAAGTTACTAACAACGAAAGAGCAATGGTTCTTGCAAACAATTCCAACCGAGCGTTAGTAGTTCAAGCAGATGAGCGCTATGATTGGTCTATTCAATTGGGAAATAGTGGTGGAGGAGGAACTACATACTATGCCGAAATTGCTAAAAATGATAACGATGGAGAATCGTCCAAAAATGATGACAGTTCATGGGATAGCAGCAGTTCAGATGAAACAGAATCGACTTCGAGTGAAGATCGATTTGAAGATGTTAGTGCTGAAGTAGATGATGTGATTACTGAAACTGAATCGACGGATAGCGGCGAAGCAGATTTGGAGCATGAAACTGAAGGGTCATCTGATGAGTTTTCCAAGCATCTCTCCCTTCAATCGGATCCTCCACTCTCCATGCAGCATTCATGGCCCATTTAGATTGCCAATCCAGTCAGGTAAGTTTCGATAAACCTATTGTGTTTAAGTGTTTTGAATGTATAGTTTTAAAAGGCAACTACTTAGAACTTGAAGGTAAATTTGATCACATGAAGAAACATCATCAGAGTTTAATTGTAGATCTGACAAAGTGCACTGAGGCAAACACAGCTCATAAGAAAAACGACAAGGAATTTAAAACAACAATTGAAACATTAAAGAAAGACATTTATGAATTAACAAAGAATGTTTTGAGAAAACAAACAACCATTAACAATTATATTAACATGCTTGAAGAACGAAAAAGGAGTTAGCCTATGCAAAGTATGAACATGATGCAATCAAACTCAAGTTAGACAGTTACTCCAACTCAAGATATGTTTTGGATAACATCATCGATGTTCAAAAGAAGAAAGGTGATATGAAATGAATTAGTTATCAGGCTTGTCCCCCTCCGGTTAGGCACAATTACACCAAAATGCCAGATGACGAAGATATGCAACAGTTTGAACCCACTGTTCCATTGGATCTAGCTGAATTTACATCTGGTCTAGGGTTCACTAAGGGCACATCTTCAAGTCAAGGTCAATCGGATGACATCAGTGACTCAAAGTCTATGAATGATCAAAATCCTCCCATTATTGAGGATTATGATAGTTCGGATGACGAGTCGGATGAGGACAAACCTAAGCAGTCAGATACGGTAACAAAAGAGGAAAATATACCTCTCGAAAATCACATACTCTGTGATCCTCCAGCTGAAACCATGTGTGACTGCCCATGTCAGGATTGCTGAAGCTCATATTGAAACCTGTGAAAGCGTGAACTTGCTTTATACGTTGATTGGTTCCGACAAAGTTTACCCAAACAAAGATTTTCCCATAAAAGATGTCAATCAATCTTTCATTAATAAAGTTTTCGAGGATTCTACTAGTAAGTTTTTGGGTAATTCGAGCCCAAGAGTTGTAGTAACTCAGTGTGATCCTTTCCAAAATCCAAAGTTAGAAAGAAATACGGAAATAAAAAATTGAAACCTCAAAACAATCAACGAAAGCTAAATACGCTATCCAAGGAAATGGAAAAAGCCAAAAGAGCCAAAACAAGAAGAAACTTCAAAATGAAAACTTCGTGAAATCCCTAAGGACGGATAAAATTGAATATTTTGAAAACAAATCCAACACAGATTTTGTTAAACAAAATAAACGTTTGAAGAGAAACAGTAAGAATAACTACACACAATACACAAATTGTTGTGATGTAGGACCAAGTAACTTAAGATCACGAAGTTCATCATCAAGCTATCACATTTATAATACTCCAAGGTTTGTTGAGCGAAGATCATGCTTTGAGTGTGGTAAGCATGGGCACATTGTCAAAAATTGTCCATATCTCACAAAGGGAAAAGCAAAAATTGACGCACCCCGTGGTAAACGTTACCATGCTAAATCTGTTTTGCCAAAACAGGACCCTCATCTTGTTAAACAACGAGAAATGAAACAGAGAAAGAAACAACAAAAAGATATTGAAAAGGCTTTAAAACTGGAGGTTGTCAAAACACAATCGGTAAAACCAAATGTTAAAATTGAGAAACAAAAACAGATTTGGAAATCAAAACCGGTAACTGTTTCAAGGGGAGACAATCCATTCCGAATAATCAGGAAAATGAAGTTCCAATTCTCGATGATGTCGGGCGACCCAAGTCAATGAAGGCTTGGGTCCCCATCTCCAACTAATCTTTAATGAGCGTGCAGGATGTTCCAGGAGGAACTATTGATAATCATAGAATTGTTGATACTGGAGCATCCAGGCACAAGATCGGCGACATACGACTCCAAAACATCGTTATATCTAGGAGTTGTTGCCTTTGTTGGAGAGAAAAGAAGATAATGTCTGACGAGTGAAGAAAGTTTGGTGAATGAAGTTGATAACTTCGACCAGATGAAAAAAGACCAACAATTTGTTTGTTTAAGGCTTGGATCGGATCGAAAGGATAGGTTCAATTGAAATGTTCGCGCCTGCAGCACGTCAGAAGATTATCAAAGATTCATGTCTTATATCTTCCACAAGAAGTTCAAAGCTTACAAGATGATCATGCAGTGTACATTCCACCACGAGTGTGATTGAAGAAAATGTGTTTGGATGAACAAACCAACCGGGTGTGGCGGATGCCTTGGCATGGTTTGAACAACCACACCCACTACTTCTCAAGGAGAAAGACAAAGACCTTTGCTGGTGAAAAAACATGTGGACAGCATCATGTATGGACCGTCCAAAGATAATGTATACAAGCTTCTCCACATGCATTCTTGCTTCTTACCAGTCGGACCCAGAGGTTTATAATCTTGTTGCTGTGAAGAGATTTCTCAGTTGGATGAAGTAGCTGCAAAATCGACCTTGAAATCCACACCGGGTGGATATCCAGTTGGGAGAGCACACAGATTCCTGGCAATGCACGGAGAAATTGCAGGATTATGGTTTAAATTTTCTAATCTCTCATATTTCTGTCGATATTTAAGCTGCATTACAGATCTCTAAAAATCTCGTACAACCTTCCAGACCAAACACATTGATCTTGAATATCACCTCACACGTGATTGTTTCAATATGGAACTCATCAATGTTGTTTGGGTCCACACCGATTACCAATGTGCTAACTCATTTCTCCAAAATTTTGATAAATCATTTTTATTAAATTAATTTTGGTGAACGACATCGAGGTAAAACATAAGTTAATCTACATCGGGAAATCGCTTTTGTGAATATTTTTCTTGAAGACAATCCAAAAAGATGTATTTAAAGGATTAAATTAACTTTTTGCATTATAGGGGGAGTAAATTCTAATATGAAAAGTATAAAAACATTGCAAAATGTCAAAAAGGACAAAAACATGAGAAAAACAAAATGAGTTTCCTGGCAAGAAAAAGAGAAAATGATAGTAAATTAGTGGTCTGTCAAAACCTCTTTGAACTTAAAATGAAAAATGACAAGTAGCTCTATATTTAATGTATCGGTAGGCTCACAATCATTTTAAAGTGTGCACAGGGCAATATAAACATAATCGACTGAAGACCAGGTGGGAACCATTCATTGGCATATGGTTTTGGTACCGAAATTTCGTTTGATAGTATGCCGAGGTTCTGAGATATCCGGTCTTTATGCTTGTTTATCATCTGGGTATCATGGTTGAATCTTTTACTGAGAAATAACGGGGAAGCAAGTCTAGAACTTCCATGATACCATACATACGTGTAAATATTACATGCGGCCATCAATAAGTGATAAACATATCACATTCACCCAATAAATAAGTGATAATATATCACAGCTTTATGCGGGAGTTAAGTTCGTCTCTTTGTCGGTATGTTGGTACTAACCTGTTCACGAACTTACCCCTGTGCCCTGCATGCATTTGAAAATCAATTTCCTCATAAATAAGTGATTTAATCACATAGGGATTGTTTTTTCATGAAAAATAAGTGAGTATCTCACAATCTATACGTTAAAATGGATTATAAGCAGTATACTCAGCGGTAAGATTTTCTCTCGTGCATGTCTTGATACGGGAATGTGTCGTGAGTGGATGAACACCGGTTGGTAAGTATAAATCATACATTAATTGTATCCCCTAACCGTGAGTACATCTGATAAGTTGAGCTCATGTGGACAACAATACCGATGATTGTTATAGGATACTTATCTAAATGCTAATTAATCGAACAACAAGTGTGTTTTGGCATGACCGTATACTAATATGATTCTCTTACCCTCGAAATACGCAAAAAGAATGTCTGTAAATATTTATTTGTTGCTTTCCGTCCTTACATTTAAAAAATTGAAAAATGTCAAAAAGATTTTAGGCGAGTTTAATATAAATTTAATAAAAGCCAAAATGATTTTGCTTCTAGTTTATTTTTGATTGACCGGTGTTGGAACTCGAGTCTATCCTACCTAAAATCCTGATTGTAAGCCGGAAAACAATTGCATCTTCATAAATGGTTGAAGTTGACAAGCTTTGAAGGTTAATTGATTAAAATTGAACAATCTTAAAAACTCTTAAAGTATTGTCAGTTGGTAGTTGAATGAGAGTTGGTCTCATGTGTGTCATTTGCTAATTTTGCTTAAAATCAATCCTTCATAAAAATTTCAAATGAAAATTCTCTAAGGTTGATTAAATCCCTAGTAGTTGTTCTCATTACGCGTTTAGCTTTGTTGTGTGAGCAGATATGGTATCCAAGCAAGCTAAAGGCGAAGAGAACGAGTTTGAAGAAAAAGGTATGGGAAAAAAGACACAACATGAATGCAAGCCATGAATCAAGAAGATCAATTCATAGCTGACTACTTATAAACACCACAAAATATATTCAAGGGGGAGTTTGCTGATGCACCTCCTGTCTACGACACGTGAGAACATCTGAAGATCCAACAGTGTGAAGAACGAACCATCACGAGCAGCATCAAAGGGGGAGTTTGTTGATGCATAATTATGTGGATGCGACTCAGTTTGGTTCGGTTCAAAGCTCATGGTCCGAAGCAGGCCATTAGAAATAAAGACCGAAGACCAAGCAACAGTCAAGGGGGGAGTTTGTTGATACACTTTTGTGTCTGTCGCTTGTTCTTAGTTACGTCAATAATTGTACGGTCTTTGTTTGTTGTGTCTGCAAAGTTTGGTCGTGTCGATCAAATTAAGATATCCTCCTATCTTGATTTAGTACGACATCTAGTTTGTCTGTGTTGTAAAACAGTTGCATGTGTGCATACTGTTAAGTTTTGTGTTTCTGATCTTGCTGACTGTGCAGTATGTCTGTTAGCAGGGTTCTCCGAAGAACCCTATATTCGTATGAGTGAATTGTGTTTCGTACGAGCAAGTTGCTTGCTCGTACAAGCTGTTGCTTGTTCGTGCGAGACATTGCACGTTCGTACGAATGAACATTCAAGAACGAGTTACTTGTTCGTATGAGCCATAGGTTGTTTGTACGAGCAACTCTTCCACTAATGTTCTTCGTGGGCTTTGTAGTGCTTCGTACGACCAGTATCATTCTTCGTGATGTTATGGGGTGTTGGGCCTATATATAGACATGCACTTCACAGTTCACAGACAGAGAGCACAGAGAGAGAACACTAAGAGTGTATAGAGAGATAAGCAGTTTATTCAAGAGTGTATATACTGGGTCTCTCTAAAAATCAATATAGTGAACATTCGAAGATATATCTCTTGTTATATTGGTTGTGCTCTTGCTTTGGTTTGCATATACACTTGGATTCCGCACTCGTGTGTATGTTAAACAACAAGGAAGTAGGTTATCTTGATCCTCCAAGTGGACCTACAAGGGTTGTGGTCCCGGTGACGGAGGTTCTAGACTGAAGCTTGGGCGAATGATAGTACTGATTCGGTAGAAAGGAGTAGAAACGGAAATAGCGGAAGCATTCATTCATTCATACCGAAAGAGTATACATCTCGTCTGGCTGGTGGAATTCCCGGTGAGAATCCACCACCGTTTCCCATCAGGGAACTTCCAAAACTTAACAAACAATGAACACACAACCCATATATAGACATGAGCAGCTCGTGCGAATGGTTGCTCGTACGAGTGAGAAGATGTTACTCGTACGAAGCACATAAGCTCACTCGTACAAGTGAGATGTTTATCACTCGTACGAGGCACACTATCACTCGTACGAGTGACATTTCGTATGAGTGACATTTTCACTCGTACGAGTCAGTTCTCATTCGCACTTGGGTCGTGTGTTCGCATCTAATCTGTACAGTATTCAATACACACTCTTTCTAGCCTATTCGCACAGTGATGGACATAAAGTGCATCAACAAATTTCCCCTTGGACGTCACTGTCGAAGCTTGATATTGATCTTGAAATCTGAGAGCTGTGTTTGAATATTCTACAACTTCAATCAGGTATTTGTTGACGTTGTAATTCCCCCTTGATTGAAGATCCATGTTTGCATTATCTACGTTAAACAACATTCCCCCTGAAATAATGTTCTCTAGAAATTAAGCTTCAAGTCTTTTGTTTGCACGGCTCAAGACCTCCTCTGATTTGCTTAATCTACAAATTTTTTCGAATAATCACCAACTTGAAATTGAACAATGCAGCCTCTCTGTTTCATCGTGAACCATATCCGCGCACTCCTCTGATGCTCGATCCTCTGATCTTCAAAACCCAACCAGCAATTGATAGAAACTTCGAATTACCACAACGAAAACTTCAAATCAATGAATATCCACGTAAATCTGAAATACCGATTTCCGTAATCACGATTGATTAGCAAATCAGTAATCTTCTCAATCAGCAAATCATCATCGGAACCATACTATCTGGTAACACATCGAATTTGAGAAACATTCTTTGGCAATCAGAATCACGTTCTTCCTTTTTATTCACAATAACAGATGTATAGCTATCTCCGCTGGAATGGGACAACTAAAACTACAAGACATTCTTGTTTCCTGGCGGTTACCGAAAACAGTTCATTTGCCTTGCAGAGTTAAAGATAAGAAGTCGTATGTGCTTCCAATTCCATATCGGGGATCAATCATTTAACCCTTGAGCATCAATCTGTATCATGATCTGAAAATTCTTAACATCTTTTGATCACGACATTCCAAATAATGAATCTTCGATCCTTGTGTTTCCCAGATAATCTGCAGTCGGAACCACCCGGATACTGTTGCATCGTCACGAATTTCAAAAATGCCGGAATTTTAACATATACGTGAAAATTTTTATTCCCCTTCATTTTTGCAAATTCTGACGTCTTTAAATCTTATGGGAATGAAGATTATGGCACGACTGCAGCATATGGTACCAAAATTGCAGTTTTGATCAAATGCTGATTTAACGTTGAGGCCCACTAATAGTCACTACACCAGATGATCAACGTTTTGCACAGGTATTAGTGACTACCCCATAATCTTCATCCTTTTGTGACCGTATCATCAAATCTATACTCTGAAGCTCTAGACGGTGTCCCCGAACAGGCCAGATTAGACGTCAAAATCTAAAAAAAATTTGTAATCACCAAATTTTTTCTGGACACTCGTCACGTCAATACAATTAAAAAATGCCTTCGTGCTTCGTACGAGTTGTGCTTTGTACGAGTGAAAGTTTCACCAATTTTTTTGGTCACTACTTCGTACGAGTGATGCTTCATACGAGTGACCAATTGTCACTCGTAGCCACAGAGGCTCACTCGTACGAACGAAACTAATTACGTCTTTTCGATCCAAAATCTTCATTTCTTCGAATTCCGACATGATTTTTGCATAGATCTGGTCGAAAATCAGTCTCCAACAACCCAATGGTATCAATTTTACATTATGTTCGTGGATTGTCCGATTATTTGATGTTTTACGTCTAAAACCCCTTATACGTCCAAAATTCATGAGCGTAGGTGATTCATCAACTGTTAGATTGAATGAATCGGTACCGTAGCTCTGATACCAGTTGTGGTCCCAGTGATGGCGGTTTTAGAAGGAAGCTTGGGCGAACGATTGTACTGATTCAGTAGAAAGGAGTAGAAACAGAAACATTGGAAGCATTCATTCATTCATACCAAAAGAGTATACATCTTGTCTGGCTGGCGGAATTCCTGGAGAGAATCCGCCAGCATTTCCCCTTAGGGAACTTCCAAAACTTAACAAACAATGAACACACAACCCATATGTATAGACATGAGCAGATCGTGCGAATGGTTGCTCGTACGAGTGACAAGATGTCACTCGTACGAACCACATAAGCTCACTCATACAAGTGAGATGTTTATCACTCGTACGAGGCACACTGTCACTCGTACGAGTGACATTTTCACTCGTACGAGCCAGTTCTCGTTCACACTTGGGTCGTGTGTTCGTATCTAATCTATACTATATTCAATACACACTCTTTGTAGCCTATTCGCACAGTTACGGACATAAAGTGCATCAACACCTCTTCTTGTTTATTTGTCCATCTTTGCGGATCCGCCTTACCCCCTTTCCTTTCGGTTCATCTTCAACTACTTCTTCGACTTCAACTTCTTCATTTACTTCATTTTCGTCTTCTTCTAAGTCTTGGGTCTCGACTACATATTCTTCATCTTCCTCATCATCGTATATTGGAAGCACGTGTTCAACAGTTTCTCCAGATTATTGAGTCGGTGGACTAAATCGTGGAGCAAACGGGTCAAAAGAGTTTTTGGGCTTCCATAGGAAAATCGTACACAACCGGTGCAACCATCGTGGGAGGTTCTAGTAAAGAAAAAAATTATGGTGGATAGTTGGGTTGAGGTTGGGTGTTGTAAAAACCCGGTTGTTAAAAAATTATGGTGGATAGTTAGGTTGGTACACACTCGATCTGCCTCGTCTTCTTTGCGAGCCACGTCCCTCGCTTTCGAACCGGAACCCGAAACTTTTTTCTTGTCATCGCTCTTGTTTTATCTATCCATAGTATTCTTTTATTAATTGAATGGGTTGTGTGAATCGGGTGAAAAAATGGAATGTAAAAACATGGTTTTTCTAAAGGTATTTAATTGATTTTTTAAATTGACGGCATTATAGTCGTTTAATATCCTCCAACATCTAGTTTTCATTGAATGGTCACATCATTCCAAGTGGTGAATGTCCATCGCAATCACCCCCCACGCGGTGAGATACGTTGGCGACGGTGTGCCCCCCACCGCAAACCAACACCCCGCTTGTTCCCTGCGAACACCCCGGACACCCTTTGGGTGGAAGGGGTGCTTCCTAAATGGGAGTGGTAAACTTACCCACTAACCAATAGTATGATGCTTTGTCAACTTCTCCATTCATTCCTCGTTTTGCACTCACACACTAGGGGTGCTCAAACACATGGTGAGTGGTAAAAAAATTTAAAGATAAATTTGTGATTGATTGAAAGAGTGTGGGACCCACATTAACCCCCTCTCTCTCCCTTCTTTCTCTTGTTCCCCACTCCGTGACTCACCCGTAATGTGCTTTCACCAAACACCGAATCCAACCAAGGGGTGCCTCCCCGATTGGCAAACTCTGTCACTAAAGAGGTCACAGAAAGGTGCCCCTTCCACCCTTGTGTTTTTTAGGGCTCTCACTATTCCCACACCCATACGTCTTATTATCACGTCCTTTTTAACTTTATCTCTATATATATGTGTGTGTGTGTGTAAAAATAGATAGAAATGAGAGATGTGTGAATATTAACTCCCTCTTTTGAGAGTCTTCAAAAATCTTATTCCCACATCCCTAATCATTCTAGCTGTTGTCATGTCAAGTCCTCAAAATACTTGTTTTAACTCTTGAGTCCCGGAGTAGTAAAAAGCGCCGACATCTGAGTTCCCCTAACTAGAGATGTATAAAAAATCGGTTATTCCACCGAAACCGGTTTTTTTAGAAATTGGTTTTTTTTTGTAACTGGTTCGGTTACTAACTGGTTTGACCACTTACGGCCCGGTTTTATGTTTTGTTGATTAGTCTGGTTGGAAAAACGGTTATTAAAAAAACCGGTTAAAAAACCAAATTATATAAAAAACCGTTTAAAAACCGGTTAACCGGTAACATCTAAAAAACCCGGTTAAAACCGGTTTAAAAAACCGAAAAAGCTGCGGCGATTTTAACGGTCATGGGACCGTTTGGGTGGTGAAACTGGCAGTTTTTTTGTCTAGAATCCATCCCCAAACAAGTATAAAAGGGTGGTGGGTGTTTAGGTTCAATTACACCACTCTCTAATCTCCAAAAACTCTTAAATATGCTCACTTTGGCGAGTCTACAACTGACACGGTGGTTCGTATTCTTCCAACGAAGCACAACCCCGAAGTTTTGGTCACATTTCTATTTGTGTGAGATGGCCAATGGTAAAAAAGCGTTGTGGTCATTGTCATGGTTTTTACGCCGAAGGAGCAAACACCACATTGAGACAACACATCGAAAAACTGTTTTGCAAGACGTTGAAAGAACAACCCGCTAGTGGTCAAGCTTCCATGGCAAGTGAAGGCGCTACTTTGTTCGCCTAAAATTACGATATGGCTAGGGTGGAAATGGAAGTTTGTAATTAAATACAATCTGATAACGCCTCAAAAAATACGGTTATGGTAATGCATTTAAAATTAAAATACAATTCGATTTGTGAGGATATTTTTTCGATAGTCGATGTGTTGCACACATCATAAGGCCGTTCAAGACAGTTTAAAGGTTATTGAACCACAGAAAGAAGCTTTCAAAATAATGTTACGTCATATATATAGTCGCACGCAAAGACATACAAAATATATTAAAACATGTAAAGAAGCGGTCAAATATGCTTAGGACCTAATTGGGACATTGCTAATATATGGAACTCGACTTTCACCATGTTTGAAAAAGCTATCTTGTAAAAAGAAAGTTTAATAGAATTTCATAACTCCTTGTCTAGTCGTAGAAAGGTTTCGCCTTACCACCCATCGGGTTGGGATACTATTGTGACACAATTGTTTCAAGTTTTCAAAATATCAACAAAGACTTTATCGAGGGTTTACTATCCAACAAGTTCGTTGGTACTTAACAATTTGTTTACAATGTGTTTAAAATTAAAGGAGTTGTCGATTAGAGGTAGACCATATTGTGATATGGTAACTCCGATGAAGGAAAAACTAAGAAAATATTTTTAAGGAACTACCGGCGGTTTTCACTTGTACCGCCGCTTTAAACCCTTGCTTTAATATTTTTGGAACCGGGTCTTTGATTGAAAAAAATGCAAACGCGTTGAATTTAAACACCAAATAAGAACTAAACTTTGGTGAAGCCGCAAAAATTCGTTTCAAAGATCAACTTTCAAAAATGTTTGATGTTTATGTAACTAAATATGGTACAACCTCGTCACACATTCACGAGTCAATGATAAGTGCCGCTTTCGGCGAAGGTTCAAGTATGGAAGATCAAGATTTGTATGTTTTTAATCAATTGTATGATGAGTCGAGTCCAATGCAACGTGGTAACACTAGTAGTGGCGCACTTGGTCGGTATGGTGGGTCGAACTTTCTACAAATGATGACTTCACAAGAATTTAAAATTTTTGATTTGTTGGATTGGTGGAAAGTAAGGAAGATCAATTCCGATCTTAGCCACAGTGGCCTGAGATTTACTAACGGTCCAAGGTTCAACGGTAGCTTCGGAAAGTGCTCTTTCTATTAGTGGTAGAGTGATTTCGATAAAGAGGACTCGACTAGTACCAAAAGTGGTTGAGATGTCAATTTGCTTGAAAGATTACTTGAATGCGGCGGAGAGATGTCAACACATACGCTCACTCGAGGGAGAATCAGATTATGAAGGCGTAGTGTACGAGGACGAGGTCGAAGCCGAATTGACAACCCCAATGACCGACGAAGAAGCCGCACACGGTGACTTCCTACGTAATAGTTCCAGTTCGGGTTTGGTGAAGAAGATTAAAAGAGGCTCAAGATATATTACTATTGTAGTCAAACTAAAAAAATATATATTAGTGGGCGTTCTTTCGGATTAATATTTTAAGTTTATGTATTTCCTTTGTTACGTTTATCGTTCGTATTTTCATTGTTATGTAAAACCGTTTGTTCCAAGACTTAATGATATTATATTCTAAGTTTTTATATTTTCATTGTTAAGTTTTTATATAAAAAACTGCATTTACAACAAAAAAAGATGCAAAAACAGCATTCTATTTGTTTTTTTGCAGAAACGGTTTGTTTACCGGTTTTTTATCCGGTTAATAATCATTTATAAAAACCAGATTTTTATTAACCTATTATAAAACCAATTGTAACCGATTAGGACCGCTTACATGTTTTCAGCTTGAAAACTGGTTAATAATCGGAACCTGTTTTTTAATAACCGGTTTTAATTTTTTCTAATATTAAATGCTTGAGTTAATAACCGGAACCGGTTTTTGAAAAAAACCGATTTGTACACCTCTACCCCTAACCCAGTTCAGTCTTAAGGTTAAATGAGTAGTTTACCCTTAAAATTCAGCCTCCCTATGGTATTATAGTCACATACATTTGAGCCCCCCGACGAAATTGTTGATTAAACCCGCCAATTTCAAATATGCCCAACTTTTTTTGAGTCCCTAAGGTGTTTAGTGATTAGTTAAACGAGTCCCTGGGTGCGGAATTCTCATAAATTAAATTTATAAATCTTATTTCACAAATGTAAACACACGTAACATATCCAATTAAGCTGAATGTGTCATACCAAACACCAAATGATATATTATCATATTATAAGGTATGTTATAGTCACCAAAACATATATTAAATCAAAAGCTTAACATACCTAAACTTAGAAGTCACATAAATTAGATAGCTAAATATCCTAAATATATATTAAAAGCTTATTAACTAAAAATTCTACTAACTAATTAGAAATCATTCTAGTCCGGACGGAAAACCCATAAGTGTTGTAGTGGCAACATGTGTGGTACAAGTAGTCTAGGTGTGACGGTGATGTTGCTAATCCACCAGAGGTGCAATGTCATCCCGAGTTCGAGACCATATATCTTAGGGACCCGAAGCTCAACTACAATATAATTAAACAAACAATTTAACCCAAAACCCGTATACATGGGTTAATTCAACCGTATAGCACCGTATATTTCCTGATTTAAACCGTATACTTCGAAAATCAACCCTTAATCAACTGTATAGTTCCAAAGTCAACCCAAAAAGTATAAACAATATACCGTATTCAACCCAAAGTATAAATAAGAGTTAAACAATCTATGTATTCTACCGTATTTAACTATATACACAATAATAGCTTAAAATTCAACCGTATAGCACGAAACATATACAATCTAACCGTATACAAGCTAACCGTAATGCACCAAAGCATATACACTCTAACTGTATTTATATACAAGCTAACCATATATTCACCCAAAAATTAACTACCTCTAACGTTGCAAATGTTGTAGAAGAAACGAGGTAAAGGCTTGATCTTGGAAGACGCTAAACTGTCGTTGGAAGCACGAGGAAATCACTGGGAACAGACCCAGTAGTTGGAAAGCATGGGGAGACTTGGTTTTCGACTTTTGGTGGAAAGGAAATGAAAATGTGGTTGTAAAGATACAACTATTGTTCATATATAAAATATTTCAAAGCTTGGTAAGGAAGAATGAAAGAAACCTCCAAGTAATTTCATGTGGAACGTTCGGGGACTCTAATAGCCAGTAATGAAATTGTACAAGGGCGATCTCTGAATTATTGTGACTTGACCTTTTTACCTGGATTGCAAATTGTGTAATGACTTTTTTACCCCCTAGAAATTTTAATATTTAACCTTAAAACTGAGCTAGGTTAGTGGGGAGGACTCACATGCCAGCGCTTTTTTTCCACTCTGGGACTCAAGAGTAAAAAAAAGGATTTTAGGAACTAGACATGCCGGCGGTTCTAAACGGAAGTTTAGGTATAATATCACTAATTTGGTAGAATGTTATTAAGAAAGGAGTAGAAGTAGCGGAACTCTAATGATTTCATTCATACCGAAAGAGTATACATCTTGTCAAGGTGGCAAAATCCTGGAGAAATTTCACCAGCGTTTCCCCTCTGGGAACTCTAAAACTGACAAAACAATGAACACACAACACATATATATATATAGACATGCTCACCTAGTGCGAACTAAGGCTGTTGACTTCGTATGAAGTGACTTCACTTCGTAGGAAATGAGGTTCTCTTTGTATGAAGTGAGCTTCTCTTCATACGAAGTGAACTTTACACACCTTTCATGTTTGTACTTAGGTCGTGTGTTCATAACTAATCTATACAATATTCAATACACGCTTTATCTATTCTATTCATACAGTGACGAACATAAAATGCACCAACAATTTCCCCCTTGGATGTCACTTTCGAAGCTTGATCTAGATCTTGAAATATGAGAGCCGTGTTTGAATATTCTACAACTTCAATCAGGTACCTTTCGATGTTGTAGAACGCGTCAATAAATTCCCCTTGATTGATGATTCGGGCTTGCATTATCTTCATAAAGAACAAATTCCCCTAAAAATAATTCCTCCAAAAATTCATCTTCAGTTCTTTGTTTGCACGATTCCCGGCCTCATCTGATTTGCATAATCAACAAATTTTCTTGAATAATCACCAACTCAAAACTAATCAATGAAGCATCTCCGTTTCAACTTTAACCACATCCGCGTTCAGTTTTAGCGCACTCCTCCTATGCTCAATCCTCTGATCTTTAAAACCCAACCGACAATTGATAGAAACTTCGAATTACCATATCGCTAAACTTCAAATAGTGAATACCCGCAAAAATCTGAAATCCCGATTTCCATAATCATGTTTAAGCATACTCCTGAATGATGATCAGCAAATCGGTAATCTTCTCAATCAGTAAATCTTCATTGCAATCAAATCATCTGGTAACACATTTAGATCTGAGAAACATTCTCCTGCGATCAAAATCACATTCTTCCTTTTCAGTCACAATAACATATATATATATATATAGATATAACTATCTCTGCTCGACAGGCGCAACTTAATCAGCAAACGTCGTCATTCAACGACGGTTAGTCGAAGAAGAACAATTCATCTACTTGAAGACTAAAAATAATGGCACCTAAGACCATCATTTATCATTCATGTATGCAATATAATTTGAATGACCTAAGATCTACTTGGTAATTTTTGAGACAACTAGCCTTGTTAACACCTAAGACCATCACCAAACATTCGTGTATGCAATATAACTTGAACATCCTCAGATCCTCTAGGTATCAACAAAACCGCTAATCCTGCTAACCCGTCCCACATCGAATATCAGGACTCTAACCCTTAAGCATTAATCTGTATCACGGTCTGTATATTCTGAATCTCCTGTGATAACAAACTAACGAAATTAGAACTTTAGCATACCAGATAATCTGGAGTCAGAACCACCCGATAACTATTGCATAGTCACGAATTTCAAAAATGCTGGAATTTCAATATATTCACATGAATTTTTATTCCCCTCATTTTTGCAAATTCTGACCGTACTACTGAATTTCCCCCTCAAATATGGAAAATCAGTTTTTCATCAATGTGGATTTTACGTTAAGGCCCATTAGTAGTCACTATACCAAAAAGATAATCTTTCTGCATCGGTTCAATGACTACCCCAATATCTTCAACCCTCTGTGATCGCATCATATCTATTCTCTGAAGCTCTTGACCGTATCCCTGAACATCCCGTATTTGTCATTACAAAAGAAAGTTGATGATGAGCTGATACTTAATCATATGGATAAAGAGACTTTGATTAGATTGAATCTATATCTAAAGCAAGACTCCGAGCCTACTGCAAAGGAATTCTTTGGAGCTATTCATGACAAAAAGTATGTGGCACCACAAAGAACAAGTGGGGGAAAGATACAAGCAGCTCAGAGAATGATGAAGAGGAACGGTTAGATGGTTTTGTTCCAAGGAGAAGTAGTTGGTTTGAGAAAGAGGAAAGGAAAAAGAAACATTCAACTCCCAAAAAGAAGCCTACTCAAGCAAGAAAGCGTGCAACTATACAAACTATGCTTGTAGATGAACAATCTAAAGAAGAGATCCAAGTGAACGTAACTGTGAATGAACTAGTTGGTGAAAACATGAACATACATGACGTTGTTTTCTCTGCTACATTAGATCAAGATCATGATGACGTGAATCTTACAAAGATCACTGATGATGTTGAGAAAGAAGCAGTGAAGGTAATAATGAAGATAGTTCAGATGATAGTGTTGATCTAGAGAAAGAAAGGGTACAATTGCGGAAGTAACAACAAAAAAAAAGGAGATTGGAGATGACGATGATTGTAACGTCTCGCTTTTTCGTATTTTCCTTAATTAGAAAGTGTAATCGTATTTCTATTTATGGAAACTTGTATTCATATTGCATTCGTATTTCATTCCCAACTTTGCAATCTGAGACTTTGATCGTAATAAAATTCATACTTGATACATACTTATCTTACATACATACGATCATTAAATACATGTTTACATACAAACCGATACTTATTATACGTGCAAATACTCATACATACATACTCAATTCTTAAAATATACTTACATACATGTTATACACTTAATAACATGCCAAAACACCAAGTTTTAGCTTAAAATGAAGGAAAAACCAAGTTCTGGGACCAAACTGTAAGTTGTTTCTAGCTTACAGGTTGGCCCATTTTCACACATTTTTCACAACTAATCACCTCTAAACCTCATTTAACTCAAAACCCTACTAAACCACTATATAAGCAAGCTTCCTAACACTCATTTTCACTTTCCAAACTCCTCTACACTCTCAAAACACTCCCAAATCAGTTGTAAACTCAAGAACAAGGCAGAAAACTTTAAGTGCAAAAGTGAGTCCAAACTCACTTTTCTTCATCTTTTCTTCATCAAATCTTCCTCTACAAAGCTTGGAACACCTCTAGGATTGTTTCCACATGTTTTCCATGGAAAACCAAGGTGGAACATCACCATTTTGAGGTCCAAACTGTCTATCTTGGAAGATTATGGTTGCTACTTTCGTTAAACTTGTGTTTTCTTATACAAACTTGTGCTTGTTATGCTACTAATCAAGTCTATGGTTAGTAAGCTTAGCCAATATTGATTTATACAAATAGGAGGTGTAAATCACCCTTCAAACTTTTTGTTTTGATAGGGTTATCAACCCACAAGTGATGAAACCATCCAAGCTTGACAAAACTTGTGTTTTGGTAAAGGTGTGATTACTTGGAAGCCTTGGCTATCCTACCTTCAATCAACCACCTCACTTAATGATTTGTACTTTTAATAGTATGCACCTTTCATTTCCATTTTAACTTATTCATGACCATCCTTGTTTTCCTTGTGACAACTTTTGCATTGGTGAACATACGAAAGAGGTTAAAGGAAGGTTATCCTCCTACCTCCATGCATGACTTCTATGAACTTCCATGATAAACATGATGGACTTATTACTTATACTATATATAGAATATAAAATATATATAGTAACCGAACCTTTGATGATAATCAAGTGATTTACTCATCACGGTACTAAGTTACATCATCTAGATACTTAACTTCTCATTACGATTCTAATGGGTATCTTAACCCATGAAAACACATCGACCCAAATGGGATTTATAGTGTTAAAAATGAATATTAAGTCTAGATGATTATTTTCTCGTATACATACTTTGGTATATTTAAATTCCTAATCCTCCGTTATCATCCGAATATTCACACACCTATGTTTCCTCGTGTAGGAGAACTCGGTGTTCCATCCCTAAACAACCAACTCTTCACGGAATTACCAAGTGGAAAATTGCAAAATCGTGAGTACACTTGACCCATTTTCCCTTTTTTACATAATTTGGGTTGTAACATGTTAACTTACAAAATACACAAATGCACACAACATACTTTATACACTCAATCCGTTATACATGCTTATTGTTATGCTTAGGTTCATGCTAGATACATACATGCTTCTTGTCATTAACTTAGGTAGCCCAAAGTTAACATATATAGCGCTATAGGAGTAGCACCCCGCCCGTCAGGGTATTGTTAAGCGTATTTTTATTCATAATTAGTCTCGTTACTTTGGTGGCAAGGGACACTTATAATTCTTGTGGACACTTGGGTTTGACATTTAGTATTGCATTCTAGTTTACCTCGTATAAAATTGCCATGTAGGATTCGAGCAAACTCTTTTTATACTTAAGCTATATAATTTAAAACTTGTGTACTCGCCACTGCTTTTGCGTTGAACCATATTTTCAACATGTTGTAGGTTGATGATGATGTTTAAGACGAATCTAGTAGGGACGACATAGAAACGCACAAGAAATACTAGATTTGGATAATGTGTTTTGTTGAACTTATTGTACTTTTCTATTAATTGTTGTAATTTGAATTTTCTTGTAATGTGCTTAACAATTTGTGATATGCAATGAAATCGGTTTTGAGTTAATTATTGTCGCAAATAGTGTTATGTGTGATGAGCAATCTATTTCGTCTCACTCTGATGATTCCGCTATCGGTTGGGGTGTGACAATGATACCTATTTTCCTTCTGATCCAGAGGAGAATCTGAAAGGCCAACACAGAAAACTAGACGTGCCAAAAGCAAGGCTTCAAATATATAGGAAAAGTTAACAGGGTCTCCTACTGCAAAGAAACCTCGTTGAAAGTTTATGAAAGTCAGGAAGACACCTGAGCTTGAAGCTACAACTAGAAATGTGGAATTTGTTATTCCATCATCACCACCACAATAACCACCTACATCACCACAACATGTTACACCACCACAACCATCTTCAACACCAAAACAGCCAACACCTCCGGTACAATAAAAAACTCCACAATCTACTCAAAGAAGTCAATCCATTCCAACAGATGATTTTGGTGAAATTCCTTATAATCAGTTTAAAGGAGGAGTTTCTTCAACGACACAAATATTGTAGAGTTAAAAAGAAGAATCAAGTATCTTGAAGATGACAGAAAGAACTTAGATGTTGTGTTAGCAAGTTTTCTTTCCGAGAATGAAAGATTAAGAAGGTTGGTTGAAGAGTACGAAGCTAAGAGATTGAGGAATGATAAAAAGTTTAATTTATTTCAGAAAGTGTCATCAAAGAAGTTGGGAATTGACTTTGATGCATAATGTCTATAGCCTACGTCTTAGGGTCATGTCGTGTCATTGTAATAGGGTTTTGATGTTAGATTTTATGATTTTGATGTATGTATTATGCACTTCGCATGAAGTGGTTAATCACCTCGTTCGAAGTTAGCCACTTCGTACGAAGTGAGTCCACCTCATGCGAAGTGGAGACTCAATTCGTATGATCTAGGGAAGTCTATATGTAGGAGAGTTGATGTCTTGAGTCTGTAATAGTTTTGTAGAGTGTACGGCGAAGCCCTGCACAGTTTGTTTCAGGATTGTACACGTTTACCACATTAATGAAACAGTAAACACTAATAGTAATCTTGATATTGTCACTTGTTATAAAATGGATTCTGCACATGTTATAACTAGTTAATTAGATTAGGTCTTGTGCTTATTGGATAAGAAAATATTGTTCTATTTTCATTAGAGGCATATTCTTCATAGTGCGTGGACATTTAACAATCAAAGTTACATCCTTCTCTTTCGTCACTAGATCAATCTTTATCTTCCTCTTAGGTAAATGCGGTTTCCAATGATTAGAACCATGATCAGCTTCATACTTCATTAGCTTCCACAATCGTTGGTCATGAAACTTCATCTCATAATTGATCATCTTTATTTGAACCAACTCTTACACATCCCACCAGGATACGTTTGGATATCACAGTGAGATCTAATTGCACTCCAAACTCCCTCTTAATAGCATAAACATTCAATTCTTTAATCCAACTCCAGCTAAGAATATCACCCAACGATTTATCCTGATCTCGTGTAAAGAAAGACAATGATCTTTGAAATTTACGTTCTTTAGGCAGCTCTTTGAACCAAGACTTCTTTACTTCTGCAATTTCTTATTTTGATAAACATTTAGGAACATTTCCTTCTTTCACAGTCTCCTCAACCCTATGTCTCAATAAATCATCAGAAGCTTCAGCAAACAACTCCTGAAAGGTTGGGAAGTCATCCATATTATCTCCAGAATATTTGACTGTTACATCGTCGGAATTATCCTCCACAACAACCTCGTTGTAGCTATCAGCATCAGCAACATACTTGTATACATAATCTTTATGCTCAGATGCACTGATGTTATTCAACTCTTCCTCAAAATCTAAATCAAATGAATTCTCGTCAACACCCAACATTTCTGCAATTTCCTCATGGGTGTAATTGTGAACAAGTTCACCTTCTTCAACTCCATGTTCCAAGTAGAAAACTCGGTGCTTTGGCAAATTAGGAACAACCGGTATAGGTGCAGCTGTGAGGATTCCTGATTGATCTGCATCGTTTACCGGATCCTTGTGCTCCCCCTGTCTCTGAGAACCATCTTCCTCATTCACATTATCAATCAAGTATGTATCATAATCAAACGACTCATTCTCGGAAAGAAAACTTGCTAACACAGCTTCTAAGTTCTTTCTGTCATCTTCAAGATACTTGATTCTGCTTTCTAACTCTGCAATCTTTGTGTCGTTGAAGAAATCACCATCTAATACTCCTTCAAGCTGATTATAAGAAATTTCACCAAATCATCTGTTGGAAAGGATTGACGTCTTTGAGCAAATTGTGGAGTTCTTTGTTGTATCAGTGGTGTTGGTTGTTTTGGTGTTGAAGATGGTTGTGGTGGTGTAACATGTTGTGGTGATGATGGAATAATATGCTGTGGTGATGTAGGTGGTTGTTGTGGTGGTGATGGTGGAATAATAGATTCAACATTTCTAGTTGTAGCTTCAATCTCATGCGTCTTCCTAGCTTTCATAAACTTTCGACGAGCTTTCTTTGTAGCAGGAGACCCTGTTGTCTTTTTCTGTATATCTAAAGGCTTGCTTTTGACACGTCTAGTTTTCTTTGTCGCCTTTCAGATGTCTCCTCTAGATCAGAAGGAACATAGGTATCATCGTCATCTCCAATCTCCTTTCTTTTTTGTAGTTACTTTCGCAATTGTACCCTTTCTTTCTCTAGATCAACACTATCATCTGAACTATCTTCATTATTACCTTCACTGCTTCTTTCTTAACATCATCAGTGATCTTTGTAAGATTCATGTCATCATGATCTTGATCTGATGTAGCAGAGAAAACAACGTCATGTATGTTCTTGTTTTCACCAACTAGTTCATTCACAGTTACGTTCACTTGGATCTCTTCTTTAGATTGTTCATCTACAAGCATAGTTTGTATAGTTGCACGCTTTCTTGCTTGAGTAGGCTTCTTTTTGGGAATTGAATATTTCTTTTTCCTTTCCTCTTTCTCAAACCAACTACTTCTCCTTGGAACAAAACCATCTAACCATTCCTCTTCATCATTCTCTGAGCTGCTTTCCTCCACTTGGTTCTTTGGGGTGCAACATAGTTTTTGTTATTAATAGCTCCAAAGAATTTCTTTGCAATAGGCTCGAAGTCTTGCTTTAGATATAGATTCAATCTAATCGAAGTCTCTTTATCCATATGATTAAGTATCACCTCATCATCAACTTTCTTCTCTAAGTTTGGAAACAGATCATCCAACATCATATGTAAGAATCTTGGATTCTGAAGAAACTTTTCCCTTGTAATGTTTGACACCATCGATCGAAAATAACTTTGGTGAAGTTGTATGGTAGATTTAGCGTCAGTGCTCTTGATCATGCACATTTGGTAATCAAGTATATCATCAAACCCCCCTTTATGTTACTGAACGCATATATTACTAAATGTCGAAGAATTTACATAGGCTGCCAAGATTAGCTTTTTTGAAGTTCGGAGCATTCACATGTCCTTTATATCCCATTCTATAAAAACACCATTTCACCATTCTTTCTGGGTAGCCCGTGGGATCACCATCTTTATCTTTTAAATCCAAAACCTTTCAAGTTAATTCTCTGGTGATTTTAACCTTGAATTCTTCATTTCTGATCTTTACCACTGAATGTATCGCTCTTGGATTAGGAACAAATCTTACAACATTCCAATAATGTTCGATATGTGACCGGTAGACTTTATGTTGATGAGTTAATGCTTTTGTTACCGACAAGCGTCCCATAAACCTGGCGGAGCCATTTCTAGTATAATATTGTCAAGTACACAGCATGTATTGTGTATTGGCTTAAACAACGTTTCCTTTTCCTGCAAAACATAACAATAACACTTAGAATTTAATTTAATTTAAAGAGTTTCACTAGTTTGTACATGTGTATATCTCACTTATTGTGTAATATATATTTGAGTAACATTTTTGGCCCCCTCGTTATAACTTCATGAGGGTCAACGTACCTAGGAGCTATTTTCCCACTTTACCAAACCGTATTACATCTTTCCACGGCGACACTTTCAACAACACCATGTCGCTCACTTCAAAAGACAACAGTTTCCTGCTGTTATCGACATAGCTCTTCTACCGATCTCATGCAACTTTAGCCTGTTCCTGATCTTGTAAATCTTATTTGTTGTTTCCTAAATCAGTTTTGTTCCCGTGATTTGGGTGTCGCCAAATTCCGCCCAATAAAGTGGCCATCTGCACTTTCTCCTTTATAGTGCCTCGTATGGTGTTGGCTGAATACTACTGTGATAGCAATTATTGTATGATAATTAGATTACTGGAAGATGCTTATCCTAGATTCCTCCAAAATCTTGCACACAAGCACGAAGGAAATTTCCAAAGTTTGGATGGTTTGCTCAAACTGGTCGTCAGTTTGGGGGTGATATGCCGTGCTCAAATCAATTTTGGTTCCTAAAGCTTCTTGCAATCCTTGCCATTAATGTGAAGTGAAATGATTATCACAGTCCGAAATGATGGCAATATGTACATCATGTCTAGCCACAATCTTGTTAGGGTAATTTCAGCTAGTTTCTCAGCTTTGTAGTTAGTACTAATCGGGATAAAGTATGCAGAGTTAGTTAGCCTATCCACTACTCCCCAAATTGCATCATGGCCTTGAGGTGTCTTAGGAAGGCGGGAAATGAAATCCATTGTGATTTGTTCCCACTTCCATTGGGGTATCACAGGTTGTTGTAGCATTCCTGAGAGTTTTTGGTATTCAGCTCTCACTCTAACACATGTCCAAATTCTTACAATGGGAGAGTAGTTGATGATCACGCGGAGGAGGTCGTGCTCGACTTTCGTTCCCATCACAAGGAATTGATGTTACCAGACTTGAACGAGGTAAGCATTTATTTACTTATTTGTATTCCGTGGTAAATTTACCTTTACCTTTCACTCGTTGGTTTTTTTAGTTTGTTGTGCATCGCGAACCGTTGTTGCCAGACGAGAATGAGGTAAACATTTGTTTACTTATTTTTAATTAGGCGTTAGATGTACCGTCATATTTAACCATTGATTTTTTCAGGTTGTTGTGCCTAGCGGTGATTACGATTACGGGTGTCCGGGTTATGAAGGCGGTTATGGTGCCACATACGAACAAGAAAACTATGGTAATAACTTTTTTCATTAGTGATGTCTTGTATGTACAATAAGATGTTGGTGAGCATTCTTACGCCCAAGAGTCATTAGGTGATGAGCAACCCGCTTACCAGGAAGTTTCGTACAAAACTGATCAGGTATGAATGATATGTATTTTGTTAAATGTATTATACATGTTATATATTTTTGTTAAAAAATATTGTAAATGTTATATATATTTCCGTTTATGATGTTTAGGATTTATATCCGCAAAATGTTGGAACTTTGGGTAAAGGGAGGGTTAGACAACGGATACGTTATTGTTAATAGACAGTCTAAGGATCACTGTATATGCATCCAATGTTGCCGTAGCGGCGAGCATGAGAGTAAGGCCACTGTTAGGAAAACCGGCAGCAAAAAATGCGGATGCCCTTTTACGGTGATAGGTAGTCTCGACCAAAGTCGTCAAGTTTGGCTGATAGATTATCTTCATAGCTCACAAGAATTATATCAAGAAACATAACCATGACGCTGCTGAACATCAAGAGAGTTAAGCATATGCCAGGAGACTCACTCCTAATGAGTTTGGGTTGGTGCAAGAGCTGCTAGATCAAGACATACAACCCCATACAATCTAGAAAGTCATAACCGAACATAACCCTGAAAACAAATGTGTTCCAAAGGACATACACAACGCTCGTACGATTAGGGCCTCGAAGTTTGATACAGAAATGTCTTCCATGCGGAGTCTGGAACAAATCCTACAGGAGAAAAAAGATGACCTATTACATACAGGAGGATCCTTCCACCAAGGTCGTTGAGAATATATATATTTTTTTTGTCATGACAAGTCCTTTGAAATGTGACGGGAATTCCCGCATGAGCTTATGATCAAAGCAACTTACACAACTAACATGTACAATATCCCATTTTTGAAAGTTGTGGGTATTACATCGACAAACCAAACCTTTTATGTTATGCATGCATTTCTTTCAAACGAGTAGGAAGTAACGTACGTCTGGTTCCTAGAGAGGATCAGGTCTATGTTGCACGAGTGTATGGTGTCACACCCCGACCCGCAGCGGAAAAAGGTGATCGGGGCATGATTGGGTTCATCAAAGCTCATGACATTTATTATAATGTTTTATATTTATTATTACAATTTAAAGGAGAATCATTACAATCAAATCATACTAGTACAACATGTTCTATTTCAAGACTTCATTATTTTTCTTCTAAGGCAATTTCCTATGTTTCCTTGCTTCAACCTGTCCACCTGTATCATGTGTAAAAATGGTTTTTTTTGGGTCAACAAAAAGTTGGCGAGTGAATCCTATGAAAACATTTAAACGTGTTTATTGTATTTATTATAAAATGAAGTGCATAACCACATATGAGTAAATGTAGATGTAAATTTATTCACAAAACACATAATATTAAATATTGCACACACATACAACAAATGATTGTTTTGAGGCACGCGTTGTTCAACTCGTCTCCCACGAGGAACTGATGGGCCTAATGAATGAGTTGAGGCACGCGTTGTTCAACGAACTGATGGGCCTAATGAATAATTTGCATACAACTTAACAATATGTAATGCATCACAACAAACAATATTTACATTCTAAGTTTAGATCATATAATGGTATAGCACGAGTTTGAATAAGCGAATTAATTTAGGCGACACATGATACACCTCAAAACATGAATAAAAAGGGGAATTTGTAAGAATTCACTCACAGTGGTTGTGTTTTCTTAGATTGATGATGAATGCGCACGAATTTGGATTTAACCACGAGAGAAACTAACCTAAATAATAACATAATGGTTCGGTAAATAAATAGATTTTATTT
The DNA here is from genome assembly GCA_947069175.1 of Scalesia atractyloides. NCBI lineage: Eukaryota > Viridiplantae > Streptophyta > Magnoliopsida > Asterales > Asteraceae > Scalesia > Scalesia atractyloides. Next base: position 45,256,027 of record CAMTDV010001632.1, read on the forward strand.
TAGATTAATTATTTTAATTCATAACCTTAATAGGATTTCTAGATTTATTTTTGTGAGTGTAAGGACATTTTCTAACTTAAAAAAATATTATTTTTAAGTATTTTTTAATAATTTTCTGATTAAAAAAAATGTTGACCGTTGACTTTGACCGTTAACTTTGACCGTTGACCGGTCTGATTGTGTTTATTATGTGCGCTGAGTGAGGTTCGAACTCGTGACCTCCCGTACGCGTGCACGCAGCTCTACCAACTGAGCTACGTGTCTAACCCGAAATATTTCTGATTTTAATTATATTTATATACTTACTGATTTGATCCAGAATTTATTTTAATTAAAAAGGTTTGAAATTTGGTCGAACCGGTGAGGGAAAAATCCGACTCGAACCTGCGCACATGCGACGTTTTGCACCCGGCCCAACCAACTGGGCTGGGTGTCTAACCCGTCTATAATAGAAATTTAAGCATACTTAAACACTTCTTATAGTTCATCTTCTACATTATTCTGATTAAATTTAGAACTGAACTCGACACATATATAACAATTTTTGTTTTCTCCGATTACGGCTAGATACAAGAAACATGAACGTAGGAGGCTTAAGATTCTTACCACAGGAAATAAAATAGGGTGCCCGGTTGCCGATGACTGATTCCGGCGAAGGCAGGTGTGTTTTCCGGCAAAACAGAGAAGTTGATTAAAGAGCTTAGGGTGGAGTTATGGAGAAATGTGCGAGGTGTTTGTGTTGGTGATTCAGTGCTATTTATAGGGTGATTTCCTGTTTTCGGTTATAACTAAACATCTCTCGGTCAATCATAAATCTAGGCGGTTTTCATCAATTTAAGTTTAAATTCATCAGTTATAACTGTCATTGGTTTTGCTAATTACAAGGAATCAACGGTAATTGCCTTGATTTGTAGAAATTACGCATCGTGACCGTTACTGGTTTCCGCCCTTTTTGAATAGCAGGTTTGACCTTTGTTTGTATATATCAATTAAATTGTTTGAATAAAAACCAATCAATGTGTGTAGCTCAGTGGTTAACCAAGTGTGTAGGTATGGGGACCCGGGTTCGACTCCCGGTTACCCCCTTTTTGGATGATTTATTTATTTATTTATGTATCTTATTTTATTTAATCTTTTATTGATTTTGAATATTTTTTTTGGTTATCTTTTTAAATTATGAGTTATTTATGGATATTTATAAAATAACAAACACAATAAATACGCAACGAACTTTTAACTGGATATTTGATTGATAAACGAATCGGGTTTTTGAAAACCCGATTTTCACGAATGTTACAGTATCCCCTACTTTTAGAAATTTCGTCCCGAAATTCAAGTAGTGGTATGTTTGACTCGAAGGGAGGATGTTTTAATTTTGACGATTACATAATTAGAAGAGGGTGAGAGTTTAAATTTTTGTTTGAAGCGGTAACGTTCCTAGTAAGGGTTGAATACCCCGCTACAGGAATCGCTGTTTGATGCCTAAGATAAGGAATATTGATAAACAGAGTTGATTGACTAGGTATGATCTCATGCATAAGAGCTTTGATAGAATTGATACGTTTGGATAGATAAGGTTATATCCTAAAACAAAACTTCTACCACTAAAACCTACATGGAACCTCTCATAACCGCCTGACAATGCCTCTGATCCTTTGGCAAGAATACTTATATATAGGAAGTACCAGCGGCGTATCCACCATATTCTTGTCAAATTTTCATTGGCTTTATCAGTAAGTTATGATTAGTTCTATGTGACTCTAGAACATAAATAAACACAACAACCAAAGCTTGAGTCTTAATTCTGAAAGTATACATGCTTGAATGATGACAGTACCTCTTTCGTTTGTTATGATGAAGAGGTTAGTCTATGTAGAAGTGAGACACAACCCAACTTCTTTGAATGATGAGATTGAGATACGTTGAGATGTATGATGATATGAATGCTAAATTAGTGAGTATAAAACAAACTTCAACCATGACATTACTAAATCCTACATGGAACTTCTCATAACCGCCTGACAATGCCTTTGATCCTTTGGCAAGAATACTTATATATAGGAAGTACCAGCGGCGTATCCACCATATTCTTATCAGATTTTCATTGGCTTTATCAGTAAATTATGATTAGTTCTATGTGACTCTAAAACATAAACAAACACAACAACCAAAACTTGAGTCGCAAATATGAAGGTATACATGATTGAATGATGACAGTACCTCTCTCGTTTGTTATGATGAAGGGGTTAGTCTAGGTAAAAGTGAGACACAACCCAACTTCTTTGAATGATGAGATTGAGATACGTCGAGATGTATGATGATATGAATGTTAAATCAATGAGTATAAAACAAAACTGAAATAGTATTTCGCATTAAGATTCTTGGATAAATTTCCAATTTATAATTGAGATACGTGAAGATTGAGATAACATAAATAAAACATAAAAACTAAGTGGTTGGAGCTGAATCTTGATTTTTGGTGAAGAAAACTGTAACATCCGTAAAAAACCGGATTTACCAAACCCGCTCCGTTTATTAACCGAACAATCAGTTAAAAATTTCGTTGCGTATTTAATGCCCAAATTATTTTTAAACGATACATAATTAATAAGTATATTGGAATATATAATTTATATTTGAAAAAGTAATTAAAATAAGGAAATAAAAATAAAAGGCTGCTGCCGGGTTTCGAACCCGGGTCAGCCAGCGAATCAACAAACGCCTTAACACTCATCCATCAAACCACTGCGCCACTTGTGTTTCTTGTGCATTAATGGAAACAATTAATTCATAACGTAAGTCTCGAATTCAAAACCGACGCGCCCAATCGCAGTCGTCGGAAATCCCGACGATCTCGCCGAGATTTGACGGTTTCTTCAGTTTTAACCGAAGCCTTAACTACTACATCGGTTATAACCGACGTCTGAACCCGCGACGCAAGTCATAACCGCCGGAAAACTTATTGACCGACGAATCAAGACGGAAATCGGACCAAATTCGTCGATGTCCTGCCCTATAAATACCCCCTCTAACCTCTGTTAGCTTTTTCGCTCACAATCACACTCTTTCCCGACGTAATTTCACTCGCCGGGGAATTTCTGCAACTCGCCGGAAAACCGAACCTTTCACCCCTGTGCCTTACTAAACCCCCAGAGCTCATACCGAAGCCACCCACATTCATCTCAAGCTTGTTGAAGACCCTCTGCCGTAAGACATACGTCGCCGGAATAGCTTGCTGTCACCGGAGTTTCGCCGGTGAAACAAATGAACCACTGTTCGGTATATCTAACACTTAATCTCTCATTCTTTTTATTTATCTCACACGTAATTACTCACAACACACTAAAGAACATGATTAAGTCGTCGAACCAGTCAGACTCCGTTTCTGGTTGAGTCCAACGAAGAAGATGAAGTTTCAGTATTGTATATGTTTAATTAAAATCAAGATATATCTCGGGTTAGACACACAGTCCAGCGGTGGACTGTGTGCAAATAAACACGCTTACGTCCCGAGTTCGATTCTTGTCCACGCACACTCGCCTTAATAAAAATGTTCTTTTTTTTTACTGAACCGGATCCACTGCTTATAGATGTTAAGTTTAATAAAAACCGGAATAATAACCAAGAAAGACACACAGTCCAGTGGTGGACTGTGTGAACGTTTAAATCACACGTCACAAGTTCGAGTCCAGACTACCGCACCGGTCCGGACAATTATCAAACTTTTTATTTAAAGCAGAAACGAGATTTTTTAGTTTGTATATAAGTATAATAAAAATCAGATTATTTAACAAGTTAGACACACAGTCCAGCGGTGGACTGTGTGTTAACCTAACCCACAGGTCCCGGGTTCGAGACCTGTGGAGAGCACCGAGCGAGTTATTAAAAATCGTTTTTAAATAAATGATTTTCAGATTAATTCAATTAGTATATAAATATAATTAAAAACAGAAATATTTCAGGTTAGACACGTAGCTCAGTTGGTAGAGCTGCGTGCACGCGTACGGGAGGTCTCGGGTTCGAGCCTCACCCAGCGCATACAATCACACAATTAAACCGGTCAGACAGTCAATGCTTATGGTCAAACAGTCAACGCTTATGGTCAACTGTCAAAAGTCAACATTTTTTATTTCTTTTATTTATTTATTAAACTAAAAATCAATTAAAAATACTTAAAAATAACATTTTTAAGGTTAGAAAATAGCCTTAAACTCACAAAAATACATCCAACAATCCTACTAAAATTGATTAATAAAATCCGCATACTTACCGAACCATTATGCCATTATCTAGGTTAGTTTCACTCGTGGTTAAAACCAACTTCGTGCGCATTCAACATCATCAACCGAACGCACCCAATGTGAGTGAATCTTACAACTCCCCTTTTTAATTACACGTTTTGGGGTGTGTCATGTGACACTAAAATTAACTCGTTTATTTAAACTTGTGCCATACCATATTGTGATCTAAACTTAGATTGTATATTTTGTTTGTAGTTATGTATTTCATATTGTCAAGTTACATGCAATTCATTCATTAGGCCCATTAGTTCCTCGTGGGAGACGAGTTGAGCAACGCGTGCCTCAAAATGATCCGTTATTGTTCATGTGTGCATTATTTAATATCAAATGATTGGTGAATAAGTTTACATCTATTTTTACTTATGTGTGGTTGTGCACTTTATTTTATAATAAATTAAATAAACTTGTTCAAATGTTTTTCATAGGATTCACTCGCCAACTTTTTGTTGATCCAAAAACCATTTTTACACATGATACAGGTGAACAGGATGAAGCAAGGAAAACCTAGGAAATTCCTTAGAAGAAAACAATGAAGCCTAGAATGATGTTTAGGCCATGATGTAATTATGATTGTAAATTTCCCATTAAAATGTATTAATGAATATGAAACGTTATAATAAATGTCATGAGCTTTGATGATAACCCAATCATGCCTCGATCACCTTTTCCGCTGCGGGTCAGGGTGTGACAGATTGGTATCAGAGCCATGACTATAGGGATATAGGATAGGTTATTAGACCCTTAGAGCCTATACTATAGTTGCCTAAATTTTAATTGTTTAGGTGGTTACATACAAACTTATGATGTTTATTTGTTTCATATTTGTTTATACTTACAGTCAAACATACATACTTACATACACATTCATCATACATATTTCAATGTTCATATATTCAAATCATCTTCATACTTTTGTTATTCAAAGATTTTGTCGCAATTTTCAAATCTCATCAAAGTAAGTTCTGCGACGGGCATGTAGTAACTGGAAGGGTACAAGTACCGGTAGTCGGAACGTCCTGTCTAGGTTGGCATTCGTATAAATCCAATATAACGGACCAGTTTGCCTACCTGGGGACTAACGATGAGAGTACAAAGGACCTATTAGGCCAAAACATGCCACACCAAACGTCGTTTGAACTAACCCCACTTTGAGGTGTCACCGTGTCCACACCTGGACACATTCCGAATATCATACGTTATATACGTATTTCTCGATTTTCTCCGGGATTTAGTGTACGTAACCAGGCTAACACATGCGAACCATATGAAAAACCCGGTATTCATGGGGGCCCACATGATTACGAAGGTGAAGTATGGCGGCATGCAAGGCCCAATTACGAGCAAAGCCCAAGACATCCTATGGATGTAGTAGATTAATTTTTCTATATTTATTTTATGAACGTTCATTCCTAAATACGACCCATGATCCCAAAAACATCCAACTCATACTCTTGATATGTATTCCTTGTAGATGTCTTCTAGCCTCGCCCGTAGGAAGATGAGAGCAGGAAAAGCTCGCGAGCACATGGCTGCCCTAATCGCTCAACAAATGGCTGCCGTAATACCCAACATTGTAATCCAAGTCCAACAAGCACTTACCGCTAATCTTGTCAACCAAGAAGATCAAAATGTTATCAACCCTCCCCCAAATACCACTAAATGCACCTACAAGCATTTCAAATCATGCGACCCTCCAAAATACGAAGGGACTGAAGGTGTCACCGCTCTCCTCCATTGGTTTGAAGAAATGGAGAACACTTTTCTAAATTGCGATTGCCCCGATGATCGCAAAGTGCGATATGCTACCGGTCGTTTATATGGAATAGCACTTACTTGGTGGAATACATAGAAGGCCAAACGAGGCGTTGACGATGCTATGACTTTGACTTGGGAAGAGTTGAAGGAAATCATGACAAGACGGTTTTGCCCAAGGAGCGAAATCAAGAAATTAGAAGATGAGTTCTATTCGTTGAAGCAAAAGGAAGGCGACCACACCACCTACAACAAAAGATGAGTTCTATTCGTTTAGCATTGTCTTGATTCAACTCCATTGCTGCTTGCTGAGTTGCAGGTGTGGTACTTATTACAGGGTCTTGAATTTTTGAAGGAAGACCTCGAATGTAGTGCTCGATTAAACGGTAGAGAGGAGTGAACAAGTTGGGGACCATCTGATTCAACTCAAGAAATCTCTTGTTGTATGTGGTGTGGTCGCCTTCCTTTTGTTTCAAAGAATAGAACTCATCCTCTAATTTCTTGATTTCGCTTCTTGGACAGAAACGTCTTGTCATGATTTCCTTCAACTCTTCCCAAGTCAAAGTCATAGCATTCTCAGTACCTCGCTTGGCCTTCTCTGTATTCCACCATGTAAGTGCTACTCCAAACAAACGACCGGTAGCATATCGCACCTTGCGATCATCGGGACAGTCGCAATTGAGAAAGGTGTTTTCCATCTCCTCAAACCAATGGAGGAGAGCCGTGACACCTTCAGTCTCTTCGTATTTTGGAGGATCGCAGGATTTGAAATGCTTGAAGGTGCATTTAATGGCTTTGGGGGGAGGATTGACAACGTTTTGATCTTCTTGATTGATTGGGTTGACGGGATTAGCGGTAAGGGCTTGTTGAACTTGAACTACGATGTTGGGTATTACGGCAGCCATTTGTTGAGCGATTTGGCAGCCATGCGCTCTCGGGATTTTCCTGATCTCATTTTTCTACGAGCGAGACTAGAAGACATCTACATGGAATACGTATCAAGAGTATGAGTTTTTTTAGGGGTCATGTGTCGTATTTAGGAATGAACATTCATAAAATAAATGAATAATAAATTTACTACATCCATAGGATGTCTTGGGCTTTGCTCGTAATTGGGCCTTGCATGCCGCCATACTTCACCTTCGTAATCATGTGGGCCCCCATGATTACCGGGTTTTTCATATGGTTCGCATGTGTTAGCCTGGTTACGTACACTAAAACACGGAGAAAATCGAGAAATATGTATGTAACGTATGATATTCGGAATGTATCCAGGTGTGGACACGGTGACACCTCAAAGTGGGGTTAGTTCGAACGACATTTGGTGTGGCATGCTTTGGCCTAATAGGTCCTTCGTACTCTCATCGTTAGTCCCCAGGTAGGCAAACTGGTCCGTTATATTGGATTTATACGAATGCCAACCTAGACAGGACGTTCCGACTACCGGTACTCGTACCCTTACAGTTACTACATGCCCGTCGTAGAACTCACTTTGATGAGATTGAAAAAATGAAAAATGTGACAAAATCTTGAATAACGGAAGTAGGATGATTTGAATATGTGAACATTGAAACATGCGTGATGATTGTATATGTAAGCATGTTATGTTCGACTATAAGTATGATTCATTATGTATCACAAAATATAATATTGTAAGTGTTTGCATGCATTTGTGTATGTAATAAATATGAAACAAATAAACATCATGAGTTTGCATGTAACCACATAAACAATTAAAATCTAATCAACTATAGTATAGGCTCTAAGGGTCTAATAACCTATCCTATATCCCTATATCAAAAGCTCTGATACCAATCTGTCACACCCCGACCCGCAGCGGAAAAAGGTGATCGGGGCATGATTGGGTTTTCATCAAAGCTCATGACATTTATTATAAGGTTTCATATTTATTATTAAATTTAAAGGGGAATCTTTACAATCAAATCATACTAGTACAACATGTTCTATACATTTTTCAAGACTTCATTATTTTTCTTCTAAGGCAATTTCCTATGTGTTCCTTGCTTCAACCTGTCCACCTGTATCATGTGTAAAAATGGTTTTTTTTGGGTCAACAAAAAGTTGGCGAGTGAATCCTATGAAAACATTTAAACGTGTTTATTGTATTGATTATAAGATAAAGTGCATAACCACATATGAGTAAATGTAGATGTAAATTTATTCACAATACACATAATATTAAATATTGCACACACATACAACAAATGATTGTTTTGAGGCACGCGTTGTTCAACTCGTCTCCCACGAGGAACTGATGGGCCTAATGAATGAGTTTTGACGCACGCGTTGTTCTAACGAACTGATGGGCCTAATGAATAATTTGCATACAACTTAACAATATGTAATGCATCACAACAAACAATATTTACATTCTAAGTTTAGATCATATAATGGTATAGCACGAGTTTGAATAAGCGAATTAATTTAGGCGACACATGATACACCCCAAAACATGAATAAAAAGGGGAATTTGTAAGAATTCACTCACAGTGGTTGCGTTTTCTTGGATTGATGATGAATGCGCACGAATTTGGATTTAACCACGAGAGAAACTAACCTAAATAATAACATAATGGTTCGGTAAATAAATAGATTTTATTTGAGATTAATAATTTTAATTCATAACCTTAATAGGATTTCTAGATTTATTTTTGTGAGTTTAAGGACATTTTCTAACTTAAAAAAATATTATTTTTAAGTATTTTTAAATAATTTTTTGATTAAAAAAAATGTTGACCGTTGACTTTGACCGTTGACCGGTCTGATTGTGTTTATTATGTGCGCTGAGTGAGGTTCGAACTCGTGACCTCCCGTACGCGTGCACGCAGCTCTACCAACTGAGCTACGTGTCTAACCCGAAATATTTCTGATTTTAATTACATTTATATACTTACTGATTTGATCCAGAATTTATTTTAATTAAAAAGGTTTGAAATTTGGTCGAACCGGTGAGGGAAAAATCCGACTCGAACCTGCGCACATGCGACGTTTTGCACCCGGCCCAACCAACTGGGCTGGGTGTCTAACCCGTCTATAATAGAAATTTAAGTATACGTAAACACTTCTTATAGTTCATCTTCTACATTATTCTGGTTAAATTTAGAACTGAATTCGACACATATATATAACAATTTTTGTTTTCTCCGATTACGGCTAGATACAAGAAACATGAACGTAGGAGGTTTAAGATTCTTACCATAGGAAATAAAATAGGGTGCCCGGTTGCCGATGACTGATTCCGGCGAAGGCAGGTGTGTTTTCCGGCAAAACAGAGAAGTTGATTAAAGAGCTTAGGGTGGAGTTATGGAGAAATGTGCGAGGTGTTTGTGTTGGTGATTCAGTGCTATTTATATGGTGATTTCCAGTTTTCGGTTATAACTAAACATCTCTCGGTCAATCATAAATCTGGGCGGTTTTCATCAATTTAAGTTTAAATTCATCAGTTATAACTGTCATTGGTTATGCTAATTACAAGGAATCAACGGTAATTGCCTTGACTTGTAGAAATTACGCATCGTGACCGTTACTGGTTTCCGCCCTTTTTGAATAGCAGGTTTGACCTTTGTTTGTATATATCAATTAAATTGTTTGAATAAAAACCAATCAATGTGTGTAGCTCAGTGGTGAAAACCGAGTGTGTAGGTATGGGGACCCGGGTTCGACTCCCGGTTACCCCCTTTTTGTGATGATTTATTTATTTATTTATATATCTTATTTTATTTAATCTTTTATTGATTTTGAATATTTTTTTTGGTTATCTTTTTAAATTATGAGTTATTTATGGATATTTATAAAATAACAAACACAATAAATACGCAACGAACTTTTAACTGGATATTTGATTGATAAACGATTCGGGTTTTTGAAAACCCGATTTTCACGAATGTTACATATGGAGCCGCGTGTAATTTATATGGACAGAGATCAAGCCCTGCTAAACGCTTGCCAAAAACTATTCCCGAGCGCACATATATATCTTTGTAGGTTCCACATTTTATAGAATATCGTTAATGTAGGTCCACTTGGAGGATCAAGATAAACCTGCTTCCTTGTTTATGTAACACAAATACGAGTGCGGAATCCTCGTAAGAATGCAAACCAAAGCAAAGTAAGAACACAGGATAACCAAAGATTCCATATCTTGATTAACTGAAGAGAACTGATACAAACATACACAAACAATGTTCATACACTCTCATGCAACACACTCTGTGCTTTTGTGTCTCTCTCTAGTATAGCTCAAGTCTCTCTCGTCTCAACCACTCGTTCACTCTGGAAGGTCTAACTAATACTGAGAAGTGCAAGTCTGCTTATATAGTGTCCACACCTAGCAAAAATACGAAGTATGTTGCTGGTCATACGAAACACCAAAAGACACGAAGAACATACTCTAAAGATACTCGTACAAACAAGATGGTTCGTACGAGTATCAACTAGCTCGTACGAAAAAAGCATGATGCTTGTTTAGATTAACTCGTTCATACGAATGGTAGGTGGCTCTTACAAGCAATATCTAGCTCGTACGAAGTATTCCCATTCGCACATGGAAGTCTTCTTCGGAGAACGTGTCACAGACATGACGTACACAAGACTCAACAGTATGCACGCATGCAATTGTTTTACACAGGTAATCTAGTTGTCGTACTAAACCAAGATAGGAGGATATCTTGATTTGGTCGACACAACCAAACTATACAGATGCTGTAAACAGAGACCGTACAATTACAGACGTAACTAAGAACAAGCGACAAACACAAGTGTATCAACAAACTCCCCCTTGGATGCTGCTTGGTCTTCGGTCTTTGGTTTTTGGTCTTCAAACTGAATGGCCTGGAGTATCAACTAACTCCCATTGAAGATCTGCTATCCAACATTGATAGAACATCAGGTCTTCAAAACTTTCCAGAAACATCAAACCTTTCCTATTTCCTCTTGAGTAGTACTGGAGGTAACTGGATCGGTCACAATCTTCTATGCATTAGACTTTACCACTGGAGTTGAAGCAAAAACCTTTGATTGCGAGGATGAGGCCGAAGCATCAGGATTGTCAGTGTCTTCACTAACCTGATCATGTTTTCGCTTGATCTCCTGTGCTTTGCATCTATCATTGCATAGAATGTTCACCCGCTATCTGCTCATTTCAAACACGTCTTTAATACCATTAAAGCCTTCAACCAGCGTAGCATTACGAGAATGATACCATTCTTTCAAGTCATTATGCTTAGCATTTAATGTTTCCATAGATCGTTGTACAACCGCACTACGTTCTTTCAGCCTGTTTATCTCAATTCCCTGAGAGTTATCAGCTGCCCTCATCTGTTGTAGCTAAGTTGCTCTTTCAGCATCTGCAATCTTCACTCACTCATTTTCTTTTCTTCACTGCATAATTTCAGACTCCTTGTTTTCTAACAGTCTCTTTCAAAGAATTTATCTCTAACTGTTGTTTGACAACTGTGTTCCGATTTGAAGATATAAACTCTGAATGCTTGTTAATCTGGATTGCCGCATCTTGCAACTAAGAGAATAGAAAATCCACTTTCTCATCTTTTTCCATTTCAGACAACAAACGATTCATACGTTTTGCATTTTGTTGACGAGATGTAGACTAGGATTGTTGAACTGAAGAAATAGTGGGTTGCGATCGAACTGGAGTATCTTCAGCCGAAGGTGTTTCAGATGTTGTGGTTCAGAAGTTGTAGTGGGTTCCATCATTAGAGGTTCAGTCTCATCCGTTGTAAAGGTAGGCTGGATTCCTGCAACTGGTTCACTTACACCATCATTATCAACATTATCACCGTCATCTTCAATCCCCTTTCCCCTTTTATGACCAAACTTATCTTCGATCATCTTTTTCAAAGTTGGTTCCTCATTATCTGACTCACTGTCACCATGGCGCCACTTGTCATTTCCTGGTGCAATATATTGATTATTTGCCAGAAAACTGATCAACTTACGAGGAGGTGTGCTTTCCTTATAACGTTTTGCTGCAACACCTCTAAAGATCTTCAACGAATGTTCCATCATAACTTCAAATTTTAGAACATCGTTGTCGTTCTTCGGAAGATTCTGATGTTGTACATCTAGGATCATTTGGAGAAAACGAGGATACATCCAAAACTTGTTTCCACCATAACCGGTTCTTCTCAGGTTTTCCTTCATGTTTGCAAAAATATACTTTGAAACACTAAACGGTTTGTTCAATGTTAAAGCTATCATCATACCAACCAAGTCGTTATTTGCCATGTCCTAACCACTTCGCTTGTTGCTCAAACACTGAATTAAAACATGTAGAAAGAACTTGTATCGGAGTGGCAACCATGCTTTGTTTAGTTGTCCCACGAGGAAATCTCCAACACATTTCATTCTAAGCAAACATCCACGTTCACACTTCAACGGTACTGAGAAAGGAGCTTCAGGATCATCACCAAGCTGTAATACTGAGTTAATGGTTTCAACAGTGACATCTACGTTCAAGTCATTTACTTTCCGCGGATAAGTTCCTGCCCATTCACCTCAATAACTTTAGCTGAATCCCAAATTCCTTGATCAACATCTTGTATATTGTAGTCTTGTGCGTGATAGCATAATGTATCCTTGAGTCATGCAAAAACTTCATTATACCGTTGTACTCAGCAAATTTGTCTTCCAGATCCAAGTAGGCCACCATGTTATGTCTAGGTTCAGACATAATTTCCACTTCTGACTTGTCAGTTCTCTTTGTTGCGGGTTTTCTTTTATGTTCCTTTTGTTCCATTCTACACACGTACAACAACTAGGATAAGAACACAAATTCATTAAACACAAAAAGTTTTATTCCAAACCTTTTGTATATTCCCTGAACAAAGAACTACTGACTCATACGAACAACAATTTATTCGTACGAAGAAAAACTCATTTTTATGAACTCCAGATTTAGTCAAACAACTGATTCACTTGTACGAGTAACTGGCTCGTACGAGCTATGTGTTACTCGTGCGAGTGATTTTTCATTCGCACGAACCTAGTTCGTACAAACAATTTCAATATCATATATTTGTTTTTCGTTAAAGATTCTTCGTTTATAGTTTGTTGTTTATGTCAGTCACATTCACATGGTCAGATAATGTTTAAGTTGTTCATCTTCAAAGTAAGCCAAACATTTTTAAGAATACCTTAAAGAGATCAAAAACAACTTGAAGGGAGGTGTAAAGATGACGTGAGCAAGGTGAAAGTGAGGTTCTATCAAAGAACTTCATCACCTTTTATACCACATCAAGACACTCGTGTGAAACAACCTTAGTTCGTACGAAGAGCTTCAAACCATATAAGACCCAAAGGTTATTCGTACGAAGCACAATGGCTCGTACGAATGATATGATTCGTACGAGTCCATGTTTTTCAAAAACTGGACTTTCAGTTCTTCGAGAACCTTAGGTTTTTTGCTGACCTGTTTAGAACTTTGCATAGATCCACACCAATCACAAGTTAAGTTAGGAAAAGTGCTAGTTAAACATATTTTGTTCTTTTGAAGTGAGTTTACCCATTGTAAGAAAGTACTTTTGTGAAGTTATGATATCAAAGCAAATAGTTTAAGGGCGTATCTTGGTAGAAAACTTTAGAGCTTAAATTTTGGCTAATTCAAAAAAGAACTTAATTACACAACAAAGTAAACTAAACTAAAATAACCTGAAACACATAAGAGTAAACTATGTATTTACTAGATAATCTTTTTAGAGTTTCAAGGTAAGAGAATCATACCAGCTTTTAATCTTGTCAAAAACAAGTTTTGTTTAAAACATCAAATTAAACAAATAAATATTCTACTATGATTATTGGTATTGTTGTCCACGTAAACTCAGCTTATCAGATGTAATCCCGATTAGAAGATATGATTAAGGTATGAATTATACTTACTAGCTGGTGTTCAACCACTTCACGACACATTCTCGTATCAAGATATACACGAGATTAATTTTACCAGTGAGTATACTGCTTATCATCTGTTTTGACGTATATGATGTGAGATACTCACTTATTTTGATTGAAAACAAGCCCTATGTGATTAAATCACTTATTGATGAGGAACTTGATTTTCAGATGCATGCAGGCATAGGAGTAAGTCCATGAACAGGTTAGTACCATTGTACCGACTAAGAGACGAACTTAGCTCCCGCATAAAGCTGTGATATCTTATCACTTATTTTTTGGGTGGAAGTGATATGTTTATCACTTATTAAAGGTCGTATGCAGTATTTACACATATGTATGGTATCATGGAAGTTCTAGACTTGCGTTACCATTATTTTTTGGCAAAAGATTCAACCATGATACCCAGATGATAAGTCAGCATAAAGACCGCAAATCTTAGAACCTCGGCATACTATCAAATGAAATTTCGGTACCAAGACCATATGCCAATGAATGGTTCCCACCTGGCTTGCAATCCATTAAGTTTATATCAACCTGCACATTTTAATCTGATTGTGAGCCTACCGATACATCATTAGTAAAGCTACTTATCAATTTTCATTTTGTGTTTTTGACTGTTTATGACAGATCACTGGTGTATTTCATCATCTTCACTTATCTATCCAAGAAACTCATTTTTTATTTTTCTATTGTTTTTGTATTTTTCTAAATTTTTTTCTCCCCCTTAAATAAAGAAGGTAATAAAAACTTAAACTAAATAAAAGACATATTTTTGTATTTTTGCATTTTCTCATGTTTTTTATATTTTCTTGAAATATTCTCCCCATAAAATATAAAACAAAGAGAAAATAGAAAATCTTTTTGTAATTTTAGATTTTGAATAAAAAATTTACGAAAAATGATTAGCCAAGGATGAATTGCTCGGGTTTCACCGTGATGCCATTGACCTAAAGTAGATAATCAAAACGAGATTTATCAAAATCTTTTGTAAACAGTTCGGCACGTTGTTGATCAGTGTGGATTTTAACAACATTGATAAGTTTCTTTTCATAACAATCTCGTATGAAATGATACTTAATCTCAATGTGTTTAGTTTTTGAGTGCTGTATAGGATTACGAGTGATCTGTAAAGCAGCTTCGTTATCAACAAAAATAGGAGTAGTTAGAAATTCAAAACCATAGTCGCGCATTTTTTGTTGGATCCATAGAACCTGAGAGCAGCAACTAGAAGCTGAAATATACTTAGCCTCACAGGTTGACGTAGCTACACAAGTCTGCTTTTTGCACTACCACGTGACTAGGCGATTTCCTAAGAACTGACATCCAGCTGATGTTGATTTTGCATCGATCCTGCAGCCACCATGATCAGAATCACTGAATGCTGTCAAATCAAAGTTATCATCCTTAGGGTACCATAGACCAGTGTCCGGGCGACCCTTCAAATAACGAAAGATTCTTTTTACAGCCATCAAATGAGAAACCTTCGGACTGGATTGGTAGCGAGCTAGAAGACATGTTGGGTACATTATATCGGGTCTTGAAGTAGAAAGATACATGAGAGATCCGATCATAGCATGATAAAGAGATGGTTCCACATGTTCACCCATTCCGTCAGGAGTAATCCCATGATTCTGAGCTAATGGAGTTCCCAAGGGTTTTGAGTCTTCCATTTGAAATTGTTTGAGAATATCCCCGACATACTTGGTTTGATAGATGAAAATGCCTTCCTTAGATTGTTGAATCTGCAAACCTAAAAAGAAAGTCCTTTCTCCCACAGCGCTCATTTTGAACTTCTCCTGCATGACCTGTCAAATTCTTTGCACATTTTCTCATTGGTCGACCCAAAAATAATATCATCAACATACACCTGTACCAGCAATAAGTCCTCATTCTCTTCCTTGATGAAGAGAGTACAGTCGATCAATCCACGTCGAAAACCATTCTTCAGAAGATAGGAAGACAATGTTTCATACCAAGCCCGTGGAGCTTAATGAAGACCATACAACGCCTTATTGAGAAGCCAAACCTTGTCAGGATGGATTGGATCTTCAAAACCCGGGGGTTGTTCAACATATACCTCTTCTTCAACCACACCATGAAGAAATGCACTCTTAACATACATTTGGTAGACCGTAAACTTCTTGTAGGACGCATAAGCCAAGAAAATTCTTATGGCCTCAAGACGAGCTACCGGTGCATAAACTTCATTGTAATCAATGCCTTCTACCTGATTAAAGCCCTGGACGACCAATCTTGCTTTGTTTCTCACAACAACACCACGGTCATCCTTCTTGCATTTGTAAACCCATCTTGTAGTAATCTTCTTATAGTTGTCAGGCCTATCAACCAATTTCCACACACCTAACTTCTGAAACTGCTGAAGTTCTTCCTACATTGCTTCAACCCATGAGTCTTCTTTCATAGCCTCCTTCCAAGATTTCTGTTCAACTTGGCAGACATAGTAGGCAAAAGACCAATCATTCTGTTCCCTAGATTCCCTAATAACTGAATACAAACCAGCATTCTGATTATTCCTGAGCTGATTACGTGTCTGCACACATCACTTTGGACATATCCTATAATATTCTGCTGAGGATGGTGTTATGGATTCGAGTTTCAGGAACATCAGGAACTCAAGAATTTATACCCAAATTGTTGATATTCAAATCAACAGCTAATTTGTTTGCTGGATTAGATGAAGATGTAGACGCATGACTTTCAGTAATCCCTAGATTCTGAATATTTGACATGATGAAATATTAGGAACCCGAATAGAAGTAGCTTCATTTGCATCATGACACTCATCATCTTCTGACGAAATATTGTAATCAGCAACATCTTCGAATTCCTCATTCTGAACAAGATTGTTAACCGAGGTAGACACTTGAGGGTTAACAATAATTGGTCTCACTAATGACGAGTCAACTGCAATATCACTTTCCAGTAGCATTTGAGTGGCTGCAGAAGCATCATCAAAAGTTGGCAGATTAAAGGAGTTAAACAGCCCATCGTAGTCAAACATCCAAGGAGCACCCGGAGCTCTTACTGACTCAGTGTATCTTTGAACCTTGACTTTACCCCATTCTTCAATCTTCTTTGTTGATAAATTCCACACTCTGAAATTAGGAGTAGCATATCCAAGAAAGAAACCTTCGATAACTTTCGGACCAAATTTACCATGTTGATCAATCATAGTGCATGGAGCTCCAAAAGGTTCTAAGAAAGAAACATCCGGTTTCCTTTTGTGTAACAATTCGAAACATGTTTTCCGTGCCTCTTCACCGTAAGAACTCTATCATCGTATAACATGCAGTAGCAATAGCTTCTCCCCAAAATTGAATAGGAAGTTCTAATTCTACTAGCATAGTTCTTGCGGTTTCAATTAGAGTTCTATTTTCCTCTCAACAACACCATTTTGTTGTGGAGTGTATCAAGAACTGTACTCATGCAGAATGCCTTTAGAAGAACAGAACTCATCCATAACTTGGTTCTTGAATTCAGTGCTATTGTCGCTTCTGATTCTCCTTATCTTCAAATTGTATAAATTTTCAAGCAGTGTTAGGAGATTCTTGAGGATTTCAGGAACTTCACTCTTGTGTGCCAACATATTCACCCATGAAAATTTTGAGTTGTCATCAGTAACTACTAAACAATATGAATCACCAAAGGTAGTCTTGTGTTTCAGAGGTCCAAAGAGGTCCATATGAAGACGTTCCAAAGGCATATTCACCATGTTAATCTTCTTCACAGGATGAGATTTTCTCGCTTGCTTTCCCTTTTGGCATGATACATAGACGTCTTGTAGATGAAAATTCTTCACTGGCACACCATTCACAAGATTGTTTTCCACCAAATAGTTCATTTTCCTCAAGTGAATATGTCCCATTCGTCTGTGCCAAGAGATTGATTCCTTTTTGGTGGCTTTTGAGACAAAACATGTAACTTGTGCTGACGTGGTAATAGCTTCGCTCATGTTAAGAATATACAAGTCGTTAATTCTTGGAGCCAACAAGAGTATCCATTTTTGGGAATCTTGAAACCAGGTTTCAGCACATAACATCCGGCATCATCAAAATGAACCATGAACTTCTTGTCGCAGATTTAAGAAACACTAAGAAGATTGTGATCAATTTGACGAACATAATTGATCTTACCAAAACTCACAACACCATTGGAGACTATTCCTTCTTCAGTGATGTATCCGCCTTTATCACCAGCAAAAGCAACATAACCACCCCTAATGCTTTTCACATCATAAAGGAGCCGTAAGTCACCTGTCATGTGCCTACATGCTCCACTGTCAACAATCCAATGACTATTCATAGTTCCTCCTGGAACACCCTGCACATTTCAAAAAAAACCTAATCAGTTCGAGGTATGGGGACCCAAGCCTTAGTGGTCTTGGGTCGACCCTTATCATCAAGAAATGTGATTTCTATTTCTTGATGATTTGCAAATTGTGTGCCTCCTCTTGAACCATCACCGGTCTTAGGTTTCCAAGATTTTTAAAATTTACCAGAATGACTATTATTTACGGTTTTAACAATTTCTAGTTTTATTAAATTTGAAGATCTTGAATTCCTTTATGAAGAATCCGGTTTAAAAGCCTTTTCATTTACTTTTACTTGTTTACATCTCTGTTTTTCTTCTTGTTCTTTAATAATCCGTTTGTCTTGTTTTGGAGAAATAGATCAACGTTGGCAAGTTGGTTCAGGAGGGGCTTTCTCAACAAATCTAGGCTTTGCTGGGTTTGTACAATTCTTGATAATCTTGCCAAACTCTCTACATTTGAAACATTTCTCCTTTCAATAAATTTAGGAGATCGTGTTTCATGACTTGATGTTGAACTTGCGGGTCTTGAGGTACTAGATTCATTTTCATCACACCCATTTGTATGTTGGGTGTAATTGTTTTTATTGTTACGCTTTAAAATCTTGATTTTGTTTACAAAATCTACATTAGACAGGCCTTCAAAAGTCTCGACTTCATCAGTACTCGTAGAACTCACAAATTTAACATTTTAAGCTTCTTCTTGTAGCGAGTGCCTTTTGTCTCAACCTTTGGTTGTGGTTCCTTAGGCTTTTCAACTGCTTCTCTTGGTGTTTTTCTTTTGAATTTGATAATGGTTGTGACTTGATTGGGTTTTTCTTCTCCAAAAATTTGGTTGTTGTCTTTTCAAAACTTGATCAATACAGATTGGATTTACATTTTTGATCGGAAAGTCTTTGCTAGAATAGAATTTCTTATCTCCAACCAAAGTATACAACACATTATCATTTTCATCTGTGGACACTTTTGTCTCGACAGATTTCTTAGGATCATTATCTTGATTTTCGACAATTTTTACACTTGGAGTAGCAAACATTTCTATTCCCTTTTCTTCATCAAGAGATTGATACTGATCATTTTTCTCTGACTCATTATCTGACGAATCATCATCCTCTGTAGAAGAGGGATTCTGATCAACAACTAATGATGAGTTCTCGGATTTTCTTGATTCAACTGAGGAATTGTCTAGCTTGAACCTTAATCCTGTTGCAAATTCTTCAGGAATAAGAGGCAAGGAGGGTTCAAAGCGTGGCATTTCCTCTTCATCAGGCAATTTGGTATAGTTATGTTTCATCGGGGGTGGACACGACTTATACCCAATGCATTTAACATCTCCTTTTAGTTTTTGAACATCAATGATATGATCAAGCACATATCGGGAGTTAGAATAACTGTCCAATTTTAGCTTGATCGCATCATGTTTGCATTTGGCGATGGCTAACTCTTTCTTTGTTTCTTCTAGGAGATTAATGTAGTTATTAAATCATGTTTGTTTGTTTAAAACTGTCTTTGTTAATTCATAAACGCTTTTCTTAAGGGTTTCTATTACCGATTTGAATTCTTTTTCTTTTCGAGTTAAAGCTAAGTTCGCCTCTTTGCATTTTGACAGTTCAACAACTAAGTTTTGATTATGACTTTTAATTATTTCAAATTTTGATTTTAATTCAGCACAGTCATTGCAAACTCTAGGAGAGTCGGAATTTACCTGACTTGTCGAATCGGCAACATTCACCATGAAGGCAGTATGATGAGGGAGGGCTGCACTATTTGTTAAAGAATTTTTCTGTTTCCTTCGATGCAGCTTCTGCTTTCTTCATCAAACCCACCTTTTCACCTTTCAAACTTTCTGCTTCTTTCAGCAACTTTCTGACCTCAGCATCACTTCCTTCTCTGATGTCTGAATCAAATCCATAACCACCTGAACTTGAGCATTCTTTATCAGAACCACCATTATACCCTGAAGTATCATCATCATCTGAACTATCAATGCTGTGAACATGTTTGATTCGATTGATGATCTTGGCATAACACACAATTCCTCTGTGATTCTCATTTCCCAGTTGCACTGACCAATCGCATCCTTCATCTTCTTGAACTATTAAAGCTCTGTTTGTGTTGTTTGGGTTGTTAACAGCTACTATTCTTTGATCATTGTTAACTTGAGCTGTGTTAGATGGTTGCGATTGATTTCGGAAGGGGTTGTGATTTCCTTGTTTGCTGGGTCTTGTGCACTCACGTTTGAAGTGACCTCTTTCTCCATAGTTGAAGCAAGTAACAACATTTTTATCAAAACCATATTTTGTATCGTTCTTGCTTTCCCAACTGCTTCTTCCTGTTCTGCTCATATAATCCTTAGCTCTTCTTACCGCACTTGTAAACGCCCACTTGATATCCATCAGTTCCATTTCATCTCTGTCTATTTGTTGGTAGTCTTCATTAGTCAAATTGATGTTTCCAATTTGACCAGCCACTAATCCACAATAGGCACTAACCATGGTATTTAGAAGTTCCATGTGTTCATGCGCAAATTCTACGCTGACCTTGGAAAGATGTGATGTGTCAAGTCTGACTGTGTTGGGATTTGCAGGTTGAAAGTTGTTTCCATAGAAAGCTTGTTGAGGAGCTTGCTGTGGAACTTGAGGTGTAAGATCTCGTGGTTGTGGTAGAAAGGCTTTAGATCAAAAACTAGTCCATAGGCCTGAGTACTTGAGCTTACAGACTGATTTGTTTGAACAGGTTGTGGTAGAAAGGGATTCACGTTTGACACAAACCGGTTTGAAGTTTTGGTTGCTGATTTGTACTTATACCTGTATTAATACCTCCAAAGTCATCTCAGGTTTTGTGGAACAGTAATTCTTTGTGCCTTTCGAAGTTCTTCTTCATTTTTGTTCTCCAATTTCTGCACAAATTCATAAATACTGATTGAATCCAAAACACCTGTATGTTTTAATAACTTAATAATCTGACCCCATTTTGGCGGTAATGTGTCCGCAAAGCGCATCACGATTTCTTGTGGAGATGCTAATACTTTGTATGAGTATATTTCGCTGAGCAAATGGTAGAAACGTGTTGTCATATCATTTAGTGTTTCATTTTCCATGAACATGAAACCTTCAAACTCCTTCTTTAGCAGATCATGCCGAATTTTTCTGGTTGCAGTATTACCCTCTCCTCTTGCTTCCAGGGTATCCCAATTTTTTGTGGTCATACAGTACACAAACTGATGGTAAATATCTTTATGGAGTGCCTGTGTTAGGATAGCAAAAGCCTTTTTCTCTAGATCGTAGGCCTTTTTATCACCTTCATCTAGATTGGCTAAGGAGGTTGGGTTTGATCCTACCTCTTCGAGTGATTCTTTATAGGGTTTAGTAAAACATGTCCATAATTTTATGTCCTGTCCGAGAACATATGTGTGGAAACGACTTTTCCATGACGGATAATCGTTCATATGGTTCAGTTTAGGTGGACGGTTATTACTCCCGGTTTCACTCTCACTTATCTAGAAAAGTCTAAATGCTCTAGTTCTGGTTTGCGACACACGCCAATTGATTTGTAGTAATCATGGCTGTATGTTGAGGCATCAATGATTTTACCCATGAGGTTACGAAGCTTTGTGAAGAGTCTTGATTTGTGCTTGAACTACTACTCCAATCCCACGGATTAGTACTCATTATGTTTTTCTTGATTATGAAAATTTAAAAGGTTTAACATTTAATTTTTGAAAATAACAGTGTCCCTTTTAAAAATTCACAATTTTAGAAATTACAAAGTTTGAGAAATCACAAGGTTTGAAAAACGGAACACGAAAAACAGACCGAGTTGTTCTTCGTACGAACCACTGTTTCGTACGAATGATATGTTCTCCATACGAACTAAGTGTTTTGTACGGAGGACTACTTCGTGCGAACAACTGAGTCTTTCGTGCGAGCTAGATTCTACGTGCAGATGACTGGTCTTTTATACGAACAATCTAGTTCTTCGTGCGGATGGGTTATTCACACAGATGCTTTCGCAGAGGAATCTTTCTGCAGGGCTGGTTGGTGAAAAATTTCCTTTTCTGCACACAGACTGGTTTGTGAAAGTGATATGTTGTCTACACAATTTTAGTTAAAAAGACAAACATTCCATCAGCTTTTCAGTTATAACAGTCAAGTCCAGAATGTCAGAGATTTGGTCAACCCTACAAACAATATTCCGGTGAGTTTCTCCGGTGAGATTCTTCAGTGAGTTTCTCCTGCAAATGTGTTCAACTTGAACTGACGAAAATTTTAAGAAAAACCAGATTTTAACATGTCTCCATGTGTTATAACAAGGTTTTAATGAAAATTTTCTGGGTACAACATGTTTTAACTAAGTTTTAAGTTTGTTATCTTTCAAAAACTTAAGTTTCCTTCTGTTAGTTCAAGAACACTTCAAGAAACCCTCAAAACTAGCTCAGACACAACCACTAAGCTTGGTTTTGAAACAAGGAAGAGAGCCAAAGCTCTGATATCACTTGTAGGTCCACTTGGAGGATCAAGATAAACTTGCTTCCTTGTTTATGTAACACCAAATACGAGTGCGGAATCCTCGTAAGAATGCAAACCAAAGCAAAGTAAGAACACAGGATAACCAAAGATTCAATATCTTGATTAACTGAAGAGAACTGATACAAACATATACAAAAAATGTTCATACACTCTCATGCAACACACTCTGTGCTCTTGTGTCTCTTATAGTATAGCTCAAGTCTCTCTCGTCTCAACCACTCATTCACTCTGGAAGGTCTAACTAATACTGAGAAGTGCATGTCTGCTTATATAGTGTCCACACCTAGCAACAGTACGAAGTATGTTGCTGGTCATACGAAACACCAAAAGACACGAAGAACATACTCCAAAGATACTCGTATGAACAAGCTGGTTCGTACGAGCATCAACTAGCTCGTACGAAACAAGCATGATGCTTGTTTAGATTAACTCGTTCGTACGAATGGTAGGTGGCTCGTACGAGCAATATCTAGCTCGTACGAAGTATTCCCATTCGCACATGGAAGTCTTCTTCAGAGAACGTGTCACAGACATGACGTACAACAGACTCAACAGTATGCACGCATGCAACTGTTTACACAGGTAATCTAATTGTCGTACTAAACCAAGATAGGAGGATATCTTGATTTGGTCGACACAACCAAACTATACAGACGCTGTAAACAAAGACCGTATAATTACAGACGTAACTAGGAACAAGCGACAGACACAAAAGTGTATCAACAGTTAAATATTGAAAGAATTCCTTTACTCAACCAGATTGGGAGGACTGTACTTGTCAGTGGAAAACACTGTGTGAATCTCTAAACGAGGAGTTATACGACTATAACCTCGCTAACCTTCATAGACACCTTATCAGTTAACAACGACAACGTAAGCTTGTTTTTAGTTTACACATTCATTTAAATAGATACATAATTTGAATATATTTTATTATGTTCGGATATTTTTGTTTACCTGTGGGATAACTGGTTAGACACTCCCGACATATATTTGTATCTGCATGCTAACCTTTTACCAAAATACGACAAATAGAACCAAAGGCGCACATGCATAAAAGAAACAACTTATTACACCTAAATGCAGTCTGGAAACCTGGTGAAAAAGGTCGACACTTTAGTATTAAAACAATATTCACAAATAAGAAATGTTTGGAAGAAAGTAACACCAAGCGAATAAATGGCCACCTTGAGACCCCTTTGTTTCGCAACCTACTTTGTAAAGTTTCCATCCAAGCTCTTAACCTACTAGAAAACAAGCTAACACGGTGACTATCCACCTTGCAGTTATTGAATCAGTACGATGAGTATAAATTACACGCATCGTATTGATTCATAAAATTCGTAATGTTCTTGTATTTTTGAAGCGATACGTATCGTTCTGGGTTTATACGATGCGTATCGCTTCAAACTTTGAAATCTTGATAATTTTGTATGCATTTTTGCTGTATTATATTAAAATTTTGATACTTTTATATAATAAAAATTGTTGTATTGTTTTTGCTGAGTAAAATAATAATAATAAAATCTATATTTAATAACAATGATTTAAAAATGTTATATTTATATAAGATAATAAAAAATTTGTATTTAATAAAAGATGATTTAAAAATGTTATATTTATATAAAAAAATAATAAAATGTTATAATTAACAAAAATGATATTTTATATAAATGGATTTGGCTGATGTTGATGGTTGTGGTGGAGGTGCTGGACGAGGCCGGGGTAGAGCCGGAGGATGGGGTGGTGGTTGAGGCGCCAAAAGGGGCAGTGGTGGAGGTGGAGGACGAGTCGTGGTGGGGGAGGCGGTGGGAGGTGTCGTGGTCGTGGGAGGGGCCGCGGTACCCCAAACTTTGACCTGTTACCAGATTAGCGGCAGAGTGGCATGATATGTCTTCTAGGGAATTTGCCACGCATACCGGTTTCTATACGTTGCCGGAGACGGAGACCCCACTCTACATTGACGCGGTGCATGAGGTACCTTTTATATGATACTTTATCATGGAAATTACATCGCTTGTTCATAGTTCACAAAGGACTAACAAAACTTGGTGTGGATAAAATCAAACACCATTAACAAGTTTCACTGAATTTCCTCCTAAGATATCTAACTTGGCATGCAAGCCTAAAAGGGTTACCAAAAGAGACAAAACAAACAAAACAAAACAACCATCAATCACTTATACCCAGAAACTCCAAAAGTTGCCTAACAAGCTCCTCAAGCTCCATAATCCTCCCGTGCATCTGTTCCATGGCACTTTCATCCAACTCTTGAATCTCATCATACACACCCATCTGGCTTTCAAGATCTTGCATCTTTCCCTTACTCATCGCTAAGTCTCCGCGTAAGGCAAGAATCTGACGATCACAATGAGAACATCGGTCAACCCAGACTCCTTTCTGCTTCTTCAAAGTAGGCTCAGTAACAGATCTAGATGTCAATGCAATGTCTCCAATGGGTCGACTTCTCTTCCTGTGACGAGTATAAACTAATAAAGTAGTAGAAACTCGTGACTTAGAATGCGGAATAGACGACTCGTATATGACTAGCGGAGGGATCGCAGACATAGGCTCGTAGTGATGGTGGGTGGGACTACCAATGGCTCTAAGGGTTGAGACGTGACAACAGTGGCGTTCACCACCGGTGCTACTCCAAAAGATCCTCCAATCATAGGTATACCTCTATCTAGCTCATCGAAAACTGGCGCAGTCCTGGATGATTCTCTAATCTCAAAAAATGATGGAGGAGCAATCGTATCACCATCGTCAATCCACCCATTACTTGTATATGCGTAATGTGGGTCAACCTGACTGACAAAAGCAGTAGGGCCGACATAATATGACGAGGTGAAACCGACCATGTCAACAAACTGTGAGGTAGTGCGTGGTAACTCTGGTAAGACTGAGGTCAGAGAGGTCTCGAATTCATGCTCGCTGTTGAAGTCATGAATCTCGATAATCTCGTGTGAGTGCGACATCTGTGACACGATGTAGCTGTACTAAGTAAGTGTGTGTTCAAATGAAAAGTAATACATAAGGCATAAATAAACAAATTAACACATATGCACATAAACTCTCCAAAGTTTTGATACATGATCAAAATCCATGTTTATTTTAATTATTGGCTTCGTGAATTTTGGGATTAATTCTAAAAATTCTTCGGTTGAAATCTAGAGTTTTCCAAGAAAACTTCTAAATCGCTAACAACCATTGGCTCTGATACCAACTTCTCTCACGCCCCAAAAGCGTCGCAGTGCAAATACAAATGTGGCGGTGACAGAGGTTGGTACCAATAAATATCTTAGTGGAAGATGTAGTATTTAGTTTGGACATTTAACTTAAATAAAACATAAAGTTTTAAGTTTAGAGTTTAAAGTTTAAACACAAATCACAACCACAACATAGTTGTTTGATCATTATGGATCTTAATACACGTGGTCCCAAAGTAGTTTTAAAAGTTGTCCAAAACATTATTTAACATGGCATGCATCAACAACCACAAGGTATGCCAAAATCCCAAAGCCGAACTCATGTACCTGAAGAACCCGTATAAATCAAGTGTTAACACAAAATGGCTGGTGAGTTCACTTATTCAAATTTTGTAAACAATTTGTTTAAGGAAAACTTTCTTATTGCGAGTTTTATATCAAAACATTCAAATATATATATATATATATATTCCTTATTAGAATCCAAGGGTCAGTTCTCTGATCGCAAGCGTTTTCTCTAAAAAAAACCTTCGACACAAATCATCTTCCCAATATTTAATTATGCATTAAACTTCTAGCATCAAGTTTTCAGATTAATAGTGTTGCAAGTCCTATGAGCTATATATTAACAACAAGGGTATAATCAACGTTAGATAATCACTGAATATTAATTCGTCGTTTGACTTAACACGTAGCTACCGGTCACGACGGGGTGGTCAACCCAATAGATTTATCAACATTTCTACGCATACCGGTATTAATGATTAAACGACTAATTCGCGCAAAGTGCCTCGCAATCGGTCACTTATGATGCCGCCTCATGAACTATATATATATATATCCTATTAAAATGATAAATTGAATATTTTGTGTTGTATGAATTCCCCGAAGTCCCCACCGAGACGTAGGCCTATTTCGGTACCTAATCTCTTGAGATCAAGCAAATTCGTCACAACTTAGATTTAAACATTTTTAAATCTATGCAATCATTTTACCCCAAACACTGTAATCCTCCCCGTTTCTCCCTGAAACAATTTATATTCAATCAATTTCCATTTCCTCGAAAACAATTTTATATCATTCACATCTCCAAAACCATGTTTTTCCTCAAAAATATAACATATCATTTTCAAACCATAATTTCCACAAAAATATAATAATTTTTTAAAGGTATGTTTTATACAGGAACGTATAATTAACCTTTTTAAGGCGTGTTCTTCCTCCAAAACGTTATATAAAACAGTAAAAAGAGGTATAGTGACACTCACCTTTGGGTGCGTTTTCTACTAGCACAATTCCACAAAATTGGTCTACACGTCCCAATTCCAATAAATTGGTCTACACGTCCCAATTCCAAAAAAATGGTCTACACGTCCCAGTTCCAAGTAGAACGATTTACTAACCAATTATTCTATAAATTCCTAAGTTTCTCCAATACTTAGGATTTTTCATATAGCTTTGAGATTTTCTCGAAAAGTCTTATTATGTTGGCGTGTGTGTGTGTATATATATACACACACACACTATATTAGTAAGCATATCCAAATTTGCCACTTTCCTTAAAACACCTTTAATGCATGAAGTACAACATCTTTAAGCACAATATGTTTGAGAGGCCAGATTTTGCATTCAACTTTTCAATTCTCGCTCATCCTAATTCCCCGTACACCCCTGCCACGGATATACATCTAGGGTTTTCTAGATTCATTCTTCAAATCTGACATTTTCAAAATCCTCTGGCCCCTTTCTCTCTCTGGCGATTTAAGAACATAAATGATAGATCCAAACGATTTGAAATCCTCACTGACCCTCTCTCATTTTCATCTCATCTAAGGTTTAGATATCTCATTTTCATCTCATTCTCTCTAGATCCAAATGATTTGAGATCTTCACTGACCCTCTCTCATGTTCATTTCATCTCATCTCAGGTTCAGATCTCTCTTTTTCATCCCATTCTCTCTGTTTTCTTCATCCATTCAAGATCCAGATGTTAGTGAGTACCAACATTCCTCTCTTATACGGTAAATATATTGTTTATGTTTATTTTTCAATTTGTAGACAGAATTTTAAATCTTCGTAATATAATGCTTTATAGCTCATCTGAAGATCAGGTCACTCACCTAGAAATTGAAATGGTGCAAATTAAGGTAAGCTAAATAAAATCATTTATTAATTCAAGTTAGAACTATGAACTTTATGGTAAAACAAAACCTGAATCTTGACCCATTCGTAAATGTTGACCCCTCTTTGTTTACAGGTAGATAAAATGCCGCAGATAGTGCAGCCACAACACCGCAGCCAGCGCAGCCGCAACAAGTTTAAACGGTAAGCGGTAGGTGCACTTCCATTAAAATGATTTCGTAAACTATATCTCAATACATTAATCGTTATTGTTTGTCAGATTAGATCAGCAACTGAGTCTAGCACGTCTGATTATGATGAAGAGAAATTGAAAGAAGGTTTAAATTGCGTGATATGTTTTCTTTGCTTTTTAGGGGGAAGATAGGTGGTTCTCTCCTAGGGCTTATAAAACACAGGTTATTGGCGGCAGCCCGCCTTATTTAACATATAAAAAAACTTTATATGTTAAATATGGCGGACTGCTGCACCTAACCTGTATTTGTAAGCCCTATGGAGAGAAGCACCCATCTTTCCCTTACAAGGCAAAGAAAATTTATATATGTAATTTGTCAAACTATACTAAATTTAGTAAAAATATGTGTTGGATATAAAATATATGTTGGAATTGAACCCTACAAAAGAAAAGAGATAGAAAGCCAAAATAAACTACAACCTCTGATTCAAACAATAATGTAACATTTGCCCAAGTCAAGATTTGCTAAAGATTAAATGTCTAAGGTCTGCCATAGTTAAACACTGTTGAAAACAAAGCTCTACTGAAGTCTAAAGCTGAAGGTCTGCCAAGGCAAAGCTCTACTGAAGACCAACAGAGGATGTATCATTAGTGCTTTCTATCTGTCCTTGTAATGTTAAGTGTATAGTAGTGGTTAGCTTAGCAAATGTTATTAGTTTGTTATTTTTGTTAAGTGTCACTTTCATGCTGACATCATAATAAGATGCTTAGTGGTTAGGATTGTAGTATAAATAAAACAGTGCCTGTACTGTTCTATTTGATCACTTTCATCGGTTATCAATCTAAGTTATCTTCCTTACATTTTGTATGAACAAATCAGTGATCTTTGGCTGAGGGGGAGATTGTGAGTCATATTATGAAAGCATGACAATGAAAACAATCTCTCAACTGTTATCAATCAAAGCAAACTTGACATAAGTGCCCACTGATGCAAACCACTGATGTTATAGACACTAACCACTGATGCAAACCAATGATGCAAGTTCATCTGATTTATCTTCTTTCATTTACCATTTTTAGAACTTTCATAAATAGTTTCAAACTTAGATCCTAACAATATACAAATAATAATCCATAATTAGAATCTAACTTCATTTGAACCATTGTCAATATAGTCAACTTTTCTCACACCTGTCTTTAACAGCCTTCATTACTTAAGACAATAAGTATCAGTCCTTGTAATCCTATCCACTAACATAAATACAAACTTGACATAAATGCCCCTTGAACTTATAAGAAAATAAGTACCAGTCCTTGTAATCCTATCCACTGATCAGAAACCACTGATGCAAACCACTAATAATAAACCACTGTTAACACACCAACAGTAGTTGTATAGCAAAACCACTGATTCAACCACTGACTCACTAACCACTGATGTTATACTCAGCAGTGGTTGTCCAGCAGTGGTTGGCTACCACCAATAGTGTTTGCCTAACATCTGATGTTATTACTCTATGAAAATCTATTCGTTGCTGAAAGTGTATCCTATGTTCCTACTTCCACTGTTGGTGAAACCACTGTTTTTCCAATCCTCTGATCCTTCCTCTGTTCAGAACCACTGCTGGTCTCTAGCAGAGGTTACCAAGCAACTGTCATCCATTAGTCAACAGAGTTTACACGTGCACATATGATAGCCATTAGATCATTTGAATCGCTGCCACGTCAGCATTCACTTTTCCCTTTATAAACACTGTTTCATCCAAACAGAGTTTCACTTACCATTTTGAATTTCAAAAACAAAAAATCTCCCATAAATTTCTCCATTAGTCTCTTTCTTTTCAAAACCCTAATCACTCACTTCTTCACCATGAATCTCATTATCAAAACTCCCCACAACTACCTTCCAATTTTTGAAAAAACCAACAATAATACCGCACTTCACTCCATGATCGATGTTCTACAAACATCATCATAAAAGATGTGTTACTTGCCAAAGCACCCATCTACATCGAAACCCTCTGCCAGTTTTGGGCAAACGCTGAACTGCAAATTCAGAACAAAAAGCCCTTTGCCATCACATCAAAGATTGGACAGTCACTAGTCCAAATCTCTCCTTCTACTATCTCCATCACTTTTGGTCTTAATGACCTTGATGACCCCACATCTTTCTCAAAGAAAGATTTACATGCAGAATTCATAGAGCGTGGATATGAAGGTCAGCTTTCAGGTATTACCATTTTCAAACCGGAATTTCCCGCTGACATGAAATTCTTTTTTCACACCCTTTTACTATGTCTATCAGCAAAAACAACCGGTTTCAACGAAATACCTTTGAATATTCAATACCTGGGTTATGCTATTTTAACCAAATCAAATTTAACTTTTCTCAGGTATTGTTTTCTGATCTGGTTGCTAATTTTAACAATCTTAAATAGGGTAAAGCTTTTTTGATACACCATAGGTTGTTGAGTTTCTATTTACAAAAACAAGTTTCTGAGTCTGATTTTAAACAAGGTGTCACCTGTGAAGTTGGCAGCCTCAAACATGAAACTTTTACTAGAATCTCAACTAAAAAACCTAAGGTGTTGAAAACTAAAGCAATAGAGACTAAGCAGATTTTGACAACTTTTACAACCACTGCTCCTTCCTCTGTTGCTGAGCCCACTACTCCTAGTGACCACAGCACTACAACCAGTGTTGTGCAACCCCCACCAGTTAAACCCAAAAAGAAACCAACCATATCCACCTAGCCCAACAAACACCCCAAAAAGGTAGCTCTGGAAGATGAGAACCCAGATGTCTTACCTGTGACATCACAAAAGTCACTTACAACCACTGTTGTTACTTCATCACAACAGATGGTTCAAAGATCTCCACCATGACAAGCTCCTCTTGTTTCCTCACAATAGGAACAAGTTGTAAGCACAGGGACACCACATTATGAGGCAGATGTTTCACTTGACAATTTGTTCTCCAGGCCCCTCCCATGGCTATGTCTCTTTCTACTCCCTTACCCACTACTCCAATTCCACCCACATTTATACCTTTGCTTGATGCAATAGAGAAAACTCAGACACTCAACAGTCCCTCTCACTCGCCCATTAAAGAGAGTCAACCTCCACATTTGACTGAGTATGAGACAACTTTATCTGCTAGCCCACAGGCAATTGAGGAGGTTACACCCCAAGAGTTACATGTAACTCTTTGTGGTAGGTCAAGTGAAGCAACTACTACAACTCCTGCTACAATAGTGGCTTAGTTGGACAATGGTTACATAATTAAGACTTCCTTGATGGCAACAACTGATTAGGCTACAATTGTATTCTCTGAGCCAGTTGGAAGTCCCCAGAACCAAGAACAAGGGGCATTTGGATCTGATACTATGGAGCTTACTCCAGTAGAAGATCCAAATACAACTACCTCTGGTAGAATTCAGATGATCCTATTAGATTAGGTGATGAATTAAGGTATAAAGAATTGACGGAGAGGATGTCTTCCATGGAATCATCTATAAATGACCTCAAAACCATGATGAAGCAGGTCCTATAAAACTCCCAACCTGAACCATCTCCCACACAAAATGCTGATGAGCTATGGAAGGTTGTTCAACCAATCATCCTTGCTTAGAGACAACTGGCCGATATTCAGCATGAAACCCATATGAAATTGATCCGAAATATGGTCGAGGCTCGCTATAAAGATACACAAGATGACATCAAGGCCATCAAAGACCATCTGCTCAAAACTATTGGCTCTGCCTCGGTGATCATTCTTCAAGATGACAATGAAGATGATGCCAAAAAGGGGAGAAAGATTCAATGCGAAAGTTACAGCCTGACTCAAAAGTCAAACCTTAGGTCAACAGCCAACAATTACAACAACTGCTGAAGCATCCGAAGCAACTTTGGGTAAAGAAATTGATGAATCATTAAACAAAGAAACTAAAAGGATTGCAAATGTAATGCAGCAAAGACAAGATACACTAGAAGAAAAAGCTTTGAGACTCATAAAAGAAGAAAAGGCTAAGCAAATGGAAAAGGAAGATGTTGGAATTTCAAGGCAAAGAAGGTCTGCTAGAAAAACAAGACAATAAACTCCCACCTCTCCTACAACCACTGTTACAGCTACTACAAATGTATCCTCTGTCACTCTACCCACAGAAGATGTTAGGGCAGATGTTGTGACAGCAGATGCTGGAACAACAGCTGCTCCAACTGATGTTGTTCAAACCACTTCCTTGATCACCTTTACAACCACAACTGAACCACTGCCCACACCATCCCGAATTCCCACACATCAATCTTCTCCCAAAATTAAATTCCAACGTAAAAGAAAAATTTTTGTTGTTGATGATGATGAAGACAACCAATCACCACTTCCCACCTCATCACAATCCATATCACAACCATTCTCATCACCTCCACACTCTGAAACTCCATTTCCCCCAGTTCCAATAATGCACCAATCCTCCTCATTCCTTCCTATGGGTGCATTATACCCATTGGAAATTTTTGCAGTTAAAGGTGAGATTGAATCTTTCTACAAAATAGAAGATCCAACAAAAGGAGAATTTCCTTCCTTGCTGGAGTATAGAAAGCCTAGGAACTTGGGTGAATACCTTAAGTGAAGGCTAAACAGGCTAAATACATTGCAAAAGAGAATTCAAAAGATAAAGATGACAGGGCTTCACAAGTCTCCTTGCAATACCAACTGACCAAAGTCAGAAGCATTGAAGAATTTGCTAAGGAGCTGAGTAAGTCTATGTCTGAACAGCCAACCACTGATGATCCAGAACTGAAAGAAGATTATCTTGATCATATCATGAAGTATATGCCTTACAAAGCAACAAGGGCACAATTTAAAGGTTGGTCGGCTAATGAGCTTAAAGAAGAAATTGGAAGAATTCATTCTATGCTCAAAGATCCTTCAAAGATGCCTACTCCTCCTATTTGGAAAAAGGCCAAAATTGAAAGCCAATACCATGTTCTCAAAACTGAAAGAATGAAAGCCGAGCTTATTGATGCTTTATAAGGAACAACAAGGCAGATTGCTAGATGGTCATAATCTAAAGTGGTAGATACCTACAGAAGGTTGGAAGAACTAAGAAAAAAGGACCCTTCTATTCCAAGAAAGCCAATCTATGATCAAACAACCTCTGCTCTTAAACAGACCCTGCTCCTAAAAGATTAACTTCAACCACCAGCTTATCCACCATTGTATTGAATCAAGCAAAGAGACAAAAAAGGTAGAAGAAGAAGATCAAAGGATGCATGAGGAATTGAGAAAAGAGGGAATAAAGAACCAAATTTTGTTTTACACAGATACTACAAGTGACAAGCTTAGAGCCTCATTATCCACACTTGTACGCAACCAACCTCACCCAACTCATCAAAAATAACACTACTCCCAAGAAAACCATCTGACTCAAAAATTCTAAAATGGAAGTCTAACAAAGACAACCATGAATTGACATTTCTAAGATCAGATGGTAGAGTTCAAAGGATAAAGATGGAGGATGCATACGTTCTGGATGTAGCTGATCTCCAAGACTTGCTGAATCTTGAGTTTGAAAGGGATGTAGAAGACATGATTGCCCTGGACTTTGAACTTCAGTTCAAAGGCCAAATAAGGGAATCATTGATGAGAAATAAATATCAGTAATAAAGTTTAGTTTTGTCATCATCTGTTCTTGTAATGTTTAGTGTATAGCAAGTAATCATAATTACGAAAGCATGTACTGTTCTTGTAATGTTTAGCGTATAGAGAGTAATAACAATAAAGTTCTTGTAATGTTTAGTTTTGGTATCGTCTGTGCATGTGCTGTTCTATTTGATCACTTTCATAGATTATCAATCTAAGCTATCTTCCTTACATTTTGTACGAACAAACCAGTGATCTTAGGCTGAGGGGGAGATTGTGAGTTATGCAAGTAATCATAATTACGAAAGCATGGAAATGAAAACAATCTCTCAACTGTTATGAATTTAAGCAAACTTGACATAAATGCCCACTTATGCAAACCACTAACTCACTAACCACTGATGCTAGAGTCACTAACCACTGATGCAAACCAATGATGCAAACTACTGACTCACTGATTAGAAACCACTTATGCAAAAGCACTGATTTAACCACTAACTCACTAAACACTGATGCAAACCACTGACTCACTAACCACTGATGCAAACCACTGACTCACTAACCACTGATGCAAACCACTAATTCAACCACTGACTCACTAACCACCGATGTTATAGTCAACTTTTCGTACACCTGTCATGTATAGAGCCCTTTTCAATACCAAACCTTTTAGTTACAATTAGTTACAATCTACCTTAAACTGATATATTCTCAGTTACTCTTCTGAGTACCAGGCTTACTTTAACAGTTGTGAAATACTAACCTTTTCAAATACCAACTCCCTAAGTCATAGAATCTTTTCATTTTGTACTGTTGTCCTTTAGATTTTTTTACTACTTAACCTATTAGCCTTGCTTTTACAGTTGCTTTACAGCTGTAAAGCAAACAATGACTGGGTGGGTGGTAAAGCATGCTTGGAGCTTTATAAATCTGTAAGACTCTACCATCACTCCACATTACAGTCCAGAGTGCATTGTTGTAAGCTTTTCTACTTTTGGGTCTTGCATTGTTGTAAGCTTTCTCGCGTTTATTGGTTTGTTTTGTAACTTTTAACGGCTATAAACATAGCTATAACAATTTTTGTTTATTGGATTGTTTTGTAATTAATATCTTTATACAGGTGTAATTAGAAATAAAACTTATATATAAATTTAAATATGTAGAGTTAATTTATATATCTTTAAATCTTTCTTTATATATAACCAAGATACTTCTAGTTGCTTTAAAATTGATTTTTCAGTTCACAATCCACTCCGAACACATATCAACTAAGAGCTATAGGTGGTGGTTATCCAATTCTAGTTGAACCACAAGGACCTTCAAGCCATGGACGATCATCCCGTCGCAATATAAACTTTCCAGTTTCAAACCGTCCTTCAAACCCTACAGTGGCAAACCCTTTTCATTCACTCGTCTATCGTCCTACAACTTCAAACCCTCCGTTGGTGATAAACCCTCCGCCGGTGACAAACCCTCAACATGATGATCCATTTTTTTCGAATGAAGAGTTGAATTGGGCGTATGACTATACCTTTGCTCAACTACAATTTGGTGGACTACGGATTGGAGAGGGGCATTACCGTCCGGTGGCAAACACTCCTGTACCGCCATAACATCCTCCACCTTTAAACCGCCCTCATGTCGAAAACCCCAGTCAAACACAAGAACTAACGAGTTGGGTTGAAGGGTACAAAACTGACCATGGGGCGGAATACGAACCACCGTTGGATGAAGAAATGGTTTGGGAACCTTAGTTAACTTTGATGTGGCTGCCTCCACCGCAATGATGACGATGATAATGATATTTTATGTGGTTTATCTAATGTTATATTATGGGTTACTTAATTTTATTTCCATGTACTCTTTTTCTCGAATTAGTTTGAATATTAATCATGTAGTTCTTTTGTGTTAATTAGCTATTAGTTTAAATTTAGATTTGTTGTTGTTTAATTTTAATCATGATTTATAGCAAAGCCACAGATGACAAACCACTTCCCTTAGTCCGTATGGATCTTCACAAAATCGTCTATCTAATCTAGAGTGTGGAATCCCCTAGATCAGATTTCACAGAAACAAGAACACGAACACGAACAAATTCCTTCAAACAGTCTTCTATTGATTATCTAACACAAAGTGTTTACAACCAATTCAAGACTCTCTCTCTCTAAACTCTCTGAACATTAAACAAGCAACCTAAACCCTAATGCAAACCTCCCTTTATATAGTGACATGTTATGCAACTGGGCTAGGGTTTCTTACATGGACTGCTAATGGGTTTAAAGCCCAATTTGCCTACCATGCCCTATTTTGTGTCTAATTCAGCCTAATTACTTCTAATTTACTATTACAAAACTAAACCCACTAACCGTTTATCATTTTACTAATTACAAGATATCCAAAGACCAAATCTAAGCTGTTGTCACAAATATGCAGCAACAAATTCCCCCTTGACAATAGCTTCATAAAATAACTTTGTCTTCAGAATTCTTGCAATCTTCAACATCTTTGAAAAACGTTGGTCTTTGGATAGCTTAAGCTTTAATAGCTTCTGTCAGCAACAGACTCCCCCTAAGCTGATGTATCCAATCACCAAATCTTTAAAATTGTTAGCGTTAGAGCAAACTCCTGTTTAGTACTTGCATAGCTATCTTCAAAACTCTTCAACTTTATCTGCAATGTAGAAAGGAGGTTCTACCATGCATCCAAGCAAACTCCTCTCCACCAAACTTCTCAGCAACACACAGCTACAATCTGTATACTATAAAACAAACATCTTGAGAAAACATAAGAATTTTTCAACACCAGTTAAACAAATTATTAATATTCAAGAGATATTAAATCTATATCACAGTTTAAGCACTTCTCAACTCAAAACACATACTTCAACTTTTAAGCACACATAACCTGCAAGATCGTAACAATTTTGAACTCATCTCCTAGACCGTCTCCCCCTATCGGTAAGAACTCCTCCATGAACAACCAGTATCCGTACGTTAAAAATATACAAGAAAATGAAATATTTTTGGATTTTTATATTTTCTGAAAGCAAATAAATAACAAAATAATAAACACTCTGTTTTTGTGAGTATCACCATTAAGAAGATCATATCAGCAACATCAAACTGTTTTCACACTATTTGATAATTCTTTATACAATATTCATGAAAAGCAGTTCAAGACGATTACTAGTATTGTTTATCCACTTAAACAAAAATACATGAACATTTCAAGTACCATTACCTAGTGATATGTTGAGTTAATTTATACTGATATACTAGTGTGTCCCACTTCAGGACATACCCCTGCGATCAAGGTATGCACAAAAATTCATCGTAGTAGGTGAGTATACCGAAATTCATCCTTTTTGATTTACAACTTTAGATAATTGGTGATCAGGTCAGTACTTCCGTACAATAAAGAGACCAAAAATCCAACGAGGGTGAGGACAAATACCAAATTTTGGTACGAATAATGCAATTTGCACATTTGAATGACTCTCTAGGAGAGCTTCTTCAATTTTTGGGATTTGGCATTTTAACTCTTTTAAGATATCCTGGTTGTGCCTAGGTCAGCATATACCTGGATGCAGTAGAAGGACAACCTTGATACCCTGGATGAAATAATGATATAAAGACCTAAAACCTCAGGTTTTGGAAATCTATCAACGCAAGATTTATGGTTATAAAACCAGACGCCACTAATATGTTACCCACTCATACACAGTTTATGATATTTGTATCACAAAGGTAAGTTGATTATTTCATGCTTTTTGCCTACTGGTACATCATATGATGAAGCTGCTATCACACTTAAGCAATTTTAGCTCTAAGTTCAGTTTGACAGTGTAATTTGCTGATGTA
Source organism: Scalesia atractyloides (assembly GCA_947069175.1). Taxonomy (NCBI): domain Eukaryota; kingdom Viridiplantae; phylum Streptophyta; class Magnoliopsida; order Asterales; family Asteraceae; genus Scalesia; species Scalesia atractyloides. The sequence continues at coordinate 45,293,893 of CAMTDV010001632.1, forward strand.
CTATCATTTCTTCCTTTTCACACAGTGAAAACTCATTTTTAATTTTTAATTTTTTTTATGTTTTTGATTTTTTTTAAAAGCAGTAAATTATGTACAAACTAATTTCATGGAAAATGGTTATTCAGGATTCCTCATCCCGTTGAGTTCGACTAAATGTTCAAAATGAGCCTTGTCAAATGCTTTTGTGTAAAGATCTGCCAGGTTATCTAGTGTGTCGACTCGATGTAGTTTAATTAATTTCTTTTCAGCACAAACCCGTATAAAATGATGACGACTGTCAATATGTTTTGTGCGACTGTGTTTTACGGGATTGTTGGTGATTGAAATAGTGGCATTATTGTCTATCATAACAGGAGTACGAGTGAACTTCAAACCGTAATCGCGCATTTGCTGTTGGATCCAGAGAACCTGAGAGCAACAGCTACCCGCAGCAATATATTCAGCTTCACACGTAGAGGTAGACACGCAAGACTGCTTCTTGCATTGCCATGACACGAGCCTCCCTCCTAAGAACTGACAACCACCTATGGTAGACTTCCTTGTAGATTTGCATCCTCCAAAGTCCGAAGCAGTAAACGCAACAAACTTCAAATCACTATCAGCTGGATACCATAACCCAAGTTCAGGTTTCCCCTTCAAGTAACGAAGAATCCGCTTCACCGCTTTCATGTGAGACTCCTTTGGATCGCTTGATATCTGGCACAAAGACATACTGTGAACATAATGTCGGGTCTTGAAGCAGTGAAGTACATCAGAGAACCAATCATTGCCTTGTATTGATACAACATCTCTGATGTGGAACTACCAGGTGTAATTGATACGAAATCTGTAAGCTCTTCTTCATCTGGCAAGAAAGAATAGTCGTGGCCAAGAGGTGGTGGAACTTCATTTAAACCTTTGAAGACCACACATATCTTGTCATTACTCTTCTTCAAGCCATTCATCATGTGTTTCATGACAAAAGATGAATCTCTGAATTGATTTAATTTCTTTTCAAGTTCATGAATTTTAAGTTGTGCTTCAGACAACTCTTTGCATTTTTCAGAAATTTCTTTTGTTTTCTCACTCATTGTATCATGAGCTAAATCAATAACTTGAAGTTTTTCGTTAAGCTTAAGGTTAGAATATTGATTTCTTCTTCATAACCTTTAATTTTCTTCAAGTATAATGACTCATTTCGTTTTACGAAAAAGTTTGATTCTTTTAGGTTCGAGAGCTCATTTACCAGACTTTGGTTTTGATTGGTTAACCTGTCAACCTCACTTTGCAGTTCACGACACTTCAAATAAACAGAACTACCAGAGTTAGAACATCCCTCGCCTGTTGATTTGCTTAGATCAGCCATGAAAGCATCAAAATCAGCAGCCAACATCTTCTCTGTAGCCTTCTGTTCTCCATCATCTTTTTCAGCTACCTTCTCTTGCTCTTCCTCGGCATCAGCTTTCACTTCTTCATCAACAACTGGAGCTATCTCAGCCATAAACACCTGTGAGGCATTGTTATCACTCTCCAGATGAACACTCCAATCATAAGAACCCTCTCTAGCAGTAGAAATCAGGGCCTTTGATCCAGTGTTGTTTGACGCATTCCTGTTGCTTGAACCATAACCAGGAGAATCTTGAAAGGATGAACTAGAACGAGATTCAGACTTAGGTCTTTGACACTCTCTAGCGAAATGTCCGTAGTTGTGACAATTGTAACACTTCACTTTCGACTTGTCAAAGCCCACACTCTTGCCAACGAACTTCCTGCCCGTTCTGTTCATGAACCTCTTCACCCTTTTAGTAATCATGGCCATCTGCCATTGCAAATCCATCTCCTCTAAGGCATCAGGGTCGATCAGATCATAATCTTCATCAAACGTAGCAGGATCAGATATTTTTCCCTGAATGTAGTTCTCGTAGGAAGCAACAAAAGAAGCAAGCAATTCCAGGTGATCTCTAGCACTTTTGACACTCAGAGGCATAGACTTAGAACTTTTGTTACTATTACTTGATTGTTGTCTCTTAGCCCCTGACGAGCCTCCTGAAGTAGCAACAAAACACCCTCAGCATTGGTCACAATTTGCTCATTCTCACATGAAAGAAACGCAGTTGCAGTATCACTTGAAGCATTGTTGGAAGATGAAGGTGTAAGACCTTTATAAATCCCTGGATCTTGAAATTGATCATAACCAGTCTCCTTCTTCATATTGAGCTCATAAGCTCTTAATTTTCCAACAACCCCTTCCAAGTCTTTCTTTTCATAATCGGCTTCACCCTTTATCATCAACGTGTAAATATCCCACTTTGCAGGTAAAGCATCCAGCAACTTGTCGTTTATCTCCACATCTGTGTATCCCTCTATGTCATAATTGTCTATTTCTGACATCAGATGATAATATCTCGTGATAATATCTTCAAGGGATTCATTCTCATTCCTTTGAACATAACAAACTGTTTCTTTAGCAGATCAACCTTGTTCTTCTTCACATCGGTATTGCCCTCATATCTCTTCTCTAGGGCATCCCACATCTCCTTTGATGTAGTATAACGTTTATCAGGTAATGACATCTTGATAGCAGCTAAAGTTTTCTTCTCAGACTCATACATTCTCTTCTAAGCTTCAGACATATTCACATAAGCGGTAACCCGTTGTCTGCCCTCAAAGTCATGTGTTGGGTTAGCGTATCCATCTTGAATACAGATCCACATCTGTGTGTCCTGGTATTCAATGAAGGATTGAAACCTATCCTTCCAAGTAAGATAGTTCTCTACCTTCAGCATCTTTGGAAGTTTATTTGTGGTGCCAGCCTCATGCTCCATTCTTAACAGCTCATTTAGATTAGACATATTCGACAATTTTACCGAACCGGCTCGTTAAAAACGTTAAAACTTATCCGAAATGGGTGATTACCAAATTATACAGTTAGACTCGTCTCGACGATATGGTTCTAATGATGTATATTGTCTGATTATGATTTTTAGAATTTTCGTGCCTTTTTTTTGTCCTAAAAATCACACGAGCCTAACCGTGCAACCGGTTTGTCAAGAATGTTTGTGGATCAAATTCTATGTCTGAAAACGTTTAACTCTTGTTACGTCAGCTGGTTAACTTTCCACCTTTTTGTGTATAACTCGGAACAATACCAAATCCGGAACAATAACTCGGATTGACAATCCAAGATGAGAATCCGGAACAGTAATCCGAATTGATAATCCGAAATGGTGATCCGGAATAGTGATCCGAGATGAAATCCGGAATGCACTGATCTGATCCGAAATGGAAATCCGGGATAGACTATTCTGATCCGAGATGGAATCCGGAATAGTTCTGATTCGAGATGAAATCCGGAATAACTTCTGATCCGAATTCAATCCGAAATAGCTTCTGATCAGAAATTCAATCCAAAATAGAATCCGAAATGGGTTTTACTGATCCAAATTGCACTTTTCCAGACCCAAGTTGCAAGTCTGATGATCCGAAATGCAGATTTTGATCCGAAATTCAAGTCTTCAATCCGAATTGTTTCACTTTTTGATCCGGAATGCAAGTCTTCAATCCGAAATACCTTGCAGTTTATCTGAAATCGCTGGAAAACCCTAGAACAGCCTCCGAAACCCTGATTCAGCCGTCACAAAGTCCAAAACAGCCTCCAAAATGTCCAAAAACCCAATGTTTATGCTGTCACGATTCTGACCCGAGCAAAATCAAGAGCCAAAGGCTCTGATACCAATTGTAGGTCCCCTAGTCCGTATGGATCTTCACAGAATCGTCTATCTAATCTAGAGTGCGGAATCCCCTAGATCAGATTTCACAGAAACAAGAACACGAACACGAACAAATTCCTTCAAACAGTCTTCTATTGATAATCTAACATAAAGTGTTTACAACCAATTCAAGACACTCTCTCTAAACTCTCTGAACAACTAAACCAGCAATATAGCAACAGAACCAGCAACCTAAACCCTAATACAAACCTCCCTTTATATAGAGACAAGTTATGCAACTGGGCTAGGGTTTCCTACATGGACTGCTAATGGGTTTAAAGCCCAATTGGCCTACCATGCTTTATTTTGTGTCTAGTTCAGCCCAATTACTTCTAATTTACTATTACAAAACTAAACCCACTAACCGTTTATCATTTTACTAATTACAAGATATCCAAAGACCAAATCTAAGTTGTTGTCACAAATATGCACCAACAATTTTATTTCCATGTACTCTTTTTCTTGAATTAGTTTGAATATTAATCATGTAGTTCTTTTTGTTTTAATTATGTATTAGTTTAAATTTAGATTTGTTGTTGTTTAATTTTAATCATGATTTATAGCAAAGCCACTGATGACAAACCACTGCTAACACACCAACAGTAGTTTTATAGCAAAACCACTGATTCAAACACAGACTCACTAACCAGTGATGTTATACTCAGCAGGTTGTCTACCACCAATAGTGTTTGTCTAACAGCTGATGGTATTACTCCATCACAGGTTAGCAACATCATCAGTGTTTGTCTAACATCTAATGTTATTACTCTATCGGAGGTTATCAGACTCATCACAGGTTTGGCAAGGATTCCATTAGATGTTGGCTCATCAGTAGTTTGACTTTATTTCATCATCTCTTATAACTATCTTTTATTTAATTTGCAAGGTATTTGACATTTTATTAATTAACAATGAATAATGGACAACCAAACCATCTTAATCATGCTTCTAGCTCGAGTGCATCTACTAGAGCCGAAAAACTAAAAGAATATAACAAAAGATACTATGCTGCACGCAAAGAAAATAACAAAAGATACTATGCTACACCGACAAGCACATTCCCCTCTGTAATTGAAGAAGTCGTGCCTAGAACATCACGAGGTTTCTATTTATTTAATAATGATTTCTTTGTCGAACTTAACATCATTAACAACCTTCACTACTTAAGACAATGATTTTTTAGGTGTTCAAATTCAACAGCGTACACTTTTACCTCAATTTTGTGAAGTAGTTGATTAACCTTCATCCCAACATGAGAACGTAGAAGATGACATATAACTTTGTTTACGATCGTGTACCTAGAGAGCATTATGTTTTAAAAGAACAGGGTGCATGTCCTGATTGTAGAGCAAAACGTTTTCACTTTGAATTTAATACCTTTGGTTGTATGAGTGGGAAAATTGTGTTAGCAAATTCAGAAATTCCAGAGAAATTGCACCAACTTCTCACGTCCCAAGATGAAATTGGAAATATTTTTAAAAGCAAAACATTCGTACTTATAACACCAAACTTTCTTTTGCCTCAATGCGAGTGACGTTGGATGATACATTAAACAATATGAGAGACGATGTATATACTTTTCGTGCACATAGAGGAATATTTCACAAAATCGACCAATTAGTTCCGAGGGATGGAACCCCTAGGTATCTGCAGTTGTATTTTTATGATCCTGATGCTAAGTTAAATCTCAGACTCCAATGGCCAAATCTTGATCGACGTATTACTTAGATTTTGACACGCGTTCTTTCTACAAACCCATATGTCGATACATTTCGAAGACTTGCGGAATAAGACCTCTGGACAACTATAGAGTCACTTTGAATACTTTGGTTGAACTTGACCAAAGGGTGTATAACCGACCAACGACATCAGAGGTATATAAAATGTTATAAAAACGCCATGAAATATAAAAAATTGATCACAAACTACCACTGATGACAAACCACTGCTAACACACCAATAGTAGTTGTATAGCAAAACCATTGATTCAACCACAGACTAAATAACCACTGATGTTATACTCAGCAGTGATTGTCTACCACCAATAATGTTTACCTAAAATCTGATGTTATTACTCCATCAGAGGTTAACAACATCATCCATGTTTGTCTAACATCTGATGTTATTACTCTATCAGAGGTTATCAAACTCATCAGAGGTTTGGCTTTATTCCATCAGATATTGGCTCATTAGTAGTTTTACTTTATTTGACCTTATTTAACCAACTGAATTGTTACTTTCTAACACACCAACATAGTTGTATAGCAAAACCACTGATTCAACCACAGACTCAATAACCACTGATGTTATACTCAGCAGTGGTTGTCTACCACCAACAGTGTTTGCCTAACATCTGATTTTATTACTCCATCAGAGGTTAGCAACATCATCAGTGTTTGTCTAACATCTGATGTTATTACTCTATCAGAGGTTATCAAACTCATCAGATGTTGGATCATCAGTAGTTTGACTTTATTTGACCTTATTTGACCAACTGAATTATTACTTACTTATCGTTGACGATTATATAGGTTGCTGGTATTTGGGTTGAAGGTAATGACAATATCACTTGGTATAAATTAAGTATTGTTATTTACGGTAGATCTAAATAAGCCAAACTATTCAGCTGTACTTCAGTTATTACGATCCATCGTCGTATCCTCTATTTTTTCCTAATGGTGAGTCGGGTTGGCATGCTAACATACCACGTCATGGAGTATCGATCGATGAGGTTCACAACAATGACAACATCGAAGGAGAAATGGAAGGTACTAACAATTTATTATTCTTTTAAGTGATGATCATAAAATACCCTAATGCGTTTTATTTTATTAATTGTTTATTTTTAAAATATCTTCATCGTTCAGAGGCTAACACACGAAGTGGTAGAACAAACATGGCTATGCGAGAGTACTACTGTTACAAGTTCCAGATTCGATCTACCGAAGACGTGTATCTGTTTGGTGGTAGATTGCTACAACAGTTTGTGGTAGATGTTTACATAAAGATTGAGACATCACGTTTAGAATGTTGTGAGAGAAACCAGGATAAGATACGGGCCGACTTGTACCAAGGTATTGTGGATTGCATCAATGGTGGTGAGGTTCATGCAAACAGAGTCAGAAAAAGAATTGGGTTGCCTGCATATTTCATCGGAGGGCCTCGCGACATGCGACGCCGGTTTCTAGATGCGATGACTTTAGTTCAAGATGACGGCAAGCCTGATATATTCCTTACAATGACGTGTAATCCTAAGTGGCCTGAGATATGTGATAATTTACATGTTGGTCAAACTGCACAAGATAGTCCAGACCTTGTTTCAAGAATGTTTCTGGCTAAATTAGAAGATCTTAAGGAACAACTATTCAAGAAACATATCCTCATGGAAGTTAAGGCATACATTTATGTCATCGGATTTCAAAAGTGTGGTTTACCGCACACACATTTTCTCCATATCATGTACTCGCAACACAAAATCAATAACGCGGACCATTATGATAAGGTTGTGTGTGTTGAGATTCCTAACAAACTAAGACATCCCAAATTGCATGAGATTCTTGTGAAGCACATGATTCACGGCCCTTGCGGTGGTTTACGGTTAAGCAGTCCTTGTATGCAGGGTGATCATAAAATTTGTCTTTTTCACTATCCTGGACAATTTAATGAAGAGATAACACAAGGAGAAGATCCATATCCGTTGTATCGAAGGAGAGACACTGGAATAGAAGTGGACGTATGAGGAAAAACACTTGATAATAGATGGGTGGTCCCATATAAACCAAGGCTTTTGATGATGTTTAACTGCCACATCAATGTTGAAGTTTACGCAATTATAAAATTTGTGAAATATCTTTTCAAATATGTTTATAAAGGACATGACAAACAGGTTATTCAAGTTGATCAAAGTGAGCAAGGGGTTGTTATTAATAAGATAAAGAGATTTCAGGATGCACGCTACATATCGCCCCCAGAGGCTATGTGGCGCATTTTTTCCTTCTCTCTTTCTCAAATCTTACCTTCTGTTCTAGCTTACAACTTTATCTACCAAATAATCAGATGGTTAGATTTAGAGATGATGAGATAATGTCTAATATTGTTGATAGGGAAAGGGACAAGAGAACCATGCTAACAACATTTTTTGAGAAAAATAGAATCGATGAAGCAAGGGTGTATTTGTATAAAGATTTTCCAAAACACTTCACGTGGAATGGAAGCACACGCTGTTGGAATCTTCGTTTGGGTAAAAAAACAAAGAGTTTGTATCGTTTCCACTAATCCAGCTAAAGGAGAAAGGTACTACTTACGCCTAATTTTGTCAAATGTCAAAGGGCCTACTTCTTTTGAACATCTTTGCACGATTAATGGTCAAAGGTGTGAGACATTTCGAAAAAACAGCTCTTGAGTTAGGCTTAATAGAAGACGATGAATATCGATCACAATGTCTCGAAGAAGCCTCTTTGTTCCAGTTTCCCAATGCTCTTAGAAGGTTATTTGCGACCATAATGATTTTTTGCCAACCTGGAGATATTCGAAAGTTATGGAATGACCACTTTGATTCACTTTCTGAAGATCATCGGTTACACTGTCAAAGTATCGAACGAGTTCAGAATATGGTTCTTACCGAAATTAGTGTCTTTCTACAATCCATGGGTAAAAATATCAATGAATTCGACCTTCCTAAGATAACAAATGATGTTAACTTACAGGATGTAGGTTATCATGAGTTACAAGAGGAGTATGGGATTGTTTTGAACCTGAACACTTGAGTGCCAAAGATAAACTTAATCCGGACCAAAAAACGTGTTTGATGAGATCATGATGCATGTTGATAATGATCTTCCACGCTTCTTCTTTATTTTTGGTCCGCGTGGAACTGGAAAAACATTTTTGTACAATGCCTTGCTTGCTAAAATTCTGTCACGTGGTTTTATTGCTCTCGCAACAGCTTCATCAAGTGTTGCGGCTAATAATATGCCAGGAGGTAGAATGGCTCACTCGAGATTCAAGATTCCTATTAATCTTGAAAATAATTCAATGTGCAGTATCAGAAAACAGAGTGGGGCTGCTAAACTAATCCGGTCTGCCAAAATAATCATATGGGATGAAGCGTCGATGGCTAAGCGACAGGCGCTAGAGGCAGTTAATCGTACATTGCAGGACATTATAGGTGTTAGTCTCCCATTTGGTGGGGAAAATAATGGTTATGGGAGGTGGCTTCAGACAGGTGTTGCCGGTTATTAAACATGGCACTTGAGCATAGATCGTAGACTCTAGCCTACGAATGTCACCTTTTTGGTCTTTGACTAAATAGATGCGGTTGACCATAAATATGAGAGCGTTGAAAGATCCATGGTTTTCTTAATTTCTTTTAAGAGTCGGCGATCGAACTGAAGAACCAATTGAAGGAAACTATATTCGCATACCCGATGACATGGCAATTCAGTGCAACAATAGAGAAAACTCTATAAAAGAATTGATCAATGCCATCTTTCCATCAATTAAAGATAGTGTATATTCTTCAGATTATATAATATCTAGAGCGATATTGTCCACTAAAAATGAGAGTGTTGACGAGATTAATAATCAAATGATCAACATTTTTCAAGGGGAGGAAAAAGTGTATTACAGTTTTGACGAATCTGAAGACGATCAGCACAACTTCTATCTGATCGAGTTCTTAAACTTGCTAAATGTTAGTGGTTTGCCGCCTCATAAGCTTCTTTTTAAAATTGGATGCCCAATAATATTATTACGGAATATCGATCCATCATATGACTGTGTAATGGCACGCGGTTGATATGTAAAGGCTTCAGGCGAAATGTTATTGATGCAGAAACTACAGTAGGTCAGCATGCCAGTAAACTACTATTTTTGCCAAGAATCACTCTAACCCTTTCTGAAGATGGCATGTTCCCATTCAAGCTGAAAAGAAAACAGTTTCCAATTTGACTAAGCTTTTCCATGACGATTAATAAAGCTCAAGGTCAAACAATTCCGCACGTTGGTGTTTATCTACCGGATTCTGTATTTTCACATGGACAACTTTATGTGGCGTTATCAAGAGGGATTTCAAGACAAAATACAAAGGTGTTGGTACATCTCGCAAAAGATTTTAAACAACCCAGAGTTTACACATCAAATGTTGTCTACCAGGAAGTGTTGCGTGATTGATGAACCGCACTCGTATCAAAACGAAGGTAAGTTAGTAGATTTTGTGCCTAAATTGCTTCCAGAAATTACTTTTTAATTACTTTTTTAAAACACATGTAAGCGTCTAACATTGTTTTTTTATGTGTCGAAATCTGGTACAGTAGAGGAGAAGATACAAGAAATTCATGAGCGAACGGATGTATTGGTAAAACAAGAAAAGATACAAGAGACTCCCCGTATTTTGTTTTTGGTGTTTTGTCCAACTACTTGCTTGTATTGTACTCTTCTTGTTTTAATTACATCTACTTCCTTGTTTTGTACTCTTCTTGTATATCGATTACGTCGAAGCTACAACTAAAAAATGAGAAAAAGTATATCACCAAAGAATTGATAAACTAACAGAAAAACATGTGCCAACATATCACGAATAAGAAAACTAACTTAGAAACTATACAATAGATCACGAGACGACTGATATACTAATGGTAAACGAGTATCCTATTGTAAATCACCACTTCCGCCGCATCGCGCTGGTAAATGACTAGTATATATATATATATATATATATATAGGGGAATGATGAAACGAAACCCACTTGAGCTGAGAAAACTCAAAAAACCTTTGTAAAAACCTCATGTAACATTTTTATTTTTTTCTAAAAAATAAGAAAATGTAACATATATATATTTGAACATTTTTATAAAAGTAACACAAAAAAAGGCTAGTAGTTTATTTTTTAAAAAATGTTAAAATTTCATGTTACATAATATATATGTCCAAAAAATGTAACATACAAATTTTGAACATTTAAAAAAACAAGTAGGCGCTTTTTACATTTTTTTATAAAAAATGTTCAAGTACATTAATGTTACATTCCCCTATTTTTAAAAAAAAATTAAAATGTTACATAGGATTTTCTTGAGTTTTCTCAACTCAAATGGGTTTTTGTTTTATCTTTCACCTATATATATATATATATATGTATATATATAATATGTGTATATATATATATATATGTATATATATATATATGTATATTAAGATTTTACGACTTAAACGATTTTATTGGTGATCCCCATCATGTTATATCCATTATCACACTCGTTTATGTAAAATATATTTACGATTTGCGTTTCGTAACATATTTACACAAATGTTAACATATCACAATTATCGTAATACACGTATTCCATCAACTTATATATTTTATCATTTTATTATCATTTATACATGAAATAACTATACAAGTTAATCTATGTATTATTTTCATGCTTGACAAATAAGTTGCACATTAACGTGACTTTTAACGAAATTACCGTTTTAACCGTGCAAGTGCACATGCATAATCCTACCTCCTACTATCATGTTAACACTTATCATTTCACATTATACATACTCATATCCACATATCATATCACAACATGCAAAGTTCACCCTTGAACAACCTGTTTGCGTACATCAAAATATGCATATTTTAACGGTTCGGTAACGTTTTTGGGCGTCAGAAGTCACGTATGACTTGGCAAATACCATGGATACTTAATGTAAGTTAAAATAATTATATTTATCATAAAAATATCAGTTTATAACCTGATCTAAAACTCTGCAAAAATCACTTTAAAAGCCGATTTTTACCATTTTTAACGCATAGTCTTGTACCGAACTTTACTATAATTATCTCAAATCGTCACGACTTCATATTTTAACATAACACATGTTATTTACTGAATAAAATGGTAGTAATATTCATGTTAGTGCAGATTTCATGTAAGTCACATAAATCATACAATTTCACCCATTACCAATTTTTAAGCTTCATGTACAGCATGCAAGGCTACTAAATTTATGGTATAACTTCATATCATCATAACACATTATTTAGAATCATTCTAGCATGCTTATAATCTGATTTTAATTCACTTTTATCATATCATTTCAAGTTACCATCATATGTGTGACACCCCATGTAATCCCTTTCACATCAGAGCATGGGTGTCAACTGAATGGCATCCTCATTGCACAGTGGAAGTATTTAATGTTAAGACTTGTAATAAGTGAACGCCCGCTAACTACTCGAATCCCCATGGGTTCCACTGTTCCAACCATGCCATACTTGCAATCATGACCTGAGAAAGAACATGCGAAAAATCAACATAAAGTTGGCGAGTTCATAGTTTGTTGTTTTTGTTTCCAAATGAGTCATAAAACATTTGAGCATTTTGCAATCGAAAACTGGTTTATGGGATCATAGTATCACAAAGCATTTAAAATGTCATGTCTGTATAACAGTATTGAAATGTTTTCCATGTTGTTTGCAAATCCATGCATAACTGTTATGTCTGTCGGTAATAAAATGTTTTCATTTGTACCTGTAAGTAAACCGGTATTGAAATATTTTCTGTTATTTTTGTAAACCGGTATTGAAATCATAGTATGTTGTATACCTATGGAACCTAAGGATCAGTCAGTGTGTAGCTAATACACTGGCCTATGTGCCATAAGTAAGTAACCAAACCGAGACTTCTTTGTCATGTTGGGATCACAAAAGCACTCCTTACCGGTTAACTTCCATGAGTGGAGCGTGTCTCAAACTCGATAGATCTATACATTTTGCACCTTGGTCACTACGTGATTAATGGTTACTATTTTTATCTTCCTACTTACGCACATTGATCTGTTATCATCTAATTCCATAACTACATACCATAGTTGAAAAACTGAGTTATTGGGCCGTGCCCATGTTATTTTGTCATTGGGCCTAGCCCATGTTTTCTTGTCCTTGGGCCTAGCCCATGTTATTTTGTCCTTGGGCCTAGCCCTGTTATTTTGTCCCTGGGCCTAGCCCATGTTATTTTGTCTTTGGGCCTAGCCCATGTTATTTTGTATTTGGGCCTAGCCCACGTTTTCAATAAAGTTTTGGGGCTTCGCCCCTAGTTGTGACTATGACAATCTCGTCACTAGTCATAAAACTCATGCATGTTTCGAAAAGCTTTGTATAGCTGTGATAACCGGTAAGTTTAGCATAAACCTTTCATAAACCATTTGAGTTCATTGAAATCTGTTTGTAACATGGTTTAGATATATGATTCTCGTTTCATCAAAACATTGTGTGCTTTCGCAAAACTTGCATGTCTTTCCGCCCCCGAAAACATTTATAAAAATGTAAAACGGTAAAAAGTGGGGGTTATGAACTCACCTGTTGTCCTTGTGCAAAGCTAGCTTAATGTGATTTCCATAATGTTGTCTCCACAACTTGACTCGCTAGCATGCAATCTAGTGTATTCCTAAAACGGAATAACTTGTAAGTTTCTAAGAATAACGTAGCTATACTACGTGATACCGAGCTCTACCGAATCGTTACTCATACGATTCTATGAATGTGTTATTGACTTAACTCGGTTAACCAACCTATGGTTTTCTTAGAATCGTCTTAGTTTTCGAACGACTTGAAATATATTTATATATAAACAATACTATATTTCATGAAATAGTATTAGCCGTTATGTACGTCGTCGGATAATAGTACGACTCTCGTAGTTTTTGAAAGATGTAATCGTACGCTTGTCATAATCTTGCAGTATTGTGTAGCATTTCGTTTATGCGTTGAAATCGGATATAACAAATATATATTGTCATAAGATCCTCCGAAAGTATTCGAGTCGTCGATGCTCGAAATTAATATAACTATATTTATTTTATAAAAGTATTTGACGTCTCGCCATTCGTATATATATATAATATTCTTGTTATACAATTTCAAAATTCTGACGTTTGAAATAATACACGCCTTGTATTCGTCTTGTAAAAGCGTTCGGAAATCTTGGCGTTTTGAAATAAGTATAAACAATATACTTATTTTTATATCGTCGTTCGAATAATTTATCGATGTTTGAAAGCTAGTTTCTGAGTTGCGACGTTGAAGTAAACATAAATAAATATCGTTTATTTTATAGTCGATTGCTGAATGTTTGTTATCTTGACATCGCGCTCGTTGTAATGTTGTCGGCTCGAGTATTGAATGTTTTAATTAGCGTCGTCAAATAAATATATACCTATTTATTTTATAATAACCATTTGAAATTGGACGTTTAATCTTTGAAATGTGTCGCGTTTTTGTATTGTGTATTTTTACAAAAATCGTGCAGAGTTTCCTCTGTTTTCGGACGATCCCGACAACACAAGTTGTCGATTTATTTATCAAAACACAATCTGCAATGTACGCAAACAATATATATAATTTCTCGACGTGTTTCGAGTATAATTTTCGCCAATTTATAATTTCCGATTTATATTATAATAACGACGTCGGTTTGATTTTTAACTAATAATTTTAAACGAGTTACGCAGCCGGCTCAATTGTTATATATTATTTATTTCCTTTGGCGATATATAATCGTTTACGGTTCGGTTTGAGCTCGGTGTTCGCGCGCTAATTATTTAATAATAATTATAAACTAATATAATTAAATTTCGCATCGTAATTAATTTTTACCGAGTCTTGAGTTGACCTGTTGACTGAGCTGACCGTGTTGACTGAGTTGACTGCGTTGACTAGTTGACCAGTTGACCGGCAGTTGACCGGGTTTGACCGAACCCAAAACTGAACCGAGGCACCAAAAATGTCCCAAAACTATCCCTTGACCAGTTTTGACCCATGTTGACCTGTTGACCATGTTGAACCGAGCCCGAGAGTGTCCCGAACTTTAATATTCACCCGAGACGAAAGTATTTCGTATGGACTCTACGGGTTACAAGGATCCCAAAAATATATTTTTCATTGAAAACAGACGCCCGGAACCTCGCCAAAACCACGCCAGAAGTCGGAATTTCGCTGGAGAATAAAATTTCATGAAAACTTGCAGAAAGGTCTCTAACCACCCGATTTAAATATGCACGAAGTGAAAAGTCCAAAACGAGTTCGCCGGAGTTTGGCCAGAATGTCGCCGGAGTTGCTCCCGAGCCCAAATGACTTCGAATCTGCTAAAACCAACATCACCACGCGATCCGGAATGTTGAAGATAGTCAAAAAAGTGTGCTCTTGGCCGGAAAATGGTCGCCGGAAAGTTCGCCAGAAAACCTCCATCGTCGCCGTCGGCGGTGGCGCCGCCACTGCACCGCCGTGGCCGGCCGCCGCTAGTCGCCGGACTAGTGCCGGAAATATTTTCTAGAGAGAGAGAGTAGAGAGAGGTCTAGAGTTAGAGAGAGAGTGTGTAGGTGAAGAATGAGGGTGTGTGTGTGTATTTTGGTTTATATAGGTGTGTTTTGTGGGCTTGGGCTTTTATGTGGGCTGGGCCCAAGACCCATTTCTTGTGTTTTGAGCGGCCCGATAGCATTTCTAAAGCCCGTTTTCTCACCCGAACTCCATAGAACGTCGTATAATATTGTTTTAAGATAAAAATAAATGTGTAAAAATAGGGTCGACGTTCGATATTAATAGCGTGCATTCGTCGGTTTCGTTAAAATGCGTAAAATGCTCCGTTGTCGTTTCTTGTCCGTTTTTCTATCTGTTTTTTACTACGAATAATCAAATTCGACTACGAAGCTAAATATATCATAATATATTAATATCGAGAGGTAACTCGAGTCCGTTGCTTCCGTTTTGTTGTCGGTGCGTTTCGGTTTTCCGCGTAACTTCCGCGTTGTGCTTTGCGACGTTCAACGATCCATATTTATTGCATAATCATAACTGCATGATAAATACAAGTATAAAATTCGTATTTTTAGGCGTTGTCAATATTTGTTTGGCATCCGTTCGCTTATCGTTCAGATTCGCGTTAAAGTTCTCGATTGTCGTCATATCGCGTAATGTGAAGCAAGTAGACGTTCCTAGGCTCTCTAAAGGCCTGATCGAGTTAATTTACGTCTAATTACGTTAATTATAATGGTATTACTGTTTGTTATGCGCTTAATTACAACCGGAAAATGCCGGTTGTCACAATATGATCATTTAATCAGCATCTACACTTATGTACAAGCACTTAATGCATGATTATCATATCATCATCATCATTCAAGAAATCAAATGCATTCAAACATACATTTATTTCATTTTCATATAATCCAAAACATCATCTTCATCTAGTCATCCTATCATCATTGCATGCATTCCATCTTCACATTTATGAACAATCCAACAAAACCCATATGTACATGCATACATATATACACACACACGACACACACATATACATACTTCTAAGAATCAACTTTTCATCTATTCATCTTCAATCATATGAACTTCCTCCTTTGTAATCATGCATGCAACCATCTTTTAAAATCACATCATTCAAGAATTATTCAACAATCAAAACACAATCTTTTAAAATCACATCATTCAACAATCGAAACACAATCATTCAACTTCCATAAAGATCCTTTGTAATCACGCATGCAACCATCTTAAATTCGCAAAACAAAGTTTGTTTAAGCGTTTTACTTAATTTTTCCTCACAGATATGATTAAAATAGCATTTTAATCACATCGGAATATTTTTAGGATTCTACCATTAAATCGGGTGGTCACCGACATTCGTTTTGTATTTGTTCGGTACGCGATAAGCGTTATCTTATTTTTGTCACCATTATTTTTAACAAAGTTTGGATTTACCAACAATCAAATATCATCAATTAACTGTAAGGCCATAAACTTGAGTCAATTTATGCTTGTCTTTATCAAACACACTTATAGGTTATTTGGACTTAGTTTCTAGTGGGCTTGGGTTAGGCCAGATGGGACGAATTATATGTGGATGCTATATAATGTTATGTTTAGTTCATTATTAGGGTTAAGCATTAGAGTTATTATTTTAAACGACATATTGTACCTGGCAAGCCTAGAGCTTGTGTGCAATCTTTGAATATAATTGACTTCTTGATTTCTTGTTCTACACTTCCTTTGTTTTCCGCGCTTAGAATCGTGTTAGTGATATCCTGTTGAAGATCTTGGACTTACAATAGGTAGCAGAGCCTAAGAAGTCTATTCGAAGGCTCAGTTTTCTAGATATTACTCGAAGAACAAGAAAAAAAGGTGTTTGCAGATTCATCAAGATCGAAAAGGTTTGAAGAATAGTTTGAAGATTTCGTTTTTTATTTGAAGAAGAGTTTGAAGATTGGAAAACAGTTTGAAAACTTTGTAGTTTGATCTGTTTGGGGAAGAAAAACATTATGTTTGTTGATTTTTCGGAATTTATGGTGGAAAGGATCTCACAGAACTGAATTTCGATTTGTTTCCTTTATTATCGGGATTCACTTTTGGATTGATATTAGAAAATCATCAGTATACGGGATCAAAAAGGGTGTGATGTAAGCTATGTGCGGATTAGCTTGTGTATGTAGATAGTTGTGTGTGACTGGTTTATTAGATTGTGTACGGGACACAAGTGTGAGGCCCAAATAATTAGTGTGCGGCCCAAAAATAGAGTGTGCGGTATAACTTGTCTAGTGTGCGACCCACCAACTAGTATGCGACATATTGTGTGTATCATGTATGGTCCAAGTAATCTGGTGTGCGGCCCAAACTAACGAGTGTGCGGCCCAAATATACAAGTGTGCGGTCCAAAGAAAGTTGTATGCGGGCCAAATTGAAGTGTATGACTTTATTGTGTGCGGCCCTGATAGAGTATGTGAGTGCAGCTCTCGCTAGGTAACTATGCTTTATCAGTTCTGGTCAACAAAGTTAAAGGTCCAAGTCAAAGAAGTTAAAGAATAACCGAGCCTTGCTCAAGTTTGTTATTCGTATGGAGTACGAGTTTATTAGATAATGACTGTAATTTATGTAAATTCGGATAGGATAGTTTATATATCCAGACAATGTGTTTTGTTCGGGTTTAGTCCCTAGTCTTTATATGTGTGGTGTATAGGTTAGATTAAGGCAAGCTTTATGCAACTCTCACAAAACAGCAACCCTCCTCCATCAGTGTGTGCACACTATAGAGAGAGAGAGAGACTATATGTTAGTAATCTAAACCAGCTTGTACGAGATGATGTATACTCTTTCCGTTTGTAAATTTATGATGACTGTTTCAATGTTAAAGAGATTCATCTTCTACATCTTTCTATCTTTTATGTTTTGTTGATTTCATATCTTATTCGAGGGTAGTGGATGTTGTTCGTCAATGATCCAGGGGGTCCCGGGGGCTTTCAAGTGGTATCAGAGCCAGGTTACTGATTCAGAATGGTCTAATTGCCTTCCGAATCACCATTGCTCTTGATTTGATGCTTGTTTCTGCCAAACATCATGGAGACGTGAAGATTCTGCAGAAAACTTGAAGAAATTGAAGTTGTTCGTCGACTGAGATGTTTTCTGTTTTCCAAGTTGTTGCAGATATGGGATTTTGATCTGAAAAAGGAGCTATCTGAACTTATGTAAGTGTTAGATGGTCCGAATTTGTTCACTTCTATCCGAATTTGTAGCCTCTGTGTTTATTTATGACCTTGTGTGAAGTCACGCATGGGAAATAATCCGGAAGAGATCCTCAAATACGGACTAAACTCCTTGTCCAAGTTTATTTCATGTCCGAATTTGAGAGATAATAGTTGATTTTCTGTCTGAATTTGTTAGACTCAAGTTATCCGAATTTGTTTTGGATCCATGTCCGAATTTGCTTGTTTTTCTCTAGTCCGAATTTGTAAAAGTATAACATCCGAATTTGTGGTGTTTTCTTGCTGTCTGAATTTAGAAGTGTGTTAGGGTTTGTTATTTTCATCCTAAGTCCGAATTTGGGTGTCCCTTTGGTCCGAATTTGTAAGCTTTCTCCCTTGTCCAAATTTAAAGTGTTGGTTTTGTCAGGGTTTATTAAAGTTTTCCTTGTCTGAATTTGTGTCAGAACTTATTTGGTAGAGTTTGTGGAGATAGAATTTGTGGAGATAGAGTTTGTGGAGATAGAATTTGTGGAGATAGAGTTTGTGGAGATAGTACTTATTTGATAGAGTTTATATGATGGTCATGTTGTATTCGGATTCACGAGTTATCTTCGGATTTTTTTGCTTTTTCCGAATTTCTTTGTATTCAGAAGTCTGTTCAGATGATCTGATCCGAGGTTTAAAAAGCTTCCGGTTTTTACGAGTTCCTAATTTTCTAAGAATTCCGGGTTACCTGGGGTACCAGATTATTAGCTAAGTTTAGAAGTTTGTGTAGTTCAGAAGTTTAGAGTTTTGCATGTTCTGAGTTTTTCTAGTTATTCCGGGTTACCTGGGTACCGGATAGTTAGCTAAGAGTCGGAATTTTGTGTAGTTCGGAAACTTGAAGTCGGTTTCGGATTATTGAAAAGTTCTAAGGTACTTATGTTGTTTGGATCAAGTGAGGAAGCAAGTCTTATTTTCTTGGGAGAAATGAGTTGAAGCGGCTTGGACTTTGAAAGTTTACAAAGAAATTGGGGCAGTAAAATTTAAGAATATCCTATTTTCTTTGTAAATTTCTAAAAACTCGTGTGTGACAGGGAACCCAGTTCGTGTTTACAATCGTGAGATTAAATGAGGTTTAATCTCGCCGGAGCATAAAAGTTAAACACATGATACAAGTTTAGAGCTAGTGTGTTTGATTGAGTTTCGTCAAGTTTGTTAGAGGTTTGATCAAGTGTTGACGTGATGAAGCTGATTGTTCGTTTGGCTACTACTTGAAGATTGAGCCTTTATCGTATGCTGGTTAGAGTAGGGAAGAGTAGTCTTCTTAGTCCCTCTTCTAAGTTGGTGACTAATCGGATTCTCGAAATAGGGGTTCTTACATTGAGGGGGAGAGGGAGATGAAAGTCATCGGGTAATTTGTGGATTCGTGAAGATACGTGATTGGATTTTGAAGATTCGAGATAAAATGATTTCAGACACTCGGTTGAAGACTTTGATCAAGATGGTGGATGTACATTTTTGGAGTTAGTTTGTTATTAACTTATCGAACCAAACTTCATGTGGCGGAATTTGAAGTGTTCGATGTTGGGCATTGGAAATCCGACGTTTCTTTCTTCTACCGGTTAGATTTGAAGATTAATGTATAAAGCGATGTTCTTACATTTGGTTGTAGGTTGGTTCGCGTTAACTTGACTCCAGAGTAGTTTGACGGGAAGGATCGAAAGTGCTTGATGTTGGATTCTTCGGGTTTCTCAAAGCGGACATTTAAGTGATCATCAACAAGTCTTTAACTAGAAGGGATGAAGATCGTTGTACTATGCCAGAAAGATTAAGTCTTCACCAAAGTTGAAAGCAGTCATGATATCATCTGTCAAGGGGGAGTCTGTAAGTGAAGTATCCGGTGACTGAAGATATCAATGCCACACAAAACTGATAGTAATAGTTAAGGGGGAGTCTGTAAGTGCAGCTCTCGCTGGGTAACTGTGCTTTATCAGTTCTGGTCAACAAAGTCAAAGGTCCAAGTCAAAGAAGTTAAAGAATAAACCAAGCCTTGTTCGAGTTTGTTAGTCTTATGGAGTACGAGTTTATTAGATGATGACTGTAATGTCCGAATTTATGTAAATTCGAATAGGATAGTTTGTGTATCCTAGACAATGTGTTTTTTCCGGGTTTAGTCCCTAGTCTATATATAACAACCATCCTCCATCAGTGTGTGCACATTATAGAGAGAGAGACTATATGTTAGTGAGAGAAAGCTAGGTTTAGATCTTTGTGATCTAAACCAGCTTGTAGGAGATGATGTATTCTCTTTCGGTTTGTACATCAGTGATGATTGTTTCAATATTAAAGAGATTCATCTTCTATGTAACGCCTCGCCTTTTCGTACTTTCCTTAATTAGAAAGTATAATCGTATTTTTATTTATGGAAACTTGTATTCGTATTTCTTTTCCAATCATGTAATCCGAGACTTTGATCGTAATAAAATTCATACTTGATACATACTTGTCTTACATGCATTCAATTGTTAAATACATGTTTACATACAAACCGATACTTATTATATGTGCAAATACTCATACATTAATACTTAATACCTAAAATATACTTACATTGCATTACACACTTAAAAACATGCAAAAATATCAAGTTATAGCCTGAAATGAAAGATAAACTAAGTTCAAGGACCAAAAATGGCATAATCCAGAGAATGTGGTTTCTAGCCCATGGTTTGGTCCAATTTGTGTTTTCTGCATTAAATGCACTCAACCAACAACCCCTCTAACCTCAACTATAAATACCCACCTCCTCCCACTCTCATTTCACACCTCAAACATTCTTCTTCTCTTCTCTCTAAAGCTCTAAGAGCTCCCTCTCTCCTTCTAAAGATTTAAGGTTTTCAAAAGTGAGTTCTAACTCACCCTTATCTCTCTCCTTTGATCTTTTCTTCTTCACACTTGAAACACCTTTGGGAATACTTCCATAGGTTTTCCATGGAAAACCAACTAGGAATATCACCCTATTTAAGGTCCCAAGTGTAAGAACCTTCTAGTTTTAATAGGGTTTTTACCCACAAGTGTTGTATCCTTCCAAGTTTACACTTTAGTAGAGTGTGATCACTTGGAAGCCTTGGCTATCCTACCTTCGATCCACCACCTCACTAGATGTTTTTGTTTACATTTCGTCTTTACTTTATTGTTTAAACTTACTCATGACCATCCTTGTCGTCCTTGTGATGACTTATGCATTGGTGAACTATACGAAAGAGGTTAAAAATGAAGGTTATCCTCCTACCTCAATGCATGACTTCTATGAACTTCCATGATGTCTATGATTTACTTATTACGTATACTATATAATATATGTATATATATCCACTAACCGAACTCTTGATGGTAATCAAATGATTATCCGTCATGGTACTAGGTTACATCACCTACGTACTTAATCTCTCGTTACGATTCTAATGGGTAACCTAACCCGTGAAAACACACCAACCCCAATGGGTCTTATAGTGTCAAAAACGAGTATTAAGTCTAGATGATTACTTTTCTGTATAAACTACTTTATTGCATTTAAATTCCTAGATCCCCCGTTATCGTTCGAATATTTACCAACCCATGTTTTCCTCTTGTAGGATAACTCGGTGGCTCTCCAACCCTCCAAACTCTTCGCAAAAGTAACAAGTGGAAGCTAGCAAAACCGTGAGTACACTCAACCCACTTTTCGTTTACAACACTTTTGGGTGTAACATGTTTACTTATACCAAAACCACAACACTTAAACTTTATGAAATGCACAAACAATCCTATACACATGAATACTTGATACGATTACTTGATGCTTATATCTTGGACATTCTTTGTGCGATACTTTAGTCATTAACTTGTTTTAAGCCTTCGTTTGACATGTATAAGCGCTATAGAAGTAACGCATCCCCCTCCATCGTGTAATCTTGAGGCCATGTTAAAACATCGTGATTGCGTTAAGGGTTTGACTAGTGGTATTGCATGCCTTGTATATGCTTTTGTAGAATCATAGTTGCCATGAGAATTTGTTTAAACTTTATTCGTATACGTATGCTATGCTTAAAAATAGTGTCATCGCCTTTGCTTTTGCATTGAATTGTTATTTTAAAACATGTTACAGGTTGATGAAGAGGATGCTATGAAATCAAATAGCAAGGATTTAGATACACACATTTAGATGTTCAGGTTAATGTTCTTGTATCAATTTTGTTGTATTGTGTTATTTAAACTTGTTAAGCTTAATTGTTGTATTTGTTTCAATGTTGTATTTTGACAATTATTCTTGAAATGAAATTCGACTTTAAATTAAATATTGTCATTATTAGCATTGTGAGCAATGAGCAATCTCGTTATCATCTCACTCCGATGTCTCCGCATTGGTTGGGGTGTGACATTCTACATCTTTCTATCTTTTATGTTTTGTTGATTTCACGTCTTATTTGAGAGCAGTGGATGTTGTACGTCAACGATCCAGGGGGTTGTGGGGGCTTTCAGAGTGCGAGTGTGTGCAAAGGTGGAACTTTAACCAGCTGACGTGTTCTGTTTTCAACGTATTTAAGTGCAGAATTTGATCTACTAACACTCTTAACAACCGACTATATGTTAGATTTGTGTGATTTTTAGGGCTTAAAAAAAGGCACGAAAATCCCGAAAAAGGTTTTGGACATTATATATCATTGGACTCGAAATTTCAAAACGAGTCTAACTGTACGATTTGATAAAAACAGTTTTCGGGTAATTTCTAAATGTTTTCAACGGTCCGGTTCGGTAAAACAAAATTTTTGGGGGATCATGGTTTAGCAATTTAGAAATGTCTTCTCAAAGTGATGCACTTAAACAGAAACTTGAAGGTTTCAGCTACATTCCTAGTGAATATGTTAGAAACGTTAATTGGCCGTTTTTCTGAACTACTCTCTGAAATGAAGAATGCAGAAATTGTGGTGTCTACTTTTAGGGGCAACAAGAAGCTTCTAGATGCTCTAAAAAGTATTCCAGATCAGCTAAAGAGTAGCTGTTTAGAAATGTTAATCAGATCGTGTTGACAACCAACTGTTACAAAATGAAGTCGAATGAGCTGATCTCACTCATCAAATCATAAGATAAGGCTGAAAAGCAGAAGGCTCAAGGCAACACATCTGCTGCAGTTTGCCCATTTACTCATGCTGCTCCATTGTCTGGTGTATTGAGATTAGTCATCAAATATGTTGATTCATCGCCGAATTCAGAATCAGGTTGCTGTGCCGGGACTCAGACTCAATCTTTTATGGCTCAGATGCATGATTTCACTCCTACTCCCACTGAGGTATGTGTTGATGATATTTGTTGTCTAATGCCTGTAGAGAGAAGGTAAATGGTTATAAAGAACAGGTCAACTCATTAATTATGCAACTGTAGTTATCCAAATCTGATTTATATCAGATCAAAAAGAAAATCAATGGTTACAAGGATATGGTGGAGGCACAAAAACGTGATATCCAACAGTTACATAAAGATTCGAGTCAAGAGAAGTATAGGCATCTCCACTTTAAAGAACTTTCTGAAAAATTAAATGTTGAAGTTGATTCATTAAAATCAACTTTTGAAAATGAAAACTTTTCGAAAATTTAGTGCTTGTTGGAACTTTTGGAGACCGTTGGTACTTGATAAACCATAGTTTGAGCTGATTCTGTAATAGTTAGAAAAACAAAAGGGTCAAAAGTGTCATTTTGTGAAACATCTATGTACGCGGTGTAATTAATTACCCAGCGTATTTAATAAATACGCTGGGTGATCAGTCTGTATAAATACCATGTTCAATGAAGTTATGTCCAAGTTTCTTGGACAGATTTTGGTGATCTTCTTGTGTTGTGATTTTTTCTCTTGTGCTTTCATCCGAATATCTAGGTGCTGTTACTGATTACATGTTATTGGGATTTCATATACAACACTAGTTGTTTGATCCAAACAAGATTCTTCATCTTCTTTGCTTGGTTTTCTTAGTATTTGCACATCCAAACAACTAATCCATAGTTATTTGGGTGAAAACAATCAACCATTATGATCCGAATATGTTTTGGGGCTCACAATTTGGTATCAGAGCCATTGTGCTCTTGATTGTTTGAGTTTTTGTTAAGATTTGTCAAATTTTGAAGGTTTTACAAAAGTTTTCAAAGTTTCATGGTTTTTCAATTTTTTGGGATTAAAATGGCTTAATCTGGTGCTTTTAATCTTGGAGTTGTTGTTAATCAGTAGTTTGGTAAACATTTTGGTCATTTAGCTGCAAAGAAACATGAATTTTGGGTCGTTTTTGGGTGATTAGAGGGTTTTTGTTCGTACTAAACCCTTCTGGGCGTAATTATTCTTAAAGCCAGCGTAGATATTCTTGAGGATAGCGTAATTGTCTTTGAAGCTGGCGTATTTAACTTGAATCTCGCGTAGTTAACAAATACGCTGGTTCTTAAACCAGCGGATTTATATGATTGTCAGCGTAATTGCCCCAGCGAATTTAATCGAAGGCGACTTCGAAATCAGTGATACTAATCCTCAGCGATTTTATCATGGTGTTCAACGAAATTAACTAAGCCTTTGCTTGTTTTCATATATCTAGCGGATTTAGCTTTTTGCAGGACAAAATCGCCGATCCCATCAGCGTAATTGTATCCAAGTGCAGCGTATTTAATCTATGGTCCAGCGTATTTACCTCCTAACAAGCGTAATTATTTTCTGATTCACCAAAGCCCAACGTATTTAATCATCAATCATCCATTATGTCTCTCAATCAACTCAATCCGATTGCTCAAGCCGAACTAGAAACTGGAACTGCTACAAGGCCACCAAAGTTGAAAGGTTCAAAAGATTTCAACAGCTGGAAAAACAGGATCTAGTCCTTTTTTGAGTATACCGATTATACTCAATGGATGTCAGTCACTGTGGGGCCGCATGTTCCCATGATAATACGTGACGACATCCGTACTATCAATGAAGATCCTTCAACGTTCATCAGATGAAGATAGGACACTCATTCAACGTAACCGGAGGGCTCATGCTGCTCTTACTATGGCTCTGTCAAAGGACGATAACAATTTGTTTGAAGAATACACATCGGCACATGAACTGTGGTTGGCTCTAATCGACCATTATGAAGGCAATGAGGAACTCAGGGAGAACAAACGAGACATGGTGCAGAAAGAATATGATATGTTTGGAAGTATTCACGGCGAAAGCTTGTCCGACCACATAAGCAGATTTCTGGAGGTATTGACCAAGATGAAGAAGGTGGGAAACCTAGTTGCAAATCATGCATCGATCAAGAAGCTGCTAGATTCTCTACCAAAAGAATGGAGTCTTCAATGCATGATGATTAAGAGAACTTTCCTCACCAGCACAACTCCAGTTACTCTCTCAGAATTGATTAATAGTTTAAAAGCCTTTGAAATGGACATCGTGAAACGAGAGATGAATCAAATTGGATATTCTCAAAAGACGTCTCAGCAAGCTGCTGCAACTTGGTCCCCAAGAATATGGCATTTCTTGCTCCTGTCACCTCATGTGGATAAATCCCCAAAGTGCTGTCGAATCCTATTTAAATGCTTCCGCAAACTCTGTGAAGGCCTCGTCATCTTCTGAGAAGACCACCGTGGCCAGCGACACTCAAGCACTTCAAATTTCCACAGAACATGTAGCTCTTTTTAATACTTTCTTAAGTAGCTATGAGGCGCTTATGTCAGGAGAGTTGAAGAGAGAATTCCTAACAGCAGAGGACATGTATCAAGTAGATCCAGACGACATGGAGGAGATGGTCTGAAGTGGCAGATGGCAATGATCACTCTACGGTTGAAGAAATTCCAAGATAAAACAGGAAAGAGGTTGGCTCTTGGAAAAGCTGGATTTGACAAGTCCAAGCTTAGATGTTATAAATGCAAAGACTTGGGCCATTTCAAAAGAGAGTGTCCGTTGAAGAACGAGAATACCGAAATCAACCCGACAAGGAGGCCGATCGCCATTGAAGGAAATAATAATGCTGCTGACAATAAGCATAAGGCTTTAGTGGTGGTAGACTATGAGGCAAAAGGTGAAGTAAACAAGGCCCTCATGGCAAACATTACCACTGTCTCTGCCACGTCTGCTTCAAATGGTGTTGAAAAACAAACCTCCAAGATTCCAAAAGATGACACTGGTTTGAAAAGTATCATCTCTCCTGCCTCAGAGAAGAGACAACAGAAAGCTAAATGAATGAGTCGAAGCCTGCTGTTCAAAAGGCATCAGTACCAGCAAGAATGCAGCGGTTGGAACATCCTCTACCGCCATGAAATCAGAAGCCGAAGATAAGGATTTGGTAAACAACATTCCATATGAATTTAAAGCAAAGCTGTGCTCAAAACCATGTTTGAACATCGTGGCACACTACAAATCACTCAACCGTGATATAATTAAAGAAAAAGAAAAAGTTTTGAAAATAAATCAAGAACTAAAAGAAAATGAGGCTGCATATCAACGAAAGTTGAATTCAACCATAGCTGAAATGCAGACTCTAAAGGAATTTGTTTTCAGAAAAGATTTTATCATAAATGATTTGACCGAAAAGCTAGAAAAATCTCAAAACGAAAACAATAAGTTACAAAATTATTGATAAATGGAAAATTAGCCAAAAAGCACCGGTTGACATTGTAAACTGCCAACGATCGACATTTCAAAAAGGATGGAATTGGATATAAAGATAAATTCGGAAACGAAAGAAAATTATTTCCTCCTCCGCACAGCAAAAATTATGTTCCTATGTCATCTCCTCATCCTAAGAACGACTTAATCAATAAAAATGATCTTTTGGATTAAAGTATTTTTTATAAATCCGAAAACAACACTAACCTTTCTGAAAGTAATGCAGATCTGTGCGAGAGTAAGGAAGATGTGTGCAATGGGAAAGATGATTGTGGAGGGATGAAAATAGGAATAGGCTATTCAGGCGACAATTATTCAACTGTTAACTGGTTCGCCTGGAATTGTGATAAGACGAACAATATTTCTATTCGAGATAACTGTAAAGTTTATCTAGGATGGATGATTGTAATGGCTGTATGCCTAAATTGACAATTCAGGATGACTGTAATGGCAATGTGCCTACACTTAAGGCTCACAACCAAGGGTTTGCAAAGGTTGAGGGTCATGACCTAAACTTTGCTCTCAATGATGAAAATGTTATGCTTGAATCTCTTGTATTTGTGCCAGAGTTAAAGAAAAACAGTTTTGGAAAATTCCTTACATAGAAATTCCAGAATTTGTTCCATCCGTTGCAGGTACATCATTAGAGACTGATAAATATTTCACTGAAGATTCAAGCACAACAACTTCAGAAAGCGATGAAGAAAGGTCAGATGAAAGTCAAGAATCAATTTCCTCATCAGACTTGAGCACAGTGAAGTTGACCTAAGATAAACATCATCCTGAAGAGAATCTGAAGAAAGCTAAAGATTCAATCCACGTTACATCATCAAACTCCTCAAGATGCTCAAGACTCTCATCACATACATCATCTTCACACTCAGCACCAAGGAAGAAAAGATCGAGTCAAAAACAATGTTTTCGCTGTGGTCATTTAGGACATACGGCGAAGCATTGCAAAAGCAAGAAATTTTCTAAACCTAGTCATGATCTTGTTAAAAGTTTTACAGATCAATTTGACAATTTAAAGAAATCAGTAAAATGCATAGTTAATTTAACCTGTTTTTGGAAAAGAAAAGAAAACTTTCTTGATCAAAATCATGATAGAACTAATGTAAAGCAAGTCTGGTTCCAAAAGCTAGCTAATTTTGTACATATTTTTGTTGTTGTTGTTATTGTTGTTGTATAACAGAATAAGATTCAGAAATGGCTCTGGATGCTCATGGAATATATATATATGGCATGTTGACAGCGGTTGCTCCAGGCACATGACCGGGCTAAAGGATCTGCTTACCAACTTTCGACTTATTGATGGTGACTTTGTATCCTTTGCCGAAGACGAAAAGGGAGGAAAAATCGTCGGAATGGGTGACGTCGTGTCAAAAGCACTCACTTTGGAGAATGTGAACTATGTTCCAGAATTGTGTTACAATCTTATGAGTGTTTCACAAGTCCGTGACAAAGGAATCGCGGTGCTGTTCAATGACACGGAGTGCTTATTCCTCAAACCCGGTTACTCCGTCCCAAAAGAGATGATCATGCTTAGAGCTCCCCGTCAAAATAACACCTACGTGCTAAATATGAAGAATGCCAAATCAAATGAGCGAATGACATGTCTTATGTCAAAAGCATCTGAATCAGAATCACTGTTGTGGCACAGGCGTTTGGGGCATGTGAATTTTAAGAACATAAATAAACTTTCTAAATTAAATCTAGTAAGAGGTTTACCTATGAAAGATTTTCCTTTTTCAGAAAAGGGCATCGCATGTGCCCAAGGAAAGCATCATAAAAAGCCTCATAAGTCCAAAGCAGTGAATTCGATATCTGCTCCTCTGCAATTACTTCACATGGATCTTTTTGGCCCAATTAGCATTAAAAGTTTAGCTAAAAGATCTTATTGTTTGGTGATTACAGATGATTTCTCACGGTTTTCATGGGTATTCTTTCTTGAAGCCAAAAGCGAAACGACATCCATTCTGAAGAGCTTCATTCCCATGATTGAAAACGTGATCAAGCTGAAAGTCAACTCCATCAGAAGTGACAACGGGACGGAAGTTAAAAATCATACGTTTGTCTCCTTCTGTGAAGATAAGGGAATTCGCCTCCAATACAGCGCTGCCAGGACTCCTCAGCAAAACGGGGTAGCAGAACGCAAAAACAGAACTCTCATCGAAGCTGCAAGAACTATGCTTGTCGACTCTAAGCTTCCCATAATCTTCTGGGCTGAAGCGGTCAACACAGCATGCTATGTTTTGAATCGTGTTCTTATCGTCAAACCTCACGGAAAGACAGCCTATAAACTACTTTTCAAAAGGAAGCCTGTGATAGATTTCTTCAAACCGTTTGGGTGTTCATGCACACTTCTCAACACTAAAGACAATCTCATCAAGTTTGAAGCAGTCGGTGACGTGTGCTACTTCATGGGCTATTCATCTTCTCAAAAGTCATATCGAGTCTACAACAAACGGACCAAGATGGTGATTGAATCATACTACGTTGATTTTCAAGAAGGAAACTCCACTAACACTGGAAGCTCTCCGAACTGGTTTATGACGTGGATATTATATTCAATACTTTCAGCATCAATGAACCCATCACTGAATCCAAACCTGCAGAATCCACTCCGTTGGAACCTTTATTTGATGCCTCAGACATTGGTTTTACTCCTTTTACAACCCGTTTCACCCCTGCCTCTGCCTCTCCTACTCTTCCGGTGTTCGAAGTAAATGGTGACACATCTGCTGAGAATGCATCAGCACATGATGATTCTTCTTCACAGCAGGTTGTGGATGAACCACCCAAAGAAGACGAAACTACAATCATCTACATCGATGAACACTTTTCTAATCTGCCTCAACAAATTGAAGCTCACACCAATGCAGGATACAAGACCAATCGAAACCATCCAATTGAAAATGTCATCGGTTCTGTTGAAGATGGAATTCGAACACGCAGGCAAACTCATACCATCAACACAGGACTGTATGCAGCTTTTCTCTTGTAGTATGTCCCAAGAGATATCGAAGAAGCTATTCAAGATTCAATTTGGGTACAAGCTATGCAAGAAGAATTAGCCCAATTTTGGAAACTTAAAGTCTGGGAACTCGTTGACCTACCAGACGGAAAGTATCCAATTGGTACCAAGTGGGTGTTTCGTAATAATATGGACGATCGTGGTGTTGTTATCAAGAATAAGGCTAGATTAGTGGTTCAAGGGTTTCGACAGGAAGAAGGGATTGACTACGAGAAAGTTTTTGCACCAGTTGCACGCTTAGAGGCTATTAGAATCTTCTTAGCCTATGCCTCGTTTAAAAACTTTAAGGTGTTTCAAATGGATGTAAAGAGTGCTTTTCTGTATGGGAAAGTGAAAGAAGAAGTTTATGTCTGTCAACCTCCAGGTTTTGAAGATCCTCATTTTCCCACGAAATACTACAAGCTTGACAAAGCTCTCTATGGTCTTCACCAAGCTCCTCGAGCATGGTACGAGACTTTGTCAACATATCTTCTAGAGTGTGGATACTCAAGAGGCAAAATTGACATGACTCTCTTCACTAAAAGGGTTGGAGAAGATGTGAAGTTGGTTCAAATCTACGTAGACGATATCATTTTTGGGTCGACTGATGAAGCCCTTTGCAGATAGTTCGAGAAGGTGATGAAAGCGAAGTTCGAGATGAGCATGATGGGAGAACTCACGTTTTTCTTAGGACTAGAAGTGAAGCAAAGAAAAGATGGCATTCTCATTCATCAGGCTAAGTATATCAGAGATATTCTTTCCAAGTACAACATGAATGATTGCAAATCCGCCAACACTCCTTTTGCCGCTCAGACGGAACTCACTTCAGATCTTCAAGGAAAGCCAGTGAACAAATCTTTCTATCGCTTAATGATTGGCTCGTTAATGTATCTGATCGCTAGTAGGCCTGACATAATGTGGGCTGTCTGTCTCTGTGCCCGCTTTCAGACGAATCCCAAAGAATCGCATGATGCTGCCGTCAAGAGAATCTTTCGCTATCTCAAAGGAACTCCAAAGCTTGGTTTGTGGTATCCTAAAGATAGTAATTTTGATCTAATTGCTTACTCTGACAGTGATCATGCAGGTTGCAAAGTAGACAGAAAATCTGTCTCAGGAGGCTGCCAATTCTTAGGAAATCGTCTTATTTCGTGGCAAAGCAAAAAGCAGACAACAGTCTCTACATCTACCGCTCAGGCTGAATACACGGCAGCTTACAGTTGCTGTTCACAAGTCCTTTGGATACAGAATCAGTTGTTGGATTATGGGATCAACATCATGAAGACTCCAATATTTATCGACAATGAAGCATGTCTGGGGATTGTGAAGAATCCTATTCACCACTCCAGAACGAAACACAACGAAATTCACATTCATACGATTAGAGATGCTTACGAGAAAGGATACATCCAAGTGGTGCCAGTGGATTCAGTGCAACAAAAAGCTGATATATTTACGAAAGCCTTTGATAAAGCTCGATTCAACCAGTTGGTAACCTGGTTGGAAATGGTGAACTTC
This sequence comes from Scalesia atractyloides, assembly GCA_947069175.1. NCBI lineage: Eukaryota > Viridiplantae > Streptophyta > Magnoliopsida > Asterales > Asteraceae > Scalesia > Scalesia atractyloides. The sequence continues at coordinate 45,325,327 of CAMTDV010001632.1, forward strand.
CTTGAGTGGAATTAACTTTCGTTTTTAAAAATAAAAAATAAAATAAATAAAAAAATGGTTTTCATAATAAATAACAAATCTCATAAAATGTGCCCAACAAGAAGATTTTCTGCAAGGTTAAAATTTCTTTTCAAGCAATGGATTCTCGAAAATAAAATTTTAAGGGGGGAAGTTTTCCAGAAAATATTGTTGAGACGGAATCTTTTCTTTGGCACCTGCAAGAGAAATGATAGAAAAACTGCTAACACTTCTGTTCTGATCTTAAAACAGAAAAAGATTAAGGCCTCAAGCAATGACGTGTCAGTAGATTTAGCAATACCTGAAGTAAACTGCGAAAAGGAGACAAACCTTAATGATCGCACAAGAATTCTGAATACCCACAATGTTGTGCATCTTGCGGGTAACACGTTGCGGCGTATGACTTAATGGTCTTAAATCTTGCGTTGATAGATTGCCAAAGTCCGATATTTCGGGTCTTTATATTGGCTAATCATTCGGGGATATCATAGTTGCTCTTCTGCTGCATCCAGATATATGCTGACCTAGACACAGCTATGATATCTTGTCAAAAAGAGCCTATGCAGCCAAAACCCTACACAATTGAAGCTCTCATTGAGAATCATTCAAGTGCTTAAATCGTACCGCATCTGGTATCTGCCATAGCCCTCGTTAGACCTTGGCCTCTCTGCTGTACGAAAGTACTAACCTGAACACCAACTGTCTAACGTTGAAATCTCAAAAATGAATGAAGTCTGTATACTCACCTGTTATGAGGAATCTTTGCGCATACCTTGATCGCGGGGGTATGTCCTGACGTGGAACTCACGGGCACAACATTCTGACTATTTCAGCATGAGTGGGGAACATAGAAGTTCTTGTCAATATTACCGCAACATGATAAATAGGCTCTCCGATCGCATGTTGAAAGATAGGTTCATGGATTTAAAAGGACAAGCATACTGACAGTTTTTCTTGTGCCTTAATTATTTAATATATCCAATATTTTATCTTAAACGAACGAAGTGTTACCAGTATGATCTTTTGCAGGAAAGTCACAGGATTCAAGTCAGTTAGCAAAAATTTTGTGTGAAAAAGGAGGCTTCCGGACCCAAAAACAACTTTCAGGATCCAGATTGCAATTTTTCTTTTCTCTTAAGTTTATTTTCAAATTCTTGCACAATTTTTTATCAAAAAGGGGCACGTTTTTTGTGAAAAGTTAAAATTTTCGAGCGTATTTGATTTCAAATTCTTAGGCTTGAAGAAACCTTGTAAAATATCTTAGCGGCGTAATTAATTATCCAGCGTAATTAATAATTACGTTGGAATGTAAAATAGTATAAATACTTAATTTTTCACCGTTTGTAAATATTTTCAAAAAGTTATCCAATCATCATCTTCATCTTCACTCAACAAACACCCACACTCTATGTTTTCTTTTCAATCCGACATCAGAATCGATATCGGTATGTTTTTGATATTCTTGTGTACACCGGTCTTTGTTTGAATGTGTTTCAATCATCGATTTCAGATTTCTGTTCTGTTCAATAGAGATTTTGATCGGATCAGTTCGGGTTTTAAAAAGGGTTTATCAAGAAATTTTTGAATATGGCGTATTTAAGTTTGAATGTGGCGTATTTATGTTGAAGATGGCGTATTTAGTCAGGTCAAGGATTGGCAGATTTAAGTCTTAAACGTGAGTTCAAGCAACCGGCGTATTTGTCAAATACGCCGGCTAAGATAAGCGTAGATAGTCATCTGCGTTGGCACTTAAATACGCTCATCTATGATCAGCATAAATATGTTTGATCAGCGTATTAGTTCGAGACATCTAATGGTGGATTTAAGTTTTAAACAAAAGCTTTAGCAACCAGCGTATTAGAGTAATACGCCGGTCATGACAATGTAATAAATCATGTTAGCCTAAACTCACTTAATTCCGCCAAGTCAGTTGGTCTGCGTATTTGTTCTTGATGATTCAGCGTATTTATCAGCGATTTTAATTGTTTTGTATATATATGTGTATATTCTTTTTAATTTACTTTAATATTTGTATATATATATATATATATATATAATTCTAAACTTACATCGTTGTATGAAAATCTAACTTGACTCGTTTCCACATTTCAGACATGGCTCAACAGTTGGTATGGGACGGTACGAGAAAGCATAATCAACCAATTACTCTAGTTCCTCCGGAGCCAGATTTTGAAGACGTGATGGATTGGTTGTCATGGAGTAAAATTAGCTATGCAATCCAAGCTATTACCATTTACTCCATTCACATAGAAGAATTTTGGAGAACGGTAAGGGCAAGAACGCTGAACAACTTCAAACATATTACAGCGACAGTACGGAACAAGGAAATTAAAGTCACTGAGGAACGAATTCGAAAGTGCTGAGCCTAGGAGACAATGCAACTGATCCACTCAAGTTAAAGAAGGAGAAAATTCTAGAGGGATTTCGTGGGATGAACTACATTGGAGACTTTCGTCACAAAAATGAGATCAAGAAGTCAGGGCTTACGAAAGACTGGAGGTTCATTTTACACACGTTTTGTATGAGTATCTGTCACCGAGAAGGAGGATATGATGGTTTGAATCTAGAATGGTCCGTGGCTATGCTGAATTTGTGTACAAATCAGCCGTTCAACATTTCTAGATTGAATTTTTACTGCATGATTGACAACATCAATAAAGGTGCATGGGCGATGTATCCCAGATTCGTGCAATTGCTCATTGACGATCAGCATCGAAACTTGCCACATGATGGAAACACGTACCAGTTTCAGCTACCAAAAGGAAGGCAGATTACTGAGCTAAAAACCAATGAGTGGGTTATGTTGCACCACTGGATGTATCGTGAGGAGAGACTTCCAGTTGTTCTTGCTGCTTACAACAAATATCAAGAAAAGACAACAAAAGGTAGGGAAGGTGGAAGTCATCCAGTTGATGTCACTAAAGAGGCTGAAGAAGAAGAAATTCCTCTGGTACGTAAGCATAAAGAAAAAGGAAAGGAAGTAGTAGAAGAGGAACCTTCGAGGAAGAAGAGCAAGAAAGATACGCCAAACCCAGAGCGATTCATGGCTGACAGCATTCGCGCTGGATCGACCAGGGAAGAGATTGAAAGGATGCAAGCCATCCATGCAGTGGCAGAGGCTGAGAAAAGGGAGAGTAGAATGAAAAGAAGGGAAATGACCGAATCTGAAACCCCGGAGGTTGTTACATCAGAGCAAGAACAGTTAGATAGATTCGTGGAGGGACTTTTTGCTGATCCACTGGAGCCTTCTCCAAGCGAAGCTGCAGTGCCAAAGAAGAGAAAATCAGGAGAAGGATCATCTGCAAGCGTTCCACCAAACCTCCAGTATCGGCACAACCCCCTCGTCAGCAAATTCCTTCTCGACCCAGACCTTTTCAAGAGCTCTACAACCGTCTATCTAAGGAAATCGGGTCTTTCTCTGCTAAGGAATTATGTCTGTTGAAGAACAAAGTCAATGATACCGATGTTCTCAAGAGAAAGTTGAAAGAGCAAAGGTTGAAGAACAAAGAACTACATGCATACGTTGCTAAGCAAAAAGAATTCATTAGATTTTAGTAGGAAGGGATGGAGAAGTTGCATGAAATGGTTCAAGAGCTATATGGTGCTGCAAACAGAAAGCCAAAGTACTCAAATGAAGACATCTTTAACTTTGACTTATTTAAAGAAAAAGAGCAGAAAAAGAAAGCAGACAAAGCTAAAAAGAAGGAAAAGCGTCTTGAATCAGCGGTTGATGTTGGCCTTGATGACGACAGCAACGAAGAGGAAGTTGACAAAGCAGAAATGCCTACAAAGTTCTTGGAATGGGGGTTGGAAGAAGATGTGGTGTATGAAACGGATGGGGAGATGAATTTGAACCACAGCATCCAGAATGGTTCAAAAAGGAACGAGCGATAATGCCTGACTTTTATCAGGTAATCATAGTTGAGAAAACTGAGATTACTGATAAAATCATTAGTTGGAAGTACTGTAATCTGACCGGGTGGTTCGTTGTAAAACGAAGAGGTGGAGTGATTCAATATTTTCGAAGCGCTCAAGATATGCAGAGCTTGCCCACATGGGACATACGTGAGCTTAGCAAGCATGAGCTGATTAATCCGACAAACAGTAGCATAGGTGGAGATTTAGAAAGATTAATACAAAGAGAATGCTTGCAAGGATTTTCAGTGTTCAAGCCTCAGCGCCCCAGAAAACGTGTGTCTAAAACCACCAAGGATCCGTTCACCGGTAAAGGAAAGATAACGTGGGTTATAAATCCAGCAAAGGTGGTTACCAGGGTGAAGCTTCCTCTAGAGCAACCTGTGACGCTCACCAATTTCAAGAAGTGGTTCTATGACGGCAAAACAGGTGAGGCAGTCATAAGGTCTGATTCAAATGAAGACATTTGCCTTCTGGACCCTATGGATGTTTTTATGTTCTGTCTTTCCGACCTGAACATCTTGTTTGGACATAAGATAAACGTTGGGGCCGGAAATGAATATCTTGAGGAGGGAATGCTCTTTCAGAGGGCAGTCGAACGTGCTAGAGCTCAAAAGATTGAAATAATGGAATTCTTGCTCAGAATGGAAGCGAAAAAGGAAAAAGAAGCGTCAAGCAAGAAGAAAGCAGCTGAACAAGAATCATCCTATCCTCCAACCAAAGATCCATCTCCAGATTCAGACGTCCAGATCATTCAACCACCTCCGACTTCATCCACATATGAAGTCACAATGGAGGCCTATCCAACCATTAGTGAAGCTTTTATTCAACAATCAACTGATGCAGCAACCGAACAGCAAGCCGAAGATCCAGCCGTAGACCCTGATGCTCGGAAACAAGATTGAAGAAAATCAAGCACGCAACGGTCTAGGGGGGATATTGTTGGAACTTTTGGAGACCGTTGGTACTTGATAAACCATAGTTTGAGCTGATTCTGTAATAGTTAGAAAAACAAAAGGGTCAAAAGTGTCATTTTGTGAAACATCTATGTACGCGGCATAATTAATTGCCCAGCGTATTTAATAAATATGTTGGGTGATCAGTCTGTATAGATACCATGTTCAATGAAGTTATGTCCAAGTTTCTTGGACAGATTTTGGTGATCTCCTTGTGTTGTGATTTTTGCTATTGTGCTTTCATCCGAATATCCAGGTGTTGTTACTGATTATATGTTATTGGGATTTCATATATAACACTAGTTGTTTGATCCAAACAAGATTCTTCATCTTCTTTTCTTGGTTTTCTTAGTATTTGCACATTCAAACAACTAATCCATAGTTGTTTGGGTGAAAACAATCAACCACTGTGATCCGAATATGTTTTGGGACTCACAGTGCTTCTACTGAAAAAGTTGAAAACATGATAAATAAGCAGTTAGAGTTCAGTAAGAAAGAAACTAGGAATAAAGGTCTAGGATATGTGAGAATTCCTCCACCATACAATCACTCCTACACTACTTTTCCTATGACTGAAGAGGTGATTGCAAATATTTCTGACATGGTTTATGGTGGGGTTAAGGGTCTGAAAGTTGAGCCAGTCAAGACCAAAAATATTAAAATCTCAAAGCCTAAAAAGAATGAAACAAAGACAACCGAACTAGCACCCGTTTTTTGTTAAATCAGAGATTGTATCTAAGCAAACACAGAAATTGAGCTTTGAGAAAAATGCAAAGGTTGATAAACATTTTCTTGTTTTTAAATCCTAATGACCAAAAATTTTGAAAATCAACCTGAAAGTCAGTTTTTCAAATGAAGAATCGGCAACTAAAACCAACTGAGCCAGTTGTACCATTTAACTCTAAATGTGAATCACCTAAAGCAACTGATTCTGAGAAATTGGAATCAATTGAATCTAGTGAATCCAGTTGTGAGTCCTCTAGAGCAGCTAAATCAACAACAGAGGATTCAGCAGAGCCACTACAAAAGGAATGTAACTCAAGTGTTTCAGCTGAATCAAGCTGTGAAACATTGACTAAGCCCACAAATCTGAAATTGAAACAACAAGGCCAGTCAAAAATGTAGAAGAATGTGAGGAAGCCTTGTTCAAGACTGTTGGTACAAGTGCTGGTGAGGCTAATAGTCCCTGAGTTTAAATGTGTGAACGATACTAATGCTTCTACTTCGTGTGCAGGTGAGGTAAAAGTAGAGGATTGGGTTGGGTTGAGAGGGATGATATTGTTTGCCAAAAAACTGCCGATGTTTGTTTGAAAACATCTAATTTATCTGATCATGCTGTCCACATGTGAAAAAGGTTATTTCTGAGCTAGCTTTTAGAGGCTCGTCAAATAAGTATGTGTCTCCAAAACCAACAGTTCCAATGAAATTGCAAATATAACATTGTTTTTAAAGATAAAAACAGTGAATGTACTAACTGTTGTAGACAGGGACATATGACGCAGGGCAGAAAGTTTGAAAAGTCTGCAAACAAAACATCCAACAGATCCTATAACTCAAATTCATCATCGGTTGGGTCGAATGGATCGGATATGCTCATTATGTAAAGAAACAAACATGCTACAACTGTGGCATACCTGGTCACATTGCATGGAATTAAACACATCATCCTTATATGCCATATTATACACAGAATCAGAGGGTTACACCAAGGGATAGATCTTATTCTAAGCTAGTGAAGGTTGAAAAACCTAAGGCAATGATGAATAAGTATCCCAAGGTTAAACCATCTGATGGGGATTGGAATGTTGCCAAAGCTAAAAGAAAGCAAGCTTTGAAACCTAAACATGTTTTAAAAATTAATAAGGTTGAAAAGCAAACTATTTTGCAAAAGGCGCCTAAGAAAGTAGAAAAGCCTAAACATATTTGGAAAGCAAAACGTAATGCAGCAACATCACCAATCCTTGAAGCAAAAGGGGACATGTGCTTACGAGAAGTATCTTATTTTGATGCTTTAGGAAATCTCAGGACCATGATAGCCTAGGTAACAGTGTCTTACTAATCTCCTTATTTTTTCAGGGACAACCAAGGAGAAGCTGTTGACAATCTCTGGAATGTTGATAGCGGTTGTTCCAGGGCATATAACGGGTAACATTTCACTGTTGCAAAAGTTCATTATCTCTTTACAGTTGATATGTTTCTTTTGGAGGAAATAAGGGAGGTAAGATAAGATCATCGAATAGGTACAATTTAAATTTCATGCTCTAATCTTAATATTGATTAGTCTTAAATCTGATGACGGAACGGTTAAGCAAAAATAACAAAATTATTTTCATTTTCTTTCGTTTTTTCTTTTGTACATACATTTTCTTTATAAGGTAAATTTGCGCATAAGATTTATGCACAAATTTAGGGGCATAGAGAGAGATATCTGTATATGATTTGCTTTAGAGGGAGTAAATCAAAAAGGAGACAAAAGGAGTTTGTGCAAATCTAGGAAATGAAATAAATGTTCTCATTTACATGACGGACACATGTAAGATGCTATAGCTGAAAAGACTAGGATCTAATGTATTATGTCGATACGCTTAACGCTCAAAGTAATAAAGGATACTAAGTGATATAAACATAATGAACTATATACCATGTGGGTAACATACCATCGGCGTATGACTTTATGGTCTTAAATCTTGCGTTGATAGATAGCCAACGTCTGAGGTTTCGGGTCTTTATGCTGTTGAGTCATTCAGGGATATCTTGTCTGTCCTTCTGTTGCATCCAGATTATATGCAGACCTAGGCACAGTCAGGATACCTTAAAAGAGCCCAAAAAAGGGCCAAAAACCTTAAAGGAAGAAAATCTCACAATGAGAGAATTTCATGTGTTGTCAAAGCAAAATTCATACCAGAAAGGTATTTGCCTCACCCTTAGTGGACACAAATATTGGTTACTCTGCTGTACGAAAATACTGACCTGTTCACCAATAGTCTAACGTTGTAAATTAAAAAGGTGAACTCAGTATACTCACCTGCTACGATGACTCGTTTTTCTTACCTTGATTGTGGGGTATGTCATGGTATGGGACACATGGGTATTATAGTATAATATTACCTTAAGCATATCAAAAGTTGAAAATTGAATGATGAGCATTAAAGTTTAAGTAGACAAACATATTGGGAATCATTTAGACCAGTCAGAGTAAGTTCGCACTGAAAAATGTTCTTTGGTCTGCCTGAGAACGATTTTGATCCCATTGCAATTGTAATTGTATATTATTTGTTGAGTTAGTTTCTTTGTTTATTTGCTTTTCTGTTTATGTTCTCATTTATTTATAAAATTAAAACAATTAAAAAAAGGAAAATCCAAAAACCCAAAAATAGTGTGTTGTTTTATAAAATAAAAAATCCAAAAATAGAGTTTTTATTTGTTTTAAATTGAAATTACTCGTTCTTGAAGATTTGATTGATCACTAAAAAATTGAGAGAATATTGAATCGTGAAAATCGAGTACAAGTACTTGGATGTACTAGGTGTTCATGTGGTACTTTCCTCTATTGCATAGAAATGTTTGCTTATGAATTTATGAGCATGTGCAGAATTTAATCTAAATCAAGAAACAGTGGTTGATGAAGATTGAGATGTTGATGGTTGCTGACAAAGCATGAAGCATCACAACAACAAATGTACCTGAGTCAGAAGAACAAGATACAAGTCATCGTTTGACAGTGATAGTACATTTGAAGAGGTACCCATGAACCTGCTTGAAAGAGAAAGATTGAAGAAGAAAAGAGCTGACGAGAATCCTCCTCTCTCATTCTTTTTAAGCAAGATATTCAAGCAAAAGGTGATGATGTTCAAGAAAAAAAAAGATCCAAGTTTAAAGATGAAAAGATGAAGATCTTCCCACAGAGATATGATAAAGACAACATAAACCTAGGGGGATATTATAAGGTCATAAAATTAAGTAGTTTACGCTTGTCTTTATTAAACGCACTTATAGGTTATTTGGACTTAGTTTTCTAGTGGGCTTGGGTTAGCCATGTGGACCGAATTATATGTGGACCATATATAATGTTATGTTTAGTTCATTATTAGGGTTAAGTATTAGAGTTGTTGTTTGTTATTAGTTTAAACGACATATTGTCTAGACAAGCCTAGAGCTTGTGTGCAATCTTTGAATACAATTGACTTCTTGATTTCTTGTTCTACAATTTCTTTGTTTTTCACCTTAGAATCGTGTTAGTGATATCCTGTTGAAGGTCTTGGACTTACATTAACATCAAATTTAATAAAAATATTGCCTTTAGTGATATCCTGTTGAAGGTCTTAGACTTACATTAACATCAAATTTAATAAAAAAATATTGCCTTTATTCATTGCTAACACGTGTCACACTAGTAAGGTATAGACTCAAAACAGCCGGGTGTCACATCCATTGCCACTGGTGTCGTCGCCGCTGGGGGGTAGCACCCCCAACACGTCCTGTATGAGTAGTTGCCCTCGGCTATCGCGCTTGCATTACAACAGATGGAACATCGTTTACAGGTGCGGATTGACGCCCACCACGTCCGTATCCAGCCCTTTTTGTTGTGGACCATATAGGGCGATATTTAGGCGGCTTGGGATCGTGGTCGGAGCCGCCTACCGATGCCAACGAAACTGCCACGACTGGGTCAGGAGCGCACCACTCAAGATATGAGGCCATTAGGCACCACTAAGGATCCTCATGATGCAGAGTGGACGCTTTAATGTAATTTGCTATGCTTTTTTATATTTTGACTTTTTATGTATTTTGAATTATATCATGTATAAACAAATTTACTATATAGTTAAATTTGTTGTTTCAGTTTTTTATATGTGTGATGTTTATTTACAGTATTTAGATCCGATGGTTTGGTTATGTATAATACAGTTATGACGCGTCACGATACGATAGGACACAACATGATATGATACGACACGATAAAACATAATACAAAATACATATATGATACGATACAGAGTGATGGATTATTATACAAAATACAAATACGATACGATATGTTCAGATCAAATACGATACGTCATGATACGATACGATATAATAAGATACACTACGAATAAAAATCTAATATAAATACGATGCGATATGATAGATTACGGCACAATACGATACGGGGCGATAAATTATCATCGTAATATGATACATCACAATACAATATAATAAGTATCAATACGATAAAAACATAAAACAAATTATAAAACACATCAAAACAAAAAATTAACAACAATACACACTAATAAACACACCCAAAACATCAAACTTTAACCTAAAAATACTGGTGTACAATACGGATCGTATAGGTCTATACGATCCGTATTATGCCAACCCCATACAAAGGTCTATCAGGTTCTAAAATCCTAACCTGTACGAATCGTATAAATTTATATAATCCGTATTAAAATGTCAAAGTGTACCAATAAAATCTCCTTTAAAAAAATCAGTTTATAGAAACCACTTCAAAACTCATGATTGTAGGGATTTATAATATTCACTTTATGGAAAAGTAAAGTTTGTATTTGATGAATCATCATTTATTGATGAGAATCAATATTTACACATGTCTCTTCTCTATCTCTCTCTATATATATAGAGAGGGAGAGAGAGTAAAAATGAATGTGAAAATAAGAGCATTCACATCCATCCCTTCATTTCATTTATCATATTTTTTTTTTTTTTTTAAATTAAATAATATTTTTAATATATTTGTCATTACATTCTCTCTTTCACTTGCACTCTCTTTCAAAATATATTAAAAAATTATAAAAAATGAATAATATTCTCTAAAATTTAAGAATTTTTTCTCTTTTTTACTCGCACTTAAGAAAAAGAAACTTCTCAAATAATTTGGAAACTACAACCACCTACAATCTTTATTTATATTTCCCTCTTACAAGTACAATAACCTTTCCCCAATTCCAAAATTTTGAGAGCGGGAAACCAAACGATGAGAGGCCCCGCCGGACGCCGTCCTCAAGCCACCACTCCAACACCTGCAGATCCATGGCAGTTCTCCGCCGTCTCCCGCCGCGACTCCGACGCCAGTTTCTGCAGCAGCCGTCCCTCCTCCACTGGCGCCAATCACCACCGCAACTCCGCCGTCGCCATCACCGACCGCTCCTACCAACTCCACGCCGTTTCCACCATCAACTCCTTCCTCTCCACAACCAACTGCCAGCTCTCACTCAAACTCAAACCCTTACCATCGAACGCTAACATAACTGAAACCCTAAAACACGTTCTCAAGTGCCTCGATTATCCGGTTGGGCAGAAGTTAGAGGATGATTTGTCTGCGGTTTTGAAGTGCTTGAATTGTCCGATTAAGATCAACAAATCTGCGTTGAAAGCACCTGGAACGCCTCACTCCTTTCCTAGTGTCTTAGCTGTCATTCATTGGCTTGTACAGATCGCAATGTTTAACGACAACCTTGGGAATTTGCACTCGATTTCTGGAGATTGTATGTTTGTTTATAATAAGGATTGTTATTTGAGATACATACAGGGAGATGATGATGCTGTAGAAAACCTAGATGAGGAGTTCATGGGGAAATTACAACAGGTATTCTTGTTCCTTTATTTCATTGGAGAACATAATTCTTCTCTAGTAACCTTATATATGTTTCATTTGCAACTAGTTATATGCGTTTGTTATTAAAAGTACTAAAAAGGTTTTGTAGATAGTGTTTTAACATGTTAACTTTAAACCTTAATATATGCGATAATCTCATCGTTTATGGTCAGATTTGTTTAATGGATGGTCAACTTGTTCAAACATACTTGAAAAACTCAGACCCATTGCAATCACGGTCCAATTTGTTCAAACACGGACCAACTGCACAAGGTGCCGCATGAGACCCCATCATGTGATGCGCACAATTTAGAATTAAGTTTCTCTTGCTTAATTTTAAAATCATTTAACATTTATAAAGAACAATTCACAAGACTGGAACACCTAATGAAAGTTGCATGACTTTAGAGGAACCAAGAAACCTTGAACGACTTTATTAGGACACTAGAGAAACTTGGTTACTATTTATCCTAACTAACTATACAGTAAAATTTTTAGGCTGATTGTAATTCCTTAAATTTTTATAACAGGAGAAGAATTCATTGTTGGAGGACGCAAATGGGTTAGCAGAAAATGCTAAGGATTTGGAGTTAAAACTGGAGGCTATGAAGTCTGGGCCATCGCTGAAGGAAGCAAAGGAGAAGGAAAAGAATACGTGTGAAAAAGATATCGAGAAGTTTAATGCTTTGGTTGAGCAATTGAAGGTTCTTGAGGGGAGTGTCGAGAAGCAAATGGAAGAAAAAGAGAAGGAACTGAAGATGAAAATGGAGGAGAGGAATAGGATTTGTGAGGAGAATGAGGAGCTGAAGAAGAAGGTAGAAGAACAGGGTATTAATATGCGGGATGCGGAGAGGATGAAAAGGGAGTTACAGTCAGTGGTGAAGGATATAGGAGATGCTGAGGATGAGCGGATCAAGTGGGAAGAGAAGTGTTGGGATCTTAATAATGTCATTGGGACAAAGTTTAAGGAGCTTGAGGCACTTCAGACTCAATGTAATCAGGCTATCCGAAGGTACCTTTTGTTTGTTGTCTATGAGCCATAGGTATTAAAGGCGCTAGGTGCACTCGAGGTGCATAGGCCTCGCCTGGGGCCTAGACGTGAAGTGCAAAAAAGTGAGGGCCTAAGAAAAATAAAGGCATAATGAGAAAAAAATAAAAAATATCTATGTATTAGAAAAAGAATACTATTCTTCAAATAAAATAAATAAAATCTATTATATAACACTTTATGTCATCTATTTAGTACCAAAAGTTCTTAAAAATTAGTGTATTAGTGTAGAAAAGTAGTTTTCCTTAGATAAATGTAGAAATCTGGCCAGAATCTTGTCGGAATTTAGAGAATTTGGCTGGAAACTCTCCGGAATCTGGGAATCTTGCTGGAATGTGTGCCTGAACCATCACCTGGAGAATTAAAGCACAATTTTCTCGACTTAAAGCGCAACTGCCTCGCCTCGCCTGAAAAATGGGCCTAGGCGCAAGAGGCGATGGCTTTTAACAACTATGCTATGAGCTGTTTTATATAACAACCATCAGTGATAATTTTATAGGATTACTGCCGGAATTTATTATTTGTCATGTTGTTTGATAATTTTATTGTTCTCACTTATGGTTATAATGTTGGCGATTATCAAACATGGAATTAAGTAATTATTTGAACTTTCGTTATGTGCAAAAACTGAATTTGTAAGAGTTGGTGAAACTGTTTAAATGACTTGAGTTTGGCTCTTAACGTGTGATGGAACTGTTTAGTAAAGTTTCTAGAATTGCACACCCCATTTTTTAGTTTCCCCTCTTTTATTAATATATTATATTCTTCATGTAACTTCTTTTTCCTATTACGAAAGGTTACCAGGAAGGAATATAGTTTATTACTCATTTTATCAAATTCTACATGAACTTCATCTTTTTATTCTATGCATATACTACAAAGTTGTCTTTTTTGTCATTTCTAGGAGAAAAATGGTGCTTTTCTTTAGTAATGTATAAATGTTGATTCGACATTATTTTAAACCTTAAGATGATAAAAAGCTATATGTAATTTTTCACAACACTTTTGGGACTGAAGGCAACGGAAATATTTTTGTCACTAAACCTCTTGATAATAGAAAATCTATGCTCTTGCTCTCATAAAACCTCCAATAGCACTATCGCAGGATAGATTGGTCCAATAACGTGAACTTCTATATGTATGAGCAGATTGCCTGAGTTGCCTTTTATCTTTATGTGTGTTAGTTAGACCTTTGCCTGGCATAAAGGTTATTTTTAAGTGTTAGTGGTGTTATTATTAGATAGGTACTATGAGACTGGTTTAGTAAGTATTTCCAACTTTTCATTGGTTTTTGGTTGGGGAATTTTATAAAGAGAGATTACGAGTACTGTTTGATTATGCTGAATTTAACTGATTAAAGAAGTAAAATCTATGTTGTCAAAGGCGCATAGACCTCACCCGAAGCCTAGGCCTAAGGTGCTCTTTTAAGCGAGACGCATAGTATAAAAGTTACCACTTGTAGGGCTTTTACTGGATTTAGACATATTTAGGCTCCTGAAAATGTTCTGCGCGCATGAGTGTAGTGGTAGTGCTGCACTGCGCCTGGTCACTTAGGTGCGCACCTTGTGCGTCATTGACAACATAGAGTAAGATAATTTAATTGGGCATTAGTTGAAAACTGATTGACCTCTTGAGCACCTACCATATCAGGTTGTTTGTTCTTTGTGTGTTTTTATTTGTTAAAAGTGTTCTGTTTCTTTCAGTTCACATGGATGACTATTTGATTTAGGGGATTGAGATGGCAACATGGGTGCGTTGGGCTGGTTGGTTGAAGGGTAAAATAGGTTTATAACTGTCGGGTTGACCCGAAAACACTTTTACCATTTTTTTCTTTTTAGTAAATAGTTAATGCATTAAATAGGAGTAAGATTAGATTGCTGTTAAAAAAAGAGTTCCCTCTTAAGTCATGTCAGAGAATTTGTTGTTCAGTGGGTGTTGGTCTTAGAGTAGCCGGATGGTCAAATCTGTATTATTCTCACCTATGGTTATTATGTTGTTGATTATGAAACATGGAATTAGGTAATTGTATGTACGCCCATTATGTGCATAAAATGAGTTATATAGGGAGCTTTTGTAAGAGTTGGTGAAACTAGTGTTACGTATCAAGAAGCTTATCATAATTTAATCTTCTGCTGTTTTATTTATGACTATGCATCAGTTCATGTTCATCTTTGGTAAGATGTAATTCACTCAACTACATGCTGTGAATCAGAATTTTTTAATAAATTCCAATGGGGTAGAAGGAACCAGAACAAGAATGTGCTTTAAAATGCAGATTTAGTTATATCTGCTGTGGGATTTCTGGGTTTAATTGTTGTTATTGTTGTATGTTGTTTGATTTTATCTACCTGCCAATCCAAGTATATCTTATACTGTTTTATGATTGATTCCTGTTGCATGTCTAATGTGAGAATTGCAATTGTTAAGGTTAAAACTAGGAAGTGACATTCAGTACGAGCTGAACGCAAACGGTAAAACAGCTGCTGAAGTGCTTGGAATGGATTATAAATCAAGATTGGACCCCGTACTGAGTTCTTCACGTGATGAAGTAAAGAGAAGCTCAATGGAGAATCTGGAAACTCTGATGTCTCTCCAGCAACTCTCCCGTGACATTGCTGCCAAGATTGATGCAAAAAGGAATCGTATTGCCATTCTTCAATCACGAATTGATGAGGTAACTCCCATGATCCCATCTAGTTCTATTTTCATTTTCTCTGCCCTGTCTTAGACTCAAATAACTGACTGTGATCTTTTGATTAGGTGGAAAACCAGTTGATCACAATAAAGAATGAAACACAAGATTACACATCCAGGTGTCTAATGGAGGCTAGCCAGTTGATAAACAACTTTGAAGTTGAGTCTCGTAAAGTTGAGCTTGTTGAAAAAGAAGCTCAGGAATTTGTGGAGGTAACCTTTTATTGTAAGTTTAATATTAAAGCAAATAAAATCATAGTTCTTGAACCAAATGAATATAAGTCGAAGTGGCAAGATGGGTGGTTCAGGTTCAGTCAGGTTGGGTAATGGGTCAAAAAACAGATGATCTTTTCCTTGTTCAAAATACAATTTTGTTTGTAAATAATTATTGTGCCAATGATACTATGTTGTATAATTTCAACAACCATCTAATCTTTTGTTGGATCAAATGATTTAGGTGGTTTTAGTCAACTTTTGTAGTATTTGTTTGAGATTGAGCTGGGATAATTCTTAAGATCTCCATTTAATTATTATTATTATTATTTTTTTTTGTAAATAAATTAATCAAAGCATAGTTTTCATAAGAAAAAAAAACTATATGTTTTTCGGACTTACTACGAATTTCTAAAAGCATTTATATTACCAAGTCGTTTTATTCTGTGATAAATTTTCTTGGATACAAATATTATTGTTTTACCAAACATGTTATTTACATTGGGTCATATTTTGTAGTTAACAATATCTAGCACGCAAATATCCTCAATTTTTTAGTTTCCTATCACGATATAAGTAACTAACTATACATATGTAAAGAGTTCGAAGGTGAAGTTACAGGAAACAATGACACAATGCGAAGAAGAGGTTCAGATGTGTGCACACGAGCTGTTTGCATTGATTGATTCGGTGTCGAAGTACAAAGAGTTTACAGTTTGCAAATTATCAGAAATAAATAATGCGGTTTCAGAAACGGCTGCTGCTATAGCACAAGTTCATAAGGATGCATTAACATCCTATCTTGGGATTTAGTTTTTTATGATATTATTGTCGATGTCATGGCGTAAACAATTCTAGCTTGCTGTATTTGATGTCAATAGTGTAAACAATTCTAGCTTATTTTGAGTAAGTCGAACCAGTACTTGATTTAAGCTCAGTGTTTTTAAATACCTTAGTTCTCTAAGTGCTATTTGTAAATGAGAATTTCAAGGGCTATGCTTGAAAAAAACTAAAACTATGCAATGCTATAATTCTTCGTACTGGTGACAACTTTTGCTAGATAGGGCTGTTACTATATTTAGTCAAGGACATAAAACGTGCTCCAAGACTTCCATTTTGTGAAGATTACATCATACGTGATCAACTTCTACGCTACTGACTTGAAGTATGAGTAACATGTTTTGCTAACAATCAATCAATCTGCTTAGTTTTGATGAGGGCTTCAGTCTTCAGAGAATGTTTTCTTGTTAACCAACCGGTATCATACTCAATTCACATGGACAGAAAAGGTTGGCAAAAGAATGAGATATCGGTATTCAAGCTTGGTGGACATCTCTGATAATGCAATGGCTGCTTACCACTGTTGTACCCTCGGAAACATATTTGTGTTTTAAGGGGATCATGTCAAACACGTGGCCTCAACATAGACTTTGACGTTTTAGTGTTTTCAATCCTAGCAACTGAAGATCTCATGGTTTGAAGCTTCTTACCTTGTTATATATGTACTTTCATATTTATTTATAATTCGTTTTTGTTAGCGGTAGTGTACTATTGAGTTTCCCACGAATAAAGAGATCATCTTCGTTTTATTCTAATTGAAAATGACGCAATGTACCCACCCTAATCAACACATCATTAAGAGTAGGTGCATTTCCATCTTTCATTTCTGTATGTTATCTTTATTTCTCCTCAAAATTAAACACACATCTTCATACCATGAAAAACTAAAAAGCTAGCTTAATGTAGAAAATACAGCTATTTACAGTTGATCTTACAACATTGACTACCTATGACTACAAAACTTACAAAAATACCATGAGAAATGGTAACGAATGGCGAGTCACTTTACATTATCCTTGTCATGGGTTTCTTCCGTTAAGACCGCGTATGCTGCCACACTGGGGAGAAACAGGGCTCGAGTTTATGGAGACCGGTGTCTGCATAAATGGGTGGTTCAATAGTTGGGCAGCAGTGGGCCGGTCATTCGGGTTAACTTGTAAGCACTTAAGTATGAAGTCGCGGGCCTCTACCGACAGTGTTTTAGGAATAGAAGGGAGTTCACCATTGCCAATTCTGAATAATGCTTGCATCTATCAAACCCAAAGGCTGACCCTCGTTAGAACATACGATTATATTTGCCATAGCAATACACACACATGATGCTGGGTTCAAATGAGAACTACAAAATATTTACTTACAATGTGAATACACTATACTAAATGTAAAAATTCATAAAAGACCGATTTTGCCCCTTAAACTCTTACAAATTAATGTAAAAAGACAATCTCGTCCTCCTCAAATGTATTATAATCTAGTGTGTGTGTGTTTAGAGAGAGAGAGAGAGAGAGCAGCTTCACGTAGAGAACTACGATAACAGAATAAACACTTGTACATACTGTGATACATAGTGTGGTTATGTACCCACATAACCGTCTCTCTTTCTCTGTCCCACTAAATGTGGCAACATTATGTACATGTGTCTATACGAATCTCTACTTAATATTGGTTCTCTACTGAACGAGCCTATATAAGTTTGTGTGTGCACGCACAAGTGCTAAATATTTGCAACTTATGAACATCAACTTTGCCCAGGACTTCATGGATTTAGTTATTTTGAAAGGATAATACAGAAATAAAACAAGAAAATACTATGCTTACCCCTTCCAAGTGGGAGTATGGAACCCGACCTGTTAGCATCTCCAACACAGTGCAACCAAGGCTCCAAATATCAGCTGCGGGTCCATACCCCTTGTTCTTCTTATTATTAACAACCTAAGGATACATCAAAAAACTGTGTTGAGGGCACATATCTATCAGAAAACATGTAATACCAATCATTGTCTATAAGCTATGCAGCTAATGTGGAAAATATGGATATCGGTTATCACGGTGGGATATCGGTAATTATAATATCATGCAGAATTTACATATATAGCAATTTGACACTACAATTTATATCGGTCAAATATCGCCGATAATATTGGTACCGATATTTTACATGGGGATCGGTAACCCAATATAATATTAATTGCATAGTCTATAAGTTTCATAACACCGGAAGTCGCAAACAGACTCACAAATTATTTAACAAAAACTAAAACAGTAGAGGTAGCAAGATTTTCAGGTCGCGTGGGTTGGGTAACAGGTCAAAATGGCGCACACGTTTTAGGAGATTGTATGCATTAACGATAGACGTGGTGATTGCACTAACCTCGGGTGCCATCCAATATGGAGTCCCCTTGCAAGATTTGATGTCGTTTAACTTGGTTGCCTGTCGATACAAACGGAGTTAGTTTTTTAGATTGTTAAAGAAAAAAGAAAGAAACCATGTGCAGCTACCTTTGCCAACCCAAAATCTGCAAGCTTCACAGATCCGCTCACATCAACCAATATATTAGCACATTTGATATCCCTGAAAGAATAATATGAATCGATGACAAGATACTCCATAATCACGCCACTAAAATCTTGGAAAACTAGAAAAATAACTAACAAATGATATCCAACTAATATTTTAACTTTTATATATTAGCTAATATCATCAAGTAAGCCATCATAATCTATTGAAACCTTTGGTTGTATACATACCACCCTCCTACATACACCAATTATGACCCAGATGTGCACGAGATATGCTTTTTAAAACCAAGGTGAGAACGGACTTTTACCTATGAACCACATTTCGGTCATGCAGATAACTCAAACCACTCAAAATCTGCCTTGTGTACGTGGAGACTTGGGAGTCCCGTAAACGATACTTCTGATAGAGATTTGCCAATGAACCTTTGGGCACAAGCTCAAGAAAGATGTATAGTTTGCCATCATCCTGAAACATTATTTCATTATTCTCTTATCGGCTTATATGAAAATCTGTTACGCGTGCACACATGTGTGTGTGTATTGGAAATAAACAAGATCAATACCGTATCTGTCCCAAGATACCGAACTATGTTATCGTGTTGAAATTGACTTAATAAGAATATCTCCTGAAACAATAAGAAACACATGAAAACAACTTTATGTGAATCAGAAATACGACTGGATGATGAAAGCCGCTTGTGAATCACCTGTTCAAGCTGAAGAATGCTTTGCTTTCCTTGGCTTCCTTGATCAAGCAAAGAAACCTCCTTCACAGCAAAAAAGAACCCATATCTGCAAAAACAAGCATACAAAGTGGATCAATCAAACAATTTTTTTAATGAAAAAGTATATATATGTAGATAATAAACATGACTTACTCATTGAAGCCTTCATAAACAGTTCCAAATGACCCACTGCCAAGAAAATCCCCCTTCTGCCAGTTCTTGATACTGCACCGGACCACCGTACCATTAGGAGAAACCAAATACTCGAGACCCGTAGATTGTCTCACAATTGTTCTTAATCCCATCATCCCATTTGTTGCTTCATCTTCACCAACGTCAACCCTAACCGGATCTTCCCAATGCTTATCCACAATCACCGGTAACACCGGCGGCGGCCTCACCCCCTTCATTCTACTTCTCCCCCTTTCACCAAACCCAATTACTTCAAACCACTCATTTCAATTCTGCTCACGTCATCATTCACCTTACCCATGGTGTTTGTACATGAAACAACAGAGCAGGCTTTATGGGCTTCCCAATCGGCTACCGGAATTGCTAAATCTTCGGGTCCGGAGAGGCCTAACGACCGGAAAATTGACTCAACCTCGCCGGCGGTGCCTTCAATCCGGTGACTGATTTGATCGGGGAACAGAGAACTGTCGAGTGATGGAGCTCGGTGAGTTGATTTGGTGTCGAATAGTGAAGAGGAAGAGGATGATGACGATGTAGATGCGTCGTAATCGACGTTTTTGAAGGCGTTTTTCCGGTCAAGTTTCCGGCCGGAGCGTTTTTGCTTTGTGAACATATTTTTTTTCCGGTGAGGGGTTTACGGCGGAGACATCGAAGATGGATAACGTCTGCGGTTGGTTAATAATTGGCGTTTTTTTTATTATCGTCAAAGTGTATTTATTGAACAAAAGTTACCAAAAATACCCCTTAGGTTTATTCCATTGCTATTAGTATCACTTTCAGTATCTATTTATGCCATAAACCGATATGTCAGTTTTAAAAGTTTGTACAAATAGTTTGTAAATTGAAGCTTATTCGAATATTTTTAGATTCGAGGTGCCTGCCTGCTGGTGTAGATTTGAACTCTAGTTTGAGCTGAGGTGAGTTGGTTGGTAGGCTAATTTATTCGAAGAATCATTATTTGTTCTTATATAGTGAAAAAAATTTAAAAGCTAATTTATCATATTAGAAAGATTATACTTAATTTTGGTATGATATAGTTCAACTGGTTTCACACTTTCTTATAATATCTTCTTCAGTGTTTCTTCCTCGCTTACTGTTGCGATTGTTTGAAGCTGAACGTTTTTTATTTATGTTGAAGAACCAGGTCTCTCCGCCCCAGGTGAATGCTACGTATGTGAATTTTTTTTAACATTGTGGTGAAGCAATTGCGTTTTATCTCATATAGTTTTTAATATAAATGTAAACCTACAAATTTTATATTTCGTCTACAACTTGATTTTGAATTTTGAGATTTCGGAGTTTATATTTCGTCTACAACTCAGTTTGAATTTTGAGATTTAGGAAAGCTTGAACAAAACTAAATATATATTTATATTTAATTCAAAAAATATGAATTATGAGAGAAAAACTATATTATATCTTAAGTAACAATACAAAAGAAAAATATATGATTACTTTAAATTTGTGCGGTAAATACGACAGAGAAACACTATATTATATCTTATCTTAAGTAATAATACAAAAGAAAAATATATGATTATTTTAAATTTATGAGGTAGAGTTTAAGAAAGCTAAAAATCACTTTATTATTAGAATATTTTGAAAAGTAGGCAATGGTTTTCAATAATCAAACTATGAGTCGTTGCTGATTATGATTTTTATCAGTAATTTAACCGTTGATACTTGTAACTTTCACTGTTGTTATTAAGAGTAATTTCAGTTGTATAATAATCACAAATAACCCTTATTTCACTCACATGGATGATTATGAGTGAAAAATATAAACATACATTTATTGTAAGCAAAATTGAGTGAAAATTAATGTAACTCGAGTGCAAGAAGTATATTATGTTTATACAGTGAAATCGGCCTTGACAAAAAATTGATAGTTTATGGTACCACTATTCTTGTCGGATAATAGGCACTAATTAGATCATTATAATTATAATTATAATTCAATTCAATTTGTATATAAAACTTGGAGTCTGGAATAGTTTGGTGATTTATGGCAACATGGCTAACCTGTAAGGATTTGATTGAAAATTTGTATTGACACGAAAATCATGATGTTTTTTTAAGGTAAAACAACTTGCTTGAAAGCGACTTATGTTTTTGTTCAAAAAGAGATCAAGTGATCAAGTAAATAAAGGAGGTGCTGCCACTTGGAGGACTGAGCCCAGAGTGTTTAGGAATACTGCCAAATGGCAACAGCCAAAATCTTTTTAACACTTTGGGCCACGCTCTGGGCTTTGTCGGCGTAGTCCGCTAATATTATACCTTTACACGGTTACACTACCACACTTATACCACTTTAACAAATGAAGTTCAATAAAAAAAATATATTTTTTTGAATTATTATTATTCATTATTTTTTTTACAAAATAACACATTATATTTATATATATATATATATTATTTATTAATTTCTTAGCTATAGCGAGTTTTGTTTTTTATTGATTTTTTTTTCATCTTTCCTTTTTTCTATTTTTGTTTTTGTTTTTCATTTTTAAGTTTCAATTGATCCTGATGTTGTACATGTAACAAAACGAACGGTCTAATACTGAACGAACAACATAAGTACCGGAATTGATATTCATTGTTATTGTTCCGATCGATGTAAACACATCTCGGTATTTTTTTGGTCGTATCATGACTTTTTTGTTTCTCTTACGGTAAGTGTCAGTGCTTAATAAACTGAACCAATATCAAACGAATTCCGTCGTTAACGTTATTTTTACTATTGCGTCTACGTTTCCATTAAAAAGTGGGTCGCCTCGCCGCAGAGTGCGGGTGTAGTTCTTTTGTGATTTTTGTCTTTTGTGAATTTTTTAACCTAGTGTGGTAAATGTAACCAAAACAAACGATCTAATACTGACCAGCAATGTCATTATCGAATTGATGGTCATTAATTGTTTCGATTGATGTAAACACATCTCGGTATTTTTTTGGTTGTATCATGACCTCTTTTTTTTCTCTTTTGGTAAGTGTCGGTATCTTAATAAACCGAACCAATATCAAACGAATTCCTGCCTTTAACGTTATTTTTACAATTACTTCTATGTATTCATTAAAAATTGGGCCATTCCTGCCGACCCGTTAGTTATTTCAAATTTTTCACGGAACCACTCCTAAATTTAGGATTTTTCTTTTGCTTTATCCGGGTTTATGAAATCTAATGTTTTGTTTCCTAGGATGAATTTTGTGTTTTGTTTCCAAGGATGAATTGTGGTCTCTTTAAATTTATTTAAATTGTTTTCTCTAAATTATATTATTTTATGGCATCTAGATGTAAAATATGAAGCACATCAACTTATAAGTAACACGTGCAGTATTTAGATAGTTATGTACATTTTTCACGAATCAACCGCTTTATTGATTGGTTAACAAAACACATGTGATATGTTTGTTGCTAAGAATCAAATCATGTTATCGGTAATGTATCAACACTGTCATATATACCTAACAAGCATCAAATATTTTTGCGTCACTTGTCACAATGTTGTTAGTCTATTTTTTTTCTTGCTTTTTATTTTTAATTTTAAAAAGGTAAATTTCAGTTATAAGTTATTTTAAATTATCCTTTATAATTTGTAAAATTTCATTTTTACTATATAATACACCATTCTCAAACCTTGTTAATTATATATCACTTATGATTAGAATCAAATACGTATTAATATATATAATTAAATGTTAAACTTTGGTTTGTGTCTTGCTAATACTGTAGCTATTTTTTTTTTGTATTCATTTTCGGCCATCCAAGTATCTAGGGACTAAAGTGTGATATGCACCTTTTAGATTATATGGAGTGGAGGGGCATTAAATATCATGTGGTATCCATACCAAGTCAGTAGAGGCGTGTGGTAAAAAAAACACAGGATGGAAGGGCATGAAAGCGACGTTATTAAAATAAATAAATATCAACCAATCCATTTCATTCACCAGTCAAGAGCCTCAACATCACCAAACAAAAGCCCTTCACACCGGTGTAAAAACCACCGCCCTCTCACCCACGCTGCTGACCACACCCATATCCGAGGTGGTGTGTCCGGCGTGGACTGGCTTCCACCCGGTTTTCCACGCCCACACCGTATGGTCTTAACCCTTAAATCCTTTTTTCTCTAAAAGATCAAAACTCTGTCTTCTCTGCATCAATATTGTCACACCCTGATCCGCAGCAAAAAGGTGATCGGGGCATGATTGGGTTATCATCAAAGCTCATGACATTTATTATAACATTTCATATTTATTATTACAATTTAAAGGGAAACATACAATCATAATTAATTATGTTCTACACATCATTCTAGACTTCATTATTTTCTTCTAAGACATTTCCTATGTTTTCCTTGCTTCATCCTTTTCACCTGTATCATGTGTAAAAATGGTTTTTGGATCAACAAAAAGTTGGCGAGTGAATCCTATGAAAAACATTTAAACAAGTTTATTGAATTGATTATAAATAAAGTGCATAACCACATATGAGTAAATATAGATGTAAACTTATTCACGAAACACTTAATATTAAATAATGCACACACATACAATAATAGATTGTTTTGAGGCACGCGTTGCTCAACTCGTCTCCCACGAGGAACTGATGGGCCTAATGAATGAGTTTTGAGGCACGCGTTGTTCAACCGAACTGATGGGCCAATGAATGAGTT
Source organism: Scalesia atractyloides (assembly GCA_947069175.1). Classification (NCBI taxonomy): domain Eukaryota; kingdom Viridiplantae; phylum Streptophyta; class Magnoliopsida; order Asterales; family Asteraceae; genus Scalesia; species Scalesia atractyloides. Next base: position 45,349,740 of record CAMTDV010001632.1, read on the forward strand.
TAAGCACGTGTTTGTTCAATCTTCCCACGAGGAACTGATGGCTAACAAATAATTTGCATACAACTTGACAATATGTATACATAACTAAAACATATTTAATTCTAAGTTAAATCATAATATGGTATGGCACGAGTTTAAATAAACGAGTTAATTTTAGTGACACATACACACCCCAAAACGTGTAATTAAAAAGGGGAGTTGTAAGATTCACTCACATTGGGTGCGTTCGGTTGATGATGTTGAATGCGCACGAAGTTGGATTTAACCACGAGTGAAACTAACCTAGATAATAACATAATGGTTCGGTAAATAAGCGGATTTTATTAATCAATTTTATTAGGATTATTGGATATATTTTTGTGAGTTTAAGGCTATTTTCTAACTTTAAAAATGTTATTTTTAAGTATTTTTTAATTTAAATAAATAAATAAAAGTAATAAAAAAATGTTGATTTTTGACTGTTGACCATTGACTTGTTGACCGTTGACCGTTGACTTGTCGACTTGTTGACCGGTTCGGTCGTGTATATGTATGCGCTGGGTGAGGCTCGAACCGAGACCCCCGTACGCGTGCACGCAGCTCTACCAACTAAACTACGTGTCTAACCCGAAATATTTCTGTTTTTAATTATATTTATATACTAATTAGATTAATCCGAAAATCATTTATTTAAAAACGATTTAATTGCCTAACTCGGTGCTCGCCACGGTCTCGAACCCGGGACCTGTGGTTTAGTTTGGCACACAGTCCACCGCTGGACTGTGTGTCTAACTTGGTAAATATTCTGGTTATTATTATACTTAACATCTTACTGAGTTAACCCGGTTCGGTTTAAAAAAAAAAGGCATTTTATTACAGCGAATGTGTGTGTGACGAGGATCGAACTCGGGACGTATGCATATTGTTTGCACACAGTCCACCGCTGGACTGTGTGTCTAACCCGTTCATAATATCGATTTTAATTAATCTTATAACATACACAACTTCGTCTTTTTTCGTTCAAAACACAGACATCGATTAACTAACTGTTATTTGTTAAATTAATTTAACGAACATTATGAGCAATCGTAATGTAATGAACAGAAAAAGGTTTGAGGATTGATTGTACCGAACTGATCGTCTTTTTTCGAAAGTCCGGCAAAGATCGTCGGCTCTGTTTTGGTGACCTTCGGCTGATAGGATTGTTAACAATTTAGAGGGATTAGATGTGAAATTGAACTACTGAGTAACGATTATCAGTAGGTTTAAATGATCGTACCGGTTAACAGCAGGTTTCTGAAATTTCAGAAATTTTCCGGCGAAAACATATAATCCGGCAACGTCGTCTGGAAAAGATTCTGGGTGAGGGATTGATATTAGAGTTTGTCCAATAATGGAATGAAACAGAAAAATCGAAGTAATTACCGTGTAGATGAAAGTCTCGATTTTCCGGCGACTTGCAGAGATTTTCCGGCGAGTGAAATTACGTCGAGAATTTGTGTGATTGTGAGCGAAAAAGTTAACCGAGGCTTGTGGGTGTATTTATAGGGAAGAACATCGGTGAATTGGGTCCGATTACCGTCTTGATTCGTCGGTCAATAATTTCTCCGACGGTTATGACTGATGTCGCGGATTGGACATCGGTTATAACCGATGTAATAGTTATTATACGCGTTAAGACACAAGAAACCGTCAGTGAAAGACGAAATCGTCGGATTTCCGACGACTGCGATTTGGGCGCGTCGATTTGAAATCGAGATTGTGATATTTGAATTAATTGTTTTGATACATTACTAAAGAACACAAGTGGCGGGGTGGTTGGATGTGTGTGTGTTAAGGCTTTGCTGACCTGGTTGACCCGGCTGACCCGGGTTCGAATCTCGGCTTCAGCACTTTATTTTTAAATCACTATTTTTAATACTTTTTCAAATATAACTTTTATATTCTAATATACTTATTAATTATGTATCGTTTAAAATTAATTTGAGCATTAAATACGCAACGAAATTTTTAACTGGTTGTTCGGTTAATAAACGAAACGGGTTTGGTAAATCCGGTTTTTGACGGATGTTACAAATATCCCCTTTTGCAACCCTGTCTTCTCTCTATATCAATTTTCTCCTTTGCTTTCTGTGCTCATTCGGTCTCGTAGAAGGTTTGAAGTTTTTAATATGATTTAAAACATTCATTATAGCATTTCACTTCATATTTGTTGGTTAAGTGTGTCAGTTAGTACACGAACATTCACATAACAATAATTCGGTGAATTAATCGAGTTACCAAATTGCACACGAGTTTAACCCCAAAGTTGGTAAAACATGGATATAGTGTTGCAAACATAGAAATATTAATATAATTGTGTGAATTTATATGTTTTCGGTATTATGTGCATTGTGTGTAATTACGTGAACTTTCGTGAAATTGCGTGCTTTTACGCATAATTGCTTGGCTTCGTATTTTATTAAAATTTGTCAATTCTTAGAAAAATAAAACTTGGGTAATTTTATTTAATAATGCATGGTATTAGAAAATGGGCCGAAGGGATCCAAAAAGTCCATTACCAGAACCCATGGACTCCCCTTATTACTAAATGTTAAATAAAAACCCAACCCTACCTCCCACCCTAATTCGTGAGACGCGAGATCCCCCTCCCCCTACACACACATATCACAAAAATTTTACTTTCAAAACCCTAATCCACAATCTTTGGAGCTTGGATATTGCAATTCTTTGAGTTCTTGATCATTTCTAACACTCTATAACGCAAACTAGTAAGTCTTATCCCTAGATTTCATCTTTTATGCAATTTTGGTAATTTGAATGACACCCTAATTCCTTCAATCTTGATTTTGATGATTCAAATCTAGTGTCTAAGGTTTTATATGGTGTTAGTATGATGATTAGAAGTGTAACATCCGCTAAAAACGGATATCCGAAACCCTACCCGGATGTGAAAACCGGACTTTCGTTGAGTTGAATAAAAATAGGAATTTTATTTCATTTTGTTATTTTTAATATTTTATAAATTAGTAGTTCTTCGCGTACCGCATTAGTTAAAAACGGAATTAGAAACGATAAATTTATAAAGGTCTTCGATTAATACGGTTAGTTTTATGAAAGAGAAGCACTAACTGAGTAAATTTTGTTGTGAAATTCATCAACTATCCGTATACGTAATCCAATCATTTTTAAATCTGAATTCTTAGTCTTATAAAAAAATTTAAAAAGGTTTTATAAAACAAGTTTTAGTTAAGTTTGATATACTAAATAAACTAATCTTACAAAACAAATACTTACTATTCTTAATAAAATTAACAATAGCAATTTGTTGAAATTAAACTTACTCTTTTTAATAAAAATAACAATAGCAATTTGTTGAAATTAAAGATTTTGACAAAAAAAATAGTAAACCGTATGAATTAAAAGTGAATTATGAGTTGCAATGAAGTATGATGGCTTAAAAGAGATAATATGTGGGTTGTTTCATCGATTAAGCTGCTCAAGTATAATAAACATATGTAACGACAAGCTTTATTGACCAGTGACCACCATCATTTTTATTTATTCATGTGTGTTTTTTCTTACGCTTAAATCATTGAAGATCATGATCATCGGAGGAAAACAAAAAGAAACTGAAGGTCTCTTGGTTCTTCAAACGATCACCAACCATCGTAGTCTATTAATGCCCATAAAAACGCCACAGCAAGTAACCGATATAATAATCATACTTCTCAGTTAAAAGTAATGATTTTGCGAACACATGATGATCCAAAGTAGTCACCACCTTGATTCAAATTTTCACCGGAAATCCAAGTCTTTGTTGCGGGTCCAATGTCGTAGTTTTCGTATGTTTCCTATTCCAATTTGACGACACCACACACCACCAGATAAGAAAAAACTAAACTCCATGCTTCCCGTAACTGATCAGTGTCTCCACCCGCTAACCTCACGAACCTGTTTGAAGCCACGAGGAACACCGTGACGCCCTGCTCTACTTTTCATCATTCATTTGTTGTCGCTATTCAAATTTCGCATGTAAGTTATTTTAGTTTTCTATTCGTTTCTAGACACATTTATTTAACTCGCACATAATTTGGAAACCATAAGAAATCATGGAACCCACAAGAAACAAAGTGATGCTCTAATAAACACACGAAGAAGAAGTTTTCATAACTCTGCTAAAATGTTTTTGTTCTCTGAGTGGTGTTGCTCTATTTTTCCAAACTCATAATATGTATTTATCATGCCACTATATATTTTCAAACCCTTATTTATTATTATTATTTTTTCTAAGTATTACTGCCACATTCTAAATACCCCTTTAGTAGTAGATATGCTTATATATATAAAAGAACTATTACTATATTACATGATATCTTGTAAACTAAGAACTATTGCTATATTACATGGTTTACATTTACATCGTATCTTGTAAACTAAGAACTATTGCTATATTACATGGTTTACATTTACATCGTATCTTCTACACTGAGAACTAATACTATATTACATGGTTTACATGGTATCTTGTAAACTGAGTAATAATAATATATATTTTCTTTTACTAAAGTATTTAGTTACTAAAAGTTGGCAAATAATTTTTTATATGTTAACACTACATACATCAATAATGTATGTGCTTATCGAATATTTTTTTATTTATTATTATGTTTATTTTATTTTTTTATTTAGTAACTACCTAAACAAAAATTATCACAATAACATAATTTTTGAACATTATGTAAAGGATATATAGTTTATAACCTGCGATTTGTACTTGTTAGATTCATGATAACCAAATAGAACCCATAAATTCAATAATGCATCATCACGAAATCAATCCTAATCTGAAACACTTTACGACGTTCGTTTCAAGCCTAAAATAGCTACACTTATTGCATTCTTGCCATCAAGCCATCGTGTAGGAATAACATTTCTCAACCTTAGCAAACTTTTTAGTGGATTGAATCTTCGCAAACAGTGAGTAAACTCTCTCTCTATTTTGTCATTAACTTTTTGGGGGTGTATCAATGTATTTCGATCAATCGTTTTTATCTAAATTCGATCATGCAATATCTAGTGTGACGTATATGCTTTATTTGTTGTTGTTTGTTGAAGTTGTTGTTGTGTTGGTCATTATAGTCAATAGTCATTCATTCAGTGGATCCACGGCTGACCTTTCCTCATGAAATGTTATTTTTGTGAGTTTAAGGCTATTTTCTAAGTTTAAAAATGTTATTTTTAAGTATTTTTAATTTAAATAAATAAATAAAAGTAATAAAAAAATGTTGATTTTTGACTGTTGACCATTGACTTGTTGACCGTTGACCGTTGACTTGTCGACTTGTTGACCGGTTCGGTCGTGTATATGTATGCGCTGGGTGAGGCTCGAACCCGAGACCTCCCGTACGCGTGCACGCAGCTCTACCAACTGAGCTACGTGTCTAACCCGAAATATTTCTGTTTTTAATTATATTTATATACTAATTAGATTAATCCGAAAATCATTTATTTAAAAGCGATTTAATTGCCTAACTCGGTGCTCGCCACGGTCTCGAACCCGGGACCTGTGGTTTAGTTTGGCACACAGTCCACCGCTGGACTGTGTCTCTAACTTGGTAAATATTCTGGTTATTATTATACTTAACATCTTACTGAGTTAACCCGGTTCGGTTTAAAAAAAAAGGCATTTTATTACAGCGAATGTGTGTGTGACGAGGATCGAACTCGGGACGTATGCATATTGTTTGCACAACAGTCCACCGCTGGACTGTGTGTCTAACCCGTTCATAATATCGATTTTAATTAATCTTATAACATACACAACTTCGTCTTCTTCGTTCAAAACACAGACATCGATTAACTAACTGTTATTTGTTAAATTAATTTAACGAACATTATGAGCAATCGTAATGTAATGAACAGGAAAAGGTTTGAGGATTGATTGTACCGAACTGATCGTCTTTCTTCGGAAGTCCGGCAAAGATCGTCGGCTCTGTTTTGGTGACCTTCGGCTGATAGGATTAGTTAACAATTTGGAGGGATTAGATGTGAAATTGAACTACCGAGTAACGATTATCAGTAGGTTTAAATGATCGTACCGGTTAACAGCAGGTTTCTGAAATTTCAGAAATTTTCCGGCGAAAACAGATAATCCGGCAACGTCGTCTGGAAAAGATTATGGGTGAGGGATTGATATTAGAGTTTGTCCAATAATGGAATGAAACAGAAAAATCGAAGTAATTACCGTGTAGATGAAAGTCTCGGTTTTCCGGCGACTTGCAGAGATTTTCCGGCGAGTGAAATTACGTCGAGAATTTGTGTGATTGTGAGCGAAAAAGTTAACCGAGGCTTGTGGGTGTATTTATAGGGAAGAACATCGATGAATTGGGTCCGATTACCGTCTTGATTCGTCGGTCAATAATTTCTCCGGCGGTTATGACTGATGTCGCGGACTGGACATCGGTTATAACCGATGTAATAGTTATTATACGCGTTAAGACACAAGAAACCGTCAGTGAAAGACGAAATCGTCGGGATTTCCGACGACTGCGATTTGGGCGCGTCGATTTGAAATCGAGATTGTGATATTTGAATTAATTGTTTTGAACATTACTAAAGAACACAAGTGACGGAGTGGTTGGATGTGTGTGTTAAGGCTTTGCTGACCTGGTTGACTCGGCTGACCCGAGTTCGAATCCCGGCTTCAACACTCTATTTTTAAATTACTATTTTTAATACTTTTTCAAATATAACTTTTATATTCTAATATACTTATTAATTATGTATCGTTTAAAATTAATTTGAGCATTAAATACGCAACGAAATTTTTAACTGGTTGTTGGGTTAATAAACGAAACGGGTTTGGTAAATCCGGTTTTTGACGGATGTTACAGTATCCCCTACTTTTTAGAAATTTCGTCCCGAAATTTAAGTAGTGGCATATTTGTCTAAAAAGGATGGTGTTTAATTTGACAGTTACATACTTAGAAAGGAGTAAGAGTTTAAACTTTTGTTTGAGGCGGTAACGTTCCTTGTAAGGGTTGAGTACCCTGCTACAGGAATCGCTTTTTGATGCCTACGATAATGACTATTGTTAAACAGAGTTGATTGACTAAATATGATTTCATGCGCAATAGTTTTGATAGGGTTGGAAAGATAAGGTTATATCCTAAAACAAAACTTCTAATACTACAACCTACATGGAACTTCTCATAACCGCCTGACAATGCCTCTGATCCTTTGGCAAGAATACTTATATATAGGAAGTACCAGCGGTGTATCCACCATATTCTTGTCAAATTTTCGTTGGTTTTATCAGTAAGTTATGATTGGTTCTATGATGTGACTCTAGAACATAAATAAACACAACAACCAATGTTTGAGTCCTAGTTCTGATAGTGTACATGTTTGAATGGTGACAGTTCCTCTCTCGTTTGCTATGATGGAGAGGTTAGTTTATGTAAAAATAGAACACAATCCAATTTCTTTAAATGATGAGATGATATGAATGCTAAATCAGTGAGTATAACACAATCTTCAATCAAGACAATACTAAATCCTACATGGAACTTCTCATAACCGCCTGATAATGCCTCTGATCCTTTGACAAGAATACTTATATATAGGAAGTACCAGCGGCGTATCCACCATATTCTTGTCAAATTTTCATTGGTTTTATCAGTAAGTTATGATTGGTTCTATGTGACTCTAAAACATAAATAAACACAACAACCAATGTCTGAGTCATAATTCTGATAGTATACATGTTTGAATGGTGACACAATCCAATTTCTTTAAATGATGTGATGATATGAATGCTAAATCAGTGAGTATAAAACAAACTTCAACCAAGACATTACTAAATCCTACATGGAACTTCTCATAACCGCCTGATAATGCCTCTGATCCTTTGACAAGAATACTTATATATAGGAAGTACCAGCGGCGTATCCACCATATTCTTGTCAAATTTTCATTGGTTTTATCAGTAAGTTATGATTAGTCCTATGTGACTCTAAAACATAAACAAACACAACAACTAAAGCTTGAGTCTTAATTCTGATAGTATACATGTTTGAATGGTGACACAATCCAATTTCTGTAAATGATGTGATGATATGAATGCTAAATCAGTGAGTATAAAACATACTTCAACCAAGACATTACTAAATCCTACATGGAACTTCTCATAACCGCCTGATAATGCCTCTGATCCTTTGACAAGAATACTTATATATAGGAAGTACCAGCGGCGTATCCACCATATTCTCGTCAAATTTTCATTGGTTTTATCAGTAAGTTATGATTAGTCCTATGTGACTCTAAAACATAAACAAACACAACAACTAAAGCTTGAGTCTTAATTCTGATAGTATACATGTTTGAATGATGACAGTACCTCTCTCGTTTGTTATGATGGAGAGGTTAGTCCATGTAGAAGTGAGACACAGCTCAACTTCTTTAAATGATGACACTGTGATATGTCGTGAGGTATGATGATATGAATGTTAAATCAATGAGTATAAAAACAAAACTGAAATACTAATTCGCATTAAGATCCTTGGATAAATTTCCAATTTAAAATTGAGACACGTGAAAATTGAGATAACATAGAGAAAAACATAAAACTAAGCGGTTGGAGTTGAATCTTGATTTTTGGTGAATGGGACTAGTTGGGTGGTTTTGCTTGGGCCGTCATTATCTTCAACAGGATTGGCGTTGATGTTGAAAACTCTTCCTCTTGCTGGTGGCCTAATGGTTGGGTTTTTTGATTTGATTGGTTAACTGGGTTTGCTTGAGCTTGGGCGTTTATGATGTTAACCAATCGAGGGCACGTGTTTCTATAATGGGTAGGGTCGCCACAATTAAAACAAGCTCGAACATAAGGTAACATGGGGTATTGGGGTTGTTGATATGTTTGGATCATGTTTTGAGTAGGGGGTGAGATTTGGTTTTGAGGGGTGCGGCAAATCTTGCTCAAATGACCATAGCGTCCACAATTCGCACATAGTCGACAAGGTAAGGTAGACGGATGGTGATAAAAACAGGTGTTACATTGAGGGTGAGGTCCAAGGTAAGGTTTCTTATTTGGGTAAGTTGAGTTGGATGCTACTTGAGTGATTGGGATAGCTTGGAGGGGTACGGCTTGTGAGGCTGGCTGGTTGCGTTGGGAGACAACGAAAAGTTGCCCATCCCGTTTTCTCTTAAAAATGGGTTGAGAAGGGGATTCGGTTTGGTGGAGTTTGAGGTTTCAGTCGATGCTTTATCCTTCTTCTTCTCCTCCTTGAAGTCTTTGTTCCGGATGCGGTTCTCGGTGAGCTCTGTAGCTAACTCCATTGCTGCTTCCAAGGTTCCAGGTGTGGTACATATTACAGAGTCTTGAATCTTTGAAGGAAGACCTGAATGTAATGCTCGATCAATCGGTAGAGGGGAATGAACAAGTTGGGAACCATTTGATTTAACTCGAGGAATCTCTTGTTGTATGTGGTGTGGTCGCCTTCCTTTTGTTTCAACGAATAAAACTCATCCTCTAATTTCTTGATTTCGCTCCTTGGGCAAAACCGTATTGTCATGATTTCCTTCAACTCTTCCCAAGTCAAAGTCATAGCATCTTCAACACCTCGTTTAGCCTTCTCTGTATTCCACCAAGTAAGTGCTATTCCAAGCAAACGACCGGTAGCATATCGCACTTTGCGATTATCGGGGCAATCGCAATTTAGAAAAGTGTTCTCCATTTCTTCAAACCAATGGAGGAGAGCGGTGACACCTTCAGTTCTTCGTATTTTGGAGGGTCGCAGGATTTGAAATGCTTGTAGGTGCATTTAGTGGTATTTGGGGGAGGGTTGATAACATTTTGATCTTCTTGGTTGACAGGATTAGCGGTAAGGGCTTGTTGGACTTGAATTATAATGTTGGGTATTACGGCGCCATTTGTTGAGCGATTTGGGCAGCCATGCGCTCGCGGGCTTTTCCTGATCTCATCTTTCTACGAGCGAGGCTAGAAGACATCTACAAGGAATACATATCAAGAGTATGAGTTGGATGTTTTAGGGATCAGGTGTCGTATTTAGGAATGAACATTTATAAAAAAAAAAAAAAAATCTACTACATCCATAGGATGTCTTGGGCTTTGCTCGTAATTGGGCCTTCATGCCGCCATACTTCACCTTCATAATCATGTGGGCCCCCATGATTACCGGGTTTTTCATATGGTTCGCATGTGTTAGCCTGGTTACGTACACTAAAACCCGGAGAAAATCGAGAAATATGTAACGTATGATATTCGGAATGTGTCCAGGTGTGGACACGGTGACACCTCAAAGTGGGGTTAGTTCGAACGACGTTTGGTGTGGCATGCTTTGGCCTAATAGGTCCTTCGTACTCTCATCGTTAGTCCCCAGGTAGGCAAACTGGTCCGTTATATTGGATTTATACGAATGCCAACCTAGACAGGACGTTCCGACTACCGGTACTTGTATCCTTACAGTTACTACATGCCCTCGCAGAACTCACTTTGATGAGATTTGAAAAATGAAAAATGCGACAAAATCTTTCAATAACGAAAGTATGAAGATGATTTGAATATGTGAACATTGAAATATGTATGATGAATGTGTATGTAAGTATGTATGTTTGACTGTAAGTATAATTCACTATGTATCACAAAATGTAATATTTGAAATGTTTGCATGCATTTGTGTATGTAATAAATATGAAACAAATAAATATCATAAGTTTGCATGTAACCACATAAACAATTAAAATCTAGTCAACTATAGTATAGGCTCTAAGGGTCTAATAACCTATCCTATATCCCTATAGTCAAAAGCTCTGATACCAATCTGTCACACCCTGACCCGCAGCGGAAAAGGTGATCGGGGCATGATTGGGTTATCATCAAAGCTCATGACATTTATTATAACGTTTCATATTTATTATTACAATTTAAAGGGAAACATACAATCATATTACATTATGTTCTACACATCATTCTAGACTTCATTATTTTCTTCTAAGGCATTTCCTAGTTTTCCTTGCTTCATCCTGTTCACCTGTATCATGTGTAAAATGGTTTTTGGATCAACAAAAAGTTGGCGAGTGAATCCTATGAAAAACATTTAAACAAGTTTATGAATTGATTATAAATAAAGTGCATAACCACATATGAGTAAATATAGATGTAAACTTATTCACGAAACACTTAATATTAAATAATGCACACACATACAATAATAGATTGTTTTGAGGCACGCGTTGCTCAACTCGTCTCCCACGAGGAACCGATGGGCCTAATGAATGAGTTTTGAGGCACGCATTGTTCTACGAACTGATGGGCCTAATGAATGAGTTTTAAGGCACGCGTTGTTCAACTCGTCTCCCACGAGGAACTGATGGGCCTAACAAATAATTTGCATACAACTTGACAATATGTAATACATAACTACAAACAATATTTACATTCTAAGTTTAAATCATAATATGGTATGGCACGAGTTTAAATAAACGAGTAATTTTAGTGACACATGACACACCCCAAAACGTGTAATTAAAAAGGGGAGTTGTAAGATTCACTCACATTGGGTGCGTTCGGTTGATGATGTTGAATGCGCACGAAGTTGGATTTAACCACGAGTGAAACTAACCTAGATAATAACATAATGGTTTGGTAAATAAGCGGATTTTATTAATCAATTTTAGTAGGATTATTGGATATATTTTGTGAGTTTAAGGCTATTTTCTAACTTTAAAAATGTTATTTTTAAGTATTTTTTAATTTAAATAAATAAATAAAAGTAATAAAAAAATGTTGATTTTTGACTGTTGACCATTTGGACTTGTTGACTTGTTGACTTGTTGACCGGTTCGGTCGTGTATATGTATGCGCTGGGTGAGGCTCGAACCCGAGACCCCCGTACGCGTGCACGCAGCTCTACCAACTGAGCTACGTGTCTAACCCGAAATATTTTGTTTTTAATTATATTTATATACTAATTAGATTAATCGAAAATCATTTATTTAAAAACGATTTAATTGCCTAACTCGGTGCTCGCCACAGGTCTCGAACCCGGGACCTGTGGTTTAGTTTTGCACACATTCCACGCTGGACTGTGTGTCTAACTTGGTAAATATTCTGGTTATTATTATACTTAACATCTTACTGAGTTAACCCGGTTCGGTTTAAAAAAAAAGGCATTTTATTACAGCGAATGTGTGTGTGACGAGGATCGAACTCGGGACGTATGCATATTGTTTGCACACAGTCCACCGCTGGACTGTGTGTCTAACCCGTTCATAATATCGATTTTAATTAATCTTATAACATACACAACTTCGTCTTTTTCGTTCAAAACACAGACATCGATTAACTAACTGTTATTTGTTAAATTAATTTAACGAACATTATGAGCAATCGTAATGTAATGAACAGAAAAAGGTTTGAGGATTGATTGTACCGAACTGATCGTCTTTCTTCGAAGTCCGGCAAAGATTCGTCGGCTCTGTTTTGGTGACCTTCGGCTGATAGGATTAGTTAACAATTTGAGAGGGATTAGATGTGAAATTGAACTACTGAGTAACGATTATCAGTAGGTTTAAATGATCGTACCGGTTAACAGCAGGTTTCTGAAATTTCAGAAATTTTCCGGCGAAAACATATAATCCGGCAACGTCGTCTGGAAAATATTCTGGGTGAGGGATTGATATTAGAATTTGTCCAATAATGGAATGAAACAGAAAAATCGAAGTAATTACCGTGTAGATGAAAGTCTCGGTTTTCCGGCGACTTGCAGAGATTTTCCGGCGAGTGAAATTACGTCGAGAATTTGTGTGATTGTGAGCGAAAAAGTTAACCGAGGCTTGTGGGTGTATTTATAGGGAAGAACATCGATGAATTGGGTCCGATTACCGTCTTGATTCGTCGGTCAATAATTTCTCCGGCGGTTATGACTGTGTCGCGGATTGGACATCGGTTATAACCGATGTAATAGTTATTATACGCGTTAAGACACAAGAAACCGTCAGTGAAAGACGAAATCGTCGGGATTTCCGACGACTGCGATTTGGGCGCGTCGATTTGAATCGAGATTGTGATATTTGAATTAATTGTTTTGATACATTACTAAAGAACACAAGTGGCGGAGTGGTTGGATGTGTGTGTGTTAAGGCTTTGCTGACCTGGTTGACCCGGCTGACCCGGGTTCGAATCCGGCTTCAGCACTTTATTTTAAATCACTATTTTTAATACTTTTTCAAATTAACTTTTATATTCTAATATACTTATTAATTATGTATCGTTTAAAATTAATTTGAGCATTAAATACGCAACGAAATTTTTAACTGGTTGTTCGGTTAATAAACGAAACGGTTTGGTAAATCCGGTTTTTGACGGATGTTACAAATATCCCCTTTTGCAACCCTGTCTCTCTCTATATCAATTTTCTCCTTTGCTTTCTGTGCTCATTCGGTCTCGTAGAAGGTTTGAAGTTTTTAATATGATTTAAAACATTCATTATAGCATTTCACTTCATATTTGTTGGTTAAGTGTGTCAGTTAGTACACGAACATTCACATAACAATAATTCGGTGAATTAATTGAGTTACCAAATTGCACACGAGTTTAACCCCAAAGTTGGTAAAACATGGATATAGTGTTGCAAACATAGAAATATTAATATAATTGTGTGAATTTATATGTTTTCGGTATTATGTGCATTGTGTGTAATTACGTGAACTTTCGTGAAATTCGTGCTTTTACGCATAATTGCTTGGCTTCGTATTTTATTAAAATTTGTCAATTCTTAGAAAAATAAAACTTGGGTAATTTTATTTAATAATGCATGGTATTAGAAAATGGGCCGAAGGGATCCAAAAAGTCCATTACCAGAACCCATGGACTCCCCTTATTACTAAATGTTAAATAAAAACCCAACCCTACCTCCCACCCTAATTCGTGAGACGCGAGATCCCCTCCCCCTACACACACATATCACAAAAATTTTAATTTCAAAACCCTAATCCACAATCTTTGGAGCTTGGATATTGCAATTCTTTGAGTTCTTGATCATTTCTAACACTTTATAACGCAAACTAGTAAGTCTTATCCCTAGATTTCATCTTTTATGCAATTTTGGTAATTTGAATGACACCCTAATTCCTTCAATCTTGATTTTGATGATTCAAATCTAGTGTCTAAGGTTTTATATGGTTTAGTATGATGATTAGAAGTGTAACATCCGCTAAAAACGGATATCCGAAACCCTACCCGGATGTGAAAACCGGACTTTCGTTGAGTTGAATAAAAATAGGAATTTTATTCCATTTTGTTATTTTTAATATTTTATAAATTAGTAGTTCTTCGCGTACCGCTTAGTTAAAAACGGAATTAGAAACGATAAATTTATAAAGGTCTTCGATTAATACGGTTAGTTTTATGAAAGAGAAGCACTAACTGAGTAATTTTTGTTGTGAAATTCATCAACTATCCGTATACGTAATCCAATCATTTTTAAATCTGAATTCTTAGTCTTATAAAAAAATTTAAAAAGGTTTTATAAAACAAGTTTTAGTTAAGTTTGATATACTAAATAAACTAATCTTACAAAACAAATACTTACTATTCTTAATAAAAATAACAATAGCAATTTGTTGAAATTAAACTTACTCTTTTTAATAAAAATAACAATAGCAATTTGTTGAAATTAAAGATTTTGACAAAAAAAAATAGTAAACCGTATGAATTAAAAGTGAATTATGAGTTGCAATGAAGTATGATGGCTTAAAAGAGATAATATGTGGGTTGTTTCATCGATTAAGCTGCTCAAGTATAATAAACATATGTAACGACAAGCTTTATTGACCAGTGACCACCATCATTTTTTTTATTCATGTGTGTTTTTTCTTACGCTTAAATCATTGAAGATCATGATCATCGGAGGAAAACAAAAAGAAACTGAAGGTCTCTTGGTTCTTCAAACGATCACCAACCATCGTAGTCTATTAATGCCCATAAAAACGCCACAGCAAGTAACCGATATAATAATCATACTTCTCAGTTAAAAGTAATGATTTTGCGAACACATGATGATCCAAAGTAGTCACCACCTTGATTCAAATTTTCACCGGAAATCCAAGTCTTTGTTGCGGGTCCAATGTCGTAGTTTTCGTATGTTTCCTATTCCAATTTGACGACACCACACACCACCAGATAAGAAAAAACTAAACTCCATGCTTCCCGTAACTGATCAGTGTCTCCACCCGCTAACCTCACGAACCTGTTTGAAGCCACGAGGAACACCGTGACGCCCTGCTCTACTTTTCGTCATTCATTTGTTGTCGCTATTCAAATTTCGCATGTAAGTTATTTTAGTTTTCTATTCGTTTCTAGACACATTTATTTAACTCGCACATAATTTGGAAACCATAAGAAATCATGGAACCCACAAGAAACAAAGTGATGCTCTAATAAACACACGAAGAAGAAGTTTTCATAACTCTGCTAAAATGTTTTTGTTCTCTGAGTGGTGTTGCTCTATTTTTCCAAACTCATAATATGTATTTATCATGCCACTATATATTTTCAAACCCTTATTTATTATTATTATTTTTTCTAAGTATTACTGCCACATTCTAAATACCCCTTTAGTAGTAGATATGCTTATATATATAAAAGAACTATTACTATATTACATGATATCTTGTAAACTAAGAACTATTGCTATATTACATGGTTTACATTTACATCGTATCTTGTAAACTAAGAACTATTGCTATATTACATGGTTTACATTTACATCGTATCTTCTACACTGAGAACTAATACTATATTACATGGTTTACATGGTATCTTGTAAACTGAGTAATAATAATATATATTTTCTTTTACTAAAGTATTTAGTTACTAAAAGTTGGTTTATCATTAAAAGTTGAAATAATTTTTTATATGTTAACACTACATACATCAATAATGTATGTGCTTATCGAATATTTTTTTATTTATTATTATGTTTATTTTATTTTTTTATTTAGTAACTACCTAAACAAAAATTATCACAATAACATAATTTTTGAACATTATGTAAAGGATATATAGTTTATAACCTGCGATTTGTACTTGTTAGATTCATGATAACCAAATAGAACCCATAAATTCAATAATGCATCATCACGAAATCAATCCTAATCTGAAACACTTTACGACGTTCGTTTCAAGCCTAAAATAGCTACACTTATTGCATTCTTGCCATCAAGCCATCGTGTAGGAATAACATTTCTCAACCTTAGCAAACTTTTTAGTGGATTGAATCTTCGCAAACAGTGAGTAAACTCTCTCCCTATTTTGTCATTAACTTTTTGGGGGTGTATCAATGTATTTCGATCAATCGTTTTTATCTAAATTCGATCATGCAATATCTAGTGTGACGTATATGCTTTATTTGTTGTTGTTTGTTGAAGTTGTTGTTGTGTTGGTCATTATAGTCAATAGTCATTCATTCAGTGGATCCACGGCTGACCTTTCCTCATGATTTGGAGATGTCAGTATCGCCTCATTAGTCTTAGGCTGACCTTTCCTCCTAACTATGGGACGTTGGTATCGCCACAAAGCCACACCCTTTTTGGGTGTGGGACGCAAGCAGTCGGTTTAGTTTTGGTTTTGGTGTTGGTCTTGGTCTTAGTCATTTTTTAGCTACCATTTTATGTTCATATTACGTGTGAATTGCTTTCACACGATTGATTGTAGCTTAATATTTAATTTAATATTTCGAATTAAAAAGGCAAAATATATTTCTTTTACTTCTAAATTTAAAATTGGTAAACCTATTTTACTTAACCAAGTTTACTCACCAGCTCTTGTAGCTGACCAAAAATACTATTTTACACATGATACATATGTAGAGGATTGAAGACTGGACTGGATCAGGATCATGTAGGAGCTTTGCCTTAATAATTAAAAAGACAAGTTTGATATATTTACTTGAATATTTGAACATCTATGAAAAGTGTGACATTTAATCATGACATATTTAATTATGAAATTTTTAATAGTGCCATAAGCTTTGGGCAATCATCATGCCCCGTACCATTTCGCTGCGGGTCGGGTGTGTGACAAAAAGCAATCTTGATGATAGGAAACTTGATTTGATATATTGTTCATAACCTGCCATTATAGGAAACTTTGATGATCTAAGTTTTCATATATGTATGTATATGGTGATTTGGTTGTGCATGATGTTATAGTTATGCTAGTAGATGAATATTATAATGTAGGAACCAAGTTTATGATGAAAATTCTAAGGTGCATGCTAGTACATAACTTACTAAAAAGAGAAACTTTGTTGAATTTGAAGACTTGAGATTGCATGACCCTGTAAGAACATTACTGGAGAATTTTCCAAAATTATTTTGATAATAATTTACTCATACTAATGCCAAACAGAACATTTCTTAAGCCTATGATCATCTACTGGAAGTCTACATGATCCACAAAAATTTTCATAATTTTTCGTGAACCCTAAGTATGTTTTTGTAAATTTTAATGTCGATATGTAAAGCTGAGTTTTCTGATAAGAGAATATGGCCCATTACGAGGACTATAACTTGATCAATGTTTGGAGTTGGGACATGAAATCTTTACGGTGGATATGCATAGGATTTGGTGAGACACTCTAGTTGGCCTTGCATGATCAACATAGATTTTTTTATAAATTTAATGGTGAACTGTCACCAGAAAACGGCGTTTTTGATCTTTATGTAGTGTGTTATTTTTCCTGAATTTTCTATAAACTTTCAAATCTTAAGAAATTACACAAACCCACATGGACTATTTGCCATATCTCATAAAATATTCATACTTTTTCTGTATCATTTAGTATTTTAAATAAAATACACAAACTGACTCTAAAACTGAAGTTGTACTATGTATGCTGAGACTTTTTGATAACATTAGAGTTCACTTCTCTTTGTTCATGCAAAGTGTATTTAAGAGGTGAAACCCAAATAAACGTCTTCATACATATTATTTGATGTGTACTATAGTTTACTTGATTTCATGAATGTGTATTTTTGTTAAGTCACCAACGAGTCGTCGGGGTCAACTTGTGCGAAGTAGTCAAACATGAGAGTCTTTTCTAAAACATTAAAATAACATATTGTTTGGATTACTTGGGTTTTGAGAACCAACATGAACATACACTCATAGGCATTGCATGTAATAAATAGCGGAGCTGGGCTTTTATTTGGTGTCTTTGCACATCTCGGGTTTCGTCACAAACAGTGAGTTTCATTACTACTTAAACTTTAATGTTTTTTGGAGGAAATGCAAACACACTTAGCTAATGTAGTTCCTTTATATCACTTGTGTACTAAACACACTCGATGTCACTAAAAACCTTACACACTGAACCATTAATATGGGATAGTGAAGTAATATTTGGTAGTACTACTGGGTTTGATAAACCTCGCACTATGTGGGAGCTGGGTGTGAAACATTGACCTGACTCAATTGCCACGTTTGTGATAGACGTGGTGGAAGGCACCAAAAATTGTCAGTTTCGGTCCCTTATTTAGTAACTTGAAAACAAGCTAGCTGTCTAATTGATATAATTGAATTGTGCATTTTCTAAATCAGAAATTGAATATTTTAAAACTTATGAATTCACCAACTTTATATTGACCCATTCTAGTATGTTCTTACACAAGTCGCTAAGGCTCGTAACTTGGATTTTTGCATTGCACTGCACATTGGAGTGTCATTACGGTTATTTAAACTATTTCTTTAATATGCTAAAAATTGTTGGGTTTTGCCTTATTTGGCACTTAATACTTTTGCTTCGTTGTTTAACTTAGACTTTGGTTGTTTTTACAATTGTTAAAACCCTATCACTATTCATGTTGAATGTGGTATTTGGTTATTTTCTTTTGTTATAAATATTCAACATGACTAGTGGTTGGATCTTGATTTGTCACATGCCTCGCTAGTAAAACCTCACTAGTGAAACTTGAAGGTGTGACAATTCAGGTATGAATGTCTGTTTGAAGCATCCTTGAAATACTTTGAATGATCGACCTTCATGAAATCGCATGTGTTATAATGTAAAGTTTCTAGCATTTCCATAATCTCAGGTCTGATTGAATCTGAAATTCGCAGGTTTGTTCTGCTTTCTAAATGATCGTGTTTTTTTGTTCGTTTGTTTCTTGTGATAATCTATGGGGTTTTAAAGGGTTAAGGATTTAGATTTTGTTGTTAATCATGGATGTGGTTTGATTGTTTTAGTCATGCTCACAAGGTGTTTGAGCCAGGTGTTTGATGAAATGCATGTCTTTTTTATGTTATTTATATAGAATATGCTTTTCTAATACAAACAAAGTATAATGCATCATGATTTTTGTGTTTGTACGACCCTTTTCATCCCTTCAATATGTATGCTGAGAGAAAGAAGCATTATACACTTTTTTTACAGGGAAGATCACGAGGATAATTAGAGGTGTACATATTGGGTTTTTTAAAATCCCCGGTTCGGGTTATAAACCGAACCAATTTAGTCAGCTTTGGTTCAAGTTATAAAGTAATAAACCGGTTTTAGTGGGTAAATATTTGAACCTCTGCTAATCGATTTGGGTCGACTTGAAATTGGTTTGGGCCTAAACCAGTACCCCAAATACAAGAGTTGGTCAAACCGGTTCACCTCCAAACCAGTATCATTGACGAGATACATAACCGATATACAAGTTGAGGGGTTGGGTCAGGTTAGAACCGAGTTGGGTGAAACCTTCTTTAAAGGCAGTACCGGGCCGGGCTATGAACCGGTTAGAAAATCTAAAACTGTTTTTTTGTTCTCCTCAAAGGATAATCGTTTTTAGGATATGGTGATGTAAAGATAAGTGTCAGTTTGATGGCTTCTAGATGGCGCTTTTTTGAAAGCTTCAAAAGGCATAAAATTGTTATATGTTTGCAGCAATAGAAGGCATACAATGCATTAATTTTTACTATTGTTTTTACTACATTTTAAAGTAAATAAACATAAACATCATATAACATTATTTTTTGTCTGAAGTTGAAAAGAAAAAGGTGGCGGTGGCCATGGGTGAAGGGTGGCGGTGATGTTTTTTTTTTCTATTTTGGGTAGTGTTTGTTCTTCTAGCATTTCTTGAGTGAAAATGTTTAGTCAAGAGCACCAATGTTCTTATAATACGATGAATCAACTTTTTTGAAATGCAAATATATACAAATTTTGTTCTGTGTAAAACTTCTAATAAGACCATTCAACTGGACCAGTTTTGTTCTTACATTTCTGTAACGCCTCGTATTTTCGTATTCCTATTTTTAGAAAGTTCGTATTCGCATTCTATTTTTAGAAACCTTACAATCGTACTACATCTCTGTTATCACAATTTGAGGCGTTAATCATAATGGAATTTATTTTTATACTTATACATATTACATACTTGTGTTATACACTACAATCTCGAATGCGTGTTTATATGCAAAAACCGACACTTGAAATACTTGAAATTATCAATTATACGTGCTTTATACTCATACATTACTTTGATACACTTGGAATACCTAAAAACATGCTAAATTATGAGTTTCTAGCGTAAAATAATAGAATTATCAAACTCTAGGGGTCAAACTGCAAATTCTAGAAAGTTTGATAAATTCTGCAGGTGGTGCTTGGCCATGCAATTGAGGCGCACAGCCATGCACACTGCGATCCGCATGACCATGCACCTGATGTGCACCACCCTGTGATCCGCGATTCGCACGACCGTGCACATGATCCGCACGGCCGTGCAAAATGACCAGGTCTGGCAGAAAGTTTTAAAAAACGCGAATATTGGCTCCATTTCCTTCTTCCAACTCCCAACCACCACCAACTTCATTAATTACCTAAACCCTAATTCCCCATTATAAATAGGAGCCTCCTACACCACATTTGCATATTCCAAACACTTCTGAATCATCAAAACACTCTCAAATTCTCTAGAATTTCAAGAACAAGGCAGATTACATTCAAGTGCAAAAGTGAGTTCAAACTCACTTTTCTCCATCTTTTCTTCATCAAATCTTCCTCTACAAAGCTTGGAACACCTATAGGATTGTTTCCACAAGTTTTCCATGGAAAACCAAGGTGGAACATCACCATTTTAAGGTCAAAACTTTCTGTTTTGGAAGAACTTTTGTTAAACTTTTACAAACTATGTTTTTCTTGCCTTAATCTTTTTCCTACTTGTTCTTAAACCTATCTAAGGTTATGAGACTTGTTAGGAATAGATTCTTATGATTTAAGAGGTGCAACCACCACTAAACTTTCTATTTTTGCAAGGGTTTATGCAACCCACAAGTGATGAAACCATCCGAGCTTGCCATGAAGTTGATGGCAAGACTTGTGTTTTGGTATATGTGTGAATACATGGAAGCCTTGGCTATCATACATTCATTCCACCACCTCACTTGATGTTTTACAATTGTAATCCCAAGGGGTTTGCTAGCTTGAAAGTGACATAACCCCGTCAAGCCTCGAAACTTAGTTAACTCTTTCTATGTCGGTGCCGGCTCACCCGGGTTAAAGGTTACTTAGCTACTTAGTATAGTAATTATTGTACATTTCCTTTCATTCATGACCATCCGAATCATCCTTGTGATGATTTGTGTATTGGTGAATCTTATAATGAGGTTAAAGGATGGTTATTCTTCTACCTCCATGCATGACTTATATGACAATCTATGATATTCTTGATAGACTTAGCGTAGAATAATTATACAAACTATATATAGATATACACATAACCGAATCCTTGATGATAATCGACATGGTTACTTGTCATGGTAATAGATTATATTATCTAAGACTTGAGCCTCCTGTTACGATTCTAATGGGCACTTAACCCATGAAATCACAACAACCCATACGGGTACATTAATCTAGTTAACTATTTTTGTCATGTGGATTGTTCAAACCTTCTTTACGTATATGCTAGTACTCAAACTTGTATGCTCGCAATACTTTTGTATTGGCTATACTTTAATACGTATTGCATGAATTCTATGATGATGACGATGAATGGAACTTGATAGGAAGACTAGAAAGGCACCAAACTTTAAATTCATGTTTGTAGATTAATCATGCAATATTTGTTGTATTTTTGTTTTCCTATTCATGTACTTGAACCATTAGCAATAAAATGAAATCTTATTTATTAAATACTTGTCACATTTAGTGTTATGAAGTCTCGAGCAATCTAATTACGTCCGCTCTGATGATTCTGCCATCGGTTGGGGTGTGACAATTTCATCCCTGTAAATGTTCACTAAACATGCATATTCATCTTGAAAGGTTTATCAATTACTTTAATGTGAATGGCGACTAATCAATGTAAAAATCTTGAACATGTACCACTATTATCAAAGAAAAATGTCAATTATATGATCAAAGACAAATGTCAATCTACTAGAGACCCACATATGCTATCAAGAATAACTAGGAAACAAAACTTATACATATAAGAGTTCTTAAAAAAGGACACCGCCTCAATAAAATGTTGAATTTTGCTACCTATTTGTAGATACAAATGTAAGTGAAACCAACAACATAACTTATCACAAACACCTAGCATAACTTATCATAACACCTAACAACGCATAAATAATACTTTTGCCTACTTGCAAGGTAATGCTATTCAAGCAACAACACATATGGAAGAAAAGGCTCTCTTGACTAAATCATTAGCATCGGATCATGCTACATTGTTGACATGTACATTTTGCTACCCCAAAAGACCTATAACCCCGTAGTCCCACACAAGGGATGTCTTAAGCTAGGAAAGCGAATAACCTTTGTTCTTGTTTTCAACGATCAGATTCCCGACCACGACTACAACTTCGCAACATTTGACGAACTAAAAGCTAGGGTGAACCCACTGAAATTGCTTACGACTACAACTTCGCAACATTTGACGAACTAAAAGCTAGGGTGAACCCACTAAAATTGCTTACAGGTATACAAAACAAACAAAATACACACCTCATACAACCCTTCACTAACCTAAACATTCACAGATTACATTGGTCGCGTTGAGGACACCGACAAACCAACAAAAAGAACAAGTACAACTGTACAAGGCTAAATAAGGTAATCATTCAAGATACAAGGTATGTTCCTATACAAAAAAAAAAACACTAAAACAACAGTTACACGATAGCTTACCAGATTTTAGTTAATCAAAAACAGGGAGAACACAATTGAAATTACCTTTTAGCATGCCCAATACACTACACTACCTGATCATGTCAAGAAAGGAGACACCTAGCAGTAACCTCCACACCAGTCACATAATTCAAAGGTTAGATCAATGCCTATTGCATATGTAACACCCCAACCCGAAACAGGCTGACATGTCACCTTTAAAGAGTCAGATCAAAAACATAATTCAATTTATACTTGAAAGTATTACAAGACTTAACAATTTAATAGAAATAAGATGTTATTATAGTACATTTATTTCTTGGGTCTTTTCCGTACACTCTTCTTTATCTCGTCCCAATTGTCTTGATAACCTGACGTAAAGAAGGAAAAACACAAAAATGTATGTCTGAGCAAAATTTGAAAGTTTTGCCCAATGAGTGGATCGAGGGAAATAAAATGGCATGGTTTGTTTGAGAAAACAGACTAGGTCTTTTAAAAATATTTTTAGTAAAAACGATAAGTTGTTAGAATTTAAAACATATAAAATAATAGATATTATCAGAACATAACATGCAAATTTATCCGAAGTCCATGTGGTTCAATTAATTAGCATGAATGACGTAGGGTAGCTAGCCCATACCTCCATGTGGAAAAAGGCGTGCGGGCAAATCACACAACCTAATTCCATTGTAATATGTTTATTTACTTTTTCCTAGGATCGATCCATATGCCTCCTTGTAACTTGCATGTACATAAAGTACCATGAACTTGTAAATTTGAGACGCCGTGAACTCAACTCACCCGTCACGGATGGTGTTGTCTGTGGTCATCCTCACAGAAAAGGAAATGACTTCGGTAATATAATACATGTACGTAATCTTAAACTTGTAATTTATTAACTTGTAATATGTGAGTCCTTGAATATTAATTGGTAACTTGTAAACATGAGGGTCCGTAGACATAAGTGTGTAAACTCGTGTACATGTAAGTTCATAGATTTGTAAATTCATAAACTTGAAAACTCGTAAGCATGTAATCCCGTAAACATGCAAACTCGTTAACTCGTAAATTCAAAAACACATCACTCGCAAACATGTAAAATCGTAAACATATATAAAAAATATTTTTCATAAACCATTTTCTAAATAATCGATGTAAAACAAAACCTTTTCAAAACGTTTATAATTTCCAAAACATATTTCATAACATAATTATAATCCATAATTTAAAGTTAGGAATGAGATGCCCGTAGGCCAAACGACATGTATCAAAAGAATGGATTCTATCCGTACCTTAAATGATAATTATAAACTGAGATTAACGAATATGTGGATCACGAAATCCTTTGTTTAGAGATGAAAATAGCTTAACCAAGCTTTGAGGGAAATTAAAATAACGATCTAGTTGTCAGAAAATGATTTTTATAGTGAGGTTTAGAATAAATATTCAAGAGAACCTTTGAGAATCAGTAAAGAAATTGAGATATCAAATCTCTTGACTCTTGTAGTGAAGGTTCCTTTGTGCCCAAGTTTTGATGCTACGTGTTGAACCAAGATTTGATAAAATTTGAGTATTTCTATTGTGTGCCATCTGGAGGTGACTAAACAAAAAGTATGACCTAATATTATCATTTTAAATTCTCAAATTATTTCCTTTATAGTTATATGATGATAAATAAAAATTATCCTTTTGTTGTAAAACAACGGTCTATCAGTAACTAATATATATGTATAAACACGAGAGCTAGACTATGAAATCATGTAGAGAATAGAACATGGAGAATTATTATTTATTTATCTAACATCATATATAAATGCCATTATATATAGGCACCCACATTAGTACAATAATAAATAAGAGAAAAGGGTTATACATGTGAAAAGTCACTACATAATGGATGCATTCATAGATAGGGGCTATACATGTGGAAAGTCACTACATAATGGATGCATTCGTAACACTCCCCTTTGACTATCCACATGATGAAATACTATTCTTTAATACGCTTAATGATGTTGGCTCATTAAAAACCTTGCTAGGAAAACCCTAATGGGAAAAAACCTCAACTAAGAGAAAAAGAGTGCAACGCGTATTGTCTCCCCCAGATACTTCCGGATCAGGTACGTTGTCTAAAAAAAAACCTTACTAAGAAAATCCAATTGGATAAAACTTAGTGAAGGGTAAAGAGTGCAATTTATGTAAAACTCCCCCTCATATAATATGTATCATTTCAAGTAACAAGTGCCAATCTTCTATGAATGATTTGTCGCTTGATGTGCAATCTATTAATGAACTTGATGTATGATCTTCATGTAAAACTTTAATTACCTCCTCTTATAAGTAGATACCATAAGATCTATGAATGTGTTTTGTTATAATCCCTGCATTTACAAAACTAACCAAACTTGTTGATGGGTTAGTAAAATATGAACCCATCTCGTTCGTACCTTAAGGGTATAGAAAATAAATGTTTTACTCATTACACTATCTCTTCGCCGTACACGAGTTAAATCTTGCCAATGAATTAAATGGTATATGTTCATGTATAGCTAGCAAGATATATTAATACAAATTGTATTGAATTATGGTACTTCATGACCAAGGATCTTTGCTTCTTTAAATGTACTTACACCAAAAGCTTTGTCCATATGAAAATGTCCAACATTTTCTATATGTATTATGATTGATAGATTATAATATATACGTATGTCCTACGTATCGAGCCATAAATTTGCAATATTGTATTTCATTTGCAAGTTATTGCTTAAATATTTGAGCTCTTTTTTTTTCTCTTTGGGAGATTCAATGATATCATCAACATATATTGGAATACTTGTAAACCTCATATTGTTCTTTTGATGAAAACAAATGGACCAACTTCACCATATGTATTTCTCGTTTTCGAGCTCACCGGTGAGTCAATTATATCATATTTGACTCGACTATTTTAGTCCACACATATTTGTCAACTCCATATAGTATGTTCTTGAGGTTTTGACATCAATGCTTCTAGCATTATCAATCCTTGAGGGAATTTGTTCCATCTTATCCATATATGCATGTGCTTTCACTCTTCAGGAGTTTTGCTATATTAATTTGCCCATTTAACACATAGATATCTATATCATGTAAAAGTGTCATGAACACTTGCTTTTATCTCCAAAATCCATATTGTACCATTCGTGTACACTATTTATTGAGATATCACAATCACTGGGTACAAGTTTTCAATGTATGTTTATTGGTGCACAAGAATTACATCGTTAAGATGTTTTGATTCACCTTTAAAGAACTCAATTGCTTTAAGAAACTCACCAGGAGTTGTATTCAAAAAGAATCTGTATACAACGATCATATTGTTCTCGAGAACTTACTTTACATGAATTACATAATTTAAATCCTTCAAGGACTTGCATGTAAACTTTAGTATCTAAATGATACATAACCTTTATAAGACGCATATCAATTCTCTCTTTATATTACGACACTAATTAAATTCTGGAAAGCTATTGCATCCACTACTGGAGAATACGTCTCCTCATAATTAATCATAGGTCTTTGCGAAATCCTTGTGCCATCAATTGTTGATCCACAGAAAAGACCTAATTATATTAAATATATTTTACAACTTCTTTTTTTTTATTATGGACTACTGGCCCGTAAGTTTTCCATTTCAATAGAGAAGTCAACTCTGCTTCATTTGCGTTGTTCCATTTTGGCCAATCATTTCTTTGTACTTATTTATAGGCAGATTTTAAATCTTGATCCTCATCATTTCATCTTTTCAAGCGCTATATATACAAAAGTATAACGACGTCGATTTTGTTTCAATTCCATACACTTTTAGACATAATATAATTTACTAAGAGCTCTTTATTTTCAGGTACCTGAGGTTCTTCCAGAACCATCATGTCTAATGTCTCTTCAAGAGACCATTTTTTTACTATAACCTCGACTTGACCATCTTCTTCATTTCTTGCTCCAATTCGAGGAATTTTTATTTTCTTGGAATCGACTAGTCTACCATGCTTCATGCGTGCAATAGACTCATTAATATATGGTTTGCCCTACTAGGACAATTAACTTAATTGAAGCATTAGCAGTTGACTACGTGACTTACTTAGTCACTGTATTTAAGTCAGTGAACATGTCTGGTGATTGATTTTTTAATCTAGGTAACGAATTATCTTTTGAACTTCTTGTTCACACAATTTAGTTTGAGGATCAATGATAATTCATGCATACCCATTCCTTTTTCAACTGCCATTATTCTCCCCCTAATGTTGAAAATGTTAATTTACTTAAAGTAAGATCTAACGAGCCATAAATAAATCTCTCGTCAATTGCTCTAAGTATGTAATCATAAATAGTATTTTCACCCAATATATATTCCCAACATTATTTGAGTTTCAATCTTTATGCGTTGTGGTGGATCAATTCCAATGTATACCGCACAATAAAAGGTTTGATGGGAAATATTTGGTTCTTGACTAAAACCAACTATAATGGGGAGAAACTATTACAACATGTTGGCTTGATGTGAAATAATGTTACCACATGTAAAAATCACATGTGCTCAAATATGAACTTTTGCTCTCTTGATTATTGGCTTTGCAATTGTAGACGTTCGATCATCGTCTTCAACAAAAGCAATTTGTGTCTTAAGCATTTAGAAAGTTCAATACTTATTCCAATAATCATTAGTAACATGGATACTAAATTCAATGTTATAACCACCATAAATATGATAATATGGAATAATATGCTTGCTATCTCATTAGCTAAGCTACACACAACTTCAAGTTGTAAATTTGATGACCATTTTGCATCGATTTAAAAACACTAAATGGTATCATGTTTGGATATATACATCCTTCATTCATTCCATAATATTTTAGGGATTCACACCCTACTTTGGTTGGTAAATAATTAACTTTTGTTGAGAGCAACTATGACATGTTTAATTATCATGAAGAATCTTCTGGTTATTCATTAAGTTTCACATCATTATTGGCTCGGTGTGGCCTAACCAGTCATGCCAACATATAATTAAGATCCATAAACTTATGGTTTATGATATTGTATACGTATTATTTGCACGTATGTAATACAAAACATAAGATATGAAAGAATGTATTATAACTTCAAAGTTCAAACCATCGTGTTATGTAATCACTAGTTTACCACTTTTGGTGGTCGATCTCATCATGAGTATCATTATAATACTGATATTCGATCTCATTATTAGCTTGACTATCTTATAATTTCTGATAGTTTGATCTCTTATTAACATGATGATTGTTGCACTTCTGATGGTCAATCTTATTATTAATATGATCATCATTACAATTTTCTCAATGATGCCCATGATTACAATGATCAATATATATTCACTTCATGAATCAGAGTAAAACCATACAATTTTTATGGTTTTCCATTATTTTTTCGAACATATAGATATACAGTCGTTTCAAACCGTTCATACCCTTTAAATGATATTGCTACTTCAGAAATATATTTGAGGTTTGACAAACAAAATTTGTTTTATCCGATTTCCCTTAGAAATAAACTTCTCTTCGTATAATGTCAATTGAGAAGGAATTATATGTCCGAGTCATATAATATTTCTTTTATACTTGATAATGAGATAGAAGGAGTATGACACTTTGGGTGTCAAATCGAAGCATATTTCTACTTTTTCATGAGAATGACAATAAATCACAACTTTGGTTTAGCCGTTCTATTTGGTATTATTAATGCAAAGAAGTGATAACATATAGAATACAAGGTATAGATAGCAACAAATCATACAATACATGACCTTATAGCATGCCATCATATAAAAACAACTTATAATGGGCCTTTATAAAATAAGAAACCTTTTTATCACTAATAAGCAAACGTATATAATTTATGTAATAACTTATTATGGTATAACTAAACATAAAAATATCTTATATATTTTGAACGCCTCTTTAAAACTTAAACATATATCTCTTTCAAGTTCTCAGATCATTTCTTACTTGTATTTGAAAATTTTATTTGAAAACTGTAATATTGATGAATTCCATAACACACTTTTTTTCCTTCTCAAATATTGATATTTAAACAACTGATAACATCATATAAGCAATCTATACATTGTATATATGAAACAATAGCAATAGTCACTATTTTATACTAGCAATAGTAATAGTTAATATGCAAATAAATTGTTAAACATTATGACATGACATAATGAATGCATGAGAGGTACCGACATCACTAGAAAAATGTTTCTCTAAAAACAACTAATGATATCTAGCAATATTAATCTATTATATGAATTTTTTATATGCAAAATTTGTTATAGCATTAACCTTAGTGTAAGTACCAAATGATATTTGCATAATCATGTTATAACAATAAATAATAATATAATAATATATTACATTATAAGTTTATAGTTTATTTAAAACTAAATCAATTGATGTTTGTAAATAGAGGATTAATATCCAATTAGCACTACTCACATAACTCATTTATATCTAATTATGTAAAAGTCTTTTGACATGCTATGTATTAACAATGACTAATAAAAACAATTAATTACAGAATTCATATCCATTTAAATTATAAACTATACAGAATGAAAATCTAGTACATACATCATGTATATATTATCACCAATACAAGCATATATACCTAATACAATTGCACTGTTTAGTCCATAAATATTGAGTTCCATACTTTCTAATATTGAATATTGAATTTAATTGTTTTTCATGGATTCTAAAAGCACATATAATATTCTCTAGATTGCAAATTAACTTCCTCAAATCAAAATAATTCAACAATTTTATTTACAACTTAACAAGGTTAATAAAGAAACATAAAAATACGATTATGGTGGCTCAAGGAATATATAGATGAGCATCACTAGATTGTAAGAATCCTAAACAACATATTTTATAATTAAATTAACTAATTAAATGATAATCCAGCCAATTTAGAATAATAGAAGGAATCATTTGTAAAAGAGAAAATAAAATAAATATATGTATATCATCGTCATCAACGAAAACTATAGTTATTCAATTAATAATGAGTATTAGAAAAAGATGAATGAGTCAATTGTAACATCATAATTTATGATGTAACATCGAAATCCTGATGAATACCAACATGCTAATATATAATATAATAACTTTTAAAAGCAAATGAAAAAAAAATATATAGATAAGAGTTCAATCATGAGACTACATCCTAGAATTTATAGTAATCATCAGTTTTAAGTTTATATATGTATATTAATAAGTGTCACCAGTAAGATTGATGTATCATCATCAAATATAATGTAAAATAATCATACGAAGAATCATACCTTTATTAGTAGAGATTGCAGATCAGAAGATCAAACATTTTGTCAGCAGTGGCTACGCATCTATGGTTTCCAACTTTCCATCGCACAAGAAACCCAGCTTTCATCATTTTGGATAATTATTGGGTTGCTTTCTCAACGTGTAAGATTGAGTTAGGCTGGAAAATAATGCACATCAAAGGCAAGGAAAAATGGATACCAAGGGTGGCAAAACACATAGAGCACGTTCGTGCTGATGACGTGTTGTAAAACAACGGTCTATTAGCAACTAATATATATGTATAAACATGAGAGCTAGACTATGAAATCATGTAGAGAATAGAACATGGAGAATTCTTATTTATTTATCTAACATCATATACAAATGCCATTATATATAGGTACTCACATTAGTACAATAGTAAATAAGAGAAAGGAGTTATACATGTGGAAAGTCACTACATAATGGATGCATTTATAGATAGGGATTATACATATGGAAAAGTCACTACATAATGGATGCATTTATAACACCTTTATGCTTGTTTTATAATTATGTTTTTGTTTGTTTGGTTTTCTATAGATTTATTTCTTATTTTATTATTAATATTATTATTATTATTATTTGTATAATTTTATATGCATCGAATATATATATATATATATATATATATATATATATTATATTTCTTTGTGTTTACTAATCAGCAGATTAACTTTAATTTACTTTACGTTTATTTATGTACTTCTAATATTATGACATAATTCTTTTTATATATTATCTATTTATTATTATTCCATTTTTTTCTTTTTTTAACAAGATTTGCAAATATTTTTAAATTGAATTCAAATATTAGTATGTATACATACCGTGCAGGTTACTTTTTAGTATAATAAAACAAAACTCATTTTGAAACTTTTAAATGTATGTAATATCTCATGATACTAAGCTTTTATATTTTATTTTATATATTCTTATTTTTATTTTTATTTTTATTCACATAATAATTGAACACTTAATTGAAATATAACTTTTAAGTTTCTTATGGACTAATAACATTTCTATAAGTTATATTTTATCAAAACTTGTACTAATATTATAACCATGATATCTAATAGGTTGTTATTTATTAATTTTATCTTGTAAAATATCCAGGTATTACAGCATATGCTTTCAATGATTTACGAAAAAGTGTTGTAGTTTTGTGTCCTTTATACAAATTTTCAAACTCAAGAATTGTGATTCTACTGAAACAAAACCCTTGCTTCATTAGTGTTTTCAAATAACTTGGAACCGCCTTTACTCTGTATGTTGTAATTGAACAAAGAGAATCAGGATCTTTCCTAGTTGATATTCTGTAGTTTGGTGCATCAAAATCGGTTTAGTCGGTCTGATTTATAACCTTTATTTTCGAAGGATGTCATCAATAATCAACTTTAAAGACTTGGTCGTGTCGACTTTTATTTTAGGAATTTGATTCACTGCGAGAAATTTTATATTTTGTTTTAAAAAAGCGATATGTATATATCTTTTAGATACTCTATGATGTCATTCAATTTTCAATACCTATTTGTCCAATAGACTAGTATGTGATATAAGTCTGGCCTGTCCACTGCAGGAATTTATCAGTTGGAATCAACCCCGACAACAACAGTTACCATCAACCCAACAACTATAGACAGCTATACAACAAGGTTAGATCACATACAAACATCTTATCCGATAACACATTCTGATTTAATCTTATTTACACGACAACCTCAGACTTTAAAACTTCCCAACAAAGGCACTCGCACAACAAAAAGGACATTACATGTCTGGCAAATAGATTAGCTATACGAGACAACCGTGCTTGGTTCTATGCCCCATGTCCAAAATGCCCAAAGAAACTACACCTACTGATAGAGCCCACTTCTAAATTCGTGTGTAAAAATGACGATAAACATCGAACACCCAAAAATCATGTAAGTAACCCACACCACAAACAATTCAATCTACCAAAAAAGTCATTAAACAAACGGCTTCCACATGAGATTGTTACAATACATAGAAACACTTTTGTATTATAAAGTTTACTATATGTGTACCCACTTACAAGAAATATGCTATGCACAGGTATTGTGTCAACGCAATCATAACCGACGATATTGAAGATGCCAAGGTTGTTTTCTTTGACGAGGCTATGACAACCTTGCTCAACATAACACGCGAGGAAACAATCACCGTCCATAAATATCATGGTATGCTAGACATGCCTGACAAAATGTACTCTGTCATCAACACCCAAAAACTCATGAGTGTGAAATGACACCTGACCACACGGTCGCTGTGAATAGCATTGCAGAACCACCCATCACCGCTCTACCACCACCTGCAACAACACCAGCAGCTGCTCTACCACCTACAACAACATCAGCACCCAACCTTCCACCCACAACACCAGCAAGAAGTATCAACCCAGCCAAAAGGCAATACCACAAATTCAAAGGTAAAATAGCCACTTTCAGTAACATAAAATCATATTCGTTTCCACACTACTAATCGATAAACTTTTACATGAAGAAAAAGAAGCCTAGAAGACTGGACATAAACAACCTCAGCCATTTTGTAGATCAAACAATCATATTTTGTATATAGGCCTTCATTTTTGCAAACCATGCTAAGTATGCTGTCAGCAAGCAATAAACAACGACCAACAACTTATATTTTATGTACTTAGAAGCTAAGACAATAACTACCCATTATGTTTTGTATAAAATTTACTACTATGCAAACCAAATGCTCTTTTTATCAAAAATAGAAAAAATTAGAATTGAGAAATTTGTGGGATCAGTCAATGATTGTCATCATCTCCCAAATCATGGGTCAATATACTAGGAATCCTCCTCATTTACAGCTCAATAACAGCCTCTTGTT
Source organism: Scalesia atractyloides (assembly GCA_947069175.1). NCBI lineage: Eukaryota > Viridiplantae > Streptophyta > Magnoliopsida > Asterales > Asteraceae > Scalesia > Scalesia atractyloides. The sequence goes on from CAMTDV010001632.1 coordinate 45,383,158, forward strand.
TCCTTGTATATTTTCCTCTGTGAAGCCTATAAATTATGGCTTCTTGTTTATTGTAAATCATTCAAGAAAGACATACAATACAATTTCCTCTGATTATCATTTGTTATCATGGTATCAGAGCGGTGTTGAATGATCCTCGGATTAAACAACACGGTTCTGCTCATCATTTACCAATCACCCTCTAATTCTTTCTTACCAAGCTGCCATGTCGAGTGACGGTAGCTCAGCCCATATCAGCAATGAGGATTTAACAATTAAAATTGCCAATCTCATTAGGAATGGCCTCAACTCCCAGTCCCAAAACCCAAAACAAAACCTCTCCGACAACCTCAAAATTAACCTCGGCCTCAACAGTCAAAACTATGCCTTATGGGCATGTATGATCAAGGTTGCAATCGAAGGAAAATCAAAGAAGCTCTTGGGTCATCTATCCACAAATCCCCCAGACACAACCAATGAAGAATATGAGCAGTGGGAACAAGATGACCTGGTTGCTTTTTTCCTGGCTTATACAGAACATTGAACCTACCATTACTAGTAATCTAACCGAGTTTCCCACTACAAAATCATTGTGGGATGCCCTAGTTACAACCTATAGCAGTGGCAAAGACAAATTGCAAACATTTGATCTTCATGTCAAGGCGAATGAAATCAAACAAACTGGTATGTCCCTCGAATATTTGTGGATCATGATGCAGGGAATATGGGGAGAGATCGAAAGGAGAGACCCACACCCGATGAAATGCGCTGTTGATATTTCTGCCTATAACAAGATAAGATCTGAACAAAAATTATTTCAATTTCTAAATGCCCTTGATCACAAATACGACCCCATCAAGAGGGAAATCCTACGATGGGAACCTTTGCCCTCAGCCGAAGAAGCCTACGCAGCCGTGAGAAAGGAAACCGCTCACCAACATATTCTTGGGGCGGCATCAGGAGATACTTTTTCACAGGATGTGGCAACCGGACTGGCAGTTACCGGGTCCCGTGAAACCGAAGGGCTGGGATTCATGTCGAAAGGGCAACGCCGATCAGACCGGTTAACCGGGTCATCATCTTGGATCGACAAATCAAAACTAAAATGCGGCCATTGTGGAATGATGAGACATACGAAAGAACAATGCTTCAAGTTGGTGGGATTTCATGATTGGTGGGACGATGGCCATAAAAGAGGCAAAGATGGCAAGGCGGCAGCAGCAGTGGACAATCCTGAGGTCGCCGACAGTGGTAGCAACTAGCCTAACACCACCAGCAAAGGAGAAGAGTTTGGATGTATAGCGGCAGCGATCGAAACAGATGGAAAGGGTGAACCAGGTATAGGGTTTAAGAAGTTTATCTCAAGTCCTCACACTTCTTCATCCTCAATTTTAAACCCCAGATATTTTGATCCCAAAGTTTTAGATTTGTTAAATAACCCACAAGATTCTGATTTACCAGAAAACCCCCCTGAAGTTTCTGTTATGAAAAAAATGAACAAACTACTCATGGGGTGGCTAATATGGCAATGAATTATGAAAAAAAAATAATAAATCATGGATATTTGATTGTGGTGCCATGGACACCATGACATTCGAACTTTCGGATATGTGTTCGGTATCAAAGCCACAAAAAACTCAAATCCATACTGCACATGGGGGAATTGTTCAAGCAGAAGGAAAGGGAACGATTGACATATCACCGACACTAAAATTATCAAATTGCCTCTATGTACCATCCTTGTCACATAAATTGTTGTCAATCAGCCATGTTTCAAAAGAGTTGAACTGCACCGTTCTAATGCATCCTACATTTTGTATCTTACAGGACATCAGGACGGGAAGGATTATTGGGCGTGGCACTGAACGTCAAGGATTGTACTATGTGGATGAAGTGACTCGACATGGTTCCGTGATGCTTGCTCATGGATCTACTAATAGGGAAGCTTGGCTATGGCACAGGAGGTTGGGGCACCCATCTACTGGTTATCTCCATCTCTTATTTCCTAAATTGTTTCCTTCAAATAAAGTTTTAAGTTGTGAGACTTGTATTTGGCCAAAAGTCACAAAATTCCTTTAAACCAAGTAATACTAGGGTGAATTGTCCTTTTTCATTGATTCATTCGGATGTGTGGGGACCAGCAAAAGTCACTGGTGGACAAAACTTTCGGTATTTTTTACTTTTATCGATGATTGCACACGCATGACTTGGATCTATTTTTTGACACGCAAATCAGAAGTATTTGAAAAATTCACAATATTTCATACCATGATCCAAAACTAATTCAAAAGTAACATACAAATCCTACGTTTCGATAATGGTGGAGAGTTTGTGAACACCTCCATGATACAATTTTGTCAAACAAAAGGAATAGTTCATCAAACCTCCTGCGCCCATACCCCTCAACAAAATGGGGTTGCTGAGCGAAAAAACCGTATCCTCATAGAAATAACTCGTGCCCTCAAAATCGAATCTCAAGTTCCAAAATCCTTTTGGCCAGAAGCTCTTGCAATAGCCATCTATCTTATAAATCGTCTTCCAACCAAAGCCCTTGACCTAAAAACTCCTCTTCAAACCCTATATGAGTTCACTAAAATTCCTCTTGCCCTTACCCTCGAACCCCGCATTTTCGGGTGCTCACCCTTTGTCCATATACCCAAAATAGAACGGGACAAACTTGATCAATGTGCTGAGAAATGTGTCTTTGTTGGTTACGGAGTCAACCAACTAGGATACCGGTGTTATAGTCCAAGTAGACGTCACATGTTTACTACTATGGACCGTGACTTTCTTGAAACAGGATACCTTTACAACACCCAACACAATGGTTAGGGGGAGAAGGAGTATAATGACACATCGAGTTGGTTGAGCTGGATGCCATCATCAGAAGAAACTCATCATAGTACCGAAACCGAGTCACCTTTGCAATCCACACAATCCATGACTCCAATAATCAGTGTTAACGAACATGATCTTCCTAACCTGATGTCCGAGGTAAGTAACTCTGAAACCCATGAAAGTGTTGCTGACTCTGCATCGTCCTCCTCTAATTCTCAAACCCATGAGAGTGGTGATAATTCTCAAACCCATGAAAATAATGACGACTCTCATGAGAATACTAACTCTTCTGCTAGTGAAGTTGGAATAGAACAATAGGCCAATCCAGTACAAGATGGAAGATATACGCTTCCCCCAAGAGCAAATAGGGGAGTTCCTCCGAAAAGATACTCCCCTGAAAAAGAGGTTCAAAGTTCAAAGTATCCTATGGCAAACATAGCAAAAGGGAACTTATCAAAGGAAGCTAAGGCATTTGCTTTCTCACTATACTCTGAAGAAATTCCAACCACAGCTAAGCAAGCTTTAGAGTCAAAGAACTGGAGGGAAGCAATGGAAACAGAGATGGATGCTCTTAAAAGGAATGATACATGGGGAAAATGTAATCTCCCAGTTGGAAAAAAAAACCCGTGGGATGTCGCTGAGTTTTTACTATAAAACACTAACCAGATGGAACAATTGAGAGACACAAGGCTCGATTAGTAGCCAAAGGGTACACTCAAACGTATGGATTGATTACTCTGAGACTTTTTCCTCAGTTGCCAAAATCAACACGATCAGGGTTTTTTTCTCAATAGCTGCAAATGAGGGATGACCACTTCATCAGTTTGACGTTAAAAATGCTTTCCTACACGGAGAGCTGAAAGAAGAAGTTTATATGGAAGCTCCACCTGGATTCACAGAAAATTTTAAATATGGAGAAGTTTGTCGTCTCAAGAAATCTCTCGATGGATTGAAGCAATCCCCTCGAGCTTAGTTCGGGAGGTTCACTCTAGCCATGAAGAAGTATGGGTTTAAACAGAGCAACTTAGATCACACTTTGTTTCTTAAACAAAGAGTCAAACTTATAACCTGCTTAATCATCTATGTTGATGATATGATCATCATCGGGAATGATGAGAAAGAAATGACAGAGTTAAAAGCAAGACTATTCTCAGAATTTGAGATGAAAGACTTGGGCAGACTCAAGTACTTCCTTGGAATTGAAGTGCTAAGATCAAAACAAGGGATTTTTATTTGCCAGAGAAAATATGTTCTCGATCTGTTAGCAGAAACATGAATGATTGAATGTAAACCTTCAGATACTCCTATGGTCGTAAATCAGAAACTTCATATAGAAGAAGGGGCACAGTTAGCAGACAAAGAAAGATACCAACAAATTGTTAGAAAATTGATATATCTCTCTCATACTCGTCCGGATATAGCCTATGCTGTAGGCGTAGTAAGTCAATTCATGCATCAGCCTCAAGTTCCTCATATGGGAGCAGTATGGAGAATTATTAGATATCTCAAAGGGACATCTGGTCATGGAGTTTTGTTTAAACAAAATGGTAAAACCCAAGCATATACGGATGCAGACTGGGCAGGAGATAAAGGAAATCGAAGGTCGACGTCCGGTTACTTCACTTTAGTGGGTGGCAATCTGGTTACATGGAGAAGCAAAAAACAAAAAGTGGTTGCTCTTTCAAGTGCTGAAGCAGAGTTCAGAGGGATAACACGAGCATTAACAGAGATTTTGTGGATACGAAAGCTCCTAACTGAGGTTGGTTTTCCTCCAAAGGAAACCAGCAAAATTATGTGTGATAATAAGGCTGCCATCCAAATATCAGAAAATCATGTACAACATGATCGAACAAAACATGTCGAAGTAGATAGGCACTTCATTAAAGAAAAATTGGAAACAGAGATTATTGAGTTACCATTCGTTCGATCAGAGGACCAGCTAGCTGACATACTAAGTAAAGCCGTTAATGGAAGAATACTTAACGATTGTTTGGTCAAGTTGAATTTTGGAGATCCTACTATACAACTTGAGGGGAAATGTTAAAAATAGAAAAAATTAGAATTGAGAAATTTGTGGATCAGTCAATGATTGTCATCATCTCCTAAATCATGGGTCAGTATACTAGGAATCCTCTAATTTACAGTTCAATAACAGCCTCTTGTTTCCTTGTATATTTTCCTCTGTAAAGCCTATAAATTATGGCTCTTGTTTATTGTAAATCATTAAAAAAAACATACAATACAATTTCCTCTGATTATCATTTGTTATCACTTTTTTTTTTGTAATAACTATATGATATATGAAGGCTGCCAGTAGTTGTATTCAAGATATGATCCAATACTAAGTTTAACCACGGCGAGGCACAAGCACAAAAACTAGTTACTTATATAGTGGTAGAAGAGACCAACAAATCACTTGACTTTTGTCAATTTATATATTGATAACATATAATATAATTAACTAAGTACTCTCAAATTCTCTTTAAACTCAAATTCAATAATCTAAAATAGAAAATCAACGCAAGTGGAGACTCCATATTTTCCGTTAAATTATTATCATTTTGCTCTTAAATGACCATTTAAGTTAATCAATTGTGTAGAGATAAATTAAACAAAATAATCTAATTAAAATAGTTACAATTATAGATGCATAATCACCAAATTGATAAATTATAAACAACTTCAAGTTATACCTGGAAAAAAAACATTGATACAAAACAAAAAAAAAATGTTATCAACTGGATAACTTGAGAGGTGACTTGACACGAAATTACATGATCAACCTGAAAATTAAACTCAAACTTCACTCATTTTTTTAAAAAAAAAGTAACACAAGTTTGACAGAACAAAACACATAAACAAAATAACTAAATAAACATAACAACTTATACAAGATGACCGGGTTAACTCACTTAATAAAATACACAAACAAAATAATTTCAATATAAACAAAATAACACACCGGCAACCTTTATGTTTTAATGGTGTTCTTTGATATCAAAAAGTTCATGTGCATCTTAAGACACCCAGATAACACATTCTTTGATGTCATTATCCATTAAAGCAAGCTCAACTTATACAACGTTATCCAAACATATTTATCATCTTCAAGTATACAAATGATATTCTTTTACGAATAAGTATATTAATTTAAATTCCTGCCAAAACTCTATATATAACACACGACGACCTTTATGTTTTAATGGTGTTCTTTGATTTAAAGAAAAAAAAAACATATGCATCTTAAGAAAAACACAAATAACACGTTCCTTAATGTCATTATCCATTAAAGCATAAAGGTCAACTTATACCAACAATATTCATATATTATCATCATTTAATATACAAACGCATTTATTTAAAAATTTAGATATAATTATTATATCTAAGCACATTTCAGATATTTTTGTATGAATAAGTATCATACTCTTTATACTCTTCAATTCCAATTTCTGCCAAAACTTGTGGAATTGTTTGTTGGTTTCTATAGCAGCTTACTAGATTTGCTCCATTTAATATACATCTTCGTCGTTAACAAATAAATTATCAACATACTCTTTATTAAAATCTAAAAGTGATAACTAAACACTTTAAAACTTATAGATGTGAAGATGGTTGCATACTATTGTTGCAGTTGGTGACGGGGTGGGGAGACGAGGTTGGGTTCTGGTTGAAAGCAGAGGTCACAGTAGAGTAGTGATGTGATATCAGTGGTGGCTGTGGCAACAGTCGCCGCCGGCGGCATAGGTGATGGGGTTCGTTTTAGGTCTCGGTCTTGGTTTGGGTTAGGAGAACCGGGTGGTTTTGTATGGTTTTGGGTGCTTCGGGTTCGAGTCAACGCAAGTCAAACTGGTTAACTCTGGTCAATAGGCAGATTCGGTTGACACGTGGATCGAGATAAGTTACGAGAGTCCTTGGTAAAGTCTTGACATTCGCGATTTATATTTATTTAGTTTATACTAACATTAGTATTAACGTGGACCCCATCTCTAAACCGACCCGACTATTATACACGTGAAGTATGAGTTATTTGTACTTGTTCAACTTGTATATGAACATATGTTTATAGTTTTACATATATTAATTAAATCTCAAATCAAAACATCGAGTTATTTATTGCACATATGTGATCTTGGAAATTGAGGTTCGAATATAAAAAGATATGTTGTTATATATAGGTATTTACTTTTAGGAATTGTTGATAACTTGTGTTCTTGTTTTGTTATAAAATAGAGGAAACTTTGCTCATTTTTATAATAATCTACAATATAATTTCGTGTTGAACAAACTAAAATATATCAGGATTCAAACAACTTTATAAAAATAAATATAAAGTATATATTTATCTTGCATGACGTATATGATTCACAAAACAAGTTTTTAAATTGATATTAAACTTGGTATTTAATTTAATTCAAATAATCTTGGATGATTTTTTGTTAAATAAATATAATTATTTATCTTTATTTCAAGAGTTAATCACGAGATATGGGACATAACAAAATATATATATATATAAAATATATATATAATATATATATATATATAATGAATATAATTATTTGGAATATTATTGTATCGGCGAAAATATAGAATAATTATATAATTACTTATTTTGAGGATTATAAACAAGATACAAGTATATCTCTCGTTTATCATTCGAATACGTGTATTCACACTATATAAACATATTCATACATATAAAATTATTACATATTTTTGTATTAATATATGTATATTCTTGTACCGCCCACAAGAGTATCTTAACTTATTCAGGGTAATGACTATACCATTGGCTTGCGCTAAGGCCACGCATTGTCCTGACCCGCAGCGGAAATAGAAGTCGGGTCATGATTGGTTTTTCATCAAATCTCATGACATTTACTATAATTAAGTTTCATATTTTTAATTCAAAATTTAAAAGAGAATATTCCAACAAACACGTAAAACAATACAAACACGTAATATTCTAGACAAACATTGTTTTATTCTTCTTCTAAAGTCAATTCCTAAGTGTTCCTTTTCTCAGCCTGTCCACCTATATCATGTGTAAAATAAAGATTTGGGTCAACAAAAGTTGGTGAGTGAATCCTTACAAATTCCCTTTTCATTCATGTTTTGGGGTGTATCATGTGTCGTCTACACATTTCGTTTATTCAAACACTTGTGCTACTACCATACTATGATCTAACGTGTTATGTAATGTTGGTTTGTTGTTATATGTGGTTACATTTTCTCATTTCAGTGCAATCATTCACATTAGGCCCATCAGTTCCTCGTTGGATGTCACACCCTGACCCGCAGCGGAAATAGAAGTCGGGGCATGATTGGGTTTTCATCAAAGCTCATGACATTTACTATAATTAATTTTCATATTTATTAATTCAAAATTTAAAAGAGAACATTCCAACAAACACGTAAATATTCTAGACAAGCATTGTTTTATTCTTCTTCTAAAGCCAATTCTAAGTGTTCCTTTCCTCAGCCTGTCCACATGTATCATATGTAAAATAAAGATTCGGGTCAACAAAAGTTGACGAGTGAATCTCATTTAAACATTTGAAAGAATTAGTTATGTTGATTAATTTAATAAAAAATGTGCATAAACCAAATATGAGCATGCGTATATGTAAATCTATCTACAAACCACATAACAACAAACAATGAACATGATAAATGATGAATTGTGAGATCAAGGCTCAATCAAATGGAGCCGATCTAATGAGGCACACGATGCTCAACTCATACCCAACGAGGAACTGATGGGTCTAATGTGAATGATTGCACTGAAATGAGAAAATGTAACCACATATAACAACAAACAAACATTACATAACACGTTAGATCATATTATGGTAGTAGCACAAGTGTTTGCATAAACGAAATGTGTAAACGACACATGATACACCCAAAACATGAATAAAAAGGGGAATTTGTAAGGATTCACTCACAGTGGGTGCGTTTTCTTTAATTGACGACGATTGCGCACGATTTAGGATTCAACAGACGAGGAAAACTAACCTAAATAATCACGTAATAATTCGATAAATATATACTTTTATTTGAAATTAATATTTCTACTTACTGCTTTTTTAGATTTTTAGATCTATTTTTTGGTATTTATTACAATTTTTAAACTTAAAAAGTCTTATTTTTAAGTATTTAAAATGATTTTTAAATAAAATAATATAGAAAATAGTTATTAAAAAAATATACCCTTTTACACGGTTGACCGGTCGGACCGCGTTGACTTTGGAATTATAGGCATCGTGTGAGGTTCGAACTCGTGACCTCCCATATACGTGCACGCAGCTCTACCAACTGAGCTACGTGTCTAACCCGAAATAATCTCTATTTTAATTATATATATATAATATATATACTAGTTAGCTTATCCATATTTTGTTTTTATTTAAAAAGAATCTATATTGCTTAAAACCGGTTGCAACAACCCGTTTCGAATCCGAGACCTACGGTTCATGTGCCCACAGCCCAACCAGTTAAGCTGTGTGTCTAACCCGTAATAACATTGGATTATATTAGTTATAAATACTTACTCCAAGGTGATCTGATTAGGTTTAAAAAATTTTGGTTTTTATTTGAGAAAGTTTGCTACGTGTGAGACTCGAACCCGGGTATGTGCTTTGTAATTGCACACAGTCCACCGTTGGACTGTGTGTCTAACCCGGTTAAATACCCGTTTTTAAATATATTTATGCACTATCTCGACTTCATCATTTTCATCGTTAAAACCCACTGAAACAACTTCGTCTGTTTATTTATAAAAATCGTTTTGGTTAACTGTTTTCGGACATCAACATAATATACAACAGATATCAAGAAGATTAAGATAATTTTACCGATTTGAAGATGAGTTGTAGAATTTCCGGTTGAGAATTCCGGCAATGAAAACAGAGGATCCAGCGATGACAATTTCGAAACAGAGAGGTTCTTTAGAGATTTTTGGAGTGAAGATTGAGGGAATGAGCGAGTTTAGAATGGTTTGGAGTTGGAATTTATAGGCAATGATAATCATACCTTCGGTTTCAATTTCGGTTTTAAATCATTGTTTGAAATCAGTTTCACATCGAATTGGGTTTAAATTTTTCGGTTATAACTGATGTTTGACATCAGTTATACATGTTTGATCATAAGGAAGGTGGTAATTGCTTTGATTGCGAGGATTAAGCTTATCGACAGTTTCGGGTTCTGCAAGCTTTGATTTGCAGGTTTAGCTTCTTGGTTTTAATATAAAAGTTAATTGTTTCTAGATTCAAACACAAAAGTGTGCGTAGCGCAGTGGTGTATGCTATGTGTGAGTTTGATGGGGACCCGGGTTCGAACCCAGTTGCCCCTTTTCCTTTATTTTCTTATTTTTTTGAACTTTTATTTATTAGTATTATTTTTACTTTTTATTTATTTAATATATTAACTATATAATTTATTGATTAACCACAAAATTAACTAACAAAAATTGTAAAATGAAATAAATGCGTAACGAAACATAAAATAAAATACTTGAATTTTTTAAACGGAACGTATTTTGAAAACCCGTTTTACAACGAATGTTACACATATTGTCCTTTTTAGTAAAACGTATCGTCTGACTATTTATTAGGGATGTCTTAATATTAGCATGCACGTTGTTGTGAGCTGATGATTCAGATATAGTTTTTTGCACGGGTATCGAGGTGAGTTTATAACGCCACTTTTGACAGTTTTATAAATGTTTAGGGGGGGCATGCAAGTTTCGTAAAAGTATACGATATTTCGACAAACGACTTACGCATTTCCTAAACCATGGCTACAAACGAGTTTCGACTAACACAAACTGTTTATGCCAAAAAAATACCGGTTTTACAAAAGCATACGCATTTTACGAAACATGCATGAGTTATCGTAAGGGCTGGATTGTCCTTGTTGCATCATGAAGGACTGGATTGTCCTTGTGTCACACCCCAACTGATGGCAGAAACATCAGAGTGAGACAAAACGAGAACGCAAGAGACTTCATAACAACTATTACAATTTAGTAGTTTAGTTAATTGATAATTTAGATTTATTAGTAACCCCCCCCCCTCACAATATACATAGTGTGTAATTGAGTTTAATTAGTAGTTTTAGTAATTAGAGAGTCATGTGGGTTCGATACTCCGGACTTGCTTAATACTATTCTACAATTGATCGGTCAATTGCGGTTAGTAGTTTAGTATAGTTTAGGAGTCTAGAGTATAATTTGAGTCTAGAATTAGGGTAATTTGCTTTGTTTTTAATTGTGAAAATATTTAGATAATTAAAATTTCATTAATACGAAATGGAAATACATTGTCTAAATGGAAAGTACAACAAGTTTGGCAAATAGCGTAACGTCATGAAGCAAAGTACAAAATTTACAGTCTAGGTGGGTTTCTAATCCACCCTATATACGTTTCTTCAATCATCATCAACTAGTTTCCTGCAACAGGTATTAAAATAAAGATCAACAAAAGTTGGCGAGTATACAAGTTTAAATACATAGCATAATTGTGAATAAAAGTTGTCTCATATCTAACATGGTAATTGCATGCATTGTTAATTATCATTCTAGCATGTGTTAACTATAAGTCAAACCAAAGTGTACCACAATCGTGCATACCATTGTCGTCGAAACGACAAGGTTGTAAAATAGTTTACTTAACAATGCCACAAGAATTCGGGCGGTGCGTAATCCTGTTGCGCTATAATTGTTAAGCTAGGCTGTCAAAGTTAATGAGCATGTAGATACAAGTATACATAGCATGCGATAACAAGAATAATACAAGCATCATGTTTTAACGGATAGAGTATCATTATAACAAGGTTAAACGTGATTAGTTATATGTATAAATGTACATGTTGCACCAAAAGTGTATAAAACGGAAAATGGGCTCATGGTTTTGCGTAGTAATCTCGCGTACGTGAGTTGAAGTGTTGAGATTTGAGAACACCGAAGTTACCCTACATTGGGGAAACGAAGGTGTGTGAGATGATGGAATTTGTGGAGAGTTCGGATTCGGAATTTAATAATAAAAGTATGTATGTAACAAAAATATATATTGTCTAAATACTCATTTGGACACTAAGTTTTCATGTGTTTTCATGGGTCCTAACGTGCCCATTAGAATCACAGACGAGTAGTCTAGAACTAAGATAATATAACCTATGTCCTTGACATCTAACCATAATACGATTAGCATCAAGAATTTAGTGACAAGTGTATATATATATATATATATATATATATATATATATATATATATATATAGCATAGGTATATATTTTAGTCCATCATGTAATATCACGTAAGTCAAGCATGGAGGTAGGATGATTAGCATCCATTGAACCTCATTGTATGAATTCACCAATGCACAAATCATCACAAGGATAATTCGGATGGACATGAACATAAGAACATAAAACTAAATTACTAGATTATTCAAGTAGCCAAATAAGAACAACCCGGGCGTGTCATACCCAACATGGCAAATGTTGGAGGTAAGGCGGGGTAACTTACTTTGATTCTTGAAAGCTACTTGGTATTCTTGCCACTAAACAAGTGAGGTAGTGGAATAAGTTTGGAGAGCCAAGGCTTCCATGGTTCACACTTACACATGCACAAGTCTTCTAAAGTTGAAGGTTGGAAGTTTGGATGGTTTCAACACTTAAGAGTATGTTGGGTAAAATTTTACAGAAGGTTTAAGCTTGTTTTCTTGGTGGAAATTGATGTGCGCTAAATGCAACATATAAATTACATCAAACAAGGCATAAAATCGACCATTTTTTGGTACTAATGTTGGAAAAAGCATGTTTCTTTGTTTACTATAAATTACGGGATCAAAAGAGCTTAAACGAATAAAAGGAATAAATTAACAGCAGAAACCAACATAAATACAAAGAAGAAGGATTGACACAACCTGCTGAACCTCCCATCCACATCCAAAACAACAAAAATAACAAGAACAGAAGCTTAGGCACGGGGCCGTGCCCAGTCAAGATTCCCTTCAGAAAAAGACAACAGCAAAAGACAAACCAACACGGGGCCGTGGATAACTCTAGGATTCATAGAATCTGTGATAGTACATTAAGTATACTGAGCATGGGGTCGTGCCTGACATCATGGGGCGTGTTGGTACAAGACCTGACATCTACAGTTAATGAAGGGAGAGAAAGAGAAGACCACGGGGTCATGTCAGGTGGGTATGGGGCCATGTCTGCCCTCTATTTTCTGCCCTCTATTTTCAGCTATAAATAGAGGTGCTTGGTTCAAGAGAAAGACATCCCTTGGCATGTCACACCCCGACCCGCAGCGGAATAAGAGTCGGGGCATAATTGGGTTATCACCAAAGCTCATGATGTTTACTAAAATGTTTCATATTTACTAAATTCAAATTACAACTTAAATATTCAAATCAAATCCATACAATTACAAGGAAATGAAACTAAGTAAAACAATCCCAAGCTTAAACTGATTTATTCTTCTAGGCCTTCCTATGTGTTTCTTGCCTCAACTGGATCATCTGTATCATGTGTAAAACGGGGGATATTTTGGGTCAACAAAAGTTGGCGAGTGAACCTTGAGAAAAACATTGTTATTAATTTCTTGTTGTATTTAATATTGAAAATTTGTGCAATAATCACATGTGAGCAAACATATATATATAACAAAAACACAAACCACATTGGATGAGTAAATGACATGAATGATGACGTATATGAGATCAAGGCTCAATCAAACGGAGCCGATCGAGTGACATGAATGATGATGTATGTGAGATCAAGGCTCAATCAAACGGAGCCGATCGAATGAGGCACCTGATACTCAACCCGTATCCCACGGGGAGCTGATGGGCCAAATGAAATGCATGTAAACTTCAATCTAAACATAATTCATACAACAATTGATACATAATTGATACACATTTGATCATGGATATGATGGATGCACAAGTGTTTAAATATAATAAGGAATTAAACGACACATGATACACCCCAAAATGTGATTAAAACGGGGAATTGGTAGAGATTCACTCACATTGGGTGCGTTCTTTGATGACGTTGGATGCGCACGAATTTTAGGATTTGATCGACGAGGAAAACTAACCTAAAATAATAACGAAATGATTCGGTAAATTAGTACTTTTAATTTATACTCTTAATGTGATTTTTAGATTTATTTTTGTGAGTTTAAGGAGGTTTTCTAACTTTAAAATCTTATTTTTAAGTATTTTAAATGATTTTCTGATTAAATAAATTAATAAAAATAAATAAAAAAATTTAACTTTTTGACTGTTGACCGTTGACCGTTGACCGGTCGGATTGTGTTAATTATGCGCTGGGTGAGGTTCGAACTAGGGACCTCTCGTATACGTGCACGCAACTCTACCAACTGAGCTACGTGTCTAACCTGAAATATTCTCTGTTTTAATTATACTTATACACTAATTAACTTTTAACTTATTTGGGTTTTTATTAAAAACGATTTATATGGCCGAACGGTTGCAGGGACCCGGAGTCGAACTCGGGTCTATCGGTTCGAGTGCACACAGCCCAACCAGTTGGGCTATGTGTCATACCTGTTTAACTTATGGATTAAATTATACTTATTAACATTCGGTGACCTGATCCGATTCAGTTGTAAAAATGTTGGTTTTAATTCTGAAATTCGGTAACGTGTGCGATTCGAACCCGGGACGTGTGCATTGTTTGTGCACACAGTCCACCGCTGGACTGTGTGTCTAACCCGTTCAAATATCCGTTTTTAATTATACTTATACACATATTCAACTTCGTCTTCTTCGTTTACAAAGACACAGAACAGTGATGTCCAACTGTTCTTGTTTAAATCGGTCATCGAACATATAATTGATTGGAATGAAATGGATAAAGAGGGTTACGGAGTAAAATGTACCGAACAGAATGTTTTTCTCAGATTTCCGGCAAGAGTCGTCGGCTCTGATTGGTGGCTTCCGTCTGAGTGAATCAATTAACAGTTTTGATCAATGAGTTGTGCAATTAAGTTACTAAACAAGGGATATCAGGGGTTTAGATGATTGTACCGATTCACAGTGAGACTTCGGAATTTCCAGTGATTTTCCGATGAGTGCAGGAATTCCCGGCAACGTTGTCTGAGACAGATTCTGGTTGAACGATTTATGTTAATACTTGCCTAATAATGGATTGCAAACAAAAGAGTCGAGAATTTTACCGATTTGAAGTAAGTCGGCGAATGCAGAATATCTCCGGCGACGTGCTAAAGCTTCGAGAGATTGTGCGATTTTGAGCGAAAAGGTTACCAGAGGTTTGGGTGGGTATTTATACTGAAGAACAGGATGTATTGAGTCCGAATTTTGGTCTTGACTCGCGGTCAAAGTTTCTCCGGCGGTTACGACCGCAATTGACTGTTAGACGTCGGTTATAACCGATGTCGAATCGGTTATAGTGTTTTAGTCAAAAGGAAAATGGCTAAACTCGCGGATTGCCGAATTTTCCGGTGATTGCGAGTTCTGAGCGCGATGATTTCCGGTTTTGAATTCGAGTTTTATTTTAAGTATTAGTTGTTTCAGTATATTCACAAATAAAGCATGTGGCGGAGCGGTGTGTTGTGTGTTTGAGTTTGTGGGCGACCCGGGTTCGAAACCCGGCGTCCCCAATTTATTTTTTTCTCATAATTTACGATTATTTATAAAATATGGTTTTTAAATTCTAATATAGTTATTAATTATGTATCGTTTAAAATTAATTTGAGCAATAAATATGCAACGAAAAATTATAACTGGATATTCGATTAATAAACGAAGCGGGTTTTGGAAACCCATTTTTCGACAGATGTTACATGGCAAGCCATTTCTCTCACACTTGCCATCAGTCCACCACGACCACTACAACACCAACTCCCACCATCATCATCCATATTTCATCTTTTAGAGTGTGTAGTAGTCTCGGGATCCAAGATTGATCATAAGAGTTCTTGTCAAACAAAGGCCATGCTTGGCTAATCTCTTATATCACTTGGTGAAGACAAATCTTTTATGTATTACTTTTGATTTCTAATCTTTGGCAACTTTTTAATTGGGTATGTATTAATGAATTTAATAACTAGTTTTTTATATTGAAAGTGAACTTTGGTTAAGCATTTCTTCATGTTTTGTTGATTCACTCATCCGTATCTTTACGGTCTATGTAAAGTGCGTTAACTACCTCAAAGGGGGTTAGAAGGGTGTTTGGGTAAAGTTCTTGCTTCGTTTAGTGTATAGATCATGTGAGGACTTGGTTCAAGCTTATTAGGACTTCCCTTGAGGTAGATAGCATCAAATCAGGGGAAGTAAGAACGGCTTGAACCCCTTATAAATAAACTACTATTAAAATTTTATCCGGACTTGCGGGACATCCCTGCTGACTCGGACGAATATGGCCGAGGGTAACGTGCCTTCACAAGAGGGGCTTACCACTTTTCGCATTAATAACTTATTTAATTATCTTTCAATAATCCAACCTTGTGGGACCGTATCCCTGCTGACTCAGACCAATATGGTTAAGGGTAGCGTCGCCTTCACAAGAGGGGCATGCCACTATAACTAAGATAATCTTATAAAAATCCCAAAGTGCGGGAATCATCAAATGATATATAAAAGAAGACTTGGAACCAAGTAAATTCCTTCTTGTCTATTTGTTTTTCATTTCATTTACACTTTTATTTTTATTGTCTTTTAAAACTTTCAAAACTTTTATCAAAATTTAGTTAGATTAGACGTTAACGATAAGCCGGTATTAAAAGATCTTGTGTCCTTAGACGATCTCGATATCTTACCATCATTATACTACGTCTACAATGGGTGCACAAGCCCTAGCGTGTGTAGAGTGGTAGTGTAGTATCGTGTTTTACAAATTTAAAGCTTGATCCACGAGTAAAAGTGATTAAAATATAACAAAAATTATAACACACTCGCACCACGTTAGAAATCAACCACAGGACAAACCCATAACTATAAACTTAGTTAGGAGCTTGGTGGGTATAAGATTACATCCTAGGAATCCTATCTCCTTCCATCCGGTAAAGAAAGGGGTCGTCCCTAATGTATCTATTAGCATCCCGAAAGAATTCCTTCTTATGTTGGGTCGTCATACCCTCCACTACCACTCCACGAGCTAGGTAATTTGCCAAGTTAGTGAACCATGGTATACCTTGCGTCTTAGCTTCTACGAAATCGACCGACTCGTGAGGGAATTTATCTCCTATCGCCTCCTCATGAATCTCCTCTCTACTCGGATCCTCAGAACAAGACAGATGATTAGCAGTAACTTATTCCGCTCCCTTTTTATCCTTGATATCAATGGCAAATCAGAAAACAAAAGAATCCACCATATAAGTCGAGGTTTGGCATCTTTTTTGCAAATAAGAATCACAATGCTGAATGGTGGCCAGAGCATTACCTAACCCGAACTGGCATGCGACGATATGCATAATTGCCATATGGGCATGTGAAGGTGGTCTTATTTTCTGATCCTCCGATGCAATGGGGATCTGGAAATAACCTGAATATCCATCAAGGAAACAGTAAAACTGCTGCCCTGCCAAACGCTCTAACATTTGATCAATGAACGTGAGAGGGAAGTGTCTTTTCTGGTGGTATCGTTGAGTTTCCAAAAATCGATACAAACATGCAAACCAATGATTGTACGAGTAGGGATGAGCTCATTTTTCTCATTCGTCACCACAGTCACCACTCCCTTCTTAAGGACAACCTGAGTCAGGCTCACCCACGGGGAATCAGAAATATGATATATCAAACTCGCATTCATTAGCTTCAGAACCTCCTTCTTCACGACTTCTTGCATATTCGGATTCAAACGCTTCTCAGGCCGCACCACAGGCGTATACTCATCCTCCATGAGTATCCTATGCGTGCAATAAGCGGGGCTGATGCCCTCCATGTATGAAAGTCTCCAAGCAATGGCTTTCTTGTGTGTCTTCAATACATCAATAAGCCAAGACTTCTCCTCCTCCGCCAATTTGGTAGAAATGATGATGGGCAAACTAACATTCTTTCCTAAGTAGGCGTAATCTAAATCAGAGGAAGGACCTTAATCTCTAAAGGTAGTGGTGTCTCTAATGAAGGTTTCCTGTTCTCTCTACATGAACCACGCTAATCCCTAACGGCTCGGGAAACAAGGGAGCCTCCTCCCCAGGTCTTTTCCAACCAAGGGTAGCTCCACATATGTAGTCAAGACATTGTCCACTCAAGAGATGAAAGAATTTATAAGTAAACGGAATCGCATGGACCACTAAAGTCATCCTAACCACTCGGATTTTTAATAGATTTAACAACCTCAAAAGTGATAACTTCGTCTCCAACACAAAGAGTGATTTTCCCACCAAAGAAATCGATGAGTACCTTCGTGGTACGCAAGAATAGACATCCTAAATAACAAGCACATTGACGTCGCCTCCATGTCAAGGATCACGAAATCCATGGGGAAAATAAATTTGTCAACTTTGACCAACAAGTTCTCCAAAATACCCCGTGGATATTTGACCGATTGGTCAGCCAGGGATAATGTTATGCGCGTCGGGGTGAGATCGCCTTGGTTTAGCTTCTCGTAAAGAAAGTATGGCATCAAGTTGATGCTAGCACCTAGATCGGCCAACGTGTGGCTTAAAGTGTCACTAAGAAACATACACGGGATAGTGAAAATTCTTGGATCTGTTAGTTTCTTTGGTAGTTTATTCAGAATCATCGTAGAACATCCAGCAGTCAGGGCACTATTCGAAAGCTTCCCTAGTCTATCCTTTTGTTTCAGAAGATCTTTCAGAAACTTGGCATATTTGGGCATATGCTGGAGGCCTTGATGAATGGAAGATTGATTTTGAGTTGTTTGAACATGTCAAGAAAGTGTATATATTCCTTAGCATATTTCTGATGCTAAAGAGCAGGATATGGAACACGTGAATGATCAATCACTAGGGATGGTATACTCTGTACTGGTTTCTTTCCTATGCTCTTCTCTAACTGAGACTCACTGTTTTTGCAGTACTTACTAGGTCTAGCCTATTTTGCACCTTACCATTAGCCTCCATCTTTGTTTCCTCGTCAACTGGTTCTTTTTCCTCTTCCTCAACCGGTGACCTATCTATCTCCCTTCCTCAACCACTATGAGTGGTGACTGCTTTCAGTTGGGCCGCTGGGTTAGTTAAGTACTAACCGAGAACGGCCAAGGTGCTCGTTGGTCTAACTACCTAGTAATGTCACCGACAGAATGAAGAAGATCTAACAATGTGGATTGTTGGTTTTAAGAATAATGTCATGTTCTACAAGGGTTTTCTGTGTAGTAGCATCCTTACCGGTTAGTCGGATTGTCTCATAACAAATCCCACAATGCTTAAGTACCCTAAAGATTGTCTACCTCACAGAGCGACAATCTCAATGCACCTTAAAGTGTAAAGGGGTAGTCTACTGATACTTATTTAGATTTAGGTAGTAACTATAAATATACAATAAATGAAGACCCACTAACAAGCAATCAAACCCTAAACCATCTAGTGACGAGGATAAACCTAACTAATCCTCACCTCACGGCTATTAGACTAGACAGAACACTTAAAACCGCTAAGTCCTTAATCACAGTTCCTACGGGAATAGTTGACAATTTACCCTAAACTAATCGCAAACACACAGTAGGCGACCGAACTAGCATCCATACATGACAGACCATCACAAAAACACAAGTGGAACAAGTGAATAATTATAAAGCAATGTTAAGCATGCATAAACATATGAATTTATGAACATGACAAGATACGAAAACATTAATCCATTAAATCGTTACCAAAAGTCGTTTGAAACCAAGTCATACACGAATAACATCATTAAAACTGAGTAATAATAAGAAGTTTAGCCTAGAATCATCTTAAAAATAGAAACAAGTAGCAAGACAAGTTCATAAGACATGGTTTAGAATCAAAGAGAACAAAGAAACGTGAAACCCGATTTATAACACCCAAAAGTCTCGAATTCGATGCTTGTAATCTTCAACCCTAACCTTCGCTATCCTTAAATTCGTCCCTTAGCAGCTCTATGTTCGTCCAAAGTTTCGATAATCATCATTAAAAGTCGTCCTATTATTTAATATATCGAAACTTGATAAATACAACACTTTTCCCGTAAATTAAGCATGTCGCATCAAGCGACATACATTGGCATCCTTGTCGTATAGCACGACAACGTTAAAGAAACACACGGTGTAATTCCCCCCTCGCGTCATGCGAGGGCTCTTCACGACTGGGTGTTTTTTCACCGTTTTTGTTTCATTTATTTTCTCGATCAATTGTGACTTGTTCGGAAGCTCAGTTTTCTCCATTTTCGCTTGTTTTCACTTCCTTTTCTTCCGAACCCCTGCAAAACACAAGCTACTAAGTACGAAGCTAAAACCTACATAAAACGACACATAACTTATCAAAAATCATACAAACTGTACATCGGAAATAGATGTATTTTGCAATACATCACTTTTTAGGGTTTTGTTTAATTCGATGAATTAGGTGAACTGAGGGTTAATTTGATTCTAACGTTTTGGGGTTGATTTCACAAATTTAGAGTACCCTTTTCTTGATTGTTAGTGATCGTTATATTAATTGTATCAACTTTAGTTGTAATTGGGTTTAAGAATTGTAATGTTTTACGCTTGAGGGTTTTAATTTGTAATGGGGTTGAAGTATTGTTCATGAATTAGTGTTTTTGTAGCTGTGGATTGAACTGATTTATGAGATGGTTATCCTATAAGTTTGTTCAATCTAGGGTTTGATCATGAAGACTTCAATGCACATTAGGTCTTTTTTGATCTGTTTGTATCATGTTGAATATTAGTAAAGGGAAGAATAAAGCATGGTCTGCGCGCACCAGTCTTCGTTGCAGTCTGGTAATTTCTATATAATTTTATGTTTTCGCACAATGTTGATCTTGTTTTGCTTGAATTGGTAGTTTTGATTGGTTGTTATGTTATAATTTGTTATTGTAGATGATAAGAGTGCATCAAAATCTTTGAGGAATAACGATTTAGGACGCCCTATAACTTCTTCATACTTTCGTTGCTCCTCTAGTACTAACCATGGACACATGTAAGGGCGTAGTAGTTTCGGACGGAATCATGATGGAGATCATGATAAAAATAAATAAAGGATGAAAATTGGCACTGGGAATATTCTGATTGCCAAGTTGGTTTGGCACAGATGGAGTAAGGCGTTCGCTTTCAAATGTTTATGAAAAAGGTGTTGAGCCATTGCCAATGAAATTAACAGCTGAAAAAACAGGTAATAATAATGGAAAAAATATCATTTGAGAATGATTTTCCGTCTTTCGGAGTAGAAGAAAAACAGGTGGATTATAAGGTTGGGCGGCTCATGTCCCCTGTTTTGAGCAGTGTTCTTAAGAGTTTAGTTGTTGTTGATGGTGATGTGTAGATCTCGGCTCTAGCTGAAGTGCCTATGGTGGTTGGGCCAATGGACCTAGTTCAACATCTGCAACTACAAATGTAGCTATTGGCCGAAATATGGATGACACCAATGGCCCCACTTCAATATGTGCAACTTCAAATGTGTCAACTAGCCAAAATATGGCTGAGACTTGCTTAGGGTTATTTTCATGCTCAAACTGCTCCCTAGGTACTTCAAGAAGGGTGCTTGTATCTGTATATTGAGCTGATTATTGTGACTGAATACAATCAATTAATAATAAATGTTTTGATAAACGAATTCGTTTTTTTTATATTTAGTTATGTAGTCACATGGGTCAAATGTTTAGTTTTGGATAATGGGGTTCACCTTATAGTGATCATCTATTTTGAGACAAATATTCTCATGTCATAAAGTGTATTTCTTTCACAAAAAATGTCTTTTTGGTTAGCCTAGTAATTATTTAAATAATCAAATTTACCACACAAAACATTTGATTATCTGATTATTACAACTTCAGATGCCATCAATATAGTTCGATTTATGATTGCTAATTACATGATTCTGATTATCTAGTTTTAGATATGTATTTTTCAAAACCATTGTGTGTGTTTATATGTGGTCTCATTCATTGCAGTTGTCTATTGGAACTCAAAGGCTTGAAAAGCTTGTTGTGAAGCAATCCAGACAGTTGATTTTCATGACCCCTTCTATGCCTAAAGCCTCAGTCAGAAAGCATTGATCTTTGTGGTTATTATAAATATAAATATAGAATATTCTTTTTAATTATTCAATATGTTTTTATAGGCTTTGAACTTGTCCAATAAGCCAAAGATAAAGTTTGGCGGGCAACCGCAGCTTCAGAATTCTCTCATTATGAGCCCCGACTCATGTCTACAAATGCTGATGTCACCAACACATCATCATCATCATCCATTTGTTGGAAAATTTCGCATCCTTAAGCCATCACGCAAAAGGAACAATACCACTCCTATCGCAAAGAAGATCTTAAGCTCAATAGGTGGAAGTAAATTACCAAATAGCCCTCTTGCTGTATCCTTGGACCGCAAGGCGTCTGTATCCTCTACACTCGAGTAGAGACCATCTCTTCAAGCTAAGAGCCACCATGACTTTTTTAACCTTATGAGGAAGAAATCCATGGCAAATATCTCACCGTCTGTCTCTCTGGATACCCGTTGTACCGAGCCAACCAATGATAAGCCTGGTGAAGGTGGGACCAAGGGTGGTGATGAGAACCTTACTAAATATGGAAAGAATGATGCTATTTTGTACTCGGAAGAAGAGGAAGCAAGATTCTTGAGGTCACTCGATTGGGAGGAAACCACTAAAGAAGAAGTCTTGACTGAAGAAGAGATTAATTCTTTCTACAGGAATGTAAGCAAGGTGAAATGTCTGAAATACCATTTTTATAGAAACACAGAGAAAATGAACCAGGTTTCGTTTATATTTAATTTAAAGGATCTAGAGAGGTGACTTAGTGGGCAACAAACTGCACCATAGCCCCTTTTTGAATGGCAAAATCGATCCTATTGAAAAATGTACTTGTCATGAATTTTGTGGTTGTTTTTGGTTGCAGTATGTGAATTCAAGAATGGTTTACAAAGGAGCACAAGCATAGTGATTGATGCCACTCAACTTACATATAGGGAAGAATGGAGGTGACACCAAAGTGGACTCTTGAAATTCTTTAGATGCATCAAGATTGGGAGTGATGGAGCTGGGATTTGGTTTTTTCTTGATCTTTTTAGGGGTTATGTGACCCAATGAAAAAAAGGAAAAAAAGATAGTAATTAGTTTTTTTTTCTTTTCTTTTATTCTCAAATGAAATATGGGTTTTTTAATTTATTGTTAGACCCTAACACGTTTTAACCAAATGAGACGCAGCGGAAATACAGACAAAAAATTTTCTTTCTTTATTAATTGTTTGGCATACTTGAAGGTTTATTTATAAAGTGTCGAACGCTTTTTTGAAAAGAATTACGACATCTATTCTTAATTAAAGAATCAAATGTAATATATAAATACAAACTTTGTGACCACTCTCCCGTACACTCTTTGCTCTTTGACTTGATCTACACCCGCTTATCCTTGATGGTGATAGAGAAATTTGTGCAAATCCAGTGGTCACCATATACAACCAACCCATTAGTGATTGGTAACATCATACAAAATTACATACATATATTTAAAGACTATATAACATTCTAACTACATAATTCTATTTCATTCGATTATTCTTTCGAATTCACTTGCTCCAAAACCGACATCAATTCCTCAAGGGCCCAACGTTCTCATACCTGCATTACATTTCTTTCCCAACGGAACACGATTAGTAGCACATAATCTCACCATATTGAAAATTCACATCTTCGCATAAACACGTATCATTGGCATACATTCATTCAACTACAACACATGTATACACTTTCTTAAAACCAATTACATGCATACCAGTCCCATACATATACCCAGGGCTGGTCCTGAGGATTCAAATATCTTGGCCGAGCTTTAAAAAAGACCCTCGGGCCTTAACTAATTATATAAACTAATTTTTATAACGACAATAAACGTTATAGCAATAAACATATAAAAATATAGTATTACAAAAGAAGATATAAAAATTAAATTTATATTACTAACTGAGGAAATAATCAATTAATATATATTAATATAAATATTTATTTTAAATACCATACGGTTGCAAAGATTAAAAACAACAATATATATAACTAAATAACTGATAGGTTTTATTTAAATAAATGAAAAGTAAAAAATAAATATAAATAAAATTTACATTGTTTGGTAAACTAGAATAGTAGTTAGTCTAGCTTTTCACCATTTTAGTTTAATCTTTTCTAACCCCACATAAAAAGAAACGACAACTTTTACATTCTTCCTTTTTATTTCATTTTCAACGTCTTCTTTAGACCTCCATTAACAAGCAACCTCCAACTTTTATTTTATACCATTTCTTTTGTTCTCAACCTCTTTTTTTATATTTGTAAACACACACATATATATAGATAAAATTTTGGCCCCCTGAAAACGGGCCTCGGCCAGGGGTGCGGCTCAAGCCCTGCATATATCACACATATAAGATCACGTTACTTACGTCAACTATGATTATATATTTACAACACACATACAAGTCTCGATTGACTTATTTACATTCGGTTGTCATACTTATTCATGCATACAATTGTCCACCTATAACATTCCTATGAACGAGTTCTATCCCTTCATGTGTGTAATACATACTAACGCATTGTTCAACAAGATTCAAATCATACACACAATATATATATAACTATTGCAAGCACGAAATCATTATTCGTATTCGTACGATATAATTATGTTTTTACGACCTTTTTGTAGGTTATGCAACTTTCTGGAAGTTTATCGAGGCCTTTGCATAAGCCTTAGGGGATATAGAGGTTCGAGACGCAATAAAATACCAAAAATCAAGATTTTTGATTGTTGCCTGAATCCCACCGTAAGTTACGGTCCACCTGTCATAGCTTACAGTAGGGACTTTCTGCCGAAGTAGAATCCTCCTTTCGTAAGTTCGGCAAGCTGTCGTAGCTTACAGCCAGCTATTGTTGTTGTTTGTCTGCATCTTATTTGACCCCATTTCGAGTCATGCTCGATTAGGCCGGCCCCAAGACTTTCAAACACGCCTTTTTCTAATATCTTATTGACATAGTCGAGTGTGGTTATAATTTTGTTATATTTTAAGCACTTTTTACTCGTGAATCAAGCTTTAAATTTATAAAATATGATACAATACTACCACTCTACACACATTAGGACAAGTGCACCCATCGTAGACGTAGTAAAGTGTTGGTAAGATACCAAGGTCTCCCAAGGACATAATAGCTTTTAATACCGGCTTATCGTTAACATCTAATCTAACAAAATTTTGATAAAAGTTTTGGAAGTTTTAACAGATAAAAACTAAGTGTAAGAACATAAAGAAATAAATAAATAAAAACGAATAGACAAGAAAGAATTACTTGGTTCCGCCTCCTCATTTATATATCGTTTGATAATTTCCGCACTTTAGACTTTTTAAGAGATTATCTACCAATGTGGGGGTCGCACACTTGGTAGAGGCATATGCGTCTTAAGGGAGAGGTCCTAGGTTCAATCCTAGGCAATGGTGAAAATTTTGGAATATTGGTGAAATGTATAGCAAGCGTTGCCATTAAAAAAAGGAGATTATCTTAGTTATAGTAGTAGCTCCTCTTGTGAAGGCGACGTTACTCTCAACCTATTGGTCTGAGTCAGCAGGGATACAATCCCGCAAGGTCGGAATAATGAAAGATAATTAAATAAGCTTGTTAATGCAAAAAGTGGTAGGCCCCTCTTTTGAAGGCGGCGTTACCCTCGGCCATATTGGTCTGAGTCAGCAGGGATACAGTCCCGCAAGGCAGGGAAGTTTTAATAGTAGATTATTTATAAGGGGTTCAAGTTGTTCTAACTTCCCCCGATTTGATGCTATTTGCCTCAAGGGAAGTCCTCATCATCTTTAACCAAGTCCTCACAGGATCTATACACTCAACGAGACAAGAACTTTACCCAAACACCCTTTTAACCCTCTTCCAGGTAGTTAACGCGCTTTATATAGACTGTAAAGACACAGATGATTGGATCAACAAAACATAAAGAAATGTTTAAATAAAGTTCACTTTCAATATAAAAACTAGTTATTAAAGTCATTAATACATACCTAAATAAAAAGTTGCCAAAGATTGGAAATCAAAAGTAATACATAAAAGATTTTTCTTCACCAAGTGATGTAAGAGATTTAGCCAAGCATGACCTTTGTTTGACAAGAACTCTACGATCAATCTTGGATCCCGATACTACTACACACTATAAAAGATGAAAGATGGATGATAGTGGTGGGTGTTGGTGGTGGACTGATGGCAAGTGTGAGAGAAGTGGTTTGCCAAGAGATGTCTTTCTCATGAACCAAACACCTCTATTTATAGCTGAAACAGAAGGCGACCACGGCCCCATGCCCACCTGGCACAGCCCCATGAGCTTCATTTTCTCTCCCTTCATTAACTACAGATGTTAGGTCTTGTACTAACACGCCCCGTTGTGACAGAGCACGGCCCCGTGGTCAGTGTACTTTGTACTATCTCAGATTCTGCAAATCTTAGAGTTGACCACAGCCCATGTTTAGCTGGCACGGCCACGTGTTGCTTGTCTTTTGTTGTATGTCCTTTTCTTCAGAGGATCTTGACTAGGCACGGCCCCATGCCTGGTGGGCACGGCCCCGTGAGAAGTATTCGTTATTTTTATTGTTTTGGATGTGGGTGGGGGTTTGAGAGGTCGTGTCAATCCTTCTTCTTTGTATTTGTGTTGGTTTCTATTGTTAATTTGTTCCTATTATTCGTTTAAGCTCTTTTGATCCTGTAATTCAAAAGTAAACAAAGAAACATGTTTTTTCCAACATTAGTATAAAAAAATAGTTGATTTTATGTCTTGTTTGACGTAATTTATATGTTGCATTATGTGCACATCACTTATCTGTTTTCACTTCTTTTCAAACCTCCCCCCCAATGTTACCCAATCCCCATATTCTCCATATGAAAATCTTTCTAGTAAAAGTTATGACCCATTTACCCTATTTTGAAGTTTTAGCAGTTTAACATCATACCAACCATTTCAGCAAATCTTATCTTAACATTTCTCATTTATTTGTACGTTCCACCTTGATTTCGATTATTCAAACTATATTTATATTAATATATATATATATATATTCATGTACTTAAATACAAATTGAGTGCATAAGTCACTTACCTTAAGCGTCCGTATTCGTGATCGCTTCCTCGCCTCCTCTTGACCCGTTAGCCTTCTGTGCTTGCGTCCTTGACATGATGCTTATCCTTACATGTCTCCATATTTACATTCTTGTTAGCATACATGATATTACATATTACCAAATCATAACTAATTCAAACCTTGCATTTAACTTTCAATACTCAATCCTAACAAGCACAAGGCGTAGACTTAACAATGCAACATTCTAAATTTATGCAATTTATCATACCATCAAGTATAACATATAATGACCCATCATGCATCGCTCGATCCTTCTAGTCTTGCAATCATATTTGGAATTCTAATAATTTTATTCTCATACTCGTTGACTTTGATAAGGTCAACGGTCAAGGATACAAACTTCTAACTTAGGAACATATATCCATATCGATGTAGTCGATCATACTAATGGCACTATAAACATTTCATACTCATGTAGTAAAATACATACAACCATGCAATTGTAACACCTCGTAAAATTCACGTCCGGTAACACACCAACATGTGTACGTACCCTTAGATGATTCCACAAATGAGTTAAACGCTCAACTCGCTCAAACGTGTCCAAATTCACAAAATTTTCGTATACGGGACCGTAAGCTACGGTTTGGCATTGCTAGTTAGAAATCAAACTTGACCATAACCTACGGTCAAGGACCGTAAGTTACAGTCTAGTCTTGCTGAATTGTTTTTATACTAACCGTATGTAACATTTGTCAAAAACGGGTTTCTAAAACCCGCTCCGTTTTGTAATCGAATATCAAGTTATAAATGTCACGTTGTATATTTATGATTATTTTGATTTTTAATGATACATAATTAATAAACAAACTAAACTATAAAAATTATATTTGATAAAAAGTGAAAACAAAATAAATAAAAATGAAATATTGCTGCCGGGGCTCGAACCCGGGTCAGCCGGAATTTAAACCCAAAGACTTAACGCTCACACACATCACCACTCCGCCACTTGTTTGTTTTCTGTCAACTTAGGGAAACAAATAACTCTTATACACAAACCTAGTTAAACCGGTTGCGCCAACTGAGAAACCGAAATCGGCAATTCAACCGACTAATCGTTTGATTAATCGCACATTCAAGTTTATAACCGATGCACCGACAAATCCTAATCAATTCGGATTTGAATGAACTTCAATTTTGATCATGATCGGTTTTTATAACCGAAAATGATCAATGACTGAATTACTTCAATCAAGACCCCTCTCGCGACTCAGAAACATCATACCAACTTTCCATTTCATTTTCGTCACACATTCGGTCCATCAGAAAGCTTAAATCAACTCGCCGGAAAATTCTGCAAGTTCGCCGGAAAATTCTGCAAGTTCGCGGGCAAACCGAGACTCACATCCACACGGTAATTCTTTCGACTCTTTCTGTTTCGGTCATGTGATTAATCGGTCACTAACACAACTCCACCATAAGAATCAATCCTAGTCAACGTTTGTCGAAATTCCTACCTTCGCCGGAAAATTTCTGAAACTTCCGGAAACACACCGAGAACTGGTATGACCTTCCAAACTTCTGTTAAACTTTGTTTAAGTGCCTCAACTTCATAAATAATCGAACAAAACTGTTAATTGATTTTAACAGCCGGAGTTCACTTTCAGAACCGACGGACCTCTGCCGGAATTCTGTGAACAACACTGATCGGTACATCCTTTCCCCCAAACTCTCTCCATTCTTTACCTTTAAATTACTTATAATGTTTGAAAATCGAATATGACATGAATCGGTCAAAACAGTCGGAATATGTTTTCTGGGTAAAGTCTAACGAAGAAGACGAAGATTGGGTATATTATAAGACTAATAAAAATCAGTTTAATGAACGGGTTAGACACACAGTCCAGCGGTGGACTGTGTGCAAATAATACGCACACGTTACGAGTTCGATCCCTGATACACGCACCCTCTATGTAATAAAATGCCTTTTTGTTTAAAGCTGAACCGGGTTAACCCCGTTAGTTGTTAAGTATAATAAAAACCGAAATATTAACCAGGTTAGACACACAGTCCAGCGGTGGACTGTGTGCAACATTAACTCGCACGTCACGCGTTCGAGTCTGGTTAACGGCACCGGTTCGATGATTTAAAATCTTTTTAAAACAAATGAATTTTGAATAAATCGAATTAGTATATAAATATAATTAAAAACAAGATTATTTCGGGTTAGACACGTAGCTCAGTTGGTAGAGCTGCGTGCACGCGTACGGGAGGTCTCGGGTTCGAGTCTCACCCAGCGCATTCATGCACACTGACCGAACCGGTCAACAGGTCAACGGTCAACGCAAAATAAACAATTTTTTTATATATTTTTATTTATTTAATTTAATTTAAAAATCAATTAAAAATACTTAAAAATAACATTTTCAAAGATAGAAAGTAGCCTTAAACTCACAAAAATATATCTAAAAATTCCATTAAAATCCTTAATAAAATCCACTCATTTACTATATTTTTTTTCCGTTATTATTTAGGTTAGTAATTCTCGTTGTTCAATTCTCCCGACTCGTGCGCATCTCATCATCTCCAATCAAACGCACCCAATGTGAGTGAATCTTTACAAATCCCCGTTTTAATCACGTTTTTGGGGTGTATCATGTGTCTTGCTATATATTATATTTAAATCATTGTGCATACATCATATCATGAACATGTGTATTCAGTTTGTTTCAACTGTTGTGTGGTTATCGTTGGATGCAATTTATTATTTTCAGTACATGCAATTTCATAGGCCGCCGCTCCCCATTACATTATGAGCGTTGAGCATGTTCCCCGTTACATTATGAGCGTGAACCTGGCGTGCCCACATACGATCGGCTCCGTTTGATTGAGCCTTGATCGCACAGACATTTTTCATTTTCAGTACATGCAATACGATCGGCTCCGTTTGATTGAGCCTTGATCGCACAGTTTCATTCATGTTATTTATCGTATGATGTTGGTATGTTAATGTATGCTATCATGTGTTATTGTATGTTATAGTTGTGATTGCTATTGCTACTGCTTGGTTATTTACATTTGCTCATTTATGATTATGCACAATTTTTCATTGATAAACTAACAAGTAAATCAATAATAAATGTTTATCTAACAAGGTTCACTCGGCAACTTATGTTGACCCAAAAACCCCCATTTTTACACATGATACAGGTGAACCAGCTGCAGCCAGAAACACTTAGGATTGGACTAGAAGAATAAAATGATTTAGAGCTTGGAATTGTTTTGTTTGGTTATCTTTCTTTGTATTGTATGGACATGTTTGGATATTTGGGAATGTAATTTTGACTTTAATAAATATGAAACATATTAGTAAATATCATGAGCTTTGGTGATAACCCAATTATGCCCCGACTCTTATTCCGCTGCGGGTCGGGGTGTGACAGATTGGTATCAGAGCCATGACTATAGGGATATAGGATAGGTTATTAGACCCTTAGAGCCTATACTATAGTTGATTAGAAACTTATAAGATTTTTGTGTGTTACATGCCAAATTTCATGATGTTTATATGTTTTATGTTAAATGTTACATTCAATATTATGCAAGCATGTTCATAAGTATGTATTATCATATAATGCCTATCATGAATCATATTCTCATAACATATCACATCCATGAAAGCACACACCACATCATGATTGATTTTACAATGATTTTTGTGTTTTTAAATCTCATCAAAGTGAGTTCTCATGACGGGCATGTAGTAACTGGAAGGGTACCAGTACCGGTAGTCGGAACGTCCTGTCTAGGTTGGCATTCGTATAAATCCAAAATAAAGGACCAGTTTGCCTACATGGGGACTAACGATGAGAGTACGAAGTACCTATTAGGCCAAAGCATGCTATAGCAAACGTCGTGTGAGCTAACCCCACTTTGAGTTGTCATTGTGTCTACACCTGGACACATTCCGACCATACATCTCGTAAACATATTTTGTGGTTTGCATTCGGGTGATGCAAGTGTTAAATCGCCAATACTAATGTGAATCCTACCAAGCCAATAGCCATGGGGGCCCACATGACTATACAGGTGAAGGTATGGGGGACATTTGAGGCCCAACATGAGCAAACCCAAGACATCCTATGGATGTAGTTGCATTATTGATATTTATGTTATTTTCATTTTTCTTAAAGACACATGACACCTAAAAAGACTCCATAAACTCACAACTTCTTATGTATGTTCCTGTAGATGTCGTCCAGACAACAACGAGGGGGTAAAAGATCAGGAAGGTCTCAGGAACGCTTGGCCACACACATCGCGAAACAAATGGCCACGATACTGCCTGACATTGTTGTCCAAGTACAACAAGCTCTCGCTACAAATCCTACTAACCCTCCCCAACAACATGACTAGAACATCGACAACCCTCCTACCAGCAAGTGCTCATACAAACATTTCAAATCTTGTGATCCTCCTAAATTTGAAGGGACCGAAGGTGTCACTGCTCTCCTACATTGGTTCGAGGAAATGGAAAACACCTTCCTCAACTGCGATTGTCCTGAGGATCGCAAGGTTCGATACGCCACCGGGAGACTATTTGGGGTAGCTCTCACTTGGTGGAATACTGAAAAAGGGAAGAGGGGAATTGATGATGCAATGGCCTTAACTTGGGAGGAGTTAGGAGAAATCATGACTAGGCGTTTCTGTCCTACGAGTGAAATTAAAAAGTTAGAGGACGAATTTCATTCTTTAAAGCAGAAGGAGGGTGAACACACCACCTATAACAAGAGGTTCTTAGAGTTGAACCAAATGGTTCCAAATTTGTTTACCCCAACTTATCGTTTGATCGAACATTATATTCGAGGACTTCCCTCGAAAATTCAAGATTCAGTTCTCAGCATTTCACCGGTAACACTTGAAGCCGCTATGGAGCTAGCAACTGAACTGACCGAGAATCAAATTCGCAACGGAAGTTTAAAGAAGAGAAAAAGAAAGCCCCTGTTGAGGGTCAAACTTCAAACCATTCCATCTCCTCCTCTAAGTTTGCTAACAAGAGGAAGCGCAACACCAGAAACTTCACCGTTACACAAACCAACCTCCCAATTCCTGCTGCACCCATTACCCAGGTCGCTCCTTCACTTGCACCATACAAAAGACCATACTCTGGCCTGTTACCAAAATGCAACCGTTGCCAATATCACCATTCTCCTGATTATCCTTGCCAGCATTGCACCGGCTGTGGTCGCGCAGGTCATACTGTTCAAACCTGCCGCATGCCCCAGCGAACGAACCGCCACCAGCCTTCAACCCAAACCCACCAACAATTAATGGGTCAAGCCCAACAACCCCTACAATATCCACCCGCTCAACATTTAGCCCAAACATATTACCAACCCAACTATCCTATGGGTCAACCTATGCGGGATTGCTACAATTGCGGAGACCCAAGCCATTTCAGAAACACTTGTCCAAGGTTGGTAAACATTATTCATGCTCAGGCCCAAGCCAACCCGGTGAATCAAGCGAACCAAGCTCCTCCACCTGCAAGAGGAAGAGCTTTCAATATTAGCGCTAATCAGGCTAGGGCTGACGGCAATGTGGTTAACGGTACGTTCCTTATTAATGGTCGATATGCATCCATGTTGTTTGATACTGGCGCGGATAAAAGTTTTGTGTCCTTAGAGTTTGAACCTATCCTAAACCAAAATCGTGATAATCTCATGGAATCCATAACAGTAGAAGTTGCTAACGGGAAACCGGTCTCATTGAACTCTATTATACGTAATTGCACTCTTACTCTAAACGACCATAATTTTCTAGTTGACCTTATTCCTATGAAGTTGGGAAGTTTTGATATCATAATCGGTATGGACTGGCTTAGTCAACATCAGGCAGAAGTTGTATGTCGCGAGAAGTTTATACGTATTCCTCTTTCAAACGGTCAGACTCTTCGAATCTTTGGAGAAACCTCGTCGAAAGGGCTCAGCTTGTCTTGTCTTCAAGCTCAAAAATATCTTCGCAAGAATTGTCGCGTTTTTAGCTCATATCATCAAAAAGGGAACCATGGAGAAGAAACTTGAAGACATTCCAGTAGTAAAAGATTTTCCGCGAGTTTTTCCTGACGACATTTCAGGACTTCCTCCAGTTAGAGAAGTCGAATTTCATATTGATCTTATACCTGGTGCTACACCAGTTGCAAAGTCTCCTTATAGGTTAGCCCCCTCTGAAATGCAAGAGCGACTGACAAGGGATTCATACGTCCTAGCTCATCGCCTTGGGGTGCACCTGTACTTTTTGTAAAGAAGAAAGATGGATCGTTTCGTATGTGCATCGACTACAGAGAGCTCAACAAATTAACAATCAAGAATCGCTATCCTTTACCTCGCATTGATGATCTTCTTGACCAACTTCAAGGTGCCAACTGCTTTTCCAAAATCGACCTTCAATCTGGGTATCATCAACTTAGAGTACATGAAGAAGACGTCCCAAAGACCGCATTTCGAACTCGTTATGGCCATTATGAATTCATGGTCATGCCTTTTGGTTTAACCAACGCTCCAGCAGTCTTCATGGACCTAATGAACAGAGTCTGCAAACCTTATCTTGATCGATTTGTTATAGTCTTCATCGACGACATTCTTATTTATTCAACGTCTAAGTCTGATCATGAGCGTCATCTTCGACTCATCCTTACACTTCTAGAGAATGAAAAGCTTTACGCCAAATTCTCCAAATGCGAATTTTGGTTAAAAGAGGTGCAATTCCTCGGACATGTAGTCAATGACAAGGGAATACATGTCGACCCTTCAAATATCAAAGCGGTACAAGAATGGCAAGCTCCACGTACACCAACAGAAGTAAGATCTTTTCTTGGTTTGGCTGGTTATTATCGTCGTTTCATTTCAAACTTCTCTCGTATTGCTGTACCTCTCACGGCTTTAACTCATAAGGGAAAACCTTTCATATGGGGACCCAAGCAAGAAGAAGCCTTCCAAACCCTTAAACAAAAACTCTGTGATGCACCAATCCTCACTCTTCCTGAAGGTTGTGATGATTTCGTGGTCTATTGCGACGCGTCAGGGCAAGGATTAGGCTGCGTTCTAATGCAAAGAGGAAAAGTTATAGCTTATGCTTCGAGATAACTCAAGACGCATGAGAAGAACTACACCACCCATGACCTAGAACTTGGAGCCGTTGTGTTCGCTCTTAAGATATGGAGACATTATCTCTATGGTACTAAGTGTGAAATATACACTGACCACAAGAGTCTTCAACATATCTTCAATCAAAAGGAGTTAAACATGAGGCAACGAAGATGGGTCGAACTTCTAAATGACTACGACTGTGAAATTCGGTACCACCCTGGCAAAGCAAATGTGGTGGCCGATGCACTTAGTCGAAAGGGTTATGCGAACTCCATTCGTCTTCTATGTTCGCAAATCATAACTGACATTAAAGATCAAATTCGAGAAGCCCAACATGTTTCAGTAACGGAAGATGATGTACGAAAGGAGATGTCCTGTGGAGCTGAACTTAAAATTGAAACTAAAGCTGACGGTATTCTGTACTACCTAGAACGTATCTGGATTCCTGACCACAACAATCTTCGTGAAATTCTTATGAAGGAAGCTCACAAAACGCGATACTCTATACACCCAGGAGCTGATAAGATGTATCAAGACCTACGATATACCTATTGGTGGCCTGGAATGAAAAAGGATATTGTTGTTTTTGTTTCCAAGTGTCTTACATGTTCCAAGGTGAAAGCTGAACACCAAAGACCCTCAGGACTTCTGGTCCAACCTGAAATACCTGTATGGAAGTGGGAAAATATAACCATGGATTTCATTACCGGGTTACCTCGCACTTCTGGTGGGTATGACACTATATGGGTAATAATTGACCGACTTACAAAATCAGCTCACTTTATTCCTATCCGCGAAGATTTCAAGAACGAAAAGCTAGCTCGTATTTATATCAGCGAAATCGTAAGCCGACATGGGGTACCGTTAAGCATTATTTCTGATCGTGATGGTCGTTTTACTTCACGAACATGGCAAGCAGTACAAGCCGCTATGGGTACGCGATTAGATCTCAGTACCGCCTATCATCCTCAAACTGATGGACAGTCTGAGCGCACCATTCAAACTCTTGAAGATATGCTTCGAGCATGTGTCATAGACTTCAAGGGAAATTGGGACGCTCATCTTCCATTAGTTGAATTTTCGTACAACAACAGCTATCATTCAAGCATCGGCATGGCACCTTTTGAAGCCTTATATGGTCGTAAGTGCCGATCTCCTGTATGTTGGCACGAAATTGGGGAAGCTCAAATCACTGGTCCAGAATTGATCCAAGAAACCACAGACAAGATCCATCAAATTCGAAACAATCTTCTAGCGGCTCAAAGTCGTCAAAAGAGTTATGCAGATAAACGACGGAAGCCTTTAGAGTTTAACATTGGTGATCATGTACTTCTAAAAGTATCACCGTGGAAGGGAGTAGTTCGTTTTGGTCAAAAAGGCAAGCTAGCACCACGCTACGTAGGACCTTTCAAGATACTCGAAAGAGTAGGACCTGTAGCATACAAGCTTGATCTACCAGAAGAACTCAACAGGATTCATCCCACATTCCATGTGTCGAACTTGAAGAAGTGCCTCGCTGATGAAAACCTCCACATTCCTCTGGAAGATATTCAGATTGATGAATCTATGCATTTTATTGAAAGACCAGTAGAAATCATGGACTTCGGAGAGAAACGTCTACGACGAAGTCGCATTCCAATTGTTAGGGTACACTGGGAGTCGAAACGGGGACCTGAGTTTACTTGGGAACGTGAAGACTCAATGCGAAAAATACCCGCATCTTTTCCTACTACTTCTACTACTTAAATTTCGGGACGAAATTCCTAAAAGTAAGGGATACTGTAACATTTGTCAAAAACGGGTTTCTAAAACCCGCTCCGTTTTGTAATCGAATATCAAGTTATAAATGTCACGTTGTATATTTATGATTATTTTGATTTTTAATGATACATAATTAATAAACAAACTAAACTATAAAAATTATATTTGATAAAAAGTGAAAACAAAATAAATAAAAATGAAATGTTGCTGCCGGGGCTCGAACCCAGGTCAGCCGGAATTTAAACCCAAAGACTTAACGCTCACACACATCACCACTCCGCCACTTGTTTGTTTTCTGTCAACTTAGGGAAAAATATAACTCTTATACACAAACCTAGTTAAACCGGTTGCGCCACCTGAGAAACCGAAATTGGCAATTCAACCGACTAATCGTTTGATTAATCACACATTCAGGTTTATAACCGATGCACCGACAAATCCTAATCAATTCGGATTTGAATGAACTTCAATTTTGATCATGATCGGTTTTTATAACCGAAAATGATCAATGACTGAATTACTTCAATCAAGACCCCTCTCGCCACTCAGAAACATCATACCAACTTTCCATTTCATTTTCGTCACACATTCGGTCCATCAGAAAGCTTAAATCAACTCACCGGAAAATTCTGCAAGTTCGCCGAAAACCGAGACTCACATCCACACGGTAATTCTTTCGACTCTTTCTGTTTCGGTCATGTGATTAATCGGTCACTAACACAACTCCACCATAAGAATCAATCCTAGTCAACGTTTGTCGAAATTCCTACCTTCGCCGGAAAATTTCTGAAACTTCCGGAAACACACCGAGAACTGGTATGACCTTCCAAACTTCTGTTAAACTTTGTTTAATGCCTCAACTTCATAAATAATCGAACAAAACTGTTAATTGATTTTAACAGCCGGAGTTCACTTTCAGAACCGACGGACCTCTGCCGGAATTCTGTGAACAACACTGATCGGTACATCCTTTCCCCCAAACTCTCTCCATTCTTTACCTTTAAATTACTTATAATGTTTGAAAATCGAATATGACATGAATCGGTCAAAACAGTCGGAATATGTTTTCTGGGTAAAGTCTAACGAAGAAGACGAAGATAGGGTATATTATAAGACTAATAAAAATCAGTTTAATGAACGGGTTAGACACACAGTCCAGCGGTGGACTGTGTGCAAATAATACGCACACGTTACGAGTTCGATCCCTGATACACGCACCCTCTATGTAATAAAATGCCTTTTTGTTTAAAGCTGAACCGGGTTAACCCCGTTAGTTGTTAAGTATAATAAAAACCGAAATATTAACCAGGTTAGACACACAGTCCAGCGGTGGACTGTGTGCAACATTAACTCGCACGTCACGCGTTCGAGTCTGGTTAACGGCACCGGTTCGATGATTTAAAATCTTTTTAAAACAAATGAATTTTGAATAAATCGAATTAGTATATAAATATAATTAAAAACAAGATTATTTCGGGTTAGACACGTAGCTCAGTTGGTAGAGCTGCGTGCACGCGTACGGGAGGTCTCGGGTTCGAGTCTCACCCAGCGCATTCATGCACACTGACCGAACCGGTCAACAGGTCAACGGTCAACGCAAAATAAACAATTTTTTTATATATTTTTATTTATTTAATTTAATTTAAAAATCAATTAAAAATACTTAAAAATAACATTTTCAAAGATAGAAAGTAGCCTTAAACTCACAAAAATATATCTAAAAATTCCATTAAAATCCTTAATAAAATCCACTCATTTACTATATTTTTTTTCCGTTATTATTTAGGTTAGTAATTCTCGTTGTTCAATTCTCCCGACTCGTGCGCATCTCATCATCTCCAATCAAACGCACCCAATGTGAGTGAATCTTTACAAATCCCCGTTTTAATCACGTTTTTGGGGTGTATCATGTGTCTTGCTATATATTATATTTAAATCATTGTGCATACATCATATCATGAACATGTGTATTCAGTTTGTTTCAACTGTTGTGTGGTTATCGTTGGATGCAATTTATTATTTTCAGTACATGCAATTTCATAGGCCGCCGCTCCCCATTACATTATGAGCGTTGAGCATGTTCCCCGTTACATTATGAGCGTGAACCTGGCGTGCCCACATACGATCGGCTCCGTTTGATTGAGCCTTGATCGCACAGACATTTTTCATTTTCAGTACATGCAATACGATCGGCTCCGTTTGATTGAGCCTTGATCGCACAGTTTCATTCATGTTATTTATCGTATGATGTTGGTATGTTAATGTATGCTATCATGTGTTATTGTATGTTATAGTTGTGATTGCTATTGCTACTGCTTGGTTATTTACATTTGCTCATTTATGATTATGCACAATTTTTCATTGATAAACTAACAAGTAAATCAATAATAAATGTTTATCTAACAAGGTTCACTCGGCAACTTATGTTGACCCAAAAACCCCCATTTTTACACATGATACAGGTGAACCAGCTGCAGCCAGAAACACTTAGGATTGGACTAGAAGAATAAAATGATTTAGAGCTTGGAATTGTTTTGTTTGGTTATCTTTCTTTGTATTGTATGGACATGTTTGGATATTTGGGAATGTAATTTGACTTTAATAAATATGAAACATATTAGTAAATATCATGAGCTTTGGTGATAACCCAATTATGCCCCGACTCTTATTCCGCTGCGGGTCGGGGTGTGACACCGTAAGCTACGGTCTGGTGACCGTAGCCTACGGCAAGGTCTGACACCCTTGTTTTACATTATTTTAACTTTCAACAAATGACCTAGAGGCCCCAAGACTTCATTATTTTTGTATTTCTTGCATAATCAAGTCGCCTTTCGATCCGAATATCTTCCGGTTGAGGTGATATCTCTTGATTTACCAACCTTAAGTGTTCCACATTATCACCGAACCTTTAACTTTACTTATTTAGGTAATTTAGCCTATAAAATCATAAGAACTCATATTTAACGCCTCCTAAGGTAGTAACCACTTATAAGTCACTAAAGCACATAGTATTACACATGTTAACGTCCAGTTATACGTACTCTTCTTCAATACACCGCGTGTTGGACAAAAAGAACTAGTTGTGACATTATGTCATTGAATATAAGTCAAGGGACAATTCATGACAGTTAATAAAACTATATTTGAGGGACTAAAGGTGTCAAAACTCCAAATTTCTGTCAAGATGCCACATATCCTGCAAATTGCCATTCTCTTGCATCTCTTGACATCTATCTAGCCACTTGTATTAATCCTACAACACCTCTAACACCTGGCATCATCCTCATTCACCCTCTTGCACTATAAATAGCCCACTAAGTT
The DNA here is from genome assembly GCA_947069175.1 of Scalesia atractyloides. NCBI lineage: Eukaryota > Viridiplantae > Streptophyta > Magnoliopsida > Asterales > Asteraceae > Scalesia > Scalesia atractyloides. Next base: position 45,422,485 of record CAMTDV010001632.1, read on the forward strand.
CACTTCATTCCTTGCTCATTTCCTTTTCTTACCTCTATTACACTCTTGGAAGTTCCTGGTCATCTAGGAGCATCACTTTGAGTTCTAAACTTCCTCTTGGACCACTAGTAAGTGTTCAATCTCTGCTCTTTTCTTTTCTAGGCTTTTATTAGCCAAAAGCCAAGCATTTTCAATAAATGCTTTGACTTTCGGTCAAGACCATTATGGTCTAGCCATTGTTCAAAATGAACATGCCAAAGTGATTGTAATTAGGTAGATATTAATCCCTTAAAAGGGCACCTCCTAAGAATCACGTTTACCAGGTCAATTGACGGGTCAAAGTTCATGTTTTAAAAGTCAAACGGGTCAGATTTAATAAATATTATAATCTGAGTATATATATGTTATAAATTTATTTCTAACACTTAAATAAGTTGGTTATAATTAATAGAACATGTGGGAACGTGTTCGACCCGTCAATTCCAATCCTAGGGTCGGTTCGCAACCGAAAGTCACACAGTTTGACTTCTGCTTTGAATTTCGATTCTGACCCAATATAGATTAGTTTACTACTGATTTATGGTCACATTATGATCATAATATAGTTTAGCATAACCATCCGAGGTTATATTACATGATCATAATCATAATCTGAGTTATGCACAAGTTCTGTTAAAATGTCAAACTTTGACTAAAATGCCCTTTTTACATAAAACAAAGTTTTAATCAACAACAAAATTGCAAATGAATTACCTATTGATATGTTAATATAATTAACATATTATGATGTTATTATTCTGATCATAAACTAAGTTTTCTTATAATATCGTAATTTATGCTTTTAAAAGACCAAAATGCCCTTTCGGTGCATAGTTTGGTCCTAAACCATAACCACACTTATGTGTAGCATCTTACTGATAAAATATCATAAATTAAGTGTTTTTACAAGATGTTTATGATCATAACATCAGAATATATGCAAAATCATAAAAATGATCAAAACACCTTATAAGGCATAGTCTCGTTTTAAAACCTCGACGGGCATATAAGTTGATATCCTACTGATATTACAACTTATTTAAAGTATAATGACATATAGAACTTGTTCATAACTCACCCGGTTACCAGATATCGCTTATATGCATACGGTTAAGTATATGTAACTAGTTTACGAAAATTAACCGAAACGGGTTTAACCTTATCATTTTAATCTCAAATTCAAGAATTTTAATTATTTACCCATGTCATACAAGTCTTAGTACTTGTTGGGTTTAAACTACATTTTATCCGGTCACCGCTTAATCTAGCGAATCGCACCGTTTTGATTCTTTAAGCTAGTCGGTCTAAGTTTATGACTTAAATAGGACCCTTAGCATTCTAATTAGTTAGCTTATGCCATCATTCCAGACTAGAAGCCTTCAAGTAAATGCTATCTGCACTTATCTATTGATTAAACGGCTGAGTTAATATAAACTTTGCATTTAAAAGTCAAGTACAAGCTCAGGTAAATACTTTTAACTTATTTCCCCTATACGGGGTTGGTTGGGATACGGTAAATTAGTACTGCTTGGTCGGGAATGGGATCAATCGAATGCCGGATTGTGGCTAGTAAATCCGCATATTCCATTTTGATCAATTTTGTTTGATAACTTAAACATTGGGGTTAAACGACCATATCCTGGATATCCTCGGCTTATTTAAGTTACTAATGGCCACGACCAAAGCACGGGGTGTAGGCATACACCTGACAGATGCGAATGCTAAAATATATTTTACCCACAAGTTGGGGTAACTTCTTCATGGGTTCATAAGTGGTGTGTCAGTTAATCATGTCTTGGTTTCTATACTGGGCCCCATATGTATTGACAAACATGTGAATCTGTATACAAGGTTAAAAGCTTAACTTTCCCAAGTTATAAAAAGATTTTTATGTGCCTCGTGCACTTAAATCAGATTTTGAAATGTTTTCAAAATGAGTCAGTTAATTGTATTTACTAGCGAAAGCTGACGTATTTTCAAAAGACTAAGTTGCAGGTTCAATACGAAATAGGCTGGAAGCTGCTTGGTATATAAGAGGATCTTGCAAATCCTTAGATCTGCCTAAAGTCTATTGTACATCTTTTGTATATTTTACGATCTGCCTGTGGATCTTTAGTTACAAACCGTCTGTATATTATTTTTGAACTTTGGACATTTGGTTTGTAATAGTATTTTTAAATTCCAAGACTTCTGTTGTGCTTTGTTAATTGACTATGATGATATCAACTTACGTCACGATACTCCACACTCGGGCTCACCGAGATTTGGTTGGAAATTCGGGGTGTGACAGGTTGGTATCAGAGCCAACAGTTGAGGGAATTAAACACTAGTCTTTTGTGTTTAATCTCAAACTTACACAAAAGCACATTCCTTAGACTTCCGAGTCCAGGCATTGACCTAGGATTACCCATTTCATTAATAATTTATTATTATTGTTTTTTACTTGATTTTAACAGAAAAATGCCGCCAAGATTCAGAGGACAAAGTGGAAGAGGAAAATGTCCAATGAGGGGAGGACCATCGGGGCGCATCCCTTCACAACTTCACAACTCTAGTTCCTACTAAGATTCAGGAGATTCATCTCCTTGGCAACCGCAAGATACTCTATCTCTCATAAATATTCACCCCCACACTCCCAAAATTCTTATCATTCACACCACTCTCACCACTCCCATCATTCACACCACTCCCATCATTCACACTCACATTCATGCCATGAAGAATTTAACCCATATTTTTATTTTAACCCACCTCCAGCTGACCAGAATCAGTTAGATCAACCAAATGCTATGGATGAGGACTCCGACCAGGAGATGCCACCATCAGGATCACATGGACACCCCATTGAAATTTCTAGCAGTTCTAACTTTTATGCAGGATCACCTTATCAAGGTCCTAATGAATGGGACTAGTATTGGAGTCAATTTACCTTTATTAACACTCTTCCGTACCACTCTCCTACACCGCCTCCTACACAGGAAGACATCCAAATGGAACTGGTGGAGTAACCTCAGCCACCACCTGAGCCACCAAGGAGGAAACGTGGAGCATGTATGTCTGTGCATTCGGGACAACGGTCAGGTTCACAACCACCATTACCCAAAACCTATCCTACCATTCCTGAGGACCCACAAATGGGTGTACCCTCAAGCACTTCACCTGTGTAGAACCAACACCACCACCTGTGGTTCAGCCACCACTGTTAGGTTTTAATAACCCTATCCCTACATATCCAGATACGTCTGAATATAATCCTTTTAACCCGACTACGCCAATGAACATCAGGCTCTATCACATGACCCATGTATGCAAGCGACCATACATAATGCACTTTACCCGTATCCTTTCCAACCTTCTTATCCACCTACTTGATACCCAAGTTATGGGTACTAGTACCCTGTTATGCCTAAACCACAACCTCTGCCACCTCTTGAGGCCATTAATGAGGCCTTGGAGCGGATGAAAGAATGCAACAACAGGCTGAGAAGACAGAGAAGAAGACAAATAAGTTCTTCAAGAAACTTTCCAAGTTGGTCAAAGGAAAGAAGGACGAGTGAAGTTTCTTCTATTTTATGTTTTGTAATTTTTCTTTAGTCTCTACGTGGATATGTTATTTCTTTAGTCCCTACAAGGACAATTAGTTTAGTTTATTTCAAGTTTTGATTAAGATAAGTATTGTAATTTTCTATTGATATTAATTGAAATATTTAGAATTATATATATGTAATCGACATATCCTCTTCAAGCGATCGTCTTGATTTTAACTCAAAATTTATGATCCGCTATATAATTCCAAAAGATCTTCTTAATGGTTTTGATTAACTAAATGGCAAATTCTATATTAATTGGCAAATGATAAAATATAGTTAAGGATGAATAACCTTTCTATCATGATAGTTAAGGAAGATTATCCCTTCCATCCAGAGGTGGTGAACTATGTTCAAGCCTCCAAGTCATTAAGGTCAAATGCGACCATGACTATTATTAATCAACCATTAAGATAATTATGTGTTAACATTCAAGCAATGTTAATACTCATGGTAGTGTGACTTGAGGAACCACACTAACCGTCTAGGTGATGGACCACATGCTAACCTTATAGCCTATGTGATCAAATTTGATCCCGGCTAATATCATCAATGCGATGATAATGATTTAACATCCATTAATGATGAAGTGCCTAGGGGCTATGATTAAACATCCATTAGTGATGAAGTGCCTACGGGCTATGATTAAACATCCATTAGTGATGAAGTGTCTGCGTGCTTTGATTAAACATCCATTAGTGATGAAGTACCTACGGGCTATGCTTAAATATCCATTAGTGATGAAGTGTCTACAGGCTATGATTTAACATCCATTAGTGATGAAGTGCCTATGGGCTATGATTTAACATCCATTAATGTTGATTTGCCTACAAGAAATACTATATTGTCAATTAAGATAATGACAGTTGTAACCTTATGGTTCCCTGTCCAAGGTGGTGAGCTATGCTCAAGCCTCATAGTCTATATGATCAATAAGATCATGACTAATATCATCAGTACGATAATTATCTATCTTAACATTTTAGAAAGTGTTAATTGAATTGCCTATAGGCCATATTATATTGTCAAATATGTCAATGACAGTTGTGACTTTATGATCCACTTTCCAATAATATATGGACTACGTCCAAATTTAGAGAGCCTTTTGATGGTCCCTTTGAGATCTGGGCCAATTACCTAAATATCTCAAAGAATATTCATTTAAAATATTAAGCCTGACAGTTGTGATTCAATGCACACTGGTTCAAATAGGCAATGGATCTATATATCCAAACTTTATAGCCTATATGGTTATTATGCCATGGCTAATATATGTTTAATTTAGTATTTAGTACCAAAACATCAGAGATGGCTAATTCAAATGAGGCATAAGTAGTCGCTGTGATAATAATACTGACAATTGAAAACATAGCCATCAACGCTGATGATTTCCAAGCTCAATTGATGCAGCTGTTGGAAAGGCGATGGAAAAGGCCATGGAAAAATTTAAGGAATCGAGCACTACTCGCTCCAAACCTTTATGTATTCCACCATCTTCAGCTCGAAAGGAGAGCTCTGTTCACTCATCAAATGCGAAGAGTGAACCAAAGAAACTAGAGTTTCATGATAGGTCCTGTTCTTCCAAAGATGGATGTACCTATAAATACTTTGTCTCCTGCAAGCCCCAAGACTTTAACGGAGAAAAAGTGGCTATAGAAGCCTTAAGTTGGCTTGACGAAATAGAAACTATTGTAGATATCAGCGGTTGTACTGATAAGGATGTGGTGAAATTTGTATCCCAATCCTTTAAGGGCAATGCCCTAATATGGTGGAAAGCTATGGTCCAATCAACAGGAAAGGTACACTTGTATAACTTGGGATGGTCCAAGTTTGTGGACCTTTTCAAGGAAACTTACTACCCACCTCACGAGGTGGAGAAAATAGAATCAGATTTTCTTACTCTTACCATGAAGAATCTAGATTGTCGGAAATATGTTACCGACTTTAATTCTCATACAGGTTGGTATCTTATTTGATTTCTCCTGAACCCAAACGCATTGCGTGTTTTATAAATGGGTTAGCGCCTGAGACTAAAGGTATGGTGAAGGCTGCTCAGCATACTACTTACAGGTCTGCTGTTGAGCTATCTCTCTCTCTCACCTTAGTTTTGGTGAGATAAAAGTCAGTCAAGACTGAGACTGACGGAAAGAGGAAGAGAGAAGATGATAACTCCCAGAGATCAAACAAGAAGAATAAGGGGAGATTTAGGTTTAGAAAGAACCAAGATAGGCCGGGGGAGAAGCCGACATGCAGACTAACTGCCCTAACAATCCCAAGAGTACAATGCAAAGTCTATAGAGGCTAAGAAAGGAAATGCACATGCCTTTCAGATGAATGCTAGGGAGGCTGTTAATGACAACAACATCATAACAGGTACATTCCTCATCAATGACGTATATGCTAGAGTTCTTTTCGATTCTGGTGCGGATAAGTCACTTGTAGACCATAAGTTTAGCAAACTATTAAACTTACCCATAAGAACTTTAGACATAATTTATGAGGTAGAACTTGCTGACGGAACCTTAGAAAAACATCTTCCATTCTTGATGGATGTTTTATATCCATTAAGAATCATTCTACTCCTATCTCTCTTCTGCCAATGAAATTGGCGGGGTTCGATGTAGTATTAGGCATGGATTGGTTATCCCATAACCAGGCCTGCATTGCCTGTGATGAAAACTCATCGAAGTTAAAACCCCATCTGGTGAAATACTCACAATTCTTGGAAATTCGCACTATGGGTTGCTAGACAAAGTGACATTATTTAAGGCATCCAAGTGTCTAGGGAAAGGTTGTGTCATTTACAGGCACAAGTAACTATTAACGAGCCAAAGCCAAAGATTGAAGACCTTTCAGTCGTTTCTGAATATCCTGATGTCTTTCCTGAAGAATTACCGGGTCTACCTCCAGATAGGCAAGTGGAGTTTAGGATTGACATCCTACCAGGAGCGGCACCTATTGCAAGAGCTCCGTATTGGCTAGCACCGACAGAAATGAAGGAATTGAGAACATAATTAGATGAACTTCTGGAGAAAGGCTTCATTCAGCCTAGTTCCTCACCTTGGGGAGCTCCAATCCTTTTCATTAAAAAGAAGGACGGTTCAATGCGGATGTGCATTGATTACCATGAACTAAACAAGATAAAGATCAAGAAACGTTATCCTCTGCCCAGGATCGATGACTTATTCGATTAACTCCAAGGGGATAGTTATTCTCTAAAATTGACTTAAGATCAGGGTATCATCAACTGAAGGCTAGAAGTGGGGATGTTCCCAAGACTGCCTTCAGGACTCGTTATGGTCATTATGAATTTCTGGTGACGCCTTTTGGGCTTACAAATGCACCTGCAGCATTCATGGATCTCATGAATAGAGTCTACAAACCATATCTGGATAAGTTTGTCATTGTCTTCATAGACGACATACTTATCTACACTCGTAATCAAGTTGCTCACGAGAAACACCTTCGGTATAACATTTGTCGTAAAACGGGTTTTAAAACCTACTTCTTTTGTAATGCAAGTATATGATATGATGTTTGTACACATTTATGTTAAACACTTAAAATTTTGTTATTAGTAAATAATAATAAGAAAGTTTAAGTGAATAATAAAATAGATAATAAAATAATAATAACATAAACAAAAATTTAACAATAAAAAATAAAATAGAAAAAGGGTTGAGGACCGCGGGTATTGAACCCGGGTCTCCACCCAACCAACACACACAACACACCACTACACTATACACACATTACTGAATTAATCCCAAACAAAAAAATATATATATAAAAAAAACAACCTTCTAAATACACTTTCAAAACACCTGCCTATAAACGGTTATAACCTCCAAAATCATCATCAATTCTCCGTTTCATGTTCGATTTAAACTAAAGAAATAGTTACAAATTGTGAGTTAAGCGCAATCATTGGGTCAAAACGGTTATGTAATCATGGTGAGATTTAAATGTTTTGACCGGAATCTTTTGAAACCAAAACGTACCTCAAACCAGCTTTTACCTATAAAAGTAACCTTAGAATTCTTTAGAACTCGCCCCACTCTCTGCACGCTTCCTGTTTCAAACTAACACTCGCCAAAAAACTTACCTCGTCGCCGAAACCTCACCGGAGGAATCCAAGATCACTTCGTTTCGGTATAACACACTTGAACCTTTTTTTCTTTTTATTTATTCTTGTTATTCGTAGAAGCAAATCAAGTAATCCAATAAGAATTAATGGATTAACAGTCGGATTTGATGTTCTGGTTTTAACATGAAGAAGATGAAGTTGTGATAGTATATAAATATAATTAAAATCAGAGATTATACCGGGTTAGACACACAGTCCAGTGGTGGATTGTGTGCATTACAAACGAAGTTACCCGGGTTCGAGTCTCACACGGTTCGACTTTCTGAATTAAACCAACTCTTTTTAATACCTACTCAGATCAACATCCAGTAAGTATATAAATTTAATTAAAATGATATATTCTCCGGGTTAGTCACACAGCCCAATTGGTCGGGCTTTGTGCAACACGAAACACACGTCATGGGTTCGAGTCCGGGCCGATGCAAGGTTATACGCTTTCTAAATAAATCAAACCTTTTTAAAATAAAATCAAAATATAGTTTGGCTTAGTAAGTATATATATGTAATTAAATTCAGAAATATTTCGGGTAGACACGTAGCTCAGTTGGTAGAGCTGCGTGCACGTATACGAGAGGTCACGAGTTCGATTCTTACACGATACCAAAATTATTCAGTGTGACCGGTTCAACCCCTGAAAGGGGTATATTTTTTTAAAATAAAATTTTCTTTATTTTTTTAATCCAAAATTCATAAAAATATATATAAAAAAATAAACTTTTTAAACATAAAAATTGGTAATAAATACTATAAAAATTGTCTCAAAAGCCTAATAAAGGGCATTAAATAAAAATATTAATTGCAAATAAAAGAAATATATTTACCGAATTATTACGTGAATATTTAGGTTAGTTTTCTCGTTGGTTGGAAATATTTAATCGTGTGCGTTCGTTATCAACTCAAGAAACGCATCCGCTGTGAGTGAATTCTTACAAACTTCCCCGTTTTATTTATGTTTTGGGGTGTATTATGTGTCGTTTTATTAAATCATTTATTCAAACACTTGTGCTATTACCATTATATGAACTAACGTGCTATGTGATATTTTGTTTGTTGATATTTGTGGTTATACTTTCTCATTTCAATCAAGTTTTCACATTAGGCCCATCAGTTCCCTGTATAGACGGGTAGAGCATCGCGTGCCTAATTAGATCGGCTCCGTTTGATTGAGCCTTGATCTCATAGTTCATCATTTATCATGCTCACGTGTACTTTGCTAGATGATTATGTGGTTTGTGGATTGTTTACATATACGTTTGCTCATATTTGATTTATGCACATTTTTATTAAATTAATCAACATATCATTTCTTTATAATGTTTAAACGGGATTCACTCGCCAACTTTTGTTGACCCAAAACTCTATTTTTACACATGATACAGGTGATCAGGTTGAAGCAAGGAACACTTAGGATTGGGCCTTAGAAGAAGAATAAATCATTACTTGAATGTCATGTTTAGAACATTTGGTGTTTGTATGGTTCGTGTGTTTGTTGGAATATTTCTTTTTAATTTGATATAATAAATATGAAACTTTTACAATAGTAAATGTCATGAGCTTTGATGAAAACCCAATCATGCCCCGACTACCATTTCTGCTGCGGGTCAAGGTGTGACAGATTGGTATCAGAGCTTTTGACTATAGGGATATATGATAGGTTATTAGACCCTTAGAGCCTATACTATAGTCAGTTAGAATATAATTGTTTACGTGTTAATTGGTTACATGCAAACTCATGATATTTACTTGTTTACATCTATCCCACACACAAATGCATGCAAGCTCTCTTACTACTGTATGGTTTTGTGTGATATTCAATGTAATATACATAACATGCTTACATATATATGCATCACGCACGTTTCTTTTTACATATTTAAACATTCTCATGCTTCTTTCCTCAAAGATTTTGTGATGTTTTCATTTTTCAATCTCATCAAAGTGAGTTCTACGACGGGCATGTAGTAACTGGAAGGGTACAAGTACCGGTAGTCGGAACGTCCTGTCTAGGTTTGGCATTCGTATAAATCCAAAGTAACGGATCAGTTTGCCTACCTGGGGACTAACGATGAGAGTACGAAGGACCTATTAGGCCAAAGCATGCCACACCAAACGTCGTATGAACTAACCCCACTTTGAGTCGTCACGGTGTCTACACTAGGACACCTTCCGACTTTATATCTCGCAATCATGTTTTACAATTTTCATTCGGGTGGTGCAAGTGTTAACAGGCCATAACCAATGTGAACCCTACAAAGCCCAGTAGTCACGGGGGCCCACATGACTACCTAGGCCAAGTATGGGGGACATATAGGGGTCCAAACATGAGCAAACCCCAAGACATCCTATGGATGTAGTGAATTTGTTTTTTTCTTTTCTCATTTGTTTTGTGGATGTTAATTTCTAAATATAACACATGACACCTATTCGCCAAACTCATCATCTCGTTACATATTTCCTGTAGATGTCTTCTAGGCACTCTCGTGGAGGTAGGAGATCAGGAAAATCCGGCGAGCGTATGGCTGCACAAATAGCCCAACAAATGGCCACTGTGATTTCCGATATTGTAATTCAAGTTCAACAAGCTCTTGCCACTAACCCTGTCGATCCAATCACTCAAGGGGAACAAAATGCTGCCAACCCTCCCACAAACACCACCAAGTGCACTTACAAGCACTTAAACTCATGTGACCCTCCAAAGTACAAAGGGACTGAAGGGGTCACTGCTCTCCTCTGATGGTTTGAAGAGATGGAGAGTACCTTCCTCAACTGTGATTGTCCCAACGACCGTAAAGTACGTTATGCTACTGGTCGTCTGTATGGGGTAGCACTCACTTGGTGGAATGCCGAAAATGGCAGAAGAGGCGACAAAGCTGCAGTAGCTCTAACTTGGGAAGAACTTAGGGAACTCATGACAAGACGTTTCTGCTCAAGAAGCGAAATTAAGAAGTTGGAAGATGAGTTCTATTTCCTGAAGCAAAAAAAGGGAGATCATATAACCTACAACAAGAGGTTTCTCAAGTTAAACCAAATGGTCCCAAATTTGTTCACTCCTCTCTACCGCCTTATTGAGCACTACATTCGGGGTCTACCTTCGAAGATTCAGGATTCTGTAATGAGTACTACGCCTGCAACTTTGGAAGCAGCAATGGAGCTAGCTATTGAGCTCACCGAAAACCACACCATGAATGGAGATTTCAAGGATAGGAAGAAGGAGGATGCAAGTGGCAAAACACACACTGAAACCCCCAACACAACTCAAGCTGAATCCTTTTCTCAAATCACTGCCAAGAGAAAGCGAAACCAAAAAATTTTGTTGTCACTCAAACCAGTCAACCAACTCCACAAGCCATACCTCTCTAAGCTATCTCAATTACCCAAGTGGCACCCAACCCAGCATACCCAAATAAGAAACCCTACACTGGTCCCCACCCTCAATGCAACACCTGCCATTATCACCATCAACCCGCCGTACCCTTCCGACTGTGTGCAAATTGTGGGCGTTATGGTCATTTGAGTAACACATGTTGTACTCCTCAAAACCAAGCTCCACCCCCTGCTCAAAACATGATCCAACCCTATCAACAACCTTAATACTCCATGGTTCCATATGTTCGAGCTTGCTTTAATTGTGGTGACCCTACCCACTTTAGAAACACGTGCCCTAGGTTGGTTAATATCATTAACGCTCAAGCCTAAGCAAACCCAATTAACCAAGCGAACCAGACAACCCTAACACCTCCACCGGTAAGAGGAAGAGCCTACAACATCAATGCGAACCCAGTTGAGGTCAACAACGGTGCGAACAAGCAACCCAAATAGCCTTCCACCACAAAGAAATGAAGCTCTGCTCCAACCGTTTATTCTTAATGGTTTCTATAAATTTCATTCCTTGTTTAGTTAGTCAAGATATCTTTGTTATCAATTTGGGTAATAATGATCAAAACTTAAATGCCATTAATGCAATTTATATCACGCTATACCAAGTTGTTTCATTACATGTCTCTATTCATCGATTAAAATTCATGTCATCGTACATCACGACGAACCTCGATTCATCACTTAAAGAAGTTGGGTCGTGTCTCACTTTTTCATAGACTGACCACTTCCTCATAACACACGAGAGAGGTACCGCCGTCACTCAGTCTTGTATCCCTCAGATTTGAGACTCAAGCATTGCCTGTTGTGTTTGTTTATGTTTTGTAGATTTTAGGACGAGACACATAGAACTAATCGTGACTTGCTGACAAAGCCAATGAAAATTTGACAAGGATATGGTGGATACACCGCTGGTACTTCCTATATATAAGTATTCTTGTCAGGTGATCAAAAGCATTGTTAGACGGTTATGAGAAGTTCCGTGTAGGTAGTGTAAATCTTAATTTGGATAACGTTTTGGTTGAAGACTTCGTTTTGTGTTGTAATTTTATTTTTTTGACGCTTCGATTTTTCTCAAAACCTTTTATCATGAGACCATATCTAGTTAGTCATCTCCATGTTACAACTTTTTCCTACACTTCAGGCATCAAAAAAGCGATTCTTGTAGCAGGGTATACAACCCTTACTAGGAACGTTACCGCCTCAATCAAAATCCAAACATCACACTCACTTGGTTATGTAAACCCATAGCGTCAAATCCAAACATCACACCCCCTTTCAACGTTCAAAGATATTCATATTTATGAATCAATGCATCTCGTGGAGCAACCTGTAGAAATCATGGACATCAGTAAGAAGACGTTTAAAACGAAGTCGAATTCCGATAGTCCAAGTGCGTTGGGAGTCAAAACAAGGATCTGAGTTTACTTGGTAATGCGAAGACTCAATGCGCGAAAATATCCTCACCTCTTTAAAGTTACACCTACCACTACTTAAATTTCGGGACAAAATTTCTAAAAGTAGGGGATACTGTAACATTTGTCGTAAAACGGGTTCTAAAACCTGCTCCGTTTTGTAATGTAAGTATATGATATGATGTTCGTACACGTTTATGTTAAACATTTAAAATTTTGTTATTAGTAAATAATAATAAGAAAGTTTAAATAAATAATAAAATAATAATAACATAAACTAAAAATTTAACAATAAAAAACAAATTAGAAATAGGGTTGAGGACCGTGGGCATTGAACCCGGTCTCCACCCAACCAACACACACAACACACCACTACACTACACACACATTACTGAATTAATCCCAAACCAAGTAATTTATATATAAAAAGAACAACCTTCTAAATACACTTTCAAAACACCCGCCTATAAACGGCTGTAACCTCCAAAATCATCATCAATTCTTCGTTTCGTGTTCGATTTAAACCAAAGAAACAGTTACTAATTGTGAGTTAAGCGCAATCATTGGGTCAAAACGGTTATGTAATCATGGTGAGATTTAAATGTTTTGACCGGAATCTTTTGAAACCGAAACGTAACCTCAAACCAGCTTTTACCTATAAATAGTGGCCTTAGAATTCATTTAGAACTCGCCCACACTCTCTGCACACTTCCTGCTTCAAACTAACACTCGCCGGAAAACTTATCTCGTCGCCGGAACCTCACCGGAGGAATCCAAAATCACTTCGTTTCGGTATAACACACTTGAACCTTTTTTCATTTTATTTATTCTTGTTATTCGTAGAAGCAAATCAAGTAATCCAATAAGAATTAATGGATTAACAGTCGGGTTTGATGTTCTGGGTTTTAACATGAAGAAGATGAAGTTGTGATAGTATATAAGTATAACTAAAATCAGAGATTATACCGGGTTAGACACACAATCCAGTGGTGGACTGTGTGCATTACAAACGAAGTTACCTGGGTTCGAGTCTCACACGGTTCCGACTTTCTGAATTAAACCAACTCTTTTTAATACCTATTCAGATCAACATCCAGTAAGTATATATATTTAATTAAAATGATATATTCTCCGGGTTAGTCACACAGCCCAATTGGTCGGGCTGTGTGCAACATGAAACACACGTCATGGGTTCGAGTCCGGGTCGACGCAAGGTTATACGCTTTCTAAATAAATCAAACCTTTTTAAAATAAATTAAAAAATATAGTTTGGCTTAGTAAGTATATATATGTAATTAAATTCAGAAATATTTCGGGTTAGACACGTAGCTAAGTTGGTAGAGCTGTGTGCACGTATACGAGAGGTCACGAGTTCGATTCATACACGATGCCAAAATCATTTAGTTCGACCGGTTGACCCGGTTCAACCTCTGAAAGGGGTATATTTTTTAAAAATAAATTTTTCTTTATTTTTTATCCAAAATCCATCAAAATATATATAAAAAATAAGACTTTTTAAACATAAAATTAGTAATAAATACTATAAAAATTGTCTCAAAAGCCTAATAAAAGGCGTTAAATAAAAATATTAATTGCAAATAAAAGAAATACATTTACCGAATTATTACGTGAATATTTAGGTTAGTTTTCTTGTCGGTTGGAAATCTTTAATCGTGCGCGTTCGTTATCAACTCAAGAAACGCACCCGCTGTGAGTGAATTCTTACAAACTTCCCCTTTTCATGTTTTGGGGTGTATCATGTGTCGTTTTAGTATATCATTTATTCAACACTTGTGCTATTACCATTATATGAACTAACGTTCTATGTGATATTTTGTTTGTTTTTGTGGTTATACTTTCTCATTTCAGTCAGGTTTTCACATTAGGCCCATCAGTTCCCTGTATAGACGGGTAGAGCATCACGTGCCTAATTAGATCGGCTCCGTTTGATTGAGCCTTGATCTCATAGTTCATCATTTATCATGCTCACGTGTACTTTGCTAGATGATTATGTGGTTTGTGGATTGTTTACATATACGTTTGCTCATTTGGTTTATGCATATTTTTATTAAATTAATCAACATATCATTTATTTCTAATGTTTAAACGGGATTCACTCGCCAACTTTTATCAACCCAAAACTATATTTTTACACATGATACATGTGATAAGGTTGAAGCAAGGAACACTTAGGATTGGGCCTTAAAAAAAGAATAAATCATTACTTGAATGTCATGTTTAGAACATCTGGTGTTTATATGATTCGTGTGTTGTTTGGAATATTTCTTTTTAATTTGATATAATAAATATTAAAATTTTGATAATAGTAAATGTCATGAGCTTTGATGAAAACCCAATCATGCCCCGACTACCATTTCCGTTGCGGGTCAGGGTGTGACATTCGGTGCATCCTAGAATTACTAAGACAAGAGAAGCTTTATGCTAAGTTCTCTAAGTGCGAGTTTTGGCTTGGAGAAGTCCAGTATCTTGGACATGTTGTAAGTGAGTGTGGTATCCAAATGGATCCCGCCAAGATTGAAGCTATAACAAATTGAGTAAATACCCAAAACTCCATCAGAGATTCGTAGTTTCTTAGGATTGGTAGGTTATATAGGAGGTTCAATGAGAACTTTTCAATGATAGCCACTCCTTTAACTACCTTGACCCGTAAGATTGTCAAGTTTGACTGGGGTGCAAAGAAACAAGAATCCTTTGATGTTCTAAAACACAAGTTGAGTAATGCTCCTGTGTTATCTCTACCTGAGGGTATTGAGGATTTTGCCGTTTATTGTGACGCCTCGCACACTGGCTTGGGCTGTGTGCTAATGCAAAGAAAAAAAGTGATTGCTTATGCATCACGACAATTAAAGGTGCACAAAAGGAACTACACCATCCATGATTAGAATTAGGTGTTGTTGTATTTGTACTTAAGTTGTGGAGACATTACTTATATGGCACAAAGTGTATTATATACACTGACCATCAGAGTCTTCAACATCTGTTCAATCAAAAGGACTTGAACATGCGACAGCGCCGCTGGATGGAAACACTTAATGATTAAGATTGCAAAGTTCGCTATCATCCCGATAAGGCAAATGTCGTTGCTGACGCCTTGAGTCGCAAGGAAAGGGTTAAGCCTATTAGGAGTAACGCCAAGAGCATTGAGCTTAGAAATAGCTTGAATGAGAAGCTATTAGATGCACAAAAGCAAGCCTTGTTAGAGGCTAATATTCTAATGAAGAATTAGGAGGAACTATTGATCAGCTAGTGCATGGAAAAGATGGACTCTTTAGAATAATGGCAGAATCTGGGTTCCAATCTTTGGAGGACTCAGGGATCTAATCCTCCAGAAAGCGCATAATTCGAGATATTCAGTTCACCCAGGTGGTGACAAGATGTATCAAGATTTAAAGAAGAATTATTGGTAGACGGGTTTTAAGAAATCCATAGCCACTTACATAGCTAAGTGTCTGACATGTTCGCAGGTTAAATCCGAACATCAGAAACCGTCAGGACTTCTACAACCGCTTGAAATTCCCACTTGGAAAATGGGAAATGATAACTATGGATTTGATTACCAAATTACCAAAGACCAAACGTGGTAATGACACGATTTGGGTCATTGTGGATAGGCTAACTAAGTCAGCACATTTCTTGCCAATTAAAGAAACTTATAATTCTGACAAGTTAGCTAAGCTATATGTGGACGAGATTGTGTCCCTACATGGTGTGCTGGTATCTATTGTGTCTGATAGATACTAGATATACATCTCATGTTTGGAAAAGTTTCCAACAATCATTAGGCACAAGATTAAACTTTAGTACATCCACAGACTGATGGACAGAGTGAGCGTACTATCCAGACTTTGGAAGACATGCTTAGAGCATGTGTGATTTATTTAGGCGGAAGTTGCGACGACCACTTACCCCTAATAGAATTCTCCTATAATAATAGCTATCATACAAGCATCAAAGCTACTCCTTTTGAAGCCTTGTATGGGAGAAAATATAGAACGCCTATTTGTTGGGCTGAAGTTGGGGAAGCCCAACTGTCTGGACCCGAAATTGTCCTAGATACCACGGATAAGATAATACAAATCTATGATCGTCTCAAAGCTGCCCGTGATAGGCAGAAAAGTTATGCAGACAAGAGGCGAAAACCTCTTAAGTTCCAAGTAGGGGACAAAGTTATCTTGAAGGTATCACCCTGGAAAGGTGTGACGCGCTTTGGAAAGAAGGGCAAGTTGAGCCCGAGATATATTGGACCATTCGAGGTAATCAAATGTGTGGGTTCTGTAGCTGATAAGCTTAAGCTGCCTGAGGAGCTCAGTGGAATCCATGATGTTTTCCACATATCTAATTTGAAGAAATGTCTAGCCGATGAGTCGCTAGCAATGTCAAATCAAGATGTGCAAATTGATAAAAACCTGAGGTTCATTGAGAAACCAATTTCGACCGAGGATCGACATGTTAAAAAGCTCCGAAGGAAGTTTATACCTATTGTAAAGATTAAATGGGATACTTGTCGCGTTGAGTCCACTAGGCGACAAAAATACCCCCATCTTTTTGAATAAAATCTCGAGGTCGAGATTTCTTTTAAGGGGTGAGGATATAACACCTTGTAAAATTCACGTCCGGTAACATACTGACACGTGTACGTACCCTTGGATAATGCCACAAATGAGTTAAACGCTCAACTCACACAAACGTGTCCAAATTCACAAAATTTTCATATACTGGATCGTAAGCTATGGTCCCAAACCGTAAGCTACAGTTCGGCATTGCTGGTTAGAAATCAAACTTGACCTAAACCTACGGTCAAGGACCGTAAGTTATAGTCTAGTCTTGCTGAATTGTTTTTAAACGAACCGTAAGCTACGGTCTGGTAACCGTAGCCTACGGCAAGGTCTGACACTCTTGTTTTTCATTATTTTAACTCTCAACAAATGACCCAGATGCCCCAAGACTTCATTATTTTTGTATTTCTTGCATAATCAAGCCGCCTTTCGATCCGAACAACTTCTGGTTGAGGTGATATCTTGATTTACCAACCTTAAGTGTTCCACATTTCACCGAACCTTTAACTTTACTAATTTAGGTAATTTAGCCTATAAAATCATAAGAACTCGTATTTAATGCATCCTAAGCTAGTAACCACTTATAAGTCATTAAAGCACATAGTATGACACGCGTTAACGTTTGGTTATTCGTAATCTTCTTCAATACACACGTGTTGAACGAAAAGAACTAGTTGTGATATTATGTCATTGAATATAAGTCAAGGAACAATTCATGGCATTTAATAAAACTATATTTGAGGGACTAAATGTGTCAAAACTCCAAGTTTCTATCAAGATGCCACATATCCTGCAAATTGCCACTCTCTTTCAGCTCTTTACGCCTATCTAGCCACTTGTAATAATCACCTCTAACACCTGGCATCATCCTCATTCACCCTCTTGCACTATAAATAGCCCACTAAGTTCACTTCATTCCTTGCTCATTTCCTTTTCTTCGCTCTATTACACTCTTGGAAGTTCCTAGTCATCTAGAAGCATCCCTTTTAGTTCTAAACTTCCTCTTAGATCACTTGTAAGTGTTCCATCTCTGCTCTTTTCTTTTATAGGCTTTTATTAGCCAAAAGTCAAGCATTTTCAATAAATGCTTTGACTTTCGGTCAAGACCATTATGGTCTAGCCATTGTTCAACATGAACATGGCCAAGTGATCATAATTAGGTAGGTATTAATCCCTTAAAAGGGCACCCCCTAAGAATCACGTTTACTAGGTCCATTGACGGGTCAAAGTTTATGTTTTAAAAGTCAAACGGGTTAGATTTTATAAATATTATAATCTGAGTACATATCTGTTATAAATTTGTTTCTAACACTTAAATAGGTTGGTAATAATTAATAAAACATGTGGGAACATGTTCGACACGTCAATTCCAGTCCTAGGGTCGGTTCGCAACCGAAAGTCACAAAGTTTGACTTCTACTTTGACTTTCGATTCTGATTTATGGTCATATTATGATCATAATATAGTATAGCATAACCATCTGAGGTTCATAATCTGAGTTTATGCACAAGTTCTGTTAAAATGTCAAACTTTGACTAAAATGCCCTTTTTACATAAAACAAAGTTTTAATCAACAACAAACTTGCAAATGTACCTACTGATATGTTAATATAATTAACATATTATGATGTTATTATTCTGATCATAAACTAAGTTTTATTATAACATCGTAATTTATGCTTTTAAAAGACCAAAATGCCCTTTCGGTGCATAGTTTGATCTTAAACCATAAACCATACTTATGTGTGATATCTTACTGATAATATATCACAAATTAAGTATTTTTCCAAAGTGTTTATGATCATAACATCAGAATATATGCAAGTTCCTTTTATACGTTATATAAAAGGTCAAAACGCCTTATAAGGCGTAGTTTCGTTTTAAAACCTCAACAGGGATATAAGTTGATATCCTACTGATATTACAACTTGGATATGGGTGAAACATCCATATCATCTTCATCACCCAATTAGTCGGTTTTTATCTCAAACATTAATTTACTTGAAATTATACACAAAATAAATTCTATTTGATGCTTCTAATACACAATCATGTTTATCTTCATACCAATTCACAGATTTGATCATAACTCATTTCTAAAAAGATCATCAAATAAGAATCTACGACGTAAAAAGTAATTTATATGGCTAGATGATCAAGAATTCAAGTACATGCACGAATTTTAGCTTGAATGCATCTTCAATTTAGACAAAATGGGCTGAATTGAAGGTTACTCCTTCTCTTTCTTGTGGGTGTCACCACACACACCTCAAACATACACTTACCTACTGAAATTTCTAGTTTAATGAAAACTTAAACTCAATTTTCCAAGTTTAGTCTCTCTAGTTTGTCACACCATCACAATTGCCACCAAATTAATTCCTACTTGTTTTACTATGTAATTTAACTAGGTTAAATAGCCTAGTCATTTATTTCATGTTATATCACATGGAAACATATAGCGAATATAAATATTCGAGTTTTGAGGCGTTACATTTATATAATTTGTTTTTGGTTCAACAAGTAGTTTATAATTTACTAGTTATCATTAGAGTAAGAAATCTAGTTATATGATCATCTTGCTCTTTGTGATTCTCCATTATGCAATAGACCTTCGAGTAGAAAGTGAATGCTTGTATAGTGGGACCTTTACACACATTACTTTTGGTTTGGACCAGTACCTTATTTTAAGGCCATCTAGATTTTTTCACTAAAAAAGGGAAAGTGTCATGCCATGACAGGGAGTGGTGGTTCACTAACACACATTTACTAAAGTATATAATGGTTTCACAAACTAAATAATGTTTAAATTAAATAAACAATAAAAAGAGTAATGTGTGTAGAGATGATTGGTCAACAAAATTGAATAGGAAGTGCCTTTTAAGGGCCAACTCCATTATATTGTGACGCCACTTGAGAAGGGGCAATGCCCACAAAAACGCTCACCCAACACTGTATATAATGGTTTCACAAACTAAATAATGTTTAAATTAAATAAACAATAAAAAGAGTAATGTGTGTAGAGATGATTGGTCAACAAAATTGAATAGGAAGTGCCTTTTAAGGGCCAACCCCATTATATTGTGACGCCACTTGAGAAGGGGCAATGCCCACAAAAACGCTCACCCAACACGCAGGGGTGGTGTGCAAGGCATGAATGTGATGAGCTGCCAATGGACGTAAGCCCATTACGGTCATTCTAATAGTCCGAACCTTTATATATCTAATTCGAGTAGTTCAACATTTACGACATGGATTCCAATAATCTAATACTAACACTGCACAAGATCTAATACAACTCATGAGATTAACATAATAAACCATTAAAGTTAACTTATTTGTGCTATTAGTATTAATTAATATAATCAATCTTCTCTTTTCTAATAAAATAAACACTTAGTTGATTTTATAAGTATAAAAGACATAACTTTATTTAGAATAATAATGAAAGTAACTTTTTTTTAAAAATAAGTAATTTAATCAATCCAATAAAATAGTTAGCCACTTGATATCCTATACTTACTAATTGCTTTGTATGTATTATGAATACAAACTTTATCATGTCTTTTTTAAGTTTGAATTTGATTTGGATTTTTAAATTATATACGTCTACAACTCATTTAATTTAATTTTAAAAAATAATATGTATTTGTTAACTTTGTTAAAAACGAAGTTGTATTCAAAATTGAGTATTTTTGTGCATAACCTATAGCGATTGTCAGTAACATGATGAACCAAACGAATATCGACAACGATACTCGTATCAGTAATATTGGAATCAGTACCTGCATTATCGGGTTTTCTCTTTGTTGGTGTATAATGTCTATTGCCTACGTCTAGGATATGTCGGTTGTGTATATAGGGCTTAGATTTGTCAAATTTTATGTATTGTAGTGGCTCGTACGAATGAGCTAATGTGGCTCCTACGAGTGACACCTTGTCACTCGTACGAGGCACCACTCGCACGAGCCTACACACTCACTCCTGTGCGAGCCATATTGGCCTATAGATAGTGGAGCTTGAGTGTTGTGTGTTATCTGTTAGTGTGTGACTAGGCGAAGCCCTGTCTGTCACACCCCGACCCGCAGCGGAATAAGAGTCGGGGCATAATTGGTTTATCACCAAAGCTCATGATATTTACTAATATGTTTCATATTTATTAAATTCCAAAATTACATCCTCAATATTCCAAATGTTCATACATATACAAAGAAAGATAATCAACTGAACAATCCAAAATCTAAACCAGTTTATTCTTCTAAGCCATCCTATGTATTTCTTGCTGCAGCTTGATCACCTGTATCATGTGTAAAAATGGGGGGTTTTGGGTCAACATAAGTTGGCGAGTGAACCTTGTTAGAAAACATTTATTATTGATCTCTTGTTATCTTTATCACGGAAAATTGTGCAATAATCATATGTGAGCAAATGTAATTAAATCATACAATAACAATAACAACAACAAACAATAACATACAATAACAACCAACTTGCATGAATATATAACATGAATGAAACTGTATATGTTGGCAACGTCACGTTCACGCTCATAATGTAATGGGGAACGGACGGCCTATAATAAATGTCTGTGCGATCAAGGCTCAATCAAACGGAGCCGATCGTATGTTGGCAACGCCTGGTTCACGCTCATAATGTAATGGGGAACGGCTCAACGCTCATAATGTAATGGGGAGCGGCGGCCTATGATAATGTATGTACTGAAAAATGATAAATTTAATCTAAACAATAACCACACAAACAGTTGATACATGTTGAATACACATTTGTTCATGGATATGATAGATGCACAATAGTTTAAATGTGATAAATAATAAGACACATGATACACCCCAAAAACGTGATTAAAACGGGGAAATTGTAGAGATTCACTCACCTTGGGTGCGTTCGGTTGAAGATGATGAAATGCGCACGAGTTTAGAGGATTGATCGACGAGAATTAACTAACCTAAATAATAACGAAAGGTATGGTAAATGAGTGGATTTTATTTATAATTTTAATAGGATTTTTAGATATATTTTTGTGAGTTTAAGGCTATTTTCTATCTTTAAAAACATTATTTTTAAGTATTTTTAATTGATTTTTAAATTAAATAAATAAATAAAAATATATAAAAAAAAGTTGACTTTTGTGTTGACCATTGACCGTTGACCGTGACTGTTGACTGTTTGACCGGTTCGCTAGTGTGCATGTGTGCGCCGGGTAAGGCTCGAACCCGAGACCTCCCGTACGCGTGCACGCAGCTCTACCAACTGAGCTACGTGTCTAACCCGAAATAATTATGTTTTTAATTATATTTATATACTGTTTTAGTTTATTCAAAATTCTTTTATTTTCAAAAAGGATTTTAATCATCGAACCGGCGTGTGTAACAGGTCTCGAACTCGGGACCTGTGGGTTAGTGTTGCACACAGTCCACCGCTGGACTGTGTGTCTAACCTGGTTAATATATCGATTTTTATTATACTTAACATCTTCCTTGAATTAATCCGATTCCGTTAAAAAAAAGAACTTCTTTATTACAGCTAATGAGTTTGTGTCAAGGATCGAACTCGCGGCGTGTGATTGATGTGTGCATACAGTCGACCGCTGGACTGTGTGTCTAACCCAAGTTATAATCCAAATTATATTAAACTTATATACAAACTAACTTCGTCTTCTTCGTTACAATATCACAGACAACGATTATCCTACTGTTTCTTGTTTAATTCGATTGACAAACATTCAAATGATTAAAATGAAATGGCAGGGAAGATTTTGGAAGTAAACATACCGGAGAAATGATCTTTCTTAGAGTTCCGGCCAAGTCGTCGGCTCTGTTTTTATGGACTTTGTCTGAGCGGACCAATTAACAATTTTGATTAGCTAGATGTGGAATTGAAGTACCGAACAAGAGTTATCAGAATGTTTAAAGGTTTATACCGTTTCACAGCGAGTTCTAGAAATTCTCAGAAATTTTCCGGCGAGTGATGATTATCCGATATCGTCGCCTGGAACTGATTCTGATTGAAGGGTTTGAGTTAGCAAAAGCTTAACAACTGATAGAAGATAGAAGAATTGAGAAACTTACTGTTTTAATGTAAGACACGGTTTTCCGGTGAAAGTCCGGCGAGTTCAAAAAGCTTTTCCGACGAACTGAAAATAGAGCGAAAGTGAAATTGAAGGTTCTGCGGATGATTTTGAGTCGAGAGAGGAAGCTATTGTTGGAGTAATTCAGGAAATGAATATCTTCGGTTATAAAAACCGAACATCACCAGAATTCAAGTTAATTCAAGACTGAATTGATTAGGATCGTCGGTGCATCGGTTATAATCTAGAATCCGCGATCACTCAAACGTTTTGGACGGTTGGAAGCCGATTACGGTTTCAGTTTGGCGCAACAGGTTGATTCATGGTTGTTCATAAGTTTTAATTGTTTCCTAAAACTTACAAAAAAATCAAGTGGCGGAGTGGTTATATGTACGCGAGTTAAAGCTTTGACTCACCCGGCTGACCCGGGTTCGAATCCCGGCAGCCGGTTTTCTTTTTTGTTTATTTTATTTTCACTTTTTATTAATTATAGTTTTTAAATTCTAATTTGTTTATTAATTATGCAACGTTTAAAATTAAATAAACATAAATACGCAACGAAACATTTATAACTTGATATTCGAATACAAACAAAGCGGGTTTGGAAAAACCCGTTTTTGACAAATGTTACAGAATCCCCTACTTTTAGAAATTTCGCCCCGAAATTTAAGTAGTAGTGGTAATAGGAAAAAGATGCGGGTATTTTTCGCGTATTGAGTCTTCACGTTCCCAAGTAAACTCAGGTCCCCGTTTCGACTCCCAGCGTACCCTAACAATTGGAATACGACTTCGTCTTAGACGTTTTTCTCTGAAGTCCATGATCTCTACTGGTCTTTCAATGAAATGCATAGATTCATCAATCTGAATATCTTCCAGAGGAATATGGAGGTTCTCATCGGCGAGGCACTTCTTCAAGTTTGATACGTGGAATGTGGGGTGAATTCTGTTGAGTTCTTCTGATAGATCAAGCTTGTATGCTATAGGTCCTACTCTTTCGAGTATCTTGAAAGGTCCTACGTAGCATGGTGCTAGCTTGCCTTTTTGGCCAAAACGAACTACTCCCTTCCACGGTGATACTTTTAAAAGTACATGATCACCAATGTTAAACTCCAAAGGCTTTCGTCGTTTATCTGCATAACTCTTTTGACGACTTTGAGCCGCTAGGAGATTTTTCGAATTTGATGGATCTTGTCTGTGGTTTCTTGAATCAATTCTGGACCAATGATTTGAGCTTCCCCAATTTCGTGCCAACATACTGGAGATCGGCACTTACGACCATATAAGGCTTCAAAAGGTGCCATGCCGATACTTGAATGATAGCTGTTGTTGTACGAAAATTCAACTAATGGTAGATGAGCGTCCCAATTTCCCTTGAAGTCTATGACACATGCTCGAAGCATATCTTCAAGAGTTTGAATGGTGCGTTCAGATTGTCCATCAGTTTGAGGATGATAAGCGGTACTGAGGTCTAATCGTGTACCCAAAGCGGCTTGTACGGCCTGCCATGTTCGTGAAGTGAAACGACCATCACGATCTGAAATAATGCTTAACGGTACACCATGTCGGCTTACGATTTCGCTGATGTAGATACGAGCTAGCTTATCGTTCTTGAAATCTTCACGGATTGGAATAAAGTGAGCTGATTTTGTAAGACGATCAATGATATATAGTGTCATACCCACCAGAAGTGCGAGGTAACCCGGTAATGAAGTCCATGGTTATGTTTTCCCACTTCTATACAGGCATTTCAGGTTGGACCAGGAGTCCTGAGGGTCTTTGATGTTCAGCTTTCACCTTAGAACATGTAAGGCACTTGGAAACAAAAACGCAATATCCTTTTTCATTCCAGGCCACCAATAGGTG
This sequence comes from Scalesia atractyloides, assembly GCA_947069175.1. Lineage (NCBI taxonomy): Eukaryota > Viridiplantae > Streptophyta > Magnoliopsida > Asterales > Asteraceae > Scalesia > Scalesia atractyloides. The sequence continues at coordinate 45,447,555 of CAMTDV010001632.1, forward strand.
TATCGAAGGTCTTGATACATTTTGCCGGCTCCTGGGTGTATAGAGTATCGTGTTTTGTGTACCTCATTCATAAGGAATTCACGAAGGTTGTTGTGGTCAGGAATCCATATGCGATCTAGATAGTACAGAATACCGTCAGATTTAGTTTCAATTTTAAGTTCAGCTCCACAGGACAGCTCCTTTCGTACGTCGTCTTCCGTTACTGAAACATGTTGGGCTTTTCGAATTTGATCTTTGATGTCGGTTACGATTTGCGAACATAAAAGACGAATGGAGTTCGCATAACCCTTTCGACTGAGTGCATCGGCCACCACATTTGCCTTGCCAGGGTGATACCGAATTTCACAGTCGTAGTCATTAAGAAGTTCGACCCATCTTCGTTGCCTCATGTTTAACTCCTTTTGGTTGAAGATATGTTGAAGACTCTTGTGGTCAGTGTATATTTCACACTTAGTACCGTAGAGATAATGTCTCCATATCTTAAGAGCGAACACAACGGCTCCAAGTTCTAGGTCATGGGTAGTGTAGTTCTTCTCATGAATTTTGAGTTGTCTAGAAGCATAAGCTATCACCTTTCCTCTTTGCATTAGAACACAGCCTAGTCCTTGCCCTAATGCGTCGCAATAAACTACGAAGTCATCACAACCATCAGGAAGAGTGAGGATAGGTGCATCACAGAGTTTTTGTTTAAGGGTTTGGAAGGCTTCTTCTTGTTTGGGTCCCCATATGAAGGGTTTTCCTTTATGAGTTAAAGCCGTGAGTGGTACAGCAATGCGGGAGAAATTTGAAATGAAACGGTGATAATAACCAGCTAAACCAAGGAAAGATCTTACTTCGGTTGGTGTACGTGGCGCTTGCCATTCTTGTACTGCTTTGATCTTTGAGGGGTCGACATGTATTCCCTTGTCATTGACGACATGTCCAAGGAATTGTACCTCTTTTAACCAGAATTCGCATTTGGAGAATTTGGCATAGAACTTCTCATTCTCTAAGAGTGTAAGGATGAGTCGAAGGTGCCGTTCATGTCAGACTTAGACTTTGAGTAAATGAGGATGTCGTCGATGAAAACTATAACAAAACGATAGAGATAAGGTTTGCAGACTCTGTTCATTAGATCCATGAAGACAGCTGGAGCGTTGGTTAAACCAAATGGCATGACCATGAATTCATAATGACCATAACGAGTTCGGAAGGCGGTCTTTGGGACGTCTTCTTCATGTACTCTGAGTTGATGATAACCAGAAGGTCGATTTTTGAAAAATAGCTGGCGCCTTGTAGTTGGTCAAGAAGATCATCAATGCGAGGTAATGGATAGCGGTTCTTGACCGTTAACTTGTTGAGTTCTCTGTAGTCGATGCACATGCGAAACGTTCCAATCTTTCTTCTTCACAAAAAGGACAGGTGCACCCCAAGGCGAGGAGCTAGGACGTATGAATCCTTTGTCAGTCAACTCTTGCAATTGACTGGCTAGCTCTTGCATTTCGGAGGGGGCTAACCTATAAGGAGACTTTGCAAGATGCGAAATCCGACTTCTCTCACGGGAGGAAGTCCTGAGATGTCGTCAGGAAAAACTTGCGGAAAACTTTTACTATAAGGATGTCTTCAAGTTTCTTCTCCTTGGTTCCCTTTTTGACGACATGAGTTAAGAATGCAACATAATTCTTGCGGAGATATTTTCGAGCTTGAAGACAGGACGTTAATCTGAGCCCTTTCGATGGGGTTTCTCCAAATATTCGTAGAGTCTGACCGTTTGTAAGAGGAATGCGTATAAACTTTTCGCGGCATACAACTTCTGCCTGATGTTGGCTGAGCCAGTCCATACCAATTATAACGTCAAAGCTTCCCAACTTCATATGAATGAGGTCAACTGGAAAATCGTGATCGTTTAAGGTGAGAGTACAATTGCGTACAATAGAGTTTAATGAGACCGGTTTTCCGTCAGCAACTTCTACTGTTATGGATTCCATGAGCTTATCACGAACTTGGTTGAGGATGGGTTCAAACTCTAAGGACACAAAACTTTTATCCGCTCCAGTATCAAACAACATGGATGCATAACTACCATTGATAAGAAACGTACCGTTAACCACATTGTTGTCAGCTCTAGCCTGATTAGCGTTGATGTTGAAAGCTCTTCCTCTTGCAGGTGGAGGAGCTTAGTTAGCCTGATTCACCGAATTTGCTTGGCTTGAGCATGTATAATGTTTACCAAACGTGGACAAGTGTTTCTAAAGTGGCTTGGGTCTCCACAATTGTAGCAAGCCCGCATAGGTTGCACCATGGGATAGTTGGGTTGGTAGTAGGATTGGGCTAAATGTTGGGTAGGTGGTAGTAGTAGAGGTTGTTGGGCTTGACCCATTATTTGATGGTGGGTTTGGGTTGAGGGCTGGTGGCGGTTCGTCCGCTGAGGTATGCGACAGGTTTGAACATTGTGACCTGCGCGACCACAGCCGGTGCAATGTTGGCAGGGATGATCAGGAAAGTGATGGTATTGGCAACGGTTGCATTTTGGGAATGGGCCAGAGTATGGCCTTTTATATGGTGCAGGTGAGGGGGCAACTTGGGTAATGGGTGCAGCAGGGATAGGGAAATTCGTTTATGTGACAGCAAAGTTTCTGGTGTTACGTTTCCTCTTGTTAGCAAACTTAGAGGAGGAGGTGGAATGGTTTGAAGTTTGGCCCTCAACGGGGGCTTTCTTTTTCTCATCTTTAAATTTACCGTTGCGAATTCGATTCTCGGTAAGCTCAGTAGCTAGTTCCATAGCAGCTTCAAGTGTTGCTGGCGAAGTGCTGAGAACTGAGTCTTGAATTTTCGAGGGAAGACCTTGAATATAGTGCTCGACTAAGCGGTAAACTGGGGTGAACAAGTTAGGGACCATTTGGTTCAACTCTAAGAACCTTTTGTTGTAGGAAGTATGATCTCCCTCCTTTTGCTTCAATGAATGAAATTCATCCTCTAACTTTTTAATCTCACTTCTAGGACAGAAGCGTTTCGTCATGATATCCCTTAACTCCTCCCACGTTAAGGCCATTGCATCCTCGATTCCTTTCTTACCCTTTTCAGTATTCCACCAGGTAAGAGCTACCCCAAATAGTCTCCCGGTTGCGTATCGTACTTTGCGATCCTCGGGACAATCGCAGTTGAGGAAGGTTTTTTCCATTTCCTCAAACCAGTGGAGGAGAGCAGTGACACCTTCGGTCCCTTCAAATTTCGGAGGATCGCAAGACTTGAAATGTTTATATGAGCACTTTTTGGTAGGAGGGTTGCCGATGTTCTGGTCTTCTTGCTGGGGAGGATTGGTGGGATTTGTGGCGAGAGCTTGTTGTACTTGAACCACAATGTCAGGAAGCACCGCGGCCATTTGTTTTGCGATTTGAGTGGCCAAGCGTTCGTGTGACCTTCCTGATCTTCTACCCCCTCGTGGTTGCCTAGCCGACATCTACAGGAACATACATAAGAAGATTGTGAGTTTATGGAGTCTTTTTAGGTGTCATGTGTCTTAAAGAAAATAAAAATAACATAAATATCAATAATGCAACTACATCCATAGGATGTCTTGGGTTTGCTCATGTTGGGCCTCAAATGTCCCCCATACCTCCACCTGTATAGTCATGTGGGCCCCCATGACTATTGGCTTGGTAGGATTCACATTAGTATTGGCGGTTTAACACTCGCATCACCCGAATGAAAACCATGAAATATGTTTACGAGATGTATGGTCGGAAGGTGTCCAGGTGTAGACACAATGACAACTCAAAGTGGGGTTAGCTCACACGACGTTTGGTATAGCATGCTTTGGCCTAATAGGTACTTCGTACTCTCATCGTTAGTCCCCAGGTAGGCAAACTGGTCCTTTATTTTGGATTTATACGAATGCCAAGCCTAGATAGGACGTTCTGACTACCGGTAATTGTACCCTTCCAGTTACTACATTCCCGTCATGAGAACTCACTTTGATGTGATTTGAAAATACAAAAATCATTGTAAAAACAATCATGAAAATGATGTGGTGTGTGCTCTCATGGATATGATATGTTATGAGAATATGATTCATGATAGACATTATATAATAATATGTACTTATGAACATGCTTGCATAACATTGAATGTAACATTAAACATAAAACATATAAACATAAAACATATAAACATCATGAATTTTGCATGTAACACACAAAAATTTTAAAAATTCTAATCAACTATAGTATAGGCTCTAAGGGTCTAATAACCTATCCTATATCCCTATAGTCATGGCTCTGATACCAATCTGTCACACCCCGACCCGCAGCGGAATAAGAGTCGGGGCATAATTGGGTTATCACCAAAGCTCATGATATTTACTAATATGTTTCATATTTATTAAATTCCAAAATTACATCCTCAATATTCCAAACAGTTCATACAAATACAAAGAAAGATAATCAACTAAACAATCCAAAATCTAAACCAGTTTATTCTTCTAAGCCATCCTATGTATTTCTTGCTGCAGCTTGATCACCTGTATCATGTGTAAAAATGGGGGTTTTTGGGTCAACATAAGTTGGCGAGTGAACCTTGTTAGAAAACATTTATTATTGATCTCTTGTTATCTTTATCATGGAAAATTGTGCAATAATCATATGTGAGCAAACGTAATTAAATCATACAATAACAATAACAACAACAAACAATAACATACAATAACAACCAACTTGCATGAATATATAACATGAATGAAACTGTATATGTTGGCAACGTCACGTTCACGCTCATAATGTAATGGGGAACGGACGGCCTATGATAAATATCTGTGCGATCAAGGCTCAATCAAACGGAGCCGATCGTATGTTGGCAACGCCTGGTTCACGTTCATAATGTAATGGGGAACAGCTCAACGCTCATAATGTAATGGGGAGCGGCGGCCTATGATAATGTATGTACTGAAAAATGATAAATTTAATCTAAACAATAACCACACAAACAGTTGATACATGTTGAATACACATTTGTTCATGGATATGATAGATGCACAATAGTTTAAATGTGATAAATAATAAGACACATGATACACCCCAAAAACGTGATTAAAACGGGGAATTTGTAGAGATTCACTCACCTTGGGTGCGTTCGGTTGAAGATGATGAAATGCGCACGAGTTTAGAGGATTGATCGACGAGAATTAACTAACCTGAATAATAACGAAAGGTATCGTAAATGAGTGGATTTTATTTATAATTTTAATAGGATTTTTAGATATATTTTTGTGAGTTTAAGGCTATTTTCTATCTTTAAAAACATTATTTTTAAGTATTTTTAATTGATTTTTAAATTAAATAAATAAATAAAAATATATAAAAAAAGTTGACTTTTGCGTTGACCATTGACCGTTGACCGTGACTGTTGACTGTTTGACCGGTTCGCTAGTGTGCATGTGTGCGCCGGGTAAGGCTCGAACCCGAGACCTCCCGTACGCGTGCACGCAGCTCTACCAACTGAGCTACGTGTCTAACCCGAAATAATTCTGTTTTTAATTATATTTATATACTGTTTTAGTTTATTCAAAATTCTTTTATTTTCAAAAAGGATTTTAATCATCGAACCGGCGTGTGTAACAGGTCTCGAACCCGGGACCTGTGGGTTAGTGTTGCACACAGTCCACCGCTGGACTGTGTGTCTAACCTGGTTAATATATCGATTTTTATTATACTTAACATCTTCCTTGAATTAATCTGATTCCGTTAAAAAAAAGAACTTCTTTATTACAGCTAATGAGTTTGTGTCAAGGATCGAACTCGCGGCGTGTGATTGATGTGTGCATACAGTCGACCGCTGGACTGTGTGTCTAACCCAAGTTATAATCCAAATTATATTAAACTTATATACAAACTAACTTCGTCTTCTTCGTTACAATATCACAGACAACGATTATCCTACTGTTTCTTGTTTAATTCGATTGACAAACATTCAAATGATTAAAATGAAATGGCAGGGAAGATTTTGGAAGTAAACATACCGGAGAAATGATCTTTCTTAGAGTTCCGGCCAAGTCGTCGGCTCTGTTTTTATGGACTTTGTCTGAGCGGACCAATTAACAATTTTGATTAGCTAGATGTGGAATTGAAGTACCGAACAAGAGTTATCAGAATGTTTAAAGGTTTATACCGTTTCACAGCGAGTTCTAGAAATTCTCAGAAATTTTCCGGCGAGTGATGATTATCCGATATCGTCGCCTGGAACTGATTCTGATTGAAGGGTTTGAGTTAGCAAAAGCTTAACAACTGATAGAAGATAGAAGAATTGAGAAACTTACTGTTTTAATGGAAGACACGGTTTTCCAATGAATGTCCGGCGAGTTCAAAAAGCTTTTCCGACGAACTGAAATAGAGCGAAAGTGAAATTGAAGGTTCTGCGGATGATTTTGAGTCGAGAGAGGAAGCTATTGTTGGAGTAATTCAGGAAATGAATATCTTAGGTTATAAAAACCGAACATCACCAGAATTCAAGTTAATTCAAGACTGAATTGATTAGGATCGTCGGTGCATCGTTTATAATCTAGAATCCGCGATCACTCAAACGTTTTGGACGGTTGGAAGCCGATTACGGTTTCAGTTTGGCGCAACAGGTTGATTCATGGTTGTTCATAAGTTTTAATTGTTTCCTAAAACTTACAAAAACATCAAGTGGCGGAGTGGTTATATGTGCGCGAGTTAAAGCTTTGACTCACCCGGCTGACCCGGGTTCGAATCCCGGCAGCCGGTTTTCTTTTTTATTTATTTTATTTTCACTTTTTATTAATTATAGTTTTTAAATTCTAATTTGTTTATTAATTATGCATCGTTTAAAATTAAAATAAACATAAATACGCAACGAAACATTTATAACTTGATATTCGAATACAAACGAAGCGGGTTTGGAAAAACCCGTTTTTGACAAATGTTACACTGTCCATTTGTTTACTCGTCTGTAACTTTCACGTTTATTAATATACGAAGTAAAGGCGTTTAAGCAGCATACTTGATTGTTTGTTTGTCCAACTCGCTAGCAATGAATTCCACCTCTGTTAGTTGAGTCGAATCTGTCTGGTGCTCAAAGAGGAGAGCCGATCCCCTCTCACAAGTGGTACCAGAGCCTTGGGCCTGATTTGAGGACAAACAACAAGTTTCAGCAGACAGCCAACAAGTTTCAGCAGGTGCAAATCCAGATTCAACCATTGAAGATTTTCTATATCTACTTTTTCTTCTGACATACTTCAGATCTAGAGAATTCCATGGACGAATTTGACTAGGATTTCAGTATAACACGTTAAAATCAACGTTAACAAATCCCTGAAACTTACAGATCTAAAATCGACCAAAATCATGATGAAAATTGCAGAAAACATCCGTTTACTGACTTGAGCTACTCGTACGAGCAGAAGGACAGCTCGTACGAGCAGCCATCCGTACGATTTAGTCACTAGTACGAACAAGAAAACAAGTTTTCTTAAAAATTTCAAGTTCCAAAAATAGTCTTTCGTACGAGCAAGTGTTTCGCACAAAGAGTCACTCGTACGAGTAACTCTCTCTCTCTCTTGCACGAGTAACTTGCTCGCACGAATGACATTTTGAGGATTTTTTCTTAACTCTCGTGTTTTCGTCAAAATTGTCTCTAATCAGTGTTGTCAAAAGTTTGTGTTTCTAAAAATATTGCAGATTTAATGGAAGAAGAGTTTTTCAACGTGTTTGTTGCTTCAGCTGTTACGACTACCACAACACAGAACATGAATCTAGAGAACGAAATGGGAACCATGACGAAACCTCCAAAGCTCATGAACTTAGAAGATTATGACAGTTGGAGTGAGAGATTCATCAACTGGGTACAAGCTAATCATTTCACATGTTGGTTTGCCATCGAGTCAAAGTACACAACACCTATAGGTGAGAATGGTCTTGAGAAGACGCTGGCTCAGCTAACGGATATCGAGAGAGAAAATTTATCAACGAAAAGAAGATGATGAACATATTGCAACAGGCAGTAAAAGAAGATATCCTGACACTTCTTCAACACGATGATGACGCTCAGTCTCTATGGAATGCTTTAAGACTTAAGTTTCAAGGAAGTTCTCAACTTCGAAAAGGAAGAAAAGCGCTGTTAAGCAAGGAGTTTGATATTTTCAATCTGATGAAAGGTGAGACAGTAAAGTAGTTGATCGAACGATATTGTCATTTGGTGGTTCAGATGAAACGAATGGAGATCTTTAAAACCAATGAAGAACTGGTTGATAAACTGGCTGATTCTTTACCAGAAGGAGAGTGGACGACCTATCTAACTATTCTGAAAAACGGCACGGAAATAGTAACTTCACATTGCCAAGATTTATTGAAGATTAGAAGGTCACGAGCTAGAAATGCAGAAAATGGCGCTCACATGCAACAAGATGTGAACCTATACTACAAAAATAGTTCTGCGGGTAACATACAAAGTCCCAAGGTTCAAACCGCCTTCAGCGCCAACAATGTTACAAGTCCACCATCAAACCGGTCCAGCGGGTTTCAGTCATTTTCATCATGCAACCCTATTTCTCCTCAAGCTCCTCAATCTTCACAAAGCTCACCTAATTCTCATAACGGTCAAAACAATCCACCTAATTCGAACTAGCAAATTCTTCAATGCAACATTGCTATGAATCTTGAAAATGCACAAGATTTTAATGAACACACGGCCAAACAACACATGGCCTTGCTTGCATCAGTTCTCGAATCATACAAAAGTCCGGTAGCCGGAAGGATTGGGAATCCTGAAATGACCAAAGAAGATTATGATCAGATTGATCCAATTGAGTTGGAATTAATTGATATTAAGTGGTGCATGGCGTCGATAGTCCGTAGATCTCAACGCTTTATGGAAATCACAGGAAGAGACATTCTGGGAGGTCTTGACGGAAAACTCGGTTTTGATAAGGCTAAAGTTACATGCTTCAAGTGCAGAGAAAAGAGACATTTCAAGAGAGAATGCCCAAACAGAGAAGTCAAAGGAAATCAGAATCCATTTGCAGATGATTATTAAAAGAGCCATATATCATCGACCCTAACCTTAGACAAGGTTAGTACAGATCAAAGATGGTCCATCAAATTCAAAGGATAAAGCTTTGGTTGTTACCCAAGAAGATGAAGGGTTCAACTGGAACAAATACATTACAAAGAATGAAAGCCTCGCACTGGTAGCAGAGATATTAAAAGAACCAGAACAGGCAGAAGAGGAATTTGTTGAGGCATCCTATGACGAAGCACCAGAAAAATATTACAACACGTTGTCAAAGGAAGAAGAACTCTTAAATAGTGCATTTAAACATCTTTTGCCTTCTGACGTTCTTAAAACTTTTGCAGGGTATTTCGACTCAAGCTATCAACCACCTTGCGAAGAAGAGAAAAAGTCTAAAATAGAGGAGATGATCGATGTGACTAAGGAATTGACTTTGGAGAATCTAACTGACATAGCCGACAAAGCTCTAATGGCTAACGTGAATGAGGTAGTTACTGAGGAAGCTCAAGAAGCTAGAGTCAAATCGGTAAATGTGTCAGTAAATGAGTCATTAAAAGAAACACCTTGCATGAAGTGTAAAGAGCCATGCATTGAGTGTTTCGAAAAAGAAACGAGAAACAACCACCTTATGAAGAAGAGAAAAAGTCTGAAATAGAGGAGATGATCGATGTGACCAAGGAATTGACTTTGGAGAATCTAACTGACAAAGCCAACAAAGCTCTAATGGTTAACGTGAATGAGGTAGTTACCAAGGAAGCTCAAGAAGCTAGAGTCAAATCGGTAAATGTGTTAGTAAATGAGTCAGTAAAAGAAACACCTTGCATGAAGTGCAAAGAGCCATGTATTGAGTGTGTCGAAAAAGAAACGAGATACAAAGAGCTGAAAAGTCATGTAGATAATTTGTCATGTGATTATAATACAACAAAAGAAGCATATGACAAATTAAGTAAAACAATCAAACAATTTGAACATGTGATCCAGAGAAAATGACAAGACACTTTCAATGCTCACGGCAACTGTAATGGACAAACAAATGGCCATCAATATTCATTTAAATACAACTGTTGTGCTAAAAAGTGAACTGAAAAAAATGAAAATCAAAACTGAACGGGTTAACAAGTTGTTAATCAGTTTTTCTACCAGTTCGTACGTCCTTGATCACATTCTTCCGTAAATTGAAAGCAAGGAAGACAATAAAATTGATGAACACAAAGGTGTAAGTTACGATCATGTTCCACCACCCTTATGGAATGGCTATGCAAGTAAGAAAGGGGTGGAAAAGACTCTCAATTTAAAATTGAAAACTGAGAAGAAAAACGAGCTGCCTGCGAATATTGATGTAACATACACCAAAACAGAAAATGACTGTCAAACTGAAGTGGTAAAAACTGTGGTTGAAAACGTTTTGGAACATGAGTCTGACAAATCTGAAAGTTCAAATTTTGAAAGTGCATAATTGAATCTTGAGAAATCTGAACTAGATGTTGTATCATCGAAAAATAGTTTAAACAATGATCCAAATGTAGTCGTGTACAAAATGAACGGATCTGATAAACTATATTCCGATGAGGATTTCCTAGTTAAGAATGTTAATCTTGATCGAGTTGATAAGTTGTTCAAGCTAGTTGAAGTCAGTCATTCTGATTTAGAAAAACGAGATGCATCATTTTATTCTAAATCAAAATGTGTCTACAAAAACCACCATCATAGGGACAGGGACTATCCTGAAAATAGGAGAGCAGGTTTGGGTTTTCAAAAGCAAAGAAAGTACAACAAGTTTCAAAAATTGAACTTTGCAAAGAAAATTGATTTTGTCTATGGGACAAATACTGAAAAAGAGAAGGAGAGCATTCGTAAACAATCCAATGATGAATTTAAAAAGGAAAAGGAGAGTAGAAAATAGGAGTTGTATTCCTCTGTTAGAAATGACAACAGGATGTGCTACAAATGTAACAATGTCGGGCATATTGCACGACAATATTTACAAAGAAACGCCAAAACCTATTTACAACTCGAACAGATCTACAGAAGATGTGAAGCAAAAAGCACCCATGTTTGTACCAAAAAAATCCTGAAAAGAAATAATGAATCCAATAAAAACATGACATCATCAATCAACTTAATTCAAAATTTGAGTTTGGTGAAATTTCTACTAAGAATCGTCAAAAGGATTCAAAATTCTATTCCAAAAAGGCAGTTCTGAAAACACAAACTTGGGTAGCAAAAGTCAAACCATCTTCAGTAGAAATGAAAGCACCTATTCCAGCTAAAACAGAAATCAAACAAGATGTCAAGATCAAAGTTTCAAAGTTTGATATTTTAAACCCACGCAAGACCAAGCAGGCTTGGGTTTCTCTATTTAAATAATTTCTTCCACATATGTGCAGGGGCTCTCGAGGTCAATCATGTCAAAGTGGATTATGGACAGTGGAGCTTCCCGACACATGACACGGATGCTTGCGTTGTTATACGACATAAAAGCTATCCGGTGAGGATATGTTGGGTTTGCTGGGACACATGGAGGAAGAATAGTGGGTGAAGGTATTCTCACAAATGGAGTGGTATCTTTCGACAAGGTGAACTACATTGCTGAGCTTGAGAACAACTTACTGAGCATCTCGCAAATATGTGACAAGAAATTCACAACCCATTTCAAAGACAAGGAATGCTTAATTCTCAAACCAGGATTCAAAATTCCCAAGGAGTGGATCCTCATGCGCACTCCACGAGAAAAGATCTTTATGTCTTAGACATAAGCGTCGCATCCACTACGTCAAAGAAGGTTCAACGCTTTGTATCTAAAGCTACCGAGAAAGAGTCAATCTTATGGCATCGAAAGATGGGGCACATTCACCTGCGAAAGATGAATTATTTGGTGCATAACGACCTAGTGGAGGGTGTTAATATCAAGAATTTTCACTTATTAGATGATTTTCTGAGCTGCAAAAGGGGAAGCAGCATAAGAAACACACCCGAGAAAGCTACTTAACACTATCAAGCTTCTACTAGAAAGGCTTCATATGGATCTCTTTGGGCCAGTGAACATGAAAAGTATCTCTGGAGATCGATATTGCCTTGTCGTGACAGATGATTATTCAACATTCTCATGGGTTTTCTTCCTGGAGGGTAAAGATGAAACGTTTGAAAGTCTTATGATCCTCTTTAGGAAGCTGAAAAACCTATATCACTTGCCAGTCAAGAGAATCCACAGTGATAATGGTGCTGAGTTCAAGAACAAGAGAATGCTCGAATTCTGAAATGATAAGGGTATTCTTCACGAACTCAGCGCTCCTTATACTCCTCAACAAAATGGAGTAGCTGAACGTAAGAATCGCACACTGATTGAGAGTGCAAGAACAATGCTCGCTGATTCAAAATGTCACACCCTGGATTTCCAACCAAGTCTCGGTGGGCCCGAGTGGGGAATATTGTGACGTAAGTTGATATCATCATAGTCAATTAACACAGCACAGTGGAAGTCTTGGAGTTTAAAATACTTATTACAAATCAAAATGTTCAAAGTTCAAAAATAATATACAGACGGTTTGTAATTAAAGATCCACAGGCTAATCGTAAAATATACAAAAGATGAACATCAGACTTTAGGCAGATCTAAGGATTTGCAAGATCCTCTTATATCAATACCAGGCAGCTTCCAGCCTATTTCATATTGTACCTGCAACTTAGTCTTTTGAAAATACGTCAGCTTTCGCTAGTAAATACAATCAACTGACTCGTTTTGAAAACATTTCAAAAATTAATATAAGTGCACAGGGCACATTAAAATCTTTTATAACTTGGGAAAGTTAAGCTTTTAACCTCGTATACAGATTCACATGTTTGTCAATACATATGGGGCCCAGTACAGAGACCGAGACATGATTAATTGACACACCACTTATGAACCCACGAAAGAGTTATCCCAAACTTGTGGGTAAAAATGTTTTAGCATTCGCATCTGTCAGGTGTATACCTACACCCCGTGCTTTGGTCATGGCCATTAGTAACTTAAATGAGCCGAGGATATCCAGGACAAGGTCGTTAACCCCCAATGTTTAAGTTATCAAACAAAACTGATCAAAACGGATAGGCAGATTTACTAGCCACAATCCGGCATTCGATTTATCCCATTCCCTACCGTAACCCAAGCCCATATAGGGAAAATAAGAGTATTTACCTAAGCTTTTACTTGACTTTTAATAAAGCCAAGTTTATACTAACTCAACCGTTTAATCATCCATTTACTGGAAGGCTTCTAGTCTGGAATGATGGCATAAGCTAACCAATTAGAATGCTAACATCTTATTTAAGTCATAGACTTAGACCGACTAGCTTAAAGGATCAAAACGGTACGATACGCTAGATTAAGCGATGACTAGAATGTAGTTTAAACCCAACAAGTACTAAGACTTGTATGATATGGGTAAATAATTAACATTTTGGGATTTGAGTTTAAAATGATAAGGTTAAACCCGTTTCAGTTAATTTTCGTAAACTAGTTACATATGCTCAACCGTACGCATATAAGCGATATCGGGTAATCGGATAGTTATGAATAAGTTCTATATGTCATTATACTTTAAATAAGTTGTAATATCAGTAGGATATCAACTTATATCTCCGTTGAGGTTTTAAAAAGAAACTACGCCTTATAAGGCGTTTTGACCTTTTATATAACGTATAAAAGGAACTTGCATATATTCTGATGTTATGATCATAAACACTTTGGAAAAATACTTATTTTGTGATATATTATCAGTAAGATATCACACATAAGTGTGGTTTATGGTTTAGGATCAAACTATGCACCGAAAGGGCATTTGGTCTTTTAAAAACATAAATTACGATATTATAATAAAACTTAGTTTATGATCAGAATAATAACATCATAATATGTTAATTATATTAACATATCAGTAGGTACATTTGCAAGTTTGTTGTTGATTAAAACTTTGTTTTATGTAAAAAAAGGCATTTTAGTCAAAGTTTGACATTTTAACAGAACTTGTGCATAAACTCAAATTATGATTATGATCATGTAATATAACCTCAGATGGTTATGCTATACTATATTATGATCATAATGTGACCATAAATCAGTAGTAAACTAATCTATATTGGGTCATAATCAAAAGTCAAAGCAGAAGTCAAACTTTGTGACTTTCGGTTGTGAACCGACCCTAGGACTGGAATTGACATGTCGAACACATTCCCACATGTTCTATTAATTATTTCCAACTTATTTAAGTGTTAGAAACAAATTTATAACATATATGTACTCATATTATAATATTTATAAAATCTAACCCGTTTGACTTTTAAAACATAAACTTTGACCCGTCAATTGACCTAGTAAACGTGATTCTTAGAGGGTGCCCTTTTAAGGGATTAATACATACCTAATTATGATCACTTGGCCATGTTCATGTTGAACAATGGCTAGACCATAATGGTCTTGACCGAAAGTCAAAGAATTTATCGAAAATGCTTGACTTTTGGCTAATAAAATATAAAAGAAAAGAGCACAGATGGAACACTTACAAGTGATCCAAGAGGAAGTTTAGAACTCAAAGGGCTCCTAGATGACCAGGAACTTCCAAGAGTGTAATAAGAGAGGAGAAGAGGGAATGAGCAAAGAATGAGTGAGTTTGATGGTCTATTTATAGTGCAAGAGGATGTGTGTGGATGAAGCCAGGTGTTAGTGGTGTTGTAGGATAATCACAAGTGTCTAGAAAGGTGTCAAGAGCTGCAAGAGTGTGGAAATTTGCTGGAGAGGTGGCATATTGATAGAAATTTGGGGGTTTGACACATTTAGCCCCTCAAAAAATAGTTTTATGGATTGTCATGAATTGTCCCTTGACTTATATTCAATGACATAATAACTCAATTTAGTTCTTTTTGTTCAATACGTGATGTGTTGAAGAAGAGTGTGAATAACTGAACGTTTAACGAGTGTCACACTAGGTGCTTTTGTGACTTATTCGTAGTTACTAGCTTAGAATACGATAAGTACGGATCCTTATGGTTTTAAAGGTTAATTTACCTAAATTAGTAAAGTTAAAGGTTTGGTGGTAATGTGGAACATTTAAGGTTGGTGAATCAAAAGATATCACCTCAACCTAGAGTTGTTCGGATCGAAAGGTGGCTTAGTTATGCAAGCAAAACGAAATAATAAAGTCTAGGGGCCTTCGGGTTATTAGTTGAAAGTTATAATAATGAAAAAGAGAAGTTCCAGAGGCCCGCCATTAGCTACGGTCATCAGACCATAACTTATGGTTAGTTTAAACTCAAATCAACAAGTTAGGACCGTAGCTTTGGTCCTGGACCGTAGGCTACAGTCAGGTATATAAAATATTTTTTTGGACACGTTTGAGGAGTTGAGTGGCTAACTTATTTGAGGCATCATCCGAGGGTACGTACACGTGTCGGTATAAACCGGACGTGAATTTTACGAGGTGTTACCCAAAACTTCCAATTATTTTATGGAGCGAAGCAGTAGCGTCTACGTGTTATACCTTAACCGTGTTTTAACAGTCAAGCCTCACAACAAGACATGTTTTGAGCTACTAAACCATCGAAAGCTGAACCTAGCATTTTTGGAACCTTTTGTATCGCCGTGTACTGTTCTAGACCTGGATGGTAAATTTGGGGCCAAATCCTTGGAAGGATTTTTCGTCGGTTATGCTAGTCCACAAAAGAGAGTCTTCTTGTCGGGTCTTAACTAGGTTATTCTTGCACAACATGTTGATTATCAAAGATATACAATGCCTACGCAGAAACCTAGTGATCCGTGGCTGTTCAATTATGACGGGTTGTGGAATTCATTTGACCTACCAGAAGTACCTTCAGAAGAAGAACCTGTTATGCTTTTTCAACAGCATCAAATCTCCAATCAAGAGCAAGTTTCAAGACCGTTGGTGATTTCCCCATCACTACCTGTCTCTAACTCTTCTGAAAAATCTTTTGAAATTAAATGGTTTAAAAAATCTGACATCAGGGATGGAAATGAGGTTGAATTCAAGGATGACGAGGACTTAACGTGATTCTCATCGGTATGACATATGTTTTTTCTGTAAATATTTTTCTTGCTTCCTTAACAACTAAAACCCAAAAAATATGTTTTTGATTTTAGGAGGAGAAAAGTTGTGAAAAATACAAAAACATTAAAAAAAAGGACAAAAAGAGTTTTTGTGAAAAGAGAGAATCATATTTCATCAACGGACTATCACAGTATACTAAAGAAATGGAATGATTTAAACAAGTAATTAAACAGATCTTACTGATGATGTGCCAATAGGCTTCACACGTTCAGTAAATTGTTCTTCAATATATAAACTTAAAAGAAAAACAGAGTAATTTGTGGGTCGACATGTTTAGGATATATGGACTTAGTACTCCGAAATTTCATTTGAGAGAATGCCAGATTCTGTGATTCTAGGTCTGTATATTTAATTGATATCTGGGGTATTATCTGGGTTCTTCTGATTTTGCATCGGCAATGATCTAGAACTTGTATAATACTTTACGTGTTATTCTCCTCCAAAAGCTACATAAAAATGAGTATATGTCATAAAAAGATACGACATCGGCTGTACAAAAAGAATCCTAACAGAACATCACCTAAAGTCGAGCCTTTATCTCTTTCTCTATATGGAAGTACTAACCTAAGCTTTCAAGGTCTCGCAATTCACCCCATTTACAGATATCAGTTAGATATATTCACCTGTGAGATGAAATTCTGGGAATCTTGATACGGGAGTATATTCTGAGATGGGAAACACAGTTACTTCATGTTCCTTAATATTACCTAACATATCTTGAACAATTGAGAAATGTGTAGAGGTTTAAGTGGATAAGTATATTGGCAATCTAAGTAAATCTGTTTGAAACCTTAAAGTTATTACCAAGATCAACGATACTGGTAATTTGTCTAAATTACTCATGTGATCCTCTAACACAAACTCACAAAAATATGTTTGTAAATACATCTTTATTTACTTTATCTTTCTTTTCAAAAAAAACATAAAAAGATCTAATTTCTATCTTAGTTTTTCATCTACCGATGATGAAAATACCGTTAGTCCAAGTCAAAAGCGACAGTTGCTGAAGGATAGTTGAAGATCACGGGCTGGGAGCTAATCTAAAAAGAAGAAAGTCCTGAAACGTCAAAAATTTCATTAACTTGAAACTTTAAATTTTTAAGAGAAAATCTGTTTTGGTCAATCAACAGTCAACCAAGGTCATTAACTTGGACTTGGTAGGCAAATTGGTTAACCGGGGTTGTTAACTTGGACTCGGTCTACTGAGTGGGATGTAAAAATAGATAATTTCACAAAAAATCAAAAGGAAAAACAAGTGAAAGGAACTGGCTCGTACGAGTGACTATCTGACTCGTACAAGTGATAAAAGGCCTTATTTGTACGAGGCATCACTCGTACGAATGACTTGGTGAGTATAAAAGGGGCTTTCACTTGCACGTGTCACATAAGTGACTCTGTGCGATTGAAAACACTCTTTATGCGATCCAGTTCCTACTTCACATTCTCTTGATCATATCACGTATCTTTGACTTCCGTGAGGTTGATTTGCACACCTCTTACGATGGGAAAGGTACTAACACAATATTTGAGCCGTTATAATGCCGAAAGAACAAAAGGACTTAAAACATAGATTTAGGATAATTGGACCGGTAAAATGTAAAATTGAACTCAAAATCGTACAAATCGGCCCTTTTAACCTCTAAATCTTCATTCAATTTGTTAAAATTTACACGTTATATGTTCGGTTTGAAAAGGTGTTATTTTGTGCGATTCACAACTCGTACGAATGATCGCTCGTACGAGTAAGCTTTTTAAGTCATATTATTATCATCACTTACGAGTGATCGTTCGTACGAGTAAGTCCTTAATGGTATAAAACTCTTTGACTCATACGAGGCACCACCCGTACGAGCGAGTCTGTTCAAACCTAAAATTGTTAAGTTTCAATTTGATTCATACGAGGAGTCACTCGTACGAGTGGGTTTGTTCAAACTTGCACCTAAACTGTTAAGTACTTATCTGACTCTTTCGAATGGTGACTCGTACGAGTGTCAAAGATTTGAAAATTTTGAAAATTTTTCTAAGTGTTTGAAATGTTTGTCTATGCAGATCAAGAAATCTTTGTTTTCGCCATTCCACAACATATGTTGTTTATTAGACGAAAACATTCCAGAGATCGCAGCGTATAGAGAAGTGCTAGATTTTTTGAGTCTTACTGACAGACACACGGCTTACCGATTGCACGTCGAATATTTTTGAAATGCCATAGAATTTGATGAAGAAGATAATGCTAGAGGTCTCGGCAGTGAAGATCAACAACAAAGATATCTAAGTGAAAATCACTGAAGATTTGATTTGAAAAGTATTAGAGTTCAAGGATCGAGCTGAAGACCCTACTGGATATCTGGAATACATGGTCAAGGGGTGCTTCTATCGAATGAGATATACATGATACGTCAACGCTGCACCTTTCAAGAAAGGAAAACTGAGTTCTCCTTTCCGATATATTGCACACTGTATCATTCACGCCCTAAGTCACAGAAAGGGAGGTTTCAATGATTTGGTTGATACCAGATGTGCATGATTACAAAACTTATCCTCAATCTGCCATACAACTTCTCGAGGCTCATATTTATGCAGATGGTACAAAATATTCAGCGATAAAAATTCCTTTAGTACCCGAGGTTTGTGTAGATGCTGTTGGATCATCTCCACCACAATCTCAAGAAAAAGAAAGAAGATATTCTCAGACTCGAACAGATGGATGTGTCTACTCTAAAAAGATGAATCTTCATTTAAAGGCCTTCCCAAATGCCAAGCCTGTTTTTGGGGCGATTACTGACAAAGATTATGTGGCACTGCCCAAGGGGAAGTGGAGAAAGGATGACAGTGGAGATGAGACTGAAGAGATTGATGCGTTGGATGGATTTGTTTCGAAGAGAAGCGTTTGGTTCACAAAAGAGGATAAAAAGGGGGTAAGGGGACAAAAGAAAACAAGCTGTCACATCTTCCTCCTCTGCTCCTCAACAAAAGAAACATGCATCGGCTGGCACTAGTTTGATCGATGAGCCAGAGACTGAAGAGAATGTTGAGACCGTTGCAGCTGATATAGAGCAACAGGCGTTTGGCGGTGAAGTCGGTAGAGATGAAGAGGCATCCTCCTCTAGTACTGATCCAGAGGATAGGATTGCCGGAGAAAAGGAAAGAGCCAAAGAAAAAGAGTTAGAGTGTTTGGCTGAAGAACAACGAAAGACTGAGGAGAGGAAAAGAAAAGAGACAAGAGAGGACGATACTACTTATGTACCATCTGATTCTGATAACGATACTCCTGTTCTCAAGACATCTAAGAGGCCAACAACAAAATGTTTGAAGAGGCTAGCAGATAGAAAACCAGACTCTCCGAAAGCTCGGTCTAAGCGTAAGTTGCAGAAGAAGGCTGATAAAACACCAAATGTTGAACCTACTCAACAAACACCACCATCACCACATCCACAACCATCACCACAACCACCTCCACAACCATCACCACAACCCACCCCACAACCTCATACGACTCAATCTCCACCCCAATTTCCAAAGGGATCCAAATTAGAAGATCAATTTGACTTTGATTTCGGGGATATTCCTGGGGGCGAAGAGTTTTCGGCCGATATGTTCAATGACTCACGGATTACAGAGTTAGAAACTCAAGTCATGCTGAACAACGTTAAGATTGCCGAGCTACATTAAGAGCCCCTGCATTAAGAGCTTAGAAAACGATCGACAAAATCTCGAAGCTATTTTATCAAGTATCATGTCGGGAAACGAAAGGCTACGAAAGCGTATAGAAGAATATGACGAAGAACGCCTAAGGAATCAAAGAAAGATGAGCTTGTTTCAGAAAATTCTTATCAAAAAGCTTGAGATTAATCTGGCAGCGGAAATCGATGAGATAGAAATGGAGGAAGCCAGAGAAAGGGTGGCAGAGCGTGAACGAATTGCTAAAGAATTATCTGACGCTTGAGGCAAGGGGAAAGAAAAGGTTGGAGAGGATCCTATGAAAGATAAAGTTGTGCCAGAAGCTGAATTTGCGCCAGTATCTTCTGAGTTGGTTGTATATGCGCCAACGATGAAATTTGTGTTGATAGGAAAGCCAAAAGATGTGGAAATCGACATGTCAAAGCTTTCTTCGAAACATCAGGAGTTGTTGAAGAAAAGAAAGATGTTGAAGGAGATTGGTGAAGAGATTGATTCTTTTGCTAAAGATCTTGAGGAAGTTGATGAAGACTTAGACAAAACAGATGACGCGTCAAATAAAAAGTCTGATAGTGATAGAAAGGATGATGATAGTGATAAGGGAGGTTCGGGAATTCTTGTAACAAATGAATGATGATTTTGATATTTCTGTGTACTTGAATGATTCGGCCAACCAACTTGATGATGACCAAGGTCAGGGGGAGTCGTATGATGGCTCGAAGGATTCTCAACAGGCAGGAATTCTCACAGTGACTGCTATGTCAACTGTTCCTGTTGTGCCTAAACCGAAGATTTTCTATTTGGAACATGATGTGGAAGAAGGTGAATATATCCACAATTATACAAAGGAAAAGGTTGCGAAAATGTTAGGTGTGAATGAAGATTCATCTGAATTTGACTACGAAGATGAGCTAAACGACATCAGTGCTATCCAGCCTGAAGATTATCTCTTTGAACACTTTCTGAAGCACATGATTACGATAAGGTTGTCGTGGAGGATGATTCTGATGACAATGATACTACAAATGATGTCGGTGAGGGTACGGATGACTTCCCAACCTTTAGCGAGATGTTCACAGCCAAAAGCGATGACCTGTTGAAATGTAAAGTAGACTGTGAAGTAGGGAACAGTGCCTAACAATTATCAAAAGAGGAGATAGCTGAAATGCGGAAACTGTGGTTTAAGGAATTACCAGAAGAACGTAAAGACAAACGTCCCCTAGCATTCTTCACACGCGATGCTGATATTTCTCTAGGGGATATTATTAGCTGGGGATGGATCGAGTAACTAGACGTATATGCAATAAAGACGGAATATGGGCTCCAGTACTTCTGACACTTAAGCGATTTAAAGACCCTGCCGTTCTCGGATATCAAAGAACTGGTGCAGACAAAGATGATTAACCTGAAGATGAAATTTCATGACCAGCGGCTGTGGAAACTGATAAAGCTTAAAGCTACTCATGGTTTTAATCGCTGGAAGCCACATATCCCTAAAAGAGTCACTAAGATTGATCCAGTTACGAAAGAGAAGGATGTGACGTTGATTGTTAAGAGGCCTCGAGTAATGAAGAACATGCCTCTGATAAAAATGGAGCAAGATTTTCACCAGATACTCAAATGGTGGCACTATGATTCAAGCACAAGTGAAGCTGTTATTTGTGTCCAACCGGATGAAGATTCTTGGAAAATTACTGAAGAACTTTCCGAATCCGTCATTGTGCACAAATGTATATATGGTTTATTGCGCGGTATTCGAGTACTAGACCCGATGTGGCTAGTAAACTGCTCACAGAAAGATATCGAATGTTTATTCTATAGTAAGATCAGTTATGAAGAGAGAGATAAAGAGCAGGCGTTGCAATTCCAGAAGATTGTTAATGTTTGTTTTGCTAATGATACATTCAGGAAAAACATGGAACACTTCGTGGAGAAAGCTTGAAGAGAAGGAGCAGCGGAAGAAAGAAAAGAATGTTGAAAGGATTGCTAAGAGAGCTAGGATTGCATCACTGGGAAGTTTTCGGTTTGGCAATACTTACAATGGGCCTCCTCCTACAGACCAAACGCCAAAATCTTATGAGGAACGTTGCAGACCACCAAAACATCTCTTTGGACGCTAAAGGTCAAACGTTTTTGAAGAATTTTGAAGAAGTTTTTGTGAAGACTATCCAAGACTGCGGCAACATCCAAGGGGGAATTTGTTGGTGCGTAATGTCTATTGTCTACGTCCAGGATATGTTGGTTGTGTATATAGGGCTTGGATTTGTCATATTTTATGTATTGTAGTGGCTCGCACGAGTGAGCTGATGTGGCTCGTACGAGTGACACCTTATCACTCGTATGAGGCACCACTCGCACAAGCCTACACACTCACTCCTGTGCGAGCCATGTTGGCCTATAAACAGTGGAGCTTGAGTGTTATGTGTTATCTGTTGGTGTGTGACTACGGCGAAGCCCTGTCCATTTGTTTACTCGTCTGTAACTTTCACGTTTATTAATATACGAAGTAAAGGTTTTTAAGCAGCATACTTGATTGTTTGTATGTCCAACTCGCTAGTAATGAATTCCGCCTCTGTTAGCTGAGTCGAATTGGTTCGGTGCTCAAAGAGGAGAGCGATCCCCTCTCACACTCTTCCAATTGGAGTTGTATTCAAATTCGATATTATAAACTATACCGAGCACCGGTACCGTACCAATCAAATACTGATCGAAACCAAATTCTTGTCACATCGCACTGAAGAATCCCATTGATTTAATTTAAAAATCAACATGAGTATCCTTTTCCAAAACAAAATTGGTTTACTTTATCAACCAACTGATACTAGTAATAAGATTGCTACACTTTATATGCAAATCAAATTCTAAAAACCTGAAACGCAAATTGTACTGAATTCCAATGCTGGTTTCAATATTCAAATCGGGTCCTTATCCGAACCAAATTCTAAATTCTTTTTTCTAAATCGAATTTGAACCTATAATATCAAACTGAACCAACCGATTACTCTAATTTGATTTTTTATTTCTTCTATATTACTATTCAATTTTGTATAAGTTTCTCTTTCATATATTACAAGCAATACTTTTCAAGGCATTTTTAATATAATAAAACATGTGTAATAATCTTGGGAAAGTTGGAATTGGATTGCTTTATTTTTTCTATTTTACAAACATATATAATCTCATGTCTTATATACTCTTATGTACACATTTAAAAATATGCATATTAACTATGTCTTGGTTATCAAATATGGTTTTCCTCATATGATTAGTTATTATTTTTTATGATAATGCTTTAAGTTTTGATTAAATTTTTGCAAGATGATATACCGTAATATACATGTGTGATTTAATGTTATATATATATATATATGTTTTTGAGTTAATTAAAATCCCTTACGATCCAAAACACTAGTTATGTTATATTTTAGTTGGGCTTTGATGAATGGGCTCAACCTAAAAATACAGAAGTAGAATTCTAGAACTAGAAATCATAAAAAGAGGGTTTTGCGACACAAGGGTTTCAAGAGGAGGAAGATCATCATCACAGACAGTCACCAATGGAAACCACCCAAATCGAGAAGACTGAGCAGGAGCTTCGTAAGGAGATCGAAGAGCTTCACCGTCAACAATGGGAGGTAATATAAAAGATCCCATATGGGTATCGCTTCAATTTTACATATATGCACACCAAGTGTTTGATTAATTACTTCATCCACAGATTACAGAAAGGCTTCGAGACCCTCGAGGGATCCGTCGGGGAGGTGCTACAGGGTCCGGTCCTCGTAATTTCACCGCCGCTGGTCCACCCCGTCAGCGTGGTTTTGTTAGACCTGTAAGGCTGTAATTTTTTTATTTGCATTGTTTGGTAATCTTTAGATGGGTTGTCTATTTGTTTATGGGGCAATTGGGTGTTTTGTGTAGGCGGATAGGAATGAAGAGGATCAACCCGCCCCCAAACGGCGGCTTTCGTCGACCGTTGTGAAGGTTAGGGAGATATAAATGATGTGTTTAATTTGTTTTAATAATTGAATGCCTGTTTTGGGGATTTAAAAGCTTTCTATTTGTGATGTTTGTGGGTTGGGAAGATTGAAGAGGGGGAAATTGTTGAGGATGATGCGGGTGCTTCGAAGGGTGACAGTGTCAACAAAGATTCGGCTGTGGATGCGACTGGATGGGATGGCAATGCTGATAACCAGAACAATAGAAAGACTTCAAATTGGGCTAGGAGGGATGGTGTTCATAGATCTTCCAAGATGGTACATTTTTTCAATATTTGTGGGGTGGATTGTTGGTTCAAGTTCAATGTTGTAATCCTGGTTATGATGTGTTTTGACCCCAAAAGCTGATGCGCGCATGTTATGCGGGGTGGTGTTATCAAAAAGAATTATTAAAAAAATATTTATAGACAATATTTTTGCTTGTTCACTTTTAAACACTAAAATATTAGATATTCTCATTATTAGATTAGTTCAATCAGATTTAAAAAATTCAGACCCATTGAAATCGACGGTCTAATTTGTTTAAATAGTGTTTAACTGCATAAGGCGCTGCATCACACAGCAGCTACATCACATGTGCATCATGTGATGCACGCATTAACTGAAGCAATGGGATTTCAGTTTGTTACTTGTATTTATTCATTGTTGTGGGTTGATTAGGAATCTGAAGTTCCTCCATCTGAGAACGTTCCTAGAGTAATACCAAAAGATGAGGATCCCAGCTTGGTTAATAGGAATAAAAGAATGTTGGGACAGCTTCTTGGAACTCTTGAGGTAAGACTGATCTCACCCACTTGTGTATATTATATATTTGAATCGTGTTTGTCTCATATTATTATATGATCGTATCTGGTTTTTCGTTTACATCTAGCTGTATTACACGTGTTCTTTGAGTAACCATCTCACTAAAAGTATGTCTCTCTTAATCTCTTTCCTACTGCACTTGGCTTCTTATTAAATCACTTAATAGGATTTAAAACAAAAAAAAGAGTAGACACCCCGCATTGCTTTTATATAATGCTGGTTCATGAATCCAATCATGTTTCAGTTGTTTTTTTTATTTTGTACAACAATGCGATATCTGAATTAAATCTTAAAAGTTCGGATATAGAAGTTTGAATACATGGTCTGCTTAGGACTTGAGATAGGTTGTAAATGTTCTTATTCAAATGTCACATGGTATTTGTGTATATAGATGTTAAGGTAAGTTAGTTATGCCTTTATGACGTTACATCCTATTATATTAACAATTAACATGTTAAAAACTTTACATGTAAATTTTCAGAAATTTAGGAAAGAAGATGTGAAACTCTCTGGCTCAGAGGCATATATGAGGAGATCTGATTCTCTGAAAAAGGTAAGTTTCTTTTTTTTAGTTTCTAGCATTTTGTTCCAAGATAATTATCTTAATTTGATCACTTGTTATAGGCTGAGCAAAGAGCACGTGAAGAAAGTGAAAGATTGAGGCTACAGGAGCGTGAGCAAATTGCAGAAAAGAGAAGAAGAGACTTGGTTTGTTCTTCAATTTTTTGGTTTTTAGTTTAAAATTTGAAGCGGTTTACTTGTTTATTATGTTCTTCTTTTACTTAATTAAATACTAGCATGGGAAGATGGTGGGTTGATGCGAGTTGGGTGATAGGTCAAAACGTTTATTGATTAGTGCGGGTAGAAATGGTCCTGGCTGGGTTGACCCACAACCATAAATTTGAGTTATTTGTTTAAATACAGTTAATGTGTTATTTACTATTACAAACACAATATTTGAACAATGATTTTAAATAAATGATTTAGGAGGTTCTGATAATATAGATCTGTAGTCCTGTAAATGAACTAAACGTTCATGAACAGTTCGTGAACTTGTTCAGCGGGAAGTTCGTTTATGTTCATTTATTTAATAAACAAACTAACATGAACACATTTTTTGTTCATTTAATTAAACGGACGAACATGAACACATGTTTTATTCGTTAACTCATGTTCATGAACGTTCGTTTATGTTTGTTCATTTATTTACATTTGTTTTTGTTCTTTCGTTTTTGTTTGTTCGTTTTTCTTTCGTTTCAATTTAAATACGTAAGTAGCTATATTTATATGAATATTAAACATAAATGGAACTTTCTAACTACTTATATAAATATAATAACTAATTGGTAATTGGGCTTTCTTGTAATAGATTGGGTTTTGGAATGGAAATTATCGTAATTAATCACTAATTTATATAAAAAATTACTTTATGTTTGCTTATGTTTAGTTAATTATGTTTATTTGTGTTGTTTATTGTTTGGTAAATTATGTTCGTTTATGTTAGTATATCTGTTTATGTTAGTTTACCTTCGTGAACTGTTCGTTTAGGTTTTAAATGAACACGAACATGCACATTTTTTTAATAAGCAAACATGAACCAAAAAATGTGTTCGATTCTATTTTTGTGTTCGTGTTTGTTTGGTCCATTTACAGGCCTATAGATCTGAAACAGTGAGCTTATCCTTTTTCTGTGCTTTGACTAAGCAGTAGAGGTTGGTTATTAGGTCGAAATAGGTCATTTTTGTACAGTGTTGGACCTGGTTGGGTTGACCCTTTTGACCTACGTCAACATTTGAATTATTTCTTATAAGTATTTAATATTATAAGTAATTAATACATTAATTTTGTTTTGGCTATTATGGTTCCTCACTAACTGGTCATTCTTACAGACGCTTAGAGCACGTGTTGCTGCTAAGGCAGAGGAGAAGAAACTGGAACTCCTGTTTCTTCGGTGGAGTGAGCATCACAAAAAACTTGGCAATTTTTTAAGGTTTACTTTTTTTTATATTGGTGCTTTTTTGATCCCAATACAAAGAACTATTTAATGATTTCTAATTTGATTGAGATTAATTATATTGCAGGTTATTTCTAATTTTGGTCCAAAAGTATCCATATTCACAATTTTATTGAGACAACGATAAGCTTCTTATGTTTTGAAGCTGCTGGATGGCTCGAGGATTCCCAACGTGCAGAATTTATAGGTTAAATATATGATTGTGTTATCGTAAATGCTCATTTCATATTGTTGCTGGATTGTAATTTTTACAGGACAAAAGCAGAGCCCCCTATTTATTACTCGTTTGCCAAACCGCTTGAAGAAGATTCCTCCGATCTTGAGCAAAGGAAAGAGCTGGTGAGCTTCTGGCTGTATGCTATGTGTTCAACATTTTCATACATGCATATCATATATACAAATCATAGTTGAGCAAAAGTTCTAAAATATTAATGTATACTAAGTAGTTTTCCTCTAATAAAAGTAGCTTATTTGATAGAAAATTAGATCATCATTAAAATAGTATAAAAAATCAAAATTTTATTCAAAGAAACTGTCGGATAACCCGACACAATTCAACCCATGCACAAAATTACCCTTTTGACCCATAACCTAACCCGTCCGACCCACACATTTTGCTCCCTATACAAGTTTTACAAGTTGATATAGCATCAAATGAAGTGTTTTATGTTCTTATACGTGCGAATCTATATTGAGTCTATGCACATAGTATTTATGCAAATCATTCTCTCTCTCTCTCTCTCTCTCTCTCTCTCTTTGGGTGTGTTTGTTGTGTGCATATATATGTATGTATATATTGTGTGTGTATTAGATTTTGAGTTTTGGTTTTAAATTTGACTACTTATTTTGTTACAAAGACATTTCAAGAATGGAAGACTGCTAGGAGAGAGGAATTATCGCAATACCAACAACAGATTGGTGAACAATATGTTGCCAATGTTGAAAAAGAGCTTGAAAGGTGGCAAAACGGTAGACAACAAAGAAACACAAACAATGATACTTTGAACTTGCAAGAAACAATGGACAAAGAACTTGAGACCCATAGGCTTGAACACGGACCCAAGACACGTAAGATTCCAGGTGGCGGTGATAACGAGGACGATGATGACGTGGAAGACATCAATGCTGGGGAGGATGACATGATGGATGATGTGCTGGATGTTGATGACGGTGGCAGAAGAGCCGAAGAAAGTGTGAAGCCACCTCTGGCTAACGAAGATTAGTTAAGTTTTTTAAGTGACCATATTTAGTTGGGTTTTCATGTTACAATTGTGTGCATGTTTTAAATTATTTTCTGCAATTTTGTTGTAACAGGATGTTATAGTGGAAGCGTTAAACTTGAAGAATTATGGTAAAAAGAACATTTGAAAATGCAGCAACGATATTAAAATACCTAAAACTAACCCAAAATAGACGAGTTGGGTAATTGGTCGAATAAATTGATTTTAAAAAAAGTAACAATTGGGACAAGGTAAGTTCTGGGCTTAGAAGAGGGGTTTATGTAATTATGTTATAGATGTTTAACTATAAACTGTTCCAATTTGAGGTTATAAAATATGTGTTCACATCACATATTTTTATTCCCTTTTAGGTTTGTGATGACTAGTTTCGTCAAAATGCAACATCTTTGTTTCAATCCTTGGTGGGAATTAACATACAAATGACCCTAAATTCTTATGTCCATCATCATAAATGTTAAATAAAAAAGATTAGTATAAATGTTCAAAATAATCTCTGCCACTCATATTTAATACACATAGAATCATACCATATAATACTCTCACATGCAGTTAAAGATTGTAAGTAAAGAAAAGTGTACCCATTCTAGTAGGTGGCACTGTCCTTCAATGTTACTACATTTGTAAAAAATAAATATACGAAATCTAAACTAGTCTCACATAAAAACTACCAATAAATATTCCTCTTGTGTCCAGTTTCCTTCAAGGAAAAAGTTAAAAATACCAATTGAGTTGCAAACATTGTTGAGTTCAATTTGTATTACATTGGGGCAAATACGTAAAATGGGTAAGTTGATAAAAGCTGTAGGGTTGTAGCAGTAAGGTGAACGATTGTAACTGTCAGAGAGAATATGTTGGACTAAACTTGATTTTTCTTTTTATTCAATTACAACTCTTAGCCCTTCCGTAATGGGGCGGTACATCACATGGAGGAGCATCATGGCGCCCCATAGCGCCCGGCCACATCTCTACGGCTGGCGCTATTGGTATTTTTTTTTATTCCTCGCGAAATATATATGCCGGACAATTGATGGTTCTCAAATATGTAACGTCGATGGGCACCATGGTGCTCCTCCCCGTGATGTACCGTCCCAGAAGGGCTAATAGGGGAATGTATACTAATGAGAGAGTTGTTATCTACACTGATTGTAAGTTTGAGAAATATATGTGTTTAATCTCGAATTACCAAAATTTTTAACCTAATCTACCTCATATTAACACACAATTACAACATTAAATCCAACATTTAGTTAAATAAAACTAATTGAGCCCGGCAACAGGTCAAACTAGAATCATGTAAAATGGATTCCAAGCAAAATGGGTTCCGGTCAAAACATGCGTTTTAAAAAAGTACCAATATTATTCGGTTAAAATGAGTTTTGACATAAATAGACTTGGGTTAAAATGAGGTTTTATTTTATATTAAATAATGTATATAAATGAGGTCACCCACTTTTTGAATTGGCAGCTGGTGGCCATGGGAAAGCGGCGGTGACGATGGTCAAGGTGTCATGGCAGCTATGACGGTAGTGGCGTGTTGGTGTTGCTAATAGCAAAAACGGCGGGCTTACCATACACATGGTAACATGATCTTAACCATACATGTATATGAGTCGTATATTAGATGTTAAAAGATCAATTAATTGTGTACACTTAACAAGTCCCCCCTAATAAATTGCATGATGATGACTTACAACTAAGACTAATGAACATCCCTCCTAATAAACTGCTAGGTAATCTTTTTTAATGATTTATTTACTGATGACCAGAACTTGTATACTTAGATTAGAATAAAATACCAATACCGTGCTCTTTGGTTCTGATGAATAGCATGCCAACTATAGGTAAGTCATGAGCATGCAACTATATATGGGACTATTACATATGTTGATTAATGGTATATATTGACGAACATAAGGCAGGCACGTTACATGGAGAAATAATGACAAACATTAAAGGCAAGTTGCCTTCTGCCCATATGCTCATAACCTCTCTTAACAAGCAGTGGCGGATTCGGAGGGCCCGGTGTTCTAAATGTAGATAAGCTACTTTGTTTTATTATTTTAATTATTTTATTTAAAAAAGAATGTTTTAGCATGCAACTTCAAATGTAATAAATACATACATAACAATTCACAATCACCACAATCATCACATTTAAATTTGATAATTTGACATAATAATAAAGAAAATGTAGACATAATAAGATTCAAGCCTCAAAGAACGAATCTAAGAAACGGTGGCGATACCTAGCTCAACCCATGGCCATGGGGAACCGATGAGCCGGTGGATCCACACAAAACAATATGACACAAAGCAAGTAACACGTACATACATACATACATACATACATACATACATACATACATACATACATACATACATATATATATTTATATGTATATATACAAAACAATTGATACTAGAAACAATAGAAATATGATTGTGAAACACATAACAATCCACTGATCTTGCATGTTGATGATTTCAATAGAAACATAAGAAATAAGACACATGATACACCGAGAAATGTTTAGTGACAAAAAGGAAAAAAAAAGAGATAGATCTACTCAGGTGATTCTTATGTTTCTAAGTACTTAAGGTGAAATACCTAAATATCCTCACGAGTCAAACGGTTTCTAATTACGACAAAATGAGTTCTATTTTTAAAAACATTTAAAGACCAACCTCACACTTACATACAAAAGCGACATAGCTTATACATGACTAAGTTGTTTGACACATTTAACTAAAAAGATACCATATTCACACAAAAAATACAAGCTTAAGTACTTAAGAAGACAACCAGGGTTTCTAAGCATAAGTTTTACTAACCCAAAGTTGACCCGTTTGACATCGAGGTATTGTAGAAGCACATCCTTTGTGTGTTTGCTCCAAGCTTGATGTTGATTCATATTGAGGATTTACCTATAACCATGACAACGCAATTTAATCACAACAACGCACATACATAATTCAAAACTTTATCATCCAACATAATAATCAGACTTCCAAGTTCTTTCATACTTGTGAGCATACTAATTTGTTTCGCAACATAGTTTACCACTTCATTCAAGTTCCTCATTTCTTTTCATTCTAAGAATTCTGTTAAAAAAATAAGGCAATTTTATAATCAAAACACTTATTGTTTTCTCTCTATTTTTGTTATTCTTGTCTCATTCTTGCATATTGGCGTATATGATCGAGATTTTATAAATTGCTTTAGGCTTGCTCTTCTCTTGGCCTACTCTGGATGGTCCCATGTGTCTGCTTCATCCTTTTTGGGCCTTTTCCTTCTTCTCCAAGATATTAAGCACGCTCCTTCCTTGATTGGTGATCGACAACTGCTGATTGAGTTCTTGCCATATTCTTTTAAAGAACCATTGGTGGCTTCTCATCTATATATTAGGATCATCTCTGATATGAAAAAGATAACAATGATCTTTAGCATAATCATATTTGTCTTCTACAATAACTTAGGGTTTTCATACCCTTCTTTGTCTATTTTCTTCAACACAAAACTTAAATACGTGTTTCTTGTATTCTGTTGCTTTTTCTTTTGAAATAAAACTTTGAATTATAACACAACATGGTATCAGAGCTATAAGCTCTAATATTGACAATCTCTTCGTCTGGTTCTCATTGGGGATTATATGTTCGAATAGTTCATTGGGGTTGAGTTCGTTGCTATAAATCTTGCAATTTGCTCAATTTGAGTTGACTGGTGTAAAGTCGTAGTCGGACTACGTCTGGGTAATTCAGGAAGGGTCATTGCAATTTTTAACTATTCAAGGGTCTGTTATTTTTCTGATCGAATCTGCTTGCTCAACTAAACTGTTGGTGCTATTGATTCTGCTGTTGTTACGGATGTCGCCAACATTGTTGTGTCCGATCCATTGAAGTCGTATGCATCATTTAGTTTTTCCTTGCTATTGACTTGCAACAACGGAGGCTTCAAGTAGTGTTCGAATTTTCTTGCTACATATTGATGGTGTACTTCTGTTTGGAAGCTTGTAACCCTAAGCAAAGGTTACAAGGTTGCTGGTATTTTCTGGATTATCTTGACTATTATATCACTGTAAGATCATTCTTACTTATTGTTTCTTCCTTATTTATCGCACATTATTATTGCTAGGCATATTTGGGTCGGGCTAGAAGGTCCAACATCTGTATCTTTGATTCCCACTGATCGACCGCTAGTTTATTTATGCACATATCGTGTTTTATTCGTTATACATTTCTATGTGACTGCGCTGCTATGTGAGAATCTTTAAAATCTTTTTTGTGTTTGCTTTATAACCTTGATTAAATTTCTTCAAAGTAAGACGCTAGCAATCTACAATACTTCTCGATCAAAGTTCTTAGCATTGTATGTTTTTTTTCTTGCAATTGTTTGGTTGATTACTTGTTTTTCGTTGTTCCATTATGTTTAAACCCAATCAATTTTTTGAAACTATAAAGCGTTTTAATAGAGGTCCTAACCCTAATTTGATGTGCACTCATTGTAATAGATTAGGTCATACAATGGATAGAAGTTATTATTGTGACAACCGGCATTTTTCGGTTGTAATTAAGCGTGTAATGAACATTAATATCATCATAAACAACGTAATTAGACGTAAATTAACTCGATCAGGCCTTTGGAAAGCCTGGGAACGTCTACTTGCTTCACGTTACGCGATTTGGCGATAATCGAAGACACTAAACGCGAAATTGAATAAACAAACTAATGCCGAACAAATACTGACAACGTCTAAAAACACGAATTTTATACTTGTATTTATCATACAGTTAAGATTATGCGATAAATTTGGATCTTTGAACGTCGCGAAGCACAACGCGGAGGTTTCGCGAAAATCGAGACGCACCGACAACAAAACGGAAGCAAGACTCGAGTTACGCCACGATACTAATATATTATGATATATTTAGCTTCGTAATCAAATTTTATTATTCATAGTTGAAAACGGATCGAAAAACGGACAAGAAACAACCACCGAATCATTTATGCGATTTTTACGGCAACGGACGATTTACGCGTCGTAACCAACTTTCGATATAATTTTAAGCACTTTTGAGTGTGAATAAACAAATTTCGATAAATAACGATGTTTGGGTTTCAAAAACGGGCCATGGAAAGTGTTTGGGCTTACACACACGTTAACGAGCCTTGGGCCCGACCCACTATCAAACCCTAACTATTTAAACAAACCTAACCTAAAATCCCCTCATTTTCTGACAAATTGAAAACCCTAGCCCCCTCTACAAGACCCCCTGCTCCTTCCCCTTGCTCCGATCGCCGGACTCCGGCGGTAGTCCGGCCAATCCCGTTGGTCCTTCCGGCAACACACCCGCACACCACACCCACCTCTTTTATCGAACACTCATACAAAACACACACACACCCGCATATTACATACATAAAGAGAGAGAGGGCGATGAGAGAGAGAGAACAACGGAGAGAGAGAGACCTGAGGAGAGAGAGAGTGGCGACGTGCGGCGGTGTGACGGCAAAGCCGGCGGCAGCCGGCGACGCTTCGGATCTCGCGGCGGCGTCGACGATGGTTGGGTTGGGTTGGCGATGACCTGCGGTGTCACAACAGTGGCGGCGGCGGCGGGTTTGCGGCAGCGACAACAACACCGCTGTCGGCGGTTTCTAGTGGACCGCCGACGACGGCAGTTGAGATAGCTACGCTTGGTTCAGTTCTGGTTCGGATGTTTCAGGTTATCCCGGGTCTCGACTCAGTTCAGTTTCGGTTCAGCTCCGGTTCAACACAACTCCAAACCCGGTTCAGTCAAACTCGGTTCAGTTTTGGTTCGACACGGTTCAACCCGGTTCAGTTTTGATCTAGGAAGCACGGGGACGCCATTATGGGTCGAGTACCCGTCCCGGGGACGGCTAAGGGACGGAAACGCGTGGGGGACGGCTTGGGGACGTTCCCAAAAAATGGGGACGGTCAAGGACGTTTCGGGGACGTTCCGGGGTACTTGGCGACCAAATAGCAATTTCCGACGGAAAATTCCGGCGCCGGAGCTGCAATTTCTGCCGGAAAACCATGACATGGAGAAGAAGAAGGAAGAAGTAGAAGTGTCGGCTGGAAGATAATATTTAGATTTTTAGGTTTAAACAAGTTTAGTTTTTTTAACATTTAACCCCTTTATCTTTTAATTGTTTAGATCTAGTCCCTAAAACTTACAAACTTTAACATAAAAAGTGTTATATTAGTTTGTGTTTCTAACATTTAACACCCTCTATCTTTACTAGTTTACATTTAGTCCTTAAATTTATACATAAAAAGTTTAAAATTGACATTATATATACATAAAAAATTATATAAAGTAATTTTTTTATATTTTTTTCGCCGTACCTTTGTCGTACCCGTATCTTGGATTTTTGAGTTTTGTCGTTCCCCGTACCCGTATCGTCCCCGTACCCCGTTCCCGTACCCGTCCCAGTGCTACCTAGGTTTTGATTCGTTTCCGGTAGTGTCGATATTTTAGTTTCGTTTCGATTTGAGTTTACATCGTTTCAGTTTTGATACATGTTTATTTCAGGTTCGGGTTCGGTTCGGTCAGATTCGTCGGCACCGGAAATGCGCGGTTCGGCTCGGTCAACAAAAGTCAACCCGGTCAATGCGGTCAAACTGTCGGGTCTATGAGTCAACGCTAGACTCGGTAAAAATTAATTACGACGCGAAAATTTAATTATATTAGTTTATATATATTATATATATATATTTATCGCGAAACCGAGCTCGACCCGTCCCATTAACGAATACGTATAGCCAAAAAGTATAAAAAAATAATAAATCGAACCGACTACATTATTCGCGTAAAACTATTCGTTAAAAATAAAACCGACGTTAGTTAAATGAAATTAATCGGAAATTAACCCGACGAAAAATTTATATATATTGTTTGTTTGCGTACGTTGCAGGTTGTGTTTTGATAAATAAATCGACAACTAGTATTGTCGGGATTGTCCAAAAACAGAGGAAACTCTGCCCGATTTTCGTAAAATCCGTAAAACGAAACGCGTTACAAATCAAAGATAAAACGTCCGATTTCAAACGGTTATTATAAAATAAATATAGGTATATATTTATTTGACGACGCTATGAAAACTTTCAAAACTCGAGCCGACAACATTTCAACGAGCGTGGATTACAAGACAGCAAGATTCGGTATTCGATTATAAAATAAATAATGTTTATTTATGTTTAATTCAAAGTCGAAACTCGGAAATTAGATTTCAAACGTCGACAATTATTCGAACGATGTTATAAAAATAAGTATATCATTTATATTTCGAAACGCCAAGATTTCCGAAACGCTTTTAGACGAATACAAGGCGCATATTATTTCAAACGAACGAATTCGGAAATCGTATAACACGAATATAATTATATATATTCGAACGTCGGGATTTTGAATACTTTTATAAAACAAATATAGTTATATTTATTTCGAACATCGACGACACGAATACTTTCGAAGGATTTTATAACAATATATATTTGTTATATTCGATTCCAACGCCAAACGAAGTGCGACACGATACGCATGACTATCGCGCGAATACGAATAGAAAAGTGTATATACAATATGTCTTACGAAAACAACGAAGAGTCGTACTATTATCCATCGACGTACATGACGACTAAATACGATATCATGAAATATATTTATGTTTATATGTAAACATATATTTCAAATCACTCGAAAACAGAATCAATTCTAAGAAAACCATAGGTTGGTTAACCGAATTAAGTCAATAACACATTCATAGAATCGTATGAGTAACGATTCGGTAGAGCTCGGTATCACGTAGTATAGCTACGTCATTCTTAGAAACTTACAAGTTATTCCGTTTTAGGAATACCCTAGATTGCATGCTAGCAAGTCAAGTTGTGGAGAAAACACTACGGAAATCACACTAAGCTAGCTTTGCACTGGATTATCTAGGTGAGTTCATAACCACCACTTTTTACCGTTTTATATTTTTATAAATGTTTTCGGGGGTGGAAAGACATGCAAGTTTTGCGAAAGCATAAAATGTTTCGATGAACGAAAATCATATAATTCTAAACCATGTTACAAACAGATTTCAATGAACTCAAATGGTTTACGAACGGTTTATGCTAAACTTACCAGTTTTCACAGCTATACAAAGCTTTTCGAAACATGCAAGAGTTTTATGACTAGTGACGGGATTGTCATAGTCACAACTAGGGGCGAGGCCCCAATTTTATTTATAACATGGGCTAGGCCCAATGACAAGAAAACATGGGCTAGTCCCAATTACATAAATAACATGGGCGAGGCCCAATAACACAGATTTATAACAATGGTATGTAGCCATGGGATTAGATTATGACAATGATCGATGTACTTAAGTAGGATTATGACATTGGTAACCATTAATCACTTAGTGACCAAGGTGCAAAAGGTGTAGATCTATCGAGTTTGAGACACGCTCCACTCCTGGTATGTTAACCGGTTAGGAGTGCTTTTGTGAGACCTATTGATGACAAAGTTGTCTCGGTTTGGTTATTTACTTACTTATGGCACATAGGTCAGTGTATTAGCTACACACTGACAGATCCTTAGATTCCATAGGCATCCTTCATACTATGATTTCAACACCGGTTTACAAAGAAAACAAGAAAACATTTCAATACTGGTTTATTTACAGATACGATGGAAAATATTTTATCACCGGTTTATAAACATAACAGTTATATGCATGAATTTGCAAACAACATGGAAAACATTTCAATACTGTTATACAGACATGACATTTCAAATGCTTTGGGTTACTATGATCCCACAAACCGGTTATCGAATGCAAAATGCTCAAAGGTTTTATGACTCATTTGAAAAGAAAAACAAACGAACTATGAACTCGTCAACTTTATGTTGACTTTTCGCATGTTCTTTCTCAGGTTATGATTACAAGCATGGCACGGTTGGAATAGTGGAACCCATGGGTAATCGAGTAGTTAGCGGGCGTTCATTTGTTAGAAACCTTAGCCATCACGTCTGCTTCCGCTGTGCGATGAAGATGCCATTCGGTTCATGCACCGCTCTGATGTGAAATGGATAACATGGGTGTGTGACAATTATATTGTGGGATATCCACCCTGGTTTAAACAAAAAAGTAGAGTTCTCAAATAAAAAATTTTAAACTGATATTTCTAAGAATTATGTGTTTAAAAATAAGCACTTCTCTTCCACTTCTACACATTCTTTCTACTATTTATTCTCTTACTCATGATCAAATCTCAAGACTTCTAAAGCTCTTAAATGACAAAACTAGTGAAAGTTCTCAAAATCAAAATAAGGAAGGTAATTCTTTTGGTTTTATCTCAGCAAATCCTTTTAATAAATGTGTCCAAGGTTTTTCAACTGGGTATCTTCCTTATCCGATTCTGGGTGGGTAATAGATTTTGGAGCAATCCAACATATGGTGATGTCAGATAAAGGATTAACCAACAGAATTGATGTATTCAGTCTTAGTATTTCAGTTAAATATCCTAATGGGAAATGCTAAAGTTACTACTGTCGGCTCCTTAAAATTAACTCAAGGAGTCATTTTATCTTATGTCTTTGTTATCCTAGAATATTGTGTTAACTTGATATCTGTGTATAAACTTGCCCGTGATAACAAATTACGTGTTGTTTGATGAACACACCTGATACTTTCAGGATTTACACACAAAGAGAATCTTAGTGACCGGTAGTCAAATTGATGGATTATATTTCTATGGTGATGCATCTTTGCCTGCTAAAGTGTGTTTTAATAGTCATGATACTACAAACTTGTGGCACCCTAGACTAGCCATCCTTCTAATCAAGTTTTAAATGTTTTAAAAAATGATCTTAAATTAAAACACATAGGTGAATTATTTCCTTGTGATGTTTGGCACAAGGCCAAACAACGCAGAGAACCTTTTCCCTTAAGTGATCGACCTTTTCCCTTAAGTGATCATAAATCATCCTATGTGGGATAGTTAGTTCATCTAGACGTTTGGGATCCTTATAAAAAAAACAAAGTTGCGATGGGTATAGGTATTTTTTTGACTATCGTGGACGATTTCTCTAGGTGTGTGTGGATATTTCTTCTAAAATCTAAAAGTAGTTTTTTACAACACTGAAAGCTTTTTCAAACTAATGAAAACCCAATTTGATAAAACAATAAAAATCCTTAGAAGTGACATTGGAACTAAATTCGTTAACAACCAAATGTCTAACTTTATGAGAAATAATGGAATTATCCACCAAACCACCTGTGCATATAGTCCACATCAGAACGGGATAGTTGAACGAAAACATAGCCACCTTCTCAATGTTGCTAGAACTCTTTTATTTCAAAGAGGTATTCCCTTGGTTTTTGGTCTAATTTTGTTCTCATTGCTGCTTATCTAAACAACAGAACCCCTCTTCTATTCTTGATGGCAAATCACCATATGAATTACTTTTTGGCTTTCAACCCTATCTTTGTCACCTTAGGATATTTGGTTGCATCTGCTTTAGTACTGTTTTGAATAAGCTTGATAAGTTTGGGGATCGTGCTGACAAATGTCTCTTTCTAGGCTACTCTCCCTTTAAGAAGGGATGCAAACTATGGAGCCTAGATCAAAACAAAATAATATTTTCAAGAGATGTTAAATTCTGTGAAATCATCTTTCCTTTAAAAGATAATAAACAACTAAATGAAGTTTTGTTAAACAATGATCTTTTCGTAAACACCCTACCCTAAACGTTTTTGATTGTTTTGACTCAAGTTAGCCAGATACTCCTAGTGGTGAAGAGATGGCTTATAGTGAGGTAGTTAACATAAATCAACAACCTAGTGCTGACCATCAAACCCCTGAAGAGGAGACTGTACTTCAGCAACCTCGGGGAGGGGGGGGGGACTGAAGGTACTCATGAGGCTGATGGTGTTGAAATTACCAATGAGAATTCAGGAATGCTCGACTGAAGGAACTAGTGACCTTGATATTCATGTTAGGAGGTCCACTAGAACCTCGTCTATTCCAAAAAAAACTAAATGATTTTATCATTGAAGGAAAAGTAAAATATGGGATGGAAAAGGTGGTAAATTACTCAAAACAAAATTACTATGAAGCAAAAAATGACTTTAATTGGGTAACTGCCATGAATGAAGAGATGGAGACCTTAAATAGAAATAACACATGGACCTTAGTTGACTTACCGAAGAATAGAAAGCCAATAGGGTGTAAGTATATTTACAAGATTAAATATAAATCCAGAGGAGAAATCGAAAGACACTAAGCTAGACTTGTAGCTAAGGGGTATAGTAAAAAAGAAGGGGTGGATTTTGATGAAACCTTTTCCTTAGTGGTAAAAATGGTCAGTGTTCGAGGTGTCATCAGTCTTGTTGTGGAGAAAGACTTACCTCTCTTCCAACTTGATATTACAATGATTTTTTATATGGTAGTTTAAACGAGAAGTCTATATGTGCTTACCGGAAGGTTTCTTTTCTAAAAATGAAACAAAAGTCTGTAAGTTAAATAAATCCTTATATGAGCTAAAACAAGCTCCTAGGATGTGGAATGAGAAATTGGTTAGTGTCTTAGTTGAATGTGGCTTTGTTTAAAGCAAATGTGACTACTCTTTGTTTGTTAAAAGTGAATATTCTTCACTTGTAATTTTGTTAGTTTATTTGGATGATATTGTTATCACTAGAAATGATCAAAATGAAATAAACAAAGTCAAACAACTTCTTAAAACAAAGTTACTAATCAAAGACCTAGGCTTGTTAAAATATTTTCTTGGAACTGAGGTCTTAAGATCTGAAAATGGCATTTATCTGTCTCAAAGGAAATATTGTGTCCAATTACTTGTTGAATTCGACCTTAGTAGGTGTAACTCTGTCAACACCTCTATTGAACAACATCATGTTGTCATGAATTTCTATAAAACAGATGACTCGATTTTAACCAACATTACAGGCTATCATAAACTTATTGGAAAACTATTTTATCTGTCTCACACTCGTCCTGATATTTGTTACACTATACAGTTTCTAAGTCAATATATGCACCAACAACGAATTCTCATTTAGAACTTGCTCTTCATTTACTTCGTATTTGAAGAAAGCCCCAGGAAAAGATTTCTTTTCAGCAAAGGCTTTGCTCGGGCTTTAACATTCGAGCCTATGCTGACTCTGACTAAGGTAAATATCTTGACTCTAGACGTTCAGTTACAGGTTTTTTTGCATCTTCTTAAGGCAATCTCTGGTCTCTTGGAAAACCAAGAAACAAGCGGACCGTGTCAAGGTCCTCTGCTGAGGCTGAGTACAGATCTATGTGCGCTGCCATGTGTGAAATTCTATGGTTAATAACTGAATTAAAGGAGTTACAAGTCCATATCAGTCTTCCCGTTAACTTACTTTGTGAAAAAAAGTTATCTCCATTGTTGCTGACCCATTATTCCATGACAAAACAAAACATTTCTAGTTGG
Organism: Scalesia atractyloides; assembly: GCA_947069175.1. Lineage (NCBI taxonomy): Eukaryota > Viridiplantae > Streptophyta > Magnoliopsida > Asterales > Asteraceae > Scalesia > Scalesia atractyloides. Next base: position 45,487,873 of record CAMTDV010001632.1, read on the forward strand.
ATCTTTTCTTTCTTCGTGAAAAAATTGTTGCTGGTGTGATGAAAACTATGGCTATGGATTCTAGCAAGCAACTGGCAGACATCTTCACAAAAGGTTTGTTGGCTAACCACCATGATTTTATAGTCCATAAAGTGTATATGCATGACATGTTTTGATTATCAAATTGAGGGGAGTGCTAAAAATATAAGGCAATTTTATAATCAAAACTCTTATTGTTTTCTCTATAATTTTTTTGTCTCTTCCTTGCATATTGGGTTATATGATCAAGATCTTATAAATTGGCATTGGGCTTGCTCTTCTCTTGGCCTGCTATGGATGGTCCCATGTGTCTGCTTCTTCCTTTTTGGGCCTTCTCCTTCTTCTCCAAGATATTTGGCACGCTCCTTGATTGGTGATCGACAACTGCTAATTAAGTTCTTGCCATATTCTCTTAAAGAGCCGTTGGTGGTTTCTCATCTATATATTAGGCTCATATCTGATATGAAAAAGTTCATACAATAGCTTAGGGCTTTCATACCCTTCTTTGTCTATTTCTTCAACACAGAACTTAAATCTGTGTTTCTTGTATTCTGGTGCCTTTTCTTTTCAAATAGAACTTTGGATTATAATGTGTGACAATTCATTCTATATAACTTGATGTCGAATTATTTATCTCAACTATACCAAGTACTTCGTCTTGGTTTTTCTTTCGTTTTGTCATTCTTTACACTTTAAACTCGTTTCAATTGGTCGATTTCATACTAGTAGAATATCACTTAAGATTTGGTATTCCATGTTAACCCAAATCGATTTATTCTACCGACGACTGTTCAAACTAACTTGTAAGCTAAATAACTTACCTCGATCTTGTGTTCCTTGGTGCCTCGGGTCTCTTGCCGTTTCCTCCTTTTTCCTACACTTAATGAATTCTTACTCAGTTTCATGAACCTCATTCCATAACATACTCATAAAATCAATGCGACAACCAATTTCACTGCATACAAGTATTTCTTATATTCTAAACATGACCATCTTAATTAATTATCACATTCCACATAATTAGCATTAAAAGGCATTTCATCAAACACTTGGTGGGCATCCCAATCTTGCCTTCATTCAAGTTACCTAAATACTAGTAATTGGTCATGTTTTTACTAGATATTATGCATCATATTAACGTTTCTTCAACATATCCACATATTGCTTGATTGATACCCACTATTAAATATACAAGTTCCAATTTCATGTTCATGTCAAAAACCCATTTCCTCCTACATGAGGACTTATGCCTAATTTATCAACATACACAAATTTTACACATAGTTTCAATCATATAAAGATTTTTTAAAACAACTTCCTACATAAATTTACATCATAGCAACATAACCCGTATAAGATTAGTATTTTCATGTTCATCATTCCTACAAACTTCACCAATTAAGAAGTTGTAACTTACCGTGTGATTGTCAAGCTTAGATGATTAAGAAATCGGTTTCATGCATAGGATATATTCTCAATTTAGCTTCAATTTGCTGAATTTTGTGAACTTGGTGAACTAGGGAGAATTCTCTCTCTTTCTCTCTCCTTGAATACGACACACACACATACTTGTTAACAATTTCTAATTTTATACATCTTATAATCTCATATTCGGCCCTTAAAGTTTGATGAGTATTTGTTTAGTCACTACTTATACATCATAATATAACCAAGTTACATGCCTTTAATTAACATGCCCCATACTAAAAGCTAGAACTTTATTAACATACTATTTAACTTTTATTCAAAACATATACGCATTTTGGGGTGTTACAAAAGGTTAAGTATTGAAGGAGAAATTGCAGTTTGAAGTTACGAGCCCTAGAATCTTCTTTGAATTATACGCGATTTGTGATTGATGAAACATGAAACTTTTAGTGGGGTTTTGTTAGGTTTTTGCATTAGTTTCCAATTGTATAGGTGTTGTTAGCCAATTTCGCGATTTGAGTCTAAACCCAATTATGATCATGGTATGCATTAGTCGTGATGAAACTTGTCTAACAATGGTCCGGTTATTGCGTATTATCCAACGATCAGCGAGTGAGGGTCTTTATTCGCCATGAATGCGAGTTGATTGAGGCCGTTGCGAATTCATATAGAAACGAAACGATTTGAACGGGTCGGGTTTGAATCTGTTGGGTCGCGATCGGATGGAGAATACAATGAGGCTTGGACCTTCTCCGGGTTTGGGTTTTTGAAATAAAGGCGTGGTAATTTATCCAAACAAAAATTATGGTGCAGCGGTGGTGCGCGTTGTTGTTCATCCGAGGGAACCAAGGTTCGAGTCCTGCTGGTTCTGTTTTTATATCACTTTCTCTTATTTCTAGTTTTGGTACTTGACACTTTAGGCCCCTGTTGTTTATAACTTTATTCAACACTATCAAGTAACCCAATGAATTATGCCTTATTTAATAACTAACGATACTAACTGCTTTTTATTAAAACTTTAATGTTTTCAGTCCGGTGATAATCCAATGCAATACTTGACGATAATAAATTAATAAAATAAAAAAATATAAAAATTATCATTTTTATTTAATTTCAAAGGGATCCATTTTACAATCCGAGTCGGGTTTTCGAGATCCGTTTTTAGCGGATGTTACAGTCTCCCCTACTTTTGGGAATTTCTTCCCGAAATTAGAAGGTAACCGTTCATGTAGGGTGGTGTGTAGGGGTTTTCATCGACTTAAGTGATATCGATTAGATTTAGTCAAAATACTAGAACTCAAACCTTGGGATCGGATTTTTTTCTTAGAAATGTTAGGTAACAAGTGTTAAACACAAGTCTTAAAGATGCTAAGGGTACACTCAAGCTACAATATATATCAAGTTTATGGATTAAATCCGTTTGAGGCGGTAACGTTCCAGGTAAGGGTTGAATACCCAAATAAGGAATCTCTTTTAATGCCAGAGATCCAGAAGTGAAGAGTCTATGAGATAGCCCGTCATAGGTTGTATGAATATTACATCATGAAGCCCAAGATTGGTGTATCAAGGACTGAATACAGCTTAGGAGAAAATTATTTCCCAAATATGACTTGTAACACGAGAGAGTTTGCAACAGAGTCATAAGGTGTACCCACGAAGCCTGAACGAATTATCATGTCTCAATTTGGGATTTTGAAAAGAAAATATTCTCATTAAACACCATAATGATGGTGGTAAATGCGAAATGCCTTAGAATTTGAATCACTAAACACATAACCAAAACTAACACTTAACTCTCATGATTAGTTTAATGCTGCTTTTGAAAATTTGATAGTGACACTTATATATAGAAAGTACCAGCGGCATATCCACCATGTCTCTGTCAAACTTTCATCCACATCGTTATTCGAACCATGATTGTCGATATATACAAAACTTACTCAGAAATCTCATGATTAGTTTAACGTTGCTTTTGATAATTTTATAGAGACACTTATATATAGGAAGTACCAGTATCGTATCCACCATATCTCAACCAAACTTTCATCCACATCGTTATTCGAATCATGATTGATGACACAAACAAAACTTACATAGAACTTCTCATGACCAGTCTAACAAGGCTTTTGATAGTTTGACAAGGAAACTTATATATAGGAAGTCCCGGCGGCGAATCCACCATATCTTTATCAAATTTCATTGGCTTCGTTATCGGGTCATGATTGATTCTATGTGACGACACAACTCAAACTTACTAACTAAATAAACATAACTAAATCCACAAACAACCAATACTTGAGTCTCCCCGGGCAAGACTAAATGATGGCAGTACCTACAATCATAATTACAAGGGAAGAGTCAGTCTATGAATAAGTGAGACGATACCCACATCCCATAAATTATGGGAAAAATCACCCATGATAAGTGATGATATGAAACTGTAACAACATGAATTAGCAATAATAGGAAAAGATAGTAGTATGAATATACAATAAAACAAAATATTAAAGGCATAAAATGGTGATAGCATAAAACGTCATAGTAAGGGATGAAGACAATGATAAATTTTAGATGGTAACATCGAAAGCGTGACAATAGTACGAGCTATCAACGGTACAAAATATAATTTAACAATAGTATAGATTGATGTTAGTGTGAACTCCAATGATACGAAGCGGGAATAATGGGTGATGTCGACAATTTTGGAAAAACCAAACATAGGGTCGAATGAAGAAAGCAACAAAATGGTAGCAGTAATCTTAACTTCTATCAATTAGGCGATAAATACAAATCGAACAACCGTAGAGGGTCATAAGATAAATCATAGAAGCAACTTGTGTGTTCTCAGAATGATAGTTTTGTAACGCTTCACATTTTTGTACTTCCATATTTAGAAAGTTGTATTCGTATTTCTGTTTTTGGAAAATTGTATTCATATTTCATTTCCAATCTACGTAATCTCGAGACTTTGATCATAATGGAAATAAATTTTTATTCACACTTATTTATGCATAAATACATGATACTTAATCAATCTCGAATACGTACGTTATATACGAAATCGAATTATACATGATGTTTAATTATATTCGGAATCATACTCATAAACATTCATGTTATTCACACACGCATATATCCCTTGAATGCCCAATTTTTTGTTTTTATTAGGTCCGTAAGCCCTTCTGGGTGGGCAGAATGTTTGAAAACTCGCAAATTTCACCTCTTTTCCACTTCCAACCTTCACCAATCACCTCCTAACTTCATTTAAGACCCAACCCTAATCACTCACTTATAATATATGCCTTCCACACCTTCCTAACACCTTTACACACTCCATAAATCACTCCAAACACTCAAATCCTCTCAAGAAATTCTGTTTTGGGCAGAATACTCTCTATTGTTCAAAGTGAGTTCTAACTCATTTCTCCTACTTATTCTTCTTGTTTCCTTGTATAAAACCACATTGATAACCTATAGGATTGTTACCGAAAGTTCACCATGGTGTAATAAGGTGATACAACTCCAAAAATGGTGTCCAAAGTGGCTAAAACTTTCTGTTTTGAATCAAACTTTTCATACAAGTTCAAGTTCAGCTTGTTCTTGTAAGAATCTTACACCCACCTTGCTTATAACCAAACCTATGGTTATGGGCTGAAATAGGGTTGATTCCCACAAGTTTAGAGATCCAAAAACCTCCTAAACTTTCTGTTTTAACAAGGTTCCAAGCAACCTACAAGTATTGAAACCATCCAAGTTCATCATCTTCAAAAATGGTGGGACTTTTGTTTTAGTTAAGGTGTGAACAATGGGAGCTTTGGCTCTCTAACCTAGTTCCACTACCTCACTTGCTTGATTAATTACTTATTTTCATACCACTAAGTCTCAAAACAATTTCCAAACAAAGGGACAAGGCTACATCCAGTCCCCAAACACTCTCCATGTTTAGGATGCATGCATCTAGCTAGCTCTCTTGGTTGTTTTTAGACTTAGTAGTTTTAAGTTCTTATATCCACATTCATGAGCAACCAAAATCATCAACAAAGTTGATGATTTTGTGCTTTGGTGAATCATATAATAAGGTTAAATGGATGTTCATCATCCTACCTCCTTCCATGACCATTCTTATGGCTCCTTAATAACACTAGACTAACTATAATACATGAACTATAAACCGAATCATAATTTTACCCAAACTCATGGTTAAAAGTGGTGTAGTATGGTATTATTATCTTTAAGTTAAGGTTCCTCATACTTGGACTTCCAATGGGCGAATTGGTACCCATGAAACACACTCGATTATGGTGTCCAAAACGAGTGCCTTAACAAAGATAACTTTTCGTGTAAATTCATAATAATCGTCATTTCATGTTCGTAATCATCATCCTAAATCCATAGTCCACCAAACTTAAATGCCATCGTTCCCTTGTAGGCTGACCTCAGCATTCCTAACTTCTCAAGACTACTTACTCGCGTTTTTGGAAGCCTTGCAAACCGTGAGTATACATGACCCTCTTTTCTTTTCCACACTTTTGGGTGCAATATATATTACCATATTAAAACTCACATAAACACACATACAGAAATACATTATTCATACAAACGAATCCAATATACATGCTTTATACATTAATACTTTAGGAATGCATGCATGCTAGAAGCCATTCTTGCACTATACTTTGTCATTAACTTCGTACAAGCCTACCTTAACATGTATAGCGCTATAGGAGTAGCACACCGCCCGTTGATGGATCTATGTCAGGTATTCAATCATAAATGGTCTTGTCGCTTTGGTGACGAGATTACGCTAGTGGAATCTTTGGGTTGACACATATGTGATGCATGCTAGTTCATGTTATCTCTATGCCTTAGTATACATTTTTGCCATATGGATCTCGTTAAATTCTTTTATACATATGCTACTACACTAAACTTGTGTGCTCACCAACGTTTTTGTGTTGACATGTTACTTTAATATATATTGCAGGAGCATGATGATGATGCGTTGAAAAGAAATCTAGTATGGTGAATTAGAAATGCACTTAGTTTAAATTTATGTTTTGTTGTTTAATTTATTATGTCTAATTGTCGTATTTTCCTTTTTGAACAATGTATTCCCTCGAGCGATCTCGTTTTTGTCTCACTCTTTTGTTTCCACCATCGGTTGGGGTATGATAAGCTTGGAGGTTCATCTCGAGTCATGAAACAATAGTAGGGTAAGTTCTAAGTTTTACTAAAAACTTTTAGTTGTTTTAACCATCATTTTCATAAACATACTCTTGTTTATTGGGTTTAGTATACTTAACCATATTTACATTTCACCAAGTGTGAAATATTAGTAGTTACATTTATCATGCAAAAACAATCTGGTTTATTTAGGAAAAATGTTTTTGTGAAGTTTTAAGAAAAATTTTGGTCTGAATAGAAATTTCATTAAATGTATTTTTTATATACGTTTAAAAAAACTATTTGTATTTCTTTATATATATATGTATATTTTTTTTATAAAATCAAATTTTAGGTCAGAAAATTTTTTAACGTCACCGTGTGCCCTCGACTCAAGTTTGGCAATCTCTATGCAAAGGTTACAAAAGTGGTTAGGGTTGTGACACTCAAGTCATAATAGGCGACTCGTTAGATTTTAAAACATACTATAAAAATTGCATTATTGTACTTGTGTCAAAAAAAATCCTACCAAATTTTATTTAGTTTAAGCTAGTGCTTACAAATCAAACTCGAAATGTTTTCTTCAAAATAAACTCATTGCATAAATATTTTGTTGTGTTGCTGACCGCATCATTGTTGTCTTAAACTCAGTTTGTTGATGCAGATGTTTGTTTCCTACATCATCGAATCATATCGAGTCTATAATAGGAATCTACATGTTAGAATATTTGATTGTGTATAATATTCTCACTTTGGACGAAGTGAAATGTCTATAAATAGTAGTGCTAGGGTATTGAGTTAAGTAAATATTTGTGTAGAAAGGACGGCAAAGCTCTGTCCAGTTGTTTCTAGGAGCTGTAACGTTGACGTATTAATGAAACAACAGTTATAATTGAATCTTGTTACTATTGTCTCCTAACTATGAACCAGATTCCGCACGTTTAAACTAGGTTATTCAAGTTAGAGACTGAGCTATCAGATCACGATCCTACAATTGGTAGCAGAGCTACGGTACCGATTCATTCAATCTAACAGTTGATGAATCACCTACGCTCATGAATTTTGGAGATTTGTGGACGTTTGAGGGGTTTTAGACGTAAAACATCAAATAAATGGACAATCCACTGACAAAAAGTAAAATTGAACCTATAGGATTGTTAGAAACTGATTTTTGACCAAGTCTGTGCCAGAATGATCGCGGGATTCGCAGAAAGAAATATTTTCGATCGAAAATGTACCTAGACGTGTTCGTACGAAGAGGCACTTCGCACGAAGTGAATTTCAGCTCGTGCGGAGTGAACCTGAATCCCTATAAAAGACATTTTTTGATCATATTGACGAGACGAGTGTCCAGAAAAATTTGGTGATTGCAATTTTTTTTTGAAATTTAACGTCTAATTCGGGTTGTTCGGGGGCACCATCTAGAGCTTTAGAGTACAAATACGATCATAGTTGGTCGAAGATATTGGAGTAGTCACTGATACCGATGCTAAATGATGATTATTTGGTATAGTGATTATCAATGGGCCTTAACGTTAAATCCGCGTTTGTTGAAAAACTGATTTTCCATATTTGAGTGGGAATTTAAGTGGAAAATTTGGTATGGTCAGAATTTGCAGAATAAATTTTTTTACGTATATATGAAAATTCCGGCGTTTTTGAAATTCGTGACTTTGCAACTGTATTCGGGTGGTTTCCGACTCCAGATTATCCGGGGTTGCAGAAGATCTAGTTTCGTTAGTTCGTGATCACAAGAGGTTAGAATTTTCAGATCGTGATACATATTGATGCTTAAGGGTTAGAGTCATGATTTTCGATGTGGATCAGGTTAGAAGGATTAGCAGTCGTTGATATCAATGAGGATATGAGATTATTCAAGATCTATTGCGTGTACACGAATAGTCAGTGATGGTCTTAGGCGTTAACATGGCTAGCTGTTTCAAAAATTACCGAGAAGATCTGAGGTCATTCAAGATATGTTGTATGTACACGAATGATTGATCATAGTCTTAGGTGCCATTATTTTTAGTCTTCAAGTAGATTAATTGTTCTTTTTGGACTAACCGCCGTTGAATGACGATGCTTGCTGATTAAGTTGCGCTGATTTAATGGAGATAGCATATATCTTTTATTATGACTTAAGAGGAAGAATGTGATTCTGATCGCGAGATGTTCTTGATCTGAGGAAGAATGTGTTCTGCGGAAGAATTTCTCAGATTGATGTATTACTAGATGATTTGATTTCGATGATGATTTACTGATTGGGCATATTACTGTTGCTGATCTATCTTTCAGAAGTATGTTTAAATGTGATCAAGTAAAACGGGATTATAAATTTTTGTGGGTATTCATTGATTTGAATTTTACCGCTGTGGTAATTCAAAGTTTCTATCAATTATCGGTTAGGTTTTTGAAGATCAGAGGATCGATCATAGGAAGAGTGCGCTAAAACTGAACAGGATGTGGTTAAAGTTGAAACAGAGATGTTGCATTGATTAATTTCGAGTTGGTGATTATTCAAGAAAAATTTGTCAATTAAGCAAATCAGATGAGGTTGGGAACCGTGCAAACAAAAAAACCTAAAGATTAATCTCTGGAGAGAATTATTTCAGGGGGAATTGGTCCTTTAAGTAGATAATGCAAACCGGATCATCAATTAAAGGGGAATAAATTGAAGATTTCAAGATGCCTGACTGAAGTTGCAGAATATTCAAACACGGCTCTCATATTTCTAGATCAAGATCAAACTTCGACAGTGACGTCCAAGGGGGAAATTGTTGGTGCACTTTATGTCCGTCACTGTACGAATAAGATAGATAGAGCGTGTGTTGAATATTGTATATATTAGATATGAACACACGACTGAAGTGCGAATGAGAACGGTGCATATGTGTCACTTCGTACGAGTGTAGCATTCGTAGAAGCCAAATGCTCACTACGCACGAGGTGGGTCATGTCTATAAATAGTATTGTGTGTTCAAAGTTTTGTAAGTTTTTGGAGTTCCCAGAGGGGAAACGCTGGCGGAATTTCTCCAGGATTTTACCAGCTTGACAAGATGTATAATCTTTCGGTATGAATGAATGAATGCTTCCGCTTACTCTGCTTCTACTCCTTTCTTAATAACATTCTACCAGATTAGTACTATCCCTACCCAAACTTCCATCTATCACCGCTGGATCATGATCCTACAATTGGTATCAGAGCTAGAAGGCCTGATTTGAATACAATTCATCAAGACTCAACACTGAAGACTTATCTTCTACTCATTTCTTCTCATTTTCCAAAGATCTAATGGTCTAAATGGACTGATTTTTTCAAGGATTGTAAAAACTTGTTTTTGAATAACATACTGAAAAATCAGCTTAAAATTCAAACGTTTTCATGCCGAAATAGTCCACTTCATATGAAGAGTCCACTTCGCACGAAAAGCCCACTTCGCACGAAACGCCCACTTCGCACGAAGAGCCCACTTCGCACGAAGAAGCCCACTTTGCACGAAGAGCCCACTTGCATGAAGTGAGATTTTCTTCACATAAGAGTTACTTCGTAAAAAAGTCTCACTTCGCACTAAAACTTGTTTTTGAAGAAAATTGTTGTTAAAATGGAAAACGATGAGATTGGTTTTAATGAAGCAAATGAAGAAGTTTATACCGAGATTGTTTACGATGAAGTTCAAGAAGAATTTGATCATTGTCATTATACTGAGGGAGAAATTTACAAAATTTTTTACAATCATTTATGCCTCATGATGTTTTTAATGCTTTTGTAGGTTCTTCGGTGAACAGAGAGATCATTAGAGCACACAGAGTTAAGAAGAAATGATTTCTGAGAAAATAATGTTTGATCGGTTAAATGAGGAAGAAGAAATTTTAAAGCTGATCAGAAATTCAAAGGTGAGAGAGTCCAGGAAGAGAAGAAAATTGAGAGAAGGAAGAAAGACAGTGCACAAAATGTTTAGAACCATGCAAGTCCTGTCTGGAAAAACATGATAAGTATAGAGAGCTTAAACGTCATAAAGATTATTTGTCAAGTGATTATGAAAAATTAAGCAGAACCATTAAACAATATGAAAAAGTTAGTTTAGAGGATTCAGCCACACTTTCTATGCTCAAGGCAACCATAATGGACAAACAGATGGCTATTAATATTCACCTTGACACGATTGCCAAACTAAAACAGGAGCTTGAAACTATGAAGATAGAAATAGAACGAGTCAACAAGTTGCTGATCAGTTATTCCACGTCTTCATATGTGATTGATCATATTCTTCCTACAATAACCAAAAAAATGAAAAGGAAAAAAACGAGTCTGATAAAAAACAGGGATCCAGGTTATCATCGTGTTCCACCCCCGATGTAGGAACAGTTGAAACTTAAAACTGAACAAAAAGACGAGCTGCCTGATAACATTGATGTAACCTATGATTGTGGATCCAAAGTTGTTAAAAATGTGGTCGAAAATGTTTTGGGAAAAGAAAGTAAAACAATAAATTGAAGAAAACAGAGTCAAGTTCTTGTTCTGAAAATGAAGAAAATTTTCATAAGTGTTATTTGAAAAAACAAACATGGTTTGAATGATGATCCTAATGCTGTCATGTACAAAATAAATGGATCTAAGAAACTGTATTCTGATAATTAATTTCCGATTCAGAACGTGAATCTTAATAAAATTTACAAAGTTTTCAAATTGGTTGAAGTTAGTGTGTCTTAGCTTAAGAATTTGAACACATCTTCTTATTCCAAACCTAAACGTTCTCATTATAATAATCAAAAAGGAAAGAATTATCCTGAAAATAAAAGAAAAGGTCTGGGATATGTTAAGAAAAATAATAACAAGTTTTGAAACCAAAATTTCAAAGAATATAAACTTTGTTTTCGGAACAAGCTTAGAAAGAGAAAAGGATAGTTTGGGTAAGAGCAATCAAATTTAAAATTTTATGCTAAAAAAAAACAATGAAAACAGCTTGAGATATCCTCTGTTGGAGATGACAGTAGGATGTGCTTTCGATGTAACGAACTTGAACACATTGCTAGACGATGTCCACAAACTAAATCTAAACCTGTTCACAATCTTAAGAAAAATTCAGAAGTTTTGAAACTAAAATCACCGTTGTTTGTACTAACTCAGGTTTACTGGTGAATAGATCTAAATGTAGATAAACTATTTCGAGTCAACATGAAGTTGATGAATAGATCTAAATGTACATAAACTATTTTGCTTTGTTATTTTAATTTTTTTATTTAAAAAATGATTTAACATGCAACTTCGAGTGTAATACATACATCCATAACAATTCATAATCACCACCATCACCATAATCACAAGAATCAAATCTGATAATGCGACATAATAACAGAGAAACAATAGACACAATGAGATTCAAGCCCCAAAGAGGGAATCTAGGAAACAGTGGTGATACCTAGTTCAACCCATGGCCATGGGGAACTCGTCAGCCAGTGGAACCACAATATGACACAAAGCGAGTAACAAGTAGATACATGTATATGAAATAATAGATACTAGAAACACATAACAACACATTGATTTTGCATGTTGATCATTTAAATAGAAACATAAGTAATAAGATACATGATAGACCCATAAAATGTTTAGTGACAAAAAGAGTAAATCTACTCACAGTTTGCGAGAATCAATCCATGAGAATTACCGCACTAAAATAAATGGATAAATCTGAAATAAACAACAATCACCCTATAATATAAATAAGCAAAGTACTAAATGAACGGGAACAGTACATTAATTCTTGGAAATTGGGTTCTCCTATTTGGGATTTAAAATATATAAAAACATTATTTGATATAATATCCAAATCAATATTTTTATTTCTAGATTAATTACACATGATTAGTTCTTAAACATACCAATTTAATAGGCTATAATCTTTTTTAAATGCCAAAAATTAGACAAATTCATTAAAGTTATCTATTAATTTAATAATTCAAATTTAATGATTATCACATATTTTAATTTAAAAGAATAAATTTTATAATGGAATCTTATATGTTCAACAATTCAATTAATCCTTTAATTACAAAAAAAATACCAAAAACTATAGAAAAAATCTATAAAAATTCCATAACATTTATCTCATCTGTAATAATCAGTAAAATTATGTATGGAATTTTTATTGATAAATTTGCATTTTTAATTGATTTTCTAAATGATTAAAACATGTAAAAAAACATATTAAATCTAAATGATATTTAAAATTCCCAAAAACTACACAAAGTATTCTAAGATGATCTACAACAAAAACATTCTTCCAATTTCATCAGAACACAAGTCTATGATCAAAATCCTCAAATCTATAAACTAAGAACCCTAGCTTCAATAATAATCAAATTCGAATTTAATTGCCTTTCTATTAAAGAAATGAATAGTAGGGTTTTTTTAGAGTATGAAAAATATAGCAAGATGGACACAAGAATCACCTGAAAAGGTTAAGTATTTAAGTAGAAATCGTCGTTTGAAGTTACGAGCCCTAGAATCTTATTTGAATTAATTTGCGATGTGTAGTTAATTAAACACGAAACTTTCAGTGGGATTTTGTTAGGTTTTTGCATTAGTTTCCAATGTTATAGGTGTTGTTAACCATTTTTGTGATTTGAGTGTAAACCCAATTATGATCATGATAAGCATTAATGGTGATTAAACTTGTTTAATAATGGTTCGTTTATTGCGTATTATCCAACAATCAGCGAGTGGGGGTCTTTATTCGCTAGGAATGCGAGTTGATGAGTCCAGTGCGAAGTCATAATGTTTAGAAACAAAACGATTTGAACAAGTCGAGTTTGAACCCGTTGGGACTGTGGGACCTACAAAAAAATAGATGATATTCAAATCCTAAACATGATCATCTGATCAAGAATTAAACAGAAGCTTAAACCAGATTCTACTCAAAGATAATGAATCTTGAACACCTAATCAGAGCATTTGTTGAAGACAAGCAAACATCTGATCAATGCCTTGGAACCACTGTTCAGAAGAAAACCAGGTCTGTTGAAGAGGAAAGGTCTGTTGTAGAAGACAAAACATTTGTCTGGCCAAACAGATGTTTAGATCAAAGCAACAGAGGATAATCCAAACAGATGTTTCGCAATGTAACCGTACTTGTTTTTTTATCAGTGTTTAGCATAGTTAGATCAGATGTTAGATTTGTGATGTACTAAAAGTAGTCTAATTAAAATAATTAAATTAACCTAAATCTAGACTCAAAGTAATACTCTAGACTCCTAAACTCGACTAAACTACTAACCGGCAAGTGGACCGATCAATTGTAGAAAAGCTTAAGTAAGTCCGGATATCGAACCCACAAGACTCTCTAATTACGTTACTGACTCTATTTAAACTAAATTGACCCACTTAATTTATTTTTTGTTTTTTTGGGGGGGGGGGGGAGTTACTAGAAATCCTATAATTATAATTAAATTAAAATTAACTTAACTAAAACGACTTAAAACAAACTTTTGAAGCAGAGTTTAAGTCAATGATAGTGGAATGCCTACCTAGGTCAGAATCTTTATTATTATTGAATGGTTTTTATTTGAATTTTGATGTGATAGGGAACCGGGATCTTAAAATACTAAATCCTAAGGAATACTGAACAGGACCCCGACCCTTCTCGGGAGGACACCTATGATATCCTAAAGGTAGTTAGGCTTACTGGTTTATAAGATATCATTTCGGTTATCTGATATTCATATAAAGTGTAGCTTAGACTAACTAAGGTTCTTGATTTGGTTTAACCGACTCGAATATGGCAAGTAAACTAAAACCAGTTTTTCTCAAAAACTAATCCTAGCAATTTACCTATTTAATTCTAATAAATTACTATTTCTCAATAATTAAATTTAGTATAATCTTAAAATTTACTTATATGTTTCATTCAATTGTTTCTAGGGTTTATTGGCCAATTTACCGAACGATTACCCGAACCTGTTAAGACTCGACAATCAATATAAACCTCTTCTATGAAAGACATTCAACTAGATTTATGTGAAACAATCAAATAATCAACAATTATCCGAAACATGCAAATACACCAAATCAAGCAATCAAAGTTCACTACTTTATCAAAAATCCCTTAAACACTTCACAAAGTCAATAAAAATCCAAACTTTCATAATAAGTGATCAAAACCTAGGTAGCAAAAGTAAATCTAGCCAATAATCATTGTCTTAAACTTAATCAAAGCAAGTTTAAAAACTAAATTCATCAAAACAAAGAACAAGAAAACTAAAGGTTAAGAAAATCGGTAATAAAACCCGGGATTTCTTTCATCTCTAGGCTCCTATCTTCAATATGATGATTCCCGAAAAACTTGATCTTCAAAAACCAGCTCCAAATCTCCAGAATTTTGCTCTAGAAACTCCAAGTTTGTCTAATAATTGTAATTAGAGTCAAACTCTAATTATATAATCTTTTTCAACCCCCATTCTTATTAGTTCACGTAACTTTTTGACCAAAAGGTCCTCTCGCTGGCCGCGAGAGGCATCAAGCAACCGGTCGCGCCCCGCGACCGAGTTATATTTCTCCGAGAACTTTTCCCCTCTCGCCACCCGTGAGAGAGACAGGTTGGTGCGGTCGCAGGCCGCCAGAAACCCAAATTCCATGTTTTTCGATTCATTTCTTCTCTCGATTTCCAATTACGATCCGACTCGGTTTCCTTCAACATCTCAGCTCATTTTCTCCTCTTTTCAGCTACTTCCACGATCCAAGACCTGTGAAACGTATTTGGATTAAAAGTAGATATATTCTTGTAAAACCAAAACGCATATTAGTGAAACTAGTACAAACTATACACGATAAATAGATGTATTATTCAATACATCAATTTGCACAGATGTTTACAACATCAGTGGAATCTTTTCTTTTATGAATGTTAGATGTCACTATCAGGGTGATGTCAGCCACTCACAAATAGAGCTTTAGTACTTAATGTAAATAGATCTCACCTGTTAGAGATCTATCTATCACTACACATCACCTATTCTTTTGTACGAACAATATTTGTTAAAGTGATCAGTCTGAGGGGAGTCTGTAGAATTAATCTTTTGTAAAACATTTGAATCATTCGAATCAATGAAAAACAGTTGTTGATGTTGACTTCTCATTTGTGATTACTTATTTTTTATTGCAATACAAAATTGTTTTGAGCTTAATGGTTTAGTTTTTCACAAACTTGTAAACTCAAACTTAACAAGGTCGCGATCGGATGGAGAAGACAATGGGGGTGGTTTGCCCTCTCCGGGTTTGGGTTTTTGAAATAAAGGCGTGGTAATTTACCCAATTAAAAGTTGTGGAGCATTCGCGGTGAGCGTTGTTATTCAGCCGAGGGAACCAGGTTCGAGTCCCGCTGGTTTGATTTTTATAGCACTTACTTTTATTTCTAGTTTTGATACTTGACCCTTTAGGGCCCTGTTGTTTATAACTTGATTCAACACTATCAACTAACCTAGTTAATTATCCCTTATATATTAACTAACGACACTAATTGTTTCCTATTAAAACTTTAATGTTTTCAGTCCATGTTAATCTAACGCAATACGTGACGATAATATATTAATAAAATAATAAAAGTTATAAAAATTCTCATTTTTATTTAATTCAAAGAGATCCGGTTTTACAATCCAAGTCGGGTTTTCGAGATTCGTTTTCAGCGAATGTTACAGGAATATACAACCCAAAATCCAAACAACTAAGATGCATGCTAAAGACTCCACAGGCTATGAAAAACATGCTTATAATGTCAACATAATGTTGGTGAATTCACATGTCTAATGACACAAATGAACATCAATAATCTGAAAACTAGTATGCATAGTCTAATGAAATCACAATTATCAAATCATGGTCTTCCAAATTATGATGTATGTGCTGACACAAGCCCGTAATCAAACCATGATAATCATTGCCTCGTCACATCGCAAAACACGGGACATCAATTAAGTAGGAAAAAATTGCACCCCATAGGGTCACGAGTGACAGGTGTGGGGTTTGTCAAACCCAGTAGATCTATTCGACTGTTTCGCGGTAACACCATGACTAGTGGTTACTAAATGTAAACACGAGAATTTTTCGAGCTCAAACTAAACAAACTCGTGCACACATATATATTTGATGGACTTCATCCACAACTACTATACCCCGTAACCAACATGCTTTTCCCCCAAATTTAAATAACATTTAAAACAATAAAACGGTTGTGAAAACTCACCTAGAGCGCTCTATGCACAACTAGCAAACAAACAAATGTCTGAACAAGAAAGCCAACCTACACGTATCCTAAACCGTATAAGACACTAGGCCTAAACATTTGTCTACCTGGAAAGTCTTTCACGAAACTTGCTTAGATTGAAGGAGATGTTAACATTTTTAATCAAACGTTAACTTAACGACTTGTTGCTGATTAATTATCCAAGGGTTACCGCATACGTGTATATAGATATATAAAATAACACAAAATTCCACATAACACCGGGATCCTATCCTGTAAACATGATTAACCATCCGTGTCAACACACGACCATCAGTTATTAACTATATATATTTCCTCCAAAAATAACATATATTTATATCGTGAAAGATCATTTCACAAAACATATAACTGAACACACTTGAAATGATGAGAAATACTTGGTTTTGAGATTCAAACTCCAAGGTTTAGCTACAAGCTTCCTTGAATCCTAAAACGTTGAAGGTTTGTAGACTTAATTTAGTGTTCTCTGTTGAAGAAGATAGATGATTGTGTTTATTGTCGTTGGCCTTAAACAAGAAAAAAGGAGAGAGAAATGGATGAGTTTGAAAGTGAAACTAGGATAAGGAGTTTGGTCTTCAGGTCTTTTTACCACTAAAAATCTAAACTTTACAAATTTCAACACACATGCCATTTAAATTTGCTTAACACACAAAGGAGGGGGTCATGGGTGATCTCGTCCGAAAATGAGGGGGGCTAGAGGGTTGGGATTGTTGTTTTTATGATTAAAATAAATCAAGTAATGCTCCCAAGATCCTTCACATGTTTAGATTTAGTTTGAGATGTAATTGGCTTAGTTAGGGCATATACTTGCATTTTGTGGCTAATTATGTACAAGACAAGAATTAGCCACTCAAATTTACCTAGTTTGGTGAAAAAATGGTAGGTGTAGGTGTTAAATTGTAAAAAAAAAAAAATAACAATTACGCGATAAAATGGGAAAATTCGATACTTTTATATTTGTATTATGTTTTTATTTTTTTTTCACACCAAACACATAATACTGCCACTAATTTAATATTCCTGACATATTGGAAGAATTTTTTCATTATACAATGTATCGGATAATTACCAACACTTGTTTTAGACACTTTACCGTTACACGATAAATCTATATATAATGGTTATCAAATGCAATCCATGCATTTACCTGGACTTTCCTAGACTTTATAGACTGAATTAACATATAATTAAGTCTAATTGCACGTTATTAACATAAAAACAATGATTATGATGTACAGGTTAACTTGAAAATTGTCGGTTGTCACATTCTCCCCTTGTTAAAAGAATTTCGTCTCGGAATTTAAGCTGACTTATCCTAGACATGAGACTTCTCAAGCAAATGGGGTTAAATGGTCTTCATCTGATCTTTGCATTCCTAAGTGAACTCAAGACCTCGTTTCGAGTAGAAGTTGGGACCTTGAAGCTGGTCAAACAAATTGTCAATTCTCGACAAGGGATACCGATTCTTGATGGTGAGTTTGTTCAACTCGCGGTAATTGATATACATTCGGAAGGTTCCATCCTTCCTCTTCGTAAACAGGACCAGATCTCCTCAAGGCGAGAAACTTGGTCTAATAAAACCCTTTCTAATAACTCTTGAAGTTGGTTAGACTACTCTGCATCTCCATTGGAGATAAGCAAAATGGTGATCGCACAATGGATGCAGCTCCATGGACCAAGTCGATTTGAAACTCGACTTTTCATTGTGGGTAAGGATGGTAAATTGTGTTTTATCGGGATTAAAAGGTCTCTGACGACACAAATAACACAAGTATTAAGCATGAATACAACTTGTTTATATCTCATGTCTATAACACAATTATATATTTTATGTATCTAGAAGAAGAAATGACGGATCCTAGCCTCCTAATTTAATATATTTAAAAAAAAGTAAAAAATCATTTAGCATACTTCTAAGTAAACATGTCTAATCGTGTCTTATACCGGTGATCTATTGCTAACCTTGGTCGTGGGGGCAATCCCGATGTAACACCCTGTCAAATCGTGTCCAATAGTATAGTGACACGTGTTGTATTTTAAACATAGTCTATTAAAGACCGATAAGGACTAAAGGCATCAACATGCTCAAACTGAGCCTCTGAGTGACGGTCCGATGTCAACATGCATAAATAACAGCCTCTGAGTGACTGACATGTCAACATGCCCAGCCTCTGAGTGACATCGGAGTCAACATGCTTATAATAAGCCTCTGAGTGATCCTTTACGAAGTCCTAACTCTCATATGAGCCACTAGTTGGACGAGAGGAATTAATTCTAAGAATACGTCAATGTTGGACGATGAGGGATTATGTAATACCCCGAAGAATTCGTGTTTGGTAATATACCGACACATGTACATTCCCTCGGATCATACCTCATGAGATAATCACTCAAACATGTTCAAAAATCTCAAAGATTCATAAAACTAACCGTAACCTACGGTCTAGGACCGTAGGCTACGGTCTAAGGCTGCTGTTTTATTTTAAAACTGACCGTAACTACGGTCTAGGACAGCTACGGCGAGACACTGAAGCTTTGATTTTCACCATTTTCAACTTTCAGAAAATTACCCAGAGGCCCCTAGACTTTATTATTTTTGTATTACTTGTTTAAACAAGTTATTTTTTGACCCGAACGTTGCTCGATTGAGACGATATATTTTTATTTTCCATCCTCGAGCATTCCACTCTTTTACCAAACCACTTTACTAGTTTGGCAAATTTAAGCTATGAAACTATAAGTGCTCGTATCTTTCACATTTAAGCTAGTAAACACTTATAAGTCGTAAAGACACATAGTGTGACACCCATTAACGTTTGGTTATTCATACTTTTCTTCAATACATCTTGTGTTGAACAAAAGAACTAGTTATGCCATTATGTCATGAAATATAAGTCAAGGGACAGTTCATGACATTTCATTAAACTATTTTGAGGGACTAAATGTGTCAAAATCCCAAATCTTTGTGAGGAAGCCACCTAGCCTGCAAATTGCCACACTTCTCCAGCTCTTGACACCTAATTGGACACTTGTGATGATCCTACAATACCCCTAACACATGGCACCATCTCCTTGCACTTTCTACACTATAAATAGACACCTTGGTTCACTTATTTCTTTGCTCATTCACTTCTTCTCCTCTCTATTGCACTATTGGAAGTTCCCGACCATTTGGGAGCTTCCTTGAGTTCTAATTCTCTTGGATCACTTGTAAGTGTTCCATCTCTGCTCTTTTCTTTTTATAGGCTTTTAATAGCCAAAAGTCAAGCATTTTTGACAAATGCCTTGACTTTCGGTTAGGACCATTATGGTCCAGCCATTGTTCGAAATGAACATGGCTAAGTGATTGTAATTAGGAAGATGTTAACCCCTTAAAGGGGCACCTCCTAAGGATCACGTTTACTAGGTCAATTGACGGGTCAAAGTTATTGTTTTAAAAAGTCAAACGGGTCAGATTTCATAAAAATTATAATCTGAGTTTATACATGTTATAAATATGTCTTTGATACTTAAACAAGTTGGTAATAATATTAGAACATGTGGGAACATGTTCGATCCGTCAATTTCAGTCCTAGAGTCGGTTCGCAACCGAAAGTCGTGAAGTTTGACTTCTGCTTTGACTTTCGATTCTGACCCGACTTAGATTAGTTAACTTCTGAATTATGGTCACATTATGATCAAATACAATGTAGCATAACCCTATGAGGTTATATTACTTGATCATAATCATAATCTAGTTTATGCACAAGTTCCGTAAAATGTCAATCTTTGACTAAAATGCCCTTTTTACATAAAAAAAAGGTTTTAATCAATAATAACTTGCAAATGAATTGCCTACTGATATGTTAATGTAATTAACATATTATGATGTTAATATTCTGATCATAAACTAATTCTAGATAATATCATAAACTATACTTTTTAAATGACCAAAATGCCCTTTCGGTGCATAGTTTGGTCTTAAACCATAAACCACACTTATGTGTGACTTCTTATTGATAATATATCACAAAATTAAGTATTTTTCCAGAATGTTTATGATCATAACATCAGAATACATGCAAGTTCCTTTTATACGACACATAAAGGTCAAAACGCCTAATAAGGCGTAGTTTCGTTTTAAAACCTCAACGGGCATATAAGTTGATATCTTACTGATATTACAACTTATTTAAAGTATAATGGCATATAGAACTTGTCCATGACTTATCCGGTTACCCGATATCGCTGATATGCGTACGGTTAAGTATATGTAACTAGTTTACGAAAATTAACCGAAACGGGTCTAACTTGTCATTTAAGTTTCAAAATCCAGAATGTTTATAGTTTACCCATATTATACAAGCCAAGGTACTTGTCGGGTTTAAACTACATTTTATCCAATCATCTTTTGATCAAGCGTTATACGTTTTGATCTTGTACGCTACTCGGTCTAAGTCATATGACTTGAATAAGGCCGTTAGTAATTAATTGGTTAGCTTATGCCATAATCCAGACTAGAGACTTGCCGATAAATGCTATCTGCACTTAGTGGTTTTGTGTATGGCTGAGTTATTAAAAATTAAACGAAGATTTGCTCAGGTAAAAACTCTCGACTTATTTTCCCTATATGGGCTTGGGTTACGGTAAATTATTACCGCTTGATCCGAAATGGGATCAATCGAATGCTCGTTTGTGGCTAGTAAATCCGCATATTCTGTTTTAATCATTTTTGTTTGATAATTTAAACATCGGGGGTTAACTACCGTGTCCTGGATATCCTCGGCTCATTACATTAGATAATGGCCACGACCTTAGCGCGGGTGTAGGCATACACCCGATAAGACGCTCAAAATGCATACCCATAAGGTTGGGGGAAATGGCTCCTTCGTGAGTCCAAAGTGGTGTGTACGTTAATCATGTCTCGGTCTCTGTACTGGGCCCTGTATGTATGGACAAACATTGAAACTGTTAAGGTTGCAAGGCCAACTTTCCCAAGTTATAAAAGATTTTGTGCCAATGTGCACTAAAATATTTTTGAAATGTTTTCAAAATGAGTCAGTTGAGTGTATTTACCAACGAAAGCTGACGTATTTTCAAAAGACTAAGTTTGCAGGTACAATACGAAAATAGGCTGGAAGTGCTCGGTAGTGATAAGAAGATCTTGCGAAATCCTAGATCTGCCCAAAGTCTGTTATACATTTTTGTACAATTTACGATCCGCCTGTGGATCCTTCGTTACAAGCCGTCTGTATACTTTTTGTACTTTGAACATTTCGGTTTGTAATAGTAATTTAAATCCAAGACTTCCGCTGTGCTGTGTTTAATTGACTATGATGATATCAACTTACGTCACGATATTCCCCACCCGGGCCCACCGGTGTTTGGTTGGAAATTCGGGGTGTGACACCCAACAAGTACTTGGGGAAGACTTCTGGAAAATCCTTTACAATTGGAATATCTTCAAACTTCATCTCTTCGGTCTTCTTCTCAACCACATGCGCCATTTCACTTCCTTTCAACCTCCACTAATGGCTTATGCCAGACGAGACAAGAAGTACATCCAGAAAGCATCGTGTAGTCAATCACGGTGCAAATCGTACTCTCACCTTTGCTGCCACTAACTGCCACGACAGAGGGGACCTAAGGGATATTCCTTGATAGCAACACCTCGTCCAATCAGCCTCTCTCCTTCTCCATCCCTCTGGCTATAAATACCACACTTCTTCAAAAGTTCAAGGATTCTGATCCAACTCTCTTTACTCTCACTCTATACATTGTTCTTTCTATCTAAAGAACAATACTTATTCTCACGTCGATGGTGGTTACGAGAAGACCCCCCCCCCCCACATCTCCTTCTCGTAACGAGTCTTACGGTGTTTTCTAGTTTTGCAGATCACCCTCCTTGGATTTTAGCTCATGAAGGTCAGAAGAGATAGCCTCTTGGTTGAACGTTATCGAGTTATCCCAGCAGACTAGACTAGTGTTTCTTCACATGTATATGTATTTAATTACTCAAAAAATGTAATGAGAGTATTTTATGTTTGCAAGATGTGAGCAAGTGTTGGAAGTTTGGTTGTATAAGTAGATTTCTTGAGAGGAAGACAATGCAATTTTGATAGGAAAACTATGTTTTCTATATAGAGAAGATTTCTTGTACATTTCCACCTTTTTTTATAAATAAAGCTTGGATTAGAAACTCAATCTTAGTTATTTATCTAAAAAACTAGGATTAATGTGTTCTCATAAAATTATTCATGAATGATTATTTTGCGTTTGTGTCATTACTTCAGCATATCTTTATTTTGTAAATGCTGCATTCTTGTTGAGCGAGATTAGATATAATTATATAAATTTTATCTTGAAAATCATTTAGAAGTAGAATGATCGATCATAATTAGACTATTGCATGAAATGTGGTCTTCCTGTTTGTTACTGATCTGGTAAACTTTATATTGCTTGTGAACGACCAGTGCACGCCACAACCATGCAAATGTTCAAGTTGTGAATAGCAACATACAAGTGATCGAAACATAAACATACATGTCATCAAAAGCTACATCGTGATTTATTTCGTTTTCTTTTCATAAAATGACGTACTACCCTTTTTGATATTTTAGTGATATAATATAACATCTTATTATTTTTGAATATACTATTGTGGTGTGCTTAATATTATCTGTTATAAGGGTCAAGTGTAGTGGTTTTTTCTTTACTGTGAGAACCGATCGGATACCGTTCGAACAATGCCACTACCATATTTATTGTTATGGTTGTCTCGACGTGGTGGCATATAATAGGGATGAGCGTTTGGCACTGGGTACCGGTACCGAACTGTACCTGGTATATTCGGTACCGATACCCACTTTTCCTGTTTTTTCGATGCCAGTATTTACGAATAAAACACTAGTAAATATGTACCGTACCGAACCGATATATTCAGTACCGGTACCCACTTTCCCGTTTTTCGGTACCGGTACTTTCGGTACCGAACGGGTATCATGCTCATCCCTAGTATATAAGTTATAAGGAGTGTTGGTACGGTATGTTAAGTAACAAATCGAACCGATATGAGCCAAACATCGCTGGTACCAATATTCATTTTTGTAGGTTTTGATCGATATAAAACACATGTCTATATCCATTCAGACATATTTTTTTCGATTGCTATACGAAAACCGGTATCCTACTGATATCGTAACCAAGCAAAACAATAATGTAATGAGCGGAATCAATATTAACTGAAAAACAACTTGGGAGCGCGAGAAATCACATTGGTAAATCATTAATAAATAACATATCATGATAAAAATAAATTTTATATTATATAACGATAAACAAAAAAAACCATTGTTTATATAAACAGAGTAAACTCAAAATACACTCTACTTTTTACTCTTTTATTATCACCTCAAAAGTCAAGTCAAAAAGCAAGGAAAGTGGGTCCTCTTAAGTTAAGCAACTCATCTCTTCCACCGGACAACCACCATGACCTCCGCCCATCACTCCTCCTCCGCCGCCTCCATTAAAGGCTGCTGCTGCTGCCTGATCCTCCTCTTCTCCTTCCTCTTACTCCTCTCAATCGCCATCATCCTCATCCTCGTCCTCGCTGTCAAACCCAAAACCCCTCAATTCACTCTCCAACAAGTCACCATCAACTACATTAACTTCACCGCCACCGATTCCGCCACCGTGGCACTTGTGTTCCGCATGCTCTTCACCGCCCGCAACGACAACATTGCGGGAATCAAGTACAGCGACTCCACGTTCACTATCATGTACCGAGGAGTTCCGGTGGGGAGGGGGGTTGTGCGGGGGTTTTATCAGGCGCGCATAGTGCGAGGAATGTTGAGACGACGGTGTCGGTGGATCAGACGAATTTAATGCAGGCGGATGCGGCGCGTTGGTTAGAGATGTTACTGTTTATGATCGGGTTGAGCTTCGGGTCATGGGGGATGTTAGTGCTAAGATCCGGATTATTGGGATCACTTCGCCCAGTGTGCAGGTTAGCATTGTTGCTTCAACTGTGATTTATCATTGCCCACATGTTTTTGTTTGCTAATTTGCGCTTTTCTTGGGGTTGCATGTGGTGCTATCTCTCCCATCTCATTTGATTTTTTTTTTTTTTCTGGGGAAAGAACGGTGCTAACGAAATGTAAAAATGACTTATGTTTGCTATAAATTTAGTGTTATTTGTATATGTAAAATACTTTTTTTATTATTATACAAATAACATGTTTATTTAGTCTTGTGTTTAGGTACATAAAAGAACGGCGTCGATCTCGTTTATTAAATGAGTCTCATTCTCATGGGTAAACTTAGTTTGTTTTGAGTTTTTTATCAACTAGTTCCACTTATCTACATCTTTAAATAAAAGTTTTTGAGCTAGATTATATAATTAGTTTACTTGTGTTTATGAAAATAAAACATTTATATAATTTATTTGGGCCGTTCGTATGAAAACAACTTGTATTTGGAAATGAAGCACTTAAAGTTGCAACTAGACGTGTCAAGTTCTAGTAGTCCAAATTTGGAAGGAGTTTATAGAAAGGGATGTCGTCAAGATGGAGATCTTCCCTTTTAAAAAATATAATTTATTATATTTACATTATGTTAGATATAATTATTGACATAAAATAACTAGCTTAGTTATGAAATTATGATACAAAAGTTAAAACTATTAATGATTTATTTTAAATAACTATGAATATGAATTTCTAATATTTTGAATAGTAACTTTTTAGTTGAATAGATATAATATTCTATTATTATAGTAACTTATAATAGTTGAATAGACATCAATTGATACTTGAATATGCTATGTATGTATTTTATGAATGTGGAGATCATTACATAATATTCGCTAAATAGTGGTCTCGATCATTTGATAATTTGTGTTAAATTAATTCGAGTAAAACAAATGTAATTCATTTCATACGACGATGAAAGTTTAAACTGAAAACAAAAAACTAAATCATCTTTTCCAGATGTACATTTCGATCTTTATGTTCAACTTGTTATAGATTTAACTTTCTGTTTAATCCTTGTCTTTATTTGCAGGTGTCGTTAGATTGCGCGATAGTAATAAGCCCGAGTAAGCAGTCTCTTGTTTCCAAACAATGTGGATTCGATGGTTTGCAGGTATGATGGATGGATGTATAGTCCAAGTATGGTCCGGCTCGTCTCAGGTGGTATGATCTACATCTTAATTTACCAGAGGGAGTTTGTATACATATTTACTCGATTTTACACATGAAAGATCAATCTAATCCAGTGATTTTTTATATGGTTTTAATTTGATTTGTGATATTCCTATGAACTAAATTGGTCTTATATGGGTTGATTGATTTCTTTTAATAAAAATACAAGAATATACAATCTATAGACTGAAATTTATTTTCGTTTTTGCTATTGTGGTTCCATTTTTTAGGGTGCATTCTTGTGCAAATACAATAAAATATAGTAATATAGTATGCATGTGTAAAGGATTTTAAATATCTAAATTAATTTTTTTATTTAATGATAAGTATAACTTTAAATTATGTATAAATTAGTTTTATAAACACTAATTAATTTAAATCCTTTTTTATTTACAATATATAATCCTTCTCTTTAACCAGATTATAATAATTATCATATTACTTTTAATCTCTTTATAAAAAAACTAACTCCCTATTTTTAACAGACATAACTTTTAGTAACGTTAATATTTTCTTTATAAAAAAATTACATCACAAAAACAAACATTTTTCTCTTTAATTTGAGTTACCCTATAAAAGTATTAATCAAAAAAAAATATTGTTAATGTGATTAACAAATTGTGTAAGGATGAACAACAATTGCATTGTTACCGAAAACAGACGAAATCGAACCGAAATCAACAAATAACTAAATTAACTGAAAACCGAATTAACCAAAAACCGGATATCAGTTTTTTTTGTATCCTCGTTTAACCAAAATTAATCGAACTGAACCGAAGCTTTCATATTTCATATATTTCTAGCTTTTATATGTATTTTATGCCTCCATTTCGTGTAATCATTATACCATTTCATGTATTTAGATATCCATTTCATGTATTATACCTCAATTTCATGTATTTTTAAACAAAAGTTTTAGCCCAAGTGTTGTTTTGGCTATTAACGAAATTAAAAGAACCGAACAGAAAGACGTCAATCTAACCGAATAAACCACACTGATTAACCGAAAACGGATTGGTCAATAAAATAGATAACCGATGACTTCGGTTGAGGATAATAGTTGAACTGACCGAACCATGCACACAAAAGAATGGACTAATTGATTACTTCACTTATGGCGTATATCCATCACATTGATACTACTATAAATATTATACGAATAATAAAACTACTAAAAACCGGTATCGCAATGCAAATTGTCATCCCCGCCGCATTGCTCGGGCACTTTGCTAGTGTGTGTGTATATATATATATGATTAGGATCATTGTGAACAGAATCTTCATAGTGAACTGTGTGAACTAATCTGGACCATTGATCTCTTTTTTAATTGTCAAAGATAGGATTGTAATTTTTTCTAATTTAGGTTTCAATCTATATTTTAAAAATTAGATTGTCAGTTACAAGATTTTCTATCTAATAGTGATTATCAATTCAAAATATCTTTTCATCTTTTACATTGAATTTCAATTCCAATATTACGTAAATCACAGAGTTCATGAATTTATTCAATCGGATTCATCGTATTGATCAGTTCAAAAAACAAAGAATTCAAAATCATTCGAACAGTTACATAATTCCCAGAATTTGATTTAGTTTTCGATCTTGTTGTCTCATTATTATGGAGGAACCAGTAAATAATACGAACATGTCCGCCGAAAACGTTGATGAAGACAACGTTCAGAGCAACGATAATGTTTTCGTTACGACATTGGATGCGACCAGGTGTGATTTAGTATGTTCTTCAAGATTATTATATTTGTATTTTGTTACAACTATTGATCGGCATGTGTTGTTTTAAGTGTTTATATAATTCTATTCGTAGTCCATCCAAGATTTCCATTTATGTGTCTTATCAAACATTTAGTCGTTAAGAAGCTTGCAGAAAATCTAATTCATAAACAATGTATTGTTGCAGGTTTGCTGTGTTTTTATGTGTTTCTGTAAATTTGTTGTAAACGCCCAGTGTTACAATTCAGTACATATGTGTATAGTTGTGAAATATAAACCAGGTTGTTGCAGTTTGCTTTTTTGGTACATTTTGTGTTTGCTGTTTTGCTATAATTGTCAAGTTCGTTACAGATCAGTACACATGTGCATAGTTGCATAGTATAAACCACGTAGTTGTTGTTTGCGTTTTGTATATGTGAGTGTGTAGTTATGCTGTAATTGTCAAGTTGTTACAGATCAGTACACATGTGTATAGTTGTATAGTATAAACCACGTAGTTGCTGTTTGTGTTTTGTATATGTGAGCGTGTAATTTTGTAGTATTTGTCAGGTTGTTACAGATCAGTACACATGTGTATAAGATGGTATAAAGTTTACAGTACACATGTGTATAATGTTTCAAAATGAACAGTTTTTATGTAAATCAGGGATGCAATTTTTTCTACAGAAGTCAGTTTACAACATACAGTACTCAAATGTGTAATCTTATTTTTTTCATATACAGTTTTAACTTTTTTAAATTAATGTTTGCAGAATCAGTTGTCAGCAACGTATACGAAACTCCTAATGGAACTAGGTACTGGACACCAACCGTCCCTCTCGGATTCAAACCATTTATTAAAGCTAGATTTAGTACCATTGAAGAAGTTATTGCAATGTATGAAGAGTATGCACAATTAGCAGGATTTAGAACCCGTCTTGGTACTTCGCAGAAGGAAAAAATAGGCGACATAATTGTTACTAATAGACGATATGTCTTATGTTCTAGAGCCAACAAACCTAAACGGAAAGATATTATGGCTGAACAAATAAATTCAAGTTCTCCACCAAGACGGTCGAATGTTAAAGTTACAGACTGCCAGGCATGTGTTAAGTTTGTCCGCATAAAAAATTCATCACGAGTACGAGATTTATGACTTTGTAGAACAACACAACCATGGTTTTATTACCCCCCGAAAATCTTGATCTATCACTGAAGCGGAGGAAGCTGGACTTTTCTACCTAAGAGTTCATAGCAAAATGCCGAAACGCTAATCTTGGCCCTACCAAGTCTCACAAGGTACGCGTAGTTTTAAAAGGTGGTCATCATAACGTGCATGGCACGGTCGTCGACTACAAAAATTGCGGGGTGATATCCGAGATTTTATAGGCGATAGAGATGCCCAGATGATTCTTGACAAATTCAAGGAACATAGCAAAAACAAAGAAAACTACACGTTTAACACCCATAATGTTGATACCGAACTCCAGTTAATTTTTTGGTGTGATGTGGTTTCTAAATCAAACTACGACTCATTTGGTGATGTTATTGCATTCGATGCAACGTATCATACAAATATGTAAGTCCTATATGAAAATTTTAATCAATGATTTTCATTTAATATGCATACTAAACTGTTTTTGCAAAACAGGTACGATACGATTTTTGTTCCTTTCACTAGAGTCGATCATCACAAAAAGTGCACTATTTTTGGGGCTGGGTTGCTACATAATGAGACTATCGAGTCTTATATATGGTTTCTTCAAAAATTCCTCGAGGCACACCACGGGAAACAACCCCTTTTGGTACTAACTGATCAAGATTGTGCCATGAAACAAGCGGTGGGAAAAGTCTTTAATAAGTCTATTCACAGGTTGTGTATGTGGCACATTATTCAAAACTTACCGGTGAAGGTACGAATTTCGTACGCAAATTAGATTGCCGATACACATGTGCACACTTGTACAAATTATATACACATGTGTAACAAACTATATCATATTTACGTATGAATACCTTATTTGTTGTACATGTAGATCAAGAGGAACGGCAGGAGAAATGCAGAAATAAAACAAAAGTTCCACAAACTCGTTTGGATTGGTTACATCAAACCAGAAACATTTGAGAATAAATGGCACAATCTCGTTGCTGAATATGGTTTGGAAGACCATTCATGGTTGGCTGAGACGTATTCGATATGTGAAAATTGGTTTCTGGCCTATTTTCATGAGATACCCATGTGTACCTTAATGAAGAACACTTCCAGGTGTGAAAGCGCTAACCACTTGTTCAAATCAAATTCTACTGGTCCAGTTCATGTTGTGTTACGACACATCAATTGATGGGATACGAAATGACCAGCGGGAACTAACACCTAAAACGGACACCACTAACCCGGAATTCAAAACCTCTTGGCCAATCGGGCGTCATTGGATCGACCAGGTGTGATTTATTATGTTCTTCAAGATTATTATATTTGTATTTTGTTACAACTATTGATCGGCATGTGTTGTTTTAAGTGTTTATATAATTCTATTCGTAGTCCATCCAAGATTTCCATTTATGTGTCTTATCAAACATTTAGTCGTTAAGAAGCTTGCAGAAAATCTAATTCATAAACAATGTATTGTTGCAGGTTTGCTGTGTTTTTATGTGTTTCTGTAAATTTGTTGTAAACGCCTAGTGTTACAATTCAGTACATATGTGTATAGTTGTGAAATATAAACCACGTTGTTGCAGTTTGCTTTTTTTGTACATTTTGTGTTTGCAGTTTTGCTATAATTGTCAAGTTCGTTACAGATCAGTACACATGTGCATAGTTGCATAGTATAAACCACGTAGTTGTTGTTTGCGTTTTGTATATGTGAGTGTGTAGTTATGCTGTAATTGTCAAGTTGTTACAGATCAGTACACATGTGTATAGTTGCATAGTATAAACCACGTAGTTGCTGTTTGTGTTTTGTATATGTGAGCGTGTAATTTTGTTGTATTTGTCAGGTTGTTACAGATCAGTACACATGTGTATAAGATGGTATAAAGTTTACAGTACACATGTGTATAATGTTTCAAAATGAACAGTTTTTATGTAAATCAGGGATGCAATTTTTTTTACAGAAGTCAGTTTACAATATACAGTACTCAAATGTGTAATCTTATTTTTTTCATATACAGTTTTAACTTTTTTAAATTAATGTTTGCAGAATCAGTTGTCAGCAACGTATACGAAACTCCTAATGGAAAGTGGTACTGAACACTAACCGTCCCTCTTGGATTCAAACCATTTATTAAAGCTAGATTTAGTACCATTAAAGAAGTTATTGCAATGTATGAAGAGTATGCACAATTAGCAGGATTTGGAACCCGTCTTGGTACTTCGCAGAAGGAAAAAATAGGCGACATAATTGTTACTACTAGACGATATGTCTTATGTTCTAGAGCCAACAAACCTAAACGGAAAGATATTATGGCTGAACAAATAAATTCAAGTTCTCCACCAAGACGGTCGAATGTTAAAGTTACAGACTGCAAGGCATGTGTTAAGTTTGTCCGCATAAAAAATTCATCACGAGTACGAGATTTATGACTTTGTAGAACAACACAACCATGGTTTTATTACCCCCCCGAATATCTTGATCTATCACTGAAGCGGAGCAAGCTGGACTTTTCTACCCAAGAGTTCATAGCAAAATGCCGAAACGCTAATCTTGGCCCTACCAAGTCTCACAAGGTACGCGTAGTTTTAAAAGGTGGTCATCATAACGTGCAAGGCACGGTCGTCGACTACAAAAATTGCGTGGTGATATCCGAGATTTTATAGGCGATAGAGATGCCCAGATGATTCTTGACAAATTCAAGGAACATAGCAAAAACAAAGAAAACTACACGTTTAACACCCATAATGTTGACACCGAACTCCAGTTAATTTTTTGGTGTGATGTGGTTTCTAAATCAAACTACGACTCATTTGGTGATGTTATTGCATTCGATGCAACGTATCACACAAATATGTAAGTCTTATATGAAAATTTTAATCAATGATTTTCATTTAATATGCATACTAAACTGTTTTTGCAAAACAGGTACAATACGATTTTTGTTCCTTTCACTAGAGTCGATCATCACAAAAAGTGCACTATTTTTGGGGCTGGGTTGCTACATAATGTGACTATCGAGTCTTATATATGGTTTCTTCAAAAATTCCTCGAGGCACACAACGGGAAACAACCCCTTTTTGTACTAACTGATCAAGATTGTGCCATGAAACAAGCGGTGGGAAAAGTCTTTAATAAGTCTATTCACAGGGTGTGTATGTGGCACATTATTCAAAAATTACCGGTGAAGGTACGAATTTCGTACGCAAATTAGATTGCCGATACACATGTGCACACTTGTACAAATTATATACACATGTGTAACAAACTATATCATATTTACGTATGAATACCTTATTTGTTGTACATGTAGATCAAGAGGAACGGCAGGAGAAATGCAGAAATAAAACAAAAGTTCCACAAAACTCGTTTGGATTGTTTACATCAAACCAGAAACATTTGAGAATAAATGGCACAATCTCGTTGCTAAATATGGTTTGGAAGACCATTCATGGTTGGCTGAGACGTATTCGATATGTGAAAATTGGTTTCTGGCCTATTTTCATGAGATACCCATGTGTACCTTAATGAAGAACACTTCCAGGTGTGAAAGCGCTAACCATTTGTTCAAATCAAATTCTACTAGTCCAGTTCATGTTGTGTTACGACACATCAATTGATGGGATACGAAATGACCAGCGGGAACTAACACCTAAAAAGGACACCACTAACCCGGAATTCAAAACCACTTGGCCAATCGGGCGTCATTGGATCGACCAGGTGTGATTTATTATGTTCTTCAGGATTATTATATTTGTATTTTGTTACAACTATTGATCGGCATGTGTTGTTTTAAGTGTTTATATAATTCTATTCGTAGTCCATCCAAGATTTCCATTTATGTGTCTTATCAAACATTTAGTCATTAAGAAGCTTGCAGAAAATCTAATTCATAAACAATGTATTGTTGCAGGTTTGCTGTGTTTTTATGTGTTTCTGTAAATTTGTTGTAAACGCCCAGTGTTACAATTCAGTACATATGTGTATAGTTGTGAAATATAAACCACGTTGTTGCAGTTTGCTTTTTTTGTACATTTTGTGTTTGCAGTTTTGCTATAATTGTCAAGTTCGTTACAGATCAGTACACATGTGCATAGTTGCATAGTATAAACCATGTAGTTGTTGTTTGCGTTTTGTATATGTGAGTGTGTAGTTATGCTGTAATTGTCAAGTTGTTACAGATCAGTACACATGTGTATAGTTGCATAGTATAAACCACGTAGTTGCTGTTTGTGTTTTGTATATGTGAGCGTGTAATTTTGTTGTATTTGTCAGGTTGTTACAGATCAGTACACATGTGTATAAGATGGTATAAAGTTTACAGTACACATGTGTATAATGTTTCAAAATGAACAGTTTTTATGTAAATCAGGGATGCAATTTTTTTTACAGAAGTCAGTTTACAATATACAGTACTCAATTGTGTAATCTTATTTTTTTCATATACAGTTTTAACTTTTTTAAATTAATGTTTGCAGAATCAGTTGTCAGCAACGTATACGAAACTCCTAATGGAACTAGGTACTGGACACCAACCGTCCCTCTCGGATTCAAACCATTTATTAAAGCTAGATTTAGTACCATTGAAGAAGTTATTGCAATGTATGAAGAGTATGCACAATTAGCAGGATTTGGAACCCGTCTTCGTACTTCGCAGAAGGAAAAAATAGGCGACATAATTGTTACTAATAGACGATATGTCTTATGTTCTAGAGCCAACAAACCTAAACGGAAAGATATTATGGCTGAACAAATAAATTCAAGTTCTCCACCAAGACGGTCGAATGTTAAAGTTACAGACTGCAAGGCATGTGTTAAGTTTGTCCGCATAAAAAATTCATCACGAGTACGAGATTTATGACTTTGTAGAACAACACAACCATGGTTTTATTACCCTCCGAAAATCTTGATCTATCACTGAAGAGGAGGAAGCTGGACTTTTCTACCCAAGAGTTCATAGCAAAATGACGAAACGCTAATCTTGGCCCTACCAAGTCTCACAAGGTACGCGTAGTTTTAAGGGTGGTCATCATAACGTGCATGGCACGGTCGTCGACTACAAAAATTGCGGGGTGATATCCGAGATTTTATAGGCGATATAGATGCCCAGATGATTCTTGACAAATTCAAGGAACATAGCAAAAACAAAGAAAACTACACGTTTAACATCCATAATGTTGATACCGAACTCCAGTTAATTTTTTGGTGTGATGTGGTTTCTAAATCAAACTACGACTCATTTGGTGATGTTATTGCATTCGATGCAATGTATCACACAAATATGTAAGTCTTATATGAAAATTTTAATCAATGATTTTCATTTAATATGCATACTAAACTGTTTTTGCAAAACAGGTACGATACGATTTTTGTTCCTTTCACTAGAGTCGATCATCACAAAAAGTGCACTATTTTTGGGGCTGGGTTGCTACATAATGAGACTATCGAGTCTTATATATGGTTTCTTCAAAAATTCCTCGAGGCACACAACGGGAAACAGCCCCTTTTGGTACTAACTGATCAAGATTGTGCCATGAAACAAGCGGTGGGAAAAGTCTTTAATAAGTCTATTCACAGGTTGTGTATGTGGCACATTATTCAAAAATTACCGGTGAAGGTACGAATTTCGTACGCAAATTAGATTGTCGATACACATGTGCACACTTGTACAAATTATATACACATGTGTAACAAACTATATCATATTTACGTATGAATACCTTATTTGTTGTACATGTAGATCAAGAGGAACGGCAGGAGAAATGCAGAAATAAAACAAAAGTTCCACAAACTCGTTTGGATTGTTTACATCAAACCAGAAACATTTGAGAATAAATGGCACAATCTAGTTGCTGAATATGGTTTGGAAGACCATTCATGGTTGGCTGAGACGTATTCGATATGTGAAAATTGGATTCTGGCCTATTTTCATGAGATACCCATGTGTACCTTAATGAAGAACACTTCCAGGTGTGAAAGCGCTAACCACTTGTTTAAATCAAATTCTACTGGTCCAGTTCATGTTGTGTTACGACACATCAATTGATGGGATACGAAATGACCAGCGGGAACTAACACCTAAAACGGACACCACTAACCCGGAATTCAAAACCTCTTGGCCAATCGGGCGTCATGCAAATGATATTTTCACTAGGATAATTTTTTTTTATGTCCAAATGGAAATATTGAACGGCAAGGAAAATTGTTATATCGCTGAACGATCAGTATCTGATGGTGTTAGCAGCTTTGTGATTGCTCACCAAGACCACACGAAAGAAGTTATAAATGAGTTCACTGTTCGTAATAACATACAGTAACGCTTTATTTGTTATATCATACACATGTGTAAATTAAATTCCCGATACATAAAAACTAACTTATCCCTTTTGCATCATTACATTACAGGTCACGTTTAAAAAACAAGATCTCGCTGTTTCGTGTGAATGGATGGGGTATACTAGAAATGGATATCTATGCCGGCATATTTTATGCGTATTTGGTCACCATAACGTACATAAGATACCAAGTCAGTATATTCACCCAAGATGGAGGAGAGATGCTTTGCCTACTAGCGTACATAGCGTTGAAAATAGATTATCTGTTGACCAGAGTCGTAGTGGAAGAATATGGCGTAGAATTCTTGACAATATGGAAATGTGTCGTGAAAGAGTGCGTGGTAGGCTTGATAAATTAGAGGAACTAGATGAGCAAGTACGATTGTTGAAAGATAAGATTTTTAGTGATGTTCAACCGGATCCGGAACTTAAGAAGAAGGTTTTAGTTTACCAGGAAATTCTTGATCACGCTGAACTAGAGGAGGTATCATGTACGGCACCGAGGAAAATACGTAACAAAGGATGTGGCAAGCATAAACGTCCAATTGGTCCACGGGAAAAGGCTTTAAAGATGCAAAAAACATAGAAGGAAATGCAATTATTATGGCAAGAGGGTTAGAACGCATGATAAAAGAAATTGCCCACTTAAAAAAGGCAACATCTCAAAAGATGATTCGTCCATGTGAATGCATGGGGTATACTAGAAATGGATATCTATGCCGGCATATTTTATGCGTATTTGGCCACCATAACGTACATAAGATACCAAGTCAGTATATTCACCCAAGATGGAGGAGAGATGCTTTGCCTACTAGCGTACATAGCGTTGAAAATAGGTTATCTGTTGACCAGAGTCGTAGTGGAAGAATATGGCGTAGAATTCTTGACAATATGGAAATGTGTCGTGAAAGAGTGCGTGGTAGGCTTGATAAATTAGAGGAACTAGATGAGCAAGTACGATTGTTGAAAGATAAGATTTTTAGTGATGTTCAACCGGATCCGAAACTTAAGAAGAAGGTTTTAGTTTACCAGGAAATTCTCGATCACGCTGAACTAGAGGAGGTATCATGTACGGCACCGAGGAAAATACGTAACAAAGGATGTGGCAAGCATAAACGTCCAATTGGTCCACGGGAAAATGCTTTAAAGAAATGCAAAAAACATAGAAGGAAATGCAATTTTTATGCAAGAGGGTTAGAAAGCATGATAAAAGAAATTGCCCACTTAAAAAAGGCAACATCTCAAAAGATGATTCGTCCACAGAGGAAGACGGTGAGGGAGATGATGACGAAGCTCAAGAGTATAAGGATGGAATCGATACCGGAGCTAATACGCATTTGGAAGAGAGCGAAGATAATGATATTGATCTTTAACTTTAACTCACAGAAACATAAATAATTCATGGTTTGATTCAACACATATGCTATGTTTTGAGCTTTTTGTTTTAATTTAATTTTTTTACATCCTATTGTTAAAGTTGTTGTGTCTGGATAAACGATCCCAAATTTTATAGGTAATATTTACTATAATTGCATGTCATACACATGTGAACCTTACTTTATATACAACATTCCTATTCTGTGTTCACGTAATATAAACTAGTACACATGTGAATGCCATTCAGAAATAGAGTAGTACACACATGTACTTCGATAACAAAAAAAATGCATCAGCGTACTTGCAACGTTATCGTATTAACGCAACTAACCAAATGTTTCCATCTTTTAAGGTTCAGCGACATGAAATCTCGCGCTGCCTATAATACACTTATGTACATAAATGAACTTAGTTCGGATGTGTACATCATTCGGGTGCAGCCTCATGAATACACGTTATAGCAATAACCATTGCAACAAACAAGTTAAAAAAACAAATTCACCATCATAACATAATATCATTCACACAGTTTATAAAATTAGAGGTTTCAACAGTAATACGAACAATTTCCCATAAAACTAACAACTTTCAACCATTAACGGAAATAAAACGACTTCTCAAACTCTTCTGCTTCCGCTAATATCCGTTCACGGTGAATGTTTGCACTAGAAGTCACCAACTTCACAACGTATTTCTTACGTAACCTTGTCAACGTTGCTTTTTTGTGGCCAGGGTCTAGTGGGAATCCACAATCTCATTTTTCAACAGTGACACCAAACCAAGTTTCCATGTGTCGCATAACAAACACCCCACAATCGACTGTGTTTCCTACAGTCTTCCATTCAAATTCCAGCTTTTTCGGCTCAACATTTTCAAGTTGTCTTGCTTTTGGGTAATTCACAGTTTCATATACTTTGTAAAAATGTCTTTCTGAAATCAAATAACATGTTATAATTACATTATGTATTTTCAAAATCGAAAATAAAAAACGAAAAGTATATTCAGAACTGTCTTACAACTTTGTATGGAATGCTATGCTTGAAAAAGTTTTCATCATGTCTAAGTTGGATTGGGCTTTCAGATGTAGACATATTATCGATAACCGTTATCGATGGTCTTTCAAGATCAAAACAAACAAGATAAAAATGGCCGTACTCAAGAATTGGGAAGCAGATTACGCAATACGTGGACAAACTCATCAAAAATGGTTTTTTGTCTACAACAAGGAATAATGAACTTCTTAACTTTTCAACATGTTGAAGATCACCATACGTTTCATTATGTAAGGTATCTTCCGTCTGTACCATAAAAGCATTATATGATATATAAAATGTTAGAAGAAACCAACAGTTAATAAATCTTAACATATAATTCCAAGCTTCAAAAAAATATAAACAATTTTATTGAAAGTTCGATCAACTTACAAAACATTCTGTATGGCAAAACAAACGTGGCTTCGCCCCTTTCACTTTATCATCACCCTTAAAAACATTTTCTCCAGCAGTTCGTTGGTTCTCTTCATGATTGAGCATCGACGCAAAGCAATTTATTACTTCGCTTTTAATCCAATGACTAGGTTGCATATCCTTCATCTGGAAATGGTAAAGCCCAACCCCAGACACAGTTTCAAATACAAATCGCCTGCTTAAGAAAGTATTTTATTACTTCACAAACATTATAAATTTATTTTGTACACAAAGAAATTTAGGTGTCAACAATACGTTCTTACATCAGTGTATTAAAAACTAATTTGAACATGCACATGTGTCTACTATTATGATTATACATTCCTATATACAGTACACATGTGTATACTCTCATGATTACACATTCCTATATACAGTACACGTGTGTATACCCTCAAAATTATACATTCCTATATACTGTACACATGTGTATACTGTTTATGATTATACATTCCTATACACAGTTCTCGTGTATATATTGCTATTTTGATGCATTCCTGTATACAGTTCACATATGTATATTTTGTAAATATATAAAATACTTGATTAATAAACAGATTCTTATGCATTCGTCGCTTCCACCTCCGAGACTTCTTTTTCTTCACGGGTTTTCTTCGTCCCCATCTGCAACCTTTTTATTCTTAGATTTCGCTACCCTGTTCATTGACATCAAATTTACAATAACGACACTCAACTAAAACAATAAAATAGAATTAAAAGTCAAACAAAAAAATACACAACATAAAAAAACGTACATGTTGTCGTCGGCGCACGTCGACAAGTATTTCCATAATAGATTATCTTTCTTGCTCAACCAGCTATTCACGTTTACCGCTCGTACCAAAAATAGTGATTGGACATATTTCTAGCCGATCTTTTTCCTTTTCCCTTTACCGGCTATTGCAACATCTTCAGAAACAGATGTTACGTGTCCGACATTTTCTAGCACATTATCTTGATTGGTAGGTTCTTCTTGTGTAATACCAAGGCTGAATGACGGGATTTCATCTAGCCTTTGCGTATCATATGCACCAGAAATAATGTCGTCAATAACTTCCGCAGATTTCATAAAAATTTCAATTGTTGGAGACGCAATGTGTGGTGTTGTAACATTATCTCTAGGCATTTACTGGCCACTGTTACTCTTCGCTTTTCCCTTTCTGTCTTCCACACCTTGATAAGTAGTGTAGTAAATATGTTAGTTAGGTGTACACTAATTCAAACATAAAACATAAACAAAATAAAAAAGGAATACATGTTTTAAATTACCAGTTCCTTTCATCACCGGACTTGCAAACCTGTCTTTTTCTCCGGCCCCATCAAAAGCTGATTGGTTAAAAAAAATTATATCTTTCTAGAATGGGTATAACAGACTCGTTCGTTGGATATTGCGACGTAAGTTGTTTTATTCCAGCTTCTAATTTGATTTTACAACTCTCAATTTCGTCACACATTGATAAGATGCTTGCAATACTCAACTGCGCATTCAAAAAATAAAATAAATAAATAGATAAATAAACTATTGAACCCCAGGTGCTAACACCAAAAAACTGTTGAAAAAAACACAAAGGTTAACAGCCTCATACTTCTAACGACGACCAATCATGAGAAACTGTTTTTTCCCCGACGTCATCCTTCGAAATATCCACCGCCCCTTCCTCGCTGTTGTTTTCCTCAACCTCTTCGAAATCATATAATTCCCTTAACTCACCCAACCCAAAACCTCCATTCTTTAACTCCTGATCCTTCCTCATATTCATCAAATCATGTGTCCAAAATTTTAGGGGAGCTTCCCGACGTTCATCATCGAATCCAGGACATTTTGTTAAGTCCAAATACAACAACTAAGATAATTAAATAAAGAATCAAATACAACCAATAAAAAAAATTATGTTCACTCTTTCATGAATACACATGTGTATTTACAATGTTACACATGTGTACCACCAAATACGTGAGAGCTCCCCTGAAGTACACCTCGGATCACATCTGACCCAATCATTTTTGCAATTTTTTACGGCATCGATCACGAATTGGCACCAATCGTGATCCTTAAATTCCTTTTCATGATTAAACGCATCCAACATGCTATACATGACACTTCCATTTTTCGTGCAACCTATCATTGTAGATATAAACAAGAGCACAAAATCTATTTTGAACATCTCCTTATCTTCATACGAATCTAACCTAATCTTATCCACTATATTTTTGAAACTAATTGGAACCTTCTGAAATCTTGAAACCCATTTATCCTTCAAAGGATGGCCCGGTTCATCTTTATTTCTCTTTGAAACCTTTATACTTCCGGATGGCACACCTAATATTTTTCTCACCGATTCTTTGTCCACAATTATGTGTCTTTATCCCAAACTAATCCTCATGTTCTTTGTATGTAACATATAGATGACAAAATGCCCTAAATTGGCTGTAACATCACTTACCTGCAACATCAACACCTTACCAAAACCGATTTCCTTCACCTCTTTTTCTGCCACGGTTTCATCAGACGAATAGCTTCGTAAAGCTTATTCGGTGAGGTTCGCACCCTGATTCCTGCTAATCCTTCTTCAACTTGCTCCCGTTTTTTTCCTTTGTACATTTCTTTTTTTCGGTTTCTTTTTCAGTTGCCTTTTCCGGTAGTTGAAAACTTCACCTGTTACATTATCAACCGAATCTTCATCGATTTCAAAAACTAAACTTCCACATAGTTTATAACATAGCAAATTGTTATAGATACACTGTTAGAAAATTGTTTCAAAGGATACCTCCAGTTTCTTCATAACCTTCACTAATGTAATTCCGATCATCGTCCAAACTGTCCTTGTCTTCCTTTATTTCAATCACTATTACCAGAAAATATATGAAATATAACTACACAAATCATAGTACATAGATCTATACTTATCAAAGCAACCCTTACCTCCCCTTCTACACTTTCATGGTCACCAGTTACAGTACGACGGCTTCTTCCATGGTTCGATGGTCTATCAACTTTCACCTCATCTGATAACAAACCATTTTAATGAGTACAATGTTAGGAACCACTCAAATTACTTGAGAAATACATATAAACCAATCAATGCTACATGTTATCAAAACAATGTAAAACAGTATTATCTATTATATCATAAATCATAAATTTCCGAAATCATAGAAAAGACATTTGTGTAACATATACCTGTTACGTCTTCATCGGCCTCATACAAATTACGCGTATCGTCATCCATATTTTCAATACTATCCGTTTTTTATGCATCACTACAAAAAAAACTCAATATATTTAACACACAGTATCGCTTTAACCATACGAATACTCTTGTTGTAAAACCATACATGTTGCTTCTTTTCTCACATACTCACCGGTGTCTTTTTCGCCCGTGATGCTTCAATTGACTAAGTTTAACACCTACAACCAATCTAATAATATAAATGTCTTATTAGTTGCCCATATTTTTCCTTATTTTTATACATTCAGATGTTTCAAAATACAAAATGGAAAAAACAAACAATCAAACCTTCGTCGTCGTTCGTGAAAGGGACTCGCACTGCTTGCACACTATCTCTTTTTGTTTCTTCGATGATTTACTTTTTTTCCTCCCCTTGATATCCGAATGCCTTCTACTTGGTTCTATATCATGCGTCTTTGGTTCCCCCTTGTTAACGCCCTTTTTACCATCCTGTCTGTGTAGAGGTTTTTCAGCCTCACATCCTGCACTTAGAACACATTAACTACTACTAAAAATAACACATAAATCATATGACATGTTCTAAACATCACCTTTATGTATCTCGTCGTCATTACCGACTTCACGGTGAACCTTATACCCAACTTTTGTTTGCATTTTGGTTACTATCGAAATAAAAAAAAAACCCAACATTATTAAATTAAATTCCTTTATCAATTACACATATTTTTCAATAATATTTTTTTGGAAAAAAGTTTCTTCCACAAAATATTAAAATTATCTTTACCTGTTTCCACTTTATCAGTGTTTGCTTCATCGTCTGAAAATTGAATTGGGTCATCTATAGTATTACTAAATCTACTCGCATTTAAACGCGCTATTCTTTCACTCCTGTGACCTACACGATTAAAACATGAATATTAACGGTACTATACTACGAACGCGTAATCTAGTTATACAAATATTTTTTACATCTTTAAATTAACAACTTACGTTTCCTTATTGCGAACGTACTTTGTATCCACAGACCAAATCAACTTGCCACGGACCAAATAACCAAATCATATGAAAGCACCATTAAAGTTATAATGTATTCACATTCTAAACAAAATACACATATGTAACAATCTTAACATTGTTGGACAGTGAAGAATCCTATTAACTAACACTTCACTTCTCAAAAAACTGTAAAAGGTATCATAATAATTATTTTCTAAACATCAATCATTCTAACAACTTTCTAATCGCATACGATTTTGTCAACCAGTGATACTCTGTACCAGATCACAAAAACAGTTTTGTTAATCAATATTTACAAATAAAATACTTACACCATGATATACACATTGTCAAAACCCAAAAAAAAACTTACCTTACAAGATACACATGTGTACACAAAAAATTGAATATATAATAACAAACATCAATCACTTACGGTTACAGAGTACAAAGCAATAACTTGTTTACCTAACTTATGCTAATAAAGATAATTATACATTATTTATTAACAGTTGTTGGGTAAACCCCAAAACCGAAAGCCACAACAACATACACATGTGTACAACAACTTAAGTGTAATAATATCAAACCGCATGAACTTAGTGTAACTCAAAACAAACAACGGAATTGTTAACTAATATGTAATAAAAAAAAGTACCTAAACCATGAATATTAACAAACAGTTTTAACCCCCTAAGCACTTATAAAATAACATAATACACATGTGTACTATAACATGTTCTTGTCAATCCGCAGCCATCATCGTGTTTAATAAACAGATAACAATCAACATTGTCATATACACAAAATTAATGTAACATTTGTAAAAAATCGGGTCTCCAAAACCCGCTCCGTTTTGTAATCAAGTACCAAATTATGAAAGTGCATTAATTATGATTATTTTGAGTTAAAACGTTACATAATTAATAAATGAACCAAACTATAAAAATCATATTTGATAAAAAGTTAAAATGAACCAAATAAAAAAATAGTGAAGCTGCCGGGACTCGAACCCGGGTCAGCTGAGTCTCTAAACGGCTTATCATCCCTTCTCTTAACCACTCCGCCACAACGTATTTCCTGTTAACACTAGGAAAGCAAAAGGAACTTATATACAAACTCGATTTAAACGTTGATGCTATCTGGAAACCGATAATCGGCAAACCAGTCGTTAAATCGATTGTTTACCTCACAATTTCAGTTATAACCGATGTGCGACGGTTTTTAATTAAGTCAGAAGTGATTGAACTTAAAGTTTCATTTTTTCGGCTTTTGAAACCGAATAATTCTTCAAGTTCTGATTTAATTCAAGTTTCAATCATTTGTACGATTCAGAACTATCACAACAATATCCAATTTCATTTTCGTCGCATTTGTGAACCTTAAGATCATCTGAACAGTTCGCCGGAATTTTTCTGCAAGTCACCGGAAAACCGGGACTCTCATTCTCACGGTAATTCCTCCGACTCTTTCTGTTTAAAACATGTGTTTAGTCAATCTCTAACACAACTCCATCATCAGAATCAATCTTAGCCAACGTTCATCGGAAATCTTATCTTCGCCGGAAAGTTTCTGAGACTGCCGGAATCCAACTGTGAACCGGTAAGATATCCAAAACTTCTTTTAAACCTTGTTTAAGTGACACAACGTTATGAGTAATCGATCAACGCTGTTAATTGGTTCAACAGTCGGAGTTCATTTCCAATACCGATGAACCTTCGCCGGATTTCTGTGAATATCTTCAATCGGTAAATTCTGTTCCTTAAACTCTCTCCATTCCTTACCTTTGATTTACTGTTAATGTCTAAGAGCTTTGTAAATCACAAAATCAAACTTAATCAGTCGAATTATGTTGACCGTGTAATCCGACGAAGAAGATGAAGTTATATCAGAATATAAGTGTAATTAAAATCCGGATTATAAACGGGTTAGACACACAGTCCAGCGGTGGACTGTGTGCAAATTTCATATTCACGTCCCGAGTTCGATCCTTGCTACGCGCACGCTTTGTATAATAACATTTCTTTTTAATCATGAACTAACCCGGGTTGAAACGGGTAGTTGTTAATTATAATATAATCAAGAATATAACCGGGT
Organism: Scalesia atractyloides; assembly: GCA_947069175.1. Lineage (NCBI taxonomy): Eukaryota > Viridiplantae > Streptophyta > Magnoliopsida > Asterales > Asteraceae > Scalesia > Scalesia atractyloides. The sequence goes on from CAMTDV010001632.1 coordinate 45,532,262, forward strand.
TAGACACACAGTCCAGCGGTGGACTGTGTGCAAAATGAACTTCACGTCGCGCGTTCGAATCCTGTCCCGAGCACCGGTCAATTGAACTAAAACGTTTTTGTAAATAAAGGAATTTTCGGTTAATTCAAATAAGTATATAAATATAATTAAAACTGAGTTTCTAACGGGTTAGTCACGTAGCCCAGTTGGTAGAGCTACGTGCACGTGAACGGAAGGTCGCCGGTTCGAATCCCGCCTGGCGCAGAATTTTATCGCTGACCGAACCGGTCAACGGTCAACGGCCAACAGTAAAAAAAAATAATATTTTTTTTATATATTTATTTGTTTATTTCAATTTAAAAATCAATTAAAAATACTTAAAAATAACATTTTTTTTAAAGATAGAAAATAGCTATAAACTCACAAAAATATATCTAAAAATTTCATTAAAATCCTTAATAAAATCCATCCATTTAATATATTTTTCCATTATTATTTAGGTTAGTATTTCCCGTCGATCCGCTCATCTAAATCGTGCGCATCTCACCATCTTCAATTCAACGCACCCAATGTGAGTGAACCTTTCAAATTCCCCGTTTTAATCACGTTTTTTGGGTGTATAATGTGTCTTGTTTATTTACATATTATAACGAAATTATTGTGCATACATCATATCATGACATGTGTATTAGTTTGTTGCTGTTAAGTAGTTATTATTGGATGCAAATTATTATTTCAGTACATGCAATTGCCGAGGCCGCAGCTCCCCATCCATCGAGGTTGAGATTGATCCCCATTTTATTATGCGGTTGATCTTGGCGTGCCCGCACGATCGGCTCCGTTTGATTGAGCCTTGATCGGTCATTTTATTTTACATTTCAATACATGCAATACGCTCGGCTCCGTTTGATTGAGCCTTGAGTGCACAGTTCAATTTACATTTCCAGTTCATGCAATACGTTCGGCTCCGTTTGATTGAGCCTTGAGCGCACAGTTCAATTTACATTTCCAGTTCATGCAATACGATCGACTCCGTTTGATTGAGCCTTGATCGCACAGTTCATTTATGTTAGTTATCGTATGATATTGGTATATTCATGTATGCTATCAAGTGTTAATGTATGTTATAATTGTAACTGCTATTTGCCAATGTTTGATTACTTACATGTGCTCTTTTATGATTATGCACAATATTTTATTGATAAACTAACCATAAAATCATTATCAAATGTTTATCTAATAAGGTTCACTCGCCAGCTTATGTTGACCCAAAACCTCCCATTTTACACATGATACAGGTGAACCAGCAGCAGCTAGGAACACATAGGACCTGGATTAGAAGAAATAAAACGATTTAGTATTTGGATTGTTATGTTTGGTTATTTTCCCTTGTATTGAATGAACATGTTTGGATGTTTGAGAATGTAACTTTGACTTTATTAATTATGAAACATAATAGTAAATGTCATGTGCTTTGGTGATAACCCAATTACGCCCCGACTCTTATTTCCGCTGCGGGTCGGGGTGTGACAATTAACATCAGAAGGTCCGCAAAATTTAAAAAAAAAACACAGAAAATTACGGCCAAAACTCAACAAACTTTAAACATCATTTTGCACAAAACGCTACTAATCGATAAATTGCAAGCCCTAGCTAACGAATGTTTGTTCTTGTATGTCGGCAGAATTCTAATATACAGACAACGATGAGCGAAATCATCACATAATCTACAACATCAACTATAGTTACCTCTTCTGCGCTCGATTGAACTTCCCAATGCGTACACGTCGTTCACCCAATCCTCTGTGTACTTCTTGATATACGGATAAACCGAGAGCCTCAGTATTTTGGGGGAAGAATTCGGTTGAAAGGAAGATTTTTTTGGATACAGGATTCTTCAAAACAATCTAGGCGATTTTGGGGGACGGTGAAACTGGCGGCTTTGTAAGGCAACGTTTCATGTTTCCTAATTTAAAAAACTCGCTCCTTTTTAAAATTACAAGTCTACCCTTTTTATTTAATTCTAAAGTTGAAAAGATATCTAATTAATTACAATCATGCCACTGATAAAAAATTAAGGATGATGAAAATCAATGGCCTATATTAGTTCGTACAGTTCACTCTTATAAAGTTGTTCACTCTAGATCCCTACCCTATATATATATAGGTGGTGATGATGTGTCCATGTTTTTTGGTGTTTGTGAGTTTTCTTATTGGTTGAGTTTTGAGTGTTTTTAAAAAATGAGTTTTTTTATTTTAGTGTGACAGCTGACTAGGCATATTTTTAAACGTTTCTTTTTTGTTCTCTTATTATGGATGATCTTATAATATAGTCTTAAGCATCCCAAAGGGTATAATTTATAATATACCCTGGCTAATGTATTTTAATGAGTGTGGGTGGATGACAGATGCCCAAACTAAAGGGTAAAATATTAAAGATGTCCACATAAGCAAAGATGATATTGGCATAAAAGAATTAAGGATGGTATAGACAGGCAGACTATGATTGTGGGATATTGAGAGGCCACGATCTTTTTGTGGATGGATTAGAAATGACAAGATTCTTGACGATGATAGGAAGAGGATTTGGTGTAATGAAGAAAACATAAGTAGAAAATAAACCAAATATATAACATCTAAAATAGGCTTCCAAAGGTAAGGAATGTGTGTTTAACACACCCAATATGTATCTCTTACAACCACAAATGTTGGAGTCAGAAAAAATGACCCGATGAAATTGTTTTGGAGTCTTTGGATTCAAAGTTCATGTAAAATGGGTTAACATATTGGAAGTCATGACCGCAACCTCCGAAGTTACAACCCTATAAGGATTTATGACCACAGATAGCTATATCACTAACGTGGGCTCACTAGTAATGTCTTTTAAGGGCCCCCCGTTGCTAATGATCTCACATAATTTATTACTATGACCTCACTATGTCACTAACCATGGTTTTGAGCTCCAAGTTCTCATACATGACCATCATATGACCATGTCCAAATTTTGGCACCTTATGGTCAACTGGTTGTGACATACTTATTCATAAATGGAATAAAAAGTCATGAGCGTTATTCCCATGTTATGACCTTTAGTTTTCTTTGATCATGATTTGGTGTTTTAACTAATACCATCCTCGAACTACTTCAGTTGATCAAACTTAAGCCATCCACAGATCACACACCTAAACAATTAATAAAAATAATATTAAAAATAAAATTCATGTTTACTATTTTATCGTTATTAATAAATTAAAGAATAAAAAATGAAAATTACCTATAATTTGTCTTGCCCTTCTCTTTTTCTCTAATCACCGAAAGTTCAACCTCTTCCTACACTTCAACTTTCAGAATTAACGTCATCCGTTCCTTAACATTAGCCGAACTAACAATTTTTACCAGGATACGCTTCACAACAGTAACAAAACAAAAATGTATGCACATTTTTAAGTAAAAACTTAAATGAAAATATATATATATATATATATATTGTTGTGTGTGTGTGTGTGTGTGATAATGAGAAATGATTTGAAGCTTTACATAATGTTTAGTGATTTTGGCCTTGTAGCAAACCGCATCAACGTCAACAAGAACATCTTCATCAGCTGGACATGGAGGACTCAGATGAACATCTTCATTGTGAAACTACATGTTGAACAAAAGATTACATAACATTAGAACTAACCAATTATATCATAACCACTACTTTTATAAATGGTGTAAATTTATAAATATATAACTTGAGTATGACCAACAATAGTATCCGCTGCACCAAGTTCTTCATCAAGTTGCATAGCTTCATTCTTTGGAAAAAGTATTCGAGTACAATTTAGAGTATAAACTGTAAGCTCAAAAGTTTGAATGGAATGCATTCTGAAAACCAAAATACATATATCATCAAGCTTTATATCTTCACACATCTTTTTCCATCCATTATCGAAGTAGTAGTGACCATCACCGACATAAAAATTCACATGCCATGAATGTTCTCCAAACAATATTTTAACAAATCGTTTCAAACATTTGTCAACAATATGTACTTTTGCAAAACGACCAGGAATCGTCTGCAACATAGTCATAGAATTCGCTAGAAAAGTGGTGAATTTCGTATCGGTAGTTTTCCATACAGAATTCGTTTTCATATAATACGGTTCGATTCACGAATTCGCTCCATGAATTCAGTGTTTTATTCCATTCAATTCTGCGAATTTCTTGCAACAATTCACTGAATTTCGTTTGCAATAATAGCGGATTTTAAGGGTCAACACGTATTAGGGTTGGAGACGGCGCCAATACGTATATTGGCGGGCTTGTGAAAGAGCGGGAAAAATATAGATACCGTATGGACATTACCATATTTTTCTAACCAATTACCAAAATTCCAGAAATCGCCAATCATGTGTGTGTATATATAGGATAGGGTTCTAGAGTAAACACTAGGTTGGGAGTGAACTGTGTGAACTAATATGAGCCATTGGATTATAAAGTCTAGAGATTTTTAAACAATGGCAAGATTGTAATTATAATGTTGTAACTTCTCTTTAAATTAATTAACATAATGGTGTTTGCGTCTTTTGTAAATTGCATTTATTAAATAATGTAATCAAAATTCCTAAAATCTTGCTAGTTTCGTATATACAAGATACACAGTTATTGGCGTATACACATGTGTACAGTCTCGATAGTATTAGTTTATACAAGATACACAGCTGTTAGTTTATACACATATGTACTTGAATAATACACATGTGTATAAATCTGGTTTATGCCGACCTGTGGGAACAAGATGTAATTTTACACAAGTGTATAATCTTGTATATACTATATACACATATGTAAAAAACATAATTTAATTAGGTTTAATATTTATTTTTAAAAAGAACATAAGAGTTTATTTAAAAATAAACATTAGCCCTTTAATCTCTATAATTAATAATAAGAATAATTAAAAATGAGAGAGAGAGAGAGAGTTAAGAGATGAGAAAATTAATGGATTTTAATTAAAAGTACTTGACTAATATCAATCTTACCTTTTTAATCTAAAAAATGATCAAAGGCCAAGATTAGTTCACTCTCAAGAAGTTGTTCACAAGTGATCCTAATCAATATATATATATAATATATATATATATATATTGTCACACCCTGACCCGCAGCGGATAAGGTGATCGGGGCATGATTATGTTTTCATCAAAGCTCATGACATTTCTATTTTAAAGTTTCAATATTTAATATTTCAATTTAATTAAAAGAAATTCCCATAACACAATATTCAAATAAATCACAATGTAGTTCCAAACAAATTTGCAAATAACGTTTTATTCTTCTAAAGGCAAATCCTATGTGATCCATGCTTCAAACCTGCTCACATGTATCATATGTAAAAGAAAAGTTTGGGTCAACATAAGTTGGTGAGTGAATCCCTTTTTGTCATTAGTAAAAATAATATATCGAATCTTTTATTTATGAAAATGTGCATTAACCAAAATACTGGAACGTCGTGTATGTCAATTTATTAATTTTCACAAACAGACTCATTCAATAAGCAACTTAACAATGTACAAGTGTGCACGGTAATGCGGTGTGCTGCAAGATCGAGTTCAATCAATCGGAGCTGATCTCGTATATTAGGCGACGTCAAGTTCCGCTCATAGGCAACCGGGAAACAGACGGCCTATAATGAGGAAATGACAGCAATGAACGTAAAACACTAAATGGCAACAACAATTGTCACATAACACGTTAGTTCACATAATGGTAATTGCACGTAATTAAATAACGAGATAATAATATCGAGCGACACATGATACACACAAAAAACGTATAAATAGATTAAAAATGGGGAGTTGTAGATTCACTCACCGTGGTTGCAAATAAGATTTCTTGAAGATAGCGCACGAGTGTGAAGTTGAGATACCGAAAGATCGAACGTTTACCCTAGATATCCTCATAACGACTAAGTTAATTAATATCTTGCGTTCGCAATTTATTTATTTAACTTTTTAATTATTTATATATTTATGTAAGTGTTGAAATATGTAAATAATATGCCTACTTTTAAATGAAAGAATTACATTATTCATAAGTATGATTTTAATAGTTTTATTATTATTATATAAAAAAATGTTTCAGAATTAAACATGGAAAACTGTCCAAAACCGGCCCTAACCGGGATTCCAACTCGTGACCTCTTGTATGTGTGCACGCAGCCCTTCCGCTGAGTTGCGTGTCTAACCCATTATGTATCGAGTTTTTATTTCTTTTATACTTTGCCTGTCTTGGTGCATGACTAGGCTTTATTAAAAAGGATATCTAGTGCGGCGTCTGGATCAAGATATTAGACTCGAACCCGGGATTCTCCGCTCAAGTGTACACAGCCAGAATTGGGCTGTGTGTCTAACCTGTCATTATCCTAATTTTAATTATTCTATGTTGAATCTGGTTCTTCTGGTTGTGATAAAGAAAAGTTGGTGCAGTGGTGATATAGGGGCCGGGTCTAGAACCGTGACCTTCTACACTTCTTTCATCAATATCATTTCACCACTGGACGGCTCTGTATCTGTGTTTAGGTTTTTGTATTTTTTTTAAACTGTCGTATAACAGATTCTCTTCTTTCTTCTTTTTAACCAACCGGAATTCCTTATCCCTATTTGAACCCGATCACTGTAATGTTTGTTTTAGAATAAGGACTTGAGAGTTTGTTCAGTAATAAAAGACGAGCAAGTGAGCGAAGCTTATACCTTTCGAATGCGGGGGGAGAGGAGAGATGTAGAGAATTCTGGCGTCTTAGGAATTCCGGAAGTTCGTAAAGTGATAGAGAGAGTTCGTAAAGTGGAGAGGTTTCACTGTGCACATCATATTCATACTCAATTCGAATTAATTTGCTCAGTTTTTGGTTTTGGAAGTTTTTTTTTTCTTCGTTTAGGATATTGCAAGCTGTGCACACCTTCCATTCCAAAACCGCGTCTAGATACATGAATCTGAATATGGAAAACGAATTACGAGTAAAATGGAAAGGTTTGGTTTGATGATTTACCCCCTGTTCGCGAGCTGGCAATTTTTTTGTGAGGTGGTGGAGTGGTATGTTGTTTGTTTGGTTGTTTGTGAGACTCCGTGGTCTGTGCGTTTAGATTTTGCTTTTTTTTATTATTATTGTTATATTTTTTTTTATCTAAAAATATGTTAGTATTACATATAAATATATTTATATATCCGAATTCTAAAAAGAAAATGTAGAGTAAAATAAATTTCCAATCGTATTTATTTGCCGAAAGTTCGTTTACAAATGGTTTGGATTTTAGAATCCGTTTTTCGACGATGTCGTATATATCTGTTATTTCAGCCTCAATAATCACACCTTCATCCTCGATTTCACACCTTCAAATGGCTTTTGGCAAAAAAAAAAAAAAAGCAAACACATTGGTGATGATCAAGAAGAGACCCATGTAAGCGAGACACAAGAAATTAGCAATTTTTGTTTTAATTTGTGTTTACCGAACTGGACGGAATGGTACACCGTACCGAATCGTACCGGAACGTACCGAAATGAACCTACCCTCCGAACCGAATTCGTCCCAACTAGCGAATTGCGAACCAAACCGCGTACCCGAACCAGAGCGAACCCCGAATTAGGTGACTATGGTCTGCAACATAGTGAAAAAAGTTACTTAATTTAAGAGATATGATTAAATTGAATGTTAAATAAATATGTTAATACCAGGTTAGAAGCAATGGGAGTAGTCATAATTTTGTAAAAAGATTCACCACACAACCCTTCGTCTAAATAAGACATATAAAAGGTTGTGCGACCGACAACCATAAAAGCAACTAAGTCGTATGCTCCGAACCTCAATCCTTGAAAACTTGACTCCATCCATCCGTCATCGCAACCTCACCATTAACAGCCAACATTCCATGACATTGTACCACTGGACCGTATTAAAACATTCTCATCAGGGACTTGCTTACCATAAAATGTGCGAACAAACGCTGATGGTGAAACCTAATAACAAAAAATTAAAAGATTAATCATCAAGGTGTTAATCTGAATCTTGAAAAAAAAAAAAAATACAAAATGCATCATTTATGTTTTATAAGATATCATTACCAGGTCAGGCGGATTATCTTCAAATATAGGCATAATGAATGAAAAATTCCATCTAATTCATCTACAGATAATGTTGTAACATACAATTTTTTTACAACATTAGACAATGTAATGATAAAACAAAGAAATTGTATAATTTGCAACATTAGACAACGTAGTGATAAAACAAAGAAATTGTATAAGGAAAACATTTAATATATCATCAACAACAACAATGTAATGTTAAAACAAATTAAGATAAAAAAACCTAAAAAAAGAATCACTTTTCATCATTGTTTGAATTAAATATTAATGTTCTAACATCAAGGTTATGTGCTATTCTTAAATGTAATGATCAACAGATTTGGATCAAAATTCATACTTATGCTTTAATATCACAATGTAATTCATCTGTAACCATAAGTCGTAACATTAATAGAACAAAATGTTACGAAAACAATAAATGTTTTAAATAAACGACAAAACAAATATTGGATATCGATTATACAACTACAATTGAATATCAACAAATAGATGACTAAAACCCTAAATGGGTTGAAAAAATGACCATCCAAAGTATTGGACTATGATTACTGTAATTCGATTAATGTACTTTCATACCTCGATGATTAAGACGATGATGATTAAAACCAACACTCGGTAATGTTATGATCGATCAATTTAGTAGCAGTAGAGAGCTATGATGCACTGGGAACAGGTACGGGTACGGGGACGGGTAGGGGAAACGGCGAAACTAAAAAATTCAAGAAGCGGGGACGGGACGGGTACGGGAATAAAAACATATAAAAAATAAATATATATCAAAGATAATCTAACACAAAACCCCAAAATAGTTATATATTGATGTAAAGCTCAAAAATCTCATTTCTTCCTAATCTAATGTAAGTAGTGAAAATAGGGGGGTTAAATGTTAAAATACAAAAACTAATTTCACAATTTTTATGTAAGTTTTACAAGTTCTAATGACTAAAAGTAACCTAATGAAAAATATAGGGGTTAAATGTTAAAACCCATAAACTTATTTAACCATAGAAAGGCTCAAACGCAACAAAAAAGCAGCCGCTCTTCTTCTTCACAGTTTCCAGCAAGTCTCCAGCAAGTTTCCAGCAGAAATTGCAGGTTTCCGGCCAGAAGTCGTCGTCGGAATCCGCTATTTTCACGCTATTCAGTCGATAACTATGACCGGAAACTTGCAGGAAACGTTTCCTGCGCGTCCCCATACACCGTCCCCTTCTCCTGCACGCTTCCTGGTCGTTTCCTACCTGTCGGGGACGTTTCCCGGCCGTCCCCATGCCGTTTCCGTCCCCTAGAAGTCCCCGGGACGGGAGACGGCACCTCCCAGGCGTTTCCGTGCTTCCGAGGTAGAGAGAAGCGTATGGGATACGAAGAGTGTTCTTAAAATAGTAGAGTTTCACAAATGAAAAAAAAAACCACTTTATAAAAGGTCCGAATATGGTTCGTATACCTTCAAATTTGGTTAGGCGAGACCGAATAAAAAATAGCTTCCTCATCCATTGATTGCCACACGTACAAATGACCAAAAAAAACTCAATAGGATGAAATGCCACATACCAAGAAATTAGGGGGAATTGTTGTATGAATGACATCATGAAATAGCTTTAGTCTATTAGTAAGTATAAATCCGTGTATTTAGAAACCGGTTGATTGGTTTGATGGGCTTAATAATTCTTTTAACTTTTTGTAAGTTATATTTGAACCAAGGACCTTATGTATATTTTAAAAATGGTTTTTCCAAACTCTTTTAGGAATATATTCGTGTAATATCTTAGTGTTTAGATCCAAATTCAAGTTTGTTAGCTGATCAGATTGATATAAATTTGATGTGATATAATTGTTTTGTTTTTGTTGTCTTGGATGACCTTGTGAATGAAACTTGTCTTTCAAAAAAGAACTAAATTAATCAACGGATACATTGTCAACGCTTTTTAAGAAGATGTTTGTTTATTATTATTTTTAATAGAGTGAAACTTGGTTTTGCTTTTATCAATTTATCTTTAAAAGTTTTATCATTTGTTTCATTTATATCTATATATCTAACACTATTTCTTTCGTCAAATCTAACCCATGGATATGTCATATGTCAAGAAACCATACACAATTCAAATATCGCACACTTTCGTTTGCTCGTTAATCCCAATGAAAAAATATCCTTTCCCGTATACGTCTACCCCTTCTCATACTAGTATTTTTTTCCTTGGAATGAATGAACGAATGTGTGTAGGATTTGAATTTTGTAGGGTATATTGATTCTAGTCAATCACAGAGAGAATGACTAAGATGCACATCACATGATAGGTGGATAGCTTATACTTAATAGAGAAACAAATGTTGTTACATGCCAGATAAAAGTGGAACAACTATTGTAATTTTTTAAGGTAAATTGATGTTTTTAATCTTTCGGAGGAAAATGATTATTTTTATCAAACCTATCAGCAAAATGAATTTAAACTTTATTTTAATATATAAATAGGTACCTTTCTTAAACATTTTAAATGTTTTCCTTCTTAAAAACATATCATCCTTATTTGTTTATTTAAAACTTCTTTATATATCATGTTTTATTCTTTAGATATAAGTAACATACCACATATAGTTATATTAAACTTTTTAATTCAATATAATATTTAAACTTTTTATAACATTAAAATATTTTTTATTTTAATTATGACGACATTTGGTTCTTGAGTCACGTCCACCCGGTTCAACTAGCAAATCAGATAGTCAATCAACCTGATAATAAAAAAACTATACGCAATTATAAAACAACCGTAAACACATGACATCGATAAAAGAGGTGTACATATTGTTTTTGTTTTTCGTTTGGGTTGTAAATCGAATAGCTTTGGTTTAGCTTTGCCAAAACCGGTTTGAGTCGCAACTTAGTTGTGGAAAATGTTGAACCCTATACAAATAGGTCCGGGACTCCGGGTCAGGTTGAAACGAGTAAATCGGTATTTCAAATCGGTTTAGGTCCAAACCGGACTGACGAATTGGAAATCAGTGTTGAGTGTTGCTCGGCCCACTTTAAGTTAGGCCGTTTCCCTTTTCTTCCTTTTTAAGTTTCAACAACAGCAGCAAGAGCCAGCACCTACAGTTTCCAATGGATTTCTCTCAACTCACAGACGCCGTTGCATCAAGATCGTACGACAAAATCGCTGATATCTGTGATCAGCTCATGCTTCAGGTAACCTAGATTCGATATAGTTACGGTCCTCGACTGATTTGTGGTTTTTTTTCAGATTTGAGACCCTAATTTCGTCACCGCTGGCTTGATTTCAATCTTATTTTACTGATTTTGTTATGTAGATTGCTTCGCAAGGTGTTACGTTTCATGACGAGTGGCCGTATGCTGTTCATCTCCTAGGGCACATATACCTAAATGATCTGTAAGTTCAGGCGATTTTTTTATGTTGTTTAGTTCGTATTTGCTTATTGAGAGTGTAGATTTTTGGTGTATAGTTTAATTGTTACTTGAAACATTTGATTTATGGGGTTTGGTAGGGGTAGAGCCGTAGAAGTAATGCGGTTACTAAAATATGATGATGCTGAATAGTTTAAATCCAGGCTGTTGTGTGATACATTAGGTATGTGTAATAGTATATGTGTATATGAGGGTGTAACCTGTAGGGGAATTTCAGAAACCGGATGATCAGAGAGGCGTGTATTCACTCTCAGATCAAATTATTTCGGTGGTTCTACCGAACAATTCAATCGGATACAACTCTGATTTCGAGAATTGGAACAACAGTATGTGTTTGTCTGGAATTCGTATGAACCAGTATTGACCAAAAAACACTCTCACGGATTTTTGGAGATAATTCCCAGATAACTGCCATTTGGCAGTTATCAGCAGCTCGACCCCCTGGCTCTGCCCCTTGGACCCCGCCTGGGCTACCCTGCTCCCAGGGCGCTGCCCCCGGATCCCCGCTAAGGGGGCGTTGCCCCCTTGGAATTATAACAACTCGAACAAGCGTGCACTCCCGCACCTCCTAACTTGTTCGATGTACATCATAATTCCCTTGGTCACCAAGTTAATCTTGATTACCCTAAAATATCTAACATAACCATGATAAATGAATATACTCGTGACTGAAAAAATAGTTTGCGTAGTGAGGCTATTAATTCATCGGTAAACTTGGTTTTAAAAAGCATAGAGGTTGGCGTCTTGTGTAGGGTGGGGCGCGCCTAAAACAGGAAGCGCATGAAAATCGCATCTTTTTGGAGATTTTTCAAGCCTGAGGCACGCGCCTTGTTTATCAACGGTGTTTTTATGCATTAAAATGTTGTACAATAGCGTTTTTGGCTTGTGCACGTAGGTAAAATCATATAAAAATCTTATTTATAGCTATATTTTGGATAGAGATGCTAAAAACCTATGGGACATATAAACAATTAATAATTGCCTTTCGCCTCGGTCGCGTTTGTGCATTTCGTGCCTTGGTTTGATACCTCTTTGCTTTTGTGCGTTTCGCGCTTTTTAAAACCAAGCTGGTAAATGGTTTTGAGGACTGGGGAAAATTGTTCATTTGGTGAGGTAAATTCATTTATCAAGATCACACTGTATTGTTTAGTTATTGTTTGAATGAGCTTCTTTGCTCTAAATATACCTAGGTTGTCACTAATTTGATTTTGTGACACATGCTATCGTTTGCTTATGTTTTAACACTGAAATGCTTTTCAGTTTAAAAACTTCTAAGGTCATGTTGCTCTTTGCTGGTTTAGTTGCAGAGTTTTGTCATTAGAGCACATAGATAAGGGGCTTTTGTTTAGGAAACAGATGTAGCTGAAGCAAGTAAAGTCAAGTGATTCAATGCAATAATGCAAGTTTAAGTATTAAGAGAAATGGAAATAAAGGTTGTATATAGTGAGTAGTGACATATAATGTATGTGGCCATGTGTGATGTTTACTTCTGACATGGAATGTCAATGGTAAATGTTGGGTCAAAACATGTCTCCATTATAGCAGCCAGTCAATCACACCCAATGCATTGTATAGTAAGGTTTGCAACATAAACGAAGATGCCAGTTTTTACTAACTAAAATCGTTAAGTATCAAAGACACAATTCATCACTTTCCCGACATAGCAATGGAGATACCAAATCCTAATAGAAAACAAATAAATTACTAAAGACAACATGAACCAAAAAAACTTAAAGCATAATAGCATACAAGCATAAACTTTCAACATCTGAGTACCCTTTAACTTAATTCAAGCATAAGTGCATTAACCTTTAACTTCAAGTTTTCATATGACCAAAGAATGTGATTCTCTCAAACTCAGTTGATGAGAATTACGGATTACAAATTAGGGTTTAATTCGACAATTTTTCTGGCCAAGAAAATTACAGCCTAATGTAGGCTTATAAATTTACGAATGGATTTATAAATTACAAATCCACCCATCCCATTTAGCAAACACTTGAAACAACAAAAAATAAAAATCTCTCTTTTGGAAATTGTTGTCTGCAAACATTGGGACAAGAAACATATAAACAGTTACTCTCAGTTTTCTTAGTGTCGGCCGAAAATAAGCATAACTACGTAACCCCTCTTATTAGAATGTAACCCTCTTATTAGAATAAATAACAATTCTGCAGCAAGATTATAGTTCTCTCGGGTGAACTTCGAAAACAAGAAACATTAGTCTTCTGCCCTTTCTTTTAAGTCCCTGCCTATTTAATTGATAACGTATTAAGAAGACTGACTATGGTACGGGGGTACGATTATGCATCTTTAAATTGGATCTAAAACGGCCATTTAAAAAGTATAAAGAAAGCCATGTGCTAAAGAAAGTATGACAATAGACACAACAAAAGAAGCTCACATGTAAAAGAATATATGATCTAAAACGACCATCTATGTATAATACAGTCTTTACACAAGACATCTGTAAAGTATTTTTATATGCTTGCATATTATGTTACTTAGAGCATGCGCTAAAGAAAGTATCATAACAGATGCAACAAAAGATTTAATCAGAAGTAGCTTGTTGGTTTAAGATGGAATCACTTTAATCAGAAGTAGATCAGATTATACGGAAAAAAGTGATTTGAAAATTTTGCCTCTCCCCTTTTTTTTCCTAAGATATTTTTTCGTTCTATATTTGTACAAAAGCTGATTAACAGGATTGGGTTTCCGAGTGTAGTTGTTAACCCATGTGTTTATTTATTTATTTTTTTACAATTGACAGAAATAGCGCCCGGTTTCTGTGGAAATCTATACCACTTTCAATCAAAGAGAGTCGTCCAGAGGTGGCTGCCATCTGGAAAATCGGGCAACAGTTGTGGACTCGAAATTATGCAGGTGTGTATGACGCAATTCGTGGATTCATCTGGAGTGCAGAGATTCAAGATTTTGTCGCTTCATTTGCAGGCAAGTTACCCTGTCTCTCCTCATTTTTAACAGTTTAAAGTTAACTTGAAGCTACTTTTGGTGGGAAATTATATATTGGTGGGTTCGTTTTGTTTTTACATTCGTTGGTTCGTTTTGGTTACTTTTTAAGGTCTTATGTTTAAATTTTGCAGAAAGATACACGCGAAGGATGTTGGAGCTACTGATGTCTGCTTATTCAACTATAAGCATTCAAGACATTGCTCTCTTTTTGGGAATGAATGAGAATGAAGCCACAAACTGTAAGTTCTTTGCGTTGTAGACTCCATTTATGCTGGCATTATCAGTAATGATAATTAAATAAATATTACTTTGTTGGTCATTGCTCGAGATCCAATTACCCACGCTACCTCATTCAATTTAAAAAAAAAAAAATCTTAAATGCACAGATGTATTGCAACAAGGGTGGACTGTGGATGCTGCTTCCCAAATGTTTACTGTCAAGAAGCATGCTGTTGTTACCGAGCAGAAGATTGACCCGTCCAAATTGCAGCGTTTGACTGAATACGTCTTTCATCTTGAGCACTAGAAGCGTGTAAATCCCAAATTCTGGTTTCAGTCGCATACTTCATTTTGCTAGTATTTCTTATGCCTTGAAATGTTCAGATCAGAAGGGAATGATTCTTGATGACTGGTCCCAACACACACCACTTGGCTGTATGGGGTTGTGGATCGTTTAAAAATTGGGGGTTTTTACCAGACCACAAAATATGAAAATGGTACTGTGACTTTAAATGTGAATCAAAGCCTGAATCAATTTGTCACGACCTATTTGAAATTACTGTTTAATTACATAGCTAACTAATTCATTCATCTCATTATTCTCCACCATTTTCATAACCACTCGGAGCGGGAACAAGTATATGTGTGTACCGGTCTGGCAGCTTTAACTGGTTTAACCAGTTCAAGTTCAGTTATGAAAACATTGTTATTTTTGTATTTGCAAGTTTGGATTTAAGTTTTTTTGTCGTGGGTAAAAAATGAAATTTTATCTTACCAATAGCATACATAATATATTAATTAAAGTATACAAAGTCAAATATGCTAAACGTGAATAACGATGTCTTTTCCGAGTTTACTAACGCAAGGAATTGAAATATAGTGGAAAGGAGGTTGAAAATATTTATGTTATTTATAACCCAATATCTTTAGTTATTATTGTACTAACGTAAGTGTCTATATATAATGACATTTGTATATGATGTTGAAATGAATGAATAATAATTCTACATTCTATATTTCTCTTTATAATCGTATGCTCCTTGTTGTATGTTTATATAGTTTATATACTAGTTGCTAATAGGTTATTTTACAACAGTGTTTCAAAATTCTATTAAAAGTGAAAAAAATGAAAGGAAATTTATTAAAAGTGAAAATAAATGAAAGGAAGGAAGGAAATACTTCCTACCCTCCAACAAAATTTATTACAAAATCAAAGGTGTGTACGATTACAAAATTATAGGGTTCTTTTCTCTTCTTTGAATTTGGAACATATAACATTTTTACTCTTTTATTCTTTACTTCAAACTCAAAAACACGAAATGAAATTATATCTTTTCTTCTTATTTTTATTCTGCCCTAAATTCTCTCTTTTTAATTTCATTATTTTTGGTAAACTTGGGAGCACAGCATAAGTATCACAGTATTTTAGTTGCCTGTTATATCATTTATTTTGTTACGATTTTATCATATTTCATTTAGCATACTTGATCAATTCACATATACAAAATATTTTTAAAGTGTTTATTTGTTTTAAATTATTATTATGATGTAAACAAATAAATTTGTATTAAATAGGCCTAGGGGTGCAAACGAGTTGAGCCTAACCGGAGTTTGACAGGGCTCGAGCTTGTTTAACTTATGCAAGTTGGAGTTCAGCCCGAATCAAGTTTTGTTTCTAAAGCTCGAGCTCGGCTTGTGGCTAGTTTTTCAAACTCGAGCTCGGTTCAGGTTCAGCTCATTTATTATTTATTAATTAATTTATATTGATTATAATTAGTATTTTATATATAACTTAGATATTTCTTATGATTTGATATAATATTATTATTATTATTATTATATATTATTATTAATTATTATTATTATTATATAAAGAGTAAATTGCCGCGATAGTTCCCTTTTGTATTCTCACTTGTTACTTAGATAGTCTCCTGGTTGGATGGTTGTTTGTTTATCTAGTTAAATTCACGTAAAATTACTAAATTACCCTTACAATTAAAATAAATAACTAAAACATTTAAAAATAAATATTAAATGGACACCACGTCATCACCATCATTCTCTCGTTGCCAACCATTGTCGAGCTTCATCTTCGCCGAAGAAGATGAAACCCATCCCAACTTCTTCTCCCAGAGATCGTGACTTGCCTCCGTAACTGACCACAAGGGTCACCCTGTGGGCTCCCTCGTTTGGGCCTATTGCCCCTTACTACAAGACTGGGCTCGGGCCTAACATGATGTTTCCCTTCACGACAATCCTACAAAGTGAAGACTCGGTCAAAGGTGCTCACATTCTCGCCCAGGTCCAGCCTTCCAAAGTCACTTTTCCGGCATAGGTTTGTACGACGTGATCTCTCACTCGCATTTAATGCCTCAAATGACGTCGAAGGCAAGAGAAATTAAAGGTCATAATGGGCGGCTAGTTTATTTAATAGGAAAGCATGCATTAATTAGAAAGATCTCATATTATCCTCAAAGGGGAACAACGCCCTGTGCAATGCCCGACCATTCTTGTTGTCCAGTAGACTATCCAGCAACCCTTGCAGAGCTGGGCCAACCTCGGGTGAAGAGCCTTGTTCATAAAAGCAAGGGAGATGATCACTCAAAGGTAAGTTATCAAAAACATTCTCTTTACAACTAAGAGATAACTCCCCATAACATTGAATTCGGAGATCATAACTACCGTCCGACCAATTTATTACTACCCTAAATCCATACCAAGGCATGAGATATATTCTCACATCGGAGCTTGGTCACAGATTATTTAGGACGTTTTGAGACCGTTGATACTTGAGTTTAATAGTTTGAGCTGGTTTTGTAATAGTTAATAAATCTAGAAGGGCCAAAGTGTAATTTGTGATTTCTTTAACAGGGCGGCGTATTTATGTTTCCAGTGTATTTAATAAATACGCCGGGTAGTCAGTGGCTATAAATATGAATATCAATGAAAACCCTAGTCCAAGGTTCTTGGACAGATTTTGGTGAGTGCTCTTGTGTTGTGCTTGTTCTTGTGCTTAATCCGAAATATCCAGGTGCATTCAGTGATTATATCATTTGGGATTCCATATACAACACTTGTTGTTTGATCCATACAAGAATCTTCATCTTCATTCTTTGGTTTTTCTTAACTTTTACACATTCAAACGACTAATCTATAGTTGTTTGGGTGATAACAATCAACCACTGTGATCCGAATCTGATTTGGCACTCACAATTTGGTATCAGAGCCTTTGTGCTCTTGATTTTTTGAGTTTTTGTTAAGATTCTTCAAGTTTTGAAGGTTTTTCAAAAGTTTTCAAAGTTTCAAGGTTTTTCAAATTTTTGGACTTAAAATGGCTTGATCTGGTGTGTTTAATAATTGGGTTGTTGTTAATCAGTGTTTTGGTAAACATTTGGGTCATTTTGGTACAAAGAAACATGGTTTTTGAGTCGTTTTTTGGTGATTAGAGGGTTTTTGTTCGTACTTAAACCCTGTTGGGCGTATTTATTGATGAATACAGCGTAGATATATTTTTAATACAACGGATTTAACTTGAATATCGCATAATTAACAAATACGCCGGGTAAACACCAGCGGATTTGTTGATTTCAAGCAAAATAGTGTCAGCGCATTTAATCGAAGGCGACTTCGAAGTCAGTGATAAAAATCCTCAGCGATTTTATCACGGTGATCAGCGTATTTAGCCAAACTTATGTTTGTTTTTCATGTTCCAGTGGATTTAGCTAATTTCGAAGGATAAAGTCGCCAGGCATCTCCAGTGTATTTAATTCTATTGCAGCGTATTTGTCATCTGATCTATACTTCCCAGCGTATTTAATCTCTGATTAACCAAGATGTCTCTAAATCAACTTAACCCAATAGCCCAAGCCGAGTTGGAAACATGAACGACTACAAGACCTCCCAAGTTGAAAGGATCTGAGGATTTCAGCAGTTGGAAGAACAGAATCAAAGCTTTCTTTGAGTATACTGACTATACTCAATGGATGCCCGTCACGGTGGGTCCACACGTTCCAATGATAATTCACGATGGTATTCGTAAGATCAACGAAGATCCATCAACGTTCACCGAAGAAGACAGAACTCTCATTCAACGTGATCGCAGGGCTCATGCTGCTCTTACAATGGCCCTGTCCAAGGACGACGGCAACTTGTTAGAAGAGTACACTTCCGCTCATGAATTGTGGTTGGCTCTTATTGACCACTATGAAGGAAACGAGGAGCTCATGGACAACAAAAGAGACATGGTTCATAAAGAGTACAACATGTTCGGAGTGTTCGTGGTGAAAGCTTATCAAATCATATCAGTCGATTTCTGGGAGTGCTGACTAAAATGAAGAAAGTGGGAAATCCTGTTGCAAACTATGCATCCATCAAGAAGCTTCTAGCTTCACTCCCTAAAGAATGGACCTTCAGTGTATGATGATTAAAAGAACTTTCTTGACCAGCACAACTCCTGTCACTCTCTCGGAACTGATCAACACTCTCAAAGCCTTTGAAATGGATATTATCAAGAGAGAGATGAACCAACCAGGGTATTCACAGAAACTTACTCAATCAGCTGCTGCTACCTCTGCTCCAAAAAATATGGCGTTTCTTGCTCCCATAACCTCCTGTGGATTGACTCCTCAAAGTGCTGCCGAATCTTATCCCAACGCTTCCGCAAGCTCTGCAAAGGCCTCATCATCCAACGAGAAGACTACCGTGGCCAATGATGCTCAAGCACTTAAGATATCCATCGAACTGTTGCTCTGTTTAACACCTTCTTGAGCAGCTATGAGGCTCTCATGTCAAGTGAGTTGAAAAGAGAATTTCTCACCGCTGAAGACATGTATCAGGTGGATCCTGATGATATGAGGAGATGGACTTGAAGTGGCAGATGGCGATGATCACTCTTCGATTGAAGAAATTTCAAGACAAAACAGGAAAAAGGCTAGCTCTGGGAAAAGCTGGATTTGACTAGTCCAAGCTGAGATGTTACAATTGCAAAAATCTGGGTCATTTCAAGAGGGAATGCCCTTTGCTGAAGAATGAAAATGCTGAACTCAATCAGACAAGAAGGCCGGTGGCTATTGAAGGGAGTGATAGTGTTGCTGAAAATAACCAAAAAGCTTTAGTGGTGGAAGATTAAGACTGGTCAGAGGAAATAGCTAAGGCTAAAGGAAAAGTCAACAAAGCCCTCATAGCAAACATCTCTATTGTTTCTGTCACGTCCGCATCAAACTGTGTAGAAAAGCAAACAGCCAGGATTCCCAAAGATGACAAGGGTCTGAAAAGCATCGTCAATCCTGCTGAACCAACTTCAGAGAAGGGAAAATAGAAAGCTGAGATGAATGATTCGAAACTGATAGCTCAAGAAGCAATCAGTAACAACAAGAATGGAACGGTTGGAACTTCTACAACCGCCATGAAGTCAGAATCTGAGGATAAGGATTTGGTAAATAGCATACCACATGAATTTAAAGCAAAGTGTGCTCCAAACCGTGTTTGAGCGTCGTGGCACATTACAAATCACTCAACCGTGGCATAATTAAAGAAAAAGAAAAGGTTTTGAAAATTAATCAAGAACTAAAAGAAAATGAAGCTGCATATCAAAGAAAGTTGAACTCAACCGTGGCTGAAATGCAGACTTTAAAAGAATTTGTTTTCAGAAAAGATTTTATCATAAATGGTTTGACCGAAAAATTAGAAAAATCACAAAACGAAAATAACAAATTGCTAATCATTATTGATAAATGGAAAATTAGTCAAAAAGCACATGCTTTGTCAACGTAATCAAGCTGAAGGTGAAATCCGTAAGAAGCGACAACGGGACAGAATTCAAAAATCATATGTTTGTCTCCTTCTGTGAAGAAAAAGGAATACGCCTTCAATACAGTGTTGCCAGAACTCCTCAGCAAAATGGGGAGCAGAACGAAAGCACAGAACACTCATTGAAGCTGCTCGAACTATGCTTGTAGACTCCAAGCTTCCCATAATCTTCTGGGCTCAAGCAGTCAACACAGCATGCTATGTTTTGAATCGAGTTCTCATTGTCAAACCTCATGGAAAGACAGCTTATGAACTCCTTTTCAAAAGTAAGCCTCTGATAGATTTCTTTAGACCGTTCGGATGTTCCTGTACACTCCTCAACACTGAAGATAATCTTATCAAGTTTGACGCAGTCGGTGATGTGTGCTACTTCATGGGCTACTCATCTCCTCAAAAGGCATATCGAGTCTACAACAAACGAACCAAGATGGTGATTGAATCATATTACGTCGACTTTCAAGAAGGAAACTCCACCAATACTGCTCCAACTGGTTTTATGACGTAGACATTGTATTCAACACTTTCGACATTGCTGAACCTCTCACTAAATCCGAACCTGCAGAATCAACCACATTAGAGCCATTATTTGATCCTTCAGACATTGGTTTCACTCCTTTTACAACTCGTTTCACCCCAGTCTCTGCCACTCCTACCCTTCCTGTTATCGAAATAGATGGTGACACATCGGCTGAGAATGCATCTGCACATGATGATTCTTCTTGACAGCAGATCGTGGATGAACCACCTAAAGAAGACGAAACTCCAATTATCTACGTCGATGAACATTTCTCTAATCTGCCTCAACAAGTAGAAACTCACACCAACGCATGATACAAGTCAAATCGAAATCATCCAATTGAAAATGTCATCGGTTCTGTGGAAGATGGAGTTCGAACTCGCGGTCAAACACATACCACCAACACAGGTCTGTATGCAGCTTTTCTCTCGCAGTCTGTCCTAAGAGACATTGAAGAAGCCATTCAAGACTCTAGCTGGGTACAAGCAATGCAAGAAGAATAGCTCAATTTTGGAAGCTTAAAGTCTGGGAACTCGTTGATTTGCCAGATGGAAAGTATCCCATTGGTACCAAGTGGGTTTTTTTTGTAACAAAATGGACGATCATGGTGTAGTTATCAAGAATAAGGCAAGATTGGTAGTTCAAGGTTTTCGGCAGGAGGAGGGGATTGACTATGAGGATGTTTTTGCACCGGTTGCACGTTTGGAAGCTATTAGAATCTTCTTAGCCTATGCTTCGTTCAAAAACTTTAAGGTGTTTCAGATGGATGTAAAGAGTGCATTTCTATATGGAAAGGTGAATGAAGAAGTCTATGTTTGTCAACATCCAGGTTTTGAAGATCCTAACTTCCCTGCAAAATAATATAAGCTTGATAAAGCACTCTATGGTCTTCATCAAGCTCATCGAGCATGGTATGAGACTTTGTCAACATATCTTCTGGATTGTGGGTACTCAACGGGCAAAATAGATATTACTCTATTCACAAAATGGATCAGAGATAACGTGATGCTGGTGCAGATCTACGTAGACGATATCATCTTTGGGTCAACTGATGAAGCTATTTGCAGGGAGTTCGAGAAAGTTATGAAGGCAAAATTCGAGATGAGCATGATGGGAGAACTTAAGTTTTTCTTGGATTAGAAGTGAAGCAAAGAGAAGATGGCATCCTCATTCAGCAGGCTAAATACATCAGAGATATTCTCTCCAAGTACAACATGAATGACTGCAAATCTGCCAGCACACCCTTTGCAGCTCAGATGGAACTTACATCTGATCTTCAAGGAAAACCCGTGAACAAGTCTTTCTATCGATCAATGATAGGCTTGTTGATGTATCTGACCGCAAGTAGGCTTGACATTATGTTGGCTGTATGTCTCTGTGCATGATTTCAGACGGATCCAAAAGAATCTCATGAAGCTGCTGTCAAAAGAATCTTCCGCTATCTGAAAAACACCCAAGCTTAGTTTGTGTACCCTAAAGATAGTATTTTGATTTAATTGCTTATTCTGACAGTGATCATGTAGGTTGCAAAGTGGACAGAAAGTCTTTCTCAAGAGGCTATCAATTCTTAGGAAATCGTCTTATGTCGTGGCAGAGCAAGAAGTAGACAACAGTCTCCACATATACTGCTCAAGCCGAATATACGGCAGCTTACAGTTGCTGTTCACAGGTTCTTTGGATACAAAATCAGTTGTTGGATTACAGAATCAACGTTATGAAGACTCCCATATTCATCGAAAATGAGGTGTGTCTAGGAATTGTGAAGAACCCCATCCACCACTCCAGAACAAAACACATCGAAATTCGCATTCATGCGATAAGAGATGCGTATGAGAAAGGATACATTCAAGTGGTGCCAGTGGATACCATGCAACAAAAAGCTGATATTTTCACGAAAGCCTTCGACAAAACTCGCTTCAACAAGTTGGTAACCTGGTTGGAAATGGTCAATTTCCTTGAATGGAAATGATTAAAAAAATAATAAAAATAAAAATAAATAAATAAATAATAAATAAATAATAATCTCATAAAATGTGCCAAACAAAAAGATTTTCTGCAAATTTAAAATTTCTTTTCAAGCTCTGGATTCTCTAAAATAAAATTTGAAGGGAGGAAGTCTTCCAGAAAATATCTTTAAAATAGAATCCTTTGTTTGACACCTGCATGAGAAATGATAGAAAAACTGCTGACACTTTGTTTGATCTTAAAATAGAACCAGATTGAGGCTCCAAGCAACGACGTATCAGTAGATTCAGCAATACCTTCAAGTAAACTAGGAATAGGAGACAAAAGCTAATGATCACACAAGAATTCTGGATACCCACAATGTTGTGCAACTTGCGGGTAACACGTTGCGGCGTATGGCTTAATGGTATTAAATCTTGCGTTGATAGATTGCCAAAGTCCGAGATTTTAGGTCTTTATATTGACTAATCATTCGGGGATATCATAGTTGCTCTTCTGCTGCATCAAGAAATATGCTGACCTAGACACAACTATGATATCTTTTTCAAAAAGAGCCAATGCGGCCAAAACCCCACACAAATGAAGATATCATGCGAGAATCATTCATGTGCTTAATTTGTACCGTCTAAAGTATCTGTCATAGCCCTCGTTAGACTTTGGTCTCTTTGCTGTACGAAAGTACTGACCTGATTACCAATTGTCTAACGTTGAAATTTCAAGAACGAATGAAGGCAATATACTCACCTACTATGAGGAACCTTTGCGCATACCTTGATCGCGGGGACATGTCCTGATGTGGGACTCACGGGCACAACATTCTGACGTCTAGCATGAGTGGGGGAACATCTAATTTCTTGTCAATATTACCTCAACATGATAAAATATTCTCTGAAAGCATGTTGAAAGAAATGAGCATGGATTTAAAAGAACAAACATACTGACAGTTTTTTTTGTGCCTTGATTATTCAATATTTATATATTTAATATTTTACCTCAAACTGACAAAGTGTTACCAGTATGATCTTCTACAGGAAAGTCACAGGATCCGAATCAGTAAACATAAGTGTTTTGTGAAAAAGGAAGCTTCCTTGCCCTAAAAATAATTTTCAGAATTCAAATTGCAAATCTCCATTTTTCTTAACCTTATTTCAAATTTTTACACTATTTCTAACCAAAAAGGGGCACGTTTTTCGAGAAAATTTAAAATTTTCGAGCGTATTTATTTCTAAATTACTTAACCTTGAAGATATCTCAAAAATACCCAACGCGGCGTAGTTATTGTTCTAGCGTAATTATTAAATACGCTGGAAGGGTTTTTGTATATATATTTCAGATTTCTTTTTGTGTTTATATTTTCAAACTCTCATCATCTTCTTCATCTCATCCGAACACCCACATTCACAAAATTCAAACTTCATTTAGTGATTTGAACGACTCTTGTTAAGATCGATCTCGGTTTTATTTTGGCTTTCGAATGTTGATTGCTTGTTGTTGAGTGTGTTAAAACATCAAATTCAAGATCATTCGTGTTATATGTAGATAGATTAATCTGGTTCATCGGAGTGTCTGGGTTTGTCAAGAAATTTTTGAATCCAGCATAAGCGTAGTTGTGTTGAATGTGGCGTATTTATCAAGCAATTAAATGTCAGCGGATTTAAGTCTTGAACGCGAGTTCGAGCAACCGGCGTATTTGACAAATACGCTGGTCAGTCAGCATAGATGAGCATCTTCGCTAGATGTTGCTTGTCACACCCCGACCCGCAGCTGAACAAGAGTCGGGGCTTAATTGGGTTATCCCAAAGCTCATGATATTTACTAATGTGTTTCATATTTATTAAAGTCAAAGTTTACATTCTCAATAATCCAAACATGTCCATACAAATACAAGAAAAATAACCAACTAAACAATCCAAGCTCTAAGTTTATTCTCTAGGCCAATCCTATGTGTTTCTTGCTGCGGCTGGTTCACCTGTATGATCTGTAAAAATGGGGGTTTTTGGGTCAACATAAGTTGGCGAGTGAACCTTGTTAGATAAACATTTATTATTGATTTTCTTATTATTTTATCAAGGAAAAATTGTGCAATAATCATAAGTGAGCAAATGTAAATAATCAAACAGTAGCAATAACAACCACAAACTATAACATACAATAACATACAATCACATAAATGGGGAACAAACGGCATATGATAAATATATGTGCTGAAAATGATAAATGTCTGTGCGATCAAGGCTCAATCAAACGGAGCCGATCGTATTGCATGTATTGAAAATGATAAATGTCTGTGCGATCAAGGCTCAATCAAACGGAGCCGATCGTATGTTGGCACGCCAGGTTCACGCTCATAATGTAATGGGGAACATGCTCAACGCTCATAATGTAATGGGGAGCGGCGGCCTATGAAATTGCATGTACTGAAAATAATAAATTAAATCCAAACAATAACCACACAACAGTTGAAACAAACTGAATACACATTTGTTCATGATATGATGTATGCACAATGATTTAAATATAATAAATGGTAAGACACATGATACACCCAAAAACGTGATTAAAACGGGGAATTTGTAAAGATTCACTCACATTGGGTGCGTTTGGTTGGAGATGATGAGATGCGCACGAGTTGGAAGGATTGAACAACGAGAATTAACTAACCTAAATAATAACGGAAAATATAGTAAATGAGTGGATTTTATTGATAATTTAATTAGGATTTTTAGATATATTTTTGTGAGTTTAAGGCTATTTCCTATCTTTAAAAACATTATTTTTAAGTATTTTTAATTGATTTTTAAATTAAATTAAGTAAATAAAAATATAAAAATATGTTGACTTTTGCGTTGACCGTTGACTATTGACTTTGACTTGTTGACCGGTTTTATTGTGTAACTGTATGCGCCGGGTGAGGCTCGAACCCGAGACCTCCCGTTCGCGTGCACGCAGCTCTACCAACTGAGCTACGTGTCTAACCTGAAATAATTTGTTTTTAATTATATTTATATACTAACTCAGTTTATTCAAAATTCTTTTATTTTCAAAAATGTTTTAAATCACCGAACTGGTGTCATCAACAAGTCTCAGAACCCGGGACCTGTGACTTAATGTTACACACAGTCCACCGCTGGACTGTGTGTCTAACTTGGTTAATATATAGATTTTTATTATACTTAACATCTACGGCGACAAGGATCGGTTCAGTTAGAAAAACAAAACATTTTTATTACAGAGCATATGTGTGTCAAGGATCGAACTCGCGGCGTGTGATATGTATGTGCACACAGTCCACCGCTGGACTGTGTGTCTAACCCGAGATAATATCAGATTTTATTAAACTTATAATCAAACTATCATCGTCTTCTTCGTTACAAAATTACAGTCTGCGATTACACTATTGTATCTTGTTTAATTCGATTGACAAAAATTCAACAGACTAATATGAAATGGCAGAGACGATATTTAGAAGTAAACATACCGGAGACGATTTATCTCAGAATTCCGGCAAGGCGTCGGCTCTGTTTTTATGAACCTCAACTGAGCGAACACATTAACCGATTTGATTAGCTAATCGTGGAATTGAAGTACTAAACAAGAGTTATCAGAAGGTTTGAATGTCTATACCGTTTTACAGCTGAAGATAAGGATTTTCAGAAGTTTTCCGCGAGCGAGAATTATCCGATAACGACGTCTGAAATTGATTCCGATTGAAGGGTTTGAGTTGGCAATAGCTTAACAATTGATAAACAACGAAAGAATTGCGAGACTTACTGATTTGGGTGGAAAATACGGTTTTCCAACGAAAAATCCGGCGAGTCCAAATAGCTTCTCTGGCGAACTGAAAGTTATGCGAAAATGCAATTGAAGGTTTGTAGAATGTTTCTGAGTCGCGAGAGAGGACAAAGATTGAAGTAATTCTGGAATTGAAAGTTTTCGGTTATTAAAACCGATTCACTTCTAGAATTCAAGTTCATTCAAAGCAAACTTGATTGAAAGCGTCGGTGCATCGGTTAAACTCAGTAAACCACGATCAATCAAACGTCTTTGGATGTTTGATGACCGATTTCGGTTACAGTTGGCGTAACCGGATTAATTTGTGATAGATAATAAAATTTAATTGTTTCCTAATGTTTACAGAAAACAACAAGTGGCGGAGTGGTGATATGTGTGTGTGATAAAGCTTTGAGTTCTTTTCCGGCTGACCCGGGTTCGAGTCCCGGCAGCCTCATTTTCTTTTTAATTATTTTATTTTTACTTTTTATCAATTATAACTTTTATAGTTTAGTTTGTTTATTAATTATGCATCATAAAAATTAGAATGGACATAAATACGCAACGAGACATTTATAACTTGATATTCATTACAAATGGAGCGGGTTTGGAAAACCCGTTTTTGACAAATGTTACAGTATCCCTTACTTTTAGGAATTTCGTCCCGAAATTTAAGTAGTAGTAGTAGGAAAAAGATGCGGGTATTTTTCACGCATTGAGTCTTCAGTTCCCAAGTAAACTCAGGTCCCCGTTTCGACTCCCAGCGTACCCTAACAATTGGAATGCGACTTCGTCGAAGACGTTTTTCTCCGAAGTCCATGATCTCTACTGGTCTTTCAACAAAATGCATAGATTCATCAATCTGAATATCTTCCAGAGGAATATGGAGGTTCTCATCAGCGAGGCACTTCTTCAAGTTTGATACGTGGAACGTGGGATGAATTCTGTTGAGTTCTTCTGGTAGATCAAGTTTGTATGCTACAGGTCCTACTCTTTCGAGTATCTTGAAAGGTCCTACGTAGCGTGGTGCTAGCTTGCCTTTTTGACCAAAACGAACTACTCCCTTCCACGGTGATACTTTTAAAAGTACATGATCACCAATGTTAAACTCCAAGGGTTTTCGTCGTTTATCTGCATGACTCTTTTGACGACTTTGAGCCGCTAGAAGATTGTTTCGAATTTGATGGATCTTGTCTGTGGTTTCTTGAATCAATTCTGGACCAGTGATTTGAGCTTCCCCAATTTCGTGCCAACATACTGGAGATCGGCACTTACGACCATATAAAGCTTCAAAAGGTGCCATGCCGATGCTTGAATGATAGCTGTTGTTGTACGAAAATTCAACTAATGGTAGGTGAGCGTCCCAATTTCCCTTGAAGTCTATGACACATGCTCGAAGCATATCTTCAAGAGTTTGAATGGTGCGTTCAGATTGTCCATCAGTTTGAGGATGATAGGCGGTACGGAGATCTAATCGCGTACCCAAAGCGGCTTGTACTGCTTGCCATGTTCGTGAAGTGAAACGACCATCACGATCTGAAATAATGCTTAACGGTACACCATGTCGGCTTACGATTCGTTGATATAAATACGAGCTAACATTTCGTTCTTGAAATCTTCACGGATAGGAATAAAGTGAGCTGATTTTGTAAGTCGATCGATGATTACCCATATAGTGTCATACCCACCAGAAGTGCGAGGTAACCCGGTAATGAAGTCCATGGTTATGTTTTCCCACTTCCATACAGGTATTTCAGGTTGGACCAGAGTCCTGAGGGTCTTTGATGTTCAGCTTTCACCTTGGAACATGTAAGGCACTTGGAAACAAAAACAGCAATATCCTTTTTCATTCCAGGCCACCAATAGGTGTATCGAAGGTCTTGATACATCTTATCGGCTCCTGGGTGTATAGAGTATCGCGTTTTGTGAGCCTCATTCATAAGAAATTCACGAAGGTTGTTGTGGTCAGGAATCCAGATGCGATCTAGATAGTACAGAATACCGTCAGATTTAGTTTCAATTTTAAGTTCAGCTCCACAGGACAACTCCTTTCGTACGTCGTCTTCGTTACTGAAACATGTTGGGCTTCTCGAATTTGATCTTTAATGTCGGTTACGATTTGCGAACATAGAAGATGAATGGAGTTCGCATAACCCTTTCGACTAAGTGCATCAGCCACCACATTTGCCTTGCCAGGGTGGTACCGAATTTCACAGTCGTAGTCATTTAGAAGTTCGACCCATCTTCGTTGCCTCATGTTTAACTCCTTTTGATTGAAGATATGTTGAAGACTCTTATGGTCAGTGTATATTTCACACTTAGTACCGTAGAGATAATGTCTCCATATCTTAAGAGCGAACACAACGGCTCCAAGTTCAAGGTCATGGGTGGTGTAGTTCTTCTCATGAGTCTTGAGTTGTCTCGAAGCATAAGCTATAACCTTTCCTCTTTGCATTAGAACACAGCCTAGTCCTTGCCCTGACGCATCGCAATAAACCACGAAGTCATCACAACTTTCAGGAAGAGTGAGGATTGGTGCATCACAGAGTTTTTGTTTAAGGGTTTGGAAGGCTTCTTCTTGTTTGGGTCCCCATATGAAAGGTTTTCCCTTATGAGTTAAAGCCGTGAGTGGTACAGCAATGCGAGAGAAGTTTGAAATAAAACGGTGATAATAACCAGCCAGACCAAGGAATGATCTTACTTCAGTTGGTGTGCGTGGCGCTTGCCATTCTTGTACCGCTTTGATCTTTGAGGGGTCGACATGTATTCCCTTGTCATTGACCACATGTCCAAGGAATTGTACCTCTTTTAACCAGAATTCGCATTTGGAGAATTTGGCGTAAAGCTTTTCATTCTCTAGGAGTGTAAGGATGAGTCGAAGATGTCGCTCATGATCAGACTTAGACTTTGAATAAATGAGGATGTCGTCGACGAAGACTATAACAAAACGATCGAGATAGGGTTTGCAGACTCTGTTCATTAGATCCATGAAGACAGCTGGAGCGTTGGTTAAACCAAATGGCATGACCATGAATTCATAATGACCATAACGAGTTCGGAAAGCGGTCTTTGGGACGTCTTCTTCATGTACTCTGAGTTGGTGATAACCAGATCGAAGGTCGATTTTTGAAAAACAGCTGGCGCCTTGAAGTTGGTCAAGAAGATCATCAATGCGGGTAATGGATAGCGATTCTTGATTGTTAACTTGTTGAGTTCTCTGTAGTCGATGCACATGCGAAACGATCCATCTTTCTTCTTTACAAAAAGGACAGGTGCACCCCAAGGCGAGGAGCTAAGGCGTATGAACCCTTTGTCAGTCAACTCTTGCAATTACTGGCTAGCTTTTGCATTTCAGAGGGGGCTAACCTATAAGGAGACTTTGCAACTGGTGTAGCACAGGTATTAGATCAATGCGGAATTCGACTTCTCTTACTGGAGGAAGTCCTAAATGTCGTCCAGGAAAAACTTGATGGAAATCTTTTACTACAGGTATGTCTTCAAGTTTCTTCTCCATGGTTCCCTTTTTGACGACATGAGCTAAAAACGCGACATAATTCTTGCGAAGATATTTTTGAGCTTGAAGACAGGACATTAATCTGAGCCCTTTCGACGAGGTTTCTCCAAAGATTCGTAGAGTCTGACCGTTCGAAAGAGGAATGCGTATAAACTTTTCGCGACATACAACTTCAGCCTGATATTGGCTGAGCCAGGCCATACCAATTATAATGTCAAAGCTTCCCAACTTCATTGGAATGAGGTCAACTAGAAAATTGTGATCGTTCAGAGTGAGAGTACAATTGCGTATAATAGAGTTTAATGAGACCGGTTTCCCGTCAGCAACTTCTACTGTTATGGATTCCATGAGCTTATCACGATTTTGGTTTAGGATGGGTTCAAACTCTAGAGACACAAAACTTTTATCCGCGCCAGTATCAAACAACATGGATGCATAACTACCATTGATAAGGAACGTACCGTAACCACATTGCCGTCAGCTCTAGCCTGATTAGCGTTGATGTTGAAAGCTCTTCCTCTTGCAGGTGGAGGAGCTTGGTTAGCTTGATTCACTGGGTTGGCTTGGGCTTGAGTGTGAATAATTTCACCAACCTTGGACAAGTGTTTCTAAAGTGGCTTGGGTCTCCACAATTGTAGCAAGCCCGCATAGGTTGTACCATGGGATAGTTGGGTTGGTAGTATGATTGGGCTAAATGTTGGGTAGGTGGTAATAGTAGGGGTTGTTGGGCTTGACCATTATTTGTTGGTGGGTTTGGGTTGAAGGATGGTGGCGGTTCGTTCGCTGAGATATGCAACAGGTTTGAACAGTATGACCTGCGCGACCACAGCCGGTGCAATGTTGGCAAGGATGATCAGGAAAATGGTGGTATTGGCAACGGTTGCATTTTGGTAATGGGCCAGAGTATGGGCTTTTGTATGGTGCAGGTGAAAGGGCGACTTGGGTAATGGGTGCAGCAGGGATAGGGAAATTGGTTTGTGTAACAGCGAAGTTTCTGGTGTTACGCTTCCTCTTGTTAGCAAACTTAGAGGAGGAGGTGGAATGGTTTGATGTTTGGCCCTCAACGGGGGCCTTCTTCTTCTCCTCTTTGAACTTACCGTTGCGAATTCGATTCTCGTCAGTTCAGTCGCTAGTTCCATAGCAGCTTCAAGTGTTGCTGGTGAGGTGCTGAAGAACTGAATCTTGAATTTTCGAGGGAAGACCTCGAATATAATGCTCAATTAAGCGTTAAACTGGGGTAAACAAGTTAGGGACCATTTGGTTCAACTCTAAGAACCTCTTGTTGTAGGAAGTGTAACATCCGTCAAAAAAAAGGATTTTACCAAACCCGCTCCGTTTATTAACCGAACAATCAGTTAAAAATTTCGTTGCATATTTAATGCCCAAATTAATTTTAAACGATACATAATTAATAATTATATTGGAATATATAATTTATTTTTGAAAAACTGTTAAAAATAATGAAATAAAAATGAAAGGTTGTAGCCGGTTTCGAACCCGGGTCAGTCAGCCAGCGAGTCAACAGCCTTAACACTTAACCATCCAACCACTACGCCACTAGTGTATCTTGTTAAATATTGGAAACAATTAATACATAAAATAAATCTCAAATTCAAATAACAACGCGCCCAATTGCAGTCGTCGGAAATCCCGGCGATCTCGCGAGATTGGACGGTTTCTTCAATTATAACGTAAACTTTAATCACTACATCGGTTATAACCGACGTCTGAATCTGCGACGCAAGTCATAACCGTCGGAAAACGTAATGACTTTGAATCAAGCCTGAAATCCGAATCTATACATCTCGATTCCTCCCTAGAAATTCACCCACAATCCACTGGTAGCCTTTTCGCTCAAAACCGCACCCTTTCTCGGCGAAAATTTACTCGCCGGAAAATACTGCAAATCGCCGGAAAACCGAGTTTTTTCACCTTTGAGCCTTACTGAACCCCCAGAGCTCATACCGAAGCCACTCACATCCTTCTCAAGCTCGCTGAAGACTCTCTGCTGCAAGACACAAGTCGCCGGAATAGTCTGCTGACATCGGAGTTTTCCGCCGGAGAAACAGAGGAGTCCAATTTCGGTATATCTAACGCTTAGTCTTTCATTCTTTTCATTTATTCTCACCTATAATTAATCATAACACACTAAAGAAACTTATAAAATCGATGAATCAGTCGGACGTTAGTTCTGGTTAAATCCAACGAAGAAGACGAAGTTTGCTGTTGTCTATAAGTTTAATTTAAATCACGATATAACTCGGGTTAGACACACAGTCCAGCGGTGGACTGTGTGCACATTAAACACGCTCACGTCCCGAGTTCGATACATGTCCCACGCATACTCGCCTTAATAAAAATGTTCTTTTTTTAACCGAACCGGAGTCACCGCTGTTACATGTTAAGTATAATAAAAATCGGTTTATTTAACAAGTTAGACACACAGTCCAGCGGTGGACTGTGTGTTAACTCAACCCACAGGTCCCGGGTTCGAGACCTGTGGAGCGCCCCGGTTCGATGCTTTAAAATTGTTTTTAAAATAAATGATTTTCTGTTTAATTCAATTAATATATAAATATAATTAAAAACAGAAATATTTCGGGTTAGACACGTAGCTCAGTTGGTAGAGCTGCGTGCACGCGTACGGGAGGTCTCGGGTTCGAGCCTCACCCAGCGCACACAATTACACATGCGAACCGGTCAACAGTCAATGGTCAATGGTCAACGGTCAACGGTCAAAAAGTCAACATTTTTTTTATTATTTTTATTTATTTCTTTTAATTAAAAATCAATTAAAATACTTAAAAATAGCATTTTTAAGGTTAGAAAATAGCCTTAAACTCACAAAAATACACCCAACAATCCTACTAAAATTGATTAATAAAATCCTATTATTTACCAAACCATTATGTTATTATCTAGGTTAGTTTCACTCGTGGGTAAAACCAACTTCGTGCGCATTCAACATCATCAACCAAACGCACCCACTGTGAGTGAATCTTACAACTCCCCTTTTTAATTACACGTTTTGGGGTGTGTCATGTGTCACCAAATAACTCGTTTCTTTAAACTTGTGTCATACCATATTGTGATCTAAACTTAGATTGTATATATTGTTTATAGTTATGTATTTCATATTGTCAATTTATATGCAATTTATTCATTAGGCCCATCAGTTCCTCGTGAGAGACGAGTTGAGCAACGCGTGCCTCAAAACAAATCCATTATTGTTCGTGTGTGTATTATTTAGTTTATATTGTTTGTAAATACGTATTTCATTTTGTCAAGTTTATGCAGTTCATTCATTAGGCCCATCAGTTCCTCGTGAGAGACGAGTTGAGCAACGCGTGCCTCAAAACGATCCATTATTGTTCATGTGTGTATTATTTAATATTAAATTGATTGGTGAATAAGTTTACATCTATTTTTACTCATGTGTGGTTGTGCACTTTATTTTATAATCAATTAAATAAACTTGTTCAAATGTTTTCCATAGGATTCACTCGCCAACTTTTTGTTGATCCAAAAACCCTTTTTACACATGATACAGGTGAACAGGATGAAGCAAGGAAAACATAGGAAATGCCTTAGAAGAAAACAAGGAAGCCTAGATTGATATTTAGGACATGATGTAATATTGATTGTAATTTTCCATTAAAGTGTATTAATGAATATGAAACGTTAAAATAAATGTCATGAGCTTTGATGATAACCCAATCATGCCCGATCATCTTTTCCGCTGCGGGTCGGGGTGTGACAGATTGGTATCAGGGCCATGACTATAGGGATATAGGATAGGTTATTAGACCCTTAGAGCCTATACTATAGTTTGCCTAAATTCTAATTGTTTAGGTAGTTACATACAAACTTATGATGTTTATTTGTGTCATATTTGTTTATACTTACAGTCAGACATACATACTTATATACACATTCATCATACATATTTCAATGTTCATATATTCAAATCATTTTCATACTCTCGTTATTCAAAGATTTTGTTGCAATTTTCAAATCTCATCAAAGTAAGTTCTGCGACGGGCATGTAGTAACTGGAAGGGTACAAGTACCGGTAGTCGGAACGTCCTGTCTAGGTTGGCATTCGTATAAATCCAATATAACGGACCAGTTTGCCTACCTGGGGACTAACGATGAGAGTACGAAGGACCTATTAGGCCAAAGCATGCCACACCAAACGTCGTTCGAACTAACCCCACTTTGAGGTGTCACCGTGTCTACACCTGGACACATTCCGAATACCATACGTTATATACATATTTCTCAATTTTCTCCGGGTTTTAGTGTACGTAACCAGGCTAACACATGCGAACCATATGAAAAACCCGGTATTCATGGGGGCCCACATGATTACGAAGGTGAAGTATGGCGGCATGTAGGGCCTAATGACGAGCAAAGCCCAAGACATCCTATGGATGTAGTAGATTTATTTTTCTATAATTATTTTATGAATGTTCATTCCTAAATGCGACCCATGAACCCAAAAACATCCAACTCATACTCTTTACATGTATTCCTTGTAGATGTCTTCTAATCTCGCCCGTAGGAAGATGAGGGCAGGAAAAGCCCGCGAGCGCATGGCTGCCCTAATCGCTCAACAAATGGCTGCCGTAATACCCAACATTGTAATCCAAGTCCAACAAGTACTTACCGCTAATCCTGTCAATCAAGAAGATCAACACGTTATCAACCCTCCCCCAAATATCACTAAATGCACCTACAAGCATTTCAAATCATGCGACCCTCCAAAATACAAAGGGACTAAAGGCGTCACCGCTCTCCTCCATTGGTTTGAAGAGATGGAGAACACTTTTCTAAATTGCGATTGCCCCGATGATCGCAAAGTGCGATATGCTACCGGTCGTTTATATGGAATAGCACTTACTTGGTGGAATACAGAGAAGGCCAAACGAGGTGTTGAAGATGCTATGACTTTAACTTGGGATGAATTGAAGGAAATCATGACAAGACGGTTTTGCCCAAGGAGCGAAATGAAGAAATTAGAAGATGAGTTTTATTCGTTGAAGCAAAAGGAAGGAGACCACACCACATACAACAAAAGATTTCTCGAGTTACATCAAATGGTTCCCAACTTGTTCACTCCCCTCTACCGTTTGATCGAGGACTACATTCGAGGTCTTCCGTCAAAGATTCAAGACTCTGTAATAAGTACCACGCCTGCAACTTTGGAAGCAGCAATGGAGATAGCAACAGAGCTCACCGAGAACCGAATCCGGAACAAAGACTTCAAGGAGGAGAAGAAGAAGGATAAAGTATCGACTGAAACCTCCGACTCCACCCAAACCGAATCCCCTTCTCAACCCACTTCTAAGAGAAAAAGAGACGGGCAACTTTTCGCTACTATCCAACGTAATCAACCAATTTCACACGCCATACCCATCCAAGCTATCCCAATCACTCAAGTGGCACCCAACTCAACTTACCCAAATAAGAAACCATATCTTGGACCTCACCTCGATGTAACACCTGTTTTTATCACCATCCCTTTACCTTACTATGTCGACTATGTGCAAATTGTGGACGCTATGGTCATATGAGCAAGGTTTGCCGCACCCCTCAAAACCAAATCTCTCCCCCTACTCAAAACATGATCCAAATCTATCATCAACCTCAATACCCCATGTTCCCATATGTTCGAGCTTGTTTCAATTGTGGCGACCCTACCCACTTTAGAAACACGTGCCCTTGATTGGTTAACATCATAAACGCTCAAGCTCAATCAAACCCAGTTAACCAAGTAAACCAAGAAAACCCAATCGCTAGGCCACCAGCAAGAGGAAGAGTTTTCAACATCAACGCCAATCCTGACGAAGATAATGACGGCCCAAACGAAACCACCCAACTAGTCCTCTTCACCAGAAATCAAGATTCAACTCCAATCGTTTAATTTTATGTTTTTCTTTATCACATAGAACCAATCATAACTTAAGGATAAAGCCAATGGGAATTTGACAAGAATATGGTGGATACGCCGCTGGTACTTCCTATATATAAGTATTCTTGTCAAAGGATCGGAGGCAATATCAGGCGGTTATGAGAGGTTCCATGTATAAACTGTTTGAGTGATTATTGTTTATTATTTTCAGTACATGCAATACGATCGGCTCCGTTTGATTGAGCCTTGATCGCACAGACATTTTTCATTATCAGTATCTTGTGGTTGTTGTGTTTGTTGTAGAGTCACATAGAACTAATCATAACTTGCGGATAAAGTCAATGAAAATTTGATGAGAATATGGTGGATACGCCGCTGGTACTTCCTATATATAAGTATTCTTGTCAAAGGATCGGAGGCATTATCAGGCGGTTATGAGAGGTTCCATGTATAACTGTTTGTGTGATTATTGTTTAGATTAAATTTATTATTTTCAGTACATGCAATACGATCGGCTCCGTTTGATTGAGCCTTGATCGCACAAACATTTTTCATTTTCAGTACATGCAATACGATCGGCTCCGTTTGATTGAGCCTTGATCGCACAGACATTTTTCATTTTCAGTATCTTATGTTTGTTGTGTTGGTTGTAGAGTCACATAGGACTAATCATAATTCACTGATAAAACCAATGAAAATTTGACGAGAATATGGTGGATACGCCGCTGGTACTTCCTATATATAAGTATTCTTGTCAAAGGATCAGAGGCATTGTCAGGCGGCTATGAGAAGTTCTATATAGGATTTTGTAGTTCTTAGTAACTAATCATAACTTGCAGATAAAACCAACGAAAATTTGACAAGAATATGGTGGATACGCCGCTGGTACTTCCTATATATAAATATTCTTGCCAAAGGATCAGAGGCATTATCAAGCGGTTATGAGAAGTTCCATGTAGGATTTAGTATTGTCTTGGTTGAAATTTGTGTTACATTTATATCATCTCGCCATTTAAAGAAATTGGATTGTGTTCCATTTCTACATAAACTAACCTCTCCATCATAACAAACGAGAGAGGAACTGTCACCATTCAAACATATATGCTATCAGAATGTGGATTCAAATATTGGTTGTTGTGTTATTTATGTTCTAGAGTTACATCATAGGACCAATCATAACTTACTGATAAAACCAATGAAAATTTGACAAGAATATGGTGGATACGCCGCTGGTACTTCCTATATATAAGTATTCTTGTCAAAGGATCAGAGGCATTGTCAGGCGGTTATGAGAAGTTCTATGTAGGATTTAGTAATTTCTTGGTAACTAATCATAACTTGCGGATAAAACCAACGAAAATTTGACAAGAATATGGTGGATACGCCGCTGGTACTTCCTATATATAAGTATTCTTGTCAAAGGATCAGAGGTATTGTTAGACGGTTATAAGAAGTTCCATGTAGGTTGTAGTATTAGAAGTTTTACTTTAGGACATAACCATATCCTTCCAAACATATCAAAACTCTTACGCATGATATCATAGTTAGCGAATCAATTCTGCTTATCAATATTTTTACCGTAGGCAACAAAAAGCGATTCCTGTAACAGGGTACTTAACCCTTACAAGGGACGTTACCGCCTCAAACAAAACTTAAACTCTTACTCTTTTTCTAAGCATGTAATTGTCAAACTAAATACCATCCTTTTTAGACAAATATATCACTACTTAAATTTCGGGACGAAATTTCTAAAAAGCAGGGGATACTGTAACATCCGTCAAAAAACGGATTTTACCAAACCCGCTCCGTTTATTAACCGAACAATCAGTTAAAAATTTCGTTGCATATTTAATGCCCAAATTAATTTTAAACGATACATAATTAATACTTATATTGGAATATATAATTTATTTTTGAAAAACTGTTAAAAATAATGAAATAAAAATGAAAGGTTGTAGCCGGGTTTCAAACCCGGGTCAGTCAGACAGCGAGTCAACAGCCTTAACACTTAACCATCCAACCACTGCGCCACTAGTGTATCTTGTTAAATATTGGAAACAATTAATACATAAAATAAATCTCAAATTCAAATAACGATGCGCCCAATTGCAGTCGTCGGAAATCCCGGCGATCTTGCGAGATTGGACGGTTTCTTCAGTTATAACGTAAACTTTAATCACTACATCGGTTATAACCGACGTCTGAATCCGCGACGCAAGTCATAACCGCCGGAAAACGTAATGACTTTGAATCAAGCCTGAAATCCGACTCTATACATCTCGATTCCTCCCTATAAATTCACCCACAATCCACTGGTAGCCTTTTCGCTCAAAACCGCACCCTTTCTCGGCGAAAATTTACTCGCCGGAAAATACCTGCAAATCGCCGGAAAACCGAGTTTTTTCACCTTTGAGCCTTACTGAACCCCCAGAGCTCATACCGAAGCCACTCACATCCTTCTCAAGCTCTCTGAAGACTCTCTGCCGCAAGACACAAGTCGCCGGAATAGCCTGCTGACATCGGAGTTCCGCCGGAGAAACAGAGGAGTCCAATTTCTGTATATCTAACGCTTAGTCTTTCATTCTTTTCATTTATCTCACCTATAATTAATCATAACACACTAAAGAAACTTGATAAAATCGATGAATCAGTCGGACGTTAGTTCTGGTTAAATCCAACGAAGAAGACGAAGTTTGCTGTTGTCTATAAGTTTAATTTAAATCACGATATAACTCGGGTTAGACACACAGTCCAGCGGTGGACTGTGTGCACATTAAACACGCTCACGTCCCGAGTTCGATACATGTCCCACGCATACTCGCCTTAATAAAAATGTTTTTTTAACCGAACCGGAGTCACCGCTGTTACATGTTAAGTATAATAAAAATCAGTTTATTTAACAAGTTAGACACACAGTCCAGTGGTGGACTGTGTGTTAACTCAACCCACAGGTCCCGGGTTCGAGACCTGTGGAGCGCCCCGGTTCGATGCTTTAAAATTGTTTTTAAAATAAATGATTTTCTGTTTAATTCAATTAATATATAAATATAATTAAAAACAGAAATATTTCGGGTTAGACACGTAGCTCAGTTGGTAGAGCTGCGTGCACGCGTACGGGAGGTCTCGGGTTCGAGCCTCACCCAGCGCACACAATTACACATGCGAACCGGTCAACAGTCAATGGTCAATGGTCAACGGTCAACGGTCAAAAAGTCAACATTTTTTTATTATTTTTATTTATTTATTTTAATTAAAAATCAATTAAAAATACTTAAAAATAGCATTTTTAAGGTTAGAAAATAGCCTTAAACTCACAAAAATACACCCAACAATCCTACTAAAATTGACTAATAAAATCCCATTATTTACCAAACCATTATGTTATTATCTAGGTTAGTTTCACTCGTGGGTAAAACCAACTTCGTGCGCATTCAACATCATCAACCAAACGCACCCACTGTGAGTGAATCTTACAACTCCCCTTTTTAATTACACGTTTTGGGGTGTGTCATGTGTCACCAAAAATTAACTCATTTATTTAAACTTGTGCCATACCATATTGTGATCTAAACTTAGATTGTATATATTTTTTATAGTTATGTATTTCATATTGTCAATTTATATGCAATTCATTCATTAGGCCCATCAGTTCCTCGTGAGAGACGAGTTGAGCAACGCGTGCCTCAAAACAAATCCATTATTGTTCGTGTGTGTATTATTTAGTTTATATTGTTTGTAGATACGTATTTCATATTGTCAAGTTTATGCAATTCATTCATTAGGCCCATCAGTTCCTCGTGAGAGACGAGTTGAGCAACGCGTGCCTCAAAACGATCCATTATTTTTCATGTGTGTATTATTTAATATTAAATTGATTGGTGAATAAGTTTACATCTATTTTTACTCATGTGTGGTTGTGCACTTTATTTTATAATCAATTAAATAAACTTGTTCAAATGTTTTCCATAGGATTCACTCGCCAACTTTTTGTTGATCCAAAAACCCTTTTTACACATGATACAGGTGAACAGGATGAAGCAAGGAAAACATAGGAAATGCCTTAGAAGAAAACAAGGAAGCCTAGATTGATATTTAGGACATGATGTAATATTGATTGTAATTTTCCATTAAAGTGTATTAATGAATATGAAACGTTAAAATAAATGTCATGAGCTTTGATGATAACCCAATCATGCCCCGATCACCCTTTCCGCTGCGGGTCGGGGTGTGACAGGAAGTATGATCTCTCTCCTTTTGCTTCAAAGAATGAAATTCGTCCTCCAACTTTTTAATCTCACTCCTAGGACAGAATCGCCTAGTCATGATTTACCTTAACTCTTCCCACGTTAAGGCCATTGCATCATCAATTCCACTCTTCCCTTTTCAGTATTCCACCAGGTGAGAGCTACCCCAAATAGTCTCCCGGTTGCGTATCGTACCTTGCGATCCTCAGGACAATCGCAGTTGAGGAAGGTGTTTTCCATTTCCTCAAACCAGTGGAGGAGAGCAGTGACACCTTCGGTCCCTTCAAATTTAGGAGAATCGCAAGACTTGAAATGTTTATATGAGCACTTGCTGGTAGGAGGGTTTCCGATGTTCTGGTCATTTTGTTGGGGAGGATTAGTGGGATTTGTGGCGAGAGCTTGTTGTACTTGAACCACAATGTCAGGAAGCACCGCGGCCATTTGTTTCGCGATTTGTGTGGCCAAGCGTTCGTGAGACCTTCCCGATCTTTTACCCCCTCGTTGTTGTCTAGCCGACATCTACAGGAACATACATAAGAAGATTGTGAGTTTATGGAGTCTTTTTAGGTGTCATGTGTCTTAAAGAAAATGAAAATAACATAAATATCAATAATGCAACTACATCCATAGGATGTCTTGGGTTTGCTCATGTTGGGCCTCAAATGTCCCCCATACCTTCACCTGTATAGTCATGTGGGCCCCCATGACTATTGGCTTGGTAGGATTCACATTAGTATTGGCGATTTAACACTCGCATGACCCGAATGAAAACCACAAAATATGTTTACGAGATGTATGGTCGGAATGTGTCCAGGTGTAGACACAATGACAACTCAAAGTGGGGTTAGCTCACACGACGTTTGGTATAGCATGCTTTGGCCTAATAGGTACTTCGTACTCTCACCGTTAGTCCCCAGGTAGGCAAACTAGTCCTTTATTTTGGATTTATATGAATGCCAAGCCTAGACAGGACGTTCTGACTACCGGCACTGGTACCCTTCCAGTTACTACATGCCCGTCATGAGAACTCACTTTGATGAGATTTGAAAATACTAAAAATCATTGTAAAAGCAATCATGAAAATGATGTGGTGTGTGCTTTCATGGATATGATATGTTATGAGAATATGATTCATGATAGGCATTATATGATAATATATACTTATGAACATGCTTGCATAACATTGAATGTAACATTTAACATAAAACATATAAACATCATGAAATTTGGCATGTAACACAAAAAAATCTTAAAAATTTCTAATCAACTATAGTATAGGCTCTAAGGGTCTAATAACCTATCCTATATCCCTATAGTCATGGCTCTGATACCAATCTGTCACACCCCAACCCGCAGCGGAACAAGAGTCGGGGCATAATTGGGTTATCACCAAAGCTCATGATATTTACTAATGTGTTTCATATTTATTAAAGTCAAAGTTACATTCTCAAAAATCCAAACATGTCCATACAAATACAAAGAAAAATAACCAACTAAACAATCCAAGCTCTAAACCAGTTTATTCTTCTAGGCCAATCCTATGTGTTTCTTGCTGCGGCTGGTTCACCTGTATCATGTGTAAAAATGAGGGTTTTTGGGTCAACATAAGTTGGCGAGTGAACCTTGTTAGATAAACATTTATTATTGATTTTCTTGTTATTTTATCAAGGAAAAATTGTGCAATAATCATAAGTGAGCAAATGTAAATAATCAAACAGTAGCAATAACAACCACAAACTATAACATACAATAACATACAATCACATAAATGGGGAACGAACGGCATATGATAAATATATGTGCTGAAAATGATAAATGTCTGTGCGATCAAGGCTCAATCAAACGGAGCCGATCGTATTGCATGTATTGAAAATGATAAATGTCTGTGCGATCAAGGCTCAATCAAACGGAGCCGATCGTATGTTGGCACGCCAGGTTCACGCTCATAATGTAATGGGGAACACGCTCAACGCTCATAATGTAATGGGGAGCGGCGGCCTATGAAATTGCATGTACTGAAAATAATAAATTAAATCCAAACAATAACCACACAACAGTTGA
Source organism: Scalesia atractyloides (assembly GCA_947069175.1). Classification (NCBI taxonomy): domain Eukaryota; kingdom Viridiplantae; phylum Streptophyta; class Magnoliopsida; order Asterales; family Asteraceae; genus Scalesia; species Scalesia atractyloides. The sequence goes on from CAMTDV010001632.1 coordinate 45,574,773, forward strand.
AACAAACTGAATACACATTTGTTCATGATATGATGTATGCACAATGATTTAAATATAATAAATGGTAAGTCACATGATACACCCCAAAAACGTGATTAAAACGGGGAATTTGTAAAGATTCACTCACATTGGGTGCGTTTGGTTGGAGATGATGAGATGCGCACGAGTTGGAAGGATTGAACAACGAGAATTAACTAACCTAAATAATAACGGAAAATATAGTAAATGAGTGGATTTTATTGATAATTTTAATTAGGATTTTTAGATATATTTTTGTGAGTTTAAGGCTATTTCCTATCTTTAAAAACATTATTTTTAAGTATTTTTAATTGATTTTTAAATTAAATTAAGTAAATAAAAATATAAAAATATGTTGACTTTTGCGTTGACCGTTGACTATTGACTTTGACTTGTTGACCGGTTTTATTGTGTAACTGTATGCGCCGGGTGAGGCTCGAACCCGAGACCTCCCGTTCGCGTGCACGCAGCTCTACCAACTGAGCTACGTGTCTAACCTGAAATAATTCTGTTTTTAATTATATTTATATACTAACTCAGTTTATTCAAAATTCTTTTATTTTCAAAAATGTTTTAAATCACCGAACTGGTGTCTCAACAGGTCTCGAACCCGGGACCTGTGACTTAATGTTACACACAGTCCACCGCTGGACTGTGTGTCTAACTTGGTTAATATATAGATTTTTATTATACTTAACATCTACGGCGACAAGGATTCGGTTCAGTTAGAAAAACAAAACATTTTTATTACAGAGCATATGTGTGTCAAGGATCGAACTCGCGGCGTGTGATATGTATGTGCACACAGTCCACCGCTGGACTGTGTGTCTAACCCGAGATAATATCCAGATTTTATTAAACTTATAATCAAACTATCATCGTCTTCTTCGTTACAAAATTACAGTCTGCGATTACACTAGTGTATCTTGTTTAATTCGATTGACAAACATTCAACAGACTAATATGAAATGGCAGAGACGATATTTAGAAGTAAACATACCGGAGACCGATTTATCTCATAATTCCGGCAAGGCGTCGGCTCTGTTTTTATGAACCTCAACTGAGCGAACACATTAACCGATTTGATTAGCTAATCGTGGAATTGAAGTACTAAACAAGAGTTATCAGAAGGTTTGAATGTCTATACCGTTTTACAGCTGAAGATAAGGATTTTCAGAAGTTTTCCGACGAGCGAGAATTATCCGATAACGACGTCTGAAATTGATTCCGATTGAAGGGTTTGAGTTGGCAATAGCTTAACAATTGATAAACAACGAAAGAATTGCGAGACTTACTGATTTGGTGGAAAATACGGTTTTCCGACGAAGATCCGGTGAGTCCAAATAGCTTCTCCGGCGAACTAAAAGTTATGCGAAAATGCAATTGAAGGTTTGTAGAATGTTTCTGAGTCGCGAGAGAGGACAAAGATTGAAGTAATTCTGGAATTGAAAGTTTTCGGTTATTAAAACCGATTCACTTCTAGAATTCAAGTTCATTCAAAGCAAACTTGATTGAAAGCGTCGGTGCATCGGTTAAACTCAGTAAACCGCGATCAATCAAACGTCTTTGGACGTTTGATGACCGATTTCGGTTACAGTTGGCGTAACCGGATTAATTTGTGATAGATAATAAAATTTAATTGTTTCCTAATGTTTACAGAAAACAACAAGTGGCGGAGTGGTGATATGTGTGTGTGATAAAGCTTTGAGTTCTTTTCCGGCTGACCGGGTTCGAGTCCCGGCAGCCTCATTTTCTTTTTAATTATTTTATTTTTACTTTTTATCAATTATAACTTTTATAGTTTAGTTTGTTTATTAATTATGCATCATAAAAATTAAAATGGACATAAATACGCAACGAGACATTTATAACTTGATATTCGATTACAAATGGAGCGGGTTTGGAAAACCCGTTTTTGACAAATGTTACATTGCTCGAGTCAAAACTTAAATACATGGTGATATCTTCAGCGTATATAAGTTTCTTTTGGCGTAATTGAATTGTGTCTTATGTATACAGTCATGTGTCTGGCGTAAATGACATCGTTGTCTAGCGTATTTAGTGGCGAACTTATATTTTTAGTTTAATTTCATTTATGTTTTTATTCGTGTATTACATGTATATATTACCTTGTGACTAAAATATGACTTGTTTGGTTTTCTTGTTTTCAGAAATGGTGAAGGAAAATATTTGGGATAAAACATGAAAGCATAATCAGCCATGCAAGTTGGTCCCGCCACCAAATGATTTTGAAGACGTGGTGGAATGGATAAATTCAAGCAGAATAAGCTATGCCATTCAAGCCGATACAATCATATACAACTTTCACATTGAAGAATTTTGGAAAACAGCCAAGGTGTCAACGGTCAAAGAAGTGAAAGAATCACGGCTACAGTACGAAACAAGAAAGTCATAGTAACAGAGGACAATGTGCGTAGAGTCCTCAGCCTTGGAGACAACCATAATGACCCGCTCAGAGTTAAGAAGGATGACATCCTCGACGGGTTTAAAGGAATGAGGTATGTTGGAGACTTTAAAGAGAAAAACGAGATCAAACGAAAAGGGCTTACAAAGGACTGGAGATTCATTCTTCACGTATTTGCTATGAGCTTAGCTCACAAAAAGGGCGGATATGATGGTTTGAACTTAGAATGGTCGGCTGCTATGCTCAACCTCTGTACCAAACAAACCATTCAATATCTTGGGTCTTATCTTCTACTGCATGGTTGACAACGCAAACTCCTCCACATGAGCCATGTACCCACGTTTTGTTCAGCTTCTCATCAATGACAAGCAACCGAATCTCCCCATGATAACGACTTGTACAAATTTCAGTTGCCGACCGGACGCCAGATTACGGAACTAAAAACTAAAGAGTGGGTGTTGCTGCATCAACGGATGTATAGGGAAGAAAGATTTCCTCTTGTGAAAACCGCCGATGAGAAATATAGAAAAGGTGTTAAAAGAAAGAGACAGGGAGATGTTGAGGAAGAAGCAGATGAGGAAAAAGAAGAAACAAAGCAGTTGATCTGAAAGAACAAAGGAAAGCAGCCTATAAAAGAAGGGGACTCGTCAAAGAAAAGAAAAGACACCCCTTCTCAAGAACGTTTGATGGAGAGCAGCTTTCAAGCCGGAGACACTAGAGAACATTGAGAACACATTGAAAATCTCCGTGCCATTCACGAGGCAGAAGAAAAAGAGAAAAGAGAAGCAAAAAGAAAGAGGCGACAAATGACGGAATCTGAAACGCCAGTGACGGTCACAACGGAATAGGAACAATTAGATGAATTTGTTGACCAACTGGTTGTAGATCCAGAGGCTCCCAGCAGATCACCCCCTCAGAAGCGAAAGGAAACAGGGGAAGGACCGTCAAAAGAAGCTCGATCAAGGCAGATGCCTCAACAAGTTCCCCGTAGACCACACCCTTTTCAGGAACTGTATGATAAACTGGCGAAAGATAGTCCAGCTCAAGGATTTGCCTTTCAAAACATTAAGTGAGCAACATGAACGCAATTCGTGAAAAGTTGAGGGAGCAAAGAAAGAAAAACAAGGTGCTCCATGCTTATGTCAGAGAACAAACAAGATTTGTCCGATTTCAGCAGGATGGTATGGAAAAGATGTACAAAATGATCAGAGAGCTATGCACCAAGGCAGACATACAACAATGTTCTCATCCACAAATATCTTTGATTATGAAAAGTTTAAGACTGAAGAAGACAGGCAAAAGGCTGAGGATGCAGAGAAAAAGAAAAAGCGTTTAGAATCTGCAGTAAATGTGACTGAAGAAGACGAAAGTGAAGAAGAGGAGGTGGATAGAGATGAGATGCCAACTCGTTTTGTCGAATGGGGTTTTGAAGAAGATATCCTTTATGAGACTGAAGATGGCGATTCAGTGACTCAAATGCATCCTGAGTGGTTCAGAAAAGAAAGAGAAAAACTTCCAGATTTCTATTAGGTAGTTACAGTTGAAAAGACTGAAGTTACCAACAAGATAATCAGCTGGAAGTACTGTAATCTGAAAGGGATGTTTATTGTGAAGAGACGAGGTGGAGTTATTCAGTACTTCAAAACTGGAGCTGATATGAAAAGCCTTCCAAGATGGGTTATACGGGAGCTGGGCTGATTAGACATGATAAACCCAACATACAGTAGTATTGGAGCTGATTTTGAAAGACTAATCTTGAGAGAATGTAATCGGGGTTTTACCTTATTCAAGCCACAGCGTCCTCGCAGAAGAGTATCGAAGACTACAAAAGGTCCCATTACAGGAAAAGGAGTGGTCACATGGGTCATCGATCCTGCTAAAGTTGAAACTAGAGTCAAAATTCCACCAGAACAACCCGTTATGCTCACAAATTTCAAGAAATGGTTCTACGACCGGAAAATGGGAGAAGCAGTGATCAGATTGGTTTCTAACGAAGATATTCGTATTTTAGACCCGATAGATGTCTTCATGTTCTGTCTATCTGACCTTAACATTCTTTATGGCCACAAGATTCACGTTGGAGCCGGAAACGAATACAAAGAGGAAGGAATGTTGTCTCAAAGGGCGGTAGAGCGTGCAAGAGAAAGAAAGATAGAAATGATAGACATTGTGATCAGAATCGGGAAGCAGAAAGAAAAAGAGGAAGCAAGAAAAAAGAAAAGGAAACACAAGTCATCGGCTCAACAGAAAGCTCGTTCACCATCTCAAGCTGCATCAAAGTCTCAAACTCTGGCTTCATCCATATATGAAGCCACTATGGAGATCTAACCACCCACAAGTGACGCTCTTATCAATCCAACTACCAAAGCAACAACTGAACAACCAACAGATCAAGTTGCGCCTCTATCACAAGCAAAAGGTCGAGAATCAGCCGCAGGCCCTGAAGCTCAAGAACAAGACTGAAGAATCTCAAGTACTCAACGGTTTAGGTGGATATTGTTAGGATGTTTTGAGACCACTGATAGTTGAGTTTAATAGTTTGAGCTGGTTTTGTAATAGTTAATAAATCTAGAAGGGCCAAAAGTGTAATTTGTGAATTATGTAACAGGGCGGCGTATTTATGTTTCCAGCGTATTTAATAAATATGTTGGGTAGCCAGTGGCTATAAATATGAATATCAATGAAAACCCTAGTCCAAGGTTCTTGGACAGATTTTGGTGATTGCTCTTGTGTTGTGCTTGTTGTTCGTGTGCTTAATCTAAAATATCCAGGTGCATTCAGTGATTATATCATTTGGGATTCCATATACAACACTTGTTGTTTGATCCATACAAGAATCGTCCTCTTCATTCTTTGGTTTTTCTTAACTTTTACACTTTCAAACAACTAATCTATAGTTGTTTGGGTGATAACAATCAACCACTGTGATCCGAATCGGATTTGGGACTCACGGATTACCCCTACCCCCCCCATCAGGTCCTCCCCGGCAAGGATAACAATGTTCTTTTTTGTAGGATATTTCTAGCGAGTGGCGAATGATTATGGATCTCCGACAACAGACATGTCATCTGTTGGTCTGGTATTCGACATTAGTGCCATCCGTGGGACCTCTTATTATTAAGAAGGTTTCCAAGTTCTAAGAACGAGCTTTACGTTCAAAACTTCATCGCATAAACATCCAACCATGTATGATCTCCCACAACCACCGTCTTTCGCTAAAGATGGTTCATCTACGGATAAAAGGTAGACCCTTTTTCGTCAAAACCACCCAAGAACCAAATCACCACCCCAACATCACCTCAAGGCACTGGAAGGCAAACCATACTCGTAGAAGAGCCCATAGACAATACGAAAACCTCACAAGTTCCGGGATGATCTATATGAAGGAGCCTGACATCACTCGGAGTTCATGTTGGCAAACAAAAGTGAGCACTTTGAGACATTCTAGGGTTTGGGTGTGCGTTCTAGAAGAGAAAGTGTGGGTTTTACATGTAAACAACATCATTGATAGTACAAGCTTAATTGATATTTAAATATTGTGTTAGATCTTGTTGCACCATATTATGTTCGTTGGATTTCGCACTCGAACACGTTTATCGGACGAATCGGTACGAAACAGTCCTTACAAGTTTGATAAACATGTTCGGAGTGTGGAATCCAATGAACACGATATGGCGTAACAAGATCAAACATAAGATCCAGATATCAATCAAGCTTGTATTATCAATGATGTTGTTTACATGTCAAACCCACACTTTCTCTCTCTAGAATTCACACACAAACCCTAGAAATTGTCTCAAAGTGCTTTATAATACAAGCTTGACCCTCCTGTATTATAGCCCATTGACCTAAGATCTCTAATACAAGAATATTACAAATATACCCCAAAAGACCTTAAAGTCAGATTGATCTATTGTTATGCTTGGCCGCACCTACATACTCCCCCTTAACAATAACATTAATCTCTCGTTTCTTTGTAAACTTTATATCTTCAGAATGCTTCAACTTTATTTGCACTAACAGAATCCCCTTAAGCTGATGTATTCGATCTTTAATCCTTTCAAGCATCGTTAGTCATCAAAATAACTGATCTTACAAACCTGACTTCAATAATCATCATGACCATTTTTGACACTTGTTGTTGAGTGCTTTAGAAAATGTAGGAGGAGGTTTCCTAGCTCGGCATCTTTTGTTCATCTGAGGATCAGGTCTTCAACGATTTGTTAGACTCATCTAGCTTAGGAGATTCTATGTATGAAAGATGATTAGCCATCATGTGTATTAACACACATTACTCACAATCACAAACAACTTCTCGAAAGTCCCGTTAGACCTATTCACATATTTTGATAAACCCGTTTTATCCTCAAATATGCCTTCATGCATATGAAAAATTCATTTTATCAGTTTTATATGGAAGACTATCAAAAACAATTTGAGAAGAAAAATCTTTTTGAATTTTATAAAGCTTATGCTAAAACACACCTAAACTCTTTTTGGAATTTTCAATATCAAATACAGAAAATATGTACCCATATTTTTGTTGAGTATCATGAGCAAGAGGATCATACTAGTTTGAATGAGACTAGTTAGTTGCACCGTTGTTCTTTTGATGAAACACTCAGTCTCAAACAGTTCACGTCGATTATCACCATTTTTGTCCACTTAAACTCAAACATGTTTATATCTCCAGCATTGCTTAACGTGATACAAATTAGGTAAATTATAACATATTGACCAACGGTTCCTACCACACGACATACTCCCCTATCAAGATGTGCATGAGAATATCATCTTAAAGGTGAACATATTTAGTTTGCATCTGTTAGGGGTTATGCAAAACTTCAATGACTCAGGTTAGTACACCATACAGACAAAGATTTTGAAGCTCGACTTTGAGTGGTGTACCTTTTGGTAACTTTTTAGCATAAATACATATCTTTCGATAATCATTAAGCTTTTGTGGGTTTACGCATTTTCGCGTTTTGATAAAGTATTATAGAAGTTCTAGGTTAACACCACCGAGTAGACAAAAGAACTTATAATACCCCAGATGTCAAACTAATATAAAGACCTAGTATCTCCATATCTCGGCAATTCTATCAAACGAAATTACGGTACCAATACCATATGCCAATGAGATATGACATACACTAGGTAACCGTTTGTTATGTTAGCATACACTAACCATCCACAGATCTACTATCATTTCCTCTTTTTCGCTCCATGAACTCATTTCAGTTTTTTTTAAACAAAGATCAAATCTTTTTGAAAGTTTTCTAATTTTGATTACTCTCCCTAAACTCACAAAAAGATTGAACATTTTTTGGTTTAGGAAAATTTCTTCCCCTAAAATTTCGTTTTTATAGACCCAATTCAAAAACAGAAATTTACAAAATAACAGTTTCCCACATTAAACTAACAAAAAGTTTTAAATGTGAAATTGAGAAAACAACGTTTGTTCGGATATGATATGACATTATGATGTGCAAATCATATAACTTTCCCAAAAGCTAAATTGATTTGTTACCAACACAAACCATATACAAATTATTTTTAAAGTGTTTACTTGTTTTAAATTATTATTATTATAAATTAAACAAATAAATTTGTATTAAATAGGCCTAGGGGTGCAAACAAGTTGAGTCTACCCGGTTTTGACAAGGCTCGAGCTTGTTTAACTTATGAAAGCTTGAGTTCGGCTCGTTGCTAGTTTTCCAAGTTCGAGCTCGTCTCAGGTTTAACTCATATTATTTATTACTTAATTTATATTGATTATAATTATTATTTTATATATAACTTAGATTATTTTTATTATTTTGTAAATAATAATAATTATTATTATTATATAAAGAGTAAATTGCCGGGATAGTTCCTTATGGTATTCTCACTTGCTACTTGGATAGTCTTCTGATTGGATGGTTGTTTGTTTATCCAGTTAAATTCATGTAAAATTACTAAATTACCCTTACAATTAAAATAAATAACTTAAACATTTAAAAATAAATATTAATTGGATTCAACGTCATCACCGCCATTCTGTCGCTGCTGACCACTGTCGAGCTTCATCTTCGCCGAAGATGAAGTTGTCTGTAATCTAATCGTACCACAATTGCTCCCCCCGCGCAGGGCCTTACGTCCATGGTTCTAGAACATGTTGGAAATGCGCGGTGATACAGATCCGTCTCTACACAAGCAAAGTTAATGGCAAGTTAGCTATTTTCAAAGGAATTAAAGTGATCAAGTTAAGTAACATACTAGCACCACCTTGAAGAAAGACAGGAACCTCCAAACTATCGTGTGGCCACTTGCCACTCATACCAGCAGAAACAAGTGTGTTCTCACCAAAGGATTGATTCGGCAACGCCTTCAAATCCTTGTACTAGCCCGCGATCCTGGGAACCGGGAGGGTCTCCTTTTCAATCATGCCAGGCGCGTGAAACACCATCGCCGTGGGAATTGCTTCTTCACGGATGAAGAAGAATTTACCCTTCCAATCATGGCAGCTTTTGGGCGGGTTGATTAAGATCTTTTTAGCAGTGTCGCGCATGGAAAAAGAGAAGAAACCTTGATTGCACTACAACTAGTAGAAGGCCCTTACACTTTCGATCGTCTCCGTGTTTAATAAATGCGGCATGGCAAAAGAGAAGAAACCTAGATTGCACTACAACTAGTAGAAGGCCCTAAATGTTATACACTTTCGATTGTTTCCGTCTTAATAAAAATCTATAATTTATTTACGAAATACGTAATCGTATGATTGAGCAAATGATATTCACAACATTTTCGAAACAAAATTCAAGTTACATATGCCTTTATACCCTTCAAATAACTTAAACAATTAGTTAGAAGGGTTAAAAATGGTAAAAGGTGATAATACAAGTCCGGGGGCTAAAACTACCAAAAAGTGAAACTTTTGGGATCAGAGTGCCTTGCGGACCGTAAGATATATTGCCTTGTGGTCCGTAAGACATGCCCAGAAGAAAAAGTTTTGCTTGATCACCAAGCATTGTCACCTATCTTCAAACCTTGCCACTTGCACGAATTTTGCCACCTTCATTCTAGTTAGGACACATGTTAGGACACTAATCAACATTCAATAACACTTGTCATCACCTCCTTGATCCTCAATTAGAATAAATAACAATTATCATCACCTTGCACGAATTTTTCTTCACACCACTTTAAACACTTCAAAGTCAAAGTGTGAAGTTCTTCTTTCTTATCTTCTTGGAGCTTGCTTCTGCATTGAGGCCTCCACTCTTGAGTTCTAATCTTCCCCTTGAAGCACTTATAAGTGTTTCTCCTAGTCTATTGCTTTTATTAACTAGTTATGAGCCAAAAGTCAAGCAAATTAACTTTTGCTTTGAACTTTTGGTTCTGGCCATTTTGGTCAAGTAAAGTTCAAAATGAACTTTGCTACGTGATCATAATAATTAAGGTGTTAACCCCTTGCGATAACACACTCTGATCATCACGTTTAGTATATGAAATGACGAGTCAAACTTTTACGAAATAAAAGTAAAAATGCATAGAAATGCATTTTATGACGAATGAGTTTATAAGTATTAAAACTTAAAGTTTTGACACCAAATCAGTTTTTACAACGTATTAGACATGTCTTAGCATGTCTAGCTGTCATTTCTAGTTTAGTGTTTATTCCTTAGTCGGTAGTCGAGCGGTTTGACTTCTGCTTTGAATTTCGAAACTACCTGTTTGTTCAACCTTAGCTTCCGACCAAGCCCGATTATATGGCCATAGTAATATAGGGAATAACCCTTTAAGGTTATACCTTATGGTCATATTGTTTGATGGGTTAAGTGACGAGTCAACTTTAGATACTTTCTAAAATGGTCAAAAATACCCTTTTGCGTAAAATAAGTTTTAAACCTACATGAGCACTAGTTTTAACATATCAGACTCGTCATAGGACTCATTCGACCATCCAGACCCCGTAATTACACATACGACTCGTTTGATTTACACGAGAACCTTTGCTCGTTTGATTTTAAACCTCATTTTATTCATTCTACCGTTTAAGCCACAATGTACACTAATCTTATAACAACCTAATACATTAGGAAACACTTGAGCTTTGCATACACTATTGAACAAGACATCTACACAACCCGTGAGTACATAGTCCCCTCTTTTACGTTTTCAAATGTTTTAGGGTGATTCATATGTGCCTACTAGTACTTTTCCCAAAGTTTTTGAAACACTATGGTTTATATAGGGAAATATATGCTTTTCAATAATATGTGAAACTTGGTGGTGTGTTATCCATAACACGAGTACGTTCATTAACTTTGACTAAACCAACTAGTAGTATGTTATGGTACCATATGACTGACAATCCCATTACCAAATTTCCTAGGGTTTGTGGGGAAGTTTGGGGAACGACAAAAACTGTGAAACACAATTTGACAAACCCTTTGGTGGTTTGTTAGTCGAGTCAACACAGGCTTGAATGCATTCACAACACAACCACACTTGTTTACACAAAGACAATTAAAAGAAGGACGATTGGTAAATATAAACTAAGGACGATTGATATACAGGACGATTGGTTTATACAAAACAAGGACAATTGGTTTACACAAAATAAAAAAGATTGGTTTAGACAAGTCACAAACGGTTTTCAATTAAAGTTATATAAACCATACAAAGTTTTCTTTTAAATCGATTACTTACACGGTTTTACAAAAGAAACACTTTTGTCATGATTCATGGCTACAAGGTTTTCTTACTTATACCAGCTTTTATAGTTGGTTAAACATATTTCAATACCAAACACATTTAATATAAGTTTAGTTACAAGGTTTTCACTTATCGACTCTCGTAGCCAGACAAGTACTGCAAAAGAAATACGAAGCCGTGAATTTGACTTACAAAACCTATGTTACTCGCCAGCATTCATTGTTGACCATCTTTTTCACATATGTTTCAGGTGCAAATGTTTATGCAACACATAGGAATGGACCCGGGCCTTGGTTCGCTTAAATAAAGACAATTGTTTGTGTTTGTTTATGTTCCAAAAGACAATATAATTTAAATTAATCAATAACAATGAAATTTTAAATAACATGTGTTTGAAACAATTTGTAACGTGACTTCCCGATGATTCCACTGCGGGTTGTTTTATACACAGTCGGGGTGTTACAGAAACAATCAAAATCTAACACTTGGAACATTTTGCAAACAAAAATGGCGCAAGCCTAAGAAGCGAGAGCTACTCTGCGCCAGCAGGATGCTTCCGAAAAGTACCTGGTACGAACGCTAGAGAAAATGAACAATGGGCGTACGACAGGCTGTGTCCAAAAATGCTGGACGATGAACAATTATGCAGAAGACAAAAAGTAAAAAAGGACACTTACGTGGCACCAATAACCGTGCGATGACCACTGCTCCATAATCTCCATTTAACTGTTGATGACAGACCCGACAACAAGGATAAGTACCACGCCAGGTGGACCATTCAGTGTGCGCCAACTCCTCTCTCGCCTGTAAACACTAACGGTCGTTCTCAAGGAAACATAGAAGTTATTCATTGTTGTCGATGTTTGGCCCATGACCCATCAGCCCATCTCCTTCACAACTTTTTTCGGCTATAAATAGAGAACTTTATTTCCAGGTTTAAAGATCGCTCTCTTGCTCTCTCACCTAATACACACACTTCTATCCTCAAAAAAAGTTCTTATTCTCACGCTGGAGAGTGGTTACAAGGAGAACCACCCTATTCTCCTTCTTGTAACGACCTTCACGGTGTTGTTGTTTTGCAGGATCTTTGTAGTAATCGAATCAGGAATAAATAAGATTAACCTTACAAACACAAGTTAACATTCGGATTAACTTTGTGTTTCTTCAGATTTCATAAAACTAAGTTTATGGAAGCTCGAACTCAATCTTAGTTCTAAACTAAAGCACATTTCATAAACAAGTTTGAGTGCATGAAGTGTCCGCTAAGAATGTAGAGAAACAATCGATGAAACCCGAAAAAGTACATACTATACACTGCTTGAAAACAAACCACCAAGTAACTAAAATAAAAACAAACTTGACGCTTTCTGTCAAATAGATTAATTTACATTTATCTATAACACTTCAACACTCTAACCTCATATTCATATAATCAAATCGAAAGATATCACACAAAACTAAACATCGAAACTAATTTACATGCATTAACATAATGCATGTCAAATTAAACGAAATAATTAATACTTCAAATTACTTATAGATCTCAACAACTGATCGGAACTTCTTCCTCTTCCTCCTGCTTCCACCATCGTAAACCGCCGGAGCAACAAATCGCATCACCGATGTCACACCACTCCTTTCGCTTTCACCGTCATCGATCTCTTTTCTCCTCTTCATATTCACGTAAACTGACGGAGTAACTAATAGCTGAGTTGAATCGCTGAGTTGAATCAGTTGCAAGGCGGCGTCGATCTCCGTCGCCGTAAACGGCGGTTTATAAATTACGGATTTGTTGTTCATGATCGGAATGATAATAACCGGAAGGTTTGATTTGATATATAAGGCAAGAAACACGTCAGTAGGGGATTTTTGATCCGGTGGGTCCAAGTGTCACACGTGTTGGGGAAAATAAATATATTTAAAATATTGGTAAGTCGGTTACGCAAAAGCTTTTTCCGACCTTTTTCGGATGCCATGGTTAACTTAAGCTCCAAGTAGCTCCTCTATTTTTCTTTAACATTTTTATCATGTAGAAAAATTATATTTATTAGACTTATTAAATTAAATCAATTTTAACTGGGCATATTCAAAATTTCAAATTTTCAACAACTATATTTCAATTAACTATATATCTCCAATGAAACATGTAGCCGCTGTTATTTGACTGCGTTTAAGAAAAATGGATGAATTTCTTTTACATTGCTCTTTATGGATAGATTGCACATACACCCCGAAAGATCAGGCAAGGCATGATGAACTTTGTGTGACATATTAGAGAAGTGGTTTATATAATGTTTAACGTCATTTTAGTTTATGTGGTTTGGGTCATTTTGCCACTTTAGTCCAAAAGTTTAATTTTTCGTTTGTGGGTGCAAAAGGTTTTACTATTGCCATTTTAATCCAACTAACTTATCCCTATCCATGTACCTCTGTTAAGTCAGGGGCATTATTGTCATTTCTTTTACTATTTTAATGAAACATTTTTACTTAAAGTTAATAGATAGATATATAAATTCAGTCAATAGAAAAAACATCTCTAAAGAGTCTCTCTCTCTCGAAACTTTCTCTTTCTATGAACCACCACCACCAATCTACCACCGCATTGCCATTCTACCACCACTAAAACCACCATCACCTGAAACTACTCCTGCCAGTTTCTCATATCCGGCAGCCACCAAGCTCACCGATCATGGGCAGCCCTGGGGGTGGGCGAGGAGGACCACTGGCCATGGCCCGATATTTCGAAGGACACGTTATTTTATGAAAAAAAATCTGATATACATATATATGTGTGTGTAAAATATATTATTTTAATAGGGTATGTACATACAAAAACCAACATAGGCCCACTTACAAAACTATTCTTATGGTTTAGATTAGTTATTAGCCCAGTGACATTAGGTTTAGACCTTTAGTGAGCCTAATACCCGTTTTCGTTAAGGCCTAATGGCGCATTTTTTCAAACTCGAACATGGTACACGAAGTCCCAGGCCGGCCCTGCCACCAATAACCACCGTCTCCGGATGGTTCCTATATCCGTCGGCCACCAAGCTCCACCGATAACCACCATCTCTGAGAACCCCGCCGGCCACCAAGCTCCACCAATAATCACCATCTCCGGAAGTCCTCATATCCGTCGGCCACCAATAACCACCATCGCCAGATGGTTTTTTAGACCCGGCGACCACCAAGCTCCACCTCACCGATAACCACAAGAACCCATTCGTCTGAATCGGATCTGTAAAATCGCGTTTGAATCAACTCACCTCGAGTTTGAATTAGTATGTAAAATCGCGTTTGAATCACCTCACCTCACGTTTAAATCAACTCTGTAAAATTGCTGATATGTTGGGAAAGTGGATGGGTTAAAATGTAGCAGCCATTGTTGAATGCACGTCCTGGACCCCTAACAGGGTGTGCTAAGAGAGAAAGGGAGTAAAGTGTAAGTTTTTCTTGTTGTGGGGAGAGATATGAGTTTTTAATTTTAATTATAGATATATTTATTAACTAAATAGGTACAATGACAAAATTGCCTCTGACTTAACATAGGTTCATGGATGAAGTTAAATCAGTTGAATCAAAATGACAATAGTAAAACCTTTTTGGATTCATAGCTAAAAAATTAAACCTTTAGATTAAAGTGATAAAATGACCCAAACCTCACAAAGAATAAAATGCCATTTAACTCTAATGTTTATTGATGCAATGTTTAGTTTAGTGAATTTTGTTTTATCTAGTGTACTTTTTTGTTTTAAGTTTGAGTGGTTTTAAAATTATTTGTGTTTAGAATTATATATATATTGTTGATGAATGTAGATAAATAATAAAATATCTTTATTTTTAAATAATATATAGTTTTTTTATTAAAATCCATTTAATATACTATAATAGTTTATTATTATATTTATTTTTAATAACATATTTTATTTTTTTAAAACCATATATTTCCTTTAACATATTTTTAATAATTCTTTTCCTTTTTTAAACATATATTAATTTATCGATTAATTTGATACTTTTTTAATAATTTACGTTTATAACATTTTTCTAAAAACTTTTGTACGTAGTTGTGTTTGATTTTTTCCCTGACATTCCGTTATTAGTTTTGTTAAAAACGAAGTTGTACTCTTAATAAAATATTTATCTGGTATCATAAAACGATATATTTTAATTTATCGATTAATTTGATACTTCTTTATAATTTACGTTTATAACTTTTTTCTAAAAACTTAAGTACATAGTTGTGTTTGTTTTTTCCCTAACATTCCATTATAAGTTTTGTTAAAAAAAGGAAGTTACATTCAAAATAAAGTATTTGTGTCACACCCCAACCGATGGCGGAAACATCGGACGGACGAAATAGATTACAAAAGACTTCATAACAATTAAATGTGACAAGTATTTAAAAAGTATAATTTCATTTCATTGCTAACGGTTCAAGTACATAAATTGGAAACAAAGTACAACAAATAACGTATGGCTAATCTATAAGCATAAATTAAAGTTCGGTGTATTTATAGTCCTTCCTACTAGATTCTTTTCAATACTTCACATTCACAATTCTGCAATATATATTAAAGTAACATGTCAACACATAAAGTATTGCGCGAGCATACAACTTTAAGTGTACTAGCATATGTATAAACGAGTTTAACTAAATCCACACGACAATAACGTATACTAAGGCCTAACATACATATTAAGTATGCAAAACATACTTGTCAACTCAAAGATTCCCGCTAGCATAATCTTGTCTTAGCAACGACAAGACCGTTATAATCAACTTAACATGACCTCAGAATACGGGCGGTGCATTACTCCTATAGCGCTATATATGTTAAGGGAGGCTTCTACGAAGTTAATGACAAAGCACTATGCACGTAAAGTTTCTAGCATGCAAGTATTCTTAAGTATAAACGTTTAAGCATGTATAATGGATTCGATTGTATGAAGAAAGTATTTGTGTATAAGTGTTTGTGTGAGTTTTTTTTATATATATATATATATATACACATATGTATACATATATATATTGCATCCAAAAGTGATAAAACGAAAAAAAGAGGTCTCACGGTTTTGCATAGTTTTCCGTTTATCCGCATATTGACAAGTTTGATGAGAATGGAGAAACGAAGGTGTTCGGGTGTTTGGAGTTTATGGGATGTTTGGACTTGAAATCGAGTATAAAAGTATATGTATGCAAAAAGTATATCTCGTCTACAAACTCATTTGGACACTAAGTTTTTATGTGTTTTCATGGGTCCTAACGTGCCCATTAGAATCACAAACGAGGAATAAAGAACAAATATAATGTAGCCTAAGTTCATAACAGTTAACCATAAATCTTTAGTATCACAAGTTCAACTAAACATATATATTTTATTATATATAGTAATAGTCCATCATATAACGTCATAGAGTTCATGTAAGTCAAGCATGGAGGTATGAAATACCTCTTTGTATGATTCACCAAAACACAAAGTTTACTAACTTAGTTGATAAACCCGGTTGGTCATGAATAAGATAGGATACAACTAAAGTACTAAGCCGACTAAAACTACAAACAACCAAGTGAGCAAGCTAAGTGCATGCATCCCGAACATGGCAATGTTTGGGACGTGTCGTAGCTTTGTCACTCTAATGAAAGTTGAATAAGTTTTAGTGGTATGAACATGGAAAACATCAAGTGAGGTGGTGGAATGAGGTTAGGATACCCAAGGCTTCCAAGTATTCACACCTTTACACCATAACACAAGCCTTGCCATAAGAACCATGGTAGCCTTGGTTGGTCTCAATACTTGTGGGTTGTCTAAACCCTAATAAAACATAAAGTTTAGAGGGTAATTTACACCTCCAAACGCATAAGAATCAATCTTGAACAAACTTACTAGCCACAGACTTGGTTAGTAGCAAAGAAAGTACAAGATTGTATAAGAAAATATAAGTTTAACAAAAGTTAAACAATATAATCTTCCAAAACAGAAATTTGGACCTCAACATGGTGATGTTCCACCTTGGTTACCATGGTAAACCTGTGGAAACAATTCTAGAGGTGTTCCAAGCTTTGGAGTGGAAGAAAAGATGAAGAAAACATGAAGAAAAGTGATGTAGATGCTCACTTTGGCACTTAGATAATTTTGCCATAACTTGAAATCCAACTGATTTGAGAGTGTAAGAGTGTTGGAAAAGTGAAAATGAGGTGATGAAGGCTTGGTTTTATAATGGGGGATTATGGTTTAGTGTTAAAGAAGGTTGAAAGATGATTTGGGAAGAAGAGAGGTGAGGAAATTGGCCAACAAGCTCAAAGGAAACAACTTTCGGCGGATGGCGTCGCATAGCGCCACGCCTAATTTTATCCAAATTTTCATTTTTTGCAATTTATCCTTGAACTTTCATTTGTTCCTTATTTTAAGCTAAAACTTTGAGTTTTGACACGTTTTTAAGTATATAACACGTATGTAAGTATAATTTGAGTATCGTGATCGTATTTATGAGTATTTGCATGTATAACATGTGTCGTTTGTAAGTAACCACGTAATTAACGATTGATTGTATGCACAATACGCATGCAAAAGGTATGGAATTTTACTACGATAAAAGTCTTAGGTTTCAAAGTTGGAAATGAATACAAGTATAATACGACTAAATTTTCCAAAAATAGAAATATGAATATGCTTTCTAATAGGGAAAGTATGAAAATGCGAAGCGTTACAGTCTCACATACTTTAGGAAATTTCGTCCCGAAATTTATTCAAGAGGAAGACTTTGGAAAAGCTGGCATTTCGGTGATTTGATGTAAGTGATAACCGTTTAAAATGTTCTGGTTAGGATTGGGAATTTAAAGTTTAAAACCTGCTTGGTGTTTATGTATAAGCGTGTTGAAAACGCATGGTTCCAAGTGTTTTTGGCTAAATAAACGGTTTTGTGGTTGATTGAGCATACGCAGGCAATTTTGAGGGATAAAAGGTAGGTTTGTAAGAGTAATTCGTTTGGCTAAGGTGCTTGAGACATCAATCGTACGTAAGTGTAAAAGTAAAACGTGTATGTGTGTGTATAGGCAAAGTGAGTTTGACCGAGTTGAACAACTCGATGGGAGAAGTGTTTTAAGAAGGATGCGACCTAAAAAGAAAAGTTAAGGATGTATTTTGATGAAATGTGCGGCCCGCATCGTAAGTTGTAAGAAAAGTTGTATCGGTTCTAAGGCGTATTAGTAAAAATCTCACGTTGTAGGAAGTGCTTATTGGTGAGAAACTAGGATGGTAAATATTTATGGTTTCAAAAAGGTTTTGGCGTAATAAGCCGACTAGTTGAAGTTTGCGCGTAATAAAGAATGGAAGATAGTTTTTTTTAAAGCAAGGAAATATTTTGATAGAACTGAGCCGATGAGGACGTTTGTTAAGTGGATTGAACGTTTAGGCTGATTTACTGTAAATAAGGTTTGGATGAAACGCGGTTTTTTTTGTCAATTGCGTTTTAGGAAAAAAAAAACTCATTTTTTGTGTTTTTAGTTCATTGCTTTTAAAAAGACACTTTTTTGTGCGTTTTGTCCATTGCGTTTTAGAAAAAAAATCATTTTTTTGTGTTTTTTGTCCATTGCGTTTTACGCACCTGGGTTATCGAAATTTGTTATTAAAAGTATAGCAATAGTGTGCTCGTTTTAAAGGTAAAAAACGCTCGTTTTTACGGTGCAATTTTTATAAAAAATAATGTCGTATGAAAAAGTTATTAACGTTTTTAAAATAGGGAGAATTGGTGTAGAGAGAAACTATTGACTTGGATGGACTATAATACCCTCAAACTAACCTACGCGCTTCTTTTTTGCTCAATGTCACCCTTTTAATTTTAGCCCTTGAATACTTAATGAATGGTCAAGATTACTTAGTAACCTTTCTATCCATATAATCTTCCTATTATATCCTGACCAGCTATATCATTATTGTTTTTATAATTAATTTACATTTTTAACCTTAAACTTTAATAGAGTTAGCATTTGACCTGTACACTTTAATATTTTTTTATAAGCGGTTTATGTATATACTCTTGTACTTTTATAAAAGATTTAAATTGCGACTACCCAAACTTTAAAAGAGTTATCATACTACCCTTTAAGTTTAATAAAGATATTTTTTCCTTTTTAATAGATATTTATTCTTTTTTCTTTTTGATAAGTTTAATTCTATTTTATTTTACTTCATATATTTAAAGCTAAACTTTTAACTATTTACTAAATCGTATTACTTGCTTGTTTTTACAGCCATTTAAATTAAAGTCTAGATGGTTTATATTAACCTTTTATACACCAAGTAACACATATTATTACTTTTTTGTTTATCTTATTATAGTTAAAGTTCTCTTTTAACTTTAGACATGTTTACTTAACAATGTTGATTGCTTATTTTTACCGTCGTTTAGATTAAATTCTGCAAGGTCTATAATTACATATCGATATATCATGTTACAAACTAACAAGATTTAACTTGCATGTTGCTATGAGAGAATTCGATCGATATCAGTTCAATTCGTTACGGTGTCGACATAGGAAGTGCAAGACAAGAACCAGTTGGTATTTTCTTACGTGTTAAAAAAAAATAATAAAACAAAAGCAGGATAAAGACGAAACAGCCAATCAAAAATAACAATTGTTTACGTTTGTAAATGTTATATATATAAAATATAATACATACTCGTTAGTATCTTTCTATTAACCCGTTGCAAAGCACATGATTCCATGCTAGTCAGGAAAACATAAATATTTTTAAAAGATGTGTAGATATCTAATTTGGTAGTTCATATGACACGTTTGATTATTTAAAGTGGATGCTTTGTTGTATTGTTGAAAGAATAATATAATCTTCAGTTTTATATTTGGTCAAATATTAATATATGTTATCGTGTGTGTATGACAAATTGCACTTGGGCTCAAATATATAGTAATGACAAGTATTGATGGGCTTAGTTCATGGGTTAATGAAGTTCGTGTGGATCAGGAGCTGGGCGAGAGTTGTGGGTTATAACCTAATGTGAAGGCCCTAGTATAAAACAGAATGTACAGTCTCATATGCATCATTCACTTCAATCATTGTCTCTCTGAAACATCTAGGGTTTGTTAGAAAGTTCTTACGCGTTATTGTAAGATCTTGATCTTATTAAGTCCTTGGTACTCATCTCATTGATGATTTTCCAGTAGTGATTAATCTAGATATTATCTTTGAGAGTTTTTAGAGATGCAAAGGTTTTTTTCTTGTAAAAGTTGAATAATCAATATAAATCTTAATTTCTAACATTAGCATCGCCTACACACACCTATCCATTTCACAACATTTTTACACTTACTTATAGATAATATCTCAATCCTCTCTAGACAAACGAATTACTTTTACAAACCCATCTATTATCTCTCCAAATTGTTTATTTACACCCGTTTACTTAGGCAACCAAATAGTTTAATCTTTACACTCCTTAATGAATCATCAAGTTAGTCAAAACATTCGTTAGCGGATTTTGCATGTCACATTTAACTTGTTTTCATTTTGTACACTTGCACGTAATACTCGTATCAAACCACTAGAATATCATCTCTTACTTCTTTCCTACAAGCCAAATCCTAAATAAATTAAGGACAAAATTTCCTCAAGTATAGGAGACTGTAACGTTTCGTAAATTTCATCCTTTTTCCATTTATTAATTCGTATTCTATCTTCAATCTTTTGTAATTCAAGACTGATCATATAGAAATCATATTTATATTATTTTTTGTCAAATTATTCATGCATGATACGTAAACATTCACAATACGCATTTTTATCCAAAACTAAGCCATACATCAAATTTATATTATTCTTCGGAATGATAATCATGTGCTTTATTATTATACATGCTTTCATATACCTTAAAACCTAAAACATGCTTAACTATGCGTTTTGAGCACCAAATAACCAACAAAACAATCACAAGGATCAAAAATGAATTTTTCCTCCCAACCAACTCATTTAAAACACCAACCACTTATCCCACTTATAAATAGCAACCCCTAACACCTTGTAAACACTTTCACCACTTCTAAATCACTAAAAAATCTTCAAGGATTCCAAGTTTGGACAAAAAATTCTAAGTCCAAAAAGTGAGTTTTAATGCTTTCTTCTTCTTCCTTGGATAATATCTAGGAGTATTACCATATGTTTATCAAGGTAAATATAGATGGTATGTCACCATTTTTAAGGTCTAATTGAGGATTTTGTTAAACATGTATAACGCTATAGGATTAACATGCCATCCCGTTTGTCGAGTCATTGTTAAGTATTTAATCATTACGGTCTTATTGACTTCGGTGATAAGATTACGCTAGTGAACACTTTGGGTTGATATTTACTCTTGCATGCTAGTATGATTATATGACTTAGTTTACAATTAACATGTGGATTTGAGATTTTAGTACACAATTAACCTGAGTTTTTTGGTTAATTGAGTTTTCGGTTCATCGTTTATTAGTTAATGCAGTTTTTTGTTGATTTCGGTTCGATTTTGTCTCTTTGGGTTCGGTTTTAATTAACAATTCAGTTATTGCTCACCCTTCTACATTGTCAATCACGTAAAATATCATTTTTTAGTTAAAAAACTATAACAATACCATACTCACATTAAAGAGAATTAAATAGCCGTTTTTATGGTGTAATTTAAAAAAATCTATGAAAAGGTTGTGGTCGTTTAAAAATCGTAGGGGTAATTAGATTCTAGAGTAAATTACTTTTTGAGTCCTTTGTTTTAGTGGTTTTAACTATTTGAATCCAAAGTAAAAAAGTTTAACGTCGTGAGTCCTAACCACTCATTTTATAACATTTTGAGTCCAACTTTTTAAAACTTATACTTTGATTTTGAACTCAAGTGGTTAAAACTAATAAAACAATAGCATGATCGTTGAGCAAAAAGTTTGAAATGTAATTTATTGTCAGAAGTCTGAGAAAAAAAGTAAAATATTAAACTCAGCATAAGAACCTACCTATAATTTACTCTTTGATCAATTAACCTGTTATATATGATAAGTACATACATTTTATTTAATTAACATATGAAATAGAACGGGTGAGATAAGGCTTAAAGAACATTAGGTTTGACATGTATAGTAATAAAGGGTAGTATTTAAAAAAGTATGACACTTTAAATCTTTTTTTATTTCATAAAAATATACTCGAATAAAAAATAAAAAAAATTGTGATCTTAACTTGCATTTAAAAAATGATAACGTATAAAGAAATTAGAAAATTTTAAATATATAATATAAATATATATATATATTCCAATTTTACCCCTTTCATTAAATATCTATTTCCCTACTTTTTAGTGGTTTTGATGTACTTTTAGTTTTCTCATTAAAATAGTTTTGTAATGATTTATCCCCTATTTAACCATTAAAATTTAACAAACCAATTAAAAAAAAACCTTGTATGCGATGATTTTTCGTAATTAATTAATTAATATTAAAAACATGCACTGTATACAGTGCATTTACTTATGTTTACAAAACAGTGGCTTTGTTGGTAAACGCCAGTAGATACATTAAAAAAAGTCAACAGTGGCTTTGTTGGCAAACAATTTTCATTTAGAATTTTAAACCCACTTTTATAATTAATCGGGTTGATTTTTATTAATTTGGTTGTTTTATGCAAACCCAAACCGCACTGAAAGTGTATTTTATCCTGACACCAAAACCGAAGATTGGTTTGATTTGGCTATTTTTTTTTATGCTAACACCCCAGTTAATTGTTAGCATAAAATAATAATTGGTAAAAAAATATGGATCTAAGAGCATTCGCAATTAATTCTTTATCCGTATCCATATATTTTCACTAAAAGCAATTACTTTTTTTTCTTTTTAATTAAATAACATTTTTTATATCTTTATCATCACCTTTTTCTCTCTCCTTCACTTACAATAATTTCTAAAAATTTTATAGTTTTGTCTCACTAGATTTTTTCTCTCATGTATTTACAGATGAACTGTAATTTTCCCATATATTTTCTCTCTTCTCCACTAACAACCACTTAAAAACACCAACAACTATTTTTTATAATATAACTAAACTATCTTAAATATTTTTTAAGTTTTCATTGTAAATGTTATAAAAGCAATAAGTACAAAACATCAATTCTAACTTATTCTTGGCATGGTACAATTAGTGGAGACCACTTCCAATATATTGGCTAGTAGGTCCCACAGATGTCTTCTATCATACAACCAACGAATCCAAATAAATCACTCAACTATAATATCTTCAAACAATTATAGTTTTGAGAAAGATTTTAACTATAATTAAACATACATATGAGTCCACTTGAGAATATTTTTTTTAAAAAAAAAACAAACCGCTAAAGTATATTAAAAGCTATGACAAGGAAATACATGATTCAGATTTCACTTGCATTGGGTGAAAAACATGATTCAGATTTCACTTGCATTGAATTCAAACAAACCAAAACTAAATAACATGATAAAATTCAGCCCTTGTTGAATACATGAACAACTTGTAATGCATAAATGACAATCTACCACAACATGATTAATAGCAATGAATTAATGACCTCCAAAGTCCAAACTATCATACAGCCAGCCACCTGCCTGGTGCATGACCATTGTCCACTCAAACCACCACACTTCCAGCTATATAGGAAAGGATGGAGGGGACCAACAAAATATATCACCATTGCATATTCATTTCTGACTAGAACTCATGTCAGTCAACATTTAAATAATTGAATTCTATAATCAACATGTCCTCATTTATGTACAAGTAATTTTCGGATACCAAGTACACGACACTCACTAGCGCCTTTGCATCGCTAGAACCAAGGGGACAATTGTATATAGGTATAGTCTTTTGTGCATTTAACAAAAAATGAACATATGGAAGTAACATGATTGAGTTCCACAAAACAGATCAATGACAGAAATGAACCAAACAAGATATAGATCAATGACAAGATTGGTTCTCTACATAAAAAGCTTAACCGTAAATTACCTGACCAAAACCCGTCACCGTTTTTCAGAGGCTAACAATAGGTATGCTTCTGATAATCTTCAACATTGTGCACTGCTTAATGTTGCAAGACCTTCAGTTCGACAAGACATGATTTTGCGAAAAACATCTCTCAGTTGTCGGTCCAGTATGTCTAATCCATTCTTACACGTGTTAGAAACCAAAGATAACTCCTGAATTCCCTCTTTCACTTCTTTCTGCTCTTCTTCGCTTAACGGAAACTGGTGAGCCGAATCGATCAAATCCGAAACCAAGTTGATGGATTTCTCCATCTGGTAAATCTCGCTTAACAGCCCAGGACTATTCTTACGCTCACGCTTCTTCGATTCTTCCAAAACCCGAGTCTGAATCAAGAATATGGAGCGCTCCATGAGTATTGCCTTGGTATGGAGAAATTAAACAGACCACGATCTTGACACGGGATTGCAGCCACTAAATTCCACAACACAAACATCAGGACAAAACCCATGGTGAAAACACAGTTCGCAAGACCAAAATGGTGCGGAATATCGTTCACCCGAGGCTGAACTAAACCGTTCAACATTGACTGAAGCTGCCTATTTGCTGACCACGAATTAGACACGCTCCACGAAAGGGATCTCGAGTGTCCTGGCTTTCGTTGCTGGTTTACATCTTTCCCTTTGTTTGGACGCCCGAACGATCGGTTTCTATGCGAAGAAACAGATCCGGAGTCCTTATGATCATCGAGCATAAGTATAGCTAAATCATTTAAAGCTTTTCTTGCCCTCCTAAACTGCCATTCACTCATCGCATTCCTCTGTTTCGAATCGGAAGCACTCGAAACAATCTCTAAATGCTTATTCCATACCCGGACTTTCTCAATCCCGTCACGAACAGCGTTACAGATATCAAGAGCCTTGATATTCCTATCGTAAAACTCCATAAGCAGCCTATCTAAAGGCGGTTTTAAAACATTTTCATTGTTCAACAAAACAAGTTTGAAATCTTCTAAACACGCGACAAACGCGTCTAGCAGCTTACACATCCAATCAATGGAGAGAAAGTCATCCGCAGAAGAAGCTGATAGATTAAACCGGCTAAAAACTTGATTCTGAAACTCGTTAAGTTCACGATCCTGTAACGATTTCGGCTCATTCTTCACCTCCTCAGAATGCACCTGAGTGTGATCACCCCCAAACCCTAAAACCGTTCGACGAAACGCCTTAAACGATTTACTAGAACTACCAGTAGAAGTCATTTCACTCCTACAACACTAAACCTCCAGCAACTGTTCGAAGAAATGCCTGAAAGAATCCAATCAAAACAAATCAATTATACAAAACCCTAGTTAAACAATTCACAATCTAATAGCTAAATTCACACAATCAGTCACATGGGTCTTGCAACAAAACAACATATTCAAGCAAGCTTAACAAGAAATTAACAATTTTGTTTCATGTGTATCAACAATCTTGATCGAACGATTAAACGGTTGCAGAACATAAACAAAAGTACTCTTTGATTGATGAAAACAGAAATTGAAAAACAGATTAATAAGATGAAGAAGTAAGATGATGATTGAATACCTTTGAATTGATTGGAAGATGAATTGTGAAGTAAAGAATAAGATTATTATTATGATGATGATGATGATGAAAGTTGGATTGATGGAGGAAGCGTAAGGAAGGGGGTTTGATTTTGAAAGGTTTAAATATACATAAATCCCGAGAGTATGTAAAAAGGATGTTTTGTAGATGACAGAATCAAACCAATGAGAATAAAGTTTATTAAATAAATACCCATATTCTATATATAATCATATGCTAGTACTCGCGAATTTCGCCGTGTTGAAAAATTATATGTTTTTTACTTTTTTGAAATAAGATTACGTTTATACTGATCATAAAAAAATGTATGCATGGACTTATTATAGAAATATGAAGTTGAATATTAAAATACAACGAAACATCATACTATAGATCTAAAATAACCGAAAAGATAAGTAAATAAAGGAAATACATGTTTTTGGTTTAGAATATAAATTGAAAACCTATTAATCTAATACTTCTACTTGCTGGAGCTTCGTAACCAATAACCTCGAATTCGTTTTTGACCAATTGAAAAAACAATCATCACCTAAATGAAATATTTTCGACTTCAATTATACCATGCCATCAACAACACCGTACCTATCGTAAACAAAATATATGAAACTCTTAGGTTCATAAAGTAAATAAAACAGCCAACATACTATTACTATAAATAAAGTAAAAAAGATAAATAAATGATGAAATTACATTTTTGTAGTTCGAAATATCGGTAGAAAGTCTATTAATCTAATACTTCTGCCTTTTGGAACTTCGTAACCAATAACTTCCACCAATTTGAAAAATAATCACCTAACAATATATCTTCAACTTGAATCATATCATTCCATACAGTAACACTAAACCTATTATAAACAATGTTTTTGAAAGAAAATATATTAGTAACATACTGAAAAATGTAGTAAACGCTAAAATAAAATTAATCAATAATATGAGTAATGCATTGACAAACCTTGTTTAACCATTAATATTCTCTTTTTGGAACTTAATAAGCCAAGTATTTCCATCAAGAACTTTGATATTCATTTCAGATAATTCATCTAAAACACCTAAGTCAGATTTTAATTTGAGAGGATCTACATTTGATAACACAAGAATTTTGTAAATGTTATTACAAAGAATATACAGTAAACAAAAAAAATGAAAGAAAACATAGGATAGTATCACCAATTGAAGACAGGAACAAAGAGTACGTTGATGTGCACTTCAAGCCTATAATAAACTTAATTTATGATTCAAACCCATTGTAAATCTATAAGGTTGGACATAATCCAATACTTAAGTTATGATTCCGGCTTTTTTAAGCTATTTGGTGGCGAAGCTCGCTCCTCATATCTAACACATGATCAACATTAACAGCCTAATAAGCGAACACTAATAGTAGTAATAGAAAAGTATCTTGAAATAATAAAGAAAATGCAAGCATAAAACTTATGAATATTTTTAATTTTATGCATATTTTTAAGTTTCAATCGAGTAAATTAAACCAATTTTGAAAAAGACCCATTTTAAAAAAAAGACTCATTTCATCCAAACTTGTTTTAATCGAGCTAATCACACCACAAATTCACCTTTATTATAAACGAAAGCATCGAATAATGAAAACCCCAAACACGTTGTTAACGGGTCGAAACCCAAAATGTCTATTTGGTGCACACAACCTCATAAGCATTTAGATTATTGTTATTATATCAAGGTTTTTTTTTCATGGTTAACAGATTAATATATCTTTTATAATGTTTTGAAGTGGTAAAAAAGTGTGGGTCAACCTGATCAAACCCCTATAACACACTTTAAAACTTGTTTCAACCTACACATGTTTTGACCCAATTATGAATTACCCAACCCACCTATTCTGAACTTGTGCAATGGAAATAAGCAACAAGCTAATTTCCATCATAAGTGATCCTTATCTCATGTAATATTTCTATTATTTTATTTCTAATTAATTCAAATGTAGTGTGTCAAGTATCAGCATATAATTTAAATTAAATCAATAACTGTCTAGGCTTAAAAAAAGAATCTGGGAAGTTTTGTAGTGTGTCAAGTATCATCTGAATTAACCACCACTAATCATAACTAATAACTTGTATCTACTTTAAAGGACTAAATTTATTAGTTTTAAGTGCACCAATAATACGTAATAGTGCAACATATTATAAGTTTAAAAAGAGATACTACACTTCACCTTAGCTCTATTGGAGTGGTGACAAAGTTATTCATGTTTGGGGGGATTTTAAATTTTCATATTTAAAAACATAGCATAAAATATTTGAAATTAATTTAATACTCTTATCTTAAATTTTAAATGGGTTAAACAGATTGGGTATAAGGTCTCTCAAAGTATATTTATAGTGCATGTTGTTGGTGTATAATGTCTATTGCCTACGTTTAGGATATGTTGATTATGTATATAGGGCTTAGAATGTCGATCTTTGTATGTTTAAATATGATTTATTTGTTGTAAAGTGGCTAGTATGAGTGAGCTATGTGGCTCGTACGAGTGACACCTTGTCACTCGTATGAGGCACCACTCGCACGAGTCATACACACACACTCCTTCTCCTGTGCGAATCATATTGACCTATAAATAGAGGAGCTTGAGTGTTGTGTCAGATATCTGTTGGTGTGTAGCGAAGCCCTGTCAAAGTGTTTATTCGCTCTGTAACTATTCACGTTTATGAATACAATTTAAGGCATTTAAGTAGTATATCTTTCTTATTTGTTTGTCCAACTCGCTAACAATGAATTTCGCCTCTGTTAGCTGAGTCAGATCAGTCCGGTGCTCAAAAGAGGAGAGCCGACCCCTCTCATAAGTGGTATCAAAGCCTTGAGGCCTAATTTGAGGACAAACAACAAGTTTTAGTAGACAACCAACAGTTTCAACAGTTTCAGATGCAGATTCAACCATTGGAGTTTTCTACATCTACATTTTCTCACACAGATCTCAGATTTTGACGAATTCATGGACAAATTGGATTAGGATTTTAGTATTACACTTTAAAACCAACTCTAATCAATCCTTGAAAATTTCAGATCTAAAATCAAACTTAATCATGTTGAAAATTGTAAAAATCATCCGTTTGGTGACCTGACTCGTACGAGTAGAGAGACAACTCGTACGAACGGCCATCCGTCGAATCAGACACTCGTACGAACAAGTAAATAAGTTTTCTTAAAATCTACAAATTACAGAACTGTCATTCGTACGAACAAGTAATCAGCACGAAGAAGTCATTTGCACGAGTAACCCTTTTCACTCGCACGAGCATCTCGCTCGCAAGAATCCTTGATTCGCACGAGTATCTCACTCGCACGAACCAACTGAGTCGTAGGAGCAACTAGTCATTCGCTACAAAGAAATTTTTAAGAAAATTTTGTCATTCTAATCGTGTTTTTCGAAAGTGTGTTTCTGAAATTTTTGTGGAAAAAATGGAAGAAGAATTTTACAATGCTTTTGCTGTTTCAGCAGTTACAACCACCGCAGCTCAGAATATGAATCTTGAAAATGAGATGGGCACGATGACAAAGCCTCTAAAGCTGATGAATCTTGAAGACTATGATAGCTGAGTGAAAGATTTATGAACTGGGTTCAAGCGAATCATTTCACCTGCTGGTTTGCCATTGAAGCGAAATATCAAGCACCGATTGGAGAGAATGGTCTTGAGAAAACGTTAGCTCAACTCTCGGATTTCGAAAGGAAAAAGTTCATTAAAGAGAAGAAGATGATGAACATCTTACAGCAAGCCATCAAAGAAGACATCTTGGCGCTCCTACAGCATGATGATGATGCTCAATCCTATGGAATGCTTTACGGTTAAAATTCCAAGGAAGTGTGTAGCTTCGGAAGGGAAAGAGAACGTTACTAAGTAAAGAATTCGATATCTTTACTTTGATCAAGGGAAAGATGGTGAAATAATTGATTGAACGATACTGTCACTTGGTGGTCCAAATGAAGCGCATGGGAATTGTGAAGACAAATGAAGAATTGGTCGATAAGCTGGCCGACTCTCTACATCAAGGAGAATGGTCTACTTACTTGACTATTCTAAAGAATGGCACAAAGTATGGTAATTTCTCATTACCAAGGTTTATTGAGAAATTGGAAGGGCACGAACTCGAGATGCAAAAAAGGCAAAGAGCATAGGCGCCCAAATGCAACAAGATGTAAATCTATATTACAAGGGTAGTCCTGTCGCGCAAATACAATCTCCAAAAATTCAAACTGCCTTCAGCGCTTTCAACACACCAAGTACACAATCGAGTCAAGCAAGTGGATTTCACTCTTTTGCGTCTGTCAACCTAAATACGCCTCCAGGCCCACAATCGTCCCATAGTTCAAGCAATTCACAGAATCACCAGAACAATCAATCTAATCCCAATCAACGGGTTCTACATTGCAATATTGCTGTTGATTTCCAAAATGCTCAAAACCTCGACGAGAACACCGCGAAGCAACACATGTCATTACTTGCCTCGGTACTTGAGTCGTATGATAGTTTAGTAGCAGGAAAAATTGGGAATTGGAGATGACGAGAGAGGATTATGATTAGATTGATCCGGTCGAGATGGAATTGATTTATATTAAATGGTGTATGGCTTCCATCGTCAGAAGAGCACAAGTTTCATGTAAATTACGAAAGACAATTTGGGAGGACTTGATGGGAAACTTGGCTTCGACAAGTCGAGAATGTCCAAATAGAGAAGTCCAGGGTAATCAAAACCCTTTTGCTGACGATTATTACAAGAAAGCCATTTATCATCGTCCTCAACCCAAAACAAGAATGGTGCAAATCGAAGATGGACCGTCAAACTCCAAAGACAAAGCTCTTGTAGTTACTCAGGAGGACGAAGGTTTCAACTGGAACACGTACATCACAAAGAACGAAAGTTTGGCTTTGGTAGCAGAAATCATTGAAGAACCTGAAGAATATGCAGAGGCATCTTTTGACGAGGCTCCTGAAGAATACTACAACACATCATCAGAAGAAGAGGAATTGTTAAATAGTGCATTTAAACATCTCTTGCCTAATGATATTTTGCAGGTTATTTTGAGCCAAGCCATCGATCGTCTTGTGAAGAAAAGAAGAAGCCTGAAGAAGAGAAGAGAGTTGATGAGATGTTGGAAAAGCTGACTGACAAGACCAACAAAGCTTGTATGGCAAATGTGAATGAGGTAAATGTGTCTGAAATTGAGTCGGTAAAAGAAACACCTTGCATGAAATGCCAAGAGCCATGCAGTGAGTGTGCTGAAAAAGCAACACGATACAATGAGCTAAAATGTCATACATATAATTTGTCATGTGATTATAATTCAACCAAAGAAGCTTATGACAAATTAAGCAAATTTGTTAAACAATTTGAAAAGGTGATCAGAGAAAGTGATGTAACGGTTGATTTGTTTGTTTTGACTGTTATGTTCGCGTCGACTATTTATGCGTTTCGTCTTTGTCGTTTATTTCGTTTATACCGTATACTTTATTTTGTCTGAATTGTCCAAGTTGTCCGAATTGTTCGATATATATTATTTGTCAAAAGTTGAACATTTATATATTTTGTATTTGATTCAACATGATCAAAATATATAGTTTTTATACAAAATATATGTACACATATTAGGTGATTTCAAAATATATATTTTTATTAAAAATATATATTTATTCTTTTTAGTTTAAGAAAACATAAGTAATCAGTATTCTTAATTTTTTTCATCCAAACTTTTATTTAAAAAGATTAAAGTTCCTAATTACTTTTAATCTCAAAATCTTTAGTTTAATCACATCTTAATCAAGTTTAATTTTTAATAAAATTTTCCATAGTTTCCTTTAAAATATAAGTTTCCATGTTTATGTAAACATGTTTAAATAATTATTCTAACTCAATCATCATCAAATCACATATATTATACAATGTTTAACAAAAATGTCATGAACTTGTTATAGTTTAACTTTTTTAAATGGAAACTTTATTATCACTTTTAAACAAAATTTCTAAATCATAACTTTTATTTAGTAATCTATAACTTGTATGATCATCTTTAAAATATGAAATCATGTTCACGACTATTTTTGTTAATGAATCTGTAATCTAAACGTGCATGTGTTTAGATCATCTTTATATTCATAAATTTGCAAGATTCAAGTTTACTAGTTTATGACAAATTCAAGATCATCCAAAATCATCAAGAAAACCACATAATTATGATTATAGTTTTATTATGTTTTCCAAGGGGTTTTTAAATATGTCATAAGATGATCTTGTGCATTTTTATAAAATATAAAGTATAAGATTAGGTTAAGTTTACTACTAGCACAAGCTAGGATGATCTAAAGATTAAGATAATGTGTGATAAAGAGTTCCAAGCTTCAAAGTAAGCTTCAATTTTGCAAACTCTTAGATCATCTTAGATCTTCATGCATGCTTGAATTCTTTGTGGTTGGATTTTAATAATTGAGGTGAAGATGATGCCTTGGCCGATTTTTAGGAGCAAAAGGAAGTGTAATGTTGAGTTTGGTATATGAAAGGAATTATGAATGGAATGGTTTTGTGTTGTAATCTAGTCTTACACATTACACTAAACCATCTCCACAATTAGCCAACATCATAATATAGTGATTAGTGCATAGTGGATGACACATAAGCGTGAGGTGTTGTGTGTAGTGTGGGGGGGGGGGTTGGTTATATATATATATTTTTAAATAATGTGTAAATTTATTAACTTTTATGAATTTAATAATTTATATATAATTTTTTTTATAAAAAAGAATGCCCCAACACTTTAAATTTGATGTTATAATATGCCAAAATAACTAAGTTTATTGTTTCGTTGTTCGGTTGATAAAGTTGTTTCGGGTCTTTACCGGGTAAAATTACTGATATATTGTGTTACATATATAATTTTGTTTACAATGTTTGGTAAAAATCTTATTGTCCCATTAATTTAATCTTGCTTTTCAGACTAATAAATTGTCATTTTGAGTTCATTCTTGGTACGGCTTTGTTGTCAGTTTTTACTGAACAAACCGTCTATGCTCTAAATAATAAGTATATATATATAATGGGTTTTATACTTTTCTACATGTTATTATTTCTTTTAGCTAAAAATATTTATTTTTGGTTTTCAGACATTTGTTGTTTTTGTGCTGCGGAATGTTGTATTTTGCTACAAAATGCTGTATTTTGCTGCAAACTTGGACAATTTGGTGTTTTAAATATATTTTTATGGTATAACAGTGCAGACGTATCTTATGTCTTAATTCTGAAATATCAGACTGTACCGTAACCGTACTGATACTTATTACGTGTTCGCGTCTTTGTAATCCGTCTAGGATATGGTTTTATATATTCGTGATTGTGATGTATCCATTATCATACCAAGCTATGATTTGGTTAAATTCCTAGACTTTTAAGACTTAAAACTATAATTTAAGTTAAATTATGCGGTAAATGTAATAGTTGTTCAAGTTGTACAAAATTACCGAATTTTGCCAATTGTCACAGTTTTGGCTTTCAATCCTTGTTCTTTTATAGGGTTCAATAGATCTATCAATCTTCCCCTAGAACAGATGATGCCAAAACTTTTCTTTATTGTTGATCTTTATTTCTCATCAGCATTTCCCTTATCTGTCCTTTGAATTGTAATTCAAAGTACAGGGAAATCATGTCATCAAAATCCCTTTTAAGTTCAAGGTTCATCAGATCTTGGAGGTCAGATGCATCCAGACCATATGTGTCCTCCATAGTAAGCTTTTAAATTTTACCATCTGATCTGAGCAAGGTTAATTC
Source organism: Scalesia atractyloides (assembly GCA_947069175.1). Taxonomy (NCBI): domain Eukaryota; kingdom Viridiplantae; phylum Streptophyta; class Magnoliopsida; order Asterales; family Asteraceae; genus Scalesia; species Scalesia atractyloides. Next base: position 45,608,300 of record CAMTDV010001632.1, read on the forward strand.
GTAGGTGTCTGAGGATGACTTCCACTTTAGAATTTTTGGACTAGATGTTTTTTGTGGGTGAAGAGTTATTCTTGATAAGTTTGGCAAATGAGGTCTGCTAACAAGGTTTGAGATAAATTCTTTGAACTTATCACTTGCAGCATCTGTATGGTAAAGTAATTGATTTTTGATTCTCTCTTTCCTATGATCTTCAAACCTCTACTCATCATCTTCTTCCATCTGCTTTTGCCTTTTTACTTGGTTTAAGGCAAGTGTGGGTAAGACAGAGTTTGAAGTATGCTTTTTGGAGGCTTAGGTCTGTTGAGGGATTGTTGTTGGTAGATATGTTGGCTTTCTTGGAACTAAAGGATCTTTCTTTCTAAGCTCTTCAAGTCTTTTGTAGGTATCAACTACCCTAGACTCTGACCATCTTGCAACAGACCTTGATGAGCGATAGTTTGCAACAACTAGCTCAGCTTTCATCCTTTCAATCTTCAAGGTCTGATTTTGATCAACAAGTTTAGTCTTTTTCCAATCAGGTGGAGTTGGCTTGTGTAATGGATCCTTGAGCATAGCTTGAATTCTATCAATTTCTTCTTTAAGCTCATTTGCAGACTAATCCTTGAATTGTGCTCTTGTTGCTTTGTATGGTTTGTGTTGCATTATATGGTCAAGATAATCCTGTTTCAGTTCTTCATCAAGCTCAGCATTGACAGGTCTTTCTGACATAGACTTACTCATTTCTTTGGCAAAGTCTTCAATCTTTCTTACTTTGCTCAGTTCATAAGACAAAATGCCTTGAGTAGTCCTGTCATCTTTCCCTTTGCTCCTCTCTTTGGCTATATTCTCAGCCTGTCTAGCATTCAACTTTAGATAGTCATCTAAATTTCTTTGCTTTCTGTAACCAAAGAGAGATGGAAAGTCAAGTTTTGTATTATCCTCTACTGTGAAGAATGATTCAATTTCTTTTCGCACAGCTATCAATTCCAGAGGATATGTGGCAGCAAAAGGTATGATGGATGGTGGTTGATAAATGGTTGGAAGTGAAGTGGTTTTAGGTGAAGATGATGAGGATGGTGATGAAGTGATAAGTTTTGATGACAAAGGGATCGGTGATGGAATATCTTCATCATCTTAAACAACATAAGTTTTCCTTTTGCGTTGAAATTGTATTTGTTGTGAAGGTGGCCGTGTTGGAATTCTTGGTGGTTTGGATAATGGCTGAGTTAAAGTTGGAAAAGTGAGTTGAGTAGTGGATTGAGTAGCATCTGCTGAAGCAATATCTTCTACAACATTTGCTATGATAGCATCTGCTGCAACATCTGCTACTCCAACATCTGTTGGCTGAGTTGGTGAAAGTTTCTTTGGTATGGTTCTTTGTTTCTTTTGAGGTGGTGATGTTTCTTTAGTTGGAGCAGAGGATACACTTAGTGTTTGCCTAGCAGTGGTTTTAGGAGAGGTGGTTCTTGACTGTCTATCTTTTCTAGCAGACTTGCTCCTTTTTGAAGTGCCAAGATCTTCCATCTGCTTGGCTTGTTCTTCTTCAATGAGCTTTGTGGCTTTGACCTCTAGTGTATCTTGCCTCTTCTGCTTTTCCTCAGCAATCTCTTCTGCCTTTTTATTTAGGGTCTCATCAATCCCTTTTCCTAAACCAGCATATGAAGCTGTAGCAGAGGTTTGAACTGGCTTTTGTTGCACCTTTGGTTTTGGTTTTGGTTTTGCATGTGATGAAGGCTGCAACTTTCTCAATGTGTCTTTCTCCCCTTTTTGGCATCATCCTCAATTTCATCTTAAAGGATTGTAGCCAGGGCAGAGCCATTTGTCTTCAATAAATGGTCTTTGATGGCTTTAATGTCTGCTTGTGTTTCTTTGTATCTAGCCTCAACCATATTCCTGATGAGTTTCATGTGGGTTTTATGTTGGATGTCAGCTAAGTTCCTTTGAGCTAGGATAATTGGTTGTACAATTTTCCAAAGTTCATCGGCACTTTGTGTGTGGAAGGTTGACTGTGAGAGTTTTGTAACATTTGGTTCATCATCAGTTTTATCTCATCAATTGATGATTCTGTGGATGTCACTCTATCCGTCAATTCTCTATATCTTAGTTCATCACCTAATTTAATAGGATCATCTGATCTCCTACCTGAGGTAGTTGTATTTGGATCATCTACAGGAGTAAACTCCATAGTATCAGAACCAAATGCACCTTGTTCTTGGTTCTTGGGACTTCTAACTGGAACAAAGGTTAAAATTGTAGCCTTAACAGTTGTTGCCTTCAAGGAAGTCTTATGAATGTAACTACTGTCTAATTGAGAAACAATTGTTTCTCCAATTGTAGTAGCTGCTTCACTTGAACTACCACCAAGAGTTAATGTAACTCAGGGGTGTAACCTACTCACCTATTTCTGGGTTAGGAGATAGATTTAACGCAGACTCAGTCACAGAAAGATTTAACTCAGAAAGATTTAAAGTCGATAAATTCAGTGTGCATGTCTGTTTTAGGAAAAGAAGTTGTATCTTCTAGGTCATTCAAACCAAATGTTGTGGAAATTGAAGATGGGGAAATTTGGACAATGGTTTCTCCGACTTTAGAAGTAATAGCATACAACTTTTTGTTTTGAATTTCAACTTTAGCATTTTTCTAGAACTGTCGAAGAGTATCCACATAGACATGTGCGTTTGCAAGCTGTTAGTCCCGAAAACGGATCAAACAGGTATCACTAACCTAATCAGTAGCGGAAATAATGATTAGGAAGAAGAAACAACTTTGAATTAGAAACAACTTGCATACACCAAAAGAGTCTGATACAAGTTTTTTGTGAATACAACTCTCTAACCCCCTTTCATTAACCTAACACCTCTATTTATAATGACTACCAAGCCCACTATTTACAACCCTAGGCCCATAAGGCACTAGGAAACCCACAAGATATACCAAAGCCCAAATAATCCCTAATGTGTAAACCTTTAGCAATATATGCCCAACAATCTCCCCTTAGGTTTACTACATTAGTCCTTCAGTTGAGCATCCACACCAAGCCTTCCAGCGATAATCCCTGCTACAACTGCAGTCCAATCTTTCGCGCACACTTCACACAGCTTTGCAGTTCTGATTTGATGAGATGCAAGAACCTGCAAGTCTTCGTCATGAAAGCTCACCAAGTCTACCACATCATTAACTCTGAATGCCTTCTCCTTCGTCACAATCGCAACACTGCCAACTTTGGGGTCGTATAACCAAAAATTAAAATTCTTGAGAATCCCGCGGGGAAATGTAGGAGCAACTAGTATAACCAATTCTTTGTCAGCCGGTGGCCACATCACTGATTTAAACCTTTTCTGGGTATGCGCATCACGAACACCTTTTGCAGATCTCAGATAGGGTTCGACAGTCTTCATTGTCTTGAACCCGCTTTTAACCTCACGCTCCAGCTTTTTTAAAAACCTCCATCCAGGTCCACGCTCAGTAGTATCATCGTCTGTATATGGAGCACACAACAGATTAGTAAGAGCAACCTTTGTCCATGTCTCGAACTGTGATTCTTTTGAATAATACTCGCGAGTTCCATCTTGACGCATAATAATCCACATATTCTTGACGTGGTCATACATCCAGCTGAGCACCCTGGATTTATTTCCCACTTTGCTGTAATAGCTGGACCCGAGCTCCATCACATACCTTTCTGACTGATTTGTCGGATCTTTGAGCTGAAAGTTCTCATCAAGAGGATTTACATTGACATTCTTCATCAGAACCATATGTTTCTTCTTCTGACCAGTTGCACGCTTTTGACTTGCAGTAAATTTCTTACGTGGGTCGCCTAGATAATCATCCAAACCAGCTTGGCGTTCAGCAACCAACTGTTCCGCCGCCAACCTCTCTGCTTCAGTCTCCTCTGCCGCTCTTTGTTGCGCCGCGCGATGCCTGTGTTCTATATTCATTGGGTCTCCGTCGGATCAGTGAATTCCCTTCCGAATTTATTCACCAGCTTGGCTTTCAAATCAAATACCACGGTCATAAGCATAGTTACATCTTCCTGCAACTGATCAATAGTTTGATCTCTGATGTCCAAACGAGTTTGCAGTGAGGCAATTTGTGCATCCTTCAGTATAACTTCCTTTTCCAAGACAACCACTCTTTTCTTTACATCCACAACATTGACTTCCACATCATCAGCATCATTATCACTATCCATCCCACCAAATTCAAACGCCCTTTTTCTGATCTGCGCATTACTCTTCAGAAACATCATCACCACGACCAACACCACTTCCACCCGCTTCAGAACCTCCAGCACCAGATGAACTTCCCCCAAACTCCATCATTTGAAGTACCGTGTCAGCTGGAATAGAGAAAACAGTAGAATGTGTAGCAATAGGAGTGATTGTCGGTTCAGATAATGCAGGTGTATCAACTATCAGAGGATCAACGAAAATCAGCAACGTAGACATAACAACGATAGAAGTTGTCAACACAGATTCTTCAGTAGTGACAGCAATATAAACTTCAGGTTGGCTTGATGGAATACTCGACTCGGTTCTTCTCCTCTTTATCAGTGGCACCTCATCCTCTTCATCTTCGTCATCTTCCTCGATCATATCAACTGGAACAACAACATATGGAATATCAAGTGGAGGATCACCCTGCTTCTCCTGAATATCCTTCAGATGGCAAGCAAAGCTTCTAAATTCTTCGAAGATAACTCTGGTAAAACAGGAGTCAAATTGGCGTTGAATTCTATGGGATCATCAAAAAAGCTTGCCCAGCATCGGCTTCGTCATCAGTAACCAAATCCTCTATTTCGATCTCTTTCTCTTTAGCAGGTATATCATGTTCTTCGGCTATGATTGCATTGACGGGAGATGAGCTGGAACGTCCAAACCAACAACTCTGCAAACTTCCCAAACTTCTTCAGTGCAAATCGACCAACAAACACCGTTTTAGAGGTTGAACGGTTCTTCTTCATCGTACAAAAAATAGTAGGTCCATTGGCTTCATGTTTAACAAGTTAGCATCTCGCGTCCTTTGCCAAGTCTGGGTAGCGGGCATCAAGAATCAACTAAACGAAACGCGGGTATAAAAGAAACATTTGCTTCTTGGACTGTTCCAGAATTTTCTTCATGTTGTCGAAGATATAACCAGAGTAGTTATACTTCCAGTCCATAACCAAAGATACTATAGCCGATGTCTGCGATTGGTTAGGTTGATCAAGACCTCCTTTGTTCTCCGAGACGCACTGCATAAACATATGAACCAGTAATCGCCAGTACGCTAGAAATATCTTCTTCAGTAAGGTGGATACGATCCTTCATACCCCATCTCCATCAACACCGTAGCACCTTCTCTTTTGCGTATATTGTTGGATCACTAAAAGTATTGACAATCTGCAGCACCTCTCTGACACACGCTTCATTCACCACTATCTCCTTTCCCTGTATCAGCGAACGAATGTACGGTCTTCCATCTGCGCCTCTTTGATGAAAATGCGCTCTTTTCCAGAAAGAATGCACTAAGTCCCTGGTAGATGACTGGATTGGCGCGGAGAGCATAGGCAATCTTACAAGCGTTTAATCCCACAATCATAGACTGGAACTCCTGAAAGAATTCGGCTGGAGGATCTGAGAGATATCCTACTTGGTTGTGGAATTGCTCCTCAACCAGCATAACAACATCGAAGGCTTGTTCAACCATATCCGTCAAGATAACAACCAAGTTAAATTCAACTAACATAAGTTAACGGAGTTGACCAGAATGACACTTAAAACTAACTGGATAGTTCAAGCAGATTTTAAGGTTCAAATATTTGAGAGTTCAAGTTAATTTTAGGGTTCAACAGTTGAAAAGGTTCAAAACATATGAAAGGTTCAAAAACCTCAAATCCGGATTACTGACAGGTCAGAGGTTCAAAAATCTTCAATCCGGATTACTGACAAGTCAAAACTAATTCGGATGAACCCTTTCATCAATCGGATTCGAAGGAGGTCAATTGTATTTAGGATGAGGTTGCAATCCGAATTACCCAACATTATCTCGGATGAATTATCATTCCGGATGAAGATTATCCGAGATGCAATCCGAGATGAAATCCGAATTCATCGATTCGGATGAATAACCATCTGGAATGAAATCCGAAATGCATATGACTTTGAAGATTTATCCGAGATGCTATCTGAAAAGCTTTAAATATAAACATTATCATCCGGAGAGAAACACAGTGCAAATATAGAGAGAATCAGAGAAGAAGTCGGATTTCGGAAATTTGTGGAGAATCCAAACGAAATTTCAGAGATACATATATACTTTCCGAAATGGGCTTGGGCCTAAACTTTCGAATCCGGATTGGGCTTGTGTCAGGCCCAATCCAGAACAGTAATGACCAGATGGGCCTGTCCGGAAAAGCCCAATCCAGAACAGTACCATTTGTGCCCAAAGGAGCCCAATCCGGAATAGTATTCTGTTTTTCAATTTTTAAGACTTTTAACCATTTCTATTAGATTGGCCCAAATTCCAAAGCACACTGGGCCAGTCCAATATCCCTTGACAGAAACCATTTTAAACAAAAATCATCAAGTAGACTAACCAAGCATCCAACCACCTTTTAACAAACTACAAAGGAAAACTATTTAGCACACACATAAATATTAACACAGCCTTGCTAAGGGATCAAATCGTTTCAAAGGTTAACTAAGGAACATTTTTCAGTATGAGCAGGATCAATTGGTCTAAGCAATTGTCAATATACTTGTCCATTTAAATCTAAAACTCAACCCTTCCACTTTAAGCATTATGATACACTTAAGGTAGTATTATACTATGATACTCGTGTGTCCCATACCATGATATACCCCCGCGATCAAGGTAAGCACAACAATTCATCGTAGCAGGTGAGTATAATGTGGTCATCCTTTTATTTTACAACATCAGGCTATTGGTGAATAGGTCAGTACTTCCGTACAGCAGAGAGACCAATAGTGACTGGCGAGGGTTAGGCAAATACCTTATGTGGTACGTAAGAACTTATGGAATATTCTCATGAAGAAACTTCCGTTCTCTTACGTGTTGGCCTTTCCATTTTGGCTCTTTTACAAAGATATCCTGACTGCGCCTAGGTCTGCATATAATCTGGATGCAACAAAGGGCAGCCAAGATATCCCCAGATGACTCAACACATAAAGACCCGAAACCTCAGATGTTGGCTATCTATCAACACAAGATTTAAGACCATGAAATCATACGCCTATAGTAAGTGACCCACTGAGTACATAGTTCGTTATGATTATATCATTTGGCTTTCCCTATCCGATTGAGTTTTAGACCTACCGCCACATCACTTTCAATCCAAATCTTTTCCCTCTTCAACACCTTACATGTGTTAATCAAACATTTCATCACGAAAAAGTATTTCATTTCCCTATCCTTGCAAAAACTGTTTTTTTAGATTTCTCCCCTAAATTTGTGCATACACATGAACAAATTTACGAAGCAATGAAAATAAAATAAGAACAGTAAAAAAAACACAAAGACAAAGGATGCCTAGGTAGAAAACCGAATCATTTTGAAGATACAGACTTGATGCGCGTTGCTAACGGGTTTCGTGAACAAATCCGCCACATTTGCATCAGTGTGGATTTGCTCAAGCTTTACGAGACCCTTTTCATAGCAATCACAGATAAAATGAACTTTAATATTTATGTGCTTGGTTTTGGAGTGAAAAACAGGGTTTTTAACGATTTGCATAGTGGCATCATTATCACAGTAAATTGTTGTGTTTAGATAAGTGAAACCGTAATCCGCAAGCTGGTGTTGCATCCATAAAACCTGGGAGCAGCAAGCAGAGGCTGCGATATATTCGGCTTCTACATAGAAAGCGAGATCGTCTGTTGCTTCTTGCATTGCCACGAGATTAAGCGATCTCCCAGAAATTGACAACAGCTGAAGTTGAGCGCATATCCCTATTTGTACCTCCAAGATTACTGTCAGAGAAAGCAAACAGTTCAATTCAGAATTTTTAGGATACCAAAGGCCCAGTGATGGTGCCCCTTTGAGGTACCTAAAAATTCGTTTAACAACATGTAAATGAGAGAGTTTAGGAGTAGCCTGATAACGAGCACACTGGCAGACGACAAACATGATATCGACCGGCTAGCAGTGAGATACATGATTGATCCAATCATGGAGCAATACATAGTCGGATTAACAAGCGTTCCTTCAGCATCTTAATTTAGCAAAGGCCGTTCTGCTATAGGTGAAGCCATAGGCTTTGAATCTGTAAGCTTGAATTTGGTAAGAACATCATGGACATATTTTCCTTGATGAATTAAGATACCCTGTGGGCTTTGATGAACTTGAAGTCCCAAAAACATGGTCATCTCCCCCAATGAGCTCATCTCAAATTTCTTCTTCATGATTTCTTCAAATTCACGGCACAAACCATCATTGGTAGAACCAAAAATGATATCATCAACGTAGATTTGAACAATATAATGTCCTTATCAACGCGTTTGATGAACATGGTTTGATCGATGGTTCCCTGAGTGTATTCATGAGCAAGCAGATGCTCTGTAAGAGTGGCATACCATGCGCGAGGCGCTTGATTTAACCCATACAAAGCTTTGTCTAGTTTGTAAGCGCAGTCTGGTTTGTCAGGATCAGTAAAGCCCGGTGGTTGTGCCACGTAGATTTCCTCTTTCACCTTGCCGTAGAGAAACGCAGTCTTGACATCCATTTGATAGATTGAAATCCATGTAAGATGTATAAGCCAAGAAAATGCGTATAGCCTCCAAACGCGTGACAGGTGCGTAGACCTCATCATAATCTAATCCTTCAATTTGTCGAAAACCCTAAACCATCAGTCGAGCTTTATTTCGAATGATAAACCAGTGTTATCCTGCTTGTTATGAAAACCCAGCGAGTTTCAAATTGATTGAGTTCTTCATGCATGGCATCCACCCAGCCTGGTTCTTGCAAGGCAACATCAATACTTTTAGGTTCAATTTATGAAATGAAGCAAGAGTAGAGACAGATATTGATATCCCCAAATTGGTTGCGGGTTCGAACAACAGCGTTAAAAGGTCCAATAATATTTTCAATGGGGTGATCACGCTGTAAATGCTGCGGTATTGGTGTAGCGGGAATGAGAACATCTGTTTGCAAGTTGGTAACACTTGCTGAAGCTACTCCAGATGACTCCCCCTCAACAGATGCACCAGTTGAAGTAGTTGCTGAGGAATCCACCGAACAATCGAGTGGAGTAGGCTCAAGGAACAGAGAAGAACCCAAGACATTAGGAGTAGATCCTTCATGTGTCGTAGGAGACTCTGGGCCAGAAACCGCAACTTCAGGAGGATCGTTCTGAGCAGGTGAATTGATAGCTGGTTCTTGAGATTGCGAAATAGTGGAAGAGGACGAGACAGCGTCATTAAATCCAGGAGGATCCACACTCAGCTGCTTTAAAGTCTCATGTAGCTCGGCAGCGTCAATATAGTCTTCGGATGAAATGGGCACCGTTGAAGGGCATAAATTGAACTGTTACCTGCAGACACATTGGAAGACACATCAATATGGTTAAATAATGTGGATTAGTCATACAACCAGTCAGGACCAATGCGTGTGTCCTTGGAATTTTCCTCAGCCAACCCACATTGTAGGTTTCAACTACCATCTTCTTGATCTTGTTATAAACGCGGTATGATGTATTTTTAGAATAGCCAACAAAGATGCAAGGATCCCCGCGTGATTCAAATTTTCCTTTAGCATCCATGAGCAGGAGAACACAAGGGCATCCGAACTTGCGGAAATGCTTGACCGAAGGTTTGCGACCTTCAACCAATTCGTATGGAGTTTCATATGTCGTTTATTGATCAGGCATGATTCTGAATATAACATACAATATTGATAGCTTCTGCCTAGAAAATAAGAGGTAGCTCGGATTCAACCAGCATAGTGCGTGCAGCTTCAATGAGCGTGCGATTTCTGCGTTCTGTAACCCCATTTTGTTGTGGGGTTCTGGCTGCACTAAATTACTGGTCAATCCCCTTGGAGGAATAGAAAGAATTTAAGCTAACATTCTTAAATTCTGTCCCGTTATCACACCGAATAGCCACAGTAGAATCTGTCTGGTTTTCCATAAGCGTGACAAACTGTTTGACTAACTCAGCGGTTTCACTTTTATGTGTAAGAAAGAAAAGCCAGGGGAATCGAGAGTAGTCATCAATAATGAGCAGATAGTAAGCCTTCCCGCCAATGCTCTGTATGTCTGTTGGACCTAAAAGATCCATATGTAGCAGTTCTAAGACTTGAGACGTAGAAGGAGCGGCTTTAGATTTGTGTGGCTGTCGATGTTGTTTCCCACGAGCACATGATTCAAACTTTTCGATCTGCATGAAGTCACGAACTAGTAGATCTCTGACTAAACCACCTTTTGCAAGACGATTTAAGTTCTTCATGTTGATGTGTCCCAGTCTGCAATGCCATAGCATTGCATCATGTTCGGCTGTAGATGAGAATAGGCAAGTGAGCTTGTCAGAAGGAGCCTCACATATGCATTTCCTTTTGTGCAGCTTTAAGAAGAATCCAATCATCTGGAATAATTAGCCCAGGTTTCAGCAGATAACACCCCTTTTGGTGAACATAACATCCAAATGATTGTCGCAGAGTTGAGACACACTCAACAGACTGTGCTTCACTTCTGGTACTTAATTAACATTCTTAAAGCTGAGGGCTCCGTTGCAAACAGTTCCTCTCATGGTAATCTTCCCTGTCTCTCCACCTGCGAAGGAAACAAACCTGCCATCGAAAAACTGAATGTCATTCAACTGCGAGATGTCTCCGGTCATGTGCCTGGAACAGCCACTGTCAATGTACCATAGTCTAACAAGAGTTCACCAGAGCTGTTCCTGCACATTTCAACAGGTTTTAGTTAGAGACTGCAACCCAGGCCATTGAAGATCTGGGCTTGCCATTAGCATCAACATAAGTAACCCCACGAAAAATTAAATTAGTTGAGGATGAGGTTGATGATGCTTTTGATTTATTTGAAATAGGGGTAGAAGACTGAGTCTTGGCCACTATCTTAGGCCTCCAGGTTACCGAATCAGACTTTGCACAATCCTTGGAGTGCTAGAAGGATTCTGGGAAACTGAAGGTCTCAAGGGTTTGAAAGGTTGTTTCTTGGCCAAGTTCTAGTCGCGATCAGAAGACTTAGCCACAAATTGAGCATGAGGTGGGCGATTAGGCATAGTCTTCTGATGTCGTGAATACAAAGTTTTGAACGAGGTAAAGGTCTTTTGACAATTGCGAGCAATGTGCCCGGGAAATCCACAATTGAAACAGGTCTGCCTCTTCTGGAAGAAAACAGTCCGTTCAGCTTGGGAAATTCTGGGCAAATTTGTTTGTCAGTTTCTTGCTTGAGGGTACTGACGGCTGATGCACGGTCTTGTTCTTGACGGTGTCCTGCGCACAACCATCAGCACACTTGTTAGTTTTGTGATTTGAATTGGACAGTTTCGAACATGGAGATTTAGGTAAAATTTTAATTGATATCTGTTCAGCTGGTTGCTTAACAAATTCAGTTTGCGACTGCTGAGTCGATTTCTCAGATTGATGAGGAGACCCAGCAGTTGCCGTTTCAGTTGTCAAAGACGCCTGTTTTGTTTTCTTCTTTTTAGATTGGCGTGCTCTCCGTTTCTTAATCTTACTCTTCAAATCACATTTTGTGACAGATTCGGTAGAGGACATGGACATCCTTTTCTGAAATTTCGGAAGATGAGCTTGAAACGGTACATGAATGTGGAATTTCACGATTTTGAAGAATTTGAGACTCCGATTTAGAATTAGTTTTAAGATTTTCATTTGTATCATGAGAAAAGGAGTGCTCATCATCTGTCGTTTCAGAATCAGTCCCTTGTGCTTGGTTAACATAAGCTGAGTCACCCGAATCTTCTAGAATTATGTCAACATCAACGTTCACAGGGTCGGTTGGTTGGTCGACTTTTGCACTGTCAGTCCTGGGAGGCGCATCAACAGACGAAACCTCTGGAGAAGAGCTTCCTGTCTCTTCAGCTAAAATTGATGAAACCGAATCATCTGTCGATGCTGAACTTGCAGCTAAATTCATGTTTTCATAACAAGAGTTATTACAGTTATTAGCATTATTCAAAGCATCAGCATTTGATGAAAAACCAGAATTAAAACTGTCTAAATTCTCAACATAACCAACACTGTTTGAGCATGTAAATTGTTCAGCAAGAAATTGATTTAAAATGTCAAAAGCAGGCTTATAAAACACATAATCAGCAGCTGAATTGTCTGATTTGTATTCAGACATTCCTCTTGATCACCCTCTGTGATATCCTGAATGAAAATTTCTTCTGCACATGAGTTAGACACATTAGTATCGTTCACGAATTCGGTTTGAGTATCAGAAGATTCTTTTCCTTTAGGTTCTGTGGAGGATGTGGACTTCTCTGCCTTAGGAACTACCTTTTCAAAACCATCTACACTAACAGAAGGATAATCACCAGTTTCATGTGAAAGTGGTGAAGAAGTAACAAAGACATCATCCCTCTTGAGTTCAGTGGGTTTAGTGAACTTTGTGTAATAGGGCGTCCATGGTTTAGATAGGTAATCTGAAGGTTTACCATAAATCATTTTTTCTGCATTTTCTAAATCAGCCTCAGATTCAGGCATTCTAGTATAATTATGATTATATGGTGGAGGTGCCCTGTTATACCCAAGACCTTTTGTAAAATTCTTTTGGTAGTTAAGCTGGAGGTCACATAAGTCCTTGACCAGTTTACTAGAAGTTTCAAATTTTTTAATGTTTATTTCATTTTCGTGAAGCTTCCTGTTAAGGAATTTAGCTTGGCTAAGGCTGCTTGAAGTTCTACGTCCTTTTCAGCTAGTTTTAGCTTATAGTCGTAGACCCAACATTGCTGTTGGTTCAAGTCTAGCTTTAGGTGAGCTACATCTTGTTTCTGAGCTTCGACCTTTTCCATAAGAAGCTTGTTCTTATGTTTAAGGGCGATGTTCTGTGACGCAACTTGTTGGTATTCAGCTACAAGAGTTGAATTATGGGCGCACATTTGTGATAATTTAAAACGACAACTATCAGAACAGAGAATTTGATTTACCATTCCCGAAAGATCGGGCGTCTTAGTTGTCTGCGCCATCATTCAGTGGTTGCTGTTCTTGGAGAGATTTGTTGTGTCCATTTGAGCTGCAACATTTGCCAGTAAAACCTTCATGCTGTGGGCCACCAATGCTGTTGACTTCCCGCCCGAGCTGCTCGAGGGACTCGTCATGGACTTTGAGGGAGAGACGGGAACCAGCTGTCTGTCACTACTCTGTATATCTGCCACCCTGGATGACACATACCCGGATGGCTACTTCTTGCATTCCCTGGCAAAATGTCCTGGTTCATGACATCTGTAGCATATAAGCTTGTCCTTTGTGAGACCGGTCTTCAAATTTGACAAAGGTTGCCGTCCATACTTCTTCTGAAACTTGTTAACCCGAAAGGCAGCCATTGCTAGATTCCAAGAAACATCGATCTCGTTCAGGTCCTCCTCCATAATTTGATCAACTTCGATTGGAAGAATGGATGGAGGAGTCAGATCACCTGCCAGGAAAGCGTTCAAGCTCTTGATCATCGATGTTGCAATAGCTAATTTCTCTTCATTTTCTTCAGTGAGAAACGCAGAGTTGGACGCAGGTGGAGCAAGTGCAGGCGCTAGTGCAGCAGTTTGAGGAGTATTGCCTTGTTGCACTGCTTGAGGAATTTTAGGACTAAACACCATGTTGGGATACTAAGCATGGTACTGAGTGTGAACTTGAGCAACCGAAACCATAGTGGGATTCTGAGTTTGAAGACCATACACATACTGGGTGTTCTGTGGCGTGGCTATAGGACTATACACCATGTTTGAGCCACCCAGTGTTTGCGAATTTCCTTGCAAAGGGCTATAAATCAAATTTTGGGACATGAGAGCCGCATTTTGCCCTTTCATCCGGCGGACATCAAACTGCTTTGATGATTTATTTCTCTCTGCTTGTTATCCAATCTCACATGATTTGATAGTAGCTATCATTTCTGTGAGAGTGACATCATTCAAGTTCTTTGTCTTTTTGATCATTCCCACATCTGCATCCCAAATCTTGGGTAGTGAGTTTAATAACTGTCTGTTCAAGGCACTGTTAGTGAGAGTAATCTCAGCTGAAATTATCTGGGAAACAAGCTTGACATAGCGACGAATCTAGTTTTCAATAGTTTCCCCATAGATGTGATTGGATGATCTGAATTGCTGATTCACCCTGCTTGCCTTCATGTCTGCATTTCCCTCGTAGAGATTTTGCAGTTCACTCCAAACTTCCTTTGCGGTCTTACAGTTTCTAACCACAATAGAGATATCAGGTCCAAGCGCCATGGTCAAAGTAGCCGAGGCCTTTTCATTTCCTCTATTATTTTAATATCCTCTGGAGTCCATAAGTGCATGGGCTTAGGAATTTTTGTGTCTGGATCTTGCTCTGTACTGTAGATTATTGTTCTTGGACCATTCATATGCATCTCCACACACCAGGCTCTTTTTCCTTGCAATACTGCTCAAAACGAAACTTCCATTCGTAATATTCGTCCCTATATAAAAACGTGGCACTTTAGTGGAAGTGCCAATGACTTGATCCAACTCTTGATGGAGGGCCAGAGTTTGCGATTGCAGGGCAGCCAGAGTGGCATTCGTCAGATCTTGTGCAGTCATGTATCCAGCCATCATTATTAAATTGATTAAAAATTACCAAACAGATTTAAAATTATTTTATTTAAAGTTTTCTTAGATGAACAGTACTTAATCCAAAATCAATTCGGAATGGTCAACTCTGAAGTCAAATATGGTCAAATCCAGATGATGTATCTGAATTGATGAGTCTGGATTGATGAGTCCGAATTCAAGTGTCCGGCTTGAAAATCCGAAATAATGAACCCGGAAAATGATGAATCCAAAATGAGAAGTCTGAATTGACAAATCCGGAATAAAAATCCGAGCTAAGAGAATCCGGAATAAACAAGTCTGAAGGTGAATCCAGAAAAGAGAATCCGGAATGAAGAAAATCCGGAATGCTTATCCTTATCTGATGAATCCGGAATCCTTATCCTTATCCGCAACAGTAATCCGCCTTTCTTGCAACAGTAATCTGAAATACAAGGAATAGATAACCACCACAGTATCTCGGATAGTAATCCTGATTGAACAACAGTCCGGGACCAATCCGAGATGGATGATCTCCTTCGTGTTCTTCGGAATCCGGAACAGTAGCTGATCCGAGATGTGAGAACCTTCTTCGAGTTCTTCGGAATCCGTAACAGTAACAGATCCGAAATCTTCAAATCTTCTTCGAGTTCTTTGGAACATTAGCACTTCCGAAGACGAACAACGATCCGGAACAGTGACAAATCCGAGCAGCAATAATACACTTCGAAAAACAGCTTCTTTAATCAGCAATACCCGGAGCCTGTATTTGAACAGCATGCTCTGATACCAATTGTTAGTCCCGAAAACGGATCAAACTGGTATCACTAACCTAATCAGTAGCGGAAATAATGATTAGGAAGAAGAAACAACTTTGAATTAGAAACAACTTGCATACACCAAAGTGTCTGATACAAGTTTTTTGTGAATACAACTCTCTAACCCCCTTTCATTAACCTAACACCTCTATTTATAATGACTACCAAGCCCACTATTTACAACCCTAGGCCCATAAGGCACTAAGAAGCCCACAAAATATACCAAAGCCCAAATAATCCCTAATGTGTAAACCTTTAGCAATATATGCCCAACACAAGCAGAATTGTTTTATATTTTAACGATGTGAGAACATCGATTATTGAGTGGAAGAAAGTGTTATTTTCATTTCTCTCTAAAATGGGAAGGTAGTTGTGTGCGGTTTTGATTTACAGAGCCATGATCGAAGATGAAAGTGAAGAAAGAAGAAGATGAGAATAATGGAAACCGCTTTATGGAATTTTGAATTCGAGACGACATTAAAAAGCTCTGTTTGGATGGAACAGGGGTTTATAAATGGCAAAAAGTGAATGCTGATGTGGCATCTGTTTCAAAGATCTGATGGCTATCATCTATCAACGTGTAAACTCTGTTTTGATAATGGATGATAGTTGTTTGGAAACCTTTGTTTGAAACTAGCAGTGGTTGTAAACAATGGACAATAACAGTGGTGATTTTACACTATCAAATGATAGATATCAGTGGATAAGGTAAAACAGTGGTTTAGCCTAAGCAGTGGATGTGAATAGTGGACATGAACAGAGGATACACTTTTAATAGCGGACATATTTTCTTAGCCAAACAGAGGTTTTTGAGAAACAGTGGTTAGGAACAGACTTTAGAGATTTATTGAAAAATTTCAATTTTAGCTATTTTAAAGGATGGATTTTTGATTTTCTGAACACATTTTAATGCTATATACACATGGAGAACAAACTTTGCTTTTAATCCATGTTTAGTATTACAGTCCTAGAGATCAGACTTTCAAAGGTAGATGTATCTAATGCTTTGGTTAAAACATCTGACAATTGATCTTTAGTTGGAACATGATGTAGAGAAATCAAACCTTTTTCATAGCAATCCCTCACAAAGTGATGTCTAATGTCAATGTGCTTGGTTGTTGAATGTGAAACTGGATTTTTAATGATGTTTTCAGCTGCTTGACTATCCAACATGAGAGGAGTCTTTAGAGCAGTTATATCAAAATCCAACAATTGATTTTGAAGCCGTAGGAGTTGAGCAGTGCAACTTGTAGCAGCAATATACTCAGCCTCAGCTATGGATGTTGAAATTGCAGCTTGCTTTTTGCTTTGCCAAGAAACTAAGAAATTGCCTAGAAATTGACAACCTCATGAAGTTGACTTCCTTATGGCATGGCATCCAACAAAATCACTATCTAAGTAACCTGAAAGCTCAATATTTCCATTAGTAGAATACCAGATACCAAGTGTGGGAGCACCTTTTATGTATCTGAATATCCTTTTCTCAGGAAAGAGATTTGACTTCCTAGGTGCTGACTGGGATTTGGCACAGACACATTTAGCAAACATGATAGCTGGCCTAGATGTAGTTAGGTATAATAAAGACCCAATCATGCTTCTATAAAGAGTTTGATCAACCAAGTCATCTTTGTCATCAAAAGTGACCAACTTAGATGTAGCCATGGGTGTACTATATGGTTTACAATCATTCATATCAAATTTGGTAAGTAGTTCTATGACATACTTACTTTGATGAATGAAAGTGCCATTTTTCAATTGCTTAACTTGAAGACCAAGAAAGCATTGGAGTTCACCATAGCACTCATTTCAAACTCTGCTGTCGTGAGTTTTCTAAACTCTTCACACATATCATTGCATGTGGATCCAAAAATGATGTCATCCACATAAATTTGGACAACCATCAAATCCTTTCCTCTTCATTTTAAAAACAAAGTTTTATCAATTTTACCTCTTGTAAAGTCTATGGATAAGAGAAAGGTGGAAAGAGTTTCATACCAGGCTCTAGATGCTTGTTTCAAGCCATATAAAGCTTTGTTCAGCTTGTAAACATGATCTGGATAAAAAGTATCTTCAAAACCAGGGGGTTGGCATACATATACCTTTTCCTAGATCTTGCCATATAAGAATGCACACCTGATATCCATTTGATACACCTTGATGTCGTGGTTGTCAGCAAAGGCTAAAAACAGTCTGATGGCCTCCAGTCTTGCAACAGGGGCAAAAGTTTCATTATAATCAATGCTTTATTCTTGTCTATAGCCTTGAACCGCAAGCCTAGCTTTATTTTTGACAACAATGCCCCTTTCATCTGCTTTGTTCTTGAAGACCCATTTTCTTCCTATGGGACATACATCCTAAGGCAATGGTACAAGTTCCCATACTTATTGTCTTTTGAACTGTAGGAGCTCTTCTTGCATGGCCTCTACCCAATTGTTGTCTTTTAGTGCCTCTTTGTACTTGATAGGTTGTGTGAGTGATAGAAAACCAACAAAAAGACAAATGTATTAGGATTGATTTCTTATGAGAACCCCTTCATTGATGTTGCCAATGTTTGGTCAGATGGATGGTTTTTAAGGTAGATTAGATCTCCCTTGTATGGAATGATGGTATTTTGAGGTGAAAGCTGCAGATGGGAATCATCTGAGATAACATCTGTTGGCAATTTTGAAGAGACAACATCGGTTTGGAACGAAGGTGGAGGTATAGGTGGAATGGGGTAAAGATAGGTTGACTTTTGTAAGTCCCTCTAAGTGGATCTGTACACGGAATCACAACAACTAATCGATTACGGAAATAAAGATTAGATGAACAGAACAAGAACAATCTCTGATTAATCAACTTGCATACACCGAATGGTGTCTGATACAAGATATCTGAATAACAAACTGACAAGCAACCAAAATACTAACGCTAACACATGTATTTATACTAATCTCAAAACCCACTAATTACAACCCTAGGCCCATAAGGCTCTAGGAAGCCCATTCCTTCACCCTTAGCCCAAAATGCAACACTAATGTGTAGACCTTTTAGCTAGGGGCCCAACAATCTCCCCTAGGTTTACAACATTAGGCTACTAATTCTTCGGTAGCGCATCAACTCCCATCCTGCCTGCTATGATCCCTGCAACCGCCGCTGTCCAATCCTTAGCACACGCCTCATACAACTTTGTTGTTTGAATCTTATTCGCTGCTAGAACCTGCAGGTCTTCATCGTGAAAGCTCACTAAATCAACTACATCGTTCACACGAAAGGCTTTCTCCTTAGTCACAATCGCCACATTCCCAACCTTTGGATCATACATCCAAAAGTTAAAATGCTTCAAAATACCTCTGGGAAATGTTGGAGCAACTGGTACAACTAGTTCCTTATCAGTCAGAGGCCACATCACAGACTTAAACCTTCTACCGGTTCTCGCATCCCTAACACCTTTAGTTGCTCGTAGATACGGTTCAGCTGTCTTCATAATTTTGAAACCATTCTTCACCTCTTGCTCTAGCTTCTTAAAAAATCTCCATACTGGACCACGCTCAGTCGTATCAGTATCTGTATACGGAGCCCTGAGAAGATCAGTCAAAGCGACTTTCGTCCATGTCTCAAACTGGGACTCCTTGGAGTAATATTCGCGTGTACCGTCCTATCAAACAATCAGCCACTTCTTCTTAACATGATCATAAGTCCAGCTCAGCACACTTGACTTATTCCCAACCTTACTGTAATAGCTCGATCCAAGTTCCATGATAAATCTATCAGACTGATTAGTAGGATCCTTCAACTGAAAGTTCTCGTCCAACGGATTTACATCGACGTTCTTCATCAAGACCATCTGTTTCTTCTTTGGAGCAGTTTGCCTTCTCTGACTCGTACCAGTAACCTTCCTCTTAGGAGCGCTCAGATAATCTTCTAAACCAGCCTGACGATCGGCTGCGAGCTGTTCAGCTGCTATTCTGTTTGCTTCTCTCTTTTCTGCAGCTTGATGATGATGTTTAACATTCATAGGATCATCAGCTGGATCAGAAAACTCATGCCCAAACTTATTCTCCAACTTCGCCTTCAGATAAAAAACCATAGTCATCAATAACAAAACGTCACCCTGAAGTTGGTCTATCGTCTGATCACGAGCGTCTAACTGAGCATGTAGAGAAGCTATCTGTGCATATTTAAGAATAACCTCCTGCTCGAGTACTACTACTCTCTTCTTCAGATCGACTACATCAACATCTTCCTCATCACTATCAATCCCGCTGAATTCGAATGCTCTCTTTTCAGATCGCTTCAAATACTCAATATCTTCATCCTGACCACCACCCGAACCACTACCCCCTGCACCCGAGCCTCCAACACCTGCAGAACTACCACTACTACCACCAAAATCCATCATCTCGACTACAGATTCAGCTGGAATGGACACGATAGTGGATTAAGTGGCAACAAGAGGAACTATCAGTTCGTCAGCAGTAACAGGCTCAATAGTGGAAATATCGGTAAAAGATACAGTGACCGAGGATATAACAGTGATCGACTCTTCAGTAGTATCATCAATATGAGCTTTGGTTTGTATCTGAACTTCTGTGTGAATGGGTTCGTCAGTAGAATAGGTTCTTAGTTGCTTTTGTTCGTCGCTTCTTCAATAATGGTTCTTCCTCTTCTTCAATATCTTTAGCTGTATCAGCTTCAATAACTAGGATATCAGACTGAGACAACACGAGAAGAGGATTCCCTTGCTGCTCCTGAATCTCCTTTAGATGTCAATAAGAGCTGCTAAGTTCTCAGTAGTAAGCTCTTGTAACTCTGGAATCGGATGAACTTCAGATTCTGTAATAGATTTCAAAAGAGCTTCTTCAGCATTAGTGTCCTCACCAGTAACTAAATCTTCAACCTCAATCTCTTTCGCTACCACTGGTATATCATGTTCTTCAGCCACCATAGCATTTATTGGCATATGTGCTCAATATCCTGACCAATTACCTCAGAAAACTTCCCAAACTTCTTCAATGGTATACATCCAACAAAAATTGTCTTCAATGTCGATATGTTATTCTTCATCGTGCCAAAAATAGTGGGACCCATGGGCTTCATATTTAGCAAGTTCGTATCAGAAGCATCCTTAGCTAAATCAGAATAACGGGCATCCAGAATCAGCTGCACAAATCGAGGATACCATAAAAACATCTTCTTCTTTGACTGCTCAAGAATCTTCTTCATATTCTCGAAAATATAACCCAAAAAATTATATTTCCAATCCATCACCAAGAGATATATCGCTGAAGTCTGCATCTGGTTCAACACAGTGGATATGTTCCCTCATAATTCATCACCGTCAATCCGGCATTCATAACTTCTCCTTAGCATATAATGTCGGATCACTTGCTACGTCTATAAACTTCAACACATCCCGAATACATGTTTCGTTCAGGACAATCTCCTTCCCCTGAATAGATGAACTAATATAAGGCTTCCCGTTAGCACCCTTAAATGAAATCTCGCCCACTTCCAAAACATGTGCACTTGATCACGATAGTAACAGAATTCGCTCGGAGTGCATACGTGATCCTACAGTCATTCATACCCACCATCATAGAATTGAACTCTTGGAAAAACCCTGTTGGTGGATCCGACAGATAACCCGCCTGGTTATGGAACTGCTCTTCAACCAAAAACAACATCAAAAGCCTCTTTAACCATTTCTGTCAAAAGAACAACAGATTAAACCATACTCAACAAAACATTTACTAATCAAACCAGATATCCAAGTTAACATAATTTAACTGGCCAATTTCAAACTAAGAGGTCAAAAACCCATTAGCTCAAAACTGATTGGCAGATCAATAAGCAGGTCACATACAAAGTGGTCCAATAACAATTCAATCAGAAGAAAAGGTCATTAGTGAATTTCACAGGTTCAAAGTTCAATTGAAGGTCCATATAAAGTTCAATACTCAATCCGAAAGGGTCAAAGGCAATCCAGAAGGTTCAATAAACATTTTGGAGAGCTCAAACACTGAGATCCGGAATCAAAAGGGTTCAAACAGGAATTCAGATGAACCCCTTATCATCTTAGATGAATGCCATCCGAAATGGAATCCGAGTTCATCCATTTCGGTTGAATACTCATCCGAGATGAAGTCCGGAATGCACAATTTGTTGAAATTTTATCCGAGATACCATCCGAGATGCTTAATTACATGAAGATTTGAAGATTAACATTTAATTTTAATGATTAATAAGCAATTTATACCTAATTCTGATGTAATTCGGATGAATATGAAGAAAATCTAATTCGGATGATGATCATAGTATTTCAGAAGAAAATTTTAGGGAATGATCTGAAATGTAACAATGATAATCTGATGTACTATTCCGGATCCAACTGAAGATGATCCGGTTTCCAATTCGAATACAATCCGAAATGTGCTTGGTCATTGTTATTTGGGCCCAATCCGAAACAGTAACCAGTCCGAAACGGTCAAAGCATGAGGGTCCCAATTCGGTTAATGGGCCTATCCGGAATGGGTCAAAAGGCCCAATCCGGAAGAGTACCATAATGGCCCAAGACTGTTTAATTTCAAAATTTTAAAAGTTCTATTGGATTAGCCCAATTCCAAAACTCAGTAGGCCAGTCCAATACTCCTTGACATAAATCATCTAACTCAAAAATCAACAGTTTAAACTAACCAAGCAACCAAACAGACTTTACCAAATATACAAAATAAGCAAAGCATTTAAAAAAATCAATACAACATATACACAGTTTTGCTAAGGGATCAAATCGTTTTCAGGCAGACTAAGGAACACTTTTCAATGTGAGCTTGGTCAGATTGGTCTAAGCGATTTCCAATATATTTGTTCATTTAAACCTAGCGCTCAACCTTCTACTTTTTGCTTTATGATATGCTTAAGGTAATGTTATACTATGATACCCGTGTGTCCCACTCCATGACATACCCCCGCGATCAAGGTAAGTATTACAATTTATCGTAGCACGTGAGTATACTTAGATCATCCTTTATCTTTTACAACGTAGACTATTGGTGAACAGGTCAGTACTTTCATTCAACAGAGTGACTAATAATATCTGATGAGGGTTAGGCAAATACGTTATATGGTATGTTTGACTTTTCAAGGACATGGAATTTTCTCGTGATGAGATTTCCTTTCTTTTAAGGTTTTGGCCCTTCTATTTTGGCTCTTTTAAGGATATCCTGACTATGCCTAGCTCTGCGTATAATCTGGATGAAACAGAAGGACAACCAAGATATCCCCCGGATGACTCAACAACATAAAGACCCGAAATTCAGCCATTGGCTATCTATCAACGCAAGATTATGACCACAAAATCATATGCCGGTAGTGAGTGACCCACTGGATATATAGTTCTTTATGTTTATATCATTTAGCTTATAATATCCGTTTGAGCTCTAAGCCTATCAACATATCGCTTTCATCCAAGTCGTTCCAGCTACAACACCTTACATGTGTTAGCCAAAACCTTTATCACGAGAAATCATTTCATTTCCCAATCATTGCAAAACTGTTTGAAACTATTTTTGTCATTTTCTGAATTTTTTAATGTTTTTGTGTTTTTCTACTTTTTTAAATGTTTTTGTATTTTTGTGATTTTTCTCCCCCTAAATTTGTGCATATATATGAACAAATTTACGAGGCAAATAGAAAATAAACAGGAAAGGAGAAAAACTGAAAACAAACTAAACTTAAAGGATAGAGGATGCTCAGGTAGAAAACCGAATCATTTTGAGAAGATCCACAAGCACTTGAAAACGCGTGTTGCTAACGGGTTTCAGGAACTAATCCGCAACATTTGCATCGGTGTGGATTTGCTCAAGTTTAACGAGACCCTTTTCATAGCAATCACGAATAAAATGAACTTTGATGTTTATGTGCTTGGTTTTGGAGTGAAAAACAGGGTTTTTTACAATTTGGATAGCGGCATCATTATCACAATAAATTGTTGTGTGTTTAGATAAGTCAAACCGTAATCCGCAAGCTGGTGTTGCATCCATAAAACCTAGGAGCAGCAAGCTGATGCTGTGACATATTCTGCTTCCGCTGTAGAAAGCGAGACTGTCTGCTGCTTCTTACATTGCCAAGAGATCAATCTATCTCCTAAGAATTGGCATCCAGTTGAAGTTGATTGCATGTCCCTGTCTGTACCGCCAAGATTACTCTCAGAGAAAGCATACAGTTCAAATTCAGATTTTTTAGGATACCAAAGCCTCAGGGACGGTGCCCCTTTGAGGTACCTAAAAATTCTTTTAACAGCATGTAAATGAGAGAGTTTAGGGGTAGCCTGATATCGAGCACACTAGCAAACGGCAAACATTGTGTCTGGCTGACTTGCCGTGATATACATGAGTGAACCGATCATAGACCGGTATATGGTTGGATTGATATGCGTTCCATGCGTCTCCAACAGGGGCCGTTCAGCGATAGGCGAAGCTATAGGCTTTGAATTTATAAGCTTGAATTTGGCAAGAACGTCATTGACATATTTTCCTTGATGAATCAAAATTCCTTGTGAGCTCTGACGAACTTGAAGACCCAAAAACATAGTCATCTCCCCCAATGAACTCATCTCGAATTTCTTCTTCATGACCGCTTCAAATTCGTGACACAACCCATCATTCATAGAACCGAAAATAATATCATCTACGTAAATTTAAACAAGAATGATGTCCTTGTCAACACGTTTGATGAACAAAGTTTGATCAATGGTTCCCGGGGTATATCTGTGAGTAAGCAGATGCTCTGTTAGGGTTGCGTACCACACACGAGGCGCTTGATGCAATCCATACAAAGCTTTGTCCAACTTGTATGCATATTCTGGCTTGTCAGGATCAGTGAAGCCTGATGGTTGCGCCACGTATATCTCCTCTTTCACAGTGTCGTAAAGAAACACAGTCTTGACTCCATTTGATAGACTGTGAAGTCCATGTATGATGTTATGGCAAGAAAATACGAACGGGTTCGAATCTAGCCATCGGTGCATAAACTTCATCGTAATCCAACCCCTCGATCTGGCGAAAGCCCTGAACAACCTATCGAGCTTTGTTCCTCACAATCACACCAGTATCATCCTGTTTGTTGCGAAATACCCAACGGTTCCAAGAGCACGTTTTCCCTGAGGAAGCTTCACCAATTGCCATACCCCAAGTTTCTCAAACCGATTGAGTTCTTCATGCATAGTGTCAACCCAGCCTGTATCCTGCAAGGCGAAATTAATGCTTTTAGGTTCAATTTGTGAGATAAAACAAGAGTAAAGACATGTATTGATATCTCCTGATTGACTGCGAGTCTGAACTCCAGCAATAACAAGACCAATAACATTTTCAATCGGATGATCGCACTGTAGACGTTGTGGTATAGGCGTAGCAGAAACATGGAGATCTGATTGCAAGTTTGTAAAGTTCTACGATGCGACTCTAGATGGCTCCCCCTCATTAGTTGCACCAGTGGGAATGTTGACTGATGAATCAACAGAACAGTCTGGTGGTGTAAGCTCAGGAAACAGAGACGAGCCTAAGACAGTAGGAGTTGTAGCTCCTTCATTTGCAATAGGAGTTTCTGTGGTTGGAGCCTCAACTTCAGGGGAACCCATCTGAGGAATCTGTTCAGAAACAGTTTCCTGATTCTATGATGCTGGTGGAGGTGTAGACACAACTTTATTGAATCCAGGTGGATCCACACTCAGCTGCTTGAAAGATTCTTGCAGCTGTTCAACATCTTCATCATCCTCAGTTAAGATAGGCATCAGTGGAGGTTCAGAACTGGTGCCTGTACCTGCATTCATAGCGTAGAGACATCAACAAATTTAAACAAAGAGGAATAATCATAGAGCTAGTCGGGACCAATTCGTGCGTCCTTGGGATTCTCCTCCAGCCAACCCACATTATAGTTTTCAACTACCATTTTCTTGATCTTATTGTAGACACGATAAGAAGTGTTCTTTGAGTAGCCGACGAAGATGCATGGATCTCCACGTGATTCAAATTTTCCCTTAGCATCCACGAGTAGGAGAACACAGGGTCATCTGAATTTGCGAAAATGCTTGACCGAAGGTTTGTGACCTTCAACCACTTCATACGGCGTTTTCATGTGCCTTTGGTTAATCATGGCATGATTCTGAATGTAGTAAGCGGTATTGACTGCTTCTGTCCAGAAATTAAGAGGTAGTTCCAATTAGACCAACATAGTACGTGCTGCTTCAATGAGTGTGCGGTTTCTGCATTCCGCAACCCCATTTTGTTGAGGAGTTCTGGCTGCACAGAACTGTCGATCATTTCCCTTGGAGGAGCAAAAAGAATTCAAAGTGGCGTTCTTGAACTCTACTCCGTTATCACATCGAATAGCCTTCACTGTGGTGTCTGCATGGTTTTCTATTAAGATGATAAACTATTTGACTAACTCAACTGTTTCACTCTTGTGTGCCAGAAAGAATACCCAAGTGAAACGGGAGTAGTCATCAATGATAACAAGACAGTATATCTTCCCGCCAATGCTTAGAATATCGGTCAGACCAAAAAGATCCATATGAAGCAATTCCAAGAATTTGACGTGGAGGGTGTGGGTTTTGACTTGTGTGGCTTTCGATGTTGTTTCCCACGAGCACATGATTCACACTTTTCAATTTGCATAAAATCCCGAACAGGCAGATCTTTGACTAAACTACTTTTGCAAATCTGTTGAGATTCTTCATGTTGATGTGTCCTAGTCGGCTATGCCACAACATTGCATCATGCTCAGCGGTCGACGAGAACAAACAGGTAAGCTTTTCGATGGGGGCCTTGTTCATGTCGATGACGTAAGCGTTTCCTTTGCGTTCAGCCTTGAGAAGAATCCATTCATCAGGAATAATGAGGTCTGGTTTCAGCACATATCAACATTTCTTTGTAAAGAGCACATCTAATGATTACCACAGAGCTAAGACACACTCAAGAGACTGTGCTTCAACTCTGGGACATAGTTCACGTTCTTGAAGCTGAGAGCTCCATTGCACACCGTTCCTCTCATCGTTATCTTTCCTATTTCACCACCTGCGAAGGAGACAAACCCACCATCGAAAAACTGATGTCATTCAACTAGGAAATGTCTCCTGTCATGTGCCTGGAACAGCCACTGTTGACATACCAAAGTCTGACGAGAGTCCTCTAAAGCTAATCCTGCATATTTCAACAAGTTTAGTTAGAAGCTGCAACCCAGGCCATTGACAATCTGGGTGTTCCATTTGCATCAACATAAGTGACCTCATGAAAAATTAAATTAGTTGACGATGAGATCGGTGATGCTTTTGATTTGTCCAATTTTGGGACAGAAGACTGGGCCTTGGTCAAGATCTTAAGCCTCCAGGCTAGCGAGTCAGACTTCTGCACAACTTTCGGAGTGCTAGAAGGATTCAGAGAACCTAAAGGTCTTAGAGATTTTTGATTTTGTCTCTTGGCCATGTTCCAGTCTTGATCAGAGGGCTTAGCCGGAGCAAATCGAGCCTGATGTAGGCGATTAGGCATAGCTCTCTGATTTTTCGAAGATATGGCATTGAAAGGCATAAATGCAGTTTGACAGTTTCGTGCAATATGCCCGGGAAAACTGCAGTTGAAACAGGTCTGCCTCTTCTGGAAGAAGACAGTCCGTTCAAATTGGGAAATTCTAGGCAGCTTGTTTGTCAGTTTCTTGCTTGTTGGTACTGACCGCTGGCGCAAGGTCTTAGTCTTGGCTATAACTGATTCCTGTTCAGCTGGTGGCTTAACAAATTCAGTTTGGGGCTGCTGAGTCAATTTCTCAGAATGAAGAATTGAATAAGTAGCAGCCTTTTTAGTAGGCTGAGGTGCCTGTTTGGTTTTCTCCTTTTTGGATCTACGTGTTCTCCATTTCTTTTTATCAGATTTCAAATCATTTTGCTTGGCGGATTCTTTAGAGGAAAAAGGTGATTCAACTTGGTCATCCTTTTCTGAACTATCAGAAGATGAGCTTTGATCGTTAGTAGTAGAAGAAATCTCTATAGTTTGAAAAGTTTGAGTTTCCGATTCAGATTCAGTTTCAAAAGTTTTATCTGAATCAGTAGAGGGAGATTGCTCATTTTCTGTCATTTCAGAATCAATCAACCGATCTTCATTTGAAGAATCTGATTCGCCCGATTCTGCTGGTACTTTGCCAGCGTCACTCATCACAGAGTATGTTGGTTGGTTGATTTCCTCATTGTCAACCCTAGGAATAGCATCAACAGGCGGTGCGTCATCAGAAGAACTTTCAATCTCTTCAGTGGGAACTGAGGAAACCGAATCATCTGTCAATGCTGTACATGTAACAAAAGTTATGTTTTCATCACAAGAGTTATCACATGCATTATCAGAATTCATAACATCAGCATCAGATGAAAAACCAGAATGGAAAACGTCTAAGTTATCAACACAACCAACATTGTCCGAGAATTTATATTGTTCAGCAAGGAAAAATTCAAAATGTCAAAAGCAGGTTTATAAAAATCATAATCAGTAGCTGAATTGTCCGAATTTAAATTCAGACATTCTTCTTTATCAACATCTGTAATATCCTCAACTAGTATTTCTTCTGCACATGAAGTAGAAGCGTTAGTAGCGTTCACTGTGTCAGTTTTAGGAGGATTTCTTGCTTTGATTCTTTAAGTGGTGTCGCTGCATCTTCTTTAGGCATCATTTTCTCCAAACCATCTGAACTACAAGAGGGGGTGTCACCAGATTCTTGCGAAAATGATGTGGAAGAGAAAAAACTAGCGTCCTTCTTGAGTTCAGTTAGCTTAGAAAACTTTGGGTAGTAGGGCTTCCACGGTTTTGAAAAGTAATCCGAGGGTTTACCATACATCATATTTTCTTCATTTTCTAGTTCTGCCTTAGAATCAGGCATTCGTGTGTAGTTATGATTATATGGTGGAGGACCCAATTATACCCAAGGCCTTTTGTATTGTTTTTCTGATATTCAAGCTGCAGATCACACAAGCCCTTGACCAGCTTCCTGGAAGTTTCAATTTTTTAATATTTAATTCATTTTCCTGAAACTTTCTTGTCAAGGAATTTAGCTTGGCTAAAGCTGCTTGAAGTTCTACGTCCTTTTCATCTAATTTTAGCTTATAGTCGTATACCCAACATTGTTGTTGGTTCAAGTCAAGCTTTAGCTGAGCTATGTCTTGTTTCTGTGCTTCGACCTTTTCCATAAGAAGCTTGTTCTTATGTTTAAGGGCGATGTTCTGCGATGCAGCTTGTTGATATTCTGCTACAAGAGTCGAATTATGGGTGCGCATTTGTGATAATTTAAAATGGCAACTATCTGAACAGAGAATGCGATTTACCCAGTTGAACCCTTCGTGCTGCTGTTGAACCTTCGTGTTGCTGTGCCACCAAGTCTGTTAATTTCCTAGTAGAGCTGCTCGAGGGACTTGACGAAGACTTTGAAGGAGAGATGAGCACGTGCTGTCTGTCACTGTTCTGAATATCTGCCACTCTTGATGAGACATATCCAGATGGCGTCTTCTTACATTCCGTGCGAAGTGCCCTGGATCATGACATCTATAACACCTGAGCTTATCTTTCATTAGCCAGTCTTTAGATTCGACAATGGTTGCCTCCCATACTTCTTTAGAAATTTGTTGACACGGAAAGCAGCCATCGCAAGATTCCAGGACACATCAATCTCGTCCAAATCCTCCTCCATGATCTGATCTACTTCAGTTGGGAGAACAGATGGAGGGGTCAAGTCACCTGCTAAGAAAGTGTTTAAACTGTTAATCGTTGAAGTAGCTATGGCCAATTTCTCCATATTCTCTTTTGTGAGAAAATCAGAATTTGACACAGCTAGAGCAGGAACTGGTGCGGGAATAGCAGATTGAGGAATGTCGCCTTGTTGAGCTATAGCAGGAATGGAAGGACTATAAACCATGTTAGGATACTAGGCATGATATTGTGTTTGAACCTGTGTCGCAAAGATCATCGTAGGAGTCTGAGATTGAAGACCATAAACATACTGAGTCTTCTGTGCATAGGTGAGAGGACTGTACACCAAGTTAGAGCTACCCGGTGTGTGTGAGCTTCCTTGCAGAGGGCTGCAAACAAGATTCTGAGACATTAATGCCGCGTTCTGCCCTGTAATACCAGCTGCCATCAGACGTCGTCTGCTTTGATGATTGATGTCCCTCTGTTTATTGTCTATCTCACATGACTTGATAGTTGCAATCATTTCCGTGAGGGTGACATCGTTCAGATTTTTTGTCTTCTTTATCATGCCCACATCAGCATCCCAGCTCTTGGGCAAAGAGTTCAACAACTGCCTATTCATACCACTGTTCGTAAGATAGATTTTAGCTGAAATCATCTAAGAGACAAGCTTCACGTATCTTCGAATTTGATTCTCAATGGTTTCTCCATATATGTGGTTAAATGAGCTGAAATGTTGATTCAGTTGATTGAACCGACTTGCTTTCATATCAGCGTTTCCCTCATAGAGATTCTGTAGTTCGCTCCACACCTTCTTAGCCCTCTTGCAATTTCTAACAACTATGGAGATGTCGGGTCCGAGTGCCATTGTTAGAACAGCCGAGGCTTTCTCATCTTCTTCGATTATCTTCACATCTTCCGAAGTCCACAAATGACTAGGTTTGGGGATCTTTGTGTCCGGATCTTCAGCAGTGCTATAAAATATGTTCGAGGACCATTCATGATACATCTCCAAACCCCGCCTCTTTAGCCTTGCAGTATTGCTCAAACCTGAACTTCCATTCATAATATTCGTCACCATATAGCAGACAGGGCACCTTTGTAGAAGTGCCAATGACTTGGTCTAGCTCTTGATGAAGAGCCAGCGTCTGCGACTACAAAGTTGCCAGGGTGGCATTTGTCAGATACTGAGCTGTCATGTAACTGTTCATTTTTTTTAAATTTTACCAAGTAAAATTAAAATTAACTTTAAGTTTTAATTATGAACAATCCTTAATGAGTCCGAGATAGTGGTCCGAAATGAGAATCTGAAACAGTAATCCGGAATGCTAACAGATACAGAGTAACAGTAACTCGGATGAATCCGAAATGCTTTCTTGATCCGAGATGAAAAATCAATCCGGATGGAGATGAAATCCGAAATAGGGAATGATCCGAATTGCAAGAGATCCGATGAATGCCAATCCGAGATGAGAGGTGATCCGAAATAGAGAAACATATCCGAAATGAAATCCTGATCTGGAATGAGAGTTTGATCCGAAATAAGAACCCTTATCCGGAATCAACAGTGTTCCGAAATTCCTGCAAACATATAAACACAAGTTAATTTAAACAGTGATCCTTATCCGGAATGCGAGTAATCCGGATAAGGTTGTTGAGAAAGCCGATGAACAGTTGTCCGGGATCAATCTGAGATGGATGATCTTCTTCGTGTTCTTCGGGATCTTCAAAGATTCTGGATCCGAATTGCTTGAATCTCCTTCGGTTTTCTCAGAACAGTAGCAGTCTGAGACTATAAAGCAGCAGCAACCTTCAATAGTTCTTCAACATTAATATTCCGAGATGACTAACAGCAACAGTTCTTCGAGATCTGAATAGTTCTTCTTCAGTCCATGACACCGAGAGCCTGTATCGAACAACAACCTCTGATACCAATTGTAAGTCCCTGTGAGTAGGATCTGTACACGGTATGACAACAACTAATCGATTGTGGAAATAAAGATTAGATGAACAGAACAAGAACAATCTCTGATTAATCAACTTGCATACATCAAATGATGTCTGATACAAGATATCTGAATAACAAACTGACAAGCAACCAAAAAACTTACCCTAACACATGTATTTATACTAATCTCAAAACCCACTAATTACAACCCTAGGACCATAAGGCTCTTGGAAGCCCATTCCTTCACTCTTAGCCCAAAATGCAACACTAATGTGTAAACCTTTTAGCTAGGGAATTGTTCACTATTAATGGACTTTTGTCAAAAGAGGTTTGATTAGATGAGCTGGCAGAGGTTTGGGGATCAGCAACTGTTGATCCAGCAGTGGCACTAACATCTGTTTCTCTGGTGGACGAAATGACTTTGTATCGTCAAATCACAATGTCATATCCATAATCTTGATGTGAAGACTGTGGTGTACCTGCATTGTTAGTCTTGATAGACACATCTTCAAATGTAAATTTATCTAAATCAAACAATTCAACAATATTTGTTGGGATTTTTAATGAAGAAAGTTCATTGAACTTTAGATTCAAGGTCTCTTCCACACACCTAGTCCCTGAATTAAAGACTCTGTAGGCTTTAGTAGTGATTGAATATCCAAGAAAATAACCACAATATACTTTGGCTGCAAAATTTGAAATTGAATCTTTTAAGTTTTAAAATGAAACATGGGCAGCCAAAGATTTTGAAATATGAGATTAGAGGTTTAATTTTGTATAGAATTTCATAGGCAATATTTTGATGTATGGGGTTAATCAAAACTCTGTTCTGTATATAGCAAGCAGTCTTTAAAAGCCTTTGCCCAAAAGATAAGGGTAAACCTGAGTCTGCAAGCATTGTTTAGCAGCTTAAATCAAAGTTCTATTTTTCCTTTCAACCACTCCATTTTGTTCTGGTGTCCTTAGGATGTTGTATTGCCTAACAATCCCTTTTGACGCACAGAAATCATCTAACTCCTTATTTTTAAACTTTGTCCATTGTCTCTCCTAAAGACTTTTACTGGCAGGTCAAATTGCTTTTCAACTTGTTTTACAAAATTTTGCAAAATACCTGTAGTCTCATCTTTGGAGTGCATGAAGTAGGTCCATGTAAACCTTGAAAAATCATTAACTATGACAAGACAATATCTCTTCTTTTTAAGACTCATGATTTTTTACAGGGCCAAACAAGTCCATATGTAGGAGTTGTTGACACTAACTTGTTTTGGCCTCTACAATTGATTTGTATGAACTTTCATGTTGTTTACCTTTTAATCAGGAAACACAATCTTCATCACAAGTGAATTGTTTTGATGGAAGACCTCTTACAAGACCTTGTTTGGAGAGTGTAGTGATAGTTTTAAGATTTGTGTGACCAAGTCTGCTATGCCATAGTTCTGTCTCTTTGTTAGAAGCAACTGAGAAAAGACATGCATTGGACATTGGATTATCTTTCAACATATCAACTACATACACATTACCACTCCTGTGAGCAACAAGCTGTGCTTTGCTCTCAAGCTATGATTTGATCAATCTTTTTGATTACTTCTGGCCCAACAATCTGACAAGTTTTCTTAGTGAAGAATGACCCACAACCTTTGTCACTCATTTGAGATACACTACGA
Organism: Scalesia atractyloides; assembly: GCA_947069175.1. Classification (NCBI taxonomy): domain Eukaryota; kingdom Viridiplantae; phylum Streptophyta; class Magnoliopsida; order Asterales; family Asteraceae; genus Scalesia; species Scalesia atractyloides. Next base: position 45,641,147 of record CAMTDV010001632.1, read on the forward strand.
GATTAAATTTCAAATTGTCAATAAGATTGACATGTTCAAACTTGAGTTTCCCAGCCTGGACAGTCCCTAACCCTAACACCTTCCCTTTTGAATTGTTACCAAAGGATATATCACTCCTCCAAGTGCCATGAAATCTTTGAGTAGGGCTCTACATCATGTCATGTGGCTGGAGCCTCTATTATCTACATACCATAAACTATCAAGGCAAATAGAAGTTCACTTCACATTAGTAAACAATTAGTTTAGGTGAGTTTCTAAAGCCAGGATGACTTTGGATGGGGTCACAGACATTTCAGCCTTAAGTCCAGGAATATGGTCAGCGTTTTCAATAGATTTTGATAACATCTATTGTGGACCATTTCCTATCAATTGATCATAACCATGAGATGCCTATTAACTCTTGGTTTAGATGCTCTTTTGTAGACCTCATAGCCAAGTGGTACACTCTTGTAAGCAGGTTGGCTATATCCCCTTGGAAATTTATAAGCTGGTGGTGCATCTGTTACCTGAGCCTTTCTGGAAGTAGAGGTTATATTCAATTATTTGGTAACAGATGTTTGGACAGGGACAAAGGTCTGATTGGTCTTTTCATTTCTTGAACTCTCAAGTGTTTTAGATTTATACTCATTTCTTTTAACATCAAAATTTTTGAGATAAACACACTCTTGAGTTTTGTGGTTTGATCTGCTACAGATGGTGCAATTTGATGAGTCAATGATCACAATTGTTTGTTTATATTAAAAGCTTTTAGAAGAAAACAATTTTTATGACATGATTTTCTTTTCAGAAAATCACAAAACATGTTTGATATTTTCTCTCTTTTCTTCCCTTTTTCTGTCTTTTTCTCAGCAGATGTTGTAACATCTACTAAAGATCTTTTAAGGGAATGATGTTGACTTGTGGTGCCTTTACACCTTCAATGGTTGAAAAATCAATCGGCTTAAAGTTGTCAAGAATGTCACACTTATCTGACCAGGTAGGTTTGAAGTGATATTTTTCAATTTCCTCAAAACTTGAGGATCCTGCTGATCTTTCTAAAACATTTTTCTTACCATTTGGTTCAGTGACTTTAATTTCTTGACCAACCAAATTTTTTGGAATAATTTCAACCAACTCACAATCATTTACAGTAGTGCTTTGAGAAACTTGGTCATGTTTTCTAAAACCTACACCAAAATTTATGTTGCTTTTGATTTGTGATTCTAACATAAACTTATAACCTTTAAAGGGTTTTACCCACTTTTCACAAGTAATTTGGGAAGATTAAAAATCCTTTTTACAACTTTGATATCTTTCTATCATAGCTTAGAGTTGATCCTTGGTTATGCTGGACTCATGTTTGAGATTGCTAATTTCAGAATCTTTTTCAAACAGTTTTGTTTTTAACTCTTTTGCAAGTTTTTCAAACTGAATTTCATCATTCAAAATTTTGTTTCTAAGATTTTCATTCACTTCTTTTATGTTAGCAAAAGCAGTAATGCATTTATAAGAACATAAGTCTTTAAGGACCTGAGGTGATACCTTAGTAGGAACCATCATGGCACAATCACATTCACCATCATAAACACTAGTTTCCCATGGGTTTGAGACTGAGATCACAGTTTCTTCACCAACTTTCTCTTTTGAAACATCTGCCACAACATTTTCACAAACATCATTAGAATTTAACACTACCTCCCCAGACTCATCCCCTTCAAGTATTGTGTCTAGTGCCATGAAACAGAAACCATCATGTTTTTTTGTCAGTAGTAGCAACTAGAGCAAAATTTTCATTAGTTAGTTCCTCAGGTAAGCTACTCCAATAAAAAAACCTTGTGTATAGAAGCTTTGTTGACTGTTCTCTGCAGAAGAGGAGGTTTGTGTAACTTTGTGGTGAAGGTTGCACTTGAACCTGAGGACTTGGGGCTTCAACATACTGTATCTGAGGAACAATGGTTTGGACATATTGAACTGGAATAGTGGTTAAACGGTGTGCAAAATGAGCAATATTTTGCATATGAGGAGTAGGGGTATATTAGGAAATAATGGACAATGTTTCGTGTGTTTTGAGGTGTAGGACTTGGAAGTGTGATAATTGGACCATTTGTTTGACTCCTACACTCCCTAGCAAAATGACCTAACCTGTTACACTTGTAGCATTTAATCTTTGACTTATCCAACCCAACTTTTAACCGTCCATGCATCCTTGGAAATTTTCTACTAGTACTTTTATAGAACTTGCTGGTCCTAACACTCAGTAATGCCAGTTTGTGTAATATGTCCATTTCTTCTAAATCAGTTGGATCAAAATGTTGAAGATCATTAAGTTCAAAGGATAAGTTGTCAGAAACTTGGTTTTCTCATTTGCTGCAAAAGAAAAGTTGGGAGAGCATGAATCAGAGTTGAAATTCCCACTAGATGTTATGTCAATAAAATGATCATAACTCTGTTCCTTGCTACTACCAGATGTTTCTTCTTGACCAAAAAATGTTATACTACCAAAAGAATAATCATCAGCCACTTATCCTGACTCTTGTGGCTTTTTTTGTAGTGCAACAGGCCAGCATAGATATCATTAGGCAAAGCAGTTGCCATGATACTAAATGCTTTGTGTCTAGCTAAATTTTCTGAAAATCTCGCTCGGAGTAATGTTCAGGACTCTTTGGAACTTGAACTTTTGGTTCTTCAGCACTCGGTACCATCAGAATATGTGGTCTGAAAATAACCGATTTCCAGCAACCCGTATTTTGTTGTGCAAGTATGTGACCCATCTGTCGTTGCTAGATATTGTACTCTAAGCTGACAAGTATCAGAGGTTTGTACATGGTTCTAGTGTTGTGTGGATCTTGTGGATTTTGAGAAATTCTGATTGTTAACAAACAGGTTTTTGTTTAAAAACTTTGAACGTAAATAAACTTTCACTCTGTTTTGAATACAAATGAATAATCGAATTAGCAGTGAGTGCTGATTATTTTATATCATGAACGACTAAGCTCTGATACCAAGTGTTAGGATCTAAGTTTGATATTAATGTGATTGTTTTAGATGAAATCAATGAAAGAAGATAATATTAATGAAATAGTGTAGCGGAATTGTTTAAAACTTTGAAACAACAATAGGAAGATTGTTTTCATTGACATGCTTTTGTAATATTAGTCACGTATGCATGCCAATTACAAACTCCCCTCAGCCTAAGATCACTCTAATTTGTTTGTACAAAATGTGTAGAAGAAGTGATAGATAGAACAGTACAGGAACTGTTCTATTTATAGTACATTTCAAACCACTGAGCATCTTTGGCTGACGTCACTATGAAAGTGACATTTAACAAACTAAACAAACTCTAAACACTTCTAGACCTAAACGCTGTTACATTAAAATACGATATAAAGTGTGTTGATAACTACTGCTAAGATATCCTCTTTTGGTCTTCAACAGACCTTTGCCATAACAGTTCTTTGGTTCTTTATCAAAGTTTGTCTCTAACAGACCCTTGCTTCTTGCAGAGCTTTATCCTATCAGATCTTGTGACAGTTCTTTATTCCCAGCAGAGTTTAGAGCAGTAGATCTTTATGATGAAGGATCAAATGTTATAGATTGTTTTAGCTTTTCAATCATCTGTTCTTTTATAGGGTTCGATAGATCCAACACATAACATACTACCGGTTGGTTTGGTCAAAGTTAATGAACGTACTCATGTTATGGATAAAACACCACCAAGTTTCACACATTATTGAAAAGCATATATTTTTAAGTATAGACCATAGTGTTTCGAAATCTTTGGAAAATGTACTAGTAGGCTCATATGAATCACCCCAAAACATTTGAAAACGTAAAAGTGGGGATTGTGTACTCATGGTTTGTGTAGATGTCTTGTTCAACAGTATATGCAAAGCTCAAGTGTTTCCTAATGTATCAGATTGTTATAAGATTAGTGTATATTATGGCTTAAATGGAAGAGCGAATAAAATGAGGTTTAAAATGAAACGAGCAAAGGTTCTCGTGTAATATGATTTATTAACCTTATATTCTGATTTGTAAAGTGTCTATAGCTGTTTTGACCTGTGACGACTAGTTAAAATGGTTTAAGCCGCTTTAACGAGTCGTATGTGTAATTACGGGTCCGGATGGTCGAATGAGTCCTATGACGAGTTTGATATGTCAAAACTAGTGCTCATGTAGGTTTAAAACTTATTTACGCAAAAGGGTATTTTTGACCATTTTAAAAGTATCTAAAGTTGACTCGTCACTTAACCCATCAAACAATATGACCATAAGGTATAACCACAAAGGGTTATTCCTATATTACTATGGTCATATAATCGGGCTTGGTCGGATCCTAAGGTTGACCAAACGGGTCAGTTTCGAAAGTCAAAGTAGAAGTCAAATCGCTCGACTATCAACTAGGGAATAAACAATAAACTAGAAATGACGAGCCAGACATGCTAAGACATGTCTAATAATGTTGTAAAAACTAATTTGGTGTCAAAACTTTAAGTTCTAATACTTATAAACTCATTCGTCGTAAAATGCATTTCTATGCATTTGTTAGTTTTATTTCGTAAAAGTTTGACTCGTTATTTCACCTACTAAACATGATGATCAGAGGGTATTATCGCAAGGGATTAACACCTTAATTATTACAATCACATAGCAAAGTTCATTTTGAACTTTTACTTGACCAAAATGGTCAGGACCGAAAGTCAAAGCAAACGTCAATTTGCTTGACTTTTGGCTCATAACTAGTTAATAAAAGCAATAGACTAGGAGAAACACTTACAAATGCTTGAAGGGGAAGATTAGAACTTAAGATTGAGGCCTCAATGTAGAAGCAAGCTCCAAGAAGATAAGAAAGAAGAACTTTGACTTTGAAGTGTTTGAAGTGGTGTGAAGAAAAATTCATGCAAGGTGATGACAATTGTTATTTATTCTAATTGAGGACCAAGGAGGTGATGACAAGTGCTATTGGATGTTGATTAGTGTCCTAACATGTGTCCTAAATAGAATGAAGGTGGCAAAATTCATGCAAGGTGGCAAGGTTTAAAGATAGGTGGCAATACTTGGTGATCAAGAAAATTTTTTGCTTTTGGGCATGTCTTACGGACCGCAAGGCAATATATCTTACAGTCCGCAAGGCACTCTGATCCCAAAAGTTTCACTTTTTGGTAGTTTTGGCCCTCGGACACCTTTTGCCATTTTTAACCCTTCTAACTCATTGTTTAGGTTATTTGAATTGTATAAATGTGACATTTATACATTTTTAGTCATTGAACAATTCCGAAACATTTTTCATATTTAATAAAATCTTGTGTTTTATTTGCGAGAATGTATATTTATCAATCATTATAAAATCCCGGACATTTTTATTCAATAAAATCTTGCTTTTTATTGGTAATAATGCAAAAATGTCAATCATTACACAAATTCGATCATTTTTGTGTTCGATAAAGTTTTCTAATTTATTTACGAAACGTGTAACTGTACAATCTAATGAACCGACATCCACGAGCTTTCCGGACAAGATCCAAGTTACACATACCTTAACGCCTTTATATAACCTAAATACTAGGTTAAGAGGGTTTAAAAATGACAAAACGCGACATACAAGTCTAGGGGCCAAAATTGTCAAAAAAAGTTTGCTTCTTCACCAAGTTTGCCACCTATCTCTAATTTTTGACACCTTGCACATTTTGCCATACTTAATTGGGTGTTGACACATGTTAGGAACCTAATCCACACCTGGTAACACTTGTCTTCACCTCCTTGATTCTAAAACACTATAAATACCCTTTGATTCATCCTTTTTATTCACACCACTTCAAAACACTTCAAAGCAAAGTATGAAGTTCTTCTTTCTATCCTTCTTGGACCTTGTTTCCAGTCTTTGGAAGCCTCCTATCTTAAGTTCTGAAAGTGTTCTTCAATACGAGTAAGTACTCTTCCAAGTTCTTTCGTTATTTTAGCTATTTTGAGCTAAAAGTCAAACAGTTTGGCTTCTTGTTTGACTTTCGGTTCTGACCATTTTGGTCAAGTCAAAGTTCAAATTGAACTTTGCAACGTGATTGTAATCACGAAGGTATTAATCCCTTGCGATTGCACCTTCTGGTTACCACGTTTAGTAGGCGAGATGATGAGTTATGACGAAAACATTTTTGGGTATTAAAACTTAGGGTTTTGACACCAAGTCAGTTTTATAACATTATTAGACATGTTCAACATGTCTACCTTGTCATTTCTAGTTTAGTGCTTATTTCTTAGTAGTAAGTCGAGCGATTTTATTACCGCTTTGACTTTCGAATCTGACCCATTTGGTCAATCTTAGGATTCGACCAAGCGCATTTTTATGACCATAGTAATTTAGGGAATAACCATATATACCTTATAGTCATATAGTTTGGTTATTATATGATGAGTTGATTTTATGTACTTTTAAAATGCCGAAAACACCCTTTTGGTGCATAAAATGGTTTTAAACATGTAAGACCATAGTTTTGACAACTAAACTGATATTATAACATAATCAAACTTGTTTTGACATATAAGACTCATCATAGGACCTCTTTAACCATCCAAACCCATAGTTACGCTTGCGACCCGTTAAAGTGGTGTAAACCAATTTAACAAGTCGTAACGGGTCAAAGCACTTAGAAACTCTTACAAATCAGAATGTATGGTATTATAAACCATATCACATGAGTCCTAACACTCGTTTGGTTTATAAGACCTCATTCTATCCAATCCTCCGATAAAGTCTCGACACACTAACATAGTATTCTGATACATTAGGACACACTTGAACTCTTCAATCCTTGAGCTTTGTTTGATCATCTGAACAAGACATTTACGCAATCCCAAGTGAGTACATAGCCCCCTCTTTTACGTTTTCAAATGTTTTGGGGTGATTCATATGTGCCTATCACTAATTTCTTGTTTTCATGACATTATACATGTTTTGCTTATCTAGTACATATAGAACATGATTTCAAAGACATTTTGCTTCATATGTTGACTTAGCATACCTAGTACATGATTTCAAAGACATTTTTGCTTCATATGTTGACTTAGCATACCTAGTACATGATTTGAAAGACATTTTTGCTTCGTATGTTGGCTTAGCATACCTAGTACATGATTTCAAAGACATTTTGCTTCGTATGCTGACTTAGCAAACCTAGTACACGATTTCAAAACATTTTTACTTTGTATGTTGACTTAGCATACCTAGTACATGACTTCGAAGACATTTTTGCTTGTATATTAACTTAGTATGCCAAGTACATGATTTCAAAACATTTTCATGACATGCTTACATTGTTCAAGACATATTGGTGCGTTGAATATACAATGATACATTCATTAAATTGATCACGCCGACCAGTAGTATGTAATGGTACCATAGGATTGACAATCTTGTTCCCACTTCCTAGATTTGTTTGGAAGTGACTTTAGGGAATGACAAAATCCGATGAACATTTGATAAACATTTATCTTTATAAGGGTTTATCCAACAATCAACAAGGCTTGAATTTATTCGCCAACAATCCATATATATGTGTCTACACAATAAAAACAATTGATTTATAAGACAAGAGTTTTTGTTTAAACAAGACCTTTGTTTATTCAATACACCTACTTTATAAAAGATATTTTGACGAGACAAGACATTTTCGTTATTTTATACAAGATATTTATTTTATGGTTTAAACAAGACTTTTGTTTGCCATACAAGATATTGGTTTATACATAGACATTTGTTTATAAAAGACATTTGGTTTATACATGACATTGGTTTAAACATGACATCTCATTGTTGGCTCATGGTAATTGATTTAAATGACGTGACGTGTGTAATATGATAAAAGTACGGTGGATACGCCGCTGGTACTTCCTATATATAAGTGCTTTCATTATATTACATAACATAGCGTTATCTAAACCACTTCAAACAAAATACAAGACAAGACATATTTTATACAAGGCACGAGTTATTTTGGTTATTAAGTTAACCATGCATCATTATTTTTAAATAATTTGATTTTCATATGATTTCATAGAAGAAACATTTTTGTCAACGATCATGGCTACTTTTGTAATAGTTAACATTTCTTTTAACTTTCAAAGCACTGAATCTTTATCACAAAACCTATGTTACTCACAGGCATTTTTATGTTGACATTTTATTTTCACATATGTTTCAGGAGCTAATGTTTGACTTTGAGCATGCTTCACATACGGCAGACATGCGCCTTAGTGACTTTAAAATTTGCAAGACAATTGTTATGTTTTTGATTTCATTCTCCCAAGACAATATAAACAATTAAATTCAACAATACAAAACTTTATGTACCATGTGTTGTGAAACAATAGTTCTGTGACATGACTCCCTCACGTTTCCGCTGTAGTTTGTTGTTTTAGGCGGTCGGGGTGTTACAAAAAGATTGGTATTAGACCTCATGGTTATAGGGAATTAGGTTATTAGTAATACTTTGACCTAGACTATATCCTTCCTAGGTCCCTAACACAAGTTATCTTGTGTTTAGATCTTAAAACAATACCATCACTTATCCTTAGGTGATTACCAAAACAAATTCACAAGTTACAAATTCATATTAAAAATCAATCACATATCCTTAGATGATTTGTTTTTAGCCTTCATGCCTTCAAAGTTTTCAAAATCTTGTTAAAGTTTGGGTTTTAATAATGTGAACATGTGCAATCTGGAAGGGTGGACGCCTGTACCATGAGTTTTCTATCTAAGGCTAGAGTGTTTGTACAAATTCGCATTATCGGACTAGTCACTCTTACCTGGGAACTCTTGGGGTTGAGTGTCCACTTATAGACTAAAGCATGTCTTCGCAATACATTATAAAGACTTTACTTTGGTTAGTCATTATGTGTGGTTTGTTTATTTTAGGTAACAAACACATGATCACAATCCTTATGTTTCGTTGATATTTTAACGTTTTCTTTTGACTATCCAATATCAATCTCATCCGTTTTCTCTCATATTTCCTTCTCTTTTAGAATTGCTCCTCGTTGAAATGCTGCTCAGGATGCCGATATGGCGGCAATGATAGCTCAGCAGATAGCTTATGTGCTACCAAATCTTGTGACTCAGTTAAACCAAGCCAACAATAACAACAAGAATGCACCCGTTTCGAGCAAGTTTAAACAATTCAATTCGGCTAAACTGCTCAATTTTAGTGGTTCTGAGGGAGCTACCGGGCTCCTACAGTGGTTTGAGAGTCTTTAGAGCACATTCCGTCATGTTCAATGTCCAAATGAGCGCAAAGTAGAATTTGCTTCAAGTGTATTCCAAAAGAGGGCGCTCACGTGGTAAAATAAAGTGGTGAGAGATAGGGGAGCTGATGTTGCAATGGCTCAGACGTGGGAAGAGCTTCGAGCTCTTATGATGAAGGAATTCTGCCTATGCCATGAGCAAAGAGCACTTGAGAATGAATTCCACGACCTGAAACAGGATAGTGGAGAACATCGTGTCTACACTGACTGTTATGAGGAGCTAAGTTTGTTATGTACTGATGTTAGTGCATAATGTCTATTGCCTACGTCTAGGATATGTCGTTTTTGTATATAGGGCTTAAAACGTTAGATTGTAAATGTTATTGTTTAGATTATATGTTTTGTAGCAGACTCGTACGAGTGAGATACTTGACTCATATGCAGGTCTCCTAGTCCTTATGGATCTTCACAGAATCGTCTATCTAATCTAGAGTGCGGAATCCCCTAGATCAAATTTCACGGAAACAAGAACACGAACAAGAACAATTTCCTTCAAACAGTCTTCTATTGATTATCCAACACAAAGTGTTTATAACCAATTCAAGACTCTCTCTCTAAACCAGCAACATAGCAATAGAACTAGCAACTGAGCAACCTAAACCCTAATGCAAACCTCCCTATATATAGAGATAGGTTATGCAACTGGGCTAGGGTTTCCTACATGGACTGCTAATGGGTTTAAAGCCCAATTCGCCTACCATGCACTATTTTGTGTCTAGTTCAGCCTAATTACTTCTAATAATCTATTACAAAACTAAACCCGCTAACCGTTTATCATTTTACTAATTACACGTTATCCGAAGACCAAAGCTAAGATATTGTCACAAATATGCACCAACAAACTCCCCTTTGACAATAGCTTTATTTAAACAATTTTGTATTCAGTCATCTTGCAATCTTCAAACATCTTTGACAATCGTTGGTCTTTGGATAGCTTTAGCTTTAATAGCTTATGTTAGCAACAGACTTCCCCTAAGCTGATGTATCCAATCACCAAATCTTCTAAATCGTTAGCGTTTGAGTAAACTCCAGTTCAGTCCTTGCATAGCAATCTTCAAACTCTACAACTTTGTCTGCAATGTAGAATGGAGGTTCTACCATGCATCCAAGCAAACTCCTCTTCACCAAACTTCTCAGTAACATACTGCTACAATTTGTATACTATAAAACAAACATCTCGAAAAACCATAAGAATTTTTCAACACAAGTTAAACAAATTATTATTATCAAGAGATAGTAAAACTATATCACAGATTAAGCACTTCTCAACTCAAACCACATACTCAAAATTTTTAAACACACTGAACCTGCAAGATTTTAAAATTTTGAACTCATCTTCTAACACCGTCTCCCCTATCGGTAACAAGTCCTCCATTAACAACCAATATCTCGTACATTAAAAATATACAAGAAAATGAAATATTTTTGGATTTTTAGATTTTCTCAAAGTAAATAAATAACGAAATAATAATCACTGTGTTTTTGTGAGTATCACCATTAAGAAGATCATATCAGCAACATCAAACAGTTTTCACACTGTTTTATAATTCTATATGCAATATTCATGAAAAATAGTTCAAGATGATTACCAGTATTGTTTATCCACTTAAACAAAATACATGAACATTTAAAGTACCATTACCTAGTGATATGTTTTAAATAAGTTATACTGATATACTAGTGTGTCCCACTTCAGGACATACCCCCGTGATCAAGGTATGCACAAATATTCATCGTAGTAGGTGAGTATACCGAAATTCATCCTTTTGAATTACAACGTTAGATAATTGGTGACCAGGTCAGTACTTCCGTACAACAAAGAGACCATATCCAACGAGGGTTAGGGCAAATACCAAATTTTGGTACGAATGATGCGATTTGCACATTTGAATCACTCTCTAGGAGAGCATCTTCAATTTTTGGGATTTGGCATTATAGCTCTTTTAAGATATCCTGGTTGTGCCTAGGTCAGCATATATCGGATGCAGCAGAAGGACAACCTTGATACCCCGGATGAAATAACGATATAAAGACCTAAAACTTCATATTTTGGCAATCTATCAACGCAAGATTTAAGGTTATAAAACCATATGCCCTGATTTGTTACCCACTCATACACAGTTTATTATATGTGTATCACCAAGGTAAGTTGATTATTTCATGCCTTTTGCCTATTGGTACATCATATGATGAAGCTGCCATCACACTTAACCAATTTAATTTTAATTTCAGTGTGACAGTCTAACTTACTGATGTACTATCATTTTAACTTTTTCACACAGTGAAAACTCCATTTTTATTTTCTATTTTTTTATTTTGATTTTTGAAAAGCAGTAAATTATTTACAAAACTATTTTTTATGGAAAAATGGTTACTCAGGATTCCTCCTCCCGTCGAGTTCGACCAAATGTTCAAAACGAGCCCTGTCAAATGCTTTTGTGTAAAGATCTACCAGGTTATCAAGTGTGTCGACTCGATGCATTTCAATTAACTTCTTTTCAGCACAATCCCGTACAAAATGATGACGAATGTCAATATGTTTTGTGCGACTGTGCTTTACGGGATTGTTGGTGATTGAAATAGTGGCATTATTGTCTATTATAATAGGAGTACGAGTGAAATTCAAACCGTAATCGCACATCTGCTATTGGATCTAGAGAACCTGATAGCAACAACTACCCGCAGCAATATATTCAGCTTCACACGTCGAGGTAGACACGCAAGACTGCTTCTTGCATTGCCATGACATGAGCCTCCCTCCTAAGAACTGACAACCACCTGTGGTAGACTTCCTTGTAGATTTGCATCCTCCAAAGTCTGAATCAGTAAAAGCAACAAACTTCAAATCACTAGCAGCTGGATACCATAACCCAAGTTTAGGTTTCCCCTTCAAGTAACGAAGAATCTGCTTCACCGCTTTCATGTGGGACTCCTTTGGATTCACTTGATATCTGGCACAAAGACATACTGCGAACATGATGTCGGGTCTTGAAGCAGTTAAGTACATTAGAGAACCAATCATTGCCTTGTATTGAGTTGGATCAACATCCTCCACACTCTCATGATCTGGACCAAGATTGTGATTCTCACAGATAGGTGTACTGAAAGTAGCGCAATCCTCCATTTTGAAACGAGACAAAATGTCATACACATACTTCGTCTGATATATAAACATCCCATCCTTCTTCTGTTCAACTTGTAAACCCAGAAAGTAAGATAGCTCACCCATCGCACTCATCTCGAACTTGCTCTTCATTAGCTCTTCGAAATCATGACACATGTTCTCATCAGATGACCCAAAGATGATGTCATCTACGTATACCTGTACTAGTAGAAAGTCTTCCTTCTTCCTTTTAATGAACAATGTACTGTCAATCTGACCTCTTTTGAAACCATGTTTTAACAGATGTGCTGACAGTGTCTTATACCACGCCCTAGGTGCCTGATGTAGTCCATACAATGATTTATCAAGTCGATAGACTCGATCTGGATAGTCTGGATCAGTAAACCCGTCTGGTTGTGAGACATACACCACTTCTTGGACTTTCCCGTAAAGAAATGCACTCTTCACGTCGAGTTGGTAAACTTTGAAGCCCTTGAAGGAAGCAAAAGCTAGGAACAAACGAATTGCTTCCAACCTTGCTACTGGTGCAAACACTTCATTGTAATCAATCCCCTCTTAGTGATTGAACCCTTTCACCACTAATCGAGCCTTACTCCTTATAACGATCCCTCAGTTGTCTTTCTTGCACTTAAACACCCACTTAGTGCCTATTTCCTTCTCTCTTGTAGGCAAGTCAACTGGCTCCCAAACTTTCAACTTCTTGAACTGAGCTAGTTCCTCTTGGATAGCTTCAACCCAACAATTGCCTTTTAGAGCCATATGAACATTCTTCGGCTCCTCTTGTACAATAAAGCAGCTATACAAACATTCATGAACCAACCCAATCTTCTGAATCGAAGTAAACAAACAGGAACCTTCGAGCACACCTCTTCTTGTCTGAACACCTACAGTAGCATCACCAATGATGTTTTCAAATAGATGATCTCTATGTATGCGTGTGGTAGCAATGGTGTCAACAACCAGATTATCTCCCAGATTAGATCCAACCTCCCCCTGAATATTAGCATTAGCAAACGGATTAGTGAAGTCCTCCCCCTGAATAGGTTCAGACTCAGTATCATTGGAGTCCTCTGGAGCTGCACTGGAAGAAGTTTCTGGAGCATCCGTCATCGGTATACTCGATCTAGGCATGAAGTCACACTCTCCATCTTCACTGATCACAGTATGGATCACCTGATCATCATCTGCATTTGAAACATCAGAATATTAAATGATTTAAAGACACTGTCATAATCATATAATATAGGAGGACCACTCGTTGATTGTTGAGGTGAATAACTCGTGATTTCCATGTTAAACACCACCTCAATTTTACCAGTTTTTAGATTAAAAACCCTTTTATTCTGTGTTCCAGGCATATATCCTAGAAAGTAACCCTCATCAGCAACCTTACCGAATTTTTGCTTATCTTTGTTTCGCACAATGGTGCAGGGTAATCCATATGGCTCAAAGCCTTTTAAGTTTGTTTTCGGTTAAACAATAGTTCGTGACATGTTTTGTTAAACCGTTTAACCGTCAAACTTTGTTCAGGACATAGCAAGCTGTGTTCACAGCTTCTCCCCAGAAAAGAACTGGAAGCTTTGAATCAGATAACATAGTCCTCGCGGCTTCAATCAACATCCTGTTCTTCCTCTCAGTGACTCCATTCTGTTGAGGTGTATAAGGAGCCGAATATTGATGTTCAATTCCCTTGGAAGACAATAGAGATCCAGAACCTGATTCTTGAACTTCGTGCCATTATCACTCCTTATCCTCTTGATCCGTGCATCATGGACATTTTCCAATTTTGTAAAAAGATTAATCAGCATCTCCGCTGTCTCATCTTTTGTACCTAAAAAGAAAACCCATGACTATCGTGAGTAATCATCAGTGACAACTAAACAATAGTACTTTCCACATATGCTCCTTACGTTCACTGGACCGAATAGATCCATATGAAGTACTTCATAAGGGGCATCTATGGAATTTACTGTTTTAGACTTGTGAGGTTTCTTATGTTGTTTTCCCTTTTGACATGGAAGACATTTATCTTTCACGTAAAACCTCTACACTGGCACCCCTTCCACTAAACCATTTTTAATAATATAATTCATTTTTCGGTAGTGGATGTGGGCCATGCGTCTGTGCCACAACAATGACTCAGCCTCAGATGCTTTTGATAGAAGACATGCCACCACAGTGGAAGAATCCTTAACACCCATGTCCATGACATAAGTATCATTTTTCCTTGGCGCTCTCATTACTATCCAGTCATCCGGTATCACCAAACCAGGTTTCAACACCAAAGCTTCAGACTTTGTTGAGTGGACCAAGTGACCCTTGTCGTAGACTTGAGACACGCTCATCAGATTGTGCTTCAGTTGATCAACATAGTTCACTTTGTTTAATGTGATCTTCCCGTTAGTCACTTTTCCTCGACCAGTAATGTGTCCTCCTTTAGCACCTGCAAAATTCACATAACCACCATCTATATTCTCAAACTCTGTCAACAGCCTCGCATCCCCATCATGTGCCTGGAGCAGCCACTATCAACATACCACAAGTTGACAATCCTCCTTAGCAGCTCCTGCACCATCCAACAAAATTAGTTAGATTGGGGGACCCAAGCCTTAATGGTCTTGGGTCTTCCAGATTCATCAACTATGGGAACATCCATCTAGTATCCATTACTCCTAACAGGAGTCTTGGATCTTAGACCTGTTGATGGAAATGGTTTTTGATTCCACTAGGTCTGTGGTCCTGAGGTTTCCTAACTATGTTTGGACTTTGCGACCTTTGGGAATTATGATTTTGGTTCCATGAATTTTGATGATGATAATTTCTAAAGCCATCGTTATAAAAATTTCGACTACCAACATTTTGGTATCGAGTTTGATATTGACCTTGACATCTGAAATTATTTGATGGACCATTGAAGTTATTCATTCTTGGTGAACTACTTCTACGTCTATCATATCTGCCTGATGTAGATGCAGGCTGAAATCTTTGTTGATTTCTTTGAAAACGAGGAACTTGGTGAGTTCCTTTTTCAGCCTTATCTACACCAACAGCAACACTCTGTTGCGTGGTTGCATATATATTTGGTGAGGTAACCTTCTTCTCACCATCACCACTTTTTGCTGGTGATTTTTCTCTCTGTTCCTCACTTACCTGTGTTTCACTCTTTTTGTTAGGACAGTAGCTAGCTACATGTCCCTTTTCATGACATTTGAAGCATGATTTTCTAGCCGAAGACTTCTTAACTGAAGCCTCTTGCTTAGATTCATCAGGCGATGAGGATGATGATGATGACGATGCCTTCGAAGGATCTTGTTTAGTTTTCTTAACTTCTGATTTTTCTTTGTTTTTATTTTTAGCAAACTGCACATTAGACTCTTTAGTAATAACAGGGACCTCTTCATTCATGTCACTCCCTTTAACAAAATGAACCTTTTTAACAAAAAATTGTTTTTGATTCTTAGGGTGTGTAATTTTTGTTCTCAAAACTGGTTCCCTGTTAGTATCCTTCTTTGTATTCTCAGAACCATCCACACTTCCTGATGTGGAACTACCAGGTGTAGTTGACACAAAGTCTGTAAGCTCTTCTTCATCTGGCAAGAAAGAACAGTCATGACCTAGAGGTGGTGGAACTTCATTTAAACCTTTGAAGCCCACACATATCTTGTCATTACTCTTCTTTAGGCCATTCATCGTGTGTTTCATAACAAAAGATGAATCTCTGAATTGATTTAATTTCTTTTCAAGCTCACATATTTTAAGTTGTGCTTCAGATAACTCTTTGCACTTTTCAGAAACCTCTTTTGTTTTCTCACTCATTGTATCATGAGCTAAGTCAATAACTTGAAGTTTTTCATTAAGCTTACATGTTAGAATATTCATTTCTTCTTCATAACCTTTAATTTTCTTCAAGTATAATGACTAATTTCGTTTTACGAAAAACTTTGAATCTTTTAGGTTCGAGAGCTCATTAGCTAGACTTTGGTTTTGTTGTATTAATGTGTCAACCTCACTTTGCAGTTCACAACATTTCAAACAAACAGAACTACCAGAGTTAGAACATACCTCGCCTGTTGATTTAATTAGATCAGTCATGAAAGCAGCAAAATCAGTAGCCATCTTCTTCTCTGTGGTATTCTTTTCTCCACCAACTTTTCAGCTACCTTCTCTTGCTCTCCCTCAGCGTCAACTTTCATTTCTTCTTCAGCAACTGGAGCTATCTTAGTCATGAACGCCTGTGAGGCGTTGTTATCACTCTCTAAATGAACACTCAAATCATATGAACCCTCTCTGGCAGTAGAAATCAGGGCCTTTGATCCAGTGTTATTTGACGCATTCCTGTTGCTTGAACCATGACTAGGAGAATCTTGAAAGGATGAACTAGAACTAGATTCAGACTTATGTCTTTGACACTCTCTAGCGAAATGTCCGTAGTTGTGACAATTGTAACAGTTCACTTTCGAATTGTCAAATCACACACTCTTTCCAACAAACTTCCTGCCTGTTCTGTTAATGAACCTCTTCACTCGTCTAGAAATCATGGCCATCTGCCATTGTAAATCCATCTCCTCTAGGTCATCAGGGTCAATCTGATCATAATCCTCATCAAACATAGCAGGATCAGATATTCTTCCCTGAATGTAGTTCTCGTAGGAAGCAACGAAAGAAGCAAGCAATGCCAGGTGATCTTCATCACTTTTGACACTCAAAGGCATAAACTTAGAATTGCTGTGACTGTTACTAGATTGTTGTCTCTTAGCCGCTGACGAGCCTCCTGAAGCAGTAACAAAACAAACTTCACCCTCAGCATTTGTCACGATCTGGTCATTCTCACATGAGAGAAACGCAGTTGCACTATCACTTGAAGCATTGTTGGAAGATGAAGGTGTAAGACCTTTATAAATCACCGGATCTTGAACCTGATCATAACCCGTTTCCTTCTTCTTCATATTGAGCTCATAAGCTCTCAATTTTCGAACAACCTCTTCAAAGTCTTTCTTTTCATAATCAGTTCACCCTTTATCATCAACGTGTAAATATCCCACTTTACAGGTAAAGCATCCATCAACTTGTCGTTCATCTCCACATTTGTGTATCCCTCTATGTCATAATTGTCTATTTCTGACATCAGATGATAATATCTCATGATAATATCTTCAAGGGATTCATTTCTCATTCCTTTGAACAAAGCAAACTGTTTCTTTAGCAGATCAACCTTGTTCTTCTTTACATTGGTATTGCCCTCATACCTCTTCTCTAGGGCATCCCACATCTCCTTTGACGTGGTATAACGCTTGAATGTATGTTTGATGCCATCAGGTAACGACATTTTTATAGCAGCTAATGCTTTCTTCTCAGACTCATACATCCTTTTCTCAACTTCAGACATATTCATGTAAGCAGTAACACGTTGTCAGCCCTCAAAATCATGAGTTGGGTTAGCGTAACCATCTTGAGTACAGATCTATATTAGTGTGTCCTGATATTCAATAAAAGATTGAAACCTATCCATCCAAGTAAGATAGTTCTCTACCTTCAGCATCTTTGGAGGTTTGTTTATGGTGCCAGCCTCGTGCTCCATTCTTAAGAGCTCATTTAGGTTAGACATATTCGACATTTTTACCGAACTGGCTCGTTAAAAACGTTAAAACTTGTCCGAAATGAGTGGTTAACAAATTATACTGTTAGACTCGTCTCGTCGATACGATTCTAATGATGTACATTGTCCGATTATGATTTTAGGAATTTTCGTGCCTTTTTTGTCCTAAAAATCACACGAGTCTAACTGTCCAATCGATTCGTCAAAATTGTCTATGGATCAAATTCTATGTCCGAAAGCGTTTAACTCCGGTTACGTCAGCTGGTTAACTTTCCACCTTTTTGTGTATAACTCGGAACAGTGTCAAATCCGAAATGGTAACTCTGATTGACAATCCGAGATGATAATCCGGAACAGTAGTCCGAATTGTTAATCCAAAATGGTGATCCAGAATAGTGACCGAGATGAAATCCGGAATGCACTATTCTGATCCGAAATGGAAATCCGGAATAGACTACTCTGATCAGAGATGGAATCCGGAATAGTTCTGATCCGATATGGAATCCGAAATAGCTTCTGATCTGAGATGGAATACGGAATACTTCTGATCCGAAATTCAATCTGAAATCAGATTTTCATATCTGAATTATACTTCTAATGATCCGAAATGCAGATTTCTGATCCAAAATTCAAGTCTGCAATCCGCAATGCTTCACTATTTGATCCGAGATGCCTTTCTTCAATCCGAAATACCTGCTGTTAATCCGAGATACCTGCTGTTAATCCAAAATACCTGCAGAAACCCTAAAACAGCCGTCAAAACCCTAATTTAGCCGTCACAAACTTCAAGAACATCCTCCAAAACGCCCAAAAACCCAATTTTTCTGCTGTCACAATTCTGAACCGAGCAATAATCAAGAGCCGAATGCTCTGATAACAATTGTAGGTCCCCTAGTCCTTATGGATCTTCACAGAATCCTCTATCTAATCTAGAGTGCGGAATCCCCTTGATCAGATTTCACAGAAACAAGAACACAAGAAGAACAATTTCCTTCAAACTGTCTTCTAATTATTATCCAACACAAAGTGTTTACAACCAATTCAAGACTCTCTCTCTAAACCAGCACACTGAGCAACCTAAACCCTAATGCAAACCTCCCTATATATAGAGATAGGTTATGCAACTGGGCTAGGGTTCCTACATGGACTGCGAGTGGGTTTAAAGCCCAATTCGCCTACCATGCACTATTTTGTGTCTAGTTCAGCCTAATTAATTCTAATTAACTATTATAAAACTAAACCCGCTAACCGTTTATCATTTTACTAATTACAAGATATCCAAAGACCAAATCTAAGTTGTTGTCACAAATATGCACCAAATTCATACGAGCAACACTCTGTCACTCGTACGAGGCAGCAACTTGCATGAGTCACAGTTTTTGCAACACACTCTCCTGTGCGAGTCATGTCGACCTATAAATAGAGGAGTGTTGTGTCAAAGCTAGTAGTGTTAGTCTAGTTGATACAGCGAAGCCCTGTTAAATTGTTTACTTGCGTTGTACTTTTCACGCCAATCAATACATTTAAAGCAGTTAAACAGTAGATCTCACTTGTTCGTTTGTCAACCTCACTAACAATGAATTCCGCCTCTGTTAGTTGAGTTAGATCAGTCCAGTTGCTCATCGGAGGAGCCTATCCCCCATTCACAAGTGGTATCAGAGCCTTGAGGCCTGATCTGCTGACAAATGTCAAGTTTCTGTAGGCTACCAACTGTTTCAGATTCAGATTCACTATTGCAGCTTTCTAGTTCTACACTTTCCCAAACTTATCTCGGAATTGGATGAAATTATGGACAAATTGGACTAGGAATCTAGGATATCACGTTAAATTCTATTTTAATCAATCCTTAACAATTTCAGATCTAAAATCGAGCTTAATCATGTCAAAATTGGTAAAATTCATCCGTTTGGTGACCTAAGTTGTTTCGTATGGGTAGAGAGACCACTCACACGAACGACTAACCATACAAGTTAATTTATTCATACGAACGAATAATCAAAAGTTCTTAAAATTTACAAGTTAAAATTGAAATTGTGATTCGCACGAGGTAACCACTCGTATGAGCGACTTACTCGTACGAGCCAAATTGCCATCCGTACGAACACTTTGTTTGCACGAATACCTCCTCTGTACGAATTAACTCATTCGCACGAATCTTGGTCGCACAAAATTTTCTGTTATCAGCACGAAGAAAGTTTTAACATTCTAATCAGTTTTCTTAAGTGTGTTTCTAAATCTTTACAGAAAAATGGCAGGAGAGTTCTATAACGCATTTGCTACACCAGCAGTCATGACTACTGTAGCACAAAACATGAACCTCGAAAACAAAATGGGTACGATGACAAAACCGCCAAAGTTGATGAACCTCGAAGACTTCGATAGTTGGAGCGAACGTTTCATGAATTGGGTTCAGGCGAATCATTTTACATGTTGGTTTGCTATCGAAGAAAAGTATCAGTCTCCTGTTGGAGAAAAAGGTCTCGAAAAGACATTGGCTCAACTTTCAGATTTTGATAGAGAAAAGATGATAAATGAGAAGAAAATGATGAACATTCTACAACAATCCATCAAAGAGGACATATTGGCACTGCTACAACATGATGATGACGCACAATCAATATGGAATGCTCTTCGATTGAAATTCCAGGGAAGTACCCGTTACGAAAAAGCAAAAGGGCGTTGTTGAGTAAAGAATTTGATATCTTTACTTTGATCAAAGGAGAGACAGTCAAACAACTGATTGAAAGATACTGTCATCTTGTTGTGCAAATGAAGCGAATGGGGATCATAAAGACGAATGGAGAACTTGTTGATAAGCTCGATGATTCCTTTCCACAAGGCGAATGGTCTACCTATTTGACCATTTTGAAGAATGAACTGAATATGGTAATCTCTCATCACTACGATTCTTTGAGAGATTGGAGGGACATGAACTTGAGATGTAGATAATGGCGAAGAGCAAAAACATCCAAGTGCAACAAGATGTTAATCTTTATTTCAAGAATAGTTCTGCCACTCAGATACAGTCTCCAAAGATCCAGACTGCCTTTAGCGCTTATAGCACACCAAGTCCCCCGTCAAATCAAAACAGTAGTTTTCAATCATTTGCTGCGGTCAATCCGAACATGTCTCAAAGCCCACAATCATCACATGGATCAAGCAATCCCCAGATTAACCAGACAAGTCAATCAAATCCTACTCAGAGGGTACTACAGTGCAATATCGATGTTGATTTCCAGAATGCACAAAACTTTGATGAGAAGACCGCAAAGCAGCATATGTCACTATTAGCATCGGTCCTTGAATCTTATGAAGTCTTGTAGCAGGAAAGGTTGGAAATTCTGAAATGACCAGAGAGGGCTATGATCAGATTGATCTGGTAGAGATGGAGCTGATCGACATCAAATGGTGTATGGCATCTATTGTTAGACGCGCACAATGCTTCATGGAAATAATGGGGAAAAAGACCTTGGGAGGTTTGGATGGAAAAATGGGATTTGACAAATCCAAAGTTACTTGTTTCAAGTGTTGGGAGAAGCGACATTTTAAACGTGAATGCCCAAACAGAGAAGTTCATGGTAATCAGCACCCAGTTACCGACGATTACTACAAGAAGGCTATCTACCACCGTCCTCAACCAAGAACTCGAATGGTGCAGATCGAAGATAGACAGCCAGAGACCAAAGACAAAGCGCTTGTAGTGACTCAAGAAGACGAGGACATTAACTGGAACAAATACATTTCCAAGAATGACAGTTTGGCATTGGTTGTTGAAATAATCGAAGAACCTAAAGAAGAATCAGAGGCATCTTTTGATGAGGCTCCAGAAGATGATTATTACTATCATACATCATCAGAAGAGGAGGAAATTTTAAATGGTTCTATTAAACGTCTCCTGCCTAACGATATCTTGAACTTTTGCAGGTTACTTTGGACTAAGCCATCGATCATCTTGTGAAGAACAGAAGACGTCTGATGTTGAACAGAGAGTTGATGAAAAGATGGAGAAGTTGTCTGATGAGACTAACAAAGCGTGTATGGCAAACACAAATGAGGTAAATGAGTCTAAATGTGAGTCTGTGGTAGAAAAAACCATGTTTGAAATGTGCTGAGCCATGCAGTGAATGTGTTGTAAAAGACACACGATATAATGAGCTCAAAAGTTTAACAGCTAATTTGTCGAGCGATTATAAATCAACAAAAGAAGCGTATGATAAATTGAGCAAATCTATTAAACAGTATGAAAAAGCACTTAGAGAAAATGACGGAACACTTTCTATGCTCAAATCGACAGTAATGGACAAGCAAATGGCCATTAATATTCACTTAAATACTATCGCTGAGCTAAAAAGTGAGCTTGAGAAAGTAAAAATAGAAACAGAACGGGTTAACAAGTTGTTAATCAGTTATTCCACAAGCTCTTACGTCATTGATCACATTTTACCCAATATTGAAAACAAAGATGAATCTAAAAATGAGGAAAACAAGAGTGCAAGTTACGATCATGTTCCACCCCCTATGTGGAATAGTTATGCTTGTAAAAAGCCATCAGGGGTGGAAAAGGTGCTCAATCTAAAATTAAAAACTGAACAATCAAACGAGCTACCTACGAACATTGACGTAGCATACACAAAGCCTGAAAATGAATGTGACTCTGAAGTGGTTAAAACAGTGGTCGAAAATGTCTTAAAAAGTGAATCTGAAAAATCTGAATCTAATGTTGAAACATCAGAAGATACTTAAAACAATGATCCAAACGTCATAGTTTATAAAATGCATGGATCTGATAAACTACTTTCTAATGAGGACTTTCCCATCCAGAATGTGAATCTGGATCGTGTTGATAAATTGTTCAAGCTTGTGGAGGTAAGCCATTCTGATTTAGATAAACATAATGCGTCATATTACTCTAAATCAAAATGTGTCACCAGACCCTACCATATAACACCCTGTAAAATCGTGTTCAATAGTATAGTGACACGTGTTGTATTTTAAAATATAGTCTATTAAAGACCAATAAGGACTAAAGGCGTCAACATGCTCAAACTGGGCCTTTGAGTGACGGTCCGATGTCAACATGCATAAATAACAGCCTCTGAGTGACTGATATGTCAACATGCTTAAAACTTGGCCTCTAAGTGACTGATATGTCAACATGCCCAGCCTCTAAGTGACATAGGAATCAACATGCTTATAATAAGAATCTGAGTGATCCTTTACAAAGTCCCAATCTCATACGTGCCATTTGTTGGACGAGAGGGTTCAAATCTGTATATATGTGAAAATTGGATAATGGAGGGATTAAAAGTGTCACCATGTTAATTTATACCTCTGAGTGACCTTTTAACGAACCAGAGCTCGACAATGTCCGGGCATAATCCCGGGTATTCCAAGTATTGGTTACGGAGGGCTAAAAGTGCTAAAAAGGTGTTTTAGAAAGGTTTAGAGGGTTCTAAAAGTTGAGGGGCTAAAAGTGTCAAAGTTTGAAACTGGCCTTAGGGCGGTCCGGGCCGTGAGAGACCAGGCCTGGGTCTCTCGCGGGGCGCGAGAAGGCCTCTGCTGCAGAAAGTTTTGCTTGGCTTCCAATAAAAATGCCAAAAACCATGAATTCGAAACCATGGTCTTCCAAACAGCTATGCCACATTTTGGGACACTTGTAAGCTTCCTCTTACACCCCTAAACACCTGGCTTCACCTCCTTTGAGTTCTCCAACTATAAATAGGTGTTCAAGTTCACATTTCAACTTGCACCATTCTTATTCATAACTCTTCTCCTTCCTCTGGAAGTTCCTAACTAAAAGGAGCAACCAACTTAGTTCTCTTGCATTCTACGAACCTCTTGTAAGTGTTCCTTCCTTATGCATTTTCGTTTATAGGCTTTTATAGCCAAAAGTCAAGCGTTTTACGGAAAAGCTTTGACTTTCGGTTAAGACCATTATGGTCCAGCCATTGTTCGAAATGAACATGGCTAATGATCGTAATAAGGTAGGTGTTAATCCTATAAAGGGTACCTCCTGAAGATCACGTTTGCTAGACCAATTGACGGGTCAAAGTTATGATATTAAAAAGTCAAACATGCCATTTTTTGGAAAAATCATAAATTGATCTTATATATGTTATGAAACCTATTTTGACACTTAAACAAGTTGGTAATAATTATTATAACATGTAAGAAACATGTCAAATTCAGTTCAAAGGTCGGTTCGCAACCGAAAGTCGCGAAGTTTGACTTCTGCTTTGACTTTCATTTCTGACCCGATTTAGATTAGTTACCTACTGATTTAAAGTTGCATTATGATCGTAATTAAATGTAGCATAACCCTCTAATGTAATATTACATGATCATAATCAGAATCTGAGTTTATACGCAAGTTCCATAATTATGCCATTTTTGACTAAAATGCCCTTTTTGCATAAAACAAGGTTTTAATAATAATGAACTTGAAAATAAGTTTCCTACTGATATATTATTATAAATAGGATTATTTAGAATGTTAAATCAGATTATAAACTGAGTTTACAAGAAGGTCCTTGAATTATGTCGATAATTGACGATTTAGCCTTGTGGCTCATAAAATAGTTTTAATCAAATCTTTTCAAGGTAAATCATTTATCTATGATATGTATTATTAAATAACATATCTAAGACATTTTAATCTGACCTTAACATCAGTTTTCATTAAACATCGCATAAGACGTCATTTTACGACATAAGCGCCGTTTCGGCACATAGTATGGTTTTAAACCATATTATTTGACCAAGGATTGTTACCTACTGATTTTAAAACTTATTTTAAACATATTTATAGTAGGTATATATATAAACTCAGAATCACAAATAATTTATAAACTATGTGTAAAATGACCAAAATGCCCCTTTGGTGCATAGTTTGGCCATAAAAGATAAATTACACATATAATTATCATCCTACTGATATTATAACCTAAATAAATTATTTTTCCAGAATACTTATAGTTATAACATTAAATTATATTCAAGTTCCTTTTATACGGTATGAAATTACCAAAACGCCCTTATGAGGCATAGTTTCAAATTAAAACCATAACGGGCATAAAAGTTGATATCCTACTGATATTACAACTTAATTAAAGTATAATGGCATATAGAACTTGTCCATGACTTATCCGGTTACCTATTATTGCTTATAAGCATACGGTTGGTTATACGTAACTAGTTTACGGAATTTAGCCAAAACGGGTTTAACCTTATCACTTTAATCTCAAAATCCAGAATGTTAATTGTTTACCCATATTATGCAAGTCAAAGTACTTGTCGGGTTTAAACTACATTCTATCCAATCATCGTTTAATCAGGCGTTATACATGTTGATCATGTACACTACTTGGTCTAAGTCTATGACTTAAATAAAGACCGTTAGTATTAATGGTTAGGTTATGCCATAATCCAGACTAGTGCCTTGCCGGTAAATGCTATCTACACTAAGTACTTTTGTATACGGCTGAGTTATTGAAATTAAAAGAAGACTAGCTTAGGTAAATACTCTTGACTTATTGGGATACAGTAAATTATTTCCGCTTGGTCAAAAATGGGATCAATCGAATGCCGGATTGTATACACCCCCTGTAATTCATTCACATCAGAGCGGGGCGTGAACTAAACTGGTATCTTAATTGCACAGCGGAAGCAAACGTGAGTGCTAAGGTTTCTAGTAAATGAACGCCCACTAACTACTCGAATCCCATGGGTTCCACTATTCCAACCGTGCCATACTTCTAATCATAACCTGAGAAAGAACATGCGAAAAATCAAAGTAAAGTTGGCGAGTTGATAGTTTGTTTGTTTTCGTTTCAAATGAATCTTAAAACATTTGAAAATCTTGCATTCGATAAACCGGTTTGTAGGATCATAGTATCCCAAAGTGTTTGAAATGTCATGTCTGTACAACAGTATTGAATTGTTTCCATGTTGTTTGCAAATCCATGCATATAACTATTATGTTTATAAACTGGTGATAAAACTTTGACATCATTGGGATCACAAAAGCTCTCATAACCGGTTAACTTACCAAGAGTGGAGCGTGTCTCAAACTCGATAGATCTATACCTTTTGCACCTTGGTCACTACGTGATTAATGGTTACTATTGTCATCATCCTACTTACGCACAGTGATCTGTTATAATCTAATCCCATAGCTACATACCAATTGTTATAAATATGTGTTATTGGGCCTAGCCCATGTTTTCTTGTCATTGGGCCTAGCCCATGTTATAAATAAAATTGGGGCCTCGCCCCATAGTTGTGACTATGACAATCCCGTCACTAGTCATAAAACTCATGCATGTTTCGAAAAGCTTTGTATAGCTGTGACAACCGTTAAGTTTAGCATAAATCTTTCGTAAACCATTTGAGTTCATTGAAATCTGTTTATAACATGGTTTAGAAATATATGATTTTAGTTCATCGAAACATTGTATGCTTTCGCAAAATTTACATGTCTTTCCACCCCCGAAAACATTTATAAAAATGTAAAAAGGTAAAAAGGGGGGTTATGAACTCACCTTGATATCCTTGTGCAAAGCTAGCTTAATGTGATTTCCATAGTGTTGTCTCCACAAGTTGACTTGCTAGCATGCAATCTAATATATTCCTAAAACGGAATAACTTGTAAGTTTCTAGATATAACGTAGCTAAACTACGTGTCACCGAGCTCTACCGAATCGTTACTCATATGATTCTATAAAATTGTTATTGACTTAACTCGGTTAACCAATCTATGGTTTTCATAGAAACGATTCTGTTTTTCGAGCAACAGTCTGGCGTATCGTTTATAATAAATAACGGTGTCATTGTACGCTTGTTATAGTCTTGCGGAGTTGCATCGTACTTCGTTAGGCATTAAAATCGAATATAACAATAGCATTTGAAGTTCCCAAATCATCGACGTTTGCAATAAATATAACTATATTTATTTTATAAAAGTATTCAACTTCTCGACATTTGAATATATACAATTATATTTGTGTTATGCGATCTCTGAATTTCTGTCGTTTGAAATAATACGCGCCTTGTATTCGTTGTTTAAAAGCGTTCGGAAATCTTGGCGTTATCGAAATAAATATAAACAATATACTTATTTTTATATCATCGTTCGAATAAATTATCGATGCTTGAAATTTAGTTTCTTAATTTCGACGTTGAATTAAACATAAATAAATATTATTTATCTTGTAGTCGATTGCCGAATGTTTGTTATCTCGTAATTCGCCGCTTGTATGCAGCCGTGAGATCCGCCGCTGTCGTCGCACTATCTCTGTCGACCGATCTCTCTCTCTCCTCATTGCTCTCTCTCTCTCTCTCTCTCTCTTCTGTATATATGTATGCGGGTGTGTGGGTGTGCGGCTGGCGGAGAAGACAATCGGAGCAGAGGGGTTTGCCGTTGCGGTGTGGCCTGCTTGTGTGTTGGATGGGTGACCGGAGAAGGGACCGGAGTCGCCGGTCACGGACGGATTTCTGGTGACCGGGAAAGAGAAGAGGAGAGCAGGGGTGTCTTGTGTGCTAGGGTTTGGGTTTGTGAAGAAATGAGGGGATTAGGGTATTAAGCTAGTATTTATATTAGGGTTTTTAAGCGGGTTGGGCCCAAGGCCCGTTAATCGTGCTCAAGCCCAAATACGCATCCAAGGCCCGTTATCGTTTCTGAACCTTGTAAAATATTTATTCGGAATCGAGAGTGCTTAAAATTTTATAGAGGTCGGGTTTTGACCGTAATCCGTTAGTTGCGTTAAAAATCGGTCGTTGCGTTAAAAATCGCGTCGTTGCCCTGTTTGTCGTTTCTGATCCGTTTTTCGAATGGTTTCAACCGCGAGTATAATTTGAAAACGAAGCCAAATATATCGTAATATATTAATATTTAGACGTATCTCTAGTCCGTGGCTTCCGTTTCGTTGTCGGTGCGTTTTGGTTTTCCACGTATCTTCCGCGTTGTGCTTTGCGACGTTCAACGATCTAAATTTATCGCATAATCATAACTGTATGATAAATAGAAGTATAAAATTCATGTTTTAGATGTTGTCAGTATTTGTTCGGCATCAGTTCACTTATCATTCAATATCGCGTTTAATGTCTTCGATTATCGCCAATTCGCGTAACGTGAATCATGTACACGTTCCTAGGCTCTCCAGGGGCCTGATCGAGTTAATTTCCATCTAATTATGCTATTTATGATGTTTTTAATGTTCTTTACGTGCTTAATTACGACCGGAAACTGCCGGTTGTCACATTATCCCCTTGTTATAAAAATTTCGTCCTCGAAACTTAATCTATGTTATCTTCTTAGATTTTTGTCATAAGTTGGTAAGTATTAAAAATACCCATGTAAATAACCATGTAATCGCATTGAGTCTTGTCTGGATTATATGAATATACTACAACAACATGAACCCACTGGTTTAACTGAATCTGTTTTTAGAATCGATGCCAAGTGAACGAAACGTAATGACATAATCACCAATGTGATTGAGTTTACATGGGTCATACAAATGAGAATCTCAACAATTAGATTTTCAAGATGTTCAAAAACTGCAAATGAATTTCATAAAGCATAGTAATTTCTACCAACGGAAACTAGCGTTGGTTGTTGGATCGGTGAAATTTAGAATCAACAAGCTCAACCGAATTAGAAACATGAAGATGATCTGTTTAACTTTTCGAACCATAAGTTAACACTATTGAATTGCAGGGATACACCGAATTACAACCGAAGTTAATGTATCATTGCTTAATACACAGTTACATTAAGACCACTTTCAATGAATAGCCCAAGCTACAAGTTTATACCGACGCCACAAGGCGTCATAACCATTGAAATAATTCAATAATAGCGGTGATCGACCAAATTCACCGTGTTTACAATGAAAGGTTCAATCAAGTAAGTCTGAATATTTGTTCCAAATAAATCTCACAAGATTTTCAACTTAAAATGAAAGAACAAATGAATATCATTTTTCGGTCGCTAGTGAAGAACAATAAATATCCCAAAATTTTCGACCGATGATGAAAGAACCGTTACGAGGTACCCTGAAACATGCCATAAATTTGCGTACCATCTTCTTAATACACGATTGTATTAAGAATATTTTTAAGAAAATGATCCAACAAGGGGGATTTAAAAATGAATAAATAATCAAGTAATTAAATCCGTACATGAGTTGTGAAAACGATGTCAGCACAAGCTTCAACTAGTGAAACACCACCACAAGGTGTCGTAAGCAATAAATGACTTAATAAGGGTGCAGACTGAACCAGTCTACTATGGTTCAAAACAAATGAAATGCTTGTTGACATTACTTTGAATATGACGGCGTTAATCCATCATATGAAATCCTTGAATTGACTTTGTACACAGTGAGCAAGTTCAAACAATTGAACTTGGTTTGACACAATCCAACAACAAATACATGATTCGAACAAGTAGTTTTGATATGGTTACTACGAAAACCCATGTATGCAACTTGGAAAGAAAATGAAATTTCAGGAAATACGTTGATTCGATATCAAGGAGTCAATATTTGCAATAAAGCAGGTCATCTAGATCATAAAGCAAAAATTTTGAGTATGGCGAACCAACCTTTGAATGACTGATAAAATGACCATTCGAAGTGAAGACCCTGATGGCCTCCACGTATCAAGTTAACCACATGCGTAGCAATAAAGCATGCGTATTGTATAAGTTTGTCAAGAAATGATGCAATAGGTGTTCGCTAATCAAGAAAGAATTTCCCGTGACACAATGACCATTATGAGGAGTAGAGGTATGCAAATCTACTCAATATATGTAAAGTTGAAATTTCAACAAAAGATTCAAGGACTTTATCTGGTATTTCCTGTGATGACTTATTGTTTCATGACATTACCACCGAATGTCGAATATGGCGTAATCGTCATTAATGAAGTAGAGGGAATGCGAAGACACATGACTTCTTTTGTAGCGCCATTTGTTGTGATTACCCTTGTAATAAATACCGGCTGTTACTGAAATTTCGTTTGGACGTACCTCAGCGTGTTTCGTGTCACTTACACGACCACTTGACAAATCGCCGCATTCTGGTCGGTAGTTCTCCCGCTGATGGGATTAGCATCGTTGTCGTAATCTCGTGCTTCCTCAAGGCTGCGCCTTGAAAGTCGTATGTGATGTACTTCAACATCCATAGTCGTATCATTTAAGTTTCACGTATGTATGTGCACTAGTGTTTTCATTTTGCGTAGGCTACCTGCTCGGTAAATAAAATAACAACGACAATATATGTAATGTGTTTGTCCGAGCTGATAATCGTGGTTCCTACGTGCTGACCTTTAATGAATATTGACATAAGTTTTCCAAAGGTCTTAAATGCATGTTGTCAAACCTCTCAAAGTTTTGCTTATAGGATGTAATGTTTTCATGTACCGTGTATCAAACACAACACTAGTGTATGATTAAAATCATAATGTTGACTTCATGTTTTCGGCCATGGTTGGAACCCATATTCGAGTGCTAGGCGTTCTGTATGTATTCAAGTCTTAATGATCTAATGTCCCCAACGGAACGCGAGGTTAAAGCCTAGGTATTTCCATAGAAACCTGATTCGCTGAAACCTATGGCTCTGTTACTACTCTGTTATCGGAGCCAGGTTTGATACCTAATTCGCTGAAACCTATAGCACTGATACCACTCTATCACACCCCCTGTAATTCATTCACATCAGAGCGGGGCGTGAACTAAACTGGTATCTTCATTGCATAGCGGAAGCAAACGTGAGTGCTAAGGTTTCTAGTAAATGAACGCCCGCTAACTACTCGAATCCCATGGGTTCCACTATTCCAACCGTGCCATACTTGTAATCATAACCTGAGAAAGAACATGCGAAAAATCAATATAAAGTTGGCGAGTTGATCGTTTGTTTGTTTTCATTTCAAATGAATCTTAAAACATTTGAAAATCTTTCATTCGATAAACCGGTTTGTGGGATCATAGTATACCAAAGCATTTGAAATGTCATGTATGTATAACAGTATTGAATTGTTTTCCATGTTGTTTGCAAATCCATGCATATAACTATTACGTTTATAAACAAGTGATAAAATGTTTTCGATCGTATCTGTAAATCGGTATTGAAATGTTTTCTGTTATGTCTATAAACCGATATTGAAATCTGTTATATTTGTAAACCGGTATTGAAAGGTTTTCTATCATATTTGTAAACTGGTATTGAAATCGTAGTATGTAGTTTTCCTATGGAATCTAAGGATCTGTCAATGTGTAGCTAATACACTGACCTATGTGCCATAAGTAAGTAACCAACCCGAGACAACTTTGACATCATTGGGATCACAAAAGCACTCCTAACCGGTTAACTTACCAAGAGTGGAGCGTGTCTCAAACACGATAGATCTATACCTTTTGCACCTTGGTCACTACGTGATTAATGGTTACTATTGTCATCATCCTACTTACGCACAGTGATCTGTTATAATCTAATCCCATAGCTACATACCAATTGTTATAAATCTGTGTTATTGGGCCTAGCCCATGTTTTCTTGTCATTGGGCCTAGCCCATGTTATAAATAAAATTGGGGCCTCGCCCCCTAGTTGTGACTATGACAATCCCGTCACTAGTCATAAAACTCATGCATGTTTCGAAAAGCTTTGTATAGCTGTGAAAACCGGTAAGTTTAGCATAAATCTTTCGTAAACCATTTGAGTTCATTGAAATATGTTTGTAACATGGTTTAGAAAGATATGATTTTCGTTCATCGAAACATTGTATGCTTTCGCAAAACTTGCATGTCTTTCCACCCCCGAAAACATTTATAAAAATGTAAAATGGTAAAAAGGGGGTTATGAACTCACCTTTATATCCTTGTGCAAAGCTAGCTTAATGTGATTTCCATAGTGTTGTCTCCACAAGTTGACTTCCTAGCATGCAATCTAATGTATTCCTAAAACGAATAACTTGTAAGTTTCTAGATATAACGTAGCTAAATTACGTGTCACCGAGCTCTACCGAATCATTACTCATATGATTCTATGAAATTGTTATTGACTTAACTCGGTTAACCAATCTATGGTTTTCAAAGAAATGATTCTGTTTTTCGAGCAAGAGTCTGGCGTATCGTTTATAATAAATAGCGGTGTCATTGTACGCTTGTTATAGTCTTGCGGAGTTGCATTGTACTTCGTTAGGCGTTGAAATCGAATATAACAATAGCATTTGAAGTTCCCGAATCGTCGACGTTTGCAACAATTATAACTATATTTGTTTTATAAAAGTATTCAACTTCTCGACATTCGAATATATACAATTATATTTGTGTTATACGATCTCTAAATTTCTGTCGTTTGAAATAATACGCGCCTTGTATTCGTCTTTTAAAAGCGTTTGGAAATCTTGGCGTTTCGAAATAGATATAAACAATATACTTATTTCATATCATCGTTCGAATAAATTATCGATGCTTGAAATTTAGTTTCTGAGTTTTGACGTTGAATTAAACATAAATATGTATTATTTATCTTGTAGTCGATTGCTGAATGTTTGTTATCTCGTAATTCGCGCTCGTTGAAATGTTACCGGCTCGATTGTCATAGATTTCAATAGCGTCGGTAAAAATAAATATAGTAAGTTTTACCTTTGAAATGAACGCATTTCGTATTTCATATTTTACGAAAATCGGCATAGCTTCTCTGTTTTCGGTCGATCCCGACAATGCTAGTTGTCGATTTATTTATCAAAACGCCATATCAATATAACAACACATATAATTTCTCGTCGTATCAAATATAACGTTCCGCCGATTATAATTTCCGATTTATATATTAACTACGTCGGTTCGATTTCTACTAATAGCGTTTACGCAAATATTGTACGTCGATTCGACTATATATGTTCTTAATTTTTTGGCGATAATTATTCGTTAGCGGGTCGGGTCGATCTCGGTTTCGCGAAAATTTAATATTAAGATTTATATAAACAATATAATTAAAATTTCGCATCGTAATTAATTTTTACCGAGTCTCGTGTTGACTCAATGACCCGATAGTTGACCAGTTGACCGGGTTTGACTAGAGTTTGAGCGCATTGACCGAGTTGACTTTTGTTGACCGAGCCAAACCGAACACCAAACCAAGACCTGAAACAAACACTTAGATATTTAAACTGAACCGAAGATAAACCCAAATCGAAAAGAAACTAAAATATCGAAACTGAACCGGAAACCCGTTGACTGTTGTTTTGACTGGGTTAACCCGAGTGAACCGAAACACCCGAACTTGAACTCGAACTCAGAACCTGAACCGACTTGAACCGGAGATGAAGCCAAAACTTAGTTTAGTCGAACTAAAACCTGAACCAACCAAGATCTGAACCTAGTACCAATCACCGCCGCCGCCATCGCCCATAGTGGCGTTGTCGTGGCCGCTGCTACTATGCGCCGCCGGAACCGGAGCCGCCGCTTGTTTGCAGCCGTGAGATCCGCCGCTGCCGTCGCTCTATCTCTCTCGACCGATCTCTCTCTCTCCTCACAACTATCTCTCCCTTCTGTATATATGTATGCAGGTGTGTGGGTGTGCGGCTGCCGGAGAAGACAATCGGAGTAGAGGGGTTTGCCGGTGCGGTATGGCCTGCTTGTGTGTTGGATGGGTGACCGGAGAGGGAACGGAGTCGCCGGTCGCGGATGGATTTCCGGCGACCGGGAAAGAGAAGAGGAGAGTAGGGGGGTCTTGTGTGCTAGGGTTTGGGTTTGTGAAGAAATGAGGGGATTAGGGTATTAAGCTAGTATTTATATTAGGGTTTTTAAGCGGGTTGGGCCCAAGGCCCGTTAATTATGCTCAAGCCCAAATATGCATCCAAGGCCCGTTAATTATGCTCAAGCCCAAATATGCATCCAAGGCTCGTTATCATTTCCTGAACCTCGTAAAATATTTATTCGGAGTCGAGAGTGCTTAAAATTTTATTGGAGTTCGGGTTTTGACGCGTAATCCGCTAGTTGCGTTAAAAATCGTGTAGTGTCCCTGTTTGTCATTTCTGATCCGTTTTTTGTTCTGGTTTCAACCGCGAGTATTAAATTTGAAAACGAAGCCAAATATATCATAATATATTAATATTTAGACGTATCTCTAGTATGTGGCTTCCGTTTCGTTGTCGGTGCGTTCCGGTTTTCCGCATATCTTCCGCATTGTGCTTTGCGACGTTCAACGATCCAAATTTATCGCATAATCATAACTGTATGATAAATACAAGTATAAAATTCGTTTTTTAAGACGTTGTCAGTTTTTGTTTGGCATCAGTTCGCTTATCGTTCAATCGCGTTTAATGTCTTCGGTTATCGCCAATTCGCGTAACGTGAATCATGTAGACGTTCCTAGGCTCTCTAGGGGCCTGATCGAGTTAATTTCCGTCTAATTATGCTATTTAGGATGTTTTTAATGTTCGTTATGCGCTTAATTACGACCGGAAACTGCCGATTGTCATAGATTATGGCTAGTAAATCCAAATATTCTGTTTTAATCAGTTTTGTTTGATAACTTAAACATCGGGGGTTAAATCACCGTGTCCTGGATATCCTCGGCTCATTACATTAGATAACGGCCACGACCTTAGCGCGGGGTGTAGGCATACACCTGATAGACGCTCAAATGCAAATTACCCAAGACGTTGGGGATAACTCCTCTGTGAGTTCTAAGTGGTGTGTATTTAATCATGTCTTGGTGTCTGTATTGGGCCCTGTATGTATGGACAAACATGTGAATCTGTTAACAAGGTTACAAAGTAACTTTCCCAAGTTATAAAAGATTTTGTGCCCTGTGCACTTAAAATCATTTTAAAATGTTTCAAAATGAGTCAGTCGAGTGTATTTACCAGCAAAAGCTGACGTATCGTCCAAGACTAAACTGCAGGTACAATACGAAATAGGTCGGATAGCTGCTCGGTAGTGAATAAGAGGATCTTGCAAATCCTTAGATCTGCCCTAAAGTCTATTTTATATTCTTTCATTGTACATTTTATGATCCGCCTATGGATCTTTTATTATGAGCCTGTATATATTTTTGTATTTTGAACATTTGGTTTGTAATAGTAATTTTACTCCAAGACTTCCGCTGTGCCGTGTTTAATTGACAATGATGTTATCAACTGACGTCACGATACTCCCCACCCAGATCCCACTGGTGTATGGATTTGGGATAGAAATCCGGGGTGTGACATATCATCAGAGAAACAAAGATTATCCGAAGAATAGGAGGGCGGGTTTGGGTTTTCAAAAGCGAAGAATGAACAAGTCCCGAAAGCTAAACTTTACTAAGAAAATCAATTTTATTTTTGGGACAACAACATAAAAGGAAAAAGAAATCATCGGAACACAATCAAATGATGATTTTAAGAAAGAGAAAGAGAATAAGAAACAAGTTTTGGATTCCTCCATCCGTAAAGACAGTAGGACATGCTACAAATGTAAGAATGTTGGGCATATCGCACGATATTGCTCACAAATATATCCAAAATCTATTTCTAATTCTAAAGGCACCTATGGTTGAACCTAAGAAAATTTTGAAAAGAAACAACGAATCCTATAAAAATGTTAAACCAATGTTTCAACGTAGTTCTAAATTTGAAATTGGTATAACATCAACTAAATATCGTCAAATGGATTCAAAATTTTATGCTAAAAAGGCTAATATGAAAACGCAAACATGGGTTGCAAAAGTCAAATCATCCAAGGTAGAACCAAAACCTTCTGTTCCACACAAAACTGAGTCTAAACAGAATGTCAAAAACAAAGTAGGTCCGAAATTTGACATTCCGAACCCACCCAAGACCACGCAGGCTTGGGTTTCTTTGTTTAAGTAGTTTCTTCCGCATGTGTGCAGGGGCTCCCGCGATCGATCATGTCTAAATGGATAATGGATACTGGAGATTCTAGGCACATGACAGGGATGCTTGCGTTGTTACACGACGTTAAAGTTATCCGAGGAGGATATGTAGGTTTTGCCGGAAGATAAGGAGGAAGAATTGTCGAAGAGGGAATTCTCACGAATAGAGTTGTTTCATTTGATAAAGTGAACTACATCGCGGAACTTGAGAACAATCTACTCAGCATTTCGCAGATTTGTGACAAGAAATTCACAACACACTTCAATGATAAAGAATGCTTAATTCTAAAGCCGGGATTCAAGATTCCTGAGGAATGGATTCTTATGCGTGCTCGAAGAGAATGATCTATATATTCTCTATATGAGTGTCGTATCTACAACATCAAAGAAGGTTCAATGCTTTGTTTCTAAAGCTACAGAGAAAGAGTCTATTTTGTGGCATAGGAAGATGGGGCATATTCATATGAGAAAGATGAATTATCTTGTGCATAACGATCTAGTGGAGGGTGTTAATTTGAAAAGTTTTCATTTATCCGATGATTATCTGAGCTGTAAAAAGGGAAACAACATAAGAAATCACACCCATGAAAGCTGTTGAATTCTATCAAGCTACCACTAGAGAGGCTACATTTGGATCTTTTCAGGCCAGTGAACGTTAAAAGTATTTCTAGTGATCTATATTGGCTAGTTGTTACAGATGATTTCTCAAGATTCTCATGCGTTTTCTTTCTAGAGAGCAAAGATGAAATATCTGAAACTTTAATGATTCTCTTCAGAAAACTCGAAAACCTGTATCACTTGCCAATCAAGAGAATCCGAAGTGACAACGGTACAGAGTTCAAGAACAAAAGATGCTCGAGTTCTGCAATGAAAAGGGGATTCTTCATGAATTCAGTGCTCCTTATACTCCTAACAAAATGGAGTAGCTGAACGAAAGAATCGCAGATTGATCGAGACTGCCAGAACCATGCTCGCCGATTCGAAATTGCCAATTAGTTTCTGGAGTGAAGCAGTCGCATCAGAGTGTGACACCCTTAATCGTGTGTTAACAGTCAAACCTCATAACAAGACTTGTTTCGAGTTACTAAATCAGCGAAAGCCTATCCTTGCGTTTATGGAGCCTTTTGGATCACCGTGTACTGTATTGGAACCAGATGGTAAATTTGGAGCCAAATCCTTGGAAGGATTTTTCGCCAATTATGCTACTCCACAGAAACGTCTCTTCTTGCTGAGTATGAACCAGGTTATTCTTGCGAAGCATGTTGAATGTCAACGTTATATACACCAACGCAGAAACCTGGGGATCCATGGCTATTCAACTACGAGGGTTTGTGGAATTCACTCAATGTAGGTCCCCTAGTCCTTATGGATCTTGACAAATCGTCTATCTAATCTAGAGTGCGGAATCCCCTAGATCAGATTTCACAGAAACAACAAGAACACGAACATGAACACAAAGAATTCCTTCAAACCATCTTCTATTGATTATCGAACACAAAGTGTTTACAACCAATTCAAGACTCTCTCTCTAAAACTCTCTGAAGCAATTCCCTCTGCAACTGAACAACTAACTGAGCAACCTTAACCCTAATCACAACCTCCCTATATATAGAGATAGGTTATGCAACTGGGCTAGGGTTTCCTACATGGACTGCTAATGGGTTTTAGGCCCAATTCGCCTACCATGCTCTATTTAGTGTCTAGTTCAGCCCAATTACTTCTAATTCACTAATACAAAACTAAACACGCAACCGTTTATCATTTTACTAATTACAAGATATCCAAAGACCAAATCTAAGCTGATGTCACAAATATGCACCAACACTCGACCTACCTGACATGCCATTAGAAGAAGAGCTTGTTATGCTCTTTCAACAACATCAAATATCTAATCAAGAACAAGTTTCTAGACCGTTGGTGATTTCCCCATCACTTCCTGTCAACACGTCTGATGTAGGTCCGAGCTTTACTCATCAAGAATCTGTACCTGTACCAATTGTCAACACTGCTTAATCATCTGCTCAGCAATAGCCAAATGCCGACTCTGATTGTGAACCAACTTTCGATGATGAAGGATCTAGTTCCGATGAAGGATCTGAGCAGATTGAAAGCTTCCTGAATAATCAAGCTGATCAATCAAATGTTATGAATGAAGCTTTATCATCCGCACTGGTTGTTGATGAAGTTATCACAAATTTGCAAACACAAGTTGACGTTCCAAGTGAAGTGATGCCGGGACACCTTCATATCATCCATCAGAGAATATTATTGGTAGCTTACAAACGGGAGTGCAAACTCGCAATCAGATTAACAAGGATCTAAGTTGTTTTTATACTCGTATTGCTCCACTACAAACCAGACTTTCTAATAGTTGTTTTGTTTCTCAGGTGGAACCCGGGAACTGGAAAGATGCATTAAAAGAAGAAAGCTGGGTGGACACAATGCAGGAGGAATTGCTTCAATTCCAGAAGCTGGGAGTCTGGATGCTTGTTGACCTACCAGATCATCACAAAAAGATAAACACTAGATGGGTCTTCAAGTGCAAGTGTGATGACAAAGGAATCTTAGTGCGCAACAAAGCTCAACTCGTGGTACAAGGTTTTCATCAGCAAGCGATAAATTATACTGAAGTCTAGGCCCCAGTCGCCCGTCTTGAAGCGATCCACATATTTCTTGGCCTTTGCTTCTTGGAAAGGATTCAAGGTGTACCAGTTGGATGTCAAATCTGCTTTCCTGTACAGAAAAGTCAAAGAGGAGGTGTATGTCGGCCAACCACCAGGGTTTGTCGATCCAATACAGAAAGACAAAGTCTACCTTCTGAATAAAGCCTTATATGGTCTACATCAAGCCCCAAGAGCTATGTAAAGAAACGATGTCACGACATCTTCTAGACAATGGCTTTCTCAGAGGAATTGTAGATTCAACCCCTTTACTAAGGAAGTAGATGGACATTTGATTAATGTGCAAATATATGTGGATGATATCATCTTCGATCGACAAATTACAAGCTGTGTAAAGACTTTGAAGAAGTCATGAAGCGCAAATTTGAAATGAGCGCAATGGGGGAGATGAAGTTCTTTTTGGGACTTCAGGTCGATCAATTGCCTGATGGTATCTTCATCCATAAGACGAAATATGTTCATGACATATTGGAGAAATTCAATATGACATGGACTAAACCAGCATCTACCCCATTAGCTCCTAATCATGACATTTGTCTAGATCTTAATGGAGTCAAAATTGACGGAACATTATACCACTCCATGATCGGATCCTTGATGTATCTCACTACTTCTCGACCAGATATCATGTATCCTACATGCCTGTGTGCCCGTTTTCAGTCTAGTCCAAGAGATTCGCACTTGCTCGCCGTCAAACGTATCATGAGATATTTGAAGGGCTATCCAAGCACCGGCTTGTGGTACCCTCGACACGGCGACTTCAATCTTGCGGGTTACTCGGATTTTGATTTGGTTGCTGCAAACTTAACACCAAATCTACGACGGCCGGTTGCCAATTCTTCAGAACCCGTTTGGCAACGTGGCAATGCAAGAAACAGACCACGGTCGCTCTCTTTACCTGTGAAGATGAATACGTATCAGCATCCAGCTGTTGTTCCCAGATATTCTTGATTCAACAGCAGATGAGAGACTTCGGACTGCAATTTCTTGATACGCCCATATATGTAGATAACCAGGTTGCGATTGATATAATCAAAAACTCATGTCAACACTCACGTACTAAACATATTGAGATTCGACACCAGTTTATCCGTGACAGCTACGAGAAAAAGTTGGTTAGAATTGAAAAAATCCATACTGATGACCAAAAAGCAGATTTTTATACCAAAGCATTTGATCGTACAAGATTTAAAAATCTTTAAAATTAAATGGTTAAGAAATCTAGGGGATATACATGAGGTTGAGTTTGAGGATGACGAGGACTTGACGTGATTCTCATTGGTTTGACGAATTTTCAGTACATTCTTTCTTAAAAATTCTAAAATACAAAAGTATGTTTTTGATTTTAGGGGGAGAAAGTTTGGGAAAATACAAAAACATTATACAAGTCAAAAAGAGTTTTTGTGAAAAAGAGAGATCATATAACATCAATATGACAGTCACAGTATGCTAAAGATATGGAATAATTAAACAAGTAATTAAACAGGTCTTACTGAGGATGTGCCAATAGGCTTCACTCGTTTAGAAAATTGTTTTCAAGATATAAACCTAAAAGAAAAACTAAATAACTTGTGGGTTAACATCTCTCGGATATATGGACTTAGTACTCCGAAATTTCGATTGAGAGAATGCCAAATTCTGCGATACTAGGTCTTTATATTTAATCGATATCTGGGGTATTATCCGAGTTCTTCTGATTTTGCTTCAGCAATGGCCTTGAACTTGTATAATACTTTAGGCATTATTCACCTACAAAAGCTGCATAAAAATGATTATGTCATAAACTTTGTGACATTTGCAGTTCAAAAGATTCCTTTAAGGAACACCACCTAAAGACGAGCCTTCATCTTTTGTCTGTACGGAAGTACTAACCTGAGCTCTCAAGGTCTCGCATTCACCCCATTTACATATATCAATTGGATATATTCACCAGTGAAATGATATTATGGGAATCTCGATGCGGGAGTATATTCTGAGATGGGAAACACAGTTACTTCATGTTCCTAATATTACCTAACATATCTTGAAACAGTTGAGAAACAAGAAGAAGTTTAAGTGGATAAGTATATTGGCAATCTAGGATAAATCTGGTTAAAAGCTTAATGAGTATACCAAGATCAACGGTACTGGTGATTTGTTTAAATACTTGATATGATCCTCTTAACACAAAACTCACAAAAATATGTTTGTGCATATGTTTTTACTTGTTATTTCTTTTCGAAAAATCCCAAAACCCAAAAAGATTTTCAGCTTTTCTTAGTATTTTAGTTTAGTTTTAGTCTACCGATGATGAAAATGCTGATAGTTCAAGTCATGACGATGCCTTGCTGAAGAAATGCTGAAGACCACGGTTAGGAGCTAATCTTGAAAAAGAAATTACTTGAACATCAATAAAGTTCATCAATTTGAAACTTTACATCTTAAAATAAATCTGTTTTGGTCAAACAATGTCAACCAAGGTCATTAACTTGGACTTGGTAGGCAAATCAGATAACCAGAGTCATTAACATGGACTTGGTTAACTGAGTAGGTTTTAAAACAAATAAAAAGGCATAAAAATTAAAAAGTTTAACAAAGTATCAGAACTGACTCCTCCGAGCGTCACCGACTCGTACGAGTAACATTTGCTTTCATTCACACGAGTTATTGACTCGTACGAACGAATTGTGAATTAGTATAAAAGCCTCAGTCATTCGCACGAGTAAATCTAATGTCACTATGCGACTGAGAGAGAACTAGTGTGCGAACCAGTTCTATACTTTGATTTTTCTTGACTTATACTATATACCAATACATTAGGGAGGTCGATTCACACACCTCTTACGATGGGAAAGGTGCTATTGCCTGTTCTTAGCCGTTATAATGCCGGATTTGGAACAATGGACATAAAACATAGGTTTAGGGAAATTAGACCGGT
Organism: Scalesia atractyloides; assembly: GCA_947069175.1. Taxonomy (NCBI): domain Eukaryota; kingdom Viridiplantae; phylum Streptophyta; class Magnoliopsida; order Asterales; family Asteraceae; genus Scalesia; species Scalesia atractyloides. The sequence continues at coordinate 45,682,629 of CAMTDV010001632.1, forward strand.
AAAACTTAAAATGAACTCAAAATCGTGAATATCGCCACCAATAGCCTATAAATCAACCTTCAATTTGTTAAGAAACAACACGTTTTAAGTTCGGTTTAAACTTGGTGTTATCTGGTACGGTTTTAACTCGCATGAGTGAGTATTCATATGAGTATGGTTTCTTAATTGTTATATGTTAATGACTCGTATGAGGCATCGTTCGTACGAAGCAAGTTTGAGAAATATCTTTGAAAAATTCCTAAGTCTTTAGCCACTCGTACGAATAGTTACTTGTACGAGTGATGATTTGATCAAACTTGAATTTTGTCTAAGTGTTGACTTGTACGAAGGATTAGGTCGTACGAGTGTCTCTGTAAGTTAGATTTTTTGAAAAATTTTCTGACGGTTTGAAATGTCTTTGTGGGCAGGTCAAGAAATTTTCTTTCTCTCCGTTCCACAACGTATGATGTCTTCTTGATGAATCTTTCCAAGATGCTCTACCAGGAAGTGTTAGAGTTTTTGGGCAGAATTTGTATTACGAAGGCTTTAACAGATCGCCATATCGCTTATAGATCACATATTGAGTACTTCTGGAACACTGGGAGTTTGATTCTGAAGAGAATGAGATTGTCTCAGCTGTGAAGATTGGAGATAAGGATATTCAGGTGAAGATCATAGAGGATTTGATCAGAACGGTGTTAGATTTTAGAGACCATGAAGATGATCCGACAGGTTTCTCAGAGTATATGGTGAAGGGTTGTTTCTATCGCATGGGTTAAGCCAGATTGTGAATGTGCTCCTTTCAAGAAGGGTAACCTAGCCATTTCGATATATCGCCCATTATGTTATTCATGTGCTAAGTCACAGAAAGGGAGGTTTTGATGAGTTGGTAGATTACCAAATGTGCATGAGCACAACACTTGTTCTAAATCTTCCATATTATTTTTCGAAGGTGACATTCACACAGATGGTAGAATATTCAGATAGAGAAATTTCTGCAGTACCCGCGTTTCATTCAGATGCTGCTAGATCATCTGCATTCAAACTTGAAGAAGAAGAAAGATGACGTGCTGAAACTTGAACATATGGATGTCTCTACCTTGAAGAAGTGAATTTGCATCTTAAGACTTTCCCCAACGCCAAGCTAGTGTTTGGGGTAATCCTTGACAAAGATTATGTCGCCCCAACACCAGGAAAATGGAGAAAGGAAGAGAGTGGTGATGAGAATGAAGAGTTGACAGCACTTGATGGTTTTGTTGCAAAACGTAGAGCATGGTTCATCAAAGAAGGGGTTAAGAGAAAGGCAACGGCTACATCTACTTCTCAGAAGAAAAAGAAAACAGTTGAAAGTTCTGGATTGGTAGATGAACCAGAGATTGAGGAAAATATTGAAGACATGGCTGCTGATATTGAGAGGCAATCTTTTGGTCGTGAAAAGTGGCTGAAGAAGCGTCGTCTTCTAGCACTGACTCAGTAGGATAGAAAAGCTGGTGAAAGAGAGAGAGCTAAAAAGATAGAAGTTGAACGACTCGTAGAGAAAAAACGTAAGGCTTAAGAAAGAAAGCGAAAAGCGACAGGAGAGGACGATTCGACTTATATACCTTCGGGTTCAGATTATGATACTCCTATGCGCAAGCCTGCCAAGACGAAATCACGACGTCTGAAATGATTGGCTGAGAAAAACACTAATTCTCCTACTGTCAAATCAAAAGAAAAAGTGCAAACGCAGACTGAAGAAGAGGTACATGTTGAGCCAACTCCACCAACACCACCATCAACGGCTCGTCAACAAACACCTCAGCCAGTACCATCTCCACCACGTCAATCTCTACACAACAGCAAGCAACACAGCAAACACCGCAACCTCCCCACAACCCTCGCAGTCACAGTCTCACTTTGATTTTGATTTTGGTGACATTCCAGGGGCGAAACTTTTCTGCTGACATGTTTAGTGACCCACACGTTGAAGACTTACAGAAGCAGGACATGTTAAACACCATCAAGATTGCAGAGTTACAGGAACAGCTCAGTACTGTAAACAAGATAAGCAGCAGCTAGAAGCGATGTTAGCTAGCATTGTACCGGAAAATGAGTGTTTACGACTTCGAATCGCTGAATATGAGGAAGAGCGACTAAGAACCATAGAAGGATGAATCTTTTTGAGAAGATAATCATGAAGAAGCTGGGTGTTAATATTGCTGTAGAGATAGATGAGATTGAACGAGCTGAAGCCAGAGAGCGTGTCGCTGAACGAGAATGCCTTGCAAGGAATTATCAGATACGCAAGGTAAGGGCAAAGCTAAAGTGGGTGAGGATCCTGTGAACGTCCAACTGAGCCAGAAGCTGAACCTGCGCCAGTTATTACAGATATTGTGGTGTATACAGTCTCGAATAACTTTGTTTTGGTAGGAAAGCCTAAAGATGTGGATATTGACAGATCTTTCAGATAGACATCGTGAATGGCTGTAGAAAAAGAAGTTAGAGAAAGAGATTGATGCAGAGGATGATGAGTTAGTTGAGGATGCTGACAAAGAGAAAGAGGACTTAGATGATTTACATGAGTTGTTTTTCTGATAAGTCTGACGATGATAATAATGATGTGTGTGATGATGTAGGTGGTACAGGTGTCCAGGTAACAGAAGCTGATAAGACTGATGATGTTGATTATTCTGCTTACTTGGATGATTCCGCGAATCAGGTAAATGAAGATAGAGATCAGGGAAGATCTGGAGATTCTAAAGGTGCTCAGTAGGCAGGAATCTTCACGGTAACCAATACATCTACCGTTCCTATCGTGCCAAAGCCGAAAATATTATATCTTGAACATCATGTTGAAGAGGGAGAATATGTCCATAGCTATACTAAGGAAGAAATTGCTACGATGTTAGGCGTGGACGAAGAAATTTCGAGTTTGATTTTGAAGACGAGGTAAATTACATTAGCGCTTTCGAGCCAAGTGATTATGTCTTCGAGCACGTTGAAGAAGCGAATGATTATGATAGAGTTGTCGTGGAGGATGATTCTGATGACGGTGTTACTAAGCTTGCTGATCAGGGTACAAATGACTCCCCAACTTTTACTGAGTTGTTTGCAGCAGAAAATGCCGATGTTCTGAAATGTAAAGTTGAAGAAGCTGCTAAACAGGGTACCATTCCTCAACAGTTGAATACAGCTGAAATTGCAGAATGAGGAAAAAGTGGTTCAAAGTTTCACAAGCAGAGCGCAAGTTCAAACGTCCTCTAGCATTCTTTACACGTGATGCATATATCTCTCTACGGGACATTATCAGTTGGGGTTGGATCAGGAACTTAACATTTACGCTATCAAAAAGGAGTTTGGAATCCAGTACTTCAGATACTTGAGTGACATCAAATCCTTGCGTATTGGGATATTAAATAGCCTGTGCAAACGAAGATGATAAATCTAAAGATGAAATTTCACGACCAACGGCTATGGAAATTGATCAAGCTTGAAGCTGCACATGGATTTATACAATGGAAACCTCATTTTCCGAAGCGTATTACGAAGATTGATCTGATTACTAAAGAAAAAGATGTTACGGTCACCGTGAAGAGGCCAAAGGTAATGAAGAATATGCCAATGATTCAGATGGGCAAGATTTCCACAAAAACTTCAAGTGGTGGCACTATGATTCTAACACGGGAGAAGTTGTGATTTGTGTACACCCTGATGATGATTCGTGGAAGATAACAGAGAAACTTACCGAAGCCGTCATAGCACACAAACGAGTATATGGGTTGTGGCGTGGCATTCGAGTACTAAACCCTATGTGGCTAGTAAATTGTTCGAAGCAAGATATAGATTGTTTGTTCTACAGCAAAATCAGCTATGAAGAGAAAGAAAAAGAACAAGCACTCCAGATTCAAAGGCGACAAGAAGCAATCTACCAAGACTGCACAAGGGAAACAAAAGGAAAACAAGGCCAAACCTCCAAGAAGTCTAGGAAGTGTAAAGCTTCCAAGAATTTCGCTATTGTTACACAACCCAAACAAGTTGCTCCCAATCAACCAGCACAGCATCCCACCAAGAGACAATATGCATGTACTGCACTTCTGTGCAACAAGTGTGATAGTCATCACCAACCCCATCTACCGTGTCGTCATTGTACCAATTGTGGACGATATGGCCATCTGGCCAACACTTGTCGTTTTGCTCCTTCCCCGAATCAAGTGGTTCGAAATCTTGTTCAACCACAAGCCAATCCTGCATGACTCCAATACCCACCTAGATCTGCTACAATTGTGGTGATCTTACTCACTACCGAAACAACTGCCCGAAGCTAGTTAATGTAAATATAGCTCGAGGACGAGCAATTAACATAAATGCTAATGAGACTTGTGCTGACAATGACGTGTTTAACGATATGTTCCTTGTCAATAATCAGCCTGCGTCTATTCTTTTTTATTCGGGTGCCAATAGGAGTTTTGTATCCTTAGATTTTAAGCTTTATCTTTCAACACCTTGAACCAAACTAGGAAAACCCTTAACAGTAGAGAGAGCTAGTGGTGAACCTCTTGTACTTGATTCTGTTATTCGTAACTGCCAATTGAACGTCAATAACCATCTTTTTTCCATTGACCTCATGCTAATGCAACTTGGGAGTTTTGACATCATAGTAGGCATGGACTGGTTAACCAAACACCATGCTGATGTGATCTGTTTTGATAAGATTGTTCACATCCCTCTTTTGTCTGGTGAAATCCTAGAAGTTCGTGGAGAGAAACCCTCTCATAACCTTTAACTCATGACATGTACCCAAGCCCAAAAATACCTACGAAAGAATTATATAGGCTTTTTGGCACACATCGTAAAGGAGAAAAGCAAGAGTAAGAGTATTCAAGACATCCCCGTTGTTCAAGATTTTTCCTGAGGTGTTTCCTGAAGAACTACCTGGTTTACCCCCAGCACGTCAAGTCGAGTTTTGTACAGACCTTGTACCTGGTGCCAACCCAATTGCCAAATCCCCTTACCTCCTTGCACCGTCTGAAATGCAAGAGTTGTCAAAACAACTCCAAAAACTTTCAGACAAAGGATTTATTCGTCCGAACTTTTCACCTTGGGGCGCTCCTGTCCTATTCGTGAAAAAGAAGGATGGATCCTTTCGCATGTGCATCAATTATCGTGAGCTCAACAAACTGACGATTAAAAATCGATATCCCTACCTCGTATTGATGTTCTTTTTGATCAACTACAAGGTGCTACATGTTTCTCTAAGGTTGATCTGTGTTTTGGGTATCATCAGCTTTGTGTACTCGATGAAGATATTCCCAAAACTACTTTTTGCACTTGATACGGCCATTACGAGTTCACTGTCATGCCATTTGGTTTGACAAATGCTCATGTCGTCTTCATGGACTTAATGAATAGGGTTTGTAAACCTTATTTAGACAAGTTCATCATTGTTTTCATCGACGACATTTTGATTTATTCAAAATCCTGAGCCGGTCACAAATGTCATCTTCGTCTAGCGATGGAACTTCTAAAGAAAGAACAACTTTATGCCAAATTCTCCAAGTGTGAATTTTGGCAGAAGGAAGTTCAATTTTTGGGACACATTGTCAGAAGTTTGGTTTCAAACCCTGGTTCGAATAGGAGGAGTACGCCATGCTATAACACCAATAGAGAGTATGGTTAGTAAGAAATAAATTTCAAAGGTATACATGTAGATCCCACCAAAATCAGTGAAATTTGGGATTGGAGTACACCTACTACTCCTACCGAAGTTCATTCATTTCTCGGTCTAGCTGGCTATTACCGCCACTTTATCGCAAACTTCCCCAAGATTGCGGTTCCCCTCACTGCTTTGACTCAGAAGAATAAACCTTTTGAGTGAGGACCCAAACAAGAAGAAGCTTTTCACACCCAAACAAGGTATACTGTGATGCTCCTATTTTATCCTTACCCAATGGCAACGACAACTTTGTTGTATATTGTGATGCATTGACTCTAGGCTTTGGTGTGTTCTCATGCAAAGAGACAAAGTCATAGATTATGCCTCAAGACAATTGAAAATCCACGAAAAGAACTACACAACTCATGATCTTGAGTTAGGTGTCGTTGTTTTTGCTCTCAAAATTTGGAGACATTACCTCTATGGTACAAAATGTGTGGTATTCACTGGCCACAAAAGTCTCCAACACATTCTTAATCATAACGAACTGAACATGAGACAACGGCGTTGGGTTGAACTTCTCAATGACTATGACTAAGAGATTCGCTACCATCCTGGTAAGGCGAAAGTCGTAGCTGATGCTCTTAGTTGTAAAAACGTGTCAAGATACATTGTGTTCAAGTTCGATCTGATATCCAAACATGTATTTTTGAAGCCCAACGCACTTGTGTAACCCAAGGTTTGTTGAAAAACGAACTACCCCATCATCTCGAGCTTCAACTTGAAACAAAAGACAATGGCTTACTTACTACATGAACCGTTTATGGGTTCCAAGCCAAGACAATCTCCGCACCCTATTGATGAACGAGGCCCACAAATCTTGTTATTCAATTCATCATGGTGCAGACAAAATGTAAAGGATCTTGATACCCAATATTGGTGGCAGGGTATGAAGAAGGATAGTGCCTCATATGTATCCAAATACCTAACTTGTCTTAATGTTAAGGCAGAACGTCAACATCCATCTGGTTTGCTTGAGCAACCAGAAATTCTGGTTTAGAAATGGGAAAACATTACTATGGATCTCATCACAAAACTACCACATACTTCTAAAGGTATGATGCCATTTGGGTAGTCATTGATCGTTTAACAAAGTCCCAGCACACTTTTTTGCCAATTCGTGAGGATCTATCTGCTGACAAACTTGCAAAGATCTACGTTGATGAGATAGTATCTCGACAAGGTGTTCCTTTGAACATCATATCGGACCGGGATGCTGATTCTCATCTCACTTTTGGAAGACAATGCAATCTGCCATGGAACCAAACTTAACTTGAGCACTACTTATCATCCTGAGAAAGAACGATCCAAACATTCGAGGATATGCTTAGAGCTTGTGTGATCACTTTGGTGGTAGTTGGGATTCGCATCTACCTTTGATCGAATTCTCCTACAACAATAGTTATAACTCCAGCATTAACATGGCTCCTTTCGAAGCTCTATACGGTCGAAAATGTCATTCACCTGTCTGCTGGAATGAGGTTGATGAAGCTCAGCTCACCAGACCAGAACTCATTCTAGAGACTCTCGACAAAGTCAAGGAAATACGCAATAACCTTTTGACAGCTAGAAGCCGTCAAAAGAGTTATGCGGATCAGTGACGCAAGCCCTTGGAATTGCAAATTGGTGATCACGTCCTTCTCAAGGTATCCCTTGGAAAGGTGTGATTAGATTTGGAAAGAAAGGAAAACTTGCACCTCGATATGTGGGACCATTTAAGATCGTTAAGAGGATCAGAAAGGTGGCCTACAAACTTGAGCTACCTCCTGAGCTTGGGAATGTTCATCCAACTTTTCACGTGTCCAATTTAAAAAAAGTGTTTGGCTGATGAAAACCACCACATCCCTCTTGATGAAATTCGCATTGATAACACAATGCACTTTGTCGAGAAATCTATGGAAATATTGGACCGTGAAGTCAAGAAACTCAAACACAAATGCATACCGATTGTTAAAATTCGTTGGGAGTCCAAACATGGCCCATAGTTTACCTGGGAACGAGAGGATCAAATGAAGGCGAAATACCCACATATTTTCTCACAAGTTTCCTCTAATTAAATTTCGGAATGAAATTTCCTAAAGTAGGGGAGACTGTGACATTTGTACATTTTTAGTCATTCAACAATTCCGAAACATTTTTATTTAATAAAATACTTGTGTTTTATTTGCGACATTTTCAGACATGTTCCAAGTTACACATGCCTTAACGCCTTTATATAACCTAAATATTAGGTTAAGAGGGGTTAAAAATGACAAAACACGACAATACAAGTCCAAGGGCCAAAAATATCAAAAAAAAGTTTGCTTCTTCATCAAGTTTGCCACCTATCTCCAATTTTTGACACCTTGCACTCATTTTGCCACACTTAATTTGGTGTTGACACATGTTAGGAAACTAATCCACACTTGGTAACACTTGTCATCACCTCCTTGATCCTAAAACACTATAAATACCCTTTGATTCATCACTTCAAAACACTTCAAAGCAAAGTGTGAAGTTCTTCTTTCTATCCTTCTTGGAGCTTGTTTCCAGCCTTTGGAAGCCTCCTATCTTGAGTTCTGAAAGTGCTCTTCAACACAAGTAAGTACTCTTCCGAGTTCTTTCATTATTTTAGCTATTTTGAGCTAAAAGTCAAACAGTTTGACTTCCTGTTTGACTTTCGGTTCCGACCATTTTGGTCAAGTCAAAGTTCAAATTAAACTTTGCAACGTGATCGTAATAACGAAGGTATTAATCCCTTGCGACTGCACCTTCTGATTACCACGTTTAGTAGGCGAGATGACGAGTCAAAGTTTTACGAGTTAAAAGTAAATACATATACATACATATATACATATATATATATACGTATATACGTATATATATATATTATAGTATACGTATATATATATAATACACATTACTATAATACATATATATACAATATATACATAGTACATATATATATACATATAATATATATATATATATATATTATATATATATATATATATATATATGCATTTTACGACAAAAACATTTTTGGGTATTAAAACTTAAGGTTTTGACACCAAATCAGTTTTATAAAATTATTAGACATGTTTAAACATGTCTAACTCGTCATTTCTAGTTTAGTGCTTATTTCTTTGTCGTAAGTTGAGCGGTTTTACTACCGCTTTGACTTTCAAATATGACCCGTTTGGTCAATCTTAGGATCGACCATACGCATTTTTATGACCATATTAATTTAGGGAATAACCCTCTGAGGTTATACCTTATAGTCACATAGTTTGGTTAGTTATATGATGTACTTTTAAAATGGCGAAAACACCTTTTGGCGCATAAAATGGTTTTAAACATGTAAGACCATAGTTTTGACATCTAAACAGATATTATAACATAATCAAACTTGTTTTGACATATAATACTCATCATAGGACTTATTTAACCATCCAAACCCATAGTTACACTTGGATCCGTTAAAGTGACGTAAACCATTTTAACAAGTCGTAACTGGTGAAAGCACTTAGAAACTCTTCCAAATCAGAATGTAAGGTATTCTAAACCATATCATACAAGTCCCAACACTCGTTTGGTTTATAAGACCTTATTCTATCCAATCCTCCGATTAAAGTCTTGACACACTAACATAGTATTCCGATACATTAGGACACACTTGAACTCTTCAATCCTTGAGCTATGTTTGATCATTTGAACAAGACATTTACGCAATACTTAGTACATGATTTCAAAGACATTTTTGCTTGGTATATTAACTTAGTATGCCATGTACAAAATTTCAAAACATTTTCATGACATGCTAACATTGTTCAAGACGTATTGGTGCGTTGAATATACAATGATACATTCATTAAATTGATCACGCCTACTGGTAGTATGTAATGGTACCATAGGATTGACAATCATGTTCCCGCTTCCTAGATTTGTTTGGAAGTGACTTTAGGGAAAGACAGAATCTCCGATGAACATTTGATGAACCTTTGTCTTTATAAAGGTTTATCCGACAATCAACAAGGCTTAAATTTATTCGCCAACAATCCATGTATATGTGTCTACACAATAAAAACTTTTGATTTATAAGACAATAATTTTTGTTTAAACAAGACCTTTATTTATTCAAAACACCTGTTTTATACAAGACATTTATTTTATGGTTTAAACAAGACTTTTGTTTGCCATACAAGATATTGGTTTATACATAGACATTTGTTTATAAAAGACATTTGGTTTATACATGACATTGGTTTAAACAAGACATCTCATTTGTTGGCTCATGTTAAGTGATTTAAATGACGTGACGTGTGTAATATGATAAAACCATGGTGGATACGCCGCTGGTACTTCCAATATATAAGTGCTTTCATTATATTACATAACGTAGTGTTATCTAAACCACTTCAAACATGTGACAACCTGGAAATTTTCTCATACTTTCGTGTACTATTGTTGACTAAATTCTTGTGCATGACACTTGGAAATCTTTGTGTATGACACTTGGGAACTTCTTGTAACGTTGCGTACCATCATTAACGAACTAACTCTTGGTGCGTGGCACTCTAAACATGTATGTTACATGCTAAACCGCGTTTACTCAATTTTCGGGACGAAAATTCTTTCAACATGCGGATAATGTGATATCCCGGGTTTTTTCGGATAACTTACACGTGACACTTGTCGAATAATATATACGCTAAGTATTAAGCGTGCACGAATTAAATGAATACGTGTTGTGTGTTGTGTGATTGTTTTAGTAATTGAATCATTAGAGTAGATACGTACACGAACTGAACCGAACCGCGACACGAACCAAAGTGATTCATTGTGACTCTAGGAGTTAACAAGTTTTAAACCTTAACTCAAGAATTCAGCCAAGATCAAACTCAAACCCGTAACAAACCTAAAACTATTCGGCCGATCAAACCAAACCAAACCAACCCGTGTGCAACCCAAACCGATATCAAAACCTAAACCCTAAACCAAAACACTCTCGGCCACATGATCAAAACCGCAGATTTATTGAGTTCAAACCCAAACCGAACCCACCCTATTCCTTGACCGCGAGATCAAACCCAAACCTAAACCAAAGCAACCCAAGATTCTCGGCCACAATACTTATCCCAAACCGTAAACCTTATCATGTGCGCCTATAAATACAAATCATGCATGTTTCTTTCACAATCCGAAAACCCTAACAAACAAGACAGCCGTCGGCAGCTTGTTCTCGCTTATTTTGATCGCAATCAGCTGTTGTTCTTGTTCGTCTAATCCTCTCGGTAGCAGCAGCAGCAACAATCTCCATCTTCACCCTCATTCAAATCGGGAGATCAGTCCTTGTTCACCTCTGGTCGATCAAACAGCCACTTTATCAACACCCTTTCGGTCGCGACTTTCCTGGAACAGCAGGATACCCCTTGTCCAAGTCCCGGTTTGTCTACCTAGTTATTCAAGGTTAGAGTTATCCTTGATTACAAGATCATGTTTCGGATGATATGTATGCTTAAATGTTTAAGTTGTCTCGGATGATATGTATGCTTGAATGTTTAGTTGTCTTGGATTATATGTATGCTTGAATGGCTAGTTGTTTCGGAAATATATGTGCGTTGATTTTTGCTGTTCTCAGATTGCATGATGGTATAGTTTCGGATTATAAGTGCTGTAAATAATCGGCTGTTTTGGTGCTTGTTCATATGCAGAATTGTTGTCGGGAATCACAAGTTACAAGTGTATTTTGGTTGTGATAACTAGAAGTAAGAACTAGGGTTTGCATGGATAGGTTATTAGTATTAGTCTATGATTAAAAATCAGTTCTTGATCGCCTAGATTAATCGCATGAACGGGATTACACGAGTTTATAATAATAACATGCTGAAACAGGATGCTGAGTGAAAGTTACAGCCGATTTCATCTGGCTGTAACTCGGTCGTTAGTTGTCGAAAAACGGATTTTCTGATGTCTAGAACGTAGAGAATTGAATAAGGAATCTAATGGCGCTGGATTCATAATTTTCTGAAGTCGTTTGATATTTTTAAAGGGCTAAACAAGTTCAGTAGCTAAAGCTGTGAAAATTCTGGAATTTTGTTGGTTGTTTATCAAGCTAGATTTTAAAATCAGTAGAGATTTGAGTCATGATTTTTGTACAGCAACTAGGTATAGAAATTTCCGGGCAACTCCAACTGGAATTTTGTTAATCGGACGATCAGTGATTTTTAAATAAATTCTTCCGTGGGCTGCAGTCAGAAAACGGTAAATCTGACTGCAGCTTAATGAATTAATATCTATGGCTAATTGGTAAAGATTTAGGACTTGGAAAAATTATATAAATTTCTATGGTATAAATGTCACCTACTGTAAAAATATGGGAATTTTTGGAATGTTAGAACCATTTTATAAAAATCCTAGAAGACAGCTGAATAATTGAGTGTTAAGCAGAAAGTTGATAACTTGTGATTGTATGCATTAAAGTGTTGCATGGATTTGAAATATGTTCATGATATTAAAAATAGTCAAACTTTGTTTGCATTTAAAATCATAGGAAAAATTTAAACCCTCCAAAACCCTAGGTTCCCCTGCGACCGTTAAAGTGGGGTAAAACCCTTTTTTAACAAGTCGTAATTGGGGGCAAACCAAATTGGGAAAACCCCTTTCCCAAAAAGAATGTTTAAAGGGAATTTTAAACCCTATAAAATGGTCCCCCCAATCTTTTGTTTATAAGACCTCAATCTATCCAAAACCTCCCACCAAAATTCCGACATACTAACATAGTAAATTTCCCTTTTTTTAGGAACCACTTGAACTCTTCAACCTTTTACTTTAGGGGTTTGGGTCCCTTTGGGAAAAAGACATTTTTCCCCAATGCATTTTACGACAAAAACATTTTTGGGTATTAAAACTTAAGGTTTTGACACCAAATCAGTTTTATAAAATTATTAGACATGGTCAAACATGTCAAAACTCGTCATTTCTAGTTTAGTGCTTATTTCTTTGTGTAAGTTGAGCGGTTTTACTACGCTTTGACTTTCAAATATGACCGTTTGGTCAATCTTAGGATCGACCATACGCATTTTTATGACCATATTAATTTAGGGAATAACCCTCTGAGGTTATACCTTATAGTCATATAGTTTGGTTAGTTATATGATGTACTTTTAAAATGGCGAAAACACCTTTTGGGCCATAAAATGGTTTTTAAACATGTAAGACCATAGTTTTGACATCTAAACAGATATTATAACCATAATCAAACTTTTTTTTGACATATAATACTCATCATAGGACTTATTTAAAACCATCCAAACCCATAGTTACACTTGGATCCGTTAAAGTGACGTAAACCATTTTAACAAGTCGTAAATGGTGAAAGCACTTAGAAACTCTTCCAAATCAGAATGTAAGGTATTCTAAAACCATATCATACAAGTCCCAACACTCGTTTGGTTTATAAGACCTTATTCTATCCAATCCTCCGATTAAAGTCTTGACACACTAACATAGTATTCCGATACATTAGGACACACTTGAAACTCTTCAATCCTTGAGCTATGTTTGATCATTTGAACAAGACATTTACGCAATACTTAGTACATGATTTCAAAGACATTTTTGCTTGGTATATTAACTTAGTATGCCATGTACAAAATTTCAAAAACATTTTCATGACATGCTAACATTGTTCAAGACGTATTGGTGCGTTGAATATACAATGATACATTCATTAAATTGATCACGCCTACTGGTAGTATGTAATGGTACCATAGGATTGACAATCATGTTCCCGCTTCCTAGATTTGTTTGGAAGTGACTTTAGGGAAAGACAGAATCTCCGATGAACATTTGATGACCTTTGTCTTTATAAAGGTTTATCCGACAATCAACAAGGCTTAAATTTATTCGCCAACAATCCATGTATATGTGTCTACACAATAAAAACTTTTGATTTATAAGACAATAATTTTTGTTTAAACAAGACCTTTATTTATTCAAAACACCTGTTTTATACAAGACATTTATTTTATGGTTTAAACAAGACTTTTGTTTGCCATACAAGATATTGGTTTATACATAGACATTTGTTTATAAAAGACATTTGGTTTATACATGACATTGGTTTAAACAAGACATCTCATTTGTTGGCTCATGTTAAGTGATTTAAATGACGTGACGTGTGTAATATGATAAAACCATGGTGGATACGCCGCTGGTACTTCCAATATATAAGTGCTTTCATTATATTACATAACGTAGTGTTATCTAAACCACTTCAAACATGTGACAACCTGGAAATTTTCTCATACTTTCGTGTACTATTGTTGACTAAATTCTTGTGCATGACACTTGGAAATCTTTGTGTATGACACTTGGGAACTTCTTGTAACGTTGCGTACCATCATTAACGAACTAACTCTTGGTGCGTGGCACTCTAAACATGTATGTTACATGCTAAACCGCGTTTACTCAATTTTCGGGACGAAAATTCTTTCAACATGCGGATAATGTGATATCCCGGGTTTTTTCGGATAACTTACACGTGACACTTGTCGAATAATATATACGCTAAGTATTAAGCGTGCACGAATTAAATGAATACGTGTTGTGTGTTGTGTGATTGTTTTAGTAATTGAATCATTAGAGTAGATACGTACACGAACTGAACCGAACCGCGACACGAACCAAAGTGATTCATTGTGACTCTAGGAGTTAACAAGTTTTAAACCTTAACTCAAGAATTCAGCCAAGATCAAACTCAAACCCGTAACAAACCTAAAACTATTCGGCCGATCAAACCAAACCAAACCAACCCGTGTGCAACCCAAACCGATATCAAAACCTAAACCCTAAACCAAAACACTCTCGGCCACATGATCAAAACCGCAGATTTATTGAGTTCAAACCCAAACCGAACCCACCCTATTCCTTGACCGCGAGATCAAACCCAAACCTAAACCAAAGCAACCCAAGATTCTCGGCCACAATACTTATCCCAAACCGTTAAACCTTATCATGTGCGCCTATAAATACAAATCATGCATGTTTCTTTCACAATCCGAAAACCCTAACAAACAAGACAGCCGTCGGCAGCTTGTTCTCGCTTATTTTGATCGCAATCAGCTGTTGTTCTTGTTCGTCTAATCCTCTCGGTAGCAGCTAGCAGCAACAATCTCCATCTTCACCCTCATTCAAATCGGGAGATCAGTCCTTGTTCACCTCTGGTCGATCAAACAGCCACTTTATCAACACCCTTTCGGTCGCGACTTTCCTGGAACAGCAGGATACCCCTTGTCCAAGTCCCGGTTTGTCTACCTAGTTATTCAAGGTTAGAGTTATCCTTGATTACAAGATCATGTTTCGGATGATATGTATGCTTAAATGTTTAAGTTGTCTCGGATGATATGTATGCTTGAATGTTTAGTTGTCTTGGATTATATGTATGCTTGAATGGCTAGTTGTTTCGGAAATATATGTGCGTTGATTTTTGCTGTTCTCAGATTGCATGATGGTATAGTTTCGGATTATAAGTGCTGTAAATAATCGGCTGTTTTGGTGCTTGTTCATATGCAGAATTGTTGTCGGGAATCACAAGTTACAAGTGTATTTTGGTTGTGATAACTAGAAGTAAGAACTAGGGTTTGCATGGATAGGTTATTAGTATTAGTCTATGATTAAAAATCAGTTCTTGATCGCCTAGATTAATCGCATGAACGGGATTACACGAGTTTATAATAATAACATGCTGAAACAGGATGCTGAGTGAAAGTTACAGCCGATTTCATCTGGCTGTAACTCGGTCGTTAGTTGTCGAAAAACGGATTTTCTGATGTCTAGAACGTAGAGAATTGAATAAGGAATCTAATGGCGCTGGATTCATAATTTTCTGAAGTCGTTTGATATTTTTAAAGGGCTAAACAAGTTCAGTAGCTAAAGCTGTGAAAATTCTGGAATTTTGTTGGTTGTTTATCAAGCTAGATTTTAAAATCAGTAGAGATTTGAGTCATGATTTTTGTACAGCAACTAGGTATAGAAATTTCCGGGCAACTCCAACTGGAATTTTGTTAATCGGACGATCAGTGATTTTTAAATAAATTCTTCCGTGGGCTGCAGTCAGAAAACGGTAAATCTGACTGCAGCTTAATGAATTAATATCTATGGCTAATTGGTAAAGATTTAGGACTTGGAAAAATTATATATAAATTTCTATGGTATAAATGTCACCTACTGTAAAAATATGGGAATTTTTGGAATGTTAGAACCATTTTATAAAAATCCTAGAAGACAGCTGAATAATTGAGTGTTAAGCAGAAAGTTGATAACTTGTGATTGTATGCATTAAAGTGTTGCATGGATTTGAAATATGTTCATGATAAGTTGTTTGATTACTATGATCACATGAGAATACTTGCATGCATGTTTGAGTGTTAGATATGTTGTTGGTATGTATCACTTTGTGAGTAAATTGTGTGTGGAATTTGTATTGGTGTGATTACACACTGACGTGGAATTAATTGGTTTGTTAGGACGCAACTAGCGGTCCCATCTCTTATAACATCTTTGCTACACTAACCGAGCAAATAAAGGTGAGTTCACGGCCCCTAACTTTATCCGGTTTTTAAACAACAGGGGGAGAAACATGTATACACTCTCAAACTCAAACTCTTTACGTTATACGAATTTAACGTCACATAACTATACGGTAACTAAGTTAATGTTAATGTAATGTTATGGGCACTAAGCAGCTTTATCACTTAAGTCCTCGACAATCTCCTCGGATCGTTAGTATTTGGGTTAAATAGCGGGGGAATTATAAGTAGTACTACTGGGTCTGACGAGCCCCATCCGAGCTAGTCGCGCTAGCCGACCGGGTATGGTCAACGGGTGTATGATTGGCCTAACATCGCCATGGTCATGTGATAGGCCTGGCAAAACGGAGGCACAACTGTCAGCTTCGATCGCGAACACTTAGTGACATGACTTTAGGCTAGCTACCTATATACATTAATATTGAACTTAATTACGGAACAACTTAATATTCCGGGTTTGGAATATTGGAAACATCAACTTATTATCCCGGGTTGGGAATAATGGAAACAACAACTTAAAATTCCGGGTTGGAAATATTGGAAGCAACAACTTATTATTCCGGGATTGGAATAATGGAACTGATACGTTATCCCGGGTTGGGGATAACGGAGTAACAAACTATAACCGAACAAACGAATTTATGAAAACCTGTGAACTCACTCATCTTTAATGTTGACACTTGTTTCTTTACATGTTTCTCAGGACGCTAGGAGCTCTAGGTGCACGCACATGCATTGAACAAGACATCTTTATCGAGTCTCATTTATTAATATTGTTTTGGGATTTTTCATTTGTTTTGGCGTTTGTGTTGGCGCCCGCATCACTACTTATTTATGCTTCCGCTCAAACTTTAAAAATAATGCTCTGCTAAATATTGGTAATTGATATAAAATCTACAATGAACGATTTTGCAAAACGTATAATCAAATCATGTAGAGTCGTTCGACGTACTAGTGTTTCAGATTCTGGTTTGTTCACACGCCTCGCGGTAAAACTCCGCAAGTGGAAATTGAGGGTGTGACAAAACAAAATACAAGACATGACATATTTTATACAAGACACGAGTTATTTTGGTTATTAAGTTAACCATGCATCATTACTTTTAAATCATTTGATTTTTATATGATTTCATAAAAGAAACATTTTTGTAAAGGATCATGGGTACTTCTGTAATAGGAATCATTTCTCTTAACTTTCAAAGCCATGAATCTTTATCACAAAACCTATGTTACTCACAGGCATTTTATGCTGACGTTTTATTTTCACATATATTTGAGGAGCTAATGTTTGACTTTGAGCATGCTTCACATAGGGCGGACGGCCATAGTGACTTTAAATTTTGCAAGACAATTGCTATGTTTTTTATTTCATTCTCCCAAGACAATGTAAACAATTTAATTCAATAATATAAAACTTTATGTACCATGTGTTGTGAAACAATAGTTCTGTGACATGACTCCCCGACGTTTCCGTCGCGGTTTGTTGTTTTACACGGTCGGGGTGTTACAATAAAGGCATATGTAAGTTGGATTTTGTTCCGAAAATGTTATGAATATCGTTTTGCTCGATCGTATGATTACGTATTTTGTAAATAAAATATAAAATTTTATTAAACACCGAAATGATCGAAAGTGTCTAACAATTAGGGCCTTTTACCAGTTGTAGTGCAATCTAGGTTTCTTCTCCTTTGCCATGCGCGGCACTGGTAAAAAGATCTTAATCAACCGACCCAAAAGCTGCCATGGTTGGAAGGGTAAATTCTTCTTCATCCATGAAGAAGCGATTCCCATGGCGATGGTGTTTCGCGTGCCTGGCGTGATTGAAAAGGAGACCCTCCCGGTTCCCAGGATCGGGGGCAGGTATAAGGATTTGAAGGCGTTACCTAATCAATCCTTTGGTGAGAACACACTTGTTTCTGCTGGTATGAGTGATAAGTGGCCATGCGATAGTTTGGATGGTCCTGTCTTTCTTCAAAGCGGTGTTGGTATGTTACTTAACTTGGTCTCTTTACTTGCCTTTGAAAATAGCTAACTTGTCATTAACTTTTCTTGTGTTGAGACGCATCTGTATCACCGCCCATCTCTAGAATGTTCTAGAACCATGGGCGTAAGGCCCTGCGCGAGGGGGAGCAATTGTGGTATGGTCAGATTAAAGACAACGTCAAGTACCCATGCACTAGACTATTTGTGGTGCCTCCTTATAGAGATGAAGGACGCTTTACTTGAACCCTAGGCCCTGTAGCCATAACTCCTGCTGGAGAAGATATTGTCCTACTCTCCAGCGAGGAATCTATGGCTTCATCCGATCAAGAGTTAACTTACCTTCGACATACTTATATAGGTGTCTTGTGCGACCTAGGGGTTGATCCACTTTGGGGATAATATGAGATCTTTCTAATTAATGCATACTTTCCCATTAAGTAAACTAGCCACCCTCATGACCTTTAATTTATCTTGCCTCTGACGTTGTTTGAGGCATTATATGCAAGTGAGAGGTCACGTCGTACAAACCTCTGCCGGAATACTGACTTTGGAACGTTTGACATGGGCGGGAGTGTGAGCACCTTTGACCAAGTCTTCACTTTGCAGGATTGTCGTGAAGGGAAACATCATGTTGGGCCCGAGCCTAGTACCTTACTAAGGGGAAATAGGCCCAGACGAGGGAGCCCATAGGGTGACCCTTGTGGTCAGTTACCGGAGGCAAGTCACGGTCTCCTGAGAAGAAGCTAGGATGTGTTTCATCTTGTACGGCGAAGATGAAGCTCGATAGTGGTCAGTAGCGAGAGAATGGCGGTGATGACGTGGTGTCCATTTAATATTTATTTTTAATGTTTAAGTTATTTATTTTATTTGTAAGGGTAACTTAGTAATTTTACATGAATTTAACTAGATAAACAAACAACCATCCAATCAGAAGACTATTCAAGTATCAAGTGAGAATAACACAAGGAACTACCCCATCAATTTACTCTTTATATAATAACAATAATTATTATTTACAAAATAATGAAAATAATCTAAGTTATATATAAAATAATAATTATAATCAATATAAATTAATTAATAAATAATAAATGATCTGAACCTGAGACGAGCTTGAGTTTGGAAAACTAGCAATGAGCCGAGCTTGAGCTTTAGAAACAAAACTTGGTTCGAGCCGAACTCAAGCTTTCATAAGTTAAACAAACTCGAGCCTTGTGAAAATCGGGCTAGAACTCAACTTGTTTGCCCCCTAGGCCTATTTAATACAAATTTATTTGTTTACTTTATAATAATAATAATTTAAAACAAGTAAACACTTTAAATATAATTTGTATATAGTTTGTGTTGGTAACAAATCAATTTGCCTTTTGGGAAAGTTATATAATTTTCACATCATAATGTCATATCATATCTGAATAAACGTTGTTTTCTCAATTTCACATTTTAAACTTTTTGTTAGTTTAATGTGGGAAACTGTTATTTTGTAAATTTCTATTTTTGAATTGGGTCTATAAAAACAAAAATTTAGAGGGAGAAATTTTCCGTGAACCAAAAAGATGTTCAATCTTTTTGTGAGTTTAGGGGAGTAATCAAAATTAGAAAACTTTTAAAAAGATTGATCTTTGTTTAAAAAAATTGAAATGAGTTCATGGAGCAAAAAACAGGAAATGATAGTACATCAGTTGACGGTTAGTGTATGCTAACATAACAAACGGTTACCTAATGTGTGTCTTATCTCATTGGCATATGGTCTTGGTAGAATTGCCGAGATATGGAGATACTAGATCTTTATATTAGTTTGACATCTGGGGTATTATATAAGGTCTTTTGTCTACTTGGTGGTGTTAACCTAGAACTTCTATAATACTTTATCAAAACACAAAAATACGTAAACCCATGTGGGTTTATGATTATCGAAAGATATGAATTTATGCTAAAAAGATACCAAAAGGTACACCACTCAAAGTCAAGCTTCAAACTCTTTGTCTGTATGGTGTACTAACTTGAGTCACTAAAGTTTTGCATAACCCCTAACAGATGCAAACTAAATATGTTCACCTGTAAGATGATATTCTCATGCATATCTTGATAGGGGAGTATGTCGTGTGGTGGGAATCATTGGTCAATATGTTATAATATTACCTAATTTGTATCACATTAAGCAATGTTGGAGATATAAACATGTTTGAGTTTAAGTGGACACCAATAGTGATAATCGAAGTGAACTGTTTGAGACTGAGTGTTTCATCAAAAGAACAACGGTGCAACTAACTAGTCTCATTTAAACTAGTATGATCCTCTTGTTCATGATACTCACAAAAATATGGTTACATATTTTCTATATTTGATACTGAAAATTCCAAAAAGAGTTTAGGTGTGTTTTAGCATAAACTTTATAAAATTTAAAAAGATTTTTCTTCTCAAATTGTTTTTGATAGTCTTCCATATAAAAATGATAAAATGAATTTTTCGTATGCACGGAGGCATATTTGAGGATAAACACGGGTTTATACAAAAATGTGAATGGGTCTAACGGGACTTTCGAGAAGTTGTTTGTGATTGTGACTAGATTGGTGTTGATACACATGATGGATGATCATCTTTCATACTTAAAATCTCCCAAGCTAGATGAGTCTAACAAATCACTGAATACTGGATCCTAGATGAACAAAAGATGCTGAGCTAGGAAACCTCCTCCTACATTTTAAAAGCACTCAACAACAAGAGTAAAAAATGGTCATGATGATTACTGAAGTCATCTTTGTCATTAATAGTGACCAGCTTAGATGTAGCCATGGGTGTACTACATGGTTTACAATCAATCATATCAAATTTGGTAAGTAGTTCTTTGACTTACTTACTTTGATGAATGAAAGCACCATTTTTCAATTGCTTAACTTGAAGACCAAGAAAGCATTGGAGTTCACCCATAGCACTCATTTTAAACTATGTTGTCTTGAGTTTTCTAAACTCTTCACACATATCATTGCATGTGGATCCAAAAATGATGTCATCCACATAAATTTGGACAAACATCAAATTATTTCCTCTCCATTCTAAAAACAAAGTTTTATCAATTTTACCTCATGTAAAGCCTATGGATAAGAGAAATGTAGAAAGAGTTTCATACAAGGCTCTAGGTGCTTGTTTCAAGCCATATAAAGCTTTGTTTAGCTTGTAAACATGATCTGAATAAAAAGTATCTTCAAAACTAGGGGGTTGGCATACGTATACCTCTTCCTTTATAAGAACGCACACTTGATATTCATTTGATACACCTTGATGTTGTGGTTGGCAGCAAAGGCTAAAAACAGTCTAATGGTCTCTAGTCTTGCAACAGGAGCAAACGTTTCATCATAATCAATGCCTTCTTCTTTTTCTATAGCCTTGAACCACTAGCCTAGCTTTCTTTTTATAACAATGCCCCTTTCATATGTTTTGTTCTTGAAGACCCATTTTGTGCCTATGGGACATACATCCTGAGGCAATGGTACAAGTTCCCATACTTGTTGTCTTTTGAACTGTAGAGCTCTTCTTGCATGGCCTTACCCAACTGTTGTTTTTTAGCGCTTCTTGGTACTTGACATGTTGTGTGAGTGATAGAAAACCAGCAAAAAGACAAATGTTTTGGGATTGACTTCTTGTGAGAACCCCTTCATTGATGTTGCCAATGATTTGTCAGATTGATGGTTTTTAAGGTAGATTAGATCTCCCTTGTATAGGATGATGGCATTTTGAGGTGAAGGCTGCAGATGGGAATCATCTGAGCTAATATCGGTTGACAATTTTGAATAGCCAACATATGTTTGGAATGGAGGTGGGGTATAGGTGGAATGGGGTAAAGATAGGTTGACTTTTCTTCATAGAAAGTGGACTTTTGTCAATAGAGGTTTGATTAGATGAACTGGCAGAGGTTTAGGGATCAACAAATAGCAGTGGCAGAGTTTTCACAGTTGTTAGTAACATCTGTTTCTCTGGTGGATGAAATGACTTTGTATTGTGGAATCACAATATCATATCCATAATCTTGATGTGAAGACTGTGGTGTACCTGCATTGTTAGTCTTGATAGACACATCTTCAAATGTAAATTTTTCTAAATCAAACACTTCAGCAAGATTTCCTGGGATTTTTAATGAAGAAAGTTCATTGAACTTTACATTTAAGGTCTCTTCCACACAGGTAGTTCTTGAAATAAAGACTCTGTAGGCTTTAGCAGTGGTTGAGTATCCAGAAAATAACCACAATCTACTTTGGCTGCAAATTTTGGTATTGAATCTTTTAAGTTTAAAATGAAACATGGGCAGCCAAAGATTTTGAAATATGAGATCAAAGGTTTATTTTTATAAGAATTTCATAAGCAGTCTTTTGACGCCTAGGGTTAATCAAAACTCTGTTCTGAACATAGCAAGTAGTGTTTACAGCCTCTACCCAAAAAGACAAAGGTAAACCTGAGTCTGCAAGCATTGTTCTAGCAGCTTCAATCAAAGTTCTATTTTTCCTTTCAACCACCCCATTTTTTTCTGGTGTTCGTGAGATACTGTATTGCCTAACAATCCTTTTTGACACACAAAATCATCCAACTCCTTATTTTAAACTCTGCCCCCTTGTCACTCCTAAAGACTTTTACTGGCAGGTCAAATTGCTTTTCAACTTGTTTTACAAAATTTTGCAAAATACCTGCAGTCTCATCTTTGAAGTGCATGAAGTAGGTACATGTAAACCTTGAAAAATCATCAACTATTACAAGACAGTATCTCTTCTTTGTAGACACATGATTTTTACAGGGCCAAACAAGTCCATATGTTGCAATTGCAGACGCTGACTTGTTTTGGGCTCTAAATTGATTTGTATAAAATTTTATGTTTACCTTTTAAACAGGAAACACAATGTTAATCACAGGTGAATTGTTTTGATGGAAGACCTCTTACAAGACCTTGTTTGGAGAGTGTAGTGATAGTTTTAAGATTTGTGTGACCAAGTCTACTATGCCATAGTTTTGTCTCTTTGTTAGAAGCAACAGAGAACAGGCCTGCATTGGAAATTTGATTATCTTTCAACATATCAACTACATACACATTACCACTCCTGTGAGCAACAAGCTGTGCTTTACTCTCAGCTATGATTTGATCAATCTTTTTAATCACTTCTGGCCCAACAATCTGACAAGTTTTCTTAGTGAAGAATGACCCACAACCTTTGTCACTCATTTGAGATACACTAAGAGATTAAATTTAAGATTTTTATTAAGATTGACATGTTCAAACTTGAGTTTCCCAGCCTGGACTGTCTGTGACCCAAACACCTTCCTTTTTGAATTGTTACCAAAGGATATAATACCCCTTTCGTGTGCCATGAAATCTTTGAGTAGGGCTCTACATCCTGTCATGTGTTGGAGCCTCCACTATCTACATACCATAAACTATCAAGGTAAGTAGAAGCTCCCTGCACATTAGTAAACAATTAGTTTAGGTGAGTTTCCAAAGCCAGGATGACTTTTGATGGGGTCATAGACATTCCAACCTCAAGTCCAGGAATATGGTCAGTGTTTTGAACATATTTTGATAACATATGTTATGGACCATTTCCTATCAACTGATCATAACCATGAGGATGCCTATTAACTCTTGGTTTATATGATCTTTTGTAGACGTCATAGCCAAGTGGTACACTCTTGTAAGCAGTTTGGCCATATCTCCTTGGAAATTTATTAGTTGGTGGTGCATCTGTTACCTGAACCTTTCTGGGAGCGGAGTTATATTCAATTATTTGCTAAAAGATGTTTGGACAGGGACATAGGTCTCATTGGTCTTTTCATTTCTTGAACTCTCAAGTGTTTTAGATATATACTCATTTCTTTTGACATCAAAATTTTTGAGATAAACACACTCTTGTGTTTTGTGGTTTGATCTACCATAGATGGTGCAGTTTGGTGAATCAATGATCACACTTGTTTTGTTTATATCATAGGCTCTTAGAAGAAAACAGTTTTTAGTAACATGATTCTTCTTTTCACAAAAATCACAAAATAAGTTTAATGTTTTCTCTTTCTTCTTCCCATTTTGTCTTTTCGTCAGTAGATGTTACGCAGATGTTGTAACATCTGCTGGAAGACCTTTCAAGGGAATGATCTTGACTTGAGGTGCCTTTACACCTTCAATGGTTGAAAAATACATTGGCTTAAAGTTGTCAAGAATGTCACACTCATCTGACCAGGTAGGTTTAAATTGATATTTTCAATTTCCTCAAAACTTGAGGATCCTACTGGTCTTTCTAAAACAATTTTCTTACCATTTGGTTCAGTGACTTTAATTTCGTGACCAGCCAAGTTTGTTGGAATAATTTCAACCAACTTATAATCATTTACAGTAGTTTTTTGAGAAACTTGGTAATGTTTTCAAAAACCTACGCTAAATTTTACACTGCTTTTGATTTGTGATTCTAACATAATATAATAACCTTTATAGGATTCTACCCACTTTACACAAGTAATTTGGGTAGATTCAAGCTCCTTTTTACAACTTTGATATTTTTCTATCATTGTTTGGAGTTGATCCTAGGTTATGCTGGACTCATGTTTGAGACTGCTGATTTCATATTCTTTTTCAAACAGTTTTGTTTTTAACTCTTTTGCAAGTTTTTCAAACTGAATTTCATCATCCAAAATTTTGTTTCTAAGATTCCATTCACCTCTTTTATGTTAGCAAAAGCAATAATGCATTTATCAGAAGATAAGTCGTTAAGGACCTGAGGTGATACCTTAGTAGCAGCCATCATGGCATAATCACATTCACCATCACAAGCACTAGTTCCCCATGGATCTGACACTAAGATCACAGTTTCTTCACCAACTTTCTCTTCTGAAACTTTGGTCACAACATTTTCACAACCATCATTAGAATTTAACACTATTTCCTCAGACTCATGCCCTTCAATTATAGTGTCTAGTACCACATGAAACAAAAATCATTTATTTTCAGTATTAGCAACTAGAGCAAAATTCTCATCAGTTAATTCTTCAGGTAAGCTACTCCAATCAACAAAACCTTTTGTAAAGAAGCTTTGTTGACTAGTCTGCATAAGCAGAGGTTTGTGTAACTTGTGGTGCAGGTTGCACTTGAACCTGAGGACTTGGGGCTTGAACATACTGTATCTAAGGAACAGTGGTTTAGACATATTGAACTGGAACAGTGGTTACAGGGTGTGCAAAATGAGCAGTGTTTTGCATATGAGGAGCAGGGATATATTGGAAATAATAGACAGTGTTTTGTATGTTTTGAGGTCTAGCACTTGGGTGTGTGATTATTGGACCATTTTTTTGACTCCTACACTCCCTAGAAATCTAACCTAATCTGTTACACTTGTAATATTTAATCTTTGACTTATCCAACTCAACTTTTAACCCTCCATGCAATCCTGGGAATTTTCTATCAGTTCTTTTATAGAACTTGTTGGTCCTAACACTAAGCAATGCCAGTTGGTGTAATATGTCAATTTCTTCTAGATCAGTTGGATCAAAATGTTGAAGGTCATTAATTTCAAAGGATAAGTTGTTAGAAACTTGGTTTCCCCCATTTGTTGCAAAAGCAAAGTCGGGTGAGCAAGAATCAGAGTTGAAATTCCCACCAGATGTTATGTCAATAAAATGATCATAACTCTGTACTACCAAAAGAATAATCATCAGCTACTTTTCCTGACTCTTGTAGCTTTTTTTTTATGGTTAAGATCTCTCTCATAGTGAGAAGCCTACCATGAAGCTAAGTCAAAGTCATCTCTTTGAACCCAACAGTAGTTCTAGTTACAAAGGCAATAATGTCCCATTTTTCTGGTAGAGATCTTAGAAATCGACTATTCAAAGTGTAATTTGGATATTCCACTTTTACGAATTTTAACTCACTAATGAGACAACTAAACCTTTTAAATTGTTGAGTTAATGATTCTCCTTTCACATGACAAAATGTTTCATATTGTTGGTTCAAAACTTCTCTGTTATTTTCCATAATCTCTTCAGTGCCACCAAATTCTTTCAGAGCATCCATAACTCCTTTGCACTATTGCAGTGCAACAGGCCAGCATAGATATCATTAGGCAAAGCAGTTGCCACAATACTAAATGCCTTTGCATCTAGCTCAATTTTTCTGAAAATCTTGCCTGGGGTAATTTTCAGGACTCTTTGGAACTTGAACTTTTGGGTCTTCGATACTCGGTACCATCAGAACATGTGGTCTGAAGATAACCGATTTCCAGCAACCCGTGTTCTGTTGTGCAAGTATGTGACCCACCTGATGTTGCAAGATATTGTACTCTGATCTAACAAGTATCGGAGGTTTGTACATGGTGCAAGTGTTGTGTCGATCTTGTGGATTTTGAGACATTCTGATTGTTTATAAACAGGTTTTGTTTAAAAACTTTGAACGTAAATAAACTTTTACTCTATTTTTAGTACAAATGAACAAACTAATTAGCAGTGAGAGCTGACCAGTTTATATCAAATTGATTGTTAAACCAAATTTGAACGACCAAGCTCTGATACCAATTGTTAGGATCTGAGTTTGAATTGTTGTGAAAGTTTAAGTATGGAAAGTAATGAATGAAAATAAATCAAAGATAAATGCAGCGAAAATGCAAACTTTGATTCACAACAATTGAAAGAATGTTTTCATTGATAATGCTTTTGTAATATTAATCACGTATGCATGCAATTATATAAACTCCCCCTCAGCCTAAGATCACTCTAATTTGTTCATACAAAATGTGTAGAAGTGATAGATAGAACATTACATGCACTGTTCAATTTATAGTACATTTCAAACCACTAAGTATCTTAGGCTGACATCACTATGAAAGTGACATTTAACAAACTAAACAAACTCTAACCTCTGCTAGACCTAAACACTGTTACATTAAAATACAATATAAAACTCTGATGATAACAACTATTGAGATATCCTCTATTGGGCTTCATCCTTTGTTAGTCTTCAGCAGACTTTACTTCAACAGACTTTATCTTCAGCAGAGGTTCTCATCAGCAGAGCTTTGGTTCTTTATCAAAGTTTGTCTCTAACAGACCTTTTCTTTTAGCAGAGCTTTGTCTTTAACAAATCTTGTGAACAATCTTTAAGTATTAGCAGAGTTTAGAGCAGTAGATCTATTGAACCCAATAAAAGAACATATGATTGAAAGCCAAAACAATCTACAATATCTGTTCATTAATAAAGATCTGTTGCTCTAAACTCTACTGATACTTAAAGATTGTTCACAAGATTTGTTGAAGAAAAAGCTCTACTAGAAGCAAAGGTCTGTTAGAGATAAATTCTGATAAAGAACCAAAGCTCTGCTATGGCGAAGGTCTGCTGATGAGAACCTCTACTGAATATAAAGTCTGGTGAAGTAAAGTCTACTGAAGACTAACAAAGGATGAAGCCCAACAGAGGATATCTCAGCAGTTGTTATCATCAGAGTTGATATTGTATTTTAATGTAACAGTGTTTAGGTCTAGTAGAGGTAGAGTTTGTTTAGTTTGTTAAATGTCACTTTCATAATGACGCCAGCCTAAGATGCTCAGTGCTTTGAAATGTACTATAAATAGAACAGTACCTATACTGTTCTATGTATCACTTCTACACATTATGTATGAACAAATTAGAGTGATCTTAGGCTAAGTGGGAGTTTATGTAATTGCATGTATACGTGATTAATACTACAAAAGTATTGTCAATGAAAACATTCTTACAATTGTTGTGAATCAAAGTTTACATTTCCACTGTATTTATCTTTGATTTATTTTCATTCATTACTTTCCATCTTTAAACTTTCACAACAATGAAAACTAAGATCCTAACACCTTTGAACTTGCTTCTTCTTTGTTGGACGACCATGGGTGTTCATTTGAACAACATGAGGTTTTTTGGTATTTTTGTCTGGCATGGGGATTTGTTTAAAATTTTCAAAGTAGCTCTTTTCACTTGTGGAGTATTGGATTGATTTGTTGTTTCAGTATTTCAAGTCCCGCGTCTACATCGATATCTTCAATCTTACTCCTTACCGGCTTGAAGTCAAGCTTCTTCGAGAACACGTCTATGGAATTGATTCGAACTTGTTGACCTATGAAAAAAATATGGTAGAAAATTAGGTAGTGAAATCATAAAAGCCAAGAGTCAATAGGTAAACATACCTTTTTCTAACATTTCTAGACGACAAGCACATGGTAAACCACAACTGGTGAAAAGCTGGCAACCACAAGTTGCACCATAGGCTCTCAGCCCATCTTCCTTACGTCGTAGCTCGAAAGCCATAAGCTCAATAGCGTATATTGCAACCTTTCGAAGTATATTTGCAAGCATGGTGAACCTAGTGGTGGTTCATTACTTTTCTAAGGTTTGTTTCAAAACCTCTTTTAATCTCTGTATATTGTTTCTCAATCATATGATAAACAAACCCCACAAGTTTAACTAGCATGTTGTGATGAATTGTAAGGTGACTTTTTAGTAATGCATGCATGCCCTCAACTCTGTTGGTTGTAGTTTGGTGAAAGTTAAGTGTTTCGTAAGTCCATGCTGCTACAAACTTTTCATGGTATGGATCCAACAAGGATTTCTTCATATACTAAAAAACCTCTAAAACTATAACCATAACTTGTTAGGTATGTATGTATATATGTATGTATGTAAAAAAAGTATTTAAATAATTATGTATTAAATACTCACGTCCACGACCAACTTCTTTCAGTTGTGCTTTGATGTTTACTAAATTAAGCCTGTATATTTCCTCTGTGGAAGACTCACACAATGTTGAAAACGAACGAAGAAATTCTTTCCACTCCTTCTTAGTAAATTTCTCTTTGTTGTTCTTATTGATATTTTGATGAATATGGAACCGAAAAAGATACTTGTTCGCTTTTGGGAAAACTTGTTCACACGCGTTCATTAGCACCAAGTCCCTGTCTAATATGATGACACGTGGCTCCATACGTCCACCAACATAGACTTGATCCTCTCAAACACCCATATGTAGTTTTCTGCCTTCTCTGCAGAAATCAATGCATGAGCAACCGCAAATGACTGGTTTGTCGACGTCATACCTACGGCCTGCACAAACGGAAGATTGTACAAGTTTTTTTGTAGGTGGCGTCAATCATTAGCACATGCGGGAATTCATACCACATAGTGAATGAAAGTTTGTGGACAAAGAAGATATCTTCAACTGCGTGGTGGTCTCATTTTCGCGTATGTAATAAGTGAAATCTTTTTGGACAAGAAGGTTTTCGAGTTGTTGCAATGAGATTCGCTGACCCTCTTTCTAGCATTGATCTTCTGAACAGCATTGTGTACATCTTTCGGAAAATATTTTTAGCCGCGTTCTTTTTCGTCAATGTTCGCAAGATGCAACAGTTTGGAATTTCTTAATCTGCCAGCTGCTCAATCAGTCTTTTATCCTCTGAAGAAAGCCTTCTCGCATACGCGTGACCCTCTAAGTTTTCAATAGGAGTGTGGTTGTACCTCTGGTTTGTCACCTCTATCTTCCAAACACTTCCCTTTGATTCCGTAAACCCTATTAACTCAAACGGGCAACCTATTTTCTTGCTATCTGTGTTCCTCACTATAGCTACACTCTTATACTCCCCACCAAGACTGCATTGAAATCAAACCTTGAAATTACTTCCTCTTTTATTTGATCTTTTATCACAATGACGTAACCATTTTCCTTTCCCATCTTCTGTACCCAATCCACCAACTCATCACGTGACGAAAGCGTAAGGTTTGTATCAAACCTTAATATAATTGGTTAAGAGCCATCCTCATCAACTAACAGATCTTCCTTCTCACCACCTTCTCCCTAGTCCGGATAGTCTTGCGTTGCAAAGTTTTGTTCACCACCATTCCCTGGTCCGGATAGGCTTGCTTTACAAAGCACTTCTCACCACCGTAACCGTGGTCGGGATAGTTAGGCTGCCCGTACAGAGATTCAGACTAAGGATATGGTTCACCTCTATAGCCATAATTCGAATAGTCGTGTTGTGCATACGAGTCTTCCACAGGGACATTCAAGTCCAACTGCAGCCCATACGAGTCTTCGACATGGATAAGTCCAACTGCACCGTATTGTCACGATAACGAATGCCAGAGACAACCTCCTCCTCCCTCATGTTGGACGGGACAGGTTTCTCGTACGAGTCAGAAATATAGCGATACCTTCGTAAGAATCTGGAACAACGGACTCGTTAGAGTATTCACCGAAAAGGTAGTTGCTAAACCACAAAATCGTATATTGAAGAAATGCCACTAAAACAACAAAACATGGGTCTTTTTGATAAACACTTTAAAGCTTTTGAAATTAGAATAAAACGTATCATGCAACGTCTACCTACTTAAGGAACCAAAAATTTAGGGTCGAAGCCCCGTGCTTTAGCCAAATCAAACCTCGTATCACAGTCAAATCTCCTCACATCACCTTTTGTCTGGAAAAGAATCCTAAACGTCGAAAATTTGGCCAAGAGTCAATAGGTGAATATACCTTTTTTCTAACGTTTCTGGATGACAAGTACATGGAAAACCACAACTGGTGAAAAGCTGGCAACCACAAGTTGCACCATAGGCTCTCAACCCGTGTTCCTTACATCGTAGCTCGAAAGCCATAGCTCGATAGCGTATATTGAAACCTTTCAAAGTATATTTGCAAGCATGGGGTGAACCTTGTCGTGGTCCATTACTTTTCTAAGGCTTGTTTCAAAACCTCTTTAATCTTCGTATATTGTTTCTCAATCATATGATCAACAAAGCCACAAGTTTAACCAACGTGTTGCAATAACTTGGAAGGTGACTTTTTAGTAATGCATGCATGCCCTCAACTGTGAGTCCCAAATGCTATCCGGATCACAGTGGTTTGATTGTTAAATCACCCAAACACCTATTGATTAAGTGTTTGAATGAGAAAAAGTTAGGAAAAACCAAAGATGAAGATTCTTGTTTGGATCAAACAACAAGTGTTGTTTATGTAATCCCAAATGATATACACACTAAAAGCAGTTGTATATTCGGATTTAGCACAAGAACATGAATTGCAACACAAGAGAAATCACCAAAATTTTCCAAGAACCTTGGACTAGGGTTTTCCATTAGTGGCATATATATACACACAGACCATCTTACCTAATTAATAATTATGCAAGATACTTAATTACGCCATGTCTGCTCAAAACAGAATAGTTACACTTTCAGCCCTTCTAGTTTTACTAACTATTACAATCAAGCTACAAACTTTGAAACTCAAGTATCAACGGTCTCAAAACGTCCTAACAATATACCCCTAGACCGTTGCGTACTTGAGAGTCTTCATTCTTTGTTCTGAGCTTTTGGGCTTGCAGCGGCATCTTGATCATTTCTTGGTGTTGAGTTTAGTTAAGAACAACTTCACTAGTTGTTAGTGGATCCTCCATAGTGACTTCATATGTGGATGAATCAGAGGTGGTGATATTTCTTGAACATTGAACTCAGATGGCAGATCTTTGGTTTGAGGATGAGATGATTGTGGTTCAAAAGGCTATTCTGCAGCATTTTCTTTCGCGCTTCATCTTGCTCTATCTGTTTATCGATCCTGAGCATAATTTCCATCATTTCTTTCTTTCTTTCTCTAGCTCTCTCGACATCTCGTTGAAAGAGCATGCCTTCCTCCAAGTATTCGTTTCCAGCACCGACGTGAATCTTATGCCCATAGAGGATATTCAAGTCAGACAGGCAAAACATAAACACATCCATCGGATCAAGGATTTTGATGTCTTCATTATCATTCGATCAGATTACAGCTTCACCAGCTTGGCTGTCGTATAACTACTTCTTGAAGTTGGTGAGCGTTATTGGATGTTCTAGAGGAATCTTCACCCTGGTAACCACTTTTGCTAGATTAATTACCCATGTAACTCTGCCTTTTCCGGTTATTGGGTCTTTGGTGGTTTTTGATACACGTCTTCTCGGGCGTTGGGCTTGAATAAGGTGAATCAACACACGCATTCACGAAGTCTAAGTCTTTCAAAATCACCTCCATTGTTGTTGTTTCTGGGATTTATCATATCGCATTTGCTTAGCTCATGAATATCCCACGTCGATAAGCTCTGCATACTATTTCTAGTTCGGAAATGTTGGATTACACCGCCTCTATGCTTCACAATGAATAGCCCTGTCAGGTTGCAGTACTTCCAGCTTATGATTCTGTCGGTTGCCTCGGTTTTCTCAACAGTTAGACCTGATAGAAGTCTGGCATTTTAGCTTGTTCTTTCTTGAACCATTCAGGGTGCTGTGGTTCCACTTCGTCTCCTTCTCTGTTTCATAAACCACGTCATCTTCTAAACCCCACTCAATAAGCCTGGAAGGCCTCTCAATTCTGTCTACCTCTTCTTCCTCACTATCTCCATCGATGTTCACATCAACCGCTGATTCGAGTCGTTTCTTTTTCTTTTCATCCATCGCGGTTTTACATTTTTCTTCCTCTTCTCTGAATTTGTCAAAATTAAAAATATCTTCACCAGTGTATTTTGGTTGTCGGTCGGTTGTGGTGTGCAAATCTTGAAGCATTTCGTGCAATTTGATTATTCCTTCGTGCTGAAATCTTAGAAACTATGCTTGCTTCGAACATAGTTATGTAGTTCTTTGTTTTTCTTTCATTGTTCCTTTAGTTCTCGCTTAGCACGTTGGTATCATTAACCTGATTCTTCAGCAGACAGAACTCTTTGGCTGGGAATTACCCGATTTCTCTTGATAAACGATCATACAGTTCTTGAAACGGACGTGGTCTTGTTGGAGCTCATTGAGGAGGTACTTGAACAGTTGAAGTTGGTTTGGGTGGAGCGCCTTTTGAAGATCCCTCTCCAATTTTTCTCTTTTTGTGGGCAGGGGACTTTCTCGGAGTAGCCTCTATAGGATTGGAAAGTAAACCTTCAACGAACAGATCCAGCTATTCCTGTTCTGATGTAACCATAATCGGTGTCTCAGACTCGGTCATTTCTCATGTTTTTATCCTCCGTTCTCTCTTTCCTGCTTCCCTTACAACATGGATAGCTTGCATCCCTTCAATTTCCTCTCTAGTTAACTAGAAACGAATGTTATCACCCATAATTCTTTGAGGGTTGGGTGTATCTTTCTTACTCTTCTTCAATGCACCCTCTTTGACTACCTTCTTTCCTTTGTCTTTTGTCTTCCGCACTAACTGTGTTTCTTCTTCAACTTCCGCTTCTTGCTCTTCGACAGCCTGTTTTTCTAGTCTTTCTCTAGCTTGCCTCACACCTTCTCTATACTTGTTATAAGCTTCAAGTATAAATGAAAGTCTCTCTTTTCTGTACATCCAATTATGTAACATCACCCATTCTTCAGTTTTTAGCTCAGTGATTTGCCTTCCGGTGGGTAACTGAAACTGATACAGATTTCCGTCGTGATGCAGATCATGATGTTGATCATTGATAAGTAGTTGGACGAATCTTGGATACATGGCCCATGTAACTCTGTTGGCATTGTCAACCATGCAGTAGAAAATCAATCCAGAAACGTTGAACGACTTATTTGTACATAAGTTAAGCATAGCTGCCGACCATTACAAGTTTAATCCGTCATACCCGCCTTGTCTGTGTGGCATACTTAAACTGAAGGTATGAAAAATATATCTCCAATCTTTTGTTAGCCCGTTCTTCTTGATCTCGTTCTTTTCTCTGAAATCTCCAACATAGTTCATACCTCTAAACCCCCTAGTATCTCTTATTTAATTAGCTTCATGGGATCCCTTGCGTTGTCTCCAAAACTCAGCACTTTTCGAATCCATTCTTCCGTCACAATCAGTTCTTTATTCTGAACTGTTGTCGTGATTGTCTTGACCTTGTTGGTTGTCTTCACTTTCGTTGTTCTCTAGAATTCTTCTATGTGAATACGATAGATCTTTGGATTCGCCTGAACTTCATAACTTATCTTGCTTCTGGACAACCAGTCATTACATCATCAAAGTCAAGTTCTGGCGGAACTAGAGTAATAGGCTGGTTGTGCTTTCTTGTTCCATCCCATGTTATCTATTTTGCCATTTCTGAAAACATCGAAACGAGCCAAGTAAGATCTGGGTTCTGAAACGTAACTGTTAGGTTAGTTTAATATTTACAAATTAAATTGAAGAAAAAAATATAAAAACATAGTCCTAAATACGCTATTTAATGTGTTGTCATGTTTTCTAATCACAGTACAATTACGCCGATTTTAATAGTATTTACACTGGCTAGTAAATTAAAAACATGAGATATTTATAGGTGAGGTTAAAAGCATCGATTATTTACGTTGTTTACTTGGGTGCGTAATTGGGTCTGTTGACGAGTTCTAGATCAGCGTAGATACATATATGCGCGGATTGCCCGGCATAGTTGTCAATTGCGCCGATTGCTCGAACTCGCGTTCGAGACTTAAATGCGTGATACAACGACTTCACTTAATTACGGCATATTCAAAGTACGTTGTATTCAAGATGTTCTTCATAAACACTTTTAAAACCCCAAACTGGTTCGATTCTTTTCATAACGAAACATTGCATTCAGATAGTATGGTAATTGTTAGGTTTATCTGAAGCGATCCTATGTAATACGTCACAATACCTTGATCGACAAGAGAATCAGATCTTTGTTTTAGAGAATTTGAAAGGTATTTGATGAAGAAGATATTTAAAAAACTTTACAAAACTAAAAATTGATACGTATGTATATATTTGACAAAAATATCGTCCAGCGTAATTATTAATTACGCTGGATATCAAATACGCCGCCCCTATATATATGGAAGGATTCTTCAATTCTAAGAAATCCAATCTAAATACGTGCGAAATTTTAAACTTTCTCAAAAAAACGTGTCTTTTTGCTAAAATTCATGCAGAACTAAAAAAAATTGTGCAAAAATCAAAAATAAGTTTGAGAAAATACAAAATTTGCAATTTGGACACCGAAATTCGTTTTTCAAACTAAGGGATTTCTTTATCACAATTTTTCTTTCATTTGCAGATGCTCGACTTTCCTACAAAAGATCATACTAGCAACACTTGTCAGATTATAATTTTCATATTAATCAAGGCACAAGAAAAACTATCAATATGTTTGTCCTCTTAGATCCATGCATCCTTCTTTCAACATGCTTTCGGTGAGCATTTTATCATGTTGCGGTAATATTTACAAGAATTGCAATGGCCCCCACTCAAGCTAGACGGTTAGAATATTATGCCGGTGAGTCCCACGTCAGGACATACCCCCATGATCAAGGTATGCACAAAGCTTCCTCATAACAGGTGAGTATATTGAATTCATTCGTTTGAAGAGATACAAGAATAGCGCATCAGTGAACAGGTATGTACATTCATACAGTCAAAGTGACCAATATTGTCCTAACAAGGGTTAGGTAGATACTTCAATGTGGTACGATTTCTATTGATTTGCTTGTTTGGTTGAGCTTTTTCAATTTTTACGGTTTTTGGCCTCTTTGGCTCTTTTGAAAAGATATCATAATCATGTCTAGGTCTACATATATCTGGATGCAACAAAAGAGCGACTATGATATCCCCGAATGATAAAACAATATAAAGACCCAAAATCTCGGATTTTGGCAATCTATCAATGCAAGATTTAAGACCATTAAGCCATATGCCGCGACATGTTACCCACAGACACACAATATTGTGGGTATCCGGACTTCTTGTGTAAATTATCTTTTGTCACTTAATCGCAGTTTACTCGATGGTGTTGCTGAATCTACTAACACGTCGTTGCTTGGAACCTTGATTTGTTGCTTTGCATCTCGATTTTTCTTTTCTTTTCTATTTCCAAGATAGACAAAGTGTTAGCAGTTTTTCTATCATTTCTTTACCAAACAGGTGTCAAAAAGGAGATTACAGCTTTCTGGATATCTTCCCCCCTAAAATTTTATTTTCGTGTGTCCATTACTTGAAAATGAAATTTAAATTTAAATAGAAAATCTTTTTGATGGCACTGTTTTAGGATACTCGTTTATTTAGAAAAGCGGGGTTTTTTTAAAATAAAAGATAGAGTATGTACAACCAGTTATCACAGCAAAGTTCATTTCCACTCAAGGAAATTTATCATTTCCAACCAGGTTACCAACTGATTGAAACGAGTTTTGTCGAACTCTTTCATGAAGATATCGGCTTTCTGTTGCGTAGTATCCACTGGCACCACTTGAATGTATCCTTTCTCATACGCATCTCAAATCGCGTGAATGCGAATCTCGATATGTTTAGTTCTCGAGTGATGGATTGGGTTCTTCACAATTCTAAGACATGCCTCATTGTCAATGAATAAAGGAGTTTCATGACATTGATCCCGTAATCCAACAATTGATTTTATATCAAGAGAACTTGTGAACAGCAACTGTAAGCCGCCATGTATTCAGCTTGAGCAGTAGAGGTGGAGATTGTCATCTGCGTTTTGCTTTGCCATGATATGAGACGATTTCCTAAGAATTGGCAACCTCCTAAGACTGATTTTCGATCGACTTTACAACCTGCATTGTCATTGTTAGAATAAGAAATTAAATCAAAATTACTATCTTTAGGATACCAAAGTCTAAGCTTGGGTGTTCCTTCAGATAGCTGAAGATTCGTTTGATTGCAGTCTCATGAGATTCTTCAGGATTCGTCTGAAAATGAGCGAAGATACAGACAGCCCACATAATGTCAGGCCTACTTGCGGTTAGATACAGATACCCTGTCGCCTCGGTGCACCTCAAACTTTTAATACCAAGCCACTTCTTGCAGACTTGTAGTGTTTAATGTGCACAAAGATAAAACCTCTTTGAAAATTGAAATCATTACTAAAATCACATCTAAGGTTCGAAAACTACCTAAGATCTAACACTAAACAATCAAAACAACAAACATCCAAACTACATTTCATGATTCCAACAACATCCGTACACCATTACAAAACTTATCAATCGCATGCACAACTGAACATAATCACTCAAAACATGAAATCAACAACATCCACAATCAACTGCAACAACACAACACATTAACCTTAGACCTATCCTAACAAATTTCGATCTAACTACCAAAAACCTAACACATAAATCGTACAAATTTACTTCGAATCGTAGAAGAAATTAGAGATTCGAAAAACGTACCGGATTCAGATCCATGATTACGGATCAGATTCAAGGATTAATGAACTTGAAGCACAGCTAATTCGGCCTGATTATTAACGTAGATATCGTTGTAGTAGAAGAAACAAAGGCTTGTGATAAAATTTGGTGGTACAATCCTTTCAGGATCTTAAATTACCGGTCAGATGAGACTTATAAAAGCCTGACTGATGTGGTATTTTATTACCATCTACCTCTACCGTTAATCAACAGTTATGTTGAACCTTAGATTTAAGGGTAAATCAGACTTTTCACGATCAAAGCTTTCTAACCACACTTGTAAGTCTTCTTTATCTTTTCACTTCCACCTTCTAACCCCCATTCTATACCTACCCTTTTTTCTTCACCGTGAAATACAAAGCTCCGGTGAATCCCTGACCTGCGGCCATCGACGACATCCACATTCACGCGAAATGGAATTCACTATTGAGGTGCATGACGATTCAGTCCATGGTACGTATATCAAGTACATTTTATTACACTAGTCTTGATTTCAACAGCCTATCATTGAGCGATAGAAAGACTTGTTCACAGGTTGTCCTTGAAGGTCAGGAGTCAGTTTAGTCTAAGCCGCAAATGATGTGCTTGCAATTTTGCAGTCAGTCATACTGTATGTAGCAAGAATATCCCTGATGTACTTTGCTTGATGAATGAGGATTCCATCTTCTCGTTGCTTCACCTCCAATCCCAAGAAAAATGTGAGCTCTTCCATCATGCTCATCTCGAACTTCGCTTGCATAACCTTTTCGAATTCCTTGCACAACGTTTCATTAGTAGACCCAAAGATTATATCGTCTACATAAATCTGAACCAGCATCACATTGTCTCCAATCCTTTTTGTGAAGAGAGTCATGTCAATTCTTCTCTGGTGTATCCATATTCTAGAAGGTATGTTGACAAAGTCTCGTTCAAAGCACGAGGCGCTCGATGAAGACCATAGAGAGCTTTGTCAAGCTTGTAGTATCGTTTAGGAAAATGTGGATCTTCAAACCTAGGAGGCTGACAAATATAAACTTCTTCTTTTACTTTACCATGCAGAAACGCACTTTTCGCATCCATCTGATATACTTTGAAGTTTTTGTACGATGCATATGCCAAGAATATTCTAATAGATTCCAAACATGCTACCGGAGCAAAATCTTCTTCATAGTCGATCCCTTCTTCCTACCTAAATCCTAAACTACCAATCGTGCCTTGTTCTTAATGACCACACCACGATCGTCCATTTTGTTTCAAAACACCCATTTTGTTCCAATAGGAAATTTTGCTTCTAGAAGATCAACCAGTTCCACACTTTGAGCTTTCGAAACTGAGATAATTCTTCCTGCATCGCGTGCAACCAGCTTGAGTCTTGAATAGATTCTTCGATGTCCTTTGGTACAGATTGTGAAAGGAAAGCAAGTAGAATCCTTTGTTGATAACATAAGTCTGACCATGAGTTCGCACGCCGTCTTCCACCAGACCTATTACGTTTTCAATGGGGTGATTTCGATTGATCTTATCACCTGCATTGGTATGGGTTTCAATTTGTTGAGGTAGATTGGTGAAGTGTTCATCGACATAGATGATTGGAGGTCCGTCTTCTTGAATTAATTCATCCACTCCGAAATTCAATCCAAGCCTTGTATTCATCAACATACCGGGGCAAGTTCAACTATGTTTTCTAACCGAGTGCGCCGGAAGGTTTCCGATGCTTACGACCTGTAACCATCTTGATGCATACAGCTCATAAGTCAAGAATTTGGGCCCAAAAACCTCATATTTGGATTCGTCTCATCGAGCTACCCCAAATCCATACATTATACGTCCTGTAACTCCTTTTCTAGCTCAAGATATGGTTGTTTTAAGTTCAGACTCTTTCGAACCGCACTGCTTCACTTAGTTTATCCTCGTGTGCTAGTTTCTTCATGATTTAGACTCGATTTCTGCTCCTTTTGCACACGAACACCTACAAAACATCAATCCATAGAGTACAAGCTATAAATGACCAAAAACGAATAGAAAACTATCAAAACGTATACAAAATAAAAGGAAAAAATGGTGTGTTCTGCAACGCATCATGGTCTAACTCCAAATCCAAATATTGCTAATAATGATATGCAAGAGAATGATGATATTGGTAAAAAATCTTTTGAAAGTATGAAAGTATGGTAGATTTTTTTTTTGTTTCAATTATATTATAAAAGTATGGTAACTTTTTTTAACGTTACCCCTAAAATTATTTTCTAAATCAACCAAATTTAAAATTGCATGTTTGGTGAAATTCTAATTTCTAGGTCTTTGATATAGTTGATTCTAGCATGTTGCTAGTTTTGTTTTAATACATTTGCTGTAAAAAAACATATATAATCAAAACCAAAATGTTGACTTCTTAATTGCTTTACTTTTTAAAAAAAAATTAGTTTCTACTACCATCATCATACATAGATAGTTGGATACAATTAAAAAAAAAATTACGGTCATTTAAGATTCATTTCGCTTCATATTATACTCATTCTACTTGTATGCCACTCTGGGGAACCCAAGTGAAGAGGTGGGGGACGGGTGCCCCCTTAAATTTTTTAGTGTATTCTATAGGCAAAAATTCAATCGAATTATTTGAAAGTTTGTTTA
This sequence comes from Scalesia atractyloides, assembly GCA_947069175.1. Taxonomy (NCBI): domain Eukaryota; kingdom Viridiplantae; phylum Streptophyta; class Magnoliopsida; order Asterales; family Asteraceae; genus Scalesia; species Scalesia atractyloides. Next base: position 45,722,629 of record CAMTDV010001632.1, read on the forward strand.
AACTATTCGTTCACATTTTTAGAAAATTATTTTGGATCCGTCACTAATATCGCACGAAGATTTCATTTTATTTTTTCTGTTTAATAAGAGGTAGCTTATTATAACTTTAAAATTTACTAATTTAGGTGTTATATGTTATAATAATTGTAAGCCATCATCATTATAAAAATGAGCCCTCTTGATCCAAGAACATGGATGGTTCGATTCAAACTTTCAACTACAATCCACCTAGTAACATTGTGCTTCTTTCATTCCATCTTTTCATCTCTCCTTTTTTTTCATTTAATAAATCCTTATTAGATTTTAATAATAATTATAAGTTTCACATGTTAGCTGATAACAATCCTAACTCTAAAAATTCTCACCAACGATACCAATTTGTAAAATTTAGCCCCTGTCTTCTAATTCAATTCAATGGTGGCTGCGGGTGCACTTGAATCTATTGAGCAAACCAAATTCTTATATGTTATCAAATGATCAATTGGGTCAAATTCTTATAAGTCGTGATTGTTAGAGAGAATATGTAAAGTTTGTATTATTATCGACCAACATTGAAACTTGAATTATTAAAATCCAACAACCCTTTAACAACTCAAAACAGATTTTGTCACAAATAAAAGAACTAATTATGGGTCAATTAATATATTATTTGAGCCTAACTGAATGAAAACCTTTTCAACAAAAATTGGTTTTAATGGCATTACAGCATTTTTTTTCTTTCAATAAAAATATCAATTTCTCAACTGCTTTGACTTTATTTATTTATATCAATCATTTATTTCAATTATGATTTCGTTTTCTACTCATTTATTATGTGATGTATAGACAGTTTGATCACAAAGATTTTATCACTAAAATGATATCCCATTGCAGCGTTAACTGGTGTAGTGGACTATGATGTAAAATTATGAGTAAATTTCATCGTTATTCTGTAAAAAAAACACTCGGATCTACACTTGCAAATGTAAAATCGACCATTTACAATTTCGTTTTGTCGTAAGATGCATTTACATACTTCTATTATATTATTTCTATAAAACCAAAAAAAAAATAGATACATCATTCAGTATGTTCGTATTAATAAAATAGATTTTTTATGTCATGCAGAGTTGCATATCTGAAATAGTCAAAAGTCAATAGCTATTATTGAATAGGAGCATAGGACCACAAGTTTGTTATTTCTCTATAATTGTCATCAAAGTTTGCAATTCGCATATGCTACAAACATAATTATGATAATTATATTATAATAAAAAATTGCCTTTATTAAACAAAATCTTTTTCAACCATATAAAGTTTATATTAAAGTATTATTAAACATAAAAAAGCCCATAAAAGTTTCCACTAGATAGTTTAAGATATGGATAACAAACAATAGCAGCTAAACTTCGGAGTTTCACATAAAACACGCCTGGACAACGTTAATCATTTCAAATAAGATCTTTTAAACCTTTATGTGTGTTTTTTTCTTTTATTCACAAGCGAGTTTGGTATCAAAGCTGCTTAAACAGATAGCAAAAGCTTGAAATGCAGACAATGGATACCGGTAATCCATGGTGAACATGTCTTTACCGACTTTACCAAACTGCAAGATGACTTTGTCATGCTCCGGTTGAACCGGATGCGATGATCCTGCTGCCGCAGGTGGCGGTGGTGGTGCCGTTGGGTTGTTGGGAGGCGATTAGCTGGAAGTTCTTCACAGACGCGATCGTCACCCGCCCCTTGAAATTCAAACACCAGCATTGCAACTGTTCATGCCACCGAGGCGCCTTGTTTTTTAACACCAAGGGCAATTTCGACTTTTCATTATCGGGGACGTCGCTTGATATGGCGGCACCCAAGATTTCAGAAAACCTCGAGCTGCTCAACTCAGTTGACCGGTCAAGGGACTTTGAGAAGGAAATGCTTCTGAAAGAGTCTTCTAAGGGGTGGGAAGGGAGGAGGAGTTCCGGTTGACCGGGGACCGAGCCACCTAGCTCGAGTGATGATGCGGGGATTGACTGCATGACGCAGTGCATCCTGCGTGGGCCCCGTGTCCGAGAATGTTAAGCTCGTAGGTGATGTGGGCGATGTTGTAGCTGCCACTTGGCACTTTCGGTGAGACTTTCGTGGAGTTGAATCTTCGACTTGACCGACCCAGTGGCGGTACATTAGCATTGAATTGTGAAGGCTGTGTGTCGTATATTATAAACTTCGTCCCGAGAAAATTCGATCTGAAACACATGCAATAAACATAGTTGTGTTCAAACTTAAAGAGTGTTCGGATGAGAAATGCGTAATTGGAAAATAAAAAACAACAGAACTTTAGTTATCTACCTTAGCTTTCCAATGTAAGTGCTGCTTGATCGGGACATGTTATCGGGATCCATTGATATGACATACTCGGTGCACGTGGTTCTGCGCTTTCTTTTTGCAGAGAGCAAAAACTTCCCGTTTTCTACAAGCAAAGCTGCTGCATTACCAAAATTCAAACAAATTAATAAAAGAAATCCTTGTTCATACACAAATACCTGGTGGGCCTCTCTTGGTTTAAAAAGAGTGTGGCAATCCGATGCATTTTGAACCCAAAAGCCGATGTGTCATGCACAATGCGCGTAGCGCACACACCACGTATGTGATGCGCTCCTTGTTAAAAGAATATTTATAGATAATATTTTAACTTGTTAACCTTTAAACATTAAAATATTAGATATTCTCATCTCTAGTCAGATCCATTGCAACCACGTTCCAATTTTTCAAACATTGGTCAGCTGCATAATGTAGTCATTGGACCGTATCATGTGATGCACGCACTATGTGCTCCTGATGCACGCATTTTAAAACCAATGTGCCTCCCACGGACAAAATGGGCGGGTTGGGTAATCGGTCAAGATGGGTTATTCTTGATACAAGTTAAAACATCAGGTCGAGTTTCACCTGACAACACTTTCTGGTCCATCTTTTTATAAAACCGATTACAAGAAGTCAAAAACTAAACTGTCATAAGAATGATTTTTTCTTTAATAAAAACAGCTTAAAGATGTAAGCTCTTAAATACACTTGGGCAACTATTGATCAATTTACCTCGTTCGATATTTAGGTAAGATTTTAAAATTTAGCCGTAGACATTATATATCAACCTTTTTAGGTAAATGGGTCAAAATCACCACTGCTTCACTGTTCACATTAGTAATAATCAAAAAGTAGTTATGTTTTCTTGGGGTATTGCCTTACACACATGCTAAGTTCCTACCTAGCTTATATCTAAATATGCATAAAGACGGGCCCGAACCGGTCACTGGCTCAATCCTTGGGCCCAATTTAAGCGTGTTAACAAGCTGGGCCCGACATTCCTAACTCCTAAGGGGCCCAACACCTGTCCAGTCCAGCTAGGTCCAATTTACTTTTTGTGAATAAAAATAAAACCATTACATTAAAAAAATCCTCACCGGGACTAAGACAAAGGAATAAACGGTACATCAAGTTGGATTTATCCCTCTTAATATAACACTGAATGGTACCATCACGAGATCCCGGCTGAAACATTATAAAATAATTACAATAATAATCTATTATTATAAAACAATTACAATAATAATCTATTAAAAAAGGCATAATTGCAGAAATAATTAATAACAGAAAAATATTATATACCTGCTTCAAGGAAACTGGAAAAGTAAGCTTCCCACACGACTCAGGGTTTCCAACAATCTCTTTACACATACTTCTCCACGATCTACAAACTGCAGCACAAGCAACAACATGTTTTCTAGCAGGCCAACTGCTTTCACTTTCTTCCAATCTTATAATCACATCGAAAAGAAGCTCCGGTGGAAGATTCGCCCACCGACTGTTTTGAACCATGAGCACCGCCTGACTATTATCACTCAAATCATTAACCGAACCCTGTGATTTTCCTCTGGTGTGATCTCCTGACAGCCTTACGTCAAATCCCCGCCTCGATAAGCTCCCGAATCCACCCTCACATCACGAACTATGCTACGGAAAGACATCAACTACAAAAAAACAAGATTTATTTCTTGAGTTCTTCTCACTGAACACAGCTGAAAAAGAAAAACACAAAAAAAGTTGTAAATCAGATTGTGGAAAAAGGGAAAAAGCATCATCACATGGGCCTCAAAAGAAGTTAAATTGCGCATCTTTATCAAGTACTAACTTTATATATATTTCAAGAACACTTTAAAGTTTTAGCCTAGAGTCGGGTCAGTTACAATTCACAGAATCAATCCGCCAACGCCGGTCCCGAATAACAATATTAAAGGTAATGAACTAAAGATACATAAATGTCTGTTCTAATCACATGGCTCTAATATGACTAACACAAATTTTGAAGGGTTGAAGTGCATCCAAAACAACATTGACTAAAGCAAGTTGTATGAAATGAAAAAGTCAAAATGCTCTAGAAAGTGGCAGGGAAAACAGTCTCTTTTTTTTATTTTTCCCTTTGTTTTTGTTTAATCATGTTTTAGAAAATAAGCATATACTATAAGCATGTTCTTTATACCCTCCTCAATCATATCTACAATAGATACCTCAAGTTCCCAAATGAATATTAATTAAGGGTATTATATAGTACAACCTAAGCTACTGTTAAAAAAAAGAAAAAAAAAACTGATGGGGAAAAAGCTAAGATTCCATCAACTCTGCACCACAAAGATCTGAATAAAGCCATGTTAAAATTCAAGTTAAACTACAAAATAACAGCTTGAAATTAAAATTGAAGCCACAAATTTGCATTAATTAGATGGGGTCAAACTTAAGTGACTTAAGAAATTCAAACATTAGACCATAGAAAATGTTCAGACAACTATTAGAAGGCACAAGATTTTAGCTCAAAAAGAGGAAATTAGGGTACATAAATTACAGTAGATGTAAGAAAATATGATGCAAGCTTGGAGATTCATACCTTTAACAGAAAAGTAGAACCTTGAAACGGTTGAAGATTCGATGTCGGCCTGTAAATTTTGATTAGTTTTCTCTTAGGACTTTCTACAAACAGGTGGAAGGCATGAAGCAGATCAGAAAGAAATGAAAAAGGAAAAGGGAAATTTTGGGTAGACAACATGAAACAAATATATATCACACACACTATATAACACAGTCTCTACGGACTCGAAAGAGAACATTAAATTTAGCTGAATAAACCAGGGTGGGACGTAAGGAAGGAAAATAATTTATATAATATTTTAAAATTTCATTTTTATAATAACCAGTTGAATTCTTCGCGCTTTGCGACGGACTTTCAGTTAGTATCTTTTCAGTTCATTATAGTAACATATGATACTGGCACTCGGTATAGTAATCGACATGTGTTTTATATCGATTGAAAACAAAAAAATAAATATCAGTACCGGTTCAGTGCTAGCGCTATTCAGTAGATGTCGGTTCCATGGTATCGGTATGATAGTAGCACTTACAATACCAAAAAAAAATTATTGAGAATATAATTTTGTGTTCAACAAATTTTTACTGTCAAGTTAAGAAAATTATAAAAATGAATATGTTATGATCTGAGTTTTAAACTAGTTATGAACGTGTTAAAATTGATAACGAAAGACAATAGATTTGATGAACATGCAGTAGAAAGATTAACTTTAGTTCATAAAAGCCGAGAGATTGTTTTCGATTATAATGCTTTTCGTTAATTGTAATCACATGCATATAATTCACAATCTCCCCCTCAGCCTAAGATCACTGATTTGTTCGACAAAATGTAAGGAAGATAGGTCAGATTGATAATCGACGAAAGTGATCAAATAGAACAGTACAGACACTGTTCTATTTATACTACAATCCTAACCACTGAGCATCTTATTATGATATCAGCATGAAAGTGACACTTAACAAAAATAACAAACTAGTAACATCTGCTAAGCTAACCACTGCTATACACTAAACTTTACAAGGACTGATAGAAAATACTGATGATACATCCTATGTTGGTCTTCAGCAGAGTTTTGCCTTAGTAGACCTTTAACTTTGATCTTTAGCAGAGCTTTGTCTTGACAGACCTTTTAGCTTTAGTCTTTAGCAGAGCTTTACCTTGGCAAACCTTTAACTTTAGACTTCAGCAGAGTTTTGTCTTCAACAGAGTTTTAGCTATGGCAGACCTTGGATATTTAGTCTTCAGTAGAGCTTGACTTGGGCAGATTTACATTATTATTTGGATCATAGGTTGTAGTATATTTTGGCTTTCTATAATCTATTCTTTTGTACGGTTCAATTCCAACAATCTCCCTCTAGAACAGATGATGCCAAAACAAAAACTTTATTTCTCATCAATGATTCCCTTATTTGGCCTTTGAATTGAAGTTCAAAGTCTAAGGCAATCATGTCTTCTACATCCCTTGCAAGTTCAAGATTGAGCTAGGAGCTCAGCTACATCAAGAACAAATGCATCCTCCATCTTTATCCTTTGAATTCTACCATCTGACCTGAGCAATGTCAATTCATGGTTGTCTTTGTTAGACTTCAATTTTAGAATTTTTGAGTCAGATGATTTTCTTGGGAGTAGTGTTATTTTTGATGAGTTGGGTGAGGTTGGTTTGTGTACAAGTGTGGATATTGAGGCTCTAAGCTTGTCACTTGCAGCATCTGTGTGAAATAAAATTTGGTTCTTTATACCCTCCTTTCTTAATTCTTCATGCATCCTTCGATCTTCTTCTTCCACCTAGTTTTGCCTCTTTGCTTGATTTAAGCCAATGGTGGATAAGCTGGAAGTTGAAGTTAATCTTTTAGGAGCAAGGGTCTGTTTAAGAGCAGAGGTTGATTGATCATAGATTGGCTTTCTTGGAATAGAAGGATCCTTTTTTCTTAATTCTTCCAACCTTCTGTAGGTATCTACCACTTTAGATTCTGGCCATCTAGCAATCTGCCTTGTTGTTCCATATAAAGCATCAACAAGTTCGGCTTACATTCGTTTAATTTTGAGAGCATGGTCTTGGCTTTCAATTTTGGCATTTTTCCAAACAGGAGGAGTAGGCTTCTTTGAAGGATCCTTGAGAATAGAATGAATTCATTCAAATTCTTCCTTAAGCTCATTGGCCGACCAGTCTTTAAATTGTGCCCTTGTTGCTTTGTAAGACTTATGCTTCATGACATGATCAAGATAATCTTCTTTCAGTTCTGGATCATTAGTGGTTGGTTGTTCAGACATAGACTTACTCAGCTCCTTAGCAAATTCTTCGATGCTTCTGACTTTGCTTAGTTGATATCTTAAGGAGATTTGTAAAGCCATGTCATCTTTGTCTTTTGCGATGTGCTCAGCTTGTCTAGCCTTTAGTTTAAGATACTCAACAAGGTTCCTAGGCTTTTGATACCCAAGCAAGGAAAGGAAGTCTCTTTTGTTGGATCTTCTCTTTGTAGAAAGCTTCAGTCTCACCTTTAACTGCAAAAATTTCCAATGGGTACAATGCACCCATAGGAAGGAATGAGAAGGATAGGTGCATGACTGGAAAATGGGGGAAATGGAGTTTCAAAGTGTGGAAGTGATGAGGATGGTTGTTGTGCAAATGGCAAATAACCAGTAATTCCGTACAATTTAATCACTATTATTATTTTAAAATCTCATGCTTATTATTGTAATTTAATTGCATAACTGAGTCGTACTTCATATCCTAAGGATTAGGGCAAATAAATCAGATCATAACATATACTGGTTTCCGTTACGACGCGGAACAAACCAAACAATTCCCCAAAAGTGTTGGTAGAAAGTGTTGGGCGCACTATTTGCGGTTGCACTAATTGTGTCGGCAAAACCGCTAAAACAAATCAGAACAACGACTAAACAGCATGCTAATTCCATACCTATATTCATATATAAATAAAAACATTGATATGAGATCAACCATTACAAAAATACATAACTTTCCGGTACAATGCCTAAATTGCAAAAATTGTCCGTTTCGACCAAAAAGGCGAACAAAGGTCAGTTTGTCCGCAATACTAATTCGGTGGATTCCGGATGTCAGAATAATAACAAAATAATATTGAACATCCTAAAACAATATGAGAATAGCAAAAAATGCATAAAAGACATCGTTTCCTGTCATTCGACAAACAGTGCACAATTCGACAGGAAGGCGACCGTTTGTCGAAACGACGAACATTTTAGTGGCCGATAGCCTCATTCATGCATCTAGCGAACTAGTTAAGCCTCATTTGGAACTCGGAATCCATTCAACTAACATGAGGTCACGGAAACACAACTTCCGGAAAAGTTCGACTTCAGGATGTAAAAGTGCCGATATCGAGCGAACGATCGAACGAAACACATTTTGGTCATCCTAACTCAACATATATTGTCTAGCGAACTAGTTATGCATATTTTTCGATCGGAAGTGCACTAAATAGACACACTGACAATTGTGGTGGTCGAAAACAAAAGCTTCCGGTACTAAATAATAAAGTTCGTTTATTAGCGAATATTGTGTCGATGAATGAACTAACGACGCTTCCATCATCCGAAACTTATATTAACATATCAAGTGGATTAATTATCATAGAATAACACTCTACACCCTAATTATATACTAAGAATGCAAGATCAATCCTCTAATCACAACACTTAACTTAATGACTAAAATATCTAATAAATAAAACGTGTGTTATAAATATTTTACACTTTACCCCCTTCATGTTCACGGCTCAAGTAGGTCATACACCCACTTGATGCTTGTTGAAAATGTTGGATTAGGAGCATGGTGTGTAGATATGAGGTGATCTTGGAAAAGATGGATATAAATAACATCACCTCACATTTTCATCACTTCTCACTTCAAAAAAAATTGGAACCATTTGCCCTTCTTCCTTCCAAAAACCCACGGCTACAACACCACCACCACATAACCACCATTAAACCACCATAAACCCACACCTTAATAATAACACTAAATATGGTTTATTTTGTGTTGATTATGTGTTTATATGTTAACTAGTTAGCATGATGGTGTTGTTTATATTAAAGTAAGGTGTGAAGGTTAGATGATCTTGTATGGTTTAGTATGAAAATGATGATTTAAATATGGTAATGTTTAAATCTAAACAAGATCATCAGCTACATCATCCATGAAGATTGCTACAACCAAAAAGTAATTTTACTACATATGAGTAATTTTTATAAGAAATAAGCACTATGATTTAAGATGTAACCATCTTAAAAAGTGTAGTAATCAAGGGGTTCAAAGTAATGGGCTTGATCTAATGATGTAACTAAAGTAATGGTTTAAAAATGCTAATATAAAATGTTGAAGTCTCATTTTATATTTAATAAGATTTTAACTACCAAAATGCCATGGATGATGATACACATAAGTGGTAAACAAATAATATGAAAGCTTAAAATTAATTGTTGACCTTGATTATGAGTTTAAATAGGGTTTAAATACGTTTTTAAAACGTGGAAAACGCCATAGTTTAGGGGAAACTTTGGCGAAATTTTCTAAAAATCTAATCGCGATTAAGATATGATTAACGGGATGATTAGCGGGTCTAAACGCGATTAGTAACTTAAATCGTCATTAAGTAAGTTTTGAAGACAAGGGTTAAACCCTAAACACTCAAGTGTTCATCAAGTGTGTGTGTATATATATATATATTTACAAGTAAAAATAAGTAATCCTTATAAATATATATAGTTACTTGTGGAAATAAAAGATGTATACATATTTTGTCACCAATAATTTTGTATAAATACATGTGTATTGTATGTGTAAGTATTTAGAAGCTTAAGGTATTCAACATAAAAATACCCAACCATATACAAAATATTACAAACACTTGAAAATAATACCAAGTGTTGGTGACTCCAACAAATACATTTTACAATACGTCGAAACAATAATCGGACAAACGAAGCAATGCGGACGATGGGCGAATGTTCACAATGACACCGTCGCGTCGTCGACCAATGAATAAATCGCCGAAACGAAGAGTTATTACGACGACGGGCGATTGTCGACTAGAAAAAGCATGTAATAAACCACGTCGACGACAAGTCTAAAGTATATATTTAGACATTTAACATAAATATATGTTATCAAAATCGAAATCCGAAAAGTTGAAAACATAAAAGTATAAGCCATATATACTCATACACTAATACTAAGTAAAATTATAAGTATAAGACTTATAAAATAATGGGCTCATCAAAATGAATTTGGGCTAGGCCCAATTTATATAAGACATGGGCAAGGCCCAATAGCATAAAATATATGGACAAGGCCCAAAATGTATAAAATATATGGGCAAAGCCCAAAAACATATAAGTTACATGGGTAGGCACAAAAATATAAATTACATGAGCTAGGCCCAATGACATAAAAACATGGGCTAGGCCCAATGACATTAATTGCATGGGCTAGACCCAATGACATAAAAACATGTGCTAGGCCCAATGACATAAATTACATGGGCTAGGCCCAATGACATAAAAACATGGGCTAGGCCTAATGACATGAAAACATGGGCTAGGACCAATGACATGAAAACATGGGCTAGGCCCAATGACATGAAAACATGGGCTAGGCCCAATGACATGAAAACATGGACTAGGCCCAATGACATGAATTAAATGGGCTACGCCCAATGACATGAAAACATGGGCTAGGCCCAATGACATAGATGACATGGGCAGGGCCTAATGACACGCGTGCCAGGCACGAGGACATGTGAAGGGCAAGGCCCAGTTCACACACGGTCTAAGAACAACAATATATATATATATATATATATAATATATATTATATGCATATTTGAGAAAATATATAACAATATTAATCGAACAAACAAACTACCAGGATAACACTAAAAGTTGTTCTTTCATAACAAAGAAATACATTACAAGAATTCAAGATGAACAACTGGTACAAGGTCCAACGAGGCCTAGGTGTCTAATAAACTCAATACACATGTAGGTTACACACGTGTACGGACACCGAACTACGAATAGTACGACGTACGGAACGCAAAGCTATGAGTTCATGTCCCTCCTTTCAATTATTTTAAAGTTTTGTTTTAAAACTATCGAGGGGAAATACATGTCATAACAAACAGTATGTTAGCCATGGGTTTAGTTGATAACACGATCATTTGTGCATAAGTAGGATGATGACAGTAGTAACCATTTATCACATAGTGATCAAGGTGCAAAAGAAGTAGATCTATTGAGTTTGAGACGCTCTCCACTCCTAGTTGGTATACCCTTCGGAGTGCTTTTGTGATCCCAATGATGTCAAAGTTGTCTCGGTTTGGTTACTTACTTATGGCACATATATGTCAGGGTGCTCGAGACACACTGATAGATCCTTAAAACTCATAACTGCTAATAACATACTCGGATTTCATTAATGGATTTCAAGAATGACATTATACGAAAACATTAACTACATGAACTTGCCAACTTTATGTTGACTTTTAAAATTACATGTATTTCAGGACGCAAGACATGGGCTGGTGATATGATTCGGGTTATGAGAAAATGTTAAGACAACGATGTGCCATCTTTTGGAGGGTTTGCCTTTTATATCCCAACTTCGTATGGGTATATAGGAGTCAAAACCTCATTACGCAGTAATGATGAAAACAATATCTTATTTTGAAGTAATATATGTTGAATTATGTTTATGATGATCAGTTGAAAACAGTTAAACTATGAAATCACTTTTGTATGGTTGTAATTATGGGAATGAAACTTATTATTAGCATGGCATCGTTGTTGAATTATAATTGTTTACTAAATTGGATGCAATGATCACCTAATAGTCACACACTTGCGCTTCCGCTACGACCAGGGTGCGACCGGTTGGTATCAGAGCTTTGATTGTAGTGAACCGGGGAAAAACTTTTTATTAAAGTTTGGTCTACAATCACCAAGGGCTCACACATGAAAACAAAGTGTAAAACATAACAGAGATGTTTTCGGAATTATGACAAAATAACAAAAAGGTTTGCATTATGTCACGATAACATGAGGATCTATCACACGAGCTCCACAATAAATAACGAGCAAGGATCAATACATGACTAGTCTATAATGGATAGACACGAAATATTAAGATTACACGTGAAAATAAAAGAGAACAAGTCTTGCATGAGAAGTGGTGATTAATATAAAATATATCATAAGTAATAATAAATTACTAACATGTATATATATGCGTTGTACGGATTATTTGCTAGGACTATGTCTTCTTCGTCGAGCTACGAGGAAGATCCCATGGAGTATGTGTCCGACGATGGATACGACCCCGATGCTGAGGCCCTACCCATTGAGGATGGAGCCGACCATGAAGACCTTGATGACTTTAAGCCATTTGCTCCTACGGAGGATGATGCCCCACAGGCAGACGACGTGCTAGCCGTTCCGCAGCCCCCACACGATGTTATTGTTTATGGCCATCCGGAGGGCGAGCATGCGATAGTACACCTGGCCATACCTCTTGCCATGGTTCCTCCAGTTATTGATCTGGATGTGATGATGATGATGATGATGATGATGATGACATACTAGTGTTCCATGTCGATCACATGGAGGATGACCTCGGAGACGGCGAGGTCTTCGATGACATAGCTATACTTGAGATCCCACCCCCTGTCATACCAGTCGTTGACATCTCGTCATCCTCAGATGCCGCCCAGAGTGAGCATATGGCAGACGATGCCTCTTCTGCCGCCCCAGATACACCTGTATCGATGTATTCACCCCCTGCAGCCTCACCGGCCCGTGTTAGCTCATTTCCAGCTAGTACCCCGACCCATGGACCCGTTCCATACGCTAGACCCGCTCCCTATTCCGGACCCGCCCGACATTATTCACTGAGCGGTACACCACGTGCCCCTAAGCAGCTACCCCCATTTTTATCTGGGAGGTCCACTTACCATCCTGTTTACAACCCATTTGCAGTTGGACCTTCACACATGGCAGGACCTTCTTTCTCGAATGGACCGCCACCCATGCATGCCACACGCCCCATACCACCTACTACAGGTATGTCTACCCCGATACTCCCACGGGTATGAGCCCTTCTAACCCCCTACCATCCCTCACACTTCCCCTGATTCCAGTGGAGGAGAGAGCGACTTCGCATGACCTTCAGCTCTCTTTGATCTTTCGGAGGATCTGGGAGCTGGAGACCCAACGTATTACTCATGCCGCTGCTAGAGCCACATCCCCATTACTATCGTCACCACTACCACCCCCACCATCATACCCACCACCACTACCACTATCACCACCACCGACCCCACCCTTCTACTGTCCATTTCACCACTCGTCATGCCCATCTGAAGCACGAGTGCAGGAGTTAGAGCAGTTTCAGACTGATGCTACTAGGCGCATTTCTGATCTAGAAGAGGAGGTGGCTTACCATCGCGGTATGCTCCACTGAACACCATCTCCACCACCCCCTCCACCTCAGTAGTATGTTATGATTATCTTTTGGGGATCAGATGTACTTTTGATGACTTAGCTCATGAAGACTCAGCTTTGAAGATCCCGGCTTTTGGAAGGCAACTTGATGACGTGAAGAAGCAACGTAGAAGAAAATCTTACTTTTGTAATGTAAAAACTTGTACTTACTAGGGTTATGTATCCCTAAGTCCTTTTGATCTTCACGAACAAAATGTAACAAGTTGCCATTGTATAAAGTGTATTTTATTTATTTCACATTTATCTCTTGTATGTTATGGTTGATAGTGTTATGATGTGGTGATATTACGGTTGATGTATTGTGTCGTGGTGATACTATGATTGATATCTTGTGATGTGGCGACTATCTATGCGATGAGTTATGTGTTTATGATGACGATGGGTGTGCATATGGCGTATGCATATATTTTTCTTATTTATTATGTACCGATGTGTTATACATTTATGTTTGAAGAAAATAATATATATATAATATATATATATATATATATTATATAATAAATATGTAATTACTATTAAATAATTCGGCTAATTGTGAGCGACATTCTATATTAGACGACGATGCCGCCCCGTCGAAGGAGTTCCAACAATAATACACTGCCGACAACACAAGCAGAGTTAGATGAACGCATTTCACAGGCAATTGCACAGTACAAAGCTAACCGCTCCGAACACAGCGGTGGTACCGGAGGTTCAACCGGAGGCAATCCTCCAACTGGTAATACACGATTATTCATAAAACCGCATCATACTCTCATTTGTTCCATTCATGCTATTTGGTTACTCATGCTTAAATGGTGTATCCAATGATTTCAGGTTGCACTTACAAGTAGTTTCTAGACTGCAAAGCTCTGAATTTCTACGGTACCAAAGGTGCTGTAGCCTTCGTACGTTGGACTAGAAGACTGATTCAGTCATCCGGATGAGCAAGTGCCCTGCTGAGCAAAGAGTCACTTTTGTTACTGGACTCTTCGTGGATGGAGCTTTATCTTGGTGGAACCTCCAGGTCCAAACTAAGGGCGACGATGCTGCATACGCCCTGACCTGGGAGGAACTTAAAGAAATGATGAGAAAGAAGTATTGCTCAAGATCGGAAATTCAAAAGTTGGAAACAGAGTTCTAGAATTTAAAAATGATTGGTTCAGATATTGTTGGATACACGCAGCGATTTCATGACTTGTCTCGAGCGGTGTCATACTTAGTGGAGCCTGAATTTAAGCGGATTGAGAGGTACATCTGGGGGCTTGCTCCTAAAATTCTGAGTCTGTTTACCTCTTCGAAACCCACTGAAATTGGAGAAGCAATTGATCTAGCTGTCAGCCTTACTGAGGAGGCTGTACGTCAGGGAAGGTTGCCTAAATATAGTGTGAACAAGAAGGAAACTACTGAGGAGACTACGAACTCCAACAAAAGAAAATTTTCCCATTTCAAGAAAGGCTCTCGAGGTAATAATAATAGTAAGAAGAAGCAAGCCACGAGAGAAGTTAGAGAAACAAAGGCATATTTACCACTACCACAAACGCTTCTACTAAGAAATCTTATACTAGGGGAGCACCGAAATGCTCCAAATGCCCTTTCCACCATTACGGGGAATGCCGAGGCCCCAAGTGTGGAAAATGTGGTAGGTTTGGACATCGCATCGATGTGTGCGGGGGAACAAATACTAGAGATCAAGGGTGTTTTGGATGCGGAGACAAAGGGCATTTCAAGAAAGATTGTCCTAAAGAAAATCAAGCTCGGGGAAGAGCATTCGTGATTGGAGCTAAGGATGCTCGCCAGGACCCGAATGTGGTCACCGGTACATTTCCTATCAACTATCACTTTGCATCTATTCTTTTTGATACCGAGGCAGTTTTCAGTTTTATTTCTAAGGAGTTTAGAGATATACTTGGGGTAGAGTCGAGTAAATTAGATGTTCCATACTCGATTGAACTAGCTAACGGGATATTAGTAGAATCAGGGAAATTATAAAGAAATGTACGTTAGAATTGGGTGAACGAAAGTTTGATATAGATTTATTACCAGTTCAACTGGGTAGTTTCGATGTCGTTATTAGGATGGATTCGCTATCCGATAATCGAGCTGAAGTTATACGTCATGAGAAAATCATTCGCATCCCGTTATCCGACGGAGAGCATTTGATGATTCACGGTGAGAAGCATGACACGCCACTATGAATCATAAACTACATGAAAGCTCAAAAATGTTTGAGGAAAGGATGCATCACCTTTCTTGCCCACGTGGTGGATAAGAAGACCGAGGAGCGCAAGATTGAGGACATACCCGTAGTTAGGGAATATCCCGAAGTCTTTCCAGAAGACTTACCAGGCTAACTCCACAAAGACAGGTCAAATTCCATATTGATTTAGTGCCAGAGTTGCACAAGTGGCGAAAGCCCCTTATCGACTAGCGCCCTCGAAAATGCAGGAATTATCTACTCAGTTGCAAGAGTTGCTTGACAAAGGTTTCATAAGACTGAGTTTCTCACTTTGGGGAGCTCCGGTACTGTTTGTGAAAAAGAAGGACAGAACCTTTCGCATGTGCATCGACTACCGAGAACTAAACAAGTTAACTATCAAGAACCAGTACCCATTACCAAGGATCGACGATCTATTCGTTCAGTTGCAAGGGTCGAGTTTTTACTCAAAGATTGATTTAAGATCCGAGCATCATCAGTTAAGAATCCAAGAGGAAAGTATTCCTAAGACATCATTTAGGACTCGCTATGGTCGTTACGAGTTCCTTGTTATGCCTTTTAACCTACAAACGCCCCTGCATTGTTTATGGATTTGAAGAACCGGGTATACCTCGACAAGTTCGTGATTATTTTTATAGATGACATATTGATATACTGGCGAACCTAGGAAGAACACGAACAACACTTGAGAACTATACTGGAGTTGCTAAAGAAGGAGCAATTATATACTAAGTTCTCGAAATGCGAATTTTGGATTCGCGAAGTGCAATTTCTTGGTCACGTGGTGAATGAGAACGGAATACATGTTGACCCTTCGAAAATCGAGGCTATAAAGAGTTAGACCACGCCAAAAACCCCCATGGAAATACGACAATTATTGGGCTTAGCGGGATATTACAGGAGATTTATTGAAAATTTCTCAAAAGTGGCTTAGCCGCTAACCTCGCTTACACAGAAGGATAGAAAGTTTGATTGGGGAGAAAAGCAAGAATTGGTGTTTCAAGTATTAAAGGAGAAATTATGTAAGGCGTCGATATTATCACTTCCAGACGGTACCAATGACTTTGTGGTGTACTGTGATGCATCCCATCAAGGATTGGGTTGCGTATTAATGCAACGCGAGAAAGTCATCGTGGACGCGTCACGTCATCTGAAAGTTCACGAAAGGAATTATACCACGCATGACCTAGAATTAGGCGTAGTGGTATTTGCCTTTAAGATCTAGCGTCATTATTTATATGGCACTAATTGTACCATATTCACGGATCATAAAAGTCTTTAACATATATTCAATCAAAAGGAACTGAATATGCGCCAACGACGTTGGGTGGAATTGTTGAATGATTATGACTTTGAGATCAAGTATCACCCGGGCAAAGCAAATGTTGAAGCAGATGCTTTGAGCAGAAAAGAACGAATCAAAACATTACGGGCATGAGCTTTAAAAATGACGATCCAGACAAACTTTACAGCTTGAGTGCATGATGCACAACAAGAAGCTTTAAAACCAGAAAACATTCTAGCATCGTTATGTGGAATGGAAAAACAGTTGGAACCGAGCAAGGATGGAACTTTATATTTCATGGGAAAGATCTGGATTCCTATTATGGCGATTTGCGAGACTTGGTGCTGGATGAAGCACACAAGTCCAAGTACTCGATACACCTCGGATCGGATAAAATGTACGAGGATCTAAAAGAGTATTATTGGTGGCCTAATCTCAAGGGAAATATTGTGACCTATGTTGGGAAATGCCTAACTTGTGCGAAGGTCAAGGCCGAATACCAAAAACCATCTGGTCTATTGCAACAACCGAAATCCCTGTTTGAAAGTGGGAACGGATATCAATGGATTTCATTGCAAAATTACCCCGGACCTCTCGAGGTCATGATATGATCTGGGTTATAGTTGATCGGTTAACCAAATCAGCTCACTTCCTACTCATCCGTGAGAAAGACAGTACCGAGAAGTTGGTTGAATTGTATCTGAAAGAAATCGTGGCACGTCATGGAGTGCCAATCTCGAAAATCTCTGATAGAGATGGTCGCTTTGTGTCGCGGATCTGGTAATCATTTCAAAATTCGTTTGGTTCTTGCTTAGATTTAAGCACAACCTTTCACGCACAGACCGATGGTCAAAGCGAGCGAACCATCCAAACGTTGGAAGACATGCTTTGGGCATGTTTGACTGATTTAGGCGGAAACTGGGATAGTCATTTACCGTTGGTAGAGTTTTCCTACAATAAAAGTTATCACCAGCATCAAGGCCGCGCCATTCGAAGCACTATATGGACGAAAGTGCCGATCACCGCTATGTTGGGCGGAAGTTGGTCTCGAATTAGTACAAGAGACCACAGACAAGATATTCAAGATCCGTGAACGTATCAAAGCGGCTCGAGATAGACAAAAGAGCTACGCAGATCAAGACGCAAACCATTATCCTTCGAGGTCCGAGACAAAGTATTATTAAATGTCTCACATTGGAAAGGCGTAGCTAGATTCCGGAAGCGCGGGAAACTAAACCCAAGATAATGTGGACCTTTCGAAATTCTGGCAAAGATTGGTACAGTGGCTTACAAGTTGAAACTGCCAGAGGAACTCAATAATGTACACGACACATTTCATGTGTCTAATTTAAAGAAAAGTCCGACTAATGACACAGTTATCATTCCAACGGATGAGATTCATGTTGATGATAAACTTCAATTTACCGAAGAACCAGTTGAATTCATGGACTGGAAACTCCAAAAGACGAGAAGAAGCCAAATCAAACTGGTAAAAGTTCGCTGGAACTCGTCACGGTCCCGAGTACACGTGGGAACGTGAAGATCAGATCAAGTCAAAATACCCCCACCTTTTCAAGAAGACTCCTTTAGAGGATGCCTCAAACTGAATTTCGGGACGAAATTCTTTTGAACAAGGGGAGTATGTGACAAATGGCAAATAACCGGTAATTCCGTACAATTTAATCACTATTTTTATTTTAAAATCTCATGCATATTATTGTAATTTAATTGGGTAACTGAGTCATACGTCATATCCTAAGGATTAGGGCAAATAAATTAGATCATAACATATATTGTTTTCCGTTACGACGTGGAACAAACTAAACAACGCCCTAAAAGTGTTGGTTAGAAGGTGTTGGGTGCACTATTTGCGGTGGCACTAATTGTGTCGGCAAACCGCTAAAATGAATCAGAACAACGAATAACGGCATGCTAATGCCATACCTGAGTCCATATATAAATGAAAACATTGATATGAGATCAACCATTACAAAAATACACAACTTTCCGCTACAACGCCTAAATTGCAAAAATTGTCCGTTTCGACCAAAAAGGCGACAAATGTCAGTGTGTCCGCAATACTGATTTGGTGGATTTTGGATGTCAGAATAATAAAAAAATAATATTGAACATCCTAAAACATTATGAGAATAGCAAAAATGCATAAAAGACATCGTTTCCGGTCATTCGACAAACAGTGCACAATTCGACCGGAAGGCGATTGTTTGTCGAAACGACGAACATTTTAGTGGCCGATAGCCTCATTCATGCATCTAGTGAACTAGGTAAGCCTCATTTGAAACTCGGAATCCATCCACCTAACATGAGGTCACAGAAACACAACTTCCGGAAAAGTTCGACGGCAGGATATAAAAGTGCCGATATCGAGCGAACGATCGAACGAAACACATTTTGGTCATCCTAACTCAACATATATTCGTCTAGCGAACTAGTTATGCATATTTTTTGATCGGAGGTGCACTAAATAGACACCATGACAATTGTGGTGGTCGAAAACAAAAGCTTCTGGTACTAAATAATAAAGTTCGTTTATTAGTGAATAGTGTCTCGATGAACGAACTAACGACGTTTCCGTCATCCGAAACTTATATTAAATTATCAAGTGGATTTATCATAGAATAACACTCTAAACCTAATTATATACTAAGAATGCAAGATCAATCCCCTAATCACAACACTTAACTTAATGACTAAAGTATCTAATAAATAAAATGTGTGTTATAAAAATTTTACACTTTACCCCCCTTCATGTTCACGGCTCAAGTGGGTCCCACACCCACTTGATGCTTGTTGAAAATGTTGGATTAGGAGCATGGTGTGTAGATATGAGGTGATCTTGGAAAAGATGGTAATTATATAAATAACATCACCTCACATTTCGATCACTTCTCACTTAAAAAAAATTGCAACCATTTACCCTTCTTCCTTCTAAAAACCCACGGCTACAACACCACCACCACATAACCACCATTAAACCACCATAAACCACCACATTACAGTCACTTTAAAGCCTCTTCAAGACCATTCAAGAAGCTAGCAAAGGTGGAGGACCATTGGGCTTTCTTGGAGCTCCATTTTCTTCTTAAATCATCACTAAACTTATGCACCCATTGTAAGGCAAATCCCTTCATATTCTAGCTTATTATTATGTCTAGTTTAGTGAAGTGCAAATTGATCATCTTGAAAATGAAGAAAAGATAACCTAAAAACCCTAACCAACACCATAATAATAACACTAAATACGGTTTATTTTGTGTTGATTATGTGTTTATATGTTAACTAGTTAGAAAATGATGGTGTTGTTTATGTTAAAGTAAGGTGTGAAGGTTAGATGATCTTGTATGGTTTAATATAAAAGTGATGATTTAAACATGGTAATGTTTAAATCTAAACAAGATCATCAGCTACATCATCCATGAAGATGGCTACAACCTAAAAGTAATTTTACTACATATGAGTAATTTTTTATAAGCAAGATTTAAGATGTAACCATCTTAAAAAGTGTAGTAATCAAGGGGTTCAAAGTAATGGGCTTGATCTAATGATGTAACAAAAGTAATGGTTTAAAAATGCTAATATAAAATGTTGAAGTCTCATTTTATATTTAATAAGATTTTAACTACCAAAATGCCATGGATGATGATACACATAAGTGGTAAACAAATAATATGAAAGCTTAAAATAAATTGTTGACCTTGATTATGAGTTTTAACAGGGTTTAAATACGTTTTTAAAATGTGGAAAACGCCATAGTTTAGGGAAACTATGGCGAAATTTTCTAAAAATCTAATCGCGATTAAGATATGATTAACGGGATGATTA
Source organism: Scalesia atractyloides (assembly GCA_947069175.1). Classification (NCBI taxonomy): domain Eukaryota; kingdom Viridiplantae; phylum Streptophyta; class Magnoliopsida; order Asterales; family Asteraceae; genus Scalesia; species Scalesia atractyloides. The sequence goes on from CAMTDV010001632.1 coordinate 45,743,380, forward strand.
GCGGGACTAAACGCGATTATTAACTTAAATCGTCATTAAGTAAGTTTTGATGACAAGGGTTAGTAAACACTCAAGTGTTCATCAAGGTGTGTGTATATATATATATTTACAAGTAAAAATAAGTAATCCTTATAAATATATATAGTTACTTGTGGAAATAAAAGATGTGTACATATTTTGTCACCAAGAATTTTGTATAAATACATGTGTATTGTATGTGTAAGTATCTAGAAGCTTAGGGTATTCACCATAAAAATACCCAACTATATTCAAAATATTACAAACACTTGAAAATAATACCAAGTGTTGGTGACTCCAACAAATACATTTTACAATACGTCGAAACAATAATCGGACAAACGAAGCAATGCGGACGATGGACGAACGTTCACAATGACACCGTCGCGTCATCGACCAATGAATAAATCACCGATGCCAAGAGTTATTACGACGACGGGCGATTGTCGACTAGAAAAAGCATGTAATAAACTACGTCGACGACAAGTCTAAAGTATATTATCGAAATCGAAATCCGAAAAGTTGAAAATAAAAAGTATAAGACATATATACTTATACACTAATACCTAGTAGAATTATAAGTATCAGACTTATAATATATGGGCTCATCAAAATGAATTTGGGCTAGGCCCAATTTGTAAAAGACATGGGCAAGGCCCAATAGCATAAAATATATGGACAAGGCCCAAAATGTATAAAATATATGGGCAAATCCCAAAAACATATAAGTTACATAGGCTAAGCCCAAAGATATAAATTACATGGGCTAGGCACAATGACATTAAAACATGGGCTAGGCCTAATGACATTAATTACATGGGCTAGGCCCAATGACATAAAAACATGTGCTAGGCCCAATGCCATAAATTACATGGGCTAGGCCCAATGACATGAAAACATGGGCTAGGCCCAATGACATGAAAATATGGGCTAGGCCCAATGACATGAAAACATGGGCTAGGCCCAGTGACATGAAAACATGGGCAAAGCCCAATGACATAGTTGACATGGGCAAGGCCTAATGACACGTGTGCAGGGCACGAGGACATGTGAAGGGCAAGGCCTAGTTCACACACGTTCTAAGAACAACAATATATATATATATATATATATATATATATATATATATTAATATATATTTGAGAAATATATATAACAATATTAATCGAACAAACAAACTACCAACACTATGATAACACTAAAAGTTGTTCTATCATAACAAAGAAACACATAAAAAGAATTCAAGACGAACAACTGGTACAAGGTCCAACGAGGCTTAGGTGTCTAGTAAACTCAATACACATGTAGGTTACGCACGTGTACGGACACCGAACTACGAATAGTACGACGTACGGACCGCAAAGCTGTGAGTTCATGTCCCTTCTTTCAATTATTTCAAAGTTTTGTTTTAAAACTATCGAGGGGAATATATGTCATAACAAACAGTATGTTAGCCATGGGTTTAGTTGTAACACGATCATTTGTGCGTAAGTAGGATTATGACAATAGTAACCATTACACATAGTGATCAGGGTACAAAAGAAGTAGATCTATTGAGTTTGAGACGCGCTCCACTCCTAGTTGGTATACCCTTTGGAGTGCTTTTGTGATCCCAATGATGTCAAAGTTGTCTCGGTTTGGTTACTTACTTATGGCACATATACGTCATGGTGCTCGCGACACACTGATAGATCCTTAAAACTCATAACGGCTAATAACATACTCGGATTTCATTACTGGATTTCAAGAATGACATTTTATACTAAAACATTAACTACATGAACTTGAAAACTTTATGTTAACTTTTAAAATTACATGTATTTTAGGACGCAAGACATGAGCCGGTGATATGATTCGGGTTATGGGAAAATGTCAAGACAACGATGTGCCATCTTTTGGAGGGTTTGCCTTTTATATCCCAACTTCGTATGGGTATATAGGAGTCAAAAACTCATTACGCAGTAACGATGAAAACAATATCTTGTTTTGAAGTAATATATGTTGAATTATGTTTATGATGATCAGTTGAAAACAGTTAAACTATGAAATCACTTTTGTATGGTTGTAATTATGGAATGACACTTATTTTTAGTATGGCATCGTTGTTGAATACAATTGTTTACTAAATTGGATGCAATGATTACCTGATAGTCACACACTTACGCTTCCGCTACGACCAGGGTGTGACTGCTGTGATATGGATTGTGATGAAGTAGGAAGTGGTGATTGATTTTCTTCATCATCATCAACAACAAAAGTTTTTCTTTTGCGTTGGAATTTAATTTTGGGAGAAAGTGGATGTATGGGAATTCAGGATGGTGTGGGCAGTGGTTCAGTTGTGGTTGGGAAGGTGATTAAGGCAGTGGTTTGAACAACAACTGTTGGAACATCTGTTGTTCCAGTATCAGCTGTTACCACATCTGTTCTAACAGTTGTTGTCGTTAAAGTGACAGAGGATATATTGGCAGTGGTTTCAGCAGTGGTTATAGAAGAGATGGGAGTTGGTTTTCTTTCTTTTCTAGCAGACCTTCTTTGCCTTGAAGTACCAATATCTTCCTTCTCCATCTGCTTAGCCTTTTCTTCAATGAGCATTAAAGCTTTGGCTTCAGGTATATCTTGTCGTTTCTGCTTTTCGATAGCAATCCTTTCAGCTTCTTGGTTTAATGTCTCATCAATTTCTTTGACCAAAGATGCTTTGGATGCTTCAACAGAGGTTGTAGTTGTTGCTGGCTGTTGTTGCACCTATGATTTAACTTGGGAATCAGGCTGCAACTTTCTCAAAGAATCTTTCTCCCCCTTTTTGGCATCATATGAAAGAATGATAACCGGGGTAGAGCCAATAGTTTTTAACAAGTGGTCTTTTATGGCTTTTATATTAGCTTGAGTATCTCTATATCTAGCCTCGACCATGTTGCGGATCATTTGCATTTGAGCTTCATGCTGAATATTATCTAATTGTCTTTGAGCTAGGAGGGCTGGTTGGAGAACCTTCCATAGCTCATCAACATTTGATGTGGAAGATGGTTGATGTTGGGAGTTTTGTAGGAGTAGCTTTATCATGGTTTTGATGTCATCAATTGATGATTCCATGGAAGACATCTTCTCCATCAATTCTTTATACCTTAATTCATCACCAAATCTAATAAGATCATCTGAATTCCTACTAGAGGTAGTTATATTTGGATCATCTACAGGAGAAAACTCCATAGTATCAGACCCAAATGCCCCTTGTTCTTGATTCTGGGAACTTCCAATTGGCTTAGAAGATACTATTGTAGCTTCAGCAGTTGTTGCCTTCAAGGAAGTCTTATATATGTAACCACTGTCCAACTGAGCCACTATTGTAGCAGCAGTTGTAGTAGTTGCTTCACCTGAACTACCACGAAGAGTTACATGTAACTCTTGGGGTGTAACCTCCTCAATTGCTTGTGGGCTAACAGATAAAGTTGTCTCAGACGCAGTCAAGTGTGGAAGTTGACTCTCTTTAATGGGTGATTGAGAGGGACTGCTGAGTGTCTGAGTTTTCTCTATTGCTTCAAGCAAAGGTATAAAAGTGGGTGGTATTGGAGAAGTGGGTAAGGAAGTAGAAAGAGACATAGCCCTGGGAGAGGGGTTGGAGAACAAATGTTCAATTGAATCATCTGCCTCATATTGTGGTGTCGCTGTGATTGCAACTTGTTCCTTTTGTGAGGAAGCAAGAGGAGCTTGTGATGGTGGAGATCTTTGAACCAACTGCTGTGAGGAAGTAGCAACAGTGGTTATGAGTGACTTTGGTGTTGTCATAGGTAAGTCATCTGGGATCTCATCTTCTAGAGCTACTTTTTTGGGTGTTTGATGGGCTTGGTGGATTTGGTGGGTTTCTTTTTGGTTTTAACTATTGTGAGTTGCACAACACTGTGGGTTGCACAACACTGGTTGTACTGCCATGTTCACCAGGAGTTGTCGGCTCAACAATAGATGAAGGTGCAGTGGTTATAGAAGTAGTCAAAATTTGCTTAGTCAATGTTGCTTTGGTTTTCAACACCTTAGATTTTTGTGTTGAGAGTCTAGTATAAGTTTCGTGTTTAAGGCTGCCAACTTCACAGATGACACAGTGTTTAAAATAAAACTCAGAAACTTGTTTTTGTAAATAGAAACTCAACAACCTAAGGTGTATCAAAAAGATTTACCCTTTTAAGATTATTATAATTAGCAACTAGATCAGAAAACAATACCCGAGAAAAGTTAAATTTTGATTTGGTTAAAATAGCATAACCCAGGTATTGAATGTTCAAAGGTATTTCGTTGAAAGCGGTTGTTTTTGCTGACAAGCAAAGTAAAAGGGTTCGAAAAAGAATTTCATGTCAGCGGGAAATTTAGGTTTGAATATGGTAATACCTGAAAGCTGACCTTCATATCAACTCTCTATGAATTCTGCATGTAAATCTTTCTTTGAGAAAGATGTGGGGTCATCAAGGTCATTAAGACCGAAAGTGGTGGAGATGGTAGATGGAGAAATTTGAACAAGTGACTGTCCAATAAGTGATGGCAAAGGGCTTTTTGTTCTGAACTTGTAGTTCAGCATTCGCCCAAAATTGGCGAAGGGTGTCAATATAGATTGGTGCCTTTGTGAGTAAGACTTCTTTGTATGAAGATGTTTGTAGAACATCAATCATGGAGTGAAACTCAGTATTATTATTGGTTTTTTCGAGTATTGAGAGGTAGTTGTGAGGAGTTTTGATAATGAGATTCATGGTGAAGAAATGAGTGATTAGGGTTTTGAAAAGAAGGAGAGTAATGAAGAAATTTATGGGAGATTTTTGTTTTTGAAATTAAAACAGCAAGTGGAAACTCTGTTTGGATGAAACAGGGTTTATAAAGGGGAAAAATGAAAGCTGACGTGGCAGCGGTTTCTAAAAGATCTGATGGCTATCATCTGTGCACGTGTAAACTCTGTTAGATAATGGATGATAGTTGTTTGGAAACCTCTGCTGGAGACCAGCAGTGGTTCTAAACAGAGGAGTGATCAGTGGTGATTTTACACTATCAGAGGATAGATTATCAGTGGATTGGAAAAATAGTGGTTTCACCAACAATGGAAGTTGAAACAGAGGATACACATTCAGCAACGAATAGATTTTCAAACCAAGCAGAGGTTTTGAGAAACAGTGGTTGTGAATAGACTTTAGATATTTATTGAAAATTTTAATTTTAGCTATTTTCAAGGATGGAAGTTGATTTTCTGAACATATTTTAATGCTTTTTACACATGGAACCCAAATATTTGTTTTTATTCCATGTTTAGCATACCAAGCCTAGAGATCAGACTTTCAAAAGTAGATGTATCTAATGCTTTTGTTAGAACATCTGCCAGTTGATCTTTAGTTGGAACATGATGAAGAGAAATCAAACCTTTTTCATAGCAATCTCTCACAAAGTGATGTCGATATCAATGTGCTTGGTGGTGGAATGAGATACTGAATTTTTAATGATGTCTTCAGCTGCTTGACTATCTACCATCAGAGGAGTCTTTAAAGCAGTCACACCAAAATCCAATAACTGATTCTGAAGCCACAAGAGTTGAGCAGTGCAGCTTGCAGCAGCAATATACTCAGCCTCTGCTATGGATGTTGATACTACAGCCTGGTTTTTACTCTGCCAAGACACTAAGCAATTGCGTAGGAATTGACATCCTCCTGAAGTGGACTTTCTTGTGGTTTTACATCTAGCAAAATCACTATATGAGAAACCTGAAAGCTCAATATTTCCATTAGCTGGATACCAGATACCAAGTGTGGGAGCACCTTTTATGTATCTGAATATCTTTTTTACAACAATTAGATTGGACTTTCTAGGTGCTGACAGAGATCTAGCACAAACACATGTTGCAAACATGATGTCCATGCTTGATGCAGTTAGGTACAATAATGAACCTATCATGCTTCTATAAAGAGTTTGATCAACCAAGTCATCTTTTTCATCAACAGTGACAAGCTTTGTGGTTGCCATGGGTGTGCTACATAGTTTGCAATCATTCATATCAATTTTTTAAGTAGTTTTTTGACATACTTACTTTGATGAATGAATGTACCATTTTGCAACTATTTTACTTGGAGACCAAGAAAACATTGGAGCTCACCCATTGCACTCATTTCAAACTCTGCTCCATGAGTTTTCTAAACTCTTTGCACATGGTAGTGCATGTGGATCCAAAAATGATGTCATCCATATAAATTTAGACAAGCATCAAATTCTTTCCTTTCTATTTCAAAAATAAGGTTTTATCAATTTTACCCCTTGAAAAACCAATGGACAAGAGAAGGTGGAGAGAGTTTCATACTAGGCTCTCGGTGCTTGTTTCAAGCCATACAAAGCTTTGTTAAGCTTGTAGACATGATCAGGATAAAATGCATCTTCAAAGCTAGGAGGTTGACAAACATATACCTCTTCTTTGATCTTACCATACAAGAATGTACTTTTTCTATCCATTTGAAAAACCTTGATGTTGTGGTTGGCAGCAAAGGCTAAGAACAATCTGATGGCTTCTAATCTTGCTACAGGAGCAAAGGTTTCATCATAATCAATGCCTTCTTCTTGTCTGTAGCCTAGAACCACAAGCCTAGCTTTATTCTTGACAACAATACCCCTCTCATTAGTTTTGTTTTTGAAGACCCATTTTGTGCCAATTGGATATACATCCTTTTGCAATGGTACAAGTTCCCATACTTGTTGTCTTTTGAACTAGAGGAGCTCTTCCTGCATGGCTTCAACCCAACTGTTGTCTTTCAGTGCCTCTTGGTACCTGACAGGTTGTGTGAGAGATAGGAAACCAGCAAAAAGACAAATGTTTTGGGATTGACTTCTGGTGAGCACCCCTTCATTTATGTTGCCAATGATAAGGTCAGATGGATGGTTTTTAAGGTAGATTGGATCTCCCTTGTATGGAATGATGGCATTTTGAAGTGAAGGCTGTAGATGTGAATCATCTGAGCTAACATTTGTTGGCAATTTTGAAGAGCCAACATTTGTTTGAAATGGAGGTAGAGGTATTGGTGAGAGTGGTGTGAGAACATGATGATTTTTATAAACAATAGTTGGACTTTATCAACAGAGTTTATGGTTGATGAGATGGCAGAGGATTAAGGATCAGTAGTGGTTGATCCAGCAGTGGCAAAGTTTTCAAAGTTGTTGACAACATCTGTTCCTCTGATGATGGATGTGGCTTTATACTGTGGAATCACAATGCCATATCCATAATCATGTTGTAGAGACTGTGGAGTACCTGCATGGTCAGACTTAACAGACACAAATTCAATAGTGAATTTGTCTAAATCAAAAAATTCTGCAGGATTTGCTAGGATTTTTAATGAAAAAAGTTCATTGAACTTTACATTCAAAGTCTCTTCCATACAACTAGTCCTTGAATTAAAGACTCTGTAGGCTTTAGCAGTGGTTGAGTATCCCAGAAAATAACCACAGTCTACTTTGCCTGCAAATTTTGAAATTGAATCTTTTTAAGTTTAAATATAAAGCATGTGCAGCTAAAGATTTTGAAATAGGAGATCAGTGGCTTTATCTTGTACAGAGTTTCATAAGCAGTGGATTGATGTCTTGGGTTGATTAAAACTCTGTTTTGAACATAGCAAGCAGTGTTTACAGCCTCTACCCAAAAGGACAAGGGTAAACCAAAGTCTGCAAGCATAGTTCTAGCAACTTCAATTAAAGTCCTGTTTTTCCTTTCAACCACTCCATTTTGTTCTGGTGTTCTTGGAATGTCGTACTGCCTTACAATTCCTTTGGACACACACTCATCCAACTCCTTATTTCTAAACTCTATGCCATTGTCACTCCTGAAGACTTTTACTGGTAGGTCAAATTGCTTTTCAACTTGTTTCACAAATCCTTGCAAGATGCCTGCAGTCTCATCCTTAGAGTGCAAAAAGTAAGTCCATGTAAACCTTGAAAAATCGTCAATAATTACAAGACAGTATCTCTTTTTACTAAGGCTTAAGATTTTGACAGGGCCAAACAAGTCCATGTGTAACAATTGTAAATACTGACTTGTTTTGGACTCACCAATTGGTTTGTAAGAACTTTTATGTTGTTTTCCTTTTAAACAGGAAACACAATGTTCTTCTTTTGTGAAAAGTTTTGTGGTAAGCCTCTTACAAGGCCTTGTTTAGAGAGTGTGGTGATAGTTGTCACATTTATGTGTCCAAGTCTTCTGTGCCATAGTTCTGTCTCTTTGTTAGAGGCAGCTGAGAACAGACAAGCATCAGTCATTGGATTATCCTTCAACATATCAACCACATACACATTGCCACTCCTATGAGGAACAAGTTGTGCTTTGCTCTCGGCTATGATTTGATCAATCCTTTTAACCAGTTCTGGCCCAACAATCTGACAAGTTTTCTTAGTGAAGAATGACCCTTAGCCTCTGTCACTCATTTGTGAAACACTAAGAAGATTAAATTACAAATTGTCGATAAGATTGACATTTTCAAATTTGAGCTTCCCAGCGTGAACTGTTCCAGACCCAAGTACCTTTCCTTTTGAATTATTACCAAAGATCACCCCCTCCATGAGCCATAAAGTCTTTGAGAAGGGCTCTACATCATGTCATATGCCTGGAGCCTCCACTATCTACATATTATAAACTATCAAGGCAAGTAGAAGCTCCCTCCATAATGGTAAATACTTAGTTCAGGTGGGTGGCTTTGGAAGGGGTCTCAAACATGCCAGCCTCAAATTTGGAAGAATGAGCAGAGGTTTGAACAAATCTATGTAACATCTGTTGAGGCCCATCTCCTGTTTGATGATAGTAACCATAAGGCTGCCTATTCACTCTTGGTTTTGAGAGCTTTTTGTAACCCTCATAACTAAGAGGTACCTTTTGGTAAATTGGTTGGCCATATCCTCTTACTTGTTGGTAGGTGGAGCATCTGTTACCTGCACCTCTCCGGGAGCAGAGGCTTTGTTCAGTGCTTTGGTAACAGATGCTTCAACAGGTACAAAGGTCTGTTTATACTTTCCTTTTGAAGTACTTGTCTTTGAACTCTCCAGTGTTTTGGATTTATACTCATTCTTTTTCACATCAAAGTTTTTGAGATAAACACACTCTTGAGTTTTATGATTTTTTTATTACAGATTTTGCAATTTGGAGAATCAATGATCTCACCTGTTTTGTTGATGTCATAGGCTTTTAGAAGAAGACAGTTTTTAGTAACATGATTTTTCTTTTCACTTAAATTAAAAACAAGTTTTTGATCTTTTCTTTCTTCTTTCCCTTTTCAGAATTTTTGTCAGCAGATGTTGCAACAGCTGCTGGTAAGTCTGATATAGGAATGATTCTAGCCTTTGATGGTTTGACACTTTCAGTGGTTGAAAAATCCATTGGCTTAAAATTTTCAAGAATGTCATATTCATTAGACCATGTGGGTTTGAATTGATATTTTTCAATTTCCTCAAAAGTTGAGGATCCCTCATGTCTTTCTAAAACAATTTTATTTTCCATTTTATCTGTGACTTTGATTTCTTGACCAGCCAAGTTTGTTAGAATAATTTCAACCACGCCAGAATCATTTTCAGTAACATTTTCAGAAACTTGGTCATTTTTCTTGAATCCTATGCCAAATTTTATGTTACTTTTGACTTGGTTTTCCAACAAATCTCATAACCTTTGCAGGATTCCACCCATTTTTCACAAGTGATTTGGGTGCATTCCAACTCCTTTTTGCAAACCTGATATTTTTCTATCATGGTTTGGAGTTGATCCTTGGTTATGCTTGCTTCATGTTTTAAGCTGCTGATTTCAGAATCCATTTCAAGCAATTTTGATTTTAACTCTTTTGAAAGCCTTTCAAATTGCAATTCATCATCTAAAATCTTATTCCTAAGGTTTTCATTCACCTCTTTTATGTTAGAAAACGCTATGATGCATTTATCTGAACATAGGTCTTTTAGGACCTGAGGAGATACCTTAGTAGCAGCCATCATGACACAATCACATTCACCTTCACAAACACTAGCATCCAATGGATCAGACAGAGGTTTCACATCTTCATCAGCACTTTCTTTTGTAACCATTGTTGCATCATGAACATTAGACTCAACAGATTTAGATCCCACCTCCCCAAACTCGTTACCCTCAACTATTGACTCTAATGCCATAAAGCAAAATTTATTTTGTTTCCTTTCAGTGTCAGCAATTAGAGCAAAGTTTTCATCAGTAAGATTCTCAAGTAAGCTACTCCAATCAACAAAGCCTTGAGTAAAGAAGCTCTGTTGATTAACCTCTGCCTGAGTAGTGGTTTGAGCGACTTGTTGTGCAGGTTGCATTTGAACTTGAGGAGCTGGTGCTTGAACATACTGAATTTGAGGAACAGTGGTTTGAACATATTGCATAGGAACAGTGGTAGCAGGGTGTGCAAAGTGTTTTGCATGTGAGGAGCAGGGGTATGTTGGGAATAATGGATAGTGTTTTGAGGTCTAGGGCTAGGAATGTGACAATTGGTCCAGTTGATTGAGACCTACATTCTCTAGCGAAGTGTCCTAGCCTATTGCATTTATAACACTTAATTTTTGACTTATCCAGCCCAACTTTTGTTCCCCCATGCAACCCTGGAAACTTTCTACTTGTTCTCTTGTAATATTTGTTAGCTCTGACACTTAACAGAGCCAACTGGTGCAAAATGTCCATTTCTTCCAAATCTGATGGATCAAAATGTTGAAGATCACTCAACTTAAATCATAAGTTGTCAGAAGTTTGGCTTTCCCCATTAGCAACGAATATTAATTGGGTGTGTAAGGGTCATAGTTGAAACCAGAAGTTATATCAATGAAATGATCATAAATCTGATCCTTAATACTGCCAGTGACTTCTTCTTGGCCAAAGAGAGCTGTACTACCGAATGCATAGTCATCAGTCACTTTTCCAGACTCTTGTAGCTTCTTTTTCTGGTTTAGCTCTCTCTCATAAGTGAGTAGCCTACCATGAAGCTGAGTAAGACTCATTTCTCTGAACCCAACTGAATTTCTAGTCACAAAAGCTATAGTGTCCCACTTATCTACAATGCAACAGGCCAGCATAGATAACGTTTGGCAATGTAGAGACCATGATTCTAAATGCCTTAGCATCTAGCTCGATGTTTTGGAAATCTTGCTCGGAATAATTTTCAGGATTCTTTGGTACTTGGACTTTGGGGTCCTCTGTACTCAGTATCATTGGAACATGAGGTCCAAAGATGACCGACTTCCAGCAACCGGTGTTTTGTTAAGCAAGGACATGACCCATCCGTCTTTGCAAGATATTATACTTAGATCTGACAAGAATCGGGGGTTTAAACATGGTGCCGGTGTTATGAGGATCTTGTGAAGTGTGTGACATTCTGATTGTTTACAAACAGTTTTTGTTTAAAAACTTTTAGAATGTAATTAAACTATGTTTTTCAATAAAAGCGAACAAATTGAATTAGCAGTGAGAGCTGATCTATTTTAATCAAATTGATTTTTAATCAAATTCAATTGACTAAGCTCTGATACCAATTGTTAGGATCTGAGTTTGAAACTAGTTATGAACGTTCTACAATTGATAACGAAAAACAATAAATCAGATGAACATGCAACGGAAAGATGAACTTTAGTTCATAAAAGCTGAGAGATTGTTTTCGATTATAGTGCTTTTAGTGAATTGTAATCACATGTATATAATTCACATCTCCCCCTCAGTCTAAGATCACTGATTTGTTCGTACATAATGTAAGGAAGATATGTTAGATTGATAATGGATGAACGTGATCAAATAGAACAGTACAGGAACTGTTCTATTTATACTACAATCCTAACCACTGAGCATCTTATTATGATGTCAGCATGAAAGTGACACTTAACAAAACTAAGAAACTAGTAACATCTGCTAAGCTAACCACTTCTATACACTAAACTTTACAAGGACTGATAGAAAATACTGATGATACATCCTCTATTGTTCTTCAGCAGAGCTTTGCCTTGGCAGACCTTTAGCTTTGATCTTTAGCAGAGCTTTGTTTTGGCATACCTTTTAGCTTTAGTCTTTAGCAGAGCTTTGCCTTGGCAGACCTTTAGCTTTAGACTTCAGCAAAGCTTTGTCTTCAATAGAGTTTTAGCTATGGTAGAAGTTGGATATTTAGTCTTCAGCAGAGCTTGACTTGGGCAGATGTTACATTATTATTTGGATCAGAGGTTGTAGTATATGTTGGCTTTCTATCATCTGGTCTTTTGTAGGATTCAATTACAACAGAATATGATAGTGATACCGATATTCTTTGATCAGCAACCGTTCAATTCATGACAACAAATAAAAAACCATCAATCATAAATCGTTTTATAAAAGATCATTTAAATTCTAGTTATTGAAATAATTTGAATTCAATTAGCTATCCTTATAAAGTTATTAAAATATAAATATAAATATAAAGTTAAGGACCTATTTAAAATTGAAAAAAGTGCATGGCTAGGCTCTGTGGTTTGCTCTGTTTTCAGTTATAGTCTCTACACTTCTAAAGTTACATTTATAGTGCTCAACTTTTGCGCTTCGTTCGCGGATAGTCCCCCATCTATGTCAGGGACTATCCGAGAACGAAAGTGCAAAAGTTGACCACTATAGCTGTAACTTTAGAAGCGTAGTGACTATAACTGAAAACAGAGCAATCCACAAGAACTATGCGAGCACTTTTCTCTTTAAAATTACCAAACTCAGCCTATCAGAGATGATTTATCAACTTTAATTAAGTATTAGGGCTGGCCTAAAAATAAAGATAAGAAAATCAAATAAAAGAATAGCAAAAGAAATTTACGAGGTGAACAAACCTCTAATATCAATGTTAAAAGGCTAGTATGCAATAAACCTTTTTATTAATGAATGTTACACAAAAGGATTATCGGAACACCCACCTTTGGAACTAATCTAAATCTGGTAATCGTCATATTTTAGGACTGCTAAAAATATCATACAAGTATAAATTTTCTCGTAAGAGATCGTTAAAATGTTCAGCATAACATGTAACATTGGTGTAAATCGGGTTTCAAAAACCCACCCCAATTTATCAATCAAAGTGTATTTATTTTACGTCGTTCGGTTAAATACAATATTACCATTATACAATAATAATCAATGGTTAAAAAATAAAATAATAATAATTAATCAGTTTAATAATAAATATTTATTAAATATTTAACCTTAAATAGTTAAAATAAATTAAAAAAAAAGAGGGCGAACCGGGATCGAACCCGGGTTCCCCCGGTTGCACACACACCACCACCACCACTACGCTGCACACACTAATGGTTTTATTTTTAGAACCTTAATTCTTCTATATTCACGCTAAGAGGAACCTGCAACACCCGCCGATTTCTTTCGCCGGAAATCTCGGCAATTGACGCGTTTTCCTCTAAGATCACAACTGTCCGTCTCTATTTTGAGTAAATTTCTTGATTTAATCGCTGGCAATTAACTCGAAATTTTAGTAACCGGGTCTCAAACATCACTATAAATACCAGTCGAATTCTCTCTGACTAAACTCGCTCATCTCCTCTATTCACTCTCTAAAACCACGGTCGTCGGAAAGCTCTAGGCACCGGAGCAACCACCGGAATTGTCGGAACTCACCCGCCGGAAAAATCGTGATCCCCCATTTCGGTCCTACGGTAAACTTCGGCTCATTTCCTTTGAATATTATCTAATTAATATCACGTGCTAATGATAATCAGAGGTAATCAAATTTAAATGGGCGGGAACAGGTTTGGCTTGAATTCAAAATGAAGAAGATGAAGTGAAACTCATGTTATTTGTATTTAAATTATAAACTTCAAATGGGTTAGACACACAGTCCAGTGGTGGACTGTGTGCGAATGCACTCACACTTCACAGGCTCGAACCCTCCCTCACACCCACCGGCCCGATCACTTTCAAATCTTTTTAATTTGATCACTTCTGTAACAACACAGTTAGTGTATAAGTATATTTAAATCACGAGATTTGTCGGGTTAGACACCCAGCCCAGTTGGTCGGGCTGGGTCCATAACGTCTCAAAGGTCACTGGTTCGAGTCCTTTGACTGACACGGATCGGACTATTTAAATCTCTTTTTAAATCTGATCAAAATTGAATGAACCTAATATGTGTATAAGATTAATTAAAATCCGGATTCTTACGGGTTAGACACGTAGCCCAGTTGGAAGAGCTGCGTGCACGCAACCGAGAGGTCACGGGTTCGAGCCTCACTCGCGCATGCTTATAAATTGAATAAACCGGCCGACTAACAGCCTTGTCAGTCTGACCAAATTATTTTTTTATATTTTGTTTTTATTTTTATTCTAATATTTCATTTTATGACTTGTTTAAGAGCAATTAAAATGTTTATATATATATAATTTCTAAAGGTTTATTATATCAATAAAACCCACAAAAATTAACTTAAAAATCTAAACAAAGGTTTTTAACCAAAATATTAGTTTGCTTATTTATCGAGTTATCGCGTTATTATTTTAGGTTAGTATTTCGTCGTCGGTTAAATCCGCAACTCGTGTGCTCTCATTTCCACTCAAGAATACGCACCCACGGTGAGTGAATCTTTACAAATTCCCCGTTTTAATTACGTTTTGGGGTGTATCATGTGTCGTATCATTTCTCTATTTTATTTAACACTTGTGCTTATATCATTTCATGATCAAGTGTGTATTGCTTGTAGTGTGGTTTATATGTGGATACATTTTATCATTTCAGTGCACTCATTTCATTAGGCCCATCAGTTCCTCGTGGGATACGGGTTGAGCATCAGGTGCCTCATTAGATCGGCTCCGTTTGATTGAGCCTTGATCTCAGATACATCATCATTCATGTCATACATTCATTCAGTGTGGGTTGTGATTGGTTACATATATACATTTGCTCACATGTGATTTATGCACAAATTTTATTTAAATAAACATAAAAAAATCAATTATTTAAATGTTTTATCAAGGTTCACTCGCCAACTTTTGTTGACCCAAAATTCCTCTATTTTACGCATGATACAGGTGATCAAGTTGAGGAAAGAAACACTTAGGATGGCCTAGAAGAATAATTAAGTTATTTCGTTGGAACAACCATTTAGATTATTATTTGTGTTTGTATGAAATTTTGTTGGATATTTGAATTTTTAATTTGAATTTAATAAAAATGAAACTTCTTAATAAATATCATGAGCTTTGGTGATAACCCAATCATGCCCCGAGTTTTATTCCGTTGCGGGTCAGGGTGTGACAGATTGGTATCAGAGCTTGTGACTATAGGGATATAGGATAGGTTATTAGACCTTTAGAGCCTATACTATAGTTGACTAGATTTAAATTGTTTATGTGTTACATGCAAAATTCATGATGTTTATATGTTTCATGTTTATATTCACACACAACGTTATGCAAACATTCTCACAAGTACATGTTAATATGCAATGCTCATCATACATCATACCCTCATATCATATCATATCTATGAAGGCACACACCTCACAATTTCACAATTTCCGTTATTTCTTTTCGAAGATTTTTGCAATGTTTTCATATTTTTCAAATCACATCGAAGTGAGTTTTCACGATGGGCATGTAGTAACTGGAAGGGTACGAGTACCGGTAGTCAGAACGTCCTGTCTAGGCTTGGCATTCGTATAAATCCAAAATAAAGGACCAGTTTGCCTACCTGGGGACTAACGATGAGAGTACGAAGGACCTATTAGGCCAAAGCATGCTATACCAAACGTCGTGTGAACTAACCCCACTTTGAGCTGTCATTGTGTCCACACCTGGGCATGCTCCGACCATACATCTTGCAATCATGTTTTACGATTTTCATTCGGGTGGTGCGAGTGTTAACCCGCCGAGACCAATGTGAATCCTACCAAGCCCAATAGTCATGGGGGCCCACATGACTACACAGGCAATGGTATGGGGGACATTTGGAGGCCCAAACATGAGCAAACCCAAGACATCCTATGGATGTAGTTAAATTATTTTCAGTTATGTTGTTTTCATTCTTTTTACGACACATGACACCTAGGAAATTCTTGAACTCACAATCTCCCTACATATATTCCTGCAGATGTCTGCTAGGCAATTACGTGGAGGTAGAAGGTCAGGAAAGTCAAACGAACGCTTGGCCACACAAATTGCTAAACAGATGGCCGCAGTGCTTCCTGACATCGTACTACAAGTTCAGCAAGCTCTCACCGCTAATCCCATCAACTCTCCCAACCAAGAAGACCAAAGCGTCGCCAACCCTCCTCCCAAAACCACCAAATGCACCTACAAATACTTTAAGTCCTGTGATCCCCCAAAATATGAAGGGACTGAAGGTGTCACCGTTCTCCTTCTCTGGTTTGAGGAGATGGAAAACACCTTTCTCAATTGTGATTGTCCCGAGGACTGTAAGGTACGTTACACGACTGGAAGATTGTTTGGGGTAGCCCTTACCTGGTGGAACACGGAAAAAGGAAAGCGAGGTGTAGACAATGCCATGGCCTTATCCTGGGAGGAATTAAAAGAGGTCATGACAAGATGTTTTTGCCCTAGAAGCGAGATTAAGAAGCTTGAAGATGAATTCTATGCACTAAAGCAAAAAGAAGGGGATCACACCTCCTACAACAAGAGGTTTCTTGAGTTGAACCAAATGGTTCCCAATCTATTCACCCCATTATACCGCTTAATTGAACACTACATTCGAGGCCTCCCCTCGAAAATCCAAGATTCGGTTTTAAGCACTTCGCCTGCAACACTCGAAGCCGCAATGGAGTTAGCTACGGAACTCACTAAAAATCGCATTCGAAATGGCAACTTTAAAGATGAGAAGAAGAAAGCACCCATTGAGACCCCAATTCCAAACCACTCAGGTTCATCCTTGAAGTTTGCTGGTAAGAGGAAGCGAAATGGCAAGAACTTTGCTGTCACCCAAACCAACCCTCCCATCACTGCTGCTCCAATCACCCAAGTTGCCCCTCCAGCCGCACCATTCAAAAGGCCATACAATGGCCCACACCCAAAGTGTAACCGTTGCCAATACCATCACCCTCCTGAAAACCCTTGCCAACATTGCACAAGTTGTGGCCATGCGGGTCACACTATCCAAACCTGCCTATACCCTTCAGCGATCGAACCGCAGTCAACCTCCAACCCAAACCCAAAATCAAATGGTGGGCCAAGCCCAACAACCCTTACTTCTACCACTTGAACAACTCGCAGCCCAACCTTACTACCAACCCAACTACCCCATGATGCAATCCATGCGAGCCTGTTTCAATTGTGGGGACCCAAACCGCTTAAGGAATACTTGCCCCACGCCTTGTGAACATCATCCATGCCCAAGCTCAAGCAAACCCGGTAAACCAAGCTAACCAAGCTCCTCCACTTTCTAGAGGAAGAGCTTTCAATATCAACGCCAACCAAGCCAGGGCTGATAACAATGTGGTCAACGGTACGTTTCTCATAAATGGTAGTTATGCATCTATATTATTCGATACTGGTGCGGATAAGAGCTTTGTGTCTTTAGAATTCAAATCTATTCTCGACCAACCTCGTGATAATCTTGTTGAATCTCTGACAGTGGAAGTTGCTAACGGAAAACACACTTCATTAAATTCTATTATACGCGATTGTACTCTCACCCTAAATGATCATGATTTTTCAATTGATCTCATTCCTACGAAATTGGGAAGTTTCGATGTTATCATCGGCATGGACTGGCTCAGCCAGCATCACGCTGAAGTGGTGTGCCATGAAAAGTTCATTCGTATTCCTCTCGCCGACGGCCAGACACTACGTATCTTTGGGGAAACTCCTTCGAAAGGGCTCAAATTGATGTCCTGCCTTCAAGCCTGAAGTTATCTTCGCAAGAATTACGTCGCATTTCTAGCTCACGTCGTCAAGAAGGAAGGCAAGGAGAGGAAGCTCGAAGATATTCCAATTGTGAAAGAATTCCCGCAAGTTTTTCCCGACGACGTTTCAGGACTTCCTCCTGTGAGAGAAGTCGAATTTCGAATCGATCTTGTGCCTGGCGCTACACCGGTCGCAAAATCTCCCTATAGGTTAGCCCCATCCGAGATGCAAGAGTTGGCCAGTCAACTGCAAGAGCTGACTGACAAAGGATTCATACGTCCTAGCTCATCGCCTTGGGGTGCGCCTGTTCTTTTTGTGAAGAAGAAAGATGGAACGTTTCGCATGTGCATTGATTATAGAGAACTCAACAAGTTGACGGTTAGGAATCTCTATCCACTGCCTCGTATTGATGACCTTCTAGATCAACTTCAAGGTGCCACCTGTTTTTCCAAAATCGACCTTCGTTCTGGTTATCATCAGCTTAGAGTACGCGAAGAAGATATTCCAAAAACCGCCTTTCGAACTAGTTATGGACATTACGAGTTCATGGTTATGCCTTTCGGATTAACCAACGCCCCCGCTGTCTTCATGGATTTAACGAATAGGGTATGCAAACCCGATCTCGACCGTTTTGTCATAGTCTTCATCGACGATATCCTTATCTACTCAAAGTCAAAATCCGATCATGAGCGACATCTTCGACTCATCCTTACACTCTTAAGGACTGAAAAGCTTTACGCTAAGTTCTCAAAATGCGAATTCTGGTTAAGAGAGGTACAATTCCTTGGTCATGTCGTCAATGACAAAGGGATTCATGTCGATCCTTCGAAAATCAAGGCAGTACAAGAATGGCAAGCGCCATGTACCCCTACTGAAGTTAGGTCATTTCTTGGCTTGGCTGGTTATTACCGACGCTTCATTGCCAATTTTTCCCGTATCACCATTCCGCTCACGACCTTGACTCACAAGGGAAAACCCTTCATTTAGGGACCTAAGCAAGAGGAGGCCTTCCAAACTTTAAAGCAAAGGCTTTGTGACGCACCTATCCTTACACTCCCTGAGGGTTGCGATGACTTTGTGGTTTATTACGACGCATCAGGGCAAGGTCTAGGATGTGTCTTGATGCAAAGAGGAAAGGTGATAGCCTATGCCTCTAGGCAACTCAAATTCCATGAGAAAAATTACACCACCCACGACCTGGAACTTGGAGCCGTTGTGTTCGCTCTCAAGATATGGAGACATTATCTTTACGGTACCAAGTGTGAAATATACACTGACCACAAGAGTCTCCAGCATATCTTCAATAAAAAAGAGTTGAATATGAGGCAACGAAGATGGGTCGAACTGCTCAACGATTACGACTGTGAGATTCGGTATCATCCTGGCAAGGCAAACGTGGTGGCTGATGCGCTCAGTCGTAAGGGTTATGCGAACTCTATTCATCTTCTATGTTCGCAAATTGTAACCGACATCAAAGATCGAATATGGGCAGCTCAACATATTTCTGTAACGGAAAATGACGTACGCGATGAGCTGTCATGTGGAACTGAACTCAAAATTGAAACCAAATCCGACGGTATTTTATATTATTTAAACCGCATATGGATTCCCGATCGCGACAACCTTCATGATTTCCTCATGAATGAGGCACACAAAACACGATACTCTGTACACCCAGGAGCCGATAAGATGTATCAAGACCTACGATACACCTACTGGTGGCCTGGCATGAAAAAGGATATCGTTGTTTTTGTTTCCAAGTGCCTTACATGTTCCAAAGTGAAAGCTGAACATCAAAGACCTTCAGGACTTCTAGTCCAACCCGAAATACTGTATGGAAGTGGGAAAACATAACCATGGACTTCATTACCGGGTTATCTCGCACCTCCAGTGGGTATGACACCATATGGGTAATCATCGATCGTCTTACAAAATCAGCTCACTTCATTCCGAATCGCGAGGACTTCAAGAACGAGAAGTTAGCTCGTATCTACATCAATGAGATCGTAAGCCGTCATGGTGTACCGTTAAGCATCATTTCAGACCGTGATGGTCGTTTCACTTCACGAACATGGTGAGCCGTACAAACCACTTTGGGTACACAGTTAGACCTAGCACCGCCTTTCACCCTCAAACTGATGGTCAATCTGAACGCACCATCCAAACCCTTGAAGACATGGTTCGAGCATGTGTCATAGACTTCAAAGGGAACTGGGACGCTCATCTACCGTTAGTCGAGTTTTCGTTACAACGATAGCTATCATTCAAGTATCGGCATGGCTCCTTTCGAAGTTTTATATGGTCGTAAATGCCGATCTCCAGTATGTTGGCACGAAATTGGTGAAGCGCAAATCACCGGACCTGAATTGATTCAAGAAACAACCGACAAAATCATTCAAATACGAAACAATCTTCTAGCAGCTCAAAGTCATCAAAAGAGTTATGCTGACAAACGACAAAAGCCCTTGGAGTTTGGCGTTGGTGATCAAGTACTTTTGAAAGTATCACGGTGGAAGGGAGTGGTTCGTTTTGGCCAGAAGGGTAAGCTAGCACCACGCTACGTAGGACCTTTCAAGATACTCGAAAGAGTAGGTCCTGTAGCATACAAGCTTGACCTACCAGAAGAGCTTAACAAAATTCACCCCACGTTCCATGTATCAGACTTGAAAAAGTGCCTCGCTGACGAAAACTTCCATATCCCTCTAGAATACATTCAAGTCGATGAATCAATGCACTTTGTTGAAAGACCAGGGGAAATCATGGATTTCGGTGAGAAGCGTTTAAGGCGAAGTCGTATTCCAATCGTCAGGGTGCGTTGGGAGTCAAGACGAGGGCCCGAGTTTACTTAGGAACGTGAAGACTCAATGCGCGAAAAGTACCCGCATCTCTTTCCCGTTACAACTACTACTTAAATTTCGGACAAAATTTCTAAAAGTAGGGGATACTGTAACATTGGTGTAAATCGGGTTTCGAAAACCCGCCCCAATTTATCAATCAAAGTGTATTTATTTTACGTCGTTCGGTTAAATACAATATTACCATTATACAATAATAATCAATGGTTAAAAAATAAAATAATAATAATTAATCAGTTTAATAATAAATATTTATTAAATGATTTAACCTTAAATAGTTAAAATAAATCAAAAAAAAGAGGGCGAACCGGGATCGAACCCGGGTTCCCCCGGTTGCACACACACCACCACCACCACTACGCTGCACACACTAATGGTGTTATTTTTAGAACCTTAATTCTTCTATATTCACGCTAAGAGGAACCTGCAACACCCGCCGATTTCTTTCGCCGGAAATCTCGGCAATTGACGCGTTTTCCTCTAAGATCACAACTGTCCGTCTCTATTTTGAGTAAATTTCTTGATTTAATCGCTGGCAATTAACTCGAAATTTTAGTAACCGAGTCTCAAACATCACTATAAATACCAGTCGAATTCTCTCTGACTAAACTCGCTCATCTCCTCTATTCACTCTCTAAAACCACGGTGTCGGAAAGCTCTAGGCACCGGAGAAACCACCGAAATGTCGGAACTCACCCGCCGGAAAAATCGTGATCCCCCATTTCGGTCCTACGGTAAACTCCGGCTCATTTCCTTTAATACTATCTAATTAACATCACGTGCTAATGATAATCAGAGGTAATCAGATTTAAATGGGCGGGAACATGTTTGGCTTGAATTCAAAATGAAGAAGATGAAGTGAAACTCATGTTATATGTATTTAAATTATAAACTTCAAACGGGTTAGACACACAGTCCAGTGGTGGACTGTGTGCAAATGCACTCACACGTCACAGGCTCGAACCCTCCCTCAAACCCACCGGCCCGATCACTTTCAAACCTTTTTAATTTGATCACTTCTGCAACAACACAGTTAGTGTATAAGTATATTTAAATTACGAGATTTGTCGGGTTAGACACCCAGCCCAGTTGGTCGGGCTGGGTGCATAACGTCTCAAAGGTCACCGGTTCGAGTCCTTTGACTCACACGGATCGGACTATTTAAATCTCTTTTTAAATCTGATCAAAATTGAATGAACCTAATATGTGTATAAGATTAATTAAAATCCGGATTCTTAGGGTTAGACACGTAGCTCAGTTGGAAGAGCTGCGTGCACGCAACCGAGAGGTCACGGGTTCGAGCCTCACTCGCGCATGCTTATAAATTGAATAAACCGGCCGACTGACAGCCTTGTCAGTCTGACCAAATTATTTTTTATATTTTGTTTTTATTTTTATTCTAATATTTCATTTTATGACTTGTTTAAGAGCAATTAAAAAGTTTATATGTATATAATTTCTAAAGGTTTATTATATCAATAAAACCCACAAAAATTAACTTAAAAATCTAAACAAAGGTTTTTAACCAAAATATTAGTTTGCTTATTTATCGAGTTATCGCGTTATTATTTTAGGTTAGTATTTCCTCGTCGGTTAAATCCGCAACTCGTGCGCTCTCATTTCCACTCAAGAATACGCACCCACGGTGAGTGAATCTCTACAAATTCCTCGTGTTAATCATGTTTTGGGGTGTATCATGTGTCGTATCATTTCTTTATTTTATTTAACACTTGTGCTTATATCATTTCGTGATCAAGTGTGTATTGCTTGTAGTGTGGTTTATATGTGGATACATTTTATCATTTCAGGGCACTCATTTCATTAGGCCCATCAGTTCTTCGTGGGATACGGGTTGAGCATCAGGTGCCTCATTAGATCGGCTCCGTTTGATTGAGCCTTGATCTCAGATACATCATCATTCATGTCATACATTCATTCAATGTGGTTTGTGATTGGTTACATATATACATTTGCTCACATGTGATTTATGCACAAAATTTATTTAAATAAACATAAAAAAATCAATTATTTAAATGTTTTATCAAGGTTCACTCGCCAACTTTTGTTGACCTAAAATTCCTCTATTTTACGCATGATACAGGTGATCAAGTTGAGGAAAGAAACACTTAGGATGGCCTAGAAGAATAATTAAGTTATTTCGTTGGAACAACCATTTAGATTATTATTTGTGTTTGTATGAAATTTTGTTGGATATTTGAATTTTTAATTTGAATTTAATAAAAATGAAACTTCTTAATAAATATCATGAGCTTTGGTGATAACCCAATCATGCCCCGACTTTTATTCCGCTGCGGGTCGGGATGTGAGATAACATATACTATCATGACTAATTGGTAACACTAAATAGAACAAATAAAGTTTATATAATGGATTAAATAATCAATGAAATGTTTTACAAATATTAAAGATAGAAAAAATTTTAATTCGAGAAATGTTGAAATGAAAATATAAACATCTTGATTCAATTAATATATATGATGTTTATGTTGGATATTAGATTTTGATGATGGATTAAACAACGTTGCTTACTAGATACGATTCAAAGAGTTACACTTTGACGGCAAACAAGTTATGATATTTACTTGTTAAATATTGGTTCACGAAATGTGGTTTAATAAAATGTGGGAAATTAAATATTTAGTGAAATGTTATATTATATATATATATAGAAATGGAATCAGGAGAAACACCTAAAAGTGTGAAAACAATGAGAACGATTTCAGCCATAAGATTTTTATGATTTGTGGCTAAGATTGATGCGGTGACATTTTTGTAAATAATAAGAACTTTAGAACTATCTGGAGAGGTAGTATGGGAAGATCCAAACAAAGGTGCACATGCTAATCACATGTCATTTCCCTCGTCATATTTAAACGCCAATAACTTTTTATGCGTGATTATTTTAAAAAAATATACATCATAAAATTCAGCGGTTTTTTTATCTTTTCAACGAATATACCATTGATATATTTTTCTAAAAAAATAAACTAGGTTTTTATAGCGTTTTGAACTTTGTTTTTTTTTTTGCGTTTTGAACTTGGTTTTTTATGGCGTTTTAAACTGGGTTTCATGTTTTTATGGCGTTTTCAACTAATTTTTATGGTGTTTTCTGAACTGAGTGTTGTTATGGCGTTTTCAACTGGGTTTTCATGGCTTTTTTCTTCTTCTTCTGAATTTGGGTTATGGCGTTTTCAACTGGATATTTTCATGGCGTTATTTCTGAACTGGGTGTTTTATGGCGTTTTTATTTGAACACCCTTTTCATGTCATTTTTTATTTCAAAAGTATATGAATAGTATACTTGTTGGAAAGATAATAAAACACTCGATTATATGGTGTAATTTTTTAAAAAATAATCACATATAAAAAAGTTACGGAAGTTTAAAAAAGATAGTGGAATGTGCATGTGACTTTCATGTGGATGGTCTTTAGCATAGTATGTGCATGTACTTGTTGACAATATTACCCCTTAGTGTAGGTTAGCACCAACACCACATGTCAACACCAAAATCGTTCTCATCGTCTTCACACTTTTAGGCGTTTTCCCCAAATCCCACCCCTATATAGAAATATATTAATTCCTAAATGGTTATGCATTGTTGGGCTGTACTCTTGGCTTTGTTGGGTTTTATGCATTTGGGTGTTGTACTTGCTTTTTGTGGTGTTGTACATTTGTGGGGTATTTAAGTTATCCTCTCGCACTAGTTCACCAAACTCCACACGGTCAAACGCTCTGCCGCTCCACCACTCACCTGCATCGCTGCCTAAAGCCTCCACCACTCCTTCTTTTCCATCCCGATCATTTATATTGACGATTGGTTGTCTTTAAACTCTTAAACATTCATTACTACCGCTTCACCTACCTGATGTCGTACACTTTATCCACCACGATGATCCGCTACGCACTTGTGTCCTTTGGCTTCCGGCTATTCATGGTGACCTTTAGTTTCTCCGGCTTGATTTCCACTACGGTTTTGGTTTAGTTTTAGTTTTCAGGTATTGTTTTATTTTTGTTGTGATTTGCTTTTGTAACCCTTTAAGGGTTTTGGCCTTCCGGTTAACCTTTAAGGTTAAACAAGTTGTTCTTTGCTAAACGTTGTCTAGTTTGTTGGATGCTTTTATGGGTTAGTTAAATATAGTTTTTTGGGGTATTCATGGTTTTTTGAGGTTTTTGAGTATGAAGATGTTTAGGTAACATGTTTCATGTTTCTATATGGTTTGGGTTTGTTTCTTCCGGTTAACTATTTATACTTTTCATGATGTGGTTAACCCTTTTGAGTTATACATTGGGTATGAGGTAAACGTGTACAGTGGGTTGACCTCTTAGATGTTATTTGTTTGAGACTTTTGGCTTAGCAGTTAAATTTCAGTTAATATGAAGTTGAATTGACATTATCATGCATCTACGACATGCTTTTGTAGTTTTGCTTTGTATTCTCACATGAGAATGTTTTTGCATGCCCTTAACTTTTTTTTTTTTTGGGGGGGGGGGGGGGGTTGGTAAAGATGAGTGTATTCTCATCTGAGAATCGTTTTGCATATCCTTAGTTTTTTGGGGGTTGTATGTTATTGGTAGTACACGATTGGTTAGCATATGTTACATGCTTGCCCTCTATGTATCTTGGGTTTGTTCTTAGATGACGATGAGAATAGTCTCATTCGAGGATTGTTTTTTGGGAATCATAGCCTGAAGTTTTGGTGCATATATGATTCTGTTGAGCAGATTTCCAAATTTCTATTGTGGATCATTAAATCTGAGATTTGTGGGTTGGCTAGTGTTGTTTTGGATCGTTATGAAGATGGCTTCGGCCTCATTCGAGAGACCCACGTCTATGGTCGACAGTAACACACGCCAATTGTTTGGTTTGTGACAACCATGTCTGTCACAACTGTGTTAGTTTTTTTTGTCATAACGCGTGACAATCTTTGTTGCAACCATGTAGAACTTATGAACTCTTACCATTTGTATGCTATTGGGTTTTTCCTTTTCAGTTAGTCATATATTATATATTGTTCGGCAATGGTTTAGTCTTATGAGCCATAGTATATTATGTGTTGATTCTTTTTGTAACTTTGTTGTTTTCTCATAACCGGTTGTATTGTTTGCTACAAGCATGTTATAATTATTGTTGGAGATAAGCAAAACTTATTTGCATATGTCCACTCTTACAAAATAAAAAGAAGAGATAATTAAAAACTTTAATAGAGTTATTAGTCTTTACATTGTTTGTTTAACTCACAATCCTTCATTATTTATATTTTCCAAGGAAAGCATTAAGACTGTATTTGTTTCATCATGAAGCACAACTTTAGGACGTTGTTTATTGCCCTCGCTAAACGTTTCTGATTCAGAATGTTTGAGGAGCAACTAAAGGTTATGAAGTGTAGTGGGAAGATATTATGGAGGCTCTAAAGAGGGTGGATATCATACAGAAGAACTTGAGAGAAGTCGGAGAATAACAAAACTTGCGGAGTAATGTTAATCCACAAAACGCTAAATGATGTTAATATATTGTTGATTGAAAACCAAGTTTCAAAAACTTATTTGCTTTGAACAGATATATATATATATATATATATATATATATAATTGGTTTTGTAAGTTCTATTTCATTCGGGTGTTTTGCATCATGGTCTTTGGTTCTTTTGTGTTGTATGTTGTTGTCCTTCATGGTTTTTGAAGGTGTAAATTGGTTGGGTATATCCGTATACACCACTTAATTGTGCGACTTACTATGTATAGCTCATCATGTTTTTGGTCATTATTGTTTATCTGACCGTTGCAGCCGGGGGGATGGGGGTAATACTAGTTATATATTAATTGTTTTAGAAACAATTAATGGAAAAGTGGTAATTATTATTTAATTGTTAAATATAATGTTATATTTATAAGATAATATAAATGGTAAAGTATCTGTATTTGACTACAACTAGTGGGTTATCCTGCGCAGTGCTGCGGGTTTTTAGCAATGTCCCATATGCTTTACACACTAGGGCATTCTAATGTTTGTCTCAAGCGTGCCTTATGAAACCAAACTATCAAAATGTATAATCACCTCATGAAAAGATGCATTTTCACTAGCTTTATGGGCAACAGGGTCTAGTTTGGAATAGGTAATCAACTAGTTATATATCTGTATGATATATATTATCTCTAATCTCTAAATAAAGATACATATATATTATATACCCGTTTGTTAGAATTTCAATCGATGCCATTGTATTTTACATTCAATAAGGATTGTCCAAATTATTTAGAGTGGCCAGGAAAAAATATTCCATGAAACATGCGGCTCTTTTATCTTGAGAATTCCTCCCTTAATGCTCTAGGGCTCATGGCCTCTTGGGTGCTATTTTACAAAACAAGAAAAGGACCCTTTTTATTCTCTTCTGATAGCTATATTGAAGAATATTAGCACTAAAATGAAACCATTTAACCTATTACAACTTTGAAAGTCCCGGGACCCCCTGGATCGATTTACGAACATCACAAACTTTGCACTTGATAAAGACGTAAACATAAAAAATATAAGATAAGAAAGTAGAGAAGATGTGAAACTCTTTGATATTACTCAATTCATACAGATTACATATACCGAAAGAGTACACATCTACCACAAAGACAAGCTAGTCACGTAGACCCAAACACAGAGTCCAAACTGGACAATGAGTCCCTAAACCCACAATTTCTCTCTCTAGACTTTCTCTCTCTAAAAACTCCCTGAATTGAATGAACTAATGAATCTAGCCTAACATAAAAAATATAATGGCTAGAAACAAATAAACCCTGATAGGGAAAACATGTATAAGAGAATCACTTATATTTCCCTGATAGATATAAACCCTTACACTAGTCAGGGAATAAATCACACTCATGTGTTTCATCAGGGAATGAATAAATCTGGACCTTCATCAGATAGACTAACATTCCCTGATGTTACCTTGACAATATCTAACTTTCATAACAAATTTTGACTTTGTTGACCAGAATAGATAAAACCACAGTTACTTGTAGGATACTATACTTAAAGACTCCCCCTTAACCGTTGCTATCAATTCTGTGTGACAATGATAATCACTAGTCACCAGGTAACACATTTACAGATTCCCCGTAACTGATGATATCATGTCTTCTTTCTTCTTTGGTAAGACTTTATTTCCTGGCAGAGCACAATGATCTTCAACCCTTCACTAAAATAGCCACTTTGGAAAACCAAAGAATCCAAAATCAAACATTGTAGATCCTCCCCCTCAATCTACTCCCGAATCAAGCTAACGTAAACCAACCTACAAGCTAATAAGTGACATCGTTCAATCCTTTAATCTTCAAACTTAACTAGCAAAAGATAGAAATTTCGGATTTCTAATGCTCGATATTAAACACTTTAACTTCCACAAAGAAATGAAATTTAGTTTGAGAATTTAATAACAAACTGAATATCGAAAACGATAACTACCATTCTTGATCAACACCTTCAACCGAATGTCTGATATCATCTCATCTCGTATCTTCATGAATCAATCTTGTTTCTTCACGAATCTACATATTACAAGATACTTTTCATCTCTGATCTCCCCCTCAAACTTTAATAAGATGTTCCAAATTAT
Organism: Scalesia atractyloides; assembly: GCA_947069175.1. Classification (NCBI taxonomy): domain Eukaryota; kingdom Viridiplantae; phylum Streptophyta; class Magnoliopsida; order Asterales; family Asteraceae; genus Scalesia; species Scalesia atractyloides. The sequence continues at coordinate 45,771,743 of CAMTDV010001632.1, forward strand.
TTCAAGAATCCGACTATGAACAAATCTTGGAAGAGGGACTAAGAAAACTAATCTTCTCTACTTTAACCGACATATGATAAAAGCCCAACCTTCAACTAATGAACCACCGAACAATCGCTTCATCACGAACAAACTTGACCAAAGCACGAATATACGTGACAAAATTCAACCAAACAAATGCTCAAACTTTTATCATGTTTTAAACATTTCACCACCAGTAAGATTAACCCGGTTAATCTTAAGCTTGTAACACCAACTTGTATCCTTAACGCACTTGGAGCATTTTGTTTTTGCAAATAAACAATTAATTTTTCTAAATTTTTACTCCCCTTTTCTTTTGCAAAAACACCCAAAATCACGAAATAAACTTCAACCCAAACAACCCTAGACAACTTTAATAGGAACAAATCCTATTAGCCCAAATAGTTAATGTGTCCAAATAACTCTTCCACGACCTAATTAAATGAGCGAAATAATGTCTCCAACCCGAACAATCAAATACTCTTGCGGCCCACTATTAACACAAACTATCCCGGCTCACAAAGATATTTCATTGTGTGTTACCCACTTTATTTCCTGATTAAATGCTTTATAGTGACAATCAATTTTTTTTAAATCGCTACTTCCCAAAACCAAGATCAAAAGTCACATTTGACTTTTTCAAAATTCTTTCTCGAGACCAACATATGATTGTCCATGAAATGTCATTTCCTTTTCACTTTAATATTAAACCCTTTAACAACAACAATAGCCGTACCATCCTATATCTAATTCCATAACCCTTATATTAAAACTTCAATCGTCCATTAAATCCTAATGGTTTCCGGACAAACAATCAATCCCTGATACAAAATTTTAATCTCTGAAGAATCTTAAAATTTTTCCATGATCAAACTTTAATCTAGACAAACCGAATAATATTCAAAACTTTCCTGATGAGAACTTAAAACAATAATATTCCCAGATATCAATCCCTAAATAAATTTAAAGTCTGACCCAACTTCATTTCTGGACTAAACTAATATTCCCTTAACATTAGTTATTCCATGATCAATCTTTAATATCGGATAAAACTTTTTATTATTTGATGAAACTTTATCCTTGAAACGGTGTTAAACCCTGAACCAACTTAATCCCTGACAAGATCATCAGGAAATAACATTTTATTAGGAAATAATTGAAAGAGCGTGATAAACACACTAAGTCGAAAGTTAAACCCTGAAGTTAGGTCAGATGCAATTATTCCATGAAGGAGCGGTTACTTGGAAAAATTTATTCCCAACATCAAACCCAAACTAATTTATTCATTCCAACACTCAATTTTCATCTCAAAACTTCAAATTTTTTCAACTAAAATGTCAATCTAACATATCGATCTAACTCGTTTTTGATACAAAATAAATAAACAAGTTCAAAATCTTCAAAAACACTTTGAAATTTTACGTCTTCAAGGTTTTTGGCGGGTAACAAACACCCAATCAAGAGAAATGGTGATCCGGAAGGCAGTTAGACCAAACCGAATCAGTAACTAAGCTCTGATACCACCTGAAAGTCCCCGGGACCCATGGATCGATGACGAACAAGACAAACATTGCACTTGATAAAGACGTAAACATAAACATAAGATAATAAAGTGTAGAATTTGTGAAACTCTTTCATGTTATTCAATCAACACATAATACGTATACCGAAAGAGTACAGATCTATCACAAAGATAAACTGGTCACGTAGACCCGGACACCGAGTGTAAACTAGACACTGAGTCCCTAAACCCAAAATTTCTCTCTCTTGACTTTCTTTCTCTAAATCTCTCTGAATTAAATAAATTAATGAATCTAACCTAACATAACAAATATATAAGCTAGCAACAAAGAAACCCTGATAACCAAAACTTCTAGGAATAACATGCATCAGGGAATCACATATTATTCCGTGATAGGTATAAACCCTTACACTAGTCAAGGAGTAAGTCACACTCATGTGTTTCATCCGGGAATGACATATTCCCTGACTCATCATGGAATAAATTCGGATCTTCATAAGGAAAAACTAACGTTCCCAAATGTTATAAGGTGTCGGTTTTATCTTATTCCCTAACAATATCTAACTTTTATAACAACCTTTGACTTCGTTGACCAGAATTGATAAAGCCATAGTTACTTGTAGGATACTTTACTTACAAACTTAAAAATGAAATCAAACCTTTTCTGTAGTCCCTAAAAGAGTGGGATCACTTAGAAATTTGGATGATGATGCAAGAGTCTTATAAGTTGCTTCACAATAGTTGTACCAAGCCTGCATACCTGGATGGTGATGTTCGCCAAAACGTATGGCTACAAGTTCATAATATAGTCCTTAATAACATCAGGATAACAACATAAACCTCAGATAGTGAAAGAATCATTTTTCTTAGTGGATTGGTTTGAAAGAGAAAACAAAGATGTACCACTTATGCACCAAAGAATGAATCGTGATATGTCTGATTCTGCTCAAGTCTGCCACTATGTTTTTGCAAAGGCTTCTCCATCTACAAAGGTTCACACGATGACCCGTGTCTTACACCGACCAATGTAAATAAATAGGCCAATCAAGACCAACCAAAGCATGAATCATTTTTCTTAATTGGCTGGTTTGTTGGTGCAAAATGTCTATCGCCTACGTCTAGGATATGTCGGTTGTGTATATAGGGCTTAGATTATGTCATATTTTATGTATTGTACATGGCTCATACGAGTGAGCGTATGTGGCTCGTACGAGTGACATTTTGTCACTCGTCCGAGGCAACACTCGCATGAGCCAACAACCTCAGTCCTGTGCGAGCCATGTTGGCCTATAATTAGTGGAGCTTGAGTGATTTGTGTGAGCTGTTGGTGTGTGACTATGGCGAAGCCCTATCTGTGACAAATGGCAAATAACCGGTAATTCCGTACAATTTAACCACTAATTTTATATTTTAATCTCATGCATAATTATCGTAATCTAATTTCATGACTGAGTCGTACGATATTAGGGCAAGTAAATCTGACCATAACATATATTTAAGAACAACTATTACAATAATACATAACTTTCCAGTATAACGCCTAAATTGCAAAATTGTCCGTTTCGACAAAAAATGCGACAAATGGCGATTTATCCGCAAGACTAATTCGGAGGATTCCAGATGTCAAGATAAGAATAAAACAATGTTAAACATCCTAAAATAATGTGAGAATAGCAAGAATGCACAAAACACATCGTTTCCGGTCATTCGGCAAATAGTGTACAACTCGACCGGAAAGCGACCGATCGTCAAAACGACGAATATTTTAGTAGCCGATAGCCTCATCCGGGCATCTAGTGAACTAGTTAAGCCTTATTTGGAACTCAGAATCCATTCAACTAACATGAGGACACGAAAACACAACTCTCGGAAAAGTTCGACGACGGAACATAAAAGTGCTGATATCGATCGAACGGTCGAACGAAAGTCATGTCGGCCATCCTAACTCATCGTATATTCGTCTAGCGAACTAGTCATGCTTATTTTTGGATCGGAAATGCACTAATTGGACACCATATTTATTGTGGTAGTCGAAAACAAAGGCTTCTGGTACTAAATAAATAGTTTCGTTTATTAGCGATTATTTCGACGATGAGCGATCTAGCGACGTATCAGTCATCCGAAACTTATATTGGAGGTTCATGTGGATTAAATACCATATAAATACAACCTAAACTCAAGTATTATACTTAAGATGCTAGAAGATTAACCCTAATCACTATACTTATCATAATTACCTAAATATCTTACATTTTAACATGTGGTAAAAATCAAAGTTACACTTCACCCCCCTCATAGTTCACGGCTCAAGTGGGTCCCACCCCACTTGATTTTGTTGAAAATTGGAGATCATAAGTATGGTGTTTAAGATCTTGATGGAACTTGAAATCATGAAAGAAATATATATCTTATCATACACAAAATTCTTATCATTTCATCATTCAAAAAGTTGCAACGTTTCTCTCATTCTTCTTCCTACCTCACGACTCATACACCACCTCCATACACCACCATTTGGCCACCACAATCCACCACTTTTTACACCTGTGGACGGGGATCGATCTCCCGAAATGAGCAATCGATCTGATCTCGCTCAACTAGCAGAGGCGGAATTCATTGCTAAAGAGGTAGATATGACAAACAAGACAGAACTTACTGTTTAACTGCTTCTGATCTATTAAAGACGTTCAAGTTACAACGCAAGTAAACAAACTGCAGAGCTTCGCCGTATGAAATGACAAATCCCTTTTCTCTCTAACACATCAGTTCCCTATTTATAGGTCGACATGACTTGTACTGAAGTGCGTGTACTAACAAACATCTGTGTTTCGTACAAATAGTATTTCGTACGAGTGACTCATACAACCCCTTATGTTTCGTGCGAATCACAGTGTATCAATACATACAATTTACATTTTCTCATTTAAACATTAACTTGTAATCTTTATAAACTTTACGGATATATCCTATAAGTAGGCAATAGACATTATGCACCAACAAACTCCCCCTTGGATGTTGCCGTAGTCTGGATAATCTTCAAAACTTCACTTTGATTTGACTTTAATGCCCAAAAAATCTCTTTAACGGCTTTCGATGTTCCTCAGAAGCAATAGGCGTTTGATCGGTCAGAGGACGTCGTTTCAAAAACTAAAAACTCCTTAATGATGCTACTCTTGAACGTTCAGCGATCCGAGCTTCTTTTTCTTCAGTTTTCTTCAATTCCTTCTTCTCAATCTTTCTCCATGATGTCTTCCAATTCGATCCCGAATGAGTATCATTTGCAAAGCACACATTTACGACCTTTTGAAATTGAAGTGCTTGCTCCTGATCCTTTTCTTCAAAACTGTTCTTGCTATAAAATAAACATTCAATTTCAATTTTATCATTTTTCTATTTTTCATTCATTTTATCAAAAATTTTATCTGTTTCAAAAAACCACTTGACTAACCAAGTCCAAGTTAATGACCCTGGTTATCCAATTTGCTTTACAAGTCTAAGTTAATGACCTTGGTTGACCATGTTTGACCAAACAGATTTATTTTAACATGTAAAGTTTCAAATTAATGAACTTTCTTGACATTTTAGTAAACTTTGTTAAAAATTAGCTCCCAACCCATGATTCCAAAATTTCCTCAGCAAGATGTTGCAATGAATCCAACCATTAGGGTTTTTATCATCGGTAAATAAAAATAAAACTATCAAGCTAAGAAAACTAAAAATCTTTTGGGTTTTTAAGAAATTTTTAAAGAATAACATTTTTGTGAATTTTGTGTTTTCAGAGGACCATTTCAAGCATTCATATAAGTCATCAGTACCATTAGTCTAGACACACATTTTAAGCTTTTAAACAAATTTACCTAGATTGCCAATATATATATCCATTTAAACCTCTTCTCGTTTCTCAACTGTTTCAAGATATGTTAAGGTATTATTAGAAACATGAAATAACTATGTTTCCCATCTCAGAATATACTCCCGTATCGAGATTCCCAGAATGTCATATTACAGGTGAATATATCGAATGATATCTGTATATAGATGGGAGACCTTGAGAGCTCAGGTTAGTACTACCGTACAGACAAAGAGATGAAGGCTCGTCTTTAGGTGGTGTTCCATTAAGGAATCTTTTGTACTGCAAATGTCATAATTGCTTAAGACATAATCATTTTATGCAACATTTGGGAAAATAATGTGAAAGTATTATATGAGTTCTAGGCCATTGCTTCCGCAAAATCAGAAGAACTCGAATAATACCCAGATATCAATCAAATATAAAGACCTAGTATCGCAGAATCTGGTATTCTCTCAAACGAAATTTCGGAGTACTAAGTCCATATATCCGAGAGATGTTAACCCACAAGTTAATCAGTTTTTCTGTTTTAGGTTTATATCTCGATAACAATCTACTAAACAAGTGAAGTCTATTGGCATATCCATAGTAAGACTTGCTTAAACACTTTTAAACAATACAATTCTTTAGCATCCTATGACTATCATTTTTGATTTACTATGATCACTCTCTTTACACAAAACTCTTTTTGATTTTTTAAATGTGTTTGTATTTTCCTCAATATTCTTCCCCTAAAATCAAAAACATATTTTTGAATTTTTTAAAGAAATTAGAGAAAGAATGTACAAAAAACGTATAACCGATGACAAATTCACATCAAGTCGTGATCATCCTCAAACTCAACCTCAAACACATCCCCTGAGATCATATTTTTTAAACCATTTAGCTTTAACAAATTTTTAAACTTTGTTTTATCAAAAGCTTTGGTATAAAAATATGCTTTTTGGTCATCAATGTGGATTTTCTCAATTCGTACCAACTTTTTCTCGTAGCAATCACAGATAAAGTGGTGTCGAATCTCGATATGTTTAGTACGTGAGTGTTGACATGAGTTTTTGGTGATATCGATTGCGGCCTGATTATCTACATATATAGGCGTATCAAGAAATTGCAAACCGAAATCTCTCATCTGTTGCTGTATCCAGAGATTCTGAGCACAACAACTGGATGCCGAAACGTATTCAGCCTCACAGGTAGAGAAAGCGACCGCGGTTTGTTTCTTGCATTGCCACGTTACCAAACGGGTTCCGAAGAACTGGCAGCCGGCCGTTGTAGATTTTATATTCAGTTTGCAGCATCCGAAATCAGAATCCGATTAACCTACAAGATTAAAATCATCATGTCTAGGGTACCATAAGCCGGTGCTTGGAAAACCCTTCAGGTATCTCATTATGCGTTTAACGATAAGCAGGTGTGACTCTTTTGGATTAGACTGATACGGGAGCAGAGGCACGTTGGATACATGATATCTGGTCGAGAAGCAGTAAGATACATAGAGGATCCGATCATGGAGCGATATAAAGTATCATCAACTTTTTCGCGGTAAGATCTGGACAGATGCCATGATTTGGAGCTAACGGGGTCGATGCTGGTTTAGTTCCTGTCATATTGAATTTCTTCAATATGTCATGAACATATTTTGTCTGATGAATGAAGATACCATCAGGAAACCGATCAACCTGAAGTCCTAGAAAGAACTTCATCTCCCCCATTGCGCTCATTTTGAATTCGCGCTTCATAACTTCTTCAAAGTCCTTACACAGCTTGTCATTTGTCGATCCAAAGATAAAATCATCCACATATATCTGTACGATAATTAGATGTCCATCTACTTCCTTCGTGAAGAGAGTTGAGTCTACTGTTCCCCTGATAAAGCCATTATCCAAAAGATGATTCGATAATGTTTCATACCAAGCTCTCGGGGCTTGATGAAGACCAAATAAGGCTTTATTCAAGAGGTAGACTTTATCTTTGTGCACTGGATCAACGAACCCTGGTGGTTGGCCGACGTACACCTCCTCTTTCACTTTTCCGTAAAGAAAAGCAGATTTAACATCCAGTTGGTACACCTTGAACCCTTTCCATGAGGCAAAGGCCAAGAATATGCGAATTGCTTCAAGACGTGCAACTGGGGCGTAGACTTCAGTATAATCCATCCCTTCTTGCTGATGAAATCCTTGAACCACAAGTCAAGCTTTGTTGCGCACGACAACTCCTCTATTATCTCTTTTACACTTGAAGACCTATCTTGTATTAGTCTTTTTGTGATGATCTGGTAGGTCAACAAGCGTCCAGATGCCAAGTTTCTGGAATTGCAATAACTCTTCTTGCATCGCATCCACCCAACTTTCTTCTTTCAACGCGTCTTTCCAGTTTCCCGGTTCAACCTGAGAAACAAACAACTGTGAGAAAATCGGACTTGAAATTGAACAATACTAGTATAGAAACAGCTTAGATCTTTATTAATCTGATTGCGGGTTTGCACTCTGATTGTAAGCTGCCTATAATGTTCTCAGACGGATGATATGAAAGTGTCATTGGCATCACTTCATTTGGAACATCTACTTATGATTGCAAATTTGAGATATTTTCATCGACAACCGGTACAGATGAAGAAGCTTTATTCCTAGCATTAGACTTATCAGCCTGTTGGTTCAGAAAGTCTTCAATCTGTTCAGATCCTTCATTAGAACTGGATCCTTCATCATCGAAAGTTGGTTCCCGATCATCATCTTCATTTGGCTGGACAGAAGATTCAGCAGCATTGACATTTGAAGCAGGAACCAGATTTAGAACAGAAGAGCTTTGATCAATATCAGATGTGTTAACTGGTAAAGACGTAGAAATCACCAATGGTCGAGGAACTTGTTCTTGATTAGATAACTGATGTTGTTGAAATAACATAACAAGTTCTTCTTCAGTTGGTACATCTTGAAGATCAAACGAATCCCACAATCCATCATAGTTAAACAGAAACGAATCCCCAGGCTTCTGCGTAGGCGTTGTATATCTTTGACAATCTACATGCTGTGCTAGAACTACCTGGTTTAGACTCGGCAAGAAAACACGTTTTTGAGGAGTAGCATAACCAACAAAGAAACCCTCCAAAGATTTGGCTCCAAATTTACCAGCCGGGTCCAAGACGGTACACGGTGATCCAAAATGTTCCAAAAAAGCTAAGTTAGGCTTTCGTTGATTTAGTAACTCAAAACATGTCTTTTTGTGAGGCTTAACTGTCAACACACGATTTAGGGTATAGCATGCTGATCCCACTTCTTCACTCCAGAAACTGATCGGTGATTTCGAATCAGCTAACATTGTTCTAGCAGTTTCTATCAACGTGCGATTCTTTCGTTCAGCTACTCCGTTTTGTTGTGGAGTATAAGGGGCGTTGAATTCATGAAGAATCCCCTTTTCATTGCAGAACTCTTGCTCTTCTTGTTCTTGAACTCCATTCCATTATCACTGCGAATTCTCTTAATGGGCAAATGATATAAATTCTCGAGCTTTCTGAAAAGGATCATAAGAGTTTCAAACGTTTCATCCTTACTTTCCAGAAAGAATACCCATGAAAATCGAGAATAATCATCTGTAACGACAAGACAATATAGATCTACAGAAATGCTTTTAACATTGACTGGTCCAAAGAGATCCATGTGTAGTCGTTCTAGTGGTAGCTTTATCGAATTCAACAGCTTTCTCGGGTGTGATTTCTTATGCTGCTTCCCCTTTTTGCAGCTAAGACAATCATCTGATAGATGAAAACTTTTCAAATTGACATCCTCCACTAAGTCGTTATGCACAAGAAAATTCATCTTTCGAAGATGAATGTGCCCCATTTTTCTATGCCATAAAATTGACTCTTTTTCGGTAGCTTTGGAAACAAAGCATTGAACTTTCTTCAGCGTGGTAGAAGCGATGCTCATATCAAGAACATATAAATCATTTTCTCGCGGAGCTCACATCAGAATCCATTCTTGTGGAACTTGAAACCGGGTTTTAGAATTAGACATTCTTTGTCATTGAAATGTGTCGTGAACTTCTTGTAACAAATTTGCGACATACTAAGAAGATTGTTCTCAAGTTCAGCGATATAGTTCACTTTATCAAAGCATACAACACCGTTCGAGAGAATCCCTTCTCCGACAATCCTACCTCCCTGCGTTCCAGCAAATCCAACATATCCTCCTCGAATAGCTCTAACATCATTGAGCAAAGCAAGCATTCCTGTCATGTGGCGAGACGCTCCACTATCCATGATCCATTTTGACAATATTGAACGTTGGAGCCCCTGCACACATGATTAACCAAATTTATTTAAACAAAGAGACCCAAGCCTGTTTGGTCTTGGGTGGGTTTGGAATGTCGAACTTTGGACCCACTTTGTTCTTTTCAATCTTTTTAAGCTCAATGTTGTTTGGAACAGAAGGTTTGAGTTCAACCTTGGATGATTTGGTGTTAACAATTTTAGCAACCCATTTCTGTGTTTGTGGTTTAGCCTGTTTAACATAAAATTTTGAATCTTTTTGTTGAACTTTGTGTGATGTTTCACCAATTTCAAATTTAGATTGAGGTTTAAAAATTGGTTTAACGTTTTGATTAGATTCAGTTTTTCTTTTAAGAATTTGTTTCGACATAACCATGGGTGCTTTTTTCTTTTCATCCTTGGTGAACTTTTTCGGAGAAGAAACTAATTTTGAACTTTCTTGTGAACAATATCGTGCGATATGTCCAACTTTCTTGCATTTAAAGCATGTCCTGCTGTCCTTATGAACAGAGGTATTCAAAACCTGTTTCTGTTTTTGTTTCTCTTTTTCTTTAAGAAAATCATCATTTGATTTAGTACCAATGATTTTTTTTCCTTCTCTGTTGTTGTCCCAAATACAAAATTAATTGTCTTTGTAAAATCCAATTTTTGGGACCTGTTGGTTTTATGTTACTTCTGAAAACCCAACCCTGCACGCTTGTTTTCCAGATATTCTCCATTTTTCGATAGTAAGGTCGGTTGTTAGTTTTTGATTTAGAATAGAAAGATGAATCATGTTTATCTAAATCATAATGACTTACCTCCATCAGCTTGAACATTTTATCAACACAACCTCTTTTCACATTCTTGATGGAAAATCCTCATCCGAAAATAGTTTATCAGATCCTTTCATTTTAAAAACTATGACATTAGGATCATCATTTAAACTATTTTCTGATTTGTCATCAGATTGACTTCTCAGACTTTTCAGACTCAGCCACTTCAGATTCATTTGTTAACACTTTTTCAATCACATTATCTACCACTTCAGGATCACATTCACCATCATTTTTAGTGTAAGTTATATCGATATTCTCAGGCAACTGTTTGGTTTTCAATTTAATATTTAGCACCTTTTCCTGTTCCACATGGGTGGAGGAACTCGATCATAACTTCCACTCTTTGTTTTACCATTTTTAGATTCCTCAGTATTTTCAATTTTTGGTAAAATGTGATCTATGACGTATGAAATTGTGGAATAACTAATTAACAGTTTGTTAACTCGTTTGGTTTCAATTCTCATTTTCTCAAGCTCACTTTTGAGCTCAGCAATAGTGTTTAGATGAATATTAATTACCATTTGTTTATCCATCACTGTTGCTTTAAGCATCAAAAGTGTTGCGTCATTTTCTCTGAGTGCTTTATTATATTGTTTAACAGACGCACTCAATTTGTCATACGCTTCCTTTGTGGTTTTGTAATCGCTTGACAAATTGTCTGTTAAACTTTGCAATTCAGCAAATCTTTTGTCTTTCACAAGACACTCACCACATGTTTCATCACACTTTGAACAAGATTTTTCATTCTCAGATGACTTGTTTACCTCATTTCCATTTGCCATGCACACTTTAATGATATCTTCTTTCAGCAATTCCTTTTTCTCATCTACTTTGACATCTTCAACGGTTTCTTTTGCACTTCATCTGTTGAATGTTGAGTAGGTGCGAAATATCCTGCAAAAGTTTTTAAAACATCGTTAGGCAAAAGATGTTTGAATGGACCATTCAACAGCTCCTCTTCCTCTGATGAAATATGATAGTAATAATAATCATCCTTAGGTCCTTCATCAAAGGATGCCTCCGATTCTTCTTCCGGTTCATCAATAATTTTAGCCACCAATGCCAAACTTTCTCCTTTCGAAATAAACTTGTTCCAATTAAACCCTTCGTCTTCTTGTGTAACAACCAAAGCCTTTTCTTTAGTTTCAGGTTTCTTGTCTTCAATCGGCACGATTCTTGTTCTCGGTTGTGGTCGGTGATAGATCGCTCTTTTGTAATAGTCATCTTGGAAAGGATTCTGATTCCCTTGAACCTCTCGGTTTTGACATTCTCTTTTAAAGTGACCTTTTTCCCGATACTTGAAACAAGTAACTTTAGATTTATCAAATCCAAGTTTCTCATCCAAACCTCCCAAATTTTCTTTACCAGTGATTTCCATAGATCGTTGTGCTCGTCGAACGATCGAAGCCATGCACCATTTTATATCTATCAACTCCATTTCAACTGGATCAATTTGATCGTAGTCTTCTCGTGTCATTTCAGAATTACCAATCTTTCCAACAACAAGACTATCATATGTCTCAAGAACTGAAGCAAGTAGAGACATATGTTGTTTTGCCGTCTTTTCATCAAAATTTTGTACGTTCTGAAAGTCAACGGCAATGTTGCATTGCAGAATTCTTTGACTTGCATTAGATGATGGAGTGGCTTGATTGTTTTGAGATTGATTTGATCCGAAAGACGACTGTTGACTAGAAGGTGTATTTGGATCAACTGTTGGGTATGATTGAAAAACACTTGACCGAGTTTGAGGTTTGCTTGGTGAGCTATTTGCACTAAACACAGTTTGAATCTTTGGCGCTTATTTGAGCAGCATAACTGTTTTTGAAATAAAGATTAACATCTTGTTGCATTTGAACAGTTTTGTTTTTGGCCATCTTTTGCATCTCTAATTCATGACCTTCCAATCTCTCGATAAAGCGAGGCAACGAAAAATTGGTGTATTCAACCCCATTCTTCAAAATGGTTAAAAAAGTCGACCATTCACCTTGTGGCAGAGAATCAGCTAGTTTATCAACAAGCTCTTCATTTGTCTTCACAATTCCCATTCTCTTCATATGAACCACCAGATGACAGTATCGCTCTAACAAACTGACAGAGCTTCGCCGTATGAAATGACAAATCCGTTTTCAGCTCTAACACAACACTTCCCTATTTATAGGTCGACATGACTCGTACTGAAGTGCGTGCACTAACAAACATTTGTGTTTCGTACGAAATTGTATTTCGTACGAGTGACTCACTCATACGAAACACTCTCCTGTTTCGTGCGAATCACAGTGTAACAATACATAAATTTTACATTTTCTTATTTAAACATTAACTTGTAATCTTTATAAACATTACGGATATATCCTAGACATAGGCAATAGACATTATGCACCAACAAACTCCCAATTGGATGTTGCCGTAGTCTGGATAATCTTCAAAACTTCAATTTGATTTGACTTTAACGCCCAAAAAATATCTTTAACAGGTTTGACGTTCATCAGAAGCAATAGGCGTTTGATCGGTAAGAGGACGTCGCTTCAAAAACTGAAAACTCCTTAACGATGCTACTCTTGAACGTTCAGCGATCCGAGCTTCTTTTTCTTCAGTTTTCTTCGATTCTTCTTTTCAATCTTTCTCCACGTTGTCTTCCAATCGATCCCGAATGAATATCATTTGCAAAGCACACATTTACGACCTTTTGAAATTGAAGTGCTTGCTCCTGATCCTTTTCTTCAAAATTGATCTTGCTATAAAATAAACATTCAATGTCTTTCTTCGAACAATTTACTAGCCACATGGGGTCTAGTACTCGAATGCCTCGCCACAACCCAAATATTCTTTTGTGTGCTATGACGGCTTCGGTTAATTCCTCAGTCATCTTCCACGAATCTTCATCTGGGTGTACATAAATAACAACCTCACCTGTATTAGAATCGTAATGCCACCACTTGAAGATTGTATAGAAATCTTGCTCCATTTTGATCATCAGCATGTTTTTCAACACCCGTGGTTTCTTCACAATCAACGTAATATCTTTCTCCTTTGTCACTGGATCCTCTTTAATAAGACAACGCGGATAATGCGGTTTCCAGTGAACAAAACCATGCTTTGCTTCAAATTTGATCAACCTCCACAGCTTTTGATCATGGAACTTCATCTTGAGGTTTATCATCTTTGTTTGCACAAGTTCCTTAATGTCCCAATATGGCAGTGATTTAATGTCACTTAAAATCAAAAATATTGAATTCCAAATTCTCTTTTAATAGCATAAACATTCAGCTCTTCAACCAAACCCAAAATAAAAATATCTCCCAAAGAAATATCAGCATCTCTTGTAAAAAATGCTAGGGGTCTTTTAAACTTTCGTTCAGCTGGACTCTCCCTAATCCATTTCTTCTTTTGTTCGATAATCTCAGCTGTAGACATCTTTTCAGGAATCGTTCCTTCTTTAACAGCTTCCGATACTTTCCTTTGTAATACTTCAGAATTCTCTACTGTGAATAAATCGATAAACGTTGGTAAATCCTCTATACCCTGAACGACATCATTAGTATCTTCATCAGAGTCACTTTCAACGACAATGTTATCATATACATTTGCGTCTTCTATTTCTTCAAAAACATAAGCATTTGGTTTGAAAGCATCTATCTCATTCAGTTCGTCTTCAAAATCAAAATCGAACTTTTCTCCACTGATTCCAAGCATTTCAGCTATCTCTTCTTTCGAGTAACTATGCACAAACTCTCCCTCTTCTACATCATGCTCAAGGTATAAAACAAATGGCTTTTGCACAACAGGAACAGAAGATGTAACATTCTCTGTGAAGATTCCTGCTTGCTGAGCATCTATCGATTCATCAACTTTGTTTATCCCTTCCTCTTCAGCAACTTGATTTTCAGAATCATCAAAATACTCAGAAAGATCAACTAATTCATTAATATTTGAATCTGTTACACGAACACCCGATCCACCCACATTATCATCATCATTTCCATCATCCGAATCACTAGAATCTTTATCATCAACGTCAACTTCTTCGGTATCTTCTATCTCTTCCTCCTTTTCTTTTTCTTCAATCGATTCTTTACTATCTTTTCCCATCTTTTTCATCAACCACTCTCGATGTCATTGTGAAATATCCAGAAAAACTATATCAACATCAACCGTCTTTCCTATCAGAATAAAATTCTTCGGTTCCTCATACACTACGATATCCCAACACTGTACTGGCCAGATTCAGCTTCTGGCACAGCTTCTTCAGTCACAGAATCCTCATCAATCTTACCCTTTCCTTTTCCTAATGCATCAGATTGTGTTTTTGCCAATCGTTCTCGTTCTGCAACCCTTTCTCTAGCTTTAGTACGTTCAATTTCATCAATCGCTTCAGATATACTCAAACCAAACTTCTTCTCAAGAATCTTCTCAAATATATCCATCCTTTGATTATTTGTCAACCTTTCTTCTTCATACTCTGTCATTCGCAAACGCAGCCTTTCATTCTCAGAAATAATACTTGCCATCATCACTTCAAGTTGCTGCTTATCGATGATTAAATCTCCAGTTCTTTCAAGCATCTCAAACTTCTCTGTCATTAGCAAGCTTATCTGTTCTTGTAATTCAGCGATGCGCACAACATTCATATTCACTAGTGTCTGCAAATCATCAATACTAGGATCATCAAATCGAAACTCATCTCCCCCAGGTAGATCGTCTAAATTAATCTCGTCAAAGAACGCTTGTGAGCTAAACGGTTATGATGTAGGACGAGACTGTGAAGCATGAGATGGATGAGACTGTTGTTGAGCCAACTTTTGTGGTGTTGGTTGCTTGACAGGCTCTGGATCAGGCATAGGTTGTTGAACAGGTTCTGGCACAAAATGTTGCGGTGTTGGTTGTTGTTGTTCAGGTTCTTGTTCAGGAACTGATGGTTGTTGTGAAGAAGATATCTGTGGTTCAATATGTGACTGATCTGGCTCGGGATGCATATAATGTAGTGGAGATGGAATACTCTGTGTTTGTTCCTCCACATTTGCTTTAGTAGTTTCGTTCAGCATCAGCTTCTGTTGGATTAACAATTGGAGATATGCGAGCAGCAGATCTTTTCATCCTTCTCTGTCTTTTCTTGACAAGAGTTCTAAAACCAGATTCAAGCTCAGATTCAGGCGGAACGTAAGTAGTATCGTCTTCGCCTGTTGCCCCTCCTTTTCTTTCTTTGGCTTTACGCTTCAGCTCTTCTTGACGTTTCTTTGACAATTTCTCCGCTCTTCTCTTTTCTCCTGCACGCCTGTCCTCTGAATCGGTACTAGAAGATAGTACTTCTTCAGCTGCTATCGTGTCAGCTCCAAAAGCCTGACGTTCTATATCCTCTGCCATTTTCTCAACTGTTTCTTCAATCTCAGGTTCATCCCTCAACCCTGATCTTTTAGCAGTAGATGCAGCTTTTCTCTTTCTTCCTTTGTATGTAGCCTTACATCCTTTATCTCTGTCTTTCACAAACCACGGACTTCGCTTTGCCACAAACAATGATAATGATTTCACTTCCTCCTCATCGTCACCACTATCGTCTTTCCTCCATTTTCCAGGTGCGGGTGAGATGTAATCTTTATTCAGAATAGCACCGAACATCGGTTTAGCGATGGGAGCAGACTTCGAATGTGCGTTCATCTTTCGCAGAGACTGAACATCCATATGCTGAAGTTTAAGCACATCATCAGAAGATTTCTTCAAGTCCGGATGTAAATAATCTAATATCATCTGTATAAACCTCGGGTAGTGCAAAAATCTTTCCTTCTGAATATTTTGTATCATCTGAGTAAATATAACTTTTGAAAAGCTATAAGGAAGATTCAGCACTAGCGCGGTAATCATGCACATCTGATAATCTACCAAATCATAAAACCACCCTTCCTGTGACCCAAACAGTGAATAATGACATGTGCCAGATATCAAAACGACGCACTTAGATTACTCTTCTTAAAAGGAGCAGCATTTACAAAACCCGTATAACCCATCCTGTAAAAACATCCTTTCACCATATATTCAGTAAAGCCTGTTGGATCATCCTTGTTATCTTTAAACTCTAACACTTTCCGAATCAAATCTTCAGTAATCTTTACTTGAATATCCACATCGTTAATCACCACTGCTGATATAATGGCATTGTCGTCAAGACTATATTCTGCAACATTCCAGAAATACTCAACATGTGACAAATATACAGTATGTCTTTCTGTAATCGCTTTCGTCACTCTAATTCTAGTAAGAAAATCCAAGATACTTCGGTATGCAGGTATTTCTGGGATTTTCGCATCTGTAATACAACATATGTTATGTCTGGCGAAAACCCGGATCTCTTTGTCTGTTCAAGAAAAATATTCAACCGTTAGAAATTTCAAACTTTAAAAATTCTTCAATGATTCGTACAAAACTCTCAATTTCATACGAAATACACAGTTAAACAAAAGTGTTAAACTTTCAAAATTTCTATTTCTTGTTTCATACAAAATCTTTTATTTCGCACGGAATTTCCATTTGATCCGAAATTTTTGAACATTTAAACATTTTTCTCTGTTTCTTACGAAATCTTTGTTTCGTACAAAAACTTCATATGATCAAACCATTTGAAGTTATGTTATTCATACGATTCATTTGTTTCGCACAAAATTCTTTACTTAAACAATTTTCTTTGAAATCTCATTTTGTACGTAACAGGTCACTCGTACCAAATCTACTTCGTCCCAAAATTTGTCCAAGTGTAATCCGATCCTAAAACTTGTTGTTTTTAGCAAATTGATAGTTTATTTTCAGGTTATTAGAGCCGATATTAACGATTTTGTGGTCAATTTTAAGTTTTACCGGTCCAATTTCCCTAGATCTAAGTTTTAGTCCGAATCGTACGAAATTTTGACATTATAACATTTAGATCATGACGAAATTACCTTGCCCATTGTATAAGGTGTGCAAATCAACCTCAGCAATGCGAATAGCAAGCACAAGAATCAAGAAATGAAGTTTTAGAAATGAATCGTACAAAAAACTCTCTGAATCGCTCAATTAGATGCTTAACCGTTTCTCCTATTATTAGTGTGAATACATCAAACTCTTTGCTTAATAATGCCCTTTTACTTTTGCGAAGTTGAGCACTACCTTGAAATTTGAGTCGAAGAGCATTTCATAAAGATTGCGCGTCATCATCATGCTGCAATAAAGCCAAGATGTCTTCTTTAATCGATTGCTGAAGAATATTCATCATCTTCTTTTCGTTGATAAATCTTTCTCGTTCAACATCAGAGAATTGGGCAAGGGTCTTTTCAAGCCCACTTTCACCAACTGGTGCGATGTATTTTGCCTCGATTGCAAACCAGCAAGTAAAATGATTAGCTTGCACCCAGTTCATAAACCTCTCGCTCCAACTATCAAGTCTTCCAAATTCATAAGCTTTTGAGGTTTAGTCATCGTTCACATTTCATTCTCTAGATTGATGTTTTGAGATGCTGCAGTGTAACAACACCGATGTGGCGAACGCATTGTAAAATTCCTCAGACATGTTTCCTGCAAAAAGTTAGAACACACTTCTCGAAAACAAAAAAATCAGATTAGAAAACTTTTTGTGCGGACAAAATATTTCGTACGAAGCCAGAACTTTGTGCGAAACAAAATTTTTGTGCGATTCAAATTTCACAAAAATCACAAGATTTCATACGAATCAATGAGTTTTTGTACGAAACAAGTGTTTTTTAACTGAATGAGTTTTGGTACGATTAAGATTTTGTGCGATTCAGTCGTTTTGGTACGGAACAAGTTGAAATTCTAAAAAATTGTAAGATTTATGAAATTTAACTGATCCGTATGAAATTTAAATTTGATTCATACCAAAATAAAAAAAACACCTTAATTTCGTGCGAAACTCGTACGAAAACTGATTCAAACTTCTAACTGACCAGATTTTATCGATTTCATCATGATTTAGTTCAATTTTATGTCCGAATTATGGTATGGATTGATTAGATTGAAGATTAACTTGAATTACTAAAAACCTAGTCCATTTTGTCTAAGAATTCATCCGAAATTTGTCCAAAATCAAGTAAAGGTCATAAAAATGATGAAGATGAAGATATGTCCAAGTCTGAACAATAACTACTTGTTGTCTATCTGTAGATCAGATCTCATGGCTCTGATACCACTTGTGGACGGGGATCCAGCTCCCGAAATGAGCAATCGATCTGATCTCGCTCAATAGTGCTCAAAGAACAAAAATCTCATTTCTGTGCGAACCAAAAGGGTATTTATACTTCCCTGTTTCGTACGAAATCTTGTGAATCATACCAAATGGTTACCCTTTGTTTCGTACAAAAACTCCTTATCCGCATGAAATTTGATTTGTACGAATCAAAACTAAAAACATTTAAACTCTTTCAATTCCTATTTTTTCTGTTTTTTATATTTTCTTTTCAATAATTTTATATGTTTCAAAAATCCACTTGACTAACCAAGTCCAAGTTAATGACCCTGGTTATTCAATTTGCCTTCCAAGTCCAAGTTAATGACCTTGGTTGACCATGTTTGACCAAACAGATTTATTTTAACTTGTAAAGTTTCAAATTAATGAACTTCTTGACATTTTAGTAAACTTTGTTGCTAAAAATTAGCTCCCAACCCATGATTCCAGAATTTCCTCAGCAAGATGTTGCAATGAATCCAACCATCAGTGTTTTTATCATCGGTAAACAAAAATAAAACTATCAAGTTAAGAAAACTAAAAATCTTTGGGTTTTTAAGAAATTTTTAAAGAATAACATTTTGGTGAATTTTGTATTTTCAGAGGATCATTTCAAACACTCATATAAGTCATCAGTACCGTTAGTCTAGACACACCTTTTAAGCTTTTAAACAAATTTACCTAGATTGACAATATATTTGTCCATTTAAACCTCTTCTCGTTTCTCAACTGTTTCAAGATATGTTAAGGTATTATTAGAAACATGAAATAACTGTGTTTCCCATCTCAGAATATACTCCCGTATCGAGATTCCCAGAATGTCATATTACAGGTGAATATATCGAATTCATATCTGTATATAGGGTGAATGCGAGACCTTGAGAGCTCAGGTTAGTACTACCGTACAGACAAAGAGATGAAGGCTCGTCTTTAGGTGGTGTTCCATTAAGGAATCTTTTGTACTGCAAATGTCATAATTGCTTAAGAGATAATCATTTTATGCAGTTTTTGGGGAAATAATACGAAAGTATTATATGAGTTCTAGGCCATTGCTTCCACAAAATCAGAAGAACTCGAATAATACCCCAGATATCAATCAAATATAAAGACCTAGTATCGCAGAATCTGGCATTCTCTCAAATGAAATTTCGGAGTACTAAGTCCATATATCCGAGAGATGTTAACCCATAAGTTAATCAGTTTTTGTGTCTTAGGTTTATATCTCGATAACAATCTACTGAACGAGTGAAGTCTATTGGCATATCCATAGTAAGACTTGCTTAAAATACTTTAAAACAATACAATTCTTTAGCATACTGTGACTTATCATTTTTGATTTACTATGATCACTCTTTTTACAAAAAACTCTTTTTTATTTTTTAAATGTTTTTGTATTTTTCTCAAATATTCTCCCCCTAAAATCAAAAACATATTTTTGGATTTTTAATAAATTAGAAGAAAGAATGTACAGAAAAGTTTAACCGATGATAAATTCACATCAAGTCGTCATCATCCTAAAACTCAACCTCAAACACATCCCCTGAGATCATATTTTTTAAACCATTTAGCTTTAACAAATTTTTAAACTTTGTTTTATCAAAAGCTTTGATATAAAAATATGCTTTTTGGTAATGAGTGTGGATTTTCTCAATTCGTACCAACTTTTTCTCGTAACACTCACCGATAAAGTGGTGTCGAATCTCGATATGTTTAGTACGTGAGTGTTGACATGAGTTTTTGGTGATATCGATTGCGGCCTGATTATCTACATATATAGGCGTATCAAGAAATTGCAAACCGAAATCTCTCATCTGTTGCTGTATCCAGAGAATCTGAGCACAACAACTGGATGCCGAAACGTATTCAGCCTCACAGGTAGAGAGAGCGACCGGTTTGTTTCTTGCATTGCCACGTTACCAAACGGGTTCCGAAGAACTGGCAGCCGGCCGTTGTAGATTTTGTATTCAGTTTGCAGCATCCGAAATCAGAATCCGAGTAACCTGCAAGATTAAAATCATCATATTTAGGGTACCATAAGCCGGTGCTTGGAAAACCTTTCAGATATCTCATTATGCGTTTAATGATAAGCAAGTGTGACTCTTTTGGATTAGACTGATAACGGGAGCACAGGCACATCGGATACATGATATCTGGTCCAGAAGCAGTAAGATACATCAAGGATCCGATCATTGAGCGATATAAAGTTTCATCAACTTTTTCACCGTTAAGATCTGGACAGATGCTGTGATTTGGAGCTAACGGGGTCGATGCTGGTTTAGTTCCTGTCATATTGAATTTCTCCAATATGTCATGAACATATTTTGTCTGATGAATGAAGATACCATCAGGCAACTGTTCAACCCGAAGTCCTAGAAAGAACTTCATCTCCCCCATTGCGCTCATTTCAAATTTGCGCTTCATGACTTCTTCAAAGTCTTTACACAGCTTGTCATTTGTCGATCCAAAGATAATATAATCCACATATATCTGTACGATAATTAGATGTCCATATACTTCCTTCGTGAAGAGAGTTGAGTCTACTATTCCCCTGATAAAGCCATTATCTAAAAGATGATTTGATAATGTTTCACACCAAGTTCTCGGGGCTTGAT
This sequence comes from Scalesia atractyloides, assembly GCA_947069175.1. Classification (NCBI taxonomy): domain Eukaryota; kingdom Viridiplantae; phylum Streptophyta; class Magnoliopsida; order Asterales; family Asteraceae; genus Scalesia; species Scalesia atractyloides. The sequence goes on from CAMTDV010001632.1 coordinate 45,793,042, forward strand.
GAAGACCATATAAGGCTTTATTCAAGAGGTAGACTTTATCTTTGTGCACTGGATCAACGAACCCCGGTGGTTTGCCAACGTACACCTCCTCTTTCACTTTTTCATAAAGAAAAGCAGATTTAACATACAATTGGTACACCTTGAACCCTTTCCACGAGGCAAAGGCCAAGAATATGCGAATTGCTTCAAGATGTGCAACTGGGGCGTAGACTTCAGTATAGTCTATCCCTTCTTGTTGATGAAAACCTTGAACCACAAGTCGAGCTTTGTTGCGCACGACATCTCCTCTATCATCTCTTTTACACTTGAAGACCCATCTTGTATTAATCTTTTTGTGATGATCTGGTAGGTCAACAAGCGTCCAGACGCCAAGTTTCTGGAATTGCAATAACTCTTCTTGCATCGCATCCACCCAACTTTCTTCTTTCAACGTGTCTTTCCAGTTTCCCAGTTCAACCTGAGAAACAAAACAACAGTGAGAAAATCGGACTTGAAGTAGAGCAATACTAGTATAGAAACAGCTTAGATCTTTATTAATCTGATTGCGAGTTTGCACTCCTGATTATAAGCTGCCTATAATGTTCTCTGACGGATGATATGAAAGTGTCCTTGGCATCACTTCAGTTGGAACATCTACTTGTGAATGCAAATTTGAGATATTTTCATCGACAAAACTGACAAAGCTTCGCCGTATGAAATGACAAATCCGTTTTTAGCTCTAAACAACACTTCCCTATTTATAGGTCGACATGACTTGTACTGAAGTGCGTGCACTAACAAACATCTGTGTTTCGTACGAAATTGTATTTCGTACGAGTGACTCACTCGTACTGTTTCGTGCAAATCACAATGTAACAATACATAAATTTACATTTTCTTATTTAAACATTAACTTGTAATCTTTATAAACATTACGGATATATCCTAGATGTAGACAATAGACATTATGCACCAACAAAACCATTTGAAGCTTAAACAAGACCCTTAAAGAAGCTAGCAAGGATGGAGATCATTAGGGCTTCCTAAGGAGCTTCATTTTCTTCTAAATCTTCAAGATACTTGTGCACCCTTTGTAAGCTAAACTCCTCCATAATTTAGCTTATGTTTATGTTTAGATTATTAGTGTATAAGTTGATCATCTTGAAAATCAAGAAAAGATAAATCATAAACCCTAACTCACAACATAATAATAACAATAAATATTGTTTATTTTGTATTGATTATATGTTTATATGATTGTTAGATTTCATGTTGAAGTTGTTTATGTTGAAAGTATGATATAAAAGTGGGATGATCGTGTGTGATTTAATATAAAAGTGAAGATTTAAACATATTAAGGTTTAAATCTAAACAAGATCATCAACTACATCATCCATGAAAAATACTACAACTTAAAGATAATTTTTATGCATATGAATGATTTTTTATGAGAAGTAAACACTTATATTTAAGTTGTAATCACCTTAAAAATGTGCAGTAATCAAGGGGTTAAGTGCATGGACTTGTCTAAACAACATGATAAAAGTAGTGTTTTGAAATGGCTAATAAATATTAAAAACCCACTTGATTTACTAGGATTTTTAAACCATAAAAGTCATTGATGATGATGGTTTGATTATGTAAAATAAATATTAGATGGTTTGTTGTTGACGATTATGAGTTTAAACAGGTTTTAAGTACGTTTTTAAAACGTGGAAAACGCCATAGTTTAGGGGAAACTATGGTGAAATTTTCTAAAAATCTAATCGCGATTAAGACATGATTAGTGGGGTGATTAGTGGGACTAAACGCGATTAGTAACTTAAATCGTCATTAAGTAGACTCTAATGACAAGGGTTATCCTTAAATAACCAAGTGTTTAAACAAAGTTATAAATATATATTTAGAAGTAAAAATAAATACCTTTTTATAAATATATATTTCTACTTGGAAAAAATACAAGTATTTATATACATATTTGTTACCAATAAATTTGTATGTATACATGTGTGTATTGTATGCGTATGTATTAGAAACTTCGGGTATTCACATTAAAAATACCCCACCATATACAAAATACAAACACTTAAAACAATACACCAAGTATTGGTAACATAATAGATATATTCTTGAAAAACATCGAAACAATAAATCGGACAATCGAAACAATGCAAAAAATAGGGGACATTCAAGATTACACCTTCGCGTCGACGACCAACGGGCGATTCTCGACGAAAAGGAACATGTAGTGAACGACGCCGACAACGAGTCTAAATATATATATTTAGACATTCAAACACACACACACACACACACACAAATATATATATATTTATAAGTAAATACTTATAAGAAAATGGGCTTTTTATAAATAAATTTGGGCTAGGCCCAAATTGTAAAAATCATATGCTAGGCCCAAATCCCATGATATTTATGGATGAGGCCTAAAATAATAAAAGCCCAAAAAGATATAAATTACATGGACTAGGCCCAAAGATTCAAAAACATGGGCTAGGCCCAAAGACATAAATTACATGGGCTAGGCCCAAAGATAAAAAACATGGGCTAGGCCCAATGACATAAAAACATAGGCTAGGCCCAAAGACATAAATTACATGGGCTAGCCCCAATGACAAGAAAACATGTGCTACGCCCAATGACAAGAAAACATGGGCTAGGCCCAAGGACATAAATTACATGGGCTAGGCCCAATGACAAGAAAACATGGGCTAGGCCCAATGACATGTGAAGGGCAAGGCCCAGTTCACACATGATTTGAGAACAATAATATATATATTTTTAAGAAATACATATAACAATATTAATCGAACAAACAAACTACTAACACTATCATAACATTACAAGTTGTTCAATCATAACAAAGAAAAACATAAAAAACATTCAAGATGAACAACGAGTACAAGGTCCATGAGACTTAGGAGTCTAATGAAACCAATACGCATGTAGGTTACATATGTTGCAGACACCGATCGATAAACAGTACGACTTAAACGGAATGCAAAAACTGTGAGTTCATGTCCCTCCTTTCACTTATTTTAAGTTTTGTTTTAAACTATCAAGGGGAAATACATGTCATATCAAAACAGTATGTTAGCTATGAGTTAGAAGATAACAGATCATTGTGCGTAAGTAGGAAATAACAATAGTAACAATTAATCACTTAGTGACCAAGGTGCAAAAGAAGTAGATCTATTGAGTTTGAGACCCGCTCCACTCCTGGTTGGTATACCCTTTGGAGTGCTTTTGTGATCCCAAAATGTCAGAGAAGTCTCGGTTTGGTTACTTACTTATGGCACAAGTATATAAGGGTGCTCGCGACACACTGATAGATCCTTAATTAACTCATTGATGCTAATAACATACTTGGATTTCAATACAGGTTTCCAAGGATGACATTTTGATACGAAAACATTAAACTACATGAACTCGCCAACTTTATGTTGACTTTTTAAAATTACATGTATTTAAGGACGCAGGACTTGAGCTGGTGATGGGATACGGGTATGGGATTTGTCAAGACAACGATGTACTACCGTTTGGAGGGTTTGCCTTTTATATCCCAACCTCGTTTGGGTATATAGAGATCAAAGCCTCAACCTGAATTTGTGATGAAAAACAATATCTTATTTTGGAACAATGTGTTTTTAAACTATGATTGTAATGGTAATCTGAAACTGATAACAATGTGGTTTCACTTTTGAAGGTTGTAAATGTGTAATGAAACTTAGTAATGGCATGACATCGTTGTTGTTAATACTATTTACTAAATTGGATGCAATGATTACCTAATAGTCACACACTTGCGCTTCCGCTACGACCAAGGTGTGACAGGTTGGTATCAGAGCTCCGATTGTAGTGAACCGGGGAAAAACTTTTTATTAAAATTTGGTCTACAATCACCAGGGGCTCACACATGAAAACAAAGTTTAAAACATAATAGAAATGTTTTGAAATTATATCAGGATAAAAAAAAAGGTTTTCATTGTGTCACGATAACACAAGGATCTATCACACGAGCTAACTATAAGTAATGAGCAGAGTCAATACATGGTTAGTCAATAATGGATGGGCACAAAACAGTAAGATTACATGGAATACAAAAGAGAACAAGTCGTGCATGAGAATTGGTGATTAATGTAAAATATATATCATAAATTACTAACATGTATATATATATATATGCATTGTACGGATTAATTGCCAGGACTATGTCTTCATCATCAAGCTATGAAGAAGACCCAGAGGAGTACGTATCCGACGATGGATATGACCCCGATGCTGAGGCCCTACCCTTAGGGGATGGAGCCGAACACAGAGACTTTGAGGACTTTCAGCCACTTGCCCTGATCGACCCTATGGAGGTAGATGTACCCCCGGCAGACGATGTGCTGGCCGCCCCTCAGCCCCCGCATGACATTATCGTGTATGGCCATCCAAAGGGCAAGCACGCTATTGTATATTTAGCTGTGCCTCTTGCTGTAGTCCCTCCAGTGATTGATCTAGACGACGATGACGACGAGATACCTGTGTTCCACGTTGAGCACATGGAGGACGACCTTGGCGATGGCGAGGTCTTTGATGATATCGCTATACACGAGATTCCACCCCCTGATATCCCAGTTGTCGACATCTCGTCATCCACCAATGTTGCTCCGAGGGAGCATGAGGCAGACGATGCTTCATCTGCCGCCCCAGGCACACCTGTATCTATGTATTCACCCCTTGCGGCCTCACCGGCTCGCGCTAGTTCATTCCCAGTCATAGTCCTGACCCCTGGACCCACTCACTATACTGCACCTGCCCGTTACTACTCACTGAGCGGCACTCCATGTGCCCTAGAGCAGCCGCCACCGTATTTCACTGAGAGGTCCACGTACCACCCTATTTACAACCCGGCTGCAGTAGGACCCTCTCATATGGCAGTACCCTCTTTCTCTGATAGAGTACCCCCTATGTATGACCCATATCCCACACCACCTCCAGTAGGCATGTTTACTCCGACACCTCCACCGGGCATGAGCCCTTCGGACCCTTATCATCCCTCACACTTTCCTCTGATCCTTATGGAGGAAAGAGTGACTTCACATGACCTACAGCTCTCTCTGATCTTTCATAGGATCTGGGAGTTAGAGTCTCAACGTACTGCTCACGCCACTGCCAGAGTGACACCCCCACCACCGTCATCATCGATACCACCCCTACCATCATACCCACCACCCTCACCGCCACCACTACCCCTATCACTACCATCGACTCCACCTTTTTACTACCCATTCCACCACTCGTCATGCCCATCCAAGGCACGAGTGCAGGAGCTAGAGCAGTTTTAGACAGATGCTACTAGGCGCATTTCTAGCCTCGAAGAGGAGATGGCCTACTATCACAGTTTGTTACCACGATCACCATTTCCACCACCCCCTCCACCCCAGTAGCAGGTTTGTGAATATCTTTTGGGGATTAGTTGTACTTTTGATGTTTGGCTCATGAAGACTCAGCCTTGAAGATCCCAACTTTTGGAAGACAACTTATTGATGTGAAGAAGCAATGTAGAAGAAGTTCAAACAATAAACACCTACCCACAACACAAGAGGAGCTGAACGAACGTATATCCCAAGCCATTACACAGTACGGGGCAAACCGCTCTGAGCATAGCGGCGGTACCGAAGGTTCGACAGGAGTAAATCCTCCCACTGGTAATACACGGTTTCTCATAACCACAACACACTCTCATCCATCTTATTCGTGCTACTTACTCATGCTTAAATGGTGTATCCAATGATTTTAGGTTGCACTTATAAGCAGATTCTTGACTGCAAACCCCTGAACTTCAATGGTACCGGAGGCGCTGTAGCCTTCGTACGTTGGACTGAGAGGGACATTTTTGGTTCAGACATTGCTGGGTATACGCATAGATTCAATGACTTGTCCCGAGTGGTGCCATATCTAGTGGAGCCTGAATTTAAGCGCATTGAGAGGTACATTTGGGGACTTGCCCCCGAGATTCTGAGTTTGGTTACCTTTTCGAAACCCACAGAGATTGGTGAAGCAATTGAGCTAGCTGTTAGCCTGACCGAGGAGGCTGTACGTCAGGGGAAGTTGCCTAAGTATGGTGGAAACAAGAAATAATCTACTGAGGAGACCACTGATTCCAACAAAAAGAAATTTTCTCATTTCAAGAAAGGCTCTCGTGGTAATCATAACAGTAACAAGAGAAAAGCTGCGAGAGAAGTCAAGGAAACCAAAGCATATGTTACCACAACCACGAACACTGCGGTTAAGAAGTCTTACATTGGGGACGCAGCAAAATGTCCCAAATGTCCTTTCCACCACCATGGGGAATGTCGATGCCCCAAGTGTGGAAAATGTGGAAAAATTGGACATCGCACCGATGTGTGCCGAGCCAATACTGGAGATCAAGTTTGCTTTGGATGCGGAGACAAAGGACATTTCAAGAAAGATTGTCCTAAAGCGAATCAAGCACGGGGAAGAGCATTTGTAATTAGAGCTAAGGATGCTAGCCAGGATCCAAACATGGTCACCGGTACGTTCCCTATCAATGATCACTATGCATCTATTCTTTTTTTGATACCGGGGTAGATTTCAGTTTTATTTCTAAAGAGTTTAGAGATATACTTGGGGTAAAGTCGAGTAAACTAGATGTTCCCTACTCGATTGAGCTAGCTAAAGGAATATTAGTAGAGTCGAAAGAAATAATAAGGAAATGTACATTAGAATTGGGTGAACGGAAGTTTGATATAGATCTATTACCAGTTCAACTGGGTAGTTTTGATGTTGTTATTGGGATGGATTGGCTATCCAATAATCGAGCCGAGGTTATATGTCATGAGAAAATCATTCGCATCCCTTTACCTGATGGAGAACACTTGATAATTCAGGTGAGAAGTATGATACCCCTCTACGAATCATAAACTGCATGAAGGCGTAAAAATGTTTAAGGAAAAGATGCATCGCTTTTCTTACCTACGTGGTGGATAAGGAGGCCGAGGATTGCACGATTGAAGACATACCGGTAGTGAGGGAATATCCCAAGGTCTTTCCAGAAGACTTTCCAGGGCTACCTCCTCAGAGACAAGTCGAATTTCGTATTGATTTAGTGCCAGGAGCTGCACCTGTGGCAAAAGCTCCATATCTACTCGCACCCTCGAGATGCAGGAACTATCTACGCAGTTGCAAGAGCTTCTCGGCAAAGGTTTCATAAGGCCGAGTTTCTCGCCTTGGGGAGCTCCGGTGTTATTCGTGAAAAAGAAGGACAGAACCTTTTGCATGTGCATCGATTACCGGGAGTTAAACAAGTTAACTATCAAGAACCGGTACCCATCACCAAGAATTGATGATCTATTCCATCAGTTGCAAGGGTAGAGTTTTATTCGAAGATTGATTTAAGATCCGGGTATCATCAGTTGAGAATCCAAGAGGAAAGCATTCCTAAGACAACGTTTTGGACTCGTTACGGTCATTACGAGTTCCTTGTTATGCCCTTTGGCCTGACTAACACCCTCGCAATATTCATGGATTTGATGAACCGAGTATGTAAGCCATATCTTGACAAATTCGTGATCGTATTCATATATGATATACTGATATACTTACGCACCGAGAAAGAGCACGAACAACACCTGAGAATCATTTTGGAATTGCTGAAGAAGGAGCAGTTATATGCCAAGTTCTCAAAATATGAATTTTGGATTCGCGAGGTACAATTTCTTGGCCATGTGGTGAACGAGAACGGAATACATGTTGACCCTCGAAGATCGAGGCTATAAAGAACTGGACCACGCCAAGAACTCCCACATAAATACGACAATTACTAGGATTAGCGGGATATTACAGGAGATTTATTGAAAAATTCTCCAAGGTTGCTCAGCCGCTAACCTCGCTAACCCAGAAAGATAAAAAGTTTGATTAGGGAGAAAAGAAAGAATCGATGTTCCAAGTATTGAAAGAGAAGTTATGCAAAGCACCAATACTATCCCTCCCGGATGGTTCCGATGACTTTGTGGTGTACTGTGATGCATCACGTCAAGGCTTGGGTTGCGTGCTGATGCAACGAGAAAAAGTCATCGCGTACGCGTCATGGCAGTTAAAAGTTCATGAAAGGAATTATGCCACGCATGACCTGGAGCTAGGTACCATGATATTTGCTTTGAAGATCTGGCGTCATTATCTATATGGCATTAAGTGTACCATATTCACGGACCATAAAAGTCTTCAACATATATTAAACCAAAAGGAACTGAATATGCGCCAACGACGTTGGGTGGAACTATTGAACTATTATGACTGTGAGATCAAGTATCACCGGGGCAAAGCAAATGTTGTAGCAGATGCTTTGAGCAGAAAAGAACGAGTCAAAACATTACGGGTGCGAGCTTTAGAAATGACGATCCTGACAAACTTCACTACTCGAGTGCGTGAAGCACAACAAGAAGCATTGAAAACTAGAAAACATTCCAGCAGAATCATTAAAGGGAATGGAAAAACAATTGGAACCAAACAAGGATGGAACTCTATATTTCATGGGAAGGATCTAATTCCCTATTATGGCGATTTGCGAGACTTGGTGCTGGATGAAGCACACAAGTCCAAGTAATCGATACACCCAGGATCGGATAAGATGTACCAGGATCTAAGAAAGTATATTGGTGGCCTAATCTCAAAGGAGATATTGCGACCTATGTTGGGAAATGCCCAACTTGTGCAAAGGTCAAGGCCGAATACCAAAAACCATATGGTTTATTACAACAACCTGAGATCCCGGTTTGGAAGTGGGAACAGATATCAATGGATTTCATTACAAATTACCACGGACCACTCGACGTCATGACATGATCTGGGTTATCATTGATCGGTTAACCAAATCAGCTCACTTCCTACCCATCCGTGAGAAAGACAGTACGGAGAAACTAGTTGAACTGTACCTGAAGGAAATTGTGGCACGTCATGGTGTGCCAATCTCGATAATCTCAGACAGAGATGGTCGCTTTGTGTCACGGATCTGGCAATCATTTCAAAATTCATTTGGTTCTCGCTTAGATTTAAGCACAGCCTTTCACCCGTAGACCGATGAGCAGAGCGAGCGAACCCTTCAAACATTGGAAGACATGCTTTGGGCCTCTGTGATGGATTTAGGCAGAAACTAGGATACTCATTTACTGTTGGTAGAGTTTTCCTACAATAACAATTATCACACCAGTATCAAGGCCACGCCATTCGAAGCACTATATGAAGAAAGTGCCGATCGCTAGTATGTTGGGCGAAAGTCGGTGACAGGCAACTTATTAGTCCTGAACTAGTACAAGAGACCACATACAGGATATCTAAGATACGTGAGCATATCAAAACAGCCCTAGATAGATAAAAGAGCTACGCGGATCAAAGACACAAACCATTATCCTTCGAGATAGGAGACAAAGTATTGTTAAGGGTCTCACCTTGGAAAGGCGTAGCTAGATTCGGGAAGCGCGAGAAGCTCAACCCGAGATATATTGGACCTTTCGAAATTCTGGCAAAGATTGGTACAGTGGCTTACAAGTTAAAACTTCCAGAGGAACTCAATAACGTACATGACACATTCCATGTGTCTAACCTGAAGAAAAGTCCGACTAATGACACAGTTATCATTCCATGTGGATGACAAATTACAATTCACCAAAGAACTTGTTGAATTCATGGACTGGAAGGTCCAAAAGACAAGAAGAAGCTAAATCAAACTGGTGAAGGTTCGCTGGAATTCGCGTCACGGTCCTGAGTATACATGGGAGCGTGAAGATCAAATCAAGTCAAAATACCCCCACCTGTTCGAGAAGACTCCTTCAGTGGATGCCTCAAGGTGAATTCGAGACGAAATTCTTTTTAACAGGGGGAGTATGTGACAAATGGCAAATAACCGTTAATTCCGTACAATTTAACCACTAATTTTATATTTTAATCTCATGCATAATTATCGTAATCTAATTTCATGACTGAGTCGTACGATATTAGGGCCAGTAAATCTGACCATAACATATACTGGTTTCCGTTACGATACGAAACAAACCAAAACAATGCCCTAAAGTGTTGGTAGAAAGTGCTGAATGCACTAAATGCGGTGACACTAACCGTGTCGGTATATCCGCAAACACGAATCAGAACAAGGAATAACGACATGTTAATGCCATACCTAAGTCCATATACAAATGAAAACACATATTTAAGAACAGCTATTACAATAATACATAACTTTCTGGTATAACGCCTAAATTGTAAAATTGTCTGTTTCGACCAAAAATGCGACAAATGGCGATTTGTCCGGAAGACTAATTCGGAGGATTCTGGATGTCAAGATAAGAATAAAACAATATTAAACATCCTAATATAATGTGAGAATAGCAAAAATGCACAAAACACATCGTTTCCGGTCATTCGACAATCAGTGCACAACTCGACCGGAAAGCGACCGATCGTCGAAACGACGAATATTTTAGTAGCCGATAGTCTCATCCGGGTATCTAGTAAACTAGTTAAGCATTATTTGGAACTCGAAATCCATTCAACTAACATGAGGACACGGAAACACAACTTTCGGAAAAGTTCGACGACGGAACATAAAAGTGCCGATATCAATTGAACGGTACAACGAAAGACATGTCGGCCATCCTAACTCATCGTATATTCGTCTACTGAACTAGTCATGCTTATTTTTGGATTGGAAATGCACTAATGGGACACCATATTTATTGTGGTAGTCGAAAACAAAGGCTTCCGGTACTAATAAATAGTTCCGTTTATTAGCGATTATTTCGACGATGAGCCATCTAGCGACGTATCCGTTATCGAAACTTATATTGGAGGTTCATGTGGATTAAATACCATATAAATACACCCTAAACTCAAGTATTATGCTTAAGATGCTAGAAGATTAACCCTAATCACTATACTTATCATACACCACCTCTATACACCACCATTTGGCCACCACAATCCACCACTTTTTACACCTTTTGAAGCTTAAACAAGACCCTTAAAGAAGCTAGCAAGGATGGAGATCATTAGGGCTTCCTAAGGAGCTTCATTTTCTTCTAAATCTTCAAGATACTTGTGCACCCTTTGTAAGCCTAAATTCCTCCATAATTTAGCTTATGTTTATGTTTATGTTTATGTTTAGATTATTAGTGTACAAGTTGATCATCTTTAAAATAAAGAAAAGATAAATCATAAACCCAAACTCACAACATAATAATAAAAATAAATATTGTTTATTTTGTGTTGATTATATGTTTATATGATTGTTAGATTTCATGTTGAAAGTATGATATAAAAGTGGGATGATCTTGTGTGATTTAGTATAAAAGTGAAGATTTAAACATGATTAAGGTTTAAATCTAAACAAGATCATCAACTACATCATCCATGAAAAATACTACAACTTAAAGATAATTTTTATGCATATGAATGATTTTTTATGAGAAGTAAACACTTATATTTAAGTTGTAATCACCTTAAAAATGTGCAGTAATCAAGGGGTTAAGTGCATGGACTTGTCTAAACAACATGATAAAAGTAGTGTTTTGAAATGGCTAATAAATATTAAAAACCCACTTGATTTACTAGGATTTTTAAACCATAAAAGTCATTGATGATGATGGTTTGATTATGTAAAATAAATATTAGATGGTTTGTTGTTGACGATTATGAGTTTAAACAGGTTTTAAGTACGTTTTTAAAACGTGGAAAACGCCATAGTTTAGGGGAAACTATGGTGAAATTTTCTAAAAATCTAATCGCGATTAAGACATGATTAGTGGGGTGATTAGTGGGACTAAACGCGATTAGTAACTTAAATCGTCATTAAGTAGACTCTACTGACAAGGGTTATCCTTAAATAACCAAGTGTTTAAACAAAGTTATAAATATATATTTAGAAGTAAAAATAAATACCTGTTTATAAATATATATTTCTACTTGGAAAAAATACAAGTATTTATATACATATTTGTTACCAATAAATTTGTATGTATACATGTGTGTATTGTATGCGTATGTATTAGAAACTTCGGGTATTCACAATAAAAATACCCCACCATATACAAAATACAAACACTTAAAACAATACACCAAGTATTGGTAACATAATAGATATATTCTTGAAAAACATCGAAACAATAAATCGGACAATCGAAACAATGCAAAAAATAGGCGGACATTCAAGATTACACCTTCGCGTCGACGACCAACGGGCGATTCTCGACGAAAACGAACATGTAGTGTACGACGCCGACACGAGTCGAAATATATATTTAGACATTCAACATATATATATATATATATATATATATATATATATATATATATATATATATATATATATATATTATGTTATCGAACTCAAAATCCGAAAAGTTAAAAATATAAAAAGTTAGAAAAATTATAAATAAATCTTATAAGAAAAATGAGCTTTTTATAAATAAATTTGGGCTAGGCCCAAATTGTAAAAATCATATGCTAGGCCCAAATCCCATGATATTTATGGATGAGGCAAAAAAATAATAAAAGCTCAAAAAGATATAAATTACATGGGTTACGCCCAAAGATACAAAAACACGGGCTAGGCCCAAAGACATAAATTACATGGGCTAGGCCTAAAGATACAAAAACATGGGCTAGGCCCAGTGACATAAAAACATGGGCTAGGCCCAAAGACATAAATTACATGGGCTAGGCCAATGACAAGAAAACATGGGCTAGGCCCAAGGACATAAATTACATGGGCTAAGCCCAAGGACATAAATTACATGGGCTAGGCCCAATGACAAGAAAACATGGGCTAGGGCCAATGACATGTGAAGGGCAAGGCCCAGTTCACATATGATTTGAGAACAAGAATATATATTTTTTTAAGAAATATATATAACAATATTAATCGAACAAACAAACTACTAACACTATCATAACATTACAAGTTGTTCAATCATAACAAAGAAAAACATAAAAAACATTCAAGATGAACAACGAGTACAAGTCATTGAGACTTAGGTGTCTAATGAAACCAATACGCATGTAGGTTACATATGTTGCAGACACCGATCGATAAACAGTACGACTTAAACGGAACGCAAAAACTGTGAGTTCATGTCCCTCCTTTCACTTATTTTTAGTTTTGTTTTTAACTATCAAGGGGAAATACATGTCATGTCAAAACAGTATGTTAGCTATGAGTTAGAAGATAACAGATCATTGTGCGTAAGTAGGAAATAACAATAGTAACCATTAATCACTTAGTGACCAAGGTGCAAAAGAAGTAGATCTATGAGTTGGACCTCACTCTTGTTGAACTTGGAGTGCTTTTGTGATCCCAAAATGTCACAGAAGTCTCGGTTTGGTTACTTACTTATGGCACAAGTATATAAGGGTGCTCGCGACACATTGATAGATCCTTAATTAACTCATTGATGCTAATAACATACTTGGATTTCAATACAGGTTTTCAAGGATGACATTTTGATACGAAAACATTAAACTACATGAACTCGCCAACTTTATGTTGACTTTTTTAAAATTACATGTATTTCAGGACGCAGGACTTGAGCTGGTGATGGGATCCGGGTATGGGATTTGTCAAGACAACGATGTACTACCTTTTGGAGGGTTTGCCTTTTATATCCGAACCTTGTTTGTGTATATAGAGGTCAAAGCTCAACATGAATTTGTGATGAAAAACAATATCTTATTTTGGAAGAATGTGTTTTTAAACTATGATTGTAATTGTAATCGAAAACTGATAACAATATGGTTTCACTTTTGAAGGTTGTAAATGTATAATGAAACTTAGTAATGGCATGACATCGTTGTTGTTAATATTGTTTACTAAATTGGATGCAATGATTACCTAATAGTCACACACTTACGCTTCCGCTACGACCAGGGTGTGACACTGTCCATTTGTTTACTCATCTGTAACTTTCACGTTATTAATGTACAAAGTAAAGGCGTTTAAGCAGTATACTTGATTGTTCGTTTGTCTAGCTTGCTAGCAATGAATTCCGCCTCTGTTAGCTGAGTCGAATCGGTCCGGTGCTCACAGAGGAGATCCAATCCCCTCTCACAAGTGGTATAAGAGCCTTGAGGCCTGATTTGAGGATAAACAACAAGTTTCAGCAGATAACCAACAAGTTACAGTAGTTGAAAATCCAGATTCAACCATTGAAAATTTTCTATATCTACTCTTTCTTCACACATACTTCAGAGCTAGAGGATTTCATGGACGAATTGGACGAGGATTTTAATATAACACGTTAAAATACGTTAACAAATCCATGAAACTTACAGATCTAAACGCGACCAAAATCACGATGAAAATTGCAGAAAACATCTGTTTGTTGACTTGAGCTACTCATACGAGCAGAAGGACAACTCATACGAATGGCCATCCGTATGAATTAGCCACTCGTACGACCAAGAAAACAAGTTTTCTTAAAAAAATTTCAAATTTCAAAATAGTCATTCGTAAAGTGTTTCACACAAAGAGTCACTTGTACGAGTAACTTGCTCGCACGAGTATTAAGTCACTCTCACAAAGGACATTTTGTGGATTTTTCTTAACTTTCATGTTTTCGTCAAATTATATCTAATCAGTGTTGTCGAAAGTTTGTGTTTCCAAAATTGCAGATTTAATGGAAGAAAAGTTTTTCAACGCGTTTGCTGCTTCTACTTTTACCACTACCGATCATAGAACATGAATCTAAAGAACGAAATGGGAACCATGACGAAACCTCCAAAGATCATGAACTTAGAAGATTATGACAGTTGGAGTGAGAAATTCATAAACTGGGTACAAGCTAATCATTTCACATGTTGGTTTGCCATCGAGTCAAAGTACACAGCACCTACAGGTGAGAATGGTCTTGAGAAGATGCTGGCTCAGCTAACATATATTTAGAGAGAAAAGTTTATCAACGAAAAGAAGATGATGAACATACTGCAACAGGCAGTAAAAGAAGATATCATGGCACTTCTTCAACACGATGATGACGCTCAGTCTCTGTGGAATGCTTTAAGACTTAAGTTTCAAGGAAGTACTCAACTTCGAAAAGGTGAGACAATGAAGCAGCTGATTGAACGGTATTGTCATTTGGTGGTTCAGATGAAACGAATAGAGATTTTTAAAACCAATGAAGAATTGGTTGATAAATTGGCTGATTCTTTACTAGATGGAGATTGGACGACCTATCTAATTATTCTGAAAAATGGCACGGAATATAGTAACTTCACATTGCCAAGATTTGTTGAAAGATTAGAAGGTCATGAGCTAGAAATGCAGAAAATGGTAAAGAACAAAGGCGCTCACATGCAACAAGATGTGAACCTATACTACTAAAGTAGTTGTTCTGGTAACGTACAAAGTTCCAAGATTCAAACCGCCTTCAACACCAACAATACTACAAGTCCACCATCAAACCAATCCAGTGGGTTTCAGTCATTTTCATCATGCAACCCTATTTCTCCTCAAGCTCCTCAATCTTCACAAAGCTCAAGTAATCCTCAGAACAATCAAAACAATCCACCTAATTCAAACCAGGGAATTCTTCAATGCAACATTGCTGTGAATCTTGAAAACACACAAGATTTCAATGAACACACGGCCAAACAACACATGTCCTTGCTTGCATTAGTTCTTGAATCATACGAAATTCTGGTAGCCGAAAGGATTAGGAATCCTAAAATGACCAAAGAAGATGATGATCAGATTTATCTTGTTGAGTTGGAATTAATTGATATTAGGTGGTGCATAGCGTCAATAGTCCGTAGAGCTCAACGCTTTATGGAAATCACAACAAGAGATAGTCTGGGAGGTCTTGACGGGAAACTCAGTTTTGATAAGGCTAAAGTTACAGGCTTCAAGTGTAGAGAAAAGGGACATTTCAAGAGAGAATGCCCAAACAGGGAAGTCAAAGGAAATCGGAATCCATTTGCAGATGATTACTACAAAAGGGCCATATATCATCGACCCCAACCTCAGACAAGGTTAGTGCAGATCAAAGATGGTCCATCAAATTCAAAAGATAAGGCTTTGGTTGTTACTCAAGAAGATGAAGAGTTCAACTGGAACAAATACATTACAAAGAATGAAAGCCTCACACTAGTAGCTGAGATATTTGAAGACCCAGAACAGGCAGAAGAAGAATTTACTGAGGCATCTTTCAATGTAGCACCTGAAGAATATTACAACACATCGTCAGAGGAAGAAGAACTCTTAAATAGTGCACTTAAACATCTTTTGCCTACTGACATTCTTAAAACGTTTGCAGGTTATTTCGACTCAAGCTATCAATCACCATGTGAAGAAGAGAAAAAGCCTGAAATAGAGGAGATGATTGATGTGACCAAGGAGTTGACTTTGGAGAATCAAACTGACATAGCCGACAAAGCTCTAATGGCTAACATGAATGAGGTAGTATTGAGGAAGCTTAGGAAGCTAGAGCCAAATCGGTAAATGTGTCTGTAAATGAGTCAGTAAAAGAAACACCTTGCATGAAGTGCAAAGAGTCATGCATTGAGTGTGTCGAAAAAGAAACAAGATACAAAGAGCTGAAAAGTCATGTAGATAATTTGTCATGTGATTATAAAACAACAAAAGACGCATATGACAAATTAAGTAAAACAATTAAACATTTTGAAAAAGTGATCAGAGAAAATGACAAGACACTTTCGATGCCAAGGTAAACTGTAATGGACAAACAAATGGCCATCAATAATCATTTAAATACAATTGCCGAGCTAAAAAGTGAACTAGAAAAAATGCAAACCGAAATTGAACAGGTTAACAAGTTGATAATAAGTTATTCTACTAGTTCGTACGTCATTGATCATATTCTTCCGATAATTGAAAGCAAGGAAGACAATAAAATTGATGAACAAAAAGGTGTAAGTTACTGTTGTGTTCCACCGCCCTTGTGGAATAGCTATGCAAGAAAGAAACCATCGGGGTGGAAAATGCACTTGAATTAAAATTGAAAATTGAGAAGAAAATGAGCTGCCTGCGAACATTGATGTAACGTACACCAGAATAGAAAATGATTGTGAATCTGAAGTGGTAAAAACTGTGGTCGAAAATGTTTTGGAATATGAGTCTGACAAATCTGAAAGTTCTAGTTTTGAGAGTGTAGAATTGAATCTTGAAAAATCTGAACCGGATGTTGTATCATTAGAAAATAGTTTAAACAATGATCCAAATGTAGTCGTGTACAAAATGAACGGATCTGATAAACTATATTCCGATGAGGATTTCCCAATTCAGAATGTTAATCTTGATCGAGTTGATAAGTTGTTCAAGCTAGTTGAAGTCAGTCATCCTGATTTAGAAAAACGATGCATCATTTTATTCTAAATCAAAAAGTGTCTACAAATACCAGCATCAGAAGGACAGGGACTATCCTAAAAACAGGCTAGCAGGTTTGGGTTATCAAAAGCAAAGAAAGAACAATAAGTTTCAAAAATTGAATGATGAATTTAAGAAGGAAAAGGAGAGTAGAAAACATGATTTGGATTTCTCTGTTAGAAATGACAGCAGGACATGCTACAAATGTAACAATGTCGGGCATATTGCACGGCAATGTTCTCAAATAAATCCAAAACCTGTTTATAACTCGAGCAGGTCTATAGAAGATGTGAAGCAAAAAGCACCCAAGTTTATAACAAAACAAAATCTAAAAAGAAACAATGAATCTAATAAAAATGTGACATAAACAATTCAACATAATTCAAATTTTGAGTTTGGTGAAACTTCTACCAGGAATGGTCAAAGGATTCAATATTCTATTCCAAAAAGGCAGTTCTGAAAACACAAACTTGGGTAGCAAACACCTATTCTAGCTAAATTAGAAATCAAACAAGATGTCAAGATTAAAGTTCCAAAGTTTGATATTCTAAACCCACCCAAGAACAAGCAGGCTTGGGTTTATCTATTTAAGTAATTTCTTTGACATGTGTGCAGGGGCTCCCGAGGTCAATTATTCAAAGTGGATTATGGACACTGGAGCTTCCGACACATGATAAGGATGCTTGCGTTGTTATACGACATAAAAGCTATCAGGGGAAGATATGTTGAGTTTGCTGGGACACAGGGAGGAAGAATGGTGGGTGAATGTATTCTCACAAACGGGGTGGTGTCTTTCGACAAAGTGAACTATATCGCTAAGCTTGAGAACAACTTACTTAGCATCTTGCAAATCTGTGAAAAGAAATTCACTACCCACTTCAATGGTAAGGAATGCTTAATTCTCAAACCGGGATTCAAAATTCCTGAGGATTGGATCCTCGTGAGTGTTCCACGAGAAAATGATCTTTATGTCTTAGACATGAGCGTCGCGTCCACTACGTTAAAGAAGGTTCAATGCTTTGTATCTAAAGCTACCGAGAAAGACTCATTCTTATGGCATAGTAAGATGGGGCACATTCACCTACGAAAGATGAATTATTTGGTGCATAACGACCTAGTGGAGGGTGTTAATCCAAAAGAATTTTTACCTAACAGATGATTGTCTGAGCTGTAAAAAGGGAAAGCAGCATAAGAAATCACATTCGAGAAAGCTGCTTAACTCTATCAAGCTTCCACTAGAAAGGCTTCATATGGATCTCTTTGGGCCAGTGAACGTAAAAAGTATCTCTGGAGATATATATTGCCTAGTCGTGACAAATAATTATTCAAGATTCTCGTGGGTTTTCTTCCCGGAGAGTAAAGATGAAACGTTTGAAAGTCTTATGATTCTCTTTAGGAAGCTGGAAAACCTATATCACTTGCCAATCAAAAGAATCCGTAGTGATAATGGTACTGAGTTCAAGAACAAGAGAATGCTCGAATTCTGCAACGATAAGGGTATTCTTCACGAATTCAGTGCTCCCTATACTCCTCAACAAAATGGAGTAGCTGAATGTAAGAATCGCACACTGATTGAGACTGCAAGAACCGGCTCGCTGATTCAAAACTTCCAATTAGTTTCTGGAGCGAAGCAGTCGCGTCTTGATGTTACGCCCTTAACCATGTTTTGACAGTCAAGCCTCACAACAAGACATGTTTTGAGCTACTAAATCATCAAAGCCGAACATAACGTTTTTGGAACCATTTGGATCGCCGTGTACTGTTCTAGACCAGGAGCATAAATTTGGTGCCAAATCCTTAGAAGGATTTTACGTCGGTTATGCTAGTCCACAAAAGAGAGTCTTCTTGCCGAGTCTTAACCAGGTTATTCTTGGATAACATGTTGATTGTCAAAGATATACAACGCCTACGCAGAAACCTGGTGATTCGTGGCTGTTCAATTACGACAAGTTGTGGAATTCATTCGACCTACCCGAAGTACCATTAGAAGAAGAACTTGTTATGCTATTTCAACAGCATCAAATCTCCAATCAAGAGCAACTTTCAAGACCGTTGGTGATTTCCCCATCACTACTTATCTCTAACTCTTCTGAAGTAGGTCTGAGCAATACTCTGCAAGAACCAGTCAATGTACCAGACTTGAATGCTGTCGAACCATCTGCCCATCAACCAATTGATGCCGAATCTAATCGAGAACCTACTTTTGATAATGGAGGTACCAGTTTTTATGAAGGATCATACCAAATTCAAAGGTTTTTGAACACTCGAGCTGATAAATCCAATAACATAAATGAAGCTACATCCTTTGAACCGGTTGCTGATGAAGTTGTCACAACAAATCTGCAATGTCAAGTAGACGTTCCAAGCGAAGTGATGCTAAGGACACTATCTTACCATCCGTCGGAGAATATTATTGGCAGCTTACAAACTGGAGTGAAAACTCGAAATCCGATCAATAAGGATCTAAGTTTCTTTTATACAAAAGTTGCTCCATACAAACCAGACTTTCTTACAGTTGTTTTGTTTCGCAGGTAGAACTAAGAAGCTGGAAAGACGCTATGAAGGAAGAAAGCTGGGTGGATGCAATGCAAGAAGAGTTGCTGCAATTCCACAAACTTGGTGTCTGGAAGCTTGTTGACCTACCTGATCATCATAAAAAGATTAATACTCGTTGGGTCTTCAAGTTCAAGAGAGATGATAGAGGTATTGTGGTTAGAAACAAAGCTCGGCTCGTAGTGCAAGGCTTCCATCAGAAGAAGGGATAGAATACAACAAAGTCTATGCCCCTGTCGCACGTCTTGAAGCTATCCGCATTTTCTTGGCCTTTACATCGTGGAAAGGTTTCAAGGTGTACCAGTTGGATGTGAAGTCTGCACTCCTTTACGAGAAGGAAAACCAGGAGATGTACGTTGGCCAACCACCAGGGTTTGTCGATCCGATACACAAGGATAAGGTCTATCTGTTGAACAAAGCGTTATACGGACTACACCAGGCTCCGAGAGCCTGGTACGAGACGTTCTCCAAACATCTTCTGGCATAATAGATAGTACCCTCTTTACCAAGGAAGTGGATGGACATCTGATTATCGTACAAATTTATGTGGATGATATCCTCTTTGGATCAACAAATGATAAGCTGTGTAAAGACTTTGAAGAAGTCATGAAAAAGAAGTTCGAAATGAGTGTTATGGGGGAGATGAAATTTTTCTTAGGACTTCAGGTTGAACAATTACCTGATGGCATCTTCATTCACCAAACGAAGTATGTTCATGATGTGTTACATAAATTTGACATCACATGAACTACGCCAGCATCAACTCCATTAGCCACAAAGCACAGCATTTGTCTAGACGTTCATGGAGTCAAAGTCGATGAAACATTAAATCGCTCCATGATCAGATCCTTGATGTATCTCATAACTTCAAGGCCTGATATCATGTATCCTACATGCTTGTATGCCCGTTATCAGTCAAATCCAAGAGATTCACACTTGTTAGCCGTCAAAAGAATCATGCATTGCTTGAAAGGATGTCCAAGCACCGGCTTGTGGTATCCTCGACATGATGACTTCAATCTTGTGGGTTATTCAGATTCTGATTTTGGTTGCTACAAGCTCAATGCCAAATATACAATGGCTGGTTGCCACGGAACCCGTTTAATAACGTGGCAGTGCAAGAAACAGACCGCAGTCGCTCTCTGTACGTGTGAAGCTAAATACGTTTCAGCATCCAGCTGTTGTTCCCAGATACTATGGATACAACAGTATATTAAGACTTCGGACTGCAATTTCTTGACACGCCTGTATATGTAGATAACAAGGCGGCTATTGATATCACTAAAAACCCTGTTCAACACTCACGCACTAACCACATAGAAATTCGACACCACTTTATCCGTGATTGTTACGAGAAAAGTTGGTTTGAATTGAAAAAATCCACACTGACGACCAAAAAGAAGATTTTTACACCAAAGCTTTTGATTGGTCAAGATTTAAAAATCTTTCGAAATTAAATGGTTTAAAAAATCTGACATCAGGGGATGGAAATGAGGTTGAATTCGAGGATGACGAGGACTTAAATTGATTCTCATCGATATGACATATGTTTTTATGTAAATACATTTCTTGCTTCCTTAAAAACTAAAACCCAAAAATATATTTTTGAGTTTAGGGGAGAAAAGTTGTGAAAAATACAAAAACATTAAAAAAGAACAAAAAGAGTTTTTTGTGAAAAAGAGGGAATCATATTTCATCAGCGGACTATCACAGTATGCTAAGGAATTGGAATGATTTAAACTGGTAATTAAACATGTCTTACTGATAACGTGCCAATAGGCTTCACACGTTCAGTAAATTGTTCTGCAAGATATAAACTTAAAAGAAAAACTGAGTAATTTTGTGGGTTGACATCTCTTGGATATATGGACTTAGTACTCCGAAATTTCGTTTGAGAGAATGCCAGATTCTGTGATACTAGGTCTTTATATTATTTGATATCTGGGGTATTATCTGAGTTCTTCTGATTTTGCGTCGGCAATGACCTAGAACTCGTATAATACTTTACGCATTATTCACCTCCAAAAGCTGCATAAAAAGATACGACATCTTCAGTTCAAAAAGACTCCTAAATGGAACACCACCTAAAGTCGAGCCTTCTTCTCTTTCTCTGTATGGAAATACTAACCTGAGCTCTCAAGGTCTCGCAATTCACCCCATTTACAGATATCCGTTAGATATATTCACCGTGAGATGAAATTTTGGGAATCTTGATACATGAGTATATTCTAAGATGGGAAACACCGTTACTTCGTATTCCTTCAAATTACCTAACATACCTTGAAAAATATTGAGAAATGTGTAGAAGTTTAAATGGATCAGTATATTGGCAATCTAAGTAAATCTGTTTTGGACCTTAAAGTTATTACCAAGATCAACGGTACTGGTGATTTGTCTAAATAACTGATGTGATCCTCTAACACAAACTCAGAAAAATATGCCTGTAAATACGTCTTTATTACCGTATTTCTCTTTCAGAAAAGCCCAAAAAGATTTTCAGTTTTCTTTCAGCAAAACTTTGAAAAACCCAAAAAGATTTAATTTTTATCTTAGTTTTTTGTATACCGATAATGAAAATACCGTTAGCCCAAGTCAAAGCGACAGTTGCTGAAGGATAGCTGAAGATCACGGGCTGGGAGCTAATCTAAAAAAAGAAAGTTCTAAAACGTCATTAACTTGAAACTTAAATTTTTTTTAAAAAAGAAATATGTTTTGGTCAAACAACAGTCAACCAAGGTTATTAACTTGGCCTTGGTAGGCAAATCGGTTAACCGGGGGCATTAACTTGTACTCGGTCAACTAAGTGGGTCGTAAAAACAAATAATTTCACAAAAAATCAAAAAAAAACAAAGTGAAGAAAACTGGCTCGTACGAGTGATAAAAGGCTACATTCGTACAAATGATGACTCGTACGAATGACTTGGAGCATATAAAAGGGGCTTTCACTCGCACGAGTCACATTTGTGACTCCGTGCGACTGGCGATACTCTCTGTTCGATCCAGTTGATTCTTCACACTTCTAGACCATATTTCGTACCTTTGATTCTTCGGGGAGGTTGATTTGCACACCTCTCTCGATGGGAAAGGTACTAATTCAAGATTTGAGCCGTTATAATGCCGAAATTGGACCAAAGGACATAAAACGTAGATTTAGGCTAACTGAACAGCGGTAAAATGTAAAATTGAACTCAAAATCGTACAAATCGGCCCTTTTAGCCTCTAAATCATCATTCAATTTGTTAAATTTACACGTTTTAAGTTTGGTTTGAAAAGGTGTTATTTTATGCGATTCATGATCGTACGAATGGTCGCTCGTACGAGTAAGCTTTTTAATCAGATTATTCTCATCACTCGTACGAGTGATCATTCGTACGAGTAACTCCTTAATGTTATGAAATTCTTTGACCCGTACGAGGAGTCACTCGTAAGAGCGAGTCTGTTCAAACCTAAAATGTTAAGTATCAATTTGACACGTACGAGGAGTCACTCGTACGAGTAGGTTTGGTTAAACTTGCTCCTAAACTGTTAAGTGTTAATCTGACTCGTATGAGTGTCAAAAATTTGAAAAGTTTGGAAAATTTGCTAAGTGTTAGAAATTTTTGTGTGCGGAGGTCAAGAAGTCTTCGTTTTCTCCATTCCACAACATATGCTACTTATCGGACGAAAATATTCCAGAGATCGCAGCTTATAGAGAAGTAGTTGATTTTTTGAGTCGTCTGCCAATCACCAAGGCCTTGACTGACAAACATACGGCCTATCGATCGCACGTCGAATACTTTTGGGATGCCGCAGAATCTAATGAAGAAGATAATACTATAGTTTCGGCAGTGAAGATCAACAATGAAGATATTCAAGTGAAAATCACAGAAGATTTGATTCGAAAAGTGTTAGAGTTCAAGGATCGAGAAGAAGACCCTACTGGTTATCCTGAATATATGGTCAAGGGGTGCTTCTATAGGATGGGATATGCAGGATACGTCAACGCTGCACCGTTCAAGATGGGTAATCTGAGCTCGTCCTTCAGATATATTGCTCACTGTATTATTCACGCTCTCAGTCACATAATAGGGGGTTTTGACGACTTGGTGGATTACCAAATGTGCATGATTACAGCACTAATCCTCAATCTGCCGTACAACTTTTCGAGACTTATATTTCTGTAGATGGTACAAAACATTCAGAGAGAAAATTTTCTTCAATACCCAAGGTTTGTACAGATGTTGCTGGATCATCTCCACAAAAACCTAAAGAAAAAGAAAGAAGATATTTTGAGGCTAGAGCACATGGATGTTTCTACATTGAAAAACATGAATCTTCATTTGAAAGCCTTTCCTAATGCCAAGCCAGTTTTTGGGGCTATTATAGACAAAGATTATGTGGCACCGCCCAAGGGGAAGTGGAGAAAAGACGACAGTGGAGATGAAAATGAAGAGATTGATGCATTAGATGGGTTTATATCTAAGAGAAGCGCTTGGTTCACAAAAGAAGATAAAAAGGGGAGCAAGGGGACAAAAAGAAAACAAGCTGCCACATCTTCCTCCTCTGCCCCTCAGCAAAAGAACCGTGCATATGTTGGCACAAGTTTGATCGATGAGCCAGAGACTAAAGAGAATACTGAGACCGTTGCTGCTGACATAGAGCAATATGCATTTGGTGGTAAAGCTAGTGGAGATGAAAGCTCGTCATCCTCGAGTACTGATTCCGAGGATAGGAATGCCGGGGAAAAGAAAGAACAAAAGAGAAAGGGTTAGAGCGGTTGGCAGAAGAATGACGAAAGGCTGAGGAGAGGAAAAGAAAAGAGACTGGTGAGGACGATACTACTTACATACCATCTGATTCTGATAGCGATACTCCTGTTCTCCAGACATCTAAAAGGCCAACAACAAAGCGTTTGAAGAGGCTAGGATCTCCAACAACACGTTCTAAGCATAAACTGAAGAAGAATGTTGCAGAAGCATCTACTTTTGAGCCATCGCTACAAACACCTCGATCCCCACCTCTACAACCATCACCGCAACCACCTCCACAACCATCACCAAAACACACCCCACAACCTCATACGACTCAATCTCTACCCCAATTTCCAAAGGGCTCCAGATTAGAAGATTAATTTGATTTTGATTTCGGAGATATTCCTGGGGGAGAAGAGTTTACGGAAAATATGTTCAATGACTCACGGATTACAGAGTTACCAAATTAGTCATGTTGAACAACGTTAAGATTGTCGAGCTGTAGGAGCGTATTAAGGGTTTAGAAGAAGATCGACAGAATCTCGAGGTTGTATTAGCAAGTATCGTGTCGGAAAAGGAATGGCTACAGAAGCGTATGGAAGAGTATGACGATGAACACCTCAGGAATCAGAGACAGATGAGCATGTTTCAGAAAATTCTTATCAAAAAGCTCAGGATTAATCTTGCAGCAAAAATCGATGAGATAGAAAGGGAGGAAGCAAGGGAAAAGGGTGGCTGAGCGTGAGTGAATTGCCAAAGATATGTCTGATGCTCAAGGGAAAGGGAAAGAAAAGGTTGGAGAGGATCCTGTGATAGAAAAAGCTGCGCCAGAAGCTGAATCTGAGCCAGTATCTTCTCATGTGGTTGTGTATGTGCAAACGATGAATTTTGTGTTGATAGGAAAGCCGAATAATGTGGATATCGACATGTTAAATCTTTCTGAGAAACATCGAGAGTTGTTGAAGAAAAGAAAGATGATAAAGGAGATTGATGTAGAGATTTATTCTATTGATGAAGATCTTGAAGATGTTGATGAGGATTTGGACGAAGAAGGTGATGCATCAAAGAAGAAATCTGATTGTGATAAAAAGAATGATGACAGTGATAAGGGAGGTTTGGGTATTCTTGTAAAAGATTTTGGAATAAATGATGATATTGATTATTCTGTGTACTTGGATGATTCGGCCAACCAACATGATGATGACCAAGGTCAGGCGGAGTCGTATGATGGATCGAAGAATTCTCAGTAGGCAAGAATTCTCACAGTGACTAATATGTCAACTGTTCCTGTCGTGCTTAGACCAAGGATTCTCTACTTGGAACATGATGTGGAAGAGGGAGAATTTATCCACAATTATACAGAGGAAGAGGTTGCAAAAATGTTTGGTGTGGATGAGGAATCATTTGAATTTGACTTCGAAGACGAGCTCAACGACATCAGTGCTATCCAGCCTGAAGATTACCTCTTCAAACATATTTCTGATGCACATGACTATGATAAAGTTGTCGTGGAGGATGATTCCAATGACGATGATACTACAAATTATGCTGGTGAGGGTACTAATGACTTCCCAACCTTTAATGAAATGTTCTCAGCCGAAAATGATGATATGTTGAAACGTAAAGTAGAAGAGGTTGTGAAGCAAGGATCAGTGCCGAAACATCTATCAAAAAAAGAGATTGCTGAGATGCGCAAACTATGGTTTAAGGAGTTACCCCTGGAGCGAAAATTCAAACGTCCCCTGGCATTTTTCACTCGCGATGCTGATGTTTCTCTAGGGAATATTATTAGCTCGGGTTGGATCGAGGAATTAGATGTTTATGCGATAAAGAGGGAATATGGGCTCCAGTACTTTCTGTAGGTCCACTTGGAGGATCAAGATTAACCTACTTTCCTATTTATACAACACAAATACGAGTGCGGAATCCTAGTAAGTATGCAAACCAAAGCAAAGTAATAAACACAGAATAACCAAAAATTCAATATCTTGATTAACAGAAGAGAACTAGTACAAACACATACAAACAATGTTCATACAGACTCATGAAATACTCTCTGTGTTCTTGTGTCTCTCTCTCTAGCTTGTTCACTGATATCTCATGTCAAACCATACACTGAGGAGTGCATAGAATGTCACACCCCGACCCGCAGCAGAAAAGGTGACCGGGGCATGATTGGGTTATCATCAAAGCTCATGACATTTATTATACGTTTCATATTCATTAATACACTTTAATGGAAAATTACAATCAATATAACAACATGTCCTAAATATCAATCTAGGCTTCATTGTTTTCTTCTAAGGCATTTCCTATGTTTTCCTTGCTTCATCCTGTTCACCTGTATCATGTGTAAAAGGGTTTTTGGATCAACAAAAAGTTGGCGAGTGAATCCTATGGAAAACAGTTTGAACAAGTTTATTTAATTGATTATGAAATAAAGTGCACAACCTCACATGAGTAAAAATAGATGTAAACTTATTCATAAATCAATTTAATATTAAACAATACACACATGAACAATAATGGATCGTTTAGAGGCACGCGTTGCTCAACTCGTCTCTCACGAGGAACTGATGGGCCTAATGAATGAATTGCATAAACATGATAATTTGAAAGACATAACTACCAACAATATAAACTCAACAATACATACATGAACAATAATGGATTGGTTTTGAGGCACGCGTTGATCACTCGTCTCTCACGAGGAACTGATGGGCTTAATGAATGAATTTCATACAAGTTGACAAAATGAAATACATAATCACAACAATATAAACAATCTAAGTTTAGATCACGATATGGTATGGCACAAGTTTAAATAAACGAGTTAATTATTTTGTGACACATGACACACCCCAAAACGTGTAATTAAAAAGGGGGAGTTGTAAGATTCACTCACAGTGGGTGCGTTCGGTTGATGATGCTGAATGCACGCGAAGTGGTTTAACCACGAATGAAATTAACCTAGATAAATAGCATTATGGTTCGGTAAGTAAACGGATTTTTTTATTCCAATTTAGTAGGATTGTTGGGTGTATTTTTGTGAGTTTAAGGCTATTTTCTAACGTTAAAAATGTTATTTTTAAGTATTTTTAATTGATTTTTTTTATAAAATAAATAAATAAAAATAATAAAAAAATTGATTTTTTTGCTACAGTTGACCGTTGACCGTTGACCTTGACTGTTTGACTTTGACCGGTTCGTATGCGTGTATATGTGCGCTGAGTGAGGCTCGAACCCGAGACCTCCCGTACGCGTGCACGCAGCTCTACCAACTGAGCTACGTGTCTAACCCGAAATATATCTGTTTTTAATTATATTTATACACTAATTAGATTAAACCGAAAATCATTTATTTTTTTTAAAATGATTTAACGGAATCGGACCGGTGCGCTCCACAGGTGTCGAACCCGAGACCTGTGGGTTGAGTTAACACACAGTCCACCGCTGTACTCTGTGTTTAACATGTTATATAAACCGATTTTTATTATACTTAAATACAAACTAAGTATTTTCATTTCTGACTTATTTAAAAAGGTAGATAATTGTCCAAGTCGGTGCAGTAGACCGGACTCGAACTCGTGACGTGTGATTTAAACATACACACAGTCCACCGTTGGACTGTGTGTCTATCTTGGTTATTATTCCGGTTATTATTATACTTAACATATACAGCAGTGTCTCCGGTTCGATTAACAAAAAAAGACATTTTTATTAAGGCAGCATGTGTGGGACAAGATTCGAACTCGTGACATTTGTGTGTTTAATATGCACACAGTCCACCGCTGGACTGTATGTCTAACCCTTGTTATAACTTGATTTTAATTATACTTATACACTACAGAAAACTTCGTCTTCTTCGTTGATTTTTAACCAGAAACGATGACTGACTGGTTCGAAGTTTTATTCATGTTTGTTAGTGTGTTTCAGTTAATTACAGGTGAGATATAAATAAAAAGAAAGAAAAATTAGGCGTAAGGTATACCGACTGGACTCCTCTGTTTCTCCGGCAGAACTCCGGCGACAGCAACAGGTTCCGGCGTCGTGTGTCTTGCAGCAGCGAGTCTTCAGAAAGCTTGTAAAGGATGTGGGTGACTTCGGTATAAGCCCAGGGGGTTTAGTAAGGCTTAGAAGTGAAGAACCCGGTTTTCCGGCGATTTGCAGGAGATTTCCGGCGAGTGAGTTTTCGCCGAGAAAGGGTGCGGTTTTGAGCGAAAAAGCTTGCAGAGGTTCGAGAGGGTATTTATAGGGCAGTTCATCGATGAATTTGGTCCAATTTCCGACTTGATTCGTCGGTTAGAATTTCTCCGGCGGTTATAACTTGTGTCGCGGACTCAGACATCGGTTATAACCGATGTAGGTTTAAACGTTTACGTTATAACTGAAGAAGTCGTAAATTATTGGCGAGTTAGTCGGGATTTCCGACGACTGAATTTTGGGCGCCGGTTTTGAATTCGGAAAAGCATGTTATGAATTAATTGAGTCTAATAATTACCAAGAAACACTAGTGGTGTAGTGGTTGGAGAGTTGTGCGATAAAACTGTTGACCCGGCTGACTGACCCGGGTTCGAAACCCGGCAGGGCCATATTATTTTTATTTTCTTATTTTTAACAGTTTTCCAAAAACTAATTATATATTCCCATATAATAATTAATTATGTAACGTTTAAAATTATTTTGGGCATTAAATTCGCAACGAAATTTTTAACTGATTGTTCAGTTAATAAACGGAGCGGGTTTGGTAAATCCGTTTTTGACGGATGTTACAGTATCACCTGCTTTTTAGAAATTTCGTCCCGAAATTTAAATAGTGATATATTTGACTAAAAGAATGATGGTGTTTTAGTTTGACAGTTACATGCTTAGAAGAAGTAAGGTTTTAAGTTTTTGTTTGAGGCGGTAACGTTCCTTGTAAGGGTTAAGTACCCTATTACAGGAATCGCTTTTTGTTGCCTACTGTAAAAGTATTGATAAGCAGAATTGATTTGCTAAATATGATATCATGCATAAGAGTTTGGATATGTTTGGAAGGATATGGTTATATCCTAAGGCAAAACTTCTAATACTACAACCTACATGGAACTTCTCATAACCATCTAACAATACCTCTGATCCTTTGACAAGAATACTTATATATAGGAAGTACCAGCGGCGTATCCACCATATTCTTGTCAAATTTTCATTGGTTTTATCAGTAAGTTATGATTGGTTCTATGACTATAGAACATAAATAAACACAACAGCTAATATTTGAATCAACATTCTGATAGCATATATGTTTGAATGGTGACAGTTTCTCTCTCGTTTGTTATGATGGAGAGGGTAGTTTATGTAGAAATGGATCACAATCCAATTTCTTTAACTAGCGAGATGATATAAATGTAACACAAATTTCAATCAAGATAATACTAAATCCTACATGGAACTTCTCATAACCGCCTGATAATGCCTCTGATCCTTTGGCAAGAATACTTATATATAGGAAGTACCAGCGGCGTATCCACCATATTCTTGTCAAATTTTGTTGGTTTTATCCGCAAATTATGATTTGTTACCAAGAAACTACTAAATCCTACATAGAACTTCTCATAACCGTCTGACAATGCCTCTGATCCTTTGACAAGAATACTTATATATAGGAAGTACCAGCGGCGTATCCACCATATTCTTGTCAAATTTTTATTGGTTTTATTAGTGAATTATGATTAGTCCTATATGACTCTACAACCAATACAACAAACATAAAATACTGAAATGAAAAATGTCTGTGCGATCAAGGCTCAATCAAACGGAGCCGATCGTATTGCATGTACTGAAAATGAAAATGTCTGTGCGATCAAGGCTTAATCAAGCGGAGCCGATCGTATTGCATGTACTGAAAATAATAAACTTAATCTAAACCACAATCACACAAACAGCCTATACATGGAACCTCTCATAACCGCCTGATAATGCCTCCGATCATTTGACAAGAATACTTATATATAGGAAGTACCAGCGGCGTATCCACCATATTCTTGTCAAATTCTCATTGACTTTATCCGCAAGTTATGATTAGTTCTATGCGACTCTACAACAAACACACAACCACAAGATACTGATAATGAAAATGTCTGTGCGATCAAGACTCAATCAAACGGAGCCGATCGTATTGCATGTACTGAAAATGAAAAATGTCTGTGCGATCAAGGCTTAATCAAACGGAGCCGATCGTATGTGGGCACGCCAGGTTCAACCTCATAATGAAATGGGGAACATGCTCAACGCTCATAATGTAATGGGGAGCGGCAGCCTATGAAATTGCATGTACTGAAAATAATAAACAATAATTACTCTAACAGTTTACACATGGAACCTCTCATAACCGCCAGATAATGCTTTTTATCCTTTGACAAGAATACTTATATATAGGAAGTACCAGCGGCGTATCCACCGTATTCTCGTCAAAGTTTCATTGGCTTTATCCTTAAGTTATGATTGGTTCTATGTGATTCTAAAACATAAAGAAAAACATAAAACTAAACGATTGGAGTTGAATCTTGATTTTCGGTGAAGAGGACTAGTTGGGTATCTTCGTTTGGGCCGTCATTATCTTCGACAGGATTGGCATTGATGTTGAAGACTCTTCCTCTTGCTGGTGGCCTTGCGGTTGGGTTTTCTTGATTTACTTGGTTAATGGGTTTGATTGGGCTTGAGCGTTTATGATGTTAACCAATTTGAGGGCACGTGTTTCTAAAGTGGGTAGGGTCGCCACAATTGAAACAAGCTCGAACATATGGGAACACTGGGTATTGGGGTTGTTGATAGGTTTGGGCCATGTTTTGAGTAGGGGAAGAGGTTTGGTTTTGAAAGGTGCGGCAAACCTTGCTCAAATGACCATAGCGTCCACAAGTTGCACATAGTCGACAAGGTAAGGGAAGGGGATGGTGATAAAAACAGTTGTTGCATCGAGGGTGAGGTCCAAGATATGGTTTCTTATTTGGGTAGGTTGAGTTGGGTGCCACTTGAGTGATTGGGATAGCTTGGATGGGTATGGCGTGTGAAATTGGTTGATTCCGTTGGATAGCAGCGAAAAGTTGCCCGTCTCTTTTTCTCTTAGAAGTGGGTTGAGAAGGGGATTCATTTTGGGTGGAGTCGGAGGTTTCAGTCGATTCTTTATCCTTCTTCTTCTCCTCCTTGAAGTCTTTGTTCCAGATTCGGTTCTCGGTGAGCTCTGTTGCTAGCTCCATTGCTGCTTCCAAAGTTGCAGGCGTGGTACTTATTGCAGAGTCTTGAATCTTTGACGGAAGACCACGAATGTAGTGCTCGATCAAACGGTAGAGGGGAGTGAACATGTTGGGAACCATTTGATGTAACTCGAGGAATCTTTTGTTGTATGTGGTGTGGTCTCCTTCCTTTTGCTTCAACGAATAAAATTCATCTTCTAATTTCTTGATTTCGCTCCTTGGGCAAAATCGTCTGGTCATGATTTCCTTCAATTCGTTCCAAGTTAAAGTCATAGCATCTTCCACACCTCGTTTGGCCTTCTCTGTATTCCACCAAGTAAGGCTATCCCATATAATCGACCGGTATCAGCACTTTGCGATCATCGGGGCAATCGCAATTTAGAAAAGTGTTCTCCATTTCTTCAAACCAATGGAGGAGAGCGGTGACGCCTTCAGTCCCTTTGTATTTTGGAGGGTCGCATGATTTGAAATGCTTGTAGGTGCATTTAGTGATATTTGGGGAAGGGTTGATAACGTGTTGATCTTCTTGATTGACAGGATTAGCAGTAAGTGCTTGTTGGACTTGGATTACAATGTTGGGTATTACGGCAGCCATTTGTTGAGCGATTAGAGCAGCCATGCGCTCGCGGGCTTTTCCTGCTCTCATCTTCCTACGGGGAGGTTAGAAGACATCTACAAAGAATACATGTAAAGAGTATGAGTTGGATGTTTTTGGGTTCATGGGTTGCACTAGGAATGAACATTCATAAAATAATTATAGAAAAATAAATCTACTACATCCATAGGATGTCTTGGGCTTTACTCGCCATTAGGCCCTACATGCCGCCATACTTCACCTTCGTAATCATGTGGGCCCCCATGAATACCGGGTTTTTCATATGGTTCGCATGGGTTTGCCTGGTTGCGTACACTAAAACCCGAAGAAAATCGAGAAATATGTATACAACGTGTGATATTCGGAATGTGTCCAGGTGTAGACACGATGACACCTCAAAGTGGGGTTAGTTCGAACGACGTTTGGTGTGGCATGCTTTGGCCTAATAGGTCCTTCGTACTCTCATCGTTAGTCCCCAGGTAGGCAAACTGGTCCGTTATATTGGATTTATACGAATGCCAACCTAGACAGGACGTTCCGACTACCGGTACTTGTACCCTTCCAGTTACTACATGCCCGTCGCAGAACTTACTTTGATGAGATTTGAAAATTGCAACAAAATCTTTGAATAACAAAAGTATGAAGATAATCGAATATATGAATCATTGATATATGTATAATGAATGTGTATGTAAGTATGTATGTTTGACTGTAAATATAAACAAATATGAAACAAATAAATATCATAAGTTTATATGTAACCACCTAATCAATTAAAATTTGGGCAGACTATAGTATAGGCTCTAAGGGTCAAATAACCTATCCTATATCCCTATAGTCATGGCTCTGATACCAATCTGTCACACCCCGACCCGCAGCGAAAAAGGTGACCGGGGCATGATTGGGTTATCATCAAAGCTCATGACATTTATTATACGTTTCATATTCATTAATACACTTTAATGGAAAATTACAATCAATATTACAACATGTCCTAAATATCAATCTAGGCTTCATTGTTTTCTTCTAAGGCATTTCCTATGTTTTCCTTGCTTCATCCTGTTCACCTGTATCATGTGTAAAAGGGTTTTTGGATCAACAAAAAGTTGGCGAGTGAATCCTATGGAAAACATTTGAACAAGTTTATTTAATTGATTATGAAATAAAGTGCACAACGTCACATGAGTAAAAATAGATGTAAACTTATTCATAAATCAATTTAATATTAAACAATACACACATGAACAATAATGGATCGTTTAGAGGCACGCGTTGCTCAACTCGTCTCTCACGAGGAACTGATGGGCCTAATGAATGAATTGCATAAACATGATAATATGAAAGACATAACTACCAACAATATAAACTCAACAATACATACATGAACAATAATGGATTGGTTTTGAGGCACGCGTTGCTCACTCGTCTCTCACGAGGAACTGATGGGCTTAATGAATGAATTTCATACAGGTTGACAAAATGAAATACATAATCACAACAATATAAACAATCTAAGTTTAGATCACGATATGGTATGGCACAAGTTTAAATAAACGAGTTAATTATTTTGTGACATATGACACACCCCAAAACGTGTAATTAAAAAGGGAGAGTTGTAAGATTCACTCACAGTGGGTGCGTTCGGTTGATGATGCTGAATGCACGCGAAGTGGTTTTAACCACGAGTGAAATTAACCTAGATAAATAGCATTATGGTTCGGTAAGTAAACGGATTTTTTTATTCCAATTTAGTAGGATTGTTGGGTGTATTTTTGTGAGTTTAAGGCTATTTTCTAACCTTAAAAATGTTATTTTTAAGTATTTTTAATTGATTTTTTTTTATAAAATAAATAAATAAAAATAATAAAAAAAATTGATTTTTTTGCTAAAGTTGACCGTTGACCGTTGACCTTGACTGTTTGACTTTGACCGGTTCGTATGCGTGTATATGTGCGCTAAGTGAGGCTCGAACCCGAGACCTTCCGTACGCGTGCACGCAGCTCTACCAACTGAGCTACGTGTCTAACCCGAAATATATCTGTTTTTAATTATATTTATACACTAATTAGATTAAACCGAAAATCATTAATTTTTTTTAAAATGATTTAACTGAATCGGACCGGTGCGCTCCACAGGTCTCGAACCCGGGACCTGTGGGTTGAGTTAACACACAGTCCACCGCTGGACTGTGTGTTTAACATGTTATATAAACCGATTTTTATTATACTTAAATACAAACTAAGTATTTTCATTTCTGACTTATTTAAAAAGGTAGATAATTGTCCGAGTCGGTGCAGTAGACCGGACTCGAACTCGTGACGTGTGATTTAAACATACACACAGTCCACCGCTGGACTGTGTGTCTATCTTGGTTATTATTCCGGTTATTATTATACTTAACATATACAGCAGTGTCTCCGGTTCGATTAACAAAAAAAGACATTTTTATTAAGGCAGCGTGTGTGGGACAAGATTCGAAACTCGAGACGTTTGTGTGTTTAATGTGCACACAGTCCACCGCTGGACTGTGTGTCTAACCCGAGTTATAACTTGATTTTAATTATACTTATACACTACAGAAAACTTCGTCTTCTTCGTTGATTTTTAACCAGAAACGATGACTGACTGGTTCGAAGTTTTATTCATGTTTGTTAGTGTGTTTCAGTTAATTACAGGTGAGATATAAATAAAAAGAAAGAAAAATTAGGCCGTAAGGTATACCGACTGGACTCCTCTGTTTCTCCGGCAGAACTCCGGCGACAGCAACAGGTTCCGGCGTCGTGTGTCTTGCAGCAGCGAGTCTTCAGAAAGCTTGAAAAGGATGTGGGTGACTTCGGTATAAGCTCAGGGGGTTTAGTAAGGCTTAGAAGTGAAGAACCCGGTTTTCCGGCGATTTGCAGGAGATTTCCGGCGAGTGAGTTTTCGCCGAGAAAGGGTACGGTTTTGAGCGAAAAAGCTTGCAGAGGTTCGAGGGGGTATTTATAGGGCAGTTCATCGATGAATTTGGTCCAATTTCCGACTTGATTCGTCGGTTAGAATTTCTCCGGCGGTTATAACTTGTGTCGCGGACTCAGACATCGGTTATAACTGTTGTAGGTTTAAACGTTTACGTTATAACTGAAGAAGTCGTAAATTATTGGCGAGTTAGTCGGGATTTCCGACGACTGAATTTTGGGCGCCGGTTTTGAATTCGGAAAAGCATGTTATGAATTAATTGAGTCTAATAATTACCAAGAAACACTAGTGGCGCAGTGGTTGGAGAGTTGTACGATAAAACTGTTGACCCGGCTGACTGACCCGGGTTCGAAACCCGGCAGGGCCATATTATTTTTATTTTCTTATTTTTAACAGTTTTTCAAAAACTAATTATATATCATATAATAATTAATTATGTAACGTTTAAAATTATTTTGGGCATTAAATTCGCAACGAAATTTTTAACTGATTGTTCGGTTAATAAACGGAGCGGGTTTGGTAAATCCGTTTTTGACGGATGTTACATAGAATAACCAAAAATATCTTGATTAATAGAAGAGAACTAGTACAAACACATACAAACAATGTTCATACAGACTCATGAAATACTCTCTGTGTTCTTGTGTCTCTCTCTCTAGCTTGTTCACTGATATCTCATGTCAAAGCATACACTGAGGAGTGCATAGAATAACCAAAAATTCAATATCTTGATTAACAGAAGAGAACTAGTACAAACACATACAAACAATGTTCATACAGACTCAAGAAATACTCTCTGTGTTCTTGTGTCTCTCTCTAGCTTGTTCACTGATATCTCATGTCAAACCATACACTGAGGAGTGCATGTCTGTTTATATAGTGCCCACACCTAGCAACAATACGAAGAATGTTGCTGGTCATACGAAACACATCAAGACACGAAGAACCTTCTCCAAAAGATGCTCGTACGACGACCAATGGCTCGTAGAACATGACAAGCTCGTACGAATCAAGCAAGATGCTTATTACAAGGAGCCACTCGTACGAGCAACATCTTGCTCGTATGAAGCATCTCTCAATCGTACTTTGATGTGTTCTTCGGAGAACGTGCTAACAAACATGACGTACACAAGACTTAACAGTATGCACATATGCAACTGTTTACACAGACAAACTAATCGTCGTACTAAACCAAGATAGGAGGATATCTTGATTTGGTTGACACGACCAAACTATACAGACACATTAAACAAAGACCGTACAATTACAGACGTAACTAAGAGCAAGCGACAGACACAAAAGTGTATCAACACTTTCGATACTTAAGCGACATAAAGACCCTACAATTATGGGATATAAAAGAGCTTGTGCAGACTAAGATGATTAATCTTAAGATGAAATTTCATGACCATCGGCTGTGGAAATTGATAAAGCTTGAAGCTACACACAGTTAAACGCTGGATGCCGCATATCCCCAAAAGAGTTACCAAGGTTGACCCTATGACAAAGGAGAAAGATGTTACGTTGATTGTGAAAAGGCCACGAGTAATTAAGAATATGCCTTTAATCAGAATGGAACAGATTTTCATAAGATATTCAAATGGTGGCACTATGACTCGAGCACAGGCGAAGCCGTAATTTGTGTCCAACCAGATGAAGATTCTTGGAAAATAATAGAAGAATTATCCGAATACATCATTACGCACAAGCGAATCTATGGTTTATGGCGTGGTATTCGAGTACTAGACCCAATGTGGCTAGTAAACTGCTCAAAGAAACACATTGAATGTTTATTCTATAGTAAGATCAGTTATGAAGAAAGAGATAAAGAGCAGGGGCTGCAATTCCAGAAGATTGTTAATGTTTGTTTCGCTAATGATATACATTCAGGAAAAACATGGAACACTTCGTGGAGAAAGCTTGAAGAGAATGAGCAACGAAAAAGGAGAAGAATGTTGAAAGGATTGCTGAGAGAGTAAGGATCGCATCACTGAGAAGTTTTCGGTTTGGTAATACTTACAATCAGCTTCCTCCTACAGACCAAACGTCGATATCTTCTGAGGAACGTCGCAGGCCGCCGAAACATTTCTTTGGTCGCTAAGGGTCAACCGATTTTTGAAGAATTTTGAAGAAATTTTTGAAGACTATCCAAGACTGCGACAACATTCAAGGGGGAGTTTGTTGGTGCACAATGTCTATCGCCTACGTCTAGGATATGTCGGTTGTGTACATAGGGCTGAGATTATGTCATATTTTATGCATTGTATATGGTTCGTACGAGTGAGTTTATGTGGTTCGTACGAGTGACATCTCATAGGAGCCAACAACCTCACTCCTGTGCGAGCCATGTTGGCCTATAATAGTAGAGCTTGAGAATTGTGTGTGAGCTGTTGGTGTCTGACTACGGCGAAGCCCTGTCCATTTGTTTACTCTTCTGTAACTTTCAGGTATATTAACATACAAAGTAAGGCGTTTAAATAGTATACTTGATTGTTTGTTTGTCTAACTTGCTAGCAATGAATTCCGCCTCTGTTAGCTGAGTCGAATCGGTCTGGTGCTCACAGAGGAGAGTTGATCCGTTCTCACAGGTTTGAAAGAGAAAACAAAGATGTACCACTTCTGCACCAAAGCATGAATCGTAATATGTCTGATTATGCTCAAGCCTGCCACTAGGTCTTTGCAGAGACTTCTCGATCTACAAGGTTCACACAACGGTTAAAGTTCAAACAATAGATTAAATAAATATATATAATGGACTAAAGATTGACATGCGAAATGATTTTAAAAGTAAAATCTCTTAACAAGTAACATGGTCTAATTATTTAGGTTTAGAATTAAAAGAAGAAAAGTCAGACCCGTGTCCTACACCGACCAATGCAAATAAACAGACCAATCAAGACCAATCCATTAATATATACACAACGATAGGATGGTGATAAAATTGCACTAACCTGAGGACCATCAAATACTTTTTATATCTCTTCAATGACTTGGCCATTAGAGTTGATTCTTTTCTTTTATTATATCATGTCTCTGCAAGCTAAATTTATACACAGAGATAACGTGACATTCGTCAATTACCCGTGTACGTCACCTGATCCGCTTCAATAGCCGGTTTTAATTTCTCAATTAATCATGTAAATGTGTTATTTCTATTTATATTATTTTTCTATAAATAAATAAATAAATAAATAAATAATAATGATTAAGGAACATTATGATTGTAAAAAAATACATTATCAATTAACTATATATAAATATATGTCATTTAAAAAAATGATACATTAGTATCTCATAAAAATTCAGGTTTAATAAGAAAAAAAAAAAAATAGAATATCAAAATTTCAATTAATAATGTTCTTAATGGAAATGTATTGTCCAATAAAATCGACTTCAACTCTTCAAGACCTGTAGTAACCGATTACAATCAAACCATGCAGAACCGTCAACCATGGGAAATGTAGAATTATTCCCTGGAATGTTTTCGCTCAAACTCATACCCTCACTTTTCTCGATCCATTTTCTGAAATATTCCGGTACTCTCCTCAGACTTGCGGTCGAAGTTCAAAGCTCCGGTAAAACCCCGTTGCTCCTTCATTAGCCAACCACCATCGCACCAGACACATATTGGAGTAGGATAACATGTGCAATTATGGAGTCGCTTGGAGGCGTTTAGTTGTTTAAATAATTGTGAGTTTGTCAAACCTTGTTACCATTTATTTCCGTTAGATTTTACTCAGTTTGATGGTTCTCTCCCTTATTTATATAAATTTTTATTTCCTCAGTTCGGTTCGTGTACTATTTAAGTGTTTGGATGCAAAGAATAAAGAACCAAGCTTTTGAACTATACCATATAAATAACCACTTTATCATTCACCACCATGCACCCTTAATGGCGTCACCAACAACCATCACAACCACTATCCATCCGTTGCTCTTGTTTTCAAAATTATGGTCAGCCGATGTTTAGACAGTTATACTCTTGCACTGTTCACCCACATTGCGACACCACCCTCTCACGTTTCAAGTACCAAATCATAGTTTTCATATCCTGCCTTATAATGGTTTTACTCGCGGATCAACGTGGGGTAACGACTTAGTTGTATGACCCAATAAGGGTTTAGTCAAATGAGTGTACATGTTCGGGATGGGTATCAAAACTGATTGTAGGCTTGTTGGAACTTTTGTGATCGTTGGTACTTGGTTTTAGTAGGTTTAGGATAGTTTTGTAATAGTTTATTATATTCTAGAAAGTTCAGGAGTTAAAAGTCTAACTACAGGGAAACTTCCCTGTAGCGTCGTAATTAAGTACCCAACCTATTTAATAAATACGCTGGGTAATCAGTGTGTACATATATGTGATCAATGGAAAACCCTAGTCCAAAGTTCTTGGACAAGTTTTGGTGATATCTCTTGTGTTGTGATTATTCTTCTTGTGCTAAATCCGAACATCCAGGTGCTTTTAGTGATTATATCTTTTGGGATTCCATAAACAACACTTGTTGTTTTATCCATACAAGAATCGTCATCTTCACCTTTTGGCTTTTCTTAACTTCTACACATTCAAGCAACTAATCTATAGTTGTTTGGGTGATAATAATCAAACCACTGTGATCCGAATCTGTGTTGGGACTCACAATTTGGTATCAGAGCCTTTCTACTCTTGATTTTTTGAGTTTTTGTTAAAATTCTTCAAGTTTTGAAGGTTTTTCAAAAGTTCTCAAAAGTTTTCAAAGTTTCAAGGTTTTTCAATTTTTTAGACTTAAAAATGGCTTGATCTTATGCGTTTAATCATTGGGTTGTTGTTAATCAGTGTTTTGGTGAACATTTGGGTCTACTTGGTACAAAGAAACATGAATTTTGAGTCGTTTTTGAGTATATAGAGGGTTTTTGTTCATACTTAAACCCTGTTGGGCGTATTTAATTTGAAGTCAGTGTAGATAATTTTGAATACAACGTTTTTAACTTGAAGATTGCCTATTTTACAACTATGCAGGCAACATACTAGCGTAATTGTTAAATCACTGCGTAATAGTACCAGCATATTTAATCGAAGGCGACTTTGAAGTAAGTGATAAAGATCCACAACGACTTTATCACGGTGATCAACGTAATTAGCCAAACTTTGTCAGATCACATTAGCCCTTTCTGAATATGTTAATGAAAATGAAGAAAGTTGGTAATCCTGTTGCCAACCATGCTTAAATCAAAAAGCTTTAGGACTCTGTTCCAAAGGAATGGAGCTTACTGTGCATGATGATAAAAAGAACCTTCCTAACCGTACGACTCTAGTTACCCTTTCGGAATTGATCAACAATCTAAAGGCTTTCGAAATGGACGTGCTCAAAAGAGAGATGAACCAAACAGGATATTCACAACAAAAGTCTACTCAATCCGCTGCTGTTATTATGCCCAAGAACATGGCATTCGTTGCGCCCATAGTCTCCGGGGTTCAAGCTCTCAAAGTGCCGGTGCTTCTTACTTCAACACTTCCGCAAACTCTACTAAGGCTCCACAATCCAATGAGAAAGCTACTATGGCATGTGACACTCAAGCACTAAAGGTCTCGACTGAACATGTTGCATTGTTTAACACCTTCCTCAGCAACTATGAGGCTCTTATGTAGGGTGAACTGAAACGGGATTTTCTTTCAGCGGAAGACATGTACCAAGTTGATCTAGATGACATGGAAGAAATGGAATTGAAATGGCAGATGGCTATGATCAACTTAAGGCTGAAGAAGTTTTAAAACAAGACATGAAAGAGATTGTCTCTTGGAAAAGCCGGTTTCAACAAGTCAAATTATGATGCTACAGTTACAAGAATTTGGGTCACTTCAAGAGAGATTGCCCGCTATTGAAGATTGAGAATGCTGAGATTGTCCTAGCAAGAAGGCCAATCGCTATTGAGGGAAATGAGAATGCTGCTGATAACACCCCAAAGGCACTGGTGGTAGAAGATTATGACTGGGCTGAAGAAATTGTTGAGGCAAAGGAAGAAGTCAACAAGGCTCTTATGGCTAAAATCTCTACTGGATCAGTCTCATCTTCATCAAACTGTGTTGAGAAACAAGTTACAGGAATTTCTAAGGGCGACAAAGTTATAGATAAAGGCTTGAAGAGCATAGTCGCTCCTACTGAACCATCAATAGATAAGGAAAGAAAGAAGCTGAGAAGCCTGAACCGAAGAAGAAAGCCCAAGAAGCAACTAGCTGCATCAAGAATGTGAAAGCTGAAACTCCTGTAGCTGCCATGAAAGTTGAAGCTGCAATAGAAAAGGAGGATAAGAATTTGGTAAACAGCATACCGTATCAATTTAAAGCAAAACTATGCTCCCAACCATGTTTGAACTTTGTGGCATATTACAAATAACGCATTCGTGACTTGATTAGCGAAAACGAAAAGGTTTTACAATTTAACAAAGAAATGAAAGAAAACCAAGCTACATATAAGAGAAAGTTGAATTCAACTTTAGCTGAAATGCAGACACTAAAAGAATTCGTTTTTAGAAAAGATTTTATCATAAATGACTTAACTGAAAGATTAGAAAAATCTCAAAATGAAAACAATAGTTTGCAAATCACGATCGATAAATGGAAAATTAGCCAAAAGGCACCGGTTGACATTGAAAATTGCCAACGACCGACATTCGAGAATGATGGGATTGGATACAAGGATAAGTTCAAAAACAAAAGAAAAATATTTCCTCCTCCGCACAGCAAAAACTATGTACCCTATGCCATTTCCTCATCTTAATAATGATTTAATTGATAAAAATGATCTTTTTGCTCAAAATGTCTCTTACGAAAATGACAAAAATACTAACATTTCTGGAAGTAATGCAGATGTGTTTGAGTGTAAAGAAGATGTGTGTGATGAAGATGATGACTTTGGAGGATCGAAAATAGGGATTGGATATTCGGGCGACAATCATTCCACCGTTAACTGGTTCGCCTGGATTTGTAATAAGAAAAGCAGTACTTCTATTCGGGATGACTGTAATAGTTTGACTAGGGCGGATGACTGTAATGGTCGTGTGGCTAAATTTAATATTCGGGATGACTGTAATGGTCATGTGCCTACATTTAAGACCCACAACCACGAGAATGTAGTGGTTGAACGTCATTGTCACACCCCGACCCGCAGCGGAAAAGGTGATCGGGGCATGATTGGGTTTTCATCAAAGCTCATGACATTTATTATAACGTTTCATATTTATTGTTACAATTTAAAGGGAAATCATACAATCATAATTACAACATGTTCTACACAACTTTCTAGACTTCATTATTTTCTTCTAAGGCATTTCCTATGTTTTCCTTGCTTCATCCTGTTCACCTGTATCATGTGTAAAAATGGTTTTTGGATCAACAAAAAGTTGGCGAGTGAATCCTATGAAAAACATTTAAACAAGTTTATTGAATTGATTGTAAATAAAGTGCGTAACCACATATGAGTAAATATAGATGTAAACTTATTCACAAATCACTTAATATTAAATAATGCACACACATACAATAATAGATTGTTTTGAGGCACGCGTTGCTCAACTCGTCTCCCACGAGGAATTGATGGGCCTAATGAATGAGTTTTGAGGCACGTGTTGTTCTACGAACTGATGGGCCTAATGAATGAGTTTTAAGGCACGCGTTGTTCAACTCGTCTCCCACGAGGAACTGATGGGCCTAACAAATAATTTAAAATACAACTTGACAATATGAAATACATAACTACAAACAATATTTACATTCTAAGTTTAAGTCATAATATGGTATGGCACGAGTTTGAATAAACGAATTAGTTTTAGTGACACATGATACACCCCAAAACGTGTAATTAAAAAGGGGAGTTGTA
Source organism: Scalesia atractyloides (assembly GCA_947069175.1). Taxonomy (NCBI): domain Eukaryota; kingdom Viridiplantae; phylum Streptophyta; class Magnoliopsida; order Asterales; family Asteraceae; genus Scalesia; species Scalesia atractyloides. The sequence continues at coordinate 45,836,334 of CAMTDV010001632.1, forward strand.
AGATTCACTCACAGTGGGTGCGTTCGGTTGATGATGTTGAATGCGCACGAAGTTGGATTTAACCACGAGTGAAACTAACCTAGATAATAACATATTGGTTCGGTAAATAAGCGGATTTTATTAATCAATTTTAGTAGGATTATTGGATATATTTTTGTGAGTTTAAGGCTATTTTCTAACTTTAAAAATGTTATTTTTAAGTATTTTTAATTTAAATAAATAAATAAAAGTAATAAAAAATGTTGATTTTTGACTGTCGACCATTGACTTGTTTGACCGTTGACTTGTTGACCGGTTCGGTCGGTTATATGTGTGCGCTGGGTGAGACTCGAACCCGTGACCTCCCGTACGCGTGCACGCAGCTCTACCAACTGAGTACGTGTCTAACCCGAAATATTTCTGTTTTTAATTACATTTATATACTAATTAAATCAATCCGAAAATCACTTATTTTAAAAACGATTTAATTGCATCACTCGGTACTCGCCACAGGTCTCGAACCCGGGACCTGTGGTTTAGTTTGGCACACAGTCCACCGCTGGACTGTGTGTCTAACTTGGTAAATATTCTGATTTTTATTATACTTAACATCTTACTGAGTTAACCCGGTTCGGTTTAAAAAAAGGCATTTTATTACAGCGAATGTGTGTGTGTCAAGGGTCGAACTCGGGACGTATGCATATTGTTTGCACACAGTCCACCGCTGGACTGGGTGTCTAACCCGTTCATTATACTAATTTTAATTAATCTTATAATATATCTGAACTTCGTCTTCTTCGCTTAAGATTTCTGATAATGATAATTCAACTGATTCATGTCTAATTCGATTAACAAACATTATAAGTAATTGAAAGGTAATGAATGGAGAGAGTTTGGGGGAAAGGATATACCGATCAGCGTCTTTCACAAAACTCCGGCGAAGACTCGTCGGCTCTGTTTGTGAACTTCGGCTGTTAGAATCAATTAACAGTTCTGTTCGATTAGTTATGATATTGAGGTACTTAAACAAGGATTTACAGAAGTTTGGATGATTATACCGATTCCCAGCGTAAGATCAGAAATTTCAGAGGTTTTTCCGGCGAGAGCTGAATATTCCGGCTACGTCTCTGGGATTGATTCTGATGGTTGGATTGAAGTTAGTAACAGTCTAACAACGGATTGAAACGGAAAGAGTCGAGGTATTTACCGGGTAGATGAAATCTCGGTTTTTCGGCGACTTGTAGAGATTTTCCGGCGAGTGAAATTACGTCGAGAATTTGTGTGATTGTGAGCGAAAAGGTTAACAGAGGCTTGTGGGTGAATTTATAGGGAAGAATCAAGATGCATGGGGTCTGATTTCAGTCTCGATTCATCGGTCAATAATTTCTCCGGCGGTTATGACTGATGTCGCGGACTGGACATCGGTTATAACCGATGTTGAGGTTAATGCTTCGGTTAAATCAGAAGAAACCGTCAATTATCGGCGAAATCGTCGGGATTTCCGACGACTGCGAATTGGGCTTGTCAGTTTGAATTCAGATTGTGATATTTGAATTAATTGTTTTGATATATTACTAAAGAACAAAAGTGGCGGAGTGGTTTGGTGAATGGGAGTTAAGACTTTGGCTGATGCTTGGCTGACCCGGGTTCGAAACCCGGCTTCAGCATTTCATTTTTAATTAACTATTTTTAATACATTTTCAAATATAAATTTTATATTCTAATATACTTATTAATTATGTATCGTTTAAAATTAATTTGAGCATTAAATACGCAACGAAATTTTTAATGGTTGTTCGCTTAATAAACGAAGCGGGTTTGGTAAATCCGGTTTTTGACGGATGTTACAGTATCCCCTACTTTTTAGAAATTTCGTCCGAAATTTAAGTAGTGACATATTTGTCTAAATAAGGATGGTGTTTAGTTTGACAGTTACATACTTAGAAAGGAGTAAGAGTTTAAATTTTTGTTTGAGGCAGTAACGTTCCTTGTAAGGGTTGAGTACCCTGCTACAGGAATCGCTTTTTGATGCCTAAGATAATGAATATTGATAAACAGAGTTGATTGACTAAATATGATTTCATGCGCAAGAGTTTTGGTATATTTGGAAAGATAAGGTTATATCCAAAATAAAACTTCTACTACTAAAACCTACATGGAACTTCTCATAACCGCCTGACAATGCCTCTGATCCTTTGGCAAGAATACTTATATATAGGAAGTACCAGCGGCGTATCCACCATATTCTTGTCAAATTTTCATTGGTTTTATAAGTAAGTTATGATTGGTTCTATGATGTGATTCTAGAACATAAATAAACACAACAACCAATGTCTGAGTCCTAATCCTGATAGTATACATGTTTGAATGGTGACACAATCCAATTTCTTTAAATGATGAGATGATATGAATGCTAAATCAGTGAGTATATAACAAACTTCAACCAAGACATTACTAAATCCAACATGGAACTTCTCATAACCGCCTGACAATGCCTCTGATCCTTTGACAATAATACTTATATATAGGAAGTACCAGCGGCGTATCCACCATATTCTTGTCAAATTTTCATTGGTTTTATCAGTAAATTATGATTGGTTCTATGATGTGACTCTAGAACATAAATAAACACAACAACCAATATCTGAGTCCTAGTTCTGATAGCATACATGTTTGAATGGTGACAGTTCCTCTCTCGTTTGTTATGATGGAGAGGTTAGTTTATGTAAAAATAGAACACAATCCAATTTCTTTAAATAATGAGATGATATGAATGCTAAATCAGTGAGTATAACATAAACTTCAATCAAGACAATAGTAAATCCTACATGGAACTTCTCATAACCGCCTGATAATGCCTCTGATCCTTTGACAAGAATACTTATATATAGGAAGTACCAGCGGCGTATCCACCATATTCTCGTCAAATTTTCATTGGTTTTATCAGTAAGTTATGATTAGTCCTATATGACTCTAAAACATAAACAAACACACCAACCAAAGCTTGAGTCTTAATTCTGATAGTATACATGTTTGAATGATGACAGTACATCTCTCGTTTGTTATGATGGAGAGGTTAGTCTATGTAGAAAATGGAACACAATCCAATTTCTTTAAATGATGAGATGATATGAATGTTAAATCATTGAGTTTAAAACAAATTTCAACCAAAACATTACTAAATCCTACATGAACTTCTCATAACCGCCTGATAATGCCTCTGATCCTTTGACAATAATACTTCTATATAGGAAGTACCAGCGGCGTATCCACCATATTCTTGTCAAATTTTCATTGGCTTTATCCGTAAGTTATGATTAGTTCTATGTGACTCTAAAACATAAACAAACACAATCAACCAAAGCTTGAGTCTTAATTCTGATAGCATACATGTTTGAATGATGACAGTACCTCTCTCGTTTGTTATGATGGAGAGGTTAGTCCATGTAGAAGTGAGACACAGCTCAACTTCTTTAAATGATGACACTGTGATATGTCGTGAGGTATGATGATATGAATGTTAAATCAATGAGTATAAAAACAAAACTGAAATAGTAATTTGCATTAAGATTCTTGGATAAATTTCCAATTTATAACTGGGATACGGGAAAATTGAGATAACATAAAGAAAAACGTAAAAACTAAGCGGTTGGAGTTGAATCTTGAGTTTTGGTGAAGGGGACTAGTTGGGTGGTTTCGTTTGGGCCGTCATTATCTTCAACAGGATTGGCGTTGATGTTGAAAACTCTTCCTCTTGCTGGTGGCCTAGTGATTAGGTTTCCTTGATTTGCTTGGTTAACTGGGTTTGCTTGAGCTTGGGCGTTTATGATGTTAACCACATCGAGGGCACGTGTTTCTAAAGTGGGTAGGGTCGCCACAATTGAAACAAGCTCGGACATATGGGAACATGGGGTATTGGGGTTGTTGATATGTTTGGATCATGTTTTGAGTAGGGGGTGAGATTTGGTTTTGAGGGGTGCGGCAAACCTTGCTCAAATGACCATAGCGTCCACAATTCGCACATAGTCGACAAGGTAAGGTAGATGGATGGTGATAAAAACAGGTGTTACATTGAGGGTGAGGTCCAAGGTAAGGTTTCTTATTTGGGTAAGTTAAGTTGGGTGCTACTTGAGTGATTGGGATAGCTTGGAGGGGTACGGCTTGTGAGGCTAGTTGGTTGCGTTGGGTGGTAGCGAAAAGTTGCCCGTCTCGTTTTCTCTTAGAAATGGGTTGAGAAGGGGATTCGGTTTGGGTGGAGTTGGAGGTTTCAGTCGCTGCTTTATCCTTCTTCTTCTCCTCCTTGAAGTCTTCGTTCCGGATTCGGTTCTCGGTGAGCTCTGTAGCTAACTCCATTGCTGCTTCCAAGGTTACAGGTGTGGTACTTATTACAGAGTCTTGAATCTTTGAAGGAACACCTCGAATGTAGTGCTCGATCAAACGGTCGAGGGGAGTGAACAAGTTGGGAACCATTTGATTTAACTCAAGGAATCTTTTGTTGTACGTGGTGTGGTCGCCTTCCTTTTGTTTCAACGAATAGAACTCACCCTCTAATTTCTTGATTTCGCTCCTTGGGCAAAATCGTCTTGTCATGATTTCCTTCAATTCATCCCAAGTTAAAGTCATAGCATCTTCAACACCTCATTTGGCCTTCTCTGTATTCCACCATGTAAGTGCTATTCCAAGTAAACGACCGGTAGCATATCGCACTTTGCGATCATCGGGGCATTCGCAATTTAGAAAAGTGTTCTCCATTTCTTCAAACCAATGGAGGAGAGCGGTGACACCTTCAGTCCCTTCGTATTTTGGAGGGTCGCAGGATTTGAAATGCTTGTAGGTGCATTTAGTGATATTTGGGGGAGGGTTGATAACATTTTGATCTTCTTGGTTGACAGGATTAGCGGTAAGGGCTTGTTGGACTTGAATTACAATGTTGGGTATTATGGCAGCCATTTGTTGAGCGATTTGGGCAGCCATGCGCTCGCGGGCTTTTCCTGATCTCATCTTCCTACGAGCGAGGCTAGAAGACATCTACAAGGAATACATATCAAGAGTATGAGTTGGATGTTTTAGGGATCAGGTGTTGTATTTAGGAATGAACATTTATAAAATAAATATAAAATAATAAATCTACTACATCCATAGGATGTCTTGGGCTTTGCTCGTAATTGGGCCTTGCATGCCGCCATACTTCACCTTCGTAATCATGTGGGCCCCCATGATTACCGGGTTTTCCATATGGTTCGCATGTGTTAGCCTGGTTACGTACACTAAAACCCGGAGAAAATCGAGAAATATGTATGTAACGTATGATATTCGGAATGTATCCAGGTATGGACACGGTGACACCTCAAAGTGGGGTTAGTTCAAACGACGTTTGGTGTGGCATGCTTTGGCCTAATAGGTCCTTTGTACTCTCATCGTTAGTCCCCAGGTAGGCAAACTGGTCCGTTATATTGGATTTATACGAATGCCAACCTAGACAGGACGTTCCGACTACCGGTACTTGTACCCTTACAGTTACTACATGCCCGTCGCAGAACTCACTTTGATGAGATTTGAAAAATAAAAAAAAAGAATGCGACAAAATCTTGAATAACGGAAGTATGAAGATGATTTGAATATGTGAACATTGAAATATGTATGATGAATGTGTATGTAAGTATGTATGTTTGACTGTAAGTATAATTCACTATGTATCACAAAATGTAATATTGGAAATGTTTGCATGCATTTGTGTATGTAATAAATATGAAACAAATAAATATCATAACTTTGCATGTAACCACATAAACAATTAAAATCTAGTCAACTATAGTATAGGCTCTAAGGGTCTAATAACCTATCCTATATCCCTATAGTCAAAAGCTCTGATACCAATCTGTCACACCCCGACCCGCAGCGGAAAAGGTGATCGGGGCATGATTGGGTTTTCATCAAAGCTCATGACATTTATTATAACGTTTCATATTTATTATTACAATTTAAAGGGAAATCATACAATCATAATTACAACATATTCTACACAACTTTCTAGACTTCATTATTTTCTTCTAAGGCATTTCCTATGTTTTCCTTGCTTCATCCTGTTCACCTGTATCATGTGTAAAAATGGTTTTTGGATCAACAAAAAGTTGGCGAGTGAATCCTATGAAAAACATTTAAACAAGTTTATTGAATTGATTGTAAATAAAGTGCGTAACCACATATGAGTAAATATAGATGTAAACTTATTCACAAATCACTTAATATTAAATAATGCACACACATACAATAATAGATTGTTTTGAGGCACGCGTTGCTCAACTCGTCTCCCACGAGGAACTGATGGGCCTAATGAATGAGTTTTGAGGCATGCGTTGTTCTACAAACTGATGGGCCTAATGAATGAGTTTTAAGGCAAGCGTTGTTCAACTCGTCTCCCACGAGGAACTGATGGGCCTAACAAATAATTTGCATACAACTTGACAATATGAAATACATAACTACAAACAATATTTACATTCTAAGTTTAAGTCATAATATGGTATGGCACGAGTTTGAATAAACGAATTAGTTTTAGTGACACATGATACACCCCAAAACGTGTAATTAAAAAGGGGAGTTGTAAGATTCACTCACAGTGGGTGCGTTCGGTTGATGATGTTGAATGCGCACGAAGTTGGATTTAACCACGAGTGAAACTAACCTAGATAATAACATAATGGTTCGGTAAATAAGCGGATTTTATTAATCAATTTTAGTAGGATTATTGGATATATTTTTGTGAGTTTAAGGCTATTTTCTAACTTTAAAAATGTTATTTTTAAGTATTTTTAATTTAAATAAATAAATAAAAGTAATAAAAAAATGTTGATTTTTGACTGTTGACCATTGACTTGTTTGACCGTTGACTTGTTGACCGGTTCGGTCGGTTATATGTGTGTGCTGGGTGAGACTCGAACCCGTGACCTCCAGTACGCGTGCACGCAGCTCTACCAACTGAGCTACGTGTCTAACCCGAAATATTTCTGTTTTTAATTACATTTATATACTAATTAAATCAATCCGAAAATCACTTATTTTAAAAACGATTTAATTGCATCACTCGGTACTCGCCACAGGTCTCGAACCCGGGACCTGTGGTTTAGTTTGGCACACAGTCCACCGCTGGACTGTGTGTCTAACTTGGTAAATATTCTGATTTTTATTATACTTAACATCTTACTGAGTTAACCCGGTTCGGTTTAAAAAAAGGCATTTTATTACAGCGAATGTGTGTGTGTCAAGGGTCGAACTCGGGACGTATGCATATTGTTTGCACACAGTCCACCGCTGGACTGTGTGTCTAACCCGTTCATTATACTAATTTTAATTAATCTTATAATATATCTGAACTTCGTCTTCTTCGCTTAAGATTTCTGATAATGATAATTCAACTGATTCATGTCTAATTCGATTAACAAACATTATAAGTAATTGAAAGGTAATTAATGGAGAGAGTTTGGGGGAAAGGATATACCGATCAGCGTCTTTCACAGAACTCCGGCGAAGACTCGTCGACTCTGTTTGTGAACTTCGGCTGTTAGAATCAATTAACAGTTCCATTCGATTAGTTATGATATTGAGGTAGTTAAACAAGGATTTACAGAAGTTTGGATGATTATACCGATTCCCAGCGTAAGATCAGAAATTTCAGAGGTTTTCCAGCGACAACTGAATATTCCGGCTACGTCGTCTGGGATTGATTCTGATGGTTGGATTGAAGTTAGTAACAGTCTAACAACGGATTGAAATGGAAAGAGTCGAGGTATTTACCGTGTAGATGAAATCTCAGTTTTCCGGCGACTTGCACAGATTTTCCGGCGAGTGAAATTATGTCGAGAATTTGTGTGATTGTGAGCGAAAAGGTTAACAGAGGCTTGTGGGTGAATTTATAGGGAAGAATCGAGATGCATGGGGTCTGATTTCAGTCTCGATTCATCGGTCAATAATTTCTCCGGCGGTTATGACTGATGTCGCGGACTGGACATCGGTTATAACCGATGTTGAGGTTAATGCTTCGGTTAAATCAGAAGAAACCGTCAATTATCGGCGAAATCGTCGGGATTTCCGACGACAGCGAATTAGGCGCGTCAGTTTGAATTCGAGATTGTGATATTTGAATTAATTGTTTTGATATATTACTAAAGAACACAAGCGGCAGAGTGGTTTGGTGAATGGGAGTTAAGACTTTGGCTGATACTTGGCTGACCCGGGTTCGAAACCCGGCTTCAGCATTTCATTTTTAATTAACTATTTTTAATACATTTTCAAATATAAATTTTATATTCTAATATACTTATTAATTATGTATCGTTTAAAATTAATTTGAGCATTAAATACGCAACGAAATTTTTAACTAGTTGTTCGGTTAATAAACGAAGCGGGTTTGGTAAATCCGGTTTTTTACGGATGTTACAGTCATGACTTAAATTCTGCTTTTTTGTGATGAAAACGTTGTATGTGAACCTCTTGTGTTTTTTTTCCTGAATTAAAACAAAACAGATTTGGGAAATTCCTCATGGAGGAAATTCTAGAATTTGTTCCATCTCACACAGGTAAATCAGAGACCAAAACGGAAATCAATGAAGATAGTAGCAGCAAGGATTCATTCATCGCAAATTCAGAAGATGTTACAGAAGATCTCAGCTCTTTTAATGATCTCGGTTCAAATGAATAAAGTAAGAACAAGAATCAGAATCTTCATCAGACACCGACAATGACGAAGATTGCTCAGATGATGAAAGCCGCATTGACAAGAAAATGAAGAAAGTCGAAAGTTCAAGCTACACTGCATCATCAGACAACGCTTCAAGCAGCTCTAGACTCTCATTACATATATCGTCTTCACACGCGGCATCTACCAAAAAGAAAAGAGCAAATTACAAGCAATGTTTTCGTTGTGGTCATTTAGGACATACGGAAAAACATTACAAGAGCAAGAAATTTTCTAAACCTAAACAAGATTTTGTCAAAAATTTCACCAAGCAATTCGATAATTTTAAGAAATCAGTCAAATACATAGTTAATTCAACATGTTTTTGGAAAAGAAAAGAAGTTATTCTCGTTCAAAATCATGATAGATTAAACTTGACGCAAGTCTAGGTTCCGAAAACTAACTAACTTGTATATATATATATATATATATTTTTTTTTGGAAAACATAATAAATTACAAAAATGGCTTCAAATACTCATAGAATACACTTGGCACGTGGATAGTGGATGCTTAAGGCATATGACCTGATTGAAGGAACTCCTGGAGAACGTTCGATTCATCGACGTCGACTTCGTATCTTTTGCCGGAGATGAAAAGGGAGGGAAGATTGTTGGAATGGGAGACGTCGTATCTGAAGCAATTACATTGGAGAACGTCAATTATGTTCCAGAATTGTGTTACAATATCATGAGTGTGTCACAAGTCTGCGAGAAAGGAAAATCGGTGCTGTTCAACGACGTGGAATGCCTATTTCTCAAGCCCGAATACTCCAATCCTGCTTAAATTATTATTCTCACAGCTTCTCGTCAAAACAATACCTATTTCCTCAATATAAAAACGCCAAAACCAATAAGCAAATGACTTGTTTGATCTCTAAGGTATCCGAATCGGAATCACTACTTTGGCACAGGTGTTTGGGGCATGTGAGTTTCAAAAACATAAATAAAATTTCTAAGTTAAAAGTGAGAGGTTTACCTATAAAAGAATTTGCATTTTCAGAAAAATGTATCTCATGCGCCCAAGGCAAGCAACACAAAAGGCCACATAAATCCAAAGCAGTAAATACGATAACCGAACCATTGTAATTGCGGCATATGGATCTTTTTGGTCTGCTTAGTGTTAAAAGTTTAGCTAAAAGATCTTACTGGTTGGTGATTACAGATGATTTTCTCGTTTCTCTTAGGTTTACTTTCTTGAAGAAAAGAGCGAAACAACATCCACTCTTCAGATCTTCATTCCTATGATCGAGAACGTCATCAAACTGAAGGTCAAATTAGTCAGAAGTGATAACTCAAAAATAGACGTTTATCTCCTTCTGCGAAGAAAAGGAATTCGCCTTCAGTACACTGTAGCCAGAACTCCTCAGCAAAACGATGTAGCAGAACGGAAGAATAGAACACCTCATTGAAGCTGCTCGAACTATGCTCGTAGACTCCAAGCTTCCTATCATCTTCTGGGTAGATGTAGTCAAGACAACATGCTATGTTTTGAATCCAGTTCTCATCGTTAAACCTCATGGAAAAACCGCCTATGAACTTCTTTTCAAAAGAAAGCCTCTGATAGATTTCTTTAGACCGTTTAGCTGTTCTTGTACACTCCTCAACACTAAAGACAATCTTATCAAGTTTGAAGCAGTTGGTGATGTGTGCTACTTCATGGGATATTCATCTACTTAAAAGGGGTAACGGGTCTATAACAAATGAACCAATATGGTGCTTGAGTCATACTACGTCTATTTTCAAGAAGGAAACTACACCAACACTGGAAGTTCTCCTGACTGGTTTTATGATGTAGATGTCGTCTTAAACACTTTCGACATTCCTGAACCTCTCACTGAAACCAAACTAAAGAAATGACCCCTATAGGATCCTTGTTTGATCCTTCAGACATTGGCTTCACCCCTTTCACAACTCGCTTCACCCCAATTTTAGCCGATCCAATCCTTCCTGTTGTAGAAGTTAATGGTGACACCTCGGCTGAGAATGCATCTGCAAATGATACTTCTTCTTCACGGCCAAATGTGGATAAACCAACTAAAGAAGATAGGCCTCCAATTATAAATGTCGACGAACATTTCATCAATCTACCTCAACAAATTGAGACCCACACCAACGAAGGTTACAAGACAAATCGAAATCATCCCATTGAAAATGTCATTGGTCCTGTGGAAGATGGAGTATGAACAAGTGGAGAAACATATATCATCAACAAAGGATTGTATGCTTCATTTTTCATAGTCCATGCCAAGTGACATCGAAGAAGCTATGCAGGATTCTAGCTGGGTGCAGGCAATGCCAGAAGAATTATCTCAGTTTCGTAAGCTCAAAGTTTGGGAACTCGTTGATCTACCAGATGGAAAGTATCCCATTGGTACAAAGTGGGTATTCCGTAACAAAATGGGTGATCGTGTTTGTGGTCATCAAGAACAAGGCAAGATTGGTCGTTCAAGGCTTTCGATAGGAGGAAGGGATTGACTGTGAAGAAGTTTTTGCTCCGGTAGCACGTTTGGAGGCTATTAGAATATTCGTGGCATATGCTTCGTACAAAAACTTCAAGGTGTTTCAGATGGATGTGAAGAGTGTTTTTCTATATGGAAAGGTGAAAGAGGAAGTCTATGTTTGTCAGTCTCCTTGCTTTGAAGATCCACATTTCTCTAAACCATACTATAAGCTTGACAAAGCTCTCTATGGTCTTCATCAAGCTCCTCGAGCCTGATTAAAACGAAATATGCGGGTTTACTAGCCACAAGCGGGCATTCGATTGACCCCATTTTGGACCAAGCGGTAATGATTGTACCGTATCCCAAGCCCGTATAGGGAAAATAAGTCGAGAGTATTTACCTGAGCTAGTCTTCTTCTTTTATTTTTAAATAACTCAACCGTATACAAAAGTACCAAGTGCAGATAACATTTACCAGGAAGGCTCTAGTCTGAATTATGGCATAAGCTAGCCAACTAAATACTAACGGTCTTATAAACTGAATAGTGTACATGATCATTACGTATAACGCTTGATTAAACGATGACCGGATAGAATGTAGTTTAATCCCGACAAGTACTTGACTTGTATAATATGGATAAACTATATACATTCTGTATTTTGATACTTAAATGACAAGGTTAAACGCGTTTTGGTTAAATTCCGTAAAATAGTTACATGTACGTAACTGTGCGCATAGCAGCGATATCGGTTAACCGGATAAGTCATGGACAAGTTCTATATGCCTTATACTTTAAATAAGTTAAGATATCAGTAGGATATCAACTTGTATGCTCGTTAAGGTTTTAAAATAAAATTATGCCTCATAAGGGCATTTTTGTAATTTCATACCATATAAAAGGAACTTGAATATAATTTAATGTCATGATTATAATTATTCTGGAAAAATACTTTATTTATGATATAATATCAGTAGGATATCAATTAGATGTGTAAATTATCTTTTATGGCCAAACTATGCACCGAAGGGGCATTTTGGTCATTTTACACATAGTTATAAATTATTTGGGATTCTGAGTTTATAACATGTACCTACTACAAATATATTTAAAATAAGTTTTAAAATCAGTAGGTAACAAGTCTTGGTCCATTAATATGGTTCAAAACCATACTATGCGCCCAAATGGCGCTTATGTCGTAAAATGACGTCTTTGGGTGATGTTATCAAAACTGATTTTAAGGTCAGATTAAAATGTTTAAAATATGTCATTTAGTATAACATATCAATAGGTAAATGATTTACCATGAAAAGATTTGGTTAAAACTATTTTATAGGCCACAGGGGCTAAAATCGTCAATTATCGACATAGTTAAAGGACCTGCTTGAAAACTCAGTTTATAACTTGGTTCAACATCCCAAATAATCCTACTTATAATATTACATTAGTAGAAAAACTTATTTTCAAGTTCATTACCGTTTAAAACCTTGTTTTATGCAAAACGGGCATTTTAATCAAAGATGGCATAATTATGGAACTAGTGCATAAACTTGGATTCTGATTATGATCATGTAATATAACCTCAGAGGGTTATACTACATTATGTTGTGATCATATTGCAACTTTAGATCAGTATCTAACTAATCTAATCGGGTCAGAATCGAAAGTCAAAGCAGAAGTCAAACTTTGCGACTTTCGGTTGCGAACCGACCCTAGAACTGGAATTGCCAAGCCGAACATGTTCTATTTTAATTATTACCAACTTGTTTAAGTGTCAAAACAGGTTTCATAAAATATATAAGATCAATTTATGGTTTCTTCCGAAATATGGCCTGTTTGACTTTTTAATATCATAACTTTGACCTGTCAATTGGTCTAGCAAACGTGATCTTTAGGAGGTGCCCTTTATAGGGATTAACACCTAAATTATTAAGATCACTTAGCCATGTTCATTTCGAACAATGGCTGGACCATAATGGTCTTAACCGAAAGTCAAAACGTTTTACGAAAATGCTTGACTTTTGGCTATAAAAGCTATAAACGAAAATGCAAGAGCAAGGAACACTTACAAGAGGTTCCTACAATGCAAGAGAACTAAGTTGGATACTCCTTTCAGCTAGGAACTTCCAGAGGACGGAAAAGAGTTATGATTTAGAAAGGTGCAAGCTCAAATGGTGAACTTTATCACCTATTTATAGTTGGAGAACTCAAAGGAGGTGAAGCCAGGTGTTTAGGGGTGTAAGAAGAAGCTTACAAGTGTCCCAAAACATGGCAAGTAGTTTAAAGAAGCTATGGTTTCGAATTAATGGTTTTGGAGTTTTGCTTGGGGACCAAACAAATTTTATGCAGCAGAGGGCGTCTCGCGCCCCACGAGAGACCCAGGCCTGGTCTCTCACGGCCCGCGACCGCCCCTGGCCACTTTCAAAGTTTGACACTTTTAACCCCTTAACTTATTAAAGCTTCTAAAAACCTTTTTAAACACCTTTTTGGCACTTTTAGCCCTCCGTAGCCAATACTTGGCGTACCCGGGATTATGCCCGTGACATTGTCGAGCTCTCGGTTCGTTAAAAGGTCATTCAGAGGTATAAATTAACATGTTGACACTTTTAATACCTCCATCATCCAACTTTCTCATATTTACAAAAATTGTACCCTCTCGTACAACAAATGGCACGTATGAGAGTTAGGACTTCACAAAGGATCACTCAGAGGCTTATTATAAGCATGTTGATTCTGATGTCACTCAGAGGCTAGGCATGTTGACATATTAGTCACTCAGAGGACAAAGTTTCAAGCATGTTGACATATCAGTCACTCAGAGGCTAATGATTTAAGCATGTTGACATATCAGTCACTCAGAGGCTGTTATTTATGCATGTTGACGTCGGACTGTCACTCAGAGGCTCGGTTTGAGCATGTTGACACCTTTAGTCCTTACTGGTCTTTAATATACTATATTTAAAATACAACACGTGTCACTATACTATTGGACACGGTTTTACAGGGTGTTACACTAATCTAACCAAATTTTGATAAAAGTTTTGAAAGCTTTTAACATAAAAATAAATAAAATGTAAAAAACAAATAGACAATAAAGAATCACTTGGTTCCAACTCCTCTTTGACGTATCCCTTGATATTTCTGCACTTTGGGCTTTTTAAGAGATTATCTTAGTTAAACTGGTAGGGCCCCTCTTGTGAAGGCGACGTTACCCTCGGCCATATTCGTCTAAGTCAGAAGAGATACAGTCCCGCAAGGCCGGAATATTGAAAGATAATTAAATAAGTTATTAATGCGAAAAGTGGTAGGCCCCTCTTGTGAAGGCGACATTACCCTCAGACATATTGGTCTGAGTCAACAGGGATACAGTCCCGCAAAGCTGGGTAAAGTTTTAATAGTAGTTTATTTATAAGAGGTTCAAGCCATTCTTACTTCCCCCGATTTGATGCTATCTGCCTCAAGGGAAGTCCTAATAAGCTTGAACTAAGTCCTCGCAGGATCTATACACTGAACGAGACAAGAACTTTACCCAAACACCCTTCTAACCCCCTTCCAGGCAGTTAACGCGCTTTATATAGACTGTAAAGACACGAATGAGTGAATCAACAAAACATGAAGAAATGTTTAACCAAAGTTCACTTTCAATATAAAAAACTAGTTATTAAAGTAATTAATACATACCTAAATAAAAAGTTGCCAAAGATTGGAAACCAAAAGTAATTCATAAAAGATTCATCTGCACCAAGTGATTTAAGAGATTTAGCCAAGCATTGCCTTTGTTTGACAAGAACTCTTACGATCAATATTGGATCCTGAGACTAGTACACACTCTAAAGGATGACATAGGATGATGGTGGTGGGTGTTGGTGTTGTAACGGTGCTGGACTGATGGCAAGTGTGAGAGAAATGGTTTGCCAAGGGATGCCTTTCTCATGAACCAAGCACCTGTATTTATAGCTGGAAACAGAGGGTAACCACGGCCCCATGCCTACCTGGCATGGCGCCATGGTCATCTTTTTTCTCTCCCTTCATTAACTGCATATGTCAGGTCTTGTACTAACACACCCCATGGAGTCATAGCACGGCCCGGTACTATCACAGATTCTTCAAATCTTATAGTTGACCATGGCTCGTGTTGGGTGAGCACGACCCCGTGTTGGTTTGTCGTTATCTGAAGAGAATCTTAACTAGGCACGACCCCATGCCTAGTGGGCATTGCCTCGTGCCTAAGCTTTTGTTCTTGTTATTTTTGTTGTTTTGGATGTGGATCGGGTTTGGCAGGTCGTGTCAATCCTTTTTCTTTGTATTTATGTCTGGTCCTGCTGTTAATTTATTCGTTTTATTCGTCTAAGCTCTTTTGATCCTGTAATTTAAAAGTAAACAAAGAAACATGCTTTTTCCAACATTAGTACGGAAAAAGGGTTGATTTTTATTCCTTGTTTGATGTAATTAATATGTTACATTTTGCGCACATGAAGTACCCCCAAACTTGAATACTTGCTTTTTCTCAAGCAAAACTCAATAATGTGGTTACACACCCAAATGGAATTGGTAGAAGAGAAGTTTGGGGTTTATCTTTACGGTGTCAGGAATCCAATTTCTAAATTTATTTTGTTTTTGTTTTATTTACAATCTTATTCGTCATGATTTATTTAAAACATTTTTTAAGAAAAAATATTTATTTTGGGCATTACATGCCTTTATAAAATTCTATTTAGTTATATACAAATTTGCACATCTCACAAATGGTCACTCAACACTTGGCCGAAGATGTTTAAGTGAAAGCGCTCGGACCCGGTGTAGAGCTTACTCCTACCATAGGCTTGACAAACAATCAAATCTCCTCGTTTGTGACATTTAATCCTTGTAAATATCAAAAGGGTTTTTAAAGGGTAAGTTTTGGCTAAGGGTAGGTATTTTTGAGTAAAAATGGTGAAAAGCGTAAAATGTGTTGGTTTTTTGAGAAATTATGCTTTATGGCTTAGAAAAAAAAAACTTTAGCCAATGTTTTTCTTAAGAAAAGTTGAAACTAAGCAATATTCGTATTTTATAACCGAACTTTTTTACTAAAATAAAGTGGTTTTGTGGATATGGGTGGTTGTTTTTGCAAAAGTTTATGTTTTTGAGGGTTTAGAAACGAAAGGGTAAATACTCAAAGGGTTTAACTAGGGGGGTAGTTTTTGTAAGGAATAAAAAGAAAAAAAAGCAATGGTTAATAAAATGGTTTATAGTCCTAATGCCTCCATCACCTACTTACTTGAATTTTTGTCGATAAGGATTAGAACGTATTGTTTTGGCAAGTTCTAGATTGGTAAGAACCAAACGAACTATTCACTAAAGAAACGAAAAATTGAGCAATTAGTATAGATATGTATTTGTATGCTTGATAAAGGTTCAAAAACTCACTTCTGTGGGAAAATGTAATCAAATTTTACAAAGATTTGTTATGCCCGTTTTTATAATTTTCTCAATTGATTCTTTTTATATGATGCTGTCAAGTGTAAATTAGTAAAAACATAATTTTATTTGAACTTGTTTTCCCAAACTAAACCAAGATAAGTAAAAAAATGAATTTTTTTTAAACATATTTGGGGTGATTAGCAGTTTTCCAAAGCGAGTTTTGTGTAAGGTTTGTTTTTAGGACAAAAGATTCCAGGTTTTAACATCTCACCACACTTATATTAAACATTGCCCTCAATGTGTACCAAATAGGATTTGTTTGATTAAATGTGCAAAAGATGTGGTTAAACAATAAATTTTTAAAGTTACTAGGCACTTGGCACGGGGTGTGCCTGGTGGGACGACCCAGTGGTCAAAGTGCTAGTAACAAAATTATAAAAGACTTACAGTATGGTGGACATGGGGGCGTGCCTGGTGGGCATGGCCCGTGCCACCTTCTCTGCAGAAATTTTTTGTATCAGACAGTTGGACAGGTGGGCGTGCCGGGTGGGAAAGGCCCCATGCCGCAGACTTTGTTCTGCAGTTTTTGATGCGGGAGGCTCCAGTTTACGTGCATGGGTTCCATTTTTCTCAGTTTTTCACAACGTTCCACCATTTAAATTGTGTTTTTATTCCTACAAGTAAAAAACTTAAAAAAATGCATTAGATTTTAAACTACAGTTTATACTAATTAATCTAATGATAGTTCCATGAATGTCTTCATGGTGCGCCACGTTTATAAGGGTTTTTGGTAGATCATTAGTCGGTGAAATGTTACCCGAGCGGGATGAGTTGCATCCCGAGTTGTTTCGTTGAAGGCGTAGTCCAAGCTCGAGTCTATTGCCTTGATGTAGTTGACCGGATCTCTGCTTGTTGTCCCACTTCAAACTTGATTCCTTGTCACCAACCCTCAATGTTAATCTCCCATCGCTCATATCCACCAGGGCCTGTGCGATGGCAAGGAAGGGTCTTCCTAATATGAGTGGGATTTTGATGTCTTCCTGCATATCTAGGATTATAAAGTCGGCCACAAAAACAAATTCCCAACCTTCACCAACAGATTCTCTATGACACCTTGAGGATGTTTTACCGACCTATCCACAAGTTATATGCTCATCCTTGTATGGTGTGGTTTGCCTAGCCCAAGTCGGTTGAATATAGAGGCGGGCATTAGGTTAATGCGAGCCCCTAAGTCAGCTAGTGCATTGCTTATTGGTGATCCTCCAATGGAGCAAGGAATGGTGAAGCTTTCGGGATCAATCTTTTTTTAGGGAGCTTGTTGAGGAGTGTCGCCGTGCATTCTTCACTTAATTTAACTTGTTGAATGGATTCAATCTTTCTTTTATGATCGAAGAAGTCTCTCATAAACTTGGAGTATTTTGGCATTTGAGTGAGGACTTCTACAAATGGGAGATTGATGTGAAGTTGTTTAAGTAAACTTACGAATTTAGTGAATTGCTTGTCGGTCTTTTGCCGTAGTAAACAACCGAGGTAAGGAACCGGGGGTGGTTTGGTTCTTTCGGTATTTTAGGGTTGAGTATTTTCCTGGTTATTGGCAATGGGTGTTTTTGCAGGGTAAATCGGGTTGTTGTCGTGATGGTTCATTTTCGGGTCCCACCTTCCAACTTCTCAAGTTGATTACGTTTACTTGGGATTTTCAGTTTGTTTCGGTGTTACAAGGCAAGGCTCCTTGTGGTCTCTCGGAGAAATTTTGGGCAAGTTGGCTTACTTGTTTTTGTTCCTAATTTCGGCTTCGGTTTGTAGGAACCTTTTCGAGTACTTTTTATCGGATTCGGAGAAGAGACGAGTGATGAGATCCTCAAGCCTTTCTCTTCTTCATTGTTGTTGTGGTTGGAAGCCTTCTTGCTTGTTTCGGGGTTGTTGAAAGTTGGATCGTTGGTTTTGGTTTTGTTGGTTACGACCCCCCGAAACCCACCAACCAAAGTTGGACTGATTTCGCCATTCGGGGTTGAAGGTGTTATTTTGACTACCGGGTGGATGAGGGCGATTGTTAAGGTAGTATACTATTTCTATTTAATTTTCCCCATCTTTCATACAACTCCAATTTTCATGTGGCCCACCACACCCTTCACAAGCCATAACCGAAGTGCTTTTTGATAACTCTAATTTTTTTTTATTATTGTAGAAAGAGCTTCGATTTGGGCTTGTAAATAAGTGTTTTGTCAACTTTTTACGCTCCCGGGGCTATGGATTTTGAGCCCCCAAGGGTGTGCCACCGAAAACTATTTCGAGCAATTTCTTCAATTTGATTATAAATTTCAGTTGTGTTTGAGTCAAATATTTGGCTAGTGTGTGGCAAAAGTCCATTATAGTATGTTGAGACATGTTGCCACACTTCAAAGCTATGATGAGGGCATTTTCTTAACAACTCTTTGTGTCACACCCCGACCAGCAGCGGAATAAGAGTCGGAGCGTAATTGGGTTATCACCAAAACTCATGATGTTTACTAAAATGTTTCATATTTATTAAATTCAAATTACAACTTAAATATCCAAAACAAAATTCATACAATTACAAGAAATATTATTCCCAAGCTTAAACTTGTTTATTCTTCTAGGCCTTCCTATGTGTTTCTTGTCTCAGCTGGATCACCTGTATCATGTGTAAAACGGGGGATATTTTGGGTCAACAAAAGTTGGCGAGTGAACCTAAATAAAACATTGTTACTAATTTCTTGTTTTATTTAATAAGGAAAATTTGTGCAATAATCACATGTGAGCAAACATATATAAATAAACAAACACAAACCACTTTGGATGAGTATATGATATGAATGATGATGAATGTGAGATCAAGGCTCAATCAAACGGAGCCGATCTTGTGAGGCACCTGATGCTCAACCAGTCTCCCACGGGGAACTGATGGGCCTAATGAAATGCGTGCACTGAAAATGATAAAACCAATCTACATATAATTTACACAACAATTGATACACATTTGATACACATTTGGTCACGGATAATGATGTATGCACAAGTGTTTATATATATAACAAAAGAATTATGCGACACATGATACACCCCAAAACATGATTAAAACGGGGAATTGATAGAGATTCACTCACATTGGGTGCGCACGAATTTTAAGATTCGATCGACGAGGGAAAAACCAACCTAAAATAATAACGAAATGATTTGGTAAATAAATGGATTTTGGTTGAGATTAATATTTTTAAATAGTGCTCTTAAATGGGATTTTTTAGATTTATTTTTGTGAGTTTAAGGAAATTTTATAACCTTAATAATTTATTTTTAAGTATTTTTAAATAATTTTCTAATTAAATAAATAAATAAAAAGAAATAAAAAAAATTGACTTTTTTTTTGACCGTTGACCGTTGACCGGGTCTTGACCGGTCGGACTGTGTTTTTATATGCGCTGAGTGAGGTTCGAACTCGGGACCTCTCGTATACTTGCACGCAGCTCTACCAACTGAGCTACGTGTCTAACCCGGAATATTCTCTGTTTTAATTATATTTATATACTAATTAATTTTAAACTTATTTGGTTTTTATTAAAAATGATTTATATGGCCGAATCGGTTGCAGGGACCCGGAGTCGAACTCGGGTCCTTCGGTTCGAATGCGCAAAGCCCAACCAGTTGGGCTGTGTGTCTAATCTGTCTAACCAATGGATTGTGTTACTCTTATAAACATCCTGTGACTTGTTCTGATTCAGTTCTAAAAATGTTGGTTTTAATTCTGAAAGTCGATACGTGTGCGATTCGAAATCGGGATGTGTGTATTGTTTGTGCACACAGTCCACCGCTGGACTGTGTGTCTAACCTGTTTGAATATCTGATTTTAATTAAACTAATACTTATTTGCGACTTCATCTTCTTCGTTTATAAGAACACAGAACAGTGAATTCCGACTGTTCTTGTTTAATCGTTCACGACTTATACTTGATTGAAATGGACAGAAAAATTAAGTGATATGGTATACCAGAACAGCGGGTTTGCTTCGGTTTTCCGGCAAGTGTCGTCGGCTCTGATTTGCGATGTCCGGCTGTATGAACTGTTTAACAGTTTTGATTATTGGTTGGAACGATTAAAGTATAAATTAATAGATAGCAGAGAAGTTTAGACAGTTATACTGACCGATGAATGAACGCGGTTTTCTGACTAGCGATTCCGGCAGGATTCTGGCGAAATTGGAAATCTCCGAAGACGAGCTTTTGAGGAATTTCAACTTCGAAAAAGTGTGCGGTTCTGAGCCAAAGGATTTCCGGAAGATTGAGTGGGTATTTATAGTGGAAACAGGCTGATTTGGGTTTGAATTGAGTCAAGGTTCGCGATTGAAGACTTTCCGACGGTTATAAACCCAGATTGATGGTTAGACATCGGTTATAACCGATGTCTAAGTCGGTTATCATGTTTTAGTCAAAAGGAAAATGGCAAAAATCGCGGATTGTCGATTTTTCAGGTGATGACTAGTTCTGGCGCGCTGATTACCAGATTTGATTTTCTGGTTTTACCTTAAGTGTTATTTGTTTCCTTGTTTATCACAAGTGAAGTGTGTGGCGGAGCGTGTGTTGTGTGTTTGGGTTTGTGGGTGACCCGGGTTCGAAACCCGACGTCTCCATTTTATTCTTTTCTCATTATTTATTATTATTTATAAATTATGGTTTTTAAATTCTAATATATTTATAAATTATGTTTTGTTTAAAATTTATTTGAGCAATAAATACGCAACGAAAAATTATAACTTTTATAAACAAAGCGGGTTTTGAAACCCGTTTTTCGACGAATGTTACAGTATCCCCTACTTTTAGAAATTTCGTCCCAAAATTTAAGTAGTGGTAACAGGAAAAAGATGCGAGTATTTTTCGCGCATTGAGTCTTCACGTTCCCAAGTAAACTCAGGTCCTCGTTTTGATTCCCAACGTACCCTGACAATTGGAGTACGACTTCGTCTTAAACGCTTCTCTCCGAAGTCCATGATTTCTACTGGTCTTTCAATGAAGTGCATAGATTCATCGACTTGAATGTCTTCTAGAGGAATATGGAGGTTTTCATCGGCGAGGCACTTCTTCAAGTTTGATACGTGGAATGTGGGATGAATTCTGTTGAGCTCTTCTGGTAGGTCAAGCTTGTATGCTACAGGACCTACTCTTTCGAGTATCTTGAAAGGTCCTACGTAGCGTGGTGCTAGCTTGCCCTTCTGGCCAAAACGAACCACTCCCTTCCACGGTGATACTTTTAAAAGTACTTGATCACCAATGTCAAACTCCAAGGGCTTTCGTCGTTTTTCTGAATAACTCTTTTGACGACTTTGAGCCGCTAGAAGATTGTTTCGAATTTGAATGACCTTGTCGGTTGTTTCTTGAATTAATTCTGGACCGGTGATTTGTGATTCCCCAATTTCGTGCCAACATACTGGAGATCGGCACTTACGACCATATAAAGCTTCGAAAGGGCCATGCGATACTTGAATGATAACTATTGTTGTACGAAAATTCAACTAATGGTAGATGAGCGTCCCAATTCCTTTGAAGTCTATGACACATGCTCGAAGCATGTCTTCAAGAGTTTGGATGGTGCGTTCAGATTGACATCAGTTTGAGGATGAAAAGTGGTACTGAGGTCTAATCGTGTACCCAAGGCGGTTTGTACGGCTCGCCATGTTCGTGAGGTGAAACGACCATCACGGTCTGAAATGATGCTTAAAGGTACACCATGACGGCTTACGATCTCGTTGATGTAGATACGAGCTAACTTCTCGTTCTTGAAGTCCTTGCGAATCGGAATGAAATGAGATGACTTTGTAAGACGATCGATTATTACCCATATGGTGTCATACCCACTGGAGGTGCGAGGTAACCCGGTAATGAAATCCATGGTTATGTTTTCCCACTTCCATACAGGTATTTCGGGTTGGACTAGAAGTGCTGAAGGTCTTTGATGTTCAGCTTTTACTTTGGAACAGGTAAGGCACTTGGAAACAAAAATAGCGATATCCTTTTTCATGCCCGGCCACAGTAGGTGTATCGTAGGTCTTGATACATCTTGTCGGCTCCTGGGTGTACAGAGTACCGTGTTTTGTGCGCCTCATTCATGAGGAAATCACGAAGGTTATCGCGATCAGGAATCCATATGCGATTTAAATAGTATAGAATACCGTCGGATTTGGTTTTGATTTTGAGTTCAGCTCCACATGACAGCTCATCACGTACGTCATTTTCTGTTACAGAAACATGTTGAGCTGCTCGGATTCGATCTTTGATGTCGGTTATGATTTGCGAACAGAGAAGATGAATGGAGTTCGTATAACCTTTTCGACTGAGCGCATCGGCCACTATGTTTGCCTTGCCAGGATGATACCGAATTTCACAGTTGTAGTCGTTGAGAAGTTCGACCCATCTTCGTTGCCTCGTATTCAACTCCTTTTGGTTGAAGATATGTTGGAGACTTTTGTGGTCAGTGTATATTTCACACTTGGTACCATAGAGGTAATGTCTCCATATCTTGAGAGCGAACACAACGGCTCCAAGTTCCAGGTCGTGGGTATTGTAATTCTTCTCATGAACTTTGAGTTGTCTAGAAGCATAGGCTATCACTTTTCCTCTTTGCATTAATACACAGCCTAGCCCTTGCCCTGATGCGTCGCAATATACTACAAAGTCATCACAACCTTCAGGGAGTGTGAGGATAGGTGCGTCACAAAGTTTTTGCTTTAGAGTTTGGAAGGCTTCTTCTTGTTTAGGTCCCCATATGAAGGGTTTTCGTTTACAAGTCAAAGCCGTGAGTGGTACAGCAATACGGGAAAAATTGGCAATGAAGCGGCGATAGTAACCAGCCAAACCAAGAAATGACCTTACTTCGGTAGGGGTACGTGGCGCTTGCCATTCCTGTACTGCCTTGATTTTTGAAGGATCGACATGTATTCCCTTGTCATTGACGACATGTCCAAGGAATTGTACTTCTCTTAACCAGAATTCGCATTTTGAGAACTTAGCGTAGAGCTTTTCAGTCCTTAAAAGTGTAAGGATGAGTCGAAGGTGTCGCTCATGATCGGATTTAGACTTGGAGTAGATAAGAATATCGTCGATGAAGACTATGACGAAACGGTCGAGGTAGGGTTTGCATACCCTATTCATTAGATCCATGAAGACAGCGGGGGCGTTGGTTAAACCGAATGGCATGACCATGAATTTGTAATGACCATAACGAGTCCGGAAGGCGGTCTTTGGGATATCTTCTTCGTGCACTCTGAGCTGATGATAACCAGAACGAAGGTCGATTTTCGAAAAGCAGGTGGCGCCTTGAAGTTGGTCTAGGAGGTCATCGATGCGAGGTAGTGGATAGCGATTTTTAACCGTTAACTTGTTGAGTTCTCTATAATCAATGCACATGCGAAACGTTCCATCTTTCTTCTTCACAAAGAGAACAGGTGCACCCCAAGGTGAGGAGCTAGGACGTATTAATCCTTTGTCAGTCAGCTCTTGTAGTTGACTGGCCAACTCTTGCATTTCGGATGGGGCTAACCTATAAGGAGATTTTGCGACTAGTGTAGCGCCAGGTACAAGATCGATGCGGAATTCGACTTCTCTCACAGGAGGGAGTCCTCAAATGTCATCGGGAAAGACTTGTGGGAATTCTTTCACAACTGGGATATCTTCGAGTTTCTTCTCCTTGTTTCCCTTTTTGACGACGTGAGTTAGGAATGCGACATAGTTCTTGCGGAGATATTTTCGGGCTTGAAGGCAGGACATTAATTTGAGTCCTTTTGAAGGGGTTTCTCCAAAAATACGTAGGGTCTGACCGTCTGCAAGAGGAATGCGAATGAACTTTTCGCGGCACACTACTTCAGCGTGATGCTGGCTGAGCCAGTCCATACCGATTATAACATCGAAACTTCCCAACTTCATAGGAATGAGGTCAACTGGAAAATCGTGATCGTTTAGAGTGAGGGTACAATCGCGTACAATAGAATTTAATGATACAGGTTTTCCGTCAGCAACTTCCACCGTTAGAGATTCCATGAGATTAACACGAGTTTGGTTGAGGATAGGTTCAAATTCTAAGGACACAAAACTCTTATCCGCACCAGTATCGAATAATATGGATGCATAACTACCATTGATGAGAAACGTACGTTGACCACGTTGTTGTCAGCCCTAGCTTGGTTGGTATTGATGTTAAAAGCTCTTCCTCTGGTAGGTGGAGGAGCTTGGTTGGCTTTTACTGGGTTCGCTTGGGCTTGAGCATGGATGATGTTCACCAAGCGTGGACACGTGTTCCTGAAGTGGTTTTGGTCCCCACAGTTGTAACAAGCTTGCATGGGTTGCATCATGGGGTAGTTGGGTTAGTAGGAAGATTGGGCTATGTGTTGTGCAGATGGTAGAAGTAAGGGTTGTTGGGCTTGACCCACTATCTGATGGTGGGTTTGGGTTGGGGGTTGATTGCGGTTCATTCGTTGAAGAGTGCGACAAGTTTGGATGGTGTGACCTGCGCGGCCACAACTTGTGCAATATTGGCAAAGAGTTTCGGGAGGGTGGTGGTATTGACAACGGTTGCATTTTGGGTGTGGGCCAGTGTATGGCTTTTTAAATGGTGCAGCTGAGGGAGCAATTTGGGTGATTGGTGCAGTGGTGATAGGAGGGTTGGTTTGAGTGACAGGAAAATTCTGGCCATTACGTTTCCTCTTACCAGCAAACCTTGAGGATGAGACTGAGTGGTTTGTAGTTGAGGTCTCTATGGGTGCTTTCTTCTTTTCATCTTTGAACTTGCCGTTTCGAATGCGATTTTCAGTGAGTTCTGTAGCTAACTCCATCGCGGCTTCAAGTGTTGCAGGCGAAGTGCTTAAAACTGAGTCTTGAATTTTCGAGGGAAGACCTCGAATGTAATGTTCAACCAAGCGGTACACGGGGGTGAACAGATTAGGGATCATCTAGTTTAGTTCGAGAAATCTCTTGTTATAGGAAGTGTGATCGCCTTCCTTTTGTTTTAGCTCGTGGAATTCATCTTCTAACTTTTTGATTTCGCTTCTTGGACAAAGCGTCTTGTCATGAGTTCCCTTAACTCTTCCCATGTTAAGGCCATGGCGTCTTCAATTCCTCGTTTACCTTTTTCTATGTTCCACCAGTAGGACCAACAGTCTTCCAGTTGCATAACGTACCTTGCGATCCTCTGGACAATCGCAATTGAGGAAGGTGTTTTCCATTTCTTCAAACCAGTGAAGGAGGGCGGTAACACCTTCGGTCCCTTCATACTTTGGGGATCGCAAGATTTGAAGTGTTTGTAGGAGCACTTTTTGGAAGGAGGGTTGGCGACGCTCTGGTCTTCTTGATTGGGAGGGTTGATGGGATTTGCGGTGAGAGCTTGTTGAACTTGAATTACGATGTTAGGAAGCACCGTGGCCATTTTTTTAGCAATTTGTGTGGCCAAGCATTCATTTGATCTTCCTGACTTTCTACCTCCACGTAGTTGCCTAGCCGACATCTACAGGAACATACATAGGAAGATTGTGAGTTTAAGAAGTTTCTAGATGTTATGTGTCGTTAAAAGAATAAAAATAACATAACTAACAATAATGCAACTACATTGGGTTTGCTCATGTTTGGGCCTCCAATGTCCCCCATACCATCGCCTGTGTAGTCATGTGGGCCCCCATGACTATTGGGCTTGGTAGGATTCACATTGGTGTTGGCGGATTAACACTCGCATCGCCCGAATGAAAACCATAAAATATGATTGTGAGATGTATGGTAGGAGGGTGTCCAGGTGTAGACACAATGACAACTCAAAGTGGGGTTAGCTCACACGACGTTTGGTATAGCATGCTTTGGCCTAATAGGTCCTTCGTACTCTCATCGTTAGTCCCCAGGTAGGCAAACTGGTCCTTTATTTTGGATTTATACGAATGCCAAGCCTAGGCAGGACGTTCCGACTACCGGTACTCGTACCCTTCCAGTTACTACATGCCCGTCATGAGAACTCACTTTGATGTGATTTGAAACATACCAAAAATCATTGCAAAAATCATGGAGATCGTGAGGTGTGTGCTCTCATGGATATGATATGCTATGAGGATATGATTCATGATGAGCATTGTATAATAACATGTATTTATGAGCATGCTTGCATAACATTGAGTGTAAAAATAAACTTAAAGCATATAAACATCATGAATTTTGTATGTAACGCATAAACAATTTAAAATTTTAATCAACTATAGTATAGGCTCTAAGGGTCTAATAACCTATCCTATATCCCTATAGTCATGGCTCTGATACCAATCTGTCACACCCCGACCCGCAGCGGAATAAGAGTCGGAGCGTAATTGGGTTATCACCAAGCTCATGATGTTTACTAAAATGTTTCATATTTATTAAATTCAAATTACAACTTAAATATCCAAAACAAAATTCATACAATTACAAGAAATTGAAACTATTTAATTATTCCCAAGCTTAAACTTGTTTATTCTTCTAGGCCTTCCTATGTGTTTCTTGTCTCAGCTGGATCACCTGTATCATGTGTAAAACGGGGATATTTTGGGTCAACAAAAGTTGGCGAGTGAACCTAAATAAAACATTGTTACTAATTTCTTGTTTTATTTAATAAGGAAAATTTGTGCAATAATCACATGTGAGCAAACATATATAAATAAACAAACATAAACCACTTTGGATGAGTATATGATATGAATGATGATGAATGTGAGATCAAGGCTCAATCAAACGGAGCCGATCTTATGAGGCACCTGATGCTCAACCCGTCTCCCACGGGGAACTGATGGGCCTAATGAAATGCGTGCACTGAAAATGATAAAACCAATCTACTTATAATTTACACAACAATTGATACACATTTGATACACATTTGGTCACGGATAATGATGTATGCACAAGTGTTTATATACATAACAAAAGAATTATGCGACACATGATACACCCCAAAACATGATTAAAACGGGGAATTGATAGAGATTCACTCACATTGGGTGCGATCTTTGATGACGTTGGATGCGCACGAATTTTAAGATTCGATCGACGAGGGAAAAACTAACCTAAAATAATAACGAAATGATTTGGTAAATAAATGGATTTTGGTTGAGATTAATATTTTTAAATAGTGCTCTTAAATGGGATTTTTTTAGATTTATTTTTGTGAGTTTAAGGAAATTTTCTAACCTTAATAATCTTATTTTTAAGTATTTTTAAATAATTTTCTAATTAAATAAATAAATAAAAAGAAATAAAAAAATTGACTTTTTTTTTTACCGTTGACCGGGTCTTGACCGGTCGGACTGTGTTTTTATATGCGCTGAGTGAGGTTCGAACTCGGGACCTCTCGTATACGTGCACGCAGCTCTACCAACTGAGCTACGTGTCTAACCCGGAATATTCTCTGTTTTAATTATATTTATATACTAATTAATTTTAAACTTATTTGGTTTTTATTAAAAATGATTTATATGGCCGAACCGGTTGCAGGGACCCGGAGTCGAACTCGGGTCCTTCGGTTCGAATGCGCACAGCCCAACCAGTTGGGCTGTGTGTCTAATCTGTCTAACCAATGGATTGTGTTACTCTTATAAACATCCTGTGACTTGTTCTGATTCAGTTCTAAAAATGTTGGTTTTAATTCTGAAAGTCGGTACGTGTGCGATTCGAACTCGGGACGTGTGTATTGTTTGTGCACACAGTCCACCGCTGGACTGTGTGTCTAACCCGTTTGAATATCTGATTTTAATTAAACTAATACTTATTTGCGACTTCATCTTCTTCGTTTATAAGAACACAGAACAGTGAATTCCGACTGTTCTTGTTTAATCGTTCACGACTTATATTTGATTGAAATGGACAGAAAAATTAAGTGATATGGTATACCAGAACAGCGGGTTTGCTTCGGTTTTCCGGCAAGTGTCGTCGGCTCTGATTTGCGATGTCCTGGCTGTATGAACTGTTTAACAGTTTTGATTATTGGTTGGAACGGTTAAAGTATAAATTAAGAGATAGCAGAGAAGTTTAGACAGTTATACCGACCGATGAATGAACGTGGTTTTCTGAATAGCGATTCCGGCAGGATTCCGGCGAAATTGGAAATCTCCGGAGACGAGCTTTTGAGGAATTTCAACTTCGAAAAAGTGTGCGGTTCTGAGCCAAAGGATTTCCGGAAGATTGAGTGGGTATTTATAGTGGAAACAGGCTGATTTGGGTTTGAATTGAGTCAAGGTTCGCGATTGAAGACTTTCCGACAGTTATGACCGAGATTGATGGTTAGACATCGGTTATAACCGATGTCTAAGTCGGTTATCGTGTTTTAGTCAAAGGAAAATGGCAAAAATCGCGGATTGTCGATTTTTCCGGTGATGAGTAGTTCTGGGCGCGCTGATTACCGGATTTGATTTTCTGGTTTTACCTTAAGTGTTATTTGTTTCCTTGTTTATCACAAGTGAAGTGTGTGGCGGAGCGATGTGTTGTGTGTTTGGGTTTGTGGGTGACCCGGGTTCGAAACCCGGAGTCTCCATTTTATTCTTTTCTCATTATTTATTATTATTTATAAATTATGGTTTTTAAATTCTAATATATTTATTAATTATGTATTGTTTAAAATTTATTTGAGCAATAAATACGCAACGAAAAATTATAACTGAATATTTGATTAATAAACGAAGCGGGTTTTGAAACCCGTTTTTCGACGAATGTTACACTTTGAACTTCTCAAGTCTCATATAAAGATTCCCCTTCCTCTTAAGAATATGAATTAATTTCAGTCATTAATTTATCCATTTTAGCGGGAGAGAAATATTTGTATACAAATTTTTAGGGAACTTCATCCCAAGTGTGGACGGACCCACTTGGGAGGGTATTAAGCTAGGCCTTGGCTCGGTCTTTCAGTGAAAATGGGAACATATGGAGCCGGATAGCATCCTTGGAGGCTCCATTGATCTAAAAGGTATCATAAATTTCCAAGAAATGGGTAATATGCAAATGGGGATCTTTGTCAAGTAGGTCATGAAAGGTGGCGGAATTTCAGAGCATTTGAATTAAATGGGTTTGAAGCTCAAAGGTGTTAGCATCGACATTTGGCGGGTTAATAGCGGCTCCAAGATTACTGATCATAAGTAGTTAGTAATCCAGTAAAGTACGTTGATCCACCATGGGAAGGCTTTGGCCCGAGGCTTTTTGTTGGTTTTTGGCTTTTAGTCTTTTTCTTAAAAAGCGCTCGGGTTCCTCTAGTGGTTCTTTTATGTCTTCGTCAAAGCTGGAGCTCATGCACCAAGTTGAGTTGCGAGCTGAGTCACGGGTTCTGCGATAAAAAACACAAAATTTTGTTGATTAGATGATTCAACACGGCTCCGTGTTAGATTAAAGTTTTATGTTTTCTAGATCCCTAGCTACTCGGTGTCGGGGACGGCCTCGTGTTACACCTCCACGCCCCGTGACTGTTACTCTGTTGCTCAGAAAACAAAACCTTTTCTGTTTTAAGTCTGTAGAAAGCAAAAAAAATGCAGAAAAAAAGAAAAATCTTAAAAATTAAAATAAAAAGGTAAAAATGGATTAGGCGGTTAATTTCAAGCTTCCTTAAAATCCTTGTCTCACCAGGAACGTCGCCAAAAACTTAACGTGGTCAAGTGTTGTTATAATTTTTGCTATATTTTAAACACGTTTTTACTCATGGATCAAACTTTAAATTTATAAAACACGATACAATACTACCACTCTTCACACGTTAGGGCAAGTGCACCCATCGTAGACGTTGTATAGTGATGGTAAGATACCGAGGTCGTCCAAAGACACAAGAGATTTTAATACCAGCTTATCGTTAAGGTCTAATCTAACCAAATTTTGATAAATGTTTTGAAAGTTTTTAACATAAAAATAAATAAAATGTAAAAAACAAATAGACAATAAAGAATCACTTGGTTCCAACTCCTCTTTGACGTATCCTTTGATTAATAAGAAAAGTGGTAGGCCCCTCTTGTGAAGGCCACGTTACCCTCAGCCATATTGGTATGAGTCAGCAGGGATACAGTCCCGCAAAGCCGAGTAAAGTTTAATAGTAGTTTATTTATAAGGGGTTCAAGCGTTCTTAGTTCATCCGATTTGATGCTATCTACCTCAAGGTAAGTCCTAATATGATTGAACCAAGTCCTCGCAGGATCTATACACTGAACGAGGCAAGAACTTTACCCAAACACCCTTCTAATCCCTTTCCAGGCAGTTAACACGCTTTATATAGACCGTAAAGACACGAATGAGTGAATCAACAAAACATGAAGAAATGTTTAACCAAAGTTCACGTCTAATATAAAAAACTAGTTATTAAAGTAATTAATACATACCAAATAAAAAGTTGCCAAAGATTGGAAATCAAAAGTAATTCATAAAAGATTCGTCTACACTAAGCGATTTAAGAGATTTAGCCAAGCATGGCATTTGTTTGATAAGAACTCTTATGATTAATCTAGGATCCCGAGACTACTACATGCTCTTAAGGATGAAATATGGATGATGGTGGTGGGTGTTGGTGTTGACTGATGGCAAGTGTGAGAGAAATGGTTTGCCAAGGGATGCCTTTCTCATGAACCAAGCACCTCTATTTGTAGCTAGAAATAGAGGCGACCACGACCCTATGCCCACCTGGTTCGACCTTGTAGTCATCTTTTTTCTCTCCTTTCATTAACTACAGATGTCAGGTCTTGTACTAACACGCCCCGTGGTGTCATAGCACGACCCCGTGGTCAGTGTACTTGGTGTACTATCATAGATTCTTCGAATCTTATAGTTGACCACGACCCGTGTTAGTTCATCTGTTGTTGTTGTCTTTATCTGAAGAGAATCTTGACTAGGCACGGCGCCATGCCTAAGCTTCTATTCTTGTTATTTTTATTGTTTTGGATGTGGATGGGGGTTTGGCAGGTTGTGTCAATCCTTTTTCATTGTATTTGTGATTCTGCTGTAAATTTGTTCCTTTTATTCGTTTAAGCTCTTTTGATCCTGTAATTTAAAAGTAAACAAAGAACATGTTTTTTTTCAATATTAGTACCCAAAAAGGGTTGATTTTATGTCTTGTTTGATGTAATTTATATGTTACATTTTGCGCACATCAGGAAGATATTTACTTTTGAAATTTACTTTTGCGCATAAGTAGGAGATAGAGTTGAAGATAAAGATGCGTAGGACATGCCTTAGTAGTAAATTAAATCTTGGTTCATAATTATTTATCTTTTGAAAAATGTATGAATTATGTTAAATGCTTTCTATGATTATGTGTGACAAATTTAATTTGATGACTTTAAATATTTAAACTTATAATTGTGTGATAAGCTATGGGCATTCATCATGCCCCTACCATATCCACTACGGGTTGGGGGTGTGAAAGATTTGTATCAAAGCCAATGACTATAGAGAATTAATAAAAGTTATTAGACCTTTAGACTTAGTCTATAGTTGATTAGGTACCTTATGTGCTTAATTGTTTAAATTGTCTTAGCTTATGAATACTAATGTGACACACAAATGCATGTGAGCACTTTAATTTTTACATGCTAAGTGTTGTATGCTTTACATGACAATATGTGCTTTATTAATAAACCATAGTCTACTATTATTTTCTCTTTGTCACATATGTACACACACCTTATGCTACATACGAATATTCGATATTCTAATTCTTATTTCTATCTAAAGTCTTGAATCGATTTTGCTTCTTTTAAAGTATTTCAATTATTCTTGGGTTTGATTTAATTTTGGTTTTGAATTTCAATTAATATAATATTCCCGTCAAAGTGAGTTCTTGTAACGGACATGTAGTAACTTGAAGGGTTACGTACCAGTAGTCGGGACGTCTTGTCTAGGCTGGCATTCGTAGAAATCCAATTATGGACCAGTTTGCCTACCTGGGGGACTAACGATGAGAGTACCGATATCTATTAGGCCAAAGCATGTCACACCAAACGTCACGCGAACTAACAACACTTTGATACATCAAACGTGTACGTGTTGATTCATAGATATGATCCCAAACATCGTTTTACAACATCCCAAATCTCCATTCATTTATAATACACAATTTCTTTTGGGTTAAGTTGTATGTCAATGGGTATACATATGTTGACCATGCGAAAGCATGGTAATTACGGGTGCACACGTAATTACGAAAGTGATACGCGCAAGTCATACTAAACCCTATGATGTGCCAAACCTATGATTTTCAATATCTTATGATGAAAATTTATTTTATCATAAGTTCTATTATTTTATCATATTCCATGAGGTTATTATATCGTTTCGTATATAAATCACCAGAATAAGTGTATAATATTCCACAAGATTCTAATGATTCTAGAACAAATAGCCCTTTATTTTATATCTTGTCGAAGGGTTCGACTTCTGCCACCCTTTCATACTCCATAATATTTTAATGTGATACTCCACCCTTTTATACCCCTTGAATCATGAAATTTCCGCTAAGTTCCATGATTTCACAAATCTGTGACTCCCCCATTCGAGAAACCAATAATGCACCTTATAATCCAACCGTATGTCCAATTAGACATCCCATCTGTGGGTTAACTGACCAAAAATGTTTTTCCTAAAATTTAACAAAATATATATATTTTCTTCTTTTCTCTAAATAAACCAAGTTGCTTTTGTACATGAAAAATTAAAATATTAATGTTTTATACTTGATAAAGTGTAAATATAGTTAACAAAATAAAATATACGTGAGTCTAGTTATGGTTTCCTTAATTTATCTTAGGACCCATTTATGTTAGTCCGAATCATAATTATCGCCTGACCGAAGGAAGCTAAGATCACTGCTACTATTACATTTCTTCGTCATTCGAATTCGTGTTGGTTTTTCCCTCGTCATCGACTTTATCTGCTGCTCCCACTTCGTATCATTGACGTTCGCACTGACGCCTATAAAAACAATAATCAACTCTTAATTAGTACCGTCGATAGCATGTGCCTGTGCCATGCTTTCGATGTTAAATACACGCTTTCGACGTTACTATGCATCATCGTTTAAACAGTTACACGGAGGTTTTATGTTATCGCTATGTTATACATTTATGAATTATTTTATTGCTAGTTCATGTTGTGTCGCATCATTACTCACCACAGCTTACCTTTCACCATAAATTATGTGATGTGGATATCGTCACTTATTCATAGACCGACCCTTCCCTCATAACTATGGATGTAGGTACTACCATCATTAGTCATGCCCTTTTGGGGTTCGAGACTAAACATTGGTTGTCTACGATTGGTTATAATTATCTAATTTGTAAGTTTGAGTTGAGTCGTCGCATAGAACCTATCAAAACCGTTAACAAAGCCGATGAAATTTGATAAGAACATAGTGGATACGCTGTTGGTACTTTCTATATATAAGTGTTCTTATCAAAATATCAAAAGCCTCGTTAGACTGGTTGAGAGAAGTTCTATGCAAGTTGTGTTTGTGTCGTCAATCATGATCCGAATAACGAAGCCGATGAAATTCGATAAGTACATGGTGGATACACCGCTGGTTCTTTCTATATATAAGTGTTCTTATCGAAGTATTAAAAGCCTCGTTAAACTGATCATGAGAGAATCCGACTATCAAAAAATCTTGGAAGAGGGACAAGAAAACTAGTCTTCTCTACTCTAACCGACATATGATAAAAGCCCAACCTTCAACTAATGGACCACCTAACAATTCGCTTCATCACGAAAAACTTGACTAAAGTACAAATATACATGACAAATTTCAACCAAACAAATACTCAAACTTTTATCACGTTTAAACATTTCACCACCGGTAAGATAAACCCTTTTAATCTTAAGATTGTAACACCAACTTGTATCCTTGACGCACTTAGAGCATTTTGTTTTTGCAAATAAACAATTAATTTTTCTAAATTTTTACTCCCCCTTTTCTTTTGCAAAAACACCCAAATCATCGGATAAACTTCAACGCAAACAACCCTAAACAACTTTGATAGGAACAAATCCTATTAGCCCAAATAGTTAATGTGTCCAAATAACTCTTCCACGGCCTAATTAAATGAGCGGAATGACATCTCCAACCCAAACAATCAAATAATCTTGCAGCCCACTACTAACACAAGCTATTCTGGCTCACAAATATATTTCATTGTGTGTGACCCACTTTTATTTCCTGATTAAATGCTTTATATTGACAATCAAATTTTTTTTTTTTAAATCGCTGATTCTCAAAACCAAGATTAAAAGTCACATTTGACTTTAACTTCTTTCTCGAGACTAGCATTTGCTTGTCGATGAAATGTCATATCATTTTCACTTTAATCTTAAAACCTTTAACAACATCAGTAGATGTAACATCCTCTATCTAATTCCTTAATCCTTATATTAAAACTTCAATCGTCCATTAACTCCTAACAGTTTCCGGACAAACAATCAGTACCTGATAAAAAGTTTTAATCTCTGAAGAATCTTAAAATTTTCCCTAATCAACCTTAAATCCAAACAAAAACTGAATAATATTAAAATATTCCTTGATGAGAACTTAAAACATTAATATTCCCTGATGAATATCAAAGCCCTGAATAAATTTAAAGCCTGACCCAACTTCATTTCTGGACCAAACTAATATTCCCTGAACATTGGTTATTCGATGATCAATCTTTAAAATCGGACAACACTTTTTATTCTCTGATGAAACTTTATCCCTGATAGGGTGTTAATCCCTGAACCAACTTACTCCCTGACAAGATCATCTAGAAATAAGATATTTTTAGGGAATAACTGACAGAGTGTGATAAACACACTAAGTTGAAAGGTAAACCCTGAAGTTAGGTGAGATGCTGTTATTCCCTAAAGGAGTGGTTACTAGGCAAATTATTTCCTGGCATCAAACCAGAACTATTTTTTAACTAAAAAAGTCAATCGAACATGTCGACTTAACTCGTTTATATATAAAATCAATAAACAAGTTCAAAGTGTTCAAAAACACTCTGAAATTTTATGTCTTCAAGGATTTTGGCGGAAACAAACACCTAATCAAGAGATATGGTGATTCGGAAGGCAGTTAGACCAAACCGAATCGGTAACCAAGCTCTGACACCACTTGAAAGTCCCTGGGACCCATGGATCGAGGACGAACACCACGAACATTGCACTTGATAGAGACGTAAACATAAAACATAAATCATAAGATAATAAAGTGTAGAATTTGTGAAATTCTTTCATGTTATTTAATCGACACAGAATACATATACCAAAAGAGTAGTATCTATCACGAAGACAAACTTGTCACGTAGACTAGGACACCGAGTCTCAACTAGACACTGAGTCCCTAAACCCAAATTTCTCTCTAGACTTTCTTTCTCTAAAACTCTCTGAATTAAATAAATTTATAATTTAACCTATCATGACAAATATATAAGCTAGAAACAAATAAACCCTGATAACCCAAACTTCTAGTAATAACATGCATAGGGAATCACACTGTTCCCTGATAGGTATAAACCCTTACACTAGTCAAGGAATAAATCACACTCATGTGTTTCATCCGGGAATGACATATTCCCTGACTCATCATGGAATAAAGTCAGACCTTCATAAGGGAAAACTAACATTCCCTAATGTTATAAGGTGTCCGGTTTTATCTTATTCCCTAACAATATCTAACTTTCATTACAACCTTTGACTTTGTTGACCAGAATTGATAAAGCCACGGTTACATGTAGGATACTTTGCTTACAAACTTAAAAATGAAATCAAACCTTTTCTATAGTCCCTTAAAGAGTGGGATCACTTAGAAATTTGGATGATGATGCAAGAGTCTTATAAGTCGCTTCACAATAGTTATACCAAGCCTGCGTTTCTTGATGATGATATTCGCCAAAAGTATGGTTACAATTTCATAATATAGTCCTTGATAAAATCAAGATAACAACATAAACCTCAGATAGTGAAAGAATCATTTTTCTTAATGGACTGTTTTGAAAGAGAAAATAAAGATGTACCACTTTGCACCAAAGCATGAATATTATGCTCATGCCTGCCACTATGTCTTTGCAAAGGGTTCTCCATGTATAGAGGTTCACACGACGATTAAAGTTCAAATAATAAATTAATATAAATAAATATATATATATATATATATAATGGACTAAAGATTGATATGCCACATGATCTTAAAAGTAAAAGGTTTTAACAAGTAACATGGTCTAATTATTTATGTCACACCCCCGGATTACCAACCCGAAATCCATACACCGGTGGGCCCGTGTAGGGAGTATCGTGACGTAAGTTGATAACATCATTGTCAATTAAACATAGCACAGCGGAAGTCTTGGAATAAAATTACTATTGCAAACTAAATGTTCGAAATATAAAATAATATACAGGCTCGTAATAGAAGATCCACAGGCGGATCATAAAATGTACAAGAAAGAATACAAAACAGACTTTATGGCAGATCTAAGGATTTGCAAGATTCTCTTATCACTACCGAACAGCTTCCGGCCTATTTCGTATTGTACCTGCAACTTAGCCTTTGGACAATACGTCAGCTTACGCTAATAATACACCCAACTGACTCATTTTGAAAACTTTAAAATGATTTTTAGGTGCAAAACGGCACAAAATCTTTTATTAACTTGGGAAAGTTGACCTTGCAACCTTGTATCAGATTCACATGTGTGTCAATACATACAGGGCCCAGTACAGACACCGAGACATGATTAAATACACACCACTCAGGACTCACGAAGGAGTCGTCCCCAACTTCTTGGGTAATTTGCATATGAGTGTCTGTCAGGTGTATGCCTACACCCCGCGCTAAGGTCGTGGCCAATAACTAATGTATTGAGCCGATGATATCCAGGACACGGTAATTTAACCCCCGGTGTTTAAGTTATCAAACAAAACTGATTAAAACGGAATATGCGGGTTTACTAGCCACAAACGGGCATTCGAATGACCCCTTTTCAGACCAAGCGGTAATAATTTACCGTATCCCAAGCCCATATAGGGAAAATAAGTCGAGAGTATTTACCTGAGCTGCTCTTCTTCTTTTATTTTTTTAAATAACTCAGCCGTATACAAAAGTACCAAGTGCAGATAGCATTTACCGGCAAGGCTCTAGTCTGGGTTATGGCATAAGCTAGCCAATTAAATACTAACGGTCGTATAAACCGAATAGTGTACATGATCATTACGTATAACGCTTGATTAAACGATGATCGGATAGAATGTAGTTTAATCCCGACAAGTACTTAACTTGTATAATATGGGTAAACTATAAACATTCTGGATTTTGAAACTAAATGACAAGGTTAAACCCGTTTCGGTTAATTTTCAGAAAATAGTTATATATACTTAACCGTACGCATAAAAGCGATATTGGGTAACCAGATAAGTCATGGACAAGTTCTATATGTCATTATATTTTAAATAAGTTAAAATATCAATAGGATATCAACTTGTATACCCGTTATGGTTTTAAAACGAAATCATGCCTCATAAGGGCATTTCGGTAATTATATACCGTATAAAAGGAACTTGAACATATTTTAAGTTTATAATCATGAGTATTCTGGAAAAATATATTATTTATGATATAATATCAGTAGGATATCAACTATATGTGTATTTTATCTTTTTATGACCAAACTATGCACGAAGGGGCATTTTTGGTAATTTTACACATAGTTTATAAATTATTTGGGATGCTGAGTTTATAACATGTAACTATTGTAAATATGTTTAAAATAAGTTTTAAAATCAGTAGGTATCAAGTCTTGGTCAATAATATGGTTTAAAACCATACTATGCGCCAAAACGGCGCTTATGTCGTAAAATGACGTCTTTATGCGATGTTTATGAAAACTGATGTTAAGGTCAAATTAAAATGTTTTAAATATGTTATTTAATATAAAATTATTAGTAGGTAAATGATTTACCTTGAAAAGATTTGATTAAAACCATTTTATAAGCCACAAGGGCTAAAACCGTCATTTATTGACATAGTTTAAGGACCTGATTGAAAACTCAATTTATAACTTGGTTTAACATCCCAAATAATCCTACTTATGATATTACATCAATAGGAAACTCATTTTCACATTCATTATTATTTAAAACCTTGTTTTATGCAAAAGGGCATTTTGGTCAAATATGGCATAATTATGGAAGTTGCGCATAAACTTAGATTATGATTATGATCATGTAATATAACCTCAGAGGGTTATGCTACATTATATTATGATCATAATGAAACTTTATCAGTAGGTAACTAATCTAAATCGGGTCAGAATCAAAAGTCAAAGCAGAAGTCAAACTTCGCGACTTTCGGTTGCCGAACCGACCCTAGAACGGAAATTGACGAGCCGAACATGTTCTCACACGTTCTAATAATTATTATCAACTTGTTTAAGTGTCAAAACAGGTTTCATAACATATAAAAGATCAATTTATGATTTTTCCGAAAAATGTCATGTTTGACTTTTTAATATCGTAACTTTGACAGTCAATTGGTCTAGCAAACGTGATCTTCACGAGGTGCCCTTTATAGGGATTAACACCTACCTTATTATGATCACTTAGCCATGTTCATTTCGAACAATGGCTGGACTATAATGGTCTTAACCGAAAGTCAAAGCGTTTTCCATAAAACGCTTGACCTTTTGGTTATAAAAGCCTATAAACAAAAATGCACAAAGAAGGAACTCTTACCAGTGATTCCTAAGGTGCAAAAGAACTATGTTGGATGCTCCTTTTAGCTAGGAACTTCTAGAGGAGGGAGAAGAGTGCATCAATGAAAAAGGTTCAAGTTGGAATGGTGAACTTAAGCACCTATTTATAGTTGGAGAACTCAAAGGAGGTGAAGCCAGGTGTTTAGGGGTGTAAGAAGAAGCTTACAAGTGTCCCAAAACGTGGCATAGCTGATTGCAAGTCCATAGTTTCGAATTAATGGTTTTGGAGCTTTGTTTGGAGGCCAAGCCAAAACTTTCTGCAGCAGACCTCTTCTCGGCCCCGCGAGAGACCCAGGCTAGGTCACTCGCGGCCCGTGACCGCCCCATGGCTAGTTTCAAAGTTTGACACTTTAGCCCCCTTAATTTTAAAAAGCTTCTAAAAACCTTTTTAAACACCTTTTTGGCACTTTTAGCCCTCCGTAGCCAATACTTGGCATACCCGGGATTATGCCCGGACATTGTCAAGCTCTCGGTTCATTAAAAGGTCACTCAGAAGTAAGAATTAAAATATTGACACTTTTAATCCCTCCATTATCCAACTTTTATATATTATTGGATTTAATTTACTCTCGTCCAACAAACAGGACATATGAGAGTTAGGACTATGTAAAGGATCACTCAGAGGCTCAGTATTAGCTTGTTGACTCTGATGTCACTCAGAGGCTAGGCATATTGACACAACGGTCACTCAGAGGCCGAGTTTAAGCATAACGACACTAATGGTCGTTCAGAGGCTATGTTTTATGCATAATGGCACTAATGGTCGTTCAGAGGCTACATTTTTATGCATAATGGCACTAATGGTCGTTCAGAGGCTACATTTTTATGCATGATACTTATGGTCAGAACATCAAAATAAATTCAAGTTCCTTTTATACAGTATATAATTACCAAAATGCCCTTATGAGGCATGGTTTCATTTTAAAACCTTAACGGGTATATTAGTGATATTGTACTGTTATTACAACTTATTTAAAGTATAATGGCATATAGAACTTGTCCTGACTTATCCGGTTACCCGATATCGCTTATATGCACACGGTTAAGTATATGTAACTAGTTTACGGAAATTAACCGAAACGGGATTAACCTTATCATTCAAGTCTCAAAATCCAGAATGTTTATGGTTTACCTATATTATGCAAGTCATAGTACTTGTCGGGTTTAAACTACATTCTATCCGGTCATCGCTTAATCGAGCGTACTTTACCGTTATTGATCATGTATGCTAGTCGGTGTAAGTTATGAGTTAATTAAGACCGTTAGCATTTAATTGGTTAGTTTATGCCATAATCCAGACTAGAGCCTTCCGGTAAATGCCATATGCACTTAGTTCATTTTGGATACGGCTGAGATATTAAATCTTTCATTTTTAAATCAAGACTAGCTCAGGTAAATACTCTCGACTTATTTTCCCTATACGGGCTTGGTTTACGGTAAACTATTACCGCTTGGTCGGAAATATGATCAATCGAATGACGGACTGTGGCTAGTAAATCCGCATATTCCGTTTTAATAAGTTTTGTTTGATAACTTAAACATCAGGGGTAACGACTATGTCCTGGATATCCTGGGCTCATTACAATAGTTAATGGCCACGAGCAAAGCGTAGGGTGTAGGCATACACCTGACAGATGCTCATGCTAATTTTTTTTACCCAATTGTTGGGGATAACTCCTTCGTGAGTTCATAAGTGGTGTGTATATTAATCATGTCTCAGTTTCGTATTGGGTCCTGTATGTATGGACAAACATGTGAATCTGTTAACAAGGTTACAAGGCTGACTTTCCCAAGTTATAAAAGATTTTGTGCCTGTGTACTTAAACCATTTTTTTTAAATGTTCTCAAAATGAGTTAGTTGGGTGTATTTACCAGCGAAAGCTGACGTATTTTCAAAAGACTAAGCTTGCAGGTATAATACGAAATAGGCTGGAAGCTGCTCGGTAGTGATATAAGAGGATCTTGCAAATCCTTAGATTTGCCCAAAGTCTGTTATACACTTTTGTATATTTTACGATCCGCCTGTGGATCTTCTGTTACAAGCCGTCTGTATATATTATTTTCGTACTTTGAACATTTAGTTTGTAATAGTAATTTAAACTCCAAGACTTCACTATGCTGTGTTTAATTGACTATGATGATATCAACTTACGTCACGATATTCCCCACCCGGGCCCACCGGTGTTTAGTTGTAAAATGCAAGGTATGACAGGTTGGTATCAGAGCCAACGTTTGAGAGAATTAAACACTAGCCTTCTTTAATCTCAAACTTACACAAAAAGCGCATTCCTTAGACTTCCGAGTCTAGGTTTGACCTAGGATTACTCACCTCATTATTAAGTTATCAGTATTGTTTTTGACTTGATTTTAACAGGAAATGCCGCCAAGAGTACGAGGAAGAGGTAAAGGACCTATGAGGGGAGGACCATCAGGACATATCACTTCACAACCCCATCACTTGAATCCCTATGAGGATTCAGGGAACTCCAAGCCACTAGATCAAAATTCACCTACTCACACACAAAACTCATACCACTCATATCATTCTTACCAATCACACCATTCCCATGACTCTCATCATTCATATCATGATGAGTTTAACCCTAACCACTACTTCAACCCACCCCAGCTGATCAGAATCAGTTGGATCAACCCAACCCAATGGACGAGGAGTCCGACCCGGAGATGCCGCCGTCAGGATCGCACGCACATCCCATCGAAATATCTAGCGATTCAAACTCTTACGCCGGATCACCATACCAAGGTCCTAACAAATGGGACCAATATATGAACCAATTCACTTTTGCTAACACTCCTTTCCATCACTCCCCAGCACCTCCTATACAAGAAGATGTTCATATGGAACCGGTGGAACAACCTCAGCCGCCACCTGAGCCACCAAGGAGGAAACGTGGAGCGCGTATGTCGGTACGTGCAAGTCAACGGTCGGGTTCGCTGCCACCATTACCCAAAACTTACCCTGCCATTCACGAGGACCCACAAATGGGTGGACTCTCCAATGCTTCACCTGTGGTGGAACCAACACCATCACCAGTGGTTCAACCACCACGAAAGGTTATAATAACCCTATTCCTTCATATCTGGATACATCTGGATATGATCGTTTTAACCCGTCTACGCCGGTAAATTACCAGGCATTGTCGCATGACCCTTATATGCAAGCGGTCATGCATAAACGCACTTTACCCATCTCCTTTCCCACCTGCTTATCCAACTACTGGATA
Source organism: Scalesia atractyloides (assembly GCA_947069175.1). Lineage (NCBI taxonomy): Eukaryota > Viridiplantae > Streptophyta > Magnoliopsida > Asterales > Asteraceae > Scalesia > Scalesia atractyloides. The sequence continues at coordinate 45,878,876 of CAMTDV010001632.1, forward strand.
TCCAAGTTATGGGTACTAGTATCCTATTATGCCACAACCACAACCTCCGCCACCACTTGAGGCTATCAATGAGGCCGTTAGAACGAATGAAGGAAATGCAACAAAAAGCGAAGAAGACGGCGAATAAGAGAATAAGTTCCTCAAGAAGCTCTCCAAGTTGGTTAAGGGAAAGAAACGAGTGAAGTCTCTTCTATTATTATATTTAGTCCCTGTGAGGACATTGTTATTTCTTTAGTCCCTGCATGGACATTTTTGTTTCTTTTAAGTCCTTGCATGGACAGTTGTTTCATTTATTTTTTTCTAAAATTTTAATTTTTTAATTATCATTTAATGAAATATTTTGGAATTATATACATGTATTCATCCTCTTCAAGCGAACGTCTCGATTTTACTCGAATTTATGTTCCGCTATACAATTCCAAAAAGGTCTTAATGATTTTGATTAGCCAAGTGGCACAAACCACATAATTGGCCAGCTTATAATTGATAGTTAAGGATGAATAGCCTTCTATCATGATAGTTATGGGGAGTTATCCTTCTATCCAGAGGTGGTGGACTATGTTCAAGCCTCTAAGTCGTTAAGGTCATTGCGACTGTGACTATTAATCAACCATTCAGGAATGTACATACTCCTGGTAGTGTGACTTGAGGAACCACACTAACCGTCTAGGTGATGGACTACATCCTAAAACCTATTATATAGCCTAAGTGATCAATATGATCCCGGCTAATATCATCAATGCGATGATAATTGACATCCATTAGTGATGTAGCGCCTATGGGCCATAATTGACATCCATTAGTGATGTAGTGCCTACGGGCCATAATTGACATCCATTAGTGATGTAGTGTCTACGGGCCATGATTAAACATCCATTAGTGATGATTTACCTTTGAGCAATATTATATTGTCAATTAAGACAATGACAATTATGGTTAATATAACCCTCTGTCCAAAATTATGTCCATTAGTGACAGGCCAATGTGCCGTATTTTTATGTCCATTAGTGACAGGCCAATGTGCTGTATTTTTATGTCCATTAGTGATAGGCCCATGTGCTGTATGTTTATATCCATTAATGATAGGCCAATGTGTCGTATTTGTATGTCCATTAGTGACAGGCCAATGTGCCGTATTTTTATGTCCATTAGTGACAGGCCAATGTGCTGTAATTTTATGTCCATTAGTAACAGGCCGACGTGCCGTACTTTTATATGTCCTTAGTGACAGACCTATGAGACATATTTTAGTGTCCTTCGTGATAAGCCTATGAGCTAATTATAATTGTCTAATGACAATGACTGTTGTGACATTTCGATCCACTGTCTAATATATACGGACTATGTCTAAATTGTAATTTGCCTTTGATAGTCCTTTTGAGACCTAGGCCAGATATAGATAACATTCATAGAAATGTCAAGCCTAAGAGTGGTGATTATATTCACACTAGTTTGATTAGGCAACGGATTTATATATCCAATGTTTAAAAGCCAATATGGTATTAATACCATGGCTAAGAAAAGTTTAATTTGGTGTTTAGAACCAAAGCTTCAAGAATGGCTAACTCGGATGAGGCACAATGTAGCCACTGAGAGATTAACTCTAACAACGCCGAAAACATAGCCATCGATAATGATAATTTCCAATCTCGAATTGATGCACCTGTGGGAAAAGCCATGGAAAAAGCCCTGGAGAAATTTAAAGAATTGAGGGCTACTCGCTCCAAACCCTTATCAATTCCACCATCCCCAGCTCATAAAGAGAGCTCTGTTCACTCTTCAAATGTGAAGAGTGAACCAAGAAAATTAGAATTTAACGATAGGTCCCGTTCTTCTAAAGACGGATGTACCTACAAATATTTTGTCTCCTGTAAGCCCCGAGATTTCAGTGGAGAGAAGGGAGCTGTAGAAGCCTTGAAATGGCTTGATGAAATGGAGACGATAGTGGATATTAGCGGTTGTGCTGATAAAGATGTGGTAAAGTATGTATCACAGTCTTTCAAGGGTGATGCCCTAATTTGGTGGAAGGCAGTGGTCCAATCAACAGGTAAGGTACACCTGTACAACTTGGGATGGTCCAAGTTTGTTGACCTTGTAAAGGAGACTTACTGCCACCTCATGAGGTGGAAAAGATAGAGTCTGATTTTTTGACTCTCACCATGAAAAACCTGGATTGTAGGAAGTACGTTTCTGACTTCAACTCCCTGTCTAGATTAGTTTCCTATCTAATCACCTCTGAACCCAAACGCATAGCGCGTTTCATTAATGGATTAGTGCCCGAGATCAAGGGCATGGTAAAGGCTGCTCAGCCTAGTACCTATAGGTCTGCTGTTGACCTATCTCTCTTTCTCACCCTAGATTTAGTGATGCAAAAGTCAGTTAAGACTGAAACTGATGGAAAAAGAAAACGGGAGGATGATAACTCCGAAAGGTTCAAAAAGAAAGGAAATTTTGGGATCAAGAAGAACCAGCACAGATCTGATGATAGACCACTATGCAAGACCTATAACCGCAGGCATTGGGGAAGGCAATGCTGACCCACAGATTAAACCCTGTGATATTTGCAAAAGAGAAGGGCATAACACCCACGAGTGCAAAAATCTTAAAATGCAGTCTGTTATGGCTGTAATGAGAAAGGGCATATTAAGCCTAATTACCCTAAGAACCCCAGAGGTAATGATACAAAACCTGGAGAGGCTAAGAAAGGAAATGTGCGTGCCTTCCCGATGAACGCTAGAGAGGCTGTTAATGACAACAACGTATGTGGTAGAACTTTTTTATATGCTAGAGTCCTTTTTTATTCGGGTGCAAATATGTATTTTGTAGACCATAAGTTTAGTAAACTATTAAACTTACCCAGAAGAACTCTAGAAATAACCTATGAGGTAGAACTTGTTGATGGAACTTTAGAAACAACGTCTTCCATTCTTGATGGATGTTTTATATACATTAAGAATCACTCTATTCCTATCTCTCTCTTGCCAATGAAATTGGTGGTGTTCGATGTAGTCTTAGGCATGGATTGGTTATCTCATAACCAAGCCCGCATTGCTTGTGATAAGAAACTCATTGAAATTAAAACCCCATTTGGTGAAATGATCACCATCCTTGGAGATTCACACTATGGATTACCAGACAAGGTGTTTGTTACTCAAGGCATCCAGGTGTCTAAGAAGAGGTTGTGTCATTTATCTGGCACAATTAACTATCAACGAGCCAAAACCAAATATTGAAGATCTTCTAGTTATCTCGGAATATTCCGATGTTTTCCCTGAAGAATTACTAGCTTTACCTTCAGATAGGCAAGTGGAGTTTAGGATCGACATCCTACCAGGATCAGCACCTGTTGTAGAGCTCCATATCAGCTAGCACCGACGAAAATCAAGGAATTAAGAGTACAATTAGATGAACTTTTAGAGAAAGGTTTCATACAACCTAGTTTCTCACCTTGGGGAGCTCCTATCCTTTTCGTTAAGAAAAAGGACGGTTCAATGCGAATGTGCATTTATTACAGTGAACTAAACAAGATAACGATCAAAAACCGTTATCCTCTACCCAGGATCGATGATTTGTTTGATCAACTTCAAGGTTCTAGTTATTTCTCTAAGATCGATTTAAGATCAGGATATAACCAACTGAAGGTTAGAAATAAGGATGTTCCTAAGACTGCCTTTAGGACCCGATATGGTCATTATGAATTTCTAGTGATGCCTTTTAGGCTTACAAATGCACCTGCAGCATTCATGGATCTCATGAATAGAGTCTACAAGCCGTATTTAGATAATTTTGTCATTGTCTTCATAGACGACATACTTATCTACTCTCGTAATCAGGCTGATCACGCGAAACATCTTTGGTGCATCCTAGAATTGCTAAGATAAGAGAAACTTTATGCTAAATTCTCTAAGTGTGAATTTTGGCTTAGAGAAGTCCAATTTCTAGGACATATTGTAAGTGAGCGTGGTATCCATGTAGATCCCGCTAAGATAGAAGCCACAATGAATTGGGAAGTATCCAAAACTCCATCAGAGATTCATAGCTTCTTAGAATTGCCTGGTTACTATAGGAGGTTCATTGAGAACTTTTCAAGGATATCCACTCCTTTAACTGCAGTGACTCGCAAGAATGTAAATTTGAGTGGGGTCCAAAACAACAAGAATCTTTTAAGATTTTAAAACACAAGTTGAACAATGCTCCGGTTTTATATCTACCTGAGGGTATTGAGGACTTTGTTGTTTACTGTGATGCCTTGCACACTGGCATAGGTTGTGTGCTAATGCAAAAAGGCAAAGTAATTGCTTATGCATCATGATAATTAAGGGTGCACGAAAGGAATTACACCACCCATGATTTGGAATTGGGTGCCGTTGTATTTTCCCTTATGTTATGGAGACATTACTTATATGGCACGAAGTGTATTATATACATTGACCATAAGAATCTCCAACATTTGTTCAATCAAAAGGATTTGAACATGCGAAAGCACTGTTGGATGGGAACACTAAATGATTATGATTGCAAAATTCGATATCATCCCGACTAGGCAAATGTTGTTGCTGACGCCTTAAGTCGTAAGGAAAGGGTTAAGCCTATAAGGATTAACGCCAAGAGCATTGAGCTCAGAAATAGCTTGAATGAAAAGCTATTAGACATTCAAAAGCAAGCCCTATTAGAGGCTAATATTCCTAATAAGGGATTACGCGGAACCGTTGATCAGTTAATGCCTGGAAAGGATGGAATCCTTTGATTTAATGGAAGAATTTGGGTTCCAATCTTTGGAGGACTTAGAGATCTAATCCTCCAGGAAGCACATAATATGAGATACTCAGTTCACCAAGGTGGTGACAAGATGTATCAAGATTTGAAAAAGAATTATTGGTGGATGGGTTTAAAGAAATCCATAGCCACTTATGTAGCTAAGTGTCTGACATGTTCGCAAGTTAAAGCTGAACATCAGAAGCCGTCAAGACTTCTACAACAACTTGAAATTCCCACTTGGAAATCGGAAATGGTAACTATGGACTTGATTACCAAGTTACCTAAGACAAACGTGGTAATGACATGATTTGGGTCATTGTGGATAGGGTGACTAAGTCAGTGCATTTCTTGCCAATTAAAGAGACCTATAATTCTGCCAAACTGGCTAAGTTATATGTGGACAAGATTATGTCCCTACACGGTGTGCTGGTATCTATTGTATCTGATAGAGATACTAGATATACCTCTCATTTTTGAAAAAGTTTCCAACAATCTTTAGGCACAAGATTAAACTTTAGTATGGCTTACCACCCGCAGACTGATGGTCAGAGTGAGCGTACTATTCAGACTTTGGAAGACATGCTTAGAGCATGTGTGATTGATTTAGGTGGAAATTGGGATGACCACTTACCCCTAATAGAATTCTCCTATAATAATAGTTATCATACAAGCATCAAGGCTGCTCCTTTTGAGGCCTTGTATGGGAGAAAATGTCGAACGCCTATGTGCTGGGCAGAAGTTGGGGAAGCCCAACTATCAGGACCAGAGATGTCCTGGAGACCACGAATAAGATTGTGCAAATTCGTGATCATCTCAAGGCTGTCCGTGATAGGCAGAAGAGCTATGCTGACTAGAGGCGTAAACCTCTTAAGTTCCAAATAGGGGACAAAGTCATGTTAAAAGTATCACCATGGAAAGGTGTAATGAGATTTGGAAAGAAGGGCAAGTTAAGCCCAAGATATATAGGACCATTCGAGATAATCGAATGTGTCGGCACTGTAGCTTATAAACTCAAGCTGCCAGAGGAGCTTAGTGGAATTAATGATGTGTCTCACATCTGTAATCTTAAGAAATGTCTAGCCGATGATTCGCTAGCAACGTCACATCATCATGTGCAAATTGATGAAAACCTGAGGTTCGTTGAGAGACCGATTTCGATCGAGGATCGACAGGTTAAGAAGCTCCGAAAGAAAAAGATACCTATAGTAAAGGTTAAGTGGGATGCCCTACGAGGCACCGAGTATACATGGGAGGTTGAGTCAACTATGCGACAAAAATATCCCCATCTTTTTGAATAAAATCTCGAGGTCGAGCTTTCTTTTAAGGGGGTGAGGATGTAACCCCTCGTAAAATCGTGTATAAAAGAACTTAATTGTTGCGATGTTATGTAAAAAAATGTGTTAATTTGGAATAATCCAAAATTGACATATTTTAAATTAATTGATCAAATTTATTTTTTGTTTCAAATTGATAAAATAAGAAAACCAGAAAGAATGACAATAAAAGTCAAAAATGAAACTAATGAACCTTCAAATTGACTTTTGAACTCATTTTTTTATCAATTTGAATCTTTACTAAAAAATCTTATTTGATTGAATTGACTTGTTCAATCTCGACGATTTAATATAAATAGGGTATTATGAGTTCGAGCAAGCCGCAATGGTGAAATCGGTAGACACGCTGCTCTTAGGAAGCAGTGCTAGAGCATCTCGGTTCGAGTCCGAGTGGCGGCATGCCATCTTCTAAAAGAGATCCAATAGATCCTATAATAAAAATAAATTAAATTCCCCATTTCTATTTCTTAATTAATATTAATATAGGGGATTCCCTCCCCTTTTTTCATTTTTATGATATTTTCAACTTTAGAGCATATATTAACTCATATTTATTTTTCTATTGTTTCAATTGTAATTACACTTCATTTGATAACCTTATTGGGCAATTAAATCATAAAACCATATGATTCGTCAGAAAAGGGGATGATAGCTACTTTTTTATGTCTAACATGATTATTAACCACTCGTTGGATTTATTCTGGCCATTTCCAGCTAAGTGATTTATATGAATCATTAATTTTTCTTTCATGGAGTTTCTCCCTTATTCATATAGTGCCTTATTTCAAAATAAGAAAAAAAGAATTAACCACAATAACTGCCTCAATTACTATTTTTACCCAAGGCTTTGCTACTTCGGGTCTTTTAAATGAAATAGACAAACCCACAATATTAGTACCTGCTCTACAATCGGAATGGTTAATAATGCACGTAAGTATGATGATATTGAGCTATGCGACTCTTCTTTGTGGATCATTATTATCAGTAGCACTTCTAGTCATTACTTTAGAAAGATTTTTTATAGTTCTAAAAGTAATAATTTATTAAAATTAAATGAGTCGTTCTCATTTGGTGAAATCCAATACAAGAATGAAATAAACAATATTTTTCAAAAAACTTATTTTTTTTCTGATAAGAATTATTACAAGGCCTAATTTATTCAACAATTGGATTATTGGAGTTATCGTGTGATTTGCCTAGGATTTATCTTTTTAACCATAGGTATTCTTTCAGGAGCAGTATGGGCTAATGAAGCGTGGGGATCATATTGGAGTTGGGATCCAAAGGAAACTTGGGCCTTTATTACTTGGATCGTATTCGCAATTTATTTGCATACTCGAACAAATAAAAATTGATTCGTATTCGCAATTAAACTATTAAACTTACCCATAAGAACTCTAGAAATAACCTATAAGGTAGAACTTGCGGATGGAACTTTAGAAACAACGTCTTCCATTCTTGATGGATGTTTTATATACATTAAGAATCACTCTATTCCTATCTCTCTCTTGCCAATGAAATTGGTGGTGTTCGATGTAGTCTTAGGCATGGATTGGTTATCTCATAACCAAGCCCGCATTGCTTGTGATAAGTAACTCATTGAAATTAAAACCCCATTTGGTGAAATGATCACCATCCTTGGAGATTCACACTATGGATTACCAGACAAGGTGTTTTTACTCAAGGCATCCAGGTGTCTAAGAAGAGGTTGTGTCATTTATCTGGCACAAGTAACTGTCAACGAGCCAAAACCAAATATTGAAGATCTTCTAGTTATCTCGGAATATTCCGATGTTTTCCCTGAAGAATTACCAGGTTTACCTTCAGATAGGCAAGTGGAGTTTAGGATCGACATCCTACCAGGATCAGCACCTGTTGCTAGAGCTCCATATCAGCTAGCACCGACGAAAATCAAGGAATTAAGAGTACAATTAGATGAACTTTTAGAGAAAGGTTTCATACAACCTAGTTTCTCACCTTGGGGAGCCCCTATCCTTTTCGTTAAGAAAAAGACGGTTCAATGCGAATGTGCATTGATTACAGTGAACTAAACAAGATAACGATCAAAAACCGTTATCCTCTACCCAGGATCGATGATTTGTTTGATCAACTTCAAGGTTCTAGTTATTTCTGTAAGATCGATTTAAGATCAGGATATAACCAACTGAAGGTTAGAAATAAGGATGTTCCTGAGACTGCCTTTAGGACCCGATATGGTCATTATGAATTTCTAGTGATGCCTTTTAGGCTTACAAATGCACCTGCAGCATTCATGGATCTCATGAATAGAGTCTACAAGCCGTATTTAGATAATTTTGTCATTGTCTTCATAGACGACATACTTATCTACTCTCGTAATCAGGCTGATCACGCGAAACATCTTTGGTGCATCCTAGAATTGCTAAGATAAGAGAAACTTTATGCTAAATTCTCTAAGTGTGAATTTTGGCTTAGAGAAGTCCAATTTCTAGGACATATTGTAAGTGAGCGTGGTATCCATGTAGATCCCGCTAAGATAGAAGCCACAATGAATTGGGAAGTATCCAAAACTCCATTAGAGGTTCGTAGCTTCTTAGAATTGCCTGGTTATTATAGGAGGTTCATTGAGAACTTTTCAAGGATATCCACTCCTTTAACTGCATTGACCCACAAGAATGTCAAGTTTGACTGGGGTCCAAAACAACAAGAATCTTTTAAGATTTTAAAACACAAGTTGAACAATGCTCCGGTTTTATATCTACCTGAGGGTATTGAGGACTTTGTTGTTTATTGTGATGCCTTGCACACTGGCATAGGTTGTGTGCTAATGCAAAAAGGCAAAGTAATTGCTTATGCATCACGATAATTAAAGGTGCACTAAAGGAATTACACCACCCATGATTTGGAATTGGGTGCCGTTGTATTTGCCCTTATGTTATGGAGACATTACTTATATGGCACGAAGTGTATTATATACATTGACCATAAGAATCTCCAACATTTGTTCAATCAAAAGGATTTGAACATGCGAAAGCACTGTTGGATGGGAACACTTAATGATTATGATTGCAAAATTCGCTATCATCCCGACTAGGCAAATGTCGTTGCTGACGCCTTAAGTCATAAGGAAAGGGTTAAGCCTATAAGGATTAACGCCAAGAGCATTGAGCTCAGAAATAGCTTGAATGAAAAGCTATTAGACATTCAAAAGTAAGCCCTATTAGAGGCTAATATTCCTAATGAGGGATTACGCGGAACCGTTGATCAGTTAATGCCTGCAAAGGATGGAATCCTTTGATTTAATGGAAGAATTTGGGTTCCAATCTTTGGAGGACTTAGAGATCTAATCCTCCAGGAAGCACATAATATGAGATACTCAGTTCACCAAGGTGGTGACAAGATGTATCAAGATTTGAAAAAGAATTATTGGTGGATGGGTTTAAAGAAATCCATAGCCACTTATGTAGCTAAGTGTCTGACATGTTCGCAAGTTAAAGCTAAACATCAGAAGCCGTCAAGACTTCTACAACAACTTGAAATTCCCACTTGGAAATCGGAAATGGTAACTATGGACTTGATTTCCAAGTTACCTAAGATCAAACGTGGTAATGACATGATTTGGGTCATTGTGGATAGGGTGACTAAGTCAGTGCATTTCTTGCCAATTAAAGAGACCTATAATTCTGCCAAACTGGCTAAGTTATATGTGGACAAGATTATGTCCCAACACGGTGTGCTGGTATCTATTGTATCAGATAGAGATACTAGATATACCTCTCATTTTTGAAAAAGTTTCCAACAATCTTTAGGCACAAGATTAAACTTTAGTATGGCTTACCACCCATAGACTGGTGGTCAGAGTGAGCGTACTATTCAGACTTTGGAAGACATGCTTAGAGCATGTGTGATTGTTTTAGGTGGAAATTTGGATGACCACTTACCCCTAATAGAATTCTCCTATAATAATAGTTATCATACAAGCATAAGGCTGCTCCTTTTGAGGCCTTTTATGGGAGAAAATGTCGAACGCCTGTGTGCTGGGCAGAAGTTGGGGAAGCCCAACTATCAGGACCAGAGATGTCCTGGAGACCACAAATAAGATTGTGCAAATTCGTGATCATCTCAAGGCTGTCCGTGATAGGCAGAAGAGCTATGTGACTAGAGGCTAAACCTCTTAAGTTCCAAATAGGGGACAAAGTCATGTTAAAAGTATCACCATGGAAAGGTGTAATGAGATTTGGAAAGAAGGCAAGTTAAGCCCAAGATATATAGGACCATTCGAGATAATCGAATGTGTCGGCACTGTAGCTTATAAACTCAAGCTGCTAGAGTAGCTTAGTGGAATTCATGATGTGTTTCACATCTGTAATCTTAAGAAATGTCTAGCCGATGATTCGCTAGCAACGTCACATCATCATGTCAAATTGATGAAAACCTGAGGTTCGTTGAGAGACAGATTTTGATCGGGGATCGACAGGTTAAGAAGCTCCGAAAGAAAAAGATACCTATAGTAAAGGTTAAGTGGGATGCCCTACGAGGCACCGAGTATACATGGGAGGTTGAGTCCACTATGCGACAAAAATATCCCCATCTTTTTGAATAAAATCTCGAGGTCGAGCTTTCTTTTAAGGGGTGAGGATGTAACCCCTCGTAAAATCGTGTATAAAAGAACTTAATTGTTGCAATGTTATGTACAAAAAATGTGTTAATTGATCAAATTTTTTTTTTTCAAATTGATAAAATCAGATAAACCAGAAAGAATGACAATAAAAGTCAAAAATGAAACTAATGAACCTTCAAATTGACTTTTGAACTATTTTTTTATCAATTTGAATCTTTACTAAAAAAAACTTATTTGATTGAATTGACTTGTTCAATCTCGACGATTGAATATAAATAGGGTATTATGAGTTCGAGCAAGCCGCTATGGTGAAATCGGTAGACACGCTGCTCTTAGGAAGCAGTGCTAGAGCATCTCGGTTCGAGTCCGAGTGGCGGCATGCCATCTTCTAAAAGAGATCCAATAGATCCTATAATAAAAATAAATTAAATTCCCCATTTCTATTTCTTAATTAATATTAATATAGGGGATTCCCTCCCTTTTTTCATTTTTATGATATTTTCAACTTTAGAGCATATATTAACTCATATTTCTTTTTCTATTGTTTCAATTGTAATTACACTTCATTTGATAACCTTATTGGGCAATGAAATCATAAAACCATATGATTCGTCAGAAAAGGGGATGATAACTACTTTTTTATGTCTAACAGGATTATTAAACACTCGTTGGATTTATTCAGGCCATTTCCAGCTAAGTGATTTATATGAATCATTAATTTTTCTTTCATGGAGTTTCTCCCTTATTCATATAGTGCCTTATTTCAAAATAAGAAAAAAAGATTTAACCACAATAACTGCCTCAATTACTATTTTTACCCAAGGCTTTGCTACTGCGGGTCTTTTAAATGAAATACACAAACCCACAATATTAGTACCTGCTCTACAATCGGAATGGTTAATAATGCACGTAAGTATGATGATATTGAGCTATGCGACTCTTCTTTATGGATCATTATTATCAGTAGCACTTCTAGTCATTACATTTAGAAAGATTTTTTATAGTTCTAAAAGTAATAATTTATTAAATTAAATGAATCGTTTTCATTTGGTGAAATCCAATACAAGAATGAAGGAAACAATATTTTTCAAAAAACTTATTTTTTTTTCTGATAAGAATTATTACAAGGCCTAATTTATTCAACAATTGGATTATTGAGTTATCGTGTTATTAGCCTAGGATTTATCTTTTTAACCATAGGTATTCTTTCAGGAGCAGTATGGGCTAATGAAGCGTGGGGATCATATTGGAGTTGGGATCCAAAGGAAACTTGGGCCTTTATTACTTGGATCGTATTCGCAATTTATTTGCATACTCGAACAAATAAAACTTTACAAGGATCAAATTCCTGCAATTGTGGCGACTCTAGGCTTTCTTATAATTTAGATATGCTATTTTGGGGTCAATCTATTAGGAATAGGGCTACATAGTTATGGTTCATTTACATTAACCTATAGTGAAATTCAAGAAAAGTTTTTAAGAATCAAAAAGCAATACGGTGTATATAAAACATCTTGTCTCATCCGGCGAGAACCGTGTGAATCAAGTAGTATAGTGATTCACGCGGTTCTCGCAAAGACCAAGTACATTGGGTAAAATTTTAAATTCATAGTTTGTTTTGATTTTATTTAAAATTTAATTTAAGAGAATAAAAATACTTATTTTTTTTCATTAGCCAACCAACTCTAAAAATAATAGGAGTTTTTGTTTAGAAAACTATCTATAAAAATAATTAGATAGAATACCTTCAACCTTGTCAACTGATAGTGAAAGAACAAAATCGGGGTACATACCAATACCTATTACAGGTGTAAAAATGGAGAGGAAACAAATAACTCGCGTGGTCCAGAATCAAAAACATAAGAGTTTGGAGTATTAAATAACTTGTATCCATAGAATATCTGGCGTGACATAGAATAATAAATAGGAGTTAATATCATTCCAATTGCCATTACAAAAGTGATGGCAATTTTGGGCATTAAAAGATATTTTTGGCTGGTAATTATTCCTAAAAATACTAGTACTTCTGCAACAAAGCCACTCATACCCGGTAATGCATGGGAAGCCATGGAAAAGCTACTGAACATTGTAAAGATTTTTGGCATGGAGATAGCTACTCCACCCATTTAATCGAGATAAACAAGACGTATGCTATCATAGCTCGTTCCCGCCAAGAAAAAAAGTGCAGCACCAATAAAGCCATGAGAGATTATTTGTAAAATAGCTCCATTGAGTCCCGTATCGTTTATCGAAGCAATTCCTATAAGTATGAAACCCATATGAGATACGGAGGAATAGGCTATTCTTTTTTTTAAATTACGTTGGCCGGGAGATGTTGAAGCTGCATAGATTATTTGTATTGTGCCTACTACCACCAACCAAGGAGAAAATATAGAATGAGCGTGTGGTAATAATTCCATATTAATTCGAATCAATCCATACGCTCCCATTTTTAATAAAATTCCGGCTAGAAGCATACAAGTACTGTAATGCGCCTCTCCGTGGGTATCTGGTAACCATGAATGTAGGGGTAGAATCGGCAATTTGACAGGAAAAGCAATTAAAAATCCAATATAGAATATGATTTCCAAAGCCAGAGGATACCACTAATTAACTGATGTTTCAAAATTTAATGTTGGTTCATTCGAACCATATAAACCGACACCCAGAACTCCCATTAAGAGAAAAATGGAATCCCCCGCCGTGCACAAAATAAATTTTGTGTCTGAGTCGAGACGTTTCTTTCCTCCCCACATGGATAGAAGTAGATAAACTGGAATTAATTCTAATTCCCACATGATGAAAATAGTAAAAGGTCCCGAGAAGAAAATGATCCTATTTGACCATTGTACATTGCTAACATCAAGAAATGGAATAATCGAGAATCCCGAGTAACGGCCAGGCCGCTAAAGTAGCTAAAGTAGTGATAAATCCTGTTAATAAAACGGGTCCTATAGACAGTCCATCTATTCTAATTTCCAACGGAAATCAAAAAAATTGATCCATTTATAGTCCTCTACTAGTTGGATTAATGGATCGTCCAATTGGAAATGATCACAGAATGCATAGGTTGTTAGAAGAAGTTCTAACATGCATATACATATAGTATACCATCGAATTACCCTATTTCCTTTATGGGGAAGAAAGAAAATTAAGGACCCTGCAAATATTGGTAAAACTACAATTATTGTTAACCAAGGAAATTTGTTCGTGGTAAAGACAAGATACACTTGGACCAGAAAAACTTGTGCCCAAAAATAAGATATTTTTGGGCACAGGTTTTGGTGTAAAAAAAATGGACTCAGTTTCTGTAATGTATTAATAAGCTATACCCATGCTGCGGGTTGTTTCATGCCATAAATAAACTCGAACACTCAAGAAATCTGTTGGGCAGGCGGATTCACATCTCTTACAACTACACAATTCTCTGTTCTTGGAGCAGAACTATTTGTTTGGCTTTACATCCTCCCAAGGTATCATTTCTAATACATCCGTAGGATAGGCTCGGACACATTGAGTACACCCGATACATGTATCATAAATCTTTACTTAATGCGACATTGGATCTATCCATTTTTGAACGTGATAAGGTTTCAATCTAGTAAATTGAGAAAGAAATTATATATTTAAATACTAGTACTAGATGAATCGATGAGTTCTCCGAGTTTTTTTTTCTATTTCTGGATTGACATGCCAAAATAGTTTGATTTCTTATATTTGTGATAACATGATCATATCTTACGTGGCAGACATGCTAATTTGAATTAATTTATGAAAATTTGAATTTATATGATAATTTTACTTATCCAATAAATTCGATTGATTTATACGAGTTGATTTTCTGTTACGATAAATTGATGAAACAATAGCGAGTCCAATAGCGCTTCAGCAGCTGCAATAGCTATAACAAAAATAGAAAAAATGGCTCCTTTTAATTGACAACTATCAAAAAAATCAGAAAATGTTACAAAATTGAGATTAACCGCATTTAATATAAGTTCAAGACACATAAGAACCTAACCATATTTCGACTTGTAATCAATCCATATAGACCGACAGAAAATAAATAAGCACTCAAAACAAGTACATGCTCGAGCATCATTAACCAACTCCTTATCAATCTCGATTCGTTTCAATATGAACAACAATTTAACCAATCGGATTGACTAGAATATAACGAGTAATGGAATAAAGGAATATATTGGGAATTGATCGAACTACTAAAGAATTTAGATTTTATATACAAAGTCAAATAGAAAAAAGGAAATACATGTGATAGCTCATAACAAGGGTTTTCCAGTTCTAAAGAGTTATTATTGACGAGCTACAGCAATTGCGCCGATTAACGCAACTAAAAGAATTATTGAAATGAATTCAAACAGAATAAAAAAATTTGTTGATAAATGAATCCCAATTTGTTGACTATTACTTACAGTATGAATACTATGCCCAACCTGAAACTTATGATTGGTAGTAAAACACCAATTCTCTCGCTGAGACATAATTCTATCTGGATAGACTTCTCGAGATATTTTCTTACGAAGTTTTGTTATAGCATCTATAATTGCTTCTGGTTTAGGTGGACAGCCCGGCAAATAGACATCCACAGGAATTAGCTTATCGACTCCACGAACAGTACTATAAGAATCGGTACTGAACATCCCCCCTGTAATTGTACATGCTCCCATAGCAATAACATATTTTGGTTCAGGCATTTGCTCGTATAATCTCACTAAGGAAGGGGCCATTTTCATTGTTACTGTTCCGGCTGTTAAAATAAGGTCCGCTTGTCTAGGACTCGATCTTGGTGCTAGTCCATAATGATCAAAGTTGAATCGTGAGCCTATTAGTGAAGCAAATTCATGAAGCAACAACTGGTACCATAGAGAAGTGGCCATAAACTAAGAGTCTTGACCAATTGAAAGATCATTTATTGTAGTTGAAATAACTGAATTTTGGGTTGTTCGATGAAATAAGGGAAACTCGATGGAATTCATAACTATCTCAATTTTTTCCGTTTTTTTCTTTTTATTGTCTGAATATTCAGGAGCTAAGACCATTCCAATGCTCCCTTTCGCCATGCATAAACTAAACCAACAATTAAGATAAGCATAAAAATTAAAGCTTCTACAAATACAGATACACCTAATACATCGAAACTCATTGCCCATGGATAAAGAAAAACCGTTTCCACATCAAAAACAACAAAAACTAGAGCAAACATATAATAGCGGATTCTAAATTGTAACCAAGCGTCACCTATTGGTTCTATACCTGATTCATAACTAGAAAGTTTCTCCGGTCCTTTGCTACTCGGGGCTAAAAATCCCGAAATGAAAAATACCAAAATAGGAATAAGACTTGATATTATCAGAAATGCCCAAAAAATATCATATTCGTAAAGTAGAAACATAGATGCACTCCTATAAATGTGGAAAATATACCGGATTAATCAATTCGACTTGAAATGTTTAAGTCGTTCATAACTGTTTAGTTAAAGTAAGAATTGCGAACCATCTAGTTTCCTTTCAAGATTCATCGATTAGAATCTACATAGCTTTTGCTTTTTCTAGTTATAGTTAAAACTAACTATTGCTCTTATCCAAATTCTCTTGTTTTCATCTCAATCTTACCGAGAATTCTCTCTAAAGAAAAGGGATTCTAAATAGAATTCTCATTTTTCTTTTTTTTTCGAATTTTGAATTCTATTTATTAGTTATTTGAAATTGGTCGAAATTGAAATCAATTTGTATTATCCTTTCTATTTTGAAATCTATTTGTATTATCCTTTCTATTTGATTATCTTTATATAATAATAATATATTGAATTTCATTTTTTTCTCAATATGTACATTTGTCTCTTTTTTATTAGTGGTTTAGAATAGAACAAGTAGTCACAAGTAGTCAGATGTAAGAGATTGTCTAGGACTTTTATTTAGAATAGATGGGTCTTGGCATATTACTTTTCTTAGAATCCAATCCCAATGGAGGATTTTCTATCGAAAGAGAAGACTAGGTCTAAGTAAGGTATACTAAGGAAAGCCTATTTTACGTTGTTGACAATGTTTACAATGAAAGCATTAGCAAAGATATTATTTATCTTGTCCACAAATACCGCACAATACCGATGTAAATTACTATTAGATTTGTAGACTTGATTGGGATTGGGTTAGGTTGGAGTTTTTAACAAGACTCATGTTATGATACAAAATTCACTAGAATTGGGTATACCAAAGAAAGGTAGTATAATTAACTCGTTGATTTTGGACAGGAAAAGAGGAAATGAAAATAAAAAATGATACAATTAATATCCATTTTTTTTTATTTTCATTTTACAGGGCTCTAGGGCTATACGGACTCGAACCGTAGACCTTCTCGGTAAAACAGATCAAACTTATTATTATCAAAATGATCTGAACTGCTTCAAAGACCCAACATGCATTTTTTGTGCATTGGGCTCTTTCATTAACTGATAGAAATATCAGCTAGTCCGCCATTTTTATTTTTGACAGAAAAATAAGAAGATGGCTCCATGTGCTCTGAGTCATTATGTTTATTCAGATTCAGGAACACTACCAAAGTTTTTCAAGGGGGGTTATCTTGACGTAGGTCTGCCTCTGGCCTAGATTAACCTAAGTGAAATGAAGTCTCTATCGCTCTACTTAAAAATCAAATATGAAACTTCATACACCTTAAAGTTCATAGGACGAAAAGAGATTTTTTTGAGGGCCTGATACTCAGCCTAGCATTGAATAGACTGGGTATTCACCTTATCAATATATCAAATCAACGATGGGGTCTATTTGGCACCTCACTAGGCACCTAAATCGGACCGAATCCTTATCAGGCTATTGTTCTCTTCTTCCCTCAAAGTTATGGAGTAAGACATCAATTTCTCAATAAGATCAATTTTTTGATTGCATGATGCACTCCCCTGAAAAACATCGGCGCCGTGTAAACGAGGTGCTCTACCAACTGAGCTACAACCCTTAGTGCTTGTAATACATATTTTATTATGTAGATAGTTTCTTGTCAAGATTAATAGTCTCAAGATGACTATTCCATGATCCAAGATCATATTGATCGGTATTGCTTCTAAGTAATATGATATTTATAATCCATCGACGGGAGGAGTCCCTTTTGGTTTTCTTTGTGAAGATAAATGACCTACTTAACTCAGTGGTTAGAGTATTGCTTTCATATGGCAGGAGTCATTGGTTCAAATACTAAGCCTCTGAGTGACCCTCTGATGTTAACATGCGTAAACCAAGCCTCTGAGTGACCATTAGTGTCAAAACATGCTTAAATCAAGCCTCTGAGTGACCGTTAGTGTCAACATTCTTAAATCAAGCCTCTAAGTGACCATTAGTGTCAACATGCTTAAACTTAGCCTCTGAGTGACCATTAGTGTCAACATGCTTAGCCTCTGAGTGACCATCAGAGTCAACATGCTTATACTGAGCCTCTGAGTAATCCTTTATGAAGTCTTAACTCTCATATAAGCCACTTGTTAGACAAGAGGGATTAATTCTGTAAATATATTAAAGTTGGACAATGGAGGGGTTAAAAGTGTCAACATGTTAATTTATATCTCTGAGTGACCTTTTAATGAACCGAGAGCTCGACAATGTCCGGGCATAATCCCGGGTATGCCAAATGTTGGCTCCAGAGGGCTAAATATGCTATAAAGGTGTTTTAGGAGGTTTTATAAGTTGAGGGCTAAATGTGACAAAGTTTGAAAGTCCCCTTGAGGCGCTCGTGGGACGCGAGAGACACTGGCCATGTCTCTCGCGTCCCGCCGTAGACCTGTATCTGCAGAAAATTTGCTTGGCCTCCACACATGTTGCCAAAAACCATTTGATTCGAAACTAGGGACTTCCAAACTGCTATACCACGTTTTAGGACACTTGTAAGCTCCATCTAACACCCCCTAACACCTGACATTACCTCCTTCAAGCTCTCCAACTATAAATAGGTGCCAAGATTCACCATTTAAACTTGCACCTTTCTCATTCTTCATTCTATCTCCCTCCTCTGGAAGTTCCTAACTGAAAGGAGCATCTAACTTAGTTCTATTTCATCCTAGGAATCACTTGTAAATGTTCCTTCTCTTGCATTTTCGTTTATAGGTTTTATAGCCAAAAGTCAAGCGTTTTACGGAAAACGCCTTGACTTTCGGTTAAGACCATTATGGTCCAGCCATTGTTCATAACGAACATGGCTAAGTGATCATAATAAGGAAGGTGTTAATCCCTATTAAGGGCACCTCCTAAAGATCATGTTTGCTAGACCAATTGACGGGTCAAAGTATTAATATTAAAAAGACAAACAGACCATTTTCGGAAATATTATAATTTGAGTTTATATATGTTATGAAATATGTTTTGACACTTAAACGAGTTGGTAATAATTATTAGAACATGTGAGAACATGTTCGGCTCGTCAATTTCAGTTTTAGGGTCGGTTCGCAACCGAAAGTCGCAAAGTTTGACTTCTGCTTTGACTTTCGATTGTGACCCGATTTAGATTAGTTAGCTACTAATATAAGATTGCATTATGGTCGTAATATAATGTAGCATAACCCCGTGAGGTTATATTACACGATCAAAATCATAATTTGAGTTTATGCATAAGTTCCATTATTATGCCATTTTGACTAAAATGCACTTTTTATATAAAAGGAGGTTTAAACGATAACGAACTTGAACATGAACTACCTACTGATGTAATATCAAAAGTAGGATTATTTGGGATGTCAAATCAGATTGTATACTGAGTTTACATACAAGTTCTTGTATTATGTCGATAAATGACCATAACGCCCTTGTGGCGCATAAAACAGTTTTAATCATACCTTTTCATAACAAATCTTTTACTTACTGGTCTGTTATATTAAATAATCTATCTAAAACATTTAATTTTGATCTTAACATTAGTTTTTACGAAACTTCGCACAAATTGTCATTTTACAATATAAACGTTGTTTCGGTGCATAGTATGGTTTTTAAACCATATATATCAAGTCTTCTACTGATTTTAAACTTACTTCAAATATTTTTATAGTAGGTATATGAAATAAACTCAGAATCCCAAATAAGTTATTATATTATGTGTAAAATGACCAAAATGCCCCTTCGGTGCATAGTTTAGTCATAAAGGATAAATTTCACATATAATCTCTTAAATTAATTATTTTTCCAGAATACTTATGGTCAGAACATCAAAATAATTCAAGTTCCTTTTCTACAGTATATAATTACCAAAACGCCCTTATGAGGCATGGTTTCATTTTAAAACCTTAACGGGTATATAAGTTGATATCGTACTGATATTACAACTTATTTAAAGTATAATGGCATATAGAACTTGTCCATGACTTATCCGGTTACCCGATATCGCTTATATACGCATGGTTAAGTATATGTAACTAGTTTACGGAAATTAACCGAACCGGGATTAACCTTATCATTTAAGTCTCAAAATCCAGAATGTTTATGGTTTACCCATATTATGCAATTCATAGTACTTGTTGGGTTTAAACTACATTCTATCAGGTCATCGCTTAATCTAGCGTACTTTACCGTTATTGATCTTGTACACTAGTCGGTCTAAGTCTATGACTTAATTAAGACCGTTAGCATTTAATTCATTAGCTTATGCCATAATGCAGACTAGAGCCTTCCGGTAAATGCTATCTGCACTTAGTTCATTTTGGATACGGCTGAGAATTAAATCTTGCATTTTTAAATCTAGACTAGCTCAGGTAAATACTCTCGACTTATTTTCCCTATACGGGCTTGGGTTACGGTAAATTATTACCGCTTGGTCGGAAATAGGATCAATCGAATGACGATTGTGGCTAGTAAAACCGCATATTCTGTTTTAATTAGTTTTGTTTGATAACTTAAACATCGGGAGTTAACGACCGTGTCCTGGATATCCTCGGCTCATTACATTAGATAATGGCCACGACCAAAGCGCGGGGTGTAGGAATACACTTGACAGATGCTCATGCTAATTTTTTTTACCCACAAAGTTGGGGATAACTCCTTCGTGAGTTCTTAAGTGGTGTGTACGTTAATCATGTCTCGGTCTTCGTACTGGGCCCTGTATATATGGATAAACATGTGAATCTGTTAACAAGTTTACAAGGCTGACTTTCCCAAGTTATAAAAGATTTTGTGCCATGTGCACTTAAAACCATTTTTTAAATGTTCTCAAAATGAGTTAGTTGGGTGTATTTACCAGCGAAAGCTTACGTATTTTCAAATGACTAAGCTTGCGGGTACAATACGAAATAGGCTGGAAGTTGCTCGGTAGTGATATAAAAGGATCTTGCAAATCCTTAGATCTGCCCAAAGTCTGTTATACACTTTTGTACATTTTACGATCCGCCTATGGATCTTCTGTTACAAGCCGTCTGTATATTATTTTCATACTTTGAACATTTGGTTTGTAATAGTAATTTAAACTCGAAGACTTCCACTGTGATGTGTTTAATTGACTACGATGATATCAACTTACATCACGATATTCCCCACCCGATCCCACCGGAGTTTGGTTGTAAAATACGGGGTGTGACAGTTCAAGAGAAGAAAGCTATACGATCTTTTGTACGATTGGTAATGAAGATAAAGAAGTGTACATTATTGAAGTCCTGATTCGTTGAGTGTTAGATTTTAAAGATAAAGATGAAGATCCAATGATGTATACTGAACGTATGTGCAAAGGATGCTTCTACAGAATGGGCTATAAGGGGCATGTCAACACTCAATTCAATAAAGCTTATCTCAGAAGGCCTTACATGTTTTTCGTACATTCTGTGATATTTGCATTAAGCCACAGGAAAAGGGGAGGTGATGCTATAGTTGATTATCAAATGTGCATGATCGCTGCACTTGCACTAAACAAGCCCTACAACTTCACCAAGATGATATTCGAGTAGATGAAGTTGAACATTGACAAAGAAAAGTTCTTGCAATACCCCATATTCGTGCAGATGATGTTGGATGACCAATTTCCCAACTTAGACAAAAACAAGAATGATGTGCTACCTTTGGTTCATATGAAAGGGTTGTCTTAGGTAAGATTGAATCAGTATCTAAAGCAGACTACAGAGCCGGTGGCCGGAAAGTTCTTTGGAAGATTTAAAGATTAGAGATACAAAGCACCCCCGAAGGATAAATGGAGAAATGAAGGCAGTGGTTCTGATGATGAGGCTGCTTAGATGGATAGTTATGAGCCTAAGAGAGGTATGTGGTACGAGAAAGAAGGTGCTAAGAAACAGAGTACTTCAAAAGTTAAAGCTCAGAAAAGAAAGAGCGAAACAATCCTTAAAGATGAAACTACTGATGAGGAAGTAAAGATTGAGCAAAATATTGAGCAACATGTTGAAGCCGATGTGAATATTGAGGACGAGGTATTTTTTTCTACCTCAGATAGAGAAAAGGAAGGTGCATGTGGTAATAATGATGAACATTCTAAGGATACATTTGACAGAGTTGAAAAAGCTGAAAGGTTGGCTCAGATCAAGAAGAAGAGAGTGGTTGGAGATGACGATGACGTGCATATTCCGTCTGATAATGATTCTGAAGCTGAAAGGCCAACTAAGAAGGCACAAAGAGTCAAGAGTAAGACTGACTCACAGAAAAAGAATACTGGGTCTCTTACAGTAAAGAAAGCCATAAGGAAATACAAGAGGAGAAAGACAACAGAGGTTGAAAGTGTTGAACAACCACATACGTCACCTATTCACATTTCTTCACCACAACAACCACCTTTACCTCTACCACAATCATCACCACAACATATCACACCCTCACATCAAACTCCACGACAACCAATATCTCTACAACATCAAACATCTCCACAAACTCAAACAACACCCAAACAACCAACACCTAAATTACGATCAACACCTAAATCAGCTCCGAGACAATCATTGTCACACAAATTCCCAAATATTTTGGGGATATTCCATTTACAGAAGGGCTTGATGAAAATTTCGATGCAGACATGTTCAATGACTCCAGAATAGCAGAACTGGAAAGCAAGATCAAAGCCTTGGAATATATAAAGAAGTATTGGAAGGCAGAGTGAAATTTCTTGAAAATGATCAAGAATATATGAAAGATGTGATCGAAAACCTGGTGACTGATAATGATAGGTTGAGACGGGTGGTAAATGATTTTGAGGATGAACGTGCTCGAAATAATCGAAGATTTGATTTATTTCAGAAGGTATTGGCTAGCAAGTTGGGGATAGATTTTGTTGTTGAATTCGATCAGTTAGAAGTTGAAGAAGCAAGACAAAAGGCAGCTGAACGGGCTAAAAACGCAGAGGAAGATGCTAAAGCTTTAGGCAAGGGGAAAGAAAAAATTGATGAGGTTTCTATGAAAGAACAATCTGCGCCAGAAGCTGAGTCTCTGTTAGAAATTACTACAGCTAGTGTTGAGAATGAGGAAGAGGTTGACATAGATGTTGATGCTGAACCAGTTAACTTTGGACTTGTTGGAGGACCGGTGGATGTTTCTGATAATTCTATGATAGAAAAGATTGAAGAACGTAGGAGAATGTATGCTGATGAGGAGGATGATGAACAAGATAAAGATGTCGGTACAAAAGATAATAAAGATGATGATGACAAAGGAGACGAAGATGATAATACGCAAGGTAGAACAGGGTTTATCATTGTAACTACAAAGATTAATGAATTTTTTGATTACGATGCTTATCTGAATGATTCTGCTAACCAAGAAGATGATACACAACGCTAGGGGGAGTAGAAAGAGAAACTCCCGATGAAGAACAGTCAGGATTCCTCATAACTACTCCTTTTACAGTTGTTCCTGATTGTTATAAGCCCCAGATTTTGTATTTGGAACATAATGTTGAGGAAGGCGAGTTTGTGCATAATTATACAAAGAAAGAAATTGCTATTATGCTTGGGGTTGATGAATAGTCATTTGAGTTTGACTTTGAAGAAGAACTGAATAACAACAGCGCATTTGAGCCAAATGATTATGTTTACAACCATATACCAGATGCTGATACGTATGATAGGGTGATTATTGAAGATGCATGGAATGATGATGAATCAATCAAGTATTCTGGTGAAGGAACTGATAACTTTCCAACTTTTGAAGAGTTATTAAGTGAAGCAAACGATGATTTGTTAAAAAGAAGGGTTGAAGAGACAGTTGCAGAAGGAAGTATTCTGAAACGTCTATCCAAAGAAGAAATTGTTGAGGCTAAAAAGACATGGTTTAAAGAGCTACCAAAAGAAAGGAAGTTCAGATGACCGTTAGCATTCTTCACACGCGACAAAGATAAATCTTTGGGTGATATTCTAAGCTGGCGTTGGCTTCCGTAATTGAACGTTTATGCGATCAAAAGGGAATATGGTGTTCAACACATCAGGTACTTCCAAATGAAGTTCCAAGATCAAAGATTATGGAAGTTAATCAAGTACGAAGCAGCTCATGGTTTTAACAAGTGGAAACCATTGATTCCAAGAAAAAGATAAAGATTGACAAAGTTACTAAAGAGAAGGATGTTACGCTTGTGATGAAACTGCCACGTGTGATGTAAAACATGTCGTTGATGAAGATCGAACAAGATTTCCATGAATTCTTTCAGTGGTAGCCAGTGGATTCTGAAATAAGTGAAGTTGTTATTGTTTTGAAAGCTAATGACACCTGGGATATTACTAAAGATTTGAATCAAGAAATGATCGAACGAAGGAGGATATGGGGTTTGTGGATGTAGCGCCTCGCTTTTTCGTACTTTCCTTAATTAGAAAGTATAATCGTATTTCTAATTATGGAAACTTATATTGGTATTTCTTTTCCCGATTTTGTAATCCGAGACTTGAATCGTAATAAAAATTCATACTTGTTATATATGTAACATTTGTCGAAAAACGGGTTTTCCAAACCCGCTTCGTTTATTAATCGAATAATCAGTTTTAATTTTTGTTGCTCATTTAACGCATATTTTAATTTTAAACAATACATAACTAATAAACATTTTAGGTTATGGAAATTAAAATTGTAAAAAAATAAAATTAAAACAATTAAAAATAAAAAGGGGCTGCCGGGTTTCGAACCCGGGTTCAGCCGGAGAACCTTAACGCCAAACACAAAACCACTCCGCCACTTGATGTCTTTGTGAATTCTAGGAAACAATTAAAACATAAGTTCAACCGTGAATCAACCTGTTTGCGCCAAACTGAAACCGATATCGGCTTCCAAACGTCCAGGGACTTTTGAGTGATCGCGGATTCTTGATTATAACCGATAAACCGACATTCTTAATCAACTCAGCCTTGAATGAACCTGAATTCATGTGATGTTCGGTTTTAATAACCGAAAACATTCACTTCCTGAATTACTCCAACAATATCATCATCTCGCGACTCAATAACATTCACAGAACCTCTAATTTCACTTTTACTCTAATTTCTGATCGTCGGAATCGCTTATTGAACTCGCCGGACTTTCGCCGGAAAACCGTGTCTTTCATCAAAACGGTAAATTTCTAAATTCTTTCATCTTCTATCTGTTGTTAGACTTTTACTAACTTCATTTCATCAACCAGAATCAATCCCAGACGACGTAGCCGGAATATTCTGCTTTCGCCTGAAAACGTCTGGAATTTCCAAAATCACGCTGTGAACCGGTATAATCATCTAAACCTTCTGTTAATCATTGTTTAGTAACTCAATTTCACACCTAACCGATCAAAACTGTTAATTTATCCGATCAGACGGAGTTCACGAAACAGAGCCGACGATCCTAGCCGGAGTTCTGAGAAAGACATCTGTTCGGTACATTCATTTCCAAAACTCTCTCTATTTCATCACATTTCAATAATTTATAAGTTCGTTAATCGAATATAACAAGAACAGTTGAATAATCGTTGTCTGTGTTTTTGAACGAAGAAGATGAAGTCGAACTAATGTATAAGTATAATTAAAACAAGATATATAACCGGGTTAGACACACAGTCCAGCGGTGAACTGTGTGCAAACAACTATCACACGTCTCGAGTTCGATCCCTGACCCAACC
Source organism: Scalesia atractyloides (assembly GCA_947069175.1). Taxonomy (NCBI): domain Eukaryota; kingdom Viridiplantae; phylum Streptophyta; class Magnoliopsida; order Asterales; family Asteraceae; genus Scalesia; species Scalesia atractyloides. The sequence goes on from CAMTDV010001632.1 coordinate 45,904,637, forward strand.
TCACTCTCTGAAATAAAAATGCTCTTTTTAAAACCGAACCGGGTTAACTCACTGAAAGATGTTAAGTATAATAAAAACCAGAATATTAACCAGGTTAGACACATAGTCCAGCGGTGGACTGTGTGCAACGTTAATCCACAGGTCCCGGGTTCGAGACCTGATATGCACGCCGGTTCGATGGAATAAAAATCCTTTTTAAAATAAATGAATTTTGGAATAAATTAAAATGTATATAAATATAATTAAAAACAGAAATATTTCGGGTTAGACACGTAGCTCAGTTGGTAGAGCTGCGTGCACGCGTACGGGAGGTCACAAGTTCGAACCTCACTCAGTGCAAACAATATAAACGACCGAACCGGTCAACAAGTCAAAGTCAAATGGTCAACGGTCAACCCAAAAAGTCAACACTTTTTTTTATATTTTTATTTATTTATTTAATATAAAAATCAATTAAAAATACTTAAAAATAATGTTTTTAAAGTTAGAAAATAGCCTTAAACTCACCAAAAATATATCTAAAAATCTTATTAAAATTATTAATAAAATCCACTCATTTACCATACCTTTTCGTTATTATTTAGGTTAGTTAATCCTCGTCGATCAACCCTCTAAACTCGTGCGCATTCAACATCTTCAACTTAACGCACCCAATGTGAGTGAATCTCTACAAATTCCCCGTTTTAATCACGTTTTTGGGGTGTATCATGTGTCTTATTATTTATTACATTTAAACAATTGTGAATCCATCATATCCATGATCAAATGTGTATTCAATATGTATCAACTGTTTGTGTGGTTAATGTTTAGATTAAATTTATCATTTTCAGTACATACATTATCATAGGCCGCCGCTCCCCATTACCTATGAGCGTTGAGCTGTTCCCCATTACCTATGAGCGTGAACGAGGCGTTGCCAACATACGATCGGCTCCGTTTGATTGAGCCATGATCGCACATACATTTATCATAGGCCGTCCGTTCCCCATTGCCTATGAGCGTCAACGTGACGTTGCCAACATATACAGTATCATTCATGTTATATATTCATGCAAGGTGGTTTGTTATTGTATGTTATTGTTATTGTTATTGTTATTGTATGTTTATTTACGTTTGCTCACATATGATTATTGCACAATTTTCCATAATAAATATAACAAGAAATCAAAAATAAATGTTTTCTAACAAGGTTCACTCGCCAACTTATGTTGACCCAAAAACCCCCATTTTTACACATGATACAGGTGATCCAGATGCAGCAAGAAACACATAGGATGGCTTAGAAGAATAAACCGGTTTAGACTTTGGATTGTTTAGTAGTTATTTTCTTTGTAATTGTATGAACATGTTTAGAATATTGAGGATGTAATTTTGAATTTAATAAATATGAAACATATTAGTAAACATCATGAGCTTTGGTGATAACCCAATTATGCCCCGATTCTTATTCCGCTGCGGGTCGGGGTGTGACAGATTGGTATCAGAGCCATGACTATAGGGATATAGGATAGGTTATTAGACCCTTAGAGCCTATACTATAGTTGATTAGAATTTTAAAATTATTGGTGTGTTACATGCAAAATTCGTGATGTTTATATGTTTATGTTTATTGTTACATTCAATGTTATGCAAGCATGTTCATAAGTACATATTATTATACAATGCCTATAATGAATCATATTCTCATAACATATCATATCCATGAGAGCACACACCACACAATTTCCATGACTTTTACAACGATTTTTGTATTTTCAAATCACATCAAAGTGAGTTCTCATGACGGGCATGTAGTAACTGGAAGGGTACAAGTACCGATAGTCAGAACGTCCTGTCTAGGCTTGGCATTCGTATAAATCCAAAATAAAGGACCAGTTTGCCTACCTGGGGACTAACGATGAGAGTACGAAGGACCTATTAGGCCAAAGCATGCTATACCAAACGTCGTGTGAGCTAACCCCACTTTGAGTTGTCATTGTGTCTACACCTGGACACCCTCCGACCATACATCTCGCAAACATATTTCATGGTTTTCATTCGGGTGATGCGAGTGTTAAACCGCCAATACTAATGTGAATCCTACTAAGCCAATAGTCATGGGGGCCCACATGACTATACAGGTGAAGGTATGGGGACATTTGAGGCCCAACATGAGCAAACCCAAGACATCCTATGGATGTAGTTGCATTATTGATGTTTATGATTTTTTTATTTTTTTTAAGACACATGATACCTAAAAAGACTCCATAAACTCACAATCTTCTTATGTATATTCCTGTAGATGTCGGCTAGGCAACAACGAGGGGGTAGAAGATCAGGAAGGTCAAACGAACGCTTGGCCACCCAAATCGCAAAACAAATGGCCGCGGTGCTTCCTGACATTGTAGTTCAAGTCCAACAAGCTCTCGCCGCAAATCCCATCAATCCTCCCCAGCAAGAAGACCAGAACATCGGCAACCCTCCTTCCAAAAAGTGCTCATATAAACATTTCAAGTCTTGCGATCCTGCGAAATTTGAAGGGACCGAAGGTGTCACTGCTCTCCTCCACTGGTTTGAGGAAACGGAAAACACCTTCCTCAACTGCGATTGTCCCGAGGATCGCAAGGTACGTTACGCAACCGGGAGGCTATTTGGGGTAGCTCTTACCTGGTGGAATACTGAAAAGGGTAAGAGAGGAATCGAAGATGCAATGGCCTTAACGTGGGAGGAGTTAAGGGAAATCATGACGAGACACTTCTGTCCTAGAAGCGAGATCAAAAAGTTAGAGGATGAATTTCATTCGTTGAAGCAAAAGGAGGGAGATCATACTTCCTACAACAAGAGTTTTTTAGAGTTGAACCAAATGGTCCCTAACTTGTTCACCCCAGTTTACCGCTTAGTCGAAACTATATTCGAGGTCTCCCCTCGAAAATTCAAGACTCAGTTCTCAGCACTTCGCCTGCAACACTCGAAGCTGCTATGGAACTAGCTACCGAGCTTACCGAGAATCGTATTCGCAACGGAAAATTTAAAGACGAGAAAAAGAAAGCCCCAGTTGAGGGCCAAACTTCAAACCATTCCACCTCCTCCTCAAAGTTTGCTAACAAGAGGAAATGAAACACCAGAAACTTTGCTGTCACACAAACAAATTTCCCCATCCCTGCTGCACCCATTACCCAAGTTGCCCCCTCACCTGCACCATATAAAAGGCCATACTCCGCCCCATACCCAAAATGCAACCGTTGCCAATACCATCACTTTCCTGATCATCCCTGCCAACATTGCACCGGCTGTGGTCGCGCAGGTCACACCATTCAAACCTGTCGCGTACCTCAGCGAACGAACCGCCACCAGCCCTCAACCCAAACCCACCATCAGATAGTGGGTCAAGCCCAATAACCTCTACTACTACCACCTACCCAACATGTAGCCCAATCCTACTACCAACCCGACTATCCCATGGTGCAACCTATGCGGGCTTGTTACAATTGTGGAGACCCAAACCACTTTAGAAACACTTGTCCACGCTTGGTGAACATTATACATGCTCAAGCTCAAGCAAATCCGGTGAATCATGCTAACCAAGCTCCTCCACCTGCTAGAGGAAGAGCTTTCAACATCAACGCCAATCAAGCTAGGGCCGACAACAATGTGGTTAACGGTACGTTTCTCATCAATGGTAGTTATGCATCCATGTTATTTGATACTGGCACGGATAAAAGTTTTGTGTCCTTAGAATTTGAACCCATCCTCAACCAAACTCGTGATAAACTCATGGAATCCATAACGGTAGAAGTTGCTGACGGAAAACCGGTCTCATTAAACTCTATTATACGCAATTGTACTCTCACCTTAAACGATCACGATTTTCCAGTTGACCTCATTCCTATGAAGTTGGGAAGCTTGGACATTATAATTGGTATGGACTGGCTCAGCCAACATCATGCTGAAGTTGTATGCCGCGAAAAGTTTATACGCATTCCTCTTACAAACGGTCAGACTCTGCGAATCTTTGGAGAAACCCCTTCGAAAGGGCTCAAATTAATGTCCTGTCTTCAAGCCCGAAAATATCTCCGCAAGAATTATGTCGCATTTCTTACTCATGTCGTCAAAAAGGGAAACAAGGAGAAGAAACTCGAAGACATCCCAGTATTAAAAGATTTTCCACAAGTTTTCCCCGACGACATTTCAGGACTTCCTCCCGTGAGAGAAGTCGAATTCCGCATTGATCTTATACCTGGAACTACACCAGTTGCAAAATCTCCTTATAGGTTAGCCCCATCCGAAATGCAAGAGCTAGCCAGTCAATTACAAGAGCTGACTGACAAAGGATTCATACGTCCTAGCTCATCGCCTTGGGGCGCACCTGTCCTTTTTGTGAAGAAGAAAGATGGAACGTTTCGCATGTGTATCGACTGCAGAGAACTCAACAAGTTAACGGTCAAGAACCGCTACCCATTACCTCGCATTGATGATCTTCTTGACCAACTTCAAGGCGCCAGCTGTTTTTCAAAAATCGACCTTCGTTCTGGTTATCATCAACTCAGAGTACATGAAGAAGACGTCCCAAAGACCGCCTTCCGAACTCGTTATGGTCATTATGAATTCATGGTCATGCCATTTGGTCTAACCAACGCTCCAGCTGTCTTCATGGATCTAATGAACAGAGTCTGCAAACCCTATCTCGATCGCTTTGTTATAGTCTTCATCGACGACATTCTCATTTACTCAAAGTCTAAGTCTGATCATGAACGACACCTTCGACTCATCCTTACACTCTTAGGGAATGAAAAGCTCTATGCCAAATTCTCCAAATGCGAATTCTGGTTAAAAGAGGTACAATTCCTTGGACATGTCGTCAATGACAAGGAAATACATGTCGACCCCTCAAAGATCAAAGCAGTACAAGAATGGCAAGCACCACATACACCTACCGAAGTAAGATCATTTCTTGGTTTGGCTGGTTATTATCGACGTTTCATTGCAAATTTCTCTCGTATTGCTGTACCACTCACGGCTTTAACTCATAAAGGAAAACCCTTCATATGGGGACCCAAACAAGAAGAAGCCTTCCAAACCCTTAAACAAAAACTCTGTGACGCACCTATCCTCACTCTTCCTGAAGGTTGTGATGACTTCGTGGTTTATTGTAACGCATCAGGGCAAGGACTAGGCTGTGTTCTAATGCAAAGAGGAAAGGTGATAGCTTATGCTTCTAGACAACTCAAAACTCATGAGAAGAACTACACCACCCACGACCTAGAACTTGGAGCCGTTGTGTTCGCTCTTAAGATATGGAGACATTACCTCTACGGTACTAAGTGTGAAATATACACTGACCATAAGAGCCTCCAACATATCTTCAACCAAAAGGAGTTAAACATGAGGCAACGGAGATGGGTTGAACTTCTTAATGACTACGACTGTGAAATTCGGTATCATCCTGGCAAGGCAAACGTGGTGGCCGATGCACTCAGTCGAAAGGGTTATGCGAACTCCATTCGTCTTCTATGTTCGCAAATCATAACCGACATCAAAGATCAAATTTGAGAAGCCCAACATGTTTCAGTAATGGAAGACGACGTACGAAAGGAGCTGTCCTGTGGAGCTGAACTTAAAATTGAAACTAAATCCGACGGTATTCTGTACTATCTAGATCGCATATGGATTCCTGACCACAACAACCTTCGTGAATTCCTTATGAATGAGGCACACAAAACACGATACTCTATACACCCAGGAGCCAACAAGATGTATCAAGACCTTCGATACACCTACTGGTGGCCTGGAATGAAAAAGGATATTGCTGTTTTTGTTTCCAAGTGCCTTACATGTTCCAAGGTAAAAGCTGAACATCAAAGACCCTCAGGACTTCTGGTCCAACCTGAAATACCTGTATGGAAGTGGGAAAAATAACCATGGACTTCATTACCGGGTTATCGCACTTCTGGTGGGTATGACACTATATGGGTAATCATTGATCGTCTTACAAAATCAGCTCACTTCATTCCGATCCGCGAAGATTTCAAGAACGAGAAGTTAGCTCGATCTACATCAGCGAAATCGTAAGCCGTCATGGTGTACCGTTAAGCATTATTTCAGATAGTGATGGTCGTTTCACTTCACGAACATGGCAAGCCGTACAAGCCGCTTTGGGTACACGATTAGACCTCAGTACCGCTTATCATCCTCAAACTGATGGACAATCTGAACGCACCATTCAAACTCTTGAAGATATGCTTCGAGCATGTGTCATAGACTTCAAGGGAAATTGGGACGCTCATCTACCATTAGTTGAATTTTCGTACAACAACAGCTATCATTCAAGTATCGGCATGGCACCTTTCGAAGCTTTATATGGTCGTAAGTGCCGATCTCCAGTATGTTGGCACGAAATTGGAGAAGCTCAAATCACCGGTCCAGAATTGATTCAAGAAACAACAGACAAGATCCATCAAATTCGAAACAATCTTCTAGCTGCACAAAGTCGTCAAAAGACTTATGCAGATAAACGACGAAAGCCTTTGGAGTTTAACATGGTGATCATGTACTTTTAAAAGTATCACCGTGGAAGGGAGTAGTTCGTTTTGGCCAGAAGGGCAAACTAGCACCACGCTACATAGGACCTTTCAAGATACTCGAAAGAGTAGGACCTGTAGCATACAAGCTTGATCTACCAGAAGAACTCAACATAATTCACCCCACATTCCACGTATCAAACTTGAAGAAGTGCCTCGCCGATGAAAACCTCCATATTCCCCTGGAAGATATTCAGATCGATGAATTTATGCATTTCATTGAAAGACCAGTAGAGATCATGGACTTCGGAGAAAAAAGTTTAAGACGGTGTCGTATTCCAATTGTAAGGGTACGCTGGGAGTCGAAACGGGGACCTGAGTTTACTGGGGAACGTGAAGACTCAATGCGCGAAAAATACCCGCATCTTTTTCCTGTTACCACTACTACTTAAATTTCGAGACGAAATTTCTAAAAGTAGGGGATACTGTAACATTTTTCGAAAAACGGGTTTTCCACACCCGCTTCGTTTATTAATCGAATAATCAGTTTTAATTTTTGTTGCTCATTTAATGCTTATTTTAATTTTAAACAATACATAACTAATAAACATTTTAGGTAATGGAAATTAAAATTGTAAAAAAATAAATTAAAACAATTAAAAATAAAAAAGGGCTGCCGGGTTTCGAACCCGGGTCAGCCGGAGAACCTTAACACCAAACACATAACCACTCCGCCACTTGATGTCTTTGTGAATTCTAGGAAACAATTAAAACATAAGTTCAACTGTGAATCAACCTGTTTGCGCCAAACTGAAACCGATATCGGCTTCCAAACGTCCAGAGACTTTTGAGTGATCGCGGATTCTTGATTATAACCGATAAACCGACATTCTTAATCAATTCAGCCTTGAATGAACTTGAATTCATGTGATGTTCGGTTTTAATAACCGAAAACATTCACTTCCTGAATTACTCCAACAATATCATCATCTCGCGACTCAATAACATTCACAGAACCTCTAATTTCACTTTTACTCTAATTTCTGATCGTCGGAATCGCTTTTTGAACTCGCCGGACTTTCACCGGAAAACCGTGTCTTTCATCAAAACGGTAAATTTCTAAATTCTTTCATCTTCTATCTGTTGTTAGACTTTTACTAACTTCATTTCATCAACCAGAATCAATCCCAGACGACGTAGCCGGAATATTCTGCTTTCGCCGGAAAACGTCTGGAATTTCCAAAATCACGCTGTGAACCGGTATAATCATCTAAACCTTCTGTTAATCATTGTTTAGTAACTCAATTTCACACCTAACCGATCAAAACTGTTAATTTATCCGATCAGACGGAGTTCACGAAACAGAGCCGACGATCCTAGCCGGAGTTCTGAGAAAGACATCTGTTCGGTACATTCATTTCCAAAACTCTCTCTATTTCATCACATTTCAATCATTTATAAGTTCGTTAATCGAATATAACAAGAACAGTTGAATAATCGTTGTCTGTGTTTTTGAACGAAGAAGATGAAGTCGAACTAATGTATAAGGGATAATTAAAACAAGATATATAACCGGGTTAGACACACAGTCCAGCGGTGGACTGTGTGCAAACAAATATCACACGTCTCGAGTTCGATCCCTGACCCAACCTCACTCTCTGAAATAAAAATGCTCTTTTAAAACCGAACTGGGTTAACTCACTGAAAGATGTTAAGTATAATAAAAACCAGAATATTAACCAGGTTAGACACACAGTCCAGCGGTGGACTGTGTGCAACGTTAATCCACAGGTCCCGGGTTCGAGACCTGATATGCACGCCGGTTCGATGGAATAAAAATCCTTTTTAAAATAAATGAATTTTGGAATAAATTAAAATGCATATAAATATAATTAAAAATAAAAATATTCGGGTTAGACACGTAGCTCAGTTGGTAGAGTTGCGTGCACGCGTACGGGAGGTCACAAGTTTGAACCTCACATCAGTGCAAACAATATAAACGACCGAACCGGTCAACAAGTCAAAGTCAAATAGTCAACGGTCAACCCAAAAAGTCAACACTTTTTTTTATATTTTTATTTATTTATGTAATATAAAAATCAATTAAAAGTACTTAAAAATAATGTTTTTAAAGTTAGAAAATAGCTTAACTAAACCAAAAATATATCTAAAAATCTTATTAAAATTATTAATAAAATCCACTCATTTACCATACCTTTTCGTTATTATTTAGGTTATTAATCCTCGTCGATCAACCCTCTAAACTCGTGCGCATTCAACATCTTCAACCGAACGCACCCAATGTGAGTGAATCTCTACAAATTCCCCGTTTTAATCACGTTTTTGGGTGTATCATGTGTCTTATTATTTATTACATTTAAACAATTGTGCATCCATCATAATCATGATCAAATGTGTATTCAATATGTATCAACTGTTTGTGTGGTTAATGTTTAGATTAAATTTATCATTTTCAGTACATACATTATCATAGGCCCCCGCTCCCCATTACCTATGAGCGTTGAGCTGTTCCCCATTACCTATGAGCGTGAACGAGGCGTTGCCAACATACGATCGGCTCCGTTTGATTGAGCCTATGATCGCACATACATTTATCATAGGCCGTCCGTTCCCCATTGCCTATGAGCGTAACGTGACGTTGCCAACATATACAGTATCATTCATGTTATATATTCATGCAAGGTGGTTTGTTATTGTATGTTATTGTTATTGTTATTGTATGTTTATTTACGTTTGCTCACATATGATTATTGCACAATTTTCCATAATAAATATAACAAGAAATCAAAAATAAATGTTTTCTAACAAGGTTCACTCGCCAACTTATGTTGACCCAAAAACCCCCATTTTTACACATGATAAAGGTGATCCAGATGCAGCAAGAAACACATAGGATGGCTTAGAAGAATAAACCGGTTTAGACTTTGGATTGTTTAGTAGTTATTTTCTTTGTAATTGTATGAACATGTTTGGAATATTGAGGATGTAATTTTGAATTTAATAAATATGAAACATATTAGTAAACATCATGAGCTTTGGTGATAACCCAATTATGCCCCGATTCTTATTCCGCTGCGGGTCGGGGTGTGACAATATATACATGTCTTACATGCATTCAATCGTTTAAACTGATACTTGGTATACGTACAAAGACTAATACATTCACACTCGATACTCAAATCATACTTATATGCATTATACATGCAAAAAGGACAAGTTATAGCCTGAAATGAAAGATAAACTAAGTTCAAGGACTAAAAATGGCATAAGAGAAAGTGGTTTCTAGCCCATGGATTGGTCCAATTTGTGTTTTCTACATTAAATGCACTCAACCAACAACCCCTCTAACCTCAACTATAAATACCCACCTCCTCTCACTCTCATTTCACACCTCAAACACTTTCTTCTCTCTAAAGCTCTATCTCCATCTGAAAGTTCAAGTCTTTCAAAGTGAGTTCTAACTCACCCTTACCTCCCTACTTTGATTTTTCTTCCTTTCTTAACACTTGAATCACCTATAGGAATGTTTTCATAGGTTTTCCATGGAAAACCAACTTGGAACATCACATTATTTGAGGTCTCAAGTGTAAGGCTTTTCATTTTAATAGGGTTTCAGCCCACAGGTGTTGTATCCTTCCAAGCTTGTTCTTGAAACAAGACTTGAGTTGGTAGTGTGTGATTACTTGGAAGCCTTGGCTATCCTACCTTCAATCCACCACCTCACTTGATGATTTTGATTATTTTTCGTCTTTTACTTTTATGCTTAACTTATTCATGACCATCCTTGTTGTCCTTGTGACGACTTGTGCATTGGTGAACAATACGAAAGAGGTTAAAGGAAGGTTATCCTCCTACCTCCATGCATAACTTCTATGAACTTCCATGATGTTTATGATCTACTTATTATATATACTATGTAATATATGTATATATATCCACTAACCGAACCCTTGATGATAATCGAATGATTGTCCGTCATGGTACTAGGTTACATCACCTAAGTACTTAATCTCTCCTTACGATTCTAATGGGTATCCTAACCCATGAAAACACATCAACCCGAATGGGTATTATAGTTTCAAGAACAAGTATTAAGTCTAGATGATTATTTACCCGTATACATACTTTAGTGTATTTACATTCCTAATCCTCCGTTATCAGTCGAATACTTACTAACCTATGTTTTCCTCATGTAGGATAACTCGATGCTCCATCCTCCAAACTACCCAAACACCTTACGTAAATACCAAGTGGAAGCTTGCAAAACCGTGAGTACACTCGAACACCCATTTTACGCTTTACACCTTTAGGTGCAACATGTTAGTCTATCAAAATACACGCAATCACACTTATACTTTTATGCAATCACACAAAAGATCCATTATACATGCTATAGTTACGTAATACACGATTTGTATACTTGGAACATTCTTATGTGATGCTATTTTTCATATAATTACGTACCAGCCTCCCCTTAACATGTATTCGCTATAGGAGTAACGCACCGCCGATTCTTGAGTTCATGTTAAGTTTATTCTTTTTTTCGGTGACACGCGAGGGTTGACTTATAGATCGCATGCCATGTTTACATTAATCTAGTATGCTAGCTTAACATGTGAATTCGTTTAATTTTTTCATACTTATGCTATATCAAACTTGTGTACTCGCCAATACTTTTTGTATTGAACTATACTTTTAACATGTTGCAGGTTAAGGATATTGATCATGACGAACTTAGTAGGGACGACGTAGAAACACATCTAGAATGTTAGGATTTATGTTGTTGAACTTATTGTATTTGACTTCCTTGTTGTAATTGACAATCTTGTTATGAAATGAAAGTGGTTTTATATAAATATTGTCGCAAATAGTGTTATGATGCCTTGAGCAATCTATTTCGTCTCACTCTGATGTTTCCGCCATCGGTTGGGGTGTGACAGTGGAGAACTATTCGTATACTACTAGACCCGATGTGGCTAGTAAATTGTTCAAAGGAAGATATAAAATGTTTATTCTTCAACAAGATCTGTTACGATGTGAAGGAGAAAACGCAAGCGATGCCATACCAAGGCGTAACTAATGTTTGCTATGCGCACGATATTAATTCTGGAAAAATGTGGGAGTCAACATGGAAAGAGTTAGAGAAAGAAGAGTTTATGAAAGAGGAACGAAGATTCGAGAAGATCAAAGAAAAGTCTAAAGAAGCTTGATTACGAAGATTTCAGTTCATGAAGTGGGCTCCTACGACTGATCAAATGCCAATATTGTCTGAAGAGCGTAGGAAACCACGTAAGAATTTCTTTGGGCGTTAAAGTCAATTATTTAAAGATTTTGAAGACAGACCAAGACTACGACAACTTCCAAGGGGGAGTTTTTTTGTGCATAATGTCTATTGCCTACGTCTTAGAGTTGTCTCTGTATATTGTAATAAGGCGATAATGTTAGATTTACATGGTTTGTATTTAACTTCGCACGAAGGTGAAGTCTACCTTCGCATGAAGGTAAATTACCTTCGTGCGAAGATAAACTACCCTAGCATGAAGGTAGCATGTCTATATATAGGTTGTGTGAGGTGTTAGTGTGTAGAAATTTTGTGACTGAGACGACGAAACTCTGTCGGATGTCCTAGTCATTTGTAACTGTTAAACATTGAATGAAATCAGTTAATTGATGAAATAATCTTGTTAATTGTCACTAATTCATATGAATTCCGCGTGTATGGACTAGTTACTCAAATTGGGACCTTTGCTATTGGACAAAACGATCCTACACTTAAAGACCTATGTTCAGACGAATGTATCATTGCTTTTGCTAACATAAAAGAAGTAAATGAAAACCTTAGAAACAAAATTTTAGATGATGAAATTCAGTTTGAAAAACTTGCAAAAGAGTTAAAATCTAAACTGTTTGAAAAAGAATCTGAAATCAGTAGCCTCAAACATGAGTCAAACATAACCAAGGATCAACTCCAACTATAATAGAAAAATATTAAAGTTGTAAAAAGGAGCTTGAATTTACCCAAAGACTTGTGAAAAGTGGGTAGAATCCTAAAAAGGTTATGAACTGATATTAGAATAACAAATCAAAACCAATGTAAAATTTGGTGTAGATTTTAGAAAACATGACCAAGTTTCTCAAAACACTGCTGTAAATGAATGTGAGTTGGTTGAAATCATTCCAATAAATTTGGCTGGCCAAGAAATTAAAGTCATTAAACCAAATGGTAAGGAAATTGTTTTAGAAAGACCAGCAAGATCCTCAACTTTTGAAGAAATTGAAAAATATCAATTTAAATCTACCTAGTCAGATGAGTATGACATTCTTGACAACTTTAAGCCAATGGATTTTTCAACCATTGAAGGTGTAAAGGCACCTCAAGTCAAGATCATTCCCTTAAAAGATCTTTCAGCAGATGTTACAACATCTGATGATAGAAAGTCAAAAAGGGAAGAAAAGAGAGAAAATATCAAATTTGTTTTGTAACTTTTGTGAAAAGAAGAATCATGTCATTAAAAATTGTTTCTTCTAAAAGCTTATGATATAAAAAAAATAAGTGTGATCATTGATTCACCAAATTGCACCATCTGTGGCAGAACAAACCACAAAACTCAAGAGTGTGTTTATCTCAAAAATTTTGAAGTCAAAAGAAATGAGTATAAATCTAAAACACTTGAGAGTTCAAGAAAAGAAAATGCTAAACAGACCTTTGTTCCTGTCCAAACATTTGTTACCAAAAAATTGCATATAACCTCTGCTTAAAGAGAGGTTCAGGTAATAGATGAACCACCAGCAAATAAATTTCCAAGAGGATATGGCCAACCTGCTTACAAGAGTGTACCACTTGGCTATGAGGTCTATAAAATACCATCAAAACCAAGAGTCAACAAGCATTCTCATGGTTATAACCATTTGATAGGAAATGGTTCACAGAAAATGTTACCAAAATCTGTTGAAAACAATGACCATATTCCTTGACTTGAGGCTTGACTGTCTGTGACCCCATCCAAAGCCATCCTTGCTTTGGAAACTCACCTAAACTAATTGATTACTGATGTGCAGGGAGCTTCTACTTGCCTTGATAATTTATGGTATGTACATAGTGGAGGCTCCAGGCACATGACAGGATGTAGATCCCAACTCAAAGATTTCATGGCACATTGAGGGGGTGATATATCCCTTTGGTAACAATTCAAAAGGGAAGGTGTTAGGGTCAGGGACAGTCAAGGCTTGGAAAGTCAAGTTTGAGCATATCAATCTTATTTACAATCTGAAATTTAATCTTCTTAGTGTATCTCAAACGAGTGACAAGGCTATGGGTCATTCTTCACTAGAAAACTTGTCAGATTGTTAGGCCAGAAATGGTTAAAAATATTGATCAAATCTTAGCTGAGAGAGCAAAGCACAACTTGTTGCTCACAGGAGTGGCAATGTGTAAGTGCTTGATATGTTGAAAGATAATCCAATGTCCAATGCATGTATGTTCTCAGTTGCTTCTAACAAAGAGACAGAACTATGGCATAGAAGACTTGGTCACGCAAGGTCTTGTAAGAGGTCTTCCATCAAAACAATTCACATGTGATGAACATTGTGTATCCTGTTTAAAAGGTAAACAACATAAAAGTTCATACAGATCAATTGAAGAGTCCAAAACAAGTCAATGTCTTCAATTGCTACATATGGACTTGTTGCGCCCTGTAAAAATCATGAGTCTTAAAAAGAAGAGACATTGTCTTGTCATAATTGATGATTTTTCAAGGTTTACATGGACCTACTTCATGCACTCCAAAGATGAGATTGCAGGTATTTTGCAAAATTTTGTAAAACAAGTTGAAAAGCAATTTGACCTGCCAGTAAAAGTCTTTAGGAGTGACAATGGGACAGAGTTTAAAAATATGGAGTTGGATGATTTCTGTGTGTCAAAAGGGATTGTTAGGCAATATAACATCCCAAGGACACCAGAACAAAATGGGTGGTTGAAAGGAAAAATAGAACTTTGATTGAAGCTGCCAGAACAATGCTTACAGATTCCGGTTTACCCTTGTCCTTTTGGTTAGAGGCTGTAACACGGCTTGCTATGTACGAACAGAGTTTTAATTAATCCTAGGCATCAAAAGACTGCTTATGAAAATTTTGTATAAGATCAAACCTCTGGTCTCCTATTTCAAAATCTTTGGTTGCCCATGTTTTATTTTAAATTTAAAAGATTCAATTTCAAAATTTGTAGCCAAAGTAGATTGTAGTTATTTTCTGGGATACTCAACCACTGTTAAAGCCTACAGAGTTTTTAGTTCTAGGACTAGCTGTGTGGAAGAGACCTTGAATGTAAAGTTCAATGAAATTTCTTCATTGAAAATCCTAGCAAATCCGCTGCACTGTTTGATTTAGATAAAATTACATTTGAAGATGTGTCTATTAAGACTCTTCACATAAAGATTATGGATATGACATTATGATTCCACAATACAAAGTCATTTCAACCACAGGAGCAACAGATGTTACTAACAACTGTGAAAACTCTGCCACTACTGGATCAACAGTTGTAGATCCTCAAACCTCTGCCAGCTCATCTAGTCAAACCCTTGTTGAAAAAAGTCCATTTTCTGATGAACAAAAGTCAATCCATCTTTACCCTTATTCCACCTATACCTCCACCTCCATTCCAAAACAGATGTTAGTTCTTCAAAATTGCCAACATATGTTAGCTCAGTTGATTCACATCTGCAGCCTTCACCTCAAAATGCCATTGTTCCATATAAGGGAGATCTAATCTACCTTAAAAACCATCCATCCGACCAAATTATTGGCAACATCAATGAAAGGGTTCTCACAAGAAGTTAATCCTAAAACATTTGTCTTTTGTTGGTTTTCTATCACTCACACAACCTTTCAAGTACCAAGAGACACTTAAAGACAACAGTTGGGTAGAGGTCATGCAAGAAGAGCTCCTACAGTGGAAAAGACAATAAGTATTGGAACTTGTACCACTACCTCAAAATGTTTGTCCCATAAGCATAAAATGGGTCTTCAAGAACAAAACAGATGAAAGGGGCATTGTTGTCAAAAACAAAGGTAGGCTTGTGGTTCAAGTGTATAGACAAGAAGAAGACATTGATTATGATGAAACTTTTGCTCATGTTGCAAGGCAGAGGCCATTAGATTGTATCAAGGTGTATCAAATGGATATCAAGTGTACATTCCTGTATGGCAAGATCAAGGAAGAGGTATACGTATGCCAACCCCCTGGTTTTGAAGATGCTTTTTTATCTAGATCATGTTTACAAGCTAAACAAAGCTTTATATGGCTTGAAACAAGCACCTAGAGCCTTGTATGAAACTCATTCCACCTTTCTCTTATACATAGGCTTTACAAGAGGTAAAATTGATAAATTTGTTTTTAAAATGGAGAGGAAAGGATTTGATGCTTGTCCAAATTTATGTGGATGACATCATTTTTGGATCCACATGCACTGCTATGTGTGAACAGTTGAGAGAACTCATGACAACAGAGTTTGAAATGAGTGCTATGGGTGAACTCCAATGATTTCTTGGTCTCCAAGTTAAGCAATTTCAAAATGGTACTTTCATTCATCAAAGTAAGTATGTCAAAGAACTACTTACCAAGTTTGATATGAATGATTGTGAACCATGTAGTACACCCATGGCTACATCAAAGCATGTCACTATTGATGACAAAGATGACTTGGTTGATCAAACTATTTATGGAAGCATGATTGGGACTTTATTGTACCTAACTGCATCTAGGCCATATATCATGTTTGCTAATGTGTCTGTGCCAGATCCCAGTCAGCACCTAGGAAGTCAATTCTTATTGTTGTGAAAAGGATATTTATATACATAAAACGTGCTCCCACACTTGGTATCTGGTATCCTACTAATCAGAATATTGAGCTTTCAGGTTACTCAGATAGTGATTTTGCTGGTTGCCATGCCATAAGGAAGTCAACTTCATGAGGTTGCCAATTTCTAGGCAATTGCTTTGTTTCTTGGCAAAGCAAAAAGCAAGCTGCAGTTTCAACATCAACAGCTGAGGCTGAGTATATTGTTGCTGCAAGTTGCACTGCTCAACTCCTATGGCTTTAAAATGAATTGCTGGATTTTGGTGTAACTGCTCTAAAGACTCATCTCATGTTAGATAGTCAAGCAGTTGAAAACATTATTAAATATCTAGTCTCACATTCAACAACCAAGCACATTGACATTAGACATCACTTTGTGAGGGAATGCTATGAAAAGGTTTGATTTCTCTACATCATTTTCCAACTAAGGATCAGCTAGCAGATGTTCTAACAAAAGCTTTAGATACATCTACTTTTGATAGCTGATATCTATGATTGACATGCTTAACACGGATTAAAAGCAAAATTTTTGCTTTCCATCAATAAAAAGCATTAAAATGTTCTCAGAAAAATAAAAAATCCATCCTTGAAAATAGAATTGAAAATTTCAATAAATCCTAAAGTCCGTTCAAATCCACTGCTTTTCACAAACCTTTGTTTTGGCTTAAAGGTCTATCCACTGATAAATGTAACCTCTGCTATCCTTGTCCACTGTTCACATCCACTGTTTGGGCTAAACCATTGTTTTGCCTTATCCGCTGATATTTATCCTCTAATAAAGTACAATCACCACTGTTCATGACCATTGTTCTCAACCACGACTGGTTCCAGCAGCGGTTTCGCTAACAAGTGTCATCTATTATCCATCAGAGGTTACATGTGGACAGATGTTAGCCATCAGATATTTGAAACAGATGCCTCATTAGCATTCACTTTTTCCCTTTATATATCATGTTCCATCCAAACAGAGGTTTTACTTGTCGTCTCAAATTCAAAATTTCAAAAACGGTTTCCATTACTCTCGTCTTCTTCATTCCTCCTTACATCCATCTCCGGTCATGGCTCTAAACATCAAACTCACACATAAATACCTCCCCACTTTCGAGAAAACTGATAATAACACTTCATTCCATCCAATAATTGATGTTCTCACATCCTCTAAGTATAAAGACATTATGCTTGAAATGCACCAATTTATGTGGATACACTTCGACAGTTTTGGCAAATGCTAAAATCGAATCCCAAAAAGAAGCCATATGCTATCACTTCCAAGGTCGGAGAAACCCTTGTTCAAATTTCCCATCCTCTATTTCCACAACATTTGGTCTGAATGACTTGGAAGGTAAAACTTCTTTTGGCAAGCTAGAATTGCAGCTGAGTTTATAGAATATGGGTATGAGGGTCAGTTAACTTATGTTACTATCTACAAACCAAACTTTCCTACTGAAATAAGATATGTTTGTCATACTTTCCTCACATGTCTTTCAGCAAAGACCATCTCATTTAATGGGATTCCACAAAATGTTCAATTTCTAGGATATGCTATTTTGACAAAATCTGATTTCAATTTATCCCAGGTTTTGTTTATGGATTGGTGGCAAATTATAATAAACTATCAAAAAATAAAGCTATTCTCTTGTATCCTAGAGTTTTTAGTTATTATCTAAGAAACAACTTCCAAAAAAAGGTTTCAAACAACGAGTTATTTTAAGAGTCTTACCACTGAAACTTTTACAAGAATAAAAAATATGGAGTCAAAAGTTTCTAAAATAAAAGCAAAAGAGAATGAGAAAATTTTAGATGAGTCCACATCTCAAACTCAAACCTCTGTTGCTGAGCCCACTGCTCCTAGTGATCATGATACTACAACTAGTGTTGTGAAACCCACACAAAAAAATCCAAAAAGAAACTCTCCAAGTCCAAAAAGCCCACCAAAACCAAAATTCATAAAAAGGCACTTCTGGAAAATGAGATCCTAGAGGATAACCTTGTGGTATAACAAAAGCCACTTGAAACCACTATTATTACTTCCTCACAATAGTTGGAAAGATCTGCACCAAAAAACCAAACTCCTCCTGATTCCTCACAAAAGGAACAGTTGTAAGCATAGGGATCCCTCATTATGAAGTAGATGATTCATTTGAATCATTATTTCACAGCCCCTCTCCCAAGGAAAATTATCTCTCTAACCCACAACCATCTCCTTCAATTCCACCTACTATTATACCTCTGTTCCATGCAATTGAAATAACTCAGACACAAATTAGTTCCTCTCAATCACCTGTTCATGAGAGTACACCCTTACATGTGACTGAGTCTCAGACAAATCTCATTGCTAACCCAGAAACAGCTAAGGAGGCTACACCCCATGAGTACAACTAACTCTTGGTGGTAATTTAAATAAAGTAGCTACTACAACTGATGACACAATAGTGTTTCAGTTGGACAGTGGTTACATCAATAAGACTTCCTTAAAGGCAACAAGTGTTGAGACTACAACTGTAACCTCTACTCCAGTTGGAAGTCCCCAGTACCAAGAAAAAGGGGCATTTGGTTCTGATAACATGGAGACGTCTCCTGTTGATGATCCAAATACAACTACCTCTGGTAGGAATTCAGATGATCCTATGAAATTAGGGGACAAATTAAGATACAAAGAATTGACTGAGAAAATGACATCCATGGAGTCATCAATTAATGAAATAAAAACCATGATGAAGTAGATGTTACAAAATTCTCAAAGGCAACCATCCTCACAGCAAATTACCAACGAGCTATGGAAATCTGTGCAACCAATCATCCTAGCTCAAAGGAATTTGGCTGACATCCACCATGAAACTCACATGAAGCTAATATGAAATATGGTTGAGGCTAAATACAAAGACACTCAAGCCGACATCAAGGCCATTAAAGAGCATCTGATAAAGACCACTGGTTCTGCCCCTCAACAGTTCTACAAGAAGAAGGAGAGGATGATGCCAAAAGGGGGAGAATGATAAGCTTAGAAAGTTGCAGCCTTCATGAAAAGCTAAACCAAAGGTGCAAAAACAAACACCAGGGTCCGCTACAACCACTGCTGCAAACCAAACTTCTGGTGCTGGAGTTCAAAAAATGATTGATGAGACCCTGAACAAACAAGTAGAAGATATAGTTGTAGAAAAGCAGAAAAGGCAAGATACACTGGAAAGCAAGGCTTCCCAACTCATTGAATATGAACAGCCTAAGCAGATCGAAAAAGAAGACATTGGCACTTCAAAAAGAAGAAAGTCAACAAGATATGTCAGACAGCCAATAACCACCTCCCCTAAAACCACTGTTATGCCTAAAACAAGTGTATCCTCTGCTCCAATCAAAACTAAACCAACACCACCACCTCAAAAGACACAAAAACCTTCACCTAAGAAATCATCTCCACTGCCAACAGATGTTGATACAACAAATGTACCAATAGATGTTACATCACCACCATCATAACAACCAACAGATGTTGTTACATCAAATGTATCAACAGATGTTACCTCAACCACTGCCATGATCACATTTCCTACTTTAACCCAACCATTATCCACATAACCAAGAATTCCAATACGACCACCTTCACCACAAATCAAATTCTAACACAAAAGGAAAACTTTTGTTGTTGAAGATGATGATGAAGAGATTCTGTCACCAATCCATTTGTCATAAAAACCTATCACTTCATCACCATCCTCATCATCTTCATATAGAACCACTTCACTTCCACCCACTTATCAACCACCACCCACTTATGTATCTTCAAAAAGAAATTGAATCATTCTTCACAGCAGAAGTACTTCAAAACTAGACTTCCCATCTCTCTTTGATAAAGAAAGCCTAGAAAATTTAGATGAATATCGAAAGTTGAAAGCCAAACAGGCTAAGAACATAGCCAAAGAGAAGAGAAAAGGGAAAGATGGCAGGACTATTTAAGGTATTTTATCTTACGAACTAAGCAAAGTGAGAAAGATTGAAGACTTTTCCAAAGATATGAGTAAGTCTATGTTAGAAAGGTATGTAAATGATGAGCTTGATGAAGAATTGAAACAGGATTACCTTGACCACATAATGCAACAGAAAGCTTACAAAGCTACTAGAGCATAGTTCAAAGATTGGTCAACAAATGATCTCAAAGAAGAAATTGACAGAATACAAGAAATACTCAAAGATCCTTTACACATGCCAAGACCAATTGAATGGAAGAAATACAGGCAGATGGATCTGAACAGAGCTTTATAGCTTAAAGAATGAAACAAGATCTGGTTGCTGCAAACTATGGTAGTGCAAGATCAGTTGCTAGATGGTCTGAGTCCTGAGTTGTAGATACATACAAAAAGCTGGAAGAGCTTAGAAAGAAGGATCCTTAGTTCCCAGGAAGCCAAATTATCCAACAACAGTGGTTATCCCTCAACAGACCCAAACACTCAAAAAGCATTTTTCAACCACTGTCTTATCCACACTTGCCTTAAACCAAGCAAAAAGGCAAAAGAAGATGACTGCAGATGATGAGTAGTTGTTTGAAGAACACAGAAAAGAGGGGTTCAAGAATCAACTACTCTATCACACTGATGCTGCAAGTGAGAAACTGAAAGAAACAATCTCTAACCTTATAAGCGAATCTAAGTGAATTTGTTTAAAACATAAAGTTTTCAAGATCAATGGAACTGGTGATTTTTATCAAAAGCTAATACGATCCTCTAACACAAACTCACAAAAATATGTTTGTACATAGTTATTGCATTTCATTTTAGAAAAACCCAAAAAGATTTTAATAGAGTTTTAGCATAAAACTTTGGAAAAATCAAAATGATTTTAGTTCTATCTTAGTTTCGACTGCCGATGATAGAAAATAGATCTTCAAAGTCCAAAGATGCTGATTGCTGAGGAAAGCCTATAGGACAATGGGTTGGGAGCTTATGTAAAATGAGATAATGCTTTGAAATGACCAAAAATTCATTAATTTGAAACTTAACATTGCCTAAAAACATCAGGTTATTCATAAAGTGTTCAACAAAGGTCATTAACTTGGACTTGGTAGACAAATTAGTTAAACAGGGTCATTAACTTGGAGTTGGTCAACTGAGTGGGTCGTTAAAACTAATAAAATGTTTGAAAATGTTGAAATTTAAAAACAAATGTACCCCATTTCGCACGAATTGGATTCCAAATCACACGAAGTGGACATGTGCTATATAATTGATCAAATCACACGAAATGATCATTTATTGTTTGTGCGATCTGAGAGTAACCTTTGTATGATTTGGAGATTTAGATAGATTTAAACGAAGTGCTGCCAAAATTAACATTGGGGAGGTTGTTTAGCCCACCTCTTACAATGGTGAAGGCATTTGTTGGATCTATTGAACCCTATAAAAGAACAAATGTTTGGAAAGCCAAAACAATCTATAACATTTGATCATTAGTAAAGATCTACTAACCTAAACTCTGCTCAAACTTAAAGACTTTTCATAAGATCTGGTAAAGGGAAAGCTCTTTTGGAAGCAAAGGTCTGCTAGAGAGAAACTCTGATTAAGTATAAAGGTTGTTGAAGCCAAGGTCTGTTGAAGACCAATAGAGGATACCTCAGCAGTTGTTGTTCAACAGAGTCTATTATATAATTAATGTAACACTGTTTAGTTCTAGTAGAGGTTAGAGTTTGTTAGTATGTTAAATCTCACTTTCATAGTGATGTCAGCCTAAGATGCTCAGTGGTTTGAAATATACTATAAATAGAGCAGTGCTTGTCCTGTTCTATCTATCACTTTTCTTCTAAACATTCTGTACGAACAAAGAGGTGATCTTAGGCTGAGGGGGAGTTTGTAAATTACATGCATACGTGATTATAATTACAAAAGCATGTTTTGAAAAAATCTTTCTATTGTTGTGGTTTCAAAGTTTACTTAATTTCGTTGCACTGTTTCATTGTTATCTATCATTACATTGATTTCATCTAAACAATCACATCAATATCAAAATCAGATCCTAACATATTAGACCATGATTTTATACGATTCGGACATTTGGACTTTAAAACTTAGATTCAGGGAAATCTAGCCGGCTAAATCTGAAATTGAACATATATTCATGCTTATCGGTGTTTGTAGTGTCTATGAGAACCATCAATTTTATAAAATCAACAATTTTTAAGTTTGGTGTTTATAACAGTGTTGGTACGAAGTGTGGTCACTTCGTACGAAGTGTGAATACCCACTTCACACGAAGTGAACTTGGTAAATTTAAACACCACTCCGCACAAAGTGTGTTCGTCAGAAAGATTTGTTATTCTTCACACTTCATACGAAGTGAAAAAGACCACATCGTATCTAAGGCACTTCGCACTATGTATTAGGATATTTTTCGTCAAATTTTTCTAAGTGTTTTAATTTCTAAGTGTTGTTGTTATATTTTTGTAGGAAAAGAAATCGTTGTTCGAACCGACACATAACACATGATGTGTTTTAGACGATACCATACAAGAATTAGCTCCATTAAAGATATACTTGAGTTTATGGGACGTTTATCGGTAACAAAAGCACTAAAGCATCAAAACAAGATCTACCGATCTCATATTGAACGATTCTAGAATTCGGTTGGGTTTGTTTCTGAACCGTGAGCGATACATTCTATTGTAAAGATTGAAGATAAAGAATTCGAAGTCAAGATCATAGAAGAGTTGATACGAAAGGTGTTGGAGTTAAAAGATAAAGATGGTGATCCCACGGGCTATCCCGAAATAATGGTTAAGGGATGTTTCTATCGTATGGGATATAAGAGACATGTGAATTCTCCGAATTTCAAGAAAGCTAATCTTGGGAGGCCGTTTAAATTTTTCGTACATTCGATTATACATGCATTCAGTCACAGAAAGGGTGGTTATGATGATATATTGGATTATCATATGTGCATGGTTGCTACACTAACACTTAATCTGCCATTCAACTTTACCAAGGTAATTTTTGATTGTATGGCATTGAACACAACAAGAGAGAAATTTCTTCAGTATCTGAGGTTCTTACAGATGATGTTGGATGATTTATTTCCAAACTTGGTGAAAGAAGAAGATGATGAGTTGGTATTGAATCATATGGATAAAGAGACGTTGATTAGACTGAATTTATATCTGATGCAAGAGTCAGAGCCTGTTACAAAGCCAGTTTTTGGAGCTATTAACGATAAGAATTATGTTGCACCTCTAAAAGGTAAATGGAGAAAAAGATACAAGCGGTTTTGAAAGAGATGAAAAAAAATGTTAGACGGTTTTACCCAAGGAGAAGCAGTTGGTGTAGGTCCCCTAGTCCTTATGGATCTTGACAGAATCGTCTATCTAATCTAGAGTGCGGAATCCCCTAGATCAGATTTCACAGAAAACAACAAGAACATGAACACGAACACGAACACAAAGAATTCCTTCAAACTGTCTTCTATTGATTATCAAACACAATTGTTTTACAATCAATTCAAGACTCTCTAGAAATCTCTCAGCCACTCTCTGTAGATTTCTCACACTCCTCTCTTTTCTGTTCTTCCAACTCTCTAACCAACTAAAACCCTAATGCACAACATGTATTTATACTACATGTCTGCATACTAGGCTTTATATTGGGCTAGGCCATTCTCCAAGCCCATTACAACTCTAAACAAGCTAAACACAAATGCAAAGCCTAATACAAAATATCCAAAGACTAAACTATAAAACTATTAAGCTATTGTCACACAATATGCACCAACAGACTCCCCCTTGACAATAGCTTCATAGTGTAACTTTGTGTTCAAACATCTTGTGATCTTTTGGTCTTTGGATAACTTCAGCTACATGTGGATTCTGACAACAACAGACTCCCCCTAAGTTGATGCTTCCAATCTCTAAGACTTTCATTCGTTGTAGATTTGCGAACTAGCATTCTCTGGTTAAGCTCTTATCTCCAACTTCCTCTATATCACCTTTTGCAATGTAGTACAAGGATCTTACCATGCACCTTCACACATTCTGCACTCCATTCTTAAAATGTACTTTACTTGAATTCTGCACTTCATTTTTATAACTGCATCAATCTGTTTAGAAACACAAGCAAGTAACTCGAAAAACCATTAGTCCTTTTCTACATTAAAGATAAACCAATATTTTATCTTGTCATGCAAAAATAAACAACTTATCAGATCAAACTGGGAAACTTCAGAAACAAATCTTTTTGTATATTTTTTTTTCTGAAAACAAATAACTAACAAGAAAATAAACACTCTATATTTGTAAGAATCACTGTTAAGAAGATCATATCAGCACTATCAAACTGTTTTCACACTATCTGATTATTTTATATGCAATATTCATGAATAATAGTCCAAGACGATTACCAGTATTGTTTATCCACTTAAACAAAATACATGAACATTTCAAGTACCATTACCTCATGATCTGTTTAGATAATTTATATTGATATACTAGTGTGTCCCACTTCAGGACATACCCCCGCGATCAAGGTATGCACAAAAATTCATCGTAGTAGGTGAGTATACCAAAATTCATCCTTTTGATTTACAACGTTAAATAATTGGTGATCAGGTCAGTACTTCCGTACAACAAAGAGACCAAATATCCAACGAGGGTTAGGACAAATACCAAATTTTGGTAGAATAATGTAATTTGCACATTTTAATGACTCTCTAGGAGAGCTTCTTCAATATTTGGGATTTGGCATTTTAGCTTTTTTAAGATATCCCGGTTGTGCCTAGGTCAGCATATATCTGGATGCAGCAGAAGGACAACCTTGATACCCCGGATGTAATAACGATATAAAGACCTAAAACCTCAGATTTTGGCAATCTATCAACGCAAGATTTAAGGTTATAAACCATACGCCACTGATATGTTACCCACTCATACACAGTTTATTTATGTTTATATCACCAAGGTAAGTTGATTATTTCATGCCTTTTGCCTACTGGTACATCATATGATGAAGCTGCTATCACACTTAAGCAATTTTTTTTAATTTCAGTGTAACAGTCTAACTTGCTGATGTACTATAATTTCTTCTTTTTCACACAGTGAAACTCATTTTTTATTTTTTGAACAAACTTTAAACTTTTCAACTTACTCCCCCTAAACTCACGCACTACCTAACACTCTTTTTGGCTTAGGGAAATTTCTCCCCCTAAATTTCTGTTTTTATGGAGTAAAGTTTTAAAAAACAGAAATTTTAAATACAAACGAACTCTCACTTTAACCTGACAAGTAGGTTTTTCACTTTTAGTAAGCCAGTATCTAACACAGAAGTAAATAATTCGTTACCATGTGTAACCTACTATTCACCTTAGATGATTTACAGGCATAATCACTATTGAACACATCAACAGCCCTTCTTGGTCATCCTGCACACACTCAACAACTTAGTTAGACTGGGGACCCAAGCCTTAAAGGTCTTGGGTCGTCCAGATTTATCAATCACTGGAACATCCATCCAATATCCATCACACCCTACAGGTGTATTGGATGTCTTCCAAGCTGTTGAACAAGATTTATAATTTCCACGAGACCTTTGATCACGAGAATTCCAATAAACTCTCGGATTTTCCGACCTTTGGAAATTATTATCTCGAAACCTTCTTCTCCCATTATCATAAACTGATCATTGCAAAATTTTTGGATTGTTTCGAATATTTGAGTTACAGAAACCCCTATATTCGTTTCTTCGTTAAAAGTTTCGATTACCAGAAGTTTAGTATCGATTTTGATATCCAAAATTTTTGCTCTGAAAAGAATTGGATTTGCCATTATCATGATATGATGTAGGAGAAGAGTTTCTTGAACCAACAAATATTCTTGATGTTGAAGGTTTAGGTTGAAATCTCGGTTGATTTGTCTGAAAACTGGATTTAACATTTTTATTTGAACCAACCTTATTTCCATCCTTAACCTCAACTTCAGCCTCTGCTTTCTTACCCTTTTTAAAAGGACAACAACTAGCTATATGCCCTTTGTTGTGACATTTAAAACAAGACCTTTTCTTAAAAACTTTCTTTCGGTTAAATCTCTTTTTAAATGTTTTGACTGTTTCGTCTTTAGTATCCTCATCCACTTTATGAGGTGTACTGTTGGACCCAGCCGATTCTTTCAAAGAAACTGGACTATTTGGTATGTCAAGGTTATCAGATCCACTACATCTGGTATAGTAGGCACAAAATCTGTTAGCTCATTTTCATTTGGTAAAAAGGAGTAATCCTGATCCTCAGACGATGGAGCTTTACTAAACCCCACTCCTGTTTTATCATTACTCCTTTCAAACTTTTCTGAATTTGAGTCCTGACTAACGAGGATTCTCCAAATTTGTCTAACTTTCTATGAAGTTCAACAATTTTTGCCTGTGCACTTTTCAGAAAGCTCAATAGTTTTATCCTTCATAGTTTCACGAGCCAAATCAATGATCCGTAAAAGTTCATTGACTTTGTTGGTCAAACTGATGATTTCTTGTTCATTTGAATTGAGTGTATTTAAAAAATTTGACTCCCTTTTACTCAAAAGAACATTTGACTCTTTCAGTTTTTTTCTAATTCAACTAACAGAATTTTGTTTTACTCCGATAATTTGTCAACTTTACCCTGTAGTTCGGTGCAATTATGACAAGTATGACTAACAGATTGAAATTGTACCTGTACCTCTGCAGTAAGCTCATCTGTATCATCCATGCACACTGTAGCTTTTGCATCCTTGACTTCCACTCTCTCCTTCTCAACTTCCTTCTTCTCTTCTATCTTAGCCGCTTCTTCACCAATCTTCACAGCTGCAGTCTCACTCACACATGTACTTTGTCTTGAAGTACTCTGATAACGTTTTTCTAAACAGCTCTCTAGACGATCCATACCTATTACAAATGTTTTTCATATCAAATGGCAAGGACATCTTTATCGCTGTTAAAGCCTTCTTCTCAGTATCATATATACGTTTCTCAGAATCTTCGATCTTCTCATACGAGAGTACCATAATTCTTCCATTAATTCGACGTGTGGGAGCAATGTACCCATCAATCATACAATTCCACATCTTAGTATCTTCACTTTGAACAAATGCCTCAAACTGCTTCTTCCATTCTACATAATGTTCAGCATTTAACAGCTTTGGCCAGTTTTTAACACCCTCACTTGGATTATTCAATTTGCCCATCTTTAACACGCAGCTAACAGTTTAAATGGATTTTGGTATACCTGTGTCAAAATCCAAATCTAACCCGTAGCTTATCGTAACCAAACCATTAAAAAAGTTCAGAAATTTGTCCAAAAAGTGTGATTACCAAATTGTATCGTTAAACTCGTCTCGACGATACGAATCCAAAGATGTATATTGTCCGATAGTGATTTTTTTCCCTAAAAATGACACGAGCCTAACCGTGCAATCGGTTTATCAAGAATGTTTATGAATCAAATTCTATGTCCGAAGACGATTAACTCTGGTTACGTCAGCTGGTTAACTTTCCACATTTTGTGCATGATTCGGAACAATGTAAAATCCGAAATGGTAACACTGATTGACAATCCGAAATGGAAATTTGGAACAGTAATCCGAATTGTCAATCCGAAATGGTGATCCGGAATAGTGACCCGAGATGAAATCCGGATTGCACTGTTCTGATCCGAAGTGGAAATCCGGAATAGACTACTCTGATCCGAGATGGAATCCGGAATAGTGCTGATCCGAGATGGAATCCAAAATAGCTTCTGATCCGAAATTCAATCTGAAATGGAATCCGAAATGGCCTTTTCTAATCCGAATTGCACTATTTTCCAGATCCGAAATGCAGATTCTGGTCCAAAATTCAAGTCTTCAATCCGAATTACTATGCTTTTTAATCCGGAGTGCAAGTCTTCAATCCGGAATGCTTAGCTGTTAATCCGAAATACTGCAGAAAATCCAAAATACCTGCAAAAACCCTAAGACAGCCGTCAAAACCCTAAATCCAATTGTTCTGCTGTCACGATTCTGAACCGAGCAATAATCAAGAGCCAAAGGCTCTGATACCAATTGTAGGTCCCCTAGTCCTTATGGATCTTGACAGAATCGTCTATCTAATCTAGAGTGCGGAATCCCCTAGATCAGATTTCACAGAAAACAACAAGAACACGAACACGAACACAAAGAATTCCTTCAAACTATCTTCTATTGATTATCAAACACAATTGTTTTACAATCAATTCAAGACTCTCTAGAAATCTCTCAGCCACTCTCTGTAGATTTCTCACACTCCTCTCTTTTCTGTTCTTCCAACTCTCTAACCAACTAAAACCCTAGTGCACAACATGTATTTTTACTACATGTATGCATACTAGGCTTTATACTGGGCTAGGCCATTCTCCAAGCCCATTACAACTCTAAACAAGCTAATAACAAATGCTAAGCCCAATACCAAATATCCAAAGACTAAACTATTAAACTATTAAGCTATTGTCACACAATATGCACCAACAGTTGGTATGAGAAAGATGATAAGAAAAAGAAACGTGCAACTCCTAAAAAGAAACTGACTCAAGCTATAAAAAGAGCAACTGTACATATGATGCTTATTGATGAACAATTGGAATATGAGATTCAAGTGAATATGACTGTGAATGAACCAGTTGCTGAGAACATCAATGTACATGAAGAAGTATTCTCTGCAACATTAGATATCGAAAGAGATATGAATGTTGAGAAAACAGCAGCTGAGGTTGAAAAAGAAGTGACTTAGGGAAATAACAAAGAAAATTCTGAGGATAGTGTTGATCCAGAAGTAGTCGGAGCTGCTGAAAAAGGCAAACAAAGAAAGAGAAAGGCTTTAGGTGATGATGATGACACATATCTGCCTTCAGAACCTGAAGAAGAATCTATTCCGAGGCTAGTAAAGAAAACTTAACGTACTAAAAGCAAAGCTTCTGAAGTTCAGAAAAAGACAACAGGGTCTCTAGTGGCAAAGAAAGCCGATGAAAGTTTTTGAAAACTAGGAAGACACCTGAGGCTGAAGCTATAACTGTGAATGTTGAATCAGTTGTTCCACCATCACCACCACAACAACTACCTACATCATTGCAACATGTTACACTACCACAACCAGCTTCAACACCAAAACAGCCAACACCACCAGTACAACAAAGAACTCCACAATCTACACAAAGACGTCAATTCTTTCCGACAGATACTTTTGGTGAAATGTTGTTTAGTAATTTTGAAGGAGGATTGGATGGTGATTTCTTCAATGACACTAAGATTGCAGAGTTAGGAAGCAGAATAAAGTTTCTTGAGACGACAGAAAGAACTTAGAAGCTGTGTTGTCAAGCTTTCTTTCAGAGAATGAACGATTAAGAAGGTTGGTTGCTGATTATGAAGCTGAAAGAATTCAAAGTGATAGGAAGATGGATATGTTTCAGAAGATTTTATCTAAAAAGTTGTGCATAGACTTTGAAGCTGAATCTGAGTTAATAAAGATTGAAGAATCTAAGCAAAGAGCGGCTGAAAGAGCGTGCAAAGCTAAAGAAGATGTTGCAGCTGCTGGTAAAGGCAAATAAAAAATTGATGAAGTTCCTGTTATTGTTCCAACTGAGCCTCAAAAAGAAGTTATAGTTCAAACAGAAGCTGAAGTTGTTATACCAACAAAAACTGAAAAAGAAACTGAAGCTGAGACTCAAACTGAAGCTGAACCGGTAATCAACTATGTAATGATTGGGGGACCTATTGATGTTTCTGTCATTTCGGCAAAAGAGAAATACTTGGAAAGAAAGAAGTTGCAAGCCGATAAAGAGCTTGAAGATCTTGAAAAAGAAATTGATGATTTTGATGAGAATGATGATGAAGATGTTGGTGGAGATAATAAGAAAGACGATGATGACAAGGGTGATGACGATGATAATACACAGGGAGGTATAGGTGTAAAGGTTGTGGATGCTCAGATGAATGTATCATTCGACTATGATGCTTTTCTGAGTGATACAGTGAATCAAGAAGGTAACTCTCAAAGACAAAGGGAGCAAAAGGATCTGGTAAATGATAAAGAGCAATCAGGAATCTTCCTAGCTGCACCTATATCAGCTATTCCTGAGTTGCTAAAGCCTAGAGTTTTCTACTTGGAGCATGGAGTTGAAGAAGGTGAATTCATTCATAATTACACCAAGGAGGAAATTGTTGTAATGTTGGGAGTTGATGAGAATTCGTTTGATTTCGATCTTGAGGAAGAGTTGAATCACATAAGTATATCTGAGCCTATCGACTATGTATACAAGTATGTAGCTGATGCTGATAGTTATAACGAGGTTTTCGTGGAGGATGATTCCGACGATGAAGCAGTCAAATATTCTTGTGAGAAGACGGATGACTTCCCGACCTTTCAGGAGTTGTTTACTGAAGCTTCTGAAGATTTATTGAGGGATAGAGTCAAGGAGACTGTGAATGAAGGTAATATTCCTAAACGGTTATCGAAAGAATAAATAGCTGAGGCAAAGAATGTAACATCCGTCAAAAACGGATTTACCAAACCCGCTCCGTTTATCAACCGAACAGTCAGTCAAAATTTTTGTTGCGAATTAAATGCCCAAATATTTTTAAACGATCCGTAATCAATTATTATACGCGAACATATATTTAGTTTTTGAAAAACTGTCAAAAAACGCAAAATAAAAATGATTTGTTTCAGCCGGGTTTCGAACCCGGGTCTGTACCGAGTCAGGCAATGACTTAACAACTCACACACGGGTCGGGGTGTGACAAAGAAGTCATGGTTTAAAGAGCTTCCCAAAGAATGAAAATTTCAAAAACCACTGGCTTTCTTTACACGCAATCAAGATAAATTACTTGTTGATATTCTGAGCTAGGGCTGGATCAAAGAGTTGAATGTTTATGCAATAAAGAGAGAGTTTGGTGTGCAAGACTTCAGATTTCTATGTGATATCCAAACTTTACCATGGTGGCATGTGGAAGAGTTGGTAAAACGAAGATGATCAACTATGAAATGAAGTTTTATGACCAACGTTTGTGGAAGCTGATAAAGTATGCAGCGGATCACGGTTTCAATCACTTGAAACCGTATAAAATCATTGGCTTATCAAATTATCTATCGAGCCGTGAAAAAGATTCAACAAAAGACAGAAACAAATCCACTATCTGTTTTACGTCAAGCAATACATGGAGTCACTCCGGGTATAGCAGTAAAAGCAAGACGTGTAGGTGGATCGACTCATCTAGTTCCCATTGAAATAGGATCCACACAAGGAAAAGCACTATACCGAAGAAGAGAATCAAGATTGATCCGGTAGCGAAAGAGAAGGATGTGACTTTGATAGTTAAACGTCCATGCACAATGAAGAACATGCCACAAATGAAAATAGAACGAGATTTTTATGAATTCTTCCAGTGATTGCAATGTGATGTTGAAACGGGTGAGGCAGTGATTGTATTGAAGAATGAAGGATTATGGAGAGCGATACGCATACTAGACCTGATGTGGTAGTTAATTGTTTTGAGAAGGATGTAGAGTGTTTGTTTTTTAACAAGATGTGTTACGAAGCTAGAGAGAGAGTTCAAGCGATGCAATACCAAGGAGCGATCAATGTGTGTTATGCTCATGGTATCAATTCAGGGAAGATGTGGGGATCGAAATGGAGAGAGCTAGAACGTAAAGAGTTTATGAAGCAGATTAGAAAAGAGGAAAGAATTGGTGCTATTACGCAGAAAGCTTTAATTAGAAGATTTCAATTCATTAAGTGGGCACCAGCTACTGATCAAACACCGATACCATCTAAAGAACGCGGAAAGCCGAGGAAGAATTTCTTTAGACGCTAAATGTTTAAAGTTATCAAGTTTTTGAAGATTGACCAAGACTGTGGCAATATCCAAGGGGGAGTTTATTGATGCAGATGTCTATAGCCTAAGTCTTAGGGTCATGTCGTGTATGTAATAGGGCTTCGATGTTAGATTTTATGTTTAGATTGTATGTAATAGGCCACCTCGCACGAAGTGTTGATACCTCGTACGAAGTGAAGCTCACTTAGTACGAAGTGCACAACTCATACGAAGTGGCAAGACCAACTCGCATGAAGTGTGCCATCTCTATAAATAGGCAAGTTGTGGTCTTGAGTCTGTAGTTGTTTGGTTGACTGTGAAGGCGAAGCCCTGTCAAGTTTATCTCAAAATTGTAGCACGTTGATCAATAGTAATGAAACTGAGCATTTAAACAGTAATGATCATATTTCACTAGTTAATCATGGTTTTCGCACATATTAACTAGATATCAAATTAGGTCATATGCTTATTTGGATGAGCCGATCCTACACTCCATGCTTGCAAGTTCCTTAGGTGATCTTGAAATGGCTTAAAAGTGGCTAGAAAATGGTGTTTAATGGTGGAAGATGGTGGGTTTATGGTGGTGATGTTGAGCCGTAGGATGGAGAGAAGTGGAGGAGGTTTCTTGTTTTTTTTTTGAAGTGATGATAATGAATAAAGATGATGAGATGATGGTTATATCTTGCAAGATGTTCCTTTATGCCCTAAAGTCTTCATGAATGATGCTTTCTTGTCCTTCTCATCTATCACAGCTTGGGGGCAATGGGGCCCACATGAGGGGGGTAAAGTGTAAGTTATTATTAAAATAACTTTTAGAAAATATGACATGTATATAAGTTGTTATGTTTAAACATTTCGGGAATTAGAGAAATTCTTGAGTGATTAGGAATGTAACGACGTTTTTTATGTCAAATGATAGCTAACTAGTTCTCTAGATTACTAGTTTAGGTGTTAGGGTGATAGAAATAATACTAGTTTGTTTAGTGGGCTCAATACAAGTGAATTTGTGAAAGTTGCATCGTAATACCAGAACGCCGTAAACAATTATTCGATACCATTAAGTTTATTCTGATGTTTAGCATTATTACAAGCTATATAAATATTGCAAATGCTGAATTTTTGATGTTGCAGACGAATATTATTGTTACAGTTTAGCGCGGATCGGACATTTTAAGATTATATGCATTTTCTGGAAAGTTAAAGTGTCTTAGCATTTTGTGCCCCTAATTAGGGGTTTTGTTGATATTTAAATGATAATATGCTTTCGTTTCGTTCGTTGATCATTTTGGACAGTTTCTGAACCTTGCAGGCATGAATATGTGCTCAGTGAATAGTGCTTTTCAGCATTTTAGCCAACATATCGGACATAGTTAGTTGTTTTTCTCACGACGCGACAAAAGTAACAATATCATTGACAAGTTTAACATGTCCTACAATTTCTAGCCTTAACATGACCTAATCATGCATCAATTAAGTCAATAATGAACGCAATTATCATATAAATAGTTGTTAACTTGTACATATTTACCATTAATTTTGTCGGTTGTCATATGCTATTTGTCGTTGTTATTCAACATTGTGACTTTTCCTTCCCCGCGTAAAAGAAATTCAATCCAAATATTCACTATGCCATTGTGTATGCATAAAAGTCTACTTACGAAATCTGGAGTCAAACCTCGAAATTGATAACCTCAAAATCATGTTGTAAACCGAAATTAGTATCCTCTGAGTACTTTGACTAATTTGAGTTAAGAACTAAACAACCAACCTAATTATTGACCCCTGTCATCTCGATGAAGGGTCCGATGAATCTTTCGATCGTTCTTTTGTGATCTATGTCAATTCCAAAAAGGGAATCCTTTTTTTTAATAGTAGACTTTCCCTCTAACTTGGAGACTTACCTACAGTACGTTACAACCCTGGAATACTACGCTATTCAGTCATTCCTAAATTCAGTTTTGGTGAAACCATGAAAATTTAGAACCATCATCGTAATTGGTGTTAAATGAATCGGTGGCTAGTCATCTTTTCGAAATTGTTATCTCTTCTATACTCAATTGGTTTCAATAATTAGGGACCCCATTCTCATGATATGGTAATTAGGAGTCCCTCATGTTAGAGTATTGCTACACGGCATGGTAGCTTTCCACTCGTGATGTTACCCGATTAGTAACTGCATCGATTACACATTTTGTTCTTACTAATCGCTGAGGGCTGTAGGATTGATGCCATCCCTAAATCTGGAAACAGTTACAAAAGAATCCGTATTATTAATTCCCTTTTTGACCACCTTCCTATTGTGGAAGGAATATGTATAGCAATCAATGTAGACATGTTAGAAGTATAATGTACTCATCCAAGCTTTACTAACTTAACCAAACCCGGATTACTATATGATACATTCACGTGTATCATAGCTATATAATCTGCCTACGGATATGTAGTCCTATCACACGGTTTGTGTGGGTTTATAGATTCACTATCACTCATACGTGCCTAATGGCTATTATGACAAACCGCGGTGACATAATGCCTTTCCCCTTCGTATTCTCAGCCCAGTGCGTGAGAACTCTAACATCTGGTTATTGTTACTAGAGAATACTTGAACAAATGAAAATAGGGGAGACTATCACCCGAAATCCTTGAAAACAAATTCATTATCCCTATTCGGTTATACTGGGCATTGTGCTCATCATTAGTACATTTAATGGGTAACTATTGAATGTTACCCATATTCCTCCTATATCATGTTGGTTTAAGTCTATTAGACAACATTTCAAACGAAACATGCTAGGGATGTCGTTCCCAAGGTATTGGGAGCTACTAGAGTCACAACGAACGTGATGCATGCAAATAGATGCGAGTTAAACAATGCACAGAACTCCTACCATTGAGTATAACAACACTCTTACTACTTAGAGTGAACAAGAGCAAACCACAGTGGGAATGGTACTGTAGGAATTGTGGATGGACAAATTAAACAGCTACTATGTAACCAAAACATAATCACTATATTATGATGAAACTAAACAGAAAGCTGTAATTACTAGTCAGTCTGGTGACTAATACAAACCTGAGAATTAAGCTTTCTAATCAAGTACAAACAGTACATACAATGGATTGCGAGGACGAAATTCTTTTAACCAGGGGAGACTGTGACAACTGTGAAATCCCGGCATACCCTTATGTAGTTAGTCCTTGATGATAGGACACAATGTGCCAACAATTAGACTTGTGAGGAATTGAGTCTGGAAATGTGATGGTATACACTTGATAGAATGTACAATATGAAACAGTAATTATGTTATGTACAAAGGTTCATAGAAAACCCTTGCGTTACAGAATTAATAATACATAATTGTGTGTGTTTGGACGACTCTGTGAATACGAATAGCCTAATACATGGACTATAGTGTATGAAATAAGTGCGTTAGTGATAAATTGGAATTATAATGCTTGTAGTGATGCATGAGTAATTACGAGGAATTAAATCTTAAAACCCTAATTCTACTTGAACCCTAATTATGCATACAACTTACACGTCTCACGGAATGATACAAATTTGACTTGGATGAATCTGATAGTACGTTATGAGTAACATATGAACATGTTGGTGCATATTATGTATGTTCACCACTGTGCGAATAGACTAGATAGAGCGTGTGTTAACTAGTATATAGTTTAGATACGAACACATGACTTTGGAGAGAACGAGCGAGGTTCGTACAGATGTAACACATTCATGCGAATGTAACTCATTCATGCGGATATAATTCATCCGCACAGAAGTGTTAGACGTCCCAACTATAGGATCGTTTTGTCCAATAGCAACGGTCCTAAGTTGAGCATCTAGCCCATACGCGCGGAATTCATATGAATTAGTGACAATTAACAAGATTATTTCATCAATTGAACTGATTTCATTCAATGTTTAACAGTTACAAACGATCATGAAATCCAGTAGAGCTTCGCAGTCTTAGTCGCAAAAGTTTATCTACTAACACCTCACACAAACTATATATAGACATGCTACCTTCGTGCAAGGGTAGTTTATCTCTGCACGAAGGTAATTTACCTTCATACGAAGGTAGACTTTACCTTCGTGCGAAGTTAAATACAAACATCATAAAATCTAACATTTTCGCCCTATTACAAAACACAGACACAACCCTATGACGTAGGCAATAGACATTATGCACCAACAACCCCCCCCCCTGGATGTTGTCGTAGTCTTGATCTATCTTCAGAATCTTTAAAAGTTTGACTTTAACACCCAAAGAAATTCATGCGCGGCTTTGTATGCTCTTCAGATGGTAATTGCATTTGATTAGTGGCAGGAGCCCACTTCATAAACTGAAATCTTCTAAATGAGCTTTTTTGAATTTTCTTCAATTTTCCAAACGTTGCTCCTCTTTCATAAATTCTTCTTTCTCTAACTCTCTCCATGATGATTCCCACATCTTACCAAAACTAATACCATGTGCATAGCATACGTTGATCACACTGTTGTATTGCATTGCTTACGTCTTCTCCTTCACATCAAAACAAATCTTGTTAAAGAACAAGCATTTGATATCTTCTTTCAAATAGTTAACTAGCCACATCGGGTCTAGTATACGAATAGTTCTCTACAATCCCCATATCCTCTTTCATTCTATTATTTCTGGATTCAAATCTTGAATAATATCCTAAGTGCCATCAGCTTTAAAACAATCACAGCTTCACTTGTTTCAGAATCCACTTGCCACCACAGAAAGTATTCATGGAAATCCTGTTCTATCTTCATCAACAGCATGTTTTTATTCACGCGTGGCCGTTTCATCACAAGCGTGACATCTTTCTCTTTTGTAACTTTGTCAATCTTTATTCTTTTCTTCGGAATCAACGGTTTCCACTTGTTAAAACCATGAGTTGCTTCGTATTTTATTAACTTCCATAATCTTTGATCATGAAACTTCATTTGGAAGTTAATACTCTTTGTCTGTACAAGCTCTTCGATATCATAGTAAGGTAATGTCTTCAAATCATTCAAGTACCTGAAGTATTGAACACCATATTCTCGTTTGATCGCATAGACATCCAACTCAGGAATCCATCCCCAGCTCAAAATATCACCCAAAGATATATCTTTGTCGCATGTGAAGAATGCTAACGGTTGCCTGAACTTACTTTCTTTCTGTAGCTCTTTAAACCATATCTTTTTAGCTTCAACAATTTGTTCTTTGGATAGACGTTTAGTAATACTTCCCTCCGCAACTGTCTCTACAACCCTTCTTTTTAACAAGTCATCATTTGCTTTACTGAATAACTCTTCAAAGGTTGGAAAGTTATCAGTTCCTTCACCAGAATACCTGATAGCTTCATCATCATCAGATGCATCTTCAATATCACCCTATCATACATGTCAGCAACCGGTATATGCTTGTAAACATAATCATTTGGCTGGAATGAACTGATGTTATTCAGTTCCTCTTCAAACTCAAATTCGAACGACTCTTCATCAACTCCAAGCATAATAGCAATATCCTCTTTTGTCTAATTATGCGTGAACTCACCTTCCTCAACATTATGTTTGAGATACAAAATTCAGGGCATATAACAACCAGGAACAACTATAAATGGAGTAGCTGTGAGGATTCCTGACTATTCTTCATCTTGAGTTTGCTCCTTCTGCTCCCCTTGCGTTGTGAATCATCTTCTTGATTACCATAATCATTCAGGTAAGCATAGTAATCAAAAAATTCATTTATCTTTGCAGTTTCAACTACAGTCACTCTAGTACCTCCCTTAGTGTCATTGTCATAATCACCCTTATCGTTTTCATCTTTTTTAATTACCATTTTCATCATCTTTATCTTTGTCATCATCCACCTCATCATCATCACAATTCATCTAACTTAGTATCTATTCCATCATACAATCTCCTTCGCTATACAATCTTTTTAATCATAGGATTTTTATAAACATCCACTGGTCTTCCTACAAGTACAAAATTAGCCGGTTCAGCATCAACATCTATATCAATTTATCCCTCATTCTCAACACTGGCAGTAGTAATTTCTGGCATAGATTCAGCATCTAGCATAGATTGTTATATCACAGGAACCTCATCAATTTTTTCTTTTCCCTTGCCTGAAGCTTTAGCATCTTCCTTTGCTTTCTTAGCCCATTCAGCTGCTTTTTGGCTTGCTTCTTCCACTTTTGAAGGATCAGATTCAGCATCAAAGTCTATTCCCAACCTGCTAGCCAATACCTTTTTAAATCAATCAAATCTTCGATTATTCCTAGCACGTTCATCCTCAAACTCATTTACTGTCACACCCTGACCGTAGCAAAAGCGCAAGTGTGTGACTATTTGGTAATCATTGCATCCAATCTAGTAAACAGTATAAATTAACAACGATGCCATGCCATTAATAAGTTTCATTCCATAATTACAACCATCAAAAGTGAAATCACATTGTTATCTGTTTCGGCTTGTCATCATAAGACATTATTTAAAACACATTGTTTCAAAATAAGACATTGTTTTCATCACAAATTCATATTGAGGTTTTGACCCCT
Source organism: Scalesia atractyloides (assembly GCA_947069175.1). Taxonomy (NCBI): domain Eukaryota; kingdom Viridiplantae; phylum Streptophyta; class Magnoliopsida; order Asterales; family Asteraceae; genus Scalesia; species Scalesia atractyloides. The sequence goes on from CAMTDV010001632.1 coordinate 45,943,390, forward strand.
ATATACCCATACGAAGTTGGGATATAATGGCAAACCCTCCAAAAGGTGATACATCGTTGTCTTGACAATTCCCCATACTCGAATCCTATCACCAGCTCATGCCTTGCGTCCTGAAATGCATGTAATTTTAAAAAGTCAACATAAAGTTAGCGAGTTCATGTAGTTAAATGTTCTCGTATCAAAATGTCATCCTTAAAATCCGAGCATGCTATTAGCATCAACTAGTTTTAAGGATCTATCAGTGTGTCGCGAGCACCCTGACATATATGTGCCTTAAGTAAGTAACCAAACCGAGACAACTTTGACATCATTGGGATCATAAAAGCACTCCGACGGGTATACCAACCAAGAGTGGAGCGGGTCTCAAACTCAATAGATCTACTTCTTTTGCACCTTGATCACTAAGTGATTAATGGTTACTATTGTCATCATCCTAGATCGTGTTATCAACTAAACCCATAGCTAACATACTGTTTGTTATGACATGTATTTCCCCTCGATAGTTTTAAAACAAAACTTTGAAATAATTGAAAGGAGGGACATGAACTCACTGTTTTGCTTTCCGTAAGTCGTACTAGTATCGGTCGGTGTCCGTACACGTGTGTAACCTACATGTGTATTAAGTTTAATAGACACCTAGGCCTCAACAGACCTTGTACTCGTTGTTCATCTTGAATTCTTGTTATGTGTCTCTTTGTTATAATGGAACAACCTTTAATGTATTGTAGTGTTGGTAGTTTGCTTGTTCGATTATTATTGTTATATATATTTCTCAATATATATATATATACATATATATTGTTATCCTTCTTAAGTCGTGTGTGAATTGGGCCTTGCCCTTCACATGTCCTCGTGCCTTGCACGCGTGTCATTGGGCCTTGCCCATGTCATCTATGTCATTGGGCCTAGCCCATGTTTTCTTGTCATTGGGCCTAGCTCATGTTATCTATGTCATTGGGCCTAGCCCATGTTTTCATGTCATTGGGCCTAGCCCATGTAATTTATTTCTTTGGGCCTACCCTATGTTTTCATGTCATTGGGCCTAGCCCATGTAATTTATATCTTTAGGCCTAGCCCATGTTTTTAGGTCATTGGGCCTAGCCCATGTAATTTATGTCTTTGGGCTTTTATTTGTTTTGGGCCTTGTCCATAAGTATTATGGAATTGGGCCTTGCCCATGACTTTTATAAATTGAGCCTAGCTCAAATTTATTTACCAAAGCCCATTTTTAATAAGTCTTATACTTATAATAGTTTTTTTCTTTTTATATTTTTAACTTTCCAGATTTTGATTTCGATAACATATAAATATGTTAAACGTCTAAATATATATTTGGACTAGTCGTCGACCTTGTTTATTAAGTGCTTGTTTTCGTCGAAAATCGCTTCGTTTGTCCGATTATTGTTTTGATACATTGCAAGAATATATTTGTTATGTCACCAACACTTGGTATTATTTTCAAGTGTTTGTATTTTTGTATACGGATAGGTATTTTTATTGTGAATACCCTAAGCCTCTAAATACATACACATACATTACACATATGTATTTATACCAAATTCTTGGTGACAAAATATGTATTCATATTTCTATTATATATATATATATATAAGTTGCTTACTTTTTTACAAGTATATATATATATATTATATATAAACTTGTTGGATACTTGGGTATTTAGGGTTTAACCCTTGTCATTAAAACCTACTTAATGACGATTCAAGTTACAAATCGCGTTTAGTCCCACTAATCACCTCATTAATCATGTCTTGATCGCGATTAGATTTTTAGAAAATTTTGCCATAGTTTTCCCTAAATTATAGCGTTTTCCACGTTTCAAAAACGTATTTAAAACTTGTTTAAGCTCAAACTCAAGATCAACAATCCATCACATATCTTCCTAATATTTATTTTACAACATTAATACATCATCATCCATGACTTTTTAGTGTTAAAAATCCTATTAAATCTTGATGGTGTTTTCAATATTTATTAACACTTTTAAATCCCTACTTTTGTCGTGTCATTTAATCAAGTCCATACCTTTAACCTTTTGATTAATACATTTTTAAGATGATTATATCTCATATAGTAATGCTTATTCCTTATAAAAACCATTCATAAATGATAAAATTATCTTTAAGTTGTAGTAATCTTCATGGATGATGTAGTTGATGATCTTGTCTAGATTTAAACCTTATCATGTTAAAATCGTCATTTTCATTCTTGATCATACAAGATCATCTAACTTTTATACCATACTTTAACATAAATAACATCAACATGCTAACTAACTACCATATAAACACATAATCAACACAATATAAACAATATTTAGTGTTATTATTATAGTTAGGGTTTTTGGTTTATCTTTTCTTCATTTTCAAGATGATCAACTTGTACATTATTAATCTAAGCATAAAAATAAGCTAGATTATGGATGAATTTGCCTTACAATGGGTGCACAAGTTTTTGATGATCTTAGAAGGAATATGAAGCTCCAAAGAAGTCCTAGTGATCCTCCACCCTTGCTAGCTTCTTAAATGGCCTTAAAAGGGATTTAAAGTGGGCTTAAGATGGTGGTTTATGGTGGCTAAGTGGTGGCTATATGGTGGATGGTGTAGCCGTGAGTTTTAGTGAGAGAAAGGGAAAGAAAGTTGTAATTTTTTTTGTGAAAGATGATAAGGATTCAAGTGTATGTTATGATATATAATCACATCAACTTTCAAAATCAACTCTTCTCAACACCATGCTTCAAATCTTCCATTTTCAACAAAATCAAGTGGGTATGGGACCCACTTGAAACCGTCAAAAGAGGGGGGTAAAGTGATATTATTTTATTTTTACACATGTTGAAATATAAGATATTTTGGTCATTAGGTTAAGTATTTGTAATTAGGGGTTTGATCTTGCATCCTTAGCATAAGATTAGGGTTTAGTGTGTTATTACATGGTAATTGATCCACTTAGTCCTCCAATATAAGTTTCGGATGACGGAAATGTCGTTTGATCGCTCATCGTCGTAATAATCGCTAATAAACGAACTTATATATCTAGTACCGGAAGCTTTTGTTTTCGACCACCACAATTGTCATGGTGACTACTTAGTGCATTTCCAACCTACAAATATGCATAACTAGTTCGCTAGTCGAATATACGATGAGTTAGGATGGCTGAAATGCCTTTCGTTCGATCGTTCGATCGATATCAGCACTTTTATATTCCGCCGTCGAACTTTTTCGAAAGTTGTGTTTCCGTGACCCAATGTTAGTTGAATGGATTCTGAGTTCCAAATAAGGCTTAACTAGTTCGCTTGATGCCTGAATGAGGCTATCGGCCATTAAAATATTCGTCATTTCGACAAACGGTCGCCTTCCGGTCGCTCTGTGCACTGTTTGTCGAATTACCGGAAATGATGTCTTTTGTGCATTCTTGCTATTCTCACATTGTTTTAAGATGATTAACATTGTTTTATTCTTATTCTTACATCCGGAATCCACCGAATTAGTCTTCGGACAAACCGACATTTGTCGCCTTTTTGGTCGAAACGGACAATTTTGCAATTTAGGCGTTGTACCGGAAAGTTTTGTAATATTGTAATGGTTGATCTCAAATAAGTGTTTTCATTTATATATGGACTCAGGTATGGCATTAACATGCCGTTATTCCTTGTTCTAATTTGTTTTAGCGGATTTACTGACATAGTTAGTGTCACCGCAATTAGTGCGCCCAACACTTTCCACCAACACTTTTAGGGCATTGTTTTGGTTTGTTACACGTCATAACAGAAACCAGTATATATTATGATTAGATTTACTTGCCCTAATGCTTAGTGCGACATACGACTCAGTTACGCAATTAAACTACGATAATATGCATGAGATTATAAATAAAATTAGTGATTAAATTGTACGGAATTACCGGTTATTGCCATTTGTCACATACTCCCCTGTTAAAAATGAATTTCATCAGAATCTTTAGTGATCACTGAGGATCATTTGTACGGTAATTAACGGTTTTTGCATTCTGTCTTCTACTATCCTCGTATAGAATTGCATCATCCAGGAACTTCCAGTTTGATGGTTTTCTCTACTTTTGGACTTCAAGTCTGACTTGAAAGTGGGTTTCTTCTGGATAATTGTAATTTGTCATTCAACGATTATCCGCGATGATTAGTGTCATGCGATTTCTGTTGACTGAAATACTGTGATTTGGTTCTCGGTATTTTCTATTAGCATTGTACAGTCTTTAAATTTGAAAGGTCCTATCTGATTGCTTTCGTCGCTTCCGAATTTGACGCCTTTCCAATGTGCTTCATCTTGTTGCGACCTTCAAGTATGGTTTGCGTACTGTCTCAGGTAATCTTTAATTTATCATCGGTACATCGTCTAATCGCTGGCGATATTGATAATGTGTTTCGACTTAGTCGGACTTTTCTAATTGAATGATGTTGTTACTTATGAGTCTCGGTAGTTTTAATTGGCCGACATTTTCAATTTGAGGTCTACTGGGCTTTGCCTCGATTGCAGGTGACTAATTGTTGTAGCTTAAATCCAAGTGATGATATCTCTAAACGAATTTTGAAATTTGATTGCCAGTCTTCGTCATGGACATTAATATGCTCGCTGACCATCTCTATCAGAGATTATCAAGATTGGCACACCATGGCGTGCCACGATTTCCTTCAGGTATAGTTCAGCTAGTTTCTTCGTACTGTCTTTCTCGCGGATGGGTAAGAAATGAGCTGATTTGGTTAACCGATCAATGATAACCTAGATCATGTCATGACCTCGAGAGGTCCGGGGTAATTTTGTAATGAAATCCATTGATATCTGTTCCCACTTCCAAACTAGGATCTCAGATTGTTGTAATAACCCAGATGGTTTTTGGTATTCGGCCTTGACCTTTGCACAAGTTAGGCATTTCCCAACATAGGTCGAAATATCTCCCTTGAGATTCGGCCACCAATAATATTCCTTCAGATCCTGGTACATTTTATCCGACTTGGGTGTATCGAGTACTTGGACTTGTGTGCTTCATCTAGCACCAAGTCTCGCAACTCACCATAATAGGAAATCCAGATCCTTCCCATGAAATATAAAGTTCCATCCTTGTTCGGTTCCAATTGTTTTTCCATTCCCCGTAGTAATTCCGCTGGTACGTTTTCTGGTTTCAATGCTTCTTGTTGTGCTTCGTGCACTCGAGTAATGAAGTTCGTCTGGATCGTCATTTCTAAAGCTCTCACCCGTAATGTTTTGACTCGTTCTTTTATGCTAAAAGCATTTGCTACAACATTGGCTTTGCCCGGGTGATACTTAATCTCACAGTCATAATCATTCAAGTGTTCCACCCAACGTCGTTGGTGCATATTCAGTTCCTTTTGGTTGAATATATGTTGGAGACTTTTATGATCCGTGAATATGTTACACTTAGTGCCATATAAATAATGACGCCAGATTTTTTAAGGCAAATACCACTGCACCTAATTCCAGGTCATGCATAGAATAATTCCTTTCATGAACTTTTAACTGTCATGACGCATACGCGATGACTTTTTCACGTTGCATTAGCACACAACCAAATCCTTGATGTGATGCATCACAGTACACCACAAGTCATCGGTATTGTCCGAGAGTGATAATATCGGTGCTTTGCATAGTTTTTCTTTCAATACTTAGAACGCTGATTCTTGCTTTTCTTCCCAAACAAACTTTCTATCCTTCTGGGTAAGCGAGGTTAGCGGCTGAGCAACCTTGGAGAAGTTCTCAATAAATCTCCTGTAATCATCCCGCTAAGCCTAGGAATTCTTTATTTCTTGGATCTTCGAAGGGTTAACATGTATTCCATTCTCGTTCACCACGTGACTGAGAAATTGACCTCGCGAATCCAAAATTTGAATTTCGAGAACTTGGCATATAGTTGCTCCTTCTTTAGCAACTCCAAAACAATTCTCAGGTGTTACTCGTGCTCCTTCTCGGTTCGTGAGTATATCAGTATGTCATCTATAAAAACGATCACGAACATGTCGAGGTATGGCTTACATACCCGGTTCATCAGATCCATGAACATTGCAGGGGCGTTCATTAGGCCAAAAGGCATAACAAGGAACTCGTAATGACCGTAGCGAGTCCTAAACGTCGTCTTATGAATACTTTCCTCTTGGATTCTAAACTGATGATACCCGGATCTTAAATCAATCTTTGAGTAAAAACTCGACCCTTGCAACTGATCGAATAGATCATCAATTCTTGGTAATTGGTACCGGTTCTTGATAGTTAACTTGTTTAGTTCCCGGTAGTTGATGCACATACGAAAGGTTCGTCCTTCTTTTTCACAAATAGCACCAGAGCTCCCCAAGGCGAGAAACTCGGTCTTATGAAACCTTTGTCAAGCAACTCTTGCAACTGCGTAGATAATTCCTGCATCTCTGAGGGTGCTAGTCGATATGGAGCTTTTGCTACAGGTGCAGCTCCTGTCACTAAATCAATATGGAATTCAAATTGTCATTGTGGAGGTAGTCCTGGCAAGTCTTGCGGAAAGACCTCGGGATATTCCCTCACTACTGATATGTCCTCGATCGTGCGCTCCTCGGCCTTCGTATCCACCACATGGGCAAGAAAGGCGATGCATCCTTTCCTCAAACATTTCTGAACCTTCATGCGGTTTATGATTCGTAGTGGCATGTCATGCTTCTCACCGTGAATCATCAAATGTTCTCCGTCGGATAAGCAGATGCGAATGATTTTCTCACGACATATAACTTCGGCTCGGTTATCGAATAGCCAATCCATCCCAATAACAACATTAAAACTACCCAGTTGAACTAGTAATAGATCTATATCAAACTTCTGTTCACCCAATAATGTACATTTCTTTATTATTTCTCCCGATTCTACTAATATCCCGTTAGCTAGCTTAATCGAGTAAGGAACATCTAATTTACTCGATGCTACCCCAAGTATATCTCTAAACTCTTTAGAAATAAAACTGAAATCTGCCCCGGTATCAAAAAGAATAGATGCAAAGTGATCATTGATAGGGAATGTACCGGTGACCACGTTCGAGTCCTGGCGAGCATCCTTAGCTCCAATTACAAATGCTCTTCCCCGTGCTTGGATCTCTTTAGGGCAATCTTTCTTGAAATGCCCTTTGTCTCTGCATCCAAAGCAACCTTGATCTCTAGTATTGGTTCCCTGGCACACATCGGTGCGATGTCCAAATTTACCACATTTTCCACACTTAGGACCTCGACATTCCCCATAGTGGTGGAAAGGACATTTGGGGCATTTCGGTGCTTCTCCAGTATACGATTTCTTAACAGCAGTGTTTGTGGTAGTGGTAACATATGCCTTGGTTTCTTTGACTTCTCTCGCGGCTTGTTTCTTGTTACTATTATTATTACCTTGAGAGCCTTTCTTGAAATGGGAAAATTTCCATTTGTTGGAGTCAGTAGTCTCCTCAGTAGATTCTTTCTTGTTCCCACTACATTTAGGCAACCTCCCCTGACATACAGCCTCCTCAGTAAGGCTGACAGCTAGATCAATCGCTTCACCAATCTCAGTGGGTTTTGAAGAGGTAACCAGACTCAGAATCTCTGGGGCAAGTCCCCATATGAACCTCTCAATTCGCTTAAATTCAGGCTCCACTAAGTATGGCACCACTCGAGATAAGTCATGGAATCGCTGCGTGTACCCAACAGTGTCTGAACCAATCATTTTTAGATTCCAGAATTCTGTCTCCAACTTTTGAATTTCCGATCTTGAGCAATACTTCTTTCTCATCATTTCTTTAAGTTCCTCCCAGGTCAGGGCATATGCAGCATCATCGCCCTTAGTTTAGACCTGAAGGTTTCACCAAGATAAAGCTCCATCCACGAAGAGTCCAGTAACATAAGTGACTCTTTGTTCAGCAGGGCACTTGCTCATCCGAATAACTGAATCTGTCTTCTCAGTCCAACGTACGAAGGCTACAGCACCTCCGCTACCGTCGAAATTCAGAGGTTTGCAGTTTAGAAACTGCTTGTAAGTGCAACCTGAAATCATTGGATACATCATTTAAGCATGAGTAACCTATATCACAAATAGAATAAATGAGAGTATCGTGCGGTTTTATGAATAATTGTGTATTACCAGTTGGAGGGTTTCCTCCGGTTGAACCTCCGGTACCTCCGTTGTGTTTGGAGCGGTTAGCTTTGTACTGAGCAATTGCTTGTGAAATGCGTTCATCTAACTCTGCTTGTGTTGTCAGCAGTGTATTATTGTTGGAACTCCTTCGGCGGGGCGGCATGGTCTTCTGTTATAATATGTCGCTCACAATTAGCCGAATTACTTAATAATAAGTTCATATTTATTATTACATTTATTTGTTTATTCATTATTATTATCATTATTATTTTATTTATTTTATCGAACATCTATGTATAAACACATCGGTACATAATGAATAAGAAAATATATGCATACGCCATATGCACACCCATCGTCATCATAAGCACATAACTCATCGCATAGATACTCGCCACATAACAAGATATCAATCATAGCATCACCATGACAAAGTACATCAACCATAATATCACCACATCATGACACTATCAACCATCACATAAAAGAAATACAATGTAAAATAAAGGAAATACACTTTTATACAATGACAACTTGTTACATTTTGTTCGTGAAGATCCAAAAAGGACTTAGGGATACACAACCCTAGTCAATACAAGTTTTTACATTACAAAAAGTACGATTTTCTTCTACATTGCTTCTTCACGTCATCAAGTTGTCTTCCAAAAGCTGGGATCTTCAAAGCTATGTCTTCATGAGCTAAGTCATCAAAAGTACATCTGATCCCCAAAAGATAATCACAAACATGCTACTGACATGGAAGGGGTGGTGGAAATGGTGTTCGGTGGAGCATACCGCAATGGTAAGCCACCTCCTCCTCTAGGTCCGAAATGCGCCTAGTAGCATCACTCTGAAACTGCTCTAACTCCTGCACTCGTGCCTCAGATGGGCATGACGAGTGGTGAAATGGGCAGTAAAAAGGTGGGGTCGGTGGTGGTGATAGTGGTAGTGGTGATGGTGATGGTGGTGGGTATGATGGTGGGGTGGTAGTGGCTCTAGTAGCGGCATGAGCAGTGCGCTGGGTCTCTAATTCCCAGATCCTGCAAAAAATCAAGGAAAGCTGAAGATCATGTGAAGTCACTCTCTCCACCATAGGAATTGGTGGGAAGTGTGAGGGGTGGTAGGGGTCAGAAGGGCTCATACCCGGTGGGGGTATCGGGGTAGACATACCCGCAGTAGGTGGTATGGCGCGTGGGGCATATATAGGAGGTGATCCAGTAGAGAAGAATGTCCTGCCATGTGCGAAGGTCCAACTTGCAGATAGGTTGAAAACAGGGTGGTAAGTCGACCTCCCAGACAAAAATGGGGGTGGCTGCTCTGGGCACGTGGAGTACTGCTCAGTGAATAATATCGAGTAGATCCAGAGTAGGGAGTGGGTCCAACGTATGGAATGGGTCCATGGGTCGGGGTACTGACTGGAAATGAGCTAACGCGAGTCGATGAGGCTGCAAGGGTGAATACATCGATACAGGCGTATCTGGGGCGGCAGAAGAGGCATCGTCTGCCATATGCTCACTCTGGGAGGCATCTGAGGATGACGAGATGTCAACGACTGGTATGACAAGGGGTGGGATCTCAAGTATAGCTATGTCATCGAAGACCTTGCCATCACCAAGGTCATTCTCCATATGCTCGACATGGAACACTGGTGTGTCATCATCATCATCCAGATCAATGACTGGAGGTACCATAGCGAGAGGCACAACCAAGTGTACAATGCATGCTCGCCTCCCGGATGGCCATAAACAATAACATTGTGTGGGGGCTACAGAACGGCTAGCACGTCATCTGCCTATGGTGCATCCTCCTCCATAGGATCAATCAGAGCAAGCGGCTGAAGGTCATCGAAGCCTCCATGGTCGGCTCCATCCCCAAGGGGTAGGGCCTCAGCATCGGGGTCATATCCATCATCAGATACATACTCCTCGGGGTCCTCTTCGTAACTTGACGAGGAAGACATACTCCTGGCAAATAATCCGTACAATGCATATATATACATGTTAGTAATTTATTATTACTTATGATATATTTCATATTTATCACCAATTCTCATGCACGACTTGTTCTCTTCTGTTTTCCATGTAATCTTACTGTTTTGTGTCTATCCACTATAGACTAATCATGTATTGACTCTGCTCATTACTTATAGTTGAGCTCGTGTGATAGATCCTCGTGTTATCGTGACACAATGAAAACCTTTTTTTATCTTGTTATAATTCCAAAACATTTCTATCATGTTTTAAACTTTGTTTTCATGTGTGAGCCCCTAGTGATTGTAGACCAAACTTTTAATAAAGGTTTTTCCCCGATTCACTACAATCGAAGCTCTGATACCAACCTGTCACACCTGTTCGTAGCGGAAGCGCAAGTGTGTGACTATTAGGTAATTATTGCATCCAATCTAGTAAACAGTATAAATTAACAACGATGCCATGCCATTAATAAGTTTCATTCCATAATTACAACCATTAAAAGTGAGATCACATTGTTATCTGTTTCAGCTTGTCATCATAAGACATTATTTAAAACACATTGTTTCAAAATAAGACATTGTTTTCATCACAAATTCATATTGAGGTTTTGACCCCTATATACCCATACGAAGTTGGGATATAAAAGGCAAACCCTCCAAAAGGTGATACATCGTTGTCTTGACAATTCCCCATACCTGAATCCTATCACCAGCTCATGCCTTGCGTCCTGAAATACATGTAATTTTAAAAAGTCAACATAAAGTTGGCGAATTCATGTAGTTAAATGTTCTCGTCTCAAAATAGCAATGCTTATTCCTTATAAAAATCATTCATGAGTGATAAAATTATCTTTAAGTTGTAGTAATCTTCATGGATGATGTGGTTGATGATCTTGTTTAGATTTAAACCTTATCATGTTTCAATCGTCGTATTCATTCTTGATCATAAAAGATCATCTAACTTTTATACCATACTTTAACATAAATAACATCAACATGCTAACTAACTACCATATAAACACATAATCAACAGAATATAAACAATATTTAGTGTTATTATTATGGTGTGAGTTAGGCTTTTTGGTTTATCTTTTCTTCATTTTCAAGATGAGCAACTTGTATATTATTAATCTAAGCATAAAAATAAGCTAGATTATGAATGAATTTTCCTTACAATGGGTGCACAAGTTTTTGATGATCTTAGATGGAATATGAAGCTCCAAAGAAGTCCTAGTGATCCTCCACCCTTGCTAGCTTCTTAAATGGCCTTAAAAGGGATTTAAAGTGGGTTTAAGATGGTGGTTTATGGTGGCTAAGTGGTGGCTATATGGTGGATGGTGTAGCCGTGAGTTTTAGTCAGAGAAAGGGAAAGAAAGTTGCAATTTTTTGTGAAAGATGATAAGGATTCAAGTGTATGTTATGATATATAATCACATCAACTTTCAAGATCAACTCTTCTCAACACCATGCTTCAAATCTTCCATTTTCAACAAAGTCAACTGGGTATGGGACCCAGTGTGAAACCGTCAAAAGAGGGGGGTAAAGTGTAATTATTTTATTTTTACACATGTTGAAATATAAGATATTTTGGTCATTAGGTTAAGAATTTGTGATTATCGGTTTGATCTTGCATCATTAGCATAAGATTAGGGTTTAGTGTGTTATTCCATGGTAATTAATCCACTTAGTCCTCTAATATAAGTTTCGAATGACGGAAATGTCGTTAGATCGCTCATCGTCGCAATAATCGCTAATAAACGAACTTATTTATTTAGTACCGGAAGCTTTTGTTTTCGACCACCACAATTGTCATGGTGACTACTTAGTCATTTCCGACCTAAAAATATGCATAACTACTTCGCTAGCCGAATATACAATGAGTCTAGGATGACCGAAATGCCTTTCGTTAGATCGTTCGATCGATACGGCACTTTTATATTCCGTCGTCGAACTTTTCCGAAAGTTGTGTTTGCGTGACCTCATGTTAGTTGAATGGATTCCGAGTTCCAAATGAGGCTTAACTAGTTCGCTAGATGCCTGAATGAGGCTATCGGCCACTAAAATATTCGTCGTTTCAACAAAACGGTCACCTTCCAGTCGCACTGTGCACTGTTTGTCGAATGACCGGAAATGATGTCTTTTGTGCATTCTTGTTATTCTCACATTGTTTTAGGATGATTAACATTGTTTTATTCTTATTCTTACATCTGGAATCCACCGAATTAGTCTTCGAACAAACCGGCATTTGTCGCCGTTTTGGTCGAAACGGACAATTTTGCATTTTAGGCGTTGTACCGGAAAGTTACGTATTATTGTAATGGTTGATCTCAAATAAGTGTTTTAATTTATATATGGACTCCGGTAACATGCCCTTATTCCTTGTTCTAATTCGTTTTAGCGGATTTACCGACACAGTTAGTGTCACCGCAATTAGTGCGCCCAACACTTTCTACCAACACTTTAGGGCATTGTTTTGGTTTGTTCCGCATCGTAACGGAAACAAGTATATGTTATGATCAGATTTACTTGCCCTAATGCTTAGTGCGACGTACGACTCAGTTATGCAATTAAACTATGATAATATGCATGAGATTATAAAATAAAATTAGTGATTAAATTGTACGGAATTACTGGTTATTTGCCATTTGTCACATGTACTACCTGTCTCAATCTATCATTATCAGTCACCAGACTTTCAATCACAACTTTCATATACTCTCGATCGTTTTTAAGAAATCTCACCCTGCCTTCCAATACTTCCTTATTATCTTCCAAGGCTTTGATTTTGCTTTCCAGTTATGTTATTTTGGAGTCATTAAACATGTCTATATTGAAGTTTCATCAAGCCCTTTTGTAAACGGAATATCTCCAAAATCTGTCGGAAATCTATCTGACATAGATTGTTTCAGAGCCGATTTATCCGTTAGTGGTTTGAGTGTTGTTTGAGTTTGTGGAGATGTTTGATGTTGTGGTGGAGATTGATGTGAAGGTGTGATATGTTGTGGTGATGGTTGTGGTAGTGGTGATGGTGGTTGTTGTGGTAAGGACATGTGAATAGGTGATATAACACTTTCAATCTCAGCTGTCTTTTTCCTCATATATTTCCTTCTAGCTTTCTTTATAGTTGGAGATCCAGTAGTCTTTTTCTGAACATCAGGCTTGCTTTTAACTCTTAATGCGTTTTTAACTGGCCTTTCAGCTTCAATATCATTATCAAATGGAATATACACATCATTGTCATCTAACCACTTTCTTCTTCTTGATTTGAGCCAATCTTTAAGCACTTTCAACTCTGTGATCCTCAGAATCTTTATCGTTATCACTACTTGCTCCTTCCTTTTCTTTATTTGAGGTAGTAGAAAATGCCTCATCTTCAACATTCACTTCAGCTTCAACATGTTGCTCGGTAATTGTCTTAATGTCTACTTCCTTATCATAGTTTCATCTTTGAGAACTGTTTCTCTCTTTCTTTTTTGAGCTTTGGCTTTTGGAGTATTCTGTTTCTTAGTATCTTCATTTTAGTACCACACACCTCTCTTAGGCTCATAACCATCCATCTGAGCAGCCTCATCATCAAAATCACTGTCTTTATTTCTCCATTTATTCTTTGGAGGTGCTTTGTATCTCTTGTCTTTCAATCTCTCAAAGAACTTTCTTGCCATTGGCTCAGTAGCCCTCTTTAGATACTTATTTAATCTTACCAAAGATAACCCTGTCATTTGATCTAGTGGCAGCCCATCATTCTTGTTTTTGACTAAGTTAGGAAATTGGTCATCCAACATCATGTGCACAAATCTAGGATATTGCAAGAACTTTTCTTTGTCGATGTTAAACTTCACCTGCTCGAATATCATCTTGGTGAAGTTGTAAGGCTTGTCCAGCGCAAGTGCAGCGATCATGCACATCTGATAATCGACTATCGCATCACCTCCCCCATTCCTGTGACTTAAAGCATATATCACATAATGTACAAAAAGACTTGTAAGGCCTTTCGAGATAAGCTGTATTTAACTGTGTAATGACATGTCCCCTTAAAGCCCATTCTGTAGAAACATCCTTTGCACATACGTTCAGTATACATCATTGGATCCTCATCTTTGTCTTTGAAATCTAACACTCTATGAATCAGGACTTCAATAATATGCACCCCATTATCTTCATTACCAATCTGCACAAAAGATCGTATAGCCGTCTTCTCTGGTGTATACTTTGCATGCTCCAAGAACCTCTCTATATGTGAACGATAGGCCTTGTGAGGATTTGTAACTGCTTTCACAATTGGCAACTCGCTCATAAACTTTAATATTGACTGGAAAGGAGCGATTTCTGGAATACTCTCATCAAGAACACATCAGATGTTGTGTTTCTTATCAAAATTCGATTTCTTTTCCTGTAAAAACACAAACACGAAAGCACTTATAAATTTTTTTCCAAAAAATATGTTTTACCTTAATGCGAAGGTAACTGGTGCGAAATGAACCTTTACCTTCGTGCGAAGGTAAATAATCAAAAATGCATATTTTGCACATTAGCTTCGTACGAAGATAAATTACCTTCGTGTAAAGGTAACCTTATACACACTTGAGAAAAAGATTCTCGATTTTCGTGAAATTGATGTTACTAAAACAACCTAAAAGAGCCGATTATCATGATGGTATGTTCAATTTTATCTTTGGTCCATTAGATTGTCCTAGATCTACGTTTTTATGTATGTTTTTACCGAAAACTTCAAATTAAGGTTCGATTCGAGTTCAATTCGGTCCAAACTACCTTAGCATTGTTCGTGATTGCCAATCGACCACTACAAGCTAAGAAATTTCGGCAGCACTTCGTTAATCTTTTTGCAGTTTTATCTTCGCTCAAAGTATTGAATAGTGACAGATGAATTATCTTTGTGAGAAGATAATATATATAGTCATGTTATCTTCTGCGAAGATGATTATCTCTGTGCAAAGATAACTTCTTTGAGTGAAGATAAACTTGATTTTTAACATCATGTGCATTTTAACCAGTTTTAACGTCCCACTCAGTTGACCAAGTCCAAGTTATAACCCCGGTTAACTAATTTGTCTACCAAGTCCAAGTTAATGACCTTGGTTGAACACTTTGTGATCAAACTGATGATTTAGGCAATGTAAAGTATCAAGTTAATGAATTTTTGATCTTTTCAAAGTATTTTCTCAATTCAGATAAGCTCCCAACCCGTTGTCTTCCGGAATTCTCAGCATTCGGCATCTCTAGATTTTGAAGATTCGCTTTCCATCATCGGTAGTCAAAACTAAGATAGAAATAAAATCTTTTTGGTTTTTCCAAAGTTTATGCTAAAACACATTGAAAATCTTTTTGGGTTTTTCTGAAATGAAATGTAATAAACTATGTACAAATATATTTACAGACATATTTTTGTGAGTTTGTGTTAGAGGATCATATCAGTTTTTGAGACATGTCACTAGTACCGTTGACCTTCATAAGACTTTAAGTACTAAACAAATTCACTTAGATTGTTAGTATACTTGTCCACATAAACCTCTACACATTTCTCAATTGTTCTGAGATACATTTAGGTAATTTTAGGAACTTGACTTAACTGTGTTTCCCACCTAGAATATACTCTCGTATCAAGATTCCCTGGATTGCATCTTACAGGTGAATATATCTAACTGATATCTGTGTCTGGGTAATGCGAGACCTTGAGAGCTCAGATTAGTACCACCGTATCGGCAAAGAGATGAAGGCTCGTCTTGAAAGTAGTGTTCCAATTTGGAAATTTTACTGCAATTGTTGGATCTTTCGTTACTTACATTTTTTTTGCAGTTTTTGGTATTAAAAGCAAAAGTATTCTACAAGTTCTAGTCCATTGCTGACGCAAAATCATAAGAACTTGTATAATATCCTAGATATCAATTATCTATAAAGACCTAGTATCTCAGAATCCGGCAATCTCTCAAACGAAATTTCATGTACTAAGACCATATATCCGAGAGATGTTAAGCCACTAATTAAAAATGTTTTTCTTTTAAGTTTATATCTCAGAAATAATCTACTAAATGTGCGAAGCCTACTGGCACATCCTCAGTGAGACCTGTTTAAACTTTATAACATTTCTAATCTTTAGCGTACCGTGATAGTCCACTGATGTACTATCGTTTCCTCTTTTCACACGAAAACTCTTTTTGTATTTTTCATGTTTTTGTACATTTTTGCATTTTTTTAACATTTTTGTATTTTCTACAACATTTCTCCCCCTAAAATCAAAAACATATTTTTGAAATTTTGATTTTTAAAGAAAGAAATTCTAAAAACTATAAAATGTGACAAACCAATGAGGATTACAAAAACTCGTCATCTGATCCGTATTCAACCTCTAATTTCCCATCTGATGTTAAATTTTTCATACCACTAATTCTCAAAAGATATTTAAATCTGGTTCGATCAAATGGTTTGGTATAAAAATTTGCCTTTTGTTCATCAGTGTGCATCTTTTTTATTCGAATCAAATTTTTTCTTGTGGCAATCACGGATAAAGTGATGTCGAATTTCAATGTGTTTAGTTTTAGAGTGATGAACTGGATTTTTAGTTATATCGATGGCAGCCTTATTATCTACAAATATGGGCATATCAAGAAATTGCAATCCAAAGTCTCTCATCTGTTGTTGTATCCACAAAATTTAGGAACAACAACTGGAAGCCGAAACGTATTCAGCCCCGCATGTAGAGAGAGCGACCGTGGTTTGTTTCTTGCATTGCCACGTTACTAATCGTATTTCAAAGAACTGGCATCCAGCCATTGTAGATTTGGCATTAAGTTTGCATCATCCGAAATCTGAGTCTGAATATAATGCGAGGTCAAAGTTGTCATTTTGCGGATACCACAAGCCGGTGCTTGGGCAACCTTTCAAATATCTGAAAATCCGCTTGACTATCATCAGGTGTGACACTAGAGGACTTGATTGATATCGGGCACAAAGGCATGTTAGATACACTATGTCTGGTCTTGATGCTGTAAGATATATCAGTGATCCAATCATTGATCGATAGGTTTCATCTATCTTGACTCCATGTTCGTCTGGACAGATGCCATGATTAATTGCCAATGGAGTAGATAATGGTGACATTCCTGACATATCGAATTTTTCCAAGATATCATTGACGTACTTTGTCTGATGGATGAAGACACCATCAGGCAACTGATCAACCTAAAGCCCTAAGAAGAACTTCATTTCTCCCATTGAACTTATTTCAAATTTCTTTTTCATGACTTCTTCAAATTCTTCACATAGTGCATTGTTCGTAGAGCCAAAGATGATATCATCCACATAGATTTGTACGATCAGTATATGTCCTTTCACTTCCCGTGTGAAGAGTGTGCTATCAACAGTGCCTCTAGTAAAGCCGTTGTTTAATAGGTGCTAAGAGAGTGTCTCATACTAGGCTCTCGGGGCCTGATGCAACCCGTATAACGCCTTATCAAGTAAGTAAACCTTGTCTTATGCATTGGATCAACAAACCCTGGTGGTTGTCCAACATACACTTCTTCTTTTACTTTTCCGTAAAGGAAAGTTGATTTGACATCCAACTGGTACACTTTAAAACCTTTCCATGACGCAAACGCAAGAAATATGTGGATTGCTTCTAGTCGTGTGACCGGAGCATAGACCTCTGTATAATAAATGCCTTCTTGCTGATGGAAACCTTTAACAACCAGTTGAGCTTTATTGTGCATAATTACTCCTCAATCATCTCTTTTGCACTTGAAGACCCATTTAGTAGCAATAGCTTTGTGATTAGCCGGTAGGTCAACAAGCTTCCAAACACCAAGCTTTTTGAATTGTTGCAGCTCCTGCTACATTGCATTTATCCAGCTATCATCGGCAAGTGCTTCCTTATTCGATTTCAGCTCCATCTGCAAAATAAAACAACGATGTAAGCACATATCTTGAATTGGTACAATTTTGGTATAAAAACAACTAAGATCCTTGTTGATCTGATTGCGTGTTTTAACTCTAGCTTGCAGTTTTTCGATAATATTCTTTGATAGGTGATAGGACAAATTCCTTGGCATTACTTCATTAGGAGCATTTACTTTGCTCTCCAAATTCGTAATCTTCTGTTCAGCAACCTGATTACTTGTTGAAGCTTCATTCTAATCACTAGGACCTGCAAATTGATTTAACAAACTTGTTATCTGCTCAGAACCTTCGCCAGAGCTAGATTCACCATCTTGATCATATGTCGGCCTAGCATCTGAATCAAAATTGTCAGATTGGTCGAAAGTGGGTTCTATGGCATTTACTACTGGTACAACGACGGGTTCTGTTTAAATCATGCTCGGACCTGCTCCAGAATCATTTGTGCCAATAGATGGTTGAGTAACCACCATCAGTCTTGGAACTTGTCTTGATTAGATGCTTGATGTTGCTGATATAACAACACAAGTTCCACTTCATTTGGTTCGTCTGTCAAAATTCCATAAACTCTCGTAGTTAAACATCCAGGATTCACCAGGCTTTTGAGTAGGTAATGTATACTCTGACAATCAACATGTTAAGAAAGATAACTTGATTTAGACTTGGCAAATATACTCTTCTCAACGGACTTGCATATCCTACAAAATTCCTCCAAAGATCTGGCACCAAATTTACCATCCGGGTCAATGACCGTACATGGAGATCCAAATGGGTCCAAAAACTCTAAATTCAGCTTTCGTTAGTTAAGTAGTTCAAAACATGTCTTCTTATGTGCCTTGATTGTTAAAACCCTATTCAACGTGTAACATGTAGAGGCAACGGCTTCGCTCAAGCAATTAACAGGTAACTTTGAATCAGTGAGCATCGTACGTGTAGTTTCAATCAGAGTTCGATTCTTACGTTCAGCTACTCCATTTTGTTGCAGAGTATAGGGGGCGTTGAATTCGTGAAGAATACCTTTGTCATTACAGAATTCGAGCATTCGATTATTTTTAACTCGGTACCATTATCACTTCGTATTCATCTAATTGGAAGATGGTACAAGTTCTCTAACTTTCTAAAGAGTACCATAAGATTATCAAATGTCTCATCTTTACTCTCTTGGAAAATAACCCACGAGAATCTCGAATAGTCGTCTGTCACAACAAGGCAGTACAGATCACCAGATATTCTTTTGATGTTTACTAGCCTGAAAAGATCCATATGAAGCCTCTCTAGTGGTAATTTGATAGAATTCAGAATTTTTCTCAGGTGTGATTCCTTATGCTGCTTCCCCTTTTTTCAACTAAGACAATCATCATTCAGATGGAAACTTTTGAGATTAACACCCTCCACTAGATTGTTGTGCACTAGATAATTCATTTTTCTCTAATGGATATGCCCCATCTTTCGATGTCATAAGATCGATTCTTTTTCATTTGCTTTCGTGACAACACCTAGTGCCGACTTCGATGTAGTGGATGCGACGCTCATGTCTAGAACATAAAGATCATTCTCTCGTGGAGTGTGCATGAGAATCCACTCCTCAGGAATTTTGAATCCCGGCTTCAGAATTAAGCATTCTTTATCATTGAATTGCATTGTAAACTTTTTATCCCAAATATGTTAAATGCTTAGTAAATTATTCTCCTATTCAGCAATGTAGTTCACTTTATCGAACGAGTCCACTCCATTGGAAAGTTTTCCTTCTCCGACAATCCTTCCACCTTTATTTCCAACGAACCCTACATAGCCTCCACTAATAGACTTAACATCATAGAGTAAGTCCAGCATTCGTGTCATGTGGCGAGAAGCTCTATTGTCCATTATCCATTTTGATATGATTGACCTTGGGAGCCCCTGCACATGTAATTAAGCAAGTACTTAAACAATGAAACCCAAGCCTTCTTGGTCTTGGGTGGGTTCAGAATATCTAACAGTGGAACTTTGACATTAACATCTTGTTTAACTTTAGATTTAACAGGTGTTTTGATTTCTACAGAAGATGTTTTTGGTTTTAACCACCCAAGTTTGTGTTTTTAGAATTACCTTTTTTCGAATAAAATTTTGAATCCTTTTGTTCGGTTTTGGTTGAAGTTTCACCAATTTCAGATTTTGAAACATTTAGAATTATTGGTTTCACATTTTTGTTGGATTCATTATTTCTTTTTAATATCTGTTTTGGAACAAACTCAGGTCTCTTTTGTCTCACATCTTCTGTATTTCTTTGCGTTGTAAACAGATTTTGAGTTACTTTGAGAACAATGCCGTGCAATATGCCCAATTTTGTTACATTTCCAATATGTTTTACTGTTACAATCAGCAGATGAACTCAAATTCTACTCACGACGTTTCTTTTCTAAATGGAACTCGTCGTTTGATTATTCCTTTCCCAACCTTTCTTTTCACTTACCGTGCTTGAACCAAACACAAAGTTTACTTTCTTTTGAAAATTTGAGTTTGGAAACTTATCATTTTTCTTCTTAACATACCCCAACCCTTTACGCTTGTTTTCAGGATAATTTTTACCTTTGCGATCATTTATCCAAAACTTTTGGGTTTAGAGTAGTAAGACTTATTCAAGTTTTTCACTTCAGAAAGATTGATTTCTGTTATCTTAAAACACTTCTTCTACTTTCTCAAGATTCACATTCTGAATCGGAAATTCTTGATCTGAATATAGTTTGTTCGATCCTTTCATGGTATAAACAACCAATGTAGGATCATCATTCGAACTAGAATCTGATTTATCAAGATAATTCTTGTGAAAGCTCTCCTCATTTTCAGAAGGTGAACTTGAACTAGTTTTCTCCAAATTTAACTCAGCACTTCATACTCTCTACTATCACTTTCACTTCCAAAACTTTTTCAACAACTGTTTTAATCACATCAGATTCACAATCATTGTCTGATTTATTGTATGTTACTTCAATGTTCTCAGGCAACTCATTTTTCTTTTCAGTTTTCAAATTTAGATTGAGCGCCTTTTCCACCCCTGATGGTTTCTTTCTAGCGTAGCTTTCCCACATGGGTGGTGGAACACGGTTGTAACCAACACTTTTGTTTTTGTCGTTCTTATCATTTTGTTCCTTCTCAATTTTTAGAAGAATATGATCAATGACATATGAACTGGTGGAATAACTGATCAACAATTTGTTAACTTTCCGTTTCAATTTTCATTTTTTTCATGCTCATTTTTCAGTTTAGCAATTTTGTTAAGATGAATGTTAATTTCCATTTGTTTGTCCATAATAGTTGTTTTAAGCATCGACAAAGTTGCATTATCTTCACTATTAACCTTTTCATATTGTTTAATTGCTTTAGATAATTTTTCATAAACTAGTTTAGTTTCGTTATAGTCACTCGACAAATTATCTGAAAGTGTTTTCAGTTTAGAATAGTTTTTATCTTTCTCGACACATTCCTTGCAAGGTTCTTGGCATCTCTTGCATGGTTTTTCAACCTCAACAATCTGAACTTTGACAACCTCCCTTACCAACCCTTTGACAAATTCAGTCACTGACTCTTCCTTGAAATCATCAAAAACTACCTCTTTAAGGTTTGCCATCATTGCTTTGTTTGCAATCTCTGTCAAGTTCTCGGCATTCGTCTCTTTCTTCAAATCTATCAATTCCACACATTCAAACTTTGATTCCTCTTCTGCTTGCACTTAATAACTTGAATCAAAATATCCTACAAAAAGATAGAAACAAATTAGGTGGAATCAGATTTCTATAAGCATTATGCAATACATTCTCTTCTTCAGCACGTTGTTCATGTATATATCCTTCAAGAACAGCTTCCTCAAGAGCTTCATCAAATACTCCTTCAGAATAATCTTCTGGTTTGGGTTCAGGCTCTTCAATTATCTCTGCGAGAAGTGCGAGACTTTCGTTTTTAGAAATACACTTGCTCCAGTTAAATCTTTCGTCTTCTTGGGCGACTACTAAAGCTTTGTCTTTAGCATTAGATGAACTGTCTTCTATTTGAATCATCCTTGAATTTGATTGTGGTGGTGACGGTTTATGATAGATAGCTTTCTTATAGTAATTATCACCAAAAGGACTTTGGTTACTTTGACTTCTCGGTTAGTACATTCCTGTTTTAAATGTCATTTATCTCTGCATCTGGAATATGTAACTTTTGATTTATCGAATCCAAGCTTCCCATCCAACCCTCCCAAGCTATTTTTGGCCCTAATCTCCACAAATTTCTAAGCTCTTCGAACTATAGAAGCCATGCACAATTTGATGTCAATAAGCTCTATTCTTTTGAATCTATCTGATCATAATCTTCCTTGGTCATATCTAGATTTACTATCTTTCCAGCAACCAGGCTTCCATAAGATTCAAGAATAGATACGAGCAACGACATGTGCTGTTTGGCGGTATGTTCATTAAAATCTTGTGCGTTTTGGAGATTCACGGCTACGTTACAATGTGAAATCCTAACCAGATTGTTGACTTTGGAAACTGTTTGAGCTCTGTGAAGACTGAGGTGTTTTGGGTAAATTTGGTTCAAAGCTAGAAAACGATTGAAAGCCGGATTGATTAGAAGATGGGCTTGCAGAACTATTAGCACTGAAGGCGGTTTGTACTTTCGGACTTTGAATACCAACAGAACTGCCTTTAAAGTAAAGGTTTACATCTTGTTGCATTTGATCACCTTTTGATTTGGCCATCTTCTGCATTTCTAGTTCATGACCTTCGAGTTTTTCTATGAACTTTGATAAGTTGTAACCACTATACTCTACATCATTTTTCAGAATCATCAAGTACGTAGTCCATTCTCCCTCAGGTAAAGCATCTGCCAATTGTTGACTAACTCCTCATTTGTTTTCTGAATTCCCAGCCTCTTCATTGGAAGAACTAGGTGACAATAACGCTCGATCAACTGCTTCATAGTTCCGCCTTTCAAGAGGTTGAATATATCGAACTCTTTTCTAAGCAGTGCCTTTTTGCTCTTCCTCATTTGTGAACTTCCATGGAACTTCAACCTTAATGTATTCCATAATGATTGTGAGTTATCATCATGTTGCAGTAATGCTAAGATATCTTCTTTGATTGATTGTTGCAATATGCTCATCATTTTCTTCTCATTGATGAATTTTTCTTTTTCTACCAGTGTGAACTGAGTCAATATCTTCTCCAATTCATTTTCCCCAATTGGTGTGGTATATTTTTCTTCTATAGCAAACCAGCAGTTAAAATGGTTCGCTTGCACCCAGTTAACAAACCGTTCACTCCAACTGTCATAATCCTCCAAATTCATCAACTTCGGTGGTTTCACCATTGTCCCCATTTCGTTCTCCAAATTCAGATTATGTGCGACTGCAGTTGATACATTAACGGTTGACGTGGCAAACACGTTATTAAATTCATTCTCTATTTTATCAGCCTGAAACAACGTTAAATGCTAAAACGATTAAGATTTCGGTTCAAGTGAAGTAAAAATGTCAAAACTTGATTTATCTTCGTGCGAAGGTAAATAATTTTAAACCTTTATCAAATTTTTATCTTCGTGCGAAGATAGGTTCACCTTCATGCGAAGGTAGGTTAAAAACTTGACATTTTTTGCAATTTTTAACATGAATTCGTTTGTTTTCATCTTTATTTTCTCAAGGGTTTATTTAAACATGTTTTTACATATTTATACTTGAAAATCAGTTCATTTTCACAATGGATTCATTTTAAAAAAGTGAAGAATGAGTAGAATAAGAAGTCTTCTAGGCTGAATCTTGAACAATTGTCTTCAAATAAGGCTCCCTGAGTTCTGATACCACTTGTAGGATCGTTTTGTCCAATAGCAAGGTCCTAATTGAGTACCTAGTCCATACGCACGGAATTCATATGAATTAGTGACAACTAATAAGATTATTTCATCAATTAATGATTTCATTCAATGTTTAACAGTTACAAACGATGATGAAATCCAACAAAGCTTCACCGTCTTAGTCGCAAAAATCTATCTACTAACACCTCCCATAAACTATATATAGACATGTTACCTTCGTGCGAGGGTAGTTTACCTTCGCATGAAGGTAATTTACCTTCGTGTGAAGGTAGACTTTACCTTCGTGCGAAGTTAAATACAAACATTGTAAAATCTAACATTTTCGTCCTATTACGAAACACAGACACAACCCTAAGACGTAGGCAATAGACATTATGTACCAACACCAACCTCATGTATATATATAGTGTCGTGTGTTGTTAGTTGATAACTTTTGGAGATCCCAAAGGGGAAATGCTGAAGAAATTTTCTTCCTCCAGCGATGTAAACTCTTTCGGTATGAATGGAATCATTCGACTTATGACTAATCTAATGGAAATTATACCGAATTATCTTTATCCTATCCAAACTTTCGTCTAACCGACTGAATCCTGAACTTACAATTGGTATTAGAGCTACGATACTGATTCAATTGATCTAACAGATGATTGAATCACCTACGCTCATGAATTATGGGTTTTCGACATAAATCATCAAAATGAAGGACAATTCACGGACAACAAATAAAATTGAAACCATAGAACTGATTAGATTTGAATTTCGACCATGTCTGTGACAGAATCATCATAAAATTTGAAGAATTAAAGATTTTGGATCGAAAAATTGAATCAACAATGTTCGAACGGAGGAACTATATCCGCACGAAAGTACTACGTTCACACGAATGTAGTTCATTTGCACAAGATAGTGTTCTTTCACCTGAATTTAGTCACATCCATACGGAAGTACGTATTCATTCCAAAATCAGTTCATCTACACGAAGTACACATTCACACGAATATAGACCTTACATCCGAGCGAATGTGTCAAAATGCCTTAAAAAGATGCATTTTTTAATGTGGTGATGAGAAGAGTGTACCGAAAAAATTTGGTGATTGAAATTTTTTTGAGATTTTAACGACAAATACGGGCTGTTCGGGGACACCATTGAGGGCTTCAGAGAATAGATATGATGGTGAGATCACACAGTTTTGAAGATAGTGGAGTAGTCATTGATACCTATGCAGAATGCTTATCTTTTTGGTATAGTGACTATTAATGGGACAACAAGAAAAAACTCACATTGATGAAAAACGCACTTTTATGGACCAAAATGACATATTTCCACATAGTTGAGTTTCTGTGAACATAGAGGACTGAATTTGACAAGTTTGAGGGGAAATTCAGTGATAAGTTTTAAAGAGGTTAGAATTTGCAAAAATACAGGGGAATAAAAATTTCATTAGAATATTGAAATTCCAACATTTTTGAAATTCAGACGTGCAACAGTATTCGGGTGGTTCCGACTTCAGATTGTCTGTGGATGCGTAAGATCTGGATTCGTTAGTTCGTGATCATAGGAAGTTCGGATTCTTCATATCGTGGTCAGATTGATGTCTTAGGGTTTGAGTCCGAGTCTTCGTCAAGTCGGATAGAAGTATTAGCATCAGGAGATGCATCATTATTGCCGATACTTAAAAGGTATCTCGGAACTGAAAATTCTGTGATAGTCTAAAGTGCTGAAATGATTAATCTTCGTGCAGAGGAATTGTTTTTTGGATTAACTACCAGGGAATGATGATGTTTGTTGATTAAGTTGCTGTCGGGTCTAATGGAGAAGACTATATAGTGTTATCGTGACTGAAGATGAAGAATGTGATTCTGATCGTGGAAGAATGTTTCTCAGATCTGAATGTGTTACCACATGATTTGTTATCTGATGAAGATTTTCTGATTATGAAATTACCGTTTATACTGATCTATCATTCAGAAGTGTGTTAAAGATGATTACGGAAAATGGGGTTTCAGATTTTCGTGGGTATTCACAAACTTGAAGTTTATTGTTTTGGTGATACGAAATTTCTATCAGTTGCCAGTTGGGTTTTTCAAGATTAAGAGATTTAGATAAAGTGTTAAATAAGAAACCGAACGTGGATGTGATTAAAGATGAAACTGAGAAGCTGTGTTGATTAGTTTTGAGTTGGTGATTATTCGTGAATATTACAGTTAAGCAAATCAAAGGAGGTCGGGAATCGTGCAAACTAAGACCAGAAGATTCACTTCCTGGTGAATGTATTTAAAATATTGCAAACCCGAATCATCAATCAAGGGGAATTATTTGAAGATATCAAATGCTTGATTGAAGTTGCTTTTTATTCAAACACAGTTCTCATATTTCAAGATCAAGATTCGACAGTGACGGCCAAGGGGGAATTTGTTGGTGCATATTTTGTATGTCTGCAACTGTGCGAATAGACTAGATAGAGCATGTGTTGATATTGTATAGTTGAGATATGAACACATGACTTTGGAGAGGGCAAGAGAGGTTCGCATGGCTGTAACTTTGTACGGATGTAACACATTCGTGCGGATGTAACTCATTCGTGCGGATGTAACTCATCTGCACGGACAAGCTCATTCACATGGAAGTGTTAGTGCATTCCCAACCTCATGTATATATACAGTGTCATGTGTTCATTAGTTGATAAGTTTTTGAGATCCCATAGGGGAACTGCTGGTTTCTTTCTCCAGCTTGTAAACGATGTAAACCCTTTCGGTATGAATGGAATCATTTGACTTATGACTAATCCAACGGAAATTCTACCGAGTTAGCTTTATCCTATCCAAACTTCCATCTAACCCGCTGGATCCTGAACTTACAGAACAATAATAGCCAACAGTGCGATATGAATGCCTCAGGGTGCAGAAAACAGGTTAAACGGAAGCTTACCATTTAACATTGCACAAACTAAATAACACTGATTTAAATACAAACGATAGTGTCATAGATACTGAATGATTTCATCTTATGAACATTTTTTATTTATTTAGGGTGTTTGTCTTACGCACAGTTTTACTTTACATTTACTTTATGCTTCCACGCTTTCTTTAAGGTTTTGAAAACGTATTTTATTCACATATATGTCAATCTATATGACTAGTGTCTTAGATCCTGGTTTGTCACACGCCTCACGGTAAAAGCCCGCAAGTGGAAATTGAGAGTGTGATAGATGACATGGGCACCTATGTGGAGGCCCATCCCTTGAGGATGGGGCTCTTCCACACCTTATTCCTTACAGTAAAAAGAAATCTAATAGAGTACAATGTATTCATTTGAATGAAAATTATATTGCTACATGCATATTATAAAACAATAAATTATATGTTACTAAATGCATGTATACCCACAAAACTGTGATGGAGATGCATATACCAAAAAATGTGGTTGGAATGTGAATCGGTTATGCTGAAGAATTCTTTTAATCATTGGATTATATTTCCGAGAACTTTTAGTGTAAACTTTTGATTTATGTGCATCTCCCAAGATTTGAACTTAGAAACCAAAACTAATCACGTGGCTTTCATGCAATTTTCAAATTTTAACTATGTTTAAGTATACATTAACAATATAGCATACGATATTCAACCATTAAGATTACATGTGCCAATTTTCGGTGGTTGACAGTGGCTCGTATAGTCGGTATAGGTGACATCAATCTAGTTGTTAATTTCTCCCACACTTTATCCTCTTCCTTAACATACGATAATATGATAACGTGTTGTTAAACAATGACCTACTAGCATCTAACATACAAAGAATATAAACATAATAAAGACTATAGAGATTATAGTGAGAAAGAGAGTAGAGAATTCTTCATTGGGTGTATCATACCAATTACATGAAACTTCTATTTATAGGGGCTTAACATTGATACAAAAGAAACGAATAGATGGAGGTTACATATGTCACACCCCCATGTAATCCCTTCACATCAGAGTGGGGCGTGAACTAAATTGGTAACTTCATTGCACAACAAAAGCAAACGTGAGTGCTAAGGTTTCTAGAAAATGAACGCCCGCTAGCTACTCGAATCCCCATGGGTTCCACTATTCCAACCGTGCCATACTTGTAATTATAACCTGAGAAAGAACATGCGAAAAATCAACATAAAGTTGGCGAGTTCATAGTTTGTCTGTTTTTTGTTTCAAATGAGTCATAAAACATTTGAAAGCTTGCATTTCGAAAAACTGGTTTGTGGGATCATAGTATCCCAAATGCATTTGAAATGTCATATCCATATAACAATATTGAAATGTTTTCCATGTTGTTTGCAAATCCATGCATATAACTGTTATGTTTATAAACTGGTGATAAAATGTTTTCAATCGTATCTGTACATAAACCGGTATGGAAATGTTTTCTGTTCTCTTTGTAAACCGGTGTTGAAATGTTTTCTGTTATCTTTGTAAACCGGTGCTGAAATCAGAGTATGTAGTTTTCCTATGGAATCTAAGGATCTGTCAGTGTGTAGCTAATACACTGACCTATGTGCCATAAGTAAGTAACCAGCCCGAGACAACTTTGACATCATTGGGATCACAAAAGCACTTCTAACCGGTTAACTTACCAGGAGCGGAGCGTGTCTCAAACTCGATAGATCTATTCCTTTTGCACCTTGGTCACTACGTGATTAATGGTTACTGTTATCATCATCTTACTTACGCACAGTAATCTGTTATAATCTAATCCCATAACTACATACCAATTGTTTTAAATTTGTTATTCGTCCTAGCCCATGTTTTCTTGTTATTGGTCTTAGCCTATGTTTTCTTGGCATTGGGTCTAGCTCATGTTTTCTTGTCATTGGGCCTAGCCCATGTTTTCTTGTCATTGGGCCTAGCCTATGTTATAAATAAAATTTGGGGCCTCGCCCCCTAGTTATGACTATGACAATCCCGTCACTAGTCATAAAACTCATGCATGTTTCGAAAAGCTTTGTATAGCTGTGAAAACCGGTAAGTTTAGCATAAATATTTCGTAAACCATTTGAGTTCATTGAAATCTGTTTGTAACATGGTTTAGAAATATATGATTTTCGTTCATCGAAACATTTTATGCTTTCGCTAAACTTGCATGTCTTTCACCCCCGAAAAATTTACAAAAATGTAAAACGGTAAAAAGTGGGGGTTATGAACTCACCTTGATTTCCTTGTGCAAAGCTAGCTTAATGTGATTCCATAGTGTTGTCACCACAACTTGACTTGCTAGCATGCAATCTAGTGTATTCATACGATTCTATGAAATTTTTATTGTCTTAACTCGGTTAACCAATCTATGGTTTGTCTTAGAAACGATTCTGTTTTCAAGAGACTTGAAATATATGTTTACATATAAACATAACTATATATCATGAAATGGGTATTTAGTCGTTATGTACGTCGACGAATAATAGCACGACTCCTCGTAGTTCTCGTAGGATATAATGTATATGTACTCATAAATATACCCGTATTTGATAATACATTTCGTATTCGAGCAAGAGTCTGGCGTATCGTTTTAAATGAATAAATAGCGATGTAATCGTACGCTTGTTATAGTCTTGCAGAGTTGCGTGTCGTACTTCGTTAGGCGTTGAAATCAAATATAACAATAGCATTTGAAGTTCCCGAATCGTTGACGTTTACAATAAATATAACTATATTTATTTTATAAAAGTATTCAAAATCTCGACATTCGAATATATATAATTATATTCGTGTTATACGATTTCCGAATTCGTTCGTTTGAAATAATGCGCACCTTGTATTCATCTTGTAAAAGCGTTCGGAAATCTTGGTGTCTCGAAATACATATAAACAATATACTTATTTTTATAACATCGTCCGAATAATTTATCGAGGTTTGAAATCTAGTTTCCGAGTTTCGACTTTGAATTAAACACAAATAAATATTATTTATTTTGTAGTCGATTACCAAATCTTGTTATCTTGTAATCGCGCTCGTTGAAATGTTGTCGGCTCGAGTTTTGGTTTTAATTAGCGTCGTCAAATAAATATATCTACATTTATTTTTATAATTATCGCTTGAATCAGACGCTTTGCCTTTGAATTTCAATGTGTTTTGTATCGCGTATTTTGACGAAAATCGGGCAGAGTTTCCTCGGTTTTCGAACGATCCCGACAACACAAGTTGTCGATTTATTAAATCAAAACGCAATATCAATGTACGCAACAATAACAATATATATAATTTCTCGTCATATCAAATATACGTTGCGCCGATTATAGTTTCCGATTTATTTTATACTATCGTCGGTTTGATTTTAACTAATGACTTTTACGTGAATTTTGTATGGCGGAATTATTATTATTTTTAAAAAGTTTTGGCGACATGAAATCGTTTACGGTTCGGTTTTGAGCTAGGTTTCACGATAACTAATATTAATGTTTATTAACTAATATATATAATTTTCGCGTCGTCATTAAATTTTTACCGAGTCTCGTGTTGACTCAATGACCCGACAGTTGACCGGGTTTGACCAGAGTTTGACCGAGTTGACTTTTGTTGACCGAACCGAACACCGAACCGAGACTTGAAACAAACACTTAAATATTCAAACTGAACCGAGTATAAACCCAAATCGAAACAAAACTGAAATACCGAAACTGTTTCGAACTTGAACCGAGTCGGGCCCAAATCCTGAACCGGAATCTCAACCGGAACTAAACTGAGTTTAGTCGAATCAAAACCTAAACCAACTCGAATCTGAATCGAGGAGCTGAATCAAAACAGTCCACAACCACCGTCTCCGTCGCTACTGCCGCCGGCGGTTGTCACAGCGCGGCGGCTGCCGCTGTTCTATAACACCACCATCGCCACTGTTAGTCGATCGAAACTGGAGCCGCCGCTTGTTTGCAGCCTCGACCTAACCCCACAAACCCGAACCCGAGACCTGGACCGAGATGAACTGAACCGGGTTGAAACTGAACCGAAAAGGTACCCAAAATAACCCCACAATCACCGCTGTTTGACCGGTCCTAGACCGCCACCGGCGGTCGCCGCTGCTAAACACGGCGGCTGCTGCCGCCGTCGAATCCCGCCGCTGCTCCCCTCTCTCTCACTGTTCTCTCTCTCTACCGATCTCTCTCTCTCTCTCTCTGTACTGTATGTAATATGCGGGTGTGTGTGTCGTATAAAGGAGACAAGAGGGATGTGTGTAGGTTGGTGTGTCGTGGTCGGAGATGCCGCCGGTCGCGGCCGGATTCCGGCGACCGAGAAAGAGAGTAGAGGGGAGAAGGAGCAGGGGGCGGGTCTTGTGTGCTAGGGTTTGTTTGAGGGAAATTATGTTATAAGCACATATATAGACTAGGGTTTTATTTAGTGGGTCGGGCCTAAAGCCCGTTATCGTGTGTTCAAGCCAATACGTGTCCAAAGCCCATTTTCAAAACCCGAACGTTGTATAATATTTAATTGGAGCCTAAACATGTGAAATTCAAGTCGAGAGTCAGTTACGACGCGTAAATCCGTCGGTTGCGTTAAAGTTGCGTATTTTGCTACGGTCACCGTTTTTATCCGTTTTTCGATCCGATTTCGACTGTGACGATTAAAATTCGAAAAACGAAGCCAAATATATCATAATATATTAATATTTAGACGTAATTCTAGCCCGTGGCTTCCGTTTCATTGTCGGTGCGTTCCGGTTTTCCGCGTAACTTTCGCGTTGTGCTTTGCGACATTCAACGATCCAAATTTATCACATAATTTTAACTGTATGATAAATACAAGTACAAAATTCGTATTTTTAGGCATTGTCAGTATTTGTTCGGCATCAGTTCGCTTATCGTTCAAATTCGCGTTAAAGTTCTCGATTGTCGCCATATCGCGTAACGTGAAGCAAGTAGACGTTCCTAGGCTTTTCAAAGGCCTGATCGAGTTAATTTACGTCTAATTATGTTAATTATAATGGTATTACTGTTCGTTGTGCGCTTAATTACGACCGGAAAATGCCGGTTGTCACAACATATGTGGAGAGTCACACTACATTATGATGCATTCATAACAAACTTAGATATTTGGCTCTAAAAGACTACGTGGAGGGTTGTTCAATGGTTAACTGCCAATACTAAAAGCAAAAAGATTTTATTACTCGAAAAATATGAAATCCGTGATAAATCAAGGGAATTTGATCTCTGTGATATCTATGTGGTTAAAGGCTTTTCGGTCAATTCTACCAGAAAGGTCATCGAGAAGGTACATTATGACCTTATACCTATGTTTTGTGATTAGATTAGTTAGTTGCCAATCAAAGTGAATTGTCTTATTTGGAGGCTTCTTCAATATAGAGTTAAGGTAGTGCTTAACCTACTTACAAGAGATGTAGATGTCAATTTGGGTTGTTGCGTTGACTATGCATGTATTGCCGAATCTATGGAACATGCTTTCATTATGTGTCCTTTTGTCAAGAAGGTGTGGAGAAAAGTCTCTATTTGGATGAACTGCAACTAGACAACTTTTGACGACCTAGGGCAAATGAGGAGACATATATTAGATGAGGATATTAGCACCAAGAGAAATCCTCTTATGTACATTATGTTGACCACCCTTTGGTCCTTATAGCTGGAGAGAAACAGAAAGTGTAACGCTCCGTATTTTTGCGTCTATTTAGTTATTTATCTATTCATTTAAATATATATTTACTCATTCTTTATTTATTTTTTTATATAAATGATTGTTTATTCATTAAATTTTTAAAAAGAATAAGATTTTTTTTACTTTAAAAAGTTTAATTATCCATTAACTTAGTTAAGTTTTTTTAAGTTATTTAGTTATTAAACCCAAGTATTCCATTTAACTTAGTTAGTTAAATGTGAGGGACTAAAAGTGCAAATTACTGAAACTGTAGTACAGGGACTGTTTGTGTAATTTTGAAAACTTGAAAATGAGGAAAAGAATCAAAAACGGACATCAGCCGGACTCGAACCCGGGTCAGCAACCACACCAAACACGCGCCTAACCAGCTGAGCTGGGACTCCTCATCGAACAAAACCAGCCCGTAAAACATATATCATCTCGTCAAAACGGCCTGATCCGCAACCAGCGACCAGACTCGTTTTGGGCGGGTTTTTTTGTGAATTTTTGAATTTTAAACATGTTTTAACATTTAATACTTCACCAAACCCAACCCTAATCCTTCCTTATAAAACCCAAGCATAATCCAAGCCTTTTTACACTTTTCTAATCACCAAAACACTCTCAAAACTTCCTTTAATCAGTTTTAATTCCAAGATTCAAGCAGAATTTCTATCTCTTACAAAAGTGAGCATATCTCACTCATTTCTTAACCTTTTTCATCCATTCTTTTTCCCACTTGCTTGGTTTGACCTTGTGCACATCTCCAATAGTTTTCAATGGAAAATCAGGCCTGGAATGCCATGAAAAAGGCCCAAAGTGGACTGTTTTGATTTATATTTTTCAAACTTTAATAAAACTTGTTTAACTTGAGTTCAACTCATCTCAAACCTATGTCCTAATGCTTACAACACTATATGTGGTTGGTTAGGCTTAAAAACAAGGTTGAGACACGTCAAACTAGAAGATAAAACCTCACAAACTTTCTGTTTTCGACTAGGGCTTACACCCACACGTAGTGTTCAAGTTAAGCTTGATGAATGTGTGATATTTGGATTAGCTTGGGCTATCCATCATTGAATCCACACACTAGTTGATGATTTTCATAGCTTAGTTGTCTCATTTAATTCTTTACTTGTAAGTTCATGACCCTCCTTGTGTCTAAGACACATGTGTAGTGGTGAATCCAAAGAGGTCTTAAGTGGATGATAAATCCTCCCACCTCCTACTTGACTTATGTAAACTACAAAGAGGTTCCTAAATGGATGGTTCAACCTCCTACCTCATGCTTGACCTATATGACTTAATGTAGACTATATAATACTTATATATTATCAAAGTAATCGAACTCTTGATGATGAACAAGTGGTCATTTGTCAAAATAGTAGGTTACATCATCTAAAGACCATACATTTGTTACGATTCTAATGGAACTTTGAATCCATAAAAACATACCAAACCCTTGAGATTCTATAGAGTCAAGAACAAGTGTTATGAGTACAAGATGATTACTTTCATAATACTAATTTCACGTTATTTTAGTTCCGAATCCATAAGCTTCCGTTAATTCCCAATACTCACATGCCTATATTTCTTCGTGTAGAAGGACAAGGTGCTCGAAACTAATCCATCAACCAACAACGTTCGTGGGATTTCAAGTGGGAAAGCTTGCAAAACCGTGAGCATACTCGACCCCCTTTTTACATTTTAATGCATTTTGGGGTGCAACATGTATAAATTACAAAATTTATTTTAAACAAAATTAAATGTGTTCACAATACCAAATGTGCCATCAGTTACGCTTATGTGAGTTATAGGTGTTAGTTTAAACTCGTCTATACATGCTACTTGTTATGCTTGAGTTTGTTTATGCTTATTAGTTTTGACTTGTATTCTCATGATATCGTTATGCTTAAAATAATATGCCTGCTAGTTAAAGAATTCGATTATATGCTATTGTTATGCGAAAATGGTCTACATATTCGTGCGATTCGACTTGAATATATACTTGTCACAATCAAAACAAACTTTTATACTTATAATTAATTTCAAACTTGTATGCTCGCCAATACTTTTATATTGATCTACGCTTTTAATACATGTTGCAGGAAAGCTGATGATGCAAGAAATCTAGTAGGATTGCTTAGATACACGCCTCGATTAATTTATCTATTTTGATGTTATGACGTTTTGAAACAATTGTTGACTATTATTTGGAATTTTTGTATGACAATTTAGTCTTGAATGAAATTTGAATTTAATCTATATTGTCACATAGCGTTATGAAGTTTTGAGCAATTTGTTCATCTCATCCCGATGTTTCCGCGATCGGTTGGGGTGTGAGAGATTGGTATCAGAGCCATAACTATAGGAAATTAGGAAAAGTAGGAATGCGTTGCCCGAGTCTATAGTTTTAGGAACTTGATTCTTATTTGTTGTTTAAAACTTCAATGATTCTACATTATTTGCTTCTTTTTCTACTTTTTGGTCTATTAAACTTATATGCCTTTCCTAAGGCCAACACAAATACACTTGAAGCTTTGAAAACACTCAGATTTAGTGAGAGGTTCAGCAATGTCAAAAGTGTTGAATACAATGTCTACGTCATAAAACCAGCTTGGAGCGCTTCCAGTGTTGGTGGAGTTTCCTTCTTGAAAGTCGATGTAATATGATTCAATCACCATCTTGGTTCATTTGTTGTAGACTCGATATGCCTTTTGGGAAGACGAATAGCCCATGAAGTAGCACACATCACCGACTGCTTCAAACTTGATAAGATTGTCTTCAGTGTTGAGGAGTGTACAGGAACATCCGAACGGTCTAAAGATATCTATCAGAGGCTTCCTTTTGAAAAGGAGTTCACAAGCTGTCTTTCCATGAGGTTTGACAATGAGAACTCGATTCAAAACATAGCATGCTGTGTTGACTGTTTCAGCCTAGAAGATTATGGGAAGCTTGGAGTCTACAGGCATAGTTCGAGCAGCTTCAATGAGTGTTCTGTTCTTTCGTTCCGCTACCCCATTTTGCTGAGGAGTTCTGGCAGCACTATATTGAAGGCGTATTCCTTTTTCTTCACAGAAGGAGACAAACATATGATTTTTGAATTCTGTCCCGTTGTCGCTTCTTACGGATTTCACTTTCAGCTTGATTACGTTTTCAATCATAGGGATGAAGCTTTTCAGAATTGAAGCTGTCTCACTTTTGGCTTTGAGGAAATATACCCATGAAAAGCGTGAGAAATCATCTGTTAGTACCAAATGTTTGATATTTTAGCTAAACTTTTAACACTTATAGGGCCGAAAAGATCCATGTGCAGTAATTGCAGTGGGGCAGATATCGTATTCACTGCTTTAGATTTATGAGGCTTTTTGTGTTGCTTTCCTTAGGCACATGCGATACATTTTTCTGAAAAAGGAAAATCTTTCATAGGTAATCCTTTTACTAAATTTAATTTAGAAAGCTTATTTATATTTTTGAAGTTCACATGCCCCAAACGCCTATGCTAAAGCAGTGATTCCGATTCTGATGCTCTTGAAATAAGACATGTCATTTGCTCATTTGATTTAGCATTTTTCATATTTAGCACATAGGTATTGTTTTGACGGGGAGCTCTTAGCATGATCATTTCTGCAAGGACAGAGTATTCGTACTTGAGGAATAAGCATTCCATGTCGTTAAACAGCACTGATATTCCTTTATCACAGACTTTTAATACGCTCATGAGATTGTAACACAACTTTGGAACATAATTTACATTCTCTAGAGTAAGTGCTTCAGACACGACGTAAACCATTCCGACAATTTTCCCTCCCTTTTCATCTCCGGCAAAGGATACGAAATCACCATCGATAACTCGAAAGTTTTTAAGGAGATCCTTTAAGCCGGTCATATGCCTGGAGCATCCACTGTCAACATGCCAAATATATTCCATGAGCATCCGAAGCCATTTTTGAAGTTTATTCTGTTATACAACAACAACAACAAAATATGTACAAGTTAGTTAATTTTTGGAACCCAACCTTGCTTTACGTTAGTTCTATCATGATTTTGAGCAAGAGCGTTTTCTTTTCTTTTCCAAAAACAAGTTGAATTAACTATGCATTTAACTGATTTCTTCAGATTGTCAAATTGATCAGTGAAACTTTTAACCAAATCTTGATTAGGTTTAGAAACTTTTTTGCTTTTGCAATGTTTCGCAGTATGTCATAAATGACCACAACGAAAGCATTGTTAGCAATTTGATCTTTTCTTCCTGGGTGCCGAGTGTGAAGATGATGTATGAGATGAGAATCTGGAGCTGCTTGAAGAATTTGATGACGTAACATGACTTGAATCTTGACTTTCTTCAATTTCTTGTCAAGATGATTTTCATCCTCAATGTCATCTTCACTGTCCTCAATATCTGATGATGAGATTGATTCTTGACTTTCACTTGACATTTCTCCATCACTTTCTGAAGTTGTTGTACTTGAATCATCTTTATTGCTTTCTTCAGTAAACTCTTTATCAGTCTCTGATGTACCTGTACCTGATGGAACAAACTCGGGAATTTCCTCTGTAAGGAACTTTCCAAATCTGTTTTTCTTCAATTATGAGACAAATACAGGAGATTCAAGCGTAACATTTTCATCATTAAAAAACAGAGTTTAAGTCATGACTATCAACCGCAGCATGCACTTGGTTGTGAGTCTTAAGTGTAGACGCAAGGCTATTACAGTCATCTCGAACGTTAAATTTTGGCATAAAGCCGTTACAATCATCCATCCTAGTCATCCTGAATAGAAGTACTGTTTGTCTTGTTACAATTCCAGGCGAACCAGTTAACTGTTGAATAACTGTCGCTTGAGTAACCGATTCCTATTTTTGAACCTCCACAATCATCTTCCTCATCGCACACATCTTCTTGACCCTCACACAGATCTGCATTGCTTTCAGACATGTTAGTATTGTTTTGGGTTTAGTAAAAAACATTTTGATCAAAAAGATCATTTTTATCGATTATGTCATTTTTAGGATGAGGAGATGGCACAGGGACATAATTTTTGCTGTGCGGAGGAGGAAATATTTTTCTTTCATTTCCAAGCGTATCCTTATATCCGATTCCATCCTTTATGAATGTCGGTGGTTGGCAATTTACAATATCAACCAGTACTTTTTTGACTATTTTCCATTTATCAATAATAATTTGCAATTTGTTATTTTCGTTTTGTGATTTTTCTAATTTTTCGGTCAAATCATTTATGATAAAATCTTTTCTGAAAACAAATTCTTTTAAAGTTCGCATTTCAGCCACGGTTGAGTTCAACTTTCTTTGATATGCAACTTCATTTTCTTTTAGTTCTTGATTAATTTTCAAAACCTTTTCTTTAATTATGTCACGGTTGAGTGATTTGTAATGTGCCACGACGTTCAAACACGGTTTGGAGCACAACCTTGCTTTAAATTCATATGGTATGCTATTTACCAAATCCTTATCCTCAGTTTCTAACTTCATGGCGGTTGTAGAAGTTCCAACCGTTTCATTCTTGTTGTTACCGATTGCTTCTTGATCCGTCAGTTTCGAATCATTCATCTCAGCTTTCTGTTTTCCCTTATCTGAAGTTGGTTCAGCAGGATTGATGATGCTTCTCAGACCCTTGTCATCTTTGGGAATCCTGGCGGTTTGCTTTTCCACACAGTTTGATGCGGACGTGACAGAAATAGTAGAGATGTTTGCCATGAGGGCTTTGTTGACTTCTCCTTTACCTCAGCTATTTCATCTGACCAGTCGTAATCTTCCACCACTAAAGCTTTTTGATTATTTTCAGTAACACTATCACTCCCTTCAATAGCCACCGACCTTCGTCTGATTAAGTTCAGCATTCTCATTCTTCAGCAAAGGGCATCCCCTCTTGAAATGACCCGGATTTTTGCAATTGTAACATCTTAGCTTGGACTTGTCAAATCCAGCTTTTCCCAGAGCTAGCCTTTTTCTTGTTTTGTCTTGAAATTTCTTCAATCGAAGAGTGATCATCGCCATATGCCACTTCAAATCTATCTCCTCCATATCAGCAGTGAGAAAATCTCTTCTCAACTCACCTGACATGAGAGCCTCATAGCTGCTCAAGAAGGTGTTAAACAGAGCGACATGTTCGGTGGATATCTTAAGTGCTTGAGCATCACTGGCCACGGTAGTCTTCTTGATGGATGATGAGGCCTTTGCAGAGCTTGCAGAAGCGTTGGGATAAGATTCGGCAGCACTTTGAGGATTCAATCCACAAGAGGTTATCGGAGCAAGAAACGCCATATTTTTGGGAGCAGAGGTAGCAGCGGCTGATTGAGTAAGTTTATGTGAATACCCTGTTTGGTTCATCTCTCTCTTGACAATATCCATTCAAAGGCTTTCAGAGTGTTGATCAGTTCCGAGAGTGTGACAGGAGTTGTGCTGGTCAAGAAAGTTCTTTTAATCATCATACACTGAAGGCTCCATTCTTTAGGGAGTGAGTCTAGAAGCTTCTTGATGGATGCATAGTTTGCAACAGGATTTCCCACTTTCTTCATTTAAGTCAGCACTCCCAGAAATCGACTGATATGATCTGATAAGCTTTCACCACGAACACTTCCGAACATGTCGTACTCTTTCTGAACCATGTCTCTTTTGTTGTCCATGAGCTCCTTGTTTCCTTCACAGTGATCAATAAAAGCCAACCACAATTCATGAGCAGAAGTTTACTCTTCGAACAAGTTGTTGTCATCCTTGGACAGGGCCATTGTAAGATCCGCATGAGCCTTGCGATCATGTTGAATGAGAGTTCTGTCTTCTTCGGTGAGCGTAGATGGATCTTCGTTGATCGTACGAATATCGTCGCGAATTATCATTGGAATGTGTGGACCCACCGTGACAGACATCCATTGATTATAGTCGGTATACTCAAAGAAGGATTTGATTATGTTCTTCCAACTGCTGAAATCCTCACATCCTTTCAGCTTGGGGGCCTTGTAGTTATTCCTGTTTCCAACTCGGCTTGGGCTATTGGGTTAAGTTGATTGAGAGACATTTTGGTTAATAAGAGATTAAATAGGCTAGGAAGTATAGATCAGATGATAAATACGTTGCAATTGAATTAAATACGCTGGAGATCCATGGCGACTTTATCCTGCGAAATTAGCTAAATTCGCTGGAACATGAAACAAACATGAGTTTGGCTAAATACGCTGATCACCGTGATAAAATCGCTGAGGATTTTTATCACTGTCTTCGAAGTCGCCTTCGATTAAATATGTTGACACTATTTCCTTGAAAAAACAACAAATCCACTAGCCCCGGCGTATTTGTTAATTACGCGATCTTCAACAATAAAAACGCTGAATTCAAGATTATCGACGCTGCCTTCAACAATAAATACGCCCAGATGGGTTTAAGTACGAACAAAAACCCTCTGATCACCAAAAAACAACTCAAAATCCATGTTTCTTTGCACCAAAATGACCCAAATGTTTACCAAACCACTGACTAACAACAACCCAATGATTAAACGGACCAGATCAAGCCATTTTAAGTTCAAAATTTTGAAAAAAACCTGAAACTTTGAAACTTTTGAAAAACCTTGAAACTTTAAAAACTTTTTAAAAACCTTCAAAACTTGAAGAATCTTAACAAAAACTCAAACAATCAAGAGCACAAAGGCTCTGATACCAAATTGTAAGTCCCAAGTCAGATTCGGATCATAGTGGTTGATTGTTATCACCCAAACAACTATAGATTAGTTGTTTGAATGTGTAAAAGTTAAGAAAAACCAAAATGAAGATGAAGATTCTTGTATGGATCAAACAACAAGTGTTGTATATGGAATCCCAAAAGATATAATCACTGAATGCACCTGAATATTTCGGATTAAGCACAAGAACAACAAGCACAACACAAGATCAATCACCAAAATCTGTCCAAGAACCTTGGACTAGGGTTTCATTGATCAAGCATATATATAGCCACTGACTACCCAACGTATTTATTAAATACGCTGGAAACATAAATATGCCGCCCTGCTACAGAAATCACAAATTACACTTTTGGCCCTTCAAGATTTACAAACTATTACAAAAGCAGCTCTAAACTATTTTGCTCAAGTATCAACGGTCTCAAAACGTCCTAACACTCATGGTCAAACAATTCTGCACATTGGTGTTTATTTACCGGATTCTATATTTTCACATGGATAACTTTATGTGGCGTTATCAAGAGGGATTTCAAGACAAAATACGAAGGTGTTGGTACATCCCGCCAAAGATTTTAAACAACGCGGAGTTTACACATCAAATATTGTTTACCAGGAAGTGTTACGTGATTAATGAACCGCATTCGTATCAAAACAAAGGTAAGTTAGTAGATTTCGTGCATTAATTGCTTCTATAAATTACTTTTTTAATTACTTTTTTAAAACACCCGTAAGCGTCTAACATTGTTTTCGTATGTGTCTAAATCTGGTATAGTAGAGGAGAAGATACAAGAGATTCATGAGCGAATGGATGTATTGGTAAAACAGGAAGAAATACAAGAGACTCCCTGTATTTTGTTTTTGGTGTTTTGTCCAGCTACTTGCTTGTATTGTACTCTTCTTGTTTTTTATTACATCTACTTCCTTGTTTTGTACCCTTCTTGTATATCGATCACGCCGAAGCTACAACTAAAAAAATTAGGAAATGCATATCACCAAAGAATTGATAAACTAACAGAAAAACAAGTGCCAACATATCACGAATAAGAAAACTAACTTAAGTACTATACAATATATCACGAGACGACTGATAAACTAACGGTAAACAAGTATCCTATTGTAAATCGCCACTCCCGCCGCATCGCATGGGTAAATGAATAGTGTATATATATATATATGAATGTATATATATGTATGTATATAGGGTGGGAGTTGGCTACAAAGTCCATTTTTCCTACAAAATGTAAAAAATCATAAACATTATAATGTCAATCATAAAACACACTCAAAACCCACAAATAACAAGTGAAGATTACTAAAACGCCATATTTGTGGGTTTTGTGTTTTGATTTGGATGATAAGGTTTTGAGTATCTAATGACTGATATTAGTGTGTTTTATGTTGATTATCATAGTGTGTTTTGTATTCATAGTTCTATGATGGTGTGTTTGAAGTTTTTATGGACTGTTAGGGTTTGGATATTGTGTTTTACTGATCTTCACTATATTATTTGTGGGGTTTTTAAATGACTTTATCGATTTTTAATAAAAATATAAAAAAAAACTTTTTTAGCATTTAGTTATGGGGTTTAGCTTTATGGTTTAGTTTTTAGCATTTAGCTTGGGTGGGGTTTTTGGTGGGTGTGTGTGTGTGGGGGGGGGGGGTGTTTAGGTTTTTGGGTTGTGGTGTGTTGGAGGTTTAGGTTTTGGGTGGTGGTTGGTGGGTTTATTTTGTTGTGTTCACTTTGGTTCTCGTGGTTCTCGCAATAAGAGTGCTTATCAAATGAACCCTATATATATAGGACGAGTATTATCACAGAAGACTAATTATTGCAAAAAAAAAGAACAACTCTGAATCACTAAATTTTGGGATTTAATGTTCATGTTTTTAAAATTTTATGTTTCTTACATTAATATGTATATTATAAATAGATAAATAAACCATATATTTTTACCTACACGTAGCCTACATCTATTTAGATAATTTAACCTACACAAAAGCTATATATGTGTACGTTATATAAAAAACTGAAAATTTTAACAAAAAATTTTACATGTTAAGTTAAATTTTTAAAAGTGTTCTCTGGTTCTCTATTTTTTAGTGTTTCCAAATGAACCTCACACTATAAATATATATACACACACATATATATAAAGGATGGATCATGAGAAAACTAGTTTAAATAAGAAAACCAGAAAACTAACTAAAAAAAATCCTAAAAAACATATCAACTTTTTTGGATTTTTTAATAAAATTCGCTATATATAATATATATAAAAAAACTTTTTTTCAATAATAAAAGTTTTATTGGACATGTGCATTAATATGAAAAAGCCTTAACCACCTAACCCACCTCCCACCGACACCCCCACCCCCACCCCCACCCCCCTCTCCAAATACCTAAATCCACCATTCTATCAAAAGCCTAAACCCCTCACCCCCACTCAAAAAAACCCTAAACGCTAATCCCCCAAAAAACCTAAACGTCCCACCCGCACCCCTCAAAAAAACCTAAACGCCCCCCACCCGCACCCCCCAAAAACCTAGACCCCCACTCCCCCACACCCAAAATCTAATCATAATCCTAAACCCCAAAAAAACATAACCTAAAAGCTAAACTAAACTCAAAAACTAAATCTAAGTATATAATGCACATGTGTTGTACATATATAATGCACACGTGCAATACAAGTTTTTTTTTGAAAAAAAGTGTTTTTTATATATAAAAAGTAGCAATTTTTTATAAAAAAATTGTAAAAAAAATTTGATGTATTTTTTAGGCTTTTTTAGTTAATTTTTTAGTTTTCTCATTTATATGTAGTTTTATTATAGTTCTCTCCATATATATATATATATATAAAAGATAAAAAGTAAATATAATAATGTGAAACATCAAAACTTTTATGCAAACTCAGTTATAACTACATCAATTTCATGAAATCATGTCCATGCTATCATTCTTCTGCTTTTCGATTTTTTTTCGGTGAGTTTCAAACGTGGATTACAAAGGTATAGTTCATATTGATCTCTTAGTTCTCTTATGATTTTGATCAGTTGAGTTTGTTGATGGAAGTGTGATTTTTTTTTAAAAGGCTATGCTTCTACTAAGACTTCAACCATCAACTTTCATCGGAAACTCCACCTTAATTCCACTGACTTTTTTCATTGTAACTTCGTATAAAAGTAATTAAATTTTAAACATTCATTTTTCATTAAAATTTAGGATTTTTTCATGGGATAATCACGAAAATAGCCAAGGAATGGTCAACTTTTCCAAAATAGCCACCTGAAACGGCTCTCTACGAGCCTTTAAGCATGCAGAAACGACTTAAAAAAATCATTTCAAGTCAACCAACCCATGATTGCCACGTGTCCTGTTGAGCCGTTTCAGTGTGTCTTAAGCCCTTTCAGTGTGGCTCAAGCCATTTCAACCATGGACTTAAGCCCTTTCAGTGTGTCTTGAGATCTTTCAGTGTAGCGGCTTGGCTTAGCTTAAGATCTTTCAACACGACTTGAGATCTTTCAACATAGTTTAAATATGCACGAATAATTAAAAAATATAAACGAATAATTTTAAAAAAATCTCAATAAAATGTGAGAACTTAAAATCTCAATTAAAAAAATCTGAAAGTTTTAACTTGAAAATAAAAAATATTTAACTTGAAAATAAAAAATTACTACGTTAGAAGCCCGTGTATTACACGGGTTAAATAAATGTAATTTTTATACTAAATAATAAAAATATAACTTAAAAAACCTCGTTTATTTTCAGTGTAGCTTGAGATCTTTCAGTATAGCGGCTTGGCTTGGCTTAAGATCTTTCAACACGGCTTGAGAACTTTTAACACGGCTTGAGATCTTTCAACATAGTTTGTATTTTATTGAAACGACTCAAGCCACACTGAAAAGGCTTAAGCCACACTGAAACGGCTCAAGCCACACTGAAACAGCTCAACAGGACACGTGGCACTCATTGGTTGGTTGACTTGAAGGATTTTTAAGTCGTTTC
Organism: Scalesia atractyloides; assembly: GCA_947069175.1. Lineage (NCBI taxonomy): Eukaryota > Viridiplantae > Streptophyta > Magnoliopsida > Asterales > Asteraceae > Scalesia > Scalesia atractyloides. Next base: position 45,987,536 of record CAMTDV010001632.1, read on the forward strand.
AGCATGCTGAAACGGCTCGTAGAGCCGTGTCAGGTGGCTATTTTGGAAAAGTTGACAATTCCTTGGGCTATTTTCGTGATTATCCCTTTTTTTTTTCCATTCATTTTATAGGTAACCGTAGTGATATGGATTTTTGTTTCTTTTTCCCTTTTATTTGATGCTAACTTCGAGTGATGATGTGGGTATTAACTTAATTTTTTTAATTTTAAACATAATTAAAGTGTTATTATTTTTAATAAATATAATTTCATATACAAAAATAATCTGACCCCAATATCTTACGACTCATTTTTTTCTTGACACATGGAAAAAAAAATGACTCGATTTAAATGTTAAGTTATCTAATTGAGACAAAAACGATACGAATGACCTAATTATAACAATTTTAAAACTTGGTTACTTTACGTGACATTTTCCCTTTTACTTTAAAACATTTGGCCATGGTTACGTTATGATAGAACATGTAATTACATTGTATATCATACGTTTTTATTGAAAATTCCATCTATTTAATTATTTTTTACAATCACGTTTATAATTACTTGACACCTTGATATTTAGTTTTTCCATAGGATTCATATATTTAAGTGAGAATTACATTTATTTTGTTCATCAAATTTTCAATATTTTGCTTGCCTTACTTTAAGCTTGACACCCTTATTATTTATTTTTTTTCTCGGCCGGCTATATCAATATCACTAGCTTCCATTATGTGCGCCAAATGGAACAATGATATCATTGTCAAGTCACAAGGCAGTGAAGTGCTAATACACAATAATTTTTTTTACAATCACGTTTATAATTACTTGACACCTTGATATTTAGTTTTTCCATAGGATTCATATATTTAAGTGAGAATTACATTTATTTTGTTCATCAAATTTTCAATATTTTGCTTGCCTTACTTTAAGCTTGACACCCTTATTATTTATTTTTTTTCTCGGCCGGCTATATCAATATCACTAGCTTCCATTATGTGCGCCAAATGGAACAATGATATCATTGTCAAGTCACAAGGCAGTGAAGTGCTAATACACAATAATCATGTGATGATGGTATTTCCATCTAAGAATAACTTATTAGCTACATTAATATCATATTTTTTCACTGCTTAAAAAGTTAATGTATTTTTTTAGTGGCTAACTCGCATACTCTTTAAATTTACTAATGAATCCACGCCAACGTCCGTTATTGTGTTTTTTAAGTCTTATTCATGCACCATCTAAACTTACTTCTACATAAAGACAAATGTCTACAACGACGAATGGTACTAGAATTTCAACCACTAGGGGATGGACATTTTTCAACACACCTTGATACCAATAGTCTACAAGCACTTTGATAATTAGATGTAGTTAGTGATAACGTACTAAATTCTTTGTAATTTAGGGATGATTAGTGGAATTGTTGGCGCATATTCCGTATGTGCCCAACTGTGTGAATATGCTAGATAGAGCGTGTGTTTGATATTGTATAGTTTAGCGAACAAATGACACGATTGTGAGAATGTAACACCTTCGTACGAAGGTAAGGTAGTTCACCTTCGTATGAGGGTGACTATCTTCGTACGAAGGTAAGTTACTATATATAGTGTTGTGTGTTTATTTGTTAGATAAGTCTTGGTGTTCTTAGAGGGGAAATGCTGGAGAAATTTCAGCTTATAAAGATGTATACTCTTTCGGTATGAATGAATCATTCGACTTATGACAGCTCCTACTTCGTTCTTAATAACATTCTATCGAATTAGTTCTTTTCTACCCAAACTTCTGTCTAATCCCACCGGTTCCTGGACTATCAAGTGGTATCAGAGCTACGGTACCGATTCAATTGATCTAACAGTTGATTGAATCACCTATGCTCATGAATTATGGACTTTTGAGGGGTTTAGACGTAAATCGTCAAATAAACGGACAATCCATGGACATAAATTAAAATTGAAACCATAAGATTGTTTAGAAATGAATTTCAACCTAGTATTTGAAAGAATCATTATGAAATTCACAAAAATAAAAATTTTGGATCAAAAAACTGAATCAGATTACCTCCGCACGAAGGTAGTTATCCTTGCAAGAAGGTAAGTTACCCTCGTACGAAGGAACCCAAAATGCCTAGAAAAGTGTTTTCTGATCGTGACAATGAGATGAGTGTCCATAAAAATTGGTGATTGAATTTTTTTTCGACATTTTAACGACAAATTCGGGGGACACTGTCGAGAGTTTCAGAGAACAGATTTGATGACACGATCACAGAGGGTTGTAGATAATGGAGTAGCCATTGATACCTATATAGATTGTTTATTATTGGGTATAGTGACTATTAATGGGCTTTAACGAAAAATCCGCATTGATGAAAAACTGACTTTTGTGGACTAAAATGACATATTTCCGCATTAGTATAGTTTTTTAGTAAACAGAGAGGACTGAATTTGCCAAGTTTGAGGTGGAAATTCAGTGATAAGTTTTAGAGAAGTCAGAATTTGCAAAAACGAGGGGGAATAAAAATTTCAGAGAATATATTGAAATTCCGGCATTTTTGAAATTTGTGACGTGCAATAGTATTCGGGTGGTTCCTACTTCAGATTATCCGGGGATACATAAGATCTGGATTCGTTAGTTTGTGATCATAGGAAGTTTAGAGTCTTCGGATCGTGATACAGATTGATGTCTTAGGGTTTGAGTCCCGGGTCTTCGTCAAGCCGATTAGAAGGATGATTGTCGATACTTTAAAGATATTAAAGGGTGTTCAAGATATTAAATACACGAATGCTCGATGATAGTCTAAAAATGTCAGAATGTTTAATCTTCGAGCAGATGATTTTTTTTTTCGGACTAACCGCTGGGAAGTGATGAGGTTTGTTGATTAAGTTTCTACCGGGACTAATGGAGAATACTATATATCTATTATTGTGACTGAAGAGGAAGAATTCTGATCTTGAAAGAGTGTTTCTTCGATCTGAATGTGTTACTAGATGATTTGTTATCTGATGAAGATTTGCTTATTGAAGAGATTACCGTTTTGCTAATCAATCATTTAGGAGTGTGCTTAAAAGTGATTACGGAAAACAGGATTTTGGATTTTCATGGGTATTCACAAACTTGAAGTTTACCGGTGTGTTAAATCAAAGTTTCTATCAATTACTAGTTGGGTTTTTTTGAAGATTAAGAGATTTAGCTCACGTGCTAAAGTGTTAAATCAAAAACCAAACACGGATGTAAAGTCAAAACAGAGCTGCATTGATTAGTTTCGAGTTGGTGATTATTCGTGAAGATTACGATTAAGCAAATCTGAGTAGGCCAGGAACCGTGCAAACAAAGACCTTAAGATTCATTCCAGGGGGAATTTGTGTGTAATGAAGATAATGCAAGCCCGAATCATCAATCAAAGGGGAATAATTTGAAGATATCAAGATGAATGATTGAAGTTGTAGAATATTCAAACACGGCTCTCATATTTCAAGATCAAGATCCGACATTGACGTACAAGGGGGAAATTGTTGGTGCATATTCCGGGTGTCCGCCACTGTGCGAATAGGCTAGATAGAGCGTGTGTTGAATATTGTATAGTTTCGCGAACACATGACATGATGGTGAGAGTATAACACCTTCGTACGAAGGTAAGCTAGTTCACCTTCGTACGAGGGTGATTATCTTCATATGAAGGTAAGCTACTATATATAGTGTTCTGTGTTCATTTGTTAGATAAGTTTTGGAGTCCCAGAGGGGAAATGTTGGAGAAATTTTCAATTTCTCCAGCTTGTAAAGATGTATACTCTTTTGGTATGAATGGATCATTTGACTTATGACTGCTTCCACTCTGTTCCTAATAACATTCTACCGAATTAGTTCTTTTCTACCCAAACTTCCATCTTCATGGACTATCAATTTCCTTACATGTTGCGACAGGAATACAGTCTGTTCATGACAATAAAGATACGCTGGTGGCTGTGATAATATACATACGCTAGTGGCACATGTTAAACAACAAAATAGAAAACCCAAAAAATGAATTGTGATAGACCCAAAGATATCGACACGTATTTTACATTAGTCGAAAACCATAAAAACGAATACGCATACCAAAGCTGTTCGGTCAATATGGGTTAAGTTCGTTATGACACTCGTACTATACCACACTCGCTATAGCTTACGATATCATAAAAACTTTATTTTGAGTACAACTGTATTTTCAACATTCTTCAGTAGTAAATGGTTCGATTCATCATGGCACTTGTATGGTACCGACACTCAATATAGCTTATGATACCAAAAAACACTTTAATTTGAATAAAAGTTCGCTTTCAGCAAAACTTATACCAAAGCGTCGAGAAAAAAATTAAACACAATTAAGCATTCATTTTTTTATGTTAATAAACATGAGTTATTAGAGGAAAATCAAATTAAAGTTAAAGAGGTAAAGGCCTATGTTATTTATAATAGAGTGAGTAAAATCAAAACTTGAAAACAATATTGAATAGTTGTATACCTACAACACCTTTAATATATAACTAGTTTCTCACCTCATGCTTAGTGGTGGGAGTGTGTTGATTTTTTCCCACACAACGCAGTAGTAATATGGTTATTATTGGTTTGGGTTGTCGAAAAACATAAAAGCGAGAAGGGATATCGTTTTCATTATGGCAAAATACTGACAACGATGTTGTTCACTAATAAGCAGTTGGTTCATCATGGTAGTGCAAACGCTAACGTCCATCGTATAGCTTACGATACCCAAATTACTTGATTTTGATTACGACTCTATTAAAAAAAATTCTATACCAAAACATTCAAAAAAAAAACAATAATAGTCGCGTGGTCAGTTTTTTAGTTATCAAATGAAAGCTATTACATAAAAACAAAATTATTAGAAAATAAAATAGGATAAAAGTAAATATCATATATTAGCATAAAGGGGTGAAAATGATTTTATTTTTGAAAAAAACTCACCAATTTAATGGAAATCGTGGTAACTCCTAATGGCATGGTTACTATTCCCCTAGCGCGCACGCTCTCTCTCTCTCTTATATATATATTAATGGGAAAGCCTACACGATGCGGTGGGGACCATTTGACACGTTTATACAAAAAATGCAAACTTGTTGCCCTATCAAATGTAATAAGTACTAGTTCTACCTGTCTAACAAATGTTATAATAACGACATGTTACAAAACGCAAGCTACAATATGGCCTACTACCAAAAAAATAGTTTGCAATTCAAAAATCAGGTATAAACTGATTCATCGTATATGCAACTTGATTCTTTTAATTTGGCCCGTTACCATATGGCTCGCCTTAGTAGCTCGACAAGCTTTAGGGATTGTTTGACAACTTCTGAATGGGTAAGTGTTGAACTAGTAAGAGGTCTGAACCATTAAGTATTGAACTAGTAAGATGCATGAACTATTAAGAGCCAGTATAATGCATAAGCATTTAGAGGCAAATGTCTGAAAAATTCAGATGAGATGTCTTAACCATTCAGACTCAATATAATGCTTAGCCATTCAAAGACAATTGGTTGAACCATTCAGACATCTGTTCACGAAACAAACATTCTGAGCTATAAAGTGTGAACCAGTAAGAGGTCTGAACCATTAAAAGCTGAAACAAACAACCACTTAATGTATTATGTATTATGTATTCAGCCTGCTAAGCCCATTAGGGCAAACAGAAGCACTTGATGTCACCAATTCAGTTTAACTTTTGATGTAGGGTTTGATTGGGTTATAAGGTCGACCAAACGGGTTAGAATCGAAAGTTAAAACAAATGTTAAACTGCTTGACTATCGATATAAGAATGAGTGCTAAACTAAAATTGACTAGTTAGATATGTTACTATAAATCTTATAATCTTGTATAAACTGTTTTGATGTCAAAACTTGTGGTTTAAATACTTAAAAGTCCATTTGTCGTAAAATGCATAATTTACATTTTGACTTTTATTTAGTACATGTTTAACTCGTCAGTTCGCCTACTAAACGTGATGGTCAAATGGTATAATCACAAGGGATTAATGCCCTCATTATTACGATTACGTAAGAAAGTTCAATTTGAACTTGACTTGACCAAAATGGTCAGAATCGAAAGTCAAAGTAAAAGTCAAATTGTTTAACTTTTGTTGATAACTAACTAAATAACTGAAATTGACCAAAGAGATGGACCTACTAGACTTGTTGACTATTGAGAACACTAGAGAGCAGCTCCTAACTCCAGAGATTGCTCCAAGAGAGAGTTTTAGAATGATTGTGAAGGTGTGATCATAATATGCACCAAAGGAGGTTATTTATACTAATCTTGGAGTGATTAGAACATGACAAGTGTCATGAGGGGTGTTAAAAATAGGATTAGTGGTACCTCAGGTGTCACAAGGAGGAGAAATGGTGGCATATATCGGAGCTAGGTGGCAAGGAAGCAGGCTGTAGTTGCCAGCTGCTACTTTGCTGTCTCTCCACCTCTTACGGACTGTAAGAGATGATGCCTTACGATCCGTAAGAACTTCTGGGGCCCAAACTTTTGAAACCCCTTACGGTCCCTAAGGGTTTACCCCTTGTAGTCCGTTAGGGACATCCAAAAATGAAATTTTGTAAAATTTTCACTTTTAGTCCCTTGACTTTGTTTTAATCCCCATTTTGGCAATTTTGGTCCGTCTCATTCCACAAATCGGAATTATACGGAGAGTTTATATACTACTTGCTCCATAGTTCGATAAAAATGTCCAGGATGTTACATAACTGCTAAAAGTTAGATTCATGTCTATCCCAGAGCACAAGCAAGCAATTCGAACACAGTGTAAGCTGAAATTGAAAATTAACATACCTTGTGATCATATTCCTCTGCAAGGCATCGCTGCTAACATCACTTTTTGAAGTGGAATCATGCAAGCTGATACTGAATGCAGTATCACGAACCTAATCCTTACTCAAGATCCATTATACCCACTTGACAAAAAAAAATCAACTGGCTACAAGTTTGATAAATCTCAGTTTTTTTGTATCTTGTATCATGACGAGGTCTCCACATAAACACCATAAACGGCCTGGTACATATGTTACGTTCCACACCATAGTTCTCTTTTGTTTGCATAAAGCTATAACTTTAATAACATGCTAGAATCAAACATAAACCTTGCATTACAAAATAATGAAAGCACCAAACGGTTACCATTTGAATGTATAGATTGTCAAATAAGCATTATTCACATATAATTTGAAAGTCATACCGTTCCCAACCATCAGCTTCAAGATCTCTTAAGGCGTCGAAGAAAATAGGGCTGAATACAATTTCTTGAATCTTGTTTTGAGTTAGTATAACAACTAATAATCTTATAGAATAGTAACTTTCAAGTAGCTATAAGAACAACCATCACTATATTGTTGCAAACGTTTTAAAGATCCAATCATATCAAAGGATCCTTGCGATAGTATCTAAAAACTTTTATATTTTGATTGATGAATATAATCAATGGTATTATGAATTGTGGCAAACCTGAGGGAGAAACCAAATTGAAGAATGTCTGGAACACATTGAAGTAGGGGCAGGAAAGGGAAAAAAATTATAGATGAGCAGAGATTTGAACCGTGACCATTCATTTGCCATCTTAAAATTGTTTGGAAATTACTTTTAAGGTGAATAATTTGCTTACTAAGATAGTGTGTGTATGTGTGTGTATAGGTTTATTACTCAACAAATCGAGGCTGAAGAAGACGGGTTTGAATTTTGATAGGTCCGAACGATCCGATTTCAGTCTCGGTTTGGTATATAATATGAGACGGGTGATTTTCGAGCCATGAACAAACCATAGTAAACATTAAAGATAGAAACATAAAGGATTGGAACAAAGATATTTTCATTGATAGTGATTAACAAACTACAAGATTATTATCCACCCCAATGAGCTCCCTAAGGGTGGTGGCTTAGAATTGCATACCTTAAAAGTGATGTCTACTATTCTATTTAAAGACCCTTAGCCTTGTCCTCCAAGCAAGGCGCCCCTTGCTTGAAAAACCACCTAAAAACGCTAAAAAAATACAAACCATATAAAATAAACTCACTACATCATATGAACAATAATATCGCTAATAAGGTTGTCATAATTGATAACATCATTCTCTAATTTGACCCAACAAATTTAAAATTTGGTATATATTGGAAAAAATATTAAAAAGCATAGAAAATAGAAAGAGAAAACTGGAGAAAAAAAACTAAAAATAACAAATAAAAAAGTAACAAAAGAAATTCAGGAATAAGAAAACAACACATGGATCGAACCAAGACTGGTGGGGGACTAGGCGAGCTCTTCAACCACTCATGTTCTTGCCCTTGAATCAATTCTTATTCACACTTTAATTATGGGAAAACAAAAAATATGCGTTGTGCTCCAATTGCTAATTGCCATATGTCCTAACGTCTCTAACCGACCAATCACATCCTTTCACTGTTCATCAGCCTTCTAGACTCATATAGTTAATTAATTTTAGTTATTCATTAATTGAGTCTTCAACAATAGAGGTATAAAAGCTAAGACAAAATGTTTCTAAGAAAATTAACTTCCATCAAATGCAAAGAAAAATTAGGACCTTACTAATTGCAAGATTACACTCTTTGAACATGCTTATTCAGATGGACAGGTGCGTGTTAAAAAAGGGCTTGTAGATTGTGAGGCTAGATTAATCCAGACACATCATCGTAATTTAAAGAAAGTGTGTAAGCCATTTGGTTCTATTGAACAACCACTTAACAAGCATATGGCATCAACTCCTATTAATACAAGCCAATCTGAGGTGTTGGAAAGAACCATCATGGAACTAGAGTGAAAACAAGAGACATAGTTCTCAAAAAGAATCAAACCTTAAATACATTGAGATTGTAAAACTGTATCCCAAACCTGCCTCATTGGTTAGGAAGTTCTCATCAAATATCAAGCATACCCATGAAAATCACATATATAATCATCACCATAAATTGATAAGATGTCTAAATCATGTAAATTTTGTGATGAAACAAATCCCAAAAGATAACCTCATATTTCATAGCTTAAAAATTATTAGTAACATCATCAAATATATATTCTAGAAAAAAGTTTATTTTCCATTGTAAGAAACCTACTAGAATGAAGCATATTAGACAAGTGTCAAAGAAAGATAAAAATAAAAATATTTCTTTTTTTGGCTATATGGTTTGGGTGACACGTTGATGTGCTAAAGTAGTTTAACAATTAATAAATAAATTGATCTTAAACTAGACATTAAGTTAAACTCTAGACTCTCTAAAACTAAACTACTAACTTGTAATGTACCGATCAACTCTATAATAGCTAAGTAAGTCCGCATTATCGAACCCACGAGACTATATTAATTACGTTTACTAAACTTGTTAGGAAACTTTTAAGTATGGAAGGAAAATATGATCAATCTGATCATGTGCTGAAGATTAAGTCAGAAAGATCAAACAAAAAGATAATACAAGATAAACAAGACAAAAGCAAAAAGGAAAATAATCTTCAACAGATACTAGAATTGGATCACAATTGAAAGAATACTATCAAAGAAGACCAATCTGACAAGTTTGATGATAAATCTGATGATTATCACCAGAATCTAGTAACTTTTGACCATCAGAAATGATGATCAATTCAACAGATTTCTATGAGTTGGACATCAGAAATTCTGATAGATCAACTTATCTAAAAGATAAGGCTCTGCCACATTTGTAAAGTAGCAAGTTGACATTGTATGATTCAATTAAGTTAAAATTACTTAAGTTAAAGAGCATTGTTATCTAGGATCAACAATTTTATCAGAGCAGATTGAATAAACTATTTTTAAAGATTAATTGCTTATTTTTTACTTTCTCTTAACTAAATATTGCAAACTTTCAAACATGGAACAACGTTTTCAATATTGGGTCTATGTCAAAGCCTCCAACTTTAGTCAGAGAGAATACCCAATGGAGAATCAGGATGATCAAATTCCTAAATGACATGATTAAGCTCTATTCTAATCCATTGAGAGAGTCTCACATATACCGCTGTTGAAATACTAGCTGTTCTAGCACTGAGCAAAACCCCAAATACCTATCGCTTGGGCTCCAAAGAAAGAAAGAAATTGGATAAGAAAGGACAAGGAAAAGGTATAAGCCGATGAAAGGGCCAAATCACTTTTGATTAGGCACATCCAATGACATATTCTCTCAAGTAGATGTGTGTGTTTCTGCTAAAGAGATATGAGATCAGTTGGAAAATCTTTGTGACGTAGAGAACGAATGAAAAGAAACAATGTACAAATTGAATCTTTTCTCATGAGGATTTAAAAGTCTTCCAAATGAGAGTCTTTCTGAAACATATAATAGATTTGCTAACTATTAAATGATCGTAAAAAGTTTGGTATTGAAAAATCCAATGATGAGAAATGTAAAATTTCTAGATGCTTACAAGGGAATGGGAAGTATAACCATGACTTTAGCATCCACACTAGGGCTAGGAAATATGAGTCTACATGATCTCTACAATATTCTTGTTACTAGAGAAGAAGAAATATATGAAAACTCAACCAAAGATGAGGACCCATTGCTCTCATTTCAAACTCATAAAGAGAAATCAATTCTGATCCACAAACCTTTCAATGCCAAAGTTTAGAAAATTCTGATACTTCATCAGATTTTTTGCATTTGCTGAGGCAATTGCTTTGCTCACAAAAACATTTGAGCAGAGATTAAGAGAAGGAAGTAACAAGTACCAGAATAGTGATAAAGGGAGGATGGAAGAAGATCAAAAGATAAAGTAAAAGCTGATGTAGTGTGCTACAAGTGTAAGTAAAAGGGGCATTGCATCAGAATGCAAGAATAAAAGGCTAAAAGATGTTGCTTATTATGGGAAAAGGCTTGAAGAAGCCAAAAGACAACAACATGTCAGCCTAATTGCAGGGACAGACACCTGGCTAACAGATGATTCATCTGATGAGGAAGAAGAAGAACTGGCTACTTTTTGTCTAATGCCAAAATTTTCTGATGTGGAATTTGAAACCTCAGAACACAAGGTAAGCATACATAATCTTGACTTAGAACATCAATCAAATAAACTTATGACCGATTTTGAGATCTTACAAGAAAAACAAATTTAGAGAATAAGAAATCTGATGATTTGCAGAGAATGTTAAATAAAGTCATAATTGAAAACCAATTACTAATTAGGAGAACTTAACAAAAGAAGAAAAAAATTGAATTTTATGAAAAAAGAAAGAAAGGATTTACACACAAAAAAAATTCATGATAGTGAAATCAATGTGAAAGGTTTTCAACAAGTCAAAGAATTTATAAACTTTATTGAAATAACACCAAAGAATAGAGGTGAATGATTGGGATATGTAAAGACAAATATCAGAAATCCCACTACGTTTGTAAGAGCATCTGATCAAAATTCTGATAAAATAACATCAGCATCTGAGTCATGCAAATCAATAAGTTCTGATAGCTTTTCATTATCATCCAAATACAGTTCAAAAGGAAAAAGGCATGAGACGAAGCAAACTTTTTTTTTTGGAAAATTTATAAAGAATTCATCCAAAATTTCAAAAAACTGCTAATCTTCCATCACAATCAAATTTGTTAAAAAACTTTGACAAGATAGATTGTATGTGTGTTGAAATACTGAAGCTAATTCAACAACATCTCTCAAAGAACAAGCAATCTGTTAGTGGCTCAGCACTTAACATAAATTCTGACGAAAATTACTCATCTTAAGAAGAAATTTTAAGCAAACTTTTATCAGAAAAGTACCCAACAGGTTTGGGTAACAAAAAATCTCTAGCCTTACAATTTTAGGACCATCATGTGCAGCAGATCTAGTGCTATGATTCAGTAAGCTCCAAGCACATGACTGGGGATAGGAGCTTGATCAGTAACTTTAAATAGAATCTTGGTAAATTAATAAATTTCGGAAATGGGGTAAAGGGAAGAACATCAGGTTTTGGTAGCATCAAGTATGGATCTCCAACCATTGAGAAAATAGCTTATGTAGAAAGTCTAAATACAATCTACTAAGCTGTGGGCAATTATGTGACAAAGGATTCCCAGTAACATATTTACCAGAAAAAATGCGTACTAATTGGTTTAGATGATAAAAAATACATTTTAGTGGGACAAGATTAAGGAAATCAATCCATTACTTTGATTTTAAAGAAGAAATTAAGCATCCTCAATTATGTTTGTTTTCAAGAGAAAAAAAGGGTAATAGTTGGTTGTGGCACAAAAGGTTGGCCCACTTAAATTTCAAAACTCTAAACCAATTAGCAAGTAAAAATCTGGTGAAAGGTCTACCTTTTATCTCTTCCAAAATGATAAAATATGTGAAGCATGTGAGCTAGGAAAATCAAGAGAGGCTCACACAAAACAGTCACTGAATCTTCAATCTCTTAAAATTTAAAACTTTGCACATGGAACTTTATGGATCTATTCAGCACAACAAGTTTTTCTAAAAAGAAATATATGTTAGTCATTGTAGATGACTATTCAATGTACACTTGGGTTGAGTTGCTGAGAAAGAAAAGTGAAACACGAGATTTGTTGGTGCTTAGAACGTCGGTTTGTAAATGTTAATGTATATTTTATTTGTTTTGTAGCTGACTCGTACGAGTGAGTTATGTGACTCGTACGAGTGACACTCTGTGACTCGTACGAGGACACTCTGTCACTCGTACGAGGCAACCACTCACACGAGTCACACACTCTGCTACACACTATCCTGTGCGAGTCATGTCGACCTATAAATAGAGGAGTGTTGTGTCAGAGTTAGGCATCCTGTTGGTGTGGCGAAGCCCAGCTTAACAGTTTACTTGCACTGTACTTTGTTTACGTCTATCAATATATCAAAGGCATTTAAGCAGTAGATCTCACTTGTTTGTTTGTCAACCTCACTAACAATGAATTCCGCCTCTGTTAGTTGAGTCAGATTGGTCTGGTGCTCATTGGAGGAGTCGATCCCCCATTCACAAGTGGTATCAGAGCCTTGAGGCCTGATCCGCTGACAAACATCAAGTTTCTACCAACAGTTTCAAATTCAGATTTACCATTGGAGCTTTCTACTTCTACACTTTCCCATACTGATCTTGGAATTAGACGAATTCATGGACAAAATTGACTAGAATTCTAGGATATCAAGTTAAAATCAATTCTAATCAATCCTTGACAATTTCAGATGTAAAATCGAACTTAATCATGTCAAATTTGGTAAAATTCATCTGTTTGGTGACCTAAGTTGTTTCTTACGAGTAGAGAGACCACTCACACGAACAACTGTTCATACAATTTAAGTCATTTGTACGAACGAGTAAACAAAAATTCTTAAAATTTACAAGTTAGAAAGTTGAAATTGTGATTCACACGAGGAAGTCATTCGTACGAGCAACTCACTCGTACGAAGCAAAAATTTTCACTCTTACGAAGAAACATTTTCACTCGTACGAACATCTTGTTCGCACGAGTATCTACTTTGTACGAATCATCTCGTTTGCACGAATCTCTATGTGGTACGAACTCATCTTGGTCGCACGAACATGTCTGTATTCGCACGAAGAAATTTTTATCATACTAATCAATTTTTCGACAATGTGTTTCTAAAAATATTTGCAGAAAAATGGCAGAAGAATTTTATAACGCATTTGCTACATCAACGGTCACAACTACTGCAGCTCAAAACATGAACTCGAAAATGAGATGGGTACGATGACGAAGCCGCCAAAGTTGATGAACCTAGAGGACTTTGACAGTTGGAGCGAACGCTTCATGAATTGGGTTCAGGCGAATCATTTTACCTGCTGGTTTGCTATCGAAGAAAAGTATCAATCTCCTATTGGAGAAAACGGTCTTGAAAAGACATTTGCTCAACTTTCGGATTTTGAAAGAGAGAAGTTCATCAATGAGAAGAAAATGATGAACATTTTACAACAATCCATCAAGGAAGACATATTAGCGCTGTTGCAACATGATGATGACGCATAATCATCATGGAATGCTCTTCGATTGAAATTCCAGGGAAGTGCACAGGGAAGCAGTCGTTGTTGAGTAAAGAATTTGACATCTTTACCTTTGATCAAAGGAGAGACAGTAAAACAGCTGATTGAAAGATATTGTCATCTGGTTTTGCAAATGAAGCGAACAGGAATCATAAAGACGAATGAAGAATTAGTTGATAAACTCGCAGATTCCTTACCACAAGGCGAATGGTCTACCTATCTGACTATTTTGAAGAATGGAACTGAATATGGTAATTTCTCATTACCACGATTCATTGAGAGATTGGAGGGATACGAACTTGAGATGCAGAAAATGGCGAAGAACAAAGGCGCCCAAATGCAACAAGACGTTAATCTGTATTACAAAGGAAGTTCTGCCACTCAGATACTATCTCCAAAGATCCAAACAGCCTTCAGCGCTTACAACACACCGAGCCCACCCGAACACGTCTTCAAGCCCACAGTCATCACATGTATCGAGCAATCCTCAAATCAACCAGAACTGTCATTCTCATCCTACTCAAAGGGTTTTACAGTGTAATATCGCTGTTGACTTCCAAAACTCTTAGAACTTTGATGAGAAGACCGCAAAGCAACATATGTCAATATTAGCTTCGGTTCTTGAATCTTATGATAGTTTTGTAGCGGGCAAAATTGGAAACTCAGAGATGACCAGAGAGGACTATGATCATATTGATCTGGTCGAGATGGAGTTGATCAACATCAAATGGTGTATGGTATCTATTGTTAGACGAGCACAACGCTTCATGGAAATCACTGGGAAAGAAAACTTGGGAGGTTTGGATTTAAAACTTGGCTGCGACAAGTCGAAAGTTACTTGTTTCAAGTGTCGGGAGAAGGGGCATTTTAAACGTGAATGTCCAAACAGAAAAGCCCAGGGTAATCAAAACCCATTTGCCGACGACTATTACAAGAAAGCCATCTATCACCGTCCTAAGCCAAGAACCAGAATGGTGCAAATCGAAGATAGACAGCCAAAAACAAGGACAAAGCCCTTGTCAAAACTCAAGAAGACGAAGGCTTTTACTAGAAGAAATACATTTCCAAGAATGAGAGCTTGGCATTGGTTGCAGAAATAATCGAATAAGTTGAAGAAGAATCAGAGGCATCTTTTGACGAGGCTCCTGAAGAAGATTGTTATCACACATCGTCAGAAGAGGAGAAACTTTTAAACAGTGCTTTTAAACATCTCCTGCCTAATGATATTTTGAAAACTTTTGCAGGTTACTTTGAACCAAGCCATCGATCATTTTGTGCAGCAAAGAAGAAGCCGGAAGTTGAAGCAAAAAAAGTTGATGAAGAGTTGGAAAAACCGAATGTTGAGACCAACAAAGCATGTATGGCAAACGTAAATGAGGTAAATGAGTCTAAAAGTGAGTCTGTGATAGAAAAACCATGTTTGAAATGTGTGCTGAGCCATGCAGTGAATGTGTTGCAAAAGACACACGATATAATGAGCTCAAAAGTTCAACAGATAATTTATCATGTGTCTATAAAGCCACAAAAGATGCTTATGACAAATTGAGCAAAACTCTTAAACAATATGAAAAAGCTCTCAGAGAAAATGACGGAACACTTTCTATGCTTAAAGCGACAATAATGGACAAGCAAATGGCCATTAATATTCCTTTCAATACTATCGCTGAGCTAAAAAATGAGCTTAAGAAAATAAAAATAGAACAGAATAGGTTAACAAATTGTTAATCAGTTATTCCACAAGCTCATACGTCATTGTTCACATTTTACCAAAAATTAAAACAAAGAAGAATCTAAAAAGGATGATAACAAGAGTGCAAGTTACGATCGTGTTCCACCATCCATGTGGAATAGCTATGCTTGTAAAAAGCCATCAGGGATGGAAAAGGCGCTCAATTTAAAATGAAAACCAAACAGTCAAACGAGCTGCCTTTATCACTTATCGAGGTAAGCCATTCTGATTTAAATAAACATAATGCATCATATTACTCTAAATCAAAATGTGTCACCAGACCCTACCATCAGAGAAACATAGATTATCCGGAGAATAGCAGGGCTGGTTTGGGTTTCCAAAAGTGAAGAATGAACAACAAGTCCCAAAAGCTAAACTTTACAAAGAAAATCAATTTTGTTTTTGGGACGACAACAGAAAAAGAAAAAGAGATAATTGGAACACAATCCAATGATCAGTTTAAGAAAGAAAAAGAGAGTAGAAAACAAGTTTTGGATTCCTCTGTCCGAAAAGACAGCAGGACGTGCTATAAATGTAAAAATGTTGGGCATATTGCACGATATTGCTCACAAAAACAACCAAAACCTGTTTCTAACTCTAACAGATCTACCAAGGATGAAAAACAAAAGGCACCCATGATCGTACCGAAACAAATTTTGAAAGAAAACGTTGAATTCCACAAAAATGTTAAACCAACGATTCGATCTAATTCTAAATTTGAAATTGGTGAAACATCAACTAAGTATCGTCAAATGGATTCAAAGTTTTATTCAAAAAGGGCTAATTTGAAAACGCAAACATGGGTTGCAAAAGCTAAACCATCCAAGGTAGAATTGAAACCATATGTTCCAACCAATGCAGAGCCTAAACAGAACATCAAAAACAAAGTTGGTCCGAAATTTGACATTCCAACCCACCCAAGACCAAACAGGCTTGGATTTCTTTGTTTAAATAGTTTCTTCCTCATGCGACGTCAAGGCTATCCGAGGAGGTTACGTTGGTTTCGCTGGAACACAAGGTGGTAGAATGTTGGAGAGGGTATTCTCACAAATGGAGTAGTTTCGTTTGACAAAGTGAACTACATTGCAAGGCTAGAGAACAATCTGCTGAGTATTTTGCAAATTTGTGATAAAAAGTTCACGACACACTTCAACGACAAAGAATGCTTAATCTTAAAGCGGGGATTCAAGATTCCTGAGGAATGGATCTTATGCGTGCTCCGAGAGAGAATGATCTTTATGTTCTTGATATGAGTATCGCATCTACAACATCAAAGAAGGTTCAGTGCTTTGTTTCTAAAGCAACCGAGAAGGAGTCTATTCTATGGCATAGGAAGATGGGGCACATTCATCAAAGAAAGATGAATTATCTTGTGCACAACGACCTAGTGGAGGGTGTTAATCTGAAATGTTTTCATTTATCTGATGATTTTCTAAGCTGTAAAAAGGGGAAACAACACAAGAAATCACACCCAAGAAAGCTTCTAAATTCTATCAAGCTACCACTAGAGAGGCTACATATGGATCTATTCGGATTAGTAAACGTCAAAAGCATTTTTGGAGATCTATATTGCCTGGTCGTTACAAATGATTTTTCAAGATTCTCATGGGTTTTCTTTCTATAGAGAGTGAAGATGAAACGTTTGAAAGTCTAATGGTTCTCTTCAGGAAGCTTGAAACCCTTTATCACTTGCCAATCAAGAGAATCCGCAGTGACAAAGGTACAGAGTTCAAGAACAAACGGATGCTCGAGTTCTGCAACGAAAAGCGGATTATTCACGAATTCAGCGCCCCCTATACTCCTCAACAAAATGGAGTTGCTAAACGAAAGAATCACAACAGTCAAGCCTCACAACAAGATTTGTTTTGAGTTGCTAAATCAGCGGAAGCCTAACCTTGCGTTTCTGGAGCCTTTTGGATCACCGTGTTTAGTATTGGTCCCGGATGGTAAATTTGGAGCCAAATCCTTGGAAGGATTTTTCGTCGGTTATGCTACTCCACAAAAACGTGTCTTCTTGCCAAGTCTTAACCAGGTTATTCTTGCACAGAATGTTGATTGTCAACGCTATACTACGCCTATGCAGAAACCTGGGGATCCATGGCTGTTCAACTACGAAGGTTTGTGAAATTCTTTCGACCTACTAGACGTGCCATCTGAAGAAGAACTTGCTATGCTCTTTCAACAACATCAAATTTCTAATCAAGAGCACCGTTGGTGATTTGCCCTTCACTACCTGTGTCTAACACTTCTGATGTAGGTAGACTCTGTTTCTGTACCATTCATGAACACTAGTGAATCATCTACCCAACAACCGTCCAATGTCGACTCCGATCGAGAACCAACTTTTGATGATAGAGGATCTAGTTCTGATGAAGGATCTGAGCATATCGAGAATTTTTTGAATTCCTAGGCTGAGCAATCAAACGTCAGGAATGAAGCTACATCTTCTGCTCCGGTTGTTGATGAAGTGATCACGAAACTTGCAGACTCAAGTGGATGTTCCCAGTGAAGTGATGCGAGAACACTTTCATATCATCCATCGGAGAATATCATAGGTAGCCTACAAACAGGAGTGCAAACTCGCAATCAAATCAATAAGGATCCAAGCTGTTTTTATACTCGTATTGCTTCATTACAAACCCGAATTTCTTATAGTTGTTTTGTTTCGCAGGTTGAACCTAGGAATTGGAGAGACGCATTAAAAGAAGAAAGTTGGGTGGCGGTAATGCAGGGGGAATTGCTTCAATTCCAGAAGCTAGGAGTCTGGAAACTTGTTGACCTACCAGATCATCACAAAAAGATAAACACTAGATGGGTCTTCAGGTGCAAACGTGACGACAAAGGGATTGTAGTACTTAACAAAGCTCGACTCGTGGTACAAGGCTTTCATTAGCAGGAAGGGATAGACTACATCAAAGTTTATGCCCCAGTCGCTCGTCTCGAAGTAATTCGCATATTCAAGGTGTACCAGTTGGATGTCAAATATGCTTTCTTGTACGGAAAAGTTAAAGAGGAGGTGTATGTCGGCCAACCACCGGGGTTTGTCGATCCCATACACAAAGACAAAGTCTACCTTCTGAACAAAGCTTTATATGGTCTTCATCAAGCTCTGAGAGCTTGGTATGAAATGCTGTCACGACATCTTCTAGACAACGGCTTTCTCAGAGGAACTGTAGATTCTACCCTCTTTACCAAGGAAGTGGATGTGCGTTTGATTATTGTGCAGATATATGTGGATGATATCATATTCGGATCGACAAATGATAAGCTATGTAAAGACTTCGAAGAAGTTATGAAGCGCAAATTTGAAATGAGTGCGATGGGGAGATGAAGTTCTTTTTAGGACTTCAGGTTGATCAATTGCCTGATGGTATCTTCATCCATCAGACGAAGTATGTTCATGACATATTGGAGAAATTTGATATGACAAGAACTAAACTAGCATCTACACCGTTAGCTCCTAATCACGGTATTTGTCCAGACGCTCACGAGTCAAAGTTGACGAAACATTATATCGCTCCCTGATCAGGTCCTTGATGTATCTAACTGCTTCTTGACCTGATATCATGTATCCTTCATGCCTGTGCCCCGTTTTCAGTCCAGTCCAAGACATTCGCACTTGCTAGCCGTTAAGCGTATTATGAGATATTTGAAAGGATTTCCAAGCACCGGCTTGTGGTATCCTCGTCACGACGACTTCAATCTTGCGGGTTACTCGGATTCTGAATTCGGTTGCTGCAAAGTTAACGCCAAATCTACTATGGCTGGTTACCAGATCTTCGGAACTCGTTTGGTAACGTGGCAATGCAAGAAACAAACCGTGGTCGCTCTCTCTACGTGTGGAGCTGAATACGTTTCAGCATCAAGTGGATTCAACAGCAGATGAGAGACTTCGGACTGCAATTTCTTGACACACCCATATATGTAGATAATCAGGCTGCTATTGATATCACTAAAAACTCATGTCAACATTCACGTACTAAACATATTGAGATTCAGACACCACTTTATCCGTGACTGCTACGAGAAAAAGTTGGTTAGAATTGAAAAAAGCCACACTGATGACCAAAAAGCAGATTTTTATACCAAAGCATTTGATCATTCAAGATTTAAAAATCTTTTAAAATTAAATCGTTTAAGAAATCTGGCATCAGTGGATCTTCATGAGGTTGAGTTTGAGGATGACGAGGACTTGACGTGATTCCATCGGTATGACGTGTTTTCTGTACATTTTTTCTTAAAAGTTCTAAAAATCCAAAAATATGTTTTTGTTTTTAGGGGGAGAAAGTTTAGGAGAATTCAAAAACATATAAAAGTCAAAAAGAGTTTTTGTGAAAAAGGGAGATCATATTATATCAATTGACAGTCACAGGATTCTAAAGATATGGAATGTTTATACAAGTAATTAAACAGGTCTTACTGAGGATATGCCAATAGGCTTTCACTCATTCAGTAAATTGTTTTTCAAATATAAACCTAAAAGAAAAACTGAGTAACTTGTGGGATAACATCTCTCAGATATATGGACTTAGTACTCCTAAATTTTGTTTGAGAGAATGCCAGATTCTATGATACTAGGTTTTTATATCTATTGATATCTGGGGTATTATCCCGAGTTCTTCTGATTTTGCGCCAACAATGGCCTAGAACTTGTATAATACTTTACGCATTATTCTCCCACAAAAGCTGTATAAAAATGATTATGTCATAAATTTGTGACGTCTGCAGTTCAAAAGATTCCTTAATGTAATACCACCTAAAGACGGGCCTTCATCTCTTTGTCTGTATGGAAATACTAACCTGAGCTCTCAAGGTCTCGGATTCACCCTATTTACAGATATCAAATGGATATATTCACCTATGAAATGATACTCTGGGAATCTCGATGCGGAGTATATTATGAGATGGGAAACACAGTTATTTCATATTCCTTAATATTACCTAACATATCTTGAAACAATTGAGAAACGAGAAGAAGTTTAAGATAAATATATTGGCAATCTAAGTAAATTTGTTTAAAAACTTACAGTTATTACCAAGATCAAAGATACTGGTGATTTGTTTAAACACCTGGTATGTGCTGGTGCATTATGTCTATTGCCTACGTCTAGGATATGTTTGTATTGTTTATAGGGCTTAAGTGTCGAATGTATATATGATAATGTTTATATTATTCATTTTAGTAGTGGTTCGTAGAGCGAAATAGGTTAGCTCGTACGAGTGACTCTCAGTCACTCGTACGAAGCAGTTACTCTACGACCAACGTCTCTGTTTAACACACACTGCTGTACGAGTCATGTCGACCTATAAATAGAGGAGTGTTGTGTCAGAGCTAGTGTATGTTAGTCCAGTTGGTACGGCGAAGCCCTGCTAATTGGTTTACTCGCGTCTGTACTTGCATGTCATTAATACAATTAGAAGCAGTTAAAAAGTTAGATCTTTCTTGTTCGTTTGTCAACCTCTCTAGCAATGAATTCCGCCTCTACTAGCGGGTTAGATCAGATCAGTTGCTCATCGGAGGAGCCCGATCCTCGTTCACAAGTGGTATCAGAGCTTTGAGGTCTGATCTGCTGACAAACATCAAGTAATTACAGGTTACCAACTGTTTCAGACTTGGACTCATTTTCTTCTTCTACACATTCCCGAACTGAACTGGATTTTGGACGAATTTACGAACGAAATGGACTAAGATTCTAGGAATTCACGTTAAACTACATTCTAATCAATCCTTAACAATTTCAGATCTAAAATCGAACTTAATCATATTAAAATCGGTAAAATTCATCCCTTTGGAGACTTAGTTGTTTCGGACGAGTAGAGAGACCACTCACACGAACAACTTTCTTAAAATTTGAATCATTCGTACGAACAAGTAACCAGAAGTTCCTAAAAATTACAAGTTTCAAAATTTACAAGTGTGATTCGCACGAACTATACATCCGTACGAGCATCTCGTTCGTACGAGTGAAAATTCCTCCGTACGAGTTACATTTTTGGTTCGCACGAGTTACTTGTTAAGTCATCTTTGTCCGTACAAATTTCTGATTCGTACGAACGAATCTCTATCGCACGAAATGATTTGTCATCCGCACGAAGGAATTTTTTTGTAACTAATCAGTTTGTTCGTAAAGTGTGTTTTTGAATTTTTACAGGAAAATGTCTGAAGAATTTTACAACGCATTCGCTACGTCGGTAGTCACAAACACAGCGGCTCAGAACATCAATCTCGAAAAAGAGATGGGAACAATGACCAAACCGCCGAAGTTAATGAATCTAAAAGACTTCAACAGCTGGAGTGAGCGGTTCATGAATCGGGTCCAGGCAAATCACTTTACTTGCTGGTTTGCTATTGAAGTCAAATATCAAGCTCCGGTACATGAAAATGGTCTCGAGAAGGCTTTAGCTCAACTCTCGGATGTTGAAAGGGAAAGGTTCATAAACGAGAAGAAAATGATGAATATTCTGCAAAATCCATTAAAGAAGATATTCTGGCTTTATTACAAAACGATGATGATGCTCAATCATTGTGGAATGCTCTCCGTTTGAAGTTTCAAGGAAGTGCTTTGCTTCGAAAGTGTAAACGGGCGTTGTTGAGTAAAGAGTTTGATATCTTTACGCTGATTAAAGGAGAGACTGTGAAGCAATTAATCGAAAGATACTGTCATTTAGTGGTTTAGATGAAGAGAATGGGAATCATGAAGACCAACGAAGAACTTGTTGATAAGTTGGCAGATTCTCTACCGCAGGGCGAATGGTCTTCTTATCTGACCATATTGAAGAATGGAACCGAGTATGGTAATTTCTCATTACCACGTTTCATTGAAAGACTGGAGGGACATGAACTCTAAATGTAGAAGATGACAAAGAATAAAACCGTTCAAGTTCAACGAGATGTTAATCTGTACTTCAAGAACAATTTTGCTGCTCAAATTCAGTCACCAAAGATCCAAACAGCTGTCAGCGCCTACAGTTTGCTAAGTACACCATTAAACCAGAACAGTGGCTTTCAATCCTTTCCATCAGTTGATCCTAACACGCCTTCAAGCCCACGGTCATCTTATGGTTTAAACCAGCCTCAGATCAACCAGACTACTCAATCTCATCCTAATCAGAGAGTATTACAGTGCAACATTGCTGTAGATTTCCAGAATGCGCAGAATTTTGATGAGAAGACCGCAAAGCAACATATGTCGTTACTAGCTTCGGTTCTAGAGTCTTATGATAGTCTAGTCGCAGGGAGAATCGGAAACTCAGAAATGACGAGAGAAGATTACGATCAGATAGATCTAGTTGAAATGGAACTGATAGACATCAAGTGGTGTATGGCATCGATCGTTCGACGCACACAGAGATTCATGGAGATAACTTGCAAAGACGACTTGGAAGGTCTGGATGGAAAACTTGGGTTTGATAAATCCAAAGTTACTTGTTTTAAATGTCGGGAGAAGGGACACTTCAAGCGTGAATGTCCGAATAGAGAGGTTCAGGGTAACCAAATCATTTTGCCGATGATTACTACAAGAGAGCAATCTATCACCGTCCTTAGCCAAGATCTCGAATGGTGCCGATCGAAGAGAAATAGCCAGAAACCAATGATAAACTAATGATCGAAGACAAACAGCCAAGATCTCGAATGGGCACGACCGAGGCACTGTATCCCTCTCGGGATGTTTTATCCAGAAATTTTCGAAATTCATCTGCTTGAGGATTGTTTTGGTATATATTTTGAGTTATATTATGATACAAACACAACTTGATCATCTTGGACGAACTCAGATCTTGGGAAGCAGAAATTCTGATTATTGGAGCTGAAGAAGGTTGTTCTAGGCTACGAGAATCATCTAGGCAAGCAAGGAATTTCGAGGCAGGAGCAAATACGGTTCTATTGCTAAATCTTGATCCTTCTAGTTTTTACTTTAACCTTGTGATGAATTCTTGTTTAAACCTTGTTTATTTGTTTTTCAAAACCATGATACTTGGCTAGATCTCTTTGGTTACCTACGTTTGGATTATTTACTTTATGAAAGTTTGGTTTATTTTAGTTTAATTATGGTTTGAATGATAGTTTGGTAAAGTTCACAACTTTAACTTGTTAGTTTATTGTATTTGCATGATCTAAGTTGATTTGTGAATATTTATTTGTTTTACATAAATCTTGATGGATGTCTTCCATAAAATAGGTGTGTGTTGCTTTTTCGGGTCTTTAGGGGTTCGGGAAACAATCGGTGAATTGGCCAGTAAAACCGGGAAAACAACTAAATAAAATATAAAATCAGTTTTATCATTAACCTAAATTAATTATTGAAAAATAATAGTTAGCTGAATTGTTAGGTGAATTGTTAGGTTTAGGTTTTGTAAAAATCCCGGATCTAATTTACTTGTCATAATCGAGTCGGTTAAGCTAAACTAGAAGTTATTGTTGGTCTAGGTTAATTATTGAGAAGTAATCAACTAAATAGACACTTTACTAATTTATAAGATAACTGAAAAGAATTCTTTAAAACCGGTGAACATAAAATAATTTTAGGGTATCATACGCGTCTTCCCGAGAAGGGTCGGGGGTCCTGTTCGGTAAACCTAGAGTTTAATATTCCAAGTTCACGGTCACTCATTCAATCTAATTAATTTATTATAAAACCAAATAAGTAGTAATATAAAATTAACCTAGGTAACTAGTTCACTGTTCTTTAATTAAGTTCCAATTTCTAAAAAGTTCAAGGTTCAATTCGTTTAATTAAGTAATTTTAGTTTAATTAATAATTTTGAATTGTTAAAAACCCCCTAAAATATACATAATTGTTTTAATTTAGTCTAAATTAAGTAGTCATTGTAATTAGAGAGTCTCGTGGGTTTGATAATCCGGACTTACTTAAACTATTCTACAATTGATCGGTTCACTTGCCGGTTAGTAGTTTAGTATAATTTAGGAGTCTAGAGTTTAATTTGAGTCTAGAATTAGGGTAATTTTAGTTGTTTTTAATTAACTACTTTTAGAATATCAATACACTCCACAACAAAATGGTGTCGCTGAGAGGAAAAATAGAACTCTGATTGAAACAACAAGAACTATGCTAGTAGAATTAGAACTTCCTGTTCAATTTTGGGGAGAAGTTGCTGCTACTGCATGTTATACGATGAATAGAGTTCTTACGGTGAAGAGGCACAGGAAGACATGTTTCGAATTGTTGCATAAAAGGAAACCAAATGTTTCTTTCTTAGAACCTTTTGGAGCTCCATGCACTATGATTGATCCACATGGTAAATTTGGTCCGAAAGCTATTGAAGGTTTCTTTCTTGGATATGCTACTCCTAATTTCAGAGTGTGGAATTTGTCAACAAAGAAGATTGAAGAATGGGGTGAAGTCAAGGTTCAAAGATACACTGAATCAGCAAGAGCTCCGGGTGCTCCTTGGATGTTTGACTATGATTGGCTGTTTAACTCCTTTAATCTGCCAACTTTTGATGATGCTTCTGCAGCCACTCAAATGCTACTGGAAAGTGATAATGCAGTTGACTCGTCATTAGTTTGACCAATTATTGTTAACCCTCAAGTGTCTACTTTGGTTAACAATCGCGTTCAAATGAGGAATTCGAAGATGCTGCCGATTACAATATTTCGTCTGAAGATGATGAGTTCCATGCTACAAATGAAGCTACTTCTGCTCCGGTTCCTTGAATTTCAGATGTTAAGTCAAATATTCAGAATCTAGGGACTACTGAAGGTCATGCGTCTACTTCATCATCAAATCCAGCAAACGAATTGGTTGTTGATCTGAATATCAACAATCTGGGTATAAACTCTCGAGTTCCTAATGTTCCTGAAACTCAAATTCATAATACTCATCCTCAGTAGAGTTGTATCGGAGATGTCCATAGTGGTGTGCAGACACGTAATCAGCTCAGGAATAATAAGAATGCTGGTTTGTATTCGGTTATTAGGGAATCTGGGAAACAAAATGATTGGTCTTTTGCCTGCTATATCTGCCAAGTTGAACCAAAATCTTGGAAGGAGGCTATAAAAGAAGACTCATGGGTTGAAGCAATGTAGGAAGAACTTCAGCAGTTTCAGAAGTTAGGCGTGTGGAAATTGGTTGACAGGCCTGACAACTATAAGCAGATTAGAACAAGATGGGTTTACAAATGCAAGAAGGATGACCTAGGTGTTGTTGTGAGAAACAAAGCAAGATTGGTTGTCCAGGGCTTTAATCAGGTAGAAGGCATTGATTACAATGAAGTTTATGCACTGTTAGCTCGTCTTGAGGCCATAAGAATTTTCTTGGGTTATGTGTCCTACAAGAAGTTTACGGTCTTCCAAATGGATGTTAAAAGTGCATTTCTTCATGGTATGGTTGAAGAAGAGGTATATGTTGAGCAACCGCCTGGTTTTGGAGATCCAGTCCATCCTAACAAGGTTTGCTTCTCAACAAGGCGCTATATGGTCTACATCAAGCTCCATGGGCTTGTTATGAAACGTTGTCTTCCTATCTTCTGAAGAATGGTTTTCGACGTGGATTGATCGACTATACTCTCTTCATCAAGGAACAGAATGAGGACTTATTGCTGGTACAGGTGTATGTTGATGATATTATTTTTGGGTCTACAAACGAGAGAATGTGCAAAGAATTTGAGCAGGTGATGCAGGAGAAGTTCGAGATGAGTGCTATGGGAGAAATGACTTTCTTATTAGGTTTGCAGGTTCAACAATCTAAGGAAGGGATTTTCATCCATCAAACAAAGTACGTCGGGGATATTCTCAAACGATTTAAAATGGAAGACTCAAAGCCCTTGGGAACTTCATTAGCTCAAAATCATCGGATTACTCCTGACGGAATGGGTGAACATGTGGAACCATCTTTTTATCACGCTATGATGGGATCTCTCATGTATCTTACTATTCCAAGACCCGATATAATGTATCCAACATGTCTTTTAGCTCGCTACCAGTCCATTCCGAAAGTTTCTCATTTGATGGCTGTGAAAAGGATCTTTCGTTATTTGAAGGGTCCCGGACACTGGTCTATGGTACCCTAGGATGATAACTTTGATTTGACAGCATTCAGTGATTCTGGTCATGGCGGCTGCAAGATCGATGCAAAATCAACATCAGGGGATGCCAGTTCTTGGGAAATCGCCTAGTCATGTGGCAGTGCAAAAAGTAGACTTGTGTAGCTACGTCAACCTGTGAGGCTGAGTATATTTTGGCTTCTAGTTGCTGCTCTCAGGTTCTATTGATCCAACAGAAAATGCGTGACTACGGTTTTGAATTTCTAACTACTCCTATTTTTGTTGATAACGAAGCTGCTTTACAGATCACTCGTAATACTGTGCAGCACTCAAAAACCAAACACATTGAGATTAAGTATCATTTCATACGAGATTGTTATGAAGAGAAACTTATCAATGTTGTTTAAATCCACACCGATCACCAACATGCCGACCTGTTTACAAAAGCTTTTGATAAATCTTGTTTTGATTATCTACTTTTGGTCAATGGCATCAAGGTGAAACCCGAGTAATTCATCCTTGGCTAATCATTTTTCGTAAATATTTTCTTCAAAATCTAAAATTACAAAAAGATTTTCTATTTTCTCTTAGTTTTATATTTTAGGGGGAGAATATTTCAAGAAAATATAAAAACAGAGAAAATGAAAAAATACAAAATATGTCTTTTATTTAGTTTAAGTTTTTGTTACCTTCTTTATTTAAGGGGGAAAAATTTAGAAAAATACAAAAACAATAGAAAAACCAAAAATAAAAAATGAGTTTCTTGGATAGATATTTGAAGATGAGGAAATACACCAGTGATCTGTCATAAACAGTTAAAAGCACAAAATGAAAATTGATAATTAGCTTTACTAATGATGTGATCGGTAGGCTCACAATCAGTTAAAATGTGCAGGTTGATATAAACATAACGGACTTGCAAGCCAGGTGGGAACCATTCATTGGCATATGGTCTTAATACCGAAATTTCGTTTGATAGTATGCCGAGGATCTGAGATATGCGGTCTTTCTGCTGACTTATCATCTAGGTATCCTGGTTGAATCTTTTGCGAAAAATAACGGTGACGCAAGTCTAGAACTTCCATGATACCATACATACGTGTAAATACTGCATACAACCTTCAATAAGTGATAAACATATAACATCCACCCAAAAATAAGTGATAAAATATCACAGCTTTATGCGGGAGTTAAGTTCGTCTCTTTTGTCGCTACGATGGTACAACTTGTTCACGGACTTACTCCTTGTGCCTGCATGCATCTGAAAATCAAATTCCTCATCAATAAGTGATTTAATCACAAAGGGATTGTTTTCAATCAAGATAAGTGAGTATCTCACATCATATACGTCAAAACAAATGATAAGCAGTATACTCACCGGTAAGATTTTATCTCGTGCATATCTTGATACGGGAATGCGTCGTGAAGTGGTTGAACACCGGCTAGTAAGTATAATTCATACCTTAATCATATCTCCTAATCATGATTACATCTGATAAGCTGAGCTTACATGGACAACAATATCAATAATCATAGTAGAATGCTTATTTATTTATTTATTTATTTAATTTGATGTTTTTAAACAAAACTCGTTTCTGACAAGATTAAAAGCTGGTATGATTCTCTTACCTTGAAACTCTGAAAAAGATTATCTAGCAAATATATAGTTTACTTTTATCTGTTACTTTTATTTTAGTTTAGTTCACTGCGTTGTTTAATAAAGTTCTTTTTGAATTAGCCAAAATTGAAGCTCAAAAGTTTTCTACCAAGATATGCCCTAAGAACCATTCGCTTTGATATCATAACTTCATAAAAGCACTTTCTTACAACGGGTAAACTCATCTCAAGGAATAAAATCTGTTTAACAAGCACTTCTCCTAACTTAACTTTGTGATTAGTGTGGATATGTGCAAAGTTTTAAACAGGCCCGCGAAAAAACCAAGATTCTCGAAGAACTAAAGTCCAGTTTGTGAAAAACCTGGACTCGTACGAAATAGAGATCATTCGTACGAACCATTATGCTTCGTACGAATGACCTTTGGGTTTTGTACAAGTCAGTTCTTCGTATGAAGCTAAGTTATTTCGCACGAGTATTTTGATGTGGTATATAAGGTGATGAAGTTCTTTGGTAGAACTTTACTTTCACCTTGCTCACGTCATATTTACACCTCCCTTCAAGTTGTTTTTGATTTCTTTAAGGTATACTTAAAATGTTTGGCATACTTTGAAGTTGAACAACTTAAACATTATCTGATCATGTGATTTTGACTTACTTGAACAACAAAATTTAAGCAAAGAATCATTTTTAACCGAAAAAACAAGTAACTTCCTTTGAAGTTGTTTGTACGAACTAGATTCGTACAAATGAAACATCATTTGCATGGATAACTCATCGTTCGTATCGGGTCATCTATCTGTACGAATGAATTAGTTTCTTGTTTTAATCAAAAGTTCGTAAATTGAGTTGTTCTTCGTACGAATAAATTGTTATTCGTATGGGTCAGTAGTTCTTTGTTGAGGGAATATATCCATACAAAAGGTTTGGAATAAAACTTTTTGTGTATATTCCCTAATAAATTTGTGTTCTTATCCTAGTTTTTTATGTGTACAAAATGGAACAAAAGGAGCATAAAAGAAAACCCTCAACAAAGAGAACTGACAAGTCAGAAGTGGAATTTATGTCGGAACCTAGACATAACATGGTGGCCTACTTAGATCCGGAAGACAAATTTGCTGAGTACAACGGCAAATGAAGTTTTTGCGCGACTCAAGGATACATTATGCTATCACCACAAGAAAACAATATACAAGACGTTGATCAAGGAATTTTGGGATTCAGCTAAAGTTGTTGAACTGAATGGGCAGGAACTTATCCGCGGGAAAGTAAATGACTTGAACGTAGATGTCACTGTTGAAACCATTAACTCAGTATTACAGCTTGGTGATGATCCTGAAGCTCCATTCTCAGTGCCGTTGAAGTGTCAACGTGGATGTTTGCTTAGAATGAAATGTGTTGGTGATTTCCTCGTGGGACAACTAAACAAAGCATGGTTGCCACTCCGATACAAGTTCTTTCTACATGTTTTAATTCAGTGTTTGAGCAACAGACGAAATGGTTATGACATGGCAAATAACGACTTGGTTGGAATGATGGTAGCTTTGGCATTGAACAAACCGTTTAGTGTTTCAAAGTATATTTTTGCAAACATGAAGGAAAACCTGAGAAGAACCGGATATGATGGAAACAAGTTTTGGATGTATCCTTGTTTTCTTCAAATGATTCTGAATGTGCAACATCCGAATCTTCCGAAGAACGACAATGATGTTCTAAAGGTTGAAGTTATGATGGAACATTCGTTGAAGATCATTAGAGGTGTAGCAGCCAAACGATACAAGGAAAGCACACCTCCTTGTAAGTTGGTCGATTTTCTAGCAAATGATCAATATATTGCACCAGAAAACGACAAGTGGCGCCATAATGACAGTGATTCAGATAATGAAAAACCAATCTTGAAAAAGATGATCGAAGATAAGTTTGGTCATAAAAAGGGATAGGGTAATGATGATGACGATGAAAATGTTGGTAATGATGGTGCTAGTGAACCAGTTGCAGATGTACAGCCTACTGTTATAGTAGAGGAGTCTGAACCTGTAATGACGGAACCCGCTACAATCTCTGAACCACAACCTTCAAATACCACAGCAGCTGAAATACCTTCGGCTGCAGATACTCCAGTTCAACCGCAACCTACTACTTATTCAGCTCAACTATCCCAATCTACATCTCATCAAAACACAAAACGAAGCAGACGTTTGTTCTCTGAAGTGGAAAAGGATGAGAAAGTGGATTTTCTGTTCTCTCAGTTGCAAGCTGCGGCAATCCAGATCAACAAGCATTCGGAATTTATATCATCAAATCGGAATACAGTTGTCAAACAACAGTTGGAGATAAATTCTTTGAAAGAGATGGTTAGAAAACAGGATTATGAAATTGCACAGTCAAGAAAACAAAATGAGCGACTGAAGACTGTAGATGCTAAAAGAGCACGCAGCTACAACAAATGAGGGCAACTGATAACTCTCGGGGATTGAGATAAATACGCTGAAAGAACGTAGTGCGGCTGTACAACGATCTGCAGAAACATTAACTGCTAAGCATAACGACTTGAAGGAATGGTATCATTCTCGTCATGCTACACTGGTTGAAGGCTTTAATGGTATTAAAGACGTGTTTGAAATGAGCAGAAAGTGGGTGAACATTCTATAGAATGATAAATGCAAAGCGCAGGAGATCAAGCGTAAACATGATCAGGTTAGTGAAGACACTGGCAATCCTGATGCTTCGGCCTCATCCTCACAATCAAATGTTTCTGCTTCAACTCCAGTGGTAAAGTCTAATGCACAGCAGGTCGTGACTGATCCAGTTGCCTCCAGTGCTACTCAAGAGGAAACAGGAAAGGTTTGATGTTTCTAGAAAGTTATAAAGACCTGATGTTCTATCAACATTAGATAGCAGATCTTCAGGGGGAGTTTGTTGATACTCCAGGCCATTCAGTATGTAGACCGAAGACCAAAGACCAAGCAACAACCAAGGGGAGTTTGTCGATACACTTTTGTGTCTGTCGCTTGTTCTTAGTTACGTCTGTAATTGTATGGTCTTTGTTTGCAGTGACTGTATAGTTTGGTCGTGTCGACCGGATCAAGATATCCTCCTATCTCGGTTTAGTACGACGTTTAGTTTGTCTGTGTTAAATAGTTGCATGTGTGCATACTGTTGAATCTTGTGTACATCATGTCTGTGACACGTTCTCCAAAGTAAACTTCATGTGCGGGTGAGAAGTCCTTCGTACGAGCAACATATTGCTCGTATAAGCCATTCGAAATTTGTACGAGTGTTCTATCATTCGTACGAATGAGCTCTTCCAAACAAGCTTTCTGCTTGTTTCGTACAAGCTTGATAATGATTCGTACGAGTGTGTTCATTCGTACGAGTCTATTTGGAGAGTGTCTTTAGTGGCTTTTAGTGTTTCGTACAACTAGCAACACACTTCGTACAGTTGCTGATGGACATATATAAGCAGACATGCACTTCTCAGTCTATGTTGGAGACCTTCCAGAGACACTAGTGAACTAGAGAGAGACGCAAGAGCACAGAGTGTGTTGCATGAGAGTGTATGAACATTGTTTGTATATGTTTGTATCAGTTCTCCTTAGTTAATCAAGATATTGAATCTTTGGTTATCATGTGTTCTTACTTTGCTTTGGTTTGCATTCTTACGAGGATTCTGCACTCGTATATGTGTTGTATGAACAAGGAAGCAGGTTTATCTTGATCCTCCAAGTGGACCTACAAATGTCTCAGGAGCGACAGAAAGATGAATTTATTTGAGAAGATACTTACTAAGAAGCTGGGTATTAATATTGCTACTGAGATTGACGAAATAGAAAGAGCAGAAGCGACAGAGCGGGTTGCTGAGGGAGAACACCTTGCTAAAGAATTATCTGACGCGCAAGGCAAAGGTAAAGTAAGGCTTGTTAAGGATCATGTGAATGTTTAAACTGAGCCAGAAGCTGAATCTGCGCCAGTTATTACCGATATTGTGGTATATACGACGACGAAGAAGTTTGTGCTAGTAGGTAAGCCAAAAGATGTTGATATCGATATGTCTAATCTTTCAGCAAGACATCGTGACTGGCTAATCAAGAAGAAGTTAGAGAAAGAGATTGACGCCGAGGTTGATGAGTTTGTTGAGGATGCTGAAAAAGAGAAAGAGGACTTATATGCTTTTGATGATCTATTTTCAGACAAGTCCGATGATGATGATAATAATGGAGGTGATGATGATATGGGAGGATCTGGTGTCCGGGTAACAGAAACTGATGAGACTGATGATATGGATTATTCTGCTTACTTGGATGACTCTGCGAATCAGGTAAGTGAAGATAGAGATCAGGGAAGATCAGAAGGTTTGAAAAGTGCTTAGCAGGCATAAATTCTCACGGTAACTGATATATCTACCATTCCTGTTGTGCCAAAGCCAAAGATTTTATATCTTGAGCACGATGTTGAAGAAGGAGAGTATGTTCACAGCTACACTAAAGAAGAGATTGCTGAAATTATGGGAATGAACGAAGAAGAACTTGTGTTTGATTGAAGAGAACTGAATGATATTAGTGCTTTCAAGCCAGTAGATTATGTCTTCGAGCATGTTGATGATGCGAATGATTATGATAGAGTTGTCGTGGAGGATGATTATGATGAAGATGTTATTAATCTTGCCGATAAGGGTGCAGATGACTCCCCAACTTTTAGTGAGTTGTTTGCAGCTGAAAATGCTGATATTCTGAAACGTAAATTCGAAGAAGCTGCCAAACACGGAATGATTCCTCAACAGATGTCTAGAGCTGAAATAGCTGAAATGAGGAAGAAATGGTTCAAAGTTACACCAGCAGAGCGCAAGTTTAAACGTCCTCTAGCTTTCTTACGCGTAATGCGGATATTTCACTAGGGGATATAATTAGCTAGGGATGGATCGAGGAGCTTAATGTTTATGCTATTAAGAGGGAGTTTAGCATCCAGTATTTCAGATACTTGAGCAATATTAAGTCCTTGCCGTATTGGGATATAAAAGAGCTCGTGCAAACAAAGATGATTACTTTGAAGATGAAGTTTCACAACCAATGGTTATGGAAATTGATCAAGCTTGAAACTATGCACAAATTTACACACTGGAAGCCTCATTTCCTGAAGCGAATTACAAAGATCGATCCGGTAACACAAGAAAAAGACGTAACGTTAATCGTTAAGAGGCTGAAAGTGATGAAGAATATGCCTCTGATAAAGATGGAACAAGATTTCTTCAAGATCTTCATATGTGTGCACCCAGATGATGACTCTTGGAGGATTACTGAGGAGCTGACCGAAGCCGTCATAGCACGCAAACGTATATATAGGTTGTGGCGTGGGATTCGAGTACTAGACCCGATGTGGCTAATCAACTGTTCGAAGAAAGATATCAGATGTTTGTTCTACAGCAAAATCAGTTTTGAAGAGAGAGATAAAGAACAAGCACTCCAGTTTCAGAAGATAGTTAATGTCTGTTTCGCCAACGATATACATTCTTGATCGACATGGAACACTTTGTGGAGGAAACTGGAGGAGATAGAGAAAAGGAAGAAAGATAAGAAGGAAGAGAGGATTTGCGGAGCGAGCACGTATTGAGTCGCTAAGAAGTTTTCGGTTTGGCAATACAGTGAACCGACCTCCTCCTACAGATCAAACGCCGATAGCTTTTGAGGAGCGTCACAAGCCGCCGAAGTGTTTCTTTGGTCGACAAGCGTCAGATTTTTTGAAGATTTTTGAAGACAATCCAAGACTGTGGCAGGAGTTTGTTGGTGCATAATGTCTATTGCCTACGTCTAGGATATGTTGATTGTATATATAGGGCTTAGAACGTCGGTTTATAAATGTTAATGTATATTTTATTTGTTTTGTAGCTGACTCGTACGAGTGAGTGACATGATCATACGATGCACTCTGTCACTCATATGAGGCAACCACTCGCACGAGTTACACACTCTGCTACACACTCTCCTGTGTGAGTCATGTCGACCTATAAATAGAGGAGTGTTGTGTCAGAGTTAGGCATCCTGTTGGTGTGGCGAAGCCTTGCTGAACTGTTTACTTGCAATGTACTTTGTTCACGTCTATCAATATATCAAAGGCATTTAAGCAATTGATCTCACTTGTTTGTTTGTCAAACTCACTAACAATGAATTCCGCCTCTGTTAGTTCAGTCAGATCGGTCCGATGCTCATCGGAGGAGTCGATCCCCCATTCACAAGATTTGATCATAAACATTATCAGAAAAATAGAAAATCTATTAAAATTACCTATAAGAAAGATCAGATCTGACAATGAAACAGAATTCAAAATTTCAAAACTTGACACTTTCCTAATTAGCAAAGGAATATCTCATGACTTTTCAGCTCCAAGAACTCCACAACAAAATGGAGTAGTAGAAAGGAGAAATAGAACCTTGATAGAAGCTGCAAGAACCATGCCTGCTTATGCCAATCTGCCCACTTATTTTTGGGCGGAAGCAATTGCTAATGCCTGGTTTATACAAAATAGAATAGTCATAAATAAAAGACATCAGAAAACACCCTATCACATCATCAATGGAAGGATTCCAAATATTAAATTTTTACACACCATTGCTTGTAGATGTTTTGTCTTTAATGATTTTGACAGTTTAGTAAAATTTGACAAAAAGGTTGAAAAGGGAAATTTTCTTGTATATCCAACGTCTTCTAAAGCTTATAGAGTTTTTATTCTAAATTCAAGGACAATAAGGGAAAGTTTATATGTATCATTTGATGATTCATCAAAAACTAAGGTTTCTGGTGAAATTTTAAAAGAAATAAACTCTCCAAACCAAAAAGAAAAATCTAAACATCTTCTAAATCAATTAATAGAAGAACTTCTTGAATGTGACTGCATAAACAAAGAATCAACCAAAAATCAGTCATGTACTAACCCAATAGAAAATCTAGAACCTGCATTAGAAATAGTACCAGATGATCAGAATTATGGAAGCACATAAAAAATCCAAATGTACACCAGAATTCTAATTCTCTCAATACAACAGAGGTCACAGATCAAGGGGAAGCATCATAACCATCGGAGCAAACAAGTTCACACAACATCAACAGATGGATAAAAGGGCATTCTCAATCAAATATAATTGGGAGCTTAGAAAAAGGTGTCAAAACAAGGTTAGCCACAGCTCATGAATGTTTATATGCAGGTTTCCTACGCATGATAGAGCCAAAGAATGTCAAAGAAACACTAAATGATTTAGATTGGGTACAAGCAATGCAAGAAGAGCTTGACCAATTTGAAGAGAATCAAGTGTGGAATCTGGTACCTAGACCGACCAACTGACAAATCTATAACTGGATCAAAATGGGTATTCAAAAAAAATCTAATGAACAAGGCATCATAACCAGGAACAAGGCAAGACTTGTAGTAAAATGATACTGTCAACAAGAAGGCATAGATTATGATGAAACTTTTGCTCCAGTTTCAAGATTGGAGGCAGTAAGAATCTTTCTTGCCTATGCAGCTTCAAAAGATTTCAATGTCTATCAGATGGATGTTAAATCAGCATTCTTAAATGGCAAAATTGAAGAGAAGTATATGTTCAACAACCTGAAAGCTTTGTTGATCCAAAATTTTCAAAACATGTTTACAAACTAAATAAAGCCTTGTATGGGTTGAAGCAAGCTCCAAAAGCATGGTATGAAACTCTCTCAAACTTCTTAATCAATTATGGCTTAACAAAATGTACAATTGATACAACTCTCTTTCTCAAGACTCATATAGGGGACACATTGTTGTTCTAAATTTATGTTAATGACATTATATTTGGATCAACAAATCCCAAATTTTGCAAAAAGTTTGAAAAATCAATGACCAACCATTTTGAGATGAGCATGATGGGTGAATTAAGCTTTTTCTTAGGCTTTCAAGTGAAACAACAAAGTGATGACTATTTTTAAGTCAATCAAAATATATATCAGAACAATTTTAAGAAAATATTCACTTGAAAATTGCTCAACCTCAAAAACTCCTATGGCAACTGAAACAAACATGTTTTAATCCAGATGGAAAAAGTGTTGATATTAAAACTTACAGAGGAATGATAACATCATTGTTATAGTTAACAACCAGTAGACTAGATATAATGTTTTCAACCTGTTTTCTTGCAAGATACCAATGCAATCCTAAAGAATCCCTCCTAAAAGCTTTAAAAAGAGTTTTTAAATATTTAAAAGGAACATCGGATCTTGGTTTGTGGTATCCTAAAGATATAAGTTGAGAATTAATAGCATGCACAGATGCAGATCATGCAGGATGCAAACTTGACAGAAAAAGCACATTTGGTGCCTGTCAAATGTTGGGAGACAAATTAGTTTGTCTGGCAAGCAAAAAGCAAAATTGCGTATCCACATCAACACTGAATCAGAATATGTGGCAGCAGCAAGCTGTTGTTCTCAAGTGTTATGGACGCAAACTGAGCTGAGAGATTATGGAGTAAATTTGACAAAAATTCCCATACTATGTGATTCAAAGAGTGCAATTTCTATAACATCAAATCCAATGCACCGATTAAGAAAAAAACACATTGATGTCAGATATCACTTCATAAAAGACCATGTGGAGAAAGGTAACATTGAAATGTATTTTGTTTCAACAGAAAGACAAATTGCTAACATTTTCACAAAACCTCTTAATGAAAAGAGATAAAACTTTTTTGTTAGTAAATTGGGTATGCTCAATATGATGTATGAAGAAACATCAGAAAATATTTTGTCACAAAAAGAAGAAAATTTTGATACATCAGAAGTCAATCAGAATTCTAGCGAAAATTATGATATTTTATGAGAAACTGCATAAATTTATTAGAAATTCAATTTTGGTGATTTATCAGATTTCGACCAAGTCAACAGAAAATCTTATAATTTTTTTGTTCAAAATTTTATTGTCTTTCTCATTTACAGGCAAAGTCCATACGTATACACCATCACCACAATCATGTACATTATCTTATTTTTTTACTCTTTTTGTTATTCTTTTTTATTTTATTTTTTTAAAAAGAACAAAAATCAAAAATAAAAATTAAAATTCTTCTGCTTAAGAGTTGGTTAAATTACAAAGTAAAAATTCTGGGCAAAACTTTAATGCATGCCTTCTCTCTCTTATCATCCATTGCTTACTCATCAATACATGGAGAGAAATACGCGACACCTAGACAAATCATCATGAGGAGTATTCAGGACATAGCCACCTAAATTATAAATGAGAAGAAAATCTATCTCGCAATATTCTTTTATACCTCTAACATCGGATCTTTATTATAAAAAATGGAAACAAAATCTAAGTTGGTAGGTGCCATTTATAGCAAAGATGCACTTTCACTTATAAATAACTACCACTAGGAGATTTCTTCACATTATCAGTCACTTTCATCCTCACCTTTGCCCAGAAACCCTAAAAGTAAAACTCTTTATCTTCCAAACCCTAAACATGACACAATTGAACCTTCACATGTTCCACTACCATACCACCCAAGACACAACCTGAGGATCCGCATGGACGTGGCCAGTCTAGCATGGGAGAGGTGCAACAACATTCTGGCCATGCTACTCAACAACATACTGGCATGTGCCCTCAGTGCACATATCTTGATCCATCCAGATATCTTGCAAGAGTTTTGGCTTAATGCTAGGCTCATGCTTCATGAGGGAAGACTAACTATCGTCGGTAGTTGGGTGATGAGTAGACCCATTGTCCTCAATGAGTACATGATCAGGGAGGTACATAACCTCGATGATGATAATAATGTGTTTTCACTCATCAGGAGCTTAACAACACCCTCACCCAGATGGGTTATCATGTAGATGGCCATGCCAGAGCCTTTGCTAAATCCGGTTTCATACAACCATAGTAGTTTCTTGTTATTCAGCTTAGGATATGTTTTTCAAAGAAACTGTAAACTTCAATGAGGTCTCCTACAAGCTCATGGAACCTATGCATGTAATCGTTCAAAATGTTCTATACAACTTCTCTCATTACCTAATAAGAGATATGATGAGCAAGGTGTGGTCTAACAAACCATTTTTGGTTTACCCCCGTTTCCTAATGAGGGTAATCACTCATCCAGCTAGACTCCGAGGGAGTTCCTGTCGGGTATCGAAGAGCTGAGATAATATTTCATGAAAATTTTAAGCAGTGGTGCAACTGCTAACCATACGGGACATGAAACTCATCTCTGGGCATTTATTGAACTTATCCATAACGTGGATTAATTTTTCTTTTCTCTAGTTTATTTGATTGTATATATTCTAGTATCTATAATGTTACTTCGTTCTTTTAAAAAGGGGAGAGGAAAAAGGAAAAGATGGGAACATAAAAAAGGGTAAAAGTGGAAAGATTTGATCACAAATGGAATTATTAGATAGAACATCATTTAATGTTTAAAAAGAAAAATATGATAAAATAAACATTTACTTCTGATAAAATATGTTCAAGTGTTGCTCTTAATTTGATAAACATCTTCTGTTTCAATTTGATAAAATCTGATGAAATCTGATAAGCCACGTCTCAAATCTGATACTGGTAAAATCAGAAGTAATAGATCAGAACGTTCAAGTAAAGGAAATAACATCAGATTAGATCAAATCAGAACCTTGTACGAAATACACAAAACATTTCTCATATCTTCTTCAAAAAAAAATATTTTATCAATACAAGAAAGGACAAGGAGTTCCACAAGTTAACCATATGTAAGTACCATTTCATATACTCCAATCATTCCCTCTCATATAAAAAAGGGCACTCTATCAAGGGGGAAGAAACAAATATGTTGACTATCTGATGAAGAGGAATGTAAGAAAAAAATATTTAATATAAACAAAATTTTAGACAGTTTTCTGATGATGTCACCAGAAAAAATTTTCTTTCCAAAAAAGGGGAAGAATGTCAGCTTCTAGAAGGAATATTACAGGACCTTCTCTCTGAAAGGGGTCCCACAAGAGGTAAAAGGTACCACATGGCCGTTAATATTCACCAATCACAATTCATCTTCATGAGGAATATTGGAGATATATAAAAAGTTCAAAAACGGTTCGGATAAAGTTATAACACCATTAACTTGTCATTAACCAACTTAAATACTAACCAACCCACGATATTTGTCCCCCAAATCTTATAAATACCCAATTTCAAAACCAGGATTCTCAACTTCAACCTCAGAACCCTATAAACCCTTTTTGATTTTGAAAGCAAAATTCATTCCCAAATTCACCATGGCTGCACCAAACGCTGTCAATCTCAACATCCCAGTAGTTGAACATGATGTCACCTTCATCAGGGAAGATGAATTTGTACCTGTTAAAGGCGACAATCTCATGATGAACGTTCAACACTCACAAGACGATTAAAGTTGTCAACTTTTGGTTGAATTCTTACTAAACTGCCCAATCACTCAAGCCATGACAAAGACCAAGGAGGTACCAGAGAATATCCTATAGTAGCTTGTTCACACACTCATGGAGACTAGAAAAGATGAAGTCACAGCTCATCTCGAGGGAAGTATTTCAGTAACCATTACCTCGAGGAAAATCAGAAAATGTTTGGAACTTCTAATCAATGGAAGCTATATTGAAGCACCAATGAAGCATGGGCTGATGAAGAATTTTATAAAACTCAGATACTAGAAGAAGATCACAAGGATAGGAGATTTCAAAAGATATGAGTTACCTGCCTCTGGCAAGTCATGATGGAGACATAAACAAGTGCCTAACTTCGAAAATTGCGGCAAATGACCAAATAAATCAGTCCATTCTCACAATCATGTATGGACTCATTACTGTGTTCAGGATTGATTATGGAACAGAGATCTTCAATCTGATGAAGAGGCCAATTCACACCAAGTCTAGAAGAATTACATCCCACCTACTTCATCCAAGATTCTGGTCAATCACAATTACTAAAACCTTTGAAGAAAGGAATGTAGAACTACCTGTATCAGAAAATATCTTGAAGTTACCGATCATGAAGCCCTGATGTGCAACACAGGGTTGGACTTCGAACAAAGACGTACCAATTCTGCTAGAAAGTATGCTATGTTTTATAGTTAAAGATTCACCATACCGGAAGACACATGAAGATATTCTGAACAGAGAAGAAGATCTTGTGGAAGTGTTTGACAACAGTTCTTCACCATATGATGATGATCAGAGGTATGTGGCATCAGACACTGTTCAAGCAGAGGAAGAACAGCAACTTAACATCAAAATTTCACCAGAACCAATGGAAACAGATGAGTAAGTGAAGCAGAATCAAGAAATAGCAGTGTAGCATGTAGTAGAATCAGGTGGTCAAATTAATCCCTCTTTACTTATTACAAGAAACTCAACAGATATTGATTCTGAAGAATCTGTTCAAGTCAGTTGTAAGATTATCCATAGATAGTCTGATGAAATAAGTGATACATCTTAACTCCAAATCAATTGGTGAGGAGGAGATTGAGATATCAACAGGTGGAGATCAGTTTTCTGATAAAGGTGTTTGAATAAATGGAAAGTATCAAGACATAGATGAAGGAAGCTGTTGAACAAGAGGAACACCAAATTCTGGTAAGATTCTAGAAGAAATCAGTAACTTGAGAGCAAGCAACAACAGTTTAGTAGATGCTCTTGAAAGCTAAGAATGGGTAGCACAGAAAGAACAAATCAAAAACAGATTTTGAGAAGGTGCATGAAGAAGAAAAGAAAAATGCTCAACTTATGAGTGATGTACAATCACTGATGAAAAGAATGCATTACAATGTTGCCAGACTATCAAATGTAAACATTCATGAATTGAGAACCCCCATTCCCAGAGAAGCTTAACACTTGGAAGTACCAAAGATCATCTGAACAGCACAACCTAAACAAGTCACTCCATCCAGCCAATTCAGACCTACACCAATGGGGGCCCTACCACTAGTATTAAGGTCTGAGATTCTCAAAAGGTCTGAAATCTCTCCTCTTGTCATATCTAATTTGAGCATTATTTCTTCAAAGTATAAAGAAAAGCAGCAGGCACCACCAAGAAGAACTTCATCAGGTGAAATAGCTTTTAGTGAATTCCTAAACTTATCAGAGAAAAGGAAGTGGGAAGAATCTGCATCTTCTTCAAAGAGACCAAAAAGTGTGGAAAGAAAGGACTCAGAAGGAAAAATCATTTTAGTACAAGAAATTGAAAGAAGGGACATTATGTTTCTAGAAAGTCATCTCAAAGAGTTCTATGGTCTGAGGAAGACAAAAAAGAAAGACCATTAAGCCCTATGAGCAAGGGTATGAGTCCAGAAAGACTTGAAAGAGGAAAAAAGTAGCATTCACAGGGTTCAAACCAATCGGATAATGAGAGTACTCAAAGTGGATCTCTAGTCACACCAGATACAATGATTGGAATCCATGAGGAGAACAAGTACACCTTGCTCAGAAAGAATGGTGATGAAGAGGTAATCACATATGGTGATATAGAAGATAGGCTCCATCCAATTGACCTGACCATGCTGAAAAAGACCTTTGATTAAGAAAAAGGAAATACAAGGTTATAATGAGAGCCCTTCACAGCCTCTCAAAAGCTGGAGTGAAATTGTTCAAGAAAATAGCTTTGACTGATTTTGATCTCTACATCAATTATGATCATGTGAATAACAGAAAAATGTTCATGCCCCCTCTTTATACATCAATCCCAGTAGAACTACAAGAGGAAGCTAGAACATGTGTTATCTTTGAGAAACCATAACTCTCTATTGTTTTCAGGGATTATGAAGAAAAGAAGGCTCTTTTTAGATTGGACGAAATATGCAAGACTCAAATCAGACCGTCAAATACATAAAAGATTGCATGAACAAGAAACTGGAGCAGCTCAAAGCAAACGGACGAGACATGTAGGTGCTAAGGAAAAAGATTGAAGACATCACCAGGAATGCATTGAAGCAAGAACCTGGTACAAGGCAATGTTCAAAGAATGCAACAAGATGATTGAATACAAGAAGAGATAGAAGAATGATGATCATTACATAGTTAACGTAAAAGGTGATTGATAAACAATTTATTTCTGTTGTTTCCTTTATTTTGAACAAGGTTTTTTTTACAATTTAAATTTCTGTGGTTTTTAAATTTCATTTATGCTCTTTGTTATGAGTAGTTATTTTTCTTACAATACTTAGGAGGAAATTGTTAGGAAACTTTTGCAAGTATTGTAGAAAAATATGTTCAATCTGATCATGTGCTGAAGATAAAGTCAAAAAGATCAAACAGAAATGTGATACAAGATAACAAGAGAAAAGTAAAAACGGAAGATACATCTTCAAATATAACATAATTGGATCACAATTGAAAGAAGACGATTAAAGAAGACCAATCTGACAAGTTCGATTATAAATCTGATGATTACCACTAGAATCTTGTAACTTCTAATGAGTTGGACATCAGAATTCTGATAGATCAACTTGTCTAAAAGATAAGGCTCTGTCACATTTGTAAAGTAGCAAGTTGACATTGGATGGATTCAATAAATATGCTAAAAAGCTACTTTATGAAGTCAAGTGCATGTATAAATAAATGTTTACTCATATCAAAGACTTTCTATAAATAGAGATGTCACCACTGAAGGTAAATGAGTTAAGCCAAGTATTCATACATACAACAAAGCTCCATTGCCTTCATTATAAAATTCTTAAAGTATTTGTTTGTAATAATCAATAACCTCACAATCACCTTGTAAACCTTTTTTGTTTCAAAGTGATATAAACTTGAAAATTCTATAGTTGTGTTTCTTGAAAGCTTGATTTCTATTTTCACACATCATTTTCATACTTGTTGAAATCGCTTGCAAAATTTAATTAAAGAGCATTGTTATCTTAGATCAACAAAACTCAATTGAGTTATCTAATGACACGACTTATATTGTTTTTATATTTTGAGGGGGGGGGGGCGTTTACTAGCAGGGGGAGGTTCATTTAAGAAGAAATAAAATTGAGAAGAAAAAGAACAAAAAATACAACTGTAGAACATTAAATAGTTTTTCTCTATATCATTTATTATTATTATCTTTAAATACTTAATTAGTCATGAACTCTATCATCCTCCACACTGAAATTTTTGCCTACACACATTAAAATTTATCCTATACGTATTGAAATTTTACCTACAAATATTGAAATTTATCCGACAGAGCTCGTAATTCATTCTACACACCTCGTAATTTATCTTACAGTCTGTATTAATTTTTTTTCTTTTTTTGAAAAAAATTATTATTTTTAAATAACAAAGTTAACTTTGTTAGTTATTAAAGAGAAATACTAGAAATTAATGATAAGTTTACAAATATACCCTTACATTAAAAATTAAATGCAAATATTAAATGAAGTAACATCAAGCTTTCTTATTGGTTGAAACTTCTTATTTTTTCTTCTTACAAAAAATTTATTCTCATTTGAACCCTCCACTTTACTAATATCCAAATTGCAATTAGTTAAAGATTAACTAATAAATGAACGAAGACACGAACTGGGATTTGGATTTATTCGGATGATAATAAAGGACACTACTGATATGCTTTGTGATATACATATTTTTATATAAATTTTCATACACTTTAATTTAGTATTTTAAATATACTTTAATTTTACTAAAATCAAATTTCAAATCAATTCTAGGTTCGCTAATGTATTAGATTTTCAGGAGAAAAGCTTCTAACGAACAACAAAGGCATTACGTGACTGGTTAAAGCTTCTAAGGAGGAAAGAGATCGAGAGATTCAAGTTACTTGATAGTTTAAAATTAGAGAGTTTGTAGAGCTAATGCCATTACATGTATGAGGGGATGGAAATTATTTAGGATATCAAACGGCTGACGTTGAGATGAATTACACAATGCCAGATTCGTGGGTTGGGGGGAACATGCATTGAGATTCCACTTGCAGGTAAAATTACTATTCTACTTTTAATTATTATAGTTTTCATCAATTGGATATACCCTTGTTTTGTAAAGAGAATGTCGTGTAGGAATCACACCTTGAGCCCTTGTGTGAGAAAGATGATGATCAAACTCATGAACCGGAGATGATAATGGACATTGAAGTCCCACCCTAGTTACACAAGGTATATATTATGAGGAAAATATGGATCTGAATTAGTGGATGTCTGAAGAGGAAGATAGAGTCCTCCAAAGATGCCGACTTGGGAGAAAGAGTTTGGTGAAGAGTTGGATGATTTACCAACTTCGGAAGAAGGAGTTTTTAACCCACTTGGTGATTTGTAGTCTCTTGAAAGTTTGTTATATCAAGAGCCAAATATGGGGAAATCAAAAGAAGAGGAAGAAGAAGATGAAGTGGTTGAAGAGTTTGATAGCTGGCCAGTAGAGGAGTTAGATGTTGGATTGCTACACACACCAACAAAATCATG
This sequence comes from Scalesia atractyloides, assembly GCA_947069175.1. Lineage (NCBI taxonomy): Eukaryota > Viridiplantae > Streptophyta > Magnoliopsida > Asterales > Asteraceae > Scalesia > Scalesia atractyloides. The sequence continues at coordinate 46,032,298 of CAMTDV010001632.1, forward strand.
AGAGAAGGCATTGAAGAGTTTGATAGCTGGCCAGTAGAGGAGTTAGATGTTGGATTGCTACACACACCAACAAAATCACGAGAGAAGGCATTAAAATGCTTGGATCAACATCGTCTGAGGGAGCAAATATGGTGCAAACAGAGGCACAAGGTAAAACTAAAGTGCAGAGACGATCATCCTCCTCACTACATATCTCGTATCAGGTTTGGTCCAGGTAAATTTAAATTTTGGTGGCCTAACCCGTATAAACGTTCTAAAACATTTTGTAGTTTCAACATTGGTTTTTTTAATAAACAATGATGATCAATTAAACTTAAACAGGTTGGATATGGGTTGGATAAAAGAGAAGCCTCCTGATTGAGGTTTCGGGATGTGACACAGTTGTAGAGTTTATATTATGAGACAGTTTTTGTTTTAATTTTTACCCTTTTTAGGCGATATCACGCTTGGGTTTTGCTTTTTCTTTGTTGTGCCGGTTTGGATGATATTGCCCATACTCAATCTCCATTCAGGCGGCGATTCCGAGCTTATCTCATCTTGTAAAGAGCAAGCTCGGCTTATCAATTTACAATCGCGAAGGAAATGCTATACGATTGTCTACGGGTTTGGATTGCAAACTAGCTAAGTCCTTTCCAATTCGTAGTTTTTAAATTATTTTATTTGTTATTCTTTTAGGTTTTTATTTCTTATTTGTTTTTAGTTGGTATTTCATCCGACATTGGGGACAATGTAGAGTTTTAGTGTGGGGATGGGAGACTATATCTTTTAAGGTAGATTTGAGTCAAAAAAAATATTTGGTTTTGTGCGAGTCCCGGTCTTTTTGCACCTAGAAAACACATGCCTTTTCAATGGGTCGGTAAAAAGCGGGTCGATTGTCGGGTTTATGAGTCTACAGAACATGTTTCTTTGAGTTGCAGGATTGTAAGCTTGACTGAGTCGTTTTCTAAAAAAATTTGTTTTGGGGTGCCTAGAATAGTGGATCAAGCTGGAGAGTTTATTGATTGTGTAGTTATCAGTATCGGTGGCCCTTATTTCCGCATGATATGTGATTTTGAGCTTTCATCATTTTTATAGATATTCACTATTTCATTTCATATGTGATTTTATGACTTTGTTGCATGATTTTAGAACTTGTGTGTTCTGATACATTTTGAGACGTTGAGCTAGGATTTTACACAGATATGATAGAGGCATTAGGATTCCCGCTTTTGTTTAGCGTTTTTGTGTGTTCTGTTTTGACTTGTTTCACCAATTTCCCTTAGAAACCACTTTAAGCCTAAACCATTTCGTTTGTCAACCATTTTTATTCTTGATAACCGGATTATGTGATATATATGTTATAGTATGCATTTATTGTGAAAAATTAGCAAAAAAGGTGACATGAGTAAAAAAAGAGAAAAAAAAAAGAAAATGAAAAAAAGATGGAATAAAAGTTGTGGGTCAAAATGACCAAGTGTTGACTGTTTATTTGGTTAGTGTTTATCAAGTTTATCATTTATTTTTCTTTTAGCCAATTCAGCAAATTACCCTACCTATAACCCTTACATACCCTCTAAAGTCCTCTTGATCTGTGCCGAGTTCTAAGAAATTAGGTGACATTTGATTGACGTTCAAGCTTGCGATAATTTTTCTTGATAATTAAGTTTTGAGAGATTCACTCCACTTATATATATATATATATAAAAGAGATGAGTGTGAGTGGTCCTGGTATTGTATGGTTATTTGCTTGAAGGTAAGTGAACTTAATTAGGTAGGCCCTATTTATTTTTAAAAGTGCAATATCATGATTCGTCAGCCTTGTAAGTCTTGTGAAACCTCTATGCTTGATGCTTTTGTCTATGTTTGAGGCTTCTGTTTTTGTTAAGTGTTGAGTTAGACATGTTGTTTGGGATTTTGATTAGAGACAAGCAAAAGTTAACTGTGAGGTTATTTGATGTGCTCTAAAATATACGTACTTTTATATAAATACCCCTACACTTTTGAGTAGCTTTAGGGTTATTTTTATTAAATTCTACTCATCATTGGTTCAATTTAAAATTGAAGGGTTTTAAGTGAAAACCAGTTAAATGTTTTAAGTTATTCATAAAAATAATTAAGTGATGTTAATTGTTAATAGTCAAACGTAATTATTATTATTATTATTATTATTATTATATTATTATTGTTATTATAATTAATGTTATTTATGAAAAGATATAAAAAACTAAAGATATATATGCATCATCTTAAGATTGTAAGTAGAATGACAATTTAGTATTTTAAATATACATTAATTTTACGAAACTCAAATTGCATATCAATTCTAGGTTCACTAATCAATTAGGTTTTCAGTTTAGATTTTGAGATTAGAGATAATTCAAGCTTAACTAAATTAATTGTAATCAACTGAGTATAGTGTACAGTCTTTCCTGGCAACTCTATGGATGAGTCAAGATTGTTAGGTTATTAGTTATGCATTGTTTGGTAGTTTGGGTGGTCGATAGTTCAGATCCGGCTACTTATTCACTTTTAGGGTCTCCTAGGTTTTCAGTTATTTAGCAGGTTTAGCTTCATGATCGGAGGATTTTAGCACCATACATGTATTAATTTGACACTCGTGGGATTCGGTGTCGATAGGTCGAGTCGTTTGCAATTTAGCACTACATCGCTCTATTCCATCTTCTATTTTGGTTGATTATCCTTAGCGGGAAGTTTTTTAGGTAGATTAGGAGCTGTAGCCATTGGACATTGGTCAGGACTAGAGGTCATAGGTTGGTGATGTTGTGCGAGTATGGTATAATTTTTAGAATATTTTAGCACTTTTTACTCGTTTATCAAGCTTTAAATTTATAGAACACGGTACAATCACTCTATGCAACACGTTAGGGCAAGTGCAGCTATCGTTGGCGTAGTGTAGTGATGGTAAGATACCGAGGTCGATGTCTAATCTAACCAATACTTTGAAAAAAGATGTTAGTAAGCTTAAAATTAAACAATAATAAAATGTTAGATGAAACGCACTAAACAAGGTAGAATCAGTTGGTTCCGGCTCCTCTTTTACGTATCCTTTGATAATTTCCGCACTTTGTGCTTTTTAAGAGATTATCTTAGTTATTGTGGCATGTCCCTCTTTTGGAGCCAACGCTACCCTCAGCCATATTTATATGAGTCAATAGGGATATAGTCCCGCAAGTCCGGATTATTGAAAGATAATTAAGTAAGTTATTAATGCAAAATGTGGCATGTCCCTCTTTTAGAGGCAACGATACCCTCGACCATATCGTTCTGAGTCAACAGGAGGGGTATGGTCCCAAAAACCCTGCGCCTGCACAAGGGACCATACCCTCAACAACATACTATCAGAATAACCTTGCGTGCAATGTGCAATGGTGCGCCTTTCTTATAACCAATAGGGCGTACAATGAGCGTTGCGCACTCAGGGCAATGGTAAGTTAGACCAACTCATACAGGTCATACAACGAACCTTGTGCACTCAGCGCAATGGCAAGTTAGACTAACCCATGCAGGTCATACAACGAGCCTTGCACACTCAGCGCAATGGCAAGTTAGACCAACTCATACAGGTCATACAACGAACCTTACGCACTAAGCGCAACGACAAGTTAGACCAACACGTGCTTGGTCATACAACGAGCCTTGCGCACTCTTCGTAACGGCAAGTTAGACCTAGAAATATAAGTCACACAACGAACCTTGTGTACTTGGCACAACGACAAGTTAGACTTAGACGCGCATGCCACTTACCATGCGCGAACCAAACAACCCTCTAGCCGCGAAGTCCCAAACCTTGCAAGGACAAGACAAACATGAGAGCAACTCATTGTCTTGGGAACAAAAGGACTTAATCCCTACAACTCTGCGATAGTTTGATCTATAGGCCAGCTGAAGCAGCCGAACACTCGAAGTTCATCAAGGAAACTGCGCTTGCACCATTGGAGCGTGCAAAACTTCCCTTCAATGTGGGAAAATACAATGGGTTGACAGACCCAGATGATCACCTATGCCTGTTCACAGGCGCATGGCTAATCGGAGGCTGGACGCTGCCCATGTGGGCTAATCAGAGGCTAGACGCTGCCAAGGCTTATCGAGCACTACTGGCCTCTCGAAAAGCTAGGAGAAACTGATGGCGGCAGCAAAGGTATACGTGCAGACAGAGCGCAACCTAAACGCCAGCAGACCTCCCCTACCGCACTATCGTCCCCGAGACATGAGCAAAAGTTTTTGGAAGAAGAATAAGAGTTGGAGGGAACCCAGCCAAAACCCTCCCTACTCACCGGTCGATGCACGCGTGACCATCAATAAGATTGCTGCCCAGAGCGCAATCAAACAAGATAATCGAGATTGTCAGTGGACACCACTGACGAAAACACCGGCGGAGGTGCTCAAACAGAGGATCACCAATTCAAACAACCCCCGCCAATGCGCAACAAAAAAGGCCAAGACCCCAACCTTTTTTACGATTATCACAAAGATACAGGGCACACAACCAACAACTATATCTCCCCACGCATGGAGATCGAAAAGGCGCTGAAAAATGGGAAGCTCTCTCACTTACTTCAAAATGTGCGCAAAGAGGTGCGCCAAATTACTCGCGGCGGAGAAGACCCGAGTAATAAGAAGATGAAAAGCATTTGTTAACATGATCTAAGGTGGCTCAGCGCGCAAGCGCAACCATCAGAAAAGCTGCATGACACACTAAGGCAACGCTATGTGTGATCCAAGCATGTACAAATGTGAAGGCTTCATCAAATATCTTCGCACCACATTAGCAAACTTACTATCTTATTGTCTACTTTTTACATGGCTCTTATGCCTTATCAATAAGACAATGGATAAATATTTTTCTTTATCTAGATGTTTTGTTACAAATGCGCGAAACTACTTTGGGTCTACGTGAAAACACCATAGTACACAATGACTCATGAACAAAAATTCACTACCTACTGCTTACGCATGGGAGGGAATGCTCATACACGAGTTCATTACCAATTTTATTCGCTATACCTACACAAAGTCGTTCTCTTCACGCAAGTATTGTAACTCGAAGAAACATTCCATTAAAGGTAAAAATATATACAAAGCATGCGCACGCGCATGTATATTCAAGATACATTGAGGATATTACAATAAACATCCTACACTAGTCTTCACTGCCAGCGACCTCGGCTTCATCCGAAAAATATGTCTATCAGGCGATCAACGTAGACATCGTGCTGGAGCGCCTCGCTCACTAGATCCATAACCGGAAGCTGCAGACGGTCATACTCTCGCTTAGCCAGGGAAAAGGCAGTTTCGGTATCAACACCATGAGTGGCAGCACAACTATTGTCCCATTGTACGTCCACTGCATGAGTGACATGATGCGCACCCTCAGCATAGCCCTGCGCATACCGTCGTGGCGCGCAGTGACCATCAGCTTGGCCACTGCGCCGTCCAACTCCACGGAGTTTAGGATGGAGTTTGCGATCTACAATACAAGGAAAACAGGATCAGAATCCAGACAGAATGATCAAAAACACAAATGGAGTACTTACATTGACAACTCCATGCTGTTGAATCCACAACATGTTGTTGGCAAGCGAGACTCCACCCGCGCCCACCTTTGTGACAACCGGCAATTTTGGTTGTAATTAAGCGCGTAATGAATAATATTATCATCATAAACAACATAATTAGATAGAAATTAACTTTATCAGGCCTTTGGAGAGCCTAGGAACGTCTACTTGCTTCACATTACGCGATTTAGCGATAATCAAAGACACTAAACGCAAAATTGAACGATAAGCGAACTGATGCCAAACAAATACTGAAAACGTCTAAAAATACAAATTTTGTACTTGTATTTATCATACAGTTATGATTTTGATGAATTATCATGCTTCGAACGTCACAAAACGCTTACGTGAACGATAAACGCGTCCGCAGGAACGCACCGACAACAAAACGGAAGCAACGGACTCGAGTTACGCCTTGATATTAATATATTATGATATATTTAGCTTCGTAATCAAATTTTATTCTTCATGGTCGAAATTGGATCAAAAAACGGACAAGAAACGACAACCAGAGCATTTTACGCATTTTAACGAAACCGACGAACGCACCGTGATTAATATCGAATACCGACACTTTTACATGTTTTCGAACCTAAAATGATATTTCACGACGTTCCATAAAGTTCGGGTTCAAAAACGGGTCTCGTAGATGCGATCGGACCACTCAAAACATTAGAAACGGGCTTTTGAGCCTTGGGCCCAAACCCACAAAAACCCACCTATATAAACCCTTTTACCTCCTTTTCTCTCATTGTACCTACACTTTCTCTCTCTAACTCTAAAATTCTCTCTACTTTCTCTCTCTAGAAAACATTTCTGGCACCGAAGTCCGACGACTAGCAGCAGCCGACCACGGCGGCGTAGCGACGGCGCCTCCGCCGACGGCGGCGATCGAGGTTTTCCAGCGAACTTTCCGGCGACCGTTTTCCGGCCAGAGTACACTTTTTCGACTATCTTTGACGTTCCGGATCGCGTGGTGATGTTCGTTTTAGCAGATTCGAAGCCGTTTGGGCTCGAGAGCAACTCCGGCGACGTTCCGGCCAAACTCCGGTGAACCCGTTTTGGACTTTTCACTTCGTGCATGTTTAGATCGGGTGGTTAGAGTCCTTTCTGCAAGTTTTTGTGAAATTTTATTCTTCGGCGAAATTCCGACTTTTGGCATGGTTCTGGCGAGGTTCCGGGCATCCGTTTTCAACGAAAATATATTTTTGGGCTCCTAGCAACCTGTAGAGTCCATACGAAATACTTTGGTATCGGGTGAAAAATAAATTTCGGGACACTCTCGGGCTCGGGTCAACTCGGTCAACGGGTCAAAACTTGTCAAGGGACAGTTTTGGGTCATTTTTGGTGCCTCGGTTCAGTTTTGGGTTCGGTCAAACCCGGTCAACTGCCGTGCAACTGTGGTCAACGGGTCAACTATTGGTCAACTGGTCAACGCAGTCAACTCAATCAACATGCTCAACTATGGTCAAACTCAGTCCGCGGGTCGACACGAGTTTCGGTAAATTTACGTCGCGAAAATTTATTTATATTAGTTTATAAAAGTTAATATTATATATCGCGAAACCGAGCTCAAAACCGACTCGTCAACGATTACCTATCGCCAAAAAGTTAAAAATATATATAGTCGAATCAAGTGCAATATTCGCGTAAAAATTACTAGTTAAGACCGAATCAACGCGACGTTACGATATATAAATAATATAAATCGGAAATTATAAGTGGCAAAAATTATATTTGAAATACGACGAGAAGTTATGTCGTTTTGACAAATAAATCGACAACTAGTGTTGTCGAGATCGTCCGAAAACAGAGGAAACTCTGCCCAATTTTCGTCAAAAATACGCAATACGAAATGTACCATATTTCAAAGACAAAAACGTCTGATTCAAAGCGGTTATTATAAAATAAATATAGGTATATATTTATTTGACGGCACTTACAAATCGATCCGATAACGTTACAACAAGCGTAATTTCAAGATAACAAGATTCGACAATCAATTTCAAAGCGAATATAATTATTTATATTACTTCAACGTCGAAACTCAGAAACTAAATTTCAAGCATCGATAAATTATTCGAACGATGTTATAAAAATAAGTATATCGTTTATATTATTTCGTAATGCCAAACTTTTACAAGACGAATACTTTCGAATGATTTTATAACAATATATATTTGTTATATTCGATTCCAACGCCAAACGAAGTGCGACACGGTACGCCAGACTCTTGCGCGAATACGAAACGTACTATCTATACGGATATATTTGCGGGTACATATACATTATATCCTACAAAAAACTACGTAGAGCCTTACTATTATCCGTCGACGTACATGACGCTAAATATGATTTCATGAAATATAGTTAAGTTTACAAGTAAACATATATTTCAAGTCGCTCGAAAACTAAGACAATTCTAAGAAAACCTTAGATTGGCTAACCGAGTTAAGACAATGACATTTTCATAGAATCGTATGAGTAACGATTCGGTAGAGCTCGGTATCACATAGTATAGCTACGTCATTCTTAGAAACTTACGAGTTATTCCGTTTTAGGAATACACTAGATTGCATGCTAGCGAGTCAAGTTGTGGAGACAACACTATGGAAATCACATTAAGCTAGCTTTGCACAAGGACATCAAGGTGAGTTCATAACCCCCCCTTTTACAATTTTACCTTTTTATAAATGTTTTCGGGGGTGGAAAGACATGCAAGTTTTGCAAAAGTACACAAAATTTTGACGACGAAAAGTCGTATTTCTAAACCATGTCGCCAATGGATTTCAATAAACTCAAATGGTTTACGAAAGGTTTATGTTCAATATACTGGTTTTACAAAACACACGCGTATTTTCGAAACGTGCATTGGTTTCATGACTAGGGACGGGATTGTCCTATATACAAGGTGTCCTTCATACAAATAAGAGGACTGGTTGGTCCTGCTTTTAGACTCAAACGGGCTAGGCCCATTCTCACTTGCGCGAGGCACAAAGACTCTGTGAGTTCATGTCCCCCTTTTCTTTTAAATGTTTTTGGTTTATAACTCTCGGGGGAAATACGTGTTTTCGATGGTACGGTTTAGCTATGGAATGAAATATAAGATCATGTGCGACAAGGCTTTCACTTAAGTGCCATTAATCTTTTATAAGACCGAGGAACAAGAGTGGTAGATCTATCGGGTGTAGCGAGCCCCACTCATGGGTCCTTGTGTGGCCGCATGTAGTGCTTTTGTTGTCCCAGCCAGGTGGACCGGAAGAAACCGTCTAGGGTTGAGTACTTCCTATGTCGGAACACATATTAATGTCCTTGCAAAACATTAATGATCATCAAGTTCATTGACGCTTTATATACCATACCTTTTTACATATGAACTCTCAAATGATTACGCAACGCAGACGTTGACAGTTATACAAGTTTTACAAATACAACATAAAACATTTCAATATCGGTATACAGATACGATTGAAAACATTTTATCACCGTGTTTACAATCATAACAGTTATATGCATCGGTTTACAAACAGAACAGATTACATTTCAATACTGTTATACAGATATGACATTTCAAATGCTTTGGGATACTATGATCCCACAAACCGGTTTTCAAATGCAAAATGCTCAATGTTTTATGACTCGTTTGAAACAAAACAAACAAACTATGAACTCGCCAACTTTATGTTCATTTTTCGCATGTTCTTTCTGAGGTTATGGTTACAAGTATGGCACGGTTGGAATAGTGGAACCCATGGGGATTTGAGTACTTAGCGGGTGTTCACTGTTTAGAAGTCTTAGCACCCACGTTTACTTCCGCTGTGCAATGAGGATGTCATTCAGTTCACACCCATGCTCTGATGCGAATAGGAATTACATGGGGGTGTGACAGAGTGGTATCAGAGATATAGGTTTTAGCGAATTAGGTATCAAACCTGGCTCTGATAACAGAGTAGTAACACAACTATAGGTTTCAGTGAATTAGGTATCAAACCTGGCTCTGATAGCAGATAATTAGGTTTTTGTTGAGATACATAGGCTTTAACCTCACGTTCCTTTGGGGACATTAGAACAATAAGACTTGAAAATATACAGAATGCCTAGGATATATGGGTTCCAACCGTGGCCGAAAACAATAAGTCAACATTTTGATTTTAATCATACACTAGTGTTGTGTTTGATACACGGTACACGAAACATAACATATCGTAAGCAAAACTTGAGAGTTTTGACAACATGCATTTAGGACCTTTGGAAGACTTATGACAATATCCAATAAAGGTCATCACGTAGGAACTGCGACTGTTAACTCGGGCAAACGCCATTATATATATTGTCACTGTTATTTTATTTACGAGCAGGTAACCTACGCAAAACGAAACACTAGTGCGCAAATATACGTGAAAATTAAACGATACGACAACGGATGTTGAAGTACATCACATACGACTTTCGAGGCACGACCTTGAGGAAACACGACATTACGACAACGATGTTAATCCCGCCAGCGGGAGAACTACCGACCAGAATGCGACAATTTGTCACGTGGTCCTGTAAGCGACACGAACAACGTTGAGGTTCGTTCAAACGAGAATTCATAACAGTCGGTACTTATTACAATGGAAATCGCAACAATTGGCGCTGCAAAAGAAGTCACACGTCTTCGCATTCCCCCTACTTCATTAATGACGATTACGCCATATATATGACATTCAGTGGTAATTCACGAAACAATAAGTCATCACAGGAAATACCAGGTAAAGTCCTTGAATTCCTTTTGTTGAAATTTCAACTTTGCATACAAATATAAAAAATATAATAAAGAGGGGAAAATTTTTACCTCCTTCTTCTCACTGCGCTCGCAGTGCGCCCTGGCCTCCGCGGCCGTAGTAGAAGCTGCCTCCTTCTCCTTTTTCGTGCGCTCTACCTCTCCACGCAACCGGGCCACCTCATCCCTTAAGAATTTTTTCTTGTTGTTATCTCTGTCACAAGCCTCCCTCTAAACTTGCGCTCCTCAGAAGTGTGGCAGCGAAGCTTTCGGCCCTCTTCTTCCACCCCAGCATGGACCGCTCCTTGGTCCGTTGGGCTTCGGCAAACTTGCACTTTCAGCCTCCAGCTCTGATTTTTACGTAGCTACTTGGGCTTGCTCTTGGACCAGATCCGCCCTGGCAGCTTCAAATTTGTCTTGCTCTTTTTGCATGCTCCGCCATTCCCTTATGATCTTGTGCGTGATCTAGGCAGAGCTAGCTGCTGCCTCGAGGTACGCCCGGTAGGTTTTTCGTGACCCTTTTTAGCGCGCGCGTGCACTTTTGCTGGGGGGAAAGCCCCCTTGAACCACTCACGGCACACCGACCAGTGAGAAAAGTCATCTCCCTTCTTCAGCTTCCTCACAGGGGTGTGGATCGCTTCAGTGCGGCCTGCAGTATAAGACCTGTAGTAAAAATCACCCAGGGTCTCATCCGGGCGGATTGGAGATCCTTCTACGGAAGGGCTTCTACCAGCTCCCCCGGCCTCACCCCCGGATGCCGGCTCTTCTACATGGACCCTATGTGGTGTATCTTCTTCCATTATCTCCTCCCCGGAAACCACAGAAATCGGTTCCGTCTCCTCAACACCCACACCACCAACTTCTTCAACCATTACCTCAGGCTCTACAGCCTCTACCTCCACTTGCACCTCCGCCGCCCCGACAGTTGACTCCCCACCATGTGTGCTTTACGCTTGCGCCTTTTCACCCACAGGTGGGGGGCATTGGAGTGTCCTTGGACACGGCCGGAGTGGTAGGAGCCACAAAAGCTGCTTCACCTCCCCCTGCGAGATGACAAACAGTTAGATAAATACAAAAGAAAGAAGTGGTGTGACAACCAAGTTAGAAAGTGTTTACCTAAGGTGATTTTGACGGCGAGTGTATCCAAGCTCCCGCGCTTTCCTATCACCCTTCGCGCAGCCTTTTTGAAGGATTACACGGAGATATCGCTCTTCGGAGCCCTCTTCCGTTTGAGGGGCTCCGGGCTGGACTCGACCTCCACCGGGTCGTCTGGGTTGGCGGCTGGGATAACCCCCGGCTCCAACTTGGGTTTTCGCACACCTACAGGCACGCCTTTTTTTGGGTCTGGGCCAACGCCCAAGTCCATTAAAGCGCCTACACAATGTCGCAACACAATAATGATCTGCAAAGGAGTCTCAGGCACGGGGGCCAACATATCTTCACTCTTGGTGAGTTCAAAATTCCCCAAGATCTGCGCATACAAGGTGGGCTCCTGCGGGCCAAGGGCCATGCTCTCAATATGCCCCTACTCCCGTTGGACCGCCACCACTTATAGAGGCACCCCTGCAAAGAAAAGTACATACAGTTAGTCTATGCACAAGGCGAAATCAAGAAAAAATACAAGACGAAGACAAAGGTACTTACTCTTATCCCCCTCCATATAAACCGGCCTCTCCCGGCGGTTGGGTTTCCATACTTAACTCATCCCAGCGATCTCCTTCAGATCTTTGTAAGAGGACTCAGCCACCGGTATAGGAACCGTCTCAATGACGATATCTTCCACCCCCCGAAAGTGTATCTGGAGGGGAATAACTCCAGCCCTCACATAAAAAAATTTAGTCTTCTAGTCATGGAAACACTTGTGGGAGAAAGCAAAATTTTCTTCGCCTGTACACGGTTTTGAAAAGCATAAAACCCCATAGAACAATGGAGTTGATTAAAAATCTGAAACCGTTCAACGATTGGAGTAACACCCATCGACCGGCACAAAAACTCTAAGTGCTTGATTCTCACCATCCCCATCGGATTCAGTTGAGAGATGTGGAATCGGCAAAAATCCAAAATTTGAATAAAAACTTTTGTATCCGGTAACCGGAAGTTACTGTCAGCAAAAAAATCAACAAACAAAGTGATGTAGCCGGCTGGAGCATCGGCGACAGTATCTCCGTCAGCCGGTTATCGGGAATCCGAGTCCTTAGAGAACCAGTAGCAGGAAACCAGGCGTTGGAAACTGGCCTGGTTCAATTTCAAGGCCGACAAAGAGGTCGAAGCCTCTACGGTAGATGCAGTCTCAGGACCCCTACTCGCCTCGATAGTTTAAAAAACAAAACTTAAAGTAAGTGAAAGTACGGACATGAACTCACAGTTTTTGCGTTCCGTATAAGTCATACAGTCTAACTCTCGGTGTCTGCAACGTAGGTAACCTACATGCGTATGGGTTTCATTAGACACCTAGGTCTCAATGGACCTTGTACACATTGTTCATCTTGAATCCTTGTTATTTATTTACTTGTTATGATTGAACAACTTAGAATGTTATTATAGTGTTGGTAGTTTGTTTGTTCGATGAATATTGTTATATATATTTCTTAAAAATATATATATTATTGTTTTCAAACAATGTGTGAACTGGGCCTTGCCCTTCACATGTCATTGGGCCTAGCCATGTTTTCTTGTCACCGAGCCTAGCCCACGTAATTTTGACTTTGGGCCTAGCCCATGTATAGTTTTAGGCCTTTATTAATTTTTGGGCCACCTCCATGACGTTATGGAATTTGGGCCTTAACACATTATTTTCACAATTTTGGGCCTAGCCCTAATGTATATATATGTAAGCCCATTTTTATTATAAGTGTTTACTTATGATTTTATTAACTTTTAATATACTTGACTTTCCGGATTTTTCACTTCGATAATATATAAACATGTTAAACGTCTAAATATATATTTAGACTCGCTGTCGGCGTTGTTTATTATATGTTTGTTTTCGTCGAGAATCGTTCGTTGTCGTCGACGTGTAAGTGTAATCTTGAATGTCCGCTATTGTTTGCCTTGTTTCAATTGTCCGATTTATTGTTTCGACGCTTAACAAAATATATTTATCATGTTACCAATACTTGGTGTGTTATTTCAAGTGTTTGTATTTTGTATATGGTGGGGTATTTTTATTGTGAATACCCTAAGTTTCTGATACATACATATACAATACACACATGTATACATATTATTTATTAGCTACAAGTATTTATACATACAACACTTTGTATTATTTTCTTATAAGAACATAAATATATATATATATATATATATATATATATATATATATGTAAAAGTATTTATTTTTCTTATAAATATATATATGTGACTTTATTTAAACACTTAGTCATTTAGGGATAACCCTTGTCATTAAAGTCCACTTAATGACTTTTTAAGTTACTAATCACGTTTAGTCCCACTAATCACCCCACTAATCATGCTTTAATCGCGATTAGATTTTTAGAAAATTTCGCCATAGTTTCCCCTAAACTATGGCGTTTTCCACGTTTTAAAAACGTATTTAAAACCTGTTTAAACTCATAATCATCATCAACAAATCATCTAATATTTATTTAGCATAATTTACATATCATCATCCATGACTTTTGCTGTTAAAAACACTAGTAAATCAAGAGGGTTTTTAGTGTTTATTATTCTTTTCAAAACAATACTTTAGTAGGTTATGTAAATAAGTTCATGCATTAACTCTTTGATTACTACACATTTTTGATGTGATTACAACTTAAATACATATGTTTATTTCTTATAAAAATCATTCTTTTGTATAAAAATTATATTTAAGCTGTAGTATTTTACATGGATGATGTAAGTGATGATCTTGGTTAGATTTAAACTTTATCATGTTTAAATCCTTATTTTTATACTAAATCATACAAGATCATCTTACTTTTATCTCATAATATCAACATAAACAACTTCAATATACATTCTAACAATCATATAAGCATGTAATCAACACAAAATAATCAATATGTATTGTTAATATTATGTTGTATTTTAGGGTTTTTGATGAATCTTTTTTTGATTATCAAGATGATCAACTTGTACACTAATAATCTAAGCATGAAAATAAGTTAGATTATGGAGGAGATTAGCTCACAATGGGTGCACAAGATTCTTGAAGATTATGGAAGAAAAAAAGCTCCTTAGAAGACCCTAATGAACTCATCCATGCAAGCTCCTTTAGAGGTCTTGATCAAGCTTTAAAGTGTGTTTAAAGTGGTGTTCTAAGGTGGCTTAATAGTGGTGATATGGTAGATGTATGGTAGTCGTGGGGTGGGAAGAAAGAACAAGGGAAAAGGTTGCAACTTATGAAGAAGAAAATGATGAGATTTAGTTTATGATTTCACATATCTTTCCATCATTTATCATGTCCATCAACACCTAAACACCATACCTCTTAGGCTTTGATTTTCAACAAAAACAAGTGGGCATGGGGCCCAATTGTGACGGTCAAAATGAAGGGGGGGGTAAAGTGTAAGTTTCATTTTTACCACATGTTATATTATGAGATATTTTGGTAATTAACTTAAGTATAGTGATTAGAGTTAATCTTCTAGCATCTTAAGCATATAACTTGTGTTTAGGGTGTAATTATATGGCATTTAATCCATATGATCCTCCAAAATAAGTTTCGGATGATGGATATGTCGCTAATAAACGGAACTATATATTTATTACCGGAAGCGTTTGATTTCGATTACCATAACTACTATGGTGTCAAATTAGTGCATTTCCGGTCCAAAAATATTCACGACTAGTTCACTAGATGAATACATGATGAATTAGGGTTGCCGATATGTCTTCCGTTCGACCGTTTGATCGATATCGGCACTTTTATGATCCGCTGTCGAACTTTTCCGAAAGTTGTGTTTCCGTGACCTCATGTTAGTTGAATGGATTCCGAGTTCCAAATAATGCTTAACTAGTTCACTAGATGCTTGGATGAGGCTATAGCCCACTAAAATATTCGTCGTTTCGACGATCGGCCGCTTTCCGGTCGAATTGTGCACTGTTTGCCGAATGACCGAAAACGATGTGTTTTGCGCATTTTTGCTATTCTCACATTATTTTAGGATGTTTAGCATTGTTTTTTTCTTATCTTGGCATCCGGAATCCTCCGAGTTGGTCTTGCGGACAAATCGCCATTTGTCGCCTTTTTGGTCGAAACAGACAATTTTGCAATTTAGGCGTTATGCCGGAAAGTTATGTATTATTGTAATAGTTGTTCTCAAATGTGTGTTTTCACTGGTATATGGACTCAGGTAGGGCATTAACATGCCGTCATTTCTTATTCAGATTCGTTTCAACGGGTTTTTCAACACGGTTAGTGTCACCGCATTTAGTGCATTCAAAACTTTCTACCAACACTTTCAGGGCATTGTTTTGGTCTGTTTCTTGTCATAACGGAAACCAGTATATGTTATGATCAGATTTACTTGCCTAATAACGTACGACTCAATTTTGAATTTAAATTACGATAATCATGCATGAGGTTATAATGCGAAATTAGTGATTACATTGTCGGAATTTCCAGTTATTTGCCAGTTGTCACAGGTTGTGTCAGACTGCATCCCATGAACAGTAATGCAGAGGCCAGACTGTGCACCAACCATACTCGCGCCAGTGACAATCACACATTCTCCACTTTCGGCTGATGACAGGTCTGACACCAGGGACAGCTGCCTTTACACATGGCACCATTCAACATCCAACAAAGCACACCTCCTGCCTGAGACCATTTAATGATCGATGCAGAGGGACAGAACGGATATCCCTTGTTGTTTGGGCAGGGCCCAAGGCCCATCAGCCCATCTCCTAAACCTACCTATTTTCGGCTATAAAATGAGTATCGGACGATAAGGTAAAGGATCATCATCTACAATCTGTTCTCATACGAGCTTACTTACTACTTGCTATTACCTTGGAATACAAATACTTATTCTCACGCCGGAGTGTGGTCACGGAGAAAACCCTCCCCTTTTCCCGTGACGAGGCTAACGGCGTTGCTAGTTTTGCAGATTAGCCGAGAGTGAGATCACCCAGAAGAACGAACGAGGAATGACCTTTTTGTGCGGAAAAACTAGGCTGTAACTAAGATATGTCCTGATACCTCTCGGTTTAGCCCAGTGTCCCTTTAGATATAGTCCTGCAAGTCCGGATTATTGAAAGATAATTAAGTAAGTTATTAATGCAAAATATGGCATGTCCCTCTTTTGGAGGCAACACTACCCTCGGGCATATTGGTCTGAGTCAGCAGGAATACAGTCCCGCAAAATCGGTTTAAAGTTTTAATACTAGTTTTTTTTATAGGGGATTCAAGCCGTTGTTACTTCTCCCAATTTGAAGCTATCTGCCTCAAGAGAAGTCTTAATAAGCTTGAATTAAGTCCTCACAGGATCTACGCACTGAACGACACAAGAACTTTTCCCAAACCACCCTTCTAACCCCCTTCCAGGTAGTTAACGTGCTTTTTATAGACTGTAAGGACATGATAAGTGAATCAACAAAACATGAAGAAATGATAGAGTAAAGTTCAATTTCAATATAAAAAAATAGTTATTAAAGTCATTAATACAAACCCAAAGAAAAGAGTAGCCAAAGCTTGGAAGTCAAAAGTAATATATAAAAGATTTATCTTTCACAAGTGATGTAAGAGATTATCGAAACATGACCTTTGGTTGACAAGAACGTTTATGATCAATCTTGGATCCCGAGACTATTACACACACTCTAAAGGTGGATATGTGGTGGATGATGGTGTTGGAGTGGCGGTGAAGTGGTGGCAAGTGGGAGAGAAGTGGTTTGCTAAGGGATAAATTGGAAGTGAGCCAAACTCTTCTATTTATAGCTAAAATAAGACTCCTCACATGGCCCCATGCCTAGAGGGCACGACACTGTGTCCTTCTTTCTCTATCTTCTTTTAATGAGCAGTATCAGATCGTATGCACACACGAGCCCGTGTAAACAGTAGGCACGACCCCGTGATCAGCTTTGTGGGGTCCATTGGGAGATTCTACATATCTAGGAGTTAACCACAGCTCCGTGACCATGGGACACGCCCCGTGTCTCTTATCCGTTTTGTTTATCTTAATCTTCATGGACTCTAAACACATTCTATAGTAGGGCCAACCCATGCCCAGATGGCACGACCCCATGCTTGTCTTCTGGATTGTTATTTGGAGGGTAGGCATGGTACGTCAACTCCTCTTTCTTGTATTTGTGTTGGTTTTTGTCGTTAATTTGTTTCTTTTGTACGTTTAAGCTCATTTAGTCCCGAAAATCAAAAGTATACAAAGAAACACACTTTTTCCAATATTAGTACACAAAAGGGTTGGTTTTATGCCTTGTTTGATATAATATATATGTTGCATTTTGCGCAATCAGTTGGCCTCAGGGATTCGACGCTTAGGTAGGTCTTTGTCATCATTGTCTGCTTCCAATCAATTCACCATCTTGCCTGCTTGCTCTTTTCTCTTAATTACTCGCTTTAGTAGAATTAGAAAATCCCAAAAACACAAATTAAACCAATTAAGTAATTAGTTGAGCACAGTCTAGTTCTTGTCGCTAGTATCTCGTGGGTTCAATATTGGCCTTCATTAGGCTTTACTACATACGATAGGTACACTTGCATGTTAGTGGTCTAGCATTTAGAGAGCTTGAGCTTATAAAATTAAAACTAAGGTGTCTAGATTAAGTGAGTTTTTATAGACCGCATTCAGAACATCAACTACCTAGGTCAAAATCCTACTCGTTATTGACTCGTTTTCTATTGGTAACGGCAACATTGTGGAACCGGGATCTTAAAGTGCTAAACTTACTAGATATCCTAAAGGACCCTCGACCCTTCTCGAGAAGAAACCTATGGAACCCTAATAACACGTTAAATTATTGGATTTAATGGAATCCCCACAAGCTTTCCAATTATACTAATAAAGTATCCTTAGTGATAATCTACCTCACAACGCGAAAGTCTAGGGTAACTATGGGAACCTAATTCAACTCGATAAGCAAGAATTGGAAGGGAAACTAAGCCATCTTCTCACAAAGTACCTAACCCTAGCAATCTAACAACCTAGACAGACCAATAATCTTGCACCTCACGGATATTAAGATTAGTTGAACACCTAGGCCTACTTGATTAATGAATACAACGTCTTTGGATACTACGTTTAGCAAACCATAAACCAATAAAAAACACGAAGTAGATGATCTAACACGAATCTATTAATGAACAACATTCAACAAGGAAGCATATGAAGTAATAAACATGTAATCAAGCAAGAATAGATACGCCATACACCGAATCAAAGAAACCAAGTCTTTACTTAACTAATAATCACATATATAAAAATCAATATATATCAAAACCAATAAAATCCAAACTTTAACATGTAATCATCATTAACCTAGGTAGCGTTTAAAGTACTTAGTCAAGAATCATAGTAGAAACAAGAACAAAACTCAATTAAAGTGCAAAAGTCATGGTTTGAATGAATGAAATAAAAGAACGATGAAACTCGAATGATTAATCACGAGCCAACTTGATCTCGGATCTTCAAACCTTCGGCCGATGCTTGAAATCCATAAAGCTCAGCTATTTCTCCAATTTTCGCCTTACGGTTGTGCAAATTCGTCCAAAGATCGTGATAATGGCAATTAGAGTTGTATTTATATCGAAACATCTCAATCCTGATCCAACTTAAACACTTTCTATGAAAATTAAGCCCCTCACGCAACACGAGGGGTATAAGCTTCTTGGTTCACGCGACGCGAGACCAATTAAGTTAAATCAGGAAAAAAATGCCCCTCGAGTGATGCGAGGGTACTTCCCCTTCCCTTTCGTGCGATGCGACATGGGTATTGTTCTGAAATTCTTCGTTTTTTATTTATTTCTCGATCACTCGTACACCTCGCGATGCTTGATTTTCTTCCTTTTTATATTGTTTTTCGCTCGTTTCAGCTCCTTTTAACTCCCGAGATCTCCAATTCACAATCTGACTCAGTAATAAACATATTCTACCTAAAAATGGAATAAAACATAACCAAAAGTATATAAAATGTTCATGGAAACTGGATGTATTTTGCAATACATAAAATATCTCCACACTTACCTTTCTCTCGTTCTTTAAAAAGAATTATGCTACGGAATCATAATCAGGTTTATATCTAGTTTCAAAAAATAAAATTACTTAAATTATAAAGTTTACTAATATGTTAACCGCGACTACAAGTATATATGTCCATTTAATACCAAAACCAGTTTTCAGGGCCTTATCATGTTTGTTTAATTCAAGTGCAATAAGTCAACCTAGGGTTTCATACTTCGGAAGCCATCGTTCTTGCTAATCTTGCCTCAAGCTTATGAAACAAAAGGAATAGTCACTAGACTATTTCCTAACCGTCTTTTGCCAAAACTAAAAGAATTTAACATCAACTTTTTTTCTTTCTCTCTTTTTTCATGAGCACTAGACATTTTTATACCTAACCCGAAGGTTGTCCGAATCAGAGTCACCATCCCCAATAACGATAGCATGAGCTTCGGTAATTTATATTTTTTTCCTAACTTAACCTAGAGGGATTCTCAATCAAGGCCACCATCCCCAAGGGAAATTCCATAGGCCTCGTTTTAAAATCTATCACATTTATTCTATCGAAATGCAATTTTTTTTGTTTGATAAAAAATCTAACGGTTTAAACATATAACGACATTTCTATACTATTTTAGGCAATTTCGGTTTTCCTGTTCCTTCTAACTGAGTACCCACATGTATATTAACTTTATTAAGGTATATAAAGCTCAAAGGAAACCTATCAACTGGCTGTGCCTACCCACACATCCCAAGCTTGACATGTGTTCAACTATTTATTATCTCATATTATTATTATTTGAAAAGGAGACACCTAATTTTATCTATCATCTTCTATATTTTTTTATAAAAATGCGAACTTCAAAATCTGGGATATTTTTCAAATTCTTCAATTTTTGAATCTTTAAAATTTTTTGTTTTTTGTACTTTTTAAATTTTTTACTCAAACGACTCAATTAAAGCAGACTAAATACCACTACGACTCAAATGTCTTATCCCCACACTTAAACTTTGCATTGTCCCTAATGCAAGAATGGAAATAAAAATAATAAAGACCAAATACAAAAATAAGCTAAAAATAAAAGATATACAATGGAAAAGACTTAGTAGGTAATTTTGTGAGACTGTCAATGTGCAATCAATTCTACAAATGCCCTCCAGTTCGAGTGTGCTCAACAAACAATTCTATCCTCACACACGAACGAAAGCGACCACTCTCTCACATCGCTCCTTATAAGCAATCACATCAACACAATCAAACATAACATAATATATAATAAAAACATAACCAAACAAACAAACCAACCAACTATCCAAACCCAAGTATCTAAGTGTAAATATTAGTACAAGCCGAATAAAGAAAATAATTGCATAAAAAGAAAATAAAATAAGAAGATACAACTCCTGGTGCTGCCATCCTCACTCTACTCCTCCTCCTCCTCATTATCATCATCTTCATCATCACATTCACATGTATCACCTTCACATGCATAATCCTAAGCTAGGGTCTAAAAGAAAGGCGAGACGGAAATACACAAGCCCCCCATGATGTGTTGGAGAGCCTCCTTTTGCCTCTCCCGACCAGTAGAGATAATCCATATCAAATCACTAAACTGCTAATCCATATACCCATACATCTCTACAAACCGCATATCCATCCGATCATATAATGACTCTAATGTAAGCCGAACCGGAGGTGGCTGACGAAGAATGTACTGAGGAGCGGGCATCTTGCTCCTTTGTCGGGGTCTCTGTAGGCATGTCGGATCCCAGCCTGAAGGGCCTTTGCTGCTGCTGAGCCCTCTAAGGCCTGTACCTACGGTCCGACCTAACTGAGTCCCACATGAACGGCTCGGTCAAACTAAAGATACCTGCCTGCTGTAATTCTTTAACCCCAAAATATGTCGTAGCCGGCCCTAGCCTCCGATGCTCTGTCTTGTACCTACAAAACACATTCAAACTAGTAGCCAACCTAGTAATGTACGTACCCATATCTATTGTAGCCCGGTAACCTCCTATCCTCACTCTCGTAAACGACCATGCCATAACACATGCTAGGTTCACTGGCCTCTCCTCAAGCATACAAATTAAACAAAACAAGTCCAACTAGTTCCCTTTGTTCTTACCTGATTTTTTACCTATGAGCGTGGTGGTCAAAATTCTTTGAATGTACAAAACCGGATCTTTTATATCCATGCTAAGCATACTGCCAAAAAAGGTGCATTAGCAATAGTGGCCCAAAACCTACGCAAGTCAAAAGCTACCAAACTATAATCTCTTAACATCTTGTACTCCCCTCTAAAACTCGTAAAAACTTAGGCGTCTGAACCTCCTCTTAAGTGTAAAAACCGCTAGCAACCGCGAACTCCAGTAGCGTCATCTAATGCAAAACCCAACCTACTGAAAACAACACTGCATCATGTTCAGCATACACACCTTCTTTATGCCTAAACGTTCAATGAAACTCTATAGTAAGCTCCTCATACTTCGGCAATAGCAAACAACAACAACCCTATACTTATCTCCCAACAATGCCACAATCCCGTCACGTTGAACAACTTTCAAGAAGTCCCAATCCATGGTACGATTCTCCATCATCTCCGTATCAATCAAAGCATCCAACTTCTTCGACTCAGTCTTGCCTAACTCAAACTGTAATACAAGGTGATCTCTCAACCGATGATATGACACATGCGGCTGCACTACACTAACTTGCTCAGCCGACTCTTATTGCTAACGAGAACGCGCACCTCGTCTCCTTTTACTACTACTTGCTCATCTCGATGATCCTGCGCTTGGCATGTCTTCAAAACCAAATTAAGCAAAAAGCAAGCAAATGCAGAAAGCATTAGTAATCACAAACTATTTTTTGTATTTTTAATTTTTTTTAATTTTTTGGAATTTTTATAATTTTTTTAGAATATTTCAAAACCTGAAACGACATATAGCATTTCTTTCACCGACATTACCGAAAACAAAGTTTAAGAAAAAATTTGGGTTACGGTTTACAAAAGTGTGATTTTAGACTAAAACTCGACCAATGGAGATTGAGTACATGCGAGAGGTCTTGTACTTGTTAAAAAATATAAGCAAAGTTGCAAAAGTCAGCCAACTCTTCTTGCTAACGAGAATGCATACCTCGTCTCCTTTTACTACTACTTGCTCATCTCGATGATCCCGAGCTTGGCATGTCTTCAAAATCAAATTAAGAAAAAACAAGCAAATGAGGAAAGCATTAGTAATCACAAACCATTTTTTGTATTTTTTATTTTTTTTTAATTTTTTGGAATTTTTATAATTTTTTTTCATTTTTAAATATTTCAAAACCGGAAACGACCATATAGCATTTCTTTCACTGACATGACTGAAAACAAAGTTTAAGAAAAATTTGGGTTACCGTTTACAAAAGTGAGATTTTAGACTAAAACTCGACCGAATGGAGATTGAGTACATGCGAGTGGTCTTGTACTTGTTAAAACATATAAGCATAGTTTCAAAAGTCGCTAGGCGCTCCCTAGTCAGTCGACCGGGAAGTTGAGAGTACTAGAACATGTTAACTTATATAGAAATTAGTTTTAGGAAACTAAAGATGAGTCAAATAACATAAATTTACTAATATTTATAACAAAATACGCGAAAGAGATATTCATTCTTTGATATAATCGCCATCGAAACTATGTTCTATTTTTTTAAAGTCAAAGAAGGCCCGAGTTTACCTACTAGTCTGATTCTTGCTAAGGTTGACCGCATTTGATCAATTATGAGTAATTAAGCGGAGTTGAAGAAACTCGCCTGGTAGCCTACCTTGGAGCTATTACTTTAGGAGTGAGACCTTATATTACAACCATGCATATAAGTAAACCCAAGGACTCGATCAAAACACAAGCTAAACTATGACCAACTCGAAAAAACTACTACTAGACCAACACGACACTAAACAAGACATTAGACGACTCGAAATCGACTCAATATACACTACTCCATCCCAACACTTTAATTGTCCGCAATTAATCCCGAGTGCCAAACTACACCAACATTGAGTACTTGAATCATTGGTTACTTAGAATACTTGAAAAAAGTTTGAAAATTTGATATGGGTCGAAAAATTCCTCTAAGAAAAAGGGTTTTATCCGGTTAAAATGCCTTCTCAAAACTTAAACAATTTCCGCATATTCATCAAAGTTCAATGTCCAACTAACCAATATTATCCCGCAAACTATGGACATCTCCATAACACACCCGTCCCATACCCTCTACTCAAACACATTACCAAACCTATTCGTCCGTAACCTTAACTCAAAGCCATCTAGCAAGACTCGAGCCACAACACTAAACAATATACTAGACATGACAAGCCACAATACACTATGCTAACACTATCAATTTAACTAAAATTTATAAGAGAAAAGTGCTCGGATAGTCCCTGTGGTTTGCTCCGATTTCACCTTTAGTCCCTACATTGTGAAAATTACAGTTATAGCCCCCAACTTTGACAAATTCGTTCTCGGATAGTCCCTGAAAGCGGATGGAGGTTAATTTTGGTGTTAAGCGGGTGTGAATTGCCTTAAATACCCTTACTATTAAATAAATATCTAAAAACTTAAAAAAGAAATATAATTAAAAAAATATGTGGGACCCACCACCTACCCACCCTCTTCATCTTCCCCAATCTTCACCACCACCACCACATAACCCCGCCGGAAAACTATGAAGGTTTTGTTCATTTGCGATAGGAATAAAAGAACAAAAAGCTAATAATCAAGAATCTTATTCATAATCTTCAACTAATAAAATTTAAAATAGAAAACAACTAAAATGCCATATGAAGTTCCAAATAAATCAAGAATCATACATAGGTAAGCCACCCTTACCTTTCGAATTAAACCTCACAACCACCACCACTACCAGCTTGATATTCCTCCCTATAATCATTGCTCTGTCACACAAAAAAGAACATATAAACACAATAACACATACACACATCAAGCCATAGCTAATTCTCAATTTCATATATCAAACCTACTAGTTTTAAAAGCAACATAGGGTTCTCGAAAGGATTTAGCCATTAGTTTTTCTCGCCTTACATAAGAAGAAGTTGAGGCGTTTTGTGTAACAATGGGGTATTGATATGCGGTTTAATCCGGTTGCCCCGGGTTTGGATAAATCTATAGATAAGTATCCGGCCGGTTCTATTGCTCTGTATTGTCGCCATTTTGAGTTTCCAACCTTCGTCATCCTTTTTCCACTTTTGTGCTAAATGTTTTAGAGTATTACCGTGTCTCTTTTGGCAATTACATCCCCAAGGGCTCGCTAGGGTTTTACATTTTGAAATCCTGTGTTGAGCGTCAGGGTTTGACTAAACATTGCTATCCTTTCGCTGTTTTTTTCCGCTTGGATAAAAACGATGATTGGTTTACGTTTCAAACGTCTCAAATCGATACTTGTTTAGTTTCATCTATGGTGACTACACTTGGTTCTTGGAAAGACCGATTTTTTTGGGTTTCTGAATTGATTGTTCCATTCAGAATGGTCTGGAGGCATCCGGATGTGGTTCTTAATGAGTTGGAACCCGTGGAATTTGAGTTGAATAGTTGTTTTTTAAAGTCTATCAGGGCATGTCCTTCTCAGCTTCGTCCCTTTCCTGAACACTTGTTGGTGCTCCTGGGTATTAGCAAGTTGTGGGATAAAGTGGATCAAGACCCTGTACTCATGAGAGATGGTCGGGGTATACGTTTTTACTTTGTGCATTTGTTTGCTTTTCTTCTTGTATTGTTACTTATACTCTTCTTTGTTTTGATTGATAGTTATATCTGCATTGGACTTTATCAAGAGTGATGACACATCCGACGTTGTTTTTACGGATACTGAGGCCACCGAGGGTGATGATGCCGTTGTTAGAGGTCCTGAGCACCGATTTGAGGGTTCAGCTTATGTAAATGTTCCCAATGTGAAAGGGTTTTCCAAAGTTGCTGCTGCGAAAGTGTCTACTCTCCGCTCGAGTCGTCGCTTGATAAAGGGTGTTGAACAACCCTCTAGTTTTGAACCTATGGACTTGAGCGGTGAGTTAGAGGATTCGGATGATTTGGAAGCTGTGGTTGAAGGTGAGAAGAGGAGTAGCCGTTGGTTGTTGTCAAGGATAAGAAAGTTGCAGGAAAGAAGGTTGTGGGGTTAAAAGGTTCTTGGAAGGTTGCTGAAGGGTCCAGTGATGCTGGCTCTGAGGTGGTTTATGTGCCGGGCTGGAAGGTTAAGGTTGATGATAGTTTTGCCTCCTCTTCCGTTTGTGAGTTGTGTTGTCGCACTTTGCTCCTTCTGTGGTCCGATACTCCTGTTCGTCAATGGAGGATGATCGGATGATCTCCAAAATGATGTTAGCTGCTCGCAATATGTCGGCCTTAATTCCTGAAGGTGTGGGCCAGTTTCGTAAGAGGATGCAAGAATTTGAAGCTTTTTCAATGAAGAGGGAGGATATGAAAGCTTCTATGGCTGCGTTGAAGAAGGAGAGTGCGGCCTCTGCTGAGAAGGAGAGACCATGGGTGTCAAAGGTTGGTGAGCTTACTCAAAGGCATAAGGCGGATGTGAACGGTTTGAAGAGACCAACGACAACAGGTGGTTTATTGAGCATGGCTTCCAAGAGGTAGTTACTTATCTTCTTCATTCCTGCGAATTTAACAGGGCCCTGGGTGGTGTCTATAGTAAGCTCCTTGTGCATGGGAGGCATCAAGGTTTTGTCGTTGGTTATCAAGCCTGTAGATCTAGGGAGCCTGTATATAAATCCTCCTTCAATCAGCCACAAGCTTTTAAGGTCTTCCAAGATGTCATCTTGGAGATGGAGCATTCAACTTACCCCTATGTGGGTGAGGTCTCTGAATGCTTTGGCAAGCCTCTTTCCGTCCTGCAAGAGCTGAAACCTCATGGTCTAAACGAGATTGTTTGTGACAAAGTGTTCAAATCTCTTTCCAAGAAACGCTAATGCCCGGGAGGTAGCGAAGAGACTTTTGCTAAAGGTAGTGAAGGTTCTAAGGAGGCAAGCCTTCAAGCTTCTGAGACGGTGGCCGATGGTGACCAGAAGGATAAGAAGGGGAAGAATGTGAAGAAGGCTAAAGTTGACAATGCTGGTGTTTTGAAGCCTTCTTCTGGTGTTTCTTAGCATCCAAACAATTTGTTGTGTACTGTTTAAACATGCTTCTTTTAAAGGGAACCGTTTAGGTCCCTATGGTGGTTGGAGCCTTTAAGGCTATTGAAGAATTGGTAGGTTGACTGGCCCTTATGGCCGTTGTGATGGTTGCTTGTTTATGTTACATTGTTCTATCATTCCCTTGTGTTGTTTTATGGTTTGTTATGTTGTCTTTTGTTTGTTAGTTGTGCATCCTTTGCTACTTATACCTTGAAGGGTTCAGTGCTGCAGTCACTTAGCCTTAAGAGTATTGTTAACAAGAAGGCACATTACCTATCCTATTTATAACACTCACTTGGTGTTTTTTTGTTTCGTAAGTCGTTGTTAAAGCTTAAGGAACATTTGGTGTAGGTTGTTCAAACCCGTCTATGAGACATGTTTTTTGAAAAATTTGCTAAGTCTCATAGAGTTGTATTGATTTAGGAACTCACCCCTTATATAGGTCCATTAACCCTCAAGCCAATTGAGTGATGTGGCCTGGGAGCTCATCCCTTTCATGGCCCTTGCCATGGAGTTTTTTGCTAGGTTCTCAACCTGATTATAGGATAGAAAGACAAATTTGATAAAAACTTCATCATTCATTAATTCATTCAAGGGAACGTTTGTTACATAGGGGGATTAGAACAACTCTTGCAATAGACATTTTGTCTAAACATGGAACTTTTTAAGGCTTTTTGCCATTCCAGTGACGGGGAAGTCTTTTACCTTGGGTGTCTGCAGTTTATATGACTTACCTTGTGAGCTTCAAGGATGGTGTATGGCCCTTCCCATTTTAGGCCAAGTTTTCCTTGACTTTCTTTTTTACTGGCTTCATTGTTACGGAGCACAAGGTCTCCAGGTTTGAATCGTTCATGCTTCACCCGCGTGTTGTAATAAGCTTCCATCTTTTGTTTATACTTGGTTTCTTTTATTGCAGCTTGATCACGAATTTCTTCAAGGAGTTCCAAGTGCAACATGGTCTCTGTCTTGTTTAATTCGAGGTCTATGTTGAGCATTCGTTGTGTTGGAACTCTGATCTCCGCTGGGATCACTACTTCTAATCCGAACACCAGACTATAGGGTGTTTTCTTATGACTTGTTTTCTCAGACTTGTTTTCTCGGTTGTTCGGATTTCCCATAAGAAATTAGGCAATTCTTTGAGCCAGTTGTTGTCGTATCTTCCCAATCTGGTTTTGATACCTTCAACAATGCTTCTATTTGTTCTCTCCACCTGGTCGTTTGATTGTGGATAAGCAACCGAGCTAAATACTTGAGTTATTCTGAACTCTTTGCACCAAGAGCTAAAAGGCTTCTCGGCAAACTGTTTTCCGTTATCGGTTGTACCCCTGGAAGCCCAAATCAACAGTTCCCAAACAAAATCAATGATCTGTCTTCCAAAAATTTTGACTAATGGTTTCACCTCTAGCCATTTGGTGAAGTAGTCAACGGCTACCAAGAAGAATTTGACTCCTGCTTTGGCTATTGGTAATGGATCAACAATGTCCATGCCCCATTTGTGAAATGGCCAGGCTGAGGAGATAGGGACAAGGTCATGTTTGGGGCTTTTTGGTACTGGGGCATGCAGCTGACAAGCTTCACATTTTTTCAGCTGTTCAGTGGTGTCCTAACGCATGGAGGGCCAAAAGTATCCAAGGTTCATCAACTTTACAACTACCGATCTTATGCCATAGTGGGCTCCTCATATTCCTTCATGAATTTCTTTTATCAGATATTGGCTTTGTTCCGGGCCAACGCATCTGAGTAGTGGTGCAAGGTAACCCTTTTTGTAAAGGACTTCTCCTTGCAGCACATACTGTCTTGATTTAATACGAACCCTTTCAGCCTCTGTCTGATTGTTTAGTAATTCACCATTCCTCAGGAATTTGATCAAAGGGGTCATCCAGTTTGGTCCTTCTTCGGTAATTACATCTTGTACTTCAAGTTCTTAGATGGATGGCGTCTTTAATACCTCGACTAATACTTTTTTGGTAAGATGAGGAAATGTGAGAGATGCGAGCTTGCTTAGTGCATTGGCCTTCTTGTTTTGTGATCTTGGAACCTGTTTGACGGTACATGATTGGAATGTATTCATGACTTCCTTTGCTTTCTCTCTGTACTTCTTCATGTTAGGTTCCTTAGCTATGTAGCTATCATTTACTTGGTTTGAAACAAGTAAAGAGTATGTGAAGACTTGAAGCTTTTGGACATCCATCTTTTTGGCGAGCTTGAGTCTGACAATGAGTGTTTCGTATTCGGCCTCATTATTGGTTGTCTGAAATTCAAGCCAAGGAGCATATGTAGACTCTAAGTTTTTAGGGTTGATTAACACTAGGCTAGCCCCTGACCCTTCAAGGCTGGAAGCTCCATCAGTAAAAAGCTTCTAGACATCTAGGTCAGATGGTGTGGCTATAGTTGTGTTAACTTCCGTTGATGTTTCTTTTGGAATTTCCACAAAGAAATCCGCCAAGATTTGGGCCTTGACAGCCTTTCTTGGGGTATAGGTGATGTTGTGTTCACCTATTTCCACGGCCCACTTGGCTAATCGTCTAGAAGTTTCAGGTTTTTCAAGCACATTTTTTATGGGTTGGTCAGTGACCACTTGTATTGGGTGTGCTTGAAAGTACCTTCGAAGCCTTCTAGCTGTTTTTACTAGGGCTAGAGCAAGTTTTTCCAATGAGGGATACTTGGTATCTGCCAATTTTAAAGTTTTGCTGAAGAAGTAAACGGGTACCTGAGCTTTGTTTCGTTCAATGGTCAGGACCGCGCTGATAGCTTTCTCAGCAACTAAAAGATAGACAGAGATTATGTAACACCCTGTAAAATCGTGTCCAATAGTATAGTGATACATGTATTTTAAATATAGTCTATTAAAGACCAATAGGGACTAAAGGCGTCAACATGCTCAAACTGAGCCTCTGAGTGACATCGAAATCAACATGCTTATAATAAGCCTCTGAGTGATCCTTTGTGATGTCCTAACTCTCATACGTGCCAAATACTGGACGAGAGAGTTCAATTTTGTAAATATATGAAAAATTGGATATTGGAGGGATTAAAAGTGTCAACATGTTAATTCTTACCTCTGAGTGACCTTTTAACAAACCGAGAGCTCGACAATGTCCGGGCATAATCTCGGGTATGCCAGATGTTGGCTACGGAGGGCTAAAAGTGCCAAAAAGGTGTTTAAAAAGGTTTTTAGAAGCTTTAATAAGTTAAGGGGTTAAAAGTGTCAAAGTTTGAAAGTGGCCGTGGGGCGGTCGCGGGCCGCGAGAGACATGGCATGTGTCTCTCGCGGGGCGCGAGAGAGCCTCTGCTACAGAAAGTTTGTTTGGCAGCCAAGCAAAACTCCACAAAACCATTAATTCGAAACTATGGACTTGTAACCAGCTATGCCACGTTTTGGGACACTTGTAAGCTTCCTCTTATACCCCTAAACACCTGGCTTCATCTCCTTTGAGCTCTCCAACTATAAATAGGTGCTTAAGTTCACCATTCCAACTTGCACCTTTCTCATTCAATCACTCTTCTCCCTCCTCTGGAAGTCCCTGGCTAAAAGGAGCATCCAACATAGTTCTTTTGCACCCTAGAAATCACTGGTAAGTATTCCTTCCTTGTTCATTTTCGTTTATAGGCTTTTATAGCCAAAAGTCAAGCGTTTTTCAGAAAACGCTTTGACTTTCGGTTAAGACCATTATGGTCCAGCCATTGTTCGAAATGAACTTGGCTAAGTGATCGTAATAAGGTAGGTGTTAGTCCCTATAAAGGGCACCTCCTGAAGACTACGTTTGGTAGACCAATTGACTGGTCAAAGTTAAGTTATTAAAAAGTCAAAGAGGCCATTTTTCGGAAAAATCATAAATTGATCATATATATGTTATGAAACCTGTTTTGACACTTAAACAACTTGATAATACTTATTAGAACATGTAAGAACATGTTCGGCTGTCAATTTCAGTTCTAGGGTCGGTTCGCAACCGAAAGTAGCGAAGTTTGACTTTTGCTTTGACTTTTGATTCTGACCCGATTTAGATTAGGTAGATACTGATCTAAAGCTACATTATGATCATAATATAATGTAGCATAACCCTCTGAGGTTATATCACATGATCATAATCAGAATCTAAGTTTATGCGCAAGTTCCATAATTATGCCATTCTTGACTAAAATGCCTTTTTTGTATAAAACAAGGTTTTAAATGGTATTGAACTTAAAAATGAGTTTCTACTAATGTAATATCATAAGTAGGATTATTTGGGATGATAAACCAAGTTATAAACTGAGTTTTCAAGCAAGTCCTTAAACTATGTCGATAAATGACGGTTTTAGCCCATGTGGCTCATAAAATGATTTTAATCAATCTTTTCAAGGTAAATCAATTATCTACGGATATGTTACATTAAATAACATATTTAAACATTTTAATCTGACCTTAACGTCAGTTTTCATAAACATCACATAAACACGTCATTTTACGACATAAGCGCCGTTTCGGCGCATAGTATGGTTTTAAACCATATTATTGACCAAGACTTGATGCCTATTGATTTTAGAACTTATTTTAAACATATTTACAGTAGGTACATGTTATAAACTCAGAATCCCAAATAATTTATAAACTATGTGTAAAATGACCAAAATGCCCCTTTGGTGCATAGTTTGGTCATAAAAGATAAATTACACATATAATTATTATCCTACTGATATTATATCATAAATAAAGTATTTTTTCCAGAATACTTATAACCATAAAATTAAATATTATTCAAGTTCCTTTTATACGGTATAAAATTATCAAAATGCCCTTATGAGGCATAGTTTCGTTTTAAAACCATAACGAGCATACAAGTTGATATCCTATTGATATCTTAACTTATTCAAAATATAATGGCACATAGAACTTGTCCATGATTATCCGGTAACCCGATATCGCTAATATGCGCTCGGTTATGTATATGTAACTATTTTACGAATATCAACCGAAACGGGTTTAACCTATCATTTTAGTCTCAAAATCCAGATTGTTAATAGTTTACCCATATTAAACAAGTAAAGGTACTTGTTGGGATTAAACTACATTCTATCCAATCATCGTTTAATCTAGTGTCATACGTTTTGATCAAGTACGCTAGTCGGTCTAAGTCAATCACTTAAATAAGACCGTTAGTATTTAATTGGTTAGTTTATGCCATAATCCAGACTAGAGACTTGCCGGTAAATGCTATCTGCACTTAGTACTTTTGTGTACGGCTGAGTTCTTAAAAAAATTAAAAGAAGACTAGCTCAGGTAAATACTCTCGACTTATTTCCCCTATACGGGCTTGGGTTACGGTAAATTATTACCATTTGGTCGGAAATGGGATCAATCGAATGCCGGTTCGAGGATAGTAAATCTGCATTCTGTTTTAGTCAGTTTTGTTTGATAATTTAAACATCGGGGGTTAACTACCGTGTCCTGGATATCCTCGGCTCATTACAATAGAAATGGCCACGACCTTAGGTGGGTGTAGGCATACACCCGATAGACGCTCAATTATGCATTCCCACAAGGTTGGGAGGAATTGACTCCTTCGTGAGTCCAAAGTGGTGTGTATGTTAATTGTGTGTCTCGGTTTCGGTACCGGGCCCCGTATGTATGACAAACATGTAAATCTGTTAACAAGGTTGGACGGTCAATTAACCTAATTTATAAAAGATTTTGTGCTGATACACACTTAAAATATTTTTGAAATGTTTTCAAAACGAGTCGGTTGGGTGTATTTACCAGCGAAAGCTGATGTATTTTCAAAAGACTAATCTGCAGGTACAATACGAAAATAGGCCGGAGGTGCTCGGTAGTGATAGAGGATCTTGCAAATCCTAAATCTGCCCAAAGTCTGTTGTATATTCTTTCCATGTACAATTTATGATCCGCCTGTGGATCTTTTATTACGAGCCTGTATATTATTTTGTATTTTCGAACATTCGATTTGTAATAGTAATTTTACTCCAAGACTTCCGTTGTGCCGTGTTTAATTGACTATGATGATTTTCAATTGACGTCACGATACTCCCCACCCGGGCCCATCAGTGTATGGATTTCGAGTTGGAAATCCGGGGTGTGATAGATTAGTTCTCCTGTTTACAGAGCAGCAATGTCTGGAAGTGAAGCCAGGTGTTGCTTCATTTGGTTGAAAGCTTCTTCTACCTCTTCTATCCATCAGAAGTCTTTTTATTTGTGCACCCTTGAAGGGTTCTGAAGAAATGCAGGGATTTTTCTGCTAGCTTGGACGTAAAACGCTTCAATGCTGCAAGTTTTCCGTTTTGACTTTCCACCACTTTCTTGGTTTGTGGGGACTTTGTATCGAGGATGGATTTAACCTTGTTAAGGTTAGCCTTTATGCTTTGTATTCCAAGCATGTGTCCCAAGAACTTGCCTTCTTCAAATCCAGATGAGCACATCACAGAATTAAGCTTCATGTTAATCTTTCTTAGGTTGCGGAACGTTTCTTGTATATCATCAAGCATTTGATTCTCACTTTTACTTTTGATTACCAAATCATCAACGTAGGCCTCCATGTTTCTACCTATATGTTCGGCAAATGCTTTGTCTACCAGACGTTGATAAGTTTCCCCTGCATTTTTCAAACCAAACGACATTTTTTGGAAGGAAAGGATACCTTTGTTGGTGTGGAATGCCGTTTTCTCTTCATCTTCTTGCTTCATTTGTATTTGATGGTAGCCTTTGTAGGCATCAAGGAATCATTTGAGAGGGAAGCCTGTGAGCGAATTAACCTTTAGGTCGAATTCTGGTAAGGGATAGCAATCTTTCGGGCATGCATTATTTAGGTCTTTGAAGTCAATGCACATTCTCCAGGATCCATCCGGTTTGCGAACCATTACCGGGTTGGCTATCCAAGAATGATACTTGACTTCTCGGAGGATTCCGGCTTGAACAAGCCCTTCAACCTCCTGGCAAGCTGCAAGGCTTCTATCTAAGGCTAGGCTTCTCTTTGGTTGTACCCAAGTTTTACATTAGATGGAATTTTTAGCTCATGCTTGGCAATACTTCGGGTAATTCCGGTCATATCTTCGGGACACCATGAAAAGATGTCCATGTTGTGCAAGAGCAGCCTCTTGAGATGAGAGAGGGTTTCTTTGGTAAGGTTGGTATTTACCCTTATCCTTTGTTCAGGATATTTTGGGTTAATGATCCATACTTGTTCGTCATCCTTGTTTTTCTTCGAATTTTCTCCTTCAACCAAGAAACCTTCTTATGATGGTTGAAGGGTTGCTATCCCTCGTTCGATGGGGAATTTTACGGTGCTTTGGCCAACTTATACCGCCAGTCTAAACGCACTTTGCCCTGGCCTTCCTATGATAAAATCATAGTTGGAGGGAATGTTGATTACCACAAAGGTGAGTGGTTTGGTTGTTTCCATTTTTCCTTCACTGAAACACACATTGAGAGTTAGTTGGCCCAAAGGCTTGATGGGTATGTCGGCGATACCTTTAATGGAAGATTCAGATGGTTGAAGCTTTGAACGTTCATCATTGTTGAGACGGTTGAAAAATTTTTCAAACATGATTTCTGTTGCTGCTCAAGTGTCTATGTAAGCTTTGTGCGTCTTGAGCGTTCCCAACATAGCTTCCACCACCAGGGGTTTGGATAACAAGTCCCCTTTGGGTGGTGGGAAGCAGACGCAGTGTCATTCCCAAGCCTCCAAGCGTGGTCGTTTGTGCGCAGCTTTTCCATCAATATCTACCATGTTTACTTCTTTGATTTTTCCTTTAGCCATCTTATCCCTTACCCCTTCACCAAGTGGGCTAATTCTCCAGACTTGACAACCTCCTCAATTATTTCCTTGAGTTGAAATCAATCGTTTCTATGGTGGCCTTTTTCTTCATGAAACTCGTAGTATTGGGTGGAGTTCTCGTTCCTCTTGCTTTTGGGCAGAGGTCGAGGAGGTCGGAAGCTGTGTTTTATTTCTTCAGTGGCCAAGATTTCCTGTGGAGTTTTGGTCAGATCTGTGAAGTTTATGGTCTTTTCTCGGCTTGGAGGTTCCGACCTTCAGGCCTTCTGGTGTCTAAACCCTTGAAGCGTTTGTCCTAAGGACTAAAGTTTCCTCTTTTTCTGTTGGGCTATTGCTTCGCCAACTAGGAGCTCTTTTCCTTTGTTCTTTAATGTCAACAAATTCCTCTCCGCGAATGTGAGCTTCAGCCCTTTCTAGGGCCTCTTCAAGGGTTTTGGGTAGGCATTTGTTGAAATCTCTCGTGAGATATTTAGAGGTGATGGCATTCATGAATCCTGCCACCCTCATCTTCTCATCAGCACCTACGTAGGTTAACCTTTCTTTCTTGTATCTTTCAATGAATTCTCTGAGACTTCCATCATCTCGTTGCTTTATTTGGAAAATAATTGTAGCATCCTTGACGTACCTCATTGCTGCAAAAAGTTGGCTTAAAAACCTTTGCTTAGATCATTGAAGGTTCGAATGCTTTGGTCAGGTAGGTCATTAAATCATATCATGGCGGACCCTACAAGGGTTTGCATGAATATGAGGCAACATTCAGCGTTGGACCATTTTTCGATCCTGGCTACCCCAATAATGATTTGGAGAGTCCTCTGGATCTTCCATTCCATAGTATGTTCTTATATGAGATGGCATGTTTATCCGAGTTTGAGAATCGTAGTCGACAATTTGTTGGGAGAAACATGATAAATTTCTAGGCTTGTAGGGTTTTGAGAGTTCTGTTCTCAAGGTTGGATTGTTGTGTGAGGTTCCTTGGTTAGTGGACAACACTTGATCAATACATTGTTGCCAAGGGAACTGCGCCTTCATCTGTGTCATCAACTAGGGGATTAGGTTGAAGCCTTGAAGGCTTTCGGGTGTAAACATGCAATTTCTTCCTGTGGGAGTACTCATGGCGGCACTTCGAGCCAAAGGTAAGACCGCCATGGCATGTTCCCATGTAATGGCAACTTGAGGGGGAACACTTGAAGCTGGTGATCGTAGTAACTGCTCAAGAGCGGTCTCATGCCCAAGAGGTGCACTGGTCACAACAGGTTGAGAAGTGAATAAGGGAAAAGCAGTTGGACTCAGCCTTCCAAAAGCATAAGGGCTTGGGTTAAGTGTTTGGCTCGTCCCACTTGGACCAGCTTCGAAGCGCGAGGTCGTCGTACGTGAGCTAGTGAAAGGAAGAGGTGGGGGACCAGGTGACAATGAAGGTTCTGACTCGTCGTAGTCTAGTCTTATTCTTACCCCCTTTTCCTTTCTTAACTCACATGCTGGTTGAGAAGGGATCTCAGCTGTAAGAAGTTTCGAGCTACTCCTTCGGGTGTCAATTCAATGCGTTCCAGTGTACTTGCAATACCGACTTGGGGAGAGGGAACCCCCCGAGCGAGAAGCGGTTGGTGTCTGAAAAGAGGAGAACTCCGGGAATATATTCCCGTCGGAGTGCCTCCTGGAGTAGAAAATGGTGTGATTGTAGCCGGTGACGTTTGGTCGGCGTTAGGTGTTGAAGTTCGTGATACTTGATTAACTTCACCGGAGACTCGCTTTCAGACATGGCGAACTTGATAGGAAAGAAGCTACGCTACTAGTCTTTTAAGAAAGGTAAGCGGCGTAGTCCCACGGTGGGCACCAACTTGTTGCTACAACAAATATAAGACCAAGGATAGTGATTAGACGGGTTAGGAAAAAGGGTTCAAGGGTTCCGGTTTGCCTAACGCAGGTCATGGGGTCCCCCCACGTTTGCAGCACGTGAAGAGAGATCACTGTTGTTAGTAGTTCGCTTGTGGATTCTGGGTTGAAAAGTGTTCAACCTAGAATGTTAATATCGAACGTGAGGGTGTAATGTCAAGTGAAGAATATAACAAGCATAAAGCAAGTTCTAGAGAAGAAATAAGATCAGAGATCAAGTGTGACTTGAACTGATCTGGTGTGTCTCCTGAATAACAAGGGTTGTGCTTTATAGGGAAGGGAATCCCTATAAGAAGAAACCTTTGACTAATAATCCCTGGTTGTAGTGGCGGGCTTGCCCCTTTTTGTAGGTTAAAGGGTTTGGACCTGCGGGTAAAAGGGTGTATCCTTGCACATGCGCTGTTGTGGCTTGTAAGAGACGTAAACATGTGTTGATGTGACAAGGCACTTTTCTCATTCGTTTTGCTGTTCATGGCAGCTTGTTGATTCCGACCCCTTTTGCCTTTCAACCATTTAAGCTATATTATTTTTAAGTCATTTTTTAAGTGTTTAGGCCACGTCATCAACACATACTATAGGTCTATAGCCATCTATTCTTTGTGTTTAGTTATCTAATAAATATCATGGCAATGCAAACATCTAAGTAAATGAACGGACTAACCACAAGTTTTCCAAGGCCAACCTTAGTCAAACCAGCCTTTCCATAGCCATCCTTTAAGTCAACCTATGAACATTAACCAACCATTCCAAGGTGAACCTTCTTCCAACATCTTTTATGTGCAAGTTTCTTACAACATTGAAAAATCCATTCACATTCTTGTAGGGCCAGCTCAACCATTTTGGTGGCCCAAAGAGTAGTAAAAATCCAAGGCCCATGTGACTCATTGTTTTTTCGATTTAAAACTAAAAAACGTTTACAAACCTCTTCATTTACCCGGCCTTGAGACCGGATTCGTACTTAAAATTTCTATTTGACATTATAAACTAGCAAACTAATTTCAATTAGAAACTAGCAAAACAATTTTAATAAAGAAAAAAAGCTAGCAAAGCAATTTTAATAAAGAAAAAAAACTAGCAATTTCAATTAGAAGCTAATTGTTTCTTCCATGTTTTGGAATTCCCAGTCTATTGAGCATACTCTGTCTTCTGGAACAATTATTCTTGCAGCCACAAACACCCAAGAACCCTAGAATTTTTAGAAAATGGAGGCCCTTATAAAATGGAGGCCAAAGCCCAAGCCTTAAAATACTTGGGCTTGGGCCGGCCCTACATTCTTGGAAACGAGAGTCACGGCAATAGTATGAAATTGATAGACGAAATGGCAAGGCTTATGATCACTTCAATTTCTTATGTAGCTAAATCATCTGAACTTAAAGATGAGCCATGTATAAAAAAGTTAAACTCATCTCTAAGATGCAATGTGGAATGTAGTTTCAACTGTGATGAGTGAGAGAGGACTCAATACATCACCTCAATAGTGTGAAGAAAATTTTGTGATATCAACAGTAAGTATAAACAAATGGTCAGTTTACTTGGCAGGGCAACAAGCTGCAATGTTGTTGATAACCCTATCCTTTTGGATTCCGTCAACATGCCTGAAAACAAGAAGAGGAGGCTAGAAAACTTTTATGGTCAGAGCAATTTCTTTATCGTGAGATCTGCTCGTTTCATCATGGGAATCGCTTGTTTATTCCACATTACTGGGAGCTCTGCCAGTTTGTTTTCTTGAGTCTTGCTTATAATTGTGTTGACCACCTTAAAAACCAAGCAAATCATATTAAGATGGGTCAAGATCGGAATGGAAGTACATTGTTAAGGGCTCAGTGGGTTGAGATGGAAAAAAAATGTTTAGAGATACAGGAACAAAGGCTGCAGTTTGAGAAAGTGAAATTTCAATGGATTTGCTTAAACCATGATGAAGATCTGAAGCTGGAGAAAATAAGAGTATGAAGCTTAAGAATGCAAAAATAGCTTTTGAACTGAAGCACAAAAAACTTTAGTGTTGATGAAACTACTACTTGGCTGGTTAAGGTACTAAAAGGACTTTAAGGTTTAACAATAATTTTGTGCAAGTTTCTTACAAGTTAGCTTTGTTGGAATTTTTTGTTGCATTTATAGTTTAGACATTGCATGAGGTTGTTGTACTCTACTGTTGAATGGTAGTATATTCTATCTGACCAACTTTGAATTTGTGATTATTGAGCCCATTTTTATTTGGTATTTCATATTTGCATCTTGTTGTGGGAGGGTACCCTTGTTTTGTTTGTATTTAATATTTCATATTTGTTTTTACACCGTACTCTTCACCGCATCTCTCACCCCCTAGTTCTCTACCACCTAGTCGAAACCCCACTCTAAACCAAATGGCTGACATATGCAGGACCATTCACCAATGATCCACTGACGGATTCACTTGAGTTAACTCTCCCATCACCAATGAGAA
The DNA here is from genome assembly GCA_947069175.1 of Scalesia atractyloides. Taxonomy (NCBI): domain Eukaryota; kingdom Viridiplantae; phylum Streptophyta; class Magnoliopsida; order Asterales; family Asteraceae; genus Scalesia; species Scalesia atractyloides. Next base: position 46,071,040 of record CAMTDV010001632.1, read on the forward strand.
TTCTTCGCAGATTCCCTCCAACTTCATGACTACTATCACCACCTTGTGTTAATTCCATGGTTATGATGATGAAGTTTGTCCCTGCTCATATCGTTTGCTTCACTTGCATCTATGTCACATTCAAGCTTCAAGGTGCTGGGGAGTATGCCATCTTTCTTTAGCTGTTCCCATTCACGCTTGGCGGCACGGGCCGCCACTTGGCTCGATTCGCAGCCTGCTGGGATTTTCACTACTTGGGCAGCCTTCGTAACCGATTTCTCAACAAATACTTCCCGCCTACTAAGGTTTCTTGACTCTGCAATCAGATCTACTTGTTTCGTATGGAACCGGACGAGCCTTACTACCTTGCATAGGAGCAACTCTAGAACCTACTAGCTAGGTGCTCTCAGCATGGTCTGTTTGATTGGACCTTGTGGAGAAATTCTAAAAGATGGGCTCACTCATGACACTAATGCCCATTTCAATACTTTCGTAGAAGACCACCTCATGGGAAAAAGAATGTGGCCGAATGCAATGAGCTCTTTGAGAGTTTTGCTCAGTCTAAGTATGAGCAACGGTCAACCAACAGGAATTCCATTCCTCTCACTAGTACATTCTCATCTACACGAGGTATTTTACCAAGTCACCCTAGATACTAGTGTGGCTGCTGCTTTGGAAAACTTGACAAAAGAGATGAAAGAAATAAAAGCCAAAGTTGATAAGTGTGAGTATTGTCAGGGGGAGCATGGTACTTTAGAGTGTTCTTAGCTTAGTCAGGAGCAATTAGAGTTCATAGGGATCAGAACGAGGTCCAAATAAGCCTTTCGGGAATAATTTTAACTCGGGATAAAAACAATAACAACAACTACAACCACAACAACAACAACAACAATAATAATAATATTAATAATAATAATAATAATAATTATTATTATTGTTATTTTATTATTATCATTGATCTTCCGGTAATCCCCTGGTTTCCAATCGAATCAAAATTATAACTAGGGGCAGAGAGAGTTTGCTAGTGGGGGCTCGGGCAGTAATTACTTTAGTGGTAGTAGTGGTAGTAAGTTAGATAAGATTTAGTAGTTGTTAACTCAATTAGTTGTTAAGGATCAGGCCACTCAGAAAACCCTAGCGGAACATGATATTCTCTTGAAAAATCAACAATCCGCGTTCTTAGATCTTCAGCGTTCTATCGATGACATTGCTAGGCAGTTAGACGAACGGCCACTGGCCAGTTCTTAGGAAGTATTCAAAGTAACCCGGTCGCCCAACTGAAAGTAGTCACCACACGTAGTGGTAGAGGAGGAGATATAGTTAGCCAACTGGTCGTAGAAGTAGAGGAAGATGAACCGGTAGATGAAGAAATAGATATGGAGACTCCAGGGAAGGTGCAAACTAGGTTAGACCTAACACTTACCATACTAAACAGCGAGTCTCAATTAGAGAAGAGTATTGTAAAGAAGTTGATAGAGTGTAGGCAACGTCTAGTGATAGATCATTCCAGTGTTCTATATCCTACTCGGTTGAAGCATAAAAAATATGCTAAGTAGTATGGACACTTTCTTGACATGTTCAAATAGCTCAAAATAAATATTCCGTTCATCGAGGCCCTCCAGCAAATGCCTAAATATGCCGAGTTTCTAAAAGAGCATATGAAGCGAAAGGATATACTAGGGGAGGTTTTGAACATACCTCCTACTACGGGATGTTCTACGGTTGTTCTCAATGAACTATCAGAGAAAGTGACCGATCTGGGAAGTTTACCATGCCATGCATGTTTGGTAGTGATACTTTGAGCCATGCATTGGCCGATCTAGGTGCTAGCATCAACCTGATGCCATACGCTCTCTAAGAGAAGCTAGACCTAGGTGATCTCACACCGACACGCATGACATTGTCCTTAGCCGACCGATCGGTCAAATATCCACGGGGAATTGTGGAGAACTTATTGGTCAAAGTTGACAAATTTGTTTTCTGTGTGGATTTCGTTATCCTAGACATGGAGGCTGACATCAATGTGTCTCTTATTTTAGGTCGTCCATTCTTGCGTACCGCAAATGCACTTATTGATGTCTTCGATAGGAAGACCACTCTTCGTGTCGGGGACGAAAACATTGCTTTTGCAGTTGTCAAATCGATGAATCATCTGGGTGGTTAGGATGAATTTAGTGGTCTGAGTGATTTCGTTTGCTTCATTAATTCGTTTATCTCTCGCATGGACCGATGTCTTGACTACATCTGCAGATCTGGCTTGGTTGAAGAGGAACGTGAAGAGGAGCTAGATTCATTTGAGGAGGAGGCGCCATTGTTTCCCAAGGTCACAAAGGTCTATGAGATTCGTGAGGAGAGTAGTTAGCCTTCGTTAGAGACGCCACCACCGTTAGAGTTTAAGGTCTTACCTTCAACTTAGAGTATGCATTCTTAGTAGAAAACACTAGTTTGCCCATCATAATTTCATCTTAATTGACAGAGGAGGAGAAGTCTAAGTTACTTGTTGTGTTAAAGACGCACAAGGATGCCATTGCATGGAGACTACCGGATATTCAGGGCATTAACCATGCCTATTGCATGCACTAGATACATGTGGAGGATGAATATAAGCCCGTGGTGCAGCCTCAAAGGTGTTTGGATCCAAACATACAAGAAGTTGTGAAGAAGGAAGTTCTATACCAATTATAGGTCCCCTAATCCGAATGGAACTTCACAGAATCGTCTCGGTATCACCAAACTCGGTTTCAACACCAAGGCTTCAGACTTAGTAAAGTGGACCGAGTGACCCTTGTCGCAGACTTGTGAAACGCTCATCAGATTGTGTTTAAGCTGCTCGACATAGTTCACTTTGTCCAATGTGATCTTTCCATTTGTCACTTTTCCTTGACCTGTAATGTGCCCTCCTTTAGCACCTGCGAAATTCACATAACCTCCATCTATGTTTTCAAACTTAGTCAACAACCTCGCATCCCCCGTCATGTGCCTGGAGCAGCCACTATCAACATACCACAAGTTGATAATCCTCCTTAGTAACTCCAACACATCCCAACAAAAATTAGTTAGATTGGGGGACCCAAGCCTTAATGCTCTTGGGTCTTCCAGATTCATCAACCACCGAAACATCCATCCAATATCCATCACTCCTAACTGGAGTCTTGGATCTCAGACCTGTTGATGGAAATGTTATCTTTATTTTCATTCGGTCTCTGGTCCTGAGGTTTCTAAACATGTTTTGACTTTGTGACCTTTGGAAATTTTGGTTTTGATTCCTTGAATTTCGATGGTGATAATTTCTAAAGCCATTGTTATAAAAATTTTGACTATCAACATTTTGATATCGAGTTTGATATTGACCTTGACTTCTGAAATTACTTGAGTGACAATTAAAGTTATTCATTCTTGGTGAACTACTTTTGGTCTTTCGTATCTGCCTGATGTAGATTCAGGCTGAAAACTTTGTTGATTTCATTGAAAACGAGGAACTTGGTGAGTTCCTTTTTCAGCCTTATCTACACCACGCAACACTCTGTCTCTTGGTAGCAGATGTCTTCGGTGAGTTAGAAATTCTTGCTCACCATCACCAATCTTTTCTAGTGATTTTTCTCTCTTTCTCTTAGTCACTTGTGCTTCATTCTTTTTCTTAGGACAACAACTAGCTACATGTCCCTTGTTGTGACATTTGAAGTACGATCTCTAGCCGAAAGCTTCTTAATTAAAGTCTCTGTTTTAGATTTATCAGGTGACGATGATGATGATGATGCCCTTGAAGGATATTGTTTAGTTTACTCAATTTCTGATTATTCAATGTTTTTTTTATTTTTAGCAAACTACACATTTGACTCTCTTTCAATAATAGTGGTCTCTTTTTTCATATCACTCCCTTTAACAAAATCAATTTTTTTAACAAAAAATTGCTTTTTATTCTTAGGGTGTGCATTCTTTGTTTTCAAAACCGCTTCCCATATATTATCCTTCTTGGCATGTTCAGACACATCCACATTCCTTGATATGGAACTACTAGGTGTAGTTGACACAAAGTCTGTTAGCTCTTCTTCGTCTGGCAAGAAAGAATAGTCATGACCAAGAGATGGTGAAACTTCATTGAAACCTTTGAAGCTTACACTTATCTTGTCATTACCTTTCTTCAAGCCATTCATCATGTGTTTCATAACAAAAGATGAATCTCTTAATAGATTCAATTTCTTTTCAAGTTCACAAATTTTCAGTTGTGCTTCTGACAACTCTTTGCATTTTTCAGAAATCTCTTTTGTTTTCTCACTCATCGTATCATGAGCTAAGTCAATAATTTGAAGTTTTTCATTTACTTTACAGGTTAAAATATTGATTTCTTCTTCATAACCCTTAATTATCTTCAAATATAATAACCCATTTCTTTTTATGAAAAAAGTTTGATTCTTTTACGCTCGAGAGCTCATGTACCAGACTTTGGTTTTGTTTTGTTAACCTGTCAACTTCACTTTGCAGTTCACGACATTTTAAGCAAATAGAACTACCAGAGTCAGAATGTACTTCTCCTGATGATTTGCTTAGATCATCCATGAAAGCAACAAATTATGCAGCCATCTTCTTATCTGCAGCATTCGGTTCTACATCAGATTTCATGTTTTCAATCATCTGATCATCATCAAGTTTTTCAGCTACAATCTCTTGCTCTACCTCAGCATCAGGCTTTACTTCTGCATCATCAACTTCGGCTATCTTAGCCATGAACGCCTGTGTGGCATTGTCATCACCTTCTAGATGAACACTCTAATCATAAGAACCTTCTCTAGCCATAGATATCAAGGCTTTTGAACCAGTTTTAGTTGATGAATTCCTGTTGCTTGATCCATGACCAGGAGAATCTTGAAATGATGAGTTAAAATGAGATTCAGTCTTAGGTCTTTGACATTCTCTAGCAAAGTGTCCGTAATTTTGACAATTGTAACACCTCACTTTAGACTTGTCAAAACCTACATTCTTTCCAATAAACTTCATTCCCGTCCTATTCATGAACCTCTTCACTCTTCTAGAGATCATGGCCATCTGCCATTGTAAATCCATCTCCTCTTGGTCATCAGGGTCAATCTGATCATAATCTTCATCAAAAGTAGCAGGATCAGATATTCTTCCCTGAATGTAGTTCTCATATGAAGCAATGAATGAAGCAAGCAAGGCCAGATGATCTTCAGCAGCTTAACACTCAAAGGCATAGACCTTGTACTGTTGTTGTTATTGCTAACTTGTTGTCTCTTTGCCCCTGAAAATCCTCCTGAAGCAGCTACAAAACATATGTCAGCATTTGTCACAACCTGCTCATTTTCACATGAGAGAAACGTAGTTGCTGAATCACTTGAAGCATTGTTGGAAGATGAAGATGGAATCCCTTTATAAATTCCCGGATCTTGAACCTGATCATATCCAGTTTCATTCTTCTTCATGTTGAGCTCATAAGCTCTGAGTTTCCCAACAACCTCTTCCAAGTCTTTATCTTCATAATCAACTTCATCCTTTATCATAAGAGTATAAGTATCCCATTTGGTAGGTAAAGCATCTAGCAACTTATCATTTATCTTAACGTCTATGTATCCCTCTATGTCATAATTGTCCATTTCTAACATTAGATGATAATATCTTGTGATGATATCTTCGAGGGACTCATTTCACATGCCTTTAAAGACAGTAAATTGCTTCTTCAGCAAGTCAACTTTGTTTTTCTTCACATCACGATTGCCCTCATACCTCTTCTCTAGAGCATCCCACATCTCCTTCGAAGTAGTATATCGCTTGAATATATGTTTGATGCCATCAGGTAACGACATCTTTGTTACAGCTAAGGCCTTCTTCTCAGACTCATACATTCCCTTATCAGCAACTGACATGTTTTCATAGGTAGTGACACGTTGTCTACCTTCAAAGTCATGAGTTGGGTTTACGTAACCATCTTGAATACAGATCCACATCCGTGTATCTTGATATTCTATGAACGACTGAAATCTATCCTTCCATGTAAGGTAATTCTCTACCTTCAACATCTTTGGTGGTTTGTTAGTCGTGCCTGCCTCATGCTCCATTCTCAATAATTCATTCAAGTTTGATATATTCGACATTTTTACAGAACCGGCTCGCTAAAAACGTTTAAAAATTTGTCCGAAATGTGTGATTACCAAAATGTACCATTAGATTTGTCTCGACAATACAAATCCAATGATGTATAATTTCCGAGACCAATTTTTTTTTTGGTCCTAAAAATTACATGAGTCTAACCATGCAGTCGGTTTGTCAAAATTGTTTACGGATCAAATTTTGTGTACGAAAACGTTTATCACCAATTACATCGGCTGGTTAACTTTCCACCTTTTCGAGTTCAACTCAGAACAATACCCAATTCAGAACAGTAACTCGGATTAACAATCCGAGATAGAAATTCAGAAAAGTGATTCGAGATACCAATCCGAGATGGTTATTCAAAACAGTGACCCGAGATGGTAATTTGAGATGATCCAAGATGATCCGAAATCAATACCAAGGATCCGAGATGCACTGTTATGATTCGAGATGCTTCCTAGTTTATCCGAGATGCTTCCCAAATTATCCAAAATACACTGTTTTGATCCGAGATGCAATCGAGATGATCTGAGATCAATACCAATGATCCGAGATGCACTATTCTGATCCGAAATACATGTTTTCTGATCCGAGATGCAAATTTTATGATCCGAGATGCTTCACTTATGATCCGAGATGTACTCCTTCTATCTGAGATCCTTGATGTTTATCTGAAACAGCAGCAAAAACCCTAGAACAGTCGTAAATACGTCCAAAAACCCAACGTTTCTACAGTAACGATTCCGAACCGAGCAAAACAAGAGCCTAATGCTCTGATACCAATTGTAGGTCCCCTAATCCGTATGGATCCTCACAGAATCGTCTATCCAATCTAGAGTGCGGAATCCTCTAGATCGGATTATCACTGAAATACGTGAAGAAATAGCAATCAGCATAAACCCGATCTTTATTGATTATCTATAACAACGATTACAATCAATCTAGATCCTACAAATTCGTCTAAGCCAATCTCTCTACGAATTCTCTCCCAACTTTCTCTGAAGTGACTAACTGAGCAACCTTAACCCTAATGCAAAACCGTGTTTATATAGAGACAGGTTTGCAACTGGGCTAGGATTTAACCACATGGGCTGCAAATTGGACTAGGCCCAATTCACCTACCACTCCAAATAGTGTGGGTCTGGTTTGTCCCATTCACTACAACTAACTATTACAAAACTAAACCCGCTAACTGTTTATCGTTTTACTAATTACAAGATATCCAAAGACCAAATCTAAGTTGTTGTCACAAATATGCACCAACACTCATGGATGTCAGCTTTATATACCCGATTTCAGATTCCCCATGGGTAAGCCCGACTAAAGTCGTCCCGAAGAAGAGTGGGATGACAGTTGTGATGAATGAGAAAAATGAGCTCATCCCTACTCATACCGTCACCGGTTGGCGTGTTTGTATTGATTACCAAAACCTCAACGAAGCCACCTGGAAAGACCATTTCCCTCTCTCGTTAATCGATCAGATGTTGGAGCATCTGGCCGGGCACTAGTTTTACTGTTTCATTGACGGCTTTTCAGGTTATTTCTAAATCCCCATTGCACTGGAGGACCAGGAGAAGACCACCTCCAACATTGTATGGTTTCTATATTTTAGGATATGACTGAGACGTCCATGGAGGTTTTCACGGATGACTTTTCAGTTTATGGTAGCTCTTCTGATCATTGTTTGTTTAATCTAGAGATGATGTTGAAGAGATGCACGGAGACAAAGTTGATGTTAACTAGGAGAAGTGTCACTTCATGGTGACTGAGGGGATAGTTTTAGGTCATAATATCTTGAGAGATGGGATCTAATTGGATAGAGCTAAGATAGATACCATTAGTAAACTTCCACCACCAACCAGTACTAAGTTCATTTGGAGTTTTCTAGGTCATGCGGGATTCTATAGGCGCTTCATTAAAGACTTTTCCAAAATCACATGTCCCATGACCCGATTCCTTGAGAAGTATGCCCTGTTTATTTTCGATGAGGAGTTTCTCAAAGCTTTTAAGTTCATGAGGGAGCGTTGTGTTAGTGCTCCCATCTTAGTTTCACCAGACTGGAGCATATCCTTTAATCTGATGTGTGATACCAATGATTACCAGTCGTGGCAGTCTTAGGGAAAAGGTGTGATAAACACTTTTATCCGATCTGTTATGCCAGTAAGACCCTTAACAATGCTCAAGAAAATTATACGACAATTGAGAAGGAGCTTCTAGCGGTTGTATTTGCCTTTGATAAATTCCATTACTATCTCGTGCTTTCCAAAACCACCATGTTCACTGATCATTCGACATTGAAATTCCTTTTCGCAAAGAGGGTCGCCAAACCTCGTCTTATAATGTGGATTCTTTTACTTTCCGAGTTCGACATAGAGATCAAAGACAAGAAGGGAGCGGGGAATGTTGTTGCTGGCCATCTATCCTATTGGAGTATCCAAGTAGAGAGGAGATTCATGAGGAGGCGATTGGAGATAAATTCCTCATGAGTCGGTTGATTTTATAGAAGCTGAGAAGCAGGGTATGCCTTGGTTTATTGACTTGAAAAATTACCTTGCCAATGGAGTAGTAGTGAAGCGTATGGCGACCCAATGAAAGAAGAAGTTCTTTAGGGATGCTAATTGTTACATTAGGGATGACTCGTATCTATGTCGGATATGGGGAGATAATGTACTTAGGAGATGCATTAGTAAGGTTTAGAGATCCTTAGGGACTATCATGAGGGTTTAACCAGGGGTCATCACGATCCTCACACCATAGTTCAAAAGGTGTTTGATTGTGGTTTCTACTGACATTTGGTAGTTCGTTAAGAGATGCAATGCATGTCCATGCACTGGAAATATCTCATCAAAGCATGAAAGGACCCAGAACCTAATTCAAGTTCTAGAAGTATTCGATGTTTGGGGCATTGATTTCATGGGACCGTTCCCTATCTCTAGTGGAAACCGGTACATGCTCATGGCCATTGACTATGTTTTATAGTGGGTGGAGACACAAGCTCTACCCACAAACGATGCCCAAGTGGTGGCGAGATTCCTCAAGAAGTTGTTTACCCAATTCGGTACTCCCAAAGCCCTTATAAATAAGTGACCATGACACGCATTTTTGTAACACCGTAATGGAGAAGGCGTAGGCACGGTATAGAGTCACTCACCATTTTTCCACTACTTACCATCCACAAACAAGCGGTCAAGTGGAGAACGTGAATCGAGGAGTGAAGAGAATCTTAGAGAAAACCGTAGGGAAAAATCAAAGAGATTGGTCCGACAAATTGGATGATGTATTGTGGGTATTTCTAACCGCATATAAAACACCCTTAGTAACCACCCCATTCATGATCGTAAACGGTAAAGCTTGTCATCTTCCCATAGAGCTAGAACACCGTGCTCTTTGGGCTCTTAAAATGGTTAACCTTGATCTAATCAAAGCAGCAAAGAGAAAATATTTTCAAATCCATGAGTTGGACGAGCTCTAAGATGTAGCGTATGCATGTTCTTGGAGTATCAGGGAGAAAACAAAAGCGTTTCACGATAGGAGGTTGAAGGGAGTGAAAGAGTTTATGAAGGGTTATAAGGTTCTTTTGTACAATTCCCGCTTGAACTTATTCGGAGGGAAGCTCAAATCAAAGTGGGCAGGACCTTACACAGAGAATGAGGTTTTTTCTTACAACACTATTGGGTTTTAACATGGATGACACACATGGAAAGTCAACGGTCATAGGTTGAAACCTTACATTGGTGGATCGTTAGATTCTACCGAGAAAGCGGTAGCTCCTCTCAAAAGTCCCCCTAAGATGAGTAAGTAGAGTTCTTGGGTGAGTACCCAAGTGTAGAATTTGTATAGGTCATAATCTCGAGTTTTTCGGTCATTTTAAGTAGGTTTTGGTAGTATTCGTTTTGTGTTTTTGTGTTTTGAGTCTCTTTGTAGGGATTCGTCATCATCTTGGAGTGGAAAACGACGCAAAATGGAGTGCCATAAAATTTGGTTTAAAATGGGCTGTGGAATGTTTGGTGAAGTTGGTAAAAATTTTCTAAGGCATGAATCAATTTTTTAGACGAAACATTGTGTGAAAAAGGGCACATCACGTGAGAGACACCTTAACACTAGGTCGCATCACACGAGACCCTTAAGGTTTTAATAGTTCATAATGCTCTCATGTCGCACGAGAGCCTACACATAAGTCCATCGCATCACGCGAGGACCGTTACAAATTTAACCAGGTTAAAACATGGTCACACGTAACATGAAACCCCCACCTTAACATGCCACGTCACGCGATGTTTCTAAAAACGCTGATAACAGGTTCTTTATCCCCCAAATCATTTCATTTTTCAAAACCTAATTCCACGTCTTTATGGCTACCATCACCTACCACCACCAATTTCCACCATTTTTACGACTTATCATCCCCTACAACCACCTTGCACCATATACACTTCATACCATTCAATACCCAACCACCAATCTTCAACTTTCACCATAAAACACCTAGATTTACACCACTCACCAGCATTAACCACCTCCACAACCACGGACTTCGAGTTTACATAAAAATCAAGTCTTTTTCGCATTTTCTTTGTGTTCTCCACGTTAAATCCCATGTATGAACTTTTGTGCCTTTTATTTATAATTTGAGAAAAGTGTCCGGATATTCCATATGGTTTGCTCCGATTTCACGTTTAGTCCCTACATTTTCAAAATTACAGCTATAGTCCCCAACTTTGACAAATTCGTTCTCGAATAGTCCCTAAAGCGGATGGAGGTTAGTTTTTGGTGTTAACTGAGTGTGAAATGACCTAAATACCCTTACAATTAAATAAATAACTAAAAACTTAAAAAATATAATTAAAAAATTATGTGGGACCCACCACCTACCCACCCTCTTCATCTTCCCCAATCTTCACCACCTCCACCTTTCACCACCACCATCACCTAACCCCGCCGGAAAAACGCCACCACAGCCTCCACCTCTATATACATGGAACATTATCTAGAAGAACTCCATACACCACCGGTGACACTAGTATGCATCATCGGTCACCAAGACCTCCACGCTACAATCTCAACTCACCTCCATTCCACACAACCGCCGATCAACATACTCGTATTGCCGGATTTCTCCAATATCTCCGTCATATATCGAACCCCTAAGGATAAGGAGGATCAATTGCCATAAGCTTACACTTCTACCGGCATTATTAAACGCGATTGGCACTTGAAGCATCAAACTAGGGTTCCGGCCGTTGTTGTTGCTCTCTTTGATGTCGATCAGCTGTCCTGTGATACTTTGCAGTGGTAGCAGGTCTACACCGATCTCGAAAACGTCATGTAAGATGTTTATTTGTTGTGATCTTTTTTATTTGTTTGTGCATTGTTTGAAATTTTATGTTGTGATGATCTTAAATGCCCATGAGCGATGATAAAGAAAAAGCAAGAACAGGCACAGAAGAGACTAACCTGGGAGAAAGGAGTATTGCGATACTCTTGAAGTTAATGAAAATGGAAAAAGTAATTAAGAAAGAAAGAATTATAATATAAAAGTACAATTATAATTGTCTATAGGGCTAAGAAACTACTGCATGTAGAAAAACCGTCCAATCAGCCCCATCAACTGCCTTTTCAAAATTTAAAATCCAGCTTTTTTGCCGCCCAAAAGACAAAGCTCGAAACCCTTCAAGCCTCGAAGCCTTTTAACAAACCAAACATTGTGCGAAAGTCAAAAGCCTTTGAGCTTACACCCCAAACACCTCTGACCTGGGGGGCTGATGACGTGGGTAGCTTAAGACTTAATAAAATGACTTAAGCACAATATAGCTTAAAGGGTTGAAAGGCAAAAGGGTTCAGAATCAACAAGCTGTCGTGAACAGCAAAAGAATCCGAAGAGTGCCTTATCACATCAACACTTTACGTGTATACTCTCCTACACAAGCCGCAACAGCGCATGTGCAAGGATACACCCTTTTACCCGCAGGTCCGAACCCTTTAACCTACCAAAATGCTCAAGCCCGCCACTACAACCAGGGATCATCAGTCAAAGGTTTCTTCTTATAGGGATTTTATTCCCTATAAAGCACAACCCCTTGTCATTCAGGAGACACACCAGATCAGTTCAAGTCACACTTGATCTCTGATCTTATTTTTTCACTTGACATTACACCATCACTTCGGTATTAACATTCTGGGTTGAACACTTCTCAACCCAGAATCCACAAGCAAACTACTAACAATGGTGATCTCTCTCCACGTGTTCCAAATGGGGGGACCCACGACCTGCGTTAGGCAAACCGGAACCCTTAAACTCTTTGCCTCACCCGTCCAATCACTATCCTTAGTTTTATATTTTTTGTAGCAACATGTGCACTTGTGAAGTGGTTAATAATAATTTTACATAGAGAATATTGCCAGTGATTAATTACCATTAAAATGTTTACCTGGAAACTGTAATATGAGCTTAGCAGTTCGCCAAAAAGAGTCTAATACAACCTGTGGGGAGAGTAGAATTCTTGCAATTTTCCATGAAATTGAATATAGTGTAACCACGGTGTACCTTCTGGGAATTCAGTCGATTAAAAGAATCCCCATTTATACAAATGAAAATTGCAGCATTTGACAAGTTTAAATGTTTCTAATAAAGAAAATTTGCGCACAAAATTCATACGACCTTGCATTTTCTATCTATGTATATTAATAATCACAATGTATCCTTTGTAGTGAGCCATAACTTATTGTTAGTCTTGCGACAAATTTGGGTATTCAATGAAGAAATCGTGTCCATGATAAAAAAGATTAAAAAATACAATAAAAAGGTTTTACATTTCCCAGGGTACGACGTACATACTTTACTAACAATGTAAGTTCGCTCCTTGACAGAGGATACAACATTCAACAACATCATTGTAATTGATGGCGTGGGTAGCTCAAACTTAATAAAATGAATATAATTCAATACAGCTTAAAGGGTTGGAGGGTGAAGGAGTTCGGAACTGACCAACTGTCGTGAACAGCAAAAAGCACAAGACAGTGACCGGTCACATCACACTTTACGTGTGAACCCTCCCACTCAACTGCAACAGGAGCAGGTGGGAGAATACATCCTTTTACCCGCAGCTCCAAAGCCTTTAACCTACCAAAAAGGGAAAACCTTCCACTACATCCATGGATCACTAGTCAAAGGTTTCTTCTTGTGTCCAGCCCTTCCTCTATAAATAACAACACCTTGTCATTCAGCTGGATACTAGGAAAATCTCACTTCTTATCTCTAGAACTTGCTCCTTGCATGTTCTATTCTTCACTCACTTTAATACAATCACGTTACACACAAACATTCTGGGTTGAATATTCTTCAATCTAGACATCAAAACAAGCAATAACAAAGTGATTCAACCATACATATTGCATACGTGGGGGACCCCACGACCTGCGTTAGGCAAACCGAAAATCTTGAACTCCTTTGCCTAAGTCGTCCATTCACTATCCTTGGTCTTATATTTGTTGTAGCAACATGTTGGTGCCCACCGTGGGGCTATGCCGCTAAGTGTATCATAAAATACTAGTAGTGTAGCTCCAACTGCATCAAGTTCATCATATCTAAAAGCGAGTCTCCTGGGGAGGTTTATCAAGTACCTCGTACTTCAACACCTAATGCTGGCCAAACATCACCAGCTATATCTACACCGTTTTCTACTCCAGGAGGCACTCCAACAGGAATCATGTTCCTGGAGTTTTCCTCTTTTCAAACACCAACCCCTTCTCGCTCAAGGGTTCCCTCTTCTTAAATCGGTGCCACAAGTACATCGGAACGCATCGATTTGACACCCGAGTGAGTAGAAACAAACTTCTTACAATTGAGATCTCTTCTCAACCAATATGTAAGTCGGGAAAGAGAAAAGGGAGTAAGAATAAGGCTGGACTATGATGTGCCTGAACCTTCGTTGTCGCCGTGACCACCACCTCCTTTTAGTCACTCACAACCGGTTGTGTCCCGATTTAAAGCTGGTCCTAGTTACCTTCCACCTAACCCAAGGCCTTGTGCTGTGGGAAGGCAAGATCTGATTGCGTTTCCCCTACAAACCTCTCAACTAGTTGTAACCGGTGCAGTAATGGAGCATGAAACAACTCATCAACTTTTGCAATCACCAGCTTCAAGCCTTCCTCTTCCCGTGTCCACAACATGGGAGCAGGACTTAACCGTTCTCCCCTGGCTCGAAGTGAAGCCATGAGTGCTCCCATAGGAATGAACTACAATGCTATACCTGAATGCCTTCAAGGCTTCAACCCGATGCCGTAGATGATGTCTCAAATGATGACACACTTTCCTTGGCAACAATTCATTAACCAAGTGTTGGCCACCCACCAAGGAACCACAAACAATAATCCGGCCTCAAGAGTAGAAGAATATCTTGCCAAACCCTACAAACCTAGCAATTTGTCTTGTTTCTCCCAACAAATTGCTGATTATGAATTTAAAACCCAGATTAAGATGCCATCCCACATAAGAAACTATGATAGAACTGAGGATCCTAAAGACCACCTCCAAATTTTTACTAGGGCAGCAAGAATGGAAAAATGGTTTAATGCCGAATGTTGTCTCATGTTCATGCAAACCCTTGTAGGGTCTACCAGGATATGGTTAAATGAGCTACCTGAACGAAGCATTCGAACCTTTGATGATCTAACCAAAGGTTTTCTAGCCAACTTTTCATAACAACGAAGGTATGTCAAGGATGCTACAGTGATCTTCCAGATAAAGCAACGAGATGACGAAAGTCTTAGAGAGTTCATCGAAAGATACAAGAAGGAAGGGTTGACCTATGTGGGTGCTGATGAAAAGATAAGGGTAGCAGGGTTCATAAATGCCATCACCTCCAAGTACCTTACATGGGACTTCAATAAATGCCAACCGAAAATCCTTGAGAAGGCCCACGAAAGGGCTGAAGCTCACATTCGAGGGGAGGAAGCGGTTGACATCACAGAGCAAATGTGGTCCCGTGACGGCGGTGGTTCTAGACGGAGGTTTTGGGGATAGTACAGATTCAGCAGAACGAAATAATCATGTAGGCACAGAATCAGCGAAAGCTTTTCATTCATTCTTCATACCGAAAAAGTATACATCTTGACTGGCTGGCAGAGTTCCTAGAGAGAACCCGCCAGCACTTCCCCTAAGGGAACTTCAAAAACTTACAAAACAATGAACACACAACACCTATTTATAGACATGACAGCTCGTGCGAAGCGAGCCTGTTGTCATGTCAGGCTCGTACGAGTGAGATGTTGTCACTTGTACGAATCACTCATAAGAGGCACATGACACTCGTACGAGCCAGTACTCATATGCCCTAGGGTCGTGTGTTCGTCTCTAATCGATACAATATTCAATACACACTCTTTCTAGCCTATTCGCACAGTGAAGGCCATAAAGTGCATCAACAATTTCCCCCTTGGACGTCACTGTCGAAGCTTGAACTTGAACTTGAAATCTGAGAGCTGTGTTTGAATATTCTACAACTTCAATCGGGTATCTATTGACGTTGTAATTCCCCTTGATTGAAAATCTGGGTTTGCATTATCTACATTAAACAACATTCCCACTGAAATAACTTTCTCCAGAAATTGATCTTCAGTCGTTGTTTGCACGGTTCAAGACCTCCTCTGATTTGCTTGATCTACAAATTTTCTCGAATAATCATCAACTTGAAATTAAACAATGCAGCTTCTCCGTTTCGACGTTAAGCATATCCGCGTTCGGTTTAGCACACTCCCCTGATGCTCGATCCTCTGATCTGCAAAACCCAATTGGCAATTGACAGAAACTTCAAAATACCACACTGAAAAACTTCAAACCAATAAATATCTGCAAAAATCTTCTTAATCAGCAAATCATCAGAAACAATCTGGTAACATATCGAATCTGAGAAACATTCTTCGGTAATCAGAATCACATTCTTTCTTTTTAGTCACAATAACATATGTATAGGTATCTCCGTTGGAATGGGGCACTGAAACTACAAGACATCCTTGTTTCCTGGCGATTACCGAAAAAAGTTCATTTGCAATGCAGAGTTAATGATAGGCAGTCGTGTGTGCTTCCACTTCCACATCGGGGATCAGGTGGTTAGCCATTGAGCATCAATCTGAATCATGATCTGAAAATTCTGTACATTCTTTGATCACACATTCCAAATGTATAGTCTATTTTGTGAAATAGACATAAATGTTATCTCATCTCTAATGAATCTTCGATCCTCTGTGTTTTCTAGATAATCTGTAGTCAGAACCACCTGGATACTGTTGCAGTGTCACGAATTTTAAAAATGCCAGAATTTTACATATACGTGAAAATTTTTATTCCCCCTCATTTTTGCAAATTCTTACGTCTTGATTTCTTATGGGAATGAAGATTATGGATTGACTACAGCATATGGTACCCAAATTTTGCGGAAAATTTCCCAAAATTACAGTTTTAACCAAATGCTGACTTAACGTTGAGTCCCATTAATAGTCACTACACCAGATGATCAAAGTTTTGCGCAGGTATCAGTAACTACCCCAAAATCTTCATCCCTTTATGATCGTATCATAAAATCTATGCTTTGAAACTCTAGACGGTGTCCCCGAACAACCCAAATTAGACATTAAAATCTTGATAAAAATTGTAATCACCAAATTTTTTTTGACACTTGTCTCGTCAATACGATCAAAAAATTCCTTTGTACGTGTGGTGCTTCGTACGAGTGGTGCTTCGTATGAGTGGAGCTTCGTGCGAGTGACCAATTGTCACTTGTATGAGCGAGAGTCTGAATCGTACGGACGAAACCGATTACGTCTTTTCGATCCAGAATCTTCATTTCTTCAAATTTTGACATGATTTTTGCACAGATCTGGTCGAAAATCAGTCTCTGACAATCAAATGGTTACAATTTTACATTATGTCCATGGATTGTCCGATTATTTGATGTTTTACGTCTAAAACCCCTCATACGTCCAAAATTCATGAGCGTAGATGATTCATCAACTATTAGATTGAATGAATCGGTACCGTAGCTCTGATACCAGTTGTGGTCCCGTGACGGTGGTGGGTCTAGACGGAGGTTTTGGGGATAGTACAGATTCGGTAGAACAAATGGACATGTAGGCACAAAATTAGTGGAAGCTTTTCATTCAGTCAATCATACCGAAAGAGTATACATCTTGACTGGCTGGCGGAGTTCCTGGAGAGAATACGCCAGCGATTTCCCTAAGGGAACTTCCAAAACTTACAAAACAATGAACATATAAGACCTATTTATAGACATGACAGCTCATGCGAAGCGAGCCTGTTGTCACTCGTACGAGAACAAAGTCACTCGTATGAAGCATATAGTTACTCGTACGAGGCACATGACACTCGTACAAGCCAGTGCTCGGTCGCACTAGGGTCGTGTGTTCTTCTCTAATCTATACAATATTCAATACACACTCTTTCTAGCCTATTCGCACAGTGACGACCATAAAGTGCATCAACAGCAAAGGAAAAGAGCTGCTAGTTGGCGAAGCAATAGTCCCAACAGGAAAAAAAGAAACTTTGGCTCCTAGACGAATGCTCTAGAAGTTCAGATCTAAGAAGGCCTGAATGCAAGAACCCTCCAAGCCGCGAAAAGACTGTAAGCTTCACAGCCTTAACATAGACCCCACAAGAAAATCTTGGCCACTAAAAAAGTAAAATATTGCTTCCGACCTCCTCGACCATTACCTAAAAGCAAGAGAAACGAAAAATCCACCCAATATTGTGAGTTTCATGAAGAGAAAGGCCACAATACCAACGACTGCTTCCAACTTAAGAAGAGAATCGAAGTAGCTGTCAAGTCTGGAGAACTAGCCGGCTTGGTTAAAGGGGTATGGAAGTGAACATGGTGAACTTTGATGGAAAAGCTTCCCACAAACGCCCACGTTTGGAGGCCTAGGAATGCCAATTTGTTTGCTTCCCACCAGGTAAAAGGGACTTGCTCTCCAACCCTTTGGTGGTGGAAGCTACAGTGGGGATCATCAAGACACATAAAGCCTATATTGACACTGGAGCAGCAATGGAAATCATGTTTGATAAATGCTTCAACCATCTCAGCAACGACGAACATCCAAGGCTTCAGCAATATGAATCCTCTAGCAAAGGTATCGCTGACATACCCATCAAGCCTTTGGGCCAAATAACCCTTAATGTATGTTTCAGTGAAGGAAAGATGGAAAGAACCGAACCACTCAGCTTTGTAGTAATCAACATTCCCTCCAACCGAAAGAGGAAGGCCAGGGCAAAGTGTGTTCAGAATGGCGGTTTCAGTTGGCCAAGGCACTGTGAAGTTCCCAACCGAAAAAGCGATAATAACCCTTCAACCAACCCAAGAAGCCTTCTTGGTTGAAGGGGAAAGTGCAGGCGATAGGAAAGCCTTCTTGGACACTCACCAAAACTTATATGTTATTGATGTGCAGGGAGCTTCTACTTGCCTTGATAGTTTATGGTATGTAGAAAGTGGAGGCTCTAGGCGATAGGATGTAGAGCCTTTCTCAAAAACTTTCTAGCACATGGAGGGGTGATATATCCTTTGGTAACAATTCAAAAGGTAAGGTGTTGGGGTCAGAGATAGTTCAAGCAGGGACATCAAGTTTGAAAATGTCAATCTTATTGGCAATCTAAAGTTCAATCTTCTTAGTGTATCTCAAATGAGTGACAAAGGTTATGGGTCGTTCTTTACTAAGAAGCATTATAAGATTGTTGGGTCAGAAGTAGTTAAAAAGATTGAAACAATCATTGTCGTTCTTTCCTAATGCATGTCTGTTATTAGTTGCCTCAAATAAAGAGACAAATAGAAGACTTGGTAACACAAATCTCAAAACTATCACCACACTCTCTAAACAAGGTCTTGTGAGAGGTCTTCCATCAAAACAATTCACATGTGATGAACATTGTGTTTCCTATTTAAAAGTTAAACAATATAAAAGTTCATACAAATCAATTGAAGAGTCCAAAAAAAGTCAGTGTCTACAGTTGTTACACATGGACTTGTTTGGCCCTGTAAAAATCATGAGTCTTAAAATGAAGAGGTATTGTCTTGTTATAGTTGAAGATTTTTCAAGGTTTACATGGACTTACTTTTTGCACTCCAAAGATGTGACTGTAGACATTTTACAAGACTTTTGTGAGAAAAGTTGAAAAGCAATTTGACTTGCTAGTAAAAGTCTTTAGGAGTGATAATGGAACAAAGTTTAAAAATAAGAAGTTGGATGATTTCTGTGTGTCAAAAGGGATTGTTAGGCAATACAGCATCCCAAGGACACCAGAACAAAATGGGTAGTTGAAAGGAAAAATAAACTCTAATTAAAGTTGCTAGAACAATGCTTACAGACTCAAGTTTACCCTTTTCTTTTTGGGTAGAGGCTGTAAACACTGCTTGCTATATACGGAACGGAGTTTTAATTAACCCAAGGCATCAAAAGGCTACTTGCGAATTTCTGTAAAAGATCAAACCTCTGATCTCATACTTCAAAATCTTTGGATACCCTTGTTTCATTTTAAACTTAAAAGATTCTATTTCAAAATTTGCAGTCAAAGTAGATTGTGGTTGTTTTCTTGGATACTCAACCACTGCCAAGGCCTATAAAGTGTTCAACACACGGACTAGGTGTGGAGAAGAGACCTTGAATGTAAAGGTCAATGAACTTTCTTCATTAAAAATCCCAGCAAACCCTACTGAATTATTTGATTTCGATAAATTTACATTTGAAGATGTGTCTGTCAAGACTAACACTATAGGTAAACCACAATCTCACCATCAAGATTATGGATATGACATTGTGATTCCACAATACAAAGTCACTTCCTCCACCAAAGCAACAGATGTTACTAACAACTGTGAAAACTCTGTCACTGCTGGATCAACTATTGTTAATCCTCAAACCTCTTCCAACTCATCCAATCAAACCCTTGTTGACAAAAGTACATTTTTTGTGAACAAAAGTCAATCCATTTTTTACTCCTATCTCACCCATACCTCCACCTCCATTTCAAACAAATGTTGGCTCTTCAAAATTGCCAACTGATGTTAGCTCTGATGATTCCCATCTGAAGCCTTCACCTCTTAATGCCATAATTCCATACAAGGGAGATCTGATCTACCTTAAAAATCACCCTCCAGACCAAGTTATTGGAAACATCAATGAAGGGTTCTCAACAAAAGTCAATCACAAAACATTTGTTTTTTTGTTGGATTTCTATCTCTCACACAACCTGTCAAGTACCGAGAGGCACTAATAGACAACAGTTGGGTAGAGGTCATGCAAGAAGAGCTCCTACAGTTCAAAAGAAAACAAGTATGGGAACTTCTACCAATGCCTCATGATGTATGTTCCACAGGCACAAAATGGGTCTTCAAAACCAAACTGATGAGAAGGGCATTGTTGTCAAAAACAAAGATAGGCTTGTGGTTCAAGGCTGTATACAAGAAGAGGGCATTGATTATGATGAAACATTTGCTCCTGTTGCAAGACTGGAGGCCATTAGTGTAGGTCCACTTGGAGGATCAAGATTAACCTACTTCCCTATTTATACAACACACATACTAGTGCGAAATCCTCGTAAGTATGCAAACCAAAGCAAAGTAAGAAACACAAGATAACCAAAATTTCAATATCGTGATTAACAGAAGAGAACTAGTACAAACACATACAAACAATGTATACAGACTCATGAAATACTCTCTGTGTTCTTGTGCTTCTGCGTCTCTCTCTAGCTTGTTCACTGATGTCTCACGTCTATCTTTACACTGAGAAGTGCATGTCTTTATATAGTGTCCACACCTAGAAACAGTACGAAGAATGTTGCTGGTTTTACGAAACACCATACGACATGAAGAGCCTTATCCAAAAGATGCTCGTACGAATGTCCCATGGCTCGTATGAATATGAACTAACTCGTACAACTCAAAGAAGATACTTGTTACAGTGAGCCATTCGTACGAATGGAATGTGACTCGTACAAGCAACATCTTTCTGGTAAGAAGCATATCTCAATCGTACTTGGGTATGTTCTTCGAAGAACGTGCCAACAGATATGACGTACACAAGACTTAACAGTGTGCACACATGCAACTGTTTTACACAGACAAACTAATCGTCGTACTACACCAAGTTAGGAGGATATCTTGATTTGGTCTGACATGACCAAACTATACAGACACATTAAAACAAAGACCGTTCAATTACAAACGTTACTAAGAACAAGCGACAAGCACAAAAGTGTATCAACAAACTCCCCTTGGCTGTTGCTCTTGAGTAGCACTGGAGGCAACTGGATCGGTCACGATATGCTGTGCATTAGATTTTACCACTAGAGTTGAAGCAGAAACTTTGATTGCGAGGATGAGACGAAGCATCAGGATTGCCAGTGTCTTCACTAACCTGATCATGTTTATGCTTGATCTCATGCGCTTTGCATCTATCATTCCATAGAATGTTCACCGTTTTCTACTCAGTTCAAACACGTCTTTAATACCATTAAAGCCTTCAACCAGAGTAGCATTACGAGGATGATACAATTCCTTCAAGTCATTATGTTTAGCAGTTAATGTTTTGGTAGATCATTGTACAGCCACACTACGTTCTTTCAGTCTATTCAACTCAATTCCCCGAGAGTTATCAGCTGCTCTCATCTGTTGTAGCTGAGTTGCCCTTTAAGCATCTACAACCGTCATTTGCGCTTTTCTTTTCTTAACTGCGTAATTTCAGAAACCTGTTTTCTAACAGTCTCTTTCAAAGAATTTATCTCCAATTGTTGTTTGACAACTGTGTTCCGATTAGAAGACATAAACTCCGAATGCTTGTTAATTTGAATTGTTGCAGCTTGCAACTGAGAGAATAAAAAATCCACTTTCTCATCCTGTTCCATTTCAGAGAATAAATGATTGCTTTGTTTTGTATTTTGTGGATGAGTTGTGGACTGGGATTGTTGTACTGATGAAGTAGTAGGTTGTGACTGAACTGGAGTATTTTTAGCCGAATGTGTTTCAGCTGTTGTGGTATTTGATGGTTGTGGTTTAGAGGTTGTAGTGGGTTCTGTCATTACACGTTTAGTCTCCTCTATTGTAAAAGTAGATTGTACTTGTGCAACTGGTTCCAGTAAAGTTTCTTGATGTGAGGTTATAGGTTGTGTGATTTTAGATTGTGCTGACGATGTTCCATAATCTTTCTGTTTTGTTTCTTTCTTCCCTTATCATCGTCATCATCATCACCTATTCCCTTTTTACGACCAAAATTATCTTCAATCATCCTTTTCAGAATTGGTTCTTCATTATCTAACTCACTGTCATCATGGCGCCACTTATCATTTTCTGGTGCAACATATTCATCATTTGCAAGAAAACCGATCAATTTACGAGGAGGTGTGCTTTCCTTGTAACATTTTGCTGCTACACCTCTAAGGATCTTCAATGAATGTCCCATCATGATCTCAACTTTTAGAACATCATTATCGTTCTTAGGAACATTCGGATGTTGCATATTTAAGATCATTTGGAGAAAATGAGGATACATCCAAAACTTGTTTCCACCATATCTGGTTCTTCTCAGGTTTTCCTTCATGTTTGCAAAAATATACTTTGAAACACTAAACGGTTTGTTCAATGCCAACCAAGTCGTTATTCGCCATGTCTTAACCACTTCGTCTGTTTCTCAAACACTGAAGTAGAACATGTAGAAACAACTTGTATCAGAGTGGCAACCATGCTTTGTTTAGTTGTCCCACGAGAAAATCTCCAACACATTTCATTCTAAGCAAACATCCACGTTGACACTTCAACGATACTGAGAAAGGAGCTTCAGAATCATCGCCAAGCTGTAATACTGAGTTAATGATTTCAACAGAGACATCTACGTTCAAGTCATTCACTTTCCCGTGGATAAATTCCTGCCCATTCACTTCAATAACTTTAGCTGAATCCCAAAATTCCTTGATCAGCGTCCTGTATACTATAGTCTTGTGCGTGATAGCATAATGTATCCTTGAGTCACGCAAAAACTTTATTATACCATTGTACTCAGCAAATTTGTCTTCCGGATCTAGGTAGGCCACCATGTTATGTCTTGGTTTTGACATAATTTCCACTTCTGACTTGTCAGTTCTCTTCGTTGCGGGTTTTCTTTTATGTTCCTTTTGTTCCATTTTATACACATAAGACAACATGGATAAGGACATAAATTCATTAGGGAATATACAAAAAAAGTTTTATTTCAAACTTTCTGTATGTATGTATTCCCTGGACGAAGAACTACTGACTCATACGAATAACAATTTATTCGTGTCAAGAACAACTGATTTTTACGAACAATTTACTTGGTTAAACAAGTGATGTACTCATACGAGTAACTGGCTCGTACGAGCGATAAGTTACTCTTGCGAGTGGTCTTTCACTCGTACAGAAATTGTTTTTCATGAAGAGAAGATTATTGATGAAGAACTTGTTTTGCATTAAAGATCCTTCGCTTAAAGTTTGTTGTTAATGTCAGTCAAAGTCACATGGTCAGATAATGTTCAAGTTGTTCATCTTCAAAGTATGCCAACATTGTCAAGTATACCTTAAAAATATTAAAAAACAACTTAAGGAGAGGTGAAAGAATGATGGGAGCGAGGTGAAAATAAAGTCCCACAAAAGAACTTCATCACCTTTATACCACATTAAGATACTTGTCTGAACAACCTTAGCTCGTACGAAGAACTCCATTCGTACAAGACCCCATTGCTAATTCGTACGAGGCATAATGACTCGTATGAGTGATCTCTGATTCGTACGAGTCCAATTTTTCAAAACTGGACTTTCAGTTCTTCGAGGACCTTAGGTTTTTCGTTGACCTGTTTAGAACTTTGCACATTAAGCTAGGGAAAGTGCTCGTTAAACATATTTTGTTCTTTGAAATGAGTTTACCCGTTGTAAGAAAGTACTTTATGAAGTTATGATATCAAAATAAATGAATTTTAGGCCGTATCTTGGTAGAAAACATTTTGAGTTTTCATCTATGGCTAAATCAAAAATAACTTAAATTAACAATAGAGTAAACTAAAACTAAAATAAAATAACTACTAAAAGATAAGAATAAACTGTATTTTTACTAGACAATTCTTTTTCAGAGTTTCAAGGTAAGAGAATCATACCAGCTTTAATCTTCCCAAAAATGAGTTTTGTTTAAAACATCAAATTAAATAAATAAATAAGAATTCTACTATGATTATCAATATTGTTGTCCACGTAAGCTCAGCTTATCAAATGTAATCATGATTAGGAGATATGATTATTGTATGATTTATACTTACTAGCCGGTGTTCAACCCCTTCACGACACATTCCCGTATCAAGATATGAACGAGAGAAAATCTTACCTGTGAGTATACTGTTATCATCTGTTTTGACGTATATGATGTGATATACTCACTTATTATGATTGAAAACAAGCCCTATGTGATTAAATCACTTATTTTGATTTTCAGTACCATCGCACCGATAAAGAGACGAACTTAGCTCCCGCATAAAGTTGTGATATTTTATCACTTATTTTTTGGTGGATGTGATATTTTTATCACTCATTGATGGTCGTATGCAGTATTTACACGTATGTATGGTATCATGGAAGTTCTAGACTTGCGTCACCGTTATTTTTCGGTAAAAGATTCAACCATGATACCCAAATGATAAGTCAGCATAAAGACCGCATATCTCAGAACCTTGGCATACTATCAAACGAAATATCGGTACCAAGACCATATGCCAACGAATGGTTCCCACCTGGCTTGCTTGTGTTTATATCAACCTGCAAATTTTAATCTAATTGTGAGCCTACCGATACATCATTAGTAAAACTACTTATCAATTTTTGATTTATGTTTTTTATTATTTTTGACAGATTATCGGTGTGTATCATCATCTTCTCTTATCTTTCCAAGAAACTCATTTTGATTTTTGGATTTTCTAATGTTTTTATATTTTTCTAAAATTTTCTCTCCCTTAAATAAAGAAGGTAAATAAATGAAAACTTAAATAAATAAAAGACATATTTTTGTATTTTCTCATGTTCTTGTATTTTCTTGAAATATCTCCCCCTAAAATATAAAACTAAGAGAAAATGGAAAATCTTTTTTTTGTTTTAGATTTTTTAAGAAAATATTTATAAAAATGTTTAGCCAAGGATGATTTACTTTAGTTTCACCTTGATGCCATTGACCAAAAGTAGATAATCAAAACGAGATTTATCAAAAGCTTTTGTAAAAAGGTCGATCCGTTGGTGATCGGTGTGGATTTTAACAACATTGATAAGTTTCTTTTCATAACAATCTTGTATGAAATGATACTTAATCTCAATGTGTTAGGTTTTTGAGTGCTGTACAGGAATACGAGTGATCTGTAAAGAAGCTTCATTACAAACAAAAATAGGAGTACTTAGAAATTCAAAACCGTAGTCACGCATTTGCTGTTGGATCCATAGAACTTGCGAGAAGCAACTAGAAGCTAAAATATACTCAGCCTCACATGTTGACGTGGCTACACAAGCGTGCTTTTTGCACTGCCACGTGACTAGGCGATTTCCCAAGAACTGACATCCTGCTGATGTTGATTTTGCATCGATCTTGCAGCCACCATGATCAGAATCACTAAATGCTGTCAAATCAAACTTATCATCCTTAGGGTACCAAAGACCAGTGTCCGGGCGACCCTTCAAATAACGAAAGATTCTTTTTACAGCCATCAAATGAGAAACCTTTGGACTTGATTGGTAGCGAGCTAGAAGACAAGTTGGGTACGTTATATCGGGTCTTGAAGCATTAAGATACATAAGAGATCCGATCATAGCACAATAAAGAGATGGTTCCACATGTTCACCTATTCCACCAGGAGTAATCCCATGATTTTGAGCTAATGGAGTTCCCAAAGGCTTTGAGTCTTCCTTCTGAAATCGTTTGAGAATATCCCCGACGTACTTGGTTTGATGGATGAAAATCCATTCCTTAGATTGATGAACCTGTAAACCCAAAAAGAAAGTCATTTCTCCCATTGTGCTCATCTCGAACTTCTCTTGCATCACCTTCTCAAATTCTTTGCACAATTTCTCGTTTGTAGACCCAAAAATAATATCATCAACATATACTTGCACCAGCCATAGGTCCTCATTTTCTTCCTTGATGAAGAGAGTATAGTCGATCAATCCATGTCGAAAACCAATCTTCAGAAGATAGGAAGACAACGTTTCATACCAAGCCGAGGAGCCTGATGAAGACCATATAACGCCTTATTGAGAAGCCAAACCTTGTTAGGATAGATTGGATCTTCAAGACCTTGCGGTTGTTCAACATATACGTCTTCTTCAACCAGACCATAAAGAACTGCACTCTTCACATCCATTTGATAAACGGTAAACTTCTTGTAGGACACATAAGCCAAGAAGACTCATATGGCCTCAAGACGTGCTACCGGTGCATAAACTTCATTGTAATCAATGCCTTCTACCTGATTAAAACCCTGGACAACCAATCTTGCTTTGTTTCTCACAACAACACCTTGGTCATCCTTCTTACACTTGTAAACCCATCTTGTTCCAATCTTCTTGTATTTTTCAGGTCTGCCAACCAATTTCCACACGCCTAACTTCTGAAATTGCTGAAGTTCTTCTTGCATTGCCTCAACCCATGTGTCTTCTTTGATTGCCTCCTTCCAAGATTTTGGTTCAACTTGGCAGACATAGCAGACAAAAGACCAATCATTTTGTTCCCCAGATTCCATAATAACTGAATACAAACCAGCATTCTGATTATTCCTTAGCTGATTACGAGTCTGCACATCACTCAGGACATCTCCTATAATATTTTGCTAAGGATGGGTATTATGAATTCGAGTTTCAGGAACTCGAGAATTTATACTGTGAGTCCCAAAACAGATTCGGATCACAGTGGTTGATTGTTATCACCCAAACAACTATAGATTAGTTGTTTGAATGTGTAAAAGTTAAGAAAAACCAAACAATGAAGATGAAGATTCTTGTACGGATCAGATAACAAGTGTTGTATATGAAATCCCAAAAGATGTAATCACTAAAAGCACCTGGATATTCGGATTAAGCACAATAACAAGAATCACAACACAAGAGCAATCACCAAAATCTTTCCAAGAAGCTTTGACAAGGGTTTTCATTGAAGAACATATATATACACATCTGACTACCCAGCGTATTTATTATACGTTGGGTTATTAAATACTCCGCCCAGTTCTAAGTTTCACATATTGCACTTTTAGCCCTTCTAGTTTAACAAACTATTACAAAACCAGCTCAAACTATTAAACCCATGTATCAACAGTCTCAAAATGTCCTAACAATATCCCCCCTAGACCGTTGCTTACTTGAGATTCTTCAGTTTTATACCGGAGCTTCAGGGCCTGCGGCTCATTCTCGATCCGTTCTTTGTGCAGCTTGATCTGCTGGTTGTTTGGTTGTTGCTTCAGTGGATTGGTTAGTAACAGCTTCACTTGTGGTTGGTTGTGCCTCCATAGTGACCCCATATGTGGATGAAGTCGGAAGTGGTGGAACGATTTGAATATGGGAGTCAGATGATGGATCTTTGCTTAGCAGAGAAGATGGTTCAGGCTCAGCTGCTTTCTTCTTTCTGGATTCATCTTTTTCTTTCTTAGCGTCCATTCTGAGCAGAATGTCCATCACTTCAATCTTTCGAGCTCGCACACGCTCAACTGCCCTTTGAAATAGCATCCCTTCCTCGAAGTACTCATTTCCTGCTCCGACGTTGATCTTGTGTCCGTACAGGACATTCAGATCAGAAAGACAAAAAATAAATACGTCCATAGGATCCAGGATACGGATGTCTTCATTTGAGTTTGACCTGATGATGCTTCACCCGTCTTGCCATCATAAAACCATCTCTTGAAGTTAGTGAGACTCACAGGCTGTTCAGGAGGAAGTTTAACCCTTGTTACATCTTTCGCTGGATTGATGACCCATGTTATCTTTCCTTTTCCAGTGAACGGATCTTTGGTGGTCTTTGACACACATCTTCTTGGGCGTTGAGGCTTGAAGACTGAAAATCCACGCATGCATTCTCTTTGAATTAATCTCTCCAGATCTCCGCCAATGCTGCTATTTGTAGGATTTATCAGATCATGCCTGCTGAGCTCTCGGATATCCCATGTTGGTAAACTTTGCATGTTGTTGGCATTTCGGAAGTATTTAATTACTCCAACCCGTCGCTTTACCATGAACCATCCAGTAAGATTGCAGTATTTCCAGCTGATGATTCTATCCGTGACCTCAGTCTTCTCAACTGTGATCACCTGATAAAAGTCTTGCATCTTTGCTCTTTCTTTCTTAAACCATTCTGGATGTTGCGGTTCAAACTCTTCTCCACCATCCCTCTCATATAACACATCATCTTACAATCCCCAATCAAGAAACTTTGCGGGCATCTCGGTTTTGTCTACTTCTTCTTCATCACTGTCTTCATCAAGACTGACATCAACTGCTGATTCAAGACGTTTCTTTTCTTTTCGGCTTTGGCATCCTTCGTTTTCTGTTCTCTTTCTCTAAACATGTTAAAGTTGAAAATGTCTTCGCTGGTGTACTTTGGTTTTTGATTTGCTGACACATACAACTCCTGCACCAGTTCATGAAGTTTTTCTAGACCCTCCTGTTGAAATCTGATGAATTCTGATTCCTTATGGACGTAGGAGTGCAATTCTTTGTTCTTCTTTCTTTGTTCTTTCAGTTTTCTCTTTAGCACATCAGTATCATTCACTTGACTCTTCAGCAAACAGAACTCCTTTGTAAGAAATAAACCAATTTCTTTGGATAAACGATTATACAGCTCTTGAAACGGTCTTGGTCTTGAGGGAACTTTTTGAGGAGGAGGTTGAGTAGATACAGGTGGTTTGGGTGGAACATTTGCGGAGGATCCCTCACCTATTATTCTTTTCTTTGATGCAACGTTTCTCGCTTGGAGAGGATTCTAGAGGATCGGATAAAAGCCCTTTCACGAATCGATCCAACTGTTCCTGTTCTGAAGTAACTACCACATGAGTTTCAGATTATGTCATCTCTCTTCTCTTCATTCTCCTTTCTCGTTATCTGCCTCCGCAACCGCATGGATGGCCTGCATACTTTCGATTTCTTCTCTCTTTGATCCAGCACGTATACTATCGCCCATGATTCGTTATGGACTGGGTGAATCTTTCTTGCTTCTTTTCTTTGAGGGTTCCTCTTCAACCACTTTCTTTCCTTTTCTTTACGCTTATGAACCAGTGGTATTTCGTCTTCTAATTCAGCCACTTCTACAACATCAATAGGATCCTCTCGACCTTCTCTACCTTTCCTTCCTTTTCCCGGTACTTGTTGTACGCAGCCAGAACCACAGGAAGTATCTCTTCTCGATACATCCAGTTGTGCAGCATCACCCGCTCTTTTGTCTTCAACTCTGTGATTTTTCTTCCTTTGGGGAGTTGAAATTGATACAGATTTCCATCATGTGGTAGGTTCTGATGCTGATCATCAATAAGCAATTGCACAAATCTTGGATACATGGCCCATGCACCTTTATTTACGTTGTCGATCATGCAATAGAAAATTAAGCCATAAATGTTGAAGGTCTGATTGGTGCACAAGTTAAGCATTGTCGCGGACCACTCTAGAATTAATCCATCGTAACCGCCTTTTCTATGACAAATGCTCATGCAGAACGTGTGAAGAATGAACCTCCAATCTTTTGTAAGCCCCGACTTTTTGATCTCATTTTTGTTGCGAAAATCTCCAACATAATTCATCCCACGAAAACCTTCTAGTACTGCCTCTTTGCTTAGCTTTAACAGGTCACTGGCGTTGTCTCCGAGGCTGAGAACCTTTCGAATCCGCTCTTCAGTCATTCTATCTCTTTGTTTCGCACTATCACTGTGATGTGTTTAACCTGGTTCAGTGTTCTTACGCTTGCAGTTCTCCAGAACTCTTCTATGTGGATTGAGTAAATCTTTGGATTATCCTGGACTGCATAACTTATTTTGCTCCGCGATTGCCAGTCCATCACATCTTCGAAATCTGGCTCCGGAGGAACTAGAGTGATGGGCAAATTGTGCTTTCTTGTGCCGTCCATACTAATGGTTGAGCCATTCTGAAACGTGAAAACTAGTCAAGTTAGAGGGCATAATACTTAAAAGAATATATAAATACACATATATATATACCTATATATGTATATACTTATATATATATATATATATTATATAACAATAATTAAAGTTAAAGTAAATTTTGAAATAAATAGAATTAAAGGAATAAAAACAAAATATATATAAAATTAAAATTAAAACATAAATATAATCCCGCTATTAAATACGCTAGCCACTAAGGCCATTTACGCCGGACTCAAACAACTATATACAAAAATACGCTGAGAGAAATGGACAAATATGCTGGGAAAATAATTTGCATAAACTACCAGCGAAATAATATATACGCCTGATAAAGTATATTTACATTGATCATAGATTAACGAATTTAAGTATAACCAGTGTAGATGCTTATCTACGCTAGCTTGACCGGCGTATTTGTCTAATACGCCGGTTGCTTGAACGCGCGTTAAAGACTTAAATCCGCCAACCGTTATCCTGATTAAATACGCTATCTTCAAAATTAAATACGCCATATTAAAACTAAAAACGCTGCATTCAAAAATTTATTGATAAACCCATGAAAACCGGATGAAACTAGATCAATATATTTGTATATGACACAGTTGAACTTGAAATCGACGCATTAACACACTCAATCAAACAAACAATCAACATTCAAAAGCCAAAAAATACCGATATCGATCTAAGAATATCCGATCAGATAACTTAGTAAAGTTTGAGGATAATGAAGGTGGGTTTTCGGCTGAATGAAGAAGAAGATGAAGTTTGAAAAGTTTGAAAATATTTACAATAAGAAAAAAACTGAAATATATATAAATATATACTTTCTAGCTTATTTAATAAATACGCTGGATCAATAAATACGCCGCGTTAGGGGAATTTGAAGGTTTCTTCAACTCTAAGAATCTTGAAAACAAATACGCTCGAAAATCTCAAATTTTCTCAAAAATTGTGCCCTTTTGGTTAAAAATAGTGCAAAAATTTAAGAATAAGTTTAAGAAAAGTGAAGATTTGCAATTTGAATTCTGAAAATTATTTTTAGACAAGGAAGCTTCCTTTTCACATAAAACTTATGCTTACTGATCAGGGTCCTGTGACTTTCCGGCAGAAGATCACACTGGTAACACTTCGTTAGATTGAGGTAAAATATTAAATATCTTGAATAATCAAGGCACAAGAAAACTGTTACTATGTTTGTCCTTTTAAATCCATGCACCTATCTTTCAACATGCGTTCAGAGAACATTTTATCATGTTGTGGTAATATTGACAAGAAGTTTGATGTTTCCCCACTCATGCTGGAGTGTCAGAATGTTGTGCCCGTGAGTCCCACATCAGGACAACCCCCGCGATCAAGGTATGCGCAAAGATTCCTCATAGTAGGTGAGTATATTGACCTCATTCTTTCTTGAAATTTCAACGTTAGACAATTGGTGATCAGGTCAGTACTTCCATACAGCAAAGAGACCAAAGTCTAACGAGGGCTATACGGTACGAATTAAGAACATGAATGATTCTCTCATGAGATCTTCATTTGTGTGGGGTTTGGCCGTATTGGCTCTATTTGAAAAGATATCATAGTTGTGTGTAGGTCAGCATATATCTGGATGTGGCAGAAGAGCAACTATGATATCCCTGAATGATTAGTCAATATAAAGACCCAAATTTCGGACTTTGGCAATCTTTCAACGCAAGATTTAAGACCATTAAGTCATATGCTACAACGTGTTACCCGCAAGATGCACAACATTGTGGGTATCCAGAATTCCTGTGTGATCATTAGCTTTTGTCTCCTTTTCACAGTTTACTTCAAGGTATTGCTGAATCTACTGACACGTCGTTTGTTGGGGCCTCAATCTGATTTCATTTTAAGATCAAACAAAGTGTCAGAAGTTTTTCTATCATTTCTCATGCAGGTGTCAAACAAGGATTTGATTCAACAATATTTTCTGGAAGACTTCCCCCTTAAAATTTTCTGAAAAGAAATTTTAAATTTTCAGAAAATCTATTTGTTGGGCACATTTAATGAGATTATTATTATTAATAAAACTGTGTTTTTTTATTTTCTAAATCATTTCCATTCAAGGAAATTGACCATTTCCAACCAGGTTACCAACTGGTTGAAGCGAGTTTTATCGAAGGCTTTCGTGAATATATCAGATTTTTGTTGCAGTGTATCCACCGGCACCACTTGAATGTACCCTTTCTCATACGCATCTCTGATCGCATGAATGCGAATTTCGATGTGTTTTGTTCTGGAGTGGTGGATAGGGTTCTTCACAATTCCAAGACACGCCTCGTTGTCGATGAATATAGGAGTCTTCATAACGTTGATTCCGTAATCCAACAACTGATTTTGTATCCACAGAACTTGAGAACAACAACTGTAAGCTGCCGTGTATTCAACTTGAGCAGTTGATGTGGAGACTTTTGTCTGCTTTTTGCTTTGCCACGAAATGAGACGATTTCCTAAAAATTGACAGCCTCCTAAGACAGACTTTCTGTCAACTTTACTACCTGCATGATCACTGTCAGAATAAGCAATTAAATAAAAATTACTATCTTTGGGATACCACAAACCAAGCTTAGGCGTTCTTTTCAGATAGCGAAAAATTCTTTTGACAGCAGCTTCATGAGATTCTTTAGGATCCGTCTGAAATCGCGCACAGAGACAGACAGCCCACATAATGTCAGGCCTACTTGCGGTCAGATGCATTAACGAGCCTATCATTGATCGATAGAAGGATTTGTTCACGGGCTTTTCTTGAAGATCCGAAGTAAGTTCCGTCTGAGCAGCAACGGGAGTGCGGGCAGATTTGGAATCATTCATGTTGTACTTGGAGAGAATATCTCTGATATACTTAGCCTGATGAATGAGAATGCCATCTTTTCTCTTCTTCACTTCCAATCCCAAGAAAAACGTAAGTTCTCCCATCATGCTCATCTCGAATTTTACCTTCATAACTTTTTCGAACTCCCTACAAACAGTTGACTCAAAGATGATATCGTCTACGTAGATCTGCACCAGCATCACATCATCTCCGATCCCTGTTGACAAAGTCTCGTACCATGCTCGAGGGGCTTGATGAAGACCATAGAGCGCTTTGTCAAGCTTATAGTATCTTCAAAACCTGGAGGTTGACAGACATAGACTTCTTCTTTCACTTTCCCATATAGAAACGCACTCTTTACATCCATTTGAAACACCTTAAAGTTTTTGAACGAAGCATAGGCTAAGAAGATTCTGATAGCTTCTAAGTGTGCAACCGGTGCAAAAACTTCCTCATACTCAATCCCCTCCTCCTGCCGAAAACCTTGAACTACCAATCTTGCCTTATTCTTGATAACTACACCATGATCGTCCATCTTGTTATGAAACAACCACTTGGTACTAGTGGGATACTTTCCATCTAGCAAATCAACGAGTTCCCAAACTTTAAGTTTCTGAAATTGAGCTAATTCGTCTTGCATTGCTTGTACCCAGCTAGAGTCTTGAATTGCTTCTTCGATGTCTCTTGGGACAGACTGCGAGAGAAAAGCTGCATACAGTCCTGTGTTGATGGTATGTGTTTGACCGTGAGTTCTAACTCCATCTTCCACCGAACCGATGACATTTTTAATTGGATGGTTTCGATTGATCTTGTACCCTGCATTGGTGTGAGTTTCCACTTGTTGAGGCATATTAGAGAAATGTTCATCAACGTAGATAATTGGAGTTTTGTCTTGTTTAGGTGGTTCATCCACGATCTGCTATGAAGAAGAATCATCTTGTGCAGGTGCATTCTCAGCCGATGTGTCACTATTTACTTCGATAACGGGAAGGGTAGAAGAGGCAGAGGCTGGGGTGAAACGAGTTGTAAAAGGAGTGAAACCAATGTCTGAAGGATCAAACAATGGCTCTAATGGGGTTGATTCTGCAGGTTCGGATTCAGTGACAGGTTCAGCAATGTCGAAAGTGTTGAATATAATGTCTATGTCATAAAACCAGTTTGGAGCGCTTCCAGTGTTAGTGGAGTTTCCTTCTTGAAAATCGACGTAATATGATTCAATCACCATCTTGGTCCGTTTGTTGTAGACTCGATATGCCTTTTGAGAAGATGAGTAGCCCATGAAGTAGCACACATCACCAACCGCTTCAAACTTGATGAGATTATCTTCAGTGTTGAGAAGTGTACAGGAACATCCGAACGGTCTGAAGAAATCTATCAGAGGCTTCCTTTTGAAAAGTAGTTCATAAGCTGTCTTTCCGTGAGGTTTGATAATGAGAACACGATTCAAAATGTAGCATGCTATGTTGATTGCTTCAGACTAGAAGATTATGGGCAGCTTGGAATCTACAAGCATAGTTCTAGCAGCTTTGATGAGAGTTCTGTTCTTGCGTTCCGCTACCCCATTTTGCTGAGGAGTTCTGGCAACACTGTATTGAAGGCGAATTCCTTTTTCTTTACATAAGGAGACAACCGTATGATTCTTGAATTCAGTCCCGTTGTCGCTTCTAATGGATTTCACCTTCAGCTTGATTACGTTTTCAATCATAGGGACGAAGCTTTTCAGAATGGGAGTTGTCTCACTCTTCACTTCGAGGAAAGATACCCATGAAAATCTTGAGAAATCATTTGTAATTACCAAACAATAAGATCTTTTAGCTAAACTTTTAACACTTATAGGCCCGTAAAGATCCATGTGAAGTAATTGCAGTGGGGCAGATATCGTATTCACTGCTTTGGATTTATGAGGCTTTTTTATGTTGCTTTCCTTGGGCACATGCGATGCATTTTTCTGAAAAAGGAAAATCTTTCATAGGTAAACCTCTTACAAGATTTAATATTGAAAGCTTATTTATATTTTTAAAGTTCACATGCCCCAAATGCCTGTGCCAAAGCAGTGATTCCGATTCAGATGCTCTTGAAATAAGACATGTCATTTGCTCAATAGATCTAGCATTTTTCATATTCAGCACATAGGTATTGTTTTGACGGGGAGCTCTGAGCATGATCATTTTCGCAGGGACGGAGCATTCGGGTTTGAGGAATAAGCACTCCATTTCATTGAATAGCACCAAAATTCCTTTGTCACAAACTTGTGATACACTCATGGGATTGTAACACAACTCTGGAACATAGTTTACATTCTCTAGAGTGAGTGCTTCTGACACGACGTCACCCATTCCAACGATCTTCCCTCCCTTTTCATCTCCGGCAAAGGATACAAAATCACCATCGATAACTCGAAAGTTTTTAAGCAGATCCTTTAAACTGGTCATATGCCTGGAGCATCCGCTGTCAACATGCCAGATATATTCCATGAGCATCCGAAGCCATTTTTGAAGTTTATTCTGTTTTACAACAACAACAACAACAAAAATATGTACATGTTAGTTAGTTTTTGGAACCCAGACTTGCTTTACATTAGTTCTATCATGATTTTGAGCAAGAGTGTTTTCTTTTCTTTTCCAAAAGAAAGTTGAATTAACTATGCATTTCACTGATTTCTTCAGATTGTCAAATTGATCAGTGAGACTTTTAACCAGATTTTGATTAGGTTTAGAAAATTTCTTGCTTTTGCAATGTTTCACAGTATGTCCTAAATGACCACAGCGAAAGCATTGTTTGAAATTCGATCTTTTCTTCCTGGGTACTGAGTGCGAAGATGATGTATGTGATGAGAATCTAGAGCTGCTTGAGGAATTTGATGACGTAACATGGCTTGAATCTTTGAATTTCTTCAATTTCTTGTCAAGATGATCTTCATCCTCAGTGTCGTCTTCACTGACTTCACATTCTGATGATGAGATTGATTCTTGACTTTCACTTGACATTTCTCCATCACTATCTGAAGTTGTTGTGCTTGAATCATCTCTTTTGCTTTCTTCAGTGAAGTCTTTATCAGTCTCTGATGTACCTGCAACTGATGGAACAAACTCGGGAATTTCCTCTGTAAGGAACTTTCCAAATCTATTTTTCTTCAATTCTGGGACAAATACAGGAGATTCAAGCATAACATTTTCATCATTAAGAACAGAGTTTAAGTCATGACTCTCAACCTCAACATCCACTAGGTTCTGAGTCTTAAGTGTAGGAACAAGGCCATTACAGTCATTCCGAATGTTCAATTTTGGCATAAAGCCGTTACAGTTATCCATCCTAGTCAAACTATTACAGTTATCCTGAATAGAAATAATGTTTGTTTTATTACAATTCCAGGCGAACCAGTTAACTGTTGAATAACTGTCGCCTGAGTAACCGATTCCTATTTTTAAACCTCCACAATCATCTTCCTCATCGCACACATCTTCTTGACCCTCACACAGATCTGCATTGCTTTCAGACATGTTAGTATTGTTTTGTGGTTTGTAAGCAATTTGATCCAAAAGATCATTTTTATCGATTAAGTCATTTTTAGGATGAGGAGATGGCATAGGGACATAATTTTTGTTGTGCGGAGGAGGAAATGTTTTTCTTTCGTTTCCGAATTTATCCTTATATCCAATTCCATCCTTTATGAATGTCGGTCGTTGGCAGTTTACAATATCAACCAGTGTTTTTTGACTAATTTTCCATTTATCAATAATGATTTGCAATTTGTTATTTTCGTTTTGTGATTTTTCTAATTTTTCGGTCAAATCATTTATGATAAAATCTTTTCTGAAAACAAATTCTTTTAAAGTCTGCATTTCAGCTATGGTTGAATTCAACTTTCTTTGATATGCAGCTTCATTTTCTTTTAATTCTTGATTAATTTTCAAAACCTTTTCTTTTTCTTTAATTATGTCACGGTTGAGTGATTTGTAGTGTGCCACGACGTTCAAACATGGTTTGGAGCACAACTTTGCTTTAAATTCATATGGTATGCTATTTACCAAATCCTTATCCTTAGTTTCTGACTTTATGGCGGTTGTAGAAGATCTAACCGCTTTATTCTTGTTACTACTGATTGCTTCTTGAGCTGCAGGTTTCAAATGATTTATCTCAACTTTCTATTTTTCCTTCTTTGAAGTTGGTTTAGCAGAATTGATGATGCTTTTCAGACCCTTGTCATCTTTGGGAATCCTGGCGGTTTGCTTTTCAACACAGTTTGATGCAGACGTGACAGAAACGGTGGAGATGTTTGCCATGAGGGCTTTGTTAACTTCACCTTTAGCCTCAGCTATTTCCTCTGACCAATCGTAATCTTCCACAACTAAAGCTTTTTTTGGTTATTTTCTGTCACTCCCTTCAATAGCCACCGGCCTTCTTGTCTGATTGAGTTCAGCATTCTCATTCTTCAGCAATGGGCATTCCCTCTTGAAATGACCTAGATTTTTGCAATTGTAACATCTCAGCTTGGACTTGTCAAATCTAGCTTTTCCCAGAGCTAGCCTTTTCCCTGTTTTGTCTTGAAATTTCTTCAATCGAAGAGTGATCATCGCCATGTGACACTTCAAATCCATCTCCTCCATGTCATCAGGATCCACTTGATACATGTCTTCAGCTGTGAGAAAATCTCTTTTCAACTCTCCTGACATGAAAGCCTCATAGCTTCTTAAGAAGGTATTAAATAGAGGACACGTTATGTGGATATTTTAAGTGCTTGAACATCACTGGCCACGGTAGTCTTCTCGGTGGATGACGAGGCCTTTACAGAGCTTGCGGAAGCGTTGGGATAAGATTCGACAACAATTTGAGGATTCAATCCACATGAGGTGATGAGAGCAAGAAACGCCATATTCTTGGGAGCCGAGGTTGCAGCAGCTGATTGAGTAAGTTTTTGTGAATACCGTGTTTGGTTCATCTCTCTCTTACAATATCCATTTCAAAGGCTTTCAGAGTGTTGATCAGTTCTGAGAGTGTGACAGGAGTTGTGCTGGTTAAGAAAGTCCTTTTAATCATCATACACTGAAGGCTCCATTCTTTAGGGAGTGAGTCTAGTAGCTTCTTGATTGATGCATAGTTTGCAATAGGATTTCCCACCTTCTTCAGTTTAGTCAGCACTCCTAGAAATCGACTGATGTGATCAGATAAGCTTTCACCACGAACACTTCCAAACATGTCGTACTCTTTCTGAACCATGTCTCTTTTGTTGTCCATGAGCTCCTCGTTTCCGTCATAGTGGTCAGTAAGAGCTAACCACTATTCATGAGCGGAGGTGTACTCTTCGAACAAGTTGTTGTCGTCCTTGGACAGGGCCATAGTAAGAGAAGCATGAGCCATGTGGTCACGTTGAATGAGAGTTCTGTCTTCTTCGGTGAATGTTGATGGATCTTCGTTGATTGCAGAATGTCATCGTGAATTATCATTGGAACGTGTGGACCCACCATGACGGACATCCATGGAGTATAGTCGGTATACTCAATGAAGGCTTTGTAACTGTTCTTCCAACTGCTGAAATCCTCAGATCCTTTCAACTTGGGAGGTCTTGTAGTTGTTCCTGTTTCCAACTCGGCTTGTGCAATTGGGTTGAGTTGATTGAGAGACATTTTGGTTGATCAGAGATTAAATACGCTAGAATGAATGAAATCAGAAGACAAATACGCTGCACTTGAATCAAATACGCTGTAATAGACTTAATTACGCTGCAGATCTTTGGCGACTTTATCCTGCGAAAATAGCTAAATCCGCTGGAACATGAAAAACAAGCATAAGTTTGGTTAATTACACTGATCACCGTGATAAAATCATTAAGGATTTTTATCACTGACTTCGAAGTCGCCTTCGATTAAATACGCTGGCACTATTTCGCTGAAAATCAACAAATACGCTGGTGTTAATCCGGCATAATTGTTAATTATGCGATCTTCAACAATAAAAACATTGTATTCAAAGATATCTACGCTGCCTTCAACAATAAATATGCCCAGAAGGGTTTAAGTACGAACAAAGACCCTCTAATCACCCAAAAACGACTCAAAATCCATGTTTCTTTGCACCAAAATGACCCAAATGTTTACCAAAACACTGATTAACAACAACCCAATGATTAAACAGACCAAATCAAGCCATTTTAAGTTCAAAAATATGAAAAACCTTGAAACTTTGAAAACTTTTGAAAAACCTTCAAAACTTGAAGAATCTTAACAAAAACTCAAACAATCAAGAGCACAAAGTCTCTGATACCAAATTGTGAGTCCCAAAACAGATTCGGATCACAGTGGTTGCTTGTTATCACCCAAACACTATAGATTAGTTGTTTGAATGTGTAAAAGTTAAGAAAAACCAAACAATGAAGATGAAGAACCAAACAATGAAGATGAAGATTCTTGTATGGATTAGACATCAAGTTTTATATATGAAATCCCAAAAGATGTAATCAATAAAAGCACCTAGATATTCGGATTAAGCACAATAACAAGAATCACAACACAAGAGCAATCACCAAAATCTGTCCAAGAAGCTTGGACAAGAGTTTTCATTGAAGAACATATATATACACATCTGACTACCCAGCGTATTTATTAAATACGTTGGGTTATTAAATACGCCGCCCTGTTCTAAGTTTCACATATTGCACTTTTAGCCCTTCTAGTTTAACAAACTATTACAAAACCAGCTCAAACTATTAAACTCAAGTATCAACGGTCTCAAAATGTCCTAACATATACCCAAGTTGTTGATATTCATATCAACAACTAATTCGTTTGCTGGATTCGACCAAGATGTAAAAGCATGACCTTCATCCGTCCCTTGATTTTGCACATTTGACTTGACATCTAAATTCCAGGAACCTAACCAGAAGTAGCTTCATTTGCATCATGGAACTATCATCCTCTGACGAAACATTATAATCAGCAAGATTGTTAACCGAAGTAGAGACTAGACGGTTAACAATAATTGGTGGTACTAATGACGAGTCAACTGCAGTATCACTTTCCAGTAGCACTTGAGCAGCTGCAGAAGCATCATCAAAAGCTGGCAGATTAAAGGAGTCAAACAGCCCATCGTAGTCAAACATCCAATGAGCACTCGAAGCTCTTAATGATTCAGTGTATCTTTGAACCTTAACTTCACCCCATTCTTCAATCTTTTTGATGACAAATTCCACACTCTGAAATTAGGAGTAGCATATCCAAGAAAGAAACCTTCGATAGCCTTTGGTCCAAACTTTCCATGTGGATCAATCATAGTGCAAGGAGCTCCAAAAGGTTCTAAGAAAGACACATTCGGTTTCCTTTTATGTAGCAGCTCGAAACATGTTTTCCTATGTCTCTTCACCATAAGAACTCTATTCATCGTATAACATGCAGTAGCCACAGCCTCCCCCCAGAATTGAATAGGAAGTTCTGATTCTACTAATATAGTTCTTGCAGCTTCAATCAGAGTTCTATTTTTCCTCCAGCAACACCATTTTGTTGTGGAGTGTAACGAGAACCCGTACTCAAGCAAAATGCCTTTAGAAGAACAAAACTCATCCATAACATGATTCTTGAATTCTGTGCGATTGCCACTTCTGATTCTCCTTATCTTCAAATTTTACAAATTTTCGAGTAGCGTCAGGAGATTCTTGAGGATTTCAGGAACTTCACTCTTGTGTGCCAACATATTCACCCATGAAAATCTTGAGTAGTCATCAGTAACTACTAAGAAATATGAATCACCAAAGGTAGTCTTGAATTTCGTAGGTCCAAAGAGGTCCATATAAAGACGTTCCAAAGGCATATTCACCGTGTTACTCTTCTTCACAGGATGAGATTTTCTAGCTTGCTTTCCCTTTTGGCACGATACACAGACATCTTGTAAATGAAAGTTCTTCACTAGTACACCACTCACAAGATTGTTTTTCACTAAATAGTTCATTATCCTCAAGTGAATGTGTCCCATTCGTCTGTGCCAAGAGATTGATTCCTTTTCGGTGGCTTTTGAGACAAAAACACGTGACTTGTGCAGACGTAGTAATAGCTTGGCTCATGTCAAGAGTATACAAGTCATTAATTCTTGGAGCTGATAGGAGAATCCATTCTTTGGGAATCTTGAAACCAGGTTTCAGCACATAACATTTGGCATCATCAAAATGAACCATGAACTTCTTGTCGCAGATTTGAGAAACACTTAGAAGATTGTGATCAATTTGTCGAACATAATTGATCTTATCAAAGTTAACAACACTATTGGATACCATTCCATCTCCATTGATGTAGCCGCCCTTGTCTCCAGCAAAGGCAATATAGCCTCCTCGAATGCTTTTCACATCATAAAGGAGTCTTAAGTCGCCTGTCATGTGCCTCGATGCTCCACTGTCAACAATCCAATGACTATTCACAGTTCCTCCTGGAAACACCCTGCACATTTCAATACCCGATCAGTTTGAGATGGGGACCCAAGCCTTAGTGGTATTGGGTCGACCCTTATCATCAAGAAATGCGATCTCTATTTCTTGATGATTTGGAAACTTTGTGCCTCCCCCTGAAACTCTACCGATTTTAGGTTTCCAAGACTGTTGAAATTTACCAGATCGACTATTATTTACAGTTTCAAAAACTTCTGGTTTTAATAAACTTGAAGAACTTGGTTTCTTTTCTAAACATCCGGTTTTAATGCTTTTTCAATTATTTTTACTTGTTTACATCTCTCTTTTTCTTCTTGTTCTTTAACAATATGTTTGTCTTCTTTTGGTGATACAGATCGACGTTGGCAAGTTGGTTCAGGAGGGGCTTTCTCAACAAATCTGGGTTTTGCTGGGTTGGTGCAATTTTTTATTATGTGGCCAAACTCTCCACATTTAAAACATGTTCTCCTTTCAACAAATGTAGGAGATCCTGTTTTATGACTTGATGTTGAACTTGTGGGTCTGGAGGTACTTGGTTCTTCTTCACACCCATTTGTATGTTGGGTGTAATTGTTTTGACTGTTACGCTTAAAATCTTGACTTATTTTACAAATCAACATTGACATGCTTTCAAAAGTCTCGATTTTATTTGTACCAGTTGAACCTACAAATTTAACATTCTTCAATTTCTTCTTGTAGCGAGCACCTTTAGCTTCAACCTTTGGTTGTGATACCTTAGGTTTTTCAACTCGCTTTTCTTTTTGTTTTTCTTTTGAAATGAATAATGGTTGTGACTTGATTGGAATTTTCTTTTCCAAAAATTCTGTTATTGAATTTTCAAAAACTTGATCAATTGAGGTTGGATTTATATTTTTGATCCGAAAGTCTTTGTTTGAGTAAATTTTATTATCCCCAATCAAAGTATACAACACATTATCATTTCATTTGTAGACGCACTTGTCTTGACATGTTTCATAAGATCATTCAATAGTTTTCACATTCAGAATAGCAGAAATTTCTATCCCTTTTTCTTCATCAAGAGATTGATCCTGATTGATTTTCTCGGACTCATCATCTGAAGAATCATCCTTCTCTATTGTAGAAGGATTCTGATCAACAACTAATGACGAGTTCTCTGATTTTCTTGATTTAACTGACGAATTGTCCAGCTTAAACCCTAATCCTGCTGCAAACTCTTCAGAATTAAGAGGTACAAATGGTTCAAACTGTGGCATTTCCTCTTCATCAGGCAATTTGGTATAATTGTGTTTCAAAGGAGGTGGACACGATTTATACCCAATGCATTTGACATCTCCCTTAAGTTTTTGAACATCAATGATGTGATCAAGCACATATCGGGATTTAGAATAACTTTCCAATTTGAGCTTAATTGCATCATGTTCGCATTTGGCAATGGCTAACTCTTTTCTCGTTTCTTCAAGGATATTAATGTAGTTATTAATTCATGTTTTCTTATTCAAAACTATTTTTGTTAATTTAGAAACGCCTTTCGTAAGAGTCTCGATTACAGATTTGAATTCTTTTTCATTTCGAGTTAAAGCCAGATTTGTCTCTTTGCATTTTGACAGTTCAACAACTAGGTTTTGATAGTGACTGTTTATTGTTTCAAATTTTGTTCTTAATTCAGTATAATGACTGCATATCTTAGGAGAGTCGGAATTTACCTGACTTGTCGAACCTACAACATTAGCCATGAAGGCAGTGTGATGAGAGAAGGAAGCACTGTTTGTAAAGATTTTCTCCGTTTCCTTTGATGCAGCTTCTGCTTTCTTCATCAAACCAGCCTTTTGACTTTTCAGCTTCTCTGCTTCTTTCAGCAACTCACTGACCTCAGTATCACTTCCTTCCCTGATATCTAAATCAGATCCATAACCATCTGTATTCGAGCATTCTTCATCAGAACTCCCATTATACCCAGAACTATCATCATCATCATCATCATAATTGTCAATGCTATGAACATGTTTGATTTGATTGATAATCTTGGCATAACATGCAGTTATTCCTTGATTCTCGTTTCCCAATTGTGCTGACCAATCGCATCCTTCATCTGCTTGAACTACTAGAGCTCTATTTGTGTTGTTTGAAGGCCGAGACTAGTTGGTGTTGTTTGGGTTGTTAACAACTACTATTCTCCGTTCATTGTTAACATGAGCTGTGTTGGATGGTTGTGATTGATTTCAGAAAGGGTTGTGATTTTCTTGTTTGCTGGGTCTAGTGCATTCACGTTTGAAGTGACCCTTTTCACCACAGTTGAAGCAAGTAACAACATCTTTATCAAAACCATATTTCATATCTTTCTTGCTTTCCAAACTTGTTCTCCCAGTTCTGCTCATATAATCCTTAGCTCTTCTGACCGCACTTGCAAACGCCCTATTTGATATCCATTAGCTCCATCTCATCTCTGTCTATTTGTTGGTAGTCTTCATTAGTCAAATTGATGTTTCCAATTTGACCAGTGACTAATCCACAATAAGCACTAACCATGGTGTTTAGAAGTTCCATATGTTCCTGAGCAACTTCTACACTTACTTTGGAAAGATGTGACGTGTCAAGTCTGACTGTATTAGGGTTTGCAGGTTGAAAGTTGTTACCATAGAAAGCTTGTTGAGAAGCTTGTTGTGGACTTGAGGTGTAACAACTTGAGGTTGTGGTAGAAAGGCTTTAGGATCAAATACTTGACCATAGGTTTGAGTACTTGAGCCGGTAGATTGATCGTTTGAACTGATGGTGGTAAAAAGGGGTTAACATTCGACATAAACGCGGTCTGAAGTTTTGGTTGCTGAATTGTATTGACACTTGTGTTAATACTTCCAAAGTACACCTCAGGGTTTTGTGGAACAGAAACCCTTTTTGCTTTTCGGATCTCTTCTTCAATTTTGTTGTCCAGTTTCTGAACAAATTCATAGATACTGATGACATCCAAAACACTGTGGAGATGC
Source organism: Scalesia atractyloides (assembly GCA_947069175.1). Classification (NCBI taxonomy): domain Eukaryota; kingdom Viridiplantae; phylum Streptophyta; class Magnoliopsida; order Asterales; family Asteraceae; genus Scalesia; species Scalesia atractyloides. Next base: position 46,115,508 of record CAMTDV010001632.1, read on the forward strand.
CAACACTTTGTAGGAACATTTCACTGAGTAGGTGGTAGAAACGTGTTGTCATGTCGCTCAATGTTTCATTCTCCATGAACATGAAACCTTCAAACTCCTTCTTCAGCAGATCCTGTTGTATTTTTCTGGTTGCAGCATTTCCTTCTCCTCTTGCTTCCAAAGTATCCCACAGATTCTTGGTGGTGGTATAGTACACAAACTGATGATAAATATCCTTATGAAGTGCTTGTGTAAGGATAGCAAACGCCTTTTTCTCTAAATCATAAGCCTTTTTATCGCTTTCATCTAGGTTGGCTAAGGAAGTTGGATTTGATCCTGCTTCTTCGAGAGATTCCTTATATGGTGTAGTAAAACATATCCATAATTATGTATTTTGTCCGAGAACATATGTATGGAAACGACTTTTCCACAAAGGATAATCATTCATATGGTTCAGTTTTGGTGGACGGTTATTACTCCCAGTTTCACTCTCGCTTATAAGAAGAGTCTGAATGCTCTGATTTTGATGTGCGACACATGCCCATTGATTTGCAATAATCATGGCTGTATGTTGAGGCATTAGTGATTTAACCCATGAGGCTGTGGAACTTTGTGATGAGTCTTGATTTGTGTTTGAACTACTCCCCCAATGTCAAGGATTAGTACTCATTATGTTTTCTTGGTTATGAAAATTAAAAGGTTTAAAATGTATTTTTTGAAAATAACAGTCTCCTTTTAAAGTTCACAATTTAAAAAACCACAAGTTTTGAAAAACTGAAACACGAAAAACAAATCAAGCTTGTTCTTCGTACGAATAATGATTCGTACGAGTGACTGTCCTTCATACAAACCAGGTGCTTCGTACGAGAGACACTCTTTCGTGCGAACAAACTTGTGCTTCGTGTGAACTAGGTTCTTCATGCGGATGGCTTGGTCTTTTGCACGAACAATCTTGTTCTTTATGCGGATGGGTTATTCGCACGGATGTTTTTCGCATACAGGAATCTTTTTGTAGGGTTGGTTGGTGAAAATTTCCTTTTCTAACACAGACTGGTTTTCGAAAGTGGTTAGTTGTCTACACAATTTTGGTTAAAAAGACAAACATTCCATATCAGCTTTTCAGTCAAAATAGTCAAGTCAAGTCAGAATGTCCAGAGATTTGGTCAACCCTACAAGAATATTCCAGTGAGTTTTCTGGTAGTGCTTCACCTAAAGATATGTCCAACTAAACTTTGACAGAAAATTTTAAGAAAAGCCAGATCCTAACATGTCTCCATGTATTCTGACAATGTTTTTATGAAAATTTTCTGGATACAACAAGTTTTAACTAAGTTTTAAGTTGGTTATTTTTAAAAACTTAAGTTTCCTGTTGAATGTTCAAGAACACTTCCAGAATCCCTCACAACTAGCTCAGACATAACACTAAGCTTGGTTTCAAACAAGGAAGAGAGCCAAAGCTCTGAAACCACTTGTAGGTCCACTTGGAGGATCAAGATTAACCTACTTCCCTGTTTATACAACACACATATGATGGCCGAATCCTCGTAAGTATGCAAACCAAAGCAAAATAAGAAACACAAGATAACCAAAGATTCAATATCTTGATTAACAGAAGAGAACTAGTACAAACACATACAAACAATGTTCATATAGACTCATGAAATACTCTTTGTGTTTTTGTGCTTCAGTGTCCCTCTCTTTAGCTTGTTCACTGATGTCTCATGTCTATCTTTACACTATGAAGTGCATGTCTTTATATAGTGTCCACACCTAGCAACAGTACAAAGAATGTTGTTGGTTGTACGAAACACCATAAGACAGGAAGAACCTTCTCGAAAAGATGCTCGTACGAATGTCCCATGGCTCGTACGAATATGAACTAGCTCGTATGACTCAAAGAAGATACTTTTTACAATGGGCTATTCATACGAATGGAATGTGACTCGTACGATCAACATCTTTCTCGTACGAAGCATCTCTCAATCGTACTTGGATGTGTTCTTCGGAGAACGTGCCAACAGATATGACGTACACAAGACTTAACAGTGTGCACACATGCAACTGTTTTACACCTACAAACTAATCGTCGTACTAAACCAAGATAGGAGGATATCTTGATTTGGTCGACACGACCAAGCTATACAGACACATTAAACAAAGACCATACAATTACAAACATAACTAATAACAAGTGAAAGACACAAAAGTGTATCAACAATTAGATTGTTCTTAGCTTTTGTTTCCAACCACAACATCAAAGAGTATCAAATGGATATCAAGTCTGCTTTCCTATATGGCAAAATCAAGGAAGAGATATATACATGCCAACCCCCTTGTTTTGAAGATGCTTTTTATCCAAATCATGTTTACAAGCCAAACAAAGCTTTATATGGCTTGAAACAAGCACCTAGAGCCTGGTATGAAACTCTTTCCACTTTTCTCTTATCCATAGGCTTTACTAGAGGTAAAATTGATAAAACTTTGTTTTTTAAAATAGAGAGGAAAGGTTTTGATGCTTGTCCAAATTTATGTGGATGACATCATTTTTGGATCCACATGCAATGCCATGTGTGAAGAGTTTAGAGAAATCATGACAGCAGAGTTTAAAATGAGTGCTGTGGGTGAACTCCAATGCTTTCTTGGTCTCCAAGTTAAGCAATCGCAAAATTGTACATTCATTCATCAAAGCAAGTATGTCAAAGAACTACTTACAAAATTTGATATGAATGATTGTAAACCATGTAGTACACCCATGGCCACAACCAAATTAGTCACTGTTGATAACAAAGATGACTTGGTTGATCAAACTCTTTATAGAAGCATGATTGGGTCTTTATTGTATCTAACTGCATCAAGGCCAGACATCATGTTTGCCACATGTATTTGTGCCAGATCCCAGTTAACACCTTGAAAGTCAAATCTCATAGCTGTGAAAAGGATATTCAGATACATAAAAGGTGCTCCCACACTTGGTATCTGGTATCCTGCTAATGGAAATATCGAGCTTTCAGGTTATTCAGATAGTGACTTTGCTGGATGCCATGCAACAAGGAAGTCCACATTAGGAGGTTGTCAGTTTCTAGGCAATTGCTTCGTTTCTAGGCAAAGCAAAAAAAGCAAGTTGCAGTTTCAACATCCACAGTAGAGGCTAAGTATATTGTTACTGCTAGTTGCACTGCTCAACTTTTGTGGCTTCAAAATCAATTGGTGGATTTTGGTGTAACTGCTTTAAAGACTCCTCTCATTTTAGATAGTCAAGCAGCTGAAAACATCATTAAAAATCCAGTTTCACATTCCACTACCAAGCACATTGGCATCAGACATCACTTTGTGAGGGACTGCTATGAAAAAAAGTTTGATTTCTCTGCATCATGTTCCAACGAAGGATCAACTGGCAGATCTGTTGACAAAAGCTTTAGACACATCTACCTTTGAAAGTTTGATCTCTAGGATTAGTATGCTAAATTTGGATTAAAAACAACATTTTATTTTCCATGAATAAAAAGCATTAAAATGTTTAAAAAAAATCAAAAACCATCCTTAAAAATAGCAAAAATTTGAAATTTTCCAATAATCCTAAAAGTCTGTTCAAAACCACCGTTTTTCAAAACCTCTGTTTGACTTAAAAGTCTATCCACTATTAAAACTGTATCCTCTGTTCTCATTTGCCACTGTTCACATCCACTGTTTAGGCTTAAAACCACTGTTTTGTCCTAACCATTGATATATATCCACTAATAGTGTAAAATCACCACTATTCATGTCCACTGTTCCCAACCACTGCTGGTTTACAAGCAGAGGTTTCCTAAACAATTGTCTTCCATTATCATAACAGAGGTTACACGTGGACATATGTTAGCCATCAGATCTTTGAAATAGATGCCACGTCAGCATTCACTTTTTCTTTTATAAAAATCACTATTCCATACGAACAGAGTTTTGCACTACCGTCTCGAAGTCAAAAATCCTAAAAGCGATTTCCATTACTCTCATTTATTCGTTATCTTCACCATCACTCACTTTCATCTCTGATCATGGCTCTAAACATCAAAATACCACATAACTACCTTCCCAATTTCGAGAAAACCGACAAAAAATACTTCCTTTCACTCATTAATTGATGTTTTACAAGCATCAAAGTACCAAGCCATACTTACTGCTGATGCACAAATTTACATTGATACACTCCGACAATTCTGGTCTAATACTGATGTTCAAACTCAGAAGAAAAAGCCCTATGCTATCACTTCCAAAGTCGGAAACACTCTGGTTCAAATTTCTCTATCTTCCATATCCGCAACATTTGGTCTAAATGACCTAGCAGGTAAAGATCCTTTGATAGACAAGCACTTCACACAGAGTTCATTGAAAGAAGGTAAGAGAGTCAGTTAACCGGAGTTACAATTTACAAACCTCAATTTCCACCTGAAATGAGATATTTTTTCTATACTCTTTTGATATGTCTCTCACCCAAGACCACCTCATTTAATGAGATTCCACAAAAAGTACAATACTTGGGATATGCAATTTTAACAAAATCAGATTTTAATCTATCCTAAGCCTTGTTCTTGGACTTGGTTGCAAATGTGACTGCTATCAAAGGACACAAACCAAAAGCTTTTCTTATGTATCCAAGACTCTTAAGCTTTTATCTTCATAAACAAGTTTCTTAAAAGGATATTTAAAAAGGTGTTATTTTTCGAATTAAAAGCCTTACACATGAAACTTTTACAGGAATGCCTAATAAAGAATCAAAAGCTTTAAAAACACAAGCAAAGGGGGATGAGCAAAATTTAGATGAGTCCATATCACAAGCTCAAATCTATGTTACTAAGCCTACTACTCCTTGTGATCATGACACCATAACCAGCGTTGTGAAACCCACACCAGCCAAATCTAAAAAGAAGCCTTCCAAATCCAAAAAGCCCACAAAAATCAAACAAAATAAAAAAGCACATTTGGAAGATGAGATCCCAGAGGATTAACTTGTAGTAATACAAACACCACCAGAAACCATTGTTGCTACTTCCTCACAATAGTTGGAAAGATCTCAACCCATCCAAACTTCTCCTCCATCCTCACAAAAGGATCAAGTTGTAAGCACAGGGAAACCACACTATGAAACAAATCCTTCAATTGAAAATTTGTTTCGCAACCCCTCTCCCAGGGCAAATTCTCATTCTACACGACAACCATCTCCCACAATTCCATCCACTTTTATACCTCTGTTTCATGCAATTGAGAAAATTCAGACACAAATCAGTTCCTCCCAATCACCTATTCAAGAGAGTACACCCCCACTTGTGACTCAATCTAAGATAAATCTCATTGCTAACCTTGAAACAGTTGAGGAGGCTACACTCCATGAGTTCAAAGTAACACTTGGTGGTTGTTTAAGTGAAGCAGCTACTACAACTGATGACACAACAGTATTTAGTTGGACAGTGTTTACATCAATAAGACTTCTTTAAAGGAAACAATTGTCGAGGCTACAATTGTAACCTCTGCTCCAGTTGGAAGTCCCCAGTACCAAGACCTAGGGGCATTTGGTTCTGATAACATGGAGTTTTCTCCTATTGATGATCCAAATTCGACTACCTCTTGTAAGAATTCAGATGATCCTATTAAATTAGATGATGAATTGAGATATAAGGAATTGACTAGGAGAATGACATCAGTGGAGTCTTCAACAGGTGAAATGAAATATATGATGAAATAGATGTTACAAAATTCTCAAAGCCAGCCTTCTACACAGCAAATTGCCAATGAGATTTGGAAATCTGTGTAACCCATCATTCAAGCTTAGAGGAATTTAGCTGATATCAACCATACACTCACATGGAACTGATCATAAATATGGTTGAGACCAAATATAATGACACTCAAGCTGATATTAAGGCCATCAAAGAGTATTTGATAAGGACCACTGTCTCTACCCCTACAACAGTATTCTTGATGAAAAAGAGGATGATGCCAAAAAGGGGGAGAGTGATTAATTGAGAAAGTTGTAGCCAGATCCAAAGGTGCAACAAAAGCCAGGGTTTGCACAAAATCAATCTTCTATTGAAGCATCAGATGCTGGAGTTCAAAAATGGATTGATGAGACCCTAAACAAATAAGCTGAATAGATTGCTTTGGAAAAAAAAAGAGATAAGATACACTGGAAAGCGAAGCTTCCAGACTGATTGAAGAAGAACATGCCAAGAAAATGGAAAAAAAAAGACATTGGCACTTCAAGAAAAAGAAAGTCTACTAGAAAAGTTAGACAACAATTTCCACCCCTTCTAAAACCACTGCTAAGGCAACAAAAAGTGTATCCTCTATCAAAACCACAACTAAACCAACACCCAAAAAGAAACCATCACCTTTACCAAAATCACCAACAACAGATGTTTGTACAGTAAATGTACCAACAGATGTTTCATCACCACCACCAAATCAGCCAGCAGATGTTGATACAACAAATATATCAACAGATGTTAATCAAACCTCTGCCATGCTCACATTTCAAACTTTAACCCAACCATTATCCACACCACCTAGAATACCAACATGACCACCATCACTAAAAATCAAGTTCCAACACAAAAGAAAAACTTTGTTGTTGTTGTTGTTGATGATGATGATGATGATGATGATGATGAAGAGATTCCATCACCAATTCCTTTATCATCAAAACCATTTCCACATCACCCTCATCACTACCATCAAAAACAACTTCACTACCACCCATGAGCAAACCACCACCTGAAATCCCATTGGCTACTAGATATCCTCTAGAAATTCTTTCTGTTCAAAAAGAAATTGAATCATTTTTCACAGAAGAGGATATTTCAAAACTTGAATTCCCATTTCTCTTTGGTTATAAAAAACCAAGAAACTTAGATGAATATCTAAAATTGAAGGTAAACAAGTAGAGAACATTGCGAAAGAGCTGAGCAAAGGAAAAAATGACAGGAATACTCAAAGTATCTTATCTCATGAGCTTAGCAAAGTTAGAAAAATTGAAGACTTTCCAAAAATATGAGTAAATCCATGTCAGAAAGGCCAGTCAGTGTTAAACTTGATGAGGAACTGAAAAAGGATTATCTTAACTACATAATGCTACACAAGGCATATAAAGCATCAAGAGCACAATTCAAAGACTGGTCATCAGATGTACTTAAAGAAGAAACTGATAGAATCCAGGAAATGCTCAAGGATCCTCTACATAAGCCAACACCACCTGATTGGAAAAAGCACAATCAAGTGGATCAAAACAGGGCTTTGAAGCTTAAAAGAATGAAAGAGGAACTAGTTGCTGCAAATTATGGCTCTGCAAGGTCTGTTGCAAGATGGTCTGAATCAAGGGTTGTAGATATATACAAGAAACTAGAAGAGTTTAGAAAGAAAGATCCTACAGTTCCAAGAAAGCCAGATTATCCAACAATTGTTATCCCTCAATAGACCCAAACTCTCAAAAAGCTTTCTTCAACCACTGTCTTATCCATACATGGCTTAAACCAAGCAAAAAGGCAAATGAAGATGGTTGAAGATGATAAGCAGATGTTTGAAGAACATAGAAAAAAGGGATTCAAGAATCAACTTCTCTTTCACACTAATGCTGCAAGTGAAAAACTAAGAGAAAAACTTTCTAACCTTGCAAGTAGACCTCATTCACCCAACTCATTACAAATAAATCTTCACCCAAGAAAACCAACTAATTCAAAAATTCTAAAATGGAAGTCATCCTCAGACACCCATGAATTGACTTTGCTCAGATCAGATGGTGAGATTCAAATGCTAAAAATGGAGGATGTATATGGTCTGAATGCTGATGACCTCCAAGATCTATTGAACGTTGAATTGCAAAGGGATTTTAAAGACATGTTCTCCCTAAACTTTGAATTACAGTTCAAAGGGAAAATCAGGGAAATGTTGATGAGAAATAAAGATCAGCAATAAAGAAGAGTTTTGGCATCATCTGTTGTAGGGGGAGATTGTTAGATCTATTAAACCCTATAAAAGAACAAATGATTGGAAAGACAAAATGTTCTATATCATCTGATCAACAATAAACAATGCTTTGAATATTTAACTCCTCCCAATGGCAAAGACATCAAACATCTGCTTCTCAGAGGTCTGTTGAAGCTAATGTCTGCTATACAAGATCTGTTGAAGACAAGCTCTGCCCAAGTTAAAGGTCTCCTGGACCAACAGAGGTTAAAGCTCATTAGAGTTTCTTCTCAATAGATGCTAGATCAACAGAGTTTCTATTTATTAATGTAACAGTGTTTAGCTTAGCTGATGTTAGGGTTGGTAGGTCGTTAGATGTCATTGTCAAGGTGACGTCATCTAAGATGCCACAGTGGTTTGATTTTGTACTATAAATAGAATAGTGCATTTACTTTTCTATTCATCACTTTCCTTCTAACATTTATGTACGAACAAATCAGAGTGATCTTAGGCTGAGGGGGAGTTGTAATATTGCAGGCATACGTGAATTTACAAAAGCATGATTATGAAAACAATATCTCTATTGTTGTGATTTAAAAGTTTATTATTTCCGATGCACCATTTAAATGTTGTGTATCTTCTTTCATTTGGTTGCATCTTGAACATTCACAACAATACCAAACTCAAATCCTAACAACTTCACCAAGTGGCCAGAAGTAAAACCGTTGGCCAAAATTTCAGGGGAATAAGTTATCGATTTCGTTTGGCAAATCATAATCTGTCGTTTTGGGCTCCCGGGGTACTAGTCACGGACAATGGAATCCAGTTTACCGAGAAACCTTTTAGCTCCTAGTGTAAAGAGTTTAGTAATACTCAGGTATTCAGCTCGGTTGCTTACCAACAGTGAAACAGCCAGGTTGAAAGGACAAATGGAAGCATTGTAGAAGGGATTAAGGCCCGATTGGAAAGATTCGACAACAACTGGCTCGAAGAGCTTCCCAATGTCATATGGGCAGTCCGAACAACTAAGAAGACAAGACACAAGAAAACACCCTATAGCCTATTGTTTGGATCGGAAGCCGTAATTCCAACGAAGGTCGGAGTTACAACACAACGAACGTTTAACATTAACCTCGAGTCAAACATAACGGAGACCATGTTGAATTTGGAACTCCTCAAAGAAGCTCGTGATCAAGCTACTATATCGGTAGCTAGGTACAAACAATAGATGTAATCCTATTACAACACACGGGTGAAGCATGAACGATTAAAGCCTGGGGACCTTGTACTTCGAAACAATGAAGCCAGTATGAAAAAGAGTCAAGGAAAACTTGGCCCTATGTGGGAAGGGCCATACACCATCCTTGAAGCCCACAAGGGAGGATCATACAAACTGGCTGATGCACAAGGTAAAAGCTTCCCTGCCATTGGAACAGCAAAAACCTTAAAAGGTCCCACGTCTAGTCAAAATTTCTTAGAAAGTATTTCAAGAATTGTTCTACCCTCCTTTGTAATAAAAGTGCTCTTGAATGAATGAATGATGAAGTTTTTTGTCAAAATTTGTTTTCTATCCTATAATCAGGTTAGAACCTAGCAAAAAACTCCATGGAAAGGGCCATGTAAGGGGATGAGCTCCTAGGCCACATCGCTAAATAAGTCCAAGGGTTAAATGTACCTATATAAGGGGTGAGTACCTAAATCAATACAACTCCATGAGACTTAGAAATATTTTAAAAAAATGTCTCATAGACGGGTTTGAGCAGCCTACATCAAATGTTCCTTAAGCCTTAGCAATGGCTTAAGAATCAAAAAGGCACCAAGTGAGTGTTATAAATAGGATAGGTGATATGTCTTCTTATTAAAAGTACTTTAAAGCTAAGTGACCGCAGCATGGAACCATTCAAGGTATAAATAACAAAGGATGCACAACTAAAAAGAAGGGCAACACATAAAACCATCAAAAACCACAAGGGAATAACAAAACAACATAACATAGATGATAAAAAGCTAAACATAACAACGGCCATAAGGGCCATCCAACCTACAGATTGTCCAAAAGCCTTCAAGGCTTCAACCATCAGAGGGACCTAAACGGTTCCCTTGAAAGAAAAGATGTTCAAACATACACCACATAATGTTGTTCAAGATGCTAAGATAGCTACGAATTAATTGTCTAAACATCAGAAGTAGGCTTAGAAGCTCCAACTTCACCAGCCTTAGCCTTCTTCACCTTTTCACCTTCTTGCCACCATCACCCGCCACCTCAGTGCCTTTAAAGCTTACCTCCAGTGAACCCTCAGCACCGTCTGAAAACTATCACCTGAATGTGAATGCTTATTGGACAGAGATTTTTCAGCACTTCAGCACCTACAACCTTGTTGAAGCTAGAGGGTTTCAATTCCTGCAACACAGAAAGAGGCTTACTAAAGCAAGAGGAAACCTCACCCACATTAGGGTAAGTTAGTCGTTCCATGCTAAGGACGGATTTCTTGAAGGTGGCAAAAGCTTGGGGTTGATAAAAGAGGACTATTCTTGAGGCTTACCAGATCATGGGCCTTATAAAAAGCAACGAAGCCCAGATGCTTACCATGGATGAGAAGCTTTGTATAAACATCACCAAGGGCTGAGTTGAATTCCGTGGAATCAAAAAGGTAGGTAACTACCTGTTGGAACCCATATTCAATAAGCCACTGGTTATCATGGTCGTTTAGGCCAAGGAAGCCTTTAAGTCATCTTTCTCCTCTGAAAAGGCTTTCTTCTACATGTTCAAAGCTTCCCTGTCAGCCTTCAGTTTCAACTTATCTGCCTCCATCCTTTTCTTCAACTCATTCATCTCCACCTCATGCCTTGAGGTGAGTTCACCAGCCTTCATCACCCAAGCCTTCTCTTTCTAAGTAAACCATTCATTCTCCTTCTTCATAGCAGCCATCAAAGCTTTCATTTTGTCTTTCTTTTTCGAAAACTCTTCGTACTCATGCATCCTCTTGCGGAAGCGAGAAACCACTTAAGGAAGCATGGCAACAAGATTGCAGGCACTCAGCATCATCCGAGAGATCATCATACCATCTTCCATTGCTGTTATGGAACCCCGAACCATTGGAGGTGAAAAATTGGTCAACACATCCTCCAAACAGCAGAAGACTTGAAGCTGTCCCCAACCGTAACATTCCAGTTGGGAACATAAACCTCACTGGCATTAACCTCCAACGAACCTTCACCACTCTTTCCAAAGGAACCCCTTGTAGCAGTTACTATAACCTTTTACCCTCTGATTTTCCTTTCTTCCCAACAATCACTGGAAACTCCTTATCCTTTTCCCTTATCTTCAACCCATTGGTCCTCAAAAACCTATATGTCATCGCTAAGATTAACAGGATCAGTAGTGGATGACTGATTTGGACCCTTCAAACAACGAGACGAACAGCGGTTGAAGGCTTAGAAGAGCCAGCCTTTATAAAACCTTTAGCCTTCGGAACGTTGACATATTTCCCACTAGGAACCAACCTACCCTCCATCATTCTAGCAATAGCATTTTCTCCCTCAATAGCTTCAGCATCCCGAGAACAACATCGGAGGTATCATCGGACTTGATGAAAACAACAGCATACATAACTATAACAAACAAGCAAAAGTATAATAAAATATGATCATACAAGAAAATGAAATTGTGAAGGCAACATAACATACACTGATCACCCCTCATGAACATAGGGTCTAGATTCAGCTTATCCCATAGAACACTTACACTAGTCGAGACTAGAAGATGTTAAAGGAAAGGTCGAAGCCTTGAACGACAACCCCAATGGCTATTAGCAACCCTTCATCTAGTCCAGACAAAGAGGGTTCAAGTTCATTTAGAACGGCATCAGGATGCCTCCAAACCATTTTGAACTGAATAACTGACTCAGAAACCTAGAAAAATCGGTCCTTCCAAGAACCGAGAGTGGTCACAAGCGATGAGATTAATGATACATTAATCTGAGATGTTTCAAATGTGAACCAGTCACCGTTTATGGCCAATTGGAAAAAGTGATGAAACATTAACAACAATGGGTCATAGCCCAATGCACGACATAAAACTGCAAAGTGTAAAACCTTAAAAACTCCTTGAGGGTGCAACTGCCCAAAAGATACACACTAATACTCCAAAACATTGAGGACAAAGATGGAAAAAAAGGTAACAGAGGTTATAAAACTCAAAATGGCGACAATAGAAATCAATGAAACCTAGTGGACATTGGTCAATAGATTTATCACAACCCGGAGCGACCGGATTGACAGATGAATCAATACCCCAAAGTTCATAAAAGGCATCGACTTCCTCTTGTGTTAATTGAGAGTAACTTACTCACATATCCTTCTTCGCACCCATTGCTCTGAAGGATGATCAAGGAAAATCAGAAAAAAGAAACAATAATAAACTAACCTTGACGATTCAATAGAGAGAAGGGAGGAAATCTTGTTGTAGAAAGATAATAGTGAAAAGACAGTTGTGAATTTTGAATGACAAGTTAAAGAGATAATTAATAAGACCTAGCGGTTATTATGACCTAGGGAAAAAGAACTGCCACCTGAAAAACAGTCACAAGTGACATCAACTATCTACTCAAATTCAAATCTGAATTGCTATCGCCCAAAACCTTGAAGCGGTAACCCTTCACGCCTCGAAGCCTTTGAGCTACAAAAACGGTTGCACAAAAGTCCGAAGCATCCGAGCTTACACCTCAAATACCTCTGACTTGGGGGGCTGATGACGTGGCTAGCTCAAGCTTAATAAAATGGCTAGAATGCAATACAACTTAAAGGGTTGAGGGGTGAAGGGGTTCGGAATTGACCAACTGTCGTGAACAACAAAAGTACAAGACAGTGACTGGACACATCACACTTTACGTGTGAACCCTCCGACTCAGCCGCAAAAGGAGCATGTGGGAGAATACATCCTTTTACCCGCAGGTCCAAAGCCTTTAACCTACCAAAAAGGGCAAGCCCTCCACTGCAGCCATGGATCACTAGTCAAAGGTTTCTTCTATAAATGACAATACCTTGGCATTCAGCTGGACACTAGGAAAATCTCACATTACACACAAACATTCTAGGTTGAATATTCTTTAATCCAGAATTCAAAACAAGCCATAACAAAGTGATCCAACCCTACGTATTCCATACGTGGGGGGACCCCACGACCTGCGTTAGGCAAACCGAAACCCTTGAACTCTTTTGCCTAACCCGTCCATTCACTATCCTTGGTCTTATATTTGTTGTAACAATAAGTTGGCGCCTACCATGGGGCTAAGCCGCTAAGTGTATCATAAAAGACCAGTAGTGTAGCTCCAACTCCATCAAGTTCATCATGTCTGAAAGCGAGTCTCCTGGTGAGGTTAATAAAGTACCTTGTACTTCAACACCTAATGATGGCCAAACATCACCAGCTACATCTACACCGTTTTCTAATCCGGGAGGCACTCCAACGGAATCATGTTCTCAAAGTTTTCGTCTTTTCAGATCAGTACCACTTTGGGTTTCCATGGTGATCAGTTAAAATTTTATTTTTCAAAACCCGGTTTAATAAATAATAGTCAATTAATTAAGTGAGTTAATTATAAAACACATCGAAAAATAAACAAGTGATCTACAATAAATGAAACCCGACAGAATCCGGTTACATCCAAATACGAGCACAGTGATAAGAATATCTAACTACTGATGAGAAAGATATACCTCGGTTAATAACTAACTGGTTGAGACACGAAGTTCAACGAACAAATGAAACGCGGGTATAGGCCGGGGTAGCGGCGATAGTGGTCGGCAGTACTTGCGACGGCAGCCGGCGACGGCAGCCGGCGACGGGGGTCGTGGTTGTGTGTGTTATGAGAGCTTTGTGCTAGTTCTTCTACCCCTCAAATGCAAGACCAAACTCCCATTTAAATATAATTTGGAAGTCTATGCATTTTGCCAAGTGGCGGACACGCACATGCGTGTGCGACAAGTGGCGATGTAAGTCTGCATACGCGACAAGTGGCGTAGCGTGGGTGCATGCGCGACAAGTGACGAAGTACGGGTGCATGCGCGAGAAGTGGCGAGATGAGTGTACTTGTCTCACCTGGTCCATGTACCCATTTCTCAGTTAATACTGTAACAAGTTTATTAATTAAGATAAACAATTATATTATTAATAACGAGATTAATAATATAAACCCGCTCCTGATCATAAATATAATTTTGATCCATTTCGCATAAAATTCGTAATTACCAGTTAAACCAGTTAAGTGGATTTTAATTCATTGCCCACGGTGTAACTCTTATGGGTCATCGGTCAACCGCGTTAATTAATCGGACTGGTCATTTTTCCAACAGTCTCCCACTTGGACAGTTTACGATTAAGTTCGTTAACGCTGACAGCTAGAGGCGCTCTAGCTACATATGGCTGCCCCCAACAAGTAATGACACTTTAAAATCATTATCCAAAACATCTTAGAACATCCTATTACAAGACAATGAGCTTATAGTAATCGTCATCTATCCTTTCTATATAAGACATCAATTGAACAATGAGACATGGATCAGATTAAATCTCACATGGTGTTCAATCAGTATCGTCCTCGTTTTTATAATCAAAGTGGTCCAATCAAACACACAGTAAGTTTGGGTAAGGCCTTACACTTCACCAGTTTGAATCAACGAGGGCGCCCCGATGTCTAACTATCACAAACAATGTAAGAGTACAAAATCCCATCTTGACTATATACAACTCCCACTGAACTTCAGAACTACTCCCAACCAATGCCTTTATGACTGGCAGTTACGCGGCAACGGTTGACACTGATCAAAGAATAGTCTTTAGTAAACGAAAGTTCTAGTACGTATCTCAGGTCAGAGGATACTAAATTAGTATAACAAAATTAAAAAAATCTTATGACTAAGAGCCATGAAGATGATTTGATGCAAGGTACATCCAACGTCATTCATAATGAGGTCTGTGAGTTTGGAAGTCAACCCCTTGAGTCCAAAGTCAGAATAGTCTTAATTTAGAGTCGTTCCCATGAGTCTGACCGACCACGGATAATTTAGAATACTAGATTCATGGATTAAACGTATTAAAATCAAACACAATTGTAAGATTTAAAGTTTGCATTTAACCAGAAATCAAAAGTGAATCTAAAAGGTACAACTGTTTGAATGTTAGTGCATCCAAATACTAAGTCAAAACAAATGGCTAACTAATCTAAGACCAATAGCATTCCTATGTTGCTCATGCTTGTCCTGAGTCATCGTTTTAGTGAACTGGTCTGCTAGGTTTTGATCTGTGTCTACTTTACTTATTATGATGTCTCCTCCTTCCAGTATTTCTTGTATATAGTGGAACTTTCTTAGAATGTGCCTGGCCCTGTGATGAGATCTGGGCTCTTTGGCTTGAGAAATGGCTCATGTGTTATCACAGAATACCTCGATTGCTTTCTGAATACTTGAAACCACATCGAGGTCGGTGATGAACTTCTTCATCCAAGCAGCTTCTTTTGTAGCATCCGATGCAGCTATGTATTTGGATTTGGTGGCTGAATCCGCCACAACACTCTATTTGGAGCTTTTCCAACAAACAACTCCTCCGTTGAGAGTGGATATGAATCATGACTGTGAGTGAGAATCATCTCGATCACTTTGGAAGCAAGCATTAGTGCAATACCTTACAATGAGCTCTTCTTCCACTCCTCCAAACACCAAGAACATATATTTGGTTTTGCTCAAGTACCTTAGAATGTTCTTTACTGCAGTCCAATGGGCAATCCAGGACTTTGCTGAAAACGACTGGTCATGCTTGAAGCATACGAGATGTCAGGTCTAGTACATAACATAGCATACATCATACAACCAATCGCTGAAGCATATGGAACTGCTTCCATTTGCTTAATTTCAATGTCCATTGAAGGAGATTGCAATTTGTTCAATACGGTTCCTTTAGTCATGGGAACACCTCCTTTCTTGGAGTTTTCCATCTTCAAGTGTGTCATCATTTTATCTATGTACGTACTTTGACTTGGCCATAGAAGTCGCTTAGATCTTTCCATATAGATCTTGATTCCCATAATGTAAGCAGCTTCTCCAGGATCTTTCATTGCGAAGCAAGATCCGAAACAGTATTTAACCTCATTAAGCATAGGGATGTTGTTTCCAATGATAAAGGATGTGGAATGATATGGTGCTCCCACTAGCCTTTCTGTAAACATAAGGCTCATCTTCATTCTTGACAAAACCAAACTCTTTGATCTTCTGGTCAAAATGAAGATTCCAGCTACGAGATGCTTGCTTGAGTCCATAAATGGACTTATTTGGTTTGCACACTTTAGTTGGATATTTAGGATCGATAAAACCTTCAGGCTGAACCATATAGACATCTTCAGAGAGATGTCCATTTAGAAAAGCGGTTTAGACATCTATTTGTCATATTTCGTAATCATAGTACACAGTTATGACAAGCATTATCCTGATTGACTTGATCATAGCAACAGGCGAGAAGGTCTCATCATAGTCAAGACCCTGCGTTTGAGTGAAACCCTTCGCAACTAGTCGTGCTTTATAGGTGTGTACATTTCCATGCATATCGGTTTTTCTCTTGAAAATTCGTTTCCTCCCTACTGCCTGACATTCGGGTGGTAGCTCAACAAAGTCCCATACTTGATTGTCATGCATATATTGCATCTCAACGTTCATGGCTTCTTGCCATTTCTCAAATTCCGGGTCTAAGATTTCAGATTTGTAGTTAGCAGGTTCGTCATTAGACTCAGCTACTAATAAGACTTCGGGACCATTTAGATGCCATCGGTATCTATCAGGTTCTTTGCAAATTCTACTACTTCTGCGAACACTTGTGTTTATGTCTGATTCATTGGCAATAGCTACTTGTTGATCAGATGGTCCGACTTCATTAGCAGTTGTTTGTGGTTCTCAAAATTCTTAAAGATCAAGCACATTAGTTTGTAGTTCCTCGATTAAGAAATTCTTCCTTGAGAAAGTGCCCCTTCCTTTTGATGGAAATTACATTTGCATCAGGATGGTAGAAATAATATCCGCTTCTTTTATAGTATCCGACGAAAACAAACTTTTCACCTCGAGGATCGAGCTTATCATCAGAAACACTTGTGATGTATGCTTCACATCCCCATACACTAAGGTATTCCAAATCGGGTTTACGCCCATGCCATATCTCATATGGTGTTTTGTTTACCTTTTTAGTTGGTCATTAAGAGCATTAACCCGAAAAGGAGTGAGGCAAGTTAATTCTACACATCATCGATCAAACCATATTAAGTAGAGTTCTATTTCTCCTTTCACTAATGCCATTAAGTTGGGGTGTGCCAGGTAGAGCGGGTTCTGAAATTATTCCACACTCTTTCAGATGAATGAGAAACTCAAAGCTGAGGTATTCGCCACCTCGATCTGGTCGAAGTATTTTTATCTTTCTAGTAAGCTGGTTTTCTACTTCGTTTTGAAACTCTTTGAACTTTTCAAAAGTTTCGTGCTTATGTTTCATAAGATAGACATAAGCATATTGACTATAATCATTGATAAAAGTAACATAATCGTCGATAAAAGTAACAAAGTATCTTTCATGGTTTCTAGTCAGGGTGTTTCTAAAAGGGCCACATACATCAGTGTGAATGAGTCCTATCAGGCCATTGGCCTGTTCAACAACACTGATGAAGGGGATGCTTTGTGAGTTTGCCAGCTAAGCAAGATTCACAATCATCAAAGGAGTCATGTCCAGTGGATTCAAGAATCCCCTCGGATTGGAGCCATTTCATGCATGCCTTACTTATGTAGCCAAGTCTACAATGCCATAAATATGTTTCAATCATACCAGATATGTTACGCTTCAAAAGATGATGTATGTTACTACTTGTTTGAACATCAATCTCATAAATACCATTTCGAGGTTTAGCCTCACAATAAAAGACGTCATTCAAGTTGGCAGAAATAGATATTCCATTAAAAACGTACTCGAATCCTTGTTCAAACAGTGAAGAAACCGAAATAATGTTTCTGGTTCAACCAGGTGAAAACAAACAGTTATTCAAACTAATTACAAGGCAAGAAGGATATGAAAAAAAAATGTTCCAGATGCAAGAACTTGAACTTTCTTTCCATCACCTACTATGAGTTCCATAGCGCCTTGTTTTAGTTTCTTCCACTTTTCAAGTTCCTGCAAGACATTAACGATGTGGTAACCATATCCGGTATTAAATACCCATGTGTAACTAGAAACAGTGAAACGTTCGATAACATAAATGAGAATAGTAGAAGAAGTACCAATGTTATTAGCCTTGTTCATCTTCAGCTTGGCTAGATACTGTGGGTAGTTTCTTTTCCAATGCCCCATTTGGTTGCATTCAAAGCATTGATGCTCCTCAGGAGGGTGTGGTTTTGCAACATGCTTGTTGTTGGTGGCATTTCTATTAGTTCATAATGAACTGGTCATATGAGCTAGGGAGAGAGTTCAAGATGAAGTCTGCTGCCATTTCATCTTGCATGGGATAACCAAATTTGTTCAATTGGTCAATGTATCCTTTCATCTTAAGCACATGAGTAGTGATATAAAATCCTTCTAGCATTTTACAGCTTATGAGCTGTTTCGTGGTGTCATATCGCACCTGCCAGGCTTGTTTCTGAAACATACCTTTCAGTTGCTAGATCATGTCATAAGCATCTTTATCTTCCATGTTCTTCTGAAGTTCAGGAGACATGGTGGCTAGCATAAGGCAGGCTACCTCAACGGCATCCTCGTTATGCTTTTCTAGTGCCTTGCGAGTAGCAGTAGTGTTAATTTCAGGCTCGGTAGCGACTGGGCCATCTAAGATATATAGCTTTTTCGCTATCTTGAGAATTATTCTTAGATTGCGGTTCCATTCGAGAAAGTTGGTGTTATGCGATTTTTCGTTTTCAAGTATAGACTTTAGAATGAAGGAATTGTTTTTTCATTAGACATCTGTTATATAAGCAAAGGATCTTAATTAGTATTTTCGATGTATATATCCTTATTTAATTAACTAACTATGAACATTAATTAGAACAAGGAATGAGAATCTAGCTATATCAATAGTAAAGGAAGTTGTGGCATGCACTTTAGTAAGTGACTAGGCAGACTGACAATGAGTGTTAATTGTGAGAATTGCACAACTCTTGAGTATGAGGCCGCTAAAACAACACTTGTCTATGCATTGATACGTTTAGCCTCATCTATGCCGACTTTTACTTTTAAGACAGTTGGAGCATGTGATGAGAAAAGAAAAAGAAAAAGTAATAGTCGTCCTAAAAGAGATACTTGTGGAAGGGTCGGATGTGTCAACGAAACCCTTGCACCTTAGAAGGATAAGCTAGACATCAAGTGCGGTGCTTAGGCTCCAAACACTGATGGTTCGTATTACGTTCCAAGTGTAGCTCATGATGTGATGGCATAAAATATTGATTTTAATTATGGGTTAATTTTAATATTTACCAAATAGGGTCGTAAGAGCCAATTTTAGTATATATTTCAGCCATGACATCTTTATGAACCCTTCATCTCTCAAGACTCTAAGTTTTTAAATAACCTATTAAAACTAAGCTTGTCGGGATTTATTTAACCAATTTTAAGTTATAGAAATCTATTAAGTTAATAGTTTTGGAAAATTAAATCTAGTTTAATTTGCAAAACTTAATTGGTTATTTGTTTGTTTAAAAACAACCTTTGTTTTATAACAAAATTTTAACAAGTTGTAAAAACAATTTAAAACTTGTTTTAATGTGATTGTTTCAATATTTTAAACTCCTTTTAAAATCATGTTTGTATTTAGGTTGGTTATGTTATAACAACTTATAAGATAAAAGTAACCACAATAGCAAGACAAATGTGTAAATCTATATGGACAAAAATTGTTCGATCTTGCTAGAGTCTAATAGCAAGGTCAAACGGGTCACGGGGTCACAACACACAAACAACCACAAGGATGGACTTGAGTGCATACGGTCGTCTCGAGCAACTCCCACCAACTTCATGACTCCTGTTTAGCGTCCTTGGTTTTGTCTCCGGGTCATCATTTATTACAATATTTAAAATACAATAAAGGAAAGAACCCTATCTATTACAACTTTGAACCATCTAGGTGCCCATAAATCATAATAACAAAACCGAATAAAATATACAACCACAAAACAAGGTCGGGCCAGATTTACATGTTCAGCAACAATCAGAAAATAAACTGGGCAATCTTTTGGTCAAGCAAAACAAATAAAATATTGACCAAAATTAAAGTTGCCCTTAAAATTATTTAGATCGGGAACTTTAAATAAATAAAATTTGTGTTCTAATTTTGGTTAAAAGACCAGTACCGACTCGTACGTTGTAACCAAGGCTCTGATACCACTGTTGGTTTCCATGGTGATGAGTTAAAATTTTATTTATCAAAACCCGGTTTAATAAATAATAGTCAATTAATTAAGCGAGTTAACTAATAAAATGCAGAGAAAAATAAACAAGTGATCAACAATAAATGAAACCCGACAGGATCCGGTTACATGCAAATACGAGCACAGTGATAAGAATATCTAACTACCGATGAGAAAGATAGACCTCGGTTAATAACTAACCGGTTGAGACACCGAGGTTCAACGAACACATGCTAGTGAAACGAACAAACGAAACGCGGGTATAGATCGGGGTAGCGGCGATGGTTGTCGTTGGTACTGGCGGCGGCAATGGCCGGCGGAGGCGGTGGGCGGCATAGCCGGGGACGGCGATCGTGGTTGCGTGTGTTATGAGAGCTTTGTGCTAGTTCTTCAGACCCCTCAAATGCAAGACCGAACTCCCACTTAAATAGAATATGGAGGTCTATGCATGTTTGCCAAATGGCGGATATGCACATGCATGTGCTACAAATGGCGAATAGGCTATGCAGGTGCGACAAATGGCGATGCAAGTGTGCATGCGCGACAAGTGGCGTAGCGTGGGTGCATGTGCAACAAGTGGCGCAGTACGAGTGCATGCGCGACAAGTGGCGGTATGAGTGTATTTGTCTCACTCGGTCCATGTACCCGTCTCTCAGGTAATACCCGCAACAAGTTTATTAATTAAGATAAACAATTATATTATTAATAACGAGTATTAATAATATAAATCCGCTCATGATCATAATTATAATAAATATAATTATGATCCATTTCGCATAAAGTTCGTAATTACTAGTTAAATCAATTAAATAGATTTTAGTTCTTTGCCTACGATGTAACTCTTACAGGTCATAACTTAGCCGGCCGCATTAATTAATCGGACCGATCTATTTTTCCAACAAAGGAAATTATAAGTAGGAGATTTTCTTACTCCTTAAAACTTGAACATAAGGAAACTACAAGTAGGAGATTTTCTTACTCCACTATTTTCCACTATTTTCCACAAATATCTGCTAAAATGGCAACACAAATAGATAGCAACTTAACGATCTTATATGGCACCAGAAGGATAAAGGTGAGCATCATACAAGCATAATTTAGCGGTCAAAAGTAAGCTGAAGTAACTGATGTATCCGTCAACGGTCAAAACTATTTCACATTGTCCTCGCTTACAGACCTCCGGGTATGTGAATATTGTCTTGAACTCACATATAACGCTTGTAAGTTGTTATCGTGTAGCTTTTAGAATAAGAATATATATTTACTAGATCCCAAATTCAAAAACAATGGATCAATACGAGAAAACTCATCTAAATAAAAGGAAACTAAAAAACTTATCAAAACTACTAAAAAGTTGGGGTAAAATTAGAAAAAAATATATATATAAGCTTTTTTAATTTCTCCATATTTTATCATTTTATTTTAAATGGCACCATAAGATCACAATTTTTTTTTTCTTCATTCGATCATATTTTTATGACATAAAAAATTAAGATGTCTTTTTTTCCAGTACTAAGATTTATTACTACACAAGTGCAAATTACGAAAAAACCCCCAACCCTAAAAAAAACCCTAAAGCCCTCACCCCCAAAAGCCTAAATCACCCACCCAAAAAAAGCAGCTTAAAAACTAAACACTAAACTTAAACCCTCTCAAAAACCTAATCCCCTCACCCCACCCTCCAAAAACCTAAACCCTCGACCCCCACCCACAAAAAGCTAACGCCTCCCCCCCTCTCCAAAAAACCTAACCCCCCACATAAAAACTAAACCCGAAACCTAAACCCTCTCCCCTCAAATACCTAACCCTAAAAGCTAAACTAGACCCAAAACCTAAACTTTAAGGCTAAATTACATGTTATATTGCACATGTACACTACTATAATAGTACTATTAAAAAAAAAGACGACAAGTTAAATCTTTTGTTTGCGTCGAAAAAATATGCTCGAATATACTCGAATGAAAGATAAGAAAATTTGTGATCTTATGTTGCAATTTTTAAAAAAATAATAGCATATGAAAAAATATAAATGTTTGAAAAGTTATATATTTTTTTCAAGTTTTGCCCCTACTTCATTTAAAGTCTCATCCTTTTTTTTGATTTTGAATGATTCTTTTAGTTTTCTCATGTAGTTTTCTTATGATTATCTCTCTTTAAAAAACATTGATCCGTCCAATCTAATATATATTTTGCACGGTTAATTCATTTGTAACGAGTAATATGTTATCATGTAGAAATAAAACAACAGGTTCTTGGGCTTTATGTCTTTAACCAATTCTATACATACATTTTTATATTGAACAACTATGCATACATCAAAGACTTGTAACATGGGTGGTGGGCGCGTGATATTATAAAAATGGAAACTAAATTTTGTAACAATATGCACCCATTTATGTTGGTTGGTGATCTAATATGATTAAATGGAAACTAAATTTTGTAGCAGAACCATAAGTAAAATAATATAAATAAAACACATTTGTTCCAATTTCAATATAGAAGCAAAAGAAAACACTAAATAGCAATACTTGTTACAATTTAAATAAATTAAAATTTTGCAAGAACAAAAAGATGAAAAAGAATCTACTGGCTGTCGTGTTTAACATGGCTTCGTAAAATAAAATGTGAGTCTTTCAAAGAACTCATCTTTTTCCCAAATATAACATGAAGCAATTTATGGGGAAGACTGAACATCCGAAATTGTACCTTGAATCCATAGTAGGATGAATAAAGATTGTTGGAAAGCTTTTGTATGTGTTTGAGAATTCCTAAACTTGCCCACTTTTACTTTTATGACAGTTTGGAGATGTGATGGAAAAGAAAAAGAAAAAAAGTAATTTGTGTCTTTAAAAAAGATACAGTGGAAAGGGGGGATTGGGGTCAACCCCCAAAATTGCCCTTAGAAGGATAAGTAGACATCAAGTGCGGTGTTTTGGGTCCCCAACCCTGTGGTTTTAATTTTTTAAATGTTGCTAGATGTGTTTATAAAAAATTTATTTTAATTTGGGAAATTTTTAATATTTAACCCAAAAAGGGGCGTAACACACAAACAACCACAAGGATGGACTTGAGTGCATACGGTCGTCTCGAGCAACTCCCACCAACTTCATGACTCCTGTTTAGCGTCCTTGGTTTTGTCTCCGGGTCATCATTTATTACAATATTTAAAATACAATAAAGGAAAGAACCCTATCTATTACAACTTTGAACCATCTAGGTGCCCATAAATCATAATAACAAAACCGAATAAAATATACAACCACAAAACAAGGTCGGGCCAGATTTACATGTTCAGCAACAATCAGAAAATAAACTGGGCAATCTTTTGGTCAAGCAAAACAAATAAAATATTGACCAAAATTAAAGTTGCCCTTAAAATTATTTAGATCGGGAACTTTAAATAAATAAAATTTGTGTTCTAATTTTGGTTAAAAGACCAGTACCGACTCGTACGTTGTAACCAAGGCTCTGATACCACTGTTGGTTTCCATGGTGATGAGTTAAAATTTTATTTATCAAAACCCGGTTTAATAAATAATAGTCAATTAATTAAGCGAGTTAACTAATAAAATGCAGAGAAAAATAAACAAGTGATCAACAATAAATGAAACCCGACAGGATCCGGTTACATGCAAATACGAGCACAGTGATAAGAATATCTAACTACCGATGAGAAAGATAGACCTCGGTTAATAACTAACCGGTTGAGACACCGAGGTTCAACGAACACATGCTAGTGAAACGAACAAACGAAACGCGGGTATAGATCGGGGTAGCGGCGATGGTTGTCGTTGGTACTGGCGGCGGCAATGGCCGGCGGAGGCGGTGGCGGCATAGCCGGGGACGGCGATCGTGGTTGCGTGTGTTATGAGAGCTTTGTGCTAGTTCTTCAGACCCCTCAAATGCAAGACCGAACTCCCACTTAAATAGAATATGGAGGTCTATGCATGTTTGCCAAATGGCGGATATGCACATGCATGTGCTACAAATGGCGAATAGGCTATGCAGGTGCGACAAATGGCGATGCAAGTGTGCATGCGCGACAAGTGGCGTAGCGTGGGTGCATGTGCAACAAGTGGCGCAGTACGAGTGCATGCGCGACAAGTGGCGGTATGAGTGTATTTGTCTCACTCGGTCCATGTACCCGTCTCTCAGGTAATACCCGCAACAAGTTTATTAATTAAGATAAACAATTATATTATTAATAACGAGTATTAATAATATAAATCCGCTCATGATCATAATTATAATAAATATAATTATGATCCATTTCGCATAAAGTTCGTAATTACTAGTTAAATCAATTAAATAGATTTTAGTTCTTTGCCTACGATGTAACTCTTACAGGTCATAACTTAGCCGGCCGCATTAATTAATCGGACCGATCTATTTTTCCAACAAAGGAAATTATAAGTAGGAGATTTTCTTACTCCTTAAAACTTGAACATAAGGAAACTACAAGTAGGAGATTTTCTTACTCCACTATTTTCCACTATTTTCCACAAATATCTGCTAAAATGGCAACACAAATAGATAGCAACTTAACGATCTTATATGGCACCAGAAGGATAAAGGTGAGCATCATACAAGCATAATTTAGCGGTCAAAAGTAAGCTGAAGTAACTGATGTATCCGTCAACGGTCAAAACTATTTCACATTGTCCTCGCTTACAGACCTCCGGGTATGTGAATATTGTCTTGAACTCACATATAACGCTTGTAAGTTGTTATCGTGTAGCTTTTAGAATAAGAATATATATTTACTAGATCCCAAATTCAAAAACAATGGATCAATACGAGAAAACTCATCTAAATAAAAGGAAACTAAAAAACTTATCAAAACTACTAAAAAGTTGGGGTAAAATTAGAAAAAAATATATATATAAGCTTTTTTAATTTCTCCATATTTTATCATTTTATTTTAAATGGCACCATAAGATCACAATTTTTTTTTTCTTCATTCGATCATATTTTTATGACATAAAAAATTAAGATGTCTTTTTTTCCAGTACTAAGATTTATTACTACACAAGTGCAAATTACGAAAAAACCCCCAACCCTAAAAAAAACCCTAAAGCCCTCACCCCCAAAAGCCTAAATCACCCACCCAAAAAAAGCAGCTTAAAAACTAAACACTAAACTTAAACCCTCTCAAAAACCTAATCCCCCTCACCCCACCCTCCAAAAACCTAAACCCTCGACCCCCACCCACAAAAAGCTAACGCCTCCCCCCCTCTCCAAAAAACCTAACCCCCCACATAAAAACTAAACCCGAAACCTAAACCCTCTCCCCTCAAATACCTAACCCTAAAAGCTAAACTAGACCCAAAACCTAAACTTTAAGGCTAAATTACATGTTATATTGCACATGTACACTACTATAATAGTACTATTAAAAAAAAAGACGACAAGTTAAATCTTTTGTTTGCGTCGAAAAAATATGCTCGAATATACTCGAATGAAAGATAAGAAAATTTGTGATCTTATGTTGCAATTTTTAAAAAAATAATAGCATATGAAAAAATATAAATGTTTGAAAAGTTATATATTTTTTTTCAAGTTTTGCCCCTACTTCATTTAAAGTCTCATCCTTTTTTTTGATTTTGAATGATTCTTTTAGTTTTCTCATGTAGTTTTCTTATGATTATCTCTCTTTAAAAAACATTGATCCGTCCAATCTAATATATATTTTGCACGGTTAATTCATTTGTAACGAGTAATATGTTATCATGTAGAAATAAAACAACAGGTTCTTGGGCTTTATGTCTTTAACCAATTCTATACATACATTTTTATATTGAACAACTATGCATACATCAAAGACTTGTAACATGGGTGGTGGGCGCGTGATATTATAAAAATGGAAACTAAATTTTGTAACAATATGCACCCATTTATGTTGGTTGGTGATCTAATATGATTAAATGGAAACTAAATTTTGTAGCAGAACCATAAGTAAAATAATATAAATAAAACACATTTGTTCCAATTTCAATATAGAAGCAAAAGAAAACACTAAATAGCAATACTTGTTACAATTTAAATAAATTAAAATTTTGCAAGAACAAAAAGATGAAAAAGAATCTACTGGCTGTCGTGTTTAACATGGCTTCGTAAAATAAAATGTGAGTCTTTCAAAGAACTCATCTTTTTCCCAAATATAACATGAAGCAATTTATGGGGAAGACTGAACATCCGAAATTGTACCTTGAATCCATAGTAGGATGAATAAAGATTGTTGGAAAGCTTTTGTATGTGTTTGAGAATTCTATGAGATTGGAAGTGTTTTCTCAAGTGTCTCTACAACAAAGTTAGAACCTTAGTTTTATAATCATTTGACGAGATAAAACTTTCAAATCATTTTACCTTATTGAACGAAAAAAATTAATTTGCATTAAGCGTCCTAAATAGCAATTTAATTAGTTTCATCACATGTTATAATTTTATTGCTTGATGTTACATTTTTAGACAGTTGAGAGTGTCTCCAAAGATCCTTTCAGAGTCCTCGTACACCCTCTTGATTAACCTGTAATCCATCCCTTGACCGTCTTCTGAACTTGCGAATGGGTTCTAATCCCTCCCCTAACACTTTCTGAACTTGTGAACGATATATGATTTACCTCTAGAGCGTATTTTGAATAGAATAGCTCTTAACCGAATACAACTCAAAAGGCTCTGAACTAAACCCATCTCAAAGACATAATGCTCCTTTAAAAGTATAAACGTGGTTGTTTTGTGATGCGAGTGTGCTAAGTGCAAAGTACACCAGTAAACCTCTACATTGCACTCAATTCTCGTGCGACACACAAATGTGTGAGTCTAGTTCCTTTCTCTAATAAAATAATACATAAAGGAAGCAACTATATATAAACCACTCCAAGGCTTATGTATTCTCCTACGTGGGATGAGCTTCCATATATTCCACTTGTTTCCCATTCAATTTTTGTAGCTTACATAACTTCAAACACACAACATCAGACATTGATAGTTCATTCATCGTAGATCCATTTTGGACAAGGTCTGGCTTATTGTGAAGCTCTCACATAGTATACCGCAAACCCAGTAAATAGTAATTATATTAACTACAATAACATATGATTATTTGTGTCAAAAGTAAGTTAGTTAAATTTACATTTTCCACTTTGTGAAAATACTCTTTTTCAACAAATTTTCTAACAAGCTCCCACATGAATGACGAACAATCCATACATACAAGTAATAAGATGTAATTTCAATGTTTGAGTATTATAGGATACTTAGTCTCCTAGAGGTTGTGATGTCCATAAGCGAACCGTTTTTATGTTGCCATCATTACACTTCACATAGTACTCTTCCTAGTCTGGTTAGCCCCTCATTGTCGTGTCCACTACATAATTCAACATAACCTCATTCTACATGAGCTCTCAAAATTTTGCACCCCAAATTTCATTTGAAACGACCCTACTAATCTTTCACAAAGGGGATGTTCCACAACTCATTAAAATTCATATACTTCACCTCTCGAACACCACTTATATATATTATAAGAATAAACTATGAAACATTTAACTCCCTATACACGTTTGGGGTACTCTCGCATAGTGACTTTACTTTATGCAATTTGGTTGTCTTATTGAACCTAGATATTGAGATCTCCAATCTCTAAGTTAGGTTTCTTTTGTATTAACTCAATTCATAGGATTTGGTCTCATTCATCATTTTGTCTTATAAAGTAACTTTTTTCTTAAACTTTTTGTTAGTGGATCCACAATGTGATCCTGGACTTATCTGTTGTGATAACTTTTGTTGAGAATAGTTTTTGTATTATGTCCCCATCTGATGTGCCGTAATTTTCCATTGTACATCGAGCTTGGAGCTCCACCATTCTCTGATTGGCTGTGCTAGTGTATACAAATAGCTTAAATAAGCTTTGGGCATCTTGCAATATCTTTAAAAAAATGGCGTAGGCACCTCACCTTTTCTCTAGATTTAACCTAGGCGACAAATTTAGATTCCATCATGGATCTAGCTATCAAATTTTGCATGGACAACTTCCAAGGATATACACTTTTTATTTGAAATCTTTTACATCCAATATCTGGTTAGCAACATAGCAATAGTGTATCCTTCGATTACCCCTGGATCTATGTCATAATATATCCATTATTTTTGGTATCTAAAGTGCCCAAGACACTTGTTATACTTATTCCAATGTTTAGAACTTGGTTATTACTTATTAGTATAACTAGTTAACCTGCTAAGAACCTATGCTACATCAAATCCTGTACTTGTCATAACATGCATTAGACTAGTGATGATCCTTGAGCAATTTAACGGAGCAAACCATGCCCTCTATTATTACTCTAATAGTGGGTGGTTTCAATTGGATTTAAAAGCTATACTTATAGCCTTGATATATCACTTCACAATTGATCTTATCCATATAGTGAGACTACTTTAACAAAAGACCATTTGGGTTCTAATAAATCTTTACTGTAGAATCACATCTGCTAGACCCATATCTTTCGTGTCAAACTTCGTTTTCAATATGAACTTAGTAGATTTGATCGTATTATCATCACTCCTAATTATAAACATATCATTTTGCATAAAGGCATAATTAAGATCATATAACCTTTAGAAGACCGTTTCATATAGATACACTTGTCACACTCATTTACTTTAAATCCATTTTCAATCATGGCATGATTGAAGTTCTAGTGTCATAGTTTCTGAGCCTGTTTTAAGATACAAAGACTTGACGGGTTTATATATTTCACCCTCTTGACCCAAGGTGAAGAAACCCTCATGCTGCTCCATGTATATCTCTTATTCTAAATAAACGTTTAGAAATGTGGTTTTCGTATTCATTTAGCGAACTTCCAAATTTCTTAAAGCCATAAATTCAAGCACCAACCTTATAAAAGTCTTGTGTGTCATGGACAAGTAAGTATTAAAGTGATATAGACTTTTTTAATGTTTTCTTTAATCACTTACATAGCCTTGTATTTTAGAATATTATCGTTGGATTTCATCTTCCTTTGGAATATCCAACGATATTCAAGTGGGTTACAATTGGGAGGAAGATCTACTACATATCAAGTATGATTATGTGAGTTAGAAGCAGTATAATAATTGATGGTTTCTGTCTATTAAGGACCTTTCGAAGAGGTGACCGCTCCCATGTATGGTTTAGGCTCACCCTCAACCATGTAGGTTATGAAGTTCAGACCAAAGGATTTTTCACCCGTTCATTTGCTTCATCTAGGCTAACCTCTTCAACCTTAGATTGTTTATGTCTTTCATCAGGAAGAATACCATCAACTAGTGTTGAGCGTTGATGATGTTGTGTGTTCTTGTTCTGAATAAGGAAACACATTTCCATAAATTGAGTCATTTCCTGATTTAATAATCGCGTACTTATGTATACTGAGATTCTTAGACTCATGCATAAGAAACATATACGTATCATTGTTGCGAGCATATCCAATGAAAATGCAATCAATATTTTTGGTCCTATTTTTTGAACCGTAGGCTAGGTTACTGCGGTATAGATAAAGCAATATCTGATATCACAATAAAATGGCAAGATGAAAGATCAAATAACTATAGGTATTGGAATGAATTACTTGGGCCAAGTCATGAAGATAAAAAGGATCATTGGTACTAACTCTGTACAGAGAAGATGGTAATAACTTGAGAAGATGGTGATAACTTAACTCTGAGCTTAAATTGCAATTCAAGGGTCAGATTAGAGACAATTCTTAGAAATAAGGGTAGCTAAATAAATAGTTTTGGCTCAATAGTTCAAGGGAAGATTGTTGTACCATAAAACAATTGTTCTTCACATACAACAAAGATTCAAATCAAGTGCGAAGGAACTACTCCTCCTAATAAAATGACCGATAAAGACAAAATTTGGTGGGGCAAAACAACTATTGAAGATAAAGACAAATTTTGATATGAAGAAATGTTGTTGAAGAAACAACTGTTGGCCATAGAGAAAAGTTGTTTTGTAAACATCTAGTAATCTTACAAATTTTGATAACAATCTTTTATTGTAAACATTCATTTGTAAGATTACTAGATGTTTTATCAGAACGGAGAATCATTCAATTATTATTATAGTTAGAGGTCACTTTCTAAATGATGCCCTTTGATGTCATCAGTTGTTACTCTTATGTATAAATAAATCATTAGTCTATCATGATTTATTGAATAAGTTGTTCTAGTTTTGAATAGTACAATTATGAGATCATTCTTGGGGGTGAGAATGAGTCTATAAACACATAGTTTGATGAAATGAAATAATGTGATCACTTATTTACAACTGTTATGTGATCTGATTGATTATCATTCCGCGCATAATTCTATTAAATACGAATTGTTATTGTTTCATTGATCAGAACACACTCTCATATCACAACAAGTGGTTAAGAACATAAAACTATTTAAAACTAGAATGGTATAAACAGTATTTGTAAATCCTAACGGGTATTTTTTACAAACTAACGGGTATACCTAATAACGGTGGGTATAACTGATACCCAATTGGTAATTACCCAATATATACCTTACGGGTATTGAGTCGAGTATATTACATTTTTAACTATTATTATAAGTTTTCATTCTAAGTTCGCCTCGTTGCCATCCCTAAACTTAATAAATCACAAGTCTAGCTTTTTAGTTGTTTAAATTTCAACCTCATCTGAAGAAACACTGGACCAAACTTTATCCGGGGATATCTGGGTTATGGTTCAAAGCCTCTACATATAAAGGTTATCTCTCGTTTGCTCGTCTGTATGATCCTGCTTCAAGCTCAGTACAAAACTGAAAACACTGTTAGTCTCGTCATGGGAGAAAAGAGGAAGGGTTTTCTCCGTGACCACACTCCGGCGTGAGAATAAGTATCGAGGTTTGCAAAGGATAATGCAAGTAATTAGTAAGTGAGCTCCAAACAGTGTGTTTTACCTTGAGGTGCGATCCTTATTTTATAGCCGAATAGAGGTGTGCAGGAGATGGGCTGATGGGCCTTGGGCCTGGAACCGACAACCAGGAATATCCATTTTGTCTCCTATACTACGACCATTAGTGGTTTTGTAGCAGGAGGGGCGCTTGGCGCATGGTGTATGGAGCCACGTGTCCTGACAGTTGTCCTTGTTGCGTACTTTTTGTCCTCTGCATGACTTCTCATCATGCGACGTGGTCTGGCACAACCTGCCAAGCGGTTATTGGGTCACAACTCTGCCACTTTGTACCCTTGTACTTGATTAGTGCCTCTTTAGGCTTCTCCTTACCGCGTGGCTTTATCAGTGCTTTTTGGCCAACGTGAACTTGTAAGGATCAAGTCCCTTTATTCTCAAGACTAAGTATGAGTTGCTCTCATCTTAGACTTCACCTTGTGCAAGGTTTTAGGAATTCACGGATAGAGGTTTGTTTAATCAGCGCAGGCTCAGGGACCTGCGCTTTCAGGTTTAACTTGCCGTTGCGCAGGGTGCGCAAGGTTTGTAAGGCAACCTGCTGCTTTTCAAGTTTGGTGTATTGTTGCGCGTAGCATGCAAGGTTACTCTAGTGGCCTGTTATCATTATGAGGGTGTGGTACCATGCGCAAGCGCAGGGTGTTTAGGATCATACCCCCTCCAAGTCCCCCAGTCCAGTGGTGCTCCTATGCGCAGGTTGGCAAGTAGGTGGAGTGCTGGACTATAAGAACTCATGTATGCGCGCTTATTTTAACGACAAGAAATCAACAAGGTAACTACAAGGAATAAAGAAAACCTTTGGGTGGGGGAAACCTTTGTTCATGATAAGGTCTTTGAAATTTGAATTTTTGTCATGCTGATGGTTGCAGGCGAGTTAGTGAGAGAAAGGTGAGGCGGAAGTGATCTCTAACGGCTATAGTATGATGTCAACAGTGCAGCTTCCTTTTCAATAATTAATTGCAGAGAAGGTACCATCCACGCGCGCGTAGCGATCGTCAGTTACCCACTTGCCCTTCACACGTCAATCGCGGATTCGCTGTTGAGCCTGTCGGGTTGTCACGCTTCCCCATCGCATTCAATACGATGGTAAAAATAGACGATCTGCTTAGGTCAAAAATCACACTTCATATGTTCTTGTTCTTCCTTCTCTGAAATAATCTCCTTATTTCTTCTTTCTTCTGGCGATCAGAATGACAACCAGAGGACCCCAGAGCACTGCTACCATGGAGGCTTCCACTTCTTTGTCGGTGTTGAAGTGGTCAACTAGTAGTTTCCAATGGCTTGTGGCTGCTTTCGCTTCCCCAAGGAGTGGGATGCCCGGTACCCCTCCGAGGGGGACACCGCCGCCGACGCCCCCGTCGGTTACGTCACCCTCTTTTTTTACTTCTTTTCCGACGACGACTTTCTGTTGCCGGTGAAAAAGTTTTTTCTAGACGTTCTAGACCATTACCGCTTCCACATCTCACAACTTAATCCGATACGTATGGTCCGGATTAAACACTTCGAGTATTTGTGTCGTTCCATGGGTATTCACCCAACCGTTAATCGGTTTCGGGTGTTTTACCAACTACATTGCTCATTGGGTTTTTATTCCTTTCAGCACAGGATACAGGCCAAGAAGATCCTGCACTCTCCTCCAAAGTCTTATCACGACTGGAAGCAGAAGTCCTTCTTTATCAAGGCTGGCGTGATTCCACTACAGATGCGCTTCTGGGGGGCGAAAGACATCCCCGTTGAAACAATGTTGATACCGGCTGAGGAGTCCTGGTATCAGGTAATAAAAGAGATTCCAGCGGTTCAGTTGCCGGAGAGAGCACTGGTGGCTGCGGGTATGAGCCTACTGTGGAAGCCAGACCGCTGGGAAAAACCGGTGTACATGGAAGAAGATAAGAGTAAGTTCCCTTATTTTATTATTTCATTATTTCTCCTTGTGCGTGGACTAACATTATGCGCGTTTTTGCAGGAGTGGCGCTATATAGCGGCCTTCCAATGAGAGAGAGGGCGGATGGAGAATATCCCCCTCAATCTGGAGGAGCCCACATGGCATTCCCAGATCCTTGGGAACTTTGAGTTACCTCGGAGTGCAGATCTGGCGGCCCCTGCGCATGAAGTGGTAAGCCTTTATTGTTTGTTACTTGCATCCTTTCAGAATATGTTGCGCCATGATGCAGGTGCGCTAAAGAATTGAGGTATTGGCCCAGATTCAAAAAAGAAGAAACGCGTGGGGCCTAGCATTCTGCCCGCTAAGAAGCCAGCGCAACCCAGGGTGGACCCACCAAAAGGTACGTGTTCTGTGCCTGATACTTGGAATGACTATGTGGTAGTCTCTGATTCTATAGAGGGTCTTGCGCCTGTAGGTTTGAAGAAACCGAAGCCGGAGCCTCAAGATGTGGCGGAGATTCCGGTTGCCAATTCGGATGATCCAATCGATGTGGAGTCTAGCCCGGAGCCGCTCAAGAGGAAGAGGGCCCTCCCAAGGGCGAGGTCGCTGCGCAGCCTCCGAAAAAGGCTGAGTGGAAGAAGATCATTGGCAAACGTGGGAACTTGGATGCGCTTGCAGCCATGTTTTCCCAGGTAAACACTTTTGACTTCGTGCTTTATATTTCTTCCTGTTTGACTTGTATTTAACTTTCTATTATTCTGCAGGGAAAGATGAGATACCCTTCGTTGCTCCGTCTGCTACGGCTGTGCCGGTCGAAATCTCAATGCCTCCACCCATTTTTGAGACGGCGCAAGTGTCAAGTGCTAAGAGTGGCGAGACTAGCGCCGGTGTAGCGGAGGCACAGGCGGATGCGGAGGCCGTTGTGCCGGGAGAGGAGGTGGTTGAAGAGGGTGTGGTTGAAGAAGGTGTTGGGTTTAAGGATGCGTCTTGGGGCCTCAGTCAGCGAAGCAGGTGCCTGGGGGGGTGAAGCCGGGGGATTTGAGAGCGCCCTTTTGACGAAGGGTCCCCGATTGGCCCGGACGAGACCCCGAGTGACAACTACTATCAGTCATATTCTGAAAGCCGAGCTGCTAAGATCCATACCCCCGTTTGGAAGCTGAGGCAAGGTGAGAAATTCAGCCATTGACAGGCGTGCCGCGAATGGTTTAAGGGTGCCTTCCCCAAGCAAAGGTACGCGCACACGGGGAACAAAGTTATGAATAGACACCCCACGTGTACCTCCAGCTAGCTTCCAGCTTCCCCTCTAACACACATAAAATTATCAGGGAGTGGCGTAGCATGCACCCGGACAAGGAGAGGTTTGAGGCGGCGAAAAAAGAGCTGGTCCTTAAGCAGGCCCAAGTGGTCACGTAAAAACAAGAGCTTGAGGCTGAGAGAGCCAAATTTGTTGAAGCTCAACGGACCGAGGAATGGTCCGTGCTGGGGTGGAAGAAGAAGGCTGAAGGCTCCACTGCTACACTTGCTGAGGAGCGCAAGTTGTGGAGGGAGGCCTGTGAAATGGACAACAACGAGAAAATACCTTTAAGAAACAAGATGGATAATCTTCGCGCTGAAGTCGAGCCTTTGAAGAAGGAAAAAGAGGAGGCTTCAGCTGCGACCGAAGAGGCAAGGTCGCACCGTGAGCGCAACGAAAAGAAAGAGGTAAAAACATCTGCCCTTCTTATTTTACGGGATCAAGATATTGCCAGACTTATCTTGTGTAATTAGGTGGAGGCTTGTGCAGCACTTGAAAGTGCAAAGAAGGATCTCCAAGCTGCCTTGGTTGAAAAGGCAGAACTACAGCTCAGGCACTTGGAAGATCGGGAAAAGCTACGCCTCGCAGAGGTGAAGGTGAGTGCGGACAAGCAAAAATTGGAAGATTCTGAGACAGCCCGCGCCACCATAGAGAGTATGCTTGAATCCATGACAAACAACATAACCCCAACCGATGGAGGAAACATCGGAATGAGATGAACGAGATTGCTCGAGACAACATAACACTAAATGTGACAATTTTTAATTAAACAATTCATTTCATTTCATTCACCAAAATGTCAAGTACAACATAATTCCAATACAATTTAACTTCAAATAAGACAAGTTCAACAAAACATAATAAATAACATAGCATTCTTAGTGTGTTTCTATGCCATTCCTACAAGGCATGTGAACTACAAGTCAATCCTCAAGTGTCACCGCATAATAGATTAAACTTAACATGACCACAAGAATACGGGCGGTGCGTTACTCTTATAGCGCTATATATGTTAAGGGGAGGCTCGTCCGAAGTTAATGAAAATTAGTATCACATAAGGATGTTCCAAGTAAACAAATAGGGTATCACATAACTATAGCATGTAAGATGGATTGTTTGTGTGATTGCATAGGATGAAAGTGTGATTTAGTGTGTTTTTGATATATTAACATATTGCACCAAAAGTGTAAAGCGTAAAAGGGTGTCGAGTGTACTCACGATTTTGCAAAGTTAAATCCGTGAAAGTGTTTGGTTGATTAGGGGACAAACACCGAGTTATCTTACACAGGGAACCATGGGTGTGTGAGTATTAGAATGACAATGGAGTTCGTTAGTTTAGGAATTTAAAGTATGCAAAAGTATGTATGTCGAAAGTATTTATCTAGACGTTAACGCTCGTTTTTGACACTATAAGCCCCGTAGGGTGTTTGTGGTTTTATGGTTCATTCCCAATAGAATCATAACGATGGTTAAGTCTTAGATAAAATAACCTAATATTAGAACAAGTAACCATACGGTCATTGTCAAAGGTTCGGTTATAGTTATTGTTTACATATATATGTTACATATTATTTTCACAAGTTTATCATATAATTCATGGATTTCATGGAAGTCATAGAAGTCATACATGGAGGTAGGAGGATAACCGTCCTTAACCTCTTTCGTAAGATTCACCAATACACAAATTGCCACAAGGACAATTCGGATGTTCGTGAATAAAATAAAAATAAGATACTTCACTAAACTATATATCGACCGAGCAAGCAAGCTAGGTGCATGCATCCCGAACATGGAAAGGTTTGGGGATGTGTCATAGCCTTGTTGCTCATCTGAAGGTTGAAATAGCTTAGTGGCTCAGAAATTATCAAGTGAGGTGGTGGATTGAAAATTGGATAGCCAAGGCCTCCTTGTAATCACACCTTTACCAAAACACAAGCTTGTAAGCTTGGATGGTTTAACACTTGTAGGTTAAGACCCTTAGTAAAACAACAAGTTTAGAGGTATTTTTATACCTCTTAATTTGTATAAAACAACTCTAGCTAGCTCACTAATCAAGGACTTGATTAGAGGCACAAGCAGCATAAAGTTGTTGAGAGAAAACAAGTTTAAGAAAAGTTTACAAGTTCATCTTCCAAAACAGAATATTTGGCCATAAAAATGGTATTGTTCCACCTTGGTTTTCCATGGAAAACCTATGGTAGCATCCCAAGAGGCTTGTCCAAAAATGTAGCGGAAGAAAACATGTTTAAAACTTGAAGTTTTGAAGTTATAAAAGAAATAAAAATGGCCAGAAAGTTGTAGACACTTTTGGACCTCAAAATGGTGAGGTTTCACCTTAGTTTGCCCAAGCAAACTTGTGAAGACCTTCCTAGAGGTTATCCAAGTGTTTTAGAAGAAAAAACAAGGCTTGAACATCAAAGGAAGTGAGTTAGAACTCACTTGCAAACTGAAATGGGATAGTAGTGAATTCTGGAGGTTTAGGGAGGTTTTGTAAAGTGTTGGAGGCTTGTAAAAGTGAGAAATGGATGAGGGAAGGCTTGCTTTTATAGAGGGAAGATTAGGGTTAAGTTAGGTTAGCATTTAATGAGGTTAGTTGGTTGATAACCTTGAAACAAGAAAGTGTAAAGAGGTGGACAGCTTGCGGCCACAAGCTGTCTTTTTTTTTCTTAAATAATTTAAATCAAGTTTCTTTGATTGTTAGTTGTTACACTTTTAATATATTGTAAGCATGGTTGGTTTGGAAGATTAAAACCAAGAATAAGGGTGTTACATAACCTTAAAAAAAGACTAGTTAGTTGGTAAGTGTTTAACATAAATGTGACAAGTTTTTATGATGCCAATTGCTTAGTGTTTTGTGTTTAATCATCAATCGTCTTGCGTGATTTGAATTGTGTAAGATTTACGAATGCACAACGAGAATTCATGAGTTCAATTGAATTGATAAATCATGTAACGAATAAGCGTGGATTTCATATTATTGATCAATTTGATTACAATTAAAGCCTTGGATTTACAATGATTCAGAAATGTGATACGATTACAAGGTTTGGACTTTCCAAAAATATATTTACGAAATAAACTTACTAAAAACAGAAAGTTACAAAAAGCGAAGCGTTACAGTCTCCCCTCCTTTAGGAATTCGACTGCGCCTTAGTTGTTTGGTGCCTCGATCCATGATCTCGACTGGTTTCTCCATGAAGTGTAAGGTCTCATTGATTTGAAGATCCTCAAGTGGGACTTGGAGTCCTTCTTCGGCTAGACATCTCTTCAAGTTTGAGACGCAAAAAGTAGGATGAACGTTGTTGAGCTCTTGTGGTAGGTCTAGTCAGTATGCTACCTTGCCAATCCTTTCGAGAATCTTGAAAGGACCCACATAGCAAGGAGCGAGCTTTCCCTTCTTTCCAAAACGAACCACACCCTTCCAAGGAGATACCTTGAGAAGTACAAAGTCACCAATGTTGAATTCCAAGGGCTTGCGTCTTTTATCTGCGTAACTCTTTTGTCGGCTTCGGGCTTTGAGCAAGTTGTCTCAGATCTGTAAAATCTTGTCCGTCGTCTCTTGTATAAGCTCGGGATCGGTGATTTGAGCTTCCCTAATCTCGTGCCAACAAATAGGTGATCGGCACTTGCGACCATACAATGCCTCGAAAGGTGCCATTTGAATACTCGCGTGGTAACTTTTATTGTACGAGAATTCGATCAAAGGCAAGTGCATATCCTAGTTGCCACCAAAGTTGATTACGCAAGAACGAAGCATGTCCTCTAGAGTTTGAATAGTACGCTCGGTTTGACCATAAGACTAAGGATGGAAAGTAGTACTGAGATTGAAGTGAATACCAAGAGCTTTATGAAACGTTTGACAAAGACGGGAAGTGAAACGACCATCACGGTCCGAGATAATGTCGATGGGGACACCGTGATGATAGATAACTTCATCTGCGTAGATACGAGCCAATTTCTCGACTCGGTAGTCTTCACGTATGGAAAGGAAGTGAGCAGATTTGGTCAGACGGTCGATGATTAACCAAATACTATCAAGACCAGACGATGTACAAGGGAGTTTGGTGATGAAATCCATGGCAATGCTCTCCCATTTCCAGACAGGAATTTCTGGTTGTTCGAGTAAGCTAGAGGGACGTTGATGTTCGGCCTTTACCTTTGAACAACTAAGGCATTTCGAAACGTAGCAAGCAATATCTTTCTTCATACTAGGCCACTAATAAGATGTACGAAGGTCATGGTACATCTTATCAGCGCTGGATGAATAGAATATCGAGATTTATGCGCTTCACTCATCAAGAGGTCACGAAGGTTGTCACAGTTCGGAATCTAAATACGGTCAAGATAGTACATATTACCATTGGATTTGGTCTCAAGTTGGTTTTCGACACCACGCTTCAACTCATTATCGAGGTTACCCTCATTAATGGTTGAGTATTGTGCCTCACGAATCAGCTCTTGAAGCCTTCCCAAGGTTTGGTAGCAACGTATACTCTTAACATGAGCTTTCAAACTAAGTGCGTCGGCTACAACATTCGCCTTACCAGGGTGATAGTGAATGTCGTAGTCGTAGTCGTTCAACAATTCCACCCAACGACGTTGACGCATGTTGAGTTCTTTTTGATTGAAGATGTGTTGGAGGCTCTTATGGTCGGTGAAGACCTTACACTTTGTACCATAAAGGTAGTGTCGCCATATCTTCAATGCAAAAACAACTGCACCAAGTTTAAGGTCATGCGTAGCATAATTTTTATCATGAATCCTTAGTTGTCGTGACGCTTAAGCGATAACCTTATCTTGTTGCATAAGAACGCAACCAAGACCTTGTTTTAGGGCATCGCAATACACGACAAAGTCGTCGGCACCATCAAGAAGGGCTAGGATAGGAGCATTGCAAAGCATGTCCTTGAGCATTTGAAAGGACTCCTCTTGCTCGGAACTCCAAACAAAAGGTTTATCCTTCTGGGTTAAGGAGGTGAGAGGTATGGCGATCTTGGAGAAATTCGAGATAAACCAGCGGTAGTAAACAGCTAAACCGAGAAACGAACGAATTTCGGACGGAGACTTAGGAGCAATCCAGTTCTTCACTGCTTCGATTTTCGCGGGGCAACATGAATACGAAGTTCGTTGACAACATGACCAAGAAATTGAACCTCCTTTAGACAAAATTCACACTTGGAGAACTTGGCGTAAAGATGTTCAGTACGCAAAAGTTAAAGGGTGAGATGCAAGTGTCGCTTGTGCTCTTCTTGCGTCTTAGAATAGATTAGAATGTCGTCAATAAAGACGATTACGAATCGGTCGAGATAAGGCTTTCATACACGGTTCATCAAATCCATGAAGACCGCAGGTGCGTTAGTCAAACCAAAAGCCATGACTACGAACTCGTAGTGCCCATACCGTGTGTGAAACGCGGTTTTGGGTATATCTTCTTCGAGAACTCGAAGTTGATGATAACCAGAGCGTAGATCGATTTTTGAGAAGTAAGTCACGCCTTGAAGTTGATCGAAGAGATCGTCAATACGTGGAAGAGGATACCGGTTCTTGACCGTAAGCTTGTTGAGCTCACGATAGTCAATGTACATTCGGAAGGATCCGTCTTTCTTTTTGACGAATAGAACGGGACCTTCCCAAGGAGATGTGCTAGGGCGTATGAAGCTTTTATCAAGGAGCTCCTGAAGTTGGCTAGATAGCTCTTGCATCTCCAAGGGTGCTAGGCGATAAGGGGATTTTGCGACAGGAGTTGTACAATGAATGAGATCGATGCGAAAGTCAATCAAACAAGGAGGAGGAGGACCAGGAAGATCCTCTGGGAAAACGTTAGGGTAATCACGAACAACGGGAACTTCACTCACGCTCGGATCCTTATCCTTCTTTTCCACAATATGGGCGAGAAAGGCGAAGTATTCCCTACGCAAGTATTTGTTTGCTTGGATACACGCTTGAGACCTTTGGAAGGTTTTTCGCCAAAGACGTGTGTGGAGTCAC
Organism: Scalesia atractyloides; assembly: GCA_947069175.1. Classification (NCBI taxonomy): domain Eukaryota; kingdom Viridiplantae; phylum Streptophyta; class Magnoliopsida; order Asterales; family Asteraceae; genus Scalesia; species Scalesia atractyloides. The sequence goes on from CAMTDV010001632.1 coordinate 46,155,961, forward strand.
CAATAGGAAGAGGAAGACAAATGAACTTTTCAGAACTAACAACTTCAGCATGGACCCGCCTAAGCCAATCCATACCTACTATGATATCGAAGCTACCCATTTGCATGGGTATGAGGTCTATGGAAAACGTATGATCGTTGAGATTCAATGAACAATTAGAAAGGATAGAATCCATAGTGACGGATTTTTCCTCAGCGATTTCGACTTCGAATGGTTTAGGCAACTGAGGACGTTTACACATAAGCAAGGGTTTGAATTCAACGGAAGCAAAACTTTATCCACACCAGTATCAAATAAGCGAGAATTGTAAACATTGTTAACGAGAAACGTACTTGAAATGACATTGTTGGCGTTTTTAGCTTGTGCGGCAGTGATAACGAAGGCTCGACCGCGAGCTTGATGCTGGTTGTTGTTGTTTTTGCATTGCGGGAAAGTGTTGGCGAAATGGTTGGGATCTCCACATCGAAAGCAGGCACGAACTGGGGTTACAGGTGGTCGGGTTTGGTTCGCGGTAGGGTTTTGGGGTGCGGTGATGGCTCGGGCTTGGTTGGCGGGGGCTTGCGGGAAACTTTGACACTACGGGGCAAAGTGTCCATACCTATTGCAGCTTGTGCATAGGCGGCAAGGGGCATTAACGGGATGGTGGTAAGGACAGTTGTTACACTTGGGATGCGGCCTAGTGTATGCCCTTTTGACGGTTCAGGGTTGGCTAAGGCTAGCTGTCGGGAGGGTTGAGGGTTTGGCAAAGTGATGGCCGCGCAGTTTTGGCTTAAAGCCTTCTGCTTCTTGCCTTGTTCTTTGGTTATATGGATGGGATGGGTTCAATGGGGGCTTCGGTGGTGGCTTGGTGGGCGTTCCTCGATGAAGTCTTGGAGGAGGCTTCATGGAGAACGTGGGTGTTGTTAAACTTGGTGGCCACTCGGTAGGCATCTTCAAGGGTTTGGGTGAGGCTGCGTCAATGAGGTTTTTAAGGTGAGGAGGAAGGCAACGTATATATTTGGCAATGGCCTTCTCGGTTGTGCCAAGTTGACTAGGGCAAATCTCACTAAGCTGCTTAAAACGGGTCGTGAGGCCGGCGTTGTCGTTCCCCGCCTGTTTCAAGTTCCAAAACTCGTTTTCGAGTCATTGGCGTTCGTGGGAGGAAGAATTATTCCTCCATCAGTTTATTGAGCTCGTTCCATGGGAGAGCACGTGCGGCATCGCTCCCACGTGTATTACGCTCGATGGTCCGCCAATCAAGAGCCCTTGACCGGAAGACGCCCGTTGCGTTTATGGTACGCAGGTGGTCGGGACAACCACTTTGTGGAAAAGTCACCTCATGGCGTCAAACCATTGTAGCAACTTGGTGGCATCCTCTTCGCCGGTGAAAGGTTGGGGGTTACAAGAGCAAAACTGCTTGTGGCTGAAAGTCGATTTAGGTGTTTCCACCTTGGAGTCGACGGAGGAATGGGGCATTCGTCATTGGGTGGGGGTTGGATCTTGCTGACAATATTGTGGATGACCTTGGTCATTTGCTTGGCCATTTGTTCGGCCATGAACTTCATGTAGTCCTTTATGGACATCGAATCGGAGCGGGACCTTGACTTCTTCCTTCCAACGAAACTTTGTGAGAAAGACATCTAAATGATTGACAATAGAGGAAAGGTTAAGGCTTTGATCGTAATGTGTTTACCGAAGTCATTTTTGAGCATGTAAGTATCACGTAACACGTATAAGTTCACATAGATGGCATGGCATAAAATGTATTAAAAAACATAAACACGTATAATTGTATAGAGAGTATAAATTTAGTTGGTTTACGAGGAATATTATTGTTTTTGATTGCGAAAGGCGTGCGAATTGTGCATCGGGCTAGAAAGGAACGAGGTAGCAAGTATCAAAACACATAATAATTGAGATAACATAAAAGATAGGCTTAATAAAACATTGGAGTGTTTTGAGTTGAGAAACGTCGACTATTCCAAAGTGAATCGAGATCCTTTCAAATTAGAGAAACGTACTTTGGCCTATAGGTAAAATGCTCTCGTTGAGAAGGGATTAACGGCACTTTACCCTTCCAGTTACTACACATCTCTAACCGATCAAAAACTCGAAACCTTGGCGAGTTTGAAAATCAATGGGATAGTTGACAAGGTGCAGGTTTCACCCCTAACTTGACAACATCGTACCCTAAGTGTGGTTGGTACTGACCAAACGAGGAGCGAATTCCGACTCGTTGGTAAGGGTCCACTAGAGTATGAAATGGAAATTTCCATCAAGATGTGGATTTCACTCCTAACTTGATGGTGTAATTTCGTGTAAAATTGAATACGCGGATTGAGAGTGATCACCAAAGTGCGGGTTTCACCCCTATTTTGGTCAGATCGTCTCGTTTATATAGTATGAGTGTCTTCAAGTCTTCAAGTGTGTAAGTTGTGTAAGTGTTTTAGGAAAGATACATTGCATATATATTAAGACAAAAAGAAATAGAAAGAAGCAAATAGGAAGAATTAACATTTTAAGCATGAATCAAGAAAGGTCAAGTTGGTCACTTAAACTATAGACTAGGTCGAACATGGCAATTCGACCTAATTCCCTATAGTTATGGCTCGGATATCAATCTGTCACACCCCAACCGACGGCAGAAACATCGGAGTGAGATGAACGAGATTGCTCGAGACATCATAACGCTAAATGTGACTATATTTAATTAAACAATTCATTTCATTTCATTCACCAAAATGTCAAGTACAACATAATTCCAATACAATATAACTTCAAATAAGACAAGTTCAACCAAACATAAAAACTAACTTAGCATTCTAAGTGTGTTTCTATGCCATTCCTACAAAGTTTTGTCACATCAACATCCTCAATCTGCAACATGTTAAAAAGTATAGTTCAACATAAAGTATTGGTGAGTACACAAGTTTGAATCATAGCATAAGTAATAAAACCGTTTAAACAAATCCACATGATAAGCTAGCATACGAGATTAATGTAAATAAGGCCTGTGAACTACAAGTCAATCCTCAAGTGTCACCGCATAATAGATTAAACTTAACATGACCACAAGAATACGGGCGGTGCGTTACTCCTATAGCGCTATACATGTTAAGGGGAGGCTCGTCCAAAGTTAATGAAAATTAGTATCACATAAGGATGTTCCAAGTAAGCAAATCGGGTATCACATAACTATAGCATGTAAGATGGATTGTTTGTGTAATTGCATAGAATAAAAGTTTGATTTAGTGTGTTTTTGATAGATTAACATATTGCACCCAAAAGTGTAAAGCGTAAAAGGGTGTCGAGCGTACTCACGGTTTTGCAAAGTTAAATCCGTGAAAGTGTTTGGTTGATTAGGGGACGAACACCGAGTTATCCTAAACAAGGAAACATGGGTGTGTGAGTATTAAAATGACAATGGCTTCATTAGTTTAGGAATTTAAAGTATGCAAAAGTATGTATGTCGAAAGTATTTATCTAGAAGTTAATGCTCGTTTGACACTATAAGCCCCAGAGGGTCTTTGTGGTTTTATGGTTCATGCCCAATAGAATCGTAACGACAGTTAAGTCTTGGATAAAATAACCTAATATTAGAACAAGTAACCATACGATCATTGTCAAAGGTTCGGTTATAGTTATTATTTACATATATAAGTTACATATTATATTAGCAAGTTTATCATATAATTCATGGAATTCATGGAAGTCATAGAAGTCATGCATGGAGGTTGGAGGATAACCGTCCTTAACCACTTTCATAAGATTCACCAATACACAAATTGCCACAAGGACAATCTGGATGGTCATGTATGAATTAAAAGTAAGATACTTCACTAAACTATGTATCTACCGAGCAAGCGAGCTAGGTGCGTGCATCCTGAACATGGCAACGTTTGGGGATGTGTCGTAGCCTTGTTTCTCATGTGAAGGTTGAACATAGCTTAGTGGCTTAGAAATCATCAAGTGAGGTGGTGGATTGAAAGTTGGATAGCCAAGGCCTCTATGTAATCACACCTTTACCAAAACACAAGCTTGTAAGTTTGGATGGTTTCAACACTTGTAGGTTAAGACCCTTAGTAAAACAACAAGTTTAGAGGTATTTTTATACCTCTTAATTTGTATAAAACTACTCTAGCTAGCTCACTAATCATGGACTTGATTAGAGGCACAAGTAGCATAAAGTTGTTGAGAGAAAACAAGTTTAAGAAAAGTTTACAAGTTCATCTTCCAAAAGTGAATGTTTGGCCATAAAAATGGTATTGTTCCACCTTGGTTTTCCATGAAAACCTATGGTAGTATCCCAAGAGGCTTTTCAAAAAATGTAGAGGAAAAAAACATGTTTAAAACTTGAAGTTTTGAAGTTATGAAAGAAAGAAAAATGGGCAGAAAGTTGTAGACACTTTTGGACCTCAAAATGGTGAGGTTTCACCTTAGTTTGCCCAAGCAAACTTGTGAAACCTTCCTAGAGGTTATCCAAGAGTTTTAGAAGAAGAAACAAGGCTTAGACAGCAAAGGAGATGAGTTAGAACTCACTTGCAAACTGAAATGGGACAAGAGTGAATTCTGGAGGTTTAGGGAGGTTATGTGAAGTGTTGGAGGCTTGTAAAAGTGAGAAATTGATGGGGGAGGCTTGCTTTTATAGAGGGAAGATTAGGGTTAAGTTAGGTTAGCATTTAATGAGGTTAGTTGGTTGATAACCTTGAAACAAGAAAGTGTAAAGAGGTGGACAGCTTGCGGCCGCAAGCTGTCTTTTTTTTTTCTTGTAAATAATTTAAATAAAGTTCCTTGATGGTTAATTGTTACACTTTTTATATATTGCAAGCATGGGTTGTTTGGAAGATTAAAACCAAGAATAAGGGTGTTACATAACCTTAAAAAAAGACTAGTTAGGTGGTAAGTGTTTAACATAAATGTGACAAGTTTTATGATGCCAATTGCTTAGTGTTTTGTGTTTACTCATCAATCGTCTTGCTTGATTTGAATTGTGTAAGATTTACGAATGCACAACTAGAACTCACGAGTTAAATTGAATTGATAAATCAAGTAATGAATAAGCGTACGTTCATAAGTATAAACATGCATAAAGATTGTGGATTTCATATACTTGATCAATTTGATTACAATCAAAGTCTTGGATTTACAATGATTCGGAAATGTGATATGATTACAATGTTTGGACTTTCCAAAAATAGATTCTTGAAACAAACTTACTAAAATCGGGAAGTTACAAAATGCGAAGCGTTGCACAACATGCTCTGGATGCAGTAGCATGGAGTCGTGAATTTAGGTTCTCCTTTGTTATTTTCATCACCCTTTATCTTGATTATCATTTTATTTTCCTTGCGCTGTGCAGATTGCCAACTCGATCCTGAACTCGGTGGAGTTAGACAGTGTTGTTGCCAAGCTGATGGTCACATCACGCCATGATGGATACACGCAGGGCTACGCAGAGTGCGCACACCACGATACTCGTCCTTTGGATGTTCAATGGGACACCAGCCGCACCTCTACCCATGGGGTCAATACTGATGCTGCCTTCTCCAAGGCAAAGTGAGAGTATGATCATCTACAACTGCCAATGATGGATATGGTAAGTGAAGCGCTCCAACATGATGATTTTGTTGACCGTTTGGAAGACATATTTCATGATGCTGCGGAGATTGAAGAATCTGAGGGATAGGATGAGTGTTGAGTGTTTGATGTTGTTAAGAATGTTGTATTTGCATGTAATTGCGCATCGCGCTTGTTGAAGATTGTACTTTTATCTTTCCATGAAATGATAGTGTATTTGAAGTTACACTATTTGTGTGAAAATAACTACTTTGTATAGGTACAAATAGAACTGGTAATGAGCTCATGTATGAACGTCACAGTCCATGCGCATACAATAGTTGAAGTGAATTATGTTCATGAGTCATGTTGTACCATGGTGTTTTCGCGTATACCCAAAGTGGTTTCACGCATTTGTAACAAAATGTCTAAATAATGAAAGCCATGCATCGATTCTGTGTTCTGTATTAACAATAAGGCGTAAGAGCCATGTACAAAATTGATGAGATTAGATCATAGGTTCACTAGTTTGTTGCGCGAACATTGATTAATCGTGAAGCCTTGGCGTTTAAAAATTCTCAGGTTACATATAGCACCGTCTTAACTGTTGTGCATTCCGTGTCCTAGGAATGTTTGTGTCGTCTAAACATTTGAGGGTGTAAGCACCCTTTCCTAGGACTTCATGGATTATGTACGGGCCTTCCCACTTAGGTGCGAGTTTTCCTGGACTCTAAACGTTGGAAGCTTCATTGTCGCTTAAAATGAAATCACCAGGTAGGAAGGTATAAATGCGGACTCGCGCATTGTAGTACTTTTCGAGCTTGGACTTGTATTTTGCTTCATTGATTGCGGCGTTTTCACGCCTCTCTTCCATGAGGTCCAAGTCAAGCCTGCGCTCTTCCTCATTATTCTGGTTTTGCATAGCGACCATACGCGGTGATGGGAGGCCTATCTTAGCGGGAATTACTACCTCCGTCCCATAAACCAGGCTAAATGGTGTATCGTTGGGGCTGGTTTTCGGCATGGTCTGATGAGCCCAAAGGATGCTTGGAAACTCATCCACCCAACCTCTTTGCACTGTCCCTAGTCTTATCTTGATCCCTTCGACTATACTTTTGTTTATACATTCTACTTGGCCATTGCCTTAGTGATGCACGACTGAAGTGAATACGTGCTCGATATGCATCTCAGACATCTACCGTTGCAACTCTTCAGAAGCAAAATTGGGGCCATTATCACTGACAATGCGCAGAGCTAAACCAAAATGACAAATGATGTGCTCCCAAATGAATTTGCGAACTACCGTGTTGTGGTGGATGCGAGAGGCTTGGCTTCTACCCACTTGGTAAGTAATCACAACTATGATTATGAACTTTACAGAACCTTGGGCATCAGGGAAAGGTCCCACCATATCGATTGTCCATTGCTGAATGGGCCAGACTGTTGTCACTGGGATCTAGGGATTTTTGGGGCACATTTTCACAGTGTTTCAACTGCATCTAAGTGCATGTCGGGCCAATAGTAGCCAGCATTCATTCTCTTTGCGACTACCATGCGTGGACCAGCATGAATTCCACACAACCCTTCATGTATTTTGCGAATCAAGTATTATGCGTCTTGCGGATCTACGCAGCGGAGGAGTGGTCCCAGGTATTACTTCCAGTAAAGTATTTCGTCTGCCATTCCATAGTTTAGCGCCTTGTTCTGGACTTTTCTTGCCTCCGCGTTGTTTTCTGGGATATCCCAGACTGCAAGAACATGATGATGGGTGACATCCAAGAAGGACTTCCCATTTCTATGACTTTTACTTAACGCAGCGGAACAAAAGGTTTTTTTAGCACCTTGATGCACACTTCTCGCGCGAGGTGTTTGAAGCTTGTAGCCGCCAGCTTGCTGAGCGCATAGGCATGCTTGTTCTTGTTTCGGTTAATGTGGGTCACTTTAAAATTTTGGAATTTGGTTATCAAGGACTGCGCCTGTTCAAGGTACAGGGCCATCGTTTCACCTTTTGCGTCGTACAGGCCATTGATTTGCCCCGCAACCAAAAGAGAGTCGACATGCACTTCCAAATTCCTAGCGCCCATTTTGATGGCTAACCGAAGGCCTGCCAGAAACGCTTCATATTCGGCTTCGTTGTTTGTTCTTTTGAAGTCCAATCTGATGGCGTAGTTGAACTCCTGGTTATCAGGGCTTATTAAACGGAAACCAGCCCCTGTGTTGTCATCATTGGATGCATCGTCGGTGTGAAGGATCCATGCGCGGTTGTCTATGACAGGCGCTGGATTCTGGACAGCCTCACATTCTTGCACTTTGTTGCTTGGCACTTCCGTGACAAAATCGGCTAATATTTGGCCTTTAATAGCTGGGCGTGATTTGTACACAATATTGTGTCCACCTAACTCATCGCCCATTTCGCTAAGCGGCCGGATATGTCAGGTTTGGATAAAACCTGGCCCAGGTGATAGTTCGTGAGAACTGTGATCACGTGGCCTGAAAAATACCTACGCAACCGACGGGATGCGTGGACCAAAGCTAAAGCAAGTTTCTCCATCATTGGGTATCTTGTCTCCAAGTCAGTTAACATCTTGCTAACATAGTAGATTGGAGTTTGGACTCCTGCGCGCTCAACCAACAAGACTGTGCCTAGAGCGAGATCCGATGCGGAAAGGTAGAGGATCAGTGGCTCGTTCTTTTGCGGGGCCGTGTGTGTAGGCAACTGAATCAAGCATTCCTTCATCAGGAGCCTACTGAAATTTGTTTTGCTTTACAAAATTTCTTAGGCTGCTGATGAATGGGAAGGATTTCATCGCATGGTTTGCTACGAATCTGTTCAGCGCAACCAGTCACCCAGCCAATCGTTGCATTTCCTTGATAGTCGAGGGTGAAGGCATACGCTGAATTGCTTCCATCTTCTCAGGGTTGACTTTGAAACCATTGCGCATGACAATAAATCCTAAGAATTTACCTTCTTCCATTCCAAACGAGCACTTACCGGGATTCAATTTTAGGTTAGCCTTCCGTAAGGATGCGAAAGTTTTCTGAATGTTTGTCAGCATCCTTTCCTCGTCCGGGCTCATGATGACCATGTCATCGATGTACACTTCCACGGTTTCGCCTATGTCATCTCCAAAGACATGATCCATCAAACGCTGGTAGGTGGCTCCCGCGTTACGTGAACCAAAGGGCATCTTTGTGTAGCAAAAGATCCCCTTGTCCATGCGGAAGGTTATTTTCTCTTCATCATATTTCTTTATCTGAATCTGGTGGTAGCCTTTATAGCAATCAAGAAAACATTCCCACCGGAATGAAGCAAGGGAGTCCACCTTTTTGTCGATTTCCGGGAAAGAGTATCAGTCTGTCGGACATGCTTTGTTCAAGTCTTTAAAATCGACGCACATGCGCCAACCGTCGTTGTGCTTGTGGACCATGACCGGATTGGCCACCCATGTTTGGTAGCGCACTTCTCCGAGGATGCTGGCCTTGAGGAGCTCTGAAACTTGCTCGTTCATTGCGCAAGTTTTTCAGCTCGAAAACTGCGCTTTTTCTAAACGACCGGCTCAACTGAAGGAAAAGTGTGCAGCGCATGCTCTGTGATCTCTCTTGGTACCCCTGTCATATCTGCAAGTGACCACGCAAAAATGTCTAGATTGCGGAACAAGAGATATTTAAGTCGCGCCTTGACTGTAGGGGTCATGGCGGGACCTAATAACACCGTTTGTTCTGGGTACTTGTTGTTGAGTACCCATTTTTCTGGCTCATCGTTTGAGGGTGACTTTGGTACCTTCACCGACGGTTCTTCCTCTATGGACATGACCTCTTTCCTAGAATACATGATTGCCACTCCGGTTTCTGTTGGAAACCCGCAAGAAGCATGAGGAGTGGAGGTAATCATGTTGAAATTTCTTTGGGCGCGACGGCCTAGTTACACGTAATGGCGCGATGTTGCTAGCATTACCCCGAAGTTAACAGGGACCGTGCGCGAGTGTCGTCCGTCAGAAAGAGTTACCGGAAAAGAGATCTGCCCTAGCGGAAAAACGACTTCGTTACAAAAACAGTCAATGGGAAATCGACCAGCTCCAAGCGCGCTTTATCCTCCGTGTCCAGCTGTTGAAAACATTGTTCATAGATAATATCCATAGAGCTTCCCGGGTCAACGAACATGTAGTCAATGTGAAATGGCCAAAAATGCCAGTTATCACAACCGGTCGCTCCTCCTGGGGCCCCTCGGGAACTATGGGGAAGATGACTTGTTGTTTGCGCCAACGTGGCGTACAAGTCTTCTGATGGCAGCGCTTGCGCGCCGGGCCACCCTATATCATAGGAACAAATGCTTGTTTCATTTTCTTGTTACTCGGGCCTTCTTCACCGCGAGTAATTTGACGCACTTCCTTACGCACGTTCTGAAGCAGATGGGTGAGCTTCCCACTCTTCAGCGCCTTTTCTATTTCCGTGCGCAGACTGATGCAGTTGTCAGTCGTGTGCCCAGTGTCTTCGTGATAATCGCAAAAAAGGTTAGGGTCTTGACCTTTTTTTTCTCATCGGTGGTGGCTGCTTGAACTGATGATCCTCTATGCTGAGCACTTCCGCCGGGGTCTTCATCAGTGGCGTCCACTGTCGATCGCGATTATCTTGTTTGATTGCTCTTTGAGTAGCAATCTTGTTTATCGTTGCGCGTGCATCGACCGGTGAGTAAGAAGGGTTCTGGTTGGACTCTTTCCAATTTTTTCTTGTTTTTCTTCGCAAAACTCCTACTCATATCTTGCGAGCGGTACTGAGGTAAAGGAGGTCAGTTGGAGTTCAGATTACGCTCTGTCTGCGCGTAGACCTTGGCTGCTGCCATGAGTTTCTCCCAACTTTTTTGGGAGGCCAGAGGTTCCTGACAAGACTTTTATCATCTCATCGCATCGGACAACATATTTGAACTGTGCACGAATCAGGTCTTCGTGTACATCACTGATTTCCCACACCTCCTTGTTGTAGCGCGTGATGACGTCCGAAGAATATCTGACGTATCGTCTTTGTTGGCTAAATGAGTCAGGAACTTATGTTTGAGATCGTTCCACGAAGTGAGCTTACCCGTGGGTAAGTTGTCAAACCATAGGCGTGTAACACCTGTAAGAGTTTGGACAAACAGATGACACCACATAGGCAGCATCCAACCTCCGATAAGCCCTGCGCCAGTGAACAGGCGCATGTGATCATCTGGGTCAGTCAACCCATTGAACTTTCCCTCATTGGAAGGTAATTTTGCGCGTTCAAGTGGGGCTAGCGCAGTCTCCTTCGTGAACTTAGAATGTTATGCTGCTTCAGCTGGCATGTAGATCAAGTTGTAATTATACTCCGCCTTCGGATTGTACACCGCTCGTGGTGTAGGCTTATATGCGGCATGATCTTTAGGCAATCGGTGAAACACGCTGGCACTGTCACTTTTGCCGTATGTTCTATCGACTTCTTCACACTGGGTGTCCCGCCTCTCTAATGGGCGCGGGCCCAGGCGTGAATGAATCAACGCTCGCCTATGAGTGTTTGACTCCTATCTTGGCAACGACTGGGAATATTCTGTTTCTCTGGTATGGAGATGCGATGGTACATTTTCTCCGGCTGGCGAGTTGTAACTTAGTACTCACAGTGCGGGCGAGGCATGCACGTGAGCTGTAGGCGATTGCGCCGACGCAGCAGGTGCGTTAGTTTGCGCACAAGGTTACGCATAAACGACATTTAGAGCCGTCTGAGATTTGATGTACCATGACATCGGAGTTTCACACGGAGGTAAAAGTGATGTGATTGGTACAAAAGGAGTTTCAACTTGGATTTCGGGAGTCGCCGGGATATTCACACGACCTGAATCATGGTGAACACCAGCGTCACCTGAAAATCCTTCTTCCACTTGTCCGTCAGTTCAAGGGACGTGAACTGGGTTCTTGCCCTTGGCCCGAGGACCTCGTGGTACACTTGATGGAACGTCAGCCATTGAAAATGAGATTTAGAAAAACCAACCGAGAGATAGGTGTAAGAATTAGAAAAAATCGGTGGGCGCCAATGAAGAAAAGTTGGACCAAACTGTATCCGTAGATATCTGGGTTATGGTTCAAAGTCTATGCATATAAAGGTTAACTCTCGTTTGCTCGTTGGTATGATCTTGCTTCAAGCTCACGACAAAACTGAACACACCGTTAGTCTCATCATGGGAGAAAAGGGGGAGGGTTTTCTCCGTGACCACACTCCGGCGTGAGAATAAGTATCGAGGTTTGCAAAGGATAATGCAAGTAATTAGTAAGTGAGCTCCAAATAGTGTGTTTTTACCTTGAGGTGTGATCCTTATTTTATAGCCGAAGAGAGCTGTGTAGGAAATGGGCTAATGGTCCTTGGGCCTGGAACCGACAACCAGGAATATATATTATGTCTCCTCTGCTATGATCATATGTGGTTTCTTGCAGGAGGGGCGCTTGGCGCACGGTGTATGGAGCCACGTGTCCTGGCAGTTTTCCTTGTTGTCGGGCCTGTCATCAGCCGTTAGTGGAGATCGTGTGACAGTCGCTGGCGTGAGTTGGTTGGTGCCACTTGTACGTCCTTGCGTACTTTTTATGCTCTGCAAGACTGCTCATCAAGCAACATGGTATGGCACAACCTGCCAAGCGGTTCTCCTTACTGTGTGGCCTTATCAGTGCTTTTTGGCCAGCGTGAACTTGTAGGGATCAAGTCCCTTTATTCTCAAGACTAAGTATGAGTTGCTCTCATCTTAGACTTGGCTTTGTGCAATTTTTAGGAATCAGCGGCTAGTGGCATGTTCAATCAGCGGGGGGTCAGGGACCTGCGCTTTCAGGTTTAACTTGCCATTGCGCAGGGTGCGCAAGGTTTCTTAGGCAACCTGCTGCTTTCAAGGTTGGCGTACCGTTACGCGTAGCGCGCTAGGTTACTTCAGTGACCTGTTATCATTATGAGGGTATGGTACCATACGCAAGCGTAGGGTTTTGGGGACCATTCCCCTCCATCATCTTTATTATTTATTTATTTATTATTGTAACTTACTTTTTCATTTACATTCATTCCTTTTACGAATCAATAAACATTTGTTTGTGAGCATTCAGTAATGTATTTGTTTATATCCATCAATGTTTGTTTGTTAACATTTTTCATGTTCGTTTGTTTATGTTCGGTTATCAAAGGTTTTTTTGTTATCTTCAATTTTTATTTTATTACTCTAGCATTTAAACTTATGTTATTGAATTTTTTATTTTTAGTTTATTACTCATAAATTTATTTTGGTATAACTATGTTTATGATTATTATGTCGAAGTATTTTTAGATTAACTATGTCAACTACTTAATTATATGAAGAAAGTGTATTGTACAATTGTGTTTAACGTACGTTGCGTACGTTGTGAGTATACAACATGCGATGTCTAAAAAAAACTTTTGGTTAAAGGCTAAATAGTGGATGTGGGATGCGTTTGCTAACCACACATTAGACCACTATATATCAGGTGTTATATCTTACATTATCTCTTTACATGTATTTTTGTTTAAAACGAAACTAGTTTTAATTATAACTTTTATAAACCCCCACCCCTTTTCCATGTTTCTTCCACTTTATTCTAGATTTGGTCATTTTTATTTAATTTGGGGTTTTGCATGTGAGCTTGATCTTGGATGAAATCAAAACTAGATTATTGTTTGTTACAACATTGTAAAATAAGATATAGGAGGTTGAGTATTCAATATAGGGTAGGCGATCAAGACAATTTTCTTTAACTCCGCATAATTACTTGGAGTGGATCGAATGTGGTCAAACTCGGTTAAAATTGGATCTAGTTGGTCAACTAGGCCGAGTTTGACTTAAAAAAAATAAAACATAATTCCTATTTCTACGTTTTAAAGAATTAATATCATTTTCAAGGAATGGATATCAACTTTTAAAATACTTCACTATTTGAACATGTATTTTTAATTTGTATTGATATGAATGTATTTGAAATACTTCGCTTATGATATTTGATATGTATATAATTTTCTAAAAATGATTTCATTATAATTTAGCATGTTCGAGTAACCTAGCACTATCCGCCTAAACCGAGTACTTACAACTCCTTAGTCGACCTCACTGGCAGTGCCTAGCGACTTCTACAACCATGGTTACAGCTTATGATTATGTTCTTTTTTACATTAGAGTTGGAACATCCTCAAGAGAAAGATTATCATTATTCCACTTGCTCAGGTTTGAACTTGATACCTCTCATTTACACCAATTATTCTAAATTATTTCCACTTGCTCAAGTTTGAACTTGATATCTTTCCTTTAAGAGGCATGTGCCTCTACCAAGTGGGTTACCCCACATTCGTAATGGTGCTTATATGTGTATTGACCTTTTCTTAGGTTGATAACTTTTATGCTTTGATGCAAGGTCGGCCCTAGGGTGGGCGAGGAGGACCACCAGCCAGGGCACGTTTTATCATGGGGCACATTTAAAAAAGTTCCTCAAAATATAACATTTCATTGATGTGGCTCGTCTGGTTTTAACGCTTAATGTGTATGTTTAGGGCACAAGTTCGATTCATTAGTCCGCTTTCTTTTTCTTTCTATAAAAAGGCCCTCCAATATATGGATAACAAATAAAGTAAAAGATCAAAATACTAAATATTAAGCAAGTGTTTGTTGGGTGAATTAAATAATATATTTTTAACAGTTTATCATTTATAGTGTAACTACAAAATGTAGTAATGCTTAGGGTTCTAGATCAGTAGTTTACGGGGAGTAAATTAGTTCTCTCATAGAGAGCTTCACGAGTCATTGGTTAGCTATTAGCCTGTTACGACACATTGTTAACTCATTCGAATACTATAATTTTATCTTTTTTTTTTGTAACTACAATGTTTATTGCTATTCGTTGTTTAAATAAAATACTTTAAATTATCTATTTTGTTAATACATAAGGGACACGTTTTTCTAGGCTTGAATAAGGTACCTGAATTCTAAGGATCGGACCTGCTTTGATGCTAATTATTATTCATAGCATATGATTAACATGTAATGTATAGAGTTGCATTGGGATGTTTGACACCTATTATTTATAGCATATGATTAACATGTCATGTATAGAGTTGCATTGGGATGTTTGACGCCATATGATCCCTCAAATTTCAAATAGTGCATTTCGTGTGCGGTTAATAACAATAGATTATTTTACGCTTAAGTGCGAAATCATTAGTGTCCATCACTTTCTTGCATTGTAGCATTTGATGGACCCCACATAACTTGATGTTAATCCAATCAATGTTTTAAATCCGCTACCGGTTTAAACTACCCATCAGTACCTATTAAGGAGTTTGGTGTATACTTTGTATCCCCCTTTTTTATTTGCGTTCTATACTTAACTGAACATATGTTGTTGTACAACTTGTGTTTGTTTGCATGTAACACTCTTTTTGGTGACTAGGTTAGGGATTCTTGCCCAAAGTGACCTAATTAACTTACGGTTTATCAATTTATCATTGCACTATGAAATCCTGTTACATATGATATAGGGAAAGTGGGTATGTCTTCCTATCATTAATTTCTACTTATGAAATTTGTTTCTTTTGCATTCATCTTCTATATTTCCTTTGTCTTATTGCATCATCATCTTAAAAAACATTTCTCTATTTTTCTTTCTTTATTATAGACTAGTAACAGAATTCACTTATATATAGTCTTATTAGATACAAAGACCGACCTTGGAGATTCACACACGATTTTTATCATACTATACTAATTTTCTTTAGGTGAATAGTTTACATGTATTTAAGCTTTAGTATTGGTCCTTGAACCTTTTGGTATCTTATTTATAAATTTTATTTGTCTGCTCAATGACTAGGACGTTTGAGGGGACATTAGTAAATGGTGGTTGTGATTAGAACACCTGTATTCGTGTTTTTAAATGACGTGGAGGGCAAAAAAAACATTAAATAACACTGAAATCACTGTCTTCCTGGTCGTGTTTTTGAAAAAAAAATGAGTGTTTTAAATAAACGTTGTATCGATTTTATCTTTGGCCAATGACCGTTAGCAACGGTAAAAATTGTGGCTATATTTTTTTCTTTTTTCATATTTATATATATACAAACTCTCACGTTCCATTTTCTATAAACCAAAACCTACAATAAATCAAACTATACACCATTTTCTATAAAAAAATGGATTCTTCCACGTCCTCATCGTCCGTTACCAATTTTTATTACAAAGAGTTTTTAGCCGATTAGGGTAAGTCTACCGATGAGAAGGCGGATGATGGTTTAGAGAATTTGTTATGACAGGTGGTTATTGAGCATATTGATGGTGATGTCATAGAGTAAAAACGGTGATAGGGATGGGGATGGGGCGGAAGAGCTAGAGGTGAGCAAAGTTATGTGATATGCCCCATATTGTGGTTTGGTCCTAATATTTAGAAATTACACCTTTATACCAATAGCTTATATAACCTAACACATATAATCCTTATGGTGGATGGAAATTAACTTTTTTCTATACATAATATCACTGGTGGACCTTGAACGAAAATTCAGTTGGAACCAGACTCTTAAAATCTAAATTGGTGGGACCAGACTTTTTAAACCTAATATTTTACACTAAAAACACTTAGAAAATTTTGATAAAATTAACAATACGAACAAAAAATCAGTGGAGGCCAAGGCATCCCCAGCCCCAATAAAGCTTCGCCGGTGCATAATATATTAACTATATACCTTATTAATAATATTTATCATGTCATTTGTTATGCTTATATATATAATGTGTCACGCCCTGCTCGTAGCGGAAGCGTAATCATGTGACGATAAGGTAATCATTGCAACCAATTGTGTAAACAAAAATAAATCAACAGCGATGCCATATATGTTAAGTTGCAACCAAAGTTTACAAGTTCCCAAAACAAGTTACAAGGTTTAGACAAGTTCATAATGTTATCCAAAGTATAGTTTTTAAGTTGCATTACACTTTAAACCAAAAGATTGTTTTCATCATAAAAGCATGTAGAGGTTTTGACCCCTTTATACCCATACGAGGTTGGGATATACGAGATAAATTCTCCAAAAAGGTGTTCATTGTCATTTCATTCCAGTTCCCGTAGTCTTTCACTGGCTCAAGTTTTGCGTCCTGAAATACATGTAAATTTGAAAAGTCAACATAAAGTTGGCGCGTTCATGTAGTTATTGTTTTCGTATGAGATGTCTTATTCATAATCCAGTAATGAAATCTTAGTATGTTATTAGCATTCATGGAGTTTAAGTATCTATCAGTGTGTAGCTAGAACCCTGACATATGTGCCATAAGTAAGTAACCAAACTGAGATAACTCTTGACTTCAATTGGGATCACAAAAACACTCCTAAAGGGTTAACAAACATGGAGTGGAGCGCGTCTCAAACTCGATAGATCTATATCTTTTGCACCTTTTTCACTAAGTGATTAATGGTTACTCTTGTCATCATCCTACTTACGCACATTGATCGTGTTATCATTTAACTCCATAGCTAACATACTGTTTGTTATGACATGTATTTCCCTGGATAGTTTTAAAACAAAACTTTGAAATAATTGAAAGGAGGGACATAAACTCACAGTTTTGCATTCAGTAAGTCGTATTATCGAATTTGGATGTTCGTACACGTATGTAACCTACATGTATTAATTTCATTAGACACCTAGGTCTCGTTGACCTCGTACCAGTTGTTCATCTTGAATTCTTGTTGTGTATACATTTATCACATTAGAACAATTTTAATGTTATTATAGTGTTGGTAGTTCGTTTGTTCGATTAATATTTTATACATATATTTCTCCAATATATATATATATACACATATTGTCATTCTTAGATCGGGTGTGAACGGGCCTCGCTCTTCACATGTCCTCGTGCCTTGCACACATGTCATTAGGCCTAGCCCATATCATGTATGTCATTAGGCCTAGCCTATGTCTTCATATGATTGGGCATTGCCCATGTAATTTATGTCATTGGGCCTAGCCATGTCTTTATGTGATTGGACCTAGCCCATGTCAGTTATGTGATTAGGCCTAGCTCATGTTGTTATGTGATTGGGCCTAGCTCATGTAACTTATGTCATTGGGCCTAGCCCCTGTCTTTATGTGATTGAGTCTAGCCCATGTGATTTGTGTCATTGGACCTAGCCCATGTTATTTATGTCATTGGGCCTAGCCCATGTGATTTATGTGTTTAGGGCTAGCCCATGAAATTAGATGTTTGGTGTATTTGGGCCTTGCCCATGTATTTTATATAATGGGCCAAGCCCAACTAAATTTTCATGAGTCCAAATGCTTATAATATTACACTTGGTAATTTTACTAAGTATAGACTTTTAGGTATGCTTATATTCTTCAATAAAATCACTTAGTAATTTTTATACATTTAACTTTCCGGATTTTGTCATCGTTAATTAATATATTCATTAAGTTTTTAAAATATATCATTTTTATATGTGTCGTCGTTGTCGTTTAATATATATTTTCGTGTCGAAAATCGCTCAACGTCGTAGTACTCTTCATGTTGGCGATTTGTTCGTTTGTCGACGACGCGACGGTGTATCGTGTACATTCGCCCATCGTCTGCATTACTCCATTCGTCCGATATTGTTTCAAACATATTGTAAAAGTGTATGTGCTTTATGTTCTTTACACTTGGTAATTCTTCATATGTTTGAGGTATTTTTATAAGTTGGGTGTTTTATGGTATATACCCTAAGTTTCTAGATACATACACATACATACACATCTATTCACACATAAACCTTTGGTGGCAAAATTTGCATATACATATATATGTTTTTATTCCCACAAGTATATATATGTATATATATATGTAAGAATTACTTATTTTTAATTTGTATATATATATACACTTGTTAAACTCTTGGATGGTTAGAGTTTAACCATTGTCATTAAAACTTTCTTAATGACGGTTTAGGTTACTAATCGCGTTTAGTCCCGTTAATCACCCCGTTAATCATACTTTAATCGCGATTAGATTTTTAGAAAATTTCGCCATAGTTTCCCTAAACTATGGTTTTTTCACGTTTAAAAAACGTATTTAAATCAAGTTTACCCATAATCAAGATCAATCCTCAATTCAAGATTACATATCATTTTGTTAAACTTTATTTACAACTTATGCATCCGCATTTCCCATGATCTTTGAACATATTATTACTACTGTTCTTAGAAACAATGGGATCTTTATATATTTATTAAAACCTTTAAGTCACCTGTTATAGTGACACTTTCAAATCATTATTTTCACTTTAACCTTCTTTGTTTACTACACTTTTTAAGATGATTATAACCTAAATCATGGTGTTTATTTCTCATAAACATCACACATGTGTAATAAATCATTTTTAAGTTGTAGTAATCTTCATCGATCATCAACCTAGATCATCAACTTTAAACACCTTGCTTTATCATAATCAACATAATCATGCTAACTAGTTAACACTAAAGCACATAATAAACACACAATAAGCTTTATTTAGTGGATTATGATGGTGAGATTAGGATTTTTAAGTTGTATTTTCTTTACTTTCAAGATGATCAACAAGTACTTCCTTAAACTAGACATTATAAGAAGCTTAAATATAAGAAAAAATATCTTAAAAAGTTGCTCAAGATTAGTGAAGATTAGCAAGAAGATGAAGCTCCAAGAAAACCCTAATGAACCTCCATCCTTGCAAGCACTTTGGATGATCTTGTAATGGCCTAACTAAGCTTGATTATGGTGTTTCAAAGTTCAAGAATTGGATGATGATGGTGGTATGAGAGAGAGGGAGGAGAGTTGTGTGTGATTTTGAAGGTGTAAGAATGATGAGAATTGGTGTAGTTTTTATACAAAAAAAAAGATCATGTTTCACAAATCTTCCAACCATCACATAAGATCTTTGAACCATACTTAGATTTGCACATTTTCAACACTAATCAAGTGGGTGTGGGACCCGCTTGAATCCGACAAACATGAGATGGGCTAAATGTAATATTTTTATTAACATGTGTTTAAATGTTAGATATTTTGGTAATTAGCTTAAGTATGATGATTAAGGGTTGATCTTGTATCATTAGCAGGTAATTAGGGTTTAGGGTGTTAATCAATGATAATTAGTCCTCTTGACTAATTGGTATTAGTTTCGGATAACGAAAACGTCACTAGTTCGTTCATCGGTACGATATCGGCTAATATGCAAATTTTATTATTTCGTACTGGGAGCCTTTGGTTTTCGACCACCATAAGTGCCATGGCATTTATTTAGAGCACTTCTAACATAGAAATATGATTAACAGTTCACTAGTCGAGTATATGTTGAGTTTGGATGGCTGAAACGCTTCCCGTTGGATTATTCGCTCAATATCGGCACTTATATATTTTGTCGTCGAACATTTCCGGGAGTTGTGTTTTCGTGACCTCAAGATAGTTGAAGGGATGTCGGATCCCAAATGAAGCTTAACTAGCTCTATAGATTAATGTATGAGGCTATCGGCCATTGAAATCTTTGTCGGTTCGACAATCGGTCGCTTTCCGGTCAAGTTGTGCAATGTTTGTCGTACGACCGGAAACGGTGTCTTTTATGTATTTCTGCTATTCTCATTTTAGGGTGTTCAACATTGTTTTGTTATAATTCTGGAATCCGGAAAATACCGAATTAATGTTGCGGACAAACTGAAATTGTCGCCTTTTTGGTCGAAACGGAAAATTTTGTAATTTAGGCGTTGTACTGGAAAGTTATGTATTTTTGAAATAGGTGTTCCCACATTAGTGTTTTCATATATATATGGATTCAATTATGGCATTAGCATGCCATTATTCATTGTTTTGTTTTATTTTAGCGGTTTTGTTGACATGAATAGTGCAATCGCGAATAGTGCGCCCAACACTTTTAGGGCATTGTTTTGTTTGTTTCTCGTCGTAACGGAAACCAGTTTATGTTATAATCTGATTTACTTGTCCTAATACTTGTGATATGGTGTACGACTCAATTACGAAATCAAATTACGATAAAATGCATGAGATTATGTAATAAAAAGAGTGATTAGATTGTACGGAATTACCGGTTATTTGCCATTTGTCATATACTCCCCTGTTAAAAAGAATTTCGTCCCAAAATTCACTTTGAGGCATCCTCTGAAGGAGTCTTCTTGAACAGGTGGGGGTAGTTTGTCTTGATTTGATCTTCATGTTCCCACGTATACTCGGGCCCATGACGTGAGTTCTAGCAAACTTTGACTAGTTTAATTCGACTCCTCCTTGTCTTTTGATCTTTCCAGTCCATAACCTCAACGGGTTCCTCGGTAAATTGGAGCTTGTCATCAACATGAATTTCATCCGCTAGGATGATAACCGTGTTATTAGTCAGGCTTCTCTTTAGATTAGACAAATGAAACGTGTCGTGTACATTGTTGAGTTCTTCTGGCAGTTTTAACTTGTAAGCCATTGTACCAACCTTTGCTAGAATTTCAAAAGGCCCAATGTATCTCGGGTTTAGTTTTCCGCGCTTCCCGAATCTAGCTACGCCCTTCCAAGGTGAGAGTTTTAGTAACACTTTGTCTCCGATCTTGAAGGATAGTGGTTTGCGTCTCCGATCTGCGTAGCTCTTTTGTCTATCCTGAGCCGCTTTGGTACGCTCACGGATCTTGAATATTTTTTTGTGGTCTCTTGGACTAGTTCGGGACCAATGAGTTGTTTGTCACTGACTTCCACCCAACATAGCGGAGATCGACACTTTCGTCCGTAAAGTGCTTTGAACGGCGTGGCCTTGATACTTGTGTGATAACTGTTATTGTAGGAAAGCTCTACCAATGGTAAATGAGTATCCCAGTTTCCGCCCAAATCCATCACACAGGCCCGAAGCATGTCTTCCAACGTTTGGATGGTTCGCTCGTTTTGATCATCGGTCTGCGGGTGAAAAGTTGTGCATAAATCTAAGCCAGAACCAAATGAAGTTTGAAATGATTCCAGATCTGCGACACAAAGCAACCATCTCTATCAGAGATTATCAAGATTGGCACTCCATAACATGTCACGATTTCCTTAAGATAAAGTTCGGCTAACTTCTCGGTATTGTCTTTCTCACGGATTGGTAAGAAGTGAGCTGATTTGGTTAACCATCAATGATAACCCAGATCATGTCATGACCTCGAAGGTTCGTGGTAGTTTTGTAATAAAATCCATTCAGATTTGTTCCCACTTCCAAACAGGGATCTCAGTTTGTTGTAATAGACCATATGGTTTTTGGTATTAGGCCTTGACCTTTGCACAAGTTAGGCATTTCCCAACATAGGTCGCAATATCTCCCTTGAGACTAGGCCACCAATAATACTCCTTTAAATCTTGATACATTTTATCAGATCCTGGGTGTATCGAGTATTTTGACTTGTGTGCTTCGTCCAGCACCAAGCCTCGTAGATTGCCAAAGTAGGGAATCCAGATCCTTCCCATGAAACATAAAGTTCCATCTTTGTTTGGTTCCATTTGTTCCTCCATTCCCCGTAATGATTCCGCTTGAATGTTTTCTGGTTTTAGAGCTTCTTGTTGTGCATCGTGTACTCGAGCTGTAAAGTTCGTCTTGATCGTCATTTCTAAAGCTCGTACCTATAATGTTTTGACTCGTTCCTTCCTGATCAAATCATCTGCTACAACATTTTCCTTGCCCGGGTGATACTTGATCTCACAGTCATAATCATTCAATAGTTCCACCCAACGTCGTTGGGGCATATTTAGTTCCTTTTGGTTGAATACATGTTGAAGACTTTTATGATATGTGAATATGGTACACTTAGTGTCATATAAATAATGACGCCAGATTTTTAACGCAAATACCACTGCGCCTAGTGCTAGGTCATGAGTAGTATAATTCTTTTCGTGAACTTTGAACTGACATGATGCGTATGCGATTACTTTTTCACGTTGCATTAACACGCAACCCAAGCCTTGATGCGATGCATCACAATACATCACAAAGTCATCGGTACCGTCCGGAAGTGATAATATCGGCGCTTTACTTAATTTTCTTTTTAATACTTGAAATGCCGATTCTTGTGTTTCTCCCCCCATCGAACTTTTTATCCTTTTGTGTAAGCGAGGTTAGTGGCTGAGAAACCTTCGAGAAATTCTCGATAGATTACCTGTAATATCCCGTAAACCTAGAAATTGTCGTACTTTCGTGGGCGTCATTGGAGCATTCCAGTTCTTTATGGCTTCTCTTATTCATGGGTCGACATGTATCCCATTCTTGTTCACTACACGACAGAGAAATTGTACCTCGCGTATCCAAAATTCTCATTTTGAGAATTTCGTATACAGTTTCCTTCGTTGATATGCCCAATATAGTTCTCAAATGTTATCCATGTTCGTCCTCGATTCGTGAGTATTTTAATATGTCATCAATAAATACTATTACGAACTTGTCGGGGGTAAGGTTTACATACCCGGGTTCATCAAATCCATAAATATTGTGAAAGCGTTTGTTAGACCAAAAGGCATAACAAGGAACTCATAATGACCATAGCGAGTCCTAAATGCCATCTTAGGAATACTTTCCTCTTCAATTTTTAACTGAGATACCCGGATCTTAGATCAATCTTTGAATAAAAACTCGATCCTTGTAATGGATCGAACAGATCGTCAATCCTCGGTAATGGGTACCGGAGCTCCCCATGGCGACGAACTCATTCTAATGAATCCTTTTTCTAACAACTTTTGAAGTTATGCAGATAGTCTTTGCATTTATGACGGAGCTAATCAGTATGGAGGCTTCGCAACTGGTGCGGCTACCGGCACCAAATCAATACGAAAGTTGACGTGTCATTGCGGAGGTAATCCAGACAAGTCTGACATAAAGACTTCAAGGAAATTCCTTCACAACGGTTATTTCCTCCAATTTGGCTCCCCTCAGTTTCCTTGTCAACTACGTGAGCAAGAAAGGTTGTGCAACCTTTCTATAGGCACTTCTGGCCTTCATGCAATTAATGATTCGTAAGGGTGTCTCGTACTTCTCTCCATGTACTACAAGTGTTTCTTCGTT
Organism: Scalesia atractyloides; assembly: GCA_947069175.1. Classification (NCBI taxonomy): domain Eukaryota; kingdom Viridiplantae; phylum Streptophyta; class Magnoliopsida; order Asterales; family Asteraceae; genus Scalesia; species Scalesia atractyloides. The sequence continues at coordinate 46,179,552 of CAMTDV010001632.1, forward strand.
TGGTAGGGGAATGCCAATGGTTTTCTCAGGACAACCTACTTACGCTCGATTATACGTCAACAAGTCTATGCCAAAAGCTACGTCGTAACAACGCAGATAACCGGGTAAAAGATTGATATTAAATTCTTGTTCTCCAAGTTCCAAAGTGCATCCTTTTATAACTTCCCCTGACTTGACTAATTTACCGTTGGAAAATCGTATAGAATGAGGGAACGTCTATCTTACTTGACTCTAGTCAAGTATATTTTGAATTCTATGGAGATGAACTAAAATTGGCAAAGGTATCAAACAAGATGGATGCGAGACGTTAGTTGATAGGAAACATGTCCGGTGACCTTTTAATGATTCCTCATGACTCAGGGATCAAAACAGTGCATCTCTGATCTCTGGTATTGATTTCGCACCATCTTGGATTACTGTTCCGAATTACATCTCAGACGCCTCATTTCGAATTACATCTCGGATACCTCATTTCGGACGGATTTCCATCTCAGATCACCATCTCGGATAGCAATTCAGATTACCATCTCGAATCACCATCTCATATAGCAATTCGGATTACCATCTCAGACTATTGTTTCGAATTGGGTAGTGTTCCGAGTTGAACCCGTAAAGGTGGAGAGTTAACTGGCTGAGTAATAAACGTTTTGGTACACAAAATTGATCCGTAAACAATTTTACAAACCGATTGCACAGTTAGAATCGTGTGATTTTTAGGACAAAAAAAAAACGTTTTGGAAATTATACATCATTGGATTGGTATCAACGAGACGATTCTAACGCTAATTCCCCATTATCTAACTTGATAACGTGTCTAGTTACAAGACTCTAATTCGAGTATATGCTTAACACCTAAAGACACTAGCTAAGCTCGGTGTTGGTATCAAAAGAATTGACACGTAATGATTGTAGAGTAGAACGTGCGCATGATGACATCAGGATCTTGTGGGGTATCCATAATTTCTGCTCACTCACACTTCAATTCACTTGTCTGATTCATTCTTAAGACATTCATGCTTGAAGTGGCCTTCGTGCCACACTTAACATCCTTGTTCTTGGTTGAGTCTTACTAACTTATTGGTTTTTGTTTTGTGTCATGATTCACCACACTTTTATTCTTGGCACTTTTGCAAGTGCCCTCATGAGGAAATTTCCACTTATCACATTTAGGGTTTCAGTAAGTTATCAGCATATTGGTGCTATCATCAATTATAGATGCAATTGCCTTCGTTTCTATCATCACGGGGGTTCCCTTTCGTTAGTTACTCACTCTCGATCCTGCCTAAGGGGTGAGTAATTTCGCTTCCCGTCGCTAGTAGATGCCACATGCGTTTCCTTCCTTTCTGCACCTTTCTTTAGTAATTTCCCATTCTCACCGCATCCTTGGTGAGACTAACTGTGAGAGTTACTGTTTGAGTGATGAAGGTAGGGTAGGATGATGTGGTCATGTTTTCGTTCTTAGAGGCTAAACCCCAAATGTAGCGCTCAATGCGTTTGTTTCAGGTTTTCCCCAGTATGGAACAACCCTGAGAGATCGTGAAAGCGTCGATATTAACCAACAACGTTGGCTGCAATCATGATCAAGTTCTAGGATCCCGTTTCTACCCTTGGAATTTCAGTGAGCGAGCAATACTCTTCTCGCATAAGATTCTTGAGTTCTTCCCATGATAAACTCTTCGTAGTATCACTCCTTAAAGTTTCTACTTGAGGATTTCACCAAGTTAATGCTGCATTTAGCAAGAGACTCTTTGTTTACCTAATCATTTAATTAGGAGTGCCTTTACTAGCACTGCTAACCGACTCCATTGTCTTTATTTAGCGACCAACCTACCGCACCAATCGCACCAATGAGGTCTCACGGCTTACAGTCCGGAAAAGCCTTAGAATTTAAAACCTTGTAGGATCGTATTGTCATAGCCCATATTTCCAATCCAAACACCGGTGGGCCCGGGCAGGGAATATCGTGATGTAAGTTGATATCTTCATAGTCAATTAAACACAGCACAGCGGAAGTCTTGGAGTTTAAATTACTATTACAAACCAAATGTTCAAAGTACGAAAAAATATACAGACGGCTTGTAATGAAGATCCATAGGCGGATCGTAAAATGTACAAAAATGTATAATAGACTTTGGGTAGATATAAGGATAAGCAAGATCCTCTTATATCACTACCGAGCAGCTTCCAGCCTATTTCGTATTGTACCTGCATCTTAGTCTTTTGAAAATATGTCAGCTTTCGCTGGTAAATACACTCGACTGACTCATTTTGAAAACATTTTAAAAATTAGATTTAAGTGCACAAGGCACAAATCGTTTATAACTTGGGAAAGTCAACATTGTAACCTTGTTAACATATTCACATGTTTGTCGATACATATAGGGCCTAGTAAAGAGACCGAGACATGATTAACGTACACACCACTTATGAACCCACGAAGGAGTTATCCCCAACTAGTCCAGCATTCGATTGATCCCATTTCCGACCAAGCGGTAATAGTTTACCGTAACCCAAGCCCATATAGGGAAAATAAGTCAAGAGTATTTACCTGAGCTAGTCTTGATTTAAAAATGCGACATTTAATATCTCAGCCGTATCCAAAATGAAATAAGTGCAGATAGCGTTTACCGGAAGGCTCTAGTCTGGATTATGGCATAAGCTAACCAACTTAAATGCTAACAATCTTAATTAAGCAATAGACTTAGACCGACTAGCGTACAGGATCAAAACGGTATAATACGCTAGATTAACCGATGATCGGATAGAATGTAGTTTAAACCCAACAAATACTATGACTTGTATAACATGGGTAAACCATAATCATTCTGGATTTTTAGACTAAAATGATAAGGTTAAACCCATTTCGGTTAATTTTCGTTAACTAGTTACATATACTTAACCGTGCGCATATAGGCGATATCGGGTAACCGGATAAGTCATGGACAAGTTCTATATGCCATTATACATTAAATAAGTTGTATGACTTACATGCCCGTTAAGGTTTTATAATAAAATTATGCCTCATAAGGGCGTTTTGGTAATTATATAACATATAAAAGGAACTTCGATATATTTTAATGTTATGATCATAAGTATTTTGGAAAAATAATTAATTTATGATATAATATTAGTAAGATATTGATTATATGTGTAATTTATCATTTATGATCAAACTATGCATCGGAGGGGCATTTTGGTCATTTTACACATAGTTTCATAATTTATTTGGGATTCTGAGTTTATATTGTGTACCTATTGTAAAAATATTTTAAATAAGTTTTAAAATCAGTAAGTAACAAGTCTTGGTTGATAAATATGGTTTTAGAACCATACTATGCGCCGAAACGCCGTTTATGTCATAAAATGACAGTTTGTGCGATGTTTAACAAAAACTGATGTTAAGACCAATTTTGTATGTTTTAGATATGTTATATAATATAACATATCAGTAGGTAAAAGGTTTTGTATAAAAATTATGATTAAAACCATTTTATGTGCCACAAGGGCTTTATCGTCATTTGTCGACATAACACAAGAACTTGTACGTAAACTCAGTATATAATCTGACTTGATATCCTAAATAATCTTACTTATGATATTATATCAGTAGGTAGTTCATTTTCAACTTCTTTATTGATTAAAACCTTATTTTATATAAAAAGGGCATTTTAATCAAAGTAGGCATAATAACGGAACTTTTGCATAAACTCAGATTCTGGTTATGATCATGTAATATAACCTCAGAGGGTTATGCTACATCATATTATGATCATAATGCAACCTTAGATCAGTAGCTAACTAATCTAAATTGGGTCAGAATCTAAAGTCAAAGAACAAGTCAAATTTTGCGACTTTCGGTTGCGAACCGACCCTAGAACTGAAATTGACGATCCGAACATGTTCTCACATGTTCTAATAATTATTACCAACTTGTTTAAGTGTCAAAACATGTTTGATAACATCTATAAGCTCCGATTATAATATTTTCAAAAATTGGTCTATTTCACTTTTTAATATTAAAATTTTGACCCTTCAATTGGTCTAGCAAACACGATCTTTAGGAGGTGCCCTTTATAGGGATTAACACCTACCTTATTACGATCACTTAGCCATGTTCGTTACGAACAATGGCTGGACCATAATGGTCTTAACCGAAAGTCAAAGCGTTTTCTGTAAAATGCCTTGCTTTTAGCTATAAAAGCCTATAAACGAAAATGCAAGAGAAAGGAACACTTTCAAGTGATTCCTAAGATGAAATAGAACTAAGTTGGATGCTCCTTTCAGTTAGGAACTTCTAGAGGAGGGAGATAGAGTGATAAATGAGAAAGGTTCAAGTTCAAGTGGTGAACCATTGCACTTATTTATAGTTGGAGAGCTTGAAGGAGGTGATGCCAGGTGTTAAGAGTGTTAGAGGAAGCCTACAAGTGTCCTAAAACGTGGCATAGCAGTTTGGAAGTCCATGGTATCGAATCAAATGTTTTTGGCAACATGTGTTGAGGAGAAGCAAATTTTCTGCAGACACAGTCCTTTCGCACCCCGGGAGAGACCAGATCCATGTCCCTCGCGGCCCGTGAGCGCCCCATGGAGACTTTCAAAATTTGTCACATTTAGCCCCTTAACTTATTAAACCTCTTAAAACACCTCTATAGCATATTTAGCCCTCCGTAGTCAATATTTGGCGTACCCGGGAGTATGCCCGTACTTTGTCAAGCTCTTGGTTCGTTAAAAGGTCACTTAGAGGTATAAATTAACATGTTGACACTTTTAACCTTTCCATTGTCCAACTTTAACATTTTTACCGAATTAATCCCTCTCGTCCAACCAGTGGCTCATATAAGAGTTAGGACTTCGTAAAGGGTCACTCTGGCGCTCAGTGTAAACATGTTGACACTAATGGTCACTCAGAGGCTAAGTTTAAGCATGTTGACACTAAAGGTCACTCAAAGGCTCAATGTAAGCATGTTGACACTAATGGTCACTCAGAGGCTCAGTTTAAGCATGTTGACACTAATGGTCACTCAGAGGCTAAGTTTAAGCATGTTGACACTAATGGTCACTTAGAGGCTTGGTTTATGCATCTATACACCAGAGAGTCTCTCAGAGGCTTAGTTCGAGCATGTTGACAGCTTAAGTCCTTATTTGTCTTTAATAGACTTAATAATAAAAAAATAATGGCACGTGTCACTATATTATTGGACACGATTTTACGAGGTATTACATCCTCACCACTTTAAAAGAAATCTCGACCTCGAGATTTATTCAAAAAGATAGGGGTATTTTTGTTGCATAGTGGACTCAACCTCCCATGTGTACTCAGGGCCTCGTAGGGCATCCCACTTAACCTTTACTATAGGTATCATTTTCTTTCGGAGCTTCTTAACCTGTCTATCCTCGATCGAAATCAGTTTCTCAACGAACCTCAGGTTCTCATCAATTTGCACATCATGATGTGACATTGCTAGCGACTCTTCGGCTATACATTTCTTAAGATTACAGATGTGGAATACATCATGAATTCCACTAAGCTCCTCTGGCAGCTTAAGCTTATAAGCTACAACGCCGACACATTCGATTATTTCGAATGGTCCGATATATTTTGGGCTTAACTTGCCCTTCTTTCCAAATCGCATTAAACTTTTCCGAGGTGATACTTTTAGCATGACTTTGTCCACTATTTGGAACTTAAGAGGTTTACGCCTCTTGTAAGCATAGCTCTTCTGCCTATTACGGGCAGCCTTGAGACGATCACAATTTGCACAATCTTATCCATGGTCTCCGGGACAATCTCCAGTCCTGATAGTTGGGCTTCCCCAACTTCAGCCAAACACACGGACATTCAACATTTTCTCCAACACAAGGCCTCAAAGGGAGCAGCCTTAATGCTCGTATGATAACTATTATTATAGGAGAATTCTATTAGGGGTAAGTGGTCATCCCAACTTCCACCTAAATCAATCACACATGCTCTAATCATGTCTTCCAAAGTCTAGATAGTACTCTCACTTTGTCCATCTGTCTGCGGGTGGTAAGCCATACTAAAGTTTAATCTGGTGCCTAATGATTGTTAGAAACTTTTCCAAAAATGAGATGTATATCTAGTATCTCTATCAGATACTGTAGATACCAGCACACCATGTAGGGACACAATCTTGTCCACATACAACTTAGCCAACTTATTAGAATTATAAGTCTCTTTAATTGGCAGGAAATGTGTTGAATTAGTCAGTCTATCCATGATGACCCAAATCCTGTAATTACCACGTTTGGTCTTAGGTAACTTGGTAATCAGATCCATAGTTACCATTTCCCATTTCCAAGTGGGAATTTCAAGCTGCTGTAGAAGTCCTGACGGTTTCTGATGTTCGGCTTTAACTTGTGAACACATCAGACACTTAGCTACATAAGTGGCTATGGATTTCTTCAAACCCATCCACCAATAATTCTTTTTCAAATCCTGATACAACTTATCACCGCCTGGGTGAACTGAGTATCTCGTATTATGCGCTTCTTGGAGGATTAGATCTCTAAGTCCTCCAAGATTGGAACCCAGATTCTACCATTAAATCTAAGGATTCCATCTTTTCGGGCATTAGCTGATCAACAGTTCCGCCTAACCCTTCATTAGGAAGGTTAGCCTCTAATAGGGCTTGTCATCGCCTGGGTAAACTGAGTATCTCGTATTATGCGCTTCTTGGAGGATTAGATCTCTAAGTCCTCTAAGATTGGAATCCAGATTCTACCATTAAATCTAAGGATTCCATCTTTTCCAGGCATTAACTGATCAACAGTTCCGCCTAATCCTTCATTAGGAACGTTAGCCTCTACTAGGGCTTGCTTTTGCGCGTCTAGTAGTTTTTCATTCAAGCTATTTCTGAGCTCTATGCTCTTGGCTTTAATCCTTATAGGCTTAATCCTTTCCTTGCGACTTAAGGCGTCAGCAACGACATTTGCCTTGCTGGGATGATAGCGAATTTCGCAATCATAATCATTAAGTGTTTCCATCCAGCGGCATTGTCGCATGTTCAAATCCTTTTGACTGAACAGATGTTGGAAACTCTTATGGTCAGTGGATATAATACACTTCGTGCCATATAAGTAATGTCTCCACAACTTAAGTGCAAATACATCAGCACCCAATTCCAAGTCATGGGTGGTGTAATTCCTTTCGTGCCCCTGTAATTGTCGTGATGCAAAAGCAATCACTTTGCCTTTTTTCATTAGCACACAGTCCATGCCAGTGTGTGAGACATCACAATAAACGACAAAATCCTCAATACCCTCAGCAGAGACAACACAGGAGCATTGCTCAACTTTTATTTTAAAGTTTCAAAATATTCTTGTTGTTTTGGGCCCTAGTCAAACTTGATATTCTTACGGATCAATGTAGTTAAAAGAGTGGCTATCCTCGAATAGTTCTCAAAACCAATCCTAAGAAGCTACAAATCTGTGATGGAGTTTTGGGTACTTCCTAATTCACTATGGCTTCTATTTTGGTGGGATCCACTTGGATACCACGCTCACTTACAATATGTCAAAGAAATTGGACTTTTCTAAGCCAAAATTCGCACTTAGAGAACTTAGCATAAAGCTTCTCTTGTCTTAGCAATCACCGAAGATGTTTCTCGTGATCAACTTGATTATGAGAGTAGATAAGTATGTCGTCTATGAAGACAATGACAAACTTATCTAATACGGTTTGCAGACTTTATTCATGAGATCCATGAATGCTGCAGGTGCATTTGTGAGTCCAAAAGGCATCACTAGGAATTCATAATGACCATAACGGGTCCTGAAGGCAGTCTTGGGAACATCTTCACTTCTAACCTTCAATTAATGGTATCCTGATCTCAAATCGATTTTAGATAAATAACTAGCCCCTTGAAGTTGATCGAACAAGTCATCGATCCTGGGCAGAGGATAACAATTCTTGATCGTTATCTTATTTAGTTCGCGGTAATCAATGTACATCCGCATTGAACCGTCCTTCTTCTTAACAAAAGAATAGGGGCTCCCAAGGTGAGGAACTAGGTTGAATAAAGTCTCTCTCTAATAGTTCATCTAATTGTATTCTTAATTCCTTCATTTCCGTCGGTGCCAACCGATACGGAGCTCTAGCAACAGGTGCTGATCCTGGTAGGATATCAATCCTAAACTCCACTTGCCTATCTGGAGGTAGACCTAGTAATTCTTCAGGAAATACATCGGAATATTCGGAGATGATTGGAAGGTCTTTAATGTTTGGCTTAGGCTCGTTGATAGTGACCTGTGCCATATAAATGACACAACCTTTCCCCAGACACTTGGATACCTTGAATAATGACACCTTGTCTGGCAATCCATAGTGTGATTCTCCAAGGATGGTGATCATTTCAACAGATGGGTTTTAATTTCAATGAGTTTCTTATCACAGGCAATGGGGGCTTGGTTATGGGATAACCAATCCATGCCTGCCAATTTCATTGGTAGAAGGGAGATATGGATAGAATGATTCTTAATGGATATAAAACATCCATCAAGAATGGAAGATGCTATTTCTAAAGTTCCATCAGCAAGTTCTACCTCATAAGTTATGTCTAGAGTTCTTATGGGTAAATGTAACAGTTTACTAAACTTATGGTCTACAAAGGACTTATCTGCACATGAATCAAAAAGAACTTTAGCATATACGTCATTAATGAGGAATGTACCTGTTATGACGTGTTGTCATTTACAGCCTCTCTAGCATTATCTGAAAAGCACGTGCATTTCCTTTCTTAGCCTCTCAAGGCTTTGCATTGTTACTTCTGGGGTTTTTAGGGCAGTTAGGCTTAATATGCCCTTTCTCATTACAGCCATAACAGACTGCATCCTTAAGATTTTTGCACTCCAGGGTCTTATGCCCTTTTTTTTGCAAATACCACAGGGTTTAGCCTGTGGGTCAACATTGCATTGCCCCCAATGCCTACGGTTACAGGTCTTGCACAGAGGTCTATCATCTGACATGTGTTGGTTCTTCTTGAACCCAAAATTTCCTCTCTTTTTGAACCTTTGGGAGTTATCATCTTCATGTTTCTTTTTTTCCATTAGTCTCATATCTAACTGACTTTTGCCTCACTAAGTCTAAGGTAAGAGAGAGATAGGTCAACAGCAGACCTATAGGTACTAGGCTGAGCAGCCTTTACCATGCCCTTAATCTCGGGCACTAACCCATTAATGAAACGCGCAATGCGTTTTGGTTCAGGAGTGATTAAATAGGAAACTAATCTGGACAAGGAGTTGAAGTCAGAAACATACTTCCGAGAATCTAGATTTTTCATTGTAAGAGTCAGAAAGTTTGACTCTATCTTCTCCACCTCATGAGGTGGGCAGTAAGTCTCTTTGACTAGGTCTATAAACTTGGACCATCCCAAGTTGTACAGGTGTACTTTACCTATTGATTGGACCATTGCCTTCCACCAAATTAGGGCATCACCCTTGACGGACTGTGATACATACTTTACCACATCCTTATCCACATAACCGCTGATATCCACTATCGTCTCCATTTCATCAAGCCATCTCAAGGCTTCTACTGCTCCCCTTTCTCCATTGAAATCTCGGGGTTTGTAGGAGACGAAGTATTTGTAGGTACATCCGTCTTTAGAAGAACGGGACCTATCGCTAAATTCTAATTTCTTTGGTTCATTCTTTGCATTAGAAGAGTGAACAGAACTCTCCTGATGAGCGGAGGATAGTGGAATAGACAAAGGTTTGGAGCGAGTAGCGCTCATTTCCTTAAATTTCTCCATGACCTTTCCAACAGCTACATCAATGTGAGTTTGGAAATCATCATTATCAATGGCTATGTTTTCAGCTTTGTTGAAGTTAATATCTCGGTGGCTACTTTGCGCCTCATCCGAGTTAGCCATTCTTTTTGGTTCTAAACACCAAATTAGACTTCTCTTAGCCATGGTATTAATAACCATGTTGGTTTTAAAGTTGGATGTATAAATCCATTGCCTATTGAAACTAAAGTGAATATAATCAAAACTCTTAGGCTTAACATTTTCTTTGAGTGTTATCTATATTTGGCCTAGGTCTCAATCGGACCATCAAAGGCAAATTACAATTTGGACATAGTCCATATATATTTTTGACAGGGATCTTAATGTCACAACTGCCATTGTCATAAGAGAATTTATAAATAGCTCATAAGCTTGTCACGAAGGACATTAAAATATGGCATATTGGCTTGTCACTAAGGACATATAATAATACGGCACATTGACCTGTCACTAATGGACATAAAAATACGGCACATTGGCCTGTTACTAATGGACATAAAGATACGGCACATTGGCCCGTCACTAATGGACATAACAATACGGCACATTGGCCTTACATCTCTAATGGATGTTAATTATGGCCCGTAGGCACTACTTCACTAATGGATGTTTAATTATGGCCCGTAGGCACTACATCACTAATGGATGTTTAATTATTATCATCGTATTGATTATATTAGCCGGGATCAAATTTGATCACATAGCCTATATAATAGGTTAGGACATAGTCCATATACCTAGACGGCTAGTGTGGTTCCTCAAGTCACACTACCAAGAGTATGAACAATACTTGAATGTTAACATAGGAGTATCTTAATGGTCGATTAATAGTCACGGTCGTATTGACCTTAACGACTTGGAGGCTTCAACATAGTCCACCAACTCTGGATAGAAAGATAACTCTCCTTAACTATCGTGATAGAAGACTATTCATCCTTAACTATCATTTATAAGCTATCCAAATAATGTGGTCCCGTGCCACTTGGCTAATCAAACGATTAAGATCTTTTGGAATTATATGGCAGATCATAAATTTCGAGTAAAATCGAGACATTTGCTTGAAGAGGATGGATACATACATATATATATATATATATATATATATATATTTTATATAAAATAAGAAATTACAATACTAAAAATAAATAAAATAAACTAAAACTAATTGTCCATGCAAGGACTAAAAAGAAATAACTTGTCCATGCGGGGACTAAAGAAATAACAATGTCCTTGCAGGGACTAAATATAATAATAGAAGAGACTTCACTCATCCTTCTTTCCCTTAACCAACTTGGAGAGCTTCTTGAAGAACTTATTCGTCTTCTTCTCCGTCTTCTCCGCTTGTTGTTGCATTTCATTCATCCGTTCTAAAGCCTCATTAATGACCTTAAGAGGGGGCGGAGGTTGTAGTTGTGGTTGAGGTACAACAGGATACTGGTACCCATAATTTGGATATCCAGTAGGTGGATAAGCAGGTGGGAAAGGAGATGGGTAAAGTGCATTATGTATGACCGCTTGCATATAAGGGTCATGCGATAGTGCTTGGTAATTTACCAGCGTAGATGGGCTAAAAGGATCATATCCATATGTATCCGGATATGTAGGGATGGGTTATTAAAACCCGATAGTGGTGGTTGAACTACAGGTGACGGTGTCGGTTCCAGCACAGGTGAAGTATTGGAGGGTCCACCCATTTGTGGGTCCTCGTAAATGGTGGGGTAGATTTTGGGTAAGGGCGGCAGTGAACCCGACCGTTGACCCGTAAGCACTGACATGCGCCCTCCACGTATCCTCCTCGGTGGCTCAGGTGGCGGTTGAGGTTGTTCCACCAGCTCCATATGAACATCTTCTTGTATAGGAGGTGTTGGGGAGTGGTGGGAAGGAGTGTTTAGCGAAAGTGAATTTGTTCCAATATTGGTCTCATCGTTAGGACCTTGGTATGGCGATCTGGCGAGTTGGAATCGCTAGAGATTTCGATAGGGTGTCCAAGCGATACACGGTTCATCAAATCCATAAATATTGTGAACTTGTCGGGGTAAGGTTTACATACCCGGTTCATCAAATCCATAAATATTGTGTGAGTGTTTGTTAGACCAAAAGGCATAACAAGGAACTAGTAATGACCGTAGCGAGTCCTAAATGTCGTCTTAGGAATACTTTCCTCTTCAATTCTTAACTGATGATACCCGGATCTTAAATTAATCTTTGAATAAAAACTCGACCCTTGTAATTGATCGAACAGATCGTCAATTCTCGGTAATGGACACCGGATCTCCCCATGGCGACAAACTCGTTCTAATGAATCCTTTTTCTAACAACTTTTGAAGTTATGTAGATAGTCTTTGCATTTATGATGGAGCTAATCAGTATGGAGGCTTCGCTACTGGTGCGGCTACCGGCACCAAATCAATACGAAAGTTGACGTGTCATTGCGGAGGTAATCCAGACAAGTCTGACATAAAGACTTCAAGGAAATTCCTTCACAACGGTTATTTCCTCCAATTTGGCTCCCCTCAGTTTCCTTGTCAACTACGTGAGCAAGAAAGGTTGTGCAACCTTTCTATAGGCACTTCTGGCCTTCATGCAATTAATGATTCGTAAGGGTGTCTCGTACTTCTCTCCATGTACTACAATGTTTTCTTCGTTTGGTAGGGGAATGCCAATGGTTTTCTCAGGACAACCTACTTACGCTCGATTATACGTCAACAAGTCTATGCCAAAAGCTACGTCGTAACAACACAGATAACCGGGTAAAAGATTGATATTAAATTCTTGTTCTCCAAGTTCCAAAGTGCATCCTTTTATAACTTCCCCTGACTTGACTAATTTACCGTTGGCAAATCGTATAGAATGAGGGAACGTCTATCTTACTTGACTCTAGTCAAGTATATTTTGAATTCTATGGAGATGAACTAAAATCAGCATACGTATCAAACAAGATGGATGCGAGATGTTGGTTGATAGGAAACGTGTCGGTGACCTTTTATTGATTCCTCATGACTCAGGGATCAAAACAGTGCATCTTCGATCTCTAGTATTGATTTCGGACCATCTTGGATTACCTTTCTGAATAACATCTCAGACACCTCATTTCGAATTACATCTCGGATACCTCATTTCAGACGGATTCCCATCTCGGATCACCATCTCGGATAGCAATTCGGATTACCATCTCGAATCACCATCTCAGATAGCAATTTGGATTACCCTCTCAGACTATTGTTTCGAATTGGGTAGTGTTCCGAGTTGAACCCGAAAAGGTGGAAAGTTAATTGGCTGAGTAATAAACGTTTTGGTACACAGGAATTGATCCGTAAACAATTTTACAAACCGACTCACGGTTAGAATCTGTGATTTTTAGGACAAAAAAAATGTTTTGGACATTATATATCATTGGATTCGTATCAACGAGATGAGTTTAACGCTAATTCCCCATTATCTAACTTGATAACGTGTCTAGTTTACAAGATTCTAATTCGAGTATATGCTTAACACCTGGTATCAAAAGAATTGACACGTAATGATTGTAGAGTAGAATGTATGCATGACGACATCAGGATCTTGTGGGGTATCCATAGTTTCTGCTCACTCACACTTCAGTTCACTTGTCTGATTCATTCTTAAGACGTTCATGCTTGAAGTGGCCTTCGTGCCACACTTAACATCCTTGTTCTTTGTTGAGTCTTACTAACTTATTGGTTTTTGTTTTGTGTCTTGATTCCCCACACTTTTTTCTTGGCACTTTTGCAAGTGCCCTCATGAGGAAATTTTCACTTATCACATTTAGGATTTCAGTAAGTTATCAACATATTTCTTGGTGCTAGCATCAATTATAGATGCAATTGCCTTCGTTCCTATCATCACGGGAGTTCCCTTTCGTTAGTTACTCACTCTCGATCCTGCCTAAGGGGTGAGTAATTTCGCTTCCCGTCGCTAGTAGATGCCACATGCGTTTCCTTCCTTTCTGCACCTTTCTATGGTAATTTCCCATTCTCACCGCATCCTTGGTGAGACTAACTTCGAGAGTAACTGTTTTAGTGATGAAGGTAGGGTGGGATGATGTGGTCATGTTTTCGTTCTTAGAGGCTAAACCCCAAATGTAGCGCTCAATGCGTTTGATTTCAGGTTTTCCCCAGTATAGAACAAGCCCTGATAGATCATGAAAGCGTCGAGTGTAACCAACAACGTTGGCTGCAATCATGATCAAGTTCTAGGATCCCGTTTCTACCCTTGGAATTTTTAACCTTGTAGGATCGCATTGTCACACCCTGTATTTCCAATCCAAACACCGGTGGGCTCGGGCGGGGAATATCGTGACGTTAGTTGATGCCTTCATAGTCAATTAAACACAGCACAGCGGAAGTCTTGGAGTTTAAATTACTATTACAAACCAAATGTTCAAAGTACGAAAAATAATATACAGACAGCTTGTAATGAAGATCCATGGGCGGATCGTAAAATGTACAAAAATTATAACAGACTTTGGGCAGATCTAAGGATAAGCAAGATCCTCTTATATCACTACCGAGCAGCTTCCAGCCTATTTCGTTTGTACCTACATCTTAGTCTTTTGAAAATACGCCAGCTTTCGCTGGTAAATACACCCGACTGACTCATTTTGAAAACATTTTAAAAATTAGATTTAAGTGCACAAGGCACAAATTTTTTATAACTTGGGAAAGTCAACCTTGTAACCTTGTTAACAGATTCACATGTTTGTCCATACATATAGGGCCCAGTACAGAGACCGAGACATGATTAGCGTACACACCACTTATGAACCCACGAAGGAGTTATCCCAAACTAGTGGGTAAAAATAATTTAGCATGAGCATCTGTCAGGTGTATGGCACACCCCGCGCGTTGGTCGTGGCCATTAACTAATGTAATGAGCCGAGGATATACAGGACACGGTCGTTAACCCCCAATGTTTAAGTTATTAAACAAAACTGATTAAAACGGAATATGCGGATTTACTAGCCACAGTCCGGCATTCAATTGATCCCATTTCCGACCAAACGGTAATAGTTTACTGTAACCCAAACCCGTATAGGGAAAATAAGTCAAGAGTATTTACCAGAGCTAGTCTTGATTTTAAAATGCAAGATTTAATATCTCAGCCGTATCCAAAATGAACTAAGTGCAGATAGCATTTACCGGAAGGCTCTAGTCTGGATTATGGCATAACCTAACCAATTAAAATGCTAACGGTCTTAATTAAGCCATAGACTTAGACCGACTAGCGTACAGGATCAAAATGGTATAATACGCTAGATTAAGCGATGATCAGATAGAATGTAGTTTAAACCCAACAAGTACTATGACTTGTATAATATGGGTAAACCATCTGGATTTTGAGAATAAAATGGTAAGGTTAAACCCGTTTCGGTTAATTTTCGTAAACTAGTTACATATACTTAACTGTGCGCATATAGGTGATATCGGGTAACCGAATAAGTCATGAACAAGTTCTATATGCCATTATACTTTAAATAAGTTGTAAAACTTACATGCCGTTAAGGTTTTAAAATAAAATTATGTCTCTTAAGGGCGTTTTGGTAATTATATACCATATAAATGGAGCTTGGATATATTTTAATGTTATGATTATATGTATTTTGGAAATATAATTAATTTATGATATAATATCGGTAAGATATTGATTATATGTGTAATTTATCATTTATGACCAGACTATGCTTTGAAGGGGCATTTTGGTCGTTTTACACATAGTTTCATAATTTATTTGGGATTCTGAGTTTATATTATGTTCCTATTGTAAAAATATTTTAAATAAGTTTTAAAATCAGCAAGTAATAAGTCTTGGTTGATAAATATGGTTTTAGAACCATACTATGCGCCGAAACGGCGGTTATGTCGTTAAATGACGGTTTATGCGATGTTTAACGAAAACTGATGTTAAGAGCAGGTTTGTATGTTTTAGACATGATATTTAATACAATTTATCGATAGGTAAAAGATTTTGCATAAAAAGTAAGATTTAAATCATTTTATGTGCCATAGGGGCTTTATCGTCATTTGTCGACATAACATAAGAATTTGTACGTAAACTCAGTATATACTCTGACTTGATATCCCAAATAATCTTACTTATGATATTACATCAGTAGGTAGTTCATTTTCAAGTTCGTTATTGATTAAAACCTTATTTTATATAAAAATGGCATTTTAATCAAAATAGGCATAATAACGGAACTTGTGCATAAACTCAGATTCTGGATATGATCATGTAATATAACCTCAGAGGGTTATGCTACATCATATTATGATCATAATGCAACCTTAGATCAGTAGCTAACTAATCTAAATTGGGTCATAATCGAAAGTCGAAGTAGAAGTCAAACTTTACGACTTTCGGTTGCGAACCGACCCTAGACCTGAAATTGACGAGCTGAACATGTTCTCACATGTTCTAATAATTATTACCAACTTGTTTATGTTTCAAAATATGTTTCATAACATATATATATATATATATATATATATATATATAAGATCAGATTATAATATTTTCGAAAATTTGCATGTTTGACTTTTTAATATTAAAATTTTGACCCTTCAATTGGTCTAGCAAACGGGATCTTTAGGAGGTGCCCTTTATAGAGATTAACACCTACCTTATGACGATCACTTAGCCATGTTCGTTACGAACAATGGCTGGACCACAATGGTCTTAATCGAAAGTCAAAGCATTTTCCGTAAAACGCTTGGCTTTTGGCTATAAAAGCCTATAAACGAAAATACAAGAGAAAGGAACACTTATAACTGATTCCTAGGATGAAATAGAACTAAGTTGGATGCTCTTTTTAGTTAGGAACTTCCAGAGGAGGGAGATAGAGTGATAAATGAGAAAGGTGCAAGTTCAAGTGGTGAACCAATGCACTTATTTATAGTTGGAGAGCTTGAAGGAGGTGATGCCAGATGTTAGATAGTGTTAGAGGAAGCCTACAAGTGTCCTAGAACGTGGCATAGCAGTTTGGAAGTCCATGGTTTCGAATCAAATGGTTTTTGGCAACATGTTGTGGAGGCCAAGCAAATTTTCTGCAGACACAGTCATCTCGCGTCCCGCGAGAGACCAGGTCAATGTCTCTTGCGGCCAGCGAGCGCCCCATGGAGACTTTCAAAGTTTGTCACATTTAGCCCCTTAACTTATTAAACCTCTTAAAACTCCTTTATAGCATATTTAGCTCTCCGTGGTCAATATTTGGCGTACCCGGGAGTATGCCCGGACATTGTCAAGCTCTTGGTTCGTTAAAAGGTCACTTAGATGTATAAATTAACATGTTGACACTTTTAACCCCTTCATTGTCCAACTTCAACATTTTTACAGAATTAATCCCTCTCGTCCAACTAGTGGCTCATATGAGAGTTAGGACTTCGTAAAGGGTCACTCAGGAGCTCAGTATTAGCATGTTGACTCTAAAGGTCACTCAGAGACTATGTTTAAGCATGTTGACACTAATGGTCACACAGAAGCTCAATTTAAGCATGTTGACACTAATGGTCACTCAGAGGCTCAGTTTAAGCATGTTGACACTAATGGTCACTCAGAGGCTTGGTTTATGCATGTTTACACTAGAGAGTCTCTCAGAGGCTTAGTTCAAGCATGTTGACACCTTTAGTCCTTATTAGTCTTTAATAGACTTAATAATAAAAAAATAATGGCACATGTCACTATATTATTGGACACGATTTTACGAGGTGTTACACGCATCTTCAGGTGTAGCGCTGCCACTCGTTCCCAATCTATTAGGATCCGAACCATTTGAACTACCGGTACCACCAGTTTCGTCACTAGTGTCGACTAAGTTACCCTCGTGTCGTGCGATTTCCGCAACGGTATGTCCTTCCATAAGAACTCTAGTTCGGCTTACCTAGTAAGTCATGGATTAAGTAACCCCTTTTGGGTGTAGACCTTCCTTTTGGCGCCATGTTTCTTCTTAATACCTAAGATTAAAAGAAGCTAGACATACATTTGGATAAATATAGTCCACCATGCGCCTGAGAATAAAGAATGCCATCGGTCATGGAAACCTCAAGATTGCATTGTCCATACATGTTTGAAACAATGATAACGTGAACAACAACAATCCAAAATCCGTAGTACCTCTGCGTGTATCAGCCATATGTCTAAGTGGAAAGGAAATAACTCGTTGAGGAGAGAAACCAAACCTTCATCTCCAACCTTATAGCATGTATACTATACTTCGTGGATCTCGATCATCCAAAGCAGGAAAAAAATCCTCCGCCACACCAACCCGTGTGACAAATACGTTGATATCCCTTGAGCTCCACGAGCTCCAGCTAGATTGTTATAATTCCATAGATATCAAATATAATGCAATGGGGGTGTTAAAGTATGGCTCGTGCTATACCATCCCTTGGAATAAGACAAATGTCAAATGACAGAGTTTAATGTAATCTCTTTCAAATAAATAAGATGAGGTGCCATAGACACCATGGAACTAACCCATGTACAAGAACTTTAGACCGTTGAGGAAATATCCTCCCTGGGTGGCCAGCCAGTTTTGTTTGTTTAGATGAATACTCTCAATCGATTCGTGATATAGATTGAATATTAGATACGAACTAATACGTGTGGTGTTTCTGTATCGTAGGGTGTTATAGTAACCACCCCGGTTAGTGTCCTACTAGATAGAAACTCGAACAACTTAACAATTTCGAATGGGTAGTGATCATTAGCTTGACCCGCAGAGCCCACCAAGATTCTCATCCACGGCAAGTTATTATTACGTGGGGCCCGTAATAATAAATTGCCTTGCATGGTCACCCTAGTGTTCTACCGTTCAAAGACAATGATCAGTCATAGAGAGGACGCTATTGTCTACATACCTTCAACATAGAAGGGACCTTCATGATGGTCCACATGCTATCGTCCGTTGACATTACTCGCGAAAGGGCACGTCGTTATACAAATTTAGAAATAGAGAGAATTTGCAACAATAACAACTGGAGGGGCACCTTCAAGATGAGTACTTCACCTTCCTTGTCTGGACAAGAGTGTCGTTATTAATGATTAATATGGGTCACAAGGACCTCGTCCCGCTAATGGAGTTGCCGTCCAAGGCTACCACCTTCGCGTTTTCGTCACTACCGAACCCAGGCATCTCCGCATCCATGGGAAAGCAACCACCTTATGTGGAATCGATCTTAAGGTCTCACTTAGGAACCACTTCCGCCATAAGCACCGCAATAGACGCGAGGTCGATATTCTCATTGTGCGAGTCATAGATAATAATAATATCCATAGTCGAAGGTATTTCGTTCTTGGCAAAATATTTCGTACAACACATATATAAATAAAATTATATATATAATCACATAAAATCCCATCTAGCCAGGATTTCTTTCTTTTGTAACGTGTCCATGACACATAGTCATATAACGTAATGTATCTATTTTCTCATAGACTAATCATGTATTGATCCTTTTTCGTTACTTATGGCTGAGCTCTTGTGATAGATCCTCGTGTTATCGTGTCACAATGAAAACCTTTTGACATTTTTTGTCATATTTCCGAAAATATTTTTGATGTTATAAACTTTGTTTTCATGTGAGAGCCCTTAGTGATTGTAGACCAAACTTTAATAAAAGTTTTTCCCCGGTTCACTACAATCGAAGCTCTGATACCAATACGTCACACCCTGGTCGTAGCGGAAGCGCAATCGTGTGACTATGAAGTAATCATTGCAACCAATTGTGTAAACAAAAGTAAATCAACAACGATTCCATATATGTTAAGTTGCAACCAAAGTTTACAAGTTCCCAAAACAAGTTTTAAGGTTCAGACAAGTTCACAATGTTATCCAAAGTATAGTTTTTGAGTTGCATTACACTTTAAACCAAAAGATTATTTTCATCATAAAAGCATGTTGAGATTTTGACTCCTTTATACCCATACGAGGTTGGGATATAAGAGACAAATCCTCCAAAAAAGAATTCGTTGTCATGTTCATTCCCACTTCCCATAGTCTTTCACTGGCTCAAGTTTTGTGTCCTGAAATACATGTAAATTTGAAAAGTCAACATAAAGTTGGCGAGTTCATGTAGTTATTGTTTTCGTATGAGATGTCTTGTTCGTAATCCAGTAATGAAATCGTAGGTTATTAGCATTCATGGAGTTTAAAGATCTATCAGTTTGTAGCTAGAACCTTGACATATGTGCCATAAGTAAGTAACCAAACCGAGACATCTCTTGACATCAATTGGGATCACAAAAACACTCCTAAAGGGTTAATAAACCTGGAGTGGAGCGCGTCTCAAACTCGATAGATCTATACCTTTTGCACCTTGGTCACTAAGTGATTAATGGTTACTCTTGTCATCATCCTACTTACGCACATTGATCGTGTTATCATCTAACCCCATAGCTAACATACCGTTTGTTATGACATGTATTTCCCCTGGATAGTTTTAAAACAAAACTTTAAAATAATTGAAAGGGGGGACATGAACTCACAGTTTTGCATTCAGTAAGTCGTATTATTGAATTCGGATGTCCGTACACGTGTGTAACCTACATGTATTAATTTCATTAGACATCTAGGTCTCGTTGAACCTCGTACCAGCTGTTCATCTTGAATTCTTGTTGTGTTACATTTATCACATTAGAACAACTTTAATGTTATTATAGTGTTGGTAGTTTGTTTGTTCGATTAATATTTTATACATATATTTCTCCAACATATATATATATATATTTATATATTTTGCCATTTTTAGATCGGGTGTGAACGGGCCTCGCCCTTCACATGTCCTCGTGCCTTGCACGCATGTCATTGGGCCTAGTCCATGTCCATGTATGTCATTGGGCCTAGCCTATGTAATTTATGTCATTGGGCCTAGCCCATGTCGTTATGTGATTGGGCCTAGCCCATGTATTTATGTGATTGGGCCTAGCCCATGTCGTTATGTGATTGGGCCTAGCCCATGTATTTATGTGATTGGGCCTAGCCCATGTGATTTATGTCAATAGGCCTAGCCAATGTCTTTATGTGAGTGGGCCTAGCCCATGTGATTTATGTCTTGGGACTAGCCCATGTCTATATGTGAGTGGGCCTAGCCCATGTTATTTATGTCATCGGGCCTAACCCATGTGATTTATGTGTTTGGGCCTAGCCCATGAAATTATATGTTTGGTGTATTTGGGCCTTGCCCATGTCTTTTATATAATGGGCCTAGCCCAACTTAATTTTCATGAGTCCAAATGCCTATAATCTTACACTTGGTAATTTTACTAAGTATCGACTTTTAAGTATGTTTATATACTTTTATAAAATCACTTAGTAATTTTTATGCGTCTTAACTTTCCGGATATTGTCATCGTTAATTAATATATTCGTTAAGTGTCTAAATATATCATTTTTAGACGGGTCGTCATTGTCATTTATATATATATTTTCGCGTCGAAAATCGCCCAACGTCGTAGTAGCTCTTCATGTTGGCGATTTGTTCGTTTGTCCACGACGCGCGGTGTATCGTGTACATTCGCCCATCGTCCGCATTACTCCGTTCGTCCGATTATTGTTTCAAACATACTGTAAAAGTGTATGTGCTTTATGTTCTTTACACTTGGTAATTCTTCATATGTTTGAGGTATTTGTATAAATTGGGTATTTTGTGGTATATACCCTAAGTTTCTAGATACATACACATGTATTCACACATAAACCTTTGGTGGCAAAATTTGCATAATATATATATATATATATATATATGTTTTTATTCCCACAAGTATATATATATATATATATATATAATATATATATATATATATATGTGTGTGTGTAAGAATTCTTTTTTTAACTTGTAAATATATATATATATACACACACACTTGTTAAACTCTTGGATGGTTAGGGTTTAACCATTGTCATTAAAACTTTCTTAATAACGGTTTAGGTCACTAATCGCGTTTAGTCCCATTAATCACCCCGTTAATCATACTTTAATCGCGATTAGATTTTTAGAAAATTTCGCCATAGTTTCCCCTAAACTATGGCGTTTTCCACGTTTCAAAAATGTATTTAAATCAAGTTTAAACCCATAATCAAGATCAATCCTCAATTCAAGATTACATATCATTTTGTTAAACTTTATTTACAGCTTATGAATCCTCATTTCCATGATCTTTGTAAATATATTATTACTACTTTTCTTAAAAACAATGGAATCTTTATATATTTGTTAGAACCTTTAAGTCACCATTTTTAGTTACACTTTCAAATCATTATTTCCACTTTAACCTCCTTTGTTTACTACACTTTTTTTAAGATGATTATAACCTAAATCATGGTGTTTATTTCACATAAACATCACACATGTGTAATAAATCATTTTTAAGTTGTAGTAATCTTCATGGATCATGAGGTTGATGATCTTGTTTAGATTTAAACATCACCATGTTTAAATCATCATTTATATTTTTATTCATACAAGGTCATCTACTTTAACCACCTTACTTTATCATAATCAACATAATCATGATAACTAGTTAACACTAAATCACATAATAAGCTTTATTTAGTGGATTATGATGGTGAGATTAGGGTTTTTAAGTTGTATTTTCTTTACTTTCAATATGATCAACAAGTACTTCCTTAGACTAGACATTATAAGAAGCTTAAATATGAAGAAAAATTATCTTACAAAGTTGCTCAAGATTAGTGAAGATTAGGAAGAATATGAAGCTCCAAGAAAACCCTAATGATCCTCCATCCTTGCAAGCACTTTGGATGATCTTGTAGTGGCCTAACTAAGCTTGATTTTGGTGTTTCAACGTTGAAGAAAAGGATGATGATGGTGGTGGTGTTTAGCCGTGGGGATGAGAGAGAGGGAGGAGAGTTGTGGGTGATTTTGAAAGTGTAAGAATGATGAGATTTGGTGTAGTTGTTATATAAACAAAAGATCATGTTTCACAAATCTTCCAACCATCACATAAGATCTTTGAACCATGCTTAAATTTGCACATTTTCAACACTAATCAAGTGGGTGTGGGACCCACTTGAATCCGCCAAACATTAGGGGGGGCTAAATGTAATTATTTTTATTAACATGTGTTGAAATGTTAGATATTTAGGTAATTAGCTTAAGTATGATGATTAGGTGTTGATCTTGTATCATTAGTAGGTAATTAGGGTTTAGGGTGTTAATCAATAGTTGAAGGGGTTTTGGATCCAAATGAAGCTTAACTAGCTCTCTAGATTAATGTATGAGGCTATCGGCCATTGAAATCTTTGTTGGTTCGACAATCGGTCACTTTCAGGTAAAGTTGTGCATTGTTTGCCGTATGACCGGAAAATTTTATGTATATATGCTATTCTCATATTGATTTAGGGTGTTCAACGTTGTTTTGTTATAATTCTGGAATCCGGAAAATACCGAATTAATGTTGCGGACATATGAAATTGCCGCCTTTTTGGTCGAAACGGAAAATTTTGTAATTTAGGCGTTGTACCGGAAAGTTATGTATTTTTGAAATAGGTGTTCCCACATTAGTGTTTTCATATATATATATATATATGGACTCAATTATGACATTAGCATGCCGTTATTCGTTGTTCTATTTCGTTTTAGCGGTTTTGCTGACATGAATAGTGCAACCGCGAATAGTGCGCCCAACACTTTCTACCAACGCTTTCAGGGCATTATTTGGTTTGTTTCTCGTCGTAACGGAAACCAGTATATGTTATGATCTGATTTACTTGTCCTAATACTTGTGATATGGCGTACGACTCAGTTACGAAATCAAATTACGATAAAATGCATGAGATTATGTAATAAAAATAGTGATTAGATTGTACGAAATTACCAGTTATTTGCCATTTGTCACATAATGAACTTGTTTACGCTCGTAAACCTAGTTAAATAGGTTTGAACTTGTTTATTAAATAAGCTCTAGTTTAGGTTTGAGCTCGTTCAATCTCAACTTAACTCAATATAATAACTCAATATAACCTTTTACTTAGTTGATCTCGAATATCTAGGCTAGGCTTAATCTGAATACTCCTACTTCCTTATAACACAAATTAAAGGCCATTGTTAAACAAACACAGTTGCACACTACACCTCGAACATGTTAGGCATGTCGTATGCTATGGCGAACCATTGTTAAAGCATGTTGTATGAATGTATGATAACGAAAAATATAGTTAATTGTGAAAAACAATAACTAATATGACCAATGACAATTACGAATATGACCCAATTTACCTTTCAAATGAAAATAATATTAAATTTAAAATTAAAATCTAAGTGACCTAGATTTAAAATATTTATTTTTGAACTAAAGGTACAAAACAACTGAAGTTATGAACCATTTTGGCATTTTAATAAAATTAGAAATGAAAAAGCAGCTACCTTTATCTAGTATGGGCTAGACGGAACGAACAAAAGGATCCCTTACGCTCCATTTTCTCTCCCTTCCCTGATCTTTCGGTTAGACGGCTGCTACCTCTTTCAACCCCCTTTTTTGACAGTATTCTCTCAATTAATTAATTTCCACATTATCAAAGTATTCTTATTAGATCTATACTCTACTCATTCGATCTGTTAATTAAATCGATAATTGAAAATGATGCATTTGCAGGTGCTTCAATCGAACGAGCTATATTATTCTCGTGCATCATTATGTGAGTTATCCGTGTTCCTATTTATTGAATTCAACCTAATTTAGTTATGATTGTATGGAAGTTTGTTAATTAGTTCAAAAGCGTGAATATGAATTCTAGACATTGGTTTTTGAAAGGCAGGCTGAGAGGTTAGGAAAAAGATAATTTTTGGGGACTTTGCTTTGTTTGGATGATGGTTAAAAATAGTATGTAATTGTTTTATTTTTGAGGTTTTATTAATCGTACCTTTGTTTCTTCATTTAAGGTCGGACGAGGAACCGGTTGACCAGAAGAAGTACTTTGAAGAGTTGTGCAAGCCTAAGTGTGTTAGAGCTTGGCTTGACTATCAGGTAGATTTCCAAAGTTCGTGTTTACTTACATATTGTTTTACCTATGTATTTATGATTTTGTTCGTTTATTTTTCATTGCAAATTTGTTGTCACTTGCTTGTTGAGTTAGTGGTATCCTAGCTTGATATGTATATCTGGTCGATATCATGTACATTGTTATAGTAGGTTTCTTCAGTCGGATAGGCTTTGCAAATGTAGATAAGGAAAAAACTATAGATCGCTTAAAGTGCAAGGTCGTGTGTTAAGTTTGGGTCGAAGACATCATATTCATATTCATTGTAACATTACCATTGTGCCTAGAGGGTGTATATGCATTGCAAATGTGTACATATGAAGTGTTAAAAAGATATGTTCTTAGTGCCATATGTTGATGGTCAAGGAAGAGAGAATGTCAATAAGGAGCTTATTAAGAGTATGGTACATAATATACTAGGGAAATTCTACAATACAATATAGAAGCTTCGGATGCACCCTTTGTTGTAAAAAAAGTGCCTATCCGACAACCTGTGGTGCCCTTTTATGGACTGCAGGTGAGGCCTGTAGTCCTGTACACAAGTGACCTGCTTCCACACACTTTAATTAGATGCATGCAAGTCGAGCGCTTCTGAGGTTATGTAATAAAGGCTGAAGAAGGGTGACAAAGATAGAGATGAGGAGCCAGAAGGTGTGCGATGGAGATGAGGGGTGTAATGGAGATGGAAAGAAGATGAAAGTGATGGCCGAGTTCTAAGGTTAAACACCCAAACAACATATCTGTCATAGTGTTATAAAAGAAGAGAGAGTTAGAGATTGAGTGTGACATAAATTAAATAATCTGGCAGTTGCTTGTACATAGTGTTTTTTGGGTTCTTCTTAGAGCTTAGCTTCTTTAATTTGTACTTGTACATAAACCTTCTTTTAATGTACATAGGTTTTCCTTTTCTGTATTTTATATTACCTTACTTTGGGTGTTTAAGAATTACTAAGGCAGAAAATTTTATCTAGAATTAATTTATAAGTATTCTTTGAGTATCAGGCGCCTCACGCCTCAGCTTTGAGGACCTTAAGCACTTCGGATCACCTAGTCTTTTAAAACCAAGATGTAAGGAAAGTTGGCAAGGAAGATAGGGGAGGCAAAGGTTCCATAAGGCTGTTCCTGACTTGGCTTGTGGCCAGGAAAATCAGGGATGGTCTCGTTTAATTTTGGTGTATGCCACCATTGGGCATCCCCCATCGAGTGGTCCCACGACCAACATGACGGAGGTTCATGATAGTTGATATAACATGTGTGCTCTAATGACTAAACGTTGACCTCTATTTTAACTCTTGTGATTACCTTTTTACATCTTTTGTCTATGTATTCATGCATGTGTATTCACAGTGCTGTTATCTATTGAACATGATTAAATTTTTTACAGCATGTTTGCCTGTAGAACTGAGAACCAATGAATTTAACTTAATTTAAGTACGTGATTTAGATTGTCATTTTTAGAGTCGTTCATGCACTCATGCATGCAAGTTCTTGAACATTGTTTTCACATGTTTCTTGTTTAAACACATTGCAACTTACCAATTTTGACAGTCTGGTTGAAAAGAATAAAGTGTAGCTATGATGCTTTGGTAAATTCAACTGTGTTATAGAATTGGAACGCTTTGTTCCTTTTTATTTTTCTGTATTACTTCTTATTATTGTCTTATGGAGAAGACAACTTTTCAAGATTGATAGATCATCGCATAGCGGGTCAAAACGGGTATTTATAGATACGGTCAAAAAGGATTGGCTCTTAGTTGACCAAAAACACTTTCGAAATATTTTTACAAATAATCAGTTTGTCAAATATTATAACAAAAGTTATATTGCTTCAGTTGAGTTATACCCTCTGAGTGATGCGTGACCCTATATCCATTAGCTGTAATTTTCTTTCGGTTTTACTAGTTTGTCGGTTGAGAGATATTCATAACCTGAACTGGTGTTTTTTTAAGTAATTGGATTGAGATTGCCTTATCTATTAATAATTGCTAACCCATGCACTATACCAAGTACTTAATTTGAAATCGATATATAATGCTCATTTTTTTTTAATTTTACTTAATAACAACATACAAATATGTAATCAAGTTATTTGGATATCCTCTACTTTGTTTTTAATTTAGTCAATATAATCTGCAGGGTTGTGTGAAAAGGGTTCAGGCTGATGAAACGGGCCACAAACATTGCACTGGACAATACTTTGATTACTGGCACTGTGTTGACAAATGTGTAAGCTTCTTCTCTTGTACACTTTTCTGTTTACTACCACAATCGATGGCAAGTTGGGTAAATCCATTTTGATAACTGGTTGAAATCGAGAGAACTGTATTGCAAATCTAACGTTTGGATCCGTTTTTTTAAATAACTGGGTTGAAGGACATTTTTGAATAGTATGATAACTTGTACTAATCTTTTGATGCAGGTTGCACCTAGGCTGTTTGCAAAACTGAAGTAATAAGATATATATACATATCTATGGATACCATGGATGATATGGAGAGATTAGCAGTCTGATTTTGTTTTCAATGAAACTAATTTTGGTATACCTATACCTTGAGGCGATCATAATAAGGAGTTGTGACTAAATTGGCATGAATTCGAACATTTATGGTGTTTTAATGGATGTTTTCTCATTGTGAAAATAGACCTTTAATTTCAAACTTGTCCATTTTGTGTCTTCTCTTTTAACCAACAATTGTTTTTCTTTTCATTTTGTGGCGATGTTTTTAAATAATTGAAAACAAGTAGTTATGCAAGCGGAGTGGTAAAAAGGGTTGTGTAACAGGTTGGTTAAAAAATGCACTTGTAAATAAACGGATGAAATGAGTTTTGTTATAGTATGTCTACATGCTATATATGTTTATGGCCACAACCTGCGATGGCAGCAGTGGAGGTGGTGGCGCGTTGGTATGGAAGCCACCTGTAAGTGGCTAAACGGTGGGGCTGATGGCAAACACATGGTGATCGGGGTGGACAGCAACTATGAGAAAAGTATATGCGATGCCTAAATAATCATTGTATTGTATTGTATATACTTTTAAAAACCAAGGGTCGGTGATTCTAGCCTTGGTTTTTCTTTTAACCCCTCAACGGTTTTTTTCACTTACACCTTCAAATTTTGGTTTTTTCACTTCACCCTAGGGATGAGTATTGATACTGGGTATTGGTATTGAATTCCTCATACTTAATTTGTATTGGTATTGAATTCCTCATACTTCATTTTTTTGGTATTGAATTCCTCATACTTAATTTTTTTTGGTATCAGTTCTTATTTTTTAGCATCGGTACTTTCAGTACTGATCGTAGTACTGTACCGGTAAAGTACTGAATTTTACCTTCAAATACCGATATCGGTACGGTACCGGTACCCAGTTTTGATGCATTTCGATACCAGTACTAGTACGGTACCGGTACAACGCTCATCCGTACTTCACCCCTTCAATGGTTTTTTTATAACTGTTCACTTCACACCCTCAATGGTTTTTTTTCATTTACACCCTCAAAACTTTTCACATGAAACATTATTACCTTTATCTTTAAATAAGTTACATATTCACTTCTAACTTTTAATATATAACAAGTTTGACTTGTCAACCTTTTCTACATAATAACTTGACACCTTATTTTATTTAAATTACTTTTACGACTTTACATCGTAACGTGTTATACTTTTTTTATTTAAATTACTCTTAAGTGCCTATTTTTATTTACGTGTCGGTATAAATTCAAGTTGGTTTGCGTTTCGACGTATTTTTTTAACTAGTCGGATCAAATATAATACATTTTTATGCTTATTTTAGTGTACATTTTTCAGTTGGTCTAAGTGTTGACATAAATTTTACTCGGAAACAAGTCGGGTCAATTATGATATGTCTTCATTCAACGGTATAAATTCGGTTACTATACATTTTGACACCGTCGCAACGAGCGACAATTAGATTTACTAGTTAATCTTAGATTGCATTTGATCTAAATAGTTGTATTAGATGAATATCAATCAAGTTATGTGAGAAAATATATACGATTCCATTTGACTAGATAATTGTATGAGTATGTGGATGTATAGTAAAAGCCATACCTTTTATTCAAAACAATGGGTTAATGTTTTCAAATGTTTTTAGAGTTAAATAAATAAATGGCATCTGTGATTTGGTAAAATATTTTCAAAGGTCATAGGTTAAGTTTAAAAGGTCATTTTAAACTTAGATTTTAAGTTATTATTTTATCAAATCACAGACATTAATATTAGATTTTAAATATGTTATACTTTCAACATATTTAAAATGTAATACTAGTTTATGTTAAAAAATCAATATTTAATGTTATACTCTTTTACAAACCAATGAACCATCTGTTTAAATGTAAAAACCGTCCAACGTAACGTCAAGCATAATTCTACAAGACAAATTGTTGTCGTTGATGTGAATAGAGCGTTAGTCGGAGTAGGAGCTCAAATTTTGTCTTAGACAACGCTTATGTATAATGCTTTAGTAACAAAATTCAATTCAAGTTCAAATTATGCATGTCCGAAGAAGAGAAGGGGTGGTCAAAAGCTATAGGATGGTCGCATGCAATGTACTAATAACTTGGGGTGTGGTTTCGGGGACATCAACGGGGAGCTGATGTAGATGGCTTCCCTTTGGGGGATTGATTTTTGAAACATATACCGTTGATCAACGGCTTTTCTTAAAAAAAAATATTAATTTATATTTTAAACACTATATAAACCTCAATTTGTTACTAAAAAACTCACCACACTCTCCTTCATATATTCTTCTCCTTCATCTATATATATATTTTTTTTAAATAATACCTATGAGTTCTTCATCGGACGAGAAAAATGTTGGAAATTATTTATTTAGCGTGATGCTTAAGACGGTGAAAATTATTGCCATATGAAAGAAGATGGCGAAGGAACTTCATAACCATGAGCAAGGGCCGCTGCGTTAAAAAGAGATGGCAAAGGTATATTATTTCTATAAAATTTATATATTTTAATTTATTTGGTGTTATAAGTTTTGTTAATTATTTTTAGAATTGTTTTTATAATTTATTAAATTTAGTTTTCAAACTTTATTTAAGGGGCATACGATCGTTTGGTGGTTGACTATTTTGCTAAAAACTGTGTGTACACTTACGAACAATTTAAGCGTCGGTTTCGAATAAGTCGCCGATTTTTCCGTATCGATCCCGTTTATGACAAGTAGTGGTGTTCGTAGAATTTTAAGCAATTTTTATTTGTAATTTTATAAGATTTTTATGCAATTTTTGTGTATATTTGTAATTTTCTAGAATTTTTATGCAATTTTTAATTTTCTTAAAAAATTAGTATTAATGATAAATAAAATATATTAAACGAATAAAAATTTTTATTTATAAATAAATAATGTTATTTATAAATAAAAAATGTTATTTATAAATAAAAAAATACATTAAATAAAAAATAGAAGAGGAAAGGGGGAGAAGAGGGACCACCGCCTATGTTCGGGGGAGGATGATAAAATGAAAAAGAGGTTGATGTGGCGCTGTGGTGGATTTGGAAGAAAAGAGAATCATACCCCATAAACTATGATAAATAAAATATATTAAATGAATAAAAATTGTTATTTATAAATAAAAAAATAGAAGAGGAAAGGGTGGAGAAGAGAAACCACGCCTCATGTTCGGGAGAGGATGATAAAATGAAAAAAAGGTTGATGTGGCCCTGTGATGGATTTGGAAGAGAAAAGAATCATATCCCATAACTAAGAAGAGGGGGGGGGGGGGGGGGGGGGGGGGTAGGATTTAACATTTTTAACATTTTTGTATAATTTATTTTTGTATTTCAAAAAGGGTGATTTACCATAATGGTTAAACACAACATTACATGCAAGGAGCATGGGGTCTTTTCCCCTTTAATATTAGACCGAAATTGGTATTAGTTTCGGTGTTACAATTTGAAACTAGAAAGATAAAACCTGTTACTTTTCCAAGTTAGATCCAACTTTTTATTTTAGTCAAACCATATGACCCATTGCTTTTATTTTATTAGGAAACATGATTTCTCAATTCTCATGTTTGATTTAATATAAATTACTGTTTTCAAAATAGAGATTAAGGCTAATTATTCGATCGAGGCTACTTGAGTTATCTGAATTGGTTTTCTCGAATTAGGATTGTTTGGTAGTAATTTGGAGCCAAATTCAATTAAGAATTAGAAACCAATTCGAATTCAGTTTAACTCAAAACAAAGAAAGTTGGAAGAAAAAGTGTAAAATCGTAATTTAATTCAGATTAATTAGCAAAACAATATTTTCACATATTCATTAAAAGAAAAAATATAGAATTAGAATCCTGATTTTTATGCCAGTTGGGTTTGAAAATCATAAATTTGTAAGAAATTTTCAATCCAAATGAGGACAAGGGGTCGTGGGTAGGGTCCAAAGATGCCCATTAAACAAACAGCCCAAATGCATGATGCTCAAATGGGTGAAAAGTCAAATCTAAGTAATTGAGGTACAGTTTTCCCGATGCATCATTATCTTTAGGATTCAGATTACACTAACTCAATTCTTCAAACATTAATGTCATGTTATGCATGATTACTCTATAGGAAAAGATCATCCAAATGGCCACCATGATGACACAAATTATCTAAGGCCTTAGAGTGAAACGGGTGAGTGCGGTGAATCATGCGGGATGTTAATTTTGGTGACTACTCACCACATAGGGGAAGAAGACACTTGGATAATGGTAAAGCTCACTCTTTTCAACCAACCATAATTTTTTTATTGTTTTTATATTTATAAAAAAATATAGTTTACCTCTCCACAAGTGACCACCCCTTATGTTTAAGCGAAAGATAGGACTTTTAGAGAGGAATTGACATGGCAAGATGTGATTGGGTGGGTGGAGAGTTTAGGTCACAACCCCTTTCACCCTTAGAGCATTTACATTCAACCTCTCATTTTTAACTTATATTACACTAAAAATTACTATTTTTTTTCTCTCATTTTAATTAAATATTAATTTTTATACCTTTAGCAATACATTTCTCTCTTTTCGCATTCACAATCACTTTTAGAATATATTAAAGAAATTATAATGGGTGAACAATATCCTCTCAAATTTACAGATAAACAATAACATTTTCTCTCACATCTCCGCACAACCACGTACAACCACCTACAAACATTTTTCACAAAATAAAAAATCCCTCACATAATTTGGGGGAAGAGATGTGAATGCTCTTAGAACTAATTTTTCTAAAAATCTGAACGTAATCCTCATCAACAGAGCCGTCTCACAGGATTTCAGTGCTTTTTATGAGTAAAAGAAAGGCCCTTAGGACTAACGAATTATATAAACTATTTTTAAATGATAAGTAATGTTATAATAATATAGCGAAAATATAGTGTTAGAATAATAAAATGATACACTTAAATCCTAAAAAATATAGTGTTAGAATAATAAAATGATATACTTTAATAGCTAACCGATGATCGACTCATGGCGTTGTGTTATTTTTCTTTTATTATTATTATTATTAACTAGGATTTGTGGATTATAAATGGTCCAATGATTTGAATTATCAATTATGGATTAAAATAAATTTATTATGACTCAAAATAAGTTATAAGGTTCTAGGTAGATCATAAATTGTTAAAATAAGTTTTTATGTTCATATTTTTAAACGTATGTGTGTGTAATTAGGCCTTCGAAAAAAGGGGCTCAGTCAGGGGTGTGGCTCACCTCGCCCACCCCGAAGCCGGTAATGCTTATCAGTCTTTTAGTGATAATGGCATTGGTGATTACCCGCTTACATATGAAGTTCATGTTGATTAAATAATATTTAGGAATCAAATAATTATTATATACATAACGGTATTGTAACTGTTGGAAATTGAACCTTACAAAAGAACAGATAATAAAAAGCTAAAATATTCTAAATCTTTGATCCTTATAATAAATGAACATCTGCTGAAGGCAAGCTCGGTTGAAGACAAAGGTCAAAGGTCTGCCCTAGCAAAGCTATGATGAAGACTCAGAGGTCTGCCAAGGCGAAGCTCTGCTAATGACTAAAGCTAAGGTTTGCCAAGGCAAAGCTCTGCGGAAGCCCAACAGAGGATGTCTCATCAATGATTCCTATCAGACTTTGTATTGTATAGTTTATAGCAATGTTTAGCTTAGCAGATGTTGTAGTTTGTTATATGTCACTTTCAATGTGAGGTCAGCATAAGATGCTCAGCGGTTTGCTCTGTATTATAAATAGAACAGTACGTGAACTATTCTATTTATCACTATCGAGCACATCAGAGTGATCTTAGGCTGAGGGGGAGTTTGTAATCGTTCGTGCATACGTAAACTCATAAATTTATAAAAGCATGTTTGTGAAAGCAATCTTCCTATTGTTGTGAATATAAAGTTTACTATTTCCGCTGCACTACTCATACATGTGTATCTACTTCCATTGATTTCATCTTAAACATTCACAACGATATCAAACTCAGTTCCTAACAATCGGTATCAGAGCTTGGTCAATCGAATTTGATTTAACAATCAATTTGACTTGAACAGATCAGCTGTCACTGCTAATTCATTTGCTCATTGGATTGAAAACAAAGTAAAAGTTTATTTATGTTCAAAGTAGTTTAAACAAAAACCTGTTTTACAAACAATCGAAAATGTCTCAAAATTCACAAGATCCTCACAACACCGGCAACATGTTTAAACCACCGATTCTTGTCAGATCAGAGTATAATATCTGGCAGAGACAGATCAGTCATGTTCTTGCTTAACAAAACACCGGTTTCTGGAAGTCGGTAATCTTTAGACCTCATGTTCCAATGATACCGAGTACTGAGGACCCTAAAGTCCAAGTACCAAAGAATCCTGAAAATTACTCCAAGCGAGATTTCCAAAAGATCGAGCTAGATGCAAAGGCATTTAGCATCGTGGCATCTGCATTGCCAAACGATATCTATGCTAGACTGTTGAATTGCAACAGTGCAAAGGAGTTATGGGATGCTTTGGAAGAGCATTTCAGTGGGACTGAGGAAGTAACTGAAAACAACAGAGAGGTTCTGAATCAACAACATGAAACGTTTTGTCATGTGAAAGAAGAGTCATTAACCCAACAGTTTGAAAGATGTAGCTGTCTCATTAGTGAGCTTAAACTAGTTAATGTTGAGTTTACAAATTCGACTTTAAATATTCGTTTTCTTAGATCATTACCAGATAAGCTGGACACGATAGCTTTTGTAACTAGAAATTCAATTGGGTTCAAAGAAATGAGTCTTACTCAACTTCATGGTAGGCTTCTCACTAATGAGAGAGAGATAGCTGAACAAAAAAAAGAAGCTACAAGAGTCTGGCAAAGTGGCTGATGACTATGCATTTGGTAGTACAACACTTTTTTGGCCAAGAAGAAGCCTTTGGCAGTTGTAAGGATCAGAGTTATGATCATTTCATTGACATAACCTCTGTTGGTAGTTTCAACATTTTGATCCTATAGATTGGAAGAAATGGATATTTTGCACCAGCTTTTCTTGTTGAGTGTTAGTGCTAGCAAGTATTACAAGAGAACTGGTAGAAAGTTCCCGGGTTGCATGGGGGTTAAAAGTTGGGCTGGATAAGTCAAAGATTAAATCTTTCAAGTGTAATAGGCTATGTCACTTTGCTAGAGAATGTAGGTCTTAAACATCTTGACCAATTATCACACATCCTAGCCCTAAACCTCAAAACACTGTCCATTATTCCCAATATACCCCTGCTCCTCATATGCAAAATACTGCTCATTTTGCACACCCTGTTACCACTGTTCCTGTGCAATATGTTCAAACCAATGTTCCTCAAATTCAATATGTTTAAGCACCAGCTCCTTAGGTCCAACTGCAACTTATACAACAAGTTACTCAAACCACTGCTCAGGCAGAGGTTAATCAACAAAACTTTTTTACTCAGGGTTTTATTAATTGGAGTAGCTTGCCTGAGGATCTGACTTATGAAAATTTTGCTCTAGTTGCTGACACTGATAAGAAACAAAATGATTTTTGTTTTATGACACTAGAGTCTATAGTTGAGGGTGTTGAATTTGAGGAAGTGGTGTCTAAATCTATTATGTCTGATGTTCATGATGAAACAGTTGTTACAAAAGAAAATGTTGATGAAGAACTGAAATCTCTGTCTGACCCATGGGATGCCAGCGTTTGTGAAGGTGAATGTGATTGTGTCGTGATGGCTGCTACTAAAGTATCTCCTCAGGCCTTAAAAGATCTATGTTCAGATAAATGCATCGTAACTTTTGCTAACGTAGAGGCGAATGAAAACCTTAGGAATAAGATTTTGGATGATGAATTGCAATTTGAAAAGCTTTCAAAAGAGCTAAAAATTAAACTGTTTGAAAAAGTATCCGAAATCGGCAGCTTAAAACATGAAGCTAGCATAATAAAGGATCAACTCCAAACTATGGTAGAAAAATATCAGGTTTGCAAAAAGGAGTTGGCATCCACCCAAATCACTTGTGAAAAATGGGTGGAATCCTATAAATGTTATGAGATTATGTTAGAAAACCAGATCAAGAGTAATATAAAATTTGGCATAGGTTTCAAAGAAAATGACCAAATTTCTTAAAATGTTACTTGAAATGATTCTGGTGTGGTTGAAATTGTTCAAACAAACTTGGATGGTCAAGAAATCAAAGTCAGTGATAAAAATGGAAATAAAATTGTTTTAGAAAGACATGAGGGATCCTCAACTTTTGAGGAAATTAAGAAGTATCAATTTAAACCCACATGGTCTGATGAATGTGACATTTTTTAAAAATTTGAAGCCAATGGATTTTTCAACAATGAAGATGTCAAAGCACCAAAGGCAATAATCATTCCCATAACAGATTTACCAGTAGATGTTATAACATCTGCTGACAAAAAGTCTGAAAAAGAGAAAAAGAAAGAAAAGATAAAAAACCTATTTTGTGAGTTCTGTGAAAAGAAGAACCATGTTACCAAAAAAAATGTTTTCTTCTAAAAGCTTATGACATTAACAAAACAAGTGTGATCATTGATTTTCCAAACTGCACAATTTGTAATAAAACAAATAATAAGACTCAAGAGTGTGTTTATCTAAAAAATTTGATGTGAAAAAGAATGAGTATAAATCCAAAACAGTAAAGAGTTCAAAGACTAGTACTTCAAAAGGAAAGTCTAAACAGACCTTTGTGCATGTTGAAACATCTGTTACCAAAGCTCTTCACAAAACCTCTGCTCCCAGAGAGGTGCAGGTAACAGATGCATCACTTACCAACTAGTACCCAAGAGGATATGGCCAACCAATTTACCAAAAGATACTTCTTAGTTATGAGTGTTACAAAAGATCCTCAAAGCCAAGAGTAAATAGGCATCCTCATGGTTACTATCATCTGATAGGAGACGGGTCTCACCAAATGTTACAAAGATCTGTTCAAACCACTGACCATTCTTCTAAATTTGAGACTGACATGTCTGTGACCCATTCAAAGCCATTTTGGCTTTGGAAACCCACCTAAACTAATTAATTACCACTGTGCAGGGAGCTTCTACTTGCCTTGATAGTTTATGGTATGTAGATAGTGGAGGCTCCAGGCATATGACAGGATGTAGAGCCCCTCTCAAAGACTTCATGGCTTATTGAGGGGGTGATATATCCTTTGGTAATAATTCAAAAGGGAAGGTGCTTGGGTCAGGAACTCTTCAGGCTGGGAAACTCAAATTTGAAAATGTCAATCTTATTAACAATCTGAAATTTAATCTTCTTAGTGTTTAAAAAATGAGTGATAATGGGTATGGGTCATTCTTCACTAAGAAAACTTGTCAGATTGTTGGGCCAGAAGTGGTTAAAAAGATTGATCAAATCTTAGCTGAGAGCAAAGCACAACTTGTTGCTCATAGGAGTGGCAAGGTGTATGTGGTTGATATGTTAAAAGATAAGCCAATGACTGATGCCTGTCTATTTTCAGCTGCCTCTAACAAAGAGACAGAACTATAGCACAGAAGACTTGGGCACACAAATCTGACAACTGTCACTAAACTCTCTAAACAAGGCCCTATAAGAGGTCTACCACAAAAATCTTTCACAAGAGATGAACATTGTGTTTTCTGTTTAAAAGGCAAACAACATAAAATTTCATACAAGTACATTGGTGAGTCAAAAACAAGTTAATGCTTACAATTGTTGCATATAGACTTGTTTGGCCCTGTAAAAATCATGAGCCTTAAACAAAAAAGGTATTGCGTTGTTATTGTTGATGATTTTTCTAGGTTTATTTGGACTTACTTTTTGCACTCCAAGGATGAGACTGCAGGTATCTTGCAAGGATTTGTGAATCAAGTTGAAAAGCAATTTGACCTGCCAGTAAAAGTCTTCAGGAGTCACAATGGCACAGAGTTTAAAAATAAGGAGTTGGATGATTTTTGTGTGTCAAAAGGAATTGTAAGGCAGCACAACATTCCAAGAACACCAGAACAAAATGGGATGACTGAAAGGAAAAACAGAACTTTGATTGAAGCTGCCAGAACAATGCTTGTAGACTCAGGTTTACCCTTAACCTTTTGGGCAAAGGCTACAAACACTACTTGCTATGTGTTTAACAGAATCTTGATAAACCCCAGGTATCAAACCACTGATCTCATACTTCAAAATCTTTGGCTGCCCATGTTTTATTTTGAACTTAAAACATTCAATTTCAAAATTTGCAGCAAAGTAGATTGTGGTTATTTTCTGGGATACTCAACCACTGCCAAAGCATATAGAGTCTTTAATTCAAGGACTAGGTGTGTGGAAGAGACCTTGATGTAAAGTTCAATGAACTTTCTTCATTAAAATCCTAGCAAACCCTGCCGAATTATTTGATCTAGATAAATTTACATTTGATGATGTGTCTGTCAAGACTAACCCTGTAGGTACACCACAAGACTATGGATATGGCATTGTGATTCCACAATATAAAGTCACTTCCAGAATTAGAGGAACAGATGTTACTAACAACTATGAAAACTCTGCCACTGCTGGATCAACCACTACTGATCCTCAATCCTCTGCCAGCTCATCAACTTTAACCTATGTTGATAAAAGTCCAACCACTTTGGATAAAAAGTCAACATGTTTTCACATCTCTCCCACCTATACCTCCACCTCCACCTCCATTTCAAACAAATGTTAGTTCTTCAAAATTGCCAACATATGTTAGCTCAGACGATTCCCATCTGTAGCCTTCACCTCAAAATGCCATTATTCCATATAAGAGAGATCTAATCTACCTTAAAAGTCATCCATCTGATTAAATCATTGGCAACATCAATGAAGGGGGCCTCACTAGAAGTCAGTCCTTAAACATTTGTCTTTTTGCTAGTTTCCTATCTCTCACACAACCTGTCAAGTACCAAGAGACACTAAAAGACAACCGTTGGGTTGAAGCCATGCAAGAAGAGCTCCTTCAGTTTAAAAGACAACAAGTATGGGAACTTGTACCATTGACAAAGGATGTAAGTCCAATTGGCACAAATGGGTCTTTAAAAAACAAAACTGATGAAAGGGGTATTGTTGTCAAAAATAAAGCTAGGCTTTTGGTTCAAGGTTACAGACAGGAAGAAGACAGTGACTATGTTGGTCCCGAAAACTGGATTTGATTGATATCATATTAGAAATAAGATGAAGATGAAAAGATTCAACTTGCATACAAATTAGAAATTTTTCTAATACAAGTGAAGTGTAATCCAAGAGCCACCAAACCCTAATACATCATTAACTATATATGCAAGGGGGTTTGTGCTCCAAAACCCTAATCTTTTAGGCCCAAGGCCTTTCCCCAAGCCCATTACAATCATAATAAATCAATCCCTAATTAATACTAATGCATAAACCTATAAATGTCTCTACAATCTCCCCCTAGGTTTACTGTATTAGAAATAGCCTTACGCTTCAGAATTTTCAATCATGTGCAAATAATTTGTTTTGAATCACTGTTGCCACCGCACTCATCCAGGATTTTGCATATTCTTCATATTTGTCACTTGCTTGAATTTGATGTGCACCCAGCATCATAATGTCCTCCTCGTGAAAGCGAATTAAATGCAAAGTATCAGCCAACGAAATGCCTTTTCCTTTGTAACAATGACAGCTACAACCATTCTTGGATCATAGGCCCAATAGCAGAGATATAGCACACCTTTTGGAAACTTTGGAGCAGCTCGAATGACCTTGTCTTGTCAGTCGGTGGCCAGATAACATTTTGAAGCCGCTTGTGAGTATGGGGATCTCGAATCCCTAGGCTTTTCTACAGATAGGATTCAGCAGTTTTCATCATTGGGAAGTTATGAGATACTTCATGTTCAAGCTTTGAATGAAATGCCCATCCAGGACCTCGTTGATTTGGATATGAGTCAGAGTAGTGAGCTCTTAACAGACTTTTCAGATCGATCTTCGTCCAAGATTCAAATTGATTCTGCTTCGAATAGTATTCTCTATGTCTGCTCTCCCTCGTGACTATCCATAAGTTCCTGTCATGGTCGTATCTCCAACATTTCACCTCTGACTTGTTTCCAACTTTATCAGAGTGGCTTGATCCTATCTCCATGACATATCGGTCTGATACTTTGGAAGGATCATTTGGCTGAAAATTTTCATCGAGGGATTCACATCTTGGTTCTTCATTACAAGCATTTTCTTGCAGCTAGTATTCCCTTTTTGCGGCTGCTTTCTTTTCTTTGATCTTTCAGTTGAAAGATATGCATTCAAACCCACTTCATTCTCGGCATCAACTGCAGCCTTTTCTGCTTCTGTGTGTTCATGATGAGCAATGTTAATAGGATCATCATCCTTATTCGCAAATTCACTTCCAAACTTCTTCTCCAACTTAGCCTTCATCTCGTAAATCTCTGTCATCAGCAGGCTCACATCTCCTTGAAGTTGCTCAAACGCTTGGTCCCGGATAGATATATGATTTTGTAAGGATGCTATCTGAGAATTTTTCAATTCATTTTCTTGTTCTAGTAGCACTAGTCTTCGCTGTAGCTTGCCAACATCCACAGCTTCATCCTCATCGATACCAGATTGCTCCATAAATTTCATCTTTTCCGCTGCCATTCTCATTGCGGCCTCTTCATACTCAGATAAACCACCGCCAGAACTACCTGCCTCACCACGAACTCCACTAGAACTTTCTGGCTGTAATATTGGATCAGGAATAGTGCTTGAGCTTGAGGGCTTGGGGAGATCAGGGGCATCAGATGCAAAGACGTTCTCTGTTTCATCATCTTCAAACTGTGTTTAATCGGAAGGAATGATACCATGAGAAGAGATCCCAGATCACCCTTAAGAGATGCAAGTAAAGCTTCAAGGTTCTCAGCAGAAATCAAATTCATTTCTCTCACAGTCTCCTCAGCTATTTCTGATTCAGGATGTGCTGCTGCTTCTTCTTTTTCTTCTTCTGAAACAAGATCTTCAACGACGGGTTCTGGTTGTCTTGGTCTGCCAACAATCTGAATATCATGCTCTTCAGCTACGAACGCTATCATTGGTTTAGGAGCAGATACAGTTTCCTTGAATTTCCCATGTTTAATAAGCTCATATCTACCAACAAACTTGACCTTAGCAGAGTCCCGCTGTTTACATGCTGCTTCAAAACAACTCGGTCCTAACAACTTTAAGTTCAGGTGCTTTGGCCTTTTATCAGCTCGGGATACTTGTTGTCAATAATCATCTGCACAAATCTAGGATATAGAAAGAACACATTCTTCTTTGTACTCTCCAACATACTCTTCATGTTGTCAAAAATGAAAATCGAAAAGTTGTAGTCCCAGTCGTTCACTAATGCAACAAGTGTTGCCGTCTGTGTCTGATTCAGTTAGTCCTGGACACCTTTATTTTCTGAAATACACTGTAAGAATATGTGAGCAAGGCACCTCCAGTATGGTGGGAAAAGTTTTTTCAACACGGTTGGATACGCTCCATCATAACTCATGCGACGAGCTTTTACCATGCTATCTCTGTCGAATGCAGTAGGATGACGTTCGCTGACTCCAAACTGTAGTTCGTCTCATACGTCTGCCTCTGAAACCTTTATTTCTCTTTCTCAAATCTTTGTTTCAATGTAAGCACCTCCACCCTTGACTTTCGCGTTGGTCCAAAAATCCTGGATCATGTCTTCATCAATTACTGGGTTTTACTTTAGAGCATGAATAAGTCGATAGTTGCTCAGTCCGATAATCAGAGAATCAAATCTTTCCCGATACTCTAGCGGAGGATCAGACAAATAGAAGGCTTGATTATGAAAGGCCTTGACTTCCAGCTTGCATTTATCCATCATTTTCTACACTTGAAACAGAAATGTCAACATTTAATGCAAGGTTAACTTTTATTGACCCTCTTGGCTGTATGACAGATCAATTTAATTGATAAGTTAACAGTATAGATTTTGGTCAAAGGGACAAAGGAGAACTGAAGTTCAAAGGTTAACATTGATTTGAATAGGTCAGATGAACTCGAATGACAAGGGTTCATATAAGAGCATCCGGAATCCATTCAAGATGCATCAGAATTGCACCCGAGATGCAACCGAGATGCATAAGAGATTCATCAGAGATGCATCCGAGATGCATCTGAGATGAAGAAGAACTACCTCAAAGTCAGAGATGAGAGAGATCCGGATAAACAAGAATTCGAAATGATCCGAAATGACTAGAGATGGGCTTTATATAGACTCGAAACATAGCCAGGACTATCTCTGAACAGTGAGTTCGAGATAACTAGGCCAGGTCCATCTCTAACCTGGTCCATCTTGAAATAGTGATCAAAATAGGTGGATGTATTCGAGATGAGTGGGCCCACTCTAAACAGAAATATTTTAATCTTTTTGGGCCCTTATCAGTTTTACCAGTCCTGAACAGTAACACCTTTTGTCAAAATCTGCGCTCCAACCGACCAAGCAACCAGTTTTAAAGGAAGAGGAAATATCAATAAAAAATAAAAAATAATAATCATCAAAGGATAAGGGGAGAGTTACCATGAGATCAAACCAATTCTGAACTAATTAAGAAACATTTTTCGGCATGAGCTTGGTCAAACGGAACCGTGCGATTGCTGATATATTTGTCCTTTTAAACTCATCGCATCAATCTTCAATTTATTTTGTTGAAACTTTCCAGTGAGAAGTCCTAGCTCAACTTTTACCAAGTCGCATTCCAAAGTTTTTGAATCTAGTTTGGTTTTATAATCATGAACCCAACATTTCTGTTGGTTTATGTCTCGGTGAAGTTGAGCTATGTCCTTCTTTAGTGCATCAATCTTTTTGTAGAGAATTCTATTGTTTTCACGAAGATCGATGTACTTTGCCATGGCACTGTTGTAATCACTAATGAGACTGAGATTATGAGCTCTCATTTGTGCAATTTTATGTTTACAATCTTTTGAGCATAGGAGAGAGTTTACCGTTTCGGAGAGAGATTTGGGCTCCTCAGTTTGTGCCATCAAGCATTTAAGATGATTTTCAGCAACTTCGGCAATCTTCAAAGATTCTACTTGAGCCGCAGCATCAACCCATCTAAAACCATGCTCCTCTTGCACCATTAGTACTTTTCTTGCCCTTGAGCCCCCTTGGCTTGATGAGGTTGATGTTGACATCTGAGCCAATGTAACTGGAACCATGGACCTTTCTGAATTCCTAGCAGTAGCAGCAGTAGTTGCGTCATATCCCATGAGTGTCTTCCTGCAGTCTCTGGCGAAGTGTCCGGGTTCATGGCATCTGTAGCATCTCAGCTTATCTTTGACTGACCCAGTGCGAATGTTTACCATTGGACGACGCCCGTATCTTTTTTGAAACTTTTTTGCTCGAAAAGCAGCCATGGCTAGATTCCACGAAGCATCTAGTTCTTCAAAATTTTCTTCAACCATTTAATTCATCTCGGTAGCAAACACTGAAGGAGGCAAGAGATCTCCTGCTAGAAAAGCATTCAAACTGTTGAGAATGGAAGCTGCCAGAGCCAACTTCTCTTCGTTTTGTTTGGTCATAAATGGTGAGATTTTCAGTGGGGGCTTAGATTGAACATTTTGAGGAGCTGAGAGATTAATAGGACTACAGACAACGTTTGCATGCTGAGGTAATTACTGAGCGGTAACAGTAGTCGGAACAACTGAGTTGTTTGGGAGAGACAT
Source organism: Scalesia atractyloides (assembly GCA_947069175.1). NCBI lineage: Eukaryota > Viridiplantae > Streptophyta > Magnoliopsida > Asterales > Asteraceae > Scalesia > Scalesia atractyloides. The sequence continues at coordinate 46,222,530 of CAMTDV010001632.1, forward strand.
GCCATAAACATAGTTAGTCTTTTGAGCTTGAAGTTGTGTTGAGTCAATGGACTAAAAACAACGTTTGGGTTACTGTTTTTCATGGGGCTAAAGATAAGGTTAGGATGACTTTGAGACATCAATGCAGTGTTAGAGCTAGTCACCTCTGCAGTCATCATGGAGTTCTTGTGGTTCAGTTCTCTTTGTTGATTGTCTATTTCATATGATTTGATGGTGGCTATTAGTTTAGTAACAGCAACTTCATTCAAATTCTTGGTACGTTTGATCATCAAAACATCAGCATCCCAAGACTTTGGTAGTGAATTCAACAGTTGGTGATTCATCCCACTATTAGTGATTGAAATTCCAGCACTGACCCTATGTGAAATAAGTTTGACGAATCTCCTGAGTTGATTTTCCACAGTCTCCCCGTAGATGTGGTTAAAAGAACTGAACTGCTGGTTTAGCATGTTCACCCTGCTAGCCTTCATGTCAGTGTTTCCTTCGTACAAACTGTTTAGCACATCCCTGATTTCTTTCGCACTTGTGTAGTTTCTGATAACAATCGAGATGTCAAGACCAAGTGCCATAGTAAGATTTGCCATAGCCTTATCGTCTTCGTCCTTGAATTTTCGATCTTCGTCTGACCAAAAACTTTTTGGTTTCGGAAATCGAGTGTCTGGATCACCTATAGTTGCGTACATGATTGTCCAGGGACCATCACAGATACACCTCCACATTCCGGGTTCCTTTGCTTTGCAATACTGCTCAAAGCGCCAAGTCCATTCAAAATAATCATCTCCATACAACAATCTTGAAATCTTGGTAGACGTTCCAATACTCTGGTCCAGTTCCTGGTGCAACGCCAGAGTCTGAGACTAAATGGCCGTTAAGGTAGCATTGGTGAGATCTGCAGCTGTCAGAATACTGTTTGGATTTGTCATCAAAAGAGAGAAAAGAGATCAACAGAGAAATGAATGGTAATACGAAACACTGACTCGGAACAATAATACGGAACAATAACTTGGAACAGTACTCGGAACAGTGGATCCGATATGGTAACAAAAGGTTCGAGATGGAAATAATTAATTTGAGATGCTATAGTTGATCCGAGATGGCAACGATATCCCGGAACAGTGACCTTTCTAAGAGAATGATGATCCGAGATGGATTCGAAATGAATGTTCATTAATCCGGGATTCAGGTTAGAGATGATTCGAGATGCAAGCCATTGATTCGAATTGATCCTAGATGGTCCAAGATGGTTCAAGATGGTTCGAGATCTTTAAGCAGACTATCCGAGATAGTTCGAGATCTTCATGTAGACTATCGAGATGGTCCGAGATGGTTCAAGATGTTCAACTGAGAACGAAAAACAGAAGCAGATGTGATCAAAAATCTGTGTGATATCAGATCTAAGCCTGGAAACAGGTTCAAACAAGCTCTGATACCAATTATAAGTTCCAAAAATCTGGATCTAACAACGATATCACACAATCACCAAGGATGGGTGAAATCCAAACTTAGTGGTGATCCAAGAAAACTGAAAAGATGAAAGAACAATACGAATCAACTTTAACACCTTGCACACAATTCTGTTACTTGAACAAGCAAAACCGTCTGGTACAAGATGGAAGCTCTCTAGAGAAATCCCTAAAGTTAAACCCTAGAAATGACATAAGCTTAGCTTATATACCTAGGGTAAGGCATGCCCCTCATGGACTTGTTTGGCCCACATGGCCTATGGCATGACCAAATGACATATAAAGGTCCAAACCTAATACACACTAACCCATTTTATCCCATTAGCTACCATAGACCGTTGCGTGTATTTGATGCGTCAATCTCACACTTTTAGGACCTAACAATCTCCCCTAGACTGATGCATCAAATTGTCTTCATAGCATAAATTCAGCAACGTCTTCAACAGAGTCTATGGTTGTCGCTATGCTGTAACTGTTGTGGAAGTCAGTCTCACACTTCTAGGGCCTCACACTTCCACGGACTCTCAACACCGGGTCTCTTTCTTCTACTCTTGTGGTTAGCTTCATATCAGGATCTTGATAGCTTTGCTTGAAACATCTTTGTCAAAAAGGATGTGAGAGGAGGAATCTCAGCAGCTCTTTTCTTCTTCATTCTTTCTCTTTCAAGCAAGCGGTTCACAGTTACTTCTTAAAATGTACTCACTGTCAAACGATGACTGGCATCTGGTTCTTCTGACTCAGGTACACTTTGCTGTTGTGATGCTTCATGCTTTGTCGGCAACTAACACATCTCAATTTCAGCAAACATTCTTATGCAATAGGGAGAGTACCACATGAACACTTGGTACATCCAAGTACTTGTACTCGGTCAAAATTCAAATTTCTTTCATCTTTTGATAATTAGTCAAATCTTCAAGAACGGTTAATAATTTTTAATAAAGCAAAGAAAGCACTCTTTTTTTGATTTAGTGCAAACAAGACACTATTTTTGGTTTTTTTGAATTATCTATATTATTTTTTTAATTTTTTAAATATAAGAATATAAACAGAAAAGCAAATAAATGAAGAAACTAACTTAGTAGTTACCACTATACAATTGCAATGGGATCAAAATCGTTTTCAGGTGGACCAAGGAACACTTTGCAGTGCAAACTTATTCAGATTGGTCTAAGTGATTGCCAATATGTTTGTCCAGTTAAACTTTAACGCTCAACTTTCATTTTCAACTTCGTGATATGCTTAAGGTAGTATTATACTATAATACCCGTGTGTCCTATACCATGACATACCCCTGCGATCAAGGTAAACACAACGATTCATCATAGAAGGTGAGTATACTGGATCATCCTTTTCTTTTACAGCGTCAGACTATTGGTGAACAGGTCAGTACATTTGTACAACAGAGTGACCAATAATATCTGATGAGGGTTAGGCAAATACCTTATATGGTATGTTTGACTTTTCAAGAACATGGAATTTTCTCGTGATAAGATTTCCTTTCTTTTAAGATTTTGGCCCTTCTATTTTGGTTCTTTTAAGGATATCATGACTGTGCCTAGGTCTACATATATCCAGATGCAACAGAAGGGCAGCCCTTATATCCCCGATGACTCATCAGCATAAAGACCCGAAACTTCAGACATTCGCTATCTATCAGCGTAGGATTTAAGACCATGAAATCATACGCCGATGGTACGTTACCCACAGGATACATAGTTCATTATGTTTATATCACTTAGTATCTTTTAATCACTTTAAGCGTTAATCCTACCGACATATCGCATTAGATCCTAGTCTTTTCAGCTACGACACCTTACATGTGTCAGTCACGCCCTTTATCACGAATATTCATTTCATTTCCTTTTGATGCAAAAAGTATTTTTTTTTGGATTTTTCTGTTTTTCAAATGTTTTTGTATTTTTTTGTTTGCTCCCCCTCAAACAATGCATATATACATATATCTCCCTCTTCCCCCCTAAATTTGTGCATCACACTTTATGCACAAATTTACCTAATAAAGAAAATGTATGTACAAAGTTTTAAACGAAAGAAAAGGAAAATATATTTTTTGTTGTTTTTGCTTAACTATTCCGTCATTAGATTGAAGACTAATCAATTTCAAAATTAACGCACGAAATTTAAATTTGTACCTTTTCGCTGATCTTTTCTTACCTCATCTCCTCCAAAGGAAACATCGCACTCGTAAAAAAAATTTGAACTTTTTGCAACAGTGAGATGTTATCCGATATGTCCCTGGAACAACTACTATCAACATTCCAGAGATTGTCAACAGCTCCTCCTTGGTTGTTCCTAAAAAATGGAGATTTGTAAGACGGTGGGACCTAGGCCATCGTGGTCTGGGTTTCTGTGAAGCATCAAAATAAGACACTTCTTTCAAACACAAGTCCCTTTTTGTTTCGAGGATTGGTGATGTTGCTGCCGCTTTGGATTTGGGTTTCAAAATCCTTTTCATTTTAACAAACGCAGTTATTGCCTTTGATTGGGCAACTTTGGCTGTTTCAGGTTTAGTCATTTTAGAAACAAATTTTTGTTTCTCAACAGCCTTGCCTTTGTTTTTGGCAACGTTCTTAGCCTTTGCTACAAACTACAACATCAAGGTATTTCAAATGGATATCAAATGTGCATTCTTATATGGTAAGATCAAAGAAGAGGTATATGTTTGTCAACCTCCTGGTTTTGAAGATGCATTTTATCTTGATCATGTCTACAAGCTTAATAAAGCTTTGTATGGCTTGAAACAAGCACCAAAAGCCTGGTATGAAACTCTCTCCACTTTTCTCTTATCCATAGGTTTTACAAGAGATAAAATTGATAAAACCTTGTTTTTAAAATGGAGAGGAAAAGATTTGATGCTTCTCCAAATTTATGTGAATGACATTATTTTTGGATCCACATGCACTGCTATGTGTGAAGAGTTTAGACAACTCATGGCAGCCGAGTTTGAAATGAGTTCTATGGGTGAGCTTCAATGCTTTCTTGGTCTTCAAGTAAAGTAATTTCAAAATGGTACTTTCATTCATCAAAGTAAGTATGTCAAAGAACTACTTACAAAATTTGATATGAATGATTGTAAACCATATAGACACCCATGGCAACCACAAAGCTTGCACTGTTGATGACAAAAATGACTTGGTTGATCAAACTCTATATAGAAGCATGATAGGTTCTTTATTGTAACTAATTGCATCAAGGCTAGACATCATGTTTGGAACATGCGTTTGTGCCAGATCCCAGTCAGCACCTAGGAAGTCCAATCTCATTGCTGTAAAAAGGATATTCAAATACATAAAAGGTGCTCCCACACTTGGTATCTAGTATCCAGCTAATGGAAATATTGAACTTTCAGGTTATTCAAACAGTGATTTTGTTGGATGCCACACCACAAGGAAGTCAACATTAGGAGGCTGTCAATTCCTAGGCAATTGCTTAGTGTCTTGGCAGAGCAAAAAGCAAGCTGTAGTATCAACCTCCATAGTAGAGGCTGAGTATATTGCTGCTGCAAGCTGCACTTCTCAACTCCTATTGCTTCAAAATCAATTGCTGGATTTTGGTGTAACTGCTCTAAAGACTCCTCTCATGTTGGACAGTCAAGCAGCTGAAAACATCATAAAAAATCCAGTCTCTCATTCTACCATAGAACACATTGACATCAGACATTACTTTGTGAGGGATTGCTATGAAAAATGTTTGATTTCTCTACATCATATTCCAACTAAAGATCAACTTGCAGATGTTCTAACAAAAGCACTAGATAAATCTACATTTGAAAGTCTGATCTCTAGGATTGGCATGCCAAACATGGAATAAAAACAAAATTTTGTTTTCCATGTGAAAATAGCATCAAAATTTTTTCTGATAATAAAAAATCCATCCTTAAAAATAGTTAAAATTGAAAATTTTCAATAAATCTCTAAAGTCTGCTCAGAACCACTGTTTCTTAAAACCTCTATTTGGCTTGACCATCAGCTTGGCCACTGCGCCGTCCAACTATGCTGAATTAATGATGGAGTTTGCGATCTGCATTACAAGAGAAGCAAGATTAGAATCAAGACAAACTGATCAAAACACAAATGGAGTACTTACATTGATTTCCATGTTGTTGCATCCACAGCATGTTGTTGGCCAGCGACTCCACCAGCGACTCGGAGATGGCGCGTGAGGCTTCATAATCCTCAAGATTTTTCTTGCCCGCGCCCACCTTGGTCTCTGCCGATCGTAGCCTCTCCTTATCCTCCAGATGCCTGTGTTGTAATTCAGCCTTTTCCACCAAGGCCACCTGGAGATCCTTCTTGGCGCCCTCCAGAGCGGCGCAAGCCTCAACCTAGTTATGCAAAACAAGGTTAGCTTGACAAGTTATTGATCATACAAAGTAAATAAATAAAGAGGGGCAAACTTTTACCTCCTTCTGCTCACTGCGCTCGCGGTGTGCCCTGGCCTCCGCGGCCGCAGAAGAAGCTGCCTCCCTGTCCTTCCACATGCGCTCTACGTGTCCGCGCATCCAGGCCACCTCATCCTTAAATATTTTTTCTCATTGTCATGCCTTTCGCAAGCCTCCCTCCATAGCTTTCGCTCCTCCGCAAACGTGGCAGCGGAGCTTTCGGTCCTCTTCTTCCACCTCATCATGTACCACTCCTCGGTCCGATGGGCTTCGGCAAATCTTGCCCTTTCAGCCTCCCATTCAGATTTTTGCGCAGCCACTTGGGCTCGCTCTTGGACCAGATCCGCTTGGGCAACCTCAACTTTAGCCTGTTCTTTGTGCATGCTCCGCCATTCCCTTATGATCTTGTGTGTGATCTAGGCGGAGCTAGCTGCTGCCTGGAGGTACGCACGGTAAGTTTGTTCCGGACCTTTTTCAGCGTGCACGCGCACCTCCGCTGGGGGGAAAGCCCCCTTAAACCACTCACGGCATGCCGACCATTGAGAAAAGTCATCTCCCTTCTTCAGCTTCCATACAGGGGTGTGGATCTCTTCAGCGCGGCCTTCATGATATGACCTGTAAATAGAAATCATCCGGGGTTTCGTCCGTGCGGATTGGGGACCCTTCTGTGGAAGGGCTTCTACCAAATCCCCCGGCCTCACCCTAGGTGCCGGCTAGGGCTGCATGAGCCCCCTGTGGAGCATCTTCTTCAACCACCTCCTCATCGGCAACCAATACCATCGATTCTGTCTCCACCCCCTTAGCCTCAACACCTTCACCAACAACTTCCTCCACCACCACCTCAGGCTCTACGGCTTCAACCTCTACCTACACCTCCGCCGCCCCGGCAGTTGGCTCCCCACCCTGTGCGCTTGACGCCTGCGTTGTTTCAACCACAGGTGGGGGCATCAGAGTATTGATGGGCGCGGTCGGAGTGGTGGGAGCAGCAAAAATTGGTTCATTCTCCCTGCGAGAATACAAATAGTTAGAAAAGTACAACATCGATCAGGTCTTCCGGATCCGCAACCGGAATGTCCGCCGCCCCCGCGGCTCTGGCTTAGGTTTCCTCACACCTATAGGTGCAGGACTCTCCAAAGAGTCAGAGACTACTACATAGTCTTTCCAATGATATGATACAGTACACTTACCTTTGGGCGGGTCTGCCCTGGGTTGAGTCACCCTCTTCTCAGCCACTGCGCTGGGCCCCGCACGCTTTTCGTTTTTGGGTCTGGGCCAATGCCCAAGTTCTTTAAAGCGCCTACACAATGGCACACAATAATAAGTGATCTGCAAAGATGTAAACACTTAACACTATGAAGTCTTACCAGTCTCAGGCGCGGAGGCCAACAAATCTTCATTCTTGGGGAGCTCAAAGTTCCCCAAGATCTGTGCGTACCATGTGGGCTCCTCCGGGCCAAGGGCAATGTTTTCAATGTGCTCCTGCTCCTTTTGGAACGCCACCAGATACAACGCACCCCTTCAAAGAAAACACATACAATTAGTGTGCATACAAGGAGGAATCAAGAAATAATAAAAGCAGACAAAGGTACTTACTCATCTCCCCTCCATATATACGGGCTTCTCCCGGCGGTTAGGTTTCCATACCAAACTCATACCCGCCGCCACCAACGCCCTCTTAGGCAGTTGGACCGCCAGTATCTCATTCAAGTCCTTGTACCAGGACTACGCCACCGGTACAAGAGTGGTCTCAACAGCAATGTCCTCCACCCCCGGAAATGCATCCGGAGGGGTATGACATTGGCCTTTATGTAAAAAAAATTGTCTTCCAATCATGGAAAGACTTGGGGGAGAAAGCAAAATCTTTTTCACTTAAATGTGATGTTGAAAAGAATAAAAACCCATGGAGCAATGGAGTTAATAAAAAATCCTAAACCGGTCAACGGTTGGGGTAACACCCATCGACCGGCATAAAAACTCAAGATGTTTGATCCTCATTATCCCCATCGGATTTAGTTGGGAGATGTGGAATTGGTAGAAGTTCAAAATTTCAAGAAAAATTTGGTAACCGGCAACCAAAAGTTACCGTCAACAAAAAAATCAAAGAATAAAGTGATATAACTGGCCGAAGCGTCGGCAACAGTCTCACCCTCCGCTGGAAACCGAGCATCCGAGTTCGTAGGGAACCGGTAGCCGGAGCCCAGGCGTTGGAAACTGGCCTGACTCCACTTAATCGCCGGCAAGGAAGGGACGCCTCCGCCGTAGAAACAGTTTCAAGACCCCTCGTCACCATGGAAATCACAGAAGAAAAGAAGTTTTGAAACAAGGAAGCAAGAACACAAGAACTCATAGAAGAATTTAGAGAATTTGAAAGAAAAAGTTTGAAGGCGTGAATGAAACCCTAGATGATTTCCCCATATTTATACTCATTGCATTTAATGCGATGGGGAACTATGACACACGCGGAGAATTAACAACCAATCTGCGCAGGACGCGTGGCAGGCAAGTGGAAACTGACGGTTGTCCCGCGCGCGTGTGGCACTTTCTCTGCCAATTCATTAATGAAAGAGAGGCTGCACTGTTGACAACATGCCACAACTGTCAAATGTCACCTCCAGGGCACCTTTTTTCTCACCAACTCACCTGCAACATCAGCATGACGAAGATTAAAATTTCAAAGAACTCATCATGAGTAAGGGTTTCCTTCACATAAAGGTTTTCTCCAACCCTTATTGAAATTTTACCGTTGAAATAAGCGCGCATACAAGAACTTTTATAGTCCAGCACTCCACCTACTTGCAAACATGCACATAGGAGCAAAATTGGACTGGGGGGACTTCGAGGGGTATGGTCCCAAAAACCCTGCGCCTGCGTAAGGGACCGTACCCTCACAACAACATTCTACAAGAATTACCTTGCGCGCAATGTGCAACGGTGCACCATTCTTCAAGACCAATAGGTTGCCTAACAACCTTGCACGCAATACGCAATGGTATTGCATCCTTGATACATGTCGGTCACACAACGAACCTTGTGCACCTAGCGCAACGACAAGTTAGACCAACCCATGCAGGTCACACAATGAACCTTGCGCAGTCAGCGCAATGCAAGTTAGACCAACCCATGCAGGTCACACAATGAACCTTGCGCACTCAGCGCACGACAAGTTAGACCGACACATGCAGGTCACACAACGAGCCTTTTGCACTATGCGCAATGGCAAGTTAGACCTAGAAATACAAGTCGCACAACAAACCTTCGTACTTGGCGCAACGGCAAGTTGGACTTAGAAGCGCAGGTCCGTGGACCCTGTGCGAATCAAACAACCCTTTAGCCGCAAAGTCTTAAAACCTTGCACAACGACAAGACAAACATGAGAGCAACTCATATTCTTGGGAACAAAAGGACTTAATCCCTACAACTCTGCGCTGTCCAGAAAGCACCAAAAGCCTCGTAGAAGGAAAAAGCGCAAAAGAGGAGTTGACTACATATGAGGGTACAAAGTGGCAGAGCTGTGACCAAATGGTCGCTCAGCAGGTTGTGTCAGACTGCGTCACATGAACAGTAATGCAGAGGCAAGACTGTGCACCAACCATACTCACGCCAGTGACTGTCACTCATTCTCCACTTTCGGCTGATGACAAGTCTGACACCAAGGACAGCTGCCACGACACGTGGCACCATTCAACATCCGACAAAGCATACCTCCTGCCAGAGATCATTAATAATCAATGCAGAGGGACAGAATGGATATCCCTGGTCGTCTGGGCCAGGCCCAAGCCCATCTCCTAACACACCTATCTTCGGCTATAAAATAAGGGTTGCACCACAAGGTAAAACACATGTTTTCCAGCTCACTCACTAATTACTACTTACTTGCTATTACCTTGCAATCACAAATACTTATTTTCACACCGGAGTGTGGTCACAGAGAAAACCCTCCCCCTTTCTCCTTTGACGAGGCTAACGACGTTGTTAGTTTTGAAGATTAGCTTGAAGTGAGATCACCCAGAAGACCGAACGAGAGACAACCCTTTTATGCAGAAATATTAGGCTGTAACTACATATCTCCTGATACCTCTTGGTTCAGCCAGTGTTTCTTCATCCATTATCCAACAGAGTTTACACGTGGACAGATGTTAGCCCTCAGATCTTTTGAATACCATTGCCACGTCAGCGTTTACTTTTTCCTTTACAAACCCTGTTCCATCCAAAAAGAGTTTTTCACTGCCGTACTGAATTCAAAAATATTCTAAAGCGGTTATCTTCTTCACAAACCCTCATTCACTCTTCAATCATGACTCTGAACATCAAAAATCCCCATAACTACCTTCCTATCTTCGAGTAAATAGATAATAATGCTACTTATCATGCAATGATCGATGTTCTATAAATGTCATCATACAAGGATATTCTACTGGAAAAGGCTCCAATCTATGTGGACACACTGAGACAATTTTGGGCAAATGCTAAGGTTGAGATCCAAAACAAAAATCCATTGCTATTACGTCAAAGATTGGGCAGTCTCTTGTCCAAATTTCTCCATCCACAAATCTCCACCACATTTAATCTAAATGACCTAAATGACCCCACTTCCTTCTCAAAATAGGTTTTACATGATTAATTCATTGAGCGTGGTTATGAAGGTCAAATGACAGGTATTACCATCTACAAACCTGAATTTCCTGCTGACATGAAATTCTTTTCCATACTTTACTGTTATGTTTGTCAACCAAGACAACTTCTTTTAATGAAATACCTTTAAACATTCAGTATCTGGGTTATGCTATTTTAATAAAATCAAAATTTAACTTTTCCTAGGTATTGTTTTTTACTTGGTTGCAAACTATAACAACATTTCCAAAAATAAAGGTTTTCTTATACACCCTAGGCTGTTGAGGTATTATCTTCAAAAAGAATTTCTGAAACTGATTTTCAACAAGGTGTCATTTGTGAAATGGGCAGCCTTAAACATGAAACTTTCACAAGACTCTCAAATCAAAAGCCAAAGGTTTTGAAAACACAAGCAAAGGGGAATGAGCCAATTTAGATGCTAACACATTCACTGCTCAAATCTCTGCTGTTGAGCCCCTACTCCTGGTGAACATGGAACAATAACCAGTGGTGTGCAACCCCCACCAGAAAACCCAAAAAAAAAAAACCATCAAAATCCAAAAAGCCCACCAAAACAACCTAAAAAGGTAACTGTGGAAGATGAGATCCCAGAGGATATACCTGTGATAACACCAAAGTCACTTGAAAGCATTGCTGCTACCTCCTCACAGCAGATGGAACAAAGATCTCCACCTAGCCAAACTCCTCTTGATTCCTCACAAAAGGAACAAGTTGTATCCACAGGGACACCACATTATGAAGCTCTTGAATCACTTGATTCATTCTTCCACGCCCCTCTCCCAGGGCAATGTCTCTTTCTACACCACAACCCACTCCCACTTCTCTAATACCATCCACATTTCTACCTTTGCTTGATGGAATAGAGAAAACTCAAACAGACATCAGTCCTCTCACTCACCCATTAAAGAGAGTCAATTTCTACATTTGACTAAGTCTGAGAAAACTCGATCTGCTAGCCCACAAGCAATTGAGGAGGCTACACCCCTTGAGTTACAAGTAACTCTTGGGGTATTTCAAGTGAAGCAGTTACTACAACTGATGACACAACAATGTTTCAGTTGGACAATGGTACATAAGTAAGACTTCCTTGAAGGCAACAACTGCTGAGGCTACAATAGTAACCTCTGTTCCAGTTGGAAATCCTAGTACCAAGACAAAGAGGCATTTGGTTCTGAAAACATTGAGATTCCTATGTTGATGATCTAATACATCTACCTCTGGTAGGATTTAGATAATCCTATTAACTTAGGTATAAACTAAAATACCAAGAATTGACGGAGAGGATGTCTTCCATGGAATCATCAATTGATGACCTCAAAACCATGATGAAGCAAGTCCTACAAAATTCCAAAAGTCAACCATCACCAACACAAAATGATGATGAGCTATGGAAAGTTGTGCAACCAATTATCTTAGCTCAGAGACAATTGGCAGATATTCAGCATGAAACTCATATGAAGCTGATCAGGAACATGGTTGAGACTAGATACAAAGACACTCAAGCTAACATTAAAGCCATCAAAGACCATTTACTGTAAATAGCTGGCTCTGCCCCAACTATAATTCTTGTTAAAGAAAAAGAAGACTATGCCAAAAAGGGGGAGAACGATTCATTGAGAAAGTTGTAGCCAGATTCAAGTGCTAAACCATAGTGCAACAACAGCCAGAAACCATTGCTACGTCATTTGATGAAACTTTGGGAAAAGGGATTGATGAGACCCTAAACAAAGAAGCTAAAAAGATTGCTGATGATAAGTAGAAAGGATAAGATAAATGGAAGCTAAAGCCTTAATGCTGATTGAAGAAGAAAAAGCCAAACAGATGATAAAAGAAGATGTTGGTACTTCAAGAAATAGGAAGTCTGCAAGAAAAGTTAGACAACCAACTGTCACCATTTTTAAAACCATTGTTGAGGCTAATATTGGTGTATCTTTTGTACAAACACCACAAAAAAAACCCTATAGATGTTAGGGCAGATGTTGTGACATCAAATGCTAGAACAACAGATGTTCTAACAGATGTTACCCAACCAATGCTCCTATCACATTTCCCACTTTAACACAACCCACTTCCACTCCACCAAGAATTCCTACACATCTACCATCACCAAAGATCAAATTCCAACGCAAAAGAAAAATCTTTTGCTGTTGATGAAAGTGATGAAGAGATTCCATCACCAATCTCTTTGTCATCACAACCTAGTTCGACTCCACCCTCATCATCTCTACATACAAACACTTCACTTCCACCCATGCATCTATCATCATCATTTCTTCCAATGGGTGCCTTATACCCTTTGGAACTTTATGCTGTGAAAGGTGAGATAGAGTCTTTCTACAACATATAGGATCCTAAAAAAAGAAACTTTCCATCTCTTCTCAGGTATCGAAAGCATAGAAACCTTTATGAATATCTGACACTAAAGGCTAGACAACCTGAGACTATTGCAAAGGAGCTGTTAAAGGATAAGAATGATGGGGCTCTACAAAGATCTATGCAATTTCAGTTGAGCAAAGTGAGAAAAATTGAAGATTTACCTAAGGATTTGAGTAAGTCTATGTCAGAAAAGCCAACCACTGATGATCCTGAATTAAAGCAAGACTTTCTTGATCCCATCATGAAGCACTAACCATATAAAGCAACCAGAGCACAGTTCAAGGATTGGTCTGCAAATGAGCTTAAGGAGGAGATTTATAGAATTACGTTGTAGCCAAAGATTCTTCATTAAAGCCTACTCCTCCTCATTGGAAAAGGTACAAAAAGATTGATCAAAACAAGGCTTTAAAGCTCAAAAGAATAAAGGAAGAACTTATTGCTGCTAACTATGGCTCTGCTAGGTCTGTTGCAAGATGGTCTGAGTCAAAGGTTGTTGATACCTATAGAAGGCTGGAAGAGCTTAGAAAAAAATCCTTCTGTCCCAAGAAAGCCAGACTATTCACCAACTACCACTGCCCCTTAACATACCCATGCCTCTAAAAGACCATGTTCAACCTCTATCTTGCCCACCATTGCCTTAAACCAAGTAAAAAGGCAAAAGCAGATGGAAGAAGAAGATCAACAAAGGTATGAAGAACAAAGAAAAGAGGGAATTAAATGTCAACTTCTTTATCATACTAATGCTGCAAGTGATAAGCTCAGAGAATCTATATCAAGACTTGTTAGTAGACCCTCTTCATCTGACTCATCACAAATAACTCTTCTCCCATGAAAACCATTTGACTCAAAATTCTAAAATGGAAGTAATCCGCAGACACCCATGAATTGACTTTGCTCAGGTCAGATGGTAGAACTCAAAAGATAAGAATGGAGGATGCATATGGTCTGGATGCAGCTGACCTCTAAGATCTAATGAATCTTGAGCTTGAAAGGGATATTGAAGACATGATCTCCCTGGATTTGAACTTTAATTCAAAGGACAAATAAGGGAATCATTGATGAGGAATAAAGATCAAGAATAAAGACAAGTTTTGCATCATCTCTTCTAGGGGGAGATTGTTGGAAATTGAACCTTACAAAAGAACATATGATAGAAAGCCAAAATATTCTACAACCTCTGATCCTTATAATAAATGAACATCTGCTGAAGCTAAGCTCTGTTAAAGACAAAGGTCAAAGGTCTGCCCTAGCAAAGCTCTGATGAAGGTCTGCCAAAGCGAAGCTCTACTGAAGACTAAAACTAAGGTCTGCCAAGGCAAAGCTCTGTTGAAACCTAACAGAGGACGTCATCAGTGATTTCTATCAGACTTTGTATTGTATAGTTTATAGAAGTGTTTAGCTTAGCAGATGTTGTAGTTTGTTTTAGTTTGTTATATGTCACTTTCAATGTGACGTCAGCATAAGATGCTTCGCGGTTTGCTCTATATTATAAATAGAATAGTGCGTGTACTGTTCTATTTCTCACTATCACTTCACCTTGACATTTTGTGTACAAGCCAATCATAGTGATCTTAGGCTGAGGGGAGTTTGTAATCGTTCATGGACAATTAAATTCATAAATTTATAAAAGTATGTTTGTGAAAGCAATCTTCCTATTATCTTGAATACAAAGTTTACTATTTCCGCTGCACTACTCATACATGTTTAACTACTTCCATTGATTTCATCTTAAACATTCACAACAATATCAAACTCAGTTCCTGATAGTAACAAATCAAATTTATTTTTTAGGTTTTCTTTTTATAATTGTATTCATTATTTTAAACCTAGGTCATATTTTAATTCATACAAACTTAGGTTAAGTTGCGATTTATAATTAGATTAAAAGAATAGAAGTTGATAGTCATATATATTTTTTGTCATCACATGAAATATTTTTGGATCTTATATAAGGAACATGATATTGTTTTAGTAAAAAAACTTCGATAAATTTTGCATAGAAAAAATTATATTAAATGAGCTTCTTAATGTATGATTAGTTTCTTTGGGTCATATACACGTAAAGTTGTAAAAATATACATATCTAAAGAACAAGATTCAACAATAAATAAGGTTATAACTTGTAGCATGCAGTTGAACAATACTTTTTCATAAATATAAATATGTAGATATCGTTTTGGTTATGCTACAACCTTTATTTTTTAGCTTTCTTTTTCGTTTGTCGTAGCATATAGTTAGGTCCTAGAAGTGTGAGACTGACGCATCAAATATACCCAATGAGCTATGGTTGCAAACTGGGATTAATTGGGTTAGTTTATATTAGGTTTTGGACCTTGAATAGGTTATTTGGGCATGCCTAAGGCCATGTGGGCTAAGCAAGCCCAAGGGAAGCCCATGTGGGTAGTGGGCTTACCCTAGGTATATAAGTTAGTGTTATATCATTTCTAGGATTAAGCCTCTAGAGAAGAGCCTCCATAGAAAAACCCTAGACTAGAGAGAGATTGAGAGGAAGAACTCGTATCAGACAGTTTTACTTATCAAAGTAATAGAATCGTATGCAAGTTTTAAGTGATTCGCATATTATTCTATTAATCTTGATCTTCTTATTTTTCGGTTTTCTTGAATATCATCAAGTTTGAATTCCGCGCATCCTTAGTGATTGTTTGATATCATTGTTAGATCCGGATATTCGCGACTTATAATTGGTATCAGAGCTTTTAAAACCTGTTTTTAGGCTCGGATTTGATATCAACATTCAAGAAAGTTGCTATTTTTTCATCTATTTCAATACTGTTTCAAAGTCTGCTATGATAAACTTGAATTTCAGATCATATTCAAGCATTTTGGATAGAATTCAGATCATCTGCTTGAATTTCAGATAAATATGTAAAGTTTCAGATAGATTTCGGACAAATCTTCAAGGATTTCGGATAATCTTCAAAGATTTCAGATAATCTTCTTGAATTTCGGATCATCTGCTTGTATTTTGGATCATCTGCTTGTATTTCGGATCATATTCAAGCATTTCAGATTGAATTTAAGATAAATTAGACTGATTTCAGATAAGTTAGACTGATTTAGGATCATACTAACAGCTGTTTCGGATAAGTGTTCCGAATTCAGCTTTTCGAATAGCCATTTCGAGTAGCCATTTCGGATAGCCATTTCGGATAGGTATTTCGGATAGGTATTTAAGATAAGCATTTTGGATAGCATTTCGAATTTCATTTCGGACTTGTGTTCCGAATTGCTGAGGTGGAACTTTAACCAGCTGACATACTCAGTGATAAACGTTTTCGTGAATAGAGAATCATCCGTAAACGAACTTTGAAAACAGTCTGCACGTCTTGAATCGCCATATTTTTAGGACAAAAAGGCACAAAAATCTTGAAATAGTTTTTGGACATTATATCATCGGATTTGTAATTTCGAGACGATTCTAATGGTATATTTTGGTAAAACAGTATTCAGACAAATTTAAACATTTTTAAAGGTACGGTTAACACCCGAACGTGATGGATAATCCTGACAATCTGCGTTTTGAAAGTGTTCTTTCTGGAAATGGAGTTGGAAGGTTGCGGGATCGAGTGAGGGAAAAGTTGAATGAGTTTATAGGAGAATACAATGTTGATTCTGTTGTGGCATATGTGATACGTTTGCTTGAACATGGGAAGAGAAAAGAAGAGGTAAGGAATGAGATGAATAACTTTTTGGGTGATGAAAAAGACTCCTTTGTATCTTGGTTATGGGATCATTTACAATCAAACCGAAATCTATACGCACAATCAAAAGAATCTCATCCTGATAAAGTGGCCAAACAAAAACCTCTAGCCCAACAAACTTCTGTTAATAGCTCAGCACCCCAAGCCCAAACTCAGACTGACGAACCAAGATTGCTAATTGACATGGTCAACTATCTTTTGTATACTGAAAATTGAAGAAGAAGGTTGCGCAACTCATGACACTCAACTCTAAAATGGCTAATGATTACAACAGTGCAATGGCTTAGTGCATCAGCCTTAGACAAAGCAACAAGTTGCTTATGAAAAGGTTGAAGCACAAAAGAAGGATATAGCTTAGCTTTACTTAGATTTCAATCAACAGAAGTGTTGGGTCCATGATTATAAAAACAAACTCAATGTGATAACATGGAACTTGAGTCTGTGAGGGCTGAGCTAAAGCTCCGAACTGGCAAGTATCAACAAAATGAAGTAAACGTAAAGAAGTTTGATACATCAAGCAAGGTAGTTCAAGATGTGTGCAATGTGTAACTGACATATAAGGCGAATAAGGGGAAGGGTTTGGAATACAATCATATTGCGCCACCATATAATCACAATTACACGAGAATGCCTGACCCTGAGGAAGATCTTGAGAATGAACAACATTTGGTGTATGGCAAACCCAGTGATTATACATCCAACACATTGGAGTCTGGTAAACCTGTAAATGTTAAAATGAAGCAAAAATGTATGAACAATTATGATGCTTCTACTTTAGAAAAGGTGTCAATTGCGATTTTGTTGGTGACTCTTCTAATGATTCAACTGAAGTGTTTGGTCTTTCATCTGATAAACCATGACTCCTCGATTGTATCAAAGCTGATGAAGAAAAAGCTGACGTGAACAAGGCTTCTAGTTCGCAAATTGAACAATCTGAACCTTCCGTTAGTGCTGCAAAGGTTCAGAGCAAACAAAAGAAGCCGAAAGGTTAAGGACGAGGAAACAAGAAGAAACAACAAAGACACTCACACTCTCCAAGGTCCTCAATGGGCAGCAATAGTCCTGAAGAGGCTCGTGATATGAAAAATGCATTTGTTAAGCTAGTTAGTAATGGAAAATATGAGAAATATGCATTCGATTGTGCTAACAAAGCTTTTGGAAAGGCTGGTGAGATTTCTGAACAAGACATGCAGTCTAAGCAACACGAGAAAAATCAAAAGAAATCTTCACAGTATAAGGCCTCTACAAACGACAAGTATAGTTATCCAAATTCATGCTTGTCTGCAAGAACTGTGCAAGGAAATCAAGCACAGATAGGACCAGTTCATCCTTCAAGGCATGCAAGGGCAAATCAAGCTGATCAGAATGCTTTATACGTGAAGAGACAAACATGCTTCAATTGCAGCATTCCTGGTCACATTGCTCGAAACTGCACACATCGTCCCTATGTACCCTATTATGCTCAAAATCAGAGGGTTATTCCAAAGGATATCTATCATTCTAAGCCGATGAAGGTATCATCACCTAAGGCAATGAAGAATGTGAATCCCAAGGTTAAACCATTTGATTGGGATTGGAATACTGCTAAAGCTAAAAGAAAACAAGCTTTGAAACCTACATAAGTTTTGAAAAATAACAAGGTTGAAAAGCCAACTGCTTTGCCAAAGGCATCTAAGAAATTAGAAAAGCCTAAACAAATTTGGAATGCAAAACAAAAAGAAACAACATCTCTAATCCTTGAAACAAAAGGGGATATGTTTAAAAGAAGTGTCTTATTTTGATGCTTTAGGAATACCCAGGACCACGATAGCTTGGGTACCATTGTCTTACTAATCTCCTTATTTTTTCAGGGACAACCAAGGAGGAGCCGTTGACAATCTCTGGAATGTTGATATCGGTTCTTCCAAAGACAGAACGGGTAACATTTCATTGTTGCAAAAAGTTCAAAAATTTTGACAATTGATATGTTTCCTTTGGAGGAGATAAGGGTGGTAAGATAAGATTAGCAAAAAAGTGCAAAGTTAAATTTCATGCTTTAATTTTGACATTGATTAGTCTTCAATCTGATGACCGAACGGTTAAGCAAAAACAACAAAAAAATTTCCTTTTCTTCGTTTATTACTTTGTACATAAGTTTCAATTATTATGTAAATTTGCGCATAAAGTCTGATGCAAAAATTTAGGTGGGGGGGGGGGAAGAGGGACATATATGTACATATGCATTATTTGAGAGGGAGAAAATGAGAAAAATACAAAACATTTGAAAAAGCCAAAAGACAAAAACATTTGAAAAATCGAAAACTACAAAAACATTTGAAAAAGAGAAAAATACAAAAAAAATTTATTGCATCATATGGGAAATGAAATAAATGTTCGTGATAAAGGGTTTAACAAACACATGTAAGGTGTTGTATCTAAAAAGACTAGGATCTAATGTGATATGTGACATGCATAATGCTCAAAAGATAAAAGATACTAAGTGATATAAACATAACGAACTATGTATCTTGTGGGTAACTTACCATCGGCATATGATCTTATGGTCTTAAATCTTGCGTTGATAGATAGCCAACGTCTGAGGTTTCGGGTCTTTATACTGATAAGTTATCCGGGATATCAGGGTTGTCCTTCTATTGCATCTAGATTATATGCAGACCTAGGTGATCAGAGTGCGCCCGGGTCAAATATAATATTTATGTGCCCTAATTATCATTAACAATGCGTTAGTGGTAGTAAGGGGTTGAACCATGAAGAGTTTGTGGTTTGCGATGGATGCGATTGATTTTTAACTAACGTTGTCACTTTTATGAAGCTAGCTATGAAATTGATTAATTTGGTTGTTTGAAAGAATGGCGGAATGTACCGACGAATTTTATTTTAATTACTAAACTATGAAGACTTGAATGCTTGCACGAGAAATTGATTAATGGATTAAAAAATATTTTAGAAAAAGGTTCACACCCGGTTCGGTAATTGAAGACCTAAGGTTTCTATATGTTTTCGATTAAACTCAATTGCATAAATGACCAACGAATTTAGTGTTTCGTGGCTTGATACCAAGAGCTATCAACGTCGTAAATGACGAACCGCAATGCACTTCGTTACCAAGAACATGTAAACTCTAACCTAGACAAGGCATAATTGCACGTAAACATTTTGCAAAGTCAAATTTAATCTTCACTTAACAATCCATGAATACGATACATACAAATGCAAGACAATTATCTTAGGTTTCAAAATCAAACTAAAATTTGTCACAAATCAAAGTTAAAATAATGTCAAACCCTAGAAACTTACATAAACCTACACCGGGGTGAAACCCGAAGAGACTAGTCGCTCATGGTGAATGAAACGTGATCAACAATTGAGAAGAGCTCGAACTTTGACATCTTGAAGCTTCGAATATGATGGAGATGATGGTTAGGGTTTGGAATGAATGATGATGAACAATGGATTGATGGGTTGATGGTGAAGATGATTAGGATTAAGATGATAGTTGATCAATTCGGATGATGATGGATTGGAATTGAAGGTTGGGGTGTTCTTGGCTCTAAGATGGTGATTCAAACTCCAAAATTGTGTAACCCTCCTCGAGAATGGTAAAAAACTAGCCATATAACCTGTCCCCCAAACAACAAATCACAAAATTCGCGAAGTGTGGCAGCAGAGGGCATCACTGACGACCCTTGGATCTTCTGAATTTCTCTGACGCTCTATTCTACTGCCTACGGCCAATTTCTCATATGGGTGCATCTGGGGGGCGTCGCCGATGGCACTTGCATTTCTTGTTTTCTGAGTTTTCCATTTCTCACTCCCTGTTGACCCATTTTCTGTCCCGGTGCTCTGTAAAGCTTCCAAAGAGCTCCTTAACTCCGTTAGACCTGCAAAACACAACTCCAATCAAAAGTAGGCTATTCGGAACTAAAGTTCATGTAAAAACATCAACCTAGACATATAAGAACATCCGTCTTTGACCACAGCATCACATCCCCACACTTGTCTTTTGCTTGCCCTCAAGCAAATCTATTTTTCACTTTTACATGGTTCAAAAGAGAAACACACTCCCCATTCTTAAGACGTAAGCTAAGGTCTAATGTCATATCCAGTTCATAATTCTTACAATTTTCAACATATTTAGCGGTAAAGTGATTAATCACATAAGCATGGTTACCCAAGATTAACCCGCCCTTGAAACTCACAATTCATACACATCCCTCACAATATTTTCTCCACTCGGTTTAAAAATTTGCTGAAGGACGATGCATTAACACCTTTGAAGTAATCACTCAAACCGATTAGAACACGTGTCGGTGTTGGTGTTTGGGTGTTGTTTGAGTTTGTGGAGATATTGGTTGTGGTGGAGTTTGATGTGAAGGAGTGATATGTTGTGATGATGGCTGTGATGGTGGTTGTTGTGGTGAGGAAATGTGAGTAGGTGATGTATATGGTTGTTCAACACTTTCAATCTCTGCTGTCTTTTTCCTCATATATTTCCTTCTAGATTTCTTTATAGCTGGAGACCCAGTATTCTTTTTCTGAAGCTTGCTTTTAACTCTTCGTGCCTTTTTAACTGGCCTTTCAGCTTCAGAATCATTATTAGACGGAATATACACATCATCGTCATCTCAAACCACTTTCTTCTTTTTTATTGAGCCAACCTTTCAGCTTTTTCAACTCTGTCAAAGGTATTCTCCGAATCTTCATCGCAAAAAGTACCTCGTCTTCAAAAAGTACCTCGTCTTCAACATTCACTTCAACTTCAACATGTTGCTCAGTAATTT
Source organism: Scalesia atractyloides (assembly GCA_947069175.1). Lineage (NCBI taxonomy): Eukaryota > Viridiplantae > Streptophyta > Magnoliopsida > Asterales > Asteraceae > Scalesia > Scalesia atractyloides. The sequence continues at coordinate 46,243,903 of CAMTDV010001632.1, forward strand.
GCTCAATCTCTACTTCCTCATCAGCAGTTTCATCTCTGAGGAGTGTTTCTCTCTTTCTTTTCTGTGCTATGGCTTTTGGGGGCGCTCTGTTTCTTAGTATCTTCTTTTTCATACCACACACCTCTCTTAGGCACATAACTATCCATCTGAGCAGCCTCATCAACAGAATCATTGTCTTCATTTCTCCGTTTATTCTTTGAAGGTGCTTTGTATCTCTTGTCTTTAAATCTCCTGAAGAACTTTCTGGCCACCGGCTTTGTAGCCTGCTTTAGATGCTGATTTAATCTTACCAAAGATAACCCTGTCATGTGATCTAGCGGAAGCACGTTATTCTTGTTTTTGACTAAGTTGGGAAATTGATCGTCCAACATCATCTGCACAAATTTGGGAAATTGCAGAAACTTTTCTTTATCAATATTTAACTTCATCTGCTCAAATATCATTTTGGTGAAGTTGTAAGGCTTGTTCAGCAAGAGTGCAGCGATCATGCATATCTGATAATCGACTATCGCATCACCTCCCCTTTCCTGTGACTTAACGCAGATATCACAGAATGTACAAAAAACTTGTAAGGCCTTTCGGGATAAGCTTTATTGAACTGTGTATTGACATGCCCCATATAGCCCATTCTGTAGAAGCAACCTTTTCACATACGTTCAGTATACATCATTGGATCTTCATCTTTGTCTTTGAAATCTAACACTCTGCCAATCCGGTCTTCAGTAATATACACCTCTTTATTTTCATTAGCAATCTACACAAAAGATCGCATGGTTGTCTTCTCTGGTGCATACTTTGCATGCTTCCAAAACCTCTCTATATGTGAATGATAGGCCTTGTGAGGATTTGTAAGTGCTTTCACAATTGGCAACCCACTCATAAACTTTAATGTAGACTTGAAAGGAGAGATTTCTGGAATACTCTCATCTAGAACACAACAGATGTTGTGTTTCTTGCTGAAGTTTGATTTCTTTTCCTATATGAACATAAACACGAAAACACTTAGATGTTTTTCGAAAAATATGTTTTACCTTCGTGCGAAGGTAAATAATCACAAATGCATATTTTTCACTTTATCATCGTGCGAAGATTTATTCCCTTCGTGTGAAGGCAATTTACCTTCGTGCAAAGACAATTTACCTTCTTGCAAAGGTAACCTTATACACACTTGAAAATGTTTCTCGATTTTCATGAAATTATGTTAGTAAAACAACCTAAAAGAGCCGATTAACATGATGGTATGTTCAATTTCATCTTTGGTCCATTAGATTGTCCTAGATCTATGTTTTAATGTGCGTTTTACCAAAAACTTCAAATTAAGGTTCAATTCGAGTTCAATTCAATCCAAACTACCTTAGGCATTGTTATTGGTGTGCCAATCAACCACTACAAGCTAAAATTTGGGCAACACTTCATCGTTTGCAAGAAATTTTATCTTCGCTCAGAACAAATGTATAGTGAAGATATGTAGTACCTTCGTGCAAAGATAATATATATAGTAGACAATCTTCATGCGGAGATAACTATCTTCATGCGAGGATATTTGTCTTCATGCAAAGATAATTATCTTGGTGCGAAGATAACTCATTTGAGCAAAGACAAATCTGATTTTTACCATTTTGTTCATTTTAACCAGTTTTAACGACTCACTCAGTTGACCAAGTCCAAGTTAATGACCCCGGTTAATTGATTTGTCTTCCAAGTCCAAGTTAATGACCTTGGTTGAACACTTTGTGATCAAAATGATGTTTTAGGAAATGTAAAGTATCAAGTTAATGAACTTTTGATCTTTTCAAAGTATTTTCACAATTCAGATAAGCTCCCAACCCATTGTCTTCCGAAATTCTCAGCATTCGACATCTCCTGATTTTGAAGATTCACTTTCCATCATCGGCAGTCAAAACTAAGATAGAAAAACAATATTTTTGGTTTTTCCAAAGATTATGCTAAAACATACTGAAAATCTTGCGTATTTCTGAAATGAAATGTAATAAACTATGTACAAACATATTTACAGACATATTTTTGTTAGTTTGTTTTAGAGATCAAATCAGTTTTTAAGACATATCACTAGTACCGTTGACTTTTATAAGACTTGAAGTACTAAACAAAGTCACATAGATTGTCAATATACTTGTCCACATAAACCTCTACACATTTGTCAATTGTTTCGAGATACATTTGGTAATTTTAGGAACTTGACTTAACCGTGTTTCCCACTTTAGAATATACTTCCGTATCACGATTCCCTGGATTCCATCTTACAGGTGAATATATCTAACTAATATCTATATCTGGCTAATGCGAGACCTTGAGAGCTCAGGCTAGTACCATTGTACCGACAAAGAGATGAAGGCTAGTCTTGAAAGTAATGTTCCAATTTGAATCTTTTACTGCAATTGTTGGATCTTTCGATACTTACAATTTGCTGCAGTTTTGGGTATTAAAAGCGAAAGTTACATGTTCTAGTCCATTGCCGACGCAAAATCATAAGAACTTGTATAATACCCCAGATATCAATTATTTATAAATACCTAGTATCTCAGAATCTGGCAATCTCTCAAACAAAATTTCGGTGTACTAAAACCACAAATCCGAGAGATGTTAAACCACTAATTAAGAAGTTTTTCTTTTAAGTTTACATATCAGAAACAATCTACTGAATGTACGAAGCCTACTGGCACATCCTTAGTAAGTCCTATTTAAACTTTATAACACTTGAAATCTTTAGCATACCGTGATAGTCCACTGATGTACTATCATTTCCTCTTTTCACATGAAAACTCTTTTTGTCCATTTTGTTTTTTGCATTTTTTAATGTTTTTATATTTTCTACAACATTTCTCCACCTAAAAATTAAAAACGTATTTTTGAAATTTTGTATTTAAAGAAAGAAAATTTAAAAACTATAAAATGTGACAAACCAATGAGGATCACTAAAACTCGTTATCCGATCCGTATTCAACCTCTAATTCCCCATCCGATGTTAAATTTTTCATACCATTAATTCTCAAAGATATTTAACTCTAGTTCGGTCAAATGGTTTGGTATAAAAATCTGCTTTTGTTCATCAGTGTGGATCTTTTCTATTCGAATCGACATTTTCTCATGGCAATCACGGATAAAGTGATGTTGAATTTCAATGTGTTTAGTTTTAGAGTGATGAACCGGATTTTTAGTTATATCGATGGCAGCCTTGTTATCAACATATATGGGTGTATTAAAATATTGCAATCCAAAGAGTTTCATCTGTTGTTGTATCCACAAAATTTGAGAACAAAATGGAAGCCAAAACTTATTCAGCCTCGCAAGTATGAGAGAGCGACCATGGTTTGCTTCTTGCATTGCCACGTTACTAAGCGTTTTCCGAAGAACTTGCAACCAGCTGTTGTAGATTTGGCATTAAGCTTGCAACATCTGAAATTTGAGTCTGAATATCCTGCGAGTCAAAGTTGTCATTTCGCGGATACCACAAGCCGGTGATAGGGCAACCTTTCAAATATCTGAAAATTCGCTTGGCTATCATCAGGTGTGACACTCGAGGACTCGATTAGGCATGTTGGATACATGATGTCTGGTCTTGATGCTGTACGATACATCATGATCCAATCATTGATCAATATAAGGTTTCATCTATTTTCACTCCGTGTTTGTCTGGACAAATGCCATGATTAATTGCCAATGGGGTAGATAATGATGACGTTCCCGACATATCGAATTTCTCCAAGATACCATTGACGTACTTTGTCTGATGAATTAAGATACCATCAGGCAACTGATCGACCTGAAGCCCCAAGAAGAAATTCATTTCTCCCATTGAACTCATTTCAAATTTCTTTTTCATGACTTCTTTAAATTCTTTACACAAGGCATCGTTCATAGAGCCAAAGATGATGTCATCCACATATATTTGTATGATCAGCAGATGTCATTTCACTTCTCGTGTGAAGAGTGTGCTATCAACAGTGCATCTTGTGAAGTCGTTGTTTAACAGGTGTTTAGAGAGTGTCTCATCCCAAGCTCTCGGTGCCTGATGCAACCCATATAACACCTTATCAAGTAAGTAAACCTTGTCTTTATGCACTGGATCGAAAAACCCCGGTGGTTGTCCAACATACACTTCTTCTTTTACTTTTCCGTAGAGGAAAGCTGATTTAACATCTAATTGGTAAACTTTAAAACCTTTCCATGACATAAACGCTAGGAATATGTAGATTGCTTCAAATCTTACGACCAGAGCATAAACTTCAGTATAATCAATGCCTTCTTGCTGATGAATACCTTTGACAACCATTCGAGCTTTATTGCGCACAATTACCCCTCGATCATCTCTTATGCACTTGATGACCCATTTAGTAGCAATAGCTTTGTGATTAGCCGGTAGGTCAACAAGCTTCCAGACACCAAGATTTTCGAATTGTTGCAGCTCCTCTTGCATTACATTTATCCAGCTATCATCAGCAAGTGCTTCCTTATTTGATTTCGGCTCAATTGCAAAACAAAATAATGATGTAAGCACATATCTTGAATTGATGCAATTTTGGTATAAAAACAACTAAGATCCTTGTTGATCTGATTGCATGTTTTAACTCCAGCTTGAAGTTTTCCGATAACATTCTCCGATGTGTGATAGGACAAATTCCTTGGCATTACTTCATTAGGAACATTTACTTCGCTCTCTAAATTCGTAATGTTCTGTTCAGCAACCTGACACTTGTTGAAGCTTCATTCTGATATTCGGATTGCAGATTGATTTAACAAACTTGTTCTCTGCTCAGAACCTTCGTCGGAGCCAGATTCACCATTCTTATCAATGTTGGCCCAACATCAGAATCAGAATCGTCAGATTGGTCGAAAGTGGGTTTTGTGGCATTCACTACTGATATGACAATGGGTTCTGTTTGGATCGTGCTCGGATCAGCTCTAGAATCATTTTTGCCAATAGATGGTTGAGTAACCAGTATTGGTCTTGGAACTTGTTCTTGATTAGACGATTGTTGTTGTTGATACAACAACCCAAGTTCTTCTTCATTTGGTTTGTCTGGCAGATCGAAAGAATTCCATAAACTCTCGTAGTTGAACATCTAGGATTCACTAGGCTTTTCAGTAGGCAATGTATACTTCTGACAATCAACATGTTGAGCAAGAATAACTCGATTTAGACTTGGAAATATATACTCTTCTCAATGGACTTGCATAACCTACAAAAAATCCCTCCAAAGATCTGGCACCAAATTTACCATTTCGGGTCAATGACCATACATGGAGATCCAAATGGTTCCAAAAACTCTAAGTTTGGCTTTTGTTGGTTAAGCAGTTTGAAACATGTCTTCTTATGTACCTTGATGGTTAAAACCCTGTTCAACGTGTAACATGCAGAGGCAACGACTTCACTCTAGAAATTAAGAGGTAACTTTGAATTAGCGAGCATCATGCATGCAGTTTCAGTGAGAGTTCGATTCTTACATTCGGCTACTCAATTTTGTTGCAGAATATAGGGAGCGCTGAATTCATGAAGAATACCTTTTCCGTTACAGAATTCGGGCATTCGATTATTTTTAAACTCGGTACCATTATCACTTCGTATTCGCCTGATTTAGAAGGTGGTACAAGTTCTCTAACTTTCTAAAGAGAGCCATAAGATTATCAAATGTCTCATCTTTACTTTCCTGGAAAATAACCCTTGAGAATCTCGAATAGTCGTCTGTCACAACGAGGCAGTATAGATCACCATATATGCTTTTGACGTTTACTGGCTCGAAAAGATCCATTTGAAACCTCTCTAGTGGTAACTAAGACAATCGTCATTCAGATGGAAACTTTTGAGATTAACAACCTCCACTAGATTGTTGTGCACCAGATAAATCATTTTTCTCAAATGGATATGCCCCATCTTTCGATGCTATAAGATCGATTCTTTTTCATTTGCTTTTGTGACAAAACATTGTGCCGACTTCGATGTAGTGGATGTGACACTCATGTCTAGAACATAAAGATCATTCTCTCATGAAGCACGCATGAGAATCCACTCCTCAGGATTTTTGAATCCCGTCTTCAGAATTAAGCATTCTTTATCATTGAAGTGTATTGTAAACTTCTTATCACAAATCTGTGAAATACTTAGTAAATTGTTCTCCAATTCAACAATGTAGTTCACTTTGTCGAACGAGACCACTCCATTGGAAAGTTTTCCTTCTCCGACAACCCTTCCATCTTGATTTCCAGCGAACCTACATAGCCTCCGCGAATAGACTTAACATCATAGAGTAAAGCTAGCATTCCTGTCATGTGATGAGAAGCTCCACTATCCATTATCCATTTTGATATTATTGACCTTGGGAGCCCCTGCACATCTAATTAAGCAATTACTTAAATAGTGAAACCCAAGCCTTATCGGTCTTGGGTAGGTTCGAAATATCAAACATTGGAACTTTGATATTAACATCCTGTGTAACTTTAGATTTAACAGGTGTTTTGATTTCTACAGAAGATGCTTTGGTTTTAACCACCCAAATTTGTGTTTTTAATATTGCCTTTTTCAAATAAAATTTTGAATTCTTTTTTTCGGTTTTGGTGAAGTTTCACCAATTTTAGATCTTGAAACATTTAGAATTATTGGTTTCACAATTTTGTTGGATTCATTATATCTTATTAAGATCTGTTTTGGAACAAATTCAGGTTTCTTTTGTCTCTCATATTCTGTGGATTTCTTTGTGTTGTAAACAGATTTTGAGTTTCTTTGAGTACAATGTCGTGCAATATGTCCAACTTTGTTACATTTCCAACATGTTCTACTGTCACAAACAGTAGATGAACTCAAATTCTGCTCACAATGTTTCTTTTCTGCATGGAACTCGTCGTTTGGTTGTTCCTTTCCCAACCTTTCTTTTTCACTTACCGTGCTTGAACCAAACACAAAGTTTACTTTCTTTTGAAAATTTGATTTTGAAACTTATCATTTTTCTTCTTAACATATTCCAACCCTTTACGCTTGTTTTCAGGATAATTTTTACCTTTGCGATCATTTTTCCAAAACCTTTTGGGTTTAGAGTAGTAAGACTTATTCAAATTTTCCACTTCAGAAAGATTCATTTCTCAAGATTCACATTCTGAATCGGACATTCTTGATCAGAATATAGTTTGTCCGATCCTTTCATGGTATAAGCAACCAATGTAGAATCATCATCCATACTAGAATCTGATTTATCAAGATAATTCTTGTGAAAGCTCTCCTCACTTTTAGAAGGTGAACTTGAACTAGTTTTCTCCAAGTTCGACTTAGCACTTTCATACTTTGTGATATCACTTTCACTTCCCAAAACCTTTTCAACAACAGTTTTAACCACATCAGATTCTCAGTGATTGTCTAATTTAGTGGATGTTACATCAATGTTCTCAGGCAACTCATTTTTCTTTTCATTTTCAAATTTAGATTAAGTGCCTTTTCCACCCCTGATGGTTTCTTTCTAGTATAGGTTTCCCACATGGGTGGTGGAACACGGTTGTAACCAACATTTTTGTTCTTACCGTTCTTATCAGTTTCTTCTTTTTCAATTTTTGGAAGAATATGATCAATGACATATGAACTGGTGGAAAACTGATTAACAATTTGTTAACACTTTCCGTTTCAATTTTCATTTTTTCAATCTCATTTTCAGTTCAGCAATTTTGTTAAGATGAGTGTTAATTGTCATTTGTTTGTCCATAATAGTTTCTTTAAGCATTGACAAAGTTGCACTATCTTCACTGTTAACATTTTCATATTGTTTAATTGCTTTAGATAATTTGTCATAAGCTTGTTTAGTTTCGTTATAATCACTTGACAAATTATTTAAAAAAATTAGTTCAAAATAGTTTTTATCTTTCTCGACACATTCCTTGCAAGATTCTTGGCATCTCTTGCATGGTTTTTCAATCTCAACAACCTGAACTTTGACAACCTCCCTTACCAACTCTTTGACAAATTTAGTCACTGACTCTTCCTTGAATCATCATAAACTATCTCTTTAAGGTTTGCCATCATTGCTTTGTTTGCAATCTCTGTCAAATTCTTGACACTAATCTCTTTCTTCACATCTATCAATTCCACACATTCAGACTTTGATTCCTTTTCTGCTTGCACTTGATAACTTGAGTCAAAATATCCTACAAAAGATGGAAACAAATTAGGTGGAATCAGATTTCTAAAAGCATTATGCAATATATTCTCTTCTTCAACATGTTGTTTATGAATATATCCTTCAAGAACATCTTCCTCAAGAGCTTCATTGAATACTGCTTCAGAATAATCTTATGGTTCAGGTTCGGGCTCTTCAATTATCTCTGCGAGAAGTGCGAGACTTTCGTTTTTAGAAATATACTTTCTCCAGTTAAATCCTTCGTCTTCTTGGGCGACTACTAAAGGTTTGTCTTTAGCATTAGATGAACCGTCTTCTATTTAAATCATCCTTGAGTTTAATTGTGATGGTGATAGCTTATGATAGATTGCGTTCTTGTAGTAATCATCACCAAAAGGACTTTGATTACTGTTGACTTCTCGGTTAGTACATCCCTGTTTGAAATATCCTCTATCTCTGCATATGAAACAAGTAACTTTTGATTTGTCGAATCCAAGCTTCCCATCCAAACCTCCCAAACAATTTCTGCCTGTAATCTCCATAAATTTCTGAGCTCTTTGAACTATAGAAGCCATGAACCATTTGATGTCAATAAGCTCTAATTCTTTTGAATCTATCTAATCTTAATCTTCCTTGGTCATATCTGGATTTCCTATCTTCCCAGCAACCAGGCTTTCGTAAGATTCAAGAACAGATGCGGCCAACGACATGTGCTGCTTGGCGGTATGTTCATTAAAATCTTGTGCGTTTTGGAGATTCACTGCTATGTTACACTATAAAATCCTCTGGTTTAAGTTTGATTGACCAAATTCTTTACTTTTGAAACTGTTTGAGCTTTGTGAAGACTGAGGTGTTTTGGGTGAATTTGGTCCAAAGCTAGAAAATTAATGAAAACCGGATTGAATAAAAGATGGACTTGCAGAACTATCAGCACTGAATGGGGTTTGTACTTTCGGACTTTGAATACCAACAGAACTACCTTTAAAGTAAAGGTTTACATCTTGTTGCATTTGAGCACCTTTTGATTTGGCCATCTTATGCATTTCTAGTTCATGACCTTCAAGCTTTTGTATGAACTTCGATAAGCTGTAACTAGTATACTCTGCACCATTTTTTCAGAATTGTCAAGTACATAGTCCACTCTCCCTCAGGTAAAGCATCTACCAACTTATCGACTAACTCCTTATTTGTTTTCTGAATTCCTAACCTCTTCATTTGAACAACTAGATGACAGTAACGCTCGATCAATTGCTTCATAGTTTCGCCTTTCAAGAAGTTGAAAATATCAAACTCTTTTCTAAGCAGTGCCTTTTTGCTCTTCCTCATTTATGAACTTTCCTGAAACTTCAACCTTAATGCATTCCATAATGATTGAGAGTTATCATCATGTTGCAGCAATGCTAAGATATCTTCTTTGATTGATTGTTGTAGTATGCTCATCATTTTCTTCTCATTGACGAATTTTTCTTTTTCAGCCAGTGTGAACTGAGTCAACGTCTTCTCTAATTCATTTTCCCCAATTGGCGTGGTATATTTTTCTTCTATAGCAAATCAGCAGTTAAAATGGTTCGCTTGCACCCAGTTAACAAGCCGTTCACTCCAATTGTCATAATCCTCCAAATTCATCAACTTTGGGGATTTCACCATTTCCCCATTTCATTCGTCAAATTCTGATTCTGTACGGCTACAGCTGATACACTAACAATTGACATAGCAAATGCATTGTAAAACTCGTTCTCCATTTTACCATCTTGAAACAATGTTAAATGCTAAAACGATTAAGATTTTGGTTTGAGTGAAGTAAAAATGTTAAAACTTGATTTATCTTCATGCGAAGATAAAATTATCTTCGTGTGGAGGTAAAATTATGTCCGTGCGAAGATAGGTTCAAAACTTGACATTTTGCAATTTTCAACATGAATTCGTTTGTTTTCAGCTTTGATTTTCTCAAGAGTTTATCTAAACATGTTTTTATGTATTATACCTGAAAATTAATTCATTTTGACCCTGGATTCATTTGAAAAGTAAAGAATGAGTAGAATAAGAAGTCTTCTAGGCTGAATCTTGAACAATTATCTTTAAATCAGGCTCCCAAGGCTCTGATACCACTTGTAGGATTGTTTTGTCCAATAACAAAGGTCCTAATTTGAGTATCTAGTCCATACGCATGGAATTCATATGAATTAGTGACAATTTACAGGATTATTTCATCAATTAACTTATTTCATTCAGTGTTTACTAATTACAAATGATCAGGAAATCTGACAGAGCTTTGCTGTCTCAGTCGCAAAAGTTCAATCTACTAACACCTCACACTAGCTATTTATAGACATGATACCTTCGTGCGAGGGTAGTTTATATTCGCACGAAGGTAGACTTTACCTTCGTGCGAAGTTAAATACAAACAATGTAAAATCTAACATTTTAGCCCTAATAGAAAATACAGACACAACCCTAAGACGTAGGCAATAGACATTATGCATCAACAAAAACTCGTTGACCCACAACAAACTCCTTTGTCTTTAGCTTGGCATCATGTGCTCGCTTCATGCCATCCTAGTATTTCGAAGCACACTCATATGCCTCCTCCCAAAGCTCTTCCAACTTGCATAGCTTTGACTTGCACTTTTTACCTGCATCATCATACTTAACATTAACCTCTTTTATAGCCCAAAACGCACAATAAACAAGTTCAACCAGTAAGTGTCAGTTTTTACCGTAATCCTAGCGGTAAGATGTAGTGCCAATAGGTGTTTTATGTCCCATTTAGTAGGCCCATAAGGCATCATTCAACTTTGTTGACCAATCCTTACGGTCCGGTCGAACGGTGTTTTGCAAAATCTTTTTAATTTGCCTATTCGACATTTCCACTTGACCACTCGTTTGCGGATGTAGGGGTAGCAATTCGATGGTCAACACAATACCATTTCAATATTTGCAAATTAAAATCTTAAAATGAGATCCCCCATCACTAACGATAACCCGAGGAACCCCAAATAGAGAAATTATATTCGTTTGAACAAAATTGCAAACAACGGTATGGTCGTTCGTTTTGGTGGCAATTGCTTTGACCCATTTAGACACATAGTTGACCGCCACCATGAAATCGCATACGAATTCGGGAATGGGCCCATGAAATCGATCCCCCACACATCGAAAATTTTGACAATGAGAATCAGTTGCATGGGCATTTCATACCGCTTAGATATACCCCCTAACATTTGACACTCGACACAATTCTGAGAAAAATTGAAAGCATCCTTAAAAATAATAGGCCAATAAAGACCGTTATTGAGCACTTTGTGCCCTGCTTTGTGACCACTAAAATGGCCCCCACAATCAAATGAATGCAAGTGCATCAAGACACTCGAAATCTTGTCGTCCGGTACACATCTCCTCACGACTTGATCCGGGCATTTCTTGAACAAATCTGGCTCTTCCAACGTGTAATATTTGATTTTCGAGAGGAAATGCAATCACCTCCTCCAATCCCAATGAGCCGGTAAGTCACCTGTCACTAAGTACTATACAATGTTAGCAAACCAAGGTAATACCAAAATTTTCAAAATATGCTCATCTGGGAAAGTCTCATTGATTTCCACACGAGAAGAACCCTCCTCTACCAATAACCACGACAATTGGTCCGTGACCACGTTCTCGCTACCCTTCTTGTCCCGTATCTCTAGGTCAAACTCTTGTAAGAAAAGAACTCATCGGGTTAACCGTGGTTTGAATCCTTCTTTTTTCATTAGATACCTAACAGCAGTGTGATCAGAATATATAATCACTTTGTTACTCCATATATAAGCCCGAAATTTATCCAATGCATATACCACCGCGAGTAGCTCTTTCTCGGTAGTTGTGTAATTCAATTGAGCATCCGAGAGAGAGTATGTAACAACCGGTTTCTTTTCTACCCTTTGACCCAACACGGCCCCCATCGCATAATCACTTGCATCTCACATGATTTCGAACGGTAAAAACCAATTCGGTGATTACAAGATTAGGGCCTCAACCAACTTCTCTTTCAAAATGTTAAAGGCATTTTGACAATCTTTGTTAAAATCAAATGGTTGGTCTTTTAGCAACAAGTTAAACAAAGGTTTTGTTATGTCATTAAACCCTTTTATAAACTTTCTATAAAAACCCGCATGACCTAAGAATGACCTAACACCCTTAACACTCGTGGCATACGGCAAAGTAGATATGACTTGCACCTTTGCATGGTCAACCTCTATCCCACGACTCGACACAACATGTCCCAACACAATCCCTTCCTGAACCATAAAATGGCTCTTTTCCCAACTCCAGACCAAATTAGTTTCAACACATCTTTTTAACACTTTTTCTAATTGGTCTAAGCAAGCATCTAATGACGACCCGGATATTGAGAAATCATCCATGAAGATTTCCAAAGACTCCCCCCACCATATCTGAAAAGATACTCATCACACACCTTTGAAAGTTGGCGGAGGCGTTACATAGTCGAAATGGCATTCGCCTAAATGCGAATGTGCCAAATGGACAAGTAAACGTGGTCTTTGCTTATCTTCAGGATGAATAGCGATTTGATTATGACCCGAATACCCATCCATGAAATAGTTTTGACCCGCTAACTTCTCAACAATTTGGTCAATAAAAGGTAAAGGGAAATGGTCTTTGGAAGTTGCGGAATTCAACTTCCTATAATCAATACAAATACGCCACCCAATTACCGGCCGAGTGGCGATCTCTTCACCTAAATGCCCGCCTTTTTGGGAACAGTGTGTGTTGGGCTCACCCATTGGCTATCCGAAATGCGGTATATGATACCCGCATCTAGCCACTTTAGCACCTCCTTCTTGACCACATCACGCATGTTTGTATTTAATCTTCTTTGTGCGTCATGAGAAAGAGTCACACCATCTTCCGTGATGATCTTACGCATCACCACCGAGGGACTAATGCCCTTCAAATCCACAATGGTCCACCCAATAAACGCCCTATTGGTGAGCAACAACTCCATTAGCTTTTCCTGTTGCTCTCCGGTCAAGTTTGATGCAATGATGACCGGTAGTGTGTTGCCCTCACCCACATAAGCATATTTTAAATGCTTGGGCAACACCTTTAAATCAACAACCAGAGGCTCTACCAATGATGGCTTTAATTTCTTATCGATCTTTTCTAGAAGACTTTCCACTTGGTGTGTCCAAGTGGGTCTTCCTTCCTTCACTGCCATCACCTCCATCTTTCTTGCCTCTTCATCCATACTCTGATTTGTCTCCACTTGCAACCTATCAAACATAAAACATTCCTCCATTGTGTTTTCCTCTTCAACACCCATGTTACATAGAGGTATACATTCATCAACAACGTCTTCCATATAGCATTCATCGCTAACTAGAGGATCCGTTAATCCCAAAAAGACATTTAACCGCAACCGATGGTTACCAAAAGTCATGTCGACCGTACCCGTTTTACAATTTATTTGTGTGTTTGATGTTGCCAAGAATGATCAACCGAAAATAACCTTTGGTTGCTTAGTTCGGTCCAAAGAGACATAATCAAGTACAAGAAAGTCCACCAGATAGTAAAATTCCTCGACTTTGACAATTACATCCATGACTATCCCATAGGGTAATTTGTGGGTCAAGTCAGCTAGCACCACGGTGGTGTTTACCGGTTGAATAAGACCAAATTCGTATTGGTCATACAAACTACCCGGCAAGATACTTAGACTCGCCCCAAGATCCAAAAGTGCTTGAATCATTTTAAATTCACCCACTTTTATAGAAATAATGGCGCCCCCGGATCTTGTAACTCGGGTGGAAGTGCACCCGAAAGAATTGAACTAACATTTTTAGTCAAGTCAAGTTTCTTAGGAAACTTGTGAGTTCGTTTCTGAGTGCACAAATCCTTCAAATACTTGGCATATGAAATTACTTGCTTGATGGCATCCAAAAGTGGTAAATTTATTTTACTTGTTTAAAAATTTCCCACATCTCTTCTTGATGGGGACCATGTTTATTTACCATTTTCTTGGATGGTACCAACAAAGCTTCAGAATAAGGGGTGGTATAAACCTCCACACCCCTTTCCTTATCCTTTGGGATGGGGACGGTCACAACGGGAGTATTTTTGTCATATTTAGAAATATTTTCATTTTGACTCGTTTGACCGTCAACGACCTCATTGTCACTAACATCTTCCACCACCCCTTCGACAAACTAGGTGGTGGTGACTCAACACCATTATCTATGACTCGACCACTACGTAAAGAAATTTTGTTAATTGGTACCTCACATGTAGATTTCGAGTTGGATTTTTGGTGCTTAGGGTTCATGTTGGTGTCACTTGGAAGTCTTACTCCACTTCCCCTCATTTGTGCCACCTCTTCCACAAGTTGCCCAACTTGCTTTGCCAACACCTCATGAGATTTAGCCCTTATCTCATTTGCCTTTTTCATCTCCTTGATGTCACTATTAGATTCCTTCACTACACTCAATAGTGCATCAATCTTCGTGTCAAATCATCACCATCGCCTTGGTTATTCATTGACCCGTTACCATTACCATTACCACCTTGGTGTAATCTCTTTGATTATTTTCACGACCTTGATACCCTTGGTTACTCCCTTGATTGTAATTTCGTTGGTAACCCCCTTGATTACCACCTTGATGGTTTTGGTATGACGAACCACCTTGGTTACCACCTTGATTTCCCAGTTGAAAGTTTGGGTTCATTTGATTTGAGGCATTACCATACCTAAAGTTAGGACGGTTCCTCAAACCCCGGTGATAAGTGTTGGAGTTCATGTCGTATTGCTTCCGCTCCCCATACACTTAACTCACCTCCTCGGTGGCTTGTGCTATATTCACCTGGCACTCTTCGGTCCAATGACCAATATCTCCACAATCCTCACATCCGGCAAATTGGACTGCCCCCACATCTTTTTTCTTCATACGGGCCAACTCCCGCTCTAACGTGGTGATTCGATCCTTAGCGTTCGAATCAAGATCGGGAAACGGGGTGCTTTTTGGCTTGATCCGCCATAGCAACCACTTTAGAATTCTTACTCATTCTTTCTATAAATGCCAATCATCTTCCCCGTGGTTCTTTAACAAAGTACCGTTACTTGCAGATTGCAAGTACTTATGATCCTCAGTGTCTAACCCTTGTATGAAGCATTTCAGCAACTCCCATCTCAGAATCTGATGGTTAACACATTTTCGAACCAAGCTAGTGCCTCATGTAATAACTCACCCGATATCTGTTGAAATGACCGAATCTCGTCTCGTGCAATATCGTTCTTTGAGATCTAATAGTATTCCAAGGAATACTTGTTGCATTTCTCCCCAAGTGCGAATACTATTGGCCGGAAGTGTGAGAAACCACTATTTCGCCTTGTCCTTAAATGAGAACTAAAATAATCTGAGCCTCACCTCCTCAATCTCAAAATTATGGCCCTCGGTCGTGCCACATATAACAAAAATTTTGCCAAATGAATATATGGGTCGTCATGTGTCCTACCGTTGAAGTGAGTTAGGATGTTGATGTTGTTGGGCCTACTCTCAAATGATCTCCTCCCTCGAGGTGTAGGCACAATAGGTGAGTCATTTTTTGTGACCACCGGTCTAAATCGTCCATTAACACCTCGTGGGCCTTGTTGTTGTTGAGGACGTGGAGGACCATTAACGTCTTGATTCCCCGGCCTTTGGTTACCTCTTCGATCACCACCCCTATCACCACCTTGGTTATCGCTGCCCATGAATTGCGGAATCCGGTTATGGTTGACATTATTATTGTTGTTATAAGTACCGTCATCCCGGTTCCGTTGATTGTTATTTCATGGTTGACGGTTGTTTCCGTAGCCATCGTTTCGGCCATAATTATACTCGTTGTTGTGGTCCCGTGGGCGGCGGTTTCAGACGGAAGCTTTGGGGATAGTACAGATTCGGCAGAACGATATTGGCAGTGAGTAGGAACAGAATCAGCAGAAGCTTTTCATTTCATTCATTCATACCGAAAGAGTATACATCTTGACTGGCTGGCGGAGTTCCTGGAGAGAATCCGCCAGCGTTTTCCCAAGGGAACATCTAAAACTTACAAACAATGAACACACAACACCTATTTATAGACATGACAGCTCATGTGAACCGAGCATGTTGTCACTCGTACGAAGGGTCATTCGTACGAGTGAGATGTTATCACTTGTACGAGTAACAAAGTCACTCGTACGAAGTACATTGTCATTCGTACGAGGCATATGTCACTCGTACGAGGCAGTACTCGTTCGCACTTGGGTCATGTATTCGTATCTAATGTATACAATATTCAATACACACTCTTTCTAGCCTATTCGCACAGTGACGACCATAAAGTGCATCAACAATTTCCCCTTTGGACGTCACTGTCAAAGCTTGAACTTGAACTTGAACTTGAAATCTGAGAGCTGCGTTGAATATTCTGCAACTTCAATCGGGTATCTATTGACGTCGTAATTCCCCTTGATTGAAGATCCGTGTTTGCATTATCTACATTAAGCAACATTCCCCCTGAAATAATTTTCTCCAGAACTTAATCTTCAGGTCTTTTGTTTGCATGGTTCAAGACCTCCTCTGATTTGCTTGATCAATAAATTTCCTCAAATAATCACCAACTTGAAATTAAACAATTCAACTTCTCCGTTTCGACGTTAACCATATTCGCGTTCGGTTTTGCGCACTCCCCTGATGCTCGATTCTCCGATCTTCGAAACCTAACTGGCAATTGTTAGAAACTTCGAAATACCACACCGAAAAACTTCAAATCAATAAATATCCACAAAAATCTTCTCAATCAGCAAATCCTCGAAAACAAACTATCTGTAACACATCGAATCTGAGAAACATTCTTCGGCTAGCAGAATCACATTCTTCTTTTTTAGTCACAATAACAGATGTATAGCTATCTCCGCTGGAATGGGGCACTGAAACTACAAGACATCTTTATTTCCTGGCGGTTACTGAAAAACAGTTCATTTGCAATGCAGAGTTAATGATAGGCAGTCGTATGTGCTTCCGATTTCAAATCGGGTATCAGGTAGTTAGCCCTTAAGCATCAATCTGAATCATGATCTAAAAATTCTGAACATTCTTTGACCACACATTCCAAATGTATAGTCTATTTCATGAATAGACTTAAATGTTATCTTATCTCTAATGAATCTTCGATCCTTTGTATTTCCCAGATAATCTGCAGTCTGAACCACCCGGAATTTTTAAATATACGTGAAAATTTTTATTCCCCGATTTTTGCAAATTCTGACGTCTTGAATTCTTATGAGAATGAAGATTATGGCATGACTGCAGTATATGGTACTCAAATTTTGCGAAAAATTTCCCAAAATTGCAGTTTTGATCAAGACTGATTTAACGTTATGACTCATTAATAGTCACTACACCAGATGATCAACGTTTTGCACAGGTATCAATGACTACCCCAAAATCTTCATCCCTTTGTGATTGTATCATCAAATCTATACTTTGAAGCTCTAGACGGTGTCCCCGAATAGCCCGAATTAGACGTTAAAATCTCGAAAAAAAATGTAATCACCAAATTGTTTTGAACACTCGTCTCGTCAATACGATCAAAAAATGCCTTATGTCCGTGGATTGTCCGATTATCAGTTTCAACAATCCTATAGTTCCAATTTTACATTATGTCCGTGGAATGTTTGATTATTTGATGTTTAACGTCTAAAACCCCTCATACGTCCAAAATTCATGAGCGTAGGTGATTCATCAACTGTTAGATTGAATGAATCGGTACCATAGCTCTGATACTAGTTGTGGTCCCGTCGGCGGCGGTTTCAGACGGAAGCTTTGGGGATAGTACAGATTCGGCAGAACGATATTGACAGTGAGTAGGAATAGAACCAGCAGAAGCTTTTCATTTCATTCATTAATACCGAAAGAGTATACATCTTGACTAGCTGGCGGAGTTCCTGGAGAGAATCCGCCAGCGTTTCCCCTAAGGGAACTTCCAAAACTAACAAACAATAAACACACAACAACTATTTATAGGCATGACAGCTCGTGCGAACCAAGCATGTTGTCACTCGTACGAAGGGTCATTCGTACGAGTGAGATGTTATCACTCGTACGAGTAACAAAGTCACTCGTACGAAGCACATTGTCACTCGTACGAGGAATATGTCACTTGTACGAGCCAATACTCGTTCGCACTTGGATCGTGTGTTCGTATCTAATCTATACAATATTCAATACACACTCTTTCTAGCCTATTCGCATAGTGACGACCATAAAGTGCATCAACACCCGTATCTTTCGTCGTTCCCCACAAAATTGGCATTTTGATAGCCAATATCTTTGTACTCAAACCCCCGAGCATTGTATAAATTCCCCAAGTTGTTATTACCCCTTCATCATCTTCAACCCGCTCGTTATAATTCCCGCCGTCGTCTGAGTATTCAGAATAAACACTCACATGTTTTGGTGATTGATAACCGGGGATGTTAAACGGTGCGTCGTCGGGAATGTTGTTTCTCAACTGATCGAGATCGAAAAAATGAGCTTCATCTGTAGGAATGCCTCGATTTCGGTTACCTCCACGGTTGGTGTTAACATTTCGGTTGTTGAGGTTGGGTGGCAATGGGTTTTGTCGGTTTTGATTTTGAGGTGGAGGTGTGGTGTACGTTGGTTGTTATTTGGGTTTTGATCATGAGTTTGGAAAGGTGGAGTTGGTGGTCCTGATCTATTACCACCCTTCGGTTGGTTATTTTGGACGTTTTGGTTTTGGGGAGGGTAGTTTGCGTATTGATATTGATGTTGGTTGTTGGGGTGGTTAGAATTCTGGGGATCCATTTGAATGGGCTCAAAAGATGGTGTAGGTGGTGAGTTGGTGTTGAGTGGATTAGAGCAACGCGCTCAATCTCCGGTTCGAACACTAATGGTGAAGTCCACCTGGAGTTTCTCGTCTGCATGCATTACCTGTAACTTACACAAGTAACACCCCTACGTAACAAGAAAATAGAGAAAGTAGCGCCAAGAAATAAACACCTTAAACAGATAATCACGAAATCGAACAAAATCCAAACACAAAGCGCACGAACTCCCCAGCAACGATGCCAAAATTTGATTAAAGTGTTGCTCCCCGGTCAGAGATAATATTTATATGCCCTAATTACCCTTAACAATGCGTTAGTGGTAGTAAGGGGTCGAACCACGAAGAGTTTGTGGCTTGCGATGGATGCGATTGATTTTTAACTAACGTTGTTACTTTTATGAAGCTAGCTATGAAATTGATTAATTTGGTTGTTTGAAAGAATCTCAGAATGTACCGATGATTTTTTATTTTAATTACTAAACTATGAAGACTTGAATGCTTGCACGAGAAATTGATTAATGGATTAAAACAATATTTTAGAAAAAGGTTCACACCCGGTTCGGTAATTGAAGACCTAAGGTTTCTATACGTTTTCGATTAAACTCAATAGCATAATTGACCAACGAATTTAGTGTTTCGTGGCTTAGGTACCAAGAGCTATCAACGTCGTAAACGACGAACCGCAATGCACTTCGTTACCAAGAACATGTAAACTCTAACCTAGACAAGGCAGTAAAATTTAATCTTCACTTGACAATCCACGAATACGATACATACAAATGCAAGACAATTATCTTAGATTCTAAAATCAAACTAAAATTTGTCACAAATCAAACTTAAAACAATGTCAAACCCTAGAAACTTACAGAAACATACACCGGGGTGAAACCCGAAGAGACTAGTCGCTCATAGTGAACGAAACATGATCAACAATTGAGAAGAGCTTGAACTTTGACATCTTGAAGCTTCGAATATGATGGAGATGATGGTTAGGGTTTGGAATGAATGATGATGAACAATGGGTTGATGGGTTGATGGTGAAGATGATTAGGATTAGGATGATAGATGATCAATTCAGATGATGATGGATGGATTGGAATTGAAGGTTGGGGTGTTCTTAGCTCCAAGATGGTGATTCAAACTCCAAAATTGCATAACTCCTCGAGAATGGTCAAAAAAGAGCCATATAACCCGTTCCCCAAACAAAAAATCACAAAATTCACGAAGTGGCGGAGGGCGTCGCTGACGGCCTAGTGGGGTGTCGCCGACGACCCCTGGATATTCTGATTTTTCTCGGACGCTCTATTCTACTGCATATGGCTAATTTCTCCCAACGTATGCATCTGGGGGGCGTCGCCGACGACCTAGGAGGGCGTCGGCGACGGCACCTACATTTCTTGTTTTCTGATTTTTCCATTTCTCGCTCCTGGTTGACCTGTTTCCATCCCGATGCTCCGTAAAGCTCTCAAATAGCTCCTTAAACTCTGTTAGACCTGCAAAACACAACTCCAATCAAAAGTAGGCTATTCAGAACTAAAAGTCATGTAAACGTATCAACTTAAACATAAAAGAACACCGGTTTTCGACCACGCATCACTAAGAACTGTCAGGATATGCTAAAAGAGCCAAACATGGGCCAAAACCTTAAAAGGAAGAAAATCTCATTATGAGAGAATTCCTTGTACTTTCAAAGCTAAATTCCTACCGAAAAGGTATGTGCCTAACCCTCGTCAGACATTTTATTGGTCACTCTACTATACGATGTACTGACCTGTTCGCCAATAAGTATGATGTTGTAAAAGATAAAGGATGATCTCAGTATACTCACTTGCTACGATGAATCACTATATTTACCTTGATCGCGGGGGTATGTCATGGTATGGGACAAAGGGTATTGTAGTATAATATTACCTTAAGCGTATCACGAAGTTAAAAAAAATTAAAGTTGAGCGTTAGGTTAAAGAGGACAAACATATTAGCAATCGCATAGACCAGTCTAAATAAGTTCTCACTGAAAAGTGTTTCTTTGTCAGTCTGAGAATGATTTTGATCCCATTGCAAATTATAATTGTTAATTAGTTTCCTTGTTATTTGTGTTTTTGTTTATATTCTTATATTTAAAAAAATTAAAATATAGGAAATTCAAAACTCCAAAAATAGTGTCTTGTTTTTACAAAATCAAAAAATCCAAAAATAGAGTGTTTTTATTTGTTTTATTAAAAATACTAACAGTTCTTGAAGATTTGACAGATCATCAAAAGATGAAAAAAATTGAATTTTGATCCGAGTACAAGTACTTGGATGTACCAAGTGTTCATATGGTACTCTCCCTTTTGCGTAGAAGTGTTTTCTTATATTTTTTTAGAATTTTGCAGAACTTGATTTAGATCAAGAAATAGGGGTTGCTGAAAATTGAGATGCTGTTAGTTGCTGACAAAGCAAAAAACATCATAACAGTAAGATGTACCTAAGTTAGAAGAATCGTATACGAGTCATCGTCTGACAATAATAGTACATTTGAAGAAATACCTATGAACCTGCATGCTTGAAAGAGAATGATTGAAGAAGAAAAGAGCTGCTGAGAAACCATGTCTCACATTATTTTCAACAAGACATTTCAAGCAAAGCTGATCGAGATCCTGATATGAAGTTAACCATTAGAGAAGAAGAAAGAGACCCAGTGCTGAGAGTTCAGAAGTCAAGAACTTCCACAACATCTGCAGCATAGCGACAACCATAAACCCCTTGAAGACGTTGCTGAATTCATGTTATGAAAACAATTTGATGCATCAGTCTAGGGGGAGATTGTTAGGTCCTAGAAGTGTGAGACTAACGCATCAAATGCACGCAACGGGCTATGGTAGCGAACTCGGAATTAATTGGGTTAGTTTGCATTAGGTTTGGACATGTTTAGGTCATTTGGGCATGCCTAAGGCCATGTGGGATAGGCAAGCCCAATATGAGCCCATGTGAGGAGTGGGCTTACCCTAGGTATATAAGCTAGTGTTATCTCATTTCTAGGATTAAGCCTTTAGAGAAGAGCCTCCAAAGAAAAACCCTATACTAGAAAAAGATCAAGAGGAAAAACTTGTATCAGACCGTTTTGCCTATCAAAGTAATAGAACCGTATGCAAGTTTCAAGTGATTCACATGTTATTCTATTCATCTCGATCTTCTTATTTTTCGATTTTCTTTAATATAATCAAGTTTTGATTCCGTCCATCCTTGGTGATTGTTTAATATCATTGTTAGATTCAGATATTTAGGACTTACAATATACGAGTATTGAAATGAACGGAACCGATACCGATCGAATTCCATATGCCACTCCGCAACAACGTGCGTGTTGAATCATCTAATGTTAAAAAAATTAATCTTTTAGTTTATCCTATTCTTGTTTTAGTCACTTAGTTAAATTTAATCCGTTTTTTTCTTAAACCTATTTTAAACAAAATATAGTTTTAATTGTGTTAACAACATTTTACAAGTTTTCTTCTCAAATTATTTTAAAAATTACACAGTTATTTTCTTAAACCTAATTTAAACAAAATATAGTTTTAATTGTGTTAACAACATTTTACAAGTTTTATTCTCAAATTAATTTAAAAATTAAACATATACTCAGTGAAGCAGTGTCGGATCTAGAAAATCCTTATAGAGGTAACGAAATCGAGAAAACGTCAAAAAACATAAATTTTTTTAAAATTTACACTACCGCCAAATCGTTAAGGGATAGCGAAGGCTACCCCTTATTATAAGGTAGGTCCACCACTACAGTAAAGCTTCACGCTATACTTACAATTTTACCTTTTTTTTAATAGCTAAACCTCGAACCTCAACTATAATACCTCAACAACCATTGACCACGGTGGTTCCATTTTGTTCTCCAACCACCCTCTCTCCCCATCGGTGTCAAAGTTTTAGCTCACAATATTTATGCAACACCTCTTTCTAGAACCTACCATGTCGTTGTTTGACGATTAGTAGTCAAAAAGTGATGAGCCAGTCCCCTTTCCCTTGATCTCCCCTGCTCATATATACGTGCCCCTTCCTTCCTATTGTCACCTAAATTGATGACCTCTTCCATCACAATCCATAAGATATGAACCTTATTTGCTTCTTGCTAGAATCGTGTTTTACAGACATGTTTCAAGCTAAATGTCACATGTTTAAAATATCAATTATCCATAATAAAATTAGTATCTATGTAGTTTAATAAAATACTATGTAGCGCATAATGCCAAGGGTATCTAGTGATCATATCTAAGTAGATTGACTTGTAACTTTTTATCTATAAAAACATGAGTAGGCAAAATATACCTCATAATTTATTTTTTTGTATCACGTCTTAGAGAATTAATTTAGAACTTTTCATATTCACTCCCTTTTATTTTTTGTATCCCGTCTTAAAAAATTAACTTAGAACTTTTCATATTCACTCCCTTAGAAACATCATTATTTCAAAAAGTATTTTTTAAAGTTAAAACAAAACACTTTATATGAAAAGGAAAATGTTTTTTTTTTCAAAAAGAAAATTAAAAATACGTTTTTTTTTAAATAAGAAAGAAGGCATTTTTTTTATTGTTTAGTTAAAGTTTCTTTCTAATAAAAAACGTCTTTTAATTATTTTTCAAAATACATTTTCTTTTTAACAAAAACTGTCTTTAAAAACGTTGTAAAACCTTTTCTCTAACTAGTATTATTATACATTATACATATTGAATTATAACTTGTGATAAATTGTAGAAATTAAAATTTTATTTTATTATAAATCAACTCTTTAATTTTAATTTTCATCCCTAATATATATTAAATAATATAAGCTTTTACCACTTTTGGTTTATTACATATTATTTTTAAAAATTTTAAGTTTCACCGCTAATATATTAAATAATATAAGCTTTTAACCCATTTAGTTTTTATTTAATTTGATTTTTATTCGATAACTCGCATTCTTTAGCTATTTTTAATTGAGTGCGTGATTGTGTTTTTTTCTCAACGTTCCCGTATAGACTTTGTAGGAAAATGAGTTGATTAAAAATTCTACTATGACGAACCGAACGGATACCGATGTTGGTACAGGTATTGTTACTATCGGAATTGATACCCTTCTTCATCTTTATTGTGTTTTTATCGACATGGGTACCAACATTGTTATTATCAAAATTGGTACCGACATTCGTTTAAATGGTTTTTATGATGTAAAACACATTTTTTTGTGCATCATATGACTTCAAACTGAGTGACGCTACCATAGTGACACTGTCACAGACTGGATCGATATTGATCGAATCGCCTCATCACGCGAAAAAATCTTGCTAATTTTAATTATATGTAAACGTCTTTAAATGATAATTATATAACCTTTTTTTAGGAAAACAGTAAATAAAAGTTGTTTTTTTGGTAACCTATAAGGCCTATAAACAAACTGAATGTAGTGAAATGTTCGTAAATCTTTCATATGGAAGTTTGTTTATCTAATAAACGAGCGGGTATGAACAATTCTTTTTGTTCATTTAGTTAAATGGACAAAAATAAACATATGTTTGTTTATTTGCTTTCGTAAACGGTCCTTATGTTCGTTCATTTACATATATTCATTTATGTTCGTTAATATTAATTCATGTTTGTTCGCTTCTGTTCGTAAATTGTTCATTTAGAATGTTAACGAACGAAAATTAACGAACACAAACGTGCAAATTTTCTAGATGAACCATGATGAACGCGTTAATTAACCATTTTTGTTTACAAGCAAACTATATGATTTTTTCTGGAAAAAAATACGCTTTCTCAAAAAGTAAAACAACTTTTAGAAACTTGAAACAGTAAAAATGAATACCTGTACTGTAAGTATCGATGTTGTTAAGTCCGTATCAGTTAGGTTTGGTACGGTATCAATTTATTGAAACCAAAACCATATCAAATTAATATTGTTACCGGTAGCAGTATTGTTCAAGTGGTATCAATTCGGTTCATTAGGATAACAGTTAAAATTTCTATGAAAGATAAATAAAAGTTCATTCCAGATAGACTGAGAAGTACCATGATGTTGCAGAAGTGTGAAAATGTCCTCTTTAATCGCTTGTTGTAGCAAGTTCATCATTTTCTTCTCGTTGATAAACCTATCTCTGTCAGCTTGTGGAATCTGAGTCACACTTATCATCTCACCATTTTCTCCTGTAGAAACAACATATTTGTCCTCTATAGTTAACCAACAAATCGAAATGATTCACTTGTACCCACATTTCGAACCAATCATACCACCCCTTGTGATCTTCCATGCATAGCAACTTTGGAGGTTTAGTAGTGGAACCCATTTTGTTATCAAGATTTAGGTTGTAAACTACCGTAGTCGATTTGGTAGTGAATACATTATAAAATTCTCCTTCTATGTTCGAATGATTGGTACGTAAGACAAACAACTAGGTACGAATAAGATTTGTTTAGAACGGATGAGAAAAACTGGTAGGAACTAAGGTTCAAAAGAATGAACACTTAAAACAAATAACCACTGGTGCGAATGAGCAAGAATCAAGCGAATAAAAGTTCCTCGTACGGATCAACACTTTCGTGCGAATATACCTAATTCGTGCGGATCAAATAGAAAATGTCAAACGAATTTGACTTTTTCGTGTGAACCAAGAAATTTCTAACGGATTAATTTCTCTTCCATGCGAACAAGCCTTGTTTGTGCAGACGAGTAAGCTTATTTGTGCGAATAAGTGTCTAGTCCGTGCAAATCATTCACATTTTTGTAAATTTTAGCATGGTACCATTTGAATTTTAAGCTAGTTTTTCAATATGTTGGTCAAAAACAGTGTTTTTACATTTTGTAAAAAATTTAGCACATTTTAACCGGGAGGTATCAAAAATAAGTAAAGTGTAGAAATAACGTCTTCGAAGCTCCAATTCTTGTGTAATCTCGTAGATATCAGCCTTCCTACTATAATACCACTTGATAGGATCGTTTGTGATGCCTTTTAAGTTCCCGGTGATATCTAATCATAAGTAAGATGCGTGGAATTCATCGTTTTTATGAGTACACAAGTTTTAGTTAATTTTCAATGTTTTCTATTTATAATCAATTTACATCCAGGTTTTCAGTTTGACAAAGCTTCGTCATCTGAATGCAAAAATTACAAATGACTAGGTCCCTCCCACTATTTATAGACATGGACTAGACCTTTAGGACGGATGACCTGGTCCGTGCGGATGAGTCTCATCCGTACGGACTAATACATACACACACAAAATCATATCTAACAATGTTAAGTCCAATTACAAATGACATGACGATAACGTAGGCAACAGACATTATACACCAACACATAGGCACTGAGTTTCACTGCCCATTTTGTCATCCTACCTGACTTTTTTGCTTTTCTAAGAACATTCTTAATTGGAAAGTTAGTTTTGACTATAATAGCATGAGTTAATGTCTTAGTTTAGTTGAAGCCATAATCAAAGCAAGAATTTATTTTTCTAAGTGAGAATACCTGGCCTGAGCATCAAGAAGGCTCTTACTTACATAGTAGACAAGATGTTGTTGACCTTCATGATCCTTAACTAATACAACACTTACCGCATTACTTGAGACGGCTAGGTATAAGGATAAGGGTCCACCATCTACAAGTTTCATCAATGTTGGTGCTGAGGATAGGCAATCCTTAAGAACTTTAAGTGCAACTTCATGCTTTTCGGTCCATTCAAACTTCTTATTCTTCCTTAAGATGTCATTGAAATTCTTGCACTTCTCTTAAGACTTTAAGATGAACCTGTTTAAAGCTGCAATTCTTCCTGTTAGTGTAAGACCCCAAATTTCATATGTTATATTATAATACTACATGTATGATGCCTTAATGGTAAAATAGTAATTTTAGACTTTTAGTGTAATAAAAGTCAGTTATTGTGCTAGTAAGTTTGATTGTTTGGTGTGAACAAAGTTAAACAAGTGAGAGGTAGCCTAGTTAATACTTGGATATTTAAATGACATGTTTTAAAATATTAAGGGCTAAAAATGTAACAATTGAATGCCATGTTATAATGAGAATGGAGTAAGTGGGAGTCTGTGTGTGTGTGTGTCGTGTAAGAGGGGAGGAGAAAAGGGGTGAAGGAAAACGTCACTAATGCCATACAAAACCTACAAATCATAGGTGCTATATGGCTGGAAATGAATGCATGAAGTGACATTATTGATTATCTAGTTGTTCTTGACATAAGGTAAGTTACAATTTATGATTTAATGATCATTCATGAAACTGGTTGTGTTCAATCCTTGAGTTTATGTGAACTTGAAATGATAATAAAGTAGAATCATCTCATAAAACATGAATCATCCTCGGATTTCTGATTATTTTGATGTTTTAATGAAAACCCACTTGTAGAAGTAATGTTATGAAGATGATGATATTACATGTGCTAAATCGAGTATAATTTTGATATACATGAAGTTGGGTGTGTAGATTATTGTTAAATGAATTTGATTTAGAATGAAAGTTATGCGAAATTAGTTGAATTTGATGATCTTGATATGAACTAGTAAGGTTATGCATAAGATACTTGTACATTATGGTTTGTAGAAAGTACGCACACCACGTGTTCTATAAAATGCCTAGGCTAACTAAATTATGTTTTAACATGAAACACTTGTTAAATTGATGAATTAGCATGGAGATGGAATTGTATGCGGTTAATTACCGACAGAATAGATAATTGAAGTGTGCGTATGCAATGGATATTGTGAAAGCTAAATGCGAAATGTTGCACCTTATAGGGGCGAAGAAAGAAGAAGGTACAAGTCAATCCAAGGTGCTAGGAATGCAAGATCCTGGTAAGTTCTTATGAACTTTGCTTTATCTTAATGTAATCCATGGAATTAGTTTATTAGTTAAGTTAAATGTACGGTAAAGCGGTATGATGAACATTAAGGAAATTGTTAGATAACGATATTGTAAAGTGTGTGTATTGACCCATTACAAACTAGGTCAAAATGAATGGATAGTATGGTGGTGAAATTGTATATAAAATGACTCGTTGTAAACGTGTTGATAAGGATGAAACAGTCATTGTATGGAGCTGTATGATCAGATCGGATGAATTGTGTATTTGATGCTAAAAGAATGATAACTACAATCTCATAGTAGTCAAAGATTGTTACAAGTAATGAATGTAAGTAAGAAAGGTGATACAATACCATGACCTTGTTAACGGGTCAAATAAGGGAATAAAGGAAGGATGTAATTTTTATGTTTAATGAGTTATACTAATGAATGCATTTGTGTTGTGTATGATAGGGAATCATAATTTGGATAATGGCGCGCTTGGAACGAACACACCGCAACGCCCTTTATGCACTTCCGGTTCGAGTTTGATGTTAATGGGTCAAAAGAAGTGCTTTTCGGTTGTAAATGGCGTTTTTAATACTTATACCTTTTCGTGTAAACTTAAAGTTTGTATTTTGATACGGTTGTCTAGGCTAATGCTCCGTTATAAATTTAATGCTCGTGTTTGGTTTGTATAAATACAATGGGCATTTTGCTCAAATATTATATTACGGTACGAAGGTTTAAGTTATATGACATTTTAACTTTTCGATGAAATGGGCATAACAGTTAGCCTTTGGACATCCTTTGCACTTGTTGGGGATTTGAAGTTTACCTGCAGCATTCATGGACCTCATGAATAGAGTCTGCAAACCGTATCTGGATAAGTTTGTCATTGTCTTCATAGACGACATACTTATCTACTCTTGTAATCAAGTTGATCACGAGAAACATCTTCGGTGCATCCTAGAATTGCTAAGACAAGAGAAGCTTTATGCTATGTTCTCTAAGTGCGGGTTTTGGCTTAGAGAGGTCCAATTTCTTGGACATGTTGTAAGTGAGCGTGGTATTCAAGTGGATCCCGCCAAGATTGATGCTATAACTAATTGGGGAATACCCAAAACTCCATTAGAGATTCGTAGTTTCTTAGGATTGGCCGGTTATTATAGGAGGTTCATTGAGAAGTTTTCAAGGATAGCCACTCCTTTAACCACTTTGACACGTAAGAATGTAAAGTTTGACTGGGGTCAAAAGCAACAAGAATCTTTTGAAATTCTAAAACACAAGTTGAGTAATGCTCCTGTGCTAGCTCTACGTGAGGGTATTGAGGATTTTGTTGTTTGTTGTGATGCCTCGCACACTAGCATGGGCTGTGTACTAATGCAAAGAGGCAAAGTGATTGTTTATGCATCACAACAATTAAAGGTTCACGAAAGGAATTACACCACCCATGACTTGGAATTGGGTGCTATTGTATTTGAACTTAAGTTATGGAGACATTACTTATATGGCACAAAGTGTATTATATACACTGACCATAAGAGTCTACAACATCTGTTCAATCAAAAGGATTTGAACATGCGACAGCGCCGCTGGATGGAAATGCTTAATGATTATGATTGCGAAATTCGCTATCATCCCGGCAAGGCAAATGTCCTTGCTGAAGCTTTAAGTCGCAATGAAAGGGTTAAGCCTATTAGGATTAACGCCGAGAGCATTAAGCTCAGAAATAGCTTGAATGAGAAGCTGTTAGATACACAAAAGCAAGCCCTGTTAGAGGCTAATATTTCTAATGAAGGATTAGGCGGAACTGTTGATCAGTTAGTGCTAGGAAAAGATGGAATCCTTAGATTTAATTACATAATATTGGTTCCAATCTTTGGAGGACTTAGCGATCTAATCCTCTATGACGTGCATAATTCAAGACACTCAGTTCACCCGAGTGATGACAAGATGTATCAAGACTTGAAGAAGAAGTATTGGTGGATGGGTTTGAAGAAATCCATAGCCACTTACGTAGCTAAGTGTCTGACGTGTTCGCAAGTTAAAGCCGAACATAAGAAACCGTCAGGACTTTTACAACAGCTTGAGATCCCCACTTGGAAATGGGAAATGGTAACTATGGATTTGATTACCAAGTTACCTAAGACCAAACGTGGTAATTACACGATTTGGGTCATTGTAGATAGGCTGACTAAGTCAGTTGCCAATTAAAGAAACTTTTAATTCTGACAAGCTGGCTAAACTATATGTGGACAAGATTGTGTCCCTACATGGTGTGCCAATATCTATTGTATCTGATAGAGATACTATATAAACATCTCACTTTTGGAAAAGTTTCCAACAATCATTAGGCACAAGATTAAACTTTAGTACAACTTACCATCCAACAGACTGATGGACAAAGTGAGCGTACTATCCAGACTTTGGAAGACATGCTTAGAGCATGTGTGATTGATTTAGGCGAAAGTTGGGATGACCACTTACCCCTAATAGAATTTTCCTATAATAATAGTTACAAACATCAAGGCTGCTCCTTTGGAAGCCTTGTATGGGAAAAAATGTAGGACGCCTGTTTGTTGGGCCAAAGTTGGGGAAGCCCAACTGTTTGGACCTGAGATTGTCCTAGAGACCACGGATAAGATAATACAAATACGTGATCGTCTTAAAGCTGCCCGTGATAGGCAGAAAAGCTATGCAGACAAGAGACAAAGACCTCTTAAGTTCCAAATAGGGGACAAAGTATTATTGAAGGTATCACCCTGGAAAGGCATGATGCGCTTCGGAAAGAAGGGCAAGTTAAGTCCGAGATATATTGGACCATTCGAGGTAATCAAATGTTATCACCCTGGAAAGGTGTGATACGCTTCGGAAAGAAGGGCAAGTTAAGTCTGAGATATATTGGACCATTTGAGGTAATTGAATGTGTCGGTTCTGTAGCTTATAAGCTTAAGCTACCTGAGGAGCTTAGTGGAATCCATGATGTGTTCCACATATCTAATCTAAAGAAATGTCTAGCCGATGAGTCGCTAGCAATGTCACATCAAGATGTGCAAATTGATAAAAACCTGAGGTTCATTGAGAAACCAATTTCGATCGAGGATCGACAGGTTAAAAAGCTCCGGAGGAAGTTTATACCTATTGTAAAGGTTAAGTAGGATGCCCTTCGAGGCCCCGAGTATACATGGGAGGTTGAGTCCACTATACGACAAAAATACCCCCATTCTTTTTAATAAAATCTCAAGGTCGAGATTTCTTTTAAGGGGGTGAGAATGTAACACCTCGTAAATTCACGTCCGGTAATATACCGACACGTGTACTAACCCTCGGATGATACCATAATAAGTTAAACACTCAACTCGCTAAAAAGTGTGCAATTCACAAAAATTATATACACTAGACCGTAGGCTAAGGTCATAGACCGTAAGCTACGGTTCGGTATCTCTGACAAAAATTCTAAACCTAACTGTAGACCGAAACTCTTTATTTTTCTTCATTTAAACTTTCAACAAATGATCCAGAGGCCCCAAGACTTTATTATTTTCGTACTTCTTGCTTAATCAAGCCACTTTTTCGATCCAAACAACTCTCGGTTGAGATGATATCTTTTGATTCGCCAACCTTGAGTGTTCCACACTATCACCGAACCTTTAACCTTACTAATTTAGGTAATTTAGCCTATAAAACCGTAAGAACTCGTATTTCTCATGTTCTAAGCATATGACCACTTATAAGTCACAAAAGTAAATAGTATAACACATGTTAACATTCGGTTATTCGTACTCTTCTTCAATACATCACATGTTGAAAGAAAAGAACTAGTTGTATCATTATGTCATTGAATATAAGTCAAGGGACAATTCATGACAATTCATAAAACTATTTTTGATGGACTAAATGTGTCAAAACTCCAAATTGTTGTCAAGATGCCACCTCTCCTACAAATTGCCACTCTCTTGCAGCTCTTAACACCTAGTTAGCCACTTGTAAAGATCCAACAACACCTCTAACACCTGGCTTCATCCTTACACACCCTCTTGCACTATAAATAGACCATCAAACTCACTCATTCGTTGCTCATTCACTTTTTCTTCCCTCTATTACACTCTTGGAAGTTCCTGGTCATCTAGGATCATCCCTTTGAGTTCTAAACTTCCTCTTGGATCACTTGTAAGTGTTCCATATCTGTTGTTTTCTTTTATAGGCTTTCAATAGCCAAAAGTCAAGCATTTTCGGCAAATGCCTTGACTTTTGGTTAAAGACCATTATGGTCTAGCCATTGTTCAAGATGAACATGGCTAAGTGATCGTAATTAGGTAGGTATTAATCCCTTAAAAGCCACCTCCTAAGGATCACGTTTACTTGGTCAATTGACGGGCCAAAGTTCGTGTTTTAAAAAGTCAAACAAGTCTGATTTTATAAATGTTGTAATATGAGTTTATATATGTTTATAAATATGTTTTTGACACTTAAAAAAGTTGGTAATTATTATTAGAACATGTGGGAACATGTTCAACCCGTCAATTCTAGTCCTAGAGTCGGTTCGCAACCGAAAGTCACGAAGTTTGACTTCTGCTTTGACTTTCGATTCTGACCCAACTTAGATTAGTTTACTACCAGCTTATAGTTGCTTTATGATCATGATATAGTATAGCATAACCCTCTGAGGTTATATTACTTGATCATAATCATAATCTGAGTTTATGCTTAAGTTCAGCTAAAATGTCAATCTTTGACTAAAATGCCCTTTTTACATAAAACAAGGTTTTAATCAACAACGAACTTGCAAATGAATTACCTACTGATATGTTAATATAATTAACATATTACGATATTATTATTCTGATCATAAACTAAGTTTTATTATAATATTGTAAATTATACTTTTAAAAGACCAAAATGCCCTTTCGGCGCATAGTTTGGTCCTAAACCATAAACCACACTTATGTGTGTTATTTTATTGATCATATATAATCAATTAGGTACTTTCTAAAATGTTTATGGTCATAACATCAGAATATATATATGCAAGTTCCTTTCTACGTCACATAAATAACCAAAATGCCTTATAAGGCATAGTTTCATTCTAAAACTTTAAACGAGCTTATAAGTTGATATCCTACTGATATTACAACTTATTTAAAGTATAACGACATATAGAACTTGTTCATAACTCACCTGGTTACCCAATATCGCTTATAAACGTACGATTAAGTATATGTAACTAGTTTATGAAAATTAACCGAAACGGGTTTAACCTTATCATTTTAATCTCAAATTCCAGAATTTTAATTATTTACCCATATTCTACAAGTCTTAGTGCTTGTAGGTTTAAACTACATTCTATCCGGTCATCGCTTAATCTAGCGTATTGTACCGTTTTGATACTTTAAGCTAGTCGGTCTAAGTCTATGATTTAAAATAGGACCGTTTGCATTCTAATTGGTTAGCTTATGCCATTATTCGAAACTAAATCCTTCCAGTAAATGCTATCTTCTCTTATCTAATTGATTAAATGGCTGAGTTAATATAAACTTTTCTTTTTAAAGTCAAGTACAAGCTCAGGTAAATACTCTTAACTTATTTTCCCTATACGGTCTTGGGTTACGGTAAATTATTACTGCTTGGTCGGAAATGGGATCAATCGAATGGCAGATTACGGCTAGTAAATCCGCATATTCCGTTTTGATCAGTTTTGTTTGATAACTTAAACATTGGGAGTTAACGACCGTGTCCTAGATATCCTCGGCTCATTTAAGTTAATAATGGCCACGACCAAAGCACGGGGTGTAGGCATAGACCTGAGAGATGCGAATGTTAAAATATTTCTACCCACAAGTTGGGGATAACTCCTTCGTGGGTTCATAAGTGGTGTATCAGTTAATCATGTCTCGGTTTCTGTACCGGGCCCCATATGTATTGAAAAACATGTGAATCTATATACAAGGTTAAAAGCTTAACTTTCCCGAGTTATAAAAGATTTTAATGTGCCCTGTGCACTTGAATCAATTTTTGAAATGTTTTCAAAAAGAGTCAGTTAATTGTATTTACCAGCGAAAGCTGACGATTTTCAAAAGAGTAAGTTGCAGGTACAATACGTAATAGGCTGGAAGTTGCTTAGTATTTATATAAGAGGATCTTGCAAATCCTTAGATCTACGTAAAAGTCTGATGTTCATCTTTTGTATATTTTATGATCCGCCCTGAGGATCTTTAGTTACAAACCGTCTGTATATTATTTTCGTACTTTGGACATATTGGTTTGTAATAGTAATTTAAACTCCAAGACTTCCGCTGTGCTGTGTTAATTGACTATGATAATATCAACTTACATAACGACATTCCCCACTCCGGGCCACCGAGATTTGGTTGGAAATCCTGGATGTGACACCAAGCTGGTCTTTTAATTTCATGTTAACCAATCTTTCAGATGTTGCACCTACATTTCTTAGTCCATAGTTCATAGCAATATGACAATAGATATCAGTAGGGGTCATGAATGTAATATCCTCTTGATCAGATGGTTCCATCTGTTGTTGAAATCCAGAGCATCCATAAAGGTAAGCAATTCATGACCAGCCATTGCATACACCATGGAATCAATGTGTGGGAGTGGGAAAGGATCATTGGGACATACCTTATTTAAATCAGTAAAATCGACACATACACTCCACTTTCCATTCTTCTTTTGTACTACCACTACATTGGCTAACCATCTTGAGTATTTTACCTCCCTAATCATACCTTCTTTTAGAAGTTTATTTACATCTTCTTTGATGATAACATCTTTCTCTGGTGCAAATTTCCTTCTTTTTTGATGGATAAGCCTGAAAGATTTGTCTATACACCTTAATGTTAGGATCCTTAGGTTCCAAAATAACTTCTTTAATATCTTGTTCCCTTGCTTCCATGACATCTCTTGGAGGTTTTTGTAATTGTTATGCTGCCCTTGATTTTGAAGCTGACTTCATCGATGAAGTGTAGCAGTTCTTAGCTTCCTGCTTGTCACATTCTATATTCACCACTCCCCAAGGGTTTGGAAGCTTCACACACTAATGATAGGTTGAAGGAACAACCTTCATCTCATGTATTTAGGGCCTACCAAGAATTACGTTGTAATAAGATAAACTATAAATAACACAAATTTTTTAATTGAATTAACTCCCTCTATGTAGATTGGAAGTTTGATGTCCCCCAGCATGTTCTTGGTTTCACCACTGAACCCAACAAGGACTGAGGATCTTGGTATAATTTAGATTATCGGATGTTCATCTTCTTGAGTACATCAAGCTGAACAATGTTCACAGAGATTCCTCCATCAATTAGAACAATGTTCACAGAGCTTCCTCCAGCAATAAAAAATGTAATAACCAAACTGTCATGATGAGGATCCTGGATATTGACTCGATCGTCCTCGTCAAATGATATAATCCCTCTGATCCGTCAATGTGGAGGTTCTGACAGGTCTATCACCATTCTCCAACTTGGTCTCCTTAGCATGTCTTTTAGATGATGAGAAAGAAGTGCCATAGATATCTGATCCTTCAGAAATGAAGTTGATCACTTGAGCATCTGGTGGAGGTGGAGCAGCTCTTTCTGGTGTGTTCTCAGGATCCTAGATCCTTGATTTCTTTCTGCCTAGCAGTTCTTTTAAGTGGCCTTTCCTGAGAATATAACCTATCTCTCTTCTCAATGCAATGCACTCATCAGTCAGATGGCTGAAATCTTCATGGTATGCACATTATTTGGATTTGTCTTTGAAGGAAGTTGACTTGTCATTCTTCCTCGGCCATCTTGCTTTCTCACCTAAATTCTACATGGCGAGCATTAGTTCACTAGTATTATCGGAGAAAAAATATTTAGATATCTCAGGATATTCTTCTTCGTCCTCATCTTGTTCCACTGCATGGACATTGTAGTTATCTATTCTCGAGTAGGGTTTGGATCTATTGTTTTTGAAGGAGGATCCTTGCTTCTTATCGTAGAGAACGTACTTTGTAGAACCACTGAGTCTATCTTAGATCATCTTATTATCCTCCAGCCTGATGAACCTCAAGGCTCCATTCCTGACTTCATCTAAGTTTTTGCATGGAGTTATTACAAGATCGTCATAAAAGGGAGTTGCAATCCCATATTGAATGCTTCTACAGTAGTTGCAATATCAAGGTTTGGGATCTCCAAGGATTCTCTCCCAAATTTAGAGACATAATCCATAAGGGATTCGTCACGAGCTTGGGTAATCATATATAAGTCACTAGTTAACCTTTCAAAGGTTCTACTACAAGACAATTGATTATTTAACAAATTAACTAAGTGTGAAAACAAATTAATAGAGTAAGGAGGAAGACTTAGCGGCCATTTTAGTGAAAATCCAGTAAGTATGTATCCAAAAAACTTGCATAAGCAAGTTTCTGTTAGTCTGTCAGGGATGGGGTTTATCTCCATCATTTCCCTATATTGGGCTACCTGCTCCTCTGGATCAGTTGTGACAACATACAACTTCATGTTAGGAGTTTGAAAGCGTTTGAGAATCTTTGCATTACAAATTGGTGGAGCAAAACGAGATATCCTATGGCTTCTTCATGGGATTTCAGGAATAGGTTTGACTACTCCTGGGACACTGGATATCATAGCCTTAAGTTTTTGTAATTCCTTAGCCATGGCCTGAGTGAATCTTGTATCCTACACATAGCCATAATTAGTATCTAAAGATATATTATTGAAACTGTTACCTCCTGGTTGATTCAAAGGTGGTATCATAGAAAAGAATTAAGGATAAGACATCTCTGCAGTTATGGCAGGGCTAGAAGAAGCAATAGTCTACTTGGGGATGAAATCTCGTTTGTGGACTTCGAAAGTTAACATAGGTTGCCTCCCCGAGGATCCTTGATCCTAAAAGACACCAGGACTAGGAAAGGTCTGTGTTGAAGACCTTGTCGGATAATCAATGGATCCTAGAAGTCGAGTTGATGATCCTTGTTGATGAGAATAGGATCCTGGAGGCTGAAACATTTCCACATATCCTTCTGTGCAGAGGGAGGATCCTTGAGGCTGAGACATCACCCCAAATCCTTGTTGAAGGATAAAGGATCCTTGCGGTTAAGAGGAGGATCGTTTGGATTGTTGAGTTATTGATGTCGGAGTGAAAAAATCTAGCACCCTAGGCATCAAAGGAGACTTATCCTGTGCTAGCTTATTTTGCTTCTTGATGCCTTCGATCTCACACAGGATCTTTTGATTAGTCTTATTCTGCTGCTCCAAGTAACTTTTCATCTGCAAATACAAAACAGAAATATCATTTTCAGTATTTATAGGGGATGAAGTAGCAGAAGGCTTGGATCCTTGGAAAACAGAAGTTGTCTTCTTCTGAGTAGTTTCATTGTTATTTTGGAATTGTGGGGGAATAGGAGGCAATGACATGGAGCTTTGTGACAAGGTGGTCGTTATCATGGTAGTTGAAATAGATTTTCCTTAAGAGGCCATAGTGTTATGGTATTGATGAAAATAGGCTGAAATTGATAGAAATCTTTAGAAATGAAGCACCACTTGCCCACAGTGGGCGCCAACATGTTTTGGTCAAAAATCAGTCCAATGATAATGTAACCAAATTTTTTTGTGAGGTAGAATACTTGTATGAGCACGACAATTGCAATACTTGAAATGTAAATGGAACACAAGGATTTGTACGAGGAAAAACCCTTGATCACTAGTAGATCGTCGGCATAAAAACATCGGGTGGTGATATAATCAAATACAACTCATATGTTGATCAAGTGTTGTATAATAAATGTATAACTGCCAATTGTTTGAGTGTGAACTCTCTGTTTGATGTGTAGGCGTGTATGCGAATGTGTTAGCTAAATCACTTGATCAACCCCTTTTAATATAACAATAACAACTAAATCTGAAATAGTCGCTTGACCCATGTCCTCGTTCATAACCATTTGGAAAATAGTCAAGTGCTAGCTCCCAGCAACTTATCACCGATATTTCAGCTTAGACTTGGTCCGCCACGTTTCCTTCCTGCATATAAATATAAGAAAACATCGAGTACAATTGTTATAAACCATAATAAATGTTAAGGATCCTTGGTCCTCCAAGTTCCCGTACTACGCATTAAGGATATGTTATCTAGACGACGCCTCAGAATATGGGATCCATTATAACTAAAACTTCGTCCCTAACATTAATTAAATAAATTATAAATAGACTATATAGATTAGATATTGTTTACATAAAATGAATAGTAGTGATGAGGTGAATAATGGGACGGTGGTATGGAATGGTTTAGGGTATGTTTGGTATGACGTAATGGAATGACGAGGGAGTGAAATGGACGAGTTAATGGAATGACAAAGGAAGGAAAAGGATCATTACCATGTCATAGTCCTATTTGGTTATTGTATGGGATTGGAATGAATCATTACCTTGAGTTGTTTGTTATGCGGGAAAAGACAAAGAATAAAATCAGCGATAGGTGGTGGTAATGGATGGTTGCGGTGGCGGTGGGTTGCGGCGGTGGAGGGTGGTGACGACGATTAGTGACGATGGTTAGTGGTAGTGGCAGTGGTCGATGCAGAGGGTGGCGGTAGTATGGTCAATGGTCAAAGGTGGCGGTAGTGGTTGGGTGACGGTGGCTTTGGTGGGCGGTAGCACCGGTGTTTGATGGCGGTGGTAGAGGGTGGCGACGACGGGTGGTGTTGGCGGTGGTGGTTGGCGGCGGAGGGTGGTAGTGGTGACGGGTGGTGGCAACGGCTGCTGACGGTGAAGGTTGGTGAAGGAGGGTAGCGGATGGCGATAGTGTTGGGCGGTGTTGGTGCCGCCTCTCATTCCTACATACCAAACACTACCTTAGTGTTGTCGAAAAAAGTGACGGTGGTTTGAAATAATGTGTCTTGTTGACTAAGCACTCTGTATTTTAGACCACTTTTAGTGTTGTGGATGCTCTTATGAAGAAAAAAAATCCACAAAATAAATTATACTCATACATTTTAACTTTTTTTAACAACTAAGTTTTTCCCCCTATATACTAAACTAAATTACGTCTCTCAAGGGTTGAACTTGTTCTTCCGTCCTAACATTTAACTAAAAATTTATAAAAAACTACATGATAAAATTATTTAAAAATTATAAATTATAGAAATAAAAATATAGAAAAGGTGAAAAAACGTAAATGTGAACAAAAAATTCAAATAGATAAGTGTTATCAAAATTATATTTTAAAAATTATTTATTTCGTTGTTGACTAATTGATTGAAATGGTGTAAAAAATAAAATAAGAGATAAAATTATTTATCACTTTGACCTTGGTAAGAAATAACTAATTTAAAAGTAAATGATCATGCTTTACTTAAGAGAGTTGGAGGTATTTTAAATGAATTTGAGTACCGTAAATTCACGCTTATCAATTTTGGTCATGATGTATTAATTATGTTAAATGCATAAGATAGTAACACATTTTTCTCAGTTTATATAATAGATTATTAGTAACGTCTCTAAGAATTTATATATCTTGTGCGAGCTCGAAAAAATGTAATCTTATCGCTTAATGATAAACAATGCAATTATGAAAAATCTAATTTGTATTGGACTCAATAAAATAATGTCAAGTTGGCTACATTCTAAACCATAAAAATTGATTTGTAAATGGGCTTCCTATATCGGTAAATGTTCAATGCATAACACTAAATATTGCGAGAACACGTAGAAAAGGAACAAAATGAATTACTCATTTTTCTCAATTCCCAAAAACCTAAAAATAAGTGAAAATGTTACAAATGTATGATTTATTGTTTTTCATAGTAGAATTCAAAATAAAATATGGATAATTTTCATTTTTATATAAACTTCACATATGTAGTTATGTGTAGGTTAAATTAGCTATATGTATGTAGGCTATGTGTAGGTAAAAACATATGGTTTTTTTATGTATATGTATTACGCATATGAATGTAAGAAATATACAATTTTTTAAAAATAAAAACCTTAAATCCTAAAATTTAGTGATTTAGAGTTGTTATTTTTATTTTCACTATAAGTAGTGTTCTGTAATGATTCTCATACTATATTGGATTTTTTTTTAAAACGAGTGCTCTTTAAAATCCCAAACCCTATGCAATGATCCTCCCAGCAGACCTCATCACCTTTACCCTAGAAAATACATTTTTGGTCCATTTTAGATAATACACCTCTTTTTAA
Organism: Scalesia atractyloides; assembly: GCA_947069175.1. Taxonomy (NCBI): domain Eukaryota; kingdom Viridiplantae; phylum Streptophyta; class Magnoliopsida; order Asterales; family Asteraceae; genus Scalesia; species Scalesia atractyloides. The sequence goes on from CAMTDV010001632.1 coordinate 46,283,905, forward strand.
CGGTAACCATGTTGCTATTTCTGTTTGAAAACGATGGGAGCTCAAACTAATTATCATCTTTTACATTATTAAGAAAAAGTTCATCTAATAAATAATCACTACTTTTCATTTATTCAAAAAGAATATAATTACATGTATTCACAAACAGAAAAATAGATAGATTTCGAAGATATTTGGACTTTCTAAATATAGTTTAATAAGAAGAAAGTTAGTCGCACAATAAAAGTTTAGGATACAGATGTTTGTTTCCATCACAATTTATATATATATATATATATATATATATATTAAAGTTTCACCTAAATAAATATATATAACTGTTGTGAAACTAACTTAATAGTACAAAAATACGGAAACTAACTTAATAGCACAAAAATACGGGAAGAATTATATAAAGAAAAGAACTAATAATTCATTATCATTGATAAGTATATAATATAAGAGGTACAGTAGGAAAAATATATAGGAGTACAAAACTTGAAGAAAAAATTAATCTATATTTGGTGTTGATAACCATAAAACAATATATGTTTATAACACTCCACCTTGGTTATTAACTACATATGGTTGGAGATGATGTCTCGTTAAAAACATTGCCAGAAAAATTCAGTGGGACAAAACTTCAGCAAAGGGAAAAAGAGTAAATAGAGTATTGGCTTCTCCTGATACTTCTAGATCAAGTATGTTGCCTCATTAAAAAACCTTACTAAGAAAACCCAATGGGATAAAACTTAGTGAAGGAAAAAGAGTGCAACTTGAATAATACAATAATGCTCCTCCTCGTTCGTATACCCTTTAAAAGTAAGTGACGATCTTCTATGAAAGTTCCCATAACTTTGCAGTCGATGATTTGTTTTTTAATCCCTTCATCTGTAATTTCTTGAGTTAACCAATGTTTATGATCTTTGTTTGCTATTCTAGTGCATCATCTCATAAATGAATATCAGAATATCTTTGATGTATCAAATAGTTGTTTTCCTATTTCAATATTTCTATGCTATAAAATTGATAAATTAAATAAAATATATATGTAATCATAAATAGATAACAAGAAATATTAATGCGCATTGCACTTATACATGGTACTTCTAGACCAAGATATTCAATTCTTTCATAGGAAACTATAATATATCAAGTAACTAAACCACCTTTAATGTACTTAAATCATACGCTTTCATACGAAAGTGACCCAACATCTTCCGGATTTACTTACACATATGCTCGAACTAAAGGTCGAGCAATAATTACAATGTGTCAAGGTCTTTTAAAAATTCTCCCTTTAAAAGCTCGATAGTTTATCTCGATGACGCGTAGACATCATCACTGTAAGCTGTATTATAGTGAACTTTTGAAAGATTTTTTTTGATAGATATATGGATAACTTTATCAAAATTAATATCCCTCCTTATCCGAATATCTCGAGTTGTACAACACTCGACCTAACTGTTTTAGTCCATACATATTTTGTCAACTTCATATAGTACATTCTTGAGGTTTTGATATCAATGTTTCTGACATTATCAATTTATGAGGGAATTCTTTCTATCTTATCCAAATATGCATGTGTTTTCACTCTTTAGGAGTTTTGCTACATAAACTTGCTCATTTAACACATAGAATTCTATATCACATGCAAAGCTATCATGAATACTTTCTTTTATTTCCAAAATCTATATCGTACTATGCTTGTACACTGTTTAATGAGATATCATGATCATTGGGTCCGAGTACAAGTTTTCTATGTATGTGTATTAGTCCACAAGAATGACATTGTTAAGATGTTTCAGTTAACATTTTAAGCATTCAGTTGCTTTAGGAAACTCATCAAGAATTTAATTATATTCAGCATTGTGAATGGGGGATCGACTAATCCGATGAGCACCGGACTGATCTAACTCAACTAACAGAGACGGAATTCATTGTTAGTGACGTTGACAAACAAACAAGTGAGATCTACTGCTTAAATGCCTTGAATATATAGATAGACGTGAACAAAGTACAATGCAAGTAAACAGTTCAGCAGGGCTTCGCCACACCAAGCGGATTTCTAACTCTGACACAACACTCCTCTATTTATAGGTCGACATGCCTTGCACAGGAGAGTGTGTAGCAGAGTGTGTGACTCGTGCGAGTGGTTACCTCGTACGAGTGACAGAGTGTCACTCGTACGAGTCATGTGACTCACTCGTACGAGTCAACTACTAAACAAATAAATCATACATTAACAAATACAAACTGACGTTCTAAGCCCTATATATACAATCAACATATCCTAGACGTAGGCAATAGACATTATGCACCAACAAACTCCCCTTTGGATGTTGCCACAGTCTTGGATGGTCTTCAAAAAATCTTTATAAGATCTGATGTTTATCGACCAAAGAAACGCTTCGGAAGCTTGCGACGCTCCTCAAAAGCTATCGTCGTTTGATCTGTAGGAGGAGGTCGGTTAACTGTATTGCCAAACCGAAAACTTCTTAGCGACGCAATACGTGCTCGCTCTGCAATCCTCTCTTCCTTCTTATCTTTCTTCCTTTGCTCTGTCTCCTCTAGTTTCCTCCATGAAGTGTTGCATGTCGATCCAAAATGTATATCGTTGACGAAACAGACATTAACTATCTTCTGAAACTGGAGTGCTTGTTCCTTATTTTTCTCTTCAAAACTGATTTTGCTGTAGAACAAACATTAGGCTGACTCGTGCGAATAAAGGAGCCTTTTATACTTATTCAGTAGTCTCTGGTATGAGTCAATGGATCGTGCGAATGAATACAAATGTCACTCGTACGAGTCAGTGCCACTCGTACGAGTCAATTCTGATACTTGTTAAACTTTTTGAGTTTTTATGAAATTTTATCTGTTAAAAACCCACTCAGTTAACCAAATCCAAGTTAATGACCCTGGCTATCTGATTTACCTACCAAGTCCAAGTTAATGACCTTGGTTGACCATTGTTTGACCAAAACAGATTTATTTAAAAATGTAAAGTTTCAAATTAATGAACTTTGTTGACATTCAGTGTAATTTCTTCTTTTCTAGATTACATCCCAAACCATGGTCTTCAGCATTTGTTAGGTCCTAGAAGTGTGAGACTGGAGAATCAAATATACGCAACGGTCTATGGTAGCTAACTGGGCTTAACTGGGTTAGTTTGTGTTAGGTTTGGACCTTTATAGGTCATCTGGGCATGCCATAGGCCATGTGGGCCAGGCAAGCCCATAGGCAAGCCCATTAGGGTTATGCCTTACCCTAGGTATATAAGCTAAGCTTATGTTATTTCTACGGTTAAGTTTTGGAGTAGATTGTTAGGTTTTCTCTAGAGAACCTTCATCTTGTACCAGACGGTTTTGCTTGTTCAAGTAATAGAATCGTGTGCAAGGTGTTAAAGTGAATTCGTGTTGTTCTTCATTATTTCGGTTTTCTTGGAGATCACCAAGTTTGGATTCCGCCACCTTGTTGATTGTGTGATATCAGTGTTAGATCCGGATTACCGGGACTTACAAGTGGTATCAGAGCTTGTTGAACCTGTTTTCCAGGCTCAGATCAGATATTACACGATTCTGTTCGGTTTCTTCTGAAGAACACGAAGAAGATTCAAGCATTTCGGATCAATATTCAAGGATTTTGGATTTTCTGGCTGCATTTCGGATTGATTACGGATTAATCTTCTGTATTTCGGATTGATTTCTCGAATTAAATCTTTGCATTTCGGATCCGAACACGAAGAAGATCATCCATTCTGGATTACTGTTCCGGATTCTCACTGTTGTTGTGCATTTGATAGCACTCCAGGTTACTGTTCCGGATTTGGTCTTCATTCCTGATTTGATATTCATTCCGGATTTGGTCTTCATTCCTGATTTGATATTCATTCCGGATTTGGTCTTCATTCCGGATTTGGTCTTTCATTCCGGATCAAGGTTTCATTCCAGACTAGATTCACTATTTCGGATTCTCACTGTTGTTGTGCATCTGATAGCACTCCGGATTACTGTTCCGGATTTGGTCTTCATTCTGATTTGATATTCATTCCGGATTTGGTCTTCATTCCGGATTTGATATTCATTCCGGATTTGGTCTTCATTCCGGATTTGGTCTTTCATTCGGATCAAGGTTTCATACCAGACTAGATTCACTATTTCAGATTCTCTCATCTCAGATTGCATCTCGGATCACTGTTCCGAATTACCATCTTGGATCACTGATTCCAGATTCCATCTCGGATTATTAATCCGAGTTACTATTTCGAATTTTGTACTATTCCGAGTTGTACCCAAAAAGGTGGAAAGTTAACCAGCTGACGTAATCGGAGTTAAACGTTTTCATACACAGAATTTGATCCTTTGACAATTTTAACAAACTGGTTGAACGGTTAGACTCGTGTGATTTTTAGGGCAAAAAAAAACAGTTTTCGACATTTTTTATCATTGGAATCGTATCGACGAGACGAGTCTAACGGTACATTTTGGTAAAAACAGTTTTCGGACATTTTTTATCTTTTTTACCGGTCCGGGTTTGAGTATCCGAAGATGTTTGCAGCCCAGGCTCAGCACCCGAACATAGCTCTCAGTCCAGCACAAAATCAAAATACGAGCCTGCGGGATGAAGTGAAGGAAAAGTTGAATGAGTTTATCGGAGACTACAATGTTGATCCGGTTGCTAACTATTTGATACGTTTGCTTGAATGTGGGCGGCGTAAAGAGGAAGTAAGAAATGAGATGGCTAACTTCTTGGGTGATGATAAAGACTCCTTTGTTTCTTGGTTGTAGGATCATTTACGGATGATTTTGGAGAGCGTGATTATTCTTGACGTTTGGACTTCTGCTTTCTTCGTCTCCGATTTGCTCGTTTTTGCTCTTTTAGCTTGCTCTGAACCTTTTCATCAGAAGCAGAAGGTTCAGATTGTTCAGTTTGCGCACTTGGAGTCTTGTTCACATCAGCTCTCTCTTCATCAACTTTGATAAGGTCGGAGAGTCCTGGTTTATCAGATGAAGAGCCAGACACTCCAGCTGAATCATTAAAGAGTCAACAACACTAGATTGTTCCCGTATGTCTGACGTATAATCATTGGGTTTGCCGTACACCATATGCTGTGCTTTCTCAACATCTTCATCTGTTTCAGGCATTGTAGTGTAGTTGTGATTATACGGTGAGGCAACCTGATTGAATCCCAAACCTTTCCCCTTGTTCTCTTTATATGCCAGCTGCACATTGCACACGTCCTGAACAAGCTTGCTGGATGTATCAAACTTCTTTATATTGACTTCATTTTGTTGATATTTTCCAGTAAGAAGTCCCAGCTCAATTTTGACCAAGTCGCATTCCATGGTTTTTGAATCTAACTGGTTTTGTAATCATGGACCCAACATTTCTGTTGATTTATGTCTAGGTGGAGCTGAGCGATGTCTTTCTTTTGTGCTTCAACCTTTTCTTTGAGTAACTTGTTACTTTCTCGAAGGCTGATCCACTGAGCCATTACATTGTTGTATTCATCGGTCATTTTAGAATTAAGAGCCCTGAGTTGAGCAAATTATAAAAATATGTATTGTTTGAGGGGGGAGAAAATTATAAAAATACAAAAACATTATTTAAAAACAGAAAAATACAAAAAATAAAAAGTCATAGGAAATGAAACGGGAAATGAAATGAATATTCGTGATAAAGGGTGTGACCGACACATGTAAGGTGTTGTAGCTGAAAAGACTAGGATCTAATGTGATATGTCGATAGGCTTTATGCTCAAAGTGATTATAAGATACTAAGTGATATAAACATAACGAACTATGTATCTTGTGGGTAACATAGCATCAGCGTATGATTTCATGGTCTTAAATCTTGTGGTATAGATAGCCAACGCCTGAGGTTTCGGGTCTTTATGCTGTTGAGTCATCTGGGGATATCTTGGCTGCCCTTCTGTTGCATCCAGATTATATGCAGACCTAGGCACAACCAGGATATTCTTAAAAGAGCCAAAATAGAAGGGCTAAAACCTTAAAAGAAAGGAAATCTCATTATGAGAAAATTCCATAAATCCAAACATACCAAATAAGGTATTTGCCTTACCCTCGTTAGATACTGTTGGTCACTCTGCTGTATGAAAGTACTGACCTGTTCACCAATAGTCGATGTTGTAAAAGATAAAGGATGATCTTAGTATACTCACCTATTACGATGAATCGTTGCGCTTACCTTGATCGCGGGGGTATGTCATGGTATGGGACACATGGGTATTATAGTATAATACTACCTTAAGCATATCACGATGTTGAAAAACGAAAATTGAGCATTAAAGTTTAAGTGGACAAACATATTGGTAATCGACATAGGCCAGTCTGAATAAGTTCACACCGAAAAGTGTTCATTGGTCTGCCTGAAAACGATTTTGATCCCATTGCAATTGTATAGTTGTAACTATTGAGTTAGTTTTCTTGTTTATTTGCGTTTCTACTTATATTCTTATATTTAAAAATTTTTAAAAAAATTAGAAAATTTAAAAATCCAAAAATAGAGCGCTTTATTTGTTTTATTAAAAATTATTAACCGTTCTTGAAGATTTAGCTAATCATCAAAGGATGAAAGAAATTTGAATTCAGATCCGAGTACAAGTACTTGGATGTACCAGGTGTTCATGCGGTACTCTCCCTGTTGCATAAAAATGTTTTGCTTATAAATTTATGAGAATTGTGCAGATCTTGATTTAGGTCAAGAAACAGGGATTGCTGAAATTGAGATGCTGTTAGTTGCCAACAAAGCATGAAGCATCACAACAACAAAGTGTACTCGAGTCAGAAGAACCAAATTCTAGTCATCGTTTGACAGTGATAGTACATTTGAAGAAGTACCTGTGAACCTACTTGCTTGAAAGAGAAAGATTGAAGAAGGAAAGAGCTACTAAGATTCCTCCTCTCGCATTCTTTTTGACAAAGATGTTTTCAAGCAAAGCTGATCAAGATCCTGATATGAAGCTAACCACAACAGCTGAAGAAAAATACCCAGTGCTGAGAGTTCGTTGAAGAGTGAGGTCCTAAAAGTATGAGACTGACTTCCACAACACTTACGGCATGGCGACAACCATAGTCTTTGTTGAAGACGTTGCTGAATTTATACTATGAAGACGATTTGATGCATCAGTCAAGGGGGAGATTGTTAGGTCCTAGAAGTGTGAGACTGAAGCATCAAATATACGCAACAGTCTAAGGTAGCTAACTAGGATTAACTGGGTTAGTTTGTGTTAGGTTTGGACCTTTATAGGTCATTTGGACATGACATAGGCCATGTGGGCCTGGCAAGCCCGTTAAGGTTATGCCTTACCCTAGGTATATAAGCTAAGTTATGTTATTTCTAGGGTTAAGTTTTGGAGTAGATTGTTAGGTTTTCTCTAGAGAACCTTCATCTTGTATCAGACGGTTTTGCTTGTTTAAGTAATAGAATCGTGTGCAAGGTGTTAAAATGAATTCGTGTTGTTCTTCATTATTTCGGTTTTCTTGGAGATCACCAAGTTTGGATTCCGCCCATCCTTGGTGATTGTGTGATATCAGTGTTAGATCCGGATTACCGGAACTTACAGCTTCCTTCAGCAAGTGTCGCCATGACTTGAACTATCGATGTTTTCAAAATTCACAGACTTAAAATCTATGATAAATTGCTAAAAGCTGAAAATCTTTTTTCGATTTTTCTGAAAAGAAATAACAAGTAAAGATATATACACATATATATTTGTGAGTTTTGTGTTAAGAGGATCATATCAAGTATTTAAACAAATCACCAGTACCGTTGATCTTGGTAGTAACTATAAGTTTTTAATCAAATTTACTTAGATTGCCAATATACTTATCCACTTAAATATCTTCTCGTTTCTCAATTGTTTCAAGATATGTTAGGTAATATTAAGGAACCTGAAATAATTGTGTTTCCCATCTCAGAATATACTCTCGTATCCAGATTCCCAGAATATCATTTCATAGGTGACTATATCCAATTGATATCTGTAAATGGGGTGAATTGCGAGACCTTGAGAGCTCAGGTTAGTACTACGTATAGAAAAAAGATGAAGGCTCGTCTTTAGGTGGTGTTCCATTAAGTTATCTTTTGAACTGCAGATGTCACAAAGTTTATGACATAATCATTTTTTTATGCAGCTTTTTTGGGCGAATGATGCGTAAAGTATTATACAAGTTGTAGGCCATTGCTGACGCAAAATCAGAAGAACTCGGATAATAACCCAGATATCGATTAAATATAAAGACAAAGTATCACAGAATCTGGCATTCTCTCAAACGAAATTTCGGAGTACTAAGTCCATATATCCGAGAGATGTTAACCCAGTAGTTACTCAGTTTTTCTTTTAGGTTTATATCTTGAAGACAATTTACTGAACGAGTGAAGCCTGTTGTCACATCCTCAGTAAGACCTGTTTAATTACTTGAATTAGCATTCCATATCTTTAGCATACTGTGATTGTCATATTGATGTATTATGATCTCTCTTTTTCACAAAAACTCTTTTTAACTTTTATATGTTTTTGTATTTTCCCAAAATTTCTCCCCTTAAAATAAAAAAACATAATTTTGGATTTTTAGTTTTTTTAAGAAAGTATGTACTGAAAAACACGTCATACCGATAAGAATTATGTCAAGTCCTCATCATCTTCAATTCTAACCAACTTTTCTCGTAGTAGTCACTGATAAAGTGGTGTCGAATCTCAATATATTTAGTGCGTGAGTGTTGACATGAGTTTTTAGTGATATCAATAGCAGCCTGATTATCTACATATATGGGCGTGTCAAGAAATTGAAGTCTGAAGTCTCTCGTCTGCTGTTGAATCTAGACTATCTGGGAATAACAACTCGATGCTGAAACGTATTCAGCTTCACACGTAGAGAGAGCGACCGCTGCTTGTTTCTTGCATTGCCACGTTACCAAACGAGTTCTGAAGAATTGGCAACCAGCCATAGTAGATTTAGTATTAAGCTTGCAACAACCGAAATCAAATCCAAGTAACCTGCAAGATTGAAGTCGTCGTGTTGAGGATACCAAAAGCCGATGCTTGGAAATCCTTTCAAATATCTCATAATACGTTTGACGGTTAGCAGATGCGAATCTCTTTGACTAGACTGAAAACGGGCACACAGACATAAAGGATACATGATATCAGGTCGAGAAGCAGTTAGATACATCAAGGATATATAATGTTTCATCAACTTTGACTCCATGAACGTCTGGACAAATGTCGTGATTTGGAGCTAACGGGGTAGATGCTGGTTTAGTTCCTGTCATATCAAATTTCTCCAATATGCCATGAACATACTTCGTGTGATGGATGAAGATACCATCAGGAAACTGGTCAACCTGAAGTCTAAAAAGAACTTCATCTCCCCCATCGCACTCATTTCAAATTTGTGCTTCATGACTTCTTCGAAGTCTTTACACAACTTATCATTTGTCGATCTGAAGATGATATGATCCACATATATCTGCACAATAATCAAATGCCCATCCACTTCCTTGGTAAAGAGGTAGAATCTACAGTTCCTCTGAGAAAGCCATTGTCTAAAGATGTCATGACACCGTTTCATACCAAGCTCTCGGGGCTTGGTGAAGACCATATAAGGCTTTGTTCAGAAGGTAGACTTTGTCTTTGTGTATAGGATTAACAAACCCTGGTGGTTGGCCGACATACACCTCCCCTTTGACTTTTCCGTACAGGAAAGCAAATTTGACATCCAACTGGTACACCTTGAACCCTTTCCAAGAGGCAAAGGCCAAGAATATGCGGATTGCTTTGAGACGAGCGACTGGGGCATAAACATCGGTGTAGTCTATCCCTTCCTGCTGATGAAAGCCTTATACCACAGTCGAGCTTTGTTGCGCACTACAATCCCTCTATCATCACTTTGCACTTGAAGACCCATCTAGTGTTTATCTTTTTGTGATGATCTAGTAGGTCAACAAACTTCCAGACTCCTAACTTCTAGAATTGAAGCAAATCCTCCTGATTGCCTCCACCCAACTTTCTTCTTTTAACGCGTCCCTCCAGTTCCCAGGTTCAACCTGTGAAACAAAGAACTGTTAGAAATTTGGGTTTGTAATGGAGCAATACGGGTATAAAAACAGCTTAGATCCTTATTGATCTGATTGTGAGTTTGCACTCCTGTTTGGAAGCTGATGATGATATTCTCCAATGGATGATATGAAAGTGTCCTTGGCATCACTTCACTGGGAACATCCACTTGAGTCTGCAAGTTTGTGATCACTTCATCAACAACCAGAGAAGAAGATGTAGCTTCATTCCTGACGTTTGATTGCTCAGCTTGAGCGTTCAAGAAGCTTTCAATATGTTCAGATCCTTTATCGGAACTAGATCCTTCATCATCGAAAGTTGGTTCTCTATCGGAGTCGGCATTGGGCGGTTGATGGGCAGATGATTCAGCAGTGTTCATGAATGGTACATAAACAGAGTCTTGAAGAGTAGTGCTCGGACCTACCTTAGAAGTTGTAGACACAGGAAGAGACGGGGAAATCACTAACGGTCTGGTAACTTGCTCTTGATTAGAGATTTGATGCTGTTGCAAAAGCATAGCAAGTTCTTCTTTAGATGGCACGTCAGGTAGGTCGAAAGAATTCCACAGACCTCGTAGTTGAATAGCCATGGATCCCCAGGTTTCTACATAGGCGTAGTATAACGTTGACAATCAACATGCTGTGCAAGAATAACCTGGTTCAGACTTGGCAAGACGACACATTTTTGTGGAGTAGCATAACCGACGAAAAATCCTTCCAAGGATTTGGCTCCAACGTTACCATCCAGGTCTAATACTGTACACAGTGATCCAAAAGGCTCCAGAAACGCAAGGTCAGGCTTCCGTTGATTTAGCAACTCGAAACAAGTCTTTCGTGAGGCTTGACTGTTAACACACGATTGAGGTTGTAACAGACTGATGCGACTGCTTCGCTCCAGAAACTAATTGGCAATTTCGAATCGGCGAGCATGGTTCTGGCAGTCTGAATCAATGTGCGATTCTTTCCTTCAGCTACTCCATTTTGTTGTGGAGTATAAGGAGCACTGAATTCATGAAGAATCCCCTTTTCGTTGCAGAACTCGAGCATCCGTTTTTTCTTGAACTCTGTACCGTTGTCACTACGGATTCTCTTGATAGGCAATGATAAAGGTTTTCAAGCTTCCTGAAGAGAATCATTAGACTTTCAAACGTTTCATCTTTGCTCTCTAGACAGAAAACCCATGAGAATCTTGAAAAATCATCTGTACGACCAGGCAATATAGATCTCCAGAAATACTTTTGATGTTTACTGGCCCGAAGAGATCCATATGAAGCCTTTCTAGTGGTAGCTTGATAGAATTTAGTAGCTTTTGTAGGTGTGATTTCTTGTACTGTTTCCCCTTTTTACAGCTCAGACAATCATCAGATAAATAAAAACTTTTCAGATTAACACCCTCCACTAGGTTGTTGTGCACAAGATAATTCATCTTACTCAGATGAATATGCCCCATCTTTCTATGCCATAGAATAGACTCCTTCTTGGTTGCTTTAGAAACAAAGCACTGAACCTTCTTTGATGTTGTAGATGTGATACTCATATCAAGAACATAAAGATCATTCTCTCTCAGAGCACGCATAAGAATCCATTCCTCAGGAATCTTGAATCCCTGCTTTAAGATTAATCATTCTTTGTCGTTGAAGTGTGTCGTGAACGTTTTATCACAAATTTGCAAAATACTTAGCAGATTTTTCTCTAGCTCCGCAATGTAGTTCACTTTGTCAAACGAAACTACTCCATTCCAGAGAATACCCTCTCCAACGATTCTCCCACCTTGTGTGCCAACAAAACCAACGTAACCTCCTCGGATAGCCTTGACCTCGTGTAACAACGCAAGCATCCCGGTCATGTGTCGAGAAGCTCCACTATCCATAATCCATTTAGACATGATCGATCGCGGGAGCCCCTTCACACCTGAGGAAGAAACAATTTAAACAAAGAAACCCAAGCCTGTTTGGTCTTGGGTGGGTTCGGAATGTCAAATTTCAGACCAACTTTGTTTTTGATGTTCTGTTTAGGCTCGGTTTTGTTTAGAACAGATGGTCTAAGTTCTACCTTGGATGGTTTAGCTTTTTAACCCATGTTTGCATTTTCAAATTAGCCCTTTTTGAATAAAACTTTGAATCCATTTGACGATACTTAGTTGATGTTTCACCAATTTCAAATTTAGAGTTAGATCGAATTGTTGGTTTAACATTTTTGTGGAATTCAACGTTTCTTTTCAAAATTTTCTTTGGTACAACCATAGGTGCCTTTTGTTTTTCATCCTTGGTAGATCTGTTAAAGTTAGAAATAGGTTTTGGATGTTTTTGTGAGCAATATCGTGCAATATGCCAAACATTTTTACATTTATAGCACGTCCTGCTCTCTTTTCGGACAGAGGAATCCAAAGCTTGTTTTCTACTCTCTTTTTCTTTCTTGAACTGATCATTGGATTGTGTACAAATGATCTCTTTTTCTTGTGCTGTTGTTATCCCAAAAACAAAATTGATTTTCTTTGTAAAGTTTAGCTTTTGGGACGTGTTGTTCGTTCTTCGGTTTTCGAAACCAAACCAGCCCTCCTATTCTCAGGATAATCTCTGTTCCGCTGATGGTAGGGTCTGTTAGCACATTTTGACTTAGAGTAAAATGATGCATTATGTTTATCTAAATCAGAATGGCTTACCTCAATAAGCTTGAACTACTGTTCGACTCGATCCAAATTGACATTTTGGATTGGGAAATCTTCATCAGAATATAGTTTATCAGATCCATGAACTATGACGTTTGGATCAATATTTAAACTATTTTCCGATGTTTCAACCTCAAATTCAGATTTTTCAGATTCACCTCTTAAAACACTTTGAACCACTGTTTTAACTACCTCAGAATCATATTCACTTTCAGATTTTGTGTAAGTTACGTCGATGTTCGTAGGCAGCTCGTTTGACTGTTCGGTTTTCAATTTTAAATTGAGTGCCTTTTCCACCACTGATGGCTTTTTACAAGCATAACTATTCCACATGGGTGTGGAACACGATCGTAACTTGCACTCTTGTTATCATCTATTTTAGATTCTTCTTTTTTTAGATTTTTGGTAATCTGTGATTAATGACATTGAGCTTGTGGAATAACTGATTACCAATTTGTTAACCCGTTCTGTTTCTATTTTTATTTTCTCAAGCTCACTTTTTAGCTCAGCGATAGTATTTAAATGAATATTATTAGCCATTTGCTTGTCCATTACTGTCGCTTTAAGCACAGAAAGTGTTCATTCACTTTCTCAGAGAGCTTTTTCCTATTGTTTAACATTTTTGCTCAATTTGTCATAAGCTTCTTTAGTGGCTTTATAGTCACATGATAAATTATATGTTGAACTTTTGAGCTCATTATATCGTGTGTCTTTTACAACAATTCACTGCATGGCTCAGCACACTTCAAACATGGTTTTTCTATCACAGACTCTCTTTTAGACTCATTTACCTCATTTACGTTTGCCATATACACTTTGTTGGTCTCGACATTCGGTTTTTCCAACTCATCATCAACTTTCTTTGCTTCAACTTCCGGCTTCTTTTCTACACAAAACGGTCGATGGATTGGTTCAAAGTAACCTGCAAAAGTTTTCAAAATATCATTAGGCAGGAGATGTTTAAAAGCACTATTTAGAAGTTCCTCATCTTCTGACGAAGTATGATAATAATCTTCTTCAGGAGCCTCGTCAAAAGATGCCTCTGATTCTTCTTCAGGTTCTTCGATTATTTCTGCAACCAATGCCAAGCTCTTATTCTTGGAAATGTACTTGTTCCAGTTAAAGCCTTCGTCTTCTTGAGTTATGACAAGCGCTTTGTCTTTGGTTTCTGGCTGTCTATCTTCGATTTGCACCATTCTAGTTCTTGGCTGAGGACGGTGATAGATGGCCTTCTTGTAGTAGTCGTCGGCAAACGGGTTTTGATTACCCTGAGATTCTCTGTTTGGACATTCACGTTTAAAATTCCCCTTCTCCCGACACTTGAAACATGTAACTTTCAACTTGTCGAAGCCAAGTTTTCCATCCAATACTCTAAAGTTTTCTTTCCCAGTGACTTCCATGAAGCGTTGTGCTCGTCTAACAATAGATTCCATACACCATTTGATGTCGATTAACTCCATCTCGACTGGATCAATCTGATCACAGTCCTCTCTGGTCATCTCTGAGTTTCCAGTTTTGCCCGCTACAAGACAATCATAAGATTCAAGAACCGAAGCTAATAGTGACATATGTTGCTTAGCGGTCTTCTCGTCAAAGTTCTGAGCGTTTTGGAATTCAACAGCGATATTGCACTGTAAAACCCTTTGAGTAGGATGAGATTAACTATTCTAGTTGATCTGGGGATTACTAGATCCTTGTGATGACTGTGTGCTGGAATACGTGTTCGGGTTGACCATAGCAAATGATTGAAAGCCACTATGTTGATTTGACGGTGGGCTCGGTGTGTTGTAAGCGCTGAAGGCTTTTTGGATCTTTGGAGATTGTATCTGAGCGGCAGAACTTCCTTTGTAATACAGATTAACGTCTTGTTTCATTTGGGCGCCTTCATTCTTCGCCATTTTCTGCATCTCAAGTTCGTGTCCCTCCAATCTCTCAATGAATCGTGGTAATGAGAAATTACCATATTCAGTTCCATTCTTCAAAATGGTTAGATAGGTAGACCATTCGCCTTGTGGTAAGGAATCTGCGAGTTTGTCAACTAATTCTTCATTCGTCTTTATGATTCCTATTCGCTTCATTTGCACAACCAGACGACTGTATCTTTCAATCAGTTGTTTTACTGTCTCTCCTTTGATCAAAGTAAAGATGTCAAATTCTTTACTCAACAACGCCCGTTTCCCTTTACGCAACTGTGCGCTTTCCTAGAATTTCAATCGAAGAGCATTCCATAATGATTGTGCGTCATCATCATATTGCAACAATGCTAATATGTCTTCCTTGATGGATTGCTGTGGAATGTTCATCATTTTCTTCTCATTGATGAACTTCTCTCTTTCAAAATCTAAAAGTTTAGCCAATGTCTTTTCAAGACCGTTTTCTCCAACAGGAGATTGATACTTTTCTTCGATGGCAAACCAGCAGGTAAAATGATTCACCTGAACCCAATTCATGAAACGTTTGCTCCAACTGTCAAAGTCCTCAAGCTTCATTAACTTTGGCGGCTTCGTCATCATACCCATCTCATTTTCAAGGTTCATGTTTTGAGTTGCGGTAGTTGTGACTGCTGATGTAGCAAATGCGTTATAAAACTCTTCTACCATTTTTTTTCTGCAAAGATTTTTAGAAACACACTTTTGAAAAATTGATTAGTATGATAATATTTCTTAGCGCAGATACAGATCAGTTCATGCGACCAATATGAGTTCATATGACACAGAGATTCGTGCGAACGAGATGATTCTACAAAGTATATACTCTACGAACAAGATGTTCGTACGAGTGAAAAAAGTTTGCTTCGTACGAGTGAGTTGCTCGTACGAAGGACTTCCCGTGTGAATCACAGTTTCAACTTTCTAACTTATAAATTTTAAGAACGTCTGTTTACTCGTTCGTACGGATGACTTTAAATTGTACGGACAGTTGTTCGTGCGAGTGGTCTCTCTACCCGTACGAAACAACTTAGGTTACCAAACAGATGAATTTTATCAAATTTGACATGATTAAGTTCAATTTTATATCTGAAATTGTCAAGGATTGATTAGAATTGAGTTTAACGTGATATCCTAGAATCCTAGTCAATTTTGTCCAAGAATTTGTCCAATTCTGAGAATAGTATGGGAAAGTGTAGAAGTAGAAAGCTCCAATAGTAAATCTGAATCTGAAACTGTTGGTAGAAACTTGATGTTTGTCAGCAGATCAGGCCTCAAGGCTCTGATACCACTTGTGAATGGGAGATCGAGTCCTCTGATTAGCACCAGACCGATCTAACTCAACTAACAGAGGCGAAATTTATTTTTAGTATGGTTGACAAACAAACAAGTGAGATCTACTGCTTAAATGCCTTGAATATATTGATAGACGTGAACAAAGTACAGTGCAAGTAAACAGTTCAGCAGGGCTTCACCACACCAACATGATTTCTAACTCTAACACAACACTCCTCTATTTATAGGTCGACATGACTCGCACAGGAGAGTGTGTAGCAGAGTGTGTGACTCGTGTGAGTGGTGGCCTCATACGAGTGATAGGGTGTCACTCGTACGAGTCAACTACTAAACAAATAAATCATACATTAACAAATACAAACTGACGTTCTAAGCCCTATATATACAATCAACATATCCTAGACGTAGGCAATAGACATTATGCCACAAGCATATTCAAATATGAATCTGTATATAATAATCACATTGTTCTCCAGAACTTACTTTAAATCAAATCCTTGAGGGACTTTCATGTAAACTTTCAGTATCTAGTGATACTTAACATCCATAACACACCGGCCAGTAATCTCTTTATATATTACCAGACTAATAAGATATTGGAAAGTCAATACATCACCACTAGAGAATACGACTCCTCATAATCAGTCATAGGTCTTTGAGAAAATTCTCGTGCCACCAATTTTGCCTTATATCACTCATTTGATTTTTCACGTGATTCACATAAATGATCTATTTGTATCTAACATATTTTTCAACTATAGTAGTATGGACCATTGGTCCATAAACTTTCCATTTCATTAGAGAATTCAACTCTATCTTATTTGCGTCTTTCCATTTTGGCCAATCATTTCTTTGTATTCATTTATAGAAAAATCGTAAATCTTGATCCTCATCATTCGATCATTTCAAGCGCTATATTATATACAAAAGTATAACAATGTCGATTTTATTTCGATTCCATACATTTCTAGACATGATACAAACTAATGAGATTTTTTTTATTTTAAGGTACCTGGGTTCTTTTGGAACCATCATGTCTAATGTCTCTTTAAAAGACCCTCTTATTATAAACCTACCTGACCATCTTCATTAGCTTCTCTAATTTTCGAGGAATTTTAATCTTGCAATCGACTAGTCTACCATGCTTCAGGCGTGCCATAGACTCATCACCAATATATGGTTTTCTTTCTAGGACACTTATCTTAATTGGAGCACTAGTAGTTGGTATATGTGATTTAGCTAGTCATAGTTATTTATGTCAGTGAATGTCTGGTAACTGTTTTATTAATCTTTGTAAATGAATTATCCTTTAAACTTTTAGTTCACATCATTCAATGTGAGAACCAATGACAATTCATTCATACCCATCCCTTCTAAAACTGCCTTCAATCTCCCCTCATGTTGGTAATGTTCATACCCAACATGTATTTCCTTATTTCCTTTAAGGTCCCATCTATGTGCGTTGTGGTGGATCATTAACAATATATATTGCATAACCAAAAACATTAGATGGAAAATATTTGGTTCCTAACCAAAAACAAACTGTAATGGGAGGAAGTATTATAACTTGTTGGCTTGATGTAAAATAACGTTATGTATATAAATCACATGTAGCCAAATACAAATATGAATGTTGCTCTTACAATCATTATGAACTTAAGCGGCATTAAGTGCAATACTTATTTCAATGATCATTAATAACTTAGGAAATATATATGTGCAATATGGAATATTGCGCTTGCTATCCCATTAGTTTAAGCCATAACTCACACAAACTTCAAGTTGTGGATTTGATAACCATTTAGACGATGTATCATATAAAAATACTAAATGATATCATGTGTGGACAAATATATTCTTTATTTAATACAGACTATTTACCTTACTTTGATTGTAAATAATTATGTTCCCTTGAGAGCAAATGTAACATTTTTAATTGTCAAGAAGAATCTTCTGGTTCTTAAATACATTTCACATTATTAATACACGGTGTGGTCTAACCGGTCATGCCAACTAATTAAATAATTATAATCTATAAACTTCCGGTTTATGATAATATATTTATTACTTGCACGTATGTAATACAAAACGTAAGATATGCATGAGAGAATATATTATCACTTCAAAGTTCAAACCATCATGTTATATAATCACTCCTTAGTTTTCCACTTTTGATGGTCGATCTCATATTAACATGACCTTCATTAAAGTTCTTAACGGTCAATCTCATCATGACAACTTTTTCAATTATGTCCATCATGACTACTTTTACAATGACCAATATATAATGACACCCACTTCAGGGAATGAGATAACAAGAACAAGCTTTATAGCTTTCTGCTATTTACTCGGTCACACAAATATATAATCTTTTTAATCTTTTTATACATTCTTAATAATATTGGTATTTTAGGATCATGTCTCACGTGTGATAAATGAAAAACTTTATCCAGTTTTTCAACATAAATAATCTTCTCTTCACATAACATTAGTTGAGAACTAATTACATATGTGAGTCATATATTTTATCGGTCTAAAATCGTATGACCTTTTATAGCTTGACAATGAAATTCGAGAACTATGATACTTTGGATGTCTAATATAAGCATACTTATACTCTTTCATGAGATTATGAGATTGATAACAAAACATAACTATTCACTTATATTTGCTTTATTAAATGGCTATTTGTATAAATTATTAGTTAAATGTATAGGACATATAACACAAACATCAAAGTATATAATTTCTAAGGTTATAGCAATACGACCAATACCATTACATAAAACTAGTACACATTCATTATTATAATCTCCTAAACACTTAATAATGACGGATTACATGACATACTATTTTTATTCACAAATTTTGATGTTAAACAACACATACATAAGTAAGCTATGCATATGCATATGAAGCATATACGTACAAACTAACAACAATAAATAAATAATAGCATATAGCATACAACGTATGCCATAAAATCAAATCATCTATCTCCCCTATCAATAAAAGAAAAGATAAGCATTACATCACAATGCTGACGTAGTAGCTATATAGGCTATCCAACAATGTCAATCTTATCTTATTATTGCATCATAAATCATGTATTTTCATATTTTATCTAACACATATAGTAATTTTATATCTTTAATTAAGCTGATTTGGGCGGCCAATTTTGAATCCAACTTTTCCCACCACTTATCCCAATTCCCCATACACCCCATTAATTCCTTCCATATGCAGAGGGAGAGAATAAGAAAAATCCTCAAACCCTCACCCCTAATCTTCTCAAATACACAGAGAACCAGAAGTCTACACACACATACATACACCTTTCGCAATTTCTTCTTCACGGCCTATAATCCTCACCCAAACCCTCACCCCTAATCCTCCTTTTTTATTTGCTTTTTAATCTATAATCTTTATACGAACTCTAATCGATTATTCTTGAAACACAACGACAATAACACCTGTTGTGTCTAGGGTTTTGAAACACAGCGGCGACCTGAGTTTGAAGGTTGCCGCTGATGACGACGATGATGGTGGAGTCGTGGTAACAGTGAAGGTTTACAACTAATTCGAGGTAATGATATGACGAGCAGTGGATATTCAGAGCGATTGAGGAACGTTGTTGGTTTGAGATTGTAGAACAGATGCTTTAATTAAATGATGTGTTAATTTTGATTGTGATTTTGCTTATGTTTGATTGAATTTACTTCAGGTTGAAATTTGGAATCTCCATCAACATTCATCATAATCTTTGAAGGTAATCACTTGGTTTCTTTGTTATTTAGTTGCTTATTCTACACCACCTGTTTTGATTGTGAACCGCAATGATACTAATGAAATACCATTTAATTACCATATTAGTCAAGCCATTTATTATTTTCTAATCCCTTTTAGTATTTCCTCTTATTCAACTCCTTTATAAATGTTTACCTGATTCTGTAAATAATGAAAAACAAATGTGATACAAACTTGTGCATATGAGCAAAAAAGACGACAAAATATGTTTCATGCTAATCATTATGTTTTTTTTTTCATTTAGAACAATACCTTTATCTAGATTGATGATGTCAGCGATGGATGCTAGAGGCGGAATGGAGACACTCAGGCCTGATTTGCAACAGGTTCATATCTATTTTTTCATGGTTTCAATAAAATTTTGAGCTTTCCTGATGAAAAAACTTCTGCAGATTGTTTCTTAACTTCCATCTGGAACCAACCAACTGGAACTTTGATGTGCACTGGTACCCGAAACTACCGGAGTTATATCGGCATCTGTGTTTGAAAAAAATTGTATTTACAATATCAAGTTTTGCTACTTTGCTCCCATCTATATGCTTTTCAACTTCTGCTCATTTCATAAGAAGGTTGTTGAAACCCAACCCAACCACCGTAGACCTTAGCTCACTTTATGTTAAATCTATGTTGTTTAGAATAAGCTTGATAAAAGCAGCAAGGAGTTGTTGAACGCTCAGGAAGAAGTAAAAAGATGTAAGTATACGATTAAGGAGTGGGAATTAATAATACGCGATCAGAAAAAAAAGGTGGTATATGTTGTTGTTTTACAATGTTGAAGACTTGACTTTTTATAAGATATATATATACACACACACTAATTATCAAGTTGTGAACAGAAAATGCACTAGCAAATCAATCTTGTGTCTTGCGGTCTAAATTAGAAGATCCTATAAGGACAATCCTTCATTGTTTATGAAGATCAATATGCTTCTTTTAATAATTTAGATTATTACTAAAGTTACTATAACCATAATATACACTTCACATATCCATATATGCAGCAAGAGAAAATAGAATGAATGCAGAAAACTGAGTTGTGAATAAGTTTGAATCTAAGCTCAAACAAGACGTTAAATCTCTATGCAACACTGTCGCAACTTCAATGTCTCAACAAATGAACAACTTGAATGCATCGAGAAGTTTTATCACACTTTCATCAGCCTTAATGATAAGTTACTTTTCAAGTTTCATTAACATGATTTGATTGTTTGTATACATGTGTTTCATCATTAAATTGTTGTTTATACGATTTTAGGCCATGATTGACTTGAAAAAGAAAGTTAATGGTTCGAGAGCGTTGGATGTTTCTCACATTGAGGAACTTCAAAATCTTGTACTTTTGCACAGCGCAAACTCTAATGCGAAGTTAGAGGACGTTAAATCTTCGGTTTCTTCCAACGCTGGTTCTATTGAAGAAGTAAGTTAAATAACATATGACATATTTAATTTGTATTCATTTACTATACGTACAAGCTGTGCATGAATTCATCGCATGTTGTTGATCAGCTACTAATAGAAGAAACTACCAAAGGACTTTCGATTTTTAACGAGCTACAATTCTCTTTATCAACTCAACAAGGATAAATGGCACATTTTGCTAGAGATCTTTGACACGTAATTTTTATTCTTATAGTTTCTAATAATATGTAGGGGTGAGCAATAATCGAACTAAAAACCAACAAAACCGAACCAAAATTAGTTGAAAACCGAATTTATCAACATCGTTATCGGTTATTGTTTTTACCCGCCTAACTGAATTGAACCATTCATATATATATATATATATACATATATATATAAATATATATATACATATATAGTGTATTGTTACTTTTAAATTGCTATGTATATAAATTCTGCATGATATTAAAATTATCGATATCCCACCACCATCTCACCGAGATAACCTATATCTCAAGTATCGGTCCTTGACCGATATCCGATATTTTACCACTTTAATTGCATAGTTTGCAATTTGCACTCTCCTTTGGTTAATTGGTTAACTATCCTACAATTAAACTGTGGCTCTTTCATTCATTTGCTTCAGGGGATGGGTAGAATCAAATACTAATATAATCAAGAATCAAGATTTTGATATGAGTTTTTTTTTTCAGGACCATATTCAGGACCTTGGAGCTGCTTGCTAAACTTGTTGGGACTCTGTTCAATAACATGAAACTAATGTAAATAATATGCCTTTTGTTATGAATAAAAAAGATCAAGAACTGGGCATGCTAATTGAAGATCATAGTGTGCTCTGATGAGAAGGCCATGATAATTCTAACACGTAGATACCCTTACCTGCATAAGCATGCCGGACACGTGAGAATGTGATAGATGATGGTCGATGTATGCTTGCTTATTATGGTTTTTCTATCTTTTTTAATCTCATTTGTAGGTAAGACAATTAAGTCATGTAAGTTGCTTTGTTGATTTTAGTTTTTAGTTTTCGAAATTTTATGTTTTAGTTTTTTTATATAAATTCTGTGCAGGTATATACCAAGGGTATTAGTGGTTGTTGTATGCCATTTTCCCAGTTTTAGTGTCAATGGGAGTGGATACAAAGATGCATATTTCATTGTTTTCGACAATATACATTTTATAAAATTTTTACTTTGGTATTCTAGGCATGTAAACAAGGACATGTTATGGAAAGATCCGCTTTTTAGGAAACTTACACTAGAGAGAAGGGGATAGTGGTATACGAGGGTGAGAAAGAAATAGATTGGGATTATGGTCTCCAATGAAACATCAAAACTCGCCTCTCTAGCGGTGATGGGTTTAAGGGTATTCTGTGGCTAGACAATGGTGGTTGATCACGGCAACATCCGCCTCTATGGTGACTCTAAACGGACATAACAAAGATCCTGGCAACATCCGCCTCTATTGCAGATGTAAGCTACAATATGGAAACTAAACCGAAGGTACGTGACGGCTTCCTAAAGTTGACTATTTTTTGTTATGCTATTTAATTTTGTTTACAATAAAATTAAACATTTTTGGCAGATTACACAGGAAGGGCTGAAGATATCGACCATGTTGACATCGAAAGTGACAACAACCTTATGCGAATGAAGCTTGAATACCAGGTAAACACGTGACTCTTCAATTAAAAATTTCATCAATGGATGAAAATAGTACTATACTGCATGCCCACAATGTCGTAAAAAGTATACCCACAAGAGCAAAAATACAAGTGCACAACCACTAATCATATAAGGTGATTGTAATATTGTTATAGTTTAACAAGTGAATGTAAATTAGTTAAGTTATGTGGAAAAGGTATTTTTAATTCAAACTGCTCTTCAAAAGAATGTTTTATAGTATAAAAATAAAGCAACACCCATCAAGCAAGATATATGGAGTAGTAGCACATGGATTACTAATGAGGACGAGGTTGAAGTTTTGAACAAATTATTTTCATTCTTTTTTTGTTTGAATAAAAAATTAACTATTGTTCTTTTCTTAAATATTCATGCTTATCATTTTCATCAGGGCAATAGGAAAATGATTAAACCATTAAGAGGCAGCTTAAAATGGTAAGGTATTGTTATTCATGCTTATCGTTATCATTTTCACAGATTGCTATCACTGGAAGCAGTGCTATAGGAAGCGAGATTATGACTGTCGCAGCTCAAAATGTTAAGGTATTGTTATTCTTATCCCTATTCCTATTCCTATCAATAATGTTTTGGTCAAAAATCGGACTAAAGATAATGAAACCAAACCTGATTTTGTGAGATAGTGTGCTTGAATAATGAATAAGTGTGTGAATAATGAAAAAAATGAAAATGAACACAAGGATTTGTACGAGAAAAAAGCCTTTGATCTCTAAAGGATCTCTAGCATAAAAAACCTCGGGTGATGGAAACTACCAATCACGAACTACATTCAACAAGTAATCCACAAATAAATACAACTTTGGACGATATTGAGCTTGTTACAAATGAATTCTAGTGTGTCTTGGAGAGCAGTTTGAGAAATTCGTGAGTGTACGAATTGTGTGTTCTAATCAAGCTCAATACCCCTGATATAATCAGAAATATCTATCTAACTAACTATCCAAAAAAGGTTCAAGTCTCCCATGTTCCCATAACGGCTACACTTGATTATGCACGTGCCTATTTGAAGCATATTAGGCTTGAGACTTGTCTGCCCACTTCGCCATTCTTCCTGACATTTCTGGTTTTCTGAGAACATTCTTGATAGGAAAATTAGTTTTTACGATAATTGTATGTGTTTCAAAATAATGTCTAAGTTTAATGGAAGCCATAATTAATGCGAGAAATAATTTTTCTAAATGAGAGTACATGGCTTCAGCATCAAAAAGGCTTTTACTTACGTAATATACCAGAAGCTATTGGCCTTCATGATCCTTAACTAACACTCCACATACTGCTTTACCTGAAACAACTAAGTACAAGGATAATAGTTCTCCATTCTCTGGTTTCATCAGGGCTGGTGCTGAGGATGGATAATCCTTTAGGGCTTTGACCGCAGCTTCATGCTTCTCAGTCCACTCAAATTTCTTGTTCTTCCTTAGAATATAGTAGAAATCCTTGCACTTCTCTGAGGAGTTTGAAATGAATCTGTTTTGAGCTGCGATCCTTCATGTCAGTCTCTAGACATTCTTGGCATTGATAGGGGATTTTATATTAACAATCGCCTTAATCTGTTCTGGGCTTGCTTCAATCCCTCCCTTGGTCACCATGTATCCTAGGAACTTTCCAGCTTTAACACCAAAATGACACTTTGAAGGATTTAGTTTCATGTTGTATTGATCAAGGATATTGAATGCCACTTCAAGATCCTTGAGATGTTCTGTTGCTCTCTTGGACTTGACCACCATGTCATCTATATACACTTCCATAGTGTCTCTAATCTACTATTTGAATATCATATTGACTAGTCTTTGATAGGTGGAACCTGCATTTCTCAGTCTAAAAGGCATTGCAATATCAGTATATGCAGTAGGAGTCATGAATGTTGTATCCTCTTGATCAGATGCTTCCATCTGAATTTGTTGGAATCTAGATGAAGCATCCATAAAGGTTAACAAATCATGTCCTGCAGTTGCATCCACCATGGAGTCAATGTGTGGTAGTGGGAAAGGATCCTTAGGACATGCCTTATTCAGTTCTGTAAAATCGACACATACCCTCCACTTTCCGTTTTTCTTTTGAACAATCAACGCATTGGCCAACCATATTGGATACTTAACTTCTCTAATCATACATGCCTTCAAGAGTTTGTCTACCTCCTATTGGATGATAAGGTTCCTTTCAGGTGCAAATTTTTTTCTTTTTTGATGAATTGGCCTGAAAGATTTATCAATTCCCAATTTATGTGTTATAATATCTTTAGATATACATGTCATATCCTCGTGTTTCCAAGCAAAAGTAGACTTTCTTCTTCTTAGGAAGGATACTAGATCCTACTCTATATTGTCAAGGATCCCGGATCCTATGATGACTTTGATTTCAGGATAAAGAGATTTAACAATTATTGGCCTCTTGTTGATCGCTTTCTATCTTCACTACCCCCAAGATGTTGCCAGTTTTACACATTGGTGGTAGGTTGATGGGACAACTTTCATTTCGTGAATCCACGGCCTGCAAAACAAGTAGTCAATAACACAAAATTTTGTATGGAGTTTACCCCCTCGATATAGATTGGGAGTTTGATGTCCCCCATCATGTTTTTCGTTTCACCGCTGAATCCCACAAGGACAGATGATCTTGGAATTAGTTCTAATTCTGGGATATTCATCTTTTTTCAGGACATCAAGGTGTATGATGCTCACAGAGCTTCCACCATCAATGAGGATCCTACGAACAAAGTATTAGTTATAAACAAATTAATAACTAAGCCATCATGATAAGGATCCTGAATATTAACACAATCATCCTCATCAAAGGATATAACATTCTGCTGAGTTAGAGTGGAGGTCCTAATGTGCCTTTCTCCATTCTCCAACTTGGTTTCTTTGGCATGCCTCATTGCCGCCGAGAACAAGGTTCCACAAATATCGGACCGTCCGGAGATAAAACTTATAATTTATGCATCGGCCGGAGGTGGAGCAACTTCTTTGGAACATTATCAGGACCATGGAATCCTTGACTTTTTCCTGCCCAGCAACTCTTTCAAGTGCCCCTTACTAAGCAGATATCCAATTTCTCTCCTAAGAGCTATGCATTCATCCGTCAAATGCCCAAAGTCTTCGTGCTATGCACACCACTTGGATTTATCCTTGAAGGAGTTAGACTTCTCATTCTTCTTTCGCCACCTAGCTTTTTCATCTAAGTTCTGCAAGGCAAGCATCAATTCATTATTATTAACAGAAAAGCAATATTCAGATATTCGAGGATATTCTTCCTCATCTTCATCTTGTTCAACTGCATGAACGTTTTGATTATCAGGCTTGGAGTATGGCTTGCATCTGTTATTCTTGATCCTTGCTTCTTGTCGTTGTACTCCTATTTATTAGAACCCTTGATCCTGTCATGTATTCTCTTATCATCCTTTAATCGGATGAATCTCAAAGCCATGTTTCTTAATTCGTCCAAGTTCCTGCAAGGGGTCATGACAAGATCATCATAAAATGAAGAATCCTTTTGTAATCCTATTTTAAATGCCTCAACTGAAGTTGCAACATCTAAATTCGGGATTTCTAAGGATTCTCTTCCAAACTTAGTGACATAATCCCTTAAGGATTAATCACGAGCCTAGGTTATCCTATATAAATCACTAGTTAGCCTTTCAAAAGTCCTACTGCATGAAAATTGGTTATTAACGAAGTAATGGAATAGGGAGGAAGACTTAGCAACCATTTGAGTGCTGATCCAGTGAGGGTGGATCCGAAGCCTTTATACAAGCAAGCTTCTTTTAACTTTCTGGAATGGTATTTATTTCCATTCTCTCCCGGTATGGTGCCACATGTTCATCTGGATCAGTTTTCCGTCGTATAACTTCATGTTGGGTGTCTGGAAGCGTTTTGGAATCTTTGCCTAACACATGGTGGTACAAAGCGAGACACCTTATGACTTCCATCCGGAATTTCAGGAATAGGTTTAACTATTCCTAGAATGTTGGATATCATATCCTTAAGCTTTTGTAGCTCCCTAGCCATGGCTTGATGGAACCTTGCATCTTGCATGAAACCATAGTTAGTATATATAAAGGTGTTATTAGAGTTGTTACCTCTAATAGGGCCTGATGATGGTGGTATTGCAGAAGTGTAATGGGGATAAGAGATGTATGTTGTCACAGTAGGGCCTGATGAAGCAATAGTTTACATTAGGATGAAGTCCCCATCATGGACTTCAAGACTTCTAAGTGGTTGACTACTTGAGGATCCTTGATCCTGAAAGATATTGGGTCCAGGATACATTGGTGTTGAAGGTCTTAATGGATAATCCATGGATCCTTGAATCCGAGTTGAGGATCCTTGATCCTGAAAGTTGGATCCCTGCAGTTGGTACATTTCCTGTGATCCTCCCGGTTGGTAGAAGGATCCTTGAGGTTGGGTTGTCTCCAGTGATCCCTGCCGAATGATAGAAGATCCTTGTGGCAGGGTTATTGCTAGTATTTCATGCTAAAGGTTGGAGGATCCTTGAAATTGGACATTGGATCCCCTAGAATGCTGGATTGTTGATGAGGGAGTAGCACAATCCAATGACCTAGGCATCAGTGGAGACTTGTCTTCTGCCAATCTCTTCTGCTTCTTGATTTCATCAATTTCGTGAAGGATCCTCTCGTTAGTTTTGTCTTTCTACTCCATGTAGCCTTTCACTTGCAACATCAAAACAGAAATAACATTGTTAGTAGTTGTAGAGGAAGAAACAGTGGAGGTTTTTGACCCTGTGACGACGAATGATGTCTTCTTCTGAGGACTCTCAGCATTCTTCTAGAATAATGGGGGAATGCGAGGCAAAGGCATAGTGGTTTGAGATGAGGTAACCGCCGGCATGGCACTTGAAGTAGCTTTCCCCTTAGAGGCCATGAAGTTGATGGAAATGAATGGGAATTCCTAGAATTGAAGCACCACTTGTCCCACGGTGGGCGCCTAATTGTTTTGGTCAAAAATCAGACTAAGGAAAATGTAACCAAATCTGATTTTGTGAGGTAGTGTGCTTGAATGATGAATAAGTGTGTGAGTAATGGATATAATGAAAATGACAATGAACATAAGGATTTTTACGAGGAAAAAGCCCTTGATCTCTAGAGGATCTTCGGTATAAAAAACCTCGGGTGATGGAAACTACCGATCATCAAGTATATTCAACAAGTAATCGACAAACAAATACAACTTCGGATGATATTGAGTTTGTTACAAATGAATTCTAGTGTGTGTCTGAGAGCAGTTTTGAGAGAGTCGTGAGTGTACGAATTGTGTGTTCTAATCAAGCTTAATACCCCTGATATAATTAGAAATATCTATCTAGCTAACTATTCAAAAAAGGTGCAAGTATCCCATGTTGCCCATGACAGCTACACTTGATTATGCACGTGCCTATTTGAAGCATATTCAGCGAGATTCCAGCAAAGACTAAGTCCACATCATCCATTACATGCGTACAAACATTAGAAATGCGGAGAACAATTGTTAGTTAACATAAGTTAAAATAAGAATCCTCGATCCTCATACTTCTTGTGTCATCCGCTAAGGATAAGTGATCCAGGTCCGGTCTCAGGATACATGATCCAGACTTCATAAAACTTAGCCCCTAACAAATAATAAAAAGAACCATGTTGGAATTGTAATTTAGGTTAACTGCGATTTAAAATTTTATACTCTTTTAATCGTTCTTGCTATGTTTGTTTGGCAGCCTGTTACACTTGAGCTCGGTGGAAAGAGTCCAATAGTTGTGTTGGACGATGTTGACATTGATAAAGGTTTGTTTAACTATTTGTAAATCTTAAATTTGATTATCTTTCCTCTCATGTTATATATTGTGTTTAATCGAGAACATATATGATAATAACTCTTTTGCCTTCTGTTCAAACAGCTATGGAGTGGGCAGATCTAAATTCATGGTTAGCTATTTTTGAAACACACATGAATTCTATAATTTGTTTCTCTGATGTGATACTATTGAACCACACATGAATTCTAGAGTAGGTCTAAAGCACGGCCGGAGGTAGAGCTATGGTTCCAGCGAACGGATCTCAAGTGTAATTTGTGGTTCATTTTGCAACAATTTTGGGCTCTGCATGGCTGTATCTGAGTTTCTTATTTCCCTATTAAGCCTTTGTTGATTAACAGGTTTTGTTTTTAGCTTTACTTTTATTAGTTTCCTCTTTTTTTGATATTCTATTGTGTTTTTCTATGTATAAAATAAGGATTTGTTATTGAACTAATAACAATGATTCTATTCGGATCATATTTGTGGTGCTATAATTTGGGGCGTATAATCTTATTCTCGCTTTATTTTGTTCTTCTAAGTTAAATCTCTTTTGCAGATGGGTCTTCTTCAATTTTTTGTTCTGATAATTAAGTAATCTGTTTAGTGGAGTTATTGTGCCTTTGATAATTAAATAATCTGTTTAGTGGTTTCTTTTCATTTTTTTGGTTTAAAAAATAGTTTTAAGCTCGGATAAGTTTCAGGATAACAAACTATATCAAAAATGTGTTATATAGATTTGCTAAAATGTGTTAAGTTGATTAATAAAGAAAACAGTTTCAGGATGTAGTTTCAGGATAACAAACTATGTCAGTTATCAAGCAATGAACAATAAAAGTAAGGATTGACGCGGGATGTACGAGGAAAGCCCTTGATCTATCTAGATCGCCGGCACAAAACCTCGGGAGCTGCCAACTACCAGCTGCCTTTGTTCTTCTTATTGACTGAAATATCAGGATATAGCTTCAGATAATGCACGGATCAGCTCTAAGTGTTAAAATGATTGTAAAATGTGAGTGAACGATTGTAAATATAGTGAGTAATTGGTGTGTGTATGAGATTACATGTGTTCTTCTAATGATCCGGCATCCCCTTGTATAGTTTTAAAATTCTAACTGAATATCCTACAATTTCGGGATATGGAGAATATCCCCTTGTGACTGTTGTAGACCCTTTCTTCCACTATCAGCATTCACCTTTCAACCACTTTGAGCGAGTCTTCGGGTAGACCTAGTCCGTGTTAACGTTTGTCACTTGCAACTGAAGTATACAAACAAACCATTAGTAACGAGCAAGATACTTCTGTAGGATGTTACCGGTATCCTGGTCGCAGATTAAAACATAAAGTCAGGATATATTATCGGGAAATAGGTTCAAAATTCCATCCGTAACAATTGTCCCCAAAAATATAGCTATTGGATATCCCGATTACAACGCATATATTTAGTTGTTCGAAATCTTTAGTGGAATGTTGATGTGACTTGGTGCAACTTCCAAGGAAATATATTCTCATAATTAGCTAGTCTTTTCCTTACGAAATACTTCTTCTATCTCATTGCATCAGAATTTCAAGTATTATTCTCTCTTTCCTTTAACCCTTTCCTCTGCATTTCGTCTTCTTCACCATTACTTCTCCATGGCCAAACGCACACGACCTTGTGCCGGCAATTCTACTCCAACATTCATTACACAGAACCTGCACAAAAATCCCGAGGAGGAGGTTTGTAGCTTCGATAATGCTGATATAGCTGCTCTCCGATCCTCTAGTTCTTTCCCAGATCGCGCCGTTATCCGACCATACGATCGGAATCTTCGATCGGACATGTCTTCAACTGAATGGCTTTGTTCTTGGCGTACCCTTTTTCCATAGGTCTTAGGTTCCCATTTATAGAGTTTATCATGGAGTTCTTTTGTGTCACCGGTTTGAGCTTTTCCCAAACCATGCCCATGATTTGGAGGATCTTACTTGTGCTTGACCGGATCAAAACCAACCACGTCCCTGATCTCTGTATCGAGGATTTACCCTTGGCCTACAATTTTAGATCCCATGGATCTAGTCAGTTATGGTGTTTTCCACCTCCAACAGTCCTCTCATTCTCGAGCTACTAAGAATGAGGATGAGTGGAAGTGCAAGTTCTTCTTTTTTAAGAGGGACTCCATCATCAATGGCGGTGATTTCCCGGTGGAGTGGTTTGTTGGTGCATAATGTCTATTGCCTACGTCTAGGATATGTTAATTATGAATATAGGGCTTAGAACATCAGTTTGTATATGTTAATGTATGTTTTATTTGTTTAGATGTTGACTCGTACGAGTGAGTCTTATGACTCGTACGAGTGACACTCTCACTCGTATGAGGAAACCACTCGCACGAGTCACACTAGTTTCAAACACTCCTTTGTAAGTCATGTCGACCTATAAATAAAGGAGTGTTGTGTCAGAAACCAGAACTCTGTAGGTGTGCCGAAGCCCTACTGAACTGTTTACTTGCTATGTACTCGTTCACGTAAATCAATACAATCCAATCATTTAAGCAATAGATCTCACTTCTTTGTTTGTCAAGCTCACTAACAATGAATTCAGCCTCTGCTAGTTGAGTCAGATCGGTCCGGTGCTCATCTGAGGAGAGCTGATCCCCCCTCACAAGTGGTATCAGAGCCTTGAGGCCTGCTCTGTTGACAAACATCAAGTTTCTGCATACTAACAAAAGTTTCAGATTCAGATTCACCATTGGAGCTTTCTACTTCTACATTTTCCCATACAGATCTCGAAATTGGACAAAATCATAGACAAAATTGACTAGGATTATAGGATATCACATTAAAATCAATTCTAATCAATCCTTGACAATTTCAGATCTAAAATCGAACTTAATCATGTCAAAATTTGTAAAATTCATACGTTTGGTAACCTAAGTTGTTTCGTACGGGTAGAGACACCACTCGCACAGACGACTGTCCGTACAATTTAAGTTATTCGTACGAACGAGTAAACATAAGTTCTTAAAATCAACAAGTTAAAAAAATTAATAACTGCGATTCGCACGAGGCATTCATTCGTATGAACAACTCACTCGTACGAGCAAACGTTTTCAGTCGTACGAACATCTTGTTCACATGAGTATCTTTTTTTGTATGAATAATCTCGTTGGCACAAATCTCTGTGTCGTACAAACTAATCTTGGTCGCACGAACTGTTCTATTATCCGCACGAAGAAATTTTTATCATTCTAATCAGTTTTTCGAAAGTGTGTTTCTAAAATTTTTGAAGAAAAATGGCAGAAGAGTTTTATAACGCATTTGCTACATCAGCGGTCACAACTACTGCAGCTCAAAACATGAACCTCGAGAATGAAATGGGTACGATGAAAGCCGCCAAAGTTAATGAACCTTGAAGACTTTGATAGCTAGAGTGAACATTTTATGAATTGGGTTCAGGTGAATCATTTTACCTGCTGGTTTGCCATGGAAGAAAAGTATCAATCTCCTAACGGTCTCGAAAAGACATTGGCTCAACTCTCGGATTTTGAAAGAGAGAAGTTCATAAATGAGAAGAAAATGATGAACATTTTACAACAAGCCATCAAGGAAGACGTATTGGCGCTGTTACAACATGTTGATGACGCACAATCATTATAGAATGCTCTTCGATTGAAATTCCAAGGAAGCACATAGTTGCAAAAAGGGAAGAGGGCGTTGTTAAGTAAAGATTTTGACATCTTTACTTTGATCAAAGACATCTTTACTTTGATCAAAGGAGAGACATAAAACAACTGATTGAAAGATACTGTCATTTGGTTGTGCAAATGAAGCGAATAGGAATCATAAAGACGAATGAAGAATTAGTTGATAAACTCACGGATTCCTTACCAGAATGTGAATGGTCTACTTATTTGATCTGAAGAATGGTACTGAATATGGTAATTTCTCATTACCACGATTCATTGAGAGATTGGAGGGACACAAACTTGAGATGCAGAAAATGAAGAAGAACAAAGGCGCCCAAATGCAACAAGACATAAATTTGTATTACAAAGGAAGTTCGGCTGCTCAGATACAATCTCCAAAGATCCAAACTGCCTTCAGCGCTTACAATACACTGAGCACACCGTCAAATCAACATAGTGGTTTTCAATCCTTTGCTATGGTCAATCCGAACACGTCTCCAAGCCCATATTCATCACATGGTTCGAGCAATCCCCAGATCAACCAAACAATCAATCAAATTCTACTCAAAGGGTGCTACAGTGCAATATCGCTGTTGATTTCTAGAATGCACAAAACTTCAACGAGAACACTGGCAAGCAACATATATCACTATTAGCTTTGGTTCTTGAATCTTATGACAGTCTTGTAGCAGGAAAAATTGGAAATTCAGAGATGACTAGAGAGGACTATGATCAGATTGATCCGGTCGAGATGGAGTTGATTGACATCAAATGTTGTATGGCCTCTATCGTTAGACGAGCACAATGCTTCATGGAAATCACTGGGAAAGAGAGTTTGGGAGGATTGGATGGAAAACTTGGCTTTGACAAGTCTAAAGTTACATGTTTCAAGTGTTGGGAGAAGGGACATTTTAAAAGCGAATGTCCAAACAGAGAAGGTCAGGGTTATCAAAACCCATTTACCGATGACTACTACAAGAAAGCCATCTATCATCATCCTCAACCAAGAACAAGAATGGTTAATCGGAGATAGACAACCATAATCCAAAGACAAAGCGCTCGTCGTGACTCAAGAAGACGAAGGCTTTAACTGGAACAAGTACATCTCTAAGAATGAGAGTTTGGCGTTGGTCGCAGAAATCATCGAAGAACCTGAAGAATATTCAGAGGCATCTTTTGACGAGTCTCTCGAAGATTGTTATCACACGTCATCAGAAGAAGAGGAATTGTTAAACTTTTGCAGGTTATTTTGAGCCAAGCCATCGATCATCTAGTGAAGAAAAGAAGAAGCCGGAAGTTGAAGCAAAGAAAGTTGATGAAGAGTTGGAAAGGGACTGATGAGACCAACAAAGCTTGCATGGCAAATGTGAACGAGGTAAATGTGTCGAAAAGTGAGTTTGTGATAGAAAAACCGTGCTTAAAATGCAACGAGCCATGCAGGGAATGTGTTGTTAAAGACACATGATATAATGAGCTCAAATGTCTAACAGATAATTTGTCATATGACTATAAATCAACAAAAGAAGTTTATGACAAATTAAGCAAATTTGTTAAACAATATGAAAAAGTGCTCAGAGAAAATGACGACACACTTTCAATGCTTAAATCGACTGTGATGGACAAACAAATGACCATTAACATTCAGTTAAACACAATCGCTGAGTTAAAAAGTGAACTCGAGAAAATGAAAATAGAAATGAAACGGGTTAACAAATTGTTAATCAGTTATTCTACAAGTTCATACGTCATTGATCACATTCTACCAAAGATTGAAAGCAAAGAAGAATCTAAAAATGATCAAAACAAAAGTGCAAGTTATGATCGTGTTCCACCACCCATGTGAAATAGCTATGCTACTAAAAGACCATCGGTGGTAGAAAAGGCGCTCAACTTAAAATTGAAAACTGAACAGTCAAACGAGCTGCCTACGAACATTGACGTAACTTACACAAAATCTGAAATATAATGTGATTCTGATGTGGTTAAAACAGTGGTTGAAAGTGTTTTGAAGAGTGAGTCTAAAAAATCTGAATCGGATGTTGAAACATCGGAAAATAGTTTAAATAGTGATCCAAAAGTCATAGTTTACAAAATGCAGTGATCTGATAAACTATATTCTGATGAAGATTTCCCATTCCAGAATGTAAATCTGGATTGTGTCGATAAGTTGTTCAAGCTTGTTGAGGTAAGCCATTCTGATTTAGAAAATCACGATGTATCATTATATTCCAAATCAAAAGGTGTTTACAAACTCTACCATCAAAGAAATAGAGATTATCATGAGAATAGGAGGGCTGGTTTTGGTTTTCAAAAGCGAAGAACGAACAACATGTCCCAAAAGCTAAACTTTACAAAGAAAATCAATTTTGTTTTTGGGACAACGACATAAAAAGAAAAAGAGATCATTGGTACACAATCCAATGATGAGTTTAAGAAAGAAAAAGGGAGAAGAAAAGAAGTTTTGGATTCCTCTATTCAAAAGACAGTAGGACGTGCTACAAGTGTAAAAATGTTGGGCATATTGCATGATATTGCTCACAAAGACATCCAAAACCTGTTTCTAACTCCATCAGATCTACCAAGGATGTGAAACAAAAGGCACCCATGGCTGTACCGAAACAGATTTTGAAAAGAAATGTTGAATTCAACAAAAATGTTAAATCAATGATTCATCTAAATTCTAAATTTGAAATTGGTGATACTTCCACCAAGAATCGTCAAAGTCAAAAGAATTCAAAGTTTTACTCAAAAAGGGCAAAATTGAAAAGACAAACTTGGGTTGCAAAAGTAAAACCGTCTAAGGTAGAACTGTAACCACCTGTTCCAACCAAAAGCGAGCCTAAACAGAATGTCAAAAACAAAGTTGGTCTGAAATTTGATATTCCGAACCACCCAAGACCAAGCAGGCTTGGGTTTCTTTTTTTAAATAGTTTCTTTCTCATGTGTGCAGGGACTCCCAAGATCGATCATGTCAAAATGGATTATGGATAGTGGAGCTTCCCGACACATGAGTGGGATGCTTGCGTTGTTACACGACATCAAAGCTATCCGAGGAGGTTACGTTGCTTTCGCGGGAACACAAGGTGGAAGAATCGTCGGAGAAGGCATTCTTACCAATGGAGTGGTTTCGTTTAACGCAGTGAACTATATTCCAGAGTAGAGAACAATCTTCTAAGTATATCGCAAATTCTTGAGATAAAGTTCACAACATACTTTAACGACAAAGAATGCTTGATTCTAAAGAGGGGATTCAAGATTCCTAATGAATGGATTCTTATGTGTGCTCCAAGAGAGAATGATCTTTATGTTCTTGATATGAGTGTCTAATCTACAACATCAAAAAAGGTTCAACGCTTTGTTTCTACAGCAACCGAGAAGGAGTCTATTCTATGGCATAGGAAGATGGGGCACATTCATCTGAGAAAGATGAATTATCTATTGCACAACGACCTAGTGGAGGGTGATAATCTAAAGAATTTTCAATTATCTGATGATTGTCTGAGCTGTAAAAAGGGGAAATAGCATAAAAAATCACACCCAAGAAAGCTTCTCAAGTCTATCAAGATACCACTAGAGAGGCTACATATGGATCTTTTCGGACCAGTAAACGTTAAAAGCATTTCTGGAGATCTATATTGCCTGGTCGTTACAGATGATTTCTCAAGATTCTCAAGGGTTTTCTTTCTGGAGAGCAAAGATGAAACATTTGAAAGTCTAATGATTCTCTTTATGAAGCTTGAAAACTTGTATCATCTACCAAATAAATAGAATCCGCAGTGACAATGGTACCAAATTCAAGAACAAAAGGATGCTCGAATTCTGCAATGAAAAGGGGATTCTTCACGAATTCATGCCCTTTAAACTCCTCAAAAAATGGAGTTGCTGAACATAAGAATCGCACATTGATCAAGACTGCCAGAACCATGCTCGCCGATTCAAAACTGCCAATTATTTTCTTGAGCGATGCAGTCGCATCAGCGTGTTACACCCTCAATCGTGTGTTAACAGTCAAGCCTCACAACAAGACTTGCTTTGAGTTGCTAAATCAACGGAAGCCTAACCTTGCATTTCTAGAACCTTTTGGATCACCGTGTACTGTATTGGACCCGGATGGTAAATGTAGAGCCAAATCCTTGGAAGGATTTTTCGTCGGTTACGCTACTCCCCAAAAGCGTGTCTTTTTGCCGAGTCTGAACCAGGTTATTCTTAGCTTGTTGATAGTCAACTTTATACTACGCCTACGTAGAAACCTGGGGATCCATGGCTGTTCAACAACGAAGGTTTGTGGAACTCATTCGACCTACCAGACATGCCATCTGAAGAAGAACTTGTTAAGCTCTTTCAGTAGCATCAGATCTTTAATCAAGAACAAGTTACTAGACCGTTGGTGATTTCCCTGTCACATCCTGTCAACACTTCTGATGTAGGTCCGAGCACTACTCTTCAAGAATCCGTCTCTGTACCTATCTTGAACACTACTGAATCATCTACTCAACAATCGCCTGATGCCGACTCTGATCGAGAACCGACTTTTGATGATGGAGGATCTAGTTCCGATGAAGCATCTGAACATATTGAAAGCTTCTTGAATGCTCAAGCTGATCAATCAAATGTCAGGAATGAAGCTACATCTTCTGCTCCGGTTGTTGATGAAGTGATCATGAATTTGCAGACTCAAGTAGATGTTCCCAGTGAAGTGATGCCGAGGACACTTTCTCATCACCCATCGAAGAATATCATCGGCAGCTTACAAACATGAGTGCAAACTCGCAATCAGATCAATAAGGATCAAAGCTATTTTTATACCCGTATTGCTCCATTACAAAACCGAATTTCTTATAGTTGTTTTGTTTCACAAGTTGAACCAGGAAATTGATAGACGCGTTAAAAGAAGAAAGCTAGGTGGGGCAATGCAGGAGGAATTGCATCAATTCCAGAAGCTAGGAGTCTGGAAGCTTGTTGAGCTGCCAGATCATCACAAAAAGATAAACACTAGATGGGTCTTTAAGTGGAAATGTGATGACAAAAGGATAGTGGTGTGAAACAATGCTCTACTCGTGGTACAAGGCTTTCATCAGCAAGAAGGGATAGACTACACTGAAGTATATACCCCAGTCGCTCGTCTCGAAGCTATCTACGTATTCTTGGCCTTTGCTTCGTGGAAAGGTTTCAATGTGTACCAGTTGGATGTTAAATCTGCTTTCCTGTATGGAAAAGTCTAAGAGGAGGTGTATGTTGGCCAACCACCGGGGTTTGTCAATCCCATACACAAGGATAAAGTCTACCTTCTGAACAAATCCTTATATGGTGTTCATCAAGCCCCGAGAGCTTGGTATTAAACGCTTTCAAGACATCTTCTTGACAATGGCTTTCTCATAGGAACTGTAGATTCTACCCTCTTTACCAAGAAAGTTGATGGTCACCTGATTATCATGCAAATATACGTGGATGATATTATCTTTGGATCGCTAAATGATAAGCTGTGTAAAGACTTCGAAGAAGTCATGAAGAAGATGTTCGAAATGAGGGCGATGGGGGAGGTGAAGTTCTTTTTAGGGCTTTAGGTTGATTAATTGCCTGATGGTATCTTCATCCATCAGACGAAGTATGTTCAAAACATATTAGAGAAATTTGATATGTCAATAACTAAACCAACATCTACCCCATTAGCTCCAAATCACAACATTTGTCCAGACGTTCATGGAGTCAAAGTTGATGAAACATTATATCGCTCCATGATCGGATCCTTGATGTATCTAACAGCTTCCCGACCTGATATCATGTATCCTACATGCCTGTTCGCCCGATTTCAGTATAGTCCAAGAGATTCTCATCTTCTAGCCGTCAAACGTATCATGTGATATTTGAAAGGATATCCAAGCACCGGCTTGTGGTATCCTCGTCACGACA
Organism: Scalesia atractyloides; assembly: GCA_947069175.1. Lineage (NCBI taxonomy): Eukaryota > Viridiplantae > Streptophyta > Magnoliopsida > Asterales > Asteraceae > Scalesia > Scalesia atractyloides. Next base: position 46,322,139 of record CAMTDV010001632.1, read on the forward strand.
TCTTCAATCTTGCGGGTTACTCAGATTCTGATTTTGGTTGCTGCAAACTCAATGCCAAATCTTCGACGGCTGGTTACTAGTTCTTCGTAACTCGTTTGGTAACGTGGCAATGCAAGAAACAGACCGCAGTCGCTGTCTCTACCTGTGAAGCTGAATACTTTCAACATCCAGCTGTTGTTCCCAGATTCTCTCGATTCAACAGCAGATGAGAGACTTCGGACTGCAATTTCTTGACACGCCCATTGATATCACTAAAAAACTCATGTCAACACCCTTGTATTAAAACATACTAAGATTCGACACCACTTTATCCGTGGTTGCTACGAGAAAAAGTTGGTTAGAATTGAAAAAATCCACAGTGATGACAAAAAGCAGATTTTTATAACAAAGCATTTGATCGTTCAAGATTTAAAAATCTTTTAAAATTAAAGGGTTTAAGAAATCTGGAATCAGGGGATATTCATGAGGTTGAGTTTGAGGATAACGAGGACTTGACGTGATTCTCATCGGTATGACATGTTTTTTGTATATATGTTTTTCTTCAAAAAGTCCAAAAATATGTTTTTGATTTTAGGGGGAGAAAGTTGGGAAAATACCAAAACATTATAAAATTCAAAAATAGTTTTTGTGAAAAGGTGAGATCATATTACATCAATATAGTAGTCATAGTATGCTAAAGATTTGGAATGGTTAAACAAGTAATTAAACAGGTCTTACTGAGGATTTTCCAATAGGCTTCACTCATTCAGTAAATTGTTTTTCAAGATATAAACCTAAAAGAAAAACAGAGTAACTTGTGGGTTAACATTTCTCGGATATAAGGACTTAGTACTCCGAAATTTCGTTTGAGAGAATCCCAGATTCTGTGATACTAGGTCTTTATATTTAATCGATATCTGGGGTATTATCCAAGTTCTTCTGATTTTGCGTCAGCGATGGCCTAGAACTTGTATAATACTTTTCACATTATTGACCCACAAAAGCTGCACAAAAAAATTAGTATGTCATAAACATTTACGACATCTGCAGTTCAAAAGATTCCTTTATGGAACACCACCTAAAGACGAGCCTTCATCTCTTTATTTGTATGGAAATACTAACCTGAGCTCTCAAGGTCTCGCAATTCACCCCATTTACAGATATCAATTAGATATATTCACATGTGAAACGATATTTTGCGAATGTCGATACGGGAGTATATTTTGAGATGGGAAACCCAGTTATTTCATGTTCCTTAATATTACCTAACATATCTTGAAACAATTGAGAAACGAGAACACGTTTAAGAGGATAAGTATATTGGCAATTAGGTAAATTTTTTTAAGAACTTACAGTTACTACCAAGATCAACGGTACTTGTGATTTGTTTTAATATCTGATATGATCCTCTAAAAACACAAAACTCACAAAATAAGTTTGTATGTATATCTTTACTTGTTATTTCTTTTCACCAAAAAGATTTTCAGCTTTTAGCAATTTATCTTAGGTTTTAAGTCTATCAATGATGAAAACACTGTTAGTTCAAGTCAAAGCGAGATTGCTGGAGGAAAGCTGAAGTCCACGGGTTGGGAGCTAATCATGAAAAGAAAAGTTTACCTGAACATCAAGAAAGATCATTAATTTGAAACTTTACTTTTATTAAATAAATCTGGTTTGGAAGAATGGTCAACCAATGTGATTAACTTGGACTTGGTAGGCAAATCAGATAACCAGGGTCATTAACTTGGAAACGGTTAACTGAGTGGGTTATTAAACAGATAAAAATTCAAAAAAAATAAAAAATCTAAAAGTTTAACCAAGTGTTGGAGCTTACTCGTACAAGTGACACTGATTCGTACGAGTAACAAAATTCTTCATTCGCATGAGCCATCGCTCGTATGAGTGACTTCTGATTGAGTATAAAAGAAAGACTCATTCGCACGAGTCAGACTATTGACTCTGTGAGGTTGAGAGAAAATTTTATGCGGACCAGTTCTTTCACTTCATTTTCTTGATCTATACTACGTACCGATACGGTGGAGACGTTGATTTGCATACCTCTTGCAATGGGAAAGGTACTAATACTCGTTTTAAGACGTTATAATGCCGAATTTGAACCAAACGGACATAAAACGTAGATTTAGGGAAATTGGAAGGGTAAACATAATATTGAACTTAAAACGTAAAAATCAGCCCTGTAAACCTATAAATCAACCTTCAATTTGTTAAAATCAACACGTTTTAAGTTCATTTTAACTAGGTATTATTTGGTATGCTTCATAATTCGTATGAGTATTCATTCGTACGAACAAGTTTTCAAAAGTTTGTTTATCATTTTCACTCGTACGAGTGAGTATTCGTACGAGTAGGATCCTTAAATGTTAAATCTTGATGATTCGTATGAGGCGTCATTCGTACGAAGCAGTTTGGTCAAAATTATTGAAAAACTACTAAGTATTTTGGTCATTCGTACGAAGTAGTGACTCGTACGAGTGATGTTTTGACCCAGACTTGAAATTTGACTAAGTGTTTGCCTTGTACGAATGGTGATTCGTATGAGTGGTTAAAATGTTGATTTTTTTGGAAAAAGTTTCTAAGTGTTGAAATGTCTATTTTTGCAGGACAAGAAATCTTCATTTTCTCCATTCCATAATATCTGTTGTCTCCTGGATGATTCTATTCCAGAAATCGCCGCTTATCAAGAAGTTCTAGAGTTTTTTTAGTAGAATTCCCATCATGAAACCTCTCACGGATCGTTATGTAGCGTATCGTTCACATACTGAGTATTTCTGGAATGCGGCAGAGTATGATGAGGAGGAGAATGTGATTGTGTCTGCTGTGAAGATTAATGATGAGGATATTTAGGTCAAGATCGCTAAAGACCTGATCAAAACAGTACTGGAATTCAACGACAACGAAGATGACCTTACAGGATTTCCCGAATATATGGTGAAAGGATGTTTTTATCGAATGGATTATGCCGGTTTCGTAAATGCTGCTCCATATAAGAAGGCTAACCAGAGTGCGCCTTTCAGATATATCGCACAATGAGTCATACATGCGCTCAATCATCGCAAAGGAGGGCTTGATGATTTAGTTGATTACAGATGTGTATGATCACCGTTCTTATTCTGAACCTGCCGTATAACTTCTCGAAGGTGATTTTTTTCTCAAATGGTCCAGAACATGCAGTGTGAGAAGTTCTTGCAGTATCCATGTTTTATCCAAATGCTGCTTGACCATTTGCATCCAAACCTGAAGAAAAAGAAGGATGATGTATTGAAGTTAGAGCATATGGATGTCTCGACATTGAAGAAGATGAACTTGCATCTTAATGCTTTCCCCAACTCAAAACCAGTGTTCGGAGCAATTGTTGACAAGATTATATCGCTCCATCACAGGGGAAGTGGAGAAAAGATGATAGCGGTGACGAAAATGAAGAACTTGCAGCGCTCGATGGTTTCATCATGAAGAGAAGCGCGTGGTTTGTAAAAGATGATAAAAAGGGGGTTAAAGGGACAAAGAGAAAACAAGCTTCCACATCTTCCTCAACTGCCCCTCAAATGAAGCAGAAAGCTCACGATTGATTGATGAATCTGAGCCTGAAGAGAACGTTGAAGTTATGGCTGCAGAAATTGAAAGACAAGCTTTTGTTGTTCGTGAAGGAGTAGTTGAAGACGCATCGTCTTCTAGTACTGACTCTGAAGATAGAAGAGCAGGTGAAAAGAAAGAGCGAAAGATCGTGACGTGAACATCAGGCTGAGCTAAAGCGTAAAGCCAAGGAGAGAAAGCGAAAGGCGTCAGGAGAAGATGACACAACATATGTACCTTCACATTCAGATAGTGACACTCTTGTATGAAAGACTCCAAAGAAATCTTCTCGACGACTTAAAAGGTCGGCGGTCAGAAGCTCGGATTCGCCGATAGACAAATCAAAGAGAAAGATACAAAAGAAGACTGTGGAAGAAGAGAATATTCAGCCAACTCCACAACAACCACCATCACCGGCTCCTCAACAAACATCACAGCAGCCACCATCTCTACCACGTTAGCAAACACCCCAACCACCACCCCAACCACCACCACAACCACCACCACAGCCGAAGCCACAACCCTCACAATCCCAACCCTAGTTTACTTTGACTTTGATTTCAATGATATTCCATGGGGGAGGATTTTTCTGCTGACATGTTTAACGACCCACGTGTTGAATAATTGCAAAAGCAGGTTATGTTAAACACTATCAAGATTGCTGAACTTCAGAAATAGCTCAACGGTTTAAATGAAGACAAACAGCAGCTTGAAGCTATGTTGGCTAATATTGTATTTGAAAATGAGCGTTTGAGAATTTGAATGGCCGAATACAAAGAAGAACGTCTCAGGAGCCAAAGAAGGATGAATCTATTTGAAAAGATACTTACAAAGAAGCTTGGTATTAACATTGTTGCTGAAATTGATGAGATTGAGCGAGCTGAAGCAAGAGAGCGGGTTGTTGAGCGTGAGCGTATTTCTAAAGAACAATCTAATGCTCAAAGCAAAGGCAAAGCCAAGGTGGTTGAGGAAGTTAGAGAGAGATCGAAGCTGAGGTTGATGAGTTTGTTGAAGAACCAGAAGAAGAAGCTGAAGACTTAGATGATTTTGATGATCTAATTTCTGATAGGTCTGATAATGATAGTGATGATGGTGATGATGATTTAGGTGGTACGGGTTTCCGTTTAACATAGTCTAATGTGAATGATGATATTGATTTTTATGTGTACTTGGATGACTCGGCAAATCAAGTAAATGACGCTGGTGATCAGGGAAGATCTGAAGGTCCTACTGATGCTCTGTAGGTAGGAATTTTCTTGGTAACTGAAATATATACGGTTCCTGTCGTGCCAAAACCAAAGATATTATATCTAGAGCATGACGTAGAGGAAGGGGAGTTTGTCCACAACTATTCCAAAGAAGAAATTGCTAAGATGCTGGGAGTGGACGAAGAAAATTTTAAGTTTGATTTTGAAGAAGTGCTGAATGATATTAGTGCTTTCGAGCCAGCTGATTACGTCTTCGAACATGTGTCTGATGAACATGATTATGATCAAGTTGTCGTAGAGGACGAGTCTGATGAAGATGATACAGATACTGCCAATCAGGGTACAGATGACTCTCCAACTTTTAGCGAATTGTTTGCAGCTGAAAATGTTGATCTTCTGAAGCGTAAAGTAGAAGAAGCTGCCAAACAAGGTACAATTCCTCAACAGATGTCTAGGGCTGAAATTGCAGAAATGAGGAAGAAATGGTTTATAGAAACACCAGCGGAGCGCAAATTTAAACGTCCCCTAGCATTCTTTACGCGTAATGAAGATATTTCTCTATGGGATATTATTAGCTGGGGTTGAATCGAGAAGTTAAACGTCTATGTTATTAAAAGGGAGTATGGGATTCAGTAGTTCAGATAATTGAGCGATATCAAGACCCTACCGTATTGGGATATTAAAGAGCTTGTGCAAACAAAGATGATAATCTGAAGATGGGATTTCACGACCAGTGGCTGTGGAAACTAATTAAGCTTGAGGCTAGCATGGTTTTACACACTGGAAGCCGCATTTCCCTAAGCGAATTACTAAAGTCGATCCAGTAACACAAGAGAAAGACGTGACTCTAACCGTAAAGAGGCCGAAAGTGTTGAAGAATATGCCTCTTATAAAGATGGAACAAGACTTCTACAAGATCTTCAAATGGTGGAACTACGATTCGAATACAGGAGAAGTTGTTATATGTGTGCACCCAGATGATGATTCTTGGAAGATCACAGATGAGCTAACCGAAGCCGTTATAGCACACAAACGTATATACGGGCTGTGGTGTGGCATTCGAGTACTAGACCCGATGTGGCTAGTCAACTGTTCTAAGAAAGATATTGAATGCTTGTTTTACAACAAGATTAGCTTTGAAGAGATAGATAAGAACAAGCACTCCAGTTTCAGAAGATAGTTAATGTCTGTTTTGCCAATGATGTACATTCAGGTTCAGCATGGAACAATTCGTGGAGGAAGTGGAGTAGATAGAGCAAAGGAAGAAAGACAAGAAGGAAGAAAGGATCGCAGAGCTAGCACGAATTGCGTCGCTAAGAAATTTTCGGTTTGGCAAACAGTTAACCGACCTCCTCCTACAGATCAGACACCAATCACTTCTGAGGAGCGTTGCAAGCTGCCGAAACGTTTCTTTGGTCGATAACAGTCAGATCTTTTGAAGATTTTTTTGAAGACTATCCAAGACTGTGGCAATATCCAAGGGGGAGTTTGTTGGTGCATAATGTCTATTGCCTACGTCTAGGATATGTTAGTTATGTATATAGGGCTTAGAACGTTAATTTCTATATGTTAATGTATGTTTTATTTGTTTAGATGTTGACTCGTACGAGTGAGTCTTATGACTCGTACGGTGACACTCTGTCACCCGTACGAGGGAACCACTCTTACGAGTCACACTCAGTTTCACACACTCTTGTGCGAGTCATGTCGACCTATAAGTAGAGGAGTGTTGTGTCAGAAACCAGAACTCTGTAGGTGTGGGAAGCCCTGCTGAACTGTTTAATTGCTCTGTACTTGTTCACGTATATCAATATAATCCAAGGCATTTAAGTAGTAGATCTCACTTGTTTGTTTGTCAAGCTCACTAACAATGAATTCTGCTTCTGTTAGTTGAGTCAGATCAGTCTGGTGCTCATCGGAGGATAGATGATCCCCCCCTCACATGGTTGACCAAGGGTAAGATTTAGGTTTTTTGGAATATCCCCAAATGCATCCTACTTTAACATCCCGAGCTTATATCCTTGTTTTTTGCGTGGGGGATTTCAGGAAACTAGCTCCCCCAACTCAAGAGTCAAAGGCATGAATTAAGGCCATTTACAAGTTGCCAGAGATCGAAAGAACCTTTCTGCTTAGCCATCCAAGTTCCAGCCAGCATTCTACTTCCATCATGTCTGGTAAGGATATTTGCTTTGAACATTCATGCATATGTTTGGTTAATCAAGATATTATTATGTGATAAGATTGGAATTACTCACTTTTATGCAGATTCCACCAAGGTCCCCACTACTTTCGATCTTGAGGAGCTTGACAGCTTCTCTAAGCTTGCCTCGGTGAAAAAGGAGCCCTCTATTGCCATCAGCTCTAAGCCTACTGCTGCTCCTAAACTTCTCTGCTGACAAGGTCCCGGGCTTCAGGATCCAAATAGAAGAAGGGTCCTGACCTCCATGCTACTGCTGCCGAAGCCTTTTCCTAAGATGGTCTTGGCTTTATGGAATCCATTGATCCCATTATCACATTCCTCAACCAGGTAAATATCCACATCCCGTATCCTGGAACCTAAATATGTATGCTGAATGTATCTTGGTTAGGTTATATTTGTTAATACCTTCAGTTCGTTTTGTAGGGTCTGGACCGCCTGGCGCTTCTTCACAACGAGGTTGGTGAAGCAGTCAAGTTTTTAAGGCCAAGTTGAAGAAAGCTGAGTTCACCATTGAGGATCAGGGGAAGATCGCTACCGCCAAGACCCAGCACTATGAGGATAAGCTGAAGAAGGTGACTTAGGATTCAGAACTCAAGTTAGCCACCGTCCAGGTTAACCACGAGCAGGGAAAGCTCTCCTTCAGGGATGACCTCTAAAATTCAACTCTGATCTCGTTTCTCCAGGCCAGGATCAATATGGCTTATGAGGCCAAGGAAGCGGGCTTTGAATGCCCATCTTTGATTGGTGATGCCTGGGAGGGCAAAGCTGAAGGATCTGGAGGTAGCCCTGTGGAGTATTCTGCTAAACCTAGGGCTGGCGAGTCCACTAAGGCGACTGAGGCAGCGGTGGAGGTAGGTGGCAAGGCTGGTGAAGATGTTGGAGCAGGTGCCGGTGGAGATGATGGTGTGGTTGGTGCTACCTCGTGAGTGAGCAGCAAAGTGGGCGATGATGGATGTTATTGCTTAGGCTAGAGCCCACTTTTTTTAATTCTGATGGTTAATGTCTGTTGAACAATTTATTTTTTCTGCATGCTGAACAATTTACTTTTCCTCCACTTTAGATTTTAGAACAATATAATGATTGGAGGTGGAGGGATCCTGGTATTTCAGGACAAAGCCTTCAATCGTTAACGTCAATATGCTTTTGAACAGCTTACACCCTTGGTCGATTGGTTTCGGTTTGAAACGAGGCCAAGGGTGTAAAACTTATTTTGCCTTTATCCTTGTGTTATATGTTGTTTGCAAAACGTTAGACGAAGTATCTTGGTCATGATATTAGTGGTATCTATATTGCTTTCCATTTATGTTTCAAAAAATGCTTTATAAAAATTCTGTAGGAAAAAAAGTTTCATAGTTAATAAATCCCATTTATTTAGATAAGGCCTTTAAACTTAGAAAAAATAAGAATCCATACTAGAGATGTTTAAGTAGAAAGTTTGTGATAAACCTTAGGATCATTTGTAATGTCTCCACCAGGAAATATTGTCAGCATTTGTTACATTCGGCCCTAGCATAGATGTCCCCTGTTTGTGCAGGATCAGCATGTTGCATCAGGATATATTTTGCTTATGTAATCGTTCACTGGGTAATTGAGCTTTACAATTTTCTTCCATTAAGAGAAATATATTTAAACATAATTATGTTTTAAAATACTCTTGGGATTATCCAAATCTTGTGTTTCACTGGGATAAACCCATTTTCATGCGCTACAGGCGGGAGTGCATAAACTTTAAGACTTAGAAAGGTTAAAACCTTTAAACCTTAGAGAATATGAATATACCCTTCACATGAGAGAGGGTGATCAGTCCTCATAAACCATAAGAATCCAGGATATAGCCAATAATGACGAAATTTTCAGCCACTGTTAGATGAACTTGTCTCACCATCTTGAACTATATCCGGATAACCTACGCTCCAGGTGGAGTGTCTAAACTCAATTCGAGAGAAATGTGAGTACCTTTAAACCTTAGAAGGGATGTAACACCCTCAAACGTGAGAGAGGGGGCCAATCCTCTAGTCTTTCGATTTTATCTTGAGTAAATATCCTAGAGTATCATCCTAAAATGTATCCCTACAAAACACCTTCAAACTAAGATGAGAGTGGGTGTTAGCAGCTAACACCCCTCCGATGCTTAAGTTAATATAGGGTTTCAAAAATAAAAAAAAATAACTAAATTTAAATAAGGTAGGGTTCATACCGTCCTGGGTTCGAATTTAAATTCCAAATTCACTTGTAATAAGCTTTGAGGTGTATGGTGTTCCATGATCTTGGTAGCACATCCCCATCCATTGTCTTAAGCCTATATGCTCCCTTTCCGGATTCTGATTCTATCTCATATGGTCCTTCCTATTTTAGGGCTAATTTCACATCGGCAGGATTAGATGTGTTCTGAAATGCCTTTCTCAATACCAAATCCCCAATTTGGAACCTTCTTGTCCTTATATTCTTGTTGTAAGACTGGCTATCCCCTGCCGGTATGTTGCCATTCTTAGTTTGCTGCATTTATTATTTCATCAACAGTGTCTAACTCTTGGCATAAGGCTTTAGGATTCAAATCAGGATTTCGTAGATTTGATCTAGCTGTAGGTATCATCATTTCAGTCGGAATCACTGCTTCTGCCCCGAATACTAGTGAGAATGGGGTCTTCCTACTGACAAATGGTAGTTTCTCAGCCCATTTTCTTTTTTTAGCACCTAATATCTTTTTCAAATTATTGACAATTATCTTGTTCGAGGATTCTGCCTGCCCATTGGCTTGAGGATGCACCGGTGTTGATGTAATCATCTTTATACCCCAATTCTTACAAAAGTCTGTAGTCCTCTTGCTAATGAACTGAGAGCCATTGTCACAAATTATCTCGGCCGGTATCCCGAATCTTGTCAGTATATTCCTTTTTATGAAGGATAACACTTCTTGATCCCTGAATTTGACAAAAACTTCTACTTCAACCCATTTAGAGAAGTAATATGTCATTGCTAACATAAAAACTTTTCCTTCTGGAGACTTAGGAAGTTTTCCCACTATATCCATCCCCCATTTGATAAATGGCCATGGGGATGTAATAGGATATAATGGTTCTACAGGTTGATGCAGTATGTTGCTATGTCTCTGACTAGCATCATATTTCTGGGTATATTCCATAGCATCCTTTCTCATAGTTGGCCAATAATATCCTGTTCTTAGTACTTTTGAAAATAAAGCTCTGCCCCAAGTATGGTTGTCGTAGTCTCTTTCATGTATATCCTGGAGTACTTCTTTGGTTTTGGGATACTCCAGCACCTCAAGCATGGCCCTGCAAGAGATTTCTTATACAAGATATTATTTATTAAAGTAAAACGAGATACCTTCATTCTGAAAGCTCTAGGTTTTCATCCTTTGGGAGATCTCCCTCTTGTAGGTACTTAACGATTGGAATAATCCAGGATTCAAGATACTTCTTAGGATAGCAATCATCAAGGTCCTGGATACTTGATACTTGTTTATCCTAAGATTTAAAATGTTCCATCGCAGGGTGCAAGATATGAACTATTGGTATCCGAGTTTCTTCCGATATCCTGATAGTAGATCCTAAGTTTGCTAAAGCATCTACTTCAGCATTCTCTTCCCTTGGTACATGTTCAAGTGAAAATATTTCGAAATATCCTGCTAATTTTTTAACAATTTCAATATATTTGGCTAATTTTTCGATTTTTACTACATAAGATCCATTGAAATGGTTAGTAATTAACAAGGAATCGACATATACTTGTAAATATTTAATAGAGGAGTTCCTCTAATTCTATGAATTTTTCTAGAATACTCTTTTCTTCAATATCATTCAAAAAAGTTTCGGATTGCCTAGTATATTCATATCCTTGGCTACTTCTAATCCTACTATTAAAGCTTCATTGTTCATAGCAGTAAAGTCACATCTAATGGCTTGGGTAATATGTCCCCCTGTGGCGATTTTAGTAAAATTCCTAATCCTACACCTCTTACATTGGATGCACCATCTGTATGTAGTGTCCAAAGTTCTGAGCTCTCACCTAGTTGTGGTACTTCTAGATCAGCTTCTTCTTGTACATCGCTACTAAAATCAGACACAAAGTCTGCTAAGGCCTGAGACTTTATAGCATTCCTAGGTTCATACAATAAATCATAAGTACTTAGCTTCACAGCCGACTTTGCCATTCTACCAGACACCTTGGGTTTCCTAAGCACATTTTAATAGGATTGTTGGATTTAATAAGTATCCTATATGTTTCAAAGTAGTGTCTAAGTTTAGTTGATGTCACAACTAAAGCTAATATTAATTTTTCTAGATGAGAATATTTACTCTCAGCATCTAATAAACCTTTACGAACATAATAGACATGATACTACTGACCTTCATGATCTTTAACCAAGACTTCACTTACTGTATTTCCTGAAACTACAAGATATAGAGATAGGGGTTCACCATCTTCAGGCTTCATTAGAAGGGGTGCACTTGAGAGATACTGCTTTAATGCTTGTAGAGCAGCTTCATGTTTTTCTCCCCATTCGAATTTCTTGTTCTCTTTCAAGATATCATAGAATTCTTTACATTTTCCAAAGGATCTTGATATGAATATGTTTAATGCTGCTACCCTTCCAGTTAATCTTTGAACATGTTTCATATTGGATGGGGATTTGAGATCTAGAATAGCTCTGATCTACTCCGGGCTTGCTTCTATTCCTCTTTTGGTTACCATATATCCTAAGAATTTTCCTACCCCACTCCAAAGTGGCATTTTGCACGATTCAGTTTCATGTTATATTGGTTCAGGATATTGAAGGCACTTTCCAAGTCTTGGAGATGATTCTCAGCTTCTTAGATTTCACCACCATATCGTTGATGTATACTTCCATAGTATGCCCCAATTTATCCTTGAACATCATGTTGACTAGCCTCTGATATGTTGTACCTGCATTTTTCAAACCAAATGGCATATTTGTATAACAATATATACCTTTTGGTATCATAAATGTTGTATCCTCCTGGTCGGAGGGTTCCATTTAGATTTGTTGAAATCCCGAGGATTCATCCATGAAAGTCATCATTTGGTGTCTAGCAGTTCCATCTACCATGGAGTCAATGTAAGGTAGTGGAAATGGATCCTTCAGACATGCTTTGTTAAGGTCTGTGTAAGCAAGACAGATTGTCCATTTCCCATTCTTCTTCTACACTACCACTACATTTTCTAACCACTTTGGGAATTTGACTTTCGTTATCATCTATGATTTCAACAGCCTCTCCACTTCTTCTTGGATGATAGCATTCCTTTTAGGAGTGAACTTTCCCCTTTTTTGTTGAACAGGCCTGAAAGATTTATCAATTCCATGTTTATGGGTTATAATATCCTTTGATATACCTGTCATATCCTCATGCTTCCAGGCAAATGTAGACATTGTGCATTTTAAAAAGTTATTAAGTTGTTTCTCAATATCCTCAGGAATATTGACTCCTACAATCACTGAGATATCTGGAATATCTTCATCAAGGATAACTTTCTTGACATACTGTTCAGAGGCTTCCATAATATCATGTGCTTGTATCTTTGATTGCTATCCTTCTCGGATTTCGTTGATGCTTTCATCGAGGAAGAGTAACATTCTTTTGCTTCCTGCTGGTTACTTTCAACCTTCACCACTCCCTAAGGAGTAGGTATCTTTAAACATTGTTGGTAAGTGGAGGGTACGGCTTTCATTTCATGAATCCAAGGACTTCCTAGTATTATGTTGTAGCAGAATAATGAATCCATAACATAGAAGCGTTGTAACAAGTTCATCTCTTCAACATAGACAGATAGCTTAATTTTCCCAACAATGTTCTTCGTTTCCCCACTGAATCCTACAAGTACAGTGATTTTGAAGTAATCTCAGCTTTCGGGATATTCATCCTCTTCAATGTCTCTAACTTGATGATATTGACTAAGCTTGCATTATCTACTAGTATCATGTGGACAAAATGGTTAGCAACATATAAAGTAATTACCAACCCATCACGATGGGGATCCTGGATGTTATCCCGATCCTCACTTTCGAAAGTTATCTCTTTATCATCCGTGAGCATTGTCATTCTTGTTGGCTTATCTCCCTTTCTGCTTTGGCCTCTTTAGCATGTCTTTTGGCCGCAGAGTAAGAAGTTCCACATATTTCGAATCCTCCAGAGATGAAGTTGATTATCTTTGCATTGGGTGGTGGAGATGTAGCTCTTTCAGGATTCCTATCAGTATCCTAGGACTTGTTCTTCTTTTTGCCAAGAAGTTCCTTTAGGTAACCTTTACTTAGTAAGTAGCTGATCTTTTTTCACAAGGCTATACAATCCTCCGTCATTTGCCCAAAATCTTCATGAAAGGCACACCACTTTGATTTGTCCTTCCAATCAACATTTTTCGGATTCTTTTTTAGCCATCTTGCTTTATCCCCCAATCCCTTGATAGCATACATTAGTTCAGGAACATTTATTTAAAAACAATATTCGGAAAGTTAGGATATCCTCTATAGCATTCACTCTTTTGTAGTCGTTCTTAGAATATGGCTTGGATCAGTATTGTTTGTATGAGGATTCCGACTTCCTATTCGTTGATTCATATGTTAAGTATGTGTTCATCCTTTCCTGTATTTTTCTATCATCTTTTAGCCTTATGTATCTCAAGGCCCTATTTCGAGCTTCATTCAGATTCCTATAAGGATTCATTACAAGGTCTTGGTAAAATTGAAAATCCTTCTGTAACCCCATTTTAAACGCTTGTACTGCTGTGACAACATCAAGGTTCAGGATATCCAAGGATTCTCTACTAAATTTATTAACATAATCCCTCAGGGATACTAGTGATCCCTGCGTTATCCTGTTACGATCACTCGTTAGTTTCTCAAAGCTCCTACTTCAAGAAAATTGGTTGTTAAATAAGTTAACTAAATGAGCAAAAGATGTAATAGAATGAGGTGGAACATTTAAAAGCCATTTTAAGGCTCATCCAGTCAAAGTGGAACCAAATCCTTTGCATAAGCATGCCTCTTTGAGTTCTGGTGGGATTGGATTTATTTCCATCTATCATATAGCTTCATGTTTGGAGTATGGAATCTCTTTGGGATTTCTACATTACAAATTGGGTAAGCAAATCGGATATCATGTAGCTATCCTGGGATACTTCTTGTATAGGCTTCACTCCCCAGGCCCACTTGATATCATATCCTTCAATTTGTGAAGTTCTCTTGTTAATGCTGATGTTACACCTGCATCCTACAATAATTCAATATTATTAGTAGCAGGGATACTGGTGTTAATAGATGCGTTACCAGCCTGGTGATTCTGGCCATATCCTAGACCACATCCTGGATCACTCACGGTCATATCCTTGCCATTGGGGATATTTCCAATATATTGCTCCGGGAATGACTCGGTATCATGTTGCCTTGGTTATCTTTGGTGAATCTTGACTAAAGTTCAACATCCTGGGCGGTAAAGGAGTAGCTGCATCGCATTAGGTTTCTTGGAGTTTGACTTCATGAGTTGTATCTCCTTCATTATAACCTGGTTGGTTTCCTGCTACTTTTTCATTTGATCCTGTATGCCGCCAAACAAAGACAAAATCTCATCATTAGAAGCAAAGACATGAGTTCTCCCTAAAACTCCAGATCTGGAAACATTCTAAGCAACAGAAGTGTCTCAAGGTGTTTGGCTTTCATTTCTCCTTTGGGAAGCTTGAACTTGTGGAGGTGGAGGTGGAGTGGGTGGAGGTGGAGTGAGGAGCAATGAACCAGTCGCAGCAGAGGTTGAAGCAGGCATCGAAGAAGAGCTCAAATTTGATTGAGAGGCCATTGAAAATAGTTTTGTAAAAAGTTTTGAGAACAAAAAACTGATTAATGATTTAACAATGTTTTGAATAAAAATAGCACCACTTGCCCCACGATGGGCGTCAAATTGTTTTGGTAAAAAATTACCGAAGTAATTAAGGGATCAAATTTAGTTTGTGAGGTAGTGTGCTATAGAGATTTGCAAAAATGTGTTACGTTGATTAATAAAGACAACAGTTTCAGGATATAGTTTTAGGATAACAAACTATATCAATTATCAAGCAATGGACAATAAAAGTAAGGATTAACGCAGGATGTACGAGGAAAGCCCTTGATCTATCTAGATCGCCGGCAGAAAACCTCGGGAGCTAACAACTGCTAGCTGCCTTTGTACTTCTTATTGATTGAAATATCAGGATACAGCTTGAGGATAATGCACGGATCAGCTCTAAGTGTTACAATGATCGTCAAATGTGAGTGAATGATTGTGAATAAAGTGAGTATTTGGTGTGTGTACGAGATTACATGTGTTTTTCTAATGATCCGGCATCCCCTTGTATAGTTTTAAAATTCTAACTGAATGTCTTACTATTCCGGGATACTGAGAATATCCCCTTCTGACCGTTGTAGACCCTTTTTTCCACTATCAGCATTCACCTTTCAACCACTTTGAGCGAGTCTTCGGGTAGACCTACTCCTCGTTGGTTACTTGCAACTGAAGTATACAAACAAACCATTAGTAACGAGCAAGATACTTCTGCAGGATGTTACCAATATCTTGGTTTAGTATCCTGGTCGTAGATTAGAAACATAAAGCCAGGATATATTATCGGGATATAGGTTCAAAATTTCACTCATAACAATGAACATGAAGCACTATTTAAATGGGGACATCAATCTTGTATAAGTTTGCTTTTTAAGAACATCTGGTATAATTTTTTCTGTCTATGATTGTACCACTTGAATCTGGTGTTAAATATCAGTTTTAAATGGGTTAATTTTATTTTTATTGTTGTTAAACAAAGTGTAAGTCGTATGCAGTGTGTAAGATGTTTGCGCCCATCTCCAGCTTTTGGCTCACAAGGTGGCAAGAAAAGCATCTCTACTCAAATGGGCGTGAGACGTGGTGGATCAACTATTGCGTTCATGGTTTTCCAATGTGTAGAGGTACGACATGGGTTCGTTTGATAGAGGAAAGTGAGTTTAGTGTAAATATGATATATCTTGTTTTCGTTAGTTATTTTACACGGTTTTTAATGACATGTTATGTCAGTGTGTCAAGCTTAGTGTAAATATGAAATAAATTGTTTCGGTTTTTTTTACATGTTATGTCATGCTGATTGTTGTATAATAATATGGGATATGTAAAATTTCTAAACACCACCCGTGTTTGCACACGGGTTTTACTACTAGTACTATATAATAAAAGAAACCATTTAGGGACACTTGTCACCGTATTAGGCCTAGTCTTATGGATCATTATTATTTTAGTTTAATCTCTTCTAATTAATTATAGATAACCCTCCAACTAATTATTATTTAGTTTAATATCTTATGAATAATTATTATTATAAGGGGGATCGACTCTCCTCCGATGAGCACCGGACCGATCTGACTCAACTAACAGAGGCGGAATTCATTTTTTAGTGAGTTTGACAAACAAACAAGTGAGATATACTACTTAAATTCCTTGAATTGTATTGATAAACTTGAACAGGTACAGAGCAAATAAACAGTTTAACAGGGCTTCGCCACACCAACAGATCACTAATTACTGACACAACACTCCTCTATTTATAGGTTAACATGACTCGCACAGGAGAGTGTGTAACTGAGTGTGACTCGTGCGAGTGGTGCCTCGTACAAGTGACAGAGTGTCATTCGTACGAGTCAACAACAAAACAAATAAAACTTATATTAACATAAAAATCTTACCTTCTAATCCCTATATACATAAACAACATATCCTAGATGTAGGCAATAGACATTATGCACCAACAAACTCCCCCTTGGATGTTGCCGCAGTCTTGGATAGTCTTCAAAAAAATCTTCAAAAGATCTGACAGTTAACGCCCAAAGAAACGTTTCGGCGGCTTGCAATGCTCCTCAAAAGCTATCGGCATTTGATCTGTAGGAGGAGGTCGGTTAACTGTATTGCCAAACTGAAAGCTCCTTAGCGAAGCAATTCGTGCTCGCTCTGTGATTCTTTCTTCCTTCTTATCTTTCTTCCTTTGCTCAATCTCCTCCAGTTTCCTCCATGAAGTGTTCCATGTTGTTCCTGAATGTACATCGTTAGCAAAACAGACATTAACTATCTTCTAGAACTGGAGTGCTTGTTCTTTATCTTTCTCTTCAAAACAGATCTTGCTATATAACAAGCATTCAATATCTTTCTTTGAACAATTGACTAGCCACATCGGGTCTAGTACTCGAATGCCATGCCATAGCCCATATATACGTTTGTGTTCAATGACGACTCTGGTTAGTTCTTCTGTGATCTTCCAGAATCATCATCTGGATGCACACTATAACAGCTTCTCATGTACGCGAATCGTAGTGCCACCATTTGAAGATCTTGTTGAAGTCTTGTTCCATTTTGATAAGAGAAATATTCTTCATCACTTCGGCCTCTTTACGATTAGCGTCACATCTTTTCCTTGTGTTACAGGAATGATTTTCGTAATTCGCTTAGGGAAATGCGGCTTCCAGTATGTAAAACCATGTGTAGCCTCAAGCTTTATTAGTTTCCACAGCCGTTGGTCGTGAAATCTCATCTTAAGATTTATCATCTTTGTTTGCACAAGCTCTTTAATATCCCAGTACGGTAGGGTCTTGATATCGCTCAAGTATCTAAAATACTGAATCACATACTCCCTTTTCATAGCATAAACATTCAGCTTCTCGATCCATCCCTAGCTAATAATGTCTCCCAAAGAAATATCCGCATCACGCGTAAAGAATGCTAAGGGACGTTTAAACTTTCACTCAGCTTGTGCTACTTTGAACCAGTGCTTCCTCATCTCAGCAATTTCTTCAGCAGATTGTTGTTGAGGAACGGTTCCGTGTTTAACAGCTTCTTCAACTTTACGTTTCAAAAGATCATCACTTTTAGCTGCAAATAGATCACTAAAAGTTAGAGAGTCATCTGTGCCCTTATCGGCAATATCTGTATCATCGTCATCAAAATCATCCACTATGACAACCTGATCATAGTCATGTGCATCAGACACATGTTCTAAGAGATAATCAACTGGCTCAAAAGCACTAATATCATTAAGCTCTTCTTCGAAATCAAACTCAAAGTTTTCTTCGTCCACGCCCAGCATCTTAGCAATTTCTTTTTTAGAATAGCGGTGGATAAACTCCCCTTCCTATACAACATGCTCTTATATAGTATCTTTGGTTTTGGCATAACAGGAACGGTAGATATTTCAGTTACCGTGAGAATTCTTGCCTGCTGAGCATCCTTAGAGCTAGCAGATTTACCCTGATCTCTATCTTCCTCAACTTGATTCGCTGAGTCATCCAAGTACACAGAAAAGTCAATATCATCATTTAAATCAGACTCTGTTACAAGGACACCAGATCCACCTAAATCATCATAACTACCATTACTATCGTCATCCGACTTATCAGAAAATACATCATCAAAATCATCTAAGTCTTCAGCTTCTTCGACAAACTCATCAATCTCAGCCTCTATCTCTTTCTCCATCTTTCTCTTATTTAACCATTCTCGATGCTTTGCTATAAGATTCGACGTGTCAATATCAACATCTTAGGCTTACCCACCAATACAAACTTCTTCGAAACCAAAAACACCACTATATCAACTAGCACAGATTCAGCTTCTGGCTCAGTTGTAACAGTTACAGGATCCTCAACAATTTTGCTTTGCCTTTGCCTTAAGCATCAAATTGTTCTTTAGCAATACACTCACGCTCTGCAACCCTTTCTCTTGCTTCAGCTCTCTCAATTTCATCAATTTCAGCAGCTATGTTTATACCGAGCTTCTTTGTAAGTATCTTCTTAAATAGGTTCATCTTTCTTTGGCTCCTGAGACGTTCTTCATCGTATTCGGCGATTCGAATCCTTAAACACTCGTTCTCAGATACTATACATGCCAACATAGCTTCAAGCTGCTGTTTTTCTGCATTCATCCCGTTGAGTTGCTCCTGAAGTTCAGCAATTTTGACACTGTTTAACATAACTTGTTTCTCCAATTCTTCAACATGCGCATCGTTAAACATGTTAGCAGAGAAATACTCCCCCCAGGTATGTCACCAAAATCAAAATCAAAATCAAACTGGGTTGGGATTGCGAGGGTTGTGGTGTCAGCTGAGGTGGTGTTTTTGGTGTTTGCTATCTTGGTGGAGATGGTGGTTGTTGTGGTGTTTGCTGAGCAGCCGGTCATGGTGGTGGTTGTGGAGATGGCTCAACATTCTCTTCTTTAACAATCTTCATTTGTACTTTTCTCTTGGATTTGTCTATTTGAGAATTCAAACTTCTAGCTGCTGGCATTTTAAGTCATCAAAAAGATTTCTTCGGATTTTTTCGTATAGGAGTATCGCTATCTTAATTCCAAGGTACATATGTCGTGTCATCCTCTCCTGACGCTTTTCTTTTCTTATCTTAGGCTTTACGCTTAAGCTCTGCCAGACGTTCAATCTCTCTTTCCTTAGCCCTTTCTTTTTCACCGGCAATTCTATCTTCAGTATCAGTACTTGAAGATGACGCTTCTTCAACCTCTCCTTCACGAACTCGAAATGCTTCTTTTTCGATTTCATCAGCCAGAGTTTCAACATTCTCTTCTAGTTCTGATTCATCGACTAATCTTGAGCTTTCAGATGCTTTCTGTTTCTTCTGAGGGGCAGTGGACGAAGATGTGGACGCTTGTTTTCTTTTTGTCCCCTTACCCCCCCCCCCCTTTTCTCTTCTTTCACAAACCATGCGCTTCTCTTAGCGATAAACCATCTAGCGCTTCAAGCTCTTCATCCTCGTCACCACTGTCGTCTTTTCTCCACTTCCCTTGTGATAAAACTAGCTTTGCATTAGGAAAGACTTTAAGATGCAAATTCATTTTCTTCAATGCTCTAGGTTCAACACATCATCTCTTTTCTTCTTCAGATTCGGGTGTAAATGATCAAGTAGCATCTTAATAAAACGAGGATATTGCAAGAACTTCTCTCATTGCGTGTTTTGGACCATTTGGAAAAAGATTACTTTGGAGAAGTTGTACGGCAGATTCTGAACAAGTACAGTGATCATGCACATCTAATAATCAACTATATCATCGAATCCGCCCTTTCGGTGGCTAAGAGTGTGTATAATGCAATGTGCTATGTATCTGAATGGAGCACTGAGGTTAGCCTTTTTGAATGGAGCAGCGTTAACGAATCCAACATAACCCATACGGTAAAAACACCCTCTCACCATACATTAAGGAAAACTGGTGGGGTCGTCATGGTCGTTGAACTCCAACACTGTTCTGATCAACTCTTCGGTAATCTTAACTTGAACATCTTCGTTGTTGATCCGAACTACCGACAAAATCGCATTCTCATCTTCATCGAACTCAGCAGCATTCCAGAAATACTCGACGTGAGATCTATATGCTGTGTGACGATCTGTGAGAGCTTTCGTGATAGGAAGTCTACTCAGAAAATCCAAGACTTCTCTATAAGCAGCGATTTCTAAAATAGTATCATCTAGAAGACAGCAAGATATTATGGAATGGCGAAAATGAAGATTTCTTGACCTGCAAGCATAGACATTTCAATCACATAGAAATTTTTTCAAAAATTTCAACTTTCAGTCATTCGTACGAGTCATAGATTATGACAACAACTAAAACTAAGTATAAACCTCACTCGTACGAGTCACTACTTCGTACAGATGAAAATTATACTTGACAAATTTCAAAGGTTTTGATCTAAACTTCCTCGTACGAATCATCAAGAATTAAACATTAAAGGACCTACTCGTACAAATACTCTCTCGTACGAGTGAATGTGATAAACAATCTTTTGAAATCCTTGCTCGTACGAATGGATATTCGTACAAATTGCAAACCGTACCAAATAACACCTAGTTAAACCGAACTTAAAACGTGTTGATTTTAACAAATTGAAGGTTGATTAATAGGTTATTAGGGCCGATTTTAATATTTTTTAGTTCAATTTTATATTTTACCAGTCCGATTATCCTAAATCTACGTTTTATGTCCATTTGGTCCAATTTTGGCATTATAACGGCTTAAAATGAGCATAAGTACCTTTCCCATTGTGAGAGGTGAGGAAATCAACCTCCCCAACGTCTAGATACAAACGATAGATCAAGAAAAGGAAGTGTAAAGAACTGGTTCGCACAAAGTTTGCTCTCAATCGCACAGAGTCAATAGTCTGACTCGTGCGAATGAGTCAACCTTTTATACTCATTCAGTAGTCATTCATACGAGCGAATGCTCGTGTGAATGAAGACTTTTGTCACTCGTATGAGTCATTGTTACTCGTTAACCAAGTCCAAGTTAATGACCTTGGTTATCTGATTTGCCTACCAAGTCCAAGTTAATGACCTTGGTTGACCATTTTAACCAAAACAAATTTATTTTAAAAATGTAAAGTTTCAAATTAATGAACTTTGTTGACGTTCCAGTAAACTCTTCTTTTCATGATTAGCTTCCCACCCGTGGACTTCAGCTTTCCTCCAGCAATCGTCGCTTTGACTTGGACTAATGATGTTTTCATCATCGGTAGACTTAAAATCTAAGATAAATTGCTAAAAGCTGAATATCTTTTTGAGATCTTTCTGAAAAGAAATAACAAGCAAAGATGTATACACATACATATTTTTGTGAGTTTTGTGTTTTTAGAGGATCATATCAAGTTTTTAAACAAAACACTAGTACCGTTGATCTTGGTAGTAACTGTAAGTTTTTAAACAAATTTACCTAGATTGCCAATATACTTATCCACTTAAACCTCTACTCGTTTCTCAATTATTTCAAGATATGTTAGATAAAATTTAAGGAACATGAAGTAACTGTGTTTCCCATCTCAGAATATACTCCCGTATCGAGATTCCCAGAATATCATTTCACAGGTGAATATATCCAATTGATATCTATAAATATCGTAAATGTTTATGACATACTCATTTTTTGTGCAACTTTTGTGGATGAATAATGCGTAAAGTATTATACAAGTTCTAG
Organism: Scalesia atractyloides; assembly: GCA_947069175.1. Classification (NCBI taxonomy): domain Eukaryota; kingdom Viridiplantae; phylum Streptophyta; class Magnoliopsida; order Asterales; family Asteraceae; genus Scalesia; species Scalesia atractyloides. The sequence continues at coordinate 46,344,128 of CAMTDV010001632.1, forward strand.
GCCATTGCTGACGCGAAATCAGAAGAACTTATATAATACGCCAGATATCGATTAAATAAAGACCTGGTATCGTAGAATCTGGCATTCTCTCAAATGAAATTTCGGAGTAATAAGTCCATATATCTGAGATGTTAACCCACAAGTTACTCAGTTTTTCTTTTAGGTTTATATCTTGAAGAACAATTTACTAAACGAGTGAAGCCTATTGGCACATCCTTAGTAAGACCTGTTTAATTACCTGTTTAAACATTCCATATCTTTAGCATACTATGATGTAATATGATCTCTTTTTTTCACAAAAAACTCTTTTTGACTTTTATAATGTTTTTGTATTTTCCCGAACTTTCTCCCCCTAAAATGAAAACATATTTTTGGATTTTTTAAGAAAAGATATTTAAAGAAAACATGTCATACCAATGAGAATCACGTCAAATCCTCGTCATCCTCAAATTCAACCATGAATATCCCCTGATGCCAGATTTCTTAAACCATTTAATTTTAAAAGATTTTTAAATCTTGAACGATCAAACGCTTTGGTGTAAAAATATGCTTTTTGGTCATCACTGTGGACTTTTTCAATTCTAACCAACTTTTTCTCGTAGCAGTCACTCATTAAGTGGTGTCGAATCTCAATATGTTTAGTGCATGAGTGTTGACATGACTTTTTAGTGATATCAATAGCATCCTGATTATCTACATATATGGGCATGTCAAGAAATTGAAGTCTGAAGTCTCTCATCTACTGTTGAATCCAGACTATCTGAGAACAACAACTGGATGCTGAAACGTATTCAGCTTCACACGTAGAGAGAGCGACCGCTGTCTGTTTCTTGCATTGCCACGTTACCAAACGAGTTCCAAAGAATTGGCAACCAACCATAGTAGATTTAGCATTAAGCTTGCAACTACTGAAATCAGAATCCGAGTAACCCGCACGATTGAAGTCGGCGTGACGAGGATACAACAAGCCGGTGCTTGGACATCCTTTCAAATATCGCATGATACATTTAATGGCTAGCATGTGCGAATCTCTTGGACTTGACTGAAAACGGGCGCATAGGCATGTAGGATACATGATATTAGGTCAAGAAGCTGTTAGATACATCAAGGATCCGATCATGGAGCGATATAATGTTTCATCAATTTTGACTCCATGAACGTCTAGACAAATGCCGTGATTTGGGGCTAATGGAGTAGATGCTGGTTTAGTTCCTGACATCTCAAATTTCTCTAATATATCGTGAACATACTTCGTCTAATGGATGAAGATACCATTAGGCAATTGATCAACCTGAAGTCCTAAAAAGAACTTCATTTCCCCCATAGCACTCATTTCGAATTTTTACTTCATGACTTCTTCGAAGTCTTTACATAGCTTATAATTTGTCGATCCAAAGATAATATCATCCACATATATTTACACGATAATCAGATGTCCATCCACTTCCTTGGTAAAGAGGGTAGAATCTACAGTTCCTCTGAGAAAGCCGTTGTTAAGAAGATGTCTTGAAAGCATTTCATACCAAGCTCTCGGGGCTTGGTGAAGACCATATAAAGCTTTGTTCAGAAGGTAGACTTTATCCTTGTGTATAGGATCGACAAACCTTGGTGTTTGGCCGACATACACCTCCTCTTTAACTTTGTCATACAGGAAAGCAGATTTGACATCCAACTGGTACACCTTGAAACCTTTCCAAGAAGCAAAGGCAAAGAATATGCGGATAGCTTCGAGATGAGTGACTAAAGCATAGACTTCAGTGTATTCTATCCCTTCTTGCTGGTGAAAGCCCTGGACCACGAGTGGAGCTTTAATCTGACCACTATCCCTCTATCATCACGCTTACACTTGAAGACCCATCTAGTATTTATCTTTTTGTGATGACCTAGTACGTCAACAAGCTTCCAGACTACTAACTTCTGGAATTGAAGAAATTCTTCCTGCATTGCCTCCACCCAACTTTCTTCTTTTAACGCGTCTCTCCAGTTCCGGGTTCAACATGTGAAACAAAACAACTGTAAGAAAGTCTGGTTTGTAATGGAGCAATACGGGTATAAAAACAGCTTAGATTCTTGTTGATCTGATTGCGAGTTTGCACTCTGGTTTGTAAGCTGCCGATGATATTCTCTGATGGATGGTAAGAAAGTGTCCTCGGCATTACTTCACTTGGAACATCCACTTGAGTTTGCAAATTCATGATCACTTCATTAACAACCGATGCAGAAGATGTACCTTCATTTTTGACATTTGTTGATTAGCTTGAGCATTCCAGAAGCTTTCAATATGCTCAGATCCTTCATCGGAACTAGGACCTCCATCATCAAAAGTCGGTTCACGATCAGCGTCGGCATTAAGCGGTTGTTAGGCAGATGATTCAGCAGTGTTCAAGATAGGTACAGATACGGATTCTTGAAGTGTAATGCTCGGACCTACATCAGAATTGTTGACAGGAAGTGACAGGGAAATCATCAACGGTATAGAAACTTGCTCTTGATTAGAGATTTGATGCTGTTGAAAGAGTATAACAAGTTCTTTTTCAGATGGCAGGTCTGGTAGGTCAAATGAATTCCACAAACCTTCGTAGTTGAACAGCCATGGATCCCCAGGTTTCTGCGTTTGCGTAGTATACCGTTGACAATCAACATGTTGTGCAAGAATTACCTAATTCAGACTTGGAAAGAAGATAGGCTTTTGTGGAGTAGCATAACCGACGAAAAATCCTTCCAAGGATTTGGCTCCAAATTTACCATTCGGGTCCAATACTATGCACGGTGATCCAAAAGGCTCCAGAAACGCAAGGTTAGGCTTCCGTCGGTTTAGCAGCTCAAAATAAGTCTTGTTGTGAGGCTTGACTGTTAACACACAGTTGAGGGTGTAAGACGCAGATACAATTGCTTCACTCCAGAAACTAATTGGCAGTTTTGAGTCAGCGAGTATAGTCCTGGCAGTCTCGATCAGTGTGTGATTCTTACGTTCAGCTACTCCATTTTGTTGAGGAGTATAGGTATGCTGAATTCGTGAAGAATCCCCTTTTCATTGTAGAATTCGAGCATCCTTTTGTTCATGAACTTGGTACCAATGTCACTGCGGATTCTCTTGATAGGCAAGAGATACAGGTTTTCAAGTTTCCTGATGAGAATCATAAGACTTTTAAGCGTTTCATCTTTGCTCTCCAGAATGAAAACCCATGAGAATCTTGAGAACTCATCTGTAACGACCAGGCAATATAGAACTCCAAATATGCTTTTGACATTTACTGGCCTGAAAAGATCCATATGAAGCCTTTCTAGTGGTAGCTTGATAGAATTTAGAAGCTTTCTTGGGTGTGATTTCTTGTGCTGTTTCTCCTTCTTACAGCTCAGACAATCATCAGATAACTAGAAATTCCTCAAATTAACACCCTCCACTAAGTCGTTGTGCACTAAATAATTCATCTTTCTCAAATGAATGTGCCCCATCTTCCTATGGCATAAGATAGACTGCTTCTCGTTTCTTTAGGAACAAAGCACAGAACCTTCTTTGATGTTGTAGATGTGACACTCATATCAAGGACATAAAGATCATTCTCTCTTGGAGCATGCATAAGAATCCATTCCTCAGGAATCTTGAATCCCGACTTTAGAATCAAGTATTCTTTGTCGTTGAAGTGTGTTGTGAACTTTTTGTCACAAATTTGCAAAATGCTGAGTAGATTGTTCTCTAGTTCTGCAATGTAGTTCACTTTGTCGAACGAAACCACTCCATGTGTAAGAATACATTCTCCGATGATTCTTCCACCTTGAGTTCCAGCAAAACCTACATAACCTCCTCCGATAGCTTTGACGTCGTGCAACAACGCAAGCATCCCAGTCATGTGTCGGGAAGCTCCACTATCAATATTCCATTTTGACATGATCGATCTCGGGAGTCCATGCACACATGAGGAAGAAACTATTTAAACAAAGAAACCCAAGCCTACTTGGTCTTCGGTGGGTTCGGAATATCAAATTTCGGACCAACTTTGTTTTGACATTCTGTTTAGGCTCTGTTTTGGTTGGAACAGATGGTTTCAGATCTACTCTAGATGGTTTTATTTTTGCAACCCGAGTTTTTGTTTTCAAATTGGCCCTTTTTGAATAAAACTTTGAATCCATTTGACAATTCTTGGTGGAAGTTTCGCCAATTTCAAATTTAGAATTTAGATGAATTGTTGATTTAACATTTTTGTTGGATTTAGTGTTTCTTTTCAAAATCTGTTTTTGGACAACCATTGGTGCCTTTTATTTCACATTTTTTGTAGATCTGCTGGAGTTAGAAACAGATTTTGGATATTTTTGTGAACAATGTCGTGCAATATGCCCAACATTTTTACACTTTTAGAACATCCTACTGTCCTTTTGAACCGAGGAATCCAAAACTTATTTTCTACTCTCTTTTTCTTTCTTGAATTCATTATTGGATTGTGTTCCAATGATTTCTTTTTCTTCTTCAGTAGTTGTTCCAAAAACAAAGTTAACTTTCTTTGTAAAGTTCAACTTTTGAAACTTGTTGTTTGTTCTTTTCTTTTGAAAACCCAACCCTCCTGTTCTCATGATAATCGCTGTTTCTTTGATGGTAGGGTTTATTAACACATTTTGATTTAGAATAAAATGTTGCATCATGTTTTTTCATAAATCAGAATGGCTCACCTCAACAAGCTTGAACAACTTTTCAACACATTCCAGATTGACATTCTGGATTGGGAAATATTCATCAGAATATAGTTTATCAGATCCATGCATTTTGTAAACAATAACGTATGGATCAGTGTTTAAACTATTTTCCGATGTTTCAACATCCGATTCAGATTTCTCAGACTCACTCTTCAAAACACTTTCAACCACGGTTTACCCACATCATACTCACATTCATTTTCTGGTTTGGTGTAAGTTATATCAATTTTCGCAGACAGCTCGTTTGAATTTTCAGTTTTCAATTTTAAATTAAGCGCCTTTTCCACCCCTGATGGCTTTTTAGTTGCATAACTATTCCACATGGGTGGTGGAATACGATCATAACTTGCACCTTTGTTTTCATCATTTTTAGTTTCTTCTTTGGTTTTGATCTTTGGTAAAATGTGATCAATGACGTATGAACTTGTAGATAATTGATTAACAATTTGTTAACCGTTCAGTTTCTATTTTTACTTTCTCAAGTTCACTTTTTAGCTCAATGATTGTATTTAAATGAATGTTAATGGCCATCTGTTTGTCCATTACGCTTTAAACATTGAAAGTGTTCCGTCATTTTCTTTGAGCACTTCTTCATATTGTATTATAAATTTGCTTATTTGTTCATAAGCTTCTTTTGTTGATTTATAGTCACATGACAAATTATCTGTTAAACATTTGAGCTCATTGTATCATGTGTCTTTTACAACACATTCACTTCATGGCTCGTTGCACTTTAAACACGTTTTTTCTATCATAGACTCACTTTCCGACACGTTTACCTCATTCACATTTGCCATACAAGCTTTGTTAGTCTCGTTAGTCGGTTTTTCCAACACCTCATCAACTCTCTTTTCTTCAACTTCTGGCTTCTTCTTTTCTTCACAAGATGATCGATGGCTTGGCTCAAAATAACCTACAAAAGTTTTAAGAATATCATTAGGCAGGAGATGTTTAAAAGCGCTGTTTAACAATTCCTCTTCTTCTGACGATGTGTGATAGTATTCTTCAGGAGCCTCATCAAAAGATGCCTCTGTATATTCTTCAGGTTCTTCGACGATTTCTGCGACCAATGCCAAACTCTCATTCTTGGAGATGTACTTGTTCCAGTTAAAGCCTTCGTCCTCATAAGTCACCACAAGAGCTTTGTCTTTGGAATCTGACTGACTATCTTCGATTTGCACCATTATTGTTTTTGGTTAAGGACGATGATAGATGGATTTCTTGTAGTAATCCTCGGCAAATAGGTTTTGATTACCCTGAACTTCTCTATTCGGGCATTCTCATTTAAAATGTCCCTTCTCCCGGAACTTGAAACATGTAACTTTAGACTTGTCGAAGCCAAGTTTCCCATCTAATCCTCCCAAATTCTCACACCTATGATTTCCATGAAACGTTGCGCTCGTCTAACGATAGATGCCATACACCATTTGATGTCAATCAACTCCATCTCGACCGAATCAATCTGATCATAATTCTCTCTTGTCATCTCTGAGTTTCCAATTTTTCCTGCGAATAACTGTCGTATGATTCGAGTACCGAAGCTAATAATGACATATGCTACTTTGCGGTCTTCTTGTCAAAGTTTTGAGCATTTTGGATATCAACAGCGATATTGCACTGTAAAACCCTTTGAGTAGGATGAGATTGATTGTTCTGGTTGATCTAGGGATTGCTCGAACCATGTTATGATTGTGGGCTTGGAAACGTGTTCGGGTTGACTAAAGCAAAGGATTGAAAACCACTGTGTTGATTTGATGGTGGGCTTGATGTGTTGTAAGCGCTGAAGACAGTTTGGAGTTTTGGAGACTGTATCTGAGCGGCGAACTACCCTTGTAATACAGATTAACATCTTGTTGCATTTAGGCACCTTTTTTTTGTCATTTTCTACATTTTGAGTTTGTGTCCCTCCAATCTCTCAATGAATCTTGGTAATGAGAAATTACCATATTCGGTGCCATTGTTCAGAATAGTCAAGTAGGTAGACCATTCTCCTTGTGGTAAGAAATCAGCCAATTTATCAACTAATTCTTCATTTGTCTTTACGATTCCCATACGCTTCATTTTCACAACCAAGTGACAATATCTTTCAATCAGTTGTTTCAATGTATCTCCCTTTATCAAAGTAAAGATATCAAATTCTTTACTTAACAACGCTCGCTTCCCTTTTCGCAACTGTGCGCTTCCTTGGAATTTCAATCGAAGAGCATTCCATAACGATTGTGCATCATCATCATGTTGTAACAACGCCAATATGTCTTCCTTAATGGCTTGTTGTAAAATGTTCTTCATCTTTTTCTCATTTATTAACTTCTCTCTTTCAAAATCCGAAAGTTGAGCTATTATTTTTTCCAGACCGTTTTATCTAATCGGAGCTTGATATTTTACTTCGATGGCAAACCAGCAGGTAAAATGATTTGCTTGAACCCAATTCATAAAACGTTCACTCCAACAATCAAAGTCTTCAATGTTCATCAACTTTGGTGGCTTTGTCATCGTACCCATCTCATTCTCGAGATTCATATTTTGAGTTGCAGTAGTTGTGACCGCTGAGGCCGAAAATGCGTTGTAAAACTCCTCTTCCATTTTTCTGCAAAAGTTTTAGAAACACACATATGAAAACTGATTAGAATGACAAACATGTTCTTTGTGAGGATGAACTGCTCGTGCTACTGAGATAGTCATGTGAGTGAGATGCTTGTACAATTCAGAGATTCGTATGAATGAGATGTTCGTGCGAGTGAAAGGGTACTCTGCGAGTGGCTGGTTCGTGCGAACGACTAACGCATGCGAATCATTGCTTCGTGCGAATGACTTTTTTTTAAACTTGTAAGTTTTTTTAGAGAAACTTGTTTGTTCGTTCGTACGAATGACTTGATTTGTACGGATAGTCGTTCGTACGAGTTGTCTTTCTACTCGTACGATACAACTCAGGTCACCAAACGAATGAATTTTATCAATTTTGGCCTGATTAAGTTTGATTTTAGATCTGAAATTGTCAAGGATTGATTAGGATTGATTTTAACGTGATATACTAAAATCCCAGTCAATTTTGTCCATAAACTCGTCCAATTTCGAGAGTTGTATTGGAAAGTGTAGAAATAGAAAACTCCAATGGTGAATCTGAAACTGTTGGTAGTATGCAGAAACTTGATGTTTGTCTTCAGATCAGGCCTCATAGCTCTGATACCACTTGTGAGGGGGATCGGCTCTCCTCCAATGAGCACCGGGCTGATCTAACTCAACTAACAAAGGCGGAATTCATTGTTAGTGAGTTTGACAGACAAACAAGTGAGATATACTGCTTAAATGCCTTAAATTGTATTGATAAACGTGAACAAGTACAGAGCAAGTAAACAGTTCGACAGGGCTTCGCCACACCAACAGATCACTAGTTACTGACATAACACTCATCTATTTATAGGTCGACATGACTCGCACAGGAGAGTGTGTAACTGAGTGTGACTCGTGCAAGTGGTGCCTCGTACGAGTGACAGAGTGATACTCGTACGAGTCACAAGACTCACTCGTACGAGTCAACAACAAAACATATAAAACTATATTAACATACAAAATTGACTTTCTAAGCCCTATATGCATAAACAACAATATCCTAGACATAGGCAATAGACATTATGCACCAAAAATTATATAGTTAAATCTCTTCTAATTAATTATAGATAACTCTTCTACTAAATATTATTTTGTTTAATCTTTTTTATTTAACTATAGATAATTATTATTTAGTTTAAATTTAATGTATATTTATCTATTTACTTCAAATTCAAACTTAGTTATCTAATTAGGTAACATATTTGAATGTTTTGTTTATTTTGGTATCAAATAGATTTTACGAAACTTAAAATAAAATTAACTAATATTATTTATCATTTATACATTTACTGAGTTTTAAATAAAAGATTTAATTTATTGAGACTTCGTTAACAAATTTTGCTACAACAAAATAATCTATTTATATCAATCTAAATCTAAATCTATCTATACTATACTATATAATAAAACATTAATGAGTGACATATCTCATTCATTATAGGCATTTATTTTATTATTTGTTATATAAAATTAAATTGATTCAATTTGTAGAATACACATGTATTTTTAAGGATATATATATATATATGTATATTATTTAGTATAGAGAATTACATTTATTCAACCGGTGTAATACACGTGGTTTTAAAGATAACTTTTTATTTGGTATATAAAAATTAAATTTATTCAATCTGTACAATATGGTTCTTATAGATATAAATTTTATTATCTAATATAGAAAATCACATTTATCCAACCCATGCAATAAAGGAGGTTAGTATATAAAATTCATTTATTCAACCCGTAAAATTACACGGAATTATAACCTAATACAATATATAATTATTATAACATGTCACTGTATAAAATGAAATTATATAAGATTCCATAAATAAGATTTTCTTTTGTATATCACTTATAAACAAACATATATTATTTATATATTAACCTCTCATGGTATAAATAATCAAAAGTAAATCTTATATGCAATTATCATACTCTAATTTGAAACATAAACAAATCTTATCAAATCTCCATGTCATATATTAATAATTAACATGTAATCATCTGTTACTTTAAATAAGCTATCTTTTTCTGTTATAATATTTTTTTTTGTTACTTATAGCTTCATTGGCTAAACCATAATCGATCGAACTATAAACAAGAGGCATGCACATTTATATATTCTCAAATCCATGACACAAAAGAATAGTATTCAACACTGATGACTTGGGAACTCGGAAATCCCATTAAGCAAAGCTAAGACTAATAACAATCGCAAATAAGAAACAAAGAATAATAAACATAAACTAGAAATAGAAAGCTGGAAGTCGGGGGCTGGAAGCTCCCAACGGGAAGCTGATGCACCAATAGCTCGTGACCGGAAGCTAAAGTTACTGTACACATTGAAACTTAAACTTAGCAAGTCAAAGTGATTCGACTTCTCCCTAAAACACATAAAGGTGACCTCGGACACACAAACTTGAATTTTACCAAAAGAGGCAAGGATAACCTTGCAAGCAACATCAAGTGAGGATAAGCTTATCAAGTTAAGAAGGTAGAGCTGGCACAAGCTCCTTTGGGCAGAGCAATCTGTCTATAAAAGGGGAGTCTTGTTCAGCCTAAAGTAAGCTCACTCATTTGATTCTCACTCTCATTTTCTTATCCTATATCATTTCACTAAGACTCTTAAGAACCACCAATGATTCTAACACCAAAGTCCAAACACGGGAGACCACCTCTTGCGTCAAGGCTAACGGTGTTCTTTAATTGTAGATTCCGACCAAGGAGCTATCTTTTGGATTTGATCCTAGACCTTCCCCCCTGCCATACTCTTGTTGCTTTAACAGGTGGCACCCATCATGGGTTGCGCTACTTAGAACAATATTTCCGGTAGTCCAATCGTATTCCCAAGTTATCATCTCTTATGGCCGGAAAGGGTTATCATCTAAAAGAGTTTCGAGCAGTTCCCTACCTCCGGCTACTCCCGGGGTAGGCAGTTGCTCCACCAACACGGACGGACTTCAAGACGCACCAGCAACACAGGATGCACCAAATACCTCCCTCTACACGGGCTGTTCCATCTTCACCAAGTGAAGTGCTCTTCCCGGTTGAAACCATGGAAAAAGCCGGGGGGAGTAAGAAGCAACTTTATATAGTTGATGGAGCTCTTTAACGGATATGCTCAAAAAGAATGCACTAAAGGAGTTAGGGTATGTTTATCTTATGAGGAGCCAGAAGTTACACTCTCCCCTATGCCTCCTCCGTTGTGCACCACCACATCTCCATGTGTTAGCTGAGCACCACCTAGTCATGACCCAAATCCATATCTCATGCCTGGCAGCTCACTCTGGACAGGGAGCTTTCACACTAGCTCCCCTCTTCTTCTTCTTCTTCTTCTTCTTCTTCTTCTTTTTTTCTTTTTCTTCTTCTTCTTCTTCTTAGAAGCCCGGAGTATACTGTCAAGCAGCTTCTCCAACAAGCTCAAGCTGTTCCCCCATATCCACAAACAACCTTTGAAGAAGCACTTAGATTGTTGCCTTTAGCTAGTAGAGTTGTAGCTGCAAGCTTGTCACCATCCCCAAGCTTCCCGCATAGCTTCCCCATGTATGGGGTCAAGTAGCCCCTAATAGCCGCCCTCTTGGCTGAGTTAAGCCAACAGCTTACAGGAAACTAAATCTGGCATGCTACGCCCAGTTAGGCTGGACCACAGGCTCAGCTCCAGGCAAGTACCTAAGCAAGCACTAGCACAAGCAAGGCAGGGGTAAAGCTTGATATACCCTCCATGCCTTATAAACGGAGCTCATTAACGTGCTTCTCCGAGGAAATATCTAACTATGTCTTCCAAACCAAGATAAAGTTGTCGTCGAACGTTAAGACATATGATAGCTTGTAAAACCCTGAGGACCATCTCCAGGTCTTCACTAGGGAAACTGCAGTTGAACGATGGAACAACGCTGAGTGTTGTCATTTGTTTTTGAAAACTCTCATTGGACCAGCCCGGTTATGGTTTTGTGGCCCCCAACAGAAGCATAACCTCCTTCAATGACTTACACAAAAGCTTCCTAGCCAACTTCACCTCTTAGAAAAGATGTACTAGGACGCAACGATCATGTAGCAGATTCAACAGAAAGACCACGAAGACCTTCGAGCCTTCATAGAATGGTTCAAAAAGGAAGGTTGATGTATAGCTGGGCAACTGAAAAGATGAGGGTGCCAGCCTTCATGAGGGCCGTAAAGCCTTAGAAGCTCCTAAGAAGTTTCTATGAAACCAATTCCTAAACCATGGAAGAATCCTTCGAAAGGGCTTATTCTTTCCTAAAAGGCGAAAAAGCTTTGGAAAAACAAGCCTCCAAAAGAAGGGAGCAAGGAAGCTTGAGGGAACCACCTCCCTCGTCCAAAAGGTTAATATTTCAACCCTTCGTAGAGCGACGGTCATTCAGGTCCTATGAAGGAAGAAGATTTGAAGATATAAGAAGATCTCCTTGTATAAACAAGAACCAGCACATAGATAAGCACATCTTCACCCTGCTTACCAAAACACCCCAAGAAATCTTGTCAATGGAGGAAGTCAAGTATCACTTTAGACCTCCTAGACCCCTCACCAAACCTCTAGCAAAAGAGATACGAGCAAGTTTTGAGCCTTTCATAACAACACAGGGCATTATACCAGTTAAAGAAAAGGATAGAGGAAGCAGTCAAATTGAGGGAACTGGTTGACTTAGTGAAGGACGTAAAAGATTAGAAGGAGGGGAAGAAGGAGGTTAGTGTAAACATGGTGTGGTCAGAAGGAAAACAAGAAAGAAAAAATAAGAACCACACCCTGAACCAACAGTTTATCTACTCCCCCCAACGGATCCAAACAATAAGCTGGAGTTTCCCATCATCATGGAAGCTGAGTTAGAAGGTTCCCTCACCGACAGAGTGTATATGGATCCAGGAGCTACATCCAATGTCATGTACCAAAGGTGTTTTAATCAGCTCATGAGTGAAATGAAAGCTCACCTACAAGCCACCGACACATCCTTAAGAAGCTTCACCTTGGAAAAGGTACAACCCATGGGAAAGCTAACACTTAACTTATGCTTCCGAGACGGTGACTTGTCTAGAATGGAGGAGCTTACTTTCATAGTCATAAACCCTCCTTCAAACTACAACTTGTTGATAGGAAGTCGGGCATCGCAACTTTGATGTTGTAATATCCCCGGCATATGGAATGATAAAGTTTCTGACAGATAAGGGCATCACTTCGTTAGCACCAACACCGTAAGCCCTTTTAGTTGCATCAATGGAAATAGAGAAATGGGAAAGCAGTAAGGCAAGAGAAAATCCGGTTGAAGAAGTAAGCATTAACGACTCCTACCCCGAGCAAAAGATTAAAATCAATAACCATTTCCAAGAAGCAACCAAGCATAGACTAGAGGACCTCCTCCGAGGGAACATGGATGTTTTTGCTTTGTGTTCCAAGACATGGTAGGAGTACAAAATTCCTTGATGCCTATAAAGGGTATCAGCAAATCAAGATGATAAAAGAACACGAGGAAAAAACAACATTCCATACAAAAAACGTATCTTTTGTAAAAAAAATGCCTTTTGGGTTGAAGAATGCAGGAGCAACATACCAAGGCTTTGTAGACAAAGCTTTCTCCAAGCAGATAGGAAGAAACATGGAAGCATACATCAACGACCTTATAATAAAGAGTCAAACAGAAGAAGATATGCTCCAAGATATCAAAGAAACATTTGAAAATCTCAAAGCGATCAACATGAAGCTAAACCCAAACAAGTGTTCTTTCGGGTTAGGGATTGCAATGGGTCGGATTAGGGTAGGGTATTAGTAACCAGATATCCATAACCGCTTGTAAAATCGTCTTCCATACCCGACCCAACACCCGTCGGGTATTTGAATTACCCATCGGGTATACCCATTAATTTGTTAGAAGATATACGGGGGGGGGGGGGGGGGGTTTCAAATTCGTTTTTCCTACTATTATAATTATTATGTATTTTATTTATACAATAACTATTATAACTAAAAAACGTATATTACATAATATAAGTTTTATCATAAATTAATAATAACTTTAAAATACCTATATAATTATATGTATATACTATACAACATATATATACTATTATCAAATAGGTATACTAAAAGCAAATATATTTTTCACATTATCAACATAATAAAATAAATCACTCATAGACAAGGGTTAATGGAAAAAAAATATAAATTAAAAATCTGGGTATAAATGATCAGGTATATAGTTCGGGTAAACGGGTATGTGGTTTCGGGTAATCGAGTACTGGTATCACCTAATCCCATATCCGACCCAATACTCGTTTGGTATCGGGTATCCCCGTCCTATTTATTTCGGGTTTCGAGTATACCCATCGGGCTCAGTTATATTTGCCATCCCTATTTCGGGTTTGAGGAAGGCAGGTTTCTCGGTCACATCGTGGGGAAGCAGATCATCAAGGCTAACCTAAATAAGGTTCCGCGCCGACATAGAAATGAAGTCCCCAAAACCAAGAAGGAGGTCGAAAGCCTTAATTGAAAAATACAAGCTCTAAAACGCTTCCTCCCTAAGTCAGCAAAAAGATCGTTGCCATTCTTCAAAACATTGAAGGATTGTAATGATAAAAAAGACTTCAAATGGACGGACGAGATGTAAGCGACTTTCATAGCACTTAAGGAGCTCATAGCTTCCTTGCCTACCATGGAAACACCCAAGAAGGAAGAAACAATCACAGTCAACCTGTCAGTAAGTTCAAGGACTATAAACATCTTGTTCACTTTACAAACCTCCAGCCCTATGCTCATGGCCATGTATACTTACAAGCTCCTTAAATATAAGTTCATGGATAGCTTCGAGTCTTGTTCACTAAGTCAAGTATAAGGAACAAAGAACAAGCAAGCCGACGCGTTGAGCAAGTTCGCTTCCTTAACTTTTGCACACCTTACAAAGAAGGTGCTTGTTGAAGTACTCAAGGCAAGATCCATCGAGGAAGCTGAGATCCAAGATGTGGTAGTAGAAAATGAAGACACATGGATGACCCCCATCCGAAAATTCTTGGAAGAAAAAAAGCTCCCCTCCCCCCCCCCCACAAAAAAAGCAGAAGCTGCCAAGATAAGGAAAAAAGCCAAACAATACATCCTTGAAGAAAGAAAGCTTTACAAGAAGGGTTACCTCTCTCCATTGCTACGTTGCCTAGGTCCAAATTAAAGCAACTATTTTCTTAAGGAGGTGCATGAAGAGATTTGTAGATTGCATGCGGGAGTAAGAACGATTGTGGCAAAGCTAATGAACATGGGCTACTACTGGCCCACGATGCACAAGGATACAACAGAAATTATACACAAGTGTGAAGCGTGCCAACTACATGCTCGCGTCAAAGCAAGCCCAAAGCATGACCTTGTCCCCATTATAGCTGCCTGACCATTTACAAATGGGGAATGTAAACAGTGGGTCCTTTCCCCACGACAGTTGGCCAAGTCAAGTTTAAATTGTTGGCAGTAAATTAGATTATTTCACAAAATGGCCAGAAGTTAAGCCATTAGCAAGAATCACAGGAAAAAATGTCATCAACTTCATTTGGGAGTAGATAGTGTGCAGGTTTGGGCTGTCGGGGGAGATTGTAACGGACAATAGGAGACAATTCACAGAAAAACCATTCAGTACTTGGTGTCAAATACTCCAAATCAAACAAGTCTACGACTCCGTTTACTATCCTCTATCAACGGACAAGTGGAGCGGATGAATCGCAGCATAGTAGAGGGGTTGAAAACTAGGCTGGGAAGGTATGGCAGACAATGGGTGGAGGATCTCCCAAGTGTGTTGTGGGCCATACGTACTAGAGAAGACAAGTCACCAGAAAACCCCATAGAGCCTCGTATATAGCTCAATAGTTGTGATCCCGGTGGAAATTGAAGTAAAGACATTAAGGAGTGAAAGAAAAGAGAACACCTCCAATGGATTCGAAATACACTTAAACCTTGATCTGCTAGAAGAAGCCAGGGAAGCTGCCTCGATCCGAGAAGCAAGGTATAAGCAAAAATAGGAATCCTACTATAAAACAAGAGTCAAGAAAGAAGCTTTCAAACCTTCTTAGTGCTAAGAAACAACGAAGCTAGTAGACAAGAAGATCTTGGAAAGATGGGCCCAAAGTAGGAAGGCCCATACAATGTCAGTGAAGCACATAAGGGAGATTCCTACAAATTTGGGACACCTGACGGTAGGAAGGTATCAAGACATTGGAATGGAAAGCACTTGAAAAAATTCATAGTCTAAGACGACTTATGTAATGATGAAACAAACTTATACTTGGCAACACCCCTTAATGGAAACAAGAATAACACTTATTGTTACAAATATATTATTTTTCAATCTTAAGGCTGAGCTCCTCCAAACAAAGCTCCATGGGATCTGATGCTATATCTACCTGTGAAAAAGGGATAAGCTCCTAGGCCATATCGCTCAGTAGGAAACAAGGCACCATACCTTCCTATATAAAGGGTGAGTTAATAAAACCATACAACTCCATTGACTCAAAGACTATAAAAATAAACAGCTCCATGAAAGAGGGTAAGCACCTCACACCAACTTTGCTTCATAGGCTAGAAACTTACAAGACATTAGCCTATATACAATATACCACGATGGCAAAGATAAAACGCGGACTAGAAAAGAGACAAGACAACAATAAATTGCATCGGTTCTTTTCTAAACAAAACAAACTGCAGCACTTAGCTTCAATTTGATGGATAAAGACATTGCAAAAAGGATATACAATAGTCAAAGGGAAGCTAAGATATGAGCTCCCCGACATTCAGCACCAAATACAAGTTAAACAGTCAAACAGTCATAAAAAACTGAGAAAAAGAAAAACAACTCAAAAACACAAGTATAAGACATAAGGGAAGCTATTCACTTCCAAGAGGGCAGCTTCCATCCTTGAGAGGATCAGAGTTCATATATACTAAAAAAAAGCCTTCACATGGCACAAACAACCACAAATACCTTCAACGAAAGTTTAAATTGTTCAAACTACAACCACAAAAGATATTAATAATGATAGTTAAACTAAGCCCGATCCACCCGTCACCCTCATCGGAAGCAATCTTGGTCTGGGGAAGGTCTTCGTATAAGCCATCTAGATCATCAAGGCCTTCCTTATCAGCAACAAGGGGAACCGGCTCACCCCTCACAAAAGACAACGGGGGAGCATCGATAGGAATGGGCATAGAGGATACAGGTTCAGGCTCCTCGGCAACCTTCTTTATGAAGGACCAGCATCTCCACCTTGCTCATCACTGGTCTCAAACAAGGCTCGCTTAACAAAAGAAACAGTAAGCAACTGGTCACATAACTCCTTGTTAAGACCTTCTGGCTCCAAAGCTCCCAATTTAGCAACAGGGCGATCAACCATCTGGGACAAGGCCTCGAATACGGATAGGAAAAAACCTCCATCCTCTTCACGGCACTCACAAAATCAGGTAATGAGTCAGGCTTGAAAGAAGGAAACTTCTCTATTGCTTCCCTTGGGAAGCAGCATCAACTCCTACAATGAGGCATGTACGCTGGCCGTGCACCATCGCCTTCGTGTATATACCTGCAATATGAACATTAAACTCTTAACTAGGAGGAGGTATGTCACAAAGCGGCGAATGCCAGTCCTAATCAACCATTTCTTTTCTTCTTCCAGCTGCTCTATTTGTTGCCTTAGCTCTTTGGTAACTGCTTCATCGGCAACCTTCTCCATTCTAAACTTAGTACTCTCCATCCTAAACTCAACCCTCTCCTTGGGAAAGTTGATTGTTGAAATCAGATAGTTGTCCAGCATAGATTTCAACCTTCATCATTTCCTCATCCATCTTGGCTTGGGAAGCTAGTAGATGACCTTCAAGCTCATTCACTTTAACCTAAAACGCTGCCAAATCTTCTTGAGAGGTCTTGAGCTCTGACTCCTTATCCTTTAAGGAAACAGCAAGCTCAACATTCTGGCCGACAGAAACAGCCAAACGCTCAACACTGTCAGGAAGAGATGTAATAAGACGAGCATCTTGAGTGATAACCCGATAGGCAGCATCTTCATCTGATAACTTTGACAAGGATTCCTTCTTAACGGGCGTAGCCATATTCTTCAACATTTCATGACAAACATCATTACTATTGGTAGTGTCAGAAGAACCAACCTACCACTAAGGCATGAATATGAGAGATTCAGCCCCAACAAGACCCTTCCCCTTGTCAACAATACTTTTCTCCTTCACAACCTTCTCCACTTTCTTCTTTTCCTTCTTTTTCTCCTCCACAAACTTCCCATCACCCTTCACAACATTTGCCTTCTAAACCTCACAAAAAGCCCCTTCCCCTAAGGAAGCAGGCTTAGATGATCCTCCTTTTCCTTTCTTTTTAGAAACAGGTTTTGATGGCCTGGCATCACTAGCTCTCTCTTCCAAAGATTAGGTGGGTCTCTCAAGAACGTTCCCGTTGCTCTCGTTTAGTTTCTTCCAAACATCAGATATCTCCATACTAGAAGCACCACCTACTCCACCAGAGGCTTCCGGAACAACCTCTTTCTTCACCAACTTTATCCTAGTTACAGAAGCAACAACATTACGATCATTCTCATTACCACTATCATTAGAGATAGTGTCAGAGGACTGGGAAACAACACTAACAGAAGTAGTTCCTCTTATGGACCTTCGAACCGGGGCAGGTAGCTTCTTAACAGAGGAGCAATCCATAATTGGTTGAAAGGGAACACTTTCCAAATCCCCAGCAGTCTGGACATGTTTAGTACGCTGGACTATGGAATCTCTTTTTGCTCAATCTCCACACCCGATGGATCGTCAAGAAGGATGTAATCCAAAGCACTCATCTCTACACAACAACAAAAACAAAAATAATAAGAATTATTAAACAAAGCATAAGGACACAGGAAGCATAAAAGAGATACCCTTCCATTCAATACTAAAGATCAGTTCAAAGTCCGAATCAACCTAGTCCTGACTAATACCCAAAACCACAAGAAGCTCCTCCAGGTAAGCCCTCAGCTTAAAACGAGAATGACGAAGTTTGAGAGCAACCCCTGCTCAAGTTCATCAGCATCCGGCTCTTTTTTCATTTAAACTCCCGGCAAACCTACGAGGGGTAATAGTATAGGAAGCAACTAGTTGGAGATGAAAAAGAACTGGTTCTTCAAGGTATAAGTGTGACCAATAGTGGTAGAGATAAAAGCAGCCTCACACTAGGTTTTCTGAATGTCGTACCAGTCCCCATTTGGCGAGACGGAAAAAATGACGGAACATCAACAAGGAGGGCTCATAGCTTAACGCATGACAAAGAAAAGGTGCATTATACGAGCAATACCAACAGTGGCCAGTTGATCAAGGGAAAGACGGTAATATTTCAAGACTTCTAAAAGAAATTGGTAAAAGGGTAAAGCAAGTTCGGTTGATCAAGGATACGAGTATAAAAGACCAACGACCCTTCTAGACATTGATTCGATGTCCTTTCTCCCTGAGCCTCAACGCTAAGGGAAGGATCAATATCGTGATCCACACAAAACTAATCAATTTCCGACTGGGTACGTTTTGAAAATTGGACAAGCATATCATTCTTGTTGGAATCCATTTGAAAATAAAAGAAACTAGGGAACAACTTATCAGATTATAAAGCAAAACCACTGGAAAAATTATCAGATCCAAGAAAGAGTCCAAAGAAAAAGAAATGTAAATGAATAAATGATGAAGAGGAGCGGTTATAAGGATGATAGAGATTCAAAATTTCATTTTTTTTAACAAAAAGGGACAGGTGAAGGGTGTGAATGTAACCGCCAATAGCTAGTAGGCTTTAATGTAAAAACAACACATGATGAAATACATAAAACTTTAAAATAAAGAGACCATGGTAGATTGATAGCTTCCGACGGAGAAGCCCATAGCCACAGAATAAATACCTCATGCTTCTAGTTCTACCGTTTGATGATCTTAAACTCTTTCCATTTTAGAAAAAAACTTACATAACATCAAACACCACAAAAAGAAGCACGAGCAAGCCAACTAGTAAACAAAAGAAAGGGAAGAGGATAAAACCCCCTAGACGTAGAGTCACCGATATTTACAACACCGATACTCAGAAATCCCATTAAGGAAAACTAAGACTAATAACAATCTCAAATAAGCAACAAAGAATAATAAACATTAACTTGAAATAGAAAGTTAGAAGTTAGGAGCTGGAAACTCCCGACAGTAAGCGGATGCACCAATAGCTGGTGACCGAAAGCTAAAGTTACTTTACACATTGGGACTTGGACTCAGCAAGTCAAAATGATTAGCCTTCTCCCTAAAACACATAAAGGATACCCAAGACACACAAACTTGAATTTACCAAAAGAGGCAAGGCTAACCCTGAAGCAATGTCAAGGAGGATAAGCTTACCAAATCAAGAAGGTATGAGCTGGCACAGGCTCCCTTGGGCAGAGCAATCTGTATATAAAAGGGGAGTCTTGTTCAGCCTAAAGTAAGTTCACTCATTCCATTCCCATTCCCACACTCATATTCTTATCCTATACCATTTCTCTAAGACTCTTAAGAACCGCCAACTGATTCTCACGCCATAATCTAAACGCAGGAGGCCACCTCTCGCATTAAGGCTAACGGTGTTCTTTGATTGTAGATTCCAACCAAAGTGCTATCTCTTGTAGTTGATCCTGCACCTTACCCCCCTACTATACTCTTTTTGCTTTAACAAACTCAAATAAACTATCTAACATACAATATAGATGACTCTAAGAACTTCAACTTTCATATATACAATATGACCTTTATAGGAACTTCAAGTTCATTTAAAAATTTTGCAACTGGAGTTTGTGTTAAAATTGGATGCCAAGTTATAAAAATCATAGACCATAATTGGTATCAAAAGTGATTATAATCTAAACGCAAACTTATTGAAACCCTTAAATGTCAATATCATAATCCATTATCAATTAAATACTTGCCGATTAAATAAGTTATAATAATATTTCATAAAAACTCAAACTTGTTGAAAGGGAATTAAAAGATTATTTCAAAAGAGTAAATTAAATACATACCTGATTGTAAGATGTTGATTTCATCATCAAGCAATAGCAAATAAAGAATGATGATAACCAGCGTAATGAAACCCTTTTTTTAGAATCAAAGCACATCATTCAGCCATGGGTTTCAAACATTTACTTAATTTTGTAACGTTGTTAAGAATGAAAAATCAACTTGTTCAAATTGAACTAGTTGAAAAAGGATTAAGATTTTATGTTGGTGTATAATGTCTGTTGTCTACGTTTAGGATATGTCGGTTATGTATATAGGGCTTAGAATGTCAAATATTGAATGTTTATATATGTTTTATATATTTGTAAGTGGCTCGTACGAGTGAGATCTTGTCACTCGTACAAGGCACCACTAGCACGAGCCTAATACACCTCTCTCCTATGCGAGTCATGTTGACCTATAAATAGTGGAGCTTGAGTGTTGTGTTTAGAACTGTTGATTGGTGACTACGGCGAAACCCTGCCAAAGTGTTTACTCGCCTGTAACCTCTCACGTTTATTAATACGGATCAAGGCGTTTAAGCATTAAAAAGGCATTTTTTGTTCGTATTGATGAGACGAGTGTCTAGAAAAAATTTGGTGATTACAAATTTTTTCGAGATTTTAACGTCTATTTCGGGTTGTTCGGGGACACCGTCTAGAGCTTTAGAGTATAGATTTGATGATACGATCATAAAATGTTGAAGATATTGGAGTAGTCACTGATACTTGCACATAAAGTTGATCATCTGGTGTAGTGACTTTTAATGAGCCTTAACATTAAATCCGCATTTGATCAAAACTGCAATTTTGAGAAATTTTCCGCAAATTTTGGTTTTTGTGAAAAGATGCTCTAGACGTCAAAATTTGCAAAAATGACGGGGAATAAAAATTTTCACGTATATGCTAATATTCCGGCATTTTTGAAATTCTTGATCATGCAACAGTATCCGGGTGGTTCCGAGTATAAATTATCTAGGAAACACAGAGCATCTAAGATTCATTAGTGATGAGATAAAATTGATGTCTAGTTTTTGGTAATGTGGGGTTGCATAACTGAATCTTGGAGGAGTTGTTCATCGGGTTCAGTAGTTGTGGTCACATTCATGCCTGAGTCTACATACACGCCGGTTGCATACACGACTGCTTAGTGGTACAAAGTATCCAAATTAACTCCGCACGGCAAATGAACTATTTTCTGGACTAACCACTAGAAAATAAGGATGCCTTGTGGTTTCAGTTGTCACCGGAACTAACGAGGAAGGCTATATACTTGCAATTCATGACTAAAGAAGATGATATGATAAATCCTTCAGACAAAATTGTGTACCAGTTGCCTCACGAAATAGACTAATACATTTGGAGCTTTCGTAATCAAAGATGTTCAGAATTTTTCAGATCATGATACAGATTGATGCTCAAGGGTTAACTACCTGATCTTTGATGTGGAAGTGGATGCACATACGACTACTTATCTTTAACTCTGCAAGGCAAATGAACTGTTTTCAGGATTAACTGCCAGGAAATGAGGATGTTTTGTAGTTTCAGTTGCCCCATTCCAGCGGAGATAGCTATGCATCTGTTATTGTGACTAAAAAGGAAGAATGTGTTTCTGATTGCCAAAGAATGTTTCTCAAATTCGATGTGCTACCAGATAATATGATTCCGACAATGATTTGCCGATTGAGAAGATTACCGATTTGCTGATTAATCATGATTATGGAAGTCAGGATTTCAGATTTACGCGGATTTTTAGTGACTTGAAGTTTATTGTTATGGTGATTCGAAGTTTCTATTAATTGCGGTTAGGTTTTGAAGATCAGAGGATCGAGCATTGGAGGAGTGCGCTAAACCAAACGCGGATATAGTTAAAGTCGAAACCGAGAAGCTGCATTGATTAATTTAAGGTTGGTAATTATTCGAGAAAATTTGTAGATCAAGCAAATCAGAGCAGGTCTTGGACCGTGCAAACAAAGACCCGAAGATTAATTTCTGGAGAAAATTATTTTAGGGGGAATGTTGCTTAAAGTAGATAATGCGAACCCTGATCATCAATCAAGGGCGAATTTGTTGACGCGTTCTATGACATCGACAGATACCTAATTGAAGTTGCAGAATATTCAAACACGACTCTTAGATTTCAGGATCAAGATCAAGCTTCGACAGTGACGTCCAAGGGGGAATTTGTTGATGCACTTTATGTCCATCATTGTGCGAATAGGCTAGAAAGAGTATGTATTGAATATTGTATAGATTAGAAACGAACACCCGACCCAAGTGCGAACGAGAACTGGCTCGTACGAGTGACTGTGTGACTCGTACGAGTGACTGTGTGACTCGTACGAGTGATAAGTATCTCACACGTATAAGTGAGCTTATGTGATCCGTACGAGTGACATCTTGTCGCTCGTATGAGCAACCATTCGCACGAGCTGCTCATGTCTATATATATGTGCTGTGTGTTAATTTTTTGTAAGTTTTGGAAGCTCCCTTGGAGAGACGCCGGCGGATTCTCTCCAGGAATTCCGCCAGCCTGACAAGATGTATAATCCAAGAATTCTGTTTCTACTCCCGTTCTACCGAATCGGTACTATCATACGCCCAAACTTCCGTCTAGAACCGCCGTCGCCAGGACGAACCTCACGTTTTTTGAGCCTTTTGTATCCCCGTATACTATTCTGGACCCGGACAGTAAATTCGGAGCCAAATCCTTGGAAAGATTTTTTGTCGGTTATGCTAGTACACAAAAGCGAGTCTTCTTGCCAAGTCTTAACCAGGTTATTCTTGCACAGCATGTTGATCGTCAAAGATATACTACGCCTACACAGAAACCTAGGGATCCATGGCTGTTCAACTATGACGGTTTGTGGAATTCATTTGATCTACTTGAAGTATCATCAGAAGAAGAACTTGTTAGGCTTTTTTAACAGCATCAAATCTCCAATCAAGAGCAAGTTTCTAGATAGTTGGTGATTTCCCCGTCACTTCCTATCTCTAACACATCTGATGTAGGTCTGAGCAATACTCTTCAAGAATCAGTCTCTATACCAATCTTGAACACTGCTGAATCATCCGCCCATAAACCGACTAATGCCGATTCTGATCGTGAACCAACTTTTGATGATGGAGGAACCAGTTCCGATGAAGGATCTGAGCAAATTGAAAGCTTTTCCGAATTCCCAGGCTGATCCATCCAATGTCAGAAATGAAGCTACATCTTATACACCAGTTGCTGATGAAGTTGTCATGAATTTGCAGAGTCAAGTAGATGTCCGAGTGAAGTGATGCCAAGAACACTATCGTACCATACATCAGAGAATATTATTGGCAACTTACAAACTGGAGTGAAAACTTGCAATTAGATCAACAAGGATCTAAGTTGCTTTTATACAAATATTGCTCCATTACAAACCAGACTTTCTTACAGTTGTTTTGTTTCGTAGGTTGAACCAGAAAACTAGAAAGATGCGTTGAAAGAAGAAAGTTGGGTGGATGCAATGCAGGAAGAGTTGCTTCAATTCCAAAAACTTGGTGTCTGGAAGCTTGTTGACCTACCTGATCATCAAAAAAGATTAATGCTCGATGGGTCTTCAAGTGCAAGAAAGATAACAGAGGTATTGTGGTCAGAAACAAAGCTCGGCTCGTGGTCCAGGGTTTTCACCAGCAAGAAGGGATAGACTACAATGAAGTCTACGCCCTTGTCGCTCGTCTTGAAGCTATTCGCATATTCTTGGCCTTTGCTTCTTGGGAAGGATTCAAGGTGTATAAATTGGATGTCAAATCTACTTTCCTTTACAACAAAGTCAAAGAGGAGGTGTATGACGGCCAACCACCGGGGTTTGTCGATCCGACACACAAGGATAAAGTCTACCTTCTAAACAAGGCGTTATATGGTCTACCCCAGGCCCCGAGAGCTTGGTATGAAATGCTTTCAAGACATCTTCTGGATAACGGCTTTCTCAGACGAAACTATAGACTGTACCCTCATTACAAAGGAAGTAGATGGACATCTGCTTTTGGTACAAATTTATGTGGATAATATCATCTTTGGATCAACAAATGATAAGATGTGCAAAGACTTCGAAGAAGTCATGAAGAAGAAATTCGAAAAGAGCGTTATGGGGGAGATGAGTTCTTTTTAGGACTTTAGGTTGAGCAATTGCCTGATGGAATCTTCATTCATCAGATGAAGTATGTTCATGACGTGTTAGAGAAATTTGACATGTCAGGAACTACACCAACATCATCTCCATTAGCCCCAAACCATGACATTTGTCAGACTCTTATGGAGTGAAAGTCGATGAAACATTATATCGCTTGATGATCGGATCCTTGATGTATCTCACAACTTCGAGACCTGATATCATGTATCCAACATGCCTATGCGTCCGTTATCAGTCCAATCTAGAGATTCGCACTTGTTAGCCGTCAAACGAATCATACGATACCAGAAAGGATGTGCAAGCATCGGCTTGTGGGGTCCTCGATATGATGACTTCAATCTCATGGGTAATTCAGATTCTGATGTCGGTTGTTGCAAGCTTAATGCCAGCTCTACTACAGCTGGTTGCCAATTCTTCGGAACTCGTTTGGTAACATGGAAATACAAGAAACAGACCGCGGTCGCTCACTCTACATGTGAAGCTGAATACGTTTCAGCATCCAGTTGTTGTTCCCAGATACTCTGGATACAATAGCAGATGAGAGACAACGGACTGCAATTTCTTGACACGCCAATTTACGTAGGTAACAAGGTGGCTATTGATATCACCAAAAATCCTGTTCAACACTCACGCACTAAGCATATAGAATTTCGACACCACTTTATCCGTGATTGCTTGAGAAAAAGTTGGTTGGAATTGAAAAAATCCACGCTGATGACCAAAAATCATTTTTTTAAAACAAAGATTTTGATAGAAAGATTTAAAAATCTTTTGAAATTAAATGGTTTAAAAAATCTGACATCAGGGTTGACAATGAGGTTGAATTTGAGGTTAACGAGGACTTGACGTGATTCTCATCGGTATGAAATATGTTTTTCTATATGTACTTTTCTTGCTTCTTAGAAACAAAAACCCAAAAATATGTTTTTGATTTTAGGGGGAGAAAGGTTGGGAAAAATACAAAAATATTAAAATGGCCAAAAAGAGTATTTGTGAAAAAGAAGCGTTTACATCAGAAAAGTATCACAGTATGCTAAAGATATTGAATGTTTAACAGGTAATTAAACAGGGCTTACTGATGATTTGCCAATAGGCTTCACACGTTCAGTAAACTGTTTTTCAAGATATAAACTTAAAACAAAAACTGAGTAATTTGTGGGTCGACATCTCTAGGATATATGGACTTAGTACTCCGAAATTTCGTTTGAGAGAATGCCAGATTCTGCGATACTAGGTCATTATATTTAATTAATATATGGGGTATTATCCGAGTTCTTCTGATTATGCGTCGGCAATGACCTAGAACTTGTATAATACTTTACGCATTTTTCGCCTACAAAAGCTGCACAAAAATGAGTATGTCATAAAACGATACGACATCTTCAGTTCAAAAGATTCCTTAATGGAACACCACCTAAAGTCGAGCCTTCATCTCTTTCTCTGTATGGAAATACTAACCTGAGCACTCAAGGTCTCGCAATTCACCCCATTTACAGATATCAGTTAGAAAGACTTAGAAAGACTTTTAGGATTTCTCTAGAGAGAGCCTCCATCTTGTACTAGATGGTTTTGCTTGTTCAGGTAATAGAATTGTGTGCAAGGTGTTAAAGTTGATTCGTGTTGTTCTGCGTTATTTCGGTTTTTCTTGAAGATCACCAAGTTTAGATTCCACCCATCCTTGGTGATTGTGTGATATCGTTGATAGATCTTGATTAACGGGACTTATAAGTGGTATCAGAGCATGTTAAACCTGTTTTGCAGGCTCAGATCTGATATTACACGATTCTATTCGTTTCTGCTGAAAAACAA
Source organism: Scalesia atractyloides (assembly GCA_947069175.1). Classification (NCBI taxonomy): domain Eukaryota; kingdom Viridiplantae; phylum Streptophyta; class Magnoliopsida; order Asterales; family Asteraceae; genus Scalesia; species Scalesia atractyloides. The sequence goes on from CAMTDV010001632.1 coordinate 46,370,416, forward strand.
GATGAACACGAAGAACATTCAAGTATTTCGGAAGAACACTCAAGGACTTCGATTTTCTGGTTACATTTCGGATAGATTTAGAATCATTCTGCTGCATTTCGGATAAATCCTTTGCATTTCAGACAGAATTCGGATCATTTGTTTGAATTTCGGATACATTTCAGATTGATTTCGGATTAACCTGTTGAATTTTGGATAAACATCTTGAATTTCAGATAAATTTCGAACAATCTTCAAGGATTTCGGATAATCTTCAAAGATTCTGGATTCGTAACTGTTACAAATTCGGATAGACTTTCATTCCGGATTACTGTTCCGGGTTCTCATTTTGAACTGAAACAGTGCATCTCGGATACCATCTCGATCACTATTCCGAATCACTATCTCGAATTAGCATCTCGGATCACTGTTTGAGATTTCATCTCGGATTGTTAATCCGAGTTACTGTTCCGAATTTGGTATTGTTCCGAATTGTACCTACAAAGGTGGAAAGTTAACCAGCTGACGTAACAAGAGATAAACGTTTTCGTACACAGAATTTGATCCTTAGACAATTTTAACAAACCGGTTGCATGGCTAGACTCATGATTTTGAAGGCACGGAAATTCCTAAAATCACCATCGGACAATATATATCGGTGGAATAGTATCATCGAGACGAGTCTAACAGTACATTTTGGTAAAAACAGTTTTCGGACAGTTCTTATCGTGTTTACCGGTACGGTTTCGCTTATCCGAAGATGTTTACATCTCAAGCTCAGAACTCAAACATAGTTTTCAGCCCAGTCTGTAATTCCAAACCTAATGCAAATCCAAACATTGTCTTTAGGCCACTAATCAAAGCATCCATTAACAGCACCTCACCCCAGACACAAAATCAAAACCAGAACTTGCGGGATCAAGTAAAGGAGAAGCTGAATGAGTTTATTGGAAATTACAATGTTGATAAGCTTGTTGACTATGTGATGCGTTTACTTGAGCATGGGAGGCGAAAAGAGGAAGTAAGAAATGCGATGGATAGCTTCCTGGGTGATGATAACGACTCCTTTGTTTCTTGGTTATGGGATCATTTACAATCAAACCAAGATCTATATGCAAAATCAACTGAGTCTAATCCTAAGAAGTGTCTGAGTAGAAACCTCAAGCACAGCATGCAGCAATCAGCAGCCCAGCACCCCAAACTCTACCTCAAGCCCAAACTCACGCTGACAAACCTAGCTCGCACATTGACACAATCAACTACCTTTCGTGCACTGAACCTTGCAAGAATAGGGTTGCTCATCTCAGGGCACTTAATTCCAAAATGGCTGATGATTACAACAGTGCAATAGCTCAGTGCATCAGCCTTGGAGAAAGTAACAAGTTACTCAAATAAAAGGTTGAAGCACAAAAGAAAGACATCGCTCAGCTCCACCTGACGTAAATCAATAGAAATGTTGGGTCCATGATTACAAAACCAGATTAGATTCAAAAACCATGGAATGCGACTTGGTCAAAATTGAGCTGGGACTTCTTACTAGAAAATATCAACAAACAAAGTAATATAATGAAGTTTGATGCATCCAGCAAGCTTGTTCAAGATGTGTGCAATGTGCAGCTGGCATATAAGGCGAACAAGGGGAAGGGTTTGGAATTCAATCAGGTTTCCCCACCATATAATCACAACTACACGACAATGCCTGAGACAGATGAAGATGTTGAGAAAGCACAGCATATGGTGTACGGAAAACCCAGTGGTTATACGTCAGACACACGGGAACAATCTGGTGCTGTTGACTCTTCTAATGATTCAGCTGGAGTGTCTGGCTCTTCATCTGATAAACCATGACTCTCTGACTTTATCAAAGCTGATGAAGAGAGAGCTGATGTGAACAAGGCTCCAGGTGCGCAAACTGAACAATCTGAACCTTCTGCTTCTGATGAAAAGGTCCAGAGCAAGCTAAAAGAGCAAAAACGAGCAAATCGGAGACGAAGAAAGCAGAAGTCCAAACGTCAAGAACAATCACGCTCTCCAAAATCATCAGTAGGCAGCAATAGCCCTCAAAAGGCTAATTTCGTGAAAAATGATTTTGTTAAGCCGGTCATTAATGGAAAATGTAACAAATATGCCTTTAACCGTGCTAGCAAAGCTTTTAGAAAGGTTGGGGAGATTTCTAAAAAAGACTTGCAGTCTAAACAAAACAAGAAACATCAAAGAAATCTCCACAACAAAGAAGGCCCTTGCAAAAGACAAGTACAATCATCAAATTCATCTTCGTCTGCAAGAAACATGCAAGGAATAAGCACAGAATGGATCAGTTCATCCTTTAGTGCATGCAAGAGCAAATCAAGCTAATTAGAATGTTTTATATGTGAAGAGACAAACGTGCTTCAATTGCGGCATTCCTAGTCATATTGCTCGAAACTGTACACGAGTTCCCATGTTCCATATCATGCACAAAATCAGAAGGTTACACCAAAGAATAACAATAATTCTAAGCCGATGAAGGTATCATCACCTAAGGCAATGATGAATGTGAATTCCAAGGTTAAACCATCTGATTGGGAGTGGAATGTTGCCCAAAACAAATGCAAGGCTGTTCAGCTGTTCTAAAATGACTAAGCCTGACACAGCCAAAGTTTCTCAATCAAAGGCAACTACCACGTTTGTTAAAATGAAACAGATTTGGAAACCCAAATCCAAATCAGCAGCAACATCACCAATCCTCTAAACAAAAGGGGACTTGTGTCTTAAAGAAGTGTCTTATTTTGATGCTTCAGGGAAACCCAGGACCATGATAGCCTGGGTCCCACTGTCTTACTAATCTCATTATTTTTCAGGAACAACCAAGGTGGAGTTGTTGACAATCTCTGAAATGTTGATACCCGGTTGTTCATGGACATGTAGGATAACATCTCACTGTTACAAAAAGGTACAAATTTTTACGATGTGATGTTTCCTTTGGAGGATATGAGGTAAGAAAAGATCAGCAAAAAGGTACAATTTAAATTTCGTGCTTTAATTTTAAGATTGATTAGTTTTAATCTAATGATGGAACGGTTAAGAAAAAACAACAAAAATATTTTCCTTTTCTTTCGTTTAAAACTTTGTGCATACGCTTTCTTTATTAGGTAAATTTGTGCATAAAGTATGATGCACAAATTTAGGGGGGAAGAGGGCGATATATGTATATATGTATTGTTTGAAGGGAGAAAATCAGAAAATACGAAAAACATTTGAAAAAAAATATACAAAAGGTATTTTTGCATCAAATGGGAAATTAAATAAATATTCGTGATAAAGGGTGTGGCTGACACATGTAAGGTGTCGTAGCTGAAAAAACTAGGAGCTAATGTGATATGTCGATAGGCTTAACGCTCAAAGTGATTAACAGATACTAAGTGATATAAACATAACGAACTATGTATCTTGTGGGTAACATACCACCAGTGTATGATTTCATGGTCTTAAATCCTGTGTTGATAGATAGCCAACGTCTGAGGTTTCGGGTCTTTATGCTGTTGAGTCATCTGAGGATATCTTGGCTGCCCTTCTGTTGCATCCAGATTATATGCAGACCTAGGCACAGTCAGGATAGCTTTTTAAAAGAGCCAAAATAGAAGGGCCAAAATCTTAAAAGAAAGGAAATCTCATTATGAGAAAATTCCATGAATTCGAACATACCAAATAAGGTATTTGCCTAACCCTTGTCAGATACTATTGGTCACTCTATTGTACGAAAGTATTGACCTGTTCACCTATAGTCTGACGTTGTAAATGATAAAGGATGATCTCTGTATACTCACCTGCTACGATGAATCGTTGTGCTTACCTTGAGTGCGGGGGTATGTCATGGTATGGGACACATGGGTATTATACTATGATACTACCTTAAGCATATCACGAAGTTGAAAAATGAAAGTTGAGCATTAAATTTTAAGTGGACAAACATATTGGCAATTGCATAGACCAGTCTAAATAAGTTCGCACCGAAAAGTGTTCATTGGTCCGCCTGAAAATGATTTTGATCCCATTGTAATTGTATAGTTGTAACTATTGAGTTAGTGTCTTTGTTTATTTGTGATTCTGTTTATATTCTTATATTTTAAAATTAAAAAATAGAAAATTAAAAAAAATCCAACAATTAGAGTGCTATATTTATTTTATTACAAAATTATTAACCGTTCTTGAAGATTGGACTAATCATCAAAAGATGAAAGAAATTTGAATTTTGATTTGAGTACAAGTACTTGGATGTACCAAGTGTTCATGAGGTACTCTCCCTGTTGCATAAGAATATTTGCTTATAAATTTCTGAGAATCGTGCAAATCTTGATTTAGATCAAGAAACAGGGGTTACTAAAATTGAGATGCTGTTAGTTGACGACAAAGCATGAAGCATCACAACAACAAACTGTACCTGAGTCAGACGAACCAGATGCCAGTCATCGTCTGATAGTGATAGTACATTCGAAGAAGTACCTGTGAACCTACTTGCTTGAAAGAGAGAGATTGAAGAAGGAAAGATCTGCTGAGGTTTCTCCTCTCACATTCTTTTTGACAAAGATGTTTCAAGAAAAGTTGATCAAGATCCTTATATGAAGCTAACCACAATAGCTAAAAAAAAATACCCAGTGCTGAGAGTTCGTTGAAGTATGAGGTCCAAGAAGTTTGAGACTGACTTCCACAACACTTACAGCATAGCGACAACCATAGTCTCTGTTGAAGACGTTGCTGAATTTATGCTATCAAGATAATTTGATGCATCAGTCTAGGGGGAGATTGTTAGGTCCTAGAAGTGTGAGACCGAAGCATCAAACATGCACAATCGTGTATGGTAGTTAACTGGGATGAATTAGGTTAGTTTGTATTAGGTTTGGACATTGAATAGGTCATTTGGGCATCCATAGGCCATGTGGGCCAGGCAAGCCCAAGGGAAGCCCATGAGTGGCATGGCCAAACCCTAGGTATAAATAGAATATTATGTCATTCCTAGGGTTGGAACTTAGAAAGACTTTTGGGATTTCTCTAGAGAGAGCCTCCATCTTGTACCAGACGGTTTTGCTTGTTCAAGTAATAGAATCGTGTGCAAGGTGTTAAAGATGATTCGTGTTGTTCTTCGTTATTTCGGTTTTTCTTGAAGATCACCAAGTTTGGATTCCGACCATCCTTGGTGATTGTGTGATATCGTTGATAGATCCGGATTAACAGGACTTACAGAGATCAAGACATGATTAACGTACACACCGCTAACGAACTCACGAAGGAGTTATCCCCAAAACTAGTGGGTAAAAATAATTTTGCATGAGCATCTGTCAGGTGTATGCCTACACCCCGCGCTTTGGTCGTGGCCCATAACTAATGTAATGAGCCGAGGATATCCAGGAAACGGTCGTTAACCAGCAATGTTTAAGTTATCAAACAAAACTGATCAAAACGAAATATGTGGATTTACTAGCCACAGTCCGGCATTCGATTGATCCCATTTCCGACCAAGCGGTAATAATTTACCGTAACCCAAGCTCGTATAGGGAAAACAAGTCAAAAGTATTTACCTGAGTTAGTCTTGATTTAAAATGCAAGAATTATTATCCCAACCATATTCAAAATGAAATAAGTGTAGATAGCATTTACTGGAAGGCTCTAGTCTGGAATATGGCATAAGCTAACCAATTAAAATGCTAACGGTCTTAATTTAAGTCATAGACTTAGACCGACTAGCGTACAGGATCAAAACGGTATAAAACGCTAGATTAAGCGATGACCGGATAGAATGTAGTTTAAACCCAACAAGTACTATGACTTGTATAATATGGGTAAACCATAAGCATTCTCGATTTTGAGATTTAAAATGATAAGGTTAATCCCGTTTCGGTTAATTTCTGTAAACTAGTTACATATGCTTAACCATACACATATAAGCGATATCGGGTAACCAGATAAGTCATGAACAAGTTCTATATGCCATTATATTTTAAATAAGTTGCAATATCAGTAGGATATCAACTTATATGCCCGTTAAAGTTTTAAAATAAAATTATGCCTCGTAAGAGCGTTTTGGTAATTATATATCGTATAAAGGAACTTGAATATATTTTGATGTTATGATCATAAGTATTCTGAGAATTATTTAATTTATGGTATAATATCAGTAAGATATTAATCATATGTGTAATTTATCATTTAAGACCAAATTATGCACCATAGGGGCATTTTGGTCATTTTACACGTAGTTTAATAATTTATTTGGGATTCTGAGTTTATATTATGTACCTACTGTAAAAACACTTTAAATGAGTTTTAAAATCGTAGGTAACAAGTCTTTGTTGATAAATACGGTTTAAAACCATACTATACGCCGAAACGGCGTTTATGTCGTAAAATAATTATTTGTGCGAAGTTTAATGAAAACTGATGCTAAGACAGGTTTATATCTTTTAGATATGTTATTTAATATAACACGTCAGTAGATAAAAGCTTTGGTGTAAGAAGTATGATTAAAACCGTTTTATGTGCCATAAGGGCTTTATCGTCATTTGTCGACATAATACAAGAACTTGAATGTAAACTCAGTATATAAACTGACTTAACATCCCAAATAATTTCACTTATGATATTACATCAGTAGGAAATTCGTTTTCAAGTTCGGCATGGATTAAAACCTTATTTTATGTAAAAAGGACATTTTAGTAAAATCGGCATAATAACGGATGTTGTGCATAAACTCAGATTCTGTTTACGATCATGTAATATAACCTTAGGGGGTTATGCTACATTATATTACAATCATAATGCAACCTTAGATCGGTAGCTAACTAATCTAAATCGGATCAGAATCGAAAGTCAAGGCAGAAGTCAAACTTTTCGAATTTCGGTTGCGAACCGACCCTATACTGAAATTGACGAGTCGAACATGTTTCACATGCTCTAATAATTATTACAAACTTGTTTAAGTTTCAAACATGTTTCATAACATATATAACCTCAAATTATAATATTTTTCAAAATCTGGCCTGTTTGACTTTTTTTAATAATAAAACTTTGACTTGTCAATTGGTCCTGCCCTTTATAGAGATTAACACTTATCTTATTATGATCACTTATCCATGTGCGTTATGAACAAATGCTGGACCATAATGGTCTTAAGCGAAAGTCAAAACGTTTTCCATAAACGCTTGACTTTTGGCTATAAAAAGCCTATAAACGGAAATGCAAGAGAAAGGAACACTAACAAGTGATCCTAAGATGAATTAGAACTAAGTTGGATGCTCCTTTCAGCTAGGAACTTCCAGAGGAGGGATATAGAATGTTAATGAGAAAGGTGCAAGTTCAAGTGAAGAACCATTGCACCTACTTATAGTTGGAGAGCTTGAAGGCGGTGATGCCAGGTGTTAGCAAGTGTTAGAGGGAGCCTACAAGTGTCCTAAAACGTGGCATAGCAGTTTGGAAGTCCATGGTTTCGAATCAAATGGTTTTTGGCAACATGTGTGGGTGCACAACAAAATTTTCTACAGATACAGCCGTCTGGCGGCTCGTGACATACTATGCCCATGTCTCTTGGGCCCGCGAGCACCTCATGCAACTTTCAAACTTTGTCACATTTAGCCCCTCAGCTTATTAAACTTCTAAACCACCTTTATAAGCATAATTAGCCCTCCGTAGCCAATATTTGGCATACCCAAGAGAATGCCCGGACATTATCAAGCTCTTGGTTCGTTAAAAGGTCACTTAGAGGTATAAATTAACATGTTGACACTTTTAACTCCTCCATTATCCAACTTTTACATATTTACATAATTAATCCTTCTCGTCCAACAAGTGGCTCGTATGAGAGTTAGGACTTTGTAAAAGGTCACTCGATGCTTAGTTTAAGCATGTTGACACTAATGGTCACTCAGAGGCTTAGTTTAAGCATGTTGCCACTATTAGGTCACTCAGAGACTCAGTTTAAGCATGTTACACTAATGGTCACTAAGAGGCTCAGTTTAATCATGTTGACACTAATAGGTCACTCAGATGCTCATTTTAAGTATGTTGACACTAATGGGTCACTTAGAGGCTCGTTTTAAGCATGTTGACACTTTTAGTCCTTATTAGTCTTTAATAGACTTAATATAAAAGTAATGGCATGTGTCACTATATTATTGGACACGATTTTACGAGGTGTTACATCCTCACCCCCTTAAAAGAAATCTCGACCTGAGATTTTATTCAAAAAGATGGGGGTACTTTTGTCGCATAGTGGACTCAACCTCCCATGTATGCTCGGGGCCTCGAAGGGCATCCCACTTAACCTTTACTATAGGTATAAATTTCCTTCGGAGCTTCTTAACCTGTCGATCCTCGATCGAAAGCGGTTTCTCAACAAACCTCAGGTTTTCATCAATTTGCACATCATGATGTGACGTTGCTAGCGACTCATCGGCTAGACATTTCTTAAGAATACTGATGTGAATACATCATGAATTCTGCTGAGCTCCTCTGGCAGCTTAAGCTTATAGGCTACAGTGCCGACACATTCAATTATCTCGAATGGTCCTATATATCTTGGACTTAACTTGCTCTTCTTTCCAAATCGTATTACACCTTTCCAAGGCGATACTTTTAGCATGACTTTGTCCCCTATTTAGAACTTAAGAAGTTTACGCCTCTTGTCTGCATAATTTTTCTACCTATCACTGGCAGCTTTGAGATGATCACGGATTGCACAATCTTATATGTGGTCTCCAGGACAATCTTCGGTCCTGATAGTTGGGCTTCCCCAACTTCAGCCCAACACACGGGTGTTCGACATTTTCTCCCATACAATGCCTCAAAAGGAGCAACCTTGATTCTCGTATGATAACTATTATTATAGGAGAATTCTATTAGGGGTAAGTGGTCATCCCAACTTCCACCTAAATCAATCACACATGCTCTAAGCATGTCTTCCAAAGTTTGGATAGTATGCTCATTTTGCCCATCAGTCGGAGGATGGTAAGTCGTACTAAAGTTTAATCTCGTGCCTAATGATTGTTGGAACTTTTCCAAAAATGAGATGTATATTTAGTATCTCTATCAGATACAATAGATACCAGCACTCCATGTAGGGACACAATTTTGTCCACATACAACTTAGCCAACTTGTCAGAGCTATAAGTCTCTTTAATTGGCAAGAAATGCGCTGACTTAGTCAGTCTATCCACAATGACCAAAATCGTGTCATTACCCCATTTGGTCTTAGGTAACTTGGTAATCAAATCCATAGTTACCATTTCCCATTTCCAAGTGGGATTTCTAGTTGTTGTAGGAGTCCTGACGGTTTCTGATGTTCAGCTTAATTTGCGAACATGTAGACACTTAGCTACATGAGTGGCTATGGATTTCTTTAAACCCATCCACCAATAATTCTTTTTCAAATCTTGATACATCTTGTCACCACCCAGAGTGAACTGAGTATCTTGAATTATGTGCTTCCTGGAGGATTAGATTCCTAAGTCCTCAGGTAGAGATAACACAGGAGCATTGCTCATCTTGTGTTCTACAATTTCAAAAGATTCTTGTTGTTTTGGACCCAGTCAATTTGACATTCTTATGGGTCAAGGTAGTTAAAGGAGTGGCTATCCTTGAAAAGTTCTCAATGAACCTCCTATAATAACCAACCGGTCCTAAGAAACTATGAATCTCTGATGGAGTTTGGGGTATTTCCCAACTCATTATGGCTTCAATCTTAGCGGGATCCACTTGGATACCACGCTCACTTACAACATGTCCAAGAAACTGGACTTCTCTAAGCCAAAATTCGCACTTAGAGAATATAGCATAAAGCTTCTCTTGTCTTAGCAAATTTAAGATGCACCGAAGATGTTTCTCGTGATCAACTTGATTACGAAAGTAGATAAGTAGGTCGTCTATGAAGACAATGACAAACTTTTCTAGATACGGCTTGCAGACTCTATTCATGAGATCCATGAATGCTACAGGTGCATTTGTGAGCCCAAAAGGCATCACTAGTTATTCATAATGGCCATAACGAGTTCTGAACGCAGTCTTGGGAACATCCTCACTTCTAACCTTCGGTTGATGATATCCCCGATCTTAAGTCGATCTTAGAGAATAACTAGCCCCTTGCAGTTGATCGAACAAGTCATCGATCCTGGGTAGAGGATAACAATTCTTGACCGTTATTTTGTATAGTTTGCGGTAATCAATGCACATCCCATTGAACCATCCTTTTTCTTAACGAAAAGGATAGGAGCTCCCCGAGGTGAAGAACTAGGCTGAATGAAGGCTTTCTCTAAAAGTTCGTCTAACTGTACTCTCAATTCCTTCATTTCTGTCAGTGCTAACGATACGGGGCTCTAGCAACAGGTGCTGCTCCTAGTTGGATGTCAATCCTAAACTCCACTTGTCTATCTGGAGGTAGACCTGGTAATTCTTCAGGGAAAACATCGGGATATTCTGAAATAACTGGGAGGTCTTCAATCTTTGGCTTTGGCTCGTTAATAGTTACTTGTGCCATGTAAACGACACAACCTTTCACTAGACACTTGGATGCCTTAAATAACGACACTTTGTCTGGTAATCCATAATGTCAATCTCCAAGGATGGTGAGCATTTCACCAGATGGGGTTTTAACTTCGATGAGTTTCTTATCACAGTCAATGCGAGCTTGGTTATGAGATAACTAACCCATGCCTAAGACTACATCGAACCCCGCCAATTTCATTGGCAGAAGGGATATAGGAATAGAATGATTCTTGATGGATATAAAACATCCATCAAGAATGGAAGATGTTGTTTCCAAGGTTCCGTCAGCAAGTTCTACCTCATATGTTATGTCTAGAGTTCTTATGGGTGAATTTAATAGTTTACTAAACTTATGGTCTTCAAAGGACTTATCTGCACCCGAATCAAAAAGAACTCTAGCACATACGTCAATAATGAGGAATGTACTTGTTATGGCGTTGTTGTCATTAACAGCCTCCCTAGCATTCATCTGAAAGGCTCGTGCATTTCCTTTCTTAGCATCTCCAGGCTTTGCATCGTTATTTCTGGGGTTCTTGGGGCAGTTAGGCTTAATATTCCCCTTTTCATTACAGCCGTAACACACGACTACGACATCCTTAAGATTTTTGCACTCTGGGGTCTTATGCCCTTTTCTTTTGCAAATTCCACAGGGTTTAGCCTGTGGGTCAGCATTGCATTGTCCCCAATGCCTGCGGTTACAGGCCTTGCACAGTGGTCTATCATTAGACCCGTGCTGGTTCTTCTTGAACCTAAAATTTCCTTGCTTTTTGAACTTTTGGGAGTTATCATCCTCCCGTTTCCTTTTTCCGTCAGTCTCAGTTCTGACTGACTTTTGTCTCACTAAGGCTAAGGTGAGAGAGAGAGATATTTCAATATTAGACATATAGGTACTAGGCTGAGTAGCCATTACTATGCCCTTAATCTCGGGCGCTAACCCATTAATAAAATGCGCAATGCATTTGGGTTCAGGAGTGATTAGATAAGAGACTAGTCTGGATAGGGAGTTGAAGTCAGTAACATATTTCCGACAGTCCAGATTTTTCTTTGTAAGAGTCAGAAAGTCTGACTCTATCTTCTCCACCTCATGAGATAGGCAGTATGTCTCGTTGACAAGGTCAACAAACTTGGACCACCCCAAGTTATACAGGTGTACCTTACATGTTGACTGGACCATTGCCTTCCACCAAAATTAGGGCATCACCCTTGAAGGATTGTGATACATATTTTACCACATCCTTAGCAGCGCAGCCGCTAATGTCCACTATCATCTCCATTTCATCGAGCCATCTCAACATTTCTATCGCTCCCTTTCCCCATTGAAATCACGGGGCTTGCAGGTGATGAAGTATTTATAGGTACATCCGTTTTTAAAAGAACATGACTTATCATTAAATTCTAGTTTCTTTGGTTCACTCTTCGCATTCGAAGAGTGAACAGAGCTCTCCTTATGAGCTGATGATGGTGGAATAGATAAAGGTTCGGAGCGAGTAACGCTCAATTCCTTAAATTTTTCCTTGGCCCTTTCCATGGCCTTTCAAACAGCTGCATCAATGCGAACTTGGAAATCATCATTATTAATGGCTATGTTTTGATCATTGTTAGAGTTAATATTTGGGTGGCTACTTTGCGCCTCATCCGAGTTAGCCATTCTCGAAGCTTTGGTTCTAGACACGAAATTAAACTTCACTTTTAGCCATGGTATTAATAACCATATTGGCTTTAAAGTTGGATATATAAATCCATTACCTATTTAAACTAGTGTGCATATAATTACAACTGTTAGGCTTAACATTTCTATAAATGTTATCTATATTTGGCCTAGGTCTTAAAAGGACCATCAAAGGCAAATTACAATTTGGACGTAGTCCGTATATATTTAGACAGTGGTGTCACGACTGCCATTGTCATATGACAATTATAAATAGCTCATAGGCTTGTCTCGAAGGACATTTAAAATATGGCTCATAGGCCTTATCCCAAGGATATTAAAATACAACACATTGGCTTGTCACTTAAGGATATAAAATTACGGCACATTGGCCTATCACTAAGGACATAAAAAATATGGTAGAGGGTCATATTAACCATAACTGTCATTGTCATATTTGACAAATAATATGGCTTGTAGGCCAATCAATTAACATCACCTAGATGTCAAGATAGATAATCATCGCACTAATGATATTAGTCATGATCTCGTTGATCATATAGACTATGAGGCTTGAGCATAGCTCACCACCTTGGATAGGGAACCATAAGGTTATAACTTTCGTTGTCTTAATTGACAATACAATATTGTTCATAGACAAATCATCACTAATGGATGTAAAAATCATAGCCCGTAGGAATTTCATCACTAATGGATGTTAAATTATGGCGCGTAGGCACTACATCACTAATGGATGTTAAATCATGGCCCGTAGGCACTACATCACTAATGGATGTTATATTATGGCCCGTAGGCACTACATCACTAATGGATGCCAATTATGGCCCGTAGGCACTACATCACTAATGGATGTTAAGTTATTATCATCGCATTAATAATATTAGCAGGGATCAAATTTGATCACATGGGCTATAAGGTAAGGACATAGTCCATACACCTAGACGGCTAGTGTGGTTCCTCAAGTCACACTACTAGGAGTATCAACATCGCTTGAATGTTAACAAAAGATTATCATAACGGTTGATTAATAGTCACGGTCACATTGACCTTAACGACTTGGAGGCTTGAACAATGTCCACCACCTCTGGATAGAAGGATAATTCTTCCTTAACTATCATGATAGATGGCTATTCATCCTTAACTATCATGATAGAGGGCTATTCATCTTTAACTATCATTTATAATTTGGCTAATTAACATGGGCTATGCCATTTGGCTAATCAAAACCATTAAGATCTTTTGGAATTATATGGCGGATCATAAATTTCAAGTAAAATCGAGACGATCGCTTGAAGAGGATGAGTACATATATATATAGTTCCAAAATATTCCATTAAATCAAATTAGGAAATTACAATAATAAAAACAAATAAATAAAACTAATTGTCCATGTAATGAGTTAAAGAAATAACATGTCCACGTAGGGACTAAGGAAATAACAATGTCCACGCAGAGACTAAAGAAATACATAGAAGAGACTTCACTCATCTTTCTTTCCCTTAACCAACTTGGAAAGCTTCTTGAAGAACCTTTTCGTCTTCTTTTCCATCTTCTCCGCTTGTTGTTGCATTTCCTTCTTCGCTCTAAGGCTTCATTAATGGCCTCAAGAGGCAGCTTTGTGGTTGTGGTTGAGGTACAACAGGATACTGATACCCATAATTTGGATATCCAGTGGGTGGATAAGCAGGTGGGAAAGGAGACAGGTAAAGTGCATTATGCATGACTGCTTGCAAATAAGGGTCATGTGATAGTGCCTGGTAATTTACCGGTGTAGATGGGTTAAAAGGATAAAATTTAGATGTATCCGGATATGTTCGAATAGGGTTATTAAAACCCAATGGTGGTGGTTGAACCACATGTGGTGGTGTCGGTTCCACCATAGGTGAAGTATTGGAGGGTCCACCCATTTGTGGATCCTCGTGAATGATAGGGTAGGTTTTGGGAAAAGGTGGTAGTGAGCCCGACCGTTGACCTGCACATACCGACATACGTGCTCCATGTTTCCACCTTGGTGGCTCAGGTTGTGGCTGAGGTTGCTCCACCGGCTCCAGTTGAACTTCTTCCTATGTAGGTGGTATTGGAGAGTGGTGTGAAGGAGTGTTAGAAAAAGTGATCTGACTCCAATATTGGTCCCATTCGTTAGGACCTTGGTAAGGTGATCCAGCATAGGAGTTAGAATCGCTATGATTTCAATAGGGTGTCCATGCGATCCTGACGGTGGCATCTCTAGGTCGGAGTCCTCGTCCATAGGGTTGGGTTGATCCAACTTATTCTGATCAGCTGGGGGTGTGTTGAAGTAGTGGTTAGGGTTAAACTCATCATGATATGAATGAGAATAATGAGAGTGTTGAGAATGGTGTGAGTGGTGGTAATGGTAAGAATGGTACGAGTTTTGTGTTTGTGTAGGCCAATGTTTTTGCGAGTTAGAATTTCTCGCTAGTGGCCAGGAATTGCCCGAATCCTCATAAGAATTTGAGTGATGTGGTTGTGAAGGGATTCGTCTAGATGGTCCTCCCTTCATAGGTCCTTTACATCTTCCTCGAACTCTTGGCGGCATTTTCTTGTTAAACTCAAGTTAAAACAATAATAATAACTTAATAATGAGATGAGTGATCCTAGGTCAAAGCCTAGACTCAGAAGTCTAAGGAATGTGCTTTTGTGTAAGTTTGAGATTAAACACAAGAAGGCTAGTGTTTTAATTCTCTCAAACGTTGGCTCTGATACCAACCTGTCACACCCCGTATTTCCAACCAAACACCGGCGGGCCCGGGTGATGAATATCGTGACGTAATTGATATCATCATAGTCAATTAACACAGTACAGCGGAAGTCTTGGATTTAAAGTACTATTACAAACCAAAATATCCAAAGTACAAAAATAATATACAGACGGCTTGTATCGAAAGATCCACATACGGATCAGAAAAATACATAAAAATGTGTAACAGACTTTGGGCAGATCTAAGGATTTGCGAGATCCTCTTATTTCACTACCAAGCATCTTCCAGCCTATTTCGTATTTTACCTGCAACTTAGTCTTTTGAAAATACTTCAACTATCGCTGGTAAATACACTTAACTGACTCGTTTTGAAAACATTTTAAAAATTAAATTTAAGTGCACAGGGCACAAATCTTATATAACTTGGGAAAGTCAACCTTGTAACCTTGTTAATAGATTCACATGTTTGTCCATACATATGAGGCCCAGTACAGATGCCGAGACATGATTAACGTACACACCACATACGAACTCACGAAAGAGTTATCCCCAAACTAGTGGGTAAAAATAATTTAGCATGGGCATCTGTCAGGTGTATGCCTACACCCTGTGCTTTTGTCGTGGCCAATAACTAATGTAATGAGCCGAGGATATCCAGGACACGGTCGTTAACCCCCAATGTTTAAGTTATCAAACAAAACTGATCAAAACGAAATATGCGGATTTACTAGCCACATTCCGGCATTCGATTGATCACATTTCTGACCAAACGGTAATAATTTATCGTAACCCAAGCCCGTATAGGGAAAACAAGTCAAGTGTATTTACCTGAGTTAGTCCTGATTTAAAATGCAAGAATTATTATCTTAGCCATATTCCAAATGAAATAAGTGTAGATAGCATTTACTGGAAGGCTCTAGTCTGGAATATGGCATAAGCTAACCAATTAAAATGCTAACGGTCTTAATTTAAGTCATAGACTTAGACCGACTAGCGTACAGGATCAAAACGGTATAATACGCTAGATTAAGCGATGACCGGATAGAATGTAGTTTAAACCCAACAAGTACTATGACTTGTATAATATGGGTAAACCATAAGCATTCTCGATTTTGAGATTTAAAATGATAAGGTTAATCCCGTTTCGGTTAATTTCTGTAAACTAGTTACATATGCTTAATCATACACATATAAGCGATATCGGGTAACCAGATAAGTCATGAACAAGTTCTATATGCCATTATATTTTAAATAAGTTGCAATATCAGTAGGATATCAACTTATATGCCCGTTAAGGTTTTAAAATAAAATTATGCCTTGTAAGAGCGTTTTGGTAATTATATATCGTATAAAGGAACTTGAATATATTTTGATGTTATGATCATAAGTATTCTGGAGAATTATTTAATTTATGGTATAATATCAGTAAGATATTAATCATATGTGTAATTTATCATTTAAGACCAAATTATGCACCATAGGGGTATTTTGATCATTTTACACATAGTTTAATAATTTATTTGGGATTCTGAGTTTATATTATGTACCTACTGTAAAAACACTTTAAATGAGTTTTAAAATCCGTAGGTAACAAGTCTTGGTTGATAAATACGGTTTAAAACCATACTATACACCGAAACGGCGTTTATGTCGTAAAATAATTATTTGTGCGAAGTTTAATGAAAACTGATGCTAAGACCAGGTCTATATCTTTTAGATATGTTATTTAATATAACACGTCAGTAGATAAAAGCTTTGGTGTAAGAAGTATGATTAAAACCGTTTTATGTGCCATAAGGGTTTTATCGTCATTTGTCGACATAATACAAGAACTTGAATGTAAACTCAGTATATAAACTGACTTAACATCCCAAATAATTTCACTTATGATATTACATCAGTAGGAAATTCGTTTTCAAGTTCGGCATGGATTAAAACCTTATTTTATGTAAAAATGACATTTTAGTCAAAATCGGCATAATAACGGATGTTGTGCATAAACTCAGATTCTGATTATGATCATGTAATATAACCTTAGGGGGTTATGCTACAATATATTACAATCATAATGCAACCTTAGATCGGTAGCTAACTAATCTAAATCGGATCAGAATCAAAAGTCAATGCAGAAGTCAAACTTTGCGAATTCGGTTGCGAACCGACTCTAGAACTGAAATTGACGAGTCGAACATGTGCTCACATGCTCTAATAATTATTACCAACTTGTTTAAGTGTCAAAACATGTTTCATAACATATATAAACTCAAATTATTATATTTTTCAAAATCTAGCCTGTTTGACTTTTTCTAATAATAAATCTTTGACCTGTCAATTGTCTAGTAAACGTGATCTGTAGGAGGTGCCCTTTATAAAGATTAACACCTACCTTATTACGATCACTTAGCCATGTTCGTTACGAACAAAGGGTGGACCATAATGGTCTTAACCGAAAGTCAAAGTGTTTTCCGTAAATGCTTCACTTTAGGCTATAAAGGGCCTATAAATGAAAATGAAAGAGAAAGGAACACTTACAAGTGATCCTAGGATAAATTAGAACCAAGTTGCATGATCCTTTCAGTTAGGAACTTCCAGAGGAGGGAGATAGAATGTTAATGAGAAAGGTGCAAGTTCAAGTGAAGAACCATTGCACCTACTTATAGTTGGAGAGCTTGAAGGAGGTGATGTCAGGTGTTAGCAAGTGTTAGAGGGTGTCAACAAGTGTCCTAAAATATGGCTAGCAGTTTGGAAGTCCATGGTTTCGAATCAAATGGTTTTTGGCACATGTGTGGGTGGCAAGCAAAATCTTCTGCAGATACAACCCTCTAGCAGCCCGCGAGAGATCAGGCCCATGTCTCTCGCGGCCCGTGAGCGCCTCATGGAAACTTTCAAACTTTGTCACATTTAGTCCCTAAACTTATTAAACTTCTAAAACACCTTTATAAGCATAATTAGCCCACCGTAGCCAATATTTGGCGTACCCGAGAGTATGCCCGGACATTGTCAAGCTCTCGGTTTGTTAAAAGGTCACTCAGAGGTATAAATTAACATGTTGACACTTTTAATCCCTCCTTTGTCCAACTTTTACATATTACATAATTAATCCCTCTCGTCCAACAGTGGCTCGTATGAAGTTAGGACTTTGTAAAAGGTCACTCATAGGCTTAGTTTAAGCATATTGACACTAATGGTCACTCAGATGCTTAGTTTAAGCATTTTGCCACTATTAGGTTACTCAGAGTTTCAATTTAAAGATGTTGACACAATCAGAGGCTTAGTTTAAGCATGTTGACACTAATGGGTCACTCAGAGGCTCATTTGAAGCATGTTGACACTTTTCGTCCTTATTAGTCTTTAATAGACTTAATATAAAAGTAATGGCACGTGTCTCTATGTTATTGGACATGATTTTACGAGGTGTTACACCTTAGAAATCCACGACAAATGAGCTTTTCAAGAAAATTCTTACAAATAAACTCGAGATTAATTTAGCCGAAGAAATCGATGAGATTGAGAGGGCAGATGCTAGGGAAAGCATTGCTGAGTGGGAACATATTGCAAAAGAATTATCAGACGCTCAGGGCAAGGGTAAAGAGAAGGTTGGTGAGGAACCTGCGATTGTTAATGTTGCGACAGAAGCTGAATATGTGCCAGCATGTTCAGAGATAGTGGTGTATGCAGGGCACGAAGAAGTTTGTATTGATCGGAAAGACAAAAGATATAGATATTAACATGTCGAATCTGTCTGCTAAACATTAGGAATGGCTAAGTAAAAGAAAGATGATAAAAGAGATTGAAGATGAAATAGATGCGTTCACTGAAAATCCTGAGGAGGATGATGAAGACTTGGACGAAACTGACGATGCATCTAAGGAAAATTCTGACTTGGGTGGTTCTGCTATCCTCGTAACAGAATCGAGTTTGAATGAAGATATCGATTTTTCCGTGTACTTGGATGATTATGCCAACCAAGTGGAAGGAGACAAAGAACAAGGAAAGGTGTTTGAAACCTCTAAGGATGCTAAGCAGGCAGGAATCTTCACGGTGACCGACATGTCAACTATTCCTGCCGTGCAAAAACCAAAGATTTTATATTTAGAGCATGATGTGGAAGAAGGAGAGTTTGTCCACAGTTACACGAAAGAAGAAATTGCGAGTATGTTGGGCGTGGACGAAGAAACGTTTGAATTTGATTTCGAAGACGAGCTGGCCTGAGGATTATATCTTCGAAACACTTTTTCAGAAGCCCACGATTATGATAAGGTTGTCGTGGAGGATGATTCTGATGACAATGATGCAAATATTGCCGAAGAGTGTACAATTGACTCCCCAACCTTCAGTGAGATGTTTGCAGCTGAGAATGATGATTTACTAAAACGTAAAGTTGAAGAAGCTGTAAACCAAGGAACAGTTCCTCAAAGTTAATCAAAGGAAGTAATTGCAGGAATGAGGAAACTATGGTTTAAAGAATTACCAGCAGAGCATAAATTCAAACGTCCCCTAGCACTCTTCACACGTGATGCTAACATTTCTCTAGGGGACATCATAAGCTGGGGTTGGATTGAAGAGCTTGACGTCTATGCGATTAGACGGGAGTATGGACTCCAGTACTTCCGATACTTAAGTGATATTAAGACTCTGTCGTTCTGGGACATTACTGAACTGGTGCATATAAAGATGATAAATCTGAAGATGAAATTTCACGACCAACGGCTGTGGAAATTAATAAAGCTGGAAGCTACACACGGCTTTAGATGCTGGAAGCCACATATGCTCAAAAGAATCCCAAAGATCGATCCTATTACAAAAGAAAAAGATGTGACATTGATTATGAGAGGCCGAAAGTGATGAAGAATATGCCTCTGATAAAGATGGAGCATGATTTCTTCAAGATCTTCAAATGGTAGCACTATGATTCTATTACTGGTGAAGCTGTTATTTGTGTTCATCCAGATGAAGATTCTTGGAAGATAACTGAAGAATTATCCGAAGCCGTCATAGCACACAAACGCATATATGGTCTATGGCGCGGCATTTGAGTACTAGACCCTATTTGGCTAGTTAATTGTTCTAAGAAGGATATTGAACGTCTATTTTACAGCAAAATCAGTTTTGAGGAGAAAGACAAAGAACAGGCTCTCCAGTTCCAGAAGATTATTAATGTTTGTTTTGCTAATGACATACATTCAGGAACAACATAGAACACTTCTTGGAGGAAGCTGGAGGAGATAGAGCAACGAAAGAAAGAAAAGAATGTAGAAAGAATTGCTGAGCAAACGCGGATTGCATCGCTAAGGAGCTTTCGGTTTGGCAACACGTATAATCGGCCTCCTCCTACAGAGAAAACGCCGATACCTTTTGAGGAGCGTCGCAGTCCACCGAAACGTTTCTTTTGGACGTTAACTGTCAAATCTTTGAAGTTTTTTTGAAGACTATCCACGACTGGACAACATCCAAGGGGGAGTTTGTTGGTGCATAATGTCTATTGTGTACGTCTAGGATATGTCGGCTATGTATATAGGGCTTAGAATGTTAAATATTGAATGTTTATATATGTTTTATATATTTTGTATGTGCTCGTACGAGTGAGCTTAGTGGCTCGTACGAGTGACATCTTGTCACTCGCACGAGCCTAACACACCTCTCTCCTGTGCGAGTCATGCTGACCTATAATTAGTGGAGCTTAAGTGTTGTGTTTAGAACTATTGATTGGTGACTACAGCGAAGCCCTTGCAAAGTGTTTACTCGTCTGTAACCTGTCACGTTTATTAGAGTGAGACCACTTTTATGGCAATAACATATTGTGAAACTAAACTAATAACACAAAAATATGGAAAGAATTAATGGAGAAAAGAACTGATAAATTATCAGTGATAAGTACATATTACTAGCTATACAATGGGAAGTATGTACAAAATTTGAAGAAAAAGCTAATCTGTTTGGTGTTGATAACCATAAAATAAGATATGTTTATAATAATAACTATATTTTTCGAGTTTTATTTCCCAAACTAGTATAGTTAGAAAAAATATTTACCTTTTTGGGTACTTTGAAAGACATTTACCAAAATGGTTACTTTTCTTTATTTTTTTAAAAAACTTGTGTGATCCTCTTCTAATTTCATTGGATAAAGCCTAAATTAATGTTACCTAATTAAAACATAATATTTTATTTAAAAACTTACATTTTTGTAAAAAAAATAAATTATCTCACGTTTTTTTAAAGTAAAATTTTAAGTATTTAGTTTGGCCCTTTTAAGAATAAAAAATAAAATTATCATTTAGTCAATTTATTAATAGAGTAATCTTATTCTTCTTATTTTTGTGTATATAGTCTAGATTAAATATTATACACTAAGCTAAAAATAAATAAAGAGTTAATTACTGTTTTCGTCTCTGTGGTTTGTCAAAAATCACTATTTCAGTCAATTAGTTTAAAAATTGTGATTTCAGTCTCTGTGGTTTCACTTTCGTAACCATTTCAGTCCCTGTGGTTTCACTTTCGTAACCACTTCAACCCATTATTATGTAAGTACAGGGACTGAAATGGTTACGAGGTGGACTGAAATGGTTACGAAAGTGAAACCACAGGGACTGAAATCGTAATTTTTAAACTAATGGACTGAAATAGTGTTTTTTGACGAACCACAAGAACGAAAACAGTAATTAACTCATAAATAAATTTTGATAATAGAATCGAACAACAATACCTCAAGTTAAAAAGTAAAAAAAATCATGTATGTAGTTTGATTTTTAGTTTAAGAATAAAAAGCTAATTTAATCATTTAAACAAATTATTAAAAGTGTAATCTTGTTCTTTTTATTATTATATATTTCTTTATTATTATATATTTGTTCTCTTTATTATTACGTGTAGTATAAGATTAAATAATTATACATTAAACTAAAAACATTAAATAATTATACATTAAACTAAAAAAATTGATACGCGAATCGAACAATAACTACGTGATTGGATTAGAAAGTAAAATTACAAATTCGTAAAGGCACAAAAACGTTGGACAACAGTTTACGTAAGATAAAAATATATAAGAATTTATAAAAACACAAGTTTAATAAATAAAAAAATTTATATTACTATGTTTTATTTAGGTACCATTAATTTATGCTTTATCTAATTAGATTAGTAGAGATATAAACAAGTTGCTAATAAATATAAAAGAGATAAAAGGAAAATGCCCAATTTTGTAAATATTTTTCAAAATAATTAAAAAGGTAAATACTTTTTCTAAATATTTTTCAAAGTAACCATACACTTTTTGTAAGTACACATGAATTAATATTAAGGAAAAAGATAAGCAATCATGACATTACAAATCTTTCTTTCATTACTAAGTATCGATAATAGTAGTCCTCACCACACAAAATCTAGTAAAATCCTCCTTTCTAGCAGGTGAGTGTAGGGTTGTTTTATATTCAAATGCATCCCCTCTATTTTTGTTTCTTATGAATAATTGATATTAAAACGAGTTTTTTTCTTTTTAAATTGGTGAATAGCTGTAATCAAATAGACTTTCTTGTTTTGGACATCAGTTAAATTCTAAATCTTATCATTGAGTAATTAATATTTTAAACTAATCTAATATGAAAGTTGAATTTAATAATAATAATAATAATAATAATAATCTATCTATAAATTATAGTAAATCAAAATCATCTTTGTCACATGGTTTTCTTTTAAGCCATTAATTAGTATGCCTCATTTTTATACTCATTATTGTTTTGTTTTAGGAGTGAAAATAAAATACTTTTGTTGCTCTTATTTTCTCATAAATTTTAAAGTAATTAAACTTTCCTTTTTATAAAGATTTTTTTCTTTTTTAAATGTGATTAAAAACCATAATTCTTAATAAATATAATGGCCTTTTAGAATATAATCTATAATTGTAACTAATATAAACAAAGTTGTAAAAATTATAATATATATTTTACGCAAACAATATAGTATAAATTGTCTTTTTTTGTTTAAATAAATTAATATAATAATAATAATTATTACCCTATATGTATTTTGTTATTATTATTTTTAATGAAATTTTGAATGATAACTAAACAAAATTTCTATATTTAAAATGTTTATATATCTTATAAATAAACAACAATTTAATGTTTAGCAAATGATTATTAATAAAAGTCAAACACAATCACTATCAAAAGTTAGATTATACTTAAAAGAATCGATTTTTACTCATGACAGGAGTATATGAATCTATAAAAAAAAAACAAAAGTCAAGTTACTAATATTAGACAAATATGAAAAATGTTACATATAAGACAGTAAATGTGGTGTACAAAGAAATATTAGAGATTTATAGATTGTTTATATGTTTATTACTTACCAATGAGGTTGGTGTCCCACTAGCAAAGGCAAAAACATTTAGGTACAATTAGATTCGAAGATATTAGATTCAAGACTTCAAGTCCCACATTCAACAAAAATAATAAACAAAAGAAACTTTATATTGTAATTTAACCTTTTCCTATATTTAATGGATCATTTTGTTTTATTATAAAATGAATTATATTAGATATTATATAAAGTAAAATATATTACATAAAAAGACATGTGATTTTTTTTTATTTATTTGTTAATGAGAAGCAACTTCGTTTTAAAGAGTAGTGGGTGTTAAAATCTGTTAATAATCGTAACACGAGAACCAATTATGAGTATAGTATCATCTACATTTATGTATAATTTATAAAATCAATAGATTTATAAAAAGAATTTTTTTTATACAACACGTATAACACACAAAATCTTAAACTAGTAATAATAATCATTCTATACCAATAAATGAATATCTTTTTTTGACACGTGTCAATTTCTGATGCCTTCTTATTTTATTTTTAAATTTCTTTTTCCTTTTAAAATAAAGTTTAACTAATATAATTTATATAAAAATAGTAACTTTTTTTTATCAAACGTTGAATTAATAATCTTTTTATCTTATTTTTTAATATATTTTTCCTATCAAACAATAGTTTAACTAAATATAATTCAGATAAGGATAATAACTTTTTCATCAAACTTTAAATTAATAATAATATACAATCTGTATTTTCTTCTTTTATGTAGAAGATAGAATAAGGTTTTTTTTAAAACCAGGAAAATATATAAATTTTGATTCTCGTTTATATTAGATTTAATTAAATTATTTTTAATACTCTTATTATTTTAATATTTGATACAGAAATAAAAAAATTATATTAAATCACAAACTTTAGCGATCTCTCTTATTTATTTACCATTTATTTTATTTTTTAGCTTATTAATACTCATTTAATATTTCATTGGTTCTATAAAATGTAATACACATGTTTCTAACCTAATAATAAATAAAAAAACAAATTAAAATTTTAGTAAGTAAATAGTACATAGATTTATCATTTAAATAAATATATTGGCGACCGTATGTGTTAATCGGTTACATTATATTTATTTAACTCTTGCAATATATGGGCATTTTAAAGATGGATAAGAGTTAGCTAAAAAGTCAAAATTTACTAAAAATCATGAAACACCAAATATCAACCATAAAACAAACCCAAAACCCACAAATAACAAAATAAAGATTACTAAAACATCATATATGTTGGTTGTGTTTTATGTTTTGGATGATAATACTCTGATTATCGAATGGCAAACATTATTGTGGTTTATGTTGATTAGCATGTTGTGTTTTATATTTATAGTTTAACAATTGTGTTTTTAAAGTTTTTATGGACTACTATGGTTTGAATATGGTATTTAATAGTTTTCACACTTTTATTTGTGGGTTTTAGGTGTGCTCTATGACTGAAACTATAGTGTTTTTACGAGTTTTTACACTTGTTAGATATTTAGACTTTGTAGCCGAACTCCACCCTTTAAAGATATAACTATAATGTTTATTATATAAAATGAAATTTATGCAACCCGTGTATAACACGGGTTATAGACTAGTACATAAAAAAGTAAATAAAATACAGGACACATATCACTCTCCAAGATGATCTCTATAATGTTTTCCCGCCTAATAATTTATCAAATTTACAATGATATAATAAAAATCCTTACGTTTGTAGCTTTAATTGATTAAAAAAAGTCCTAAAAATTACTAAAAGCTATAACGAGGGGTTAAAAAATCCGAGGACTATTGTTGTATCCCTCTTGTATCCATGTTGAAGGTGTACAATACATTAATGCATTAATATTATATATTATGTATTGTCTAAAGTCAACCTTGGAAATAGTTATAAGGGCGTACTTTTCTTGTCTCTAAATCGTAGTTTTCTCATCTCTAAATGAATGACATTTTGATAAAAACTAGAATTTATGTCCGCGTTGTGGGTTGCTTTCAACATGATTTTAGTGTACTGATTTTTTTTGTAATTGCTTGTAGATTGAAAGTAGACCAATTGAAAACGTCTATAGAAATAAGCACAAAAATTGTATTATAATTGAAATGACTCATTTTTTTTAAAAAGTCAAAATGTAAAAAAATGTCAAAATGTAAAACTCAAGGTTGTCAAAATGTTATTACGTGGAAATGTAAACAATTTGAATTTATACCGATACGTACATAAATGTCAAAACGTAAACTAACTCAACATGTCTATAAAATAAGTATCAAAACGTATTATATATGACATAACTCATGAAAGGTAAAGTAACTTGAATTTATACATGTTTAATAATGTTGGAAACTGAACCTTACAAAAGCACAGATGATAGAAAGCCAAAATATACTACAACCTCTGATCAAAAGAATAATGCACATCTGCCCAAGTAAGCCTGCTGAAGACTAAATGTTCAAGGTCTACCATAGCTATACTCTGTTGAAGACGAAAGGTAGAAGGTCTGCCAAGACAAGCTCTCCTGAAGATCAAGCTAAAAGTCAGTTAAGGCAAAGCTCTGCTGAAGATCAACAGAGGATCTATCATCAGTGTTTTCTATTAGACCTTGTAATGTTTAGTGTATAGCAATGGTTAGCTTAGTAGATGTTATAAGTTTGTTATTTCTTGTTAAATGTCACTTTCATGCTGACATCACATTAAGATTTTCAGTGCTTAGGATTGTATTAGGTCCTAGAAGTTGTGAGACTGACGCGTCAAATATACGTAACGGTCTATGGTAGTTAACTGGGATAAACTGGGTTAGTATGTATTAGGTTTGGACCTTTATAGGTCATTTGTTCATGCCATAGGCCATGTGGGCCAGGCCATAGGCAAGCCCATGAGGGGCATGCCCTTACAGTAGGTATATAAGCTAAGCTTATGTCATTTCTAAGGTGAGACTTTTGGGATTTCGCTAGAGAGCCTCCGTCTTGTACCAGACTGTTTTGCTTGTTCAAGTAATAGAATCGTGTGCAAGGTATTAAAGTTGATTCGTATAGTCTATTCATCTTTTCGGTTTTTTTTAATACCATCAAGTTTGGATTCCGCCCATCCTTGGTGATCGTGTGATATCGTTGTCAGATCCGGATTTTTGGGACTCTCAATTTGTATCAGAGCCTTTTTGAACATGTGTCCAGGATCTGATCTGATATCACACTGATTTCCGTTCGCATCTGCTACTGTTTCAGTGTTCGGTTGAGTTTCTGTTTCATCTTAGACCATCTCGGAGTATCTTCTTGAAGATCTCGGGCCATCTCGGACTACCTTCTTGAACATCTCGGATCCAAGAATCACATCTCGGATCATTTCGAATCAAAGGCTTGCATCTCAAACCATCTCGAACTACATCTAGGATAGAACTCTTGAAGACTCGAATGATGAACAAGCATCTCGGATCATTAGTGTTGAAGTTTGTCTCCATCTTCAAACCATCTCGGATCATCATTACCATCTCGGATCATTAGAACCATCTCGGATCATCATCACCATCTTGGATAAGATACTGTTCCGAGATACTATTTAGAGTCTACTATTTCGAGTTCGAGATACTAAAAAAAGGGCACGGAAATTCCAAAAAAGGTCTTTAACATTATATATCATTGGATTCGTATCGTCGAGACGAGTCAAACGGTACATTTGGTAAAAACAGTTTTCGGACATTTTTCATCGTTTTTACCAGTACGGTTTCGGTTATCCGAATATGTTTACAGCCCAAGCTCAGTAATCAAACATAGTCTTCAGCCCAGTCTGCAATTCCAACTTGAATGCAAATCCGAACATTGTCTTTAGCCCACTTATCCAAGCATCTGTCAACAGCACTTCACCTCAGGAACAAAATCAAAACCCGAACTTGCGGGATCAAGTAAAGGAAAAGCTTAATGAGTTTATTGGAGACTATAATGTTTATCCTGTCGTGGAATATGTGATGCACTTGCTTGAACGTGGGAGGCGAAAAGAGGAAGTAAGGAATGAGATGAATAGCTTTTTGGGTGATGACAAAGACTCCTTTGTATCTTGGTTGTTGGATCATTTACATTTAAACCAAGATCTATACGCAAAATCAATAGAGTCTCATCCTGAAGAAGTGTCCGAACAGAAACCTCAAGCCCAGCAAGCAGCAGCCCAACACCCAAACTCTACCTCAAGCCCAAACTCACGCTGTCAAACCAAGATCGGTCATTGACACAGTCAACTACCTTTGGTGCACTAAACCTTGCAAGAATAGGGTTGCTCAACTCAGGGCACTTAATTCCAAAATGGCTAATGATTACAACAATGCAATGGCTCAGTGCATCGGCCGTCGAGAAAGTAACAAGTTACTCACAGAAAAGGTTGAAGCACAAAAGAAAGACACAACTCAGTTCCACCTGGACGTAAATCAACAAAAATCATGGGTCCATGATTACAAGACCAGATTACAGTAAAAAACCATGGAATGCGATTTGGTAAGAGTTGAACTGGGACTTCTTGCTGGAAAATATCAATAAAACAATGTAAACATAAAGAAGTTTGATACATCCAGCATGCTCATTCAAGACGTGTGCAACGTGCAGCTGGCATATAAGGAGAACAAGGGGAAGGATTTGGGATTCAATCAGGTTGCCCCACCGTATAATCACAACTACACGACAATGCCAGAAACCGACAAAGAAATTGAGAGAGCACATCATATGGTGTACGGAAAACCCAGTGATTACACGTCAGACACATAGGAACCATCTGGTGTTGTTAACTCTTCTAATGATTCAGCTGGAGTGTCTGGTCTTTCATCTGATAAACTAGGACTCTCTGATTCTATCAAAGCTGATGAAGAGAGAGAGAACTGATGTGAACAAGGCTCCAAGTGTGCAAACTGAACAATCAGAACCTTCTACTTGTGATGAAAAGGTTCAGAGCAAGCTAAAGGAGCAGAAACGAGCAAATCGGAGACGAAGAAAGCAGAAGTCCAAACGTCAAGGACAGACACGCTCTCCAAATCCTCAATAGGCAGCAATAGCCCTCAAAAGGCTAGTGATGTGAAAAATGCTTTTGTTAAGCCGGTCATTAATGGCAAATGTGAAAAATATGCTTTTGATCATGCTAGCAAAGCTTTTGGAAAGGTTAGGGAAAGACTTGCTGTCTAAAACAAAACAAGAAGAATCAAAAGAAATCTCCACAACAGAAGAAGGCCCTTGCAAACGACAAGTCTAGACATCCAAATTCATCTTCGTTTGCAAGAAATGTGCAAGGAAATCAAGCATAGAAAGGATCAGTTAATCCATCAAGGCCTACAAGAGCAAATCAAGCTGGTCAGGATGCTTTATACGTGAAGAGACACACATGCTTCAATTGCGGCATTCCTAGTCACATTGCTCGGAACTACACACATAGTCCCTATGTACCCTACTATGGTCAAAATCAGAAGGTTACACCTAAGGATAACAATCATTCCAAGCCGATGAAGGTATCATCACCTGAGGCAATGAAGAATGTGAATCCCAAGGTTAAACCATCTGATGGGGATTGGAACGTTGCCAAAACCAAACGCATGGCTGTTTAGAAACAAAAAAGTTGAGCATTAAAGTTTAAGTGGACAAATATATTGGCAATCATTTAGACCAGTCTGAATAAGTTCCCACTGGAAAGTGTTCCTTGTTCCGCCTGAAAACGATTTTGATACCATTGCAATTGTATAGTTGCATCTACTGAGTTAGTTTCTTCGAAATCCAAAAATAGTGTCTTGTTTTTATAAAACAAAAAATCCAAAAATAGAGTGTTTTATTTGTCTTATAGAAAATCTCTAACCGTTCTTGAAGATGTGATTGATCATTAAAAAATGGGAGAAATTTGAATTTTGATCAGAGTACAAGCACTTTGATGTACCAAGTGTTCATATGGTACTTTCCTCTGCTGCGAAGAAATGTTTGCTTATAAATTTCTGAGATTTTTTGCAGAACGTGATTTAGATCAAGAAAAAGGGGTTGCTGAAAATTGTGATGCTGTTAGTTGCCGACAAAGCATGAAACATCACAATAGCAAAGTGTATCTGAGTCAGAAGAACTAGATACAAGTCATCATCTGCGATGACAGTACATTCGAAAAAGTACATGTGAACGTGCTTGCTTAAAAAATAAAGATTGAAGAAGAAAGAGTTGTGGAGATTCATCCTCTCGCATTCTTTTCAACAAAGATGTTGCAAGCAAACCCAATCATATGAAGCTACCAACAAGAGCCGAAGAAAAAGATCCAGTGCTGAGAGTTCGTTAAAGTGTGAGGTCCTAGAAGTGTGAGAGTGACTTCCACAACACTTACATCATAGCGACAACCATAGACTCTGTTGAAGACGTTGCTGAATTTATGCTATGAAGACAATTTGATGCATCAGTCTAGGGGGATATTGTTAGGTCCTAGAAGTGTGAGACTGACGCATCAAATATACGAAACGGTCTATGGTAGTTAACTGAGATTAACTAGGTTAGTTTGTATTAGGTTAGGACTTTTATAGGTCATTTGGGCATGCCATAGGCCATGCGGGCCAGGTAAGCCCATAGGCAAGTCCATGAGGGGCATGCCCTTACCCTAGATATATAAGCTAAGCTAATGTCATTTCTAGGGTGAGACTTTTGGGATTTCTCTAGAGAGCCTCCATCTTGTACCAGACGGTTCTGCTTGTTCAAGTAATAGAATCGTGTGCAAGGTGTTAAAGTTGATTCATATTGTTCTTTCGTCTTTTCGATTTTCTTGAATATCATCAAGTTTGGATTCCGCCCATCCTTGGTGATCGTGTGATATCATTGTCAGATCCGTATTTTTGGGACTTTAAGATTGTAGTATAAATAGAACATTGCCTGAAATGTTCTATTTGATCACTTCATCTAATATCAATCAAATCTATCTTTCCTACATTCTGTACGAATATATCAATGATCTTAGGCTGAGGGGGAGAGTGTGAGTCATATGCAAGTAATCATTATTACGAAAAGCATGATGATGAAAACAATCTCTCAACTGTTGTGAATCATTCTTCTATCCGCTGCAAGTTCATCTGATTTATTTTCTCTCAATTACCACTTTTGGAACTCTCACAAATAGTTTTAAAACTCATATCCTAACAATTGGTATCAGAGCTTGGTCAATCGTATTTGATTTAACAATCAATTTGATTAAAATAGATCAGCTCTCACTGCTAATTCAGTTTGTTCGTTTTTATTGAAAAACAGAGTTTGATTACTTTCTAAAAGATTTTTGAACTAAAACTGTTTTTGCAAACAATCAGAATGTCACACACTTCACAAGATCCACATAACACCGACAACATGTTTAAACCACCGATTCTAGTTAGATACTGAGTATAATATCTGGCAAAGACGGATGAGTCATGTCCTTGCTCCACAAAACACCGGTTGCTGGAAGCCGGTCATCTTTAGACCTCATGTTCCAATGATCCCAAGTACTGAGTATCAATTCTGTCAAAGCTGATGAAGAAAGAGTTGATGTGAACAAGGCTCCAAGTGCGCAAACTGAACAATCAGAACCTTCTGCTTGTGAAGAAAAGGTTCATAGCAAGCTAAAGGAGCAGAAACGAGCAAATCAGAGACGAAGAAAGTAGAAGTCTAAACTCAAGGACAATCACGCTCTCCAAAATCCTCAATGGGCAGCAATAGCCATGAAAGGCTAATGATGTGAAAAATGCTTTTTTTAAGCGGGTCATTAATGGCAAATGTAAAAAATATGCTTTTGACCGTGCTAGCGAAGGTTTTGGAACGGTTGGAAAGATTTCTGAATAAGACTTGCAGTCTAAACAAAACCAATGAATCAAAAGAAATCTCCACAGCAGAAGAAGGCCCTTGCAAACGACAAGTCTAGACATCCAAATTCATCTTCGTCTGCAAGAAATGTGCAAGGAAATATAGTACAGAAAGGATCAGTTCATCCTTCAAGGCCTACAAGAGCAAATCAAGCTGGTCAGGATGCTTTATACGTGAAGAGACAAACATGCTTCAATTGCGGCATTCCAGGTCACATTGCTCGGAACTGCACACATAGTCCCTATGTCCCCTACTATGCTCAAAATCAGAAGGTTAAAACTAAGGATAACAATCATTCCAAGCCGATGAAGATATCATCACTGAGGCAATGAAGAATGTGAATCGCAAGGTTAAACCATCTGATGGGGATTAGAACGTTGCAAAAAAAAAGGCAAGGCTGTACAGAAACAAAAATCTGTTAAACCTGAAAAAACCAAAGTTGCTCAATCAAAGGCTACAAACGTGTTTGTTAAGATGAAACATATTTGGAAACCCAAATCCAAAGCGGCAGCAACATCACCAATCCTTGAATCAAAAGGGGACTCGTGTCTTAGAGAAGTGTCTTATTTTCATGTTTCATGGAAACCTAGGATAACAGTGGCCTGGGTCCCACTGTCTTACTAATCTCGTTATTGTTTAGGGACAACCAAGGAGGAGCTGTTGACAATCTCTGGAATGCTGATAGCGATTGTTCCAGAGACATATCGGATAACATCTCACAGTTGAAAAAGTTAATTTTTTTACGAGTGCGATTTTCCTTGGGAGAGATAAGGTAAGAAAAGATTAGCGAAAAGGTGGTGCTTTAATTTTGAAATTGATTAGTCTTCAATCTAATGACGGAACGATTAAGCAAAAAAAAGAGACAAAAATATTTTCCTTTTTCTTTCGTGTAAAACTTTGTATATACGTTTTCTTTATTAGGTAAATTTGTGCATAAAGTGTGATGCAAAAATTTAGGGGGGAAGGGAGATATATGTATATATGCATTGTTTGAGGGGGAGAAAATGAGAAAAATACAAACACATTTGAAAAACAGAAAAATCCAAAAAGATTTTTTGCATCAAATGGGAAATGAAATGAATATTCATGATAAATGGCGTGACTGACACATGTAAGGTGTCATAGCTGAAAAGACTAGGATCTAATGTGATATGTCGGTAGGCTTCGTTCTCAAAGTGATTAAATGATACTAAGTGATATAAACATAACGAACTATGTATCTTGTAGGTAGCATACCATCGGCGTATGCTTTCATGGTCTTAAATCCTACGTTGATAGATAGCTAACATCTGAAGTTTCGGGTCTTTATGGTGATGAGCCATCCGGGATATTAGGGCTTCCCTTCTGTTGTATCTGGATATATGCAGACCTAGGCACAGTTAGGATATCCTTAAAAGAGTCAAAATAGAAGGGCCAAAACCTTAAAAGAAAGGAAATCTCATCACCAGAAAATTCCATGTGCTTGAAAAGTCAAACCTACCGTATAACGTATCTGCCTAACCCTCGTCAGATATTATTGGTCACTCTGCTGTATGAATGTACTGACCTGTTCACCAATTGTCTGACGTTGTAAAAGATAAAGGATGATCTCAGTATACTCACCTACTACGATGAATCGTTGTGCTTACTTTGATCGCTGGGGTCTGTCATGGTATGGGACGCACATATATTATAGTATAATACTACCTTAAGCATATCACAAAGTTGAAAATAAAAGTTTAAGTGGACAAACATATTGGCAATAATTTAGATCAGTCTGAATAAGTTCGCACGAAAAGCGTTCCTTGGTGCGCCTGAAAAGGAGTTTGATACCATTGCAATTGTATAGTTGCATCTACTTAGTTAGTTTCTTCGTTTATTTGTGTTTCTGTATATATATTCTTATATTTAAAAAATTAAAAAATCAAAATCCAAAAATAGTGTCTTGTTTTTATAAAACAAAAATCCAAAAATAGTGTGTTTTATTTGTCTTATAGAAAATCTCTAACCGTTCTTGAAGATGTGACTGATCATTAAAAATTGAAAGAAATTTGAATTTTGATCCGAGTACAAGTACTTTGATATACCAAGTGTTCATACGGTACTTCCCTTTGCTGCAAAGAAATGTTTGCTTATAAATTTCTGAGATTTTTTTGTAGAACTTGATTTAGTTCAAGAAATTGGGTTGCTAAAAATTGAGATGCTGTTAGTTGCCGACAAAGCATGAAGCATCACAATAGCAAAGTGTACCTGAGTCAGAAGAACTAGATACAAGTTATCATCTGCAATGATAGTACATTCGAAAAAGTACTAGTGAACCTGCTTGCTTGAAAAAGAAAGATTGAAGAAGAAAAGAGTTGTTGAGATTCATCCTCTTGCATTCTTTTCAACAAAGATGTTTCAAGCAAAGCCGATCAAGAACCTTATATGAAGCTAACCACAAGAGCAGAAGAAAGAGACCTAGTGCTGAGAGTTCATTGAAGTGTGAGGTCCTAGAATTGTGAGACTGACTTCCACAACACTTACAGCATAGTGACAACCATAGACTCTGTTGAAGACGTTGCTGAATTTATGCTATGAAGACACTTTGATGCATCAGTCTAGGGGGATATTGTTAGTTCCTAGAAGTGTGAGACTGACGCATCAAATATACGCAACGGTCTATGGTAGTTAACTGGGATTAACTAGGTTAGTTTGTATTAGATTTGGACCTTTATAGGTCATTATGTGGGCCAGGTATGCCCATAGGCAAGCCCATGACGGGCATGCCCTTACCCTAGGTACATAAGCTAAGCTAATGTCATTTCTAGGGTGAGACTTCTGGGATTTCTCTAGCGAGCCACCGTCTTTTACCTGACGGTTTTGCTTGTTCAAGTAATAGAATCGTGTGCAAGGTGTTAAAGTTGATTCGTATTGTTCTTTCATCTTTTCGGTTTTCTTAAATATCATCAAGTTTGGATTCCGCCCATTCTTGGAGATCGTGTGATATCGTTGTCAAATCTCAAATTTTTGGGACTTTCAGATTGTAGTATAAATAGAACAGTGCCTGAACGTTCTATTTGATCACTTCATCTAATATCAATCAAATATATCTTTTTTACCTTCTGTACGAAAATATCAATGATCGTAGGCTGAGGGGGAGATTGTGAGTCATATGCAAGTAATCATTATTGTGAAAAGCATGACGATGAAAACAAACTCTCAACTGTTGTGAATCAAAGTTCTTCTATTCTGCTGCAAGTTCATCTGATTTATTTTCTTTCATTTACCACTTTTGGAACTCTCACAAACAGTTTTAAAACTCAGATCCTAACAATTGGTGTCAGAGCTTGGTCAATCGTATTTGATTTAACAATCAATTGAATTAAAATAGATCAGCTCTACTACTAATTCAGTTTGTTCATTTTTATTGAAAAAACATAGTTTGATTACTTTCTAAAAGGTTTTTTGAACTAAAACTATTTTTGCAAACAATTAGAATGTCACACACTTCACAAGATCCACACAACACCGACAACATGTTTATACCACCCATTCTAGTCAGATACTGAGTATAATATCTGGAAAGACGGATGAGTCATGTCCCTGCTCAACAAAACACCGTTTGCTGGAAGTTAGTCATCTTTGGACCTCATGTTCCAATGATCCCAAGTACTGAGTACCAATTCTATCAAAGCTGATGAAGAGACAGTTGATATGAACAAGGCTCCAAGTGCGCAAACTAAACAATCAGACCCATCTACTTGTGATGAAAAGGTTCAGAGCAAGCTAAAGGAGCAGAAACGAGCAAATCAGAGACGGAGAAAGCAGAAGTCCAAACGTCAAGGACAGTCAAGCTCTCCAAAATCCTCAATAGGCAGCAATAGCCGTCAAAAGGCTAGTGATGTGAAAAATGCTTTTTTTAAGCGGGTCATTAATGGCAAATGTAAAAAATATGCTTTTGACCGTGCTAGCAAAGGTTTTGGAAAGGTTGGGGAGATTTCTGAACCAGACTTGCAGTCTAAACAAAACAAGATGAATCAAAAGAAATCTCCACAACAGAAGAAGGCCCTTGCAAACGACAAGTCTAGACATCCAAATTCATATTCGTCTGCAGGAAATGTGCAACGAAATTAAGCACAGGAAGGATCAGTTCATCCTTCAAGACCTAAAAGAGCAAATCAAGCTGGTCAGGATACTTTATACGTGAAGAGACAGATGTGCTTCAATTGCGGCATTCCTGGTCACACTGCTCGGAACTGCACACATAGTCCCTATGTACCCTACTATGCTCAAAATCAGAAGGTTACAACTAAGGATAACAATCATTCCAAGCCGATGAAGGTATCATCACCTAAGGCAATGAAGAATATGAATCCCAAGGTTAAACCATCTGATGGGGAGTGGAACGTTGCAAAAACAAAGGCAAGGCTGTTTAGAAATAAAAATTGTTAAACCTGAAAAAAACCAAAGTTGCTCAATCAAAGGCAACAAACGCGTTTATTAAAATGAAACAGATTTGGAAACCCAAATCCAAAGCGGAAGCAACATCACCAATCCTTGAATCAAAAGGGGACTCGTGTCTTAAAGAAGTGTCTTATTTTGATGTTTCAGCAAAACCCAGGACCATGATGGCCTGGGTCCCACTGTCTTACTAATCTTCTTATTGTTCAGGGACAACCAAGGAGGAGCTGTTGATAATCTCTGGAATGCTGATACCGATTGTTCCAGAGATATATCGGATAAAATCTCACAGTTGCAAAAAGTTAAAAATTCTTTTTGCGAGTGCGATGTTTCCTTCGGAGAGATGATGTAAGAAAAGATCAGCAAAAAGGTGGTGCTTTAATTTTGAAATTGATTAGTCTTCAATCTAATGATGGAACGGTTAAGCAAAAAAAACAGATAAAAATATTTTCCTTTTTCTTTCGTTTAAAACTTTGTACATATGTTTTCTTTATTAGGTAAATTTGTGCATAAAGTGTGATGCACAAATTTGGGGAGGAGGGATAATATGTATATATGCATTGTTTGAGGGCGAGAAAATAAAAAAAAATACAAACTCATTTGAATATCAGAAAATACAAAAAAAAACTTTGAAAAATAGAAAAATCCAAAAAGATATTTTGCATCAAATGGGAAATGAAATGAATATTCGTGATAAGGGTGTGACTGGCACATGTAAGGTGTCATAGCTGAAAAGACTAGGATCTAATGTGATATGTCGGTAAGCTCAATTCTCAAAGTGATTAAATGATACTAAGTGATATAAAATAACGAACTATGTATCTTGTAGGTAACACACCATCGGCGTATGCTTTCATGGTCTTAAATCCTACGTTTATAGATGGCCAACGTCTGAAGTTTCTAGTCTTTATGATGATGAGTCATCTGGGATATTAGGACTGCCCTTCTGTTGCATCTGGATATATGCAGACCTAGGCACAGTCAGGATATCCTTAAAAGAGCCAAAATAGAAGGGCCAAAACCTTAAATGAAAGGAAATCTCATCACGAGAAAATTCCTTGTGCTTGAAAAGTCAAACATACCATATAACGTATTTGCCTAACCCTCGTCAGATATTATTGGTCACTGTGCTGTATAAATGTACTGACCTGTTCACCAATAGTCTGACATTGTAAAAGATAAAGGATGATCTCAGTATACTCACCTGCTATGATGAATCGTTGTGCTTACCTTGATCGCGGGGGTCTGTCATGGTATGTGACGCACGGGTATTATAGTATATACTACCTAGCATAATACTACCTTAAGCATATCACGAAGTTGAAAAATAAAAGTTGAGCGTTAAAGTTTAAGTGGACTAACATATTGGAATCATTTAGACCAGTCTGAATAAGTTTGCACGGAAAAGTGTTCCTTGGTCCGCCTGAAAAGGAGTTTGATACCATTGCAATTGTATAGTTGCATCTACTGAGTTAGTTTCTCGTTTATTTGTGTTTCTGTATATATATTCTTATATTTAAAAAATTAAAAAATCAAAATCCAAATATAGTGTCTTGTTTTTATAAAACCAAAAATCCAAAAATATAGTGTTTTATTTGTCGTATAGAAAACCTCTAACTGTTCCTGAAGATGTGACTGATCATTAAAAATTGAAAGAAATTTGAATTTTGATATGAGTACAAGTACTTTGATGTCCAAGTGTTCATACGTTACTTTCCTTTGCTGCATAGAAATGTTTGCTTATAAATTTCTGAGATTTTTTTGTAGAACTTGATTTAGATCAAGAAACAAGGGTTGTTGAAAATTGGGATGCTGTTAGTTGCCGACAAAGCATGAAGCATCACAATAGCAAAGTGTACCTGAGTCAGAAGAACTAGATACCACTCATCATCTGCAATGATAGTACATTAAAAAAAGTACCTGTAAATCTGCTTGCTTGAAAAAGAAGGATTGAAGAAGAAAAGAGTTGTTGAGATTCCACCTCTCGCATTATTTTCAACAAAAATGTTTCAAGCAAAGCCGATCAAGAACCTGATATGAAGCTATCCACAAGAGCTGAAGAAAGAGACATAGTGCTGAGTGTTCATTGAAGTGTGAGGTCCTAGAAGTGTGAGACTGACTTCCACAAAACTTACAACATAGCGACAACCATAGACTCTGATGATGACGTTGCTGTGTTTATGCTATGAAGACACTTTGATGCATCAGTCTAAGGGGATATTGTTAGGTCATAGAAGTGTGAGATGACTGATGCATCAAATATACGCAACAGTCTATGGTAGTTAACTGTGATTAACTGGGTTAGTTTGTATTAGGTTTGGACCTTTATAGGTCATTTGGGCATGCGATAGGCCATGTGGGCCAGGCAAGCCCATGAGGGGTATGCCCTAACACTAGGTATATCAGCTAAGCTAATGTCATTTCTAGGGTGAGACTTTTAGGATTTCTCTAGAGAGCCTCCATCTTGTACTAGACGGTTTTGCTTGTTCAAGTAATAGAATCGTGTGCAAGGTGTTAAAGTTGATTCGTATTGTTCTTTCGTCTTTTCGATTTTCTTGAATATCATCAAGTTTGGATTCCGCCCATCCTTGGTGATCGTGTGATATCATTGTCAGATCCGGATTTTTGGGACTTTCAGATTGTAGTATACATAGAACAGTGCCTTTACTGTTCTATTTGATCACCTCATCTAATATCAATCTAATATATCTTTCTTACATTCTGTATGAACAAATCAATGATCTTAGGCTGAGGGAGATATTGTGAGTCATATGCAAGTAGTCATTATTAGAAAAGCATGACGATGAAAACAATCTCTTAACTCTTGTGAATCAAGGTTCTTCTATTCCGCTGCAAGTTCATCTGATTTATTTTCTTTCATTTACCACTTTTGGAACTCTCACAAACAGTTTTAAAGCTCAGATCCTAACAATTGGTATCTAAGCTTGGTCAATCGAATTTGATTTAACAATCAGTTTAATTAAAATAGATCAGCTCTCATTGCTAATTCAGTTTGTTCGTTTTCATTGAAAAACAGAGTTTGGTTACTTTCTAAAAGGTTTTTGAACTAAAACTGCTTTTGCAAACAATCAGAATCTCACACACTTTACAGGATCCACACAATGTCGGCAACATGTTTAAACCAACGATTCTAGTCAGATACTGAGTATAATATCTGGCAAAGACGGATAGGTCATGTCCTTGCTCAACAAAACACGGTTGCTGGAAGTCGGTCATCTTTGGACCTCATGTTCCAATGATCCCAAGTACTAAGGCTCCAATTCTATCAAAGCTGTTGAAGAAAGAGTTGATGTGAACAAGGCTCCAAGTGCACAAACTAAACAATCAGAACCTTCTGCTTGTGATGAAAAGATTCAGAGCAAGCTAAAGGAGCAGAAACGAGCAAATCGGACACGAAGAAAGTAGAAGTCCAAACGTCAAGGACAGTCACGCTCTCCAAAATCCTCAATGGGCGGTAATAGCCCTTAAAAGGCTAGTGATGTGAAAAATGCTTTTGTTAAGCCAGTCATTAAATGCAAATGTGAAAAATATGCTTTTGACCGTGCTAGCAAAGCTTTTGGAAAGGTTGAGGAGATTTTTAAATAAGACATGATGTCTAAACAAAACAAGAAGAATCAAAAGAAATCTTCACAACAAAAGAAGGCCCTTGCAAATGACAAGTCTAGACATCTAAATTCATCTTCCTCTGCAAGAAATGTGCAAGGAAATCAAGCATAGAAAGGATTAGTTCATCCTTCAAGGCCTACAAAGCAAATTAAGCTGATCAGGATGCTTTATATGTGAAGAGATAAACGTGCTTCAATTGCGGCATTACTGGTCACATTGCTCGGAACTGCACACATAGTCCCTATGTACCCTACTAGTGCTCAAAATCAGAAGGTTTCACCTAAGGATAACATTCATTCGAAGCCGATGAAGGTATCATCACCTAATGTAATGAAGAATGTGAGTCCCAAGGTTAAACCCTCTATGGGGATTGGAACGTTGCCAAAAACAAACGCATGGCTGTATAGAAACAAAAAAGTTGTTTCTAAAATGAATAAACCTGAAACAGCCAAAGTTTCTCAATCAAAAGCAACAAACACGTTTGTTAAAATGAAACATATTTGGAAACCCAAATCCAAAGCGGGCAGCAACATCTGCAATCCTCGAAACAAAATGGGGCTTGTGTTTTAAAGAAGTTTCTTATTTTGATGCTTTAGGGAAACCTAGGACCACGATGGCCTTGGTCCTACTGTCTTACTAATCTTCTTATTGTTCAGGGACAACCAAGGAGGAGCTGTGGACAATCTCTGGAATGTTGATAGCGATTGTTCCAGAGACATATCGGATAACATCTCAGAGTTGTGACAAGTTTAAATTTTTTTTACGAGTGCGATGTTTCCTTGGTTGGAGATGAGGTAAGAAAAGATTAGCGAAAAGGTACAAATTTAAATTTCGTGCTTTAATTTTGAAATTGATTAGTCTTCAATCTAATGATGGAACGGTTAAGAAAAAAAAGAGATAAAAATATTTTCCTTTTTCTTTCGTTTATAACTTTGTACATACGTTTTCCTTATTAGGTGAATTTGTGCATAAAGCGTGATGCACAAATTTAGGGGGGAAGGGAGATATATGTAGATATGTATTGTTAAATATAAAAACATTTGAAAACAGAAAAATACAAAAAAAAAACATTTAAAAAACAGAAAAATCCAATTAGACTTTTTGCATCAAATGAGAAATGAAATAAATATTCGTGATAAAGGGTGTGACTGACACATGTAAGGTGTCATAGTTGAAAAGACTATGATCTAATGTGATATGTTGATAGGCTTAACGCTCGAAGTGATTAAAAGATACTATGTGATATAAACATAACGAACTATGTATCTTGTGGGTAACATACCATCGGCGTATGATTTCATGGTCTTAAATCCTACGTTGATTGATAGCCAACGTCTGAAGTTTCGGGTCTTTATGCTGATGAATTATCCGGGATATTAGGGCTGCCCTTCTGTTGCATCTGGATATATGCAGACCTAGGCACAGTAGGATATCCTTAAAAGAGCCAAAATAGAAGGGTCAAAACCTTAAAAGAAACAAAATCTCATTACAGGAAAATTCCATGTGCTTGAAAAGTCAAACATACCATATAAGGAATTTACCTAACCCTCGTCAGATATTATTGGTCAATCTGCTGTACGAATGTACGGACCTATTCACCAACAGTCTGACGTTGTAAAAGATAAAGGATGATATCGGTATACTCACCTACTACAGGTAAATCGTTGTGCTTACCTTGATCGCGGGGGTATGTCATGGTATGGGACGCACGGGTATTATAGTATAATACTACCTTAAGCATATCACGAAGTTGAAAAATGAAAGTTGAGCATTAAAGTTTAAGTGGAAAAACATATTGGCAATCATTTAGAACAGTCTGAATAAGTTCGCACTGAAAAGTGTTCCTTGCTCCGCCTGAAAACGATTTTGTGTAGATCAACTTGGAGGATCAAGATAACCTACTTCCTTGTTTATCTAACATACATACGAGTGTGGAATCCACATAAGTACGCAAACCAAAGAAAAGTAACAAACACAAGATAACCAAAGATTCACTATCTTGATTAAATGAAGAGAGCTAGTATAAACACATACAAACAATGTTCATACATACTCAGGATATTCTCTCTATGCTCTCTCTATCTCTTATGCCTCAGTGTCTCTACTGAACTATGAAGTGCATGTCTGTATATATAGTACCAACACCCAGTAACATATGAAGAATATTACTAGCCGTACAAAGTACTACAAACCACGAAGAACATTCAGAAGTGGTTGCTCGTACGGATAACCTATTGCTTGTACGAATGAGTAAATCACTCGTACTAACAAACAAAGTTCTTGTTGACAGAGTCACTCGTACGATCATGTAACTGACCCGTACGAACAAGTAATGTCTCGTACGAGCAAGCA
The DNA here is from genome assembly GCA_947069175.1 of Scalesia atractyloides. Taxonomy (NCBI): domain Eukaryota; kingdom Viridiplantae; phylum Streptophyta; class Magnoliopsida; order Asterales; family Asteraceae; genus Scalesia; species Scalesia atractyloides. The sequence goes on from CAMTDV010001632.1 coordinate 46,411,874, forward strand.
ACTTGCTCATACGAAGTACTATTCACTCACACGAATAAGTGTTCTTCAGAGAATGTGCTAACCGTCATGCCATACAGACAACAAGATCAGCAAAACAAGAGTTAACAGTATTCACACATGCAACTGTTTTACAACACAGACAAACTAAACGTCATACTGAATCAAGATAGGAGGATATCTTGATTTGGTCGACATAACCAAACTATACAAACACAATAAACAAAGACCGTACAATTACTGACAAAACTAAGAACAAGCGACAGACAAAAAAGTGCATCAACAAACTCACCCTTGGCCATTGGTTGGTCTTCGGTCTTCATTTCTAATGGACTGCTGCACCCACATTCATTGAACACTTTCAACCAATCGTTGACTGAGGATTAAAGACTTGAAGATTCTCCAAAAACATCAATCCTTTCCTGTTTCCTCTTATAGAAAATCTCTAACCGTTCTTGAAGATGTGACTAATCATTAAAATTTGAAAGAAATTTGAATTTTGATCCGAGTACAAGTACTTTGATGTACCAAGTGTTCATATGGTACTTTCCTCTACTGCAAAGAAATGTTTGCTTATAAATTTCTAAGAATTTTTGCAGAACTTGATTGAGATCAAGAAACAGGGGTTGCTCAAAGTTGAGATGTTGTTAGATGCAGACAAAGCGTGAAGCATCACAATAGCAAAGTGTAGCTGAGTGAGAAGAAATAGATACCAGTCATCATCTGCAATGATAGTACATTTGAAAAAAGTACCTGTGAACCTGCTTGCTTGAAAACGAAAGATTGAAAAAGAAAAGAGTTGTTGAGATTCCTCCTCTCGCATTCTTTTCAACAAAGATGTTTCAAGCAAAGCCGATCAAGAACCTGATATGAAGCTAGCCAAAAGAGCTGAAGAAAAAGACCGAGTGCTGAGAGTTTGTTGAAGTGTGAGGTCCTAGAAGTATGAGACTGACTTCCACAACACTTACAACATAGCGACAACCATAGACTCTGTTGAAGACGTTGCTGAATTTATTCTATGAAGACAATTTGATGTATCAGTCTAATGGGAGATTGTTAGGTCCTAGAAGTGTGAGACTGACGCATCAAAAATACGCAATGGTTTGTGGTCCTTATGTGGGATTAACTGGGTTAGTTTGTATTAGGTTTGAACCTTTATAGGTCATTGGGCATGCCATAGGCCATGTGGCCCAGGCAAGCCCATGGGCATGCCCTTACCCTAGGTATATAAGCTAAGCTTATGTCATTTCTAGGGTGAGACTTTGGGATTTCTCTAGAGAGCCTCCGTATTGTATTAGACGGTTTTGCTTGTTCAAGTAATAGAATCATGTGCAAGGTGTTAAAGTTGATTCGTATTATTCTTTCATCTTTTCGGTTTTCTTGAATATCATCAAGTTCGGATTCTGCCCATCCTTGGTGATCGTGTGATATCGTTGTCGGATCCGGATGTTTGGGACTTTCAGATTGTAGTATAAATAGATCATGTTTGTACTGTTCTATTTGATCACTTCATCTATATCAATCAAATCTATCTTTCTTACATTCTGTACGAACAAATGAGTGATCTTAGGCTGAGGGGGGAGACTGTGAGTCATATGCAAGTAATCATTATTACGAAAAGCATGACGATTAAAACAATCTCTCAACTGTTGTGAATCAAAGTTCTTCTATTCCGTTGCAAGTTCCTCTGATTTATTTTCTTTCATTTACCACTTTTGGAAGTCTTACAAACAGTTTTAAAACTCAGATCATAACAATTGGTATCAGAGCATGGTTAATCGAATTTGATTTAACAATCAATTTGATTAAAATAAACCAGCTCTCACTGCTAATTCAGCTTGTTTGTTTTTATTGAAAAAACGGAGTTTGATTACTTTCTAAAAGGTTTTTGAACTAAAACTGTTTTTGCAAACAATTAGAATGCACGTCACAAGATCTACACTGTTAGTGCATAATGTCTATTTGCCTACGTCTAGGTACATCTGTAATGTTTATAAAGTTTACAAGTTTATGTTTAAATGAAAAAAATGTATAGTTTATATGTTTTTACACTGTGATTCGCACGAAACAGAAGAATGTTTCGTACGAGTGAGTCACTCGTACGAAATACTATTTCGTACAAATCATAGATGTTTGTTAGTGCACACACTTCGGTACGAGTCATGTCGACCTATAAATAGGGAAGTGTTGTGTTAGAGCTTAGTACGGATTTGTCATTTCATACGGCGAAGCTCTGTCAGTTTGTTTACTTGGTCTGTACTTTGAACATCATTAATAGATCAGAAGCAGTTAAACAGTAAGTACTATCTTGTTTATCATATCTACCTCTCTAGCAATGAATTCCGCCTTTGCTAGTTGAGCGAGATCAGATCGATTGCTCATTTCGGGAGCTCGATCCCCGTTCACAAGTGGTATCAGAGCCATGAGATCTGATCTACAGATAGATAACAAGTAGTTACTGTTCAGACTTGGACATATCTTCATCTTCATCATTTTTCTGACCTTTGCTGGATTTTGGACAAATTTCGGACGAATTCATGGACAAAATGGACTAGGATTTTTGTAATCAATTTAATCTTGATTCTAATCAATCCATACCATAATTCAAACATAAAATTGAACTAAATCATGTTGAAACCGATAAAATTTGGTCAGTTTGAAGTTTTAATCAGTTTTCGTAGGAGTTTCGCACGAAATAAAGTTTTTCTTGATTTTTGTACGAATCAGCTTAAATTTCATACGAATCAGTTAAAATTTAGAAATCTTACAATTTTCAGAATTTCAACTTGTGTCGTACAAAATGACTTAATCCGTACAAAATTTCAACCACATTCTTGTTTCGTATAAAATTCATCCGCACAAAAATTTACTCAGTTAACACAGTTGTTACGTACAAAAACGACCCTATTCGTATAAAATTCATCCGCACAAAAATTTAATCAGTTAAAACAATTGTTTCGTATAAAAATGAATTGATTCGTACGAAATCATAGTTTTTGTAAGAAAATTTGAGTCGTACAAAATATTTGTTTCGTGCAAATTATTTGTTTCGTATGAAACTTGTGTCCGCACAAAAAGTTTTCAAATCAGATCTGTTTGTTTTCGAGATGTGTGTTCTAACTTTTTACAGGAAACATGTCTGAGGAATTTTACAATGCGTTTGCCACATCAGTTGTTACTACTGCAGCAGCTCAAAACATCAATTTAGAGAATGAAATGGGGACAATGACGAAACCTCCAAAGCTTATGAATCTAGAAGACTTTGATAGTTAGAGCGAGAGGTTTATGATTAGGGTTCAAGCTAACCATTTTACTTGATGCTTTGCAATCGAGGCAAAATATATCGCACCAGTTGGCGAAAATGGACTTGAAAAGACCCTGGATCAATTCTCTGATGTTGAACGAGAAAGATTTATCAACAAAAAGAAAATGATGAACATTCTTCAACAATCGATTAAAGAAGACATCTTGGCTTTACTGCAGCATGATGATGATGCGCAATCTTTGTGGAATGCTCTTCGACTCAAATTTCAAGGCAGTGCTCAACTCCACAAAAGCAAAAGGGCATTATTAAGCAAAGAGTTTGACGAATTCACATTGATCAAAGGAGAAACGGTTAAGCAGCTGATTGAGCGATATGTCATCTGGTGGTTCATATGAAGAGATTGGGAATTGTGAAGACAAATGAAGCGCTTGTTGATAAGCTAGCTGATTCTCTGCCACAAGGTGAATGGTCAACGTACTTAACCATCTTGAAGAATGGAGTTGAATACAGCAATTTCTCGTTTCCTCGCTTTATCGAAAGATTTGAAGATCATGAATTGGAGAAGCAAAAGATGGCTAAAAACAAGACTGTTCAAATGCAACAAGATGTTAATCTTTATTTCAAAAACAGTTCTGTTGCTAAAATCTAAGCGCCAAAGATTCAAACTGCATTCAGTGCATATAGTTCACCAAGCACACCTTCAACTCAGTCAAGTGGTTTCCAATCATTCCCAACAGTTGATCCGAATACACCTTCAGGTCAACAATTTTCTTTCGGATCAAATCAATCTCAGAACAATCAAACCAATCCATCATCCAATGCAAGTCAAAGAGTGTTACAATGCAATATTGCCGTTGACTTTCAGAATGTGCAAAATTTTGACGAAAAGACAGCAAAACAACATATGTCTCTACTTGCTTCAGTTCTTGAGTTATATGACAATCTTGTTGCTGGAAAAATTTGAAAATCTGAATGACCCGTGAAGACTACGATCAAATTGATCCAGTTGAAATGGAATTGATAGATATAAAATGGTGCATGGCTTCGATCGTTCGACGAGCACAGAGATTTATGGAAATCACTGGTAAAGAAAATTTGGGAGGTTTGGATGGGAAACTTGGATTTGATAAATCCAAAGTAACTTGTTTCAAGTGTCGGGAGAAAGGTCACTGTAAAGAGAATGTCCAAACCGAGAGGTTCAAGGAAATCATAATCCTTTCGCCGATGACTATTACAAAAGAGCGATCTACCACCGACCACAACCAAGAACAAGAATTGTGCGATTGAAGAAAAGCAACCTGAAACTAAAGATAAGGCTTTGGTTGTTAAACAAGAAGATGAAGGGTTTAATTGGAACAAGTTTATTTTGTACGGGGAAAGTTTCGCATTGGTGGCTGAAATTATTGAGGAACCGGAAGAAGAATCGGAGGCATCTTTTGATGAAGGACCTGAGGATGACGATTATTATTATTATTATCATACTTCATCAGAGGAAGAGGAGCTTTTGAATGGTCCATTGAAACATCTTTTTCCTAACGATGTTTTAAAAACTTTTGAGGATATTTCGCACCTACTCAACATTCAACAGATGAAGAGCAAAAGAAACCGGTTGAAGATGTCAAAGTGGATGAGAAAAATGAATTGCTGAAAGAAGACATCATTAAAGCGTGCATGGCGAATGGAAATGAGGTAAACAAGTCATCTGAGAATGAAAAATCTTGTTCAAAGTGTGATGAACCATGTGGTGAGTATCTTGTAAACGACAAAAGATTTGCTGAATTACAAAGTTTAACAGACAATTTGTTAAGCGATTACAAAATCACAAAGGAAGCGTATGACAAATTGAGTGCGTTGTTAAACAATATAATAAAGCACTCAGAGAAAATGACGCAACACTTATGATGCTTAAAGCAACAGTGATGGATAAACAAATGGCAATTAATATTCATCTAAACACTATTGTTGAGCTCAAAAGTGAGTTTGAAAAAATGAGAATTGAAACCGAACGAGTTAACAAACTGTTAATTAGTTATTCCACAAGCTCATACGTCATAGATCACATTTTACCAAAAATCAAAAATACTGAGGAATCTAAAAATGGAGAAATAAAAAGTGGTAGTTATGATCGAGTTCCTCCACCCATGTGGAACAGTTATGCATGCAAAAATCCATCTGGGGTGGAAAAGGCACTAAATCTTAAAATTGAAAACCGAAACAGCTGCCTGAGGATATTGATGTAACTTACACTAAAAATGATAGTGAATGTGACTCTGAAGTGGTAAATAATGTGGTTGAAAAAGTGTTAACAAATGAATCTGAAGTGGCTGAGTCTGAAAAATCTGAGAAGTCAAAGTCTGATGATATATCAAAAAATAGTTTAAATGATGATCCCAATGTCATAGTTTATAAAATGAAAGACTCTGATAAACTATTTTTGGATGAGGATTTTCCAATCAGGAATGTGAAAAGAGGTTGTGTAGATAAAATGTTCAAGCTGATGGAGGTAAGTCATGTTGATTTAGATAAACATGATGCATCTTTCTACTCTAAATAAAAAACTGACAACCAACCCTACTATCGGAAAAATGAAGATTATCCGGAAAATAAATGGGCAGGGTTGGGTTTCCAGAAGCAACATAAAACCAACAGGTCCCAAAAATTGAATTTTACAAAGAAAATTAATTTTGTATTTGGGACAACAACCGAGAAAGCAAAAGAGATCATCGGAACTCAATCAAATGCTGATTTTCTTAAAGAGAAACAAAAGCATAAACAGGTTTTGGACATCTCTGTTCATAAGGACAGCAGGACATGCTTTAAATGCAAGAAAGTTGGACATATCGCACGATATTGTTCACAAGAAAGTTCAAAACCAGTTTCTTCTCCGAAAAAGTTCACTAAGGATGAAAAGCAAAAAGCACCCATGTTTATGCCGAAACAAATTCTTAAAGAAATTGGTGAAACATCACACAAACATCAACAAGAAGATTCAAAATTCTATGTGAAAAGGGCTAAACCACAAACACAGAAATGGGTTGCTAAAATTGTTAAAACCACATCATCCAAGGTTGAACTCAAACCTGATGTTCCAAACAAAATTGAAATTAAAAAGATTGAAAAGAACAAAGTGGGTCCAAAGTTCGACATTCCAAACCCACCCAAGACAAAAAGCCTTGGATCTCTTTGTTTAAATGAATTTTGTTAATCATGTGTGCAGGGGCTCTAACGTTCGATATTGTCAAAATGGATCATGGGTAGTGGAGCGTCTCGCCACATGACAGGAATGCTTGTGCTGCTCAATGATGTTAGAGCTATTCGAGGAGGATATGTAGGATTTGCTGGAACGCAGGGAGGTAGGATTGTGGAGAAGGGATTCTCTCGAACGGAGTTGTATCGTTTGATAAAGTGAACTATAACGCCGAACTTGAGAACAATCTCTTAGTATCTCGCAAATTTGTGACAAGAAGTTCACAACACATTTCAATGATAAAGAATGTCTAATTCTAAAACCCGGTTTCAAGATTCCAGAAGAATGGATTCTGATGCGAGCTCCGAGAGAAAATGATTTATATGTTCTTGACATGAGCATCGCTTCTACCACATCAAAGAAAGTTCAATGCTTTGTTTCCAAAGCTACCGAGAAAGAGTCAATTTTATGGCATAGAAAAATCAGACACATTCATCTTCGAAAGATGAATTTTCTGGTGCATAACGATTTAGTGGAGGGTGTCAATTTGAAAAGTTTTCATCTATCAGACGATTGTCTTAGCTGCAAAAAAGGGAAGCAGCATAAGAAATCTCACCCGAGAAAGCTGTTGAATTCGATAAAGCTACCACTAGAAAGACTACACGTGGATCTCTTTGGACCAGTCAATTCAAAAGCATTTCAGGAGATCTATACTGTCTTGTCGTTACAGATGATTATTCTCGATTTTCATGGGTATTCTTTCTGGAGAGTAAGGATGAAACTTTTGAAACTCTTATGATCCTTTTCAGAAAACTCGAGAATTTATATCATTTGCCCATTAAGAGAATTCGCAGTGATAATGGAACGGAGTTCATGAACAAGAAAATGCAAGAGTTCTGCAATGAAAAGGGGATTCTTCATGAACTCAGCGCCCCCAATACTCCACAACAAAATGGAGTAGCTGAATGAAAGAATCGCACGTTGATAGAAACTGGTAGAATAATGTTGGCTGATTTGAAATTACCAATCAGTTTTTGGAGTGAAGCAGTAGCATCAGCATGATATACCCTAAATCGTGTGTTGACAGTTAAGCCTCACAAGAAGACATGTTTTGAGTTACTAAATCAGCAAAAGCCTAACTTAGCATTTTTGGAACCTATTGGATCACCGTGTACCGTTTTGGACCTGGCTGGTAAATTTGGAGCCAAATCTTTGGAGGGTTTCTTTGTTGGTTACGCTACTCCTTAAAAACGTATTTTCTTGCCAAGTCTGAACCGGGTAGTTCTAGCACAGCACATAGATTGTCAAAGATATACAACTCCGATGCAGAAGCCTGGGGATCCGTGGCTGTTTAACTACGATGGATTGTGGGATTCGTTTGATCTACCAGATGTGCCAACTAAAGAAGAACTTGTTATGTTATTTCAACAACATTAGTTATCTAATCAAGAACAAGTTCCTCGACCTTCGGTGATTTACATCTTTACCAGTTAACATGTCTGATGTTGGTCAAAGCTCTTCTGTTCTAAATCTGGTTCCTGCTCCAAATGTCAATACTGCTGAATCTTCTGTCCAGCCAAGTGTAGATGCTGACTCTGATCGGGAACCAACTTTCAAAGATGGATGAACCAGTTCTGATGAAGGATCTGAACAAATTGAAAGCTTTCTGAAACAACAGGCTAATCAGTCTAATGCTAGGAATAAAGCTTCTTTGTCTATACCGGTTTTCGATGAAATTCTCACAAATTTGCAACCACAAGTAGATGTTCCAACTGAAGTGATGCCAAGGACACTTTCATATCATCCGTCAGAGAACATTATAGGCAACTTACAATGGGGAGTGCAAACTCGCAATTAGATTAATAAAGATCTAAGCTGTTTTTATACTAGTATTGCTCCACTTCGAGTCTGATTTTCTCATAGTTGTTTTGTTTCTCAGGTTGAACCGGGAAGCTGGAAAGACGCGTTAAAAGAAGAAAGTTGGGTGGATGCAATGCAAGAAGAATTATTCCAATTCCAGAAACTTGGAGTCTGGACACTTGTTGACCTGCCAGATCATCACAAAAAGATTAACACAAGATGGGTCTTCAAGTGTAAAAGAGATGATAGAGGAGTCGTCGTGCGCAACAAAGCTCGACTTTTGGTTCAAGGTTTTCATCAGCAAGAAGGGATAGATTATACTAAAGTCTATACCCCAGTTGCACATCTTGAAGCAATTCACATATTCTTGGCCTTTACCTCATAGAAAGGGTTCAAGGTGTACCAACTGGATGTTAAATCTGCTTTCATTTACGAAAAAGTGAAAGAGGAGGTGTACGTCGGCCAACCACGGGGTTCATTGATCCAGTGCACAAAGATAAAGTCTATCTCTTGAATAAAGCCTTATATGGTCTTCATCAAGCCCCGAGAGCTTGGTATGAAACATTATCGAGTCATCTTCTGGACAATGGCTTTATCAGGGGAATAGTAGATTCAACCCTCTTTACAAAGGAAGTCGATGGGTATCTAATTATCGTATAGATATATGTGGATGATATTATCTTTGGATCGACAAATGACAAGCTGTATAAAGACTTTGAAGAAGTCATGAAGCGCAAATTTGAAATGAGCGAAATGGGGGAGATGAAGTTCTTTCTAGGACTCAGGTTGATCAGTTTCCTGATGGTATTTTCATTTATCAGACGAAATATGTTCATGACATATTGGAGAAATTCAATATGACAGGAGCTAATCCAGCATCGACCCCGTTAGCTCCAAATCACGCATTTGTCCAGATCTTATCGGAGAAAAAGTTGATGAAACTTTATATCGCTCCATGATCGGATCCTTGATGTATCTTACTGCTTCTCGACCAGATATCATGTATCCAACGTGCCTGTGCTCCCGTTATCAGTCCAATCCAAGAGAGTCACACCTACTTATCGTTAAACGCATAATGAGATATCTGAAGGGTTTTCCAAGCACCGGCTTGTGGTACCCTAGACATGATGATTTTAATCATGCAGGTTACTCGGATACTGATTTCAGATGCTGCAAACTGAATACAAAGTCTACAATGGCCGGCTGCCAGTTCTTCGAAACACGTTTGGTAACATGGCAATGCAAGAAACAAACCGCGATCGCTCTCTCTACCTGTGAGGCTGAATATGTTTCGGCTTCCAGTTGTTGTGCTCAGATTCTCTGGATACAGCAGCAGATGAGAGATTTCGGTTTGCAATTTCTTGATACGCCTATATATGTAGATAATCAGGCTGCGATCGATATAACCAAAAACTCATGTCAACACTCACGTACTAAACATATCGAGATTCGACACCACTTTATCCGTGATTGCTATGAAAAAAAAGTTAGTACGAATTGAGAAAATCCACACTGATGACCAAGAAGCAAATTTTTATACCAAAGCTTTTGATAAAACAAAGTTTAAAAATTTGTTAAAGCTAAATGGTTTCAAAAAAATATGATCTCAGGGGATGTATTTGAGGTTGAGTTTGAGGATGATGACGACTTGATGTGAATTTGTCATCGGTTAAACAGTTTTCTGTATATTCTTTCATATCATTTCTTAAAAAATCCAAAAATATGTTTTTGATTTTAGGGGGAGAATATTTGAGGAAAATACAAAAACATTTAAAAAATCCAAAAAGGGTTTTGTGTAAAAAGAGTGACCATAGTAAATCAAAAATGATAGTCACAGTATGCTAAAGAATTGTATTGTTTAAAAGTAATTAAGCAAGTCTTACTATGGATATGCCAATAGACTTCACTCGTTCAGTAAATTGCATTTGAGATATAAACCTAAAACACAAAACTGATTAACTTGTGGGTTAACATCTCTCGGATATATGGACTTAGTACTCCGAAATTTCGTTTGAGAGAATGCCAGATTCTGCGATACTAGGTCTTTATATTTGATTGATATCTAGGGTATTATTCGAGTTCTTCTGATTTTGTGGAAGCAATGGCCTAGAACTCATATAAGACTTTCGCATTATTTCCCCGAAAGCTGCATGAAAAATGATTATGTCTTAAGCAATTATGACATTTGCAGTACAAAAGATTCCTTAATGGAACACAACCTAAAGACGAGCCTTCATCTCTTTGTCTGTACGGTAGTACTAACCTGAGCTCTCAAGGTCTCGCATTCACCCTATATACATATATCAATTCGATATATTCACCTATAAAATGACATTCTGGGAATCTCGATACGGGAGTATATTCTGAGATGGGAAACACATTTATTTCATGTTTCTAATAATAACTTAACATATCTTGAAATAGTTGAGAAACGAGAAGAGGTTTAAATGGAAAAATATATCGGTAATCTAGGTAAATTTGTTTAAAAGCTTAAAAGATGTTTCTAGACTAACGGTACTGATGACTTATATGAATGCTTGAAATGATCATCTGAAAAACACAAAATTCACAAAATGTTATTCTTTTTAAATTTCTTAAAAAACTCAAAAAGATTTTCAGTTTTCTTAGCTTGATAGTTCTATTTTTGTTTACCGATGATAAAAACACTGATGGTTGGAATCATAGCAACATCTTGCTGAGGAAAGCTTGGAATCATGGGTTGGGAGCTAATTTTTAGCAACAAAGTTTACTCAAATGTTAAGAAAGTTCATTAATTTGAAACTTTACAGGTTAAAATAAATCAGTTTGGTCAAACATGGTCAACCAAGGTCATTAACTTGGACTTGGAAGACAAATTGGATAACCAGGGTCATTAACTTGGACTCGGTTAGCCAAGTGGATTTTTGAAACAAATAATATTACTGAAAAAATAAATGAAAAATACAAAAATAAAATTTAAATTGAAAAGTGTAAGTTTTTTAGTTTTGATTCGTACAAAATTCAAATTTCATGCGGTTCATACTGTTTTTGTACGAAACAAGAAATAATGTTTTTGTGCGATTCATACTGATTTCGTACGAAACAGGGTGAGTATAAAATACTCTTTGTCTCGCACAGAAATGAAGTTTCTGTTCTTTGTGCACTGTTGAGCGACTCAGAGATAATTTTGTGCGATTCAACTCTAAAACTCCATTTCTTGGTTCTTGTGTTTGTTATTCACATTGTTGATGTTGATTTGCACACCTCTTACAATGGGCAAGGTAATTTCATCAATATCTCACTGTTATAATGTCGAAATTTTCGTACGATTCGGATTAAAACTTAGATCTAGGGAAATTTGACGGATAAAACTTAAAATTGACCACAAAATCGTTAAAATCGGCTCTAATAACCTGAAAATCAACTATCAATTTGCAAAAAACAACAAGTTTTAGGTTCGGATTATACTTGGACAAATTTTGGGACGACGACGATTTGGTACGACTGAACTATTCCGCACGAAATAAGATTTCAAAGCAAATTGATTAAGAATACAATTTTGTGCGAAACAAGTGAATCGTATGAATACTATGAACTTCAATTTTAAAGTTTTGATCAAATGAATGTTTTGTACGAAACACGGTTTTTGTACGAAACGGAGAAAAGTTTAAAATGTTCAAAATTTTTGATCAAATAAAATTTCGTACGAAACATAGGTTTTTGTACGAATCAAGAGAAAGATACTTTGAAAATTTAATATTTTTGATCAATATAGTGTTTTCGTACAAAACATAGGTTTTAGTACGAATCAGTGAAGAATTTTTGAAAGTTCGAAAATTTTCTAACGGTTGTTTGTTATCGTCTTGTACAAGCCAAGAGATCTGGATTTTCTACAGTGCACAACATATGCTGTGTTACAGATGCTAAAATCCCAGAGATAGCAGCATATCGAAGTATTTTAGATTTTCTTACAAGGATTAGAGTGACGAAGGCGATAACAAATAGACACACGACATATTTGTCACATGTGGAATATTTCTGGAATGCTGCGGAATATAGTATTGACGACAATACCATTATATCAGCAGTAAAGATTAACGATGTGGATATTCAAGTGAAGATTACGAAGAGTTGATTCGGAAAGTGTGAGAGTTTAAGGATAACAAGGATGATCCAACATGCTTTACTGAACATATGGTTAAAGGATGCTTTTACAGGATGGGATATACGGGTTTTGTGAATGCTGCTCCTTTCAAGAAAGGAAATCTAAGTGCACCATTCAGATACGTTGCACACGTTATTATTCATGGATTGGGTCACAGGAAGGGTGGTTTTGATGACTTGGTGGATTATCAGATGTGCATGATTACTGCACTAGTGTAGAATCTTCCTTATAACTTTTCAAAAGTTATATTTACTCAGATGATCCAAAACATTCAGAAGGAAATATTTTTGCAGTATCCAAGGTTTATACAGATGATGTTAGACTATTTACATCCGGACTTGAAGAATTCTCCAGACGATGTTCTTAAACTTGAGCATATGGATGTTCAATCATTACAAAGATGAACGTGCATTTGAAATCTGCTCCCATTGCTAAACCGATGTTTGGTGCTATTCTGAATAAAGATTACCTGGTAAATGAAGGAAGGACGATAGCGATGACGATGAAGAGGAAGTTAAATCTTTATCATTGTTTGTGGCAAAGAGAAGTCCGTGGTTCGTGAAAAAGGGAGGAAAAGCTACATACAAAGGGAGAAAGAGAAAAACTGCATCTACTGCTGAAAGTTCAGGGTTGAGGGATGAACCCGAGGTTGAAGAAACAGTTGAAAAGATGGCAGAAGATATAGAACTTCAGGCTTTCGGAGCTGACAAGGCAGCAGCTGAAGAAGTACTATCTTCTAGTACTGATTCAGAGGATAGACGAGCGGGAGAGAAGAAAAGAGCAGAGAAATTGGCAAGGAAATGTCAAGAAGAGCTGAAACGCAAAGCCGAAGAACGAAAGAGAAAGGCAACAGGCGAAGACACACAACTTAGGTTCCGTCTGAATCTGAGCTTGAATTTGCATTTAGAACTCCGGTTAAGAAAAGGCAAAGAAGAATGAAACGATCGGCAGCTCGCATATCTCCAAACGTTGTTCTAACAGATGCTGGAGCTGATCCTATTACCGAGGAAAATGTGGAGGAACCTTCACAGAATATTCCATCTCCTCTATATCATATGCATCCAGAGCTAGATCAGCAAAAGTTGAACCATATATACCTGTTCAACAACCACTAGTTCCTGAACAAGAACCGGAACAACAACCAACCAACACCGCAACCATTTGAATCAGAACCTGTTCAACAACCTGTGCCTAATCCAGAGCCTGTCCAGCAACCAGCACCACAACAGTCGGCTCAACAAAAGTCTCAACCATCTCATGCTCAACAATCTTGTCCTACATCATAACCGTTTAATACACAAGCTTTTTTTGACGAGATTAATTTAGACGATCTACCAGGAGGAGATGAGTTTCGGTTTGATGATCCTAGAATTGATGATTTACAGAAACAGGTGATGATGAACGTTGGGCGTATAGCTGAATTACAAGAGCAGATAAACTTGTTAACGGCTGGGAAGTTTGAAATGCTTTAAAGAATTGGAGGTTTAATCGTTGATAAACAGCAACTTAAAGCGATGATGGCAAGTATTATTTTTGAAAATGAAAGATTACGTCTGCGGATGACTGAATACGAGGAAGAAAAGTTGAGAAATAATCGTAGAATGGATGTGTTCGAGAAGATTCTTTAAAAGAAGTTTAGTTTGAGTATATCTTCAGCGATGGATGAAATTGAACGTGAAGAAGCTACGGAAAGAGTTGCAGAATGAGAACGATTGGCTAAACAGCAATCTGATGCGTTAGGGAAAGGAAAAGGTAAGATAGTTGAGGATTCTGTGACTGAAGAAGCTGTGCCAGAAGCTGAATCTGGGCCATTACAATGTTGGGATATTGTAGTATATGAAGAACCGAAGAATTTTATTCTTATTGGAAAGCCTATTGATGTAGATATAGCTTTTCTGGATATCTCCCAACGTCATCGAGATTGGTTGATGAAGAGAAAGACAGGAAAAGACAGTGAAGAAACGGCTGAATAAATAGAAAAGGATGCAGAAGCAGAGGATACTGAAAATGTTGATGTTGATGATCAAGATTCCAGTAGTTCGGATGATGGTAACGATGATGATAATGTTGGAGGATCGGGTATTCGTGTAATAGATTCAAATATTAATGAATTAGTTGATCTTTCCGAGTATTTTGATGATTTTGCAAACCAAACGGCTGAAGAGTAAAGAATGATTAAATCTGATGAGACAGTAGATGCTCAGCAGACAGGAATTTTCACAGAGAATGTTACATCTTCTGTTCCTGTCGTGCAAAAGACATTTGTATTATATCTTGAGCATGATGTTGAGGAAGGGGAGTTTATTCATAGTTATTCAAAAGAAGAGATAGCAGAAAGGCTCGGAATAAGCGGAGAGAAGTTCGATTTTGACTTTGAAGACGAACTAAATGAGATAGATGCTTTCGAAACAAATGCTTATGTTTTGAAGATATAGAGGATGCAAACGTATATGATGCTAATGATGCCATTCAGGGTACAGAGGATTTCCCAACATTTATCGATTATAGCAGAAAGCTCTGAGATGTTACAAAGGAATGTATCGGAAGCCGTTAAAGAAGGAACAATTCCTGAAAAGATGTCTACAACTAAGATTATCGAACAAAAGAAGAAATGGTTTCGGGAGAATTCAGCTGAGCGAAAGTTTAAGAGACCCTTAGCATTTTTCGCAAGAGATGCTGATATTTATTTAGGGATATTTTGAGCTGGGGTTGGATTGAAGAGCTGAATGTTTATGCTATTAAAAGGGAATTTGGGATTCAATACTTCCGATATCTGAGTGACATCAAAACTCTGCCTTATTGGGACATAAAGGAACTTGTACAAACCAAGATGATAAATCTAAAGATGAAGTTCCATGACCAAAAGCTGTGGAGATTGATCAAGTTTGAAGCTAAGCATGGTTTTGTTCACTGGAAACCGCATTATCCACGACGTATTGTTAAAGTTGATCTAGTGACAAAGGAGAAGGATATTACTTTGATTGTAAAGAAGCCACGGGTGATGAAAAACATGCCGCTGATAAAAATGGAGCAAGATTTTTACATGATCTTCAAGTGGTGGCATTATGATTCAAATACAGGTGAGGCTTTTATATGCGTACACCCGGATAAAGATTCGTGGAAGATTTCAGAAGAATTAACCGAAGCCGTCATAGCACACAAAAGAATATATGGGCTGTGGCGAGGCATTTGAGTACTAGACCCCATGTGGCTAGTAAATTGTTCGAAAAAAGACATAGAATGTTTATATTATAGCAAGATCAGTTTCGAAGAAAAGGATCAGGAGCAAGCACTTCACTTTCAAAAGATCATGAATGTGTGCTTTGCGAATGATATTCAATCTGGATCGGACTGCAAAACAACCTGGAGAAAGATTGAGAAGAAGGAGTTAAAGAAAATTGAAGAAAAAGAAGCTCGGATTGCTGAACGTTCAAGAATAGCATCGTTAAGGAGCTTTCAGTTTTTGAAGCGACGTCCTCTGACCGATCAAACTCCTATTGCTTTTTAGGAACGTCGAAAGCCGGTGAAGAGATTTTTTGGGCGTTAAAGTCAAATCAAATTAAAGTTTTTGAAGATTATCCAGACTGCGGCAACATCCAAGGGGGAGTTTGTTATAATGTCTATTGCCTACGTCTAGGATACATCTGTAATGTTTATGAAGTTTACAAGTTGATGTTTAAATAAAAATAATGTAAAGTTTATATGTTTTTACACTGTGATTCGCACGAAACAGAAGAATGTTTCGTACGAGTGAGTCACTTGTACGAAATACCATTTCGTACGAATCATAGATGTTTGTTAGTGCACGCACTTCGGTACGAGTCATATCGACCTATAAATAGGGAAGTGTTGTGTTAGAGCTTAGTACGGATTTGTCATTTCATACGGCGAAGCTCTGTCAGTTTGTTTACTTGCGTCTGTAACTTGAACGTCATTAATAGATCAGAATAGTTAAACAGTAAGAACTATCTTGTTTGTCATATCTACCTCTCTAGCAATGAATTCCGCCTTTGCTAGTTGAGCGAGATCAGATCGATTGCTCATTTCGGGAGCTCGATCCCAGTTCACACACACAACACCGGAAACATGTTTAAACCACCAATTCTAGTCAGATACTGAATATAATATCTGGAAAAGACGGATGGGTCATGTCCTTGCTCAACAAAACACCAGTTGGTGGAAGTCGGTCATCTTTGGACCTTCATGTTCCAATGATCCGAGTACTGAGGACCAATTCTATCAAAGCTGATGAAGAGAGAGTTGACGTGAACAAGGCTCCAAGTGCGCAAACTGAACAAAGGCAACAAACTCGTTTGTTAAAATGAATCACATTTGGAAACCCAAATCCAAAGGGGCATGCCCTTACACTAGGTATATAAGCTAAGTTATTGTCATTTCTAGGGTGAGACTTTTGGGATTTCTCTTGAGAGCCTCCATCTTGTAACAGACGGTTTTGTTTGTTTAAGTAATAGAATTGTGTGCAAGGTGTGAAAGTTGATTCGTATCGTTCTTTCATCTTTTTCGTTTTTCTTGAATATCACAAGTTTGGATTCCGCCCGTCCTTGGTGATCGTGTGATATCATTGTCAGATCCGGACATTTGGGACTTTCAGATTGTAGTATAAATAGAACAGTGCGTGTACTCTTCTATTTGATCACTTCATCTAATATAAATCAAACTTTCTTTCTTACATTTTGTATGAACAATTCAGTGATATTAGGCTGAGGGGGAGATTGTGAGTCCTATGCAAGTAAGCATTATTACGAAAAGCATGACAATGAAAACAATCTCTCAACTGTCGTGAATCAAAGTTCTTCTATTCCGCTGCAAGTCCATCTGATTTATTTTCTTTCAATTACCACTTTTGGAACTCTCACAAACAGTTTTAAAACTCAGATCCTAACAATTGGTATTAGAGATTGGTCAATCGAATTTTATTTAACAATCAATTTGATTAAAAAACATCAGCTCTCAATGCTAATTCAGTTTGTTCATTTTTATTGAAAAAAACAGAGTTTGATTACTTTCTAAAAGGTTTTTGAACTAAAATTGTTTTTGCAAGCAATCAGAATGTCACACACTTCACAAGATTACACAACACCCGCAACATGTTTAAACCACCTATTCTAGCCAGACACTGAGTATAATATCTGGCAAAGACGGATGGGTCATATCCTAGCTCAGCAAAACACCGGTTGCTAGAAGTTGGTCATCTTTGGACCTCATTTTCAAATGATCCCGAGTACTGAGGACCAATTCTATCAAAGCTGATGAAGAGAGAGTTGATGTGAACAAGGCTCCAAGTGCGCAAACTGAGCAATCAGAACCTTCTACTTGTTATGAAAAGGTTTAGAGCAAGCTAAAGGATCAGAAACAAGCAAATCGGAGATGAAGAAAGCAAAAGTACAAACGTCAAGGACATTCACGCTCTCCAAAATACTCAATGGGCAGCAATAACCCTCAAAAGGCTAGTGATGTGAAAAATGCTTTTTTTAAGCGGGTCATTAATGGCAAGTTTGAAAAATATGCTTTTAACCGTGCTAGCAAAGCTTTTGGAAAGGTTGGGGAGATTTCTGAACAAGACTTGCAGTCTAAACAAAACAGGAAGAATCAAAAGAAATCGCCACAATAGAAGAAGGCCCTTGCACATGACAAGTCTAGACATCCAAATTCATCTTCGTCTACAAGAAATGTGCACGGAAATCAAGAACAGAAATGATCAGTTCATCCTTCAAGGCCTACAAGAGCAAATCAAGCTGATCAGGATGCTTTATACGGGAAGAGATAAACGTGCTTCAATTGCGGCATTCCTTGTCACATTGCTCGGAACTGCACACATAGTCCCTATGTACCTTACTATGCTCAGAATCAGAACGTTGCACCTAAGGATAAAAATCTTTCAAAATCGATGAAGGTATCATCACCTAAGGCATTGAAGAATGTAAATCCCAAGGTTAAACCATCTGATGGGGAATGGAATGTTGCCAAAAACAAACGCAAGGCTGTTCAGAAATAAAAATCTGTCAAACCTGAAACAACCAAAGTTGCTCAATAAAAGGAAACAAATGCGTTTTTAAAATGAAACAGATTTGTAAACCCAATTCCAAAGCGGCGGCAATATCACCAATCCTCGAAACAAAAGGGGACTTGTGTCTTAAAGAAGTGTCTTATTTTGATGCTTCAGGAAAACCAAGGACCACAATGGCCTGGGTCCCACTGTCTTACTAATCTTCTTATTGTTCAGGGACAACCAATGAGGAGCTGTTGACAATCTCTGGAATGTTGATAGCGATTGTTCCAGAGACATAGCGGATAACATCTCACAGTTGCAAAAAGTTTTAATTTTTTTACGAGTGCGATGTTTCCTTGGGAGGAGATGAGGTAAGAAAAGATCAGCGAAAAGGTATATATTTAAATTTAATGCTTTAATTTAAAATTCATTCGTCTTCAATCTAATGATGGAACAGTTAAGCAAAGAAAGAGACAATAATATTTTCCGTTTACTTTCGTTTAAAACTTTGTACATAAGTTTTCTTTATTAGGTAAATTTATGCATAAAATGTGATACACAAATTTAGGGGGAATGGAAATATATGTATATATGCATTGTTTAAGGGGGAGAAAATGAGAATAATACAAAAACATTTGAAAAACAGAAAAATACAAAAAAAACAATTGAAAAACAGAAAAATCGAAAAAGACTTTTTGCATCAAATGGGAAATATAATGAATATTCGTGATAAAGGGCGTGACATACACATGTAAGGTGTCACAGCTGAAAAGACAAGGATCTAATGTGATATGTTGGTAGGCTTAACGCTCAAAGTGATTAAAAGATACTAAGTGATATAAACATAACGAACTACGTATCTTGTGGGTAACATACCATCAGCGTATGATTTCATGGTCTTAAATCCTACGTTGATAGATAGCCAACATCTGAAGTTTCGGGTCTTTATGCTGATGAGTCATCCGGGATATCAGGGTTGCCCATCTGTTGCATCTGGATATATGCAGACCTAGGCACAGTCAGGATATCCTTAAAAGAGACAAAATAGAAGGGCCAAGACCTTAAAAGAAAGGAAATATCGTCACGAGAAAATTTCATGTGCTTGAAATGTCAAACATACCATATAAGGTATTTTTCTAACCCTCGTCAGATATTATTGGTCACTCTGCTGTACGAATGTACAGACCTGTTCACCAATAGTCTGATGTTGTAAAAGATAAAAGATGATCTCAGTATACTAACCTGCTACAATGAATCGTTGTGCTTACCTTGATCGGGGGGTATGTCATGGTATGAGACGCACGGGTATTATAGTATAATACTACCTTAAGGATATCACAAAGTTGAAAAATGAAAGTTGAGCATTAAAGTTTAAGTGTACAAACATATTGGCATTTATTTAGACAAGTCTTAATAAGTTCGCACTGAAAAGTGTTCCTTGGTTCGCCTGAACACGATTTTGATCCCATTGCAATAGTATATTGCATCTACTGAGTTAGTTTCTTCGTTTATTTGTGTTTCTGTTTTATTCTTATATTTAAAAAATTAAAAATCAAAATAAAAAATAGTGTTTTGTTTTTATAAAACCAAAATTCCAAAAATAGAGTATTTTATTTGTTTTATAGAAAATCTCTAACCGTTCTTGAAGATGTGACTGATCATTAAAAATTGAAAGAAATTTGAATTTTGATCCGAGTACATGTACTTTGATGTACCAAGTGTTCATATGGTACTTTCCTCTACTGCAAAGAAATATTTGCTTATAAATTTCTGAGAATTTTTGTAGAACTTGATTTAGATCAAGAAACAGGGTTGCTGAAAATTGAGATGTCGTTAGTTGCCGAAAAAGTATGAAGCATCACAATAGCAAAGTGTACCTGAGTCAGAAAAATTAGATAGCAGTCATCATCTGCAATGATTGTACATTTGAAAAAGTACCTATAAACTTTTTTGCTTGAAAAAGAAGGATTGAAGAAGAAATGAGTTGTTGAGATTCCTCCTCTAGCATTCTTTTTGACAAAGATGTTTCAAGCAAAGCCGATCAAGAACCTGATATGAATCTAACCACAAGATCCAAAGAAAGAGATTAGTATTGAGAGTTCCTTGAAGAGTGAGGTCCTAGAAGTGTGAGACTAACTTCCACAACACTTACAGCATAGCGACAACCATTGACTCTGTTGAAGACGTTGCTGAATCTATGCTATGAAGAAAATTTGATGCATTATAGGGGGAGATTGTTAGGTCCTAGAAGTGTGAGACTAACGCATAAAATATACGCAACGGTCTATGGTGGTTAATTGGATTAACTGGGTTAGTTTGTATTAGGTTTGGACCTTTATAGGTCATTTGGGCATGCCATAGGCCATGTGGGCCAGGCAAGCCCATGCGGGCATGCCCTTACCCTAGGTACATAAGCTAAGCTTATGTCATTTCTAGGGTGAGACTTTTGGGATTTCTCTAGAGAGCATCCATCTTGTACCAGATGGTTTTGCTTGTTCAAGTAATAGAATCGTGTGCAAGGTGTTAAAGTTGATTCGTATTATTCTTTCATCTTTTGATTTTCTTGAATATCATCAAGTTTGGACTCCGTCCATCCTTGGTGATCGTGTGATATCTTTGTCAGATCCGGATTTTTGGGACTTCAGATTGTAGTATAAATAGAACAGTGTTTGTACTGTTCTGTTTGATCACTTCATCTAATATCAATCAAATCTATCTTTCTTACATTTTGTATGAATAAATCAATGATATTAGGTTGAGGGGGAGATTGTGAGTCATATGCCAGTAATCATTATTACGAAAAGCATGACAATGAAAACAATCTCTCAACTGTTGTGTATCAAAGTTCTTCTATTCCGCTGCAAGTTCATCTGATTTATTTTCTTTCATTTACCACTTTTGGAACTCTCACCAACAGTTTTAAAACTGAGATCCAAACAACTTGTATCAGATCTTGGTCATCTAAGTTGATTTAACAATCAATTTGGTTAAAATAGACCAGCTCTCACAGCTAATTCAGTTTTTTGTTTTTTATTGAAAAACAAAGTTTGATTACTTTCTAAAAGGTTTTTGAACTAAAACTTGTTTAAAGCACCGATTCTAGTAAGATACTGAGTATAATACCTGGCAAAGATGGATGGGTCATGTCCTAGCTCAACAAAACACCGGTTGCTAGAAGTCGGTCATCTTTGGACCTCATGTTCCAATGATCCCGAGTACTGAGGACCAATTCTATCAAAGCTGATGAAGAGAGAGTTGACGTGAACAAGGCTCCAAGTGCGCAAACTGAACAATTGGACCTTCTACTTGTGATGAAAATGTTCAGAGCAAGCTAAAGGAATAGAAACGAGCAAATCCAGACGAAGAAAGCAAGAGTCCAACCGTCAAGGACAGTCACTGTTGTTCTAAAAGTAGTTAATAAAAAACAACTCAAATTACCCTAATTCTAGACTCAAATTATACTCTAGACTCCTAAACTATACTAAACTACTAACCGGCAAGTGGACCGATCAATTGTAGAATTGCATTAAGCAAGTCCGGATTATCGAACCCACAAGACTCTCTAATTACTATGACTACTAATTTAGACTCAATTACACACTATGTATATTTTAAAGGGAGGGGGGTTTCTAATAAATCTAAATTATAAATTAAGTTAAAACTACTAAATTAGAATGACCAAACTATGAATTTCTAGAAAATTTGGGATTTTAATCAAGAAATAATGAACTAGTCACCTAGGTTGGGTTTTTAGACTACTACTCCTTCAATTTAATAATAATTAATCTGGTTGAATATTTTACCGGGATCTTGACATATTAAAGTTTAGGGTTACCAAACAGGACCCCCGACCCTTCTCAGGAAGACACCTACGATAACCTATCCTTTTTATTTGTTTACCGGTCCTAAAGATTTCTTTTCAGTTATCTTTTTAAATCAGTAAAGTGTCTAATTATTAATTACCTCTCAATAATTAACCTAGACCAACTACAATTTTCTAGTTTATATTAACTGATTCAATTATGACACGGAAATTAGACTTGGGAATTTCTTAAAACCCTAACCTAACAATTTACCAAATTAATTCAGCCAACTACTTGTTATCTATCAATAAACAAGTTACGTATAATGACAAGTCGTTTTATGGTTAATTCAATTGTTTCCCCGGTTTTATTGGCCAATTTACCGACAACTCCCCGAATCCCTAAGAACACGAAAAGTAACATAAACCTATTCTATGGAAGACATCCATCTAAGTTCATGCAAAACAATCAAACACTCATAAAACAAGCAAAATCATGCAAATACTCTAAACTAGATCATTAAAGTTGTGACCTTTACCAATTAAACATTCAACCCATAAATTAAATTAAATTAAATCAAATCAAAGTTTCATAAAATCCATCATCCAAAACCTAGGCAACTGAATTGAATCTAGCCTAAAAACATGTTTGAAAAGCAAAGTAAATAAAGTTTATAACAAGGTAGTATAATCAAGCAAAACAAGGAAATTAAAGGTCAAGATTGGAATGATAAAACCGTGACAAACTTCTGCCTTGAACTCCCTTGATCACCTACACAATCCTTGCAGCTTAGATCCTCTTCTTCTAGCTCCAAATCTCTAGAAAAGTGCTCCCAATAAGCTCTAGTTCATCCAAGTTTGTTCCAATATTAGTTTAACTTTAGTTATGAGAGTTTTAATAACAAACAAGTCCAATTTCAATCAGGTTTCGAAACTTTCTGGATAAAAGACCCCTCTCGCCGGCCGAGCGAGGGTTGGAGTGTACCTGTCGCGCCCCGCAACCGAGAAGAAAACCTGAGTATAATTATGACTCTCTTGCGTGCCGCGAGAGAGATGAGGCGTACCGGTCGCGCCCCACGACCGGGTTGTAAATCCGGTTTTGCCGTTTCATTTTCTCGTTTCCGATCCACTCACGTCCTGGCTCGGTTCTTTTCACCATTTCCGCTCGTTTCTCCCATCCTTCCAACCGTTTTCACGAACCAAGACCTGCAAAATCCATTTGGATTAAAAGTAGATAGATTCTTGACAAATCGAAACGAATGCGGTAAAATTATACAAACTCTACAAGATAAATGGATGTATTATTCAATACATCAAATGTCCCCACACTTGCTCTTTTTTCGCCCTAAAAAAAGAATTATGCATAAACGAAATCATAACCAAACAATTACTCGATTTAAAAAATTACCATTATTTTCATTAGGGAACAAGATTTATGTTAACCGCGATTGCAACTATTGGATCCACTTAAACTCAAAATTTGGTTCAAACCTCTTATCATGTGAATTTAGTTTAAGTGCGGACAATCCACCTAGGGTCTCACACTAGAGTCTACAGTATCCCTAATCCCACCTCAAGCTTATGGAACACAAGGAACGAATTATTTAAACCCTTTCCTAAACTTTTTATACCAAAATATAAAGAATTTAAAACCAAGCAATTTCTTTTTCTCTTTTTATTCATTTGAGCATTTAATTTCTTTTTGCATATCTAACCTAGAGGCTGTCTCAACCAGAGTCACCATCCCCGAGAGCGACAACGTGGGCTTTGATACTTAAAATTTCAACTAATCCTAGAGGGATTCTCGATCAGAGTCACCATCCCCAAGGGAGATTCCATAGGCCTCATCTACTTTTCAATCAAGCTCATTGTTTTCCATTTTCTTTTCTTATTTTTACATGATTAAAAATTCTAAATATTTTAGCTTATAACGGCATTCCTTATACTATTTTTGGCGGTTTCAGTTTCCCATTTCTCCTAGATGAGTACCCACTAGTAGACCGGCAATTAAGGTATATTAAGCTCAAAGAAAATAAGAACCGAATCGAGCCTACTCACTTATCCCAAGTTAGACACAAACTTACCCTTTTATTTGTCATATTATTATTATTCGAAACTGAATAAAAATTCAATTTTTTTCTATCATTTTCCATTTAAATTAATGCAAACTTCTTTTTCAAAAGACATTTTCGGATATTTTTTACTACACTACTACTCTAACTATCTCAACCCCACACTTAAAGTTTTGCGTTGTCCCCAATGCAAGGACGGGACAACCTACTAAGCAAAATAAAACAAAACCGAATAAAGAAAAAAACACTATACAAAAGGGAAGCGACTTAGCTGGTAGTGCAAGATTGTCGATGTGCCAGTCAAACCACTCGCGCTCTCCAAACCGAAGCGCTTATTGTACCACTCTCAAAGCTCTCATGCGAACGGAACAGTATACAACATCGACCTATCACCATGCACTTACAAAACATAATAATGATAAAGAAAAATAAATAAACTGTTTTGCAAGATTGTTCAACACATACCCAAACTAGCCAACACCACCCAACAAAGTAAATTGTTTAAAAGTACGGACCATCAATAAATTAAAACAGTAGAAAAAAAATAAAGATAAAGATCCTCAGCTGCTTCAATCCTCCTCTTCAGACTCTTCAAACGCCTCAAATACCCGGTACGGCTGAACGTCCTCCATCCCCGCAAACTGACTTGAGCCTGCCTGACCGCATGGATGCTGAAAGTAGGATGGGATTCCCACATTCAGATTCTGCATCATGTATCTCATCCCATCTTCTAGCCTCCTGTGGCTAGCCTCGTGCATGCGTCTACTCTCTAACATAGTCTGGCGAACCCCGCCGAACTGCTGGTCCACATAGCCTCGCAAATCCCCGAACCCAGTCTCCATCCTGTCATAAAGAGAATCTAAAGTCAGTGGGTCTAGGCGAGGATCCCTAAGAGGATACTGTCGTCCTGGCAGTTCCTGGCACGTAACCGGTCGCTGATATCGCGTGGGGATGCCCCCTGCATAGAAGATGCAGCTTCGGATCTGGGAGGCGGTTGCACTTGAGGTCCCTGGCGGACTGGTATCCAGCTAACAGGCTCTTGGGTCGTCAGAATTCCGGCAGCCTGGAGGTCTCTGATGCTCATGACACAAGGGGTGGGCATTCTTTCATTCTGTCTTAGGGGTATCTATCGAACACCCCTAGGCTCTCGGCAAGCATGTAATCAAGGGCCCGCATTAAACCCTTGCCCCGAGGCCCCCTCCACAGTCGCTTCATCGACCATGCAAATATTGTGGCCAGGTTTGCCGACCATCCCTCCACCATACACATCAGACAAAACAAACTCACCTGGTTGACCTTGTTGTCCCCTGCCCTCTTCCAACCAGCGTAGCGGCAAGAATCTTATGGAGAAACCGGTGAATTGGATCAGTAATATCACTCGCCACCATGTTGTTTGAGTATGGGGCAGAAGAGATTGTACCCCAAAATCTTGCGAGCTCGTCTGTTTGGACACTATGGGGGTGCCTCCTTTTGAAGACCCTGAGGCTCGTGGCGAAGTCCCGGTGCCTGAACCTCCTCTTCCGAGGATATTTGCGAGGCTATCACAAACTGTGGGATTGTCATCCCAAAAAGTTGTCTCCCCAAGACAAACAAGACAGCATCATTCTCGTTGAACTTACCCTGCTGGCATTCGAATGTAGAGTGAAACTCATAGGTGATCTCTTTATATTGTCTCGCTCCGCAGTCCAACACCGTTCGGAACTTATCCCCTAACAACTGTTCAATCCGACCCCTCTGACCCAAATTATCAATCAAATCCCAGTCAATTCTCCTGTAGGGTATCAACTCACAAGTGACCAAATTTGAAAGCCTCTCCCACCTGGGAGTCTAGATCAAACTGCAAAAGAGGATTGTCCATAATTCTCGTACTTTGCCCGTGGGGAACACCGTCCCCCCGGTATCTGATTTTGCGTCGGCCGAAGTATGAAGGTTGCTGTGGGGCATCGGCGGGGTCCCCTCTCTGACGAGGTGTTGGTCCCCGCCCTTCCTTCCAACCCTGCTCGAACTACCCTCTCCAGACATCTGCATAAGGCACAAGTAAGACAAGCACGACATTAGAAAAAGGAAGCCACATGAAACAAATGACCGTATAGCATTTCATTCGCGGTCATGGTCTGCAAAAGATAAGCAATTTACCACATAATTTAAGATACATTTGAAAAGGGTGTAACATTATTAATTTAGTGAAAACCGAATCTCGCCCGAATGGAGATTGAGTATGAGCGAGACCGAATCTTCTATGCATGACCATTCAAATGAAACTAACCCCCCGAAAAACATATCAAAAACCAAACAACTACCCCCCTCTCAGCACTTGAATTTTCCTCAATTAAACCGAAGTGCCAAAACATGAGCCCACAGTGAGTGTAATTCTAAAGATAAAACAGTTTGAACATGGTAGAAATAATGGTTGACGATTTAAAAATTGGTTTTTTTAGTAACAATGTTAACCAACCCTCATCCCCACACTCAATGTTGGCCCGCACCAAACCCGCTAAGGAAAACCCTGCATGAACTTAATCTACCCACAAAATGTAACAAGTATCACCATCAAAACTCAAGTCAAACCCAGTTTAACCCAACCAGCAATTTAACCAAACATGCAACTGGCATAGTATCAAACACCAAAATAAACGCAACAACTAGATATATGATGAAGATGTAAGCATAAAAGTTGCGAAAAACCGTACCTTGGTGTAGATGTGTAGGAACTAGTGCACAAAAATTAAAAATTGAAACACCGGTGAAATGCACGGTTGAAAGGGGAAAACCAGATGGAATCACTTAAAGATGAGTAAGGATTGATTAAATGAAGAAAAGGTGGAAGATTTTAGTGAATTTGGGTTAAAAATGGCGATTTTTGGTGAAAAAGGGTTTGTATCCGTAATGGAGGTGGTGAAGAAAGTGGGAAAATGGTTGTAAATTGGATTCTAGGGTTTTTATGTGCAAATAGGGTCTCTCGCGGGCCGCGAGAGAGACCTCTAAGTCTCTCGCGCCCCGCGAGCGAGGGATGATCCGGATAATTGATGGCCTCTCGCGGGCCGCGACTGAGGAGGCTTATGCCTCTCGCGCCCCGCGAGAGGCTTGTCTTCACAGAAAGTTTCTCATTTTTTTCAGTTTCATGCCTTAGAAAAATTTGTGAAATCTTAATGTTGAAAATTTAGCTTACGGAATCACCCTCGCTTTACTGGATTTATCAAACGTACCTGCAATTCTCCGCTCTCCATAAATGATGCGTGATATGAGCTGCAAAAACCAACTAAACCGACCTACACACAAACCCACAAAATACGAAACATGAATTAAATAAAAAACATGAAATGCAATTAACTACCAAACTGTACATACTCTACATCGAGCCGAAACCCAAGAACCTATGCGGTATGAGGAGGAACTTCGAGAAGAGTCTCCTCCGTCTCGGTGGGATCTAGTGGTCCTCCTAAGTAATGTTTCAAGCGATGCCCATTAACCTTCCCAACGTCCCTTCGTCAGCTTCATCTTTCAGCTCGATATTTGGGCATACGGGAATACCTCATTGACCACATACGGGCCGTACCATTTTGATTTCAGTTTGCCCGTAAACAGTTTCAATCGCGAATTATATAAAAGCACTTTGTCGCCCATTTGAAACTCTTTCACATTCT
Source organism: Scalesia atractyloides (assembly GCA_947069175.1). Classification (NCBI taxonomy): domain Eukaryota; kingdom Viridiplantae; phylum Streptophyta; class Magnoliopsida; order Asterales; family Asteraceae; genus Scalesia; species Scalesia atractyloides. The sequence goes on from CAMTDV010001632.1 coordinate 46,439,855, forward strand.
TGAATCTCCTATCGTGCAGCGCCTTGGTTTTCTCATTCAAGCTCCATGACCGCTCATATGCCGAATCCTGAAGTGCCTCCAACTCGTGAATTTGAAAGAATCGTCGCTTGGCCGCTTCGGTGATCACGGTCTTCAATGCCCATAGTGCCCTATGCTCAAGTTCGACCGGGAGATGGCAGGTTTTACCGTAAACGATCATGAAGGGTGTGGTGCCTAGCGGTGTCTTATAGGCTGTGCAAAACGCCCATAAAACATCATCCAACTTGTCAGACCAATCCTTCCGACTTTTGCCTACCGTCTTCTCAAGGATCCATTTTACCCCCCTGTTCGCGTTCTCCACTTGGCTGCTCGTCTGAGGATGATAAGCGGTGGAGAGGCGGTGAGTGACACCGTAGCGCGCCAATGCCTTTTCCATGACGGCATTGCAGAAGTGCGTGTCACGGTCACTAATAATAGCTCGTGGGGTACCAAAACGGGTGAACAACTTCTTCAAGAATCTCACCACCACTCGGGCATCATTTGTGGGTAAAGCTTGAGCTTCAACCCACTTGGAAACATAGTCAATAGCCACAAGGATGTACCGGTTCCTGCTAGAGAGGGAAACGGTCCCATGAAGTCAATCCCCCAAACATCAAAAACTTTAAGAATCTGGATCGTATGTTGGGGCATCTCGTCGTTGGATTAGATGTTGCCGGTGCGCTGGCAACGATCACGCGTCTTAACAAACTCTAGAGCGTCTTTCACAACTGATGGCCAATAAAAACCGCAATCGAAAACCTTATGTGCGGTGACGTGCGGACCATGATGACCTCCTATCAGTGCCTAGTGCACGTGCCTCAAAATCTCCGCCCCCTCTTCTCTACTAACGCAACGCCCAAAATTCTGTCTCCCCCTACCCGAAATAGAAATGGGTCATCCCAGATATAACGCCTGACATCGCGAAAGAATTTCTTCTTTTGCTGCGTGGTCATCCCATTCAGTACCACTCCATTCGCTAGATAATTCGCGAAGTCGGAAAACCACGGCATTCCCTCCTTCTCCGCTGTCACAAACTCTACTGACTCGTGGGAAATCTATCACCAATTTCTTCTTCCCTAATTTCTTCTCTACTAGGATCCTCTAGTCGGGATAGATGGTCAGCGGCACATTCTCTGCTCCCTTCTTATCTCTAATCTCTATGTCGAACTCGGAAGCAAGAGAATCCACCGAATGAGACGAGGCTTTGCGTCCTTCTTTTGGAAAAGGAAACGCAGAGCCGTATGGTCCATAAAGATGATGGTCTTGGACAGGACAAGGTAGGAGTGGAATTTATCAAACGCGAATACCACTGCTAAAAGCTTCTTCTTTGTAGTGGTGTAGTTCTCCATGTGCGTCATTGAGGGTTTTACTAGCGTAGTAAATATGGTGAAAATGTTTGTCACGTCCCTGACCCAAAACGCGCCTACAACATAATCACTCGCATCACACATGAGCTCAAAGGCAAGCTCCAGTCGGGTGAGACGGGGATAGGAGCACTCACCAATTTCTCCTTAAGGATTGTAAAAGCTTTCAAGCAGTCGTCATTGAAAACGAAGGGTACATCTTTCTCAAGAAGTTGAGTCATAGGGCGGGTAATCTTTGAAAAATCTCGAATAAAACGTCTTTAGAAGCCCGCATGACCGAGAAAGCTACGGATAGACTGACGCTAGGTGGAGGGAGTCTGCTGATAGTATCTATTTTCGCCCGATCGACTTCTATACCTACTCGCGAGATCTTGTGCCCTAGCACAATGCCCTCTGTCACCATAAAGTGACATTTCTCCCAGTTGAGCATCAGTCGCGTCTCGACACACCGTTTCATCATCGCATCTCAGTGAATAAGACATTGATCGAAGGTGTTTCCATAGACAGAGAAATCGTCCATGAAAACCTCCATCGAGGTCTCGATCATGTCCTGGAAGATAGCGACCATGCATCGCTGGAAAGTAGCCAGAGCGTTACATAACCCGAACGGCATGCTGCGATACGCATAAGTACCATACGGGCATGTGAAGGTTGTCTTTCTGGATCCTCGTGGGCAATCAGGATCTGAAAGTAACCTGAGAATCCGTCAAGAAAGCAATAAAATTGCTGTACCATGAGTCCCTCCAACATCTATTCGATGAACGGGAGCGGGAAGTGGTCCTTGCGGGTGGCGTCGTTTAATTTACGATAATCTATGCACAGCCGCCAGCCCGTGACTGTTCGCGATGGGATAAGCTCCTTCTTCTCGTTCATAACCACTGTCATTCCCCCCTTCTTGGGAACGACCTGAGTTGGGCTTACCGATGCGGAATCGGAGATCGGATAGATGAGACCAACTTCCATCAACTTAAGCACCTCTTTCTTTACAATTTCTTGCATATTTGGGTTTAGACGGCGCTGTGGCTGCAATACTGGCTTAAAGTCGTCCTCCATGAGGATCCTATGAGTACAGAAGGTGGAGCTAATTCCCTTTATATTAGACGGTTTCCATGCGATGGCCTCCTTATTTGACTTTAGGACCTCGATTAAACGCTCCTTCTCCTCCATTGACGATTTTGAAGAAATGGTCACTGGTAAGCTCGAATTTTCACCTAGGAACGCATATTCTAAGTGAGACGGGAGGACCTTAAGCTCTACGGCTGCTGGAGTCAACAATGGTGTACTCTCAATAGCTGCACTCACCTCACAGAAGTCTAGGGTCTCGGGAATCTCTAAGAAATCGTCCCCTATATCCTCACTATCACTCTCCTCGGCTACTACACTCTCATTCAGTAAGTCGGCCCCGCTAATATAGTCTAAACAGTGATCAACGCACGAAATGAATGAGTTCAGGAAGTATACGGAGTGACAAGGCCATTATCGTTCTCGCCACCACTCGGGTGTTGCATCAACCTTGCGATTTCCAACGTGACGTTCTCGTCCCCAAATTGAAGGGTGATTTTCCCATCATGAACATCGATTAGCGCTTTCATGGTGCACAGAAATGGGCGACCTAAGATGATGGGAACCTTCTCATCGGCCTCCATATCGAGGATGACAAAATCTACAGGAAAGACAAATCTATCAACTTTAACCAATAAGTTCTCAACGATTCCCCTCGGGTACTTAACAGACCTATCGGCTAACGACAAAGACATACGAGTAGGGGTGAGCTCCCCTAAACCTAGTCGCTCGTACAGTGAGAAAGGCATTAGATTTATGCTCGCCCCGAGATCGGCTAGAGCATGAGCTGGAGCAATGGAGCTACCGAATAGACATGGAATCGTAAAGATACCCTGATCAGTCAGTTTCTCGGGCAACTTGTTTAAAACCACGGCGGAACATCCTCCAGTCAACGGGACATTCGAAAGCTCCCCCAGCCTATCCTTACGTTTGAATAGGGCCTCAATAAAAGGGAGATTGATTTTTAACTGAGTAAACATGTCAAGGAAATTCCCGTATTCCTTGGCATATTTTTGCTGTTTCAAACGTGCTGGGTAGGGTAGGTGTGAAGTATCTACGATTGGTGATGGCCTAACCTCTACCGGTTTTCTCTCTCCCCTACTCTCAACTGAAGGTCCACTGGCTGGTGCGGTAATTGCTGGGTCTAACCTGGGTGGAGCCTCCATCTCTAATTCCATATCTACCTCATCATCATGCTCCTCTACCTCTACCTCTACCTCTACCACCCTCTCTACCCACTTCCTTCAAAGTCCTACCACTACGTTTAGTAATCACTTTCGCGTGTTGGTTCGCGGGGTTGGGCTGGGTATTGCCTGTAAACTGGCCGTGTGGCTACTCTTGCAGCCGCTTAGCGATACTACCGACCGACCTCTACAGATCTAAGAGCGCGGACTGTTGATTTTTCAAGAGAAGATCATGTTCCACGAGAGTTTTCTGAGTAGCCTGATCTTTGACAACTAATTGAGATAACAACTCTTCAATCGTATCTAGACTACCTCCTGACCCTCCACTCCTAGTCTGTCCCTCCTAGTTCGAACCCCCTCCAATAAACTGACTAGTATGACCCCTGCCCCCTGTTCTGATAAGAGCCTTATTGGAAACCAGGGGGGTTACCGGAAGATATATAATTATTATTATTATTATTATTATTATTATTATTATTATTTACCAGTTTGGATTATAACTGGAAGTATTATTATTAAAGGGATTCGTAGGACCTCGGCTCTGACCAGTGATAAACTCGACCTGCTCGACAGTGAGCGTGTGACACTCTAACGTGTCATGAGTCCCTCTACACACCTCACACCTGTCTGCCTTCTTCTTCAGTTCCTGTATCTCCTTCGTGACCTCCCTCTTAAAGCTATCTGGAGCAGCAGCCACCGTAGTTTCCAAGCTAACTTGGTGTAGACCCCGGTTAACCGGTGGTGTACGAGAAACAGGAATTGAATTCATGTTGGCAGTGCTGTAATCGACATCAGAATGGGCAAAGCTCTCAAAAAGGTCATTACACTCGGCTACTGTTTTCTTTCCCATCAAGTGGCACCAGCAGAGGTGTTGAATCTAGCACGGGTCTCAGGGGTGAGACCATTGTAGGATTTCTCTACAAGCGCCCAGTCTGATAGACCATGTTGGGAGCAACGGGATACTAGAGTTTGGAACCGCGCCCAAGCTAGATGGTAGGGCTCATCAGGTTCCATTCGGAACGAATGGATCTGATCACGAAGGCGGGATGCTTTAGCAGGTGGAAAGTATTTCTTAAGGAAAGCATCCCGTAAAGAAGCCCAAGTAGAAAAAGTATCGGGTGGTTGGGTGTCAAGCCGGATGGCGGCCCGACCCCCGAGAGAGAACGGAAGACTTGGAGAAAACGGGCATCATTGCCCGCACCCTCCATATTGAATGTGTGCCATAGACGGGTAAGGTGGTTGATATGTGTGGGCGCATCCTCATTATCACGACCATGGAATTGGCAAGAGTTAGTGATGGCGGTTATGATGTAGGAAGGGATTTGCCAGGCTCGATCATTGTTCATGGGAGGTAAGGTAATGGGTGAGTTCGCACCGGTGAAGCCGGTGGTGGCCTGTTGGTATACGGTCTGATTATTATTATTAGCCATGAGGAAGTTAGGTGGTGGCAGTGGTGGGCTTACGTTTATATGGACTACTCGGGTGATGGGGAACCGGGTGGTGAAGGTTTAGGTGTAAAATCAAAGTCGGGCGGTACAAAGGAACGGGATGAACTTGAAAAAGTTGTGGAAGAAGCACTTACCTTTGGTGCAGGGGAGAATGGCGTATCCGCCGGCGGCTTAGGCGGAGGTCCTTGTGAACGCGTGTGGGGCATCCACTAAACTGGAAACACGACAAACACGAGAAGTTAGCACAAATAATTCAAATATATACAAAAATAAATATTAAACTAATTAAATAATTTAGACTCCATAACAAACGAATACAAAATAAACACAAGTGTAATGAAAAAGCCTAAATCGAGTAAACAAAGCAATTTCCAATGAGAGAGTCCCCGGCAACGACGCCAAAAACTTGATGTTCTAAAAGTACTTAATCAAAAACAACTCAAATTACCCTATTCTAGACTCAAATTAAACTCTAGACTCCTAAACTATACTAAACTACTAACCGGCAAGTGGACCGATCAATTGTAGAATAGCATTAAGCACGTCCAGATTATCGAACCCACAGGACTCTCTAATTACTATGACTACTAATTTAGACTCAATTACACACTATGTATATTTAAAGGGGGGGGGGTTCTAATAAATCTAAATTATCAATTAAGCTGAAACAACTAAATTTGAATGACCTAAACTATGAATTTCTAGAAAATTTGGGATTTTAATCAAGAAATAATGAACTAGTCACCTAGGTTGGGTTTTTAGACTACTACTCCTTTAATTTAATAATAATTAATCTGGTTGAATATTTTACCGGGATCTTGACATATTAAAGTTTAGGGTTACCAAACAGGACCCCCGACCCTTCTCAGGAAGACACCTACGATAACCTATCCTTTTTATTTGTTTACCGGTCCTAAAGATTTCTTTTCAGTTATCTTTTTAAATCAGTAAAGTGTCTAATTATTAATTACCTCTCAATAATTAACCTAGACCAACTACAATTTTCTAGTTTATATTAACTGATTCAATTATGACACGGAAATTAGACTTGGGAATTTCTTAAAACCCTAACCTAACAATTTACCAAATTAATTCAGCCAACTACTTGTTATCTATCAATAAACAAGTTACGTATAATGACAAGTCGATTTTATGGTTAATTCAATTGTTTCCCCGGTTTTATTGGCCAATTTACCGACAACTCCCCGAATCCTAAGAACACGAAAAGTAACATAAACCTATTCTATGGAAGACATCCATCTAAGTTCATGCAAAACAATCAAACACTCATAAAACAAGCTAAATCATGCAAATACTCTAAACTAGATCATTAAAGTTGTGACCTTTACCAATTAAACATTCAACCCATAAATTAAATTAAATTAAATCAAATCAAAGTTTCATAAAATCCATCATCCAATACCTAGGCAACTGAATTGAATCTAGCCTAAAAACATGTTTGAAAAGCAAAGTAAATAAAGTTTATAACAAGGTAGTATAATCAAGCAAAACAAGGAAATCAAAGGTCAAGATTGGAATGATAAAACGTGACAAACTTCTGCTGAACTCCTTTAACTCCCTTGATCACCTACACAATCCTTGCAGCTTAGATCCTCTTCTTCTAGCTCCAAATCTCTAGAAAAGTGCTCCCAATAAGCTCTAGTTCGTCCAAGTTTGTTCCAATATCAGTTGAACTTCAGTTATGAGTGTTTTAATAACAAACAAGTCCAATTTCAATCAGGTTTCAAAACTTTATGGATAAAAGACCCTCTCGCTGGTCGCGCGAGGGTTGGAGTGTACTGGTCACGCCCGCGACTGAGAAGAAAACCTGAGGATAACTATGACTCTCTTGCGTGCCATGAGAGAGATGAGGCGTACAGGTCGCGTCCCCCGACCTGGGTTGTAAATCCTTTTTTGCCGTTTCGTTTTCTCGTTTCCGATCCACTCACGTCCCGGCTCGGTTCTTTTCACCATTTCCGCTCGTTTCTCCCATCCTTCCAACCGTTTTCACGAACCAAGACCTACAAAATCCATTTGGATTAAAAGTAGATAAATTCTTGACAAACCGAAACGAACGCGGTAAAATGATACAAACTCTACAAGATAAATGGATGTATTTTTCAATACATCAGTCACGCTCTCGAAAATCGTCGATGGGTAGTAATAGCCCTTAAAAGGCTAGTGATGTGAAAAATACTTTTGTTAAGCCGGTCAATAATGGCAATGTGAAAAATATGCTTTTGACCATGCTAAAAAAGGTTTTGGAAAGGTTGGGGAGATTTCTGAACAAGACTTGCAGTCTGAACAAAACAAGAAGAATCAAAAGAAATCTCCACAACAGAAGAAGGCCCTTGAAACGACAAGTCTAGACATCCAAATTCATCTTCGTCTACAAGAAATGTGAAAGGAAATCAAGCATAGAAAGGATCAGTTCATCCTTCAAGGCCTACAAGAGCAAATAAAGCTAATCGGGATGCTTTATACGTGAAGAGACAAACGTGCTTCAATTGCAGCATTCCTGGTCACATTGCTCGGAAGTGCACACATAGTCCCTATGTACCCTACTATGCTCAAAATCAGAAGGTTACACCAAAGGATAACAATCATTCCAAGCCGATGAAGGTATCATCACCCAAGGCTAATGAAGAATGTGAATCCCAAGGTTAAACCATCTGACGGGGATTGGAACATTTCCAAAAACAAACACAAGGCTATTCAGAAACAAAAATATGTTAAACCTAAAACAGCCAAAGTTGCTCAATCAAAGGCAACAAACGCGATTGTTAAAATGAAAGAAATTTGGAAACCCAAATCCAAAGCGGCAGCAACATCACCAAACCTCGAAACACAAGGGGATTTTGTCTAAAAGAAGTGTCTTATTTTGATGTTTCGGGGAAACCCAGGACCATGATGGCCTGGGTCCCACAATCTTACTAATCTTCTTTTTGTTCAGGGACAACCACGGAGGAGCTGTTGACAATCTCTGGAATGTTGATAGCGATTGTTCCAGAGACATATCAGATAACATCTAAAAATTGCAAAAAGTTTAATTATTTTTACGAGTGTGATGTTTCCTTGGGAGGACATGAGGTAAGAAAAGATTAGCGAAAAGCTACAAATTTAAATTTCATGCTTGAATTTTGAAATTGATTAGTCTTCAATTTAATGACGAAACGTTAAGCAAAAAAAGAGACATAAATATTTTCCTTTTTCTTTCGTTTAACACTTTGTACAAACGTTTCTTTATTAGGTAAATTTGTGCATAAATTGTGATAAACAAATTTAGAGGGGAAGGGAGATATATGTATATATGCATTGTTTGAGGGGGAGAAAATGAAAAAATACAAAATCATTTGAAAAATAGAAACATACAAAAAAACCTTTGAAAAATAGAAAAATCCAAAAAGACTTTTGAATCAAATGGGAAATGAAATGAATATTCGTGATAAACGGCGTGAAAGACACATGTAAGGTGTCATAGCTGAAAAGACTAGGATCTAATGTGATATGCCGGTAGGCTTAACGCTGAAAGTGATTAAAATTACTAAGTGATATAAACATAACGAACTATATATCTTGTGGGTAACATATATCGGCATATGATTTCGTGGTCTTAAATCCTACGTTCATAGATAGCCAAGTCTGATGTTTCGGGTCTTTATGCTAATGAGTCATCCGAGATATCAGGCCTCCCATCTGTTGCATCTAGATATATGCAGAACTAGGCACAGTCAGGATATCCTTAAAAGAGCCAAAATAGAAGGGCCAAAACCTTAAAAGAAAGGAACTCTCATCACAAGAAAATTCCATGTGCTTGAAAAGTCAAACATACCCTATAAGGTATTTGCCTAACCCTCGTCAGATATTATTGGTCACTCTATTGTACGAATGTACTGACCTGTTCACCAATAGTCTGACGTTGTAAATGATAAACGATGATCACAGTATACTCACCTGCTACGATGAATCGTTGTTCTTACCTGGATCGCGTGGTAAAGCCATGGTAATGCACGGGATTATTCTATAATACTACCTTAAGCATATCACAAAGTTGAAAAATGAAAGTCGAACGTTAAAGTTTTAGTGGACAAACATATTGGCAATCATTTAGACTAGTCCGAATAAGCTCGCACTGAAAAGTGTTCCTTGGTCCGGCTGAAAACGATTTTGATTCCATTGCAATTGTATAGTTGCATCTATTGTGTTACTTTCTTTGTTTATTTGTGTTTCTGTTTATATTCTTATATTTAAAATATTAAAAAAATCAAAATCCAAAAATAGTGTCTTGTTTTTATAAAACCAAAAATCCAAAAATAGAGTGTTTTATTTGTCTTAGTAAAGATCTCTAACCCTTCTTGAGGATGTGACCGATCACTAAAAATTGAAAGAAATTTGAATTTCGATCCGAGTACAAGTACTTGGAGGTACCAATTCTTCATACGGTACTTTCCTCTGCTGCAAAGAAATGTTTGCTTATAAATTTCTGAGAATTTTTGCAGAACTTGATTTAGATCAAGAAAAGGGGTTACTAAAAGTTGAGATGTTGTTAGATGCCGACAAAGCTTGAACCATCACATTAGCAAAGTGTACATGAGCTAGAAGAAATAGATACCAGTCATCATTTACAATGATAGTACTTTTGAAAAATACCTGTGAACCTGCTTGCTTGAAAACGAAAGATTGAAGAAGAAAAGAGTTGTTGAGATTCCTCCTCTCGCATTCTTTTCGACAAAGATGTTTCAAGCAAAGCCGATCAAGAACCTGATTTGACGGTAACCACAAGAGCTGAAGAAAGAGACCTAGTGCTGAGAGTTCGTTGAAGTGTGTGGTCCTAGAAGTGTGAGACTGACTTCCACAACACTTGCAGCATAGCGACAACCATAGACTCTGTCGAATACGTTGCAGAATTTATGCTATGAAGACAATTTGATGCATCAGTCTAGGGGAGATTGTTACGTCCTAGAAGTGTGAGACTGATGCATTGAATATACGCAACGATCTATGGTAGTAACTGGGATTAACTGGGTTAGTTTGTATTAGGTTTGGACCTTTATAGGTCATTTGGGCATGCCATAGGCCATGTGGGCTAGGCAAGCCCATAGGCAAACCCGTGACGGGCATGCCCTTACCCTAGGTATATAAGCTAAGCTTATGTAATTTCTAGGGTGAGATTTTTGGGATTTCTCTATAGAGCCTAAATCTTGTACAAGACGGTTTTGCTTGTTCAAGTAATATAATCGTGTGCAAGGTGTTAAAGTTAATTCATATTGTTCTTTCATCTTTTCGGGTTTCTTGAATATCATCAACTTTGGATTCAGCCTATCCTTGGTGATCGTGTGATATCGTTGTCAGATCCGGATTTTTGGGACTTTCAGATTGTAGTATAAATAGAATAGTGCCTGTACTGTTCTATTTTATCACTTCATCTAATATCAATCAAATCTATCTTTCTTGCATTCTTTACAAACAAATCAGTGATCTTAAGCTGAGGGGGAGATTGTGAGTCATATGCAAGTAATCATTAATACGAAAAGCATGACGATGGAAACAATCTCTCAGCTGTTGTGAATCAAAGTTCTTCTATTCCGCTGCAAGTTCATCTGATTTATTTTCTTTCATTTACCACTTTTGGAACTCTCACAACTAGTTTTAAAACTCAGATCCTAACTATTGGTATCAGAGCTTGGCCAATCAAATTTGATTTAACAATCAATTTGATTAAAATAGATCAGCTCTCACTGCTAATTCAGTTTGTTCATTTTTATTGAAAAAACAGAGTTTGATTACTATTTAAATGGTTTTTTAACCAAAACTTTTTTTGCAAACAATCAGAATGTTACACACTTCACAAGATCCACACAACACCGGAAACATGTTTAAAGCACCGATTCTAGTCAGATACTGAGTATAATATCTGGCAAAGACGGATGGGTCATGTCCTTGCTCAGCAAAACACCGGTTGATGGAAGTCGGTGTGACATTTGTGCCTTTTCAATCATTGCACAATTACAAACCATTTCATATTCAATGAAACCCTATGTTTTATTTCCAAATATTTTTGTATTCAATAAATCTTGTATTTTATTGATGAGAATGCAAAAATGTCAATCGTTGCACAAATTTCGATCATTTTCTTGTTCGTTAAAGCGTTTTACGCATTTTTGCGAAACACGAAACCGTACAACCGAACGAACCGACATCCACGACATTTTCGGGCATAATCCAATTTACACATGTTTTAACAACTTTATATAACGTAAATATTACTTTAAAGGGGTTAAAAATGGCAAACAAGTGAAAATGCAAGTCCAATGGCCAAAAATGTAAAAAGAAAAATAAATGTTTTTGCTTCTTCACCAAGTTTGTCACATGTCTCCAATTTTTGACACCTAGCACTCACTTTGCCATACCTAATATGGTGTTTGATACATGTTAGGACACTAATCCACAATTAGAACACTTGTCATCACCTCCTTAATCCTAAAATACTATAAATACCCCATGATTCTTCCATTTTTTCACACTACTTCAAAACACTTCAAAGCAAAGTGTGAAGTTCTTCTTTGTATCCTTCTTGGAGCTTGTTTCCATCCTTTGGAAGCCTCCTATCATGAGTTCCGAAAGTGTTCTTCAACACGAGTAAGTACTCTTCCTAGTACTTTCATTTTTTAGCTATTTTGAACTAAAAGTCGAATAGTTTGTCAACCTGATTAACTTTTGGTTCTGACCATATTTGGTTAAGTCAAAGTTAATTTAACTTTGAAACGTGATCATAATCACGAAGGTTATAATCCCTAACGATTTCATCTTCTGATTACCACGTTTACTAGTCGAAGTGACGAGTCAAAGTTTCGGTAAAAAATGCGCATGATGTGCATTTTACGACGAAACTATTTTCGGGTATCAAAACACCTAGTTTTGAAACAAAAACCGTTTTATAAACCTAGTTAGACATATTTTGACATGTCTAACTCGTCACTTCGAGTTTAGTGCTTATTTAGGGTCGTAAGTCGAGCGGTGTTAACCACCGCTTTGACTTTCGAATCCGACCCGTTTGGTCAATCTTAGTATCCGACCAAACACATATTTGTGACCATAGTTGCATAGGGAATAACCTACAGAGGTTATACCTTATGGTCACGTCGTTTGGTTAGTGTTATGATAAGTTACTTCTATGTTCTTAAAAAAATGATGACCAAAATACCCTTTTGCGCATAAATCCATTTTAAACACATGTAACCAAATTTTTATCATATAAACTGATGTTATAAGATTTTCAAGAATGTTACGTAGGATAAACTACCTTAACGAGTCATAATGGGTCAAAAGCACTTAGGATCCTTTCCAAATCAGAATGTTAAGTTTGGTAAACCATATCACATGAGTTCCAACACTCGTTTAGTTTATAAGACTTCATTCTATCTGATCTCCCGTTTGTAGTCCCGACACGCTAACATATTTATCTGACACATTAGGACACATTTGAGCTTTGTTTATTCTGTTGATCAAGAACACTCTCGCAATCCCAAGTGAGTACATAGCCCCCCTCTTTTACGTTTTCAAATGTTCTGGGGTGATTCATATGTGCCTGTAATTATTTTCAAAATTTCTAAACAATATACATGGTTTATGTATACAAAAATGATTTTCAAAGTGAGTACATAGTTCCCCTCTTTTACGTTTTGCAAATGTTTTGGGGTGACTCATATGTGCTAAATCATTTTCAAGTTTTCAAAAACAATGTCTATGGTTTATATATAAAACAATACGATTTCAATAATGTGAACAACTTGTTGATGCGTTATCCATAACATGAATGACATTCATTAGCTTTGGCCTAGACGACCAGTAGTATGTTATGGTACCATAAGACTGACAATCCCATTATTGGACTGTTCACTGGATTTTGGTGGAAGTTTGGGTAATGACAGAAACTGTTTCTGAGTAACAATTCATTTGTTGATTTTTTAGTCTAGTTAAAGAGACCCTTTGGTGGTCTATTAAAGATACCCTTTGGTGGTATAGTCAACAAAGGTTGGAATGTGTTCATTAAAGAACGATCAAAAGTTTTCACAATTAAAAACATGGACGATTTATTTATGACATGGACAATTGGTTTATGACACGGACGATTGATTTATAACACAGACAAATGGTTTATAACATGGACAAATGGTTTTGAACAATGTCACGCAATGATTTTCATTTAAAGATATAAACCATACGAAGTTTTCTTTGAATTAATCTATTACAAGTTTATTTTACAAAAGAAATGTTTTGGTCAAGATTCATGGCTACAAGGTTTTCACAACTCTAACTGACTTGTTTTAGTTGGTTAATTTTATTGCAATATCAAACAATTTTGATACGAGGTTTTCACTTAACGAATCTTGTAGTCGGACGAGGTGTTGCAATATGTATACAAAGCCACGAATTTGACACACTAACAAAACCTATGTACTCGCCAGCATTTTTATGCTGACTCTCTTTTCACATATGTTTCAGCTGTCAATGCTTGATAATATGATGCATGCTTCACATAGGAATAGACGTGGGCCTTAGTGGCCTAAAACACGAAAGACAGTTTATTTATGTGTTGTTCTTGTTTATCCCAAGACAATATAAACATTTAACTTAATAAAACAAAATTTAAAATTCCATGAGTTGTGAAACAATAGTTCTATGACATGACTCCTTGACGTTTCGGCCGCGGTTCGTTGTTTTACGCGGTCGGGGTGTTACAAAAAGATTGGTATCAGAGCTTATTGTTATAGGGAATTAGGTTATTAGTAATGCTCTGACATAGACTATAACCTTCCTAGGACCCTAACGCGAGTTATCTTGCGTTTAGATTCTAAAGACAATACCATCACCTATCCTTAGGTGACTACCAAAACAAATACCTAAGTTACAAATTTGTTTTGAAAATCAATCATCTATCCTTAGATGATTTGTTTTGGCTTAAAGCCTTGTAAGTTTTCAAAATTCCATCAATGTTTGGGTTTTATTAATATGAACACGTGCAATCTAGAAGGGTGGATGCCTGTACCCTGAGTTTTTTGTCTAAGGCTAGAGTATTCATACAAACCCGCATTATCAGACCAGTCACTCTTACCTGGGAACTCTTGGGGTGAGTGTCCACTTATATGCTAAAGCATGTCTTCGCGATACATTATAAAGACCCATTTACGTTGATTAGTCACCGTGTGTCATTTGTTTGTTTTTAAGTAACGAACGAATGACCACCATCCTTATATTTCGTCGATATTTTTAACATCTCCCTAGATTAGGCAATGTTTATCATTCGGCCCTAAAACAAGCTATTTAGAACCCTGTTCAACTCCAAGCCAAACCTACTAGACCTCCGTTCCCACCTGGTTCTTGCTTCAATTGTGGCGAGATGGGTCACTTTAGAAACAACTGCCAAAATTGGTGAACAAGAATACAAATCCAGCCCGTGGACACGCATTCAACATCAATGCCAATGAGGCTCATGCTGATAACGAAGTCATTAACAGTACGTTCCTTGTTAACAATCATCCTACATCTATTCTTTTCGATTCGGGTGCCGAGAGAAGCTTTATATGACTAGCCTTTGAACCTTTGCTTTCGATGCCTAGAACTAAACTTGGAAAACCCTTAACGGTGGAAATAGCTAGTGGTGAACCCCTTGTGCTCGACTATGTCATTCGTAGTTGTCAATTGTACTTGGATAACCACCTTTTTCCCATTGACCTCACACCAATGCAACTCGGGAGTTTTGACATCATCATAGGAATGGATTGGTTAACCAAACACCATGCTGAGGTGATCTGTTTCGACAAGGTTATTCGTATACCTATTCCTTCTGGCGGAACCTTAGAAGTTCATGGAGAGAAACCCTCTAGTAGCCTAATACTCATGACCTATACCCAGGCCCAAATATACATACGATAGAATTATGTAGCCTTCTTGGCACATATCGTAGAGGAAAAAGGAAAGGGCAAAACTGTTCAGGACATCCCTGTTGTTTGGGAATATCATGAGGTGTATCCTGAAGACCTACATAGTTTACCCCAATTCGTCAAGTTGAGTTTCGTATTGACCTTGTATCTGGTGCCAACCCAATTGCCAAATCTCCTTACTGTCTTGCACCGTCTGAAATGCAAGAGTTGTCAAAGTAACTCCAAGAACTTTCAGACCAGGGATTCATTCGTCCGAGCTTTTCACCTTGGGGCGCTCCTGTCCTATTTGTGAAAAAGAAGGATGGGTCCTTGCATATGTGTATCGATTATTGTGAGGTCAACAAACTCACAATCAAAAATCGATATCCCCTACCTCGCATTGATGATCTCTTTGATCAGCTACAAAGTGCGACCTGCTTTTCAAAGATTGATCTGCGTTCTGGGTATCATCAACTTCGTGTACTCGAAAAAGATATTCCCAAGACTACGTTTCGCACTCGATACAGCCATTACGAGTTAACTGTCATGCCTTTTGGTTTGACGAATGCTCCTGCCGTCTTCATGGACTTAATGAATAGGGTTTGTGAACCTTATTTAGACAATTTCATCATCGTTTTCATCGACAACATCCTCATTTATTCTAAGGCTCGTACCGATCACGAACAACATCTCCGTCTAACAATGGAACTCCTGAAGAAAGAACAACTTTACGCCAAATTCTCCAAATGTGAATTTTGGCTAAAAGAAGTTCAATTTTTGGGACACATTGTTAACGAACAAGGTATACATGTAGATCCCGCCAAAATTAGTGTGATTAGGGATTGGAGTACACCTACTACTCCTACCGAAGTTCGTTCATTTCTTGGTCTTGCTGGATACTATCGACGATTCATCGCGAACTTTTCAAAGATCACGGTTCCCCTCACCACTTTGACTCAGAAGAATAAGCCTTTCGAGTGGGGACCCAAACAAGAGGAAGCCTTTCAAACCTTGAAACAAAAACTCTGTAATGCTCCTGTTTGATCTTTACCCGATGGCAACAACGATTTCGTTGTCTATTGTGACTCATCAAACCTAGGCCTTGGTTGTGTTCTCATGCAAAGAGACAAATTCATAGCCTATGCGTCAAGACAATTGAAAATCCATGAGAAGAACTACACAACTCATGATCTAGAGTTAGGAGCCGTAGTTTTTGCTCTCAAAATTTGGAGACACTACCTTTACGGCACGAAAGTGTGGTTTTCACTGTCCACAAAAGTCTCCAACACATATTCAATCAAAAGGAGCAAAACATGAGACAACGACGCTGGGTCGAACTTCTGAACGACTACGACTGCGAGATTCGTTACCATCCTAGTAAGGCGAATGTTGTGGCTGATGCGCTTAGTCAAAAGGAACGTGTCAAACTTCATTGTGTTCGAGTTCAATCTGATATCCAGACACGTATCCTTCAATCACAACATACATGTGTGACCCAAAGCTTGTTGAAAAATGAGCTGCTACAAAATCTCGCACTTCAACTCGAAACAAAAGACAACGGATTACTCTACTACAAGAACCGTTTATGGATTCCTAGTCAAGACAATCTCCGCACCTTATTGATGGACGAAGCTCATTAGTCTCGTTTTCAATCCATCCTGGTGCAGACAAAATGTATAAGGATCTCCGTACCCAGTATTGGTGGCCGGGTATGAAGAAGGACATTGCCTTATATGTGTCTAAATGCCTAACTTGTCTTAAAGTTAAGGCAGAACATCAACGCCCATCTGGTATACTTGAGCAACCACAAATACCGGTATGAAAGTGGGAGTACATTTTGATGGATCTCATCACTAAACTACCGCGCACACCTAGAGGTCATGATGCCATTTGGGTAATCATCGATCGTCTAACAAAGTCAACACACTTTTTGGCAATTCGTGAGGATCTATCTGATGACAAACTCGCCAAGATCTACGTTGATGAGATTGTATCTCGTCATGGTGTTCCTTTGAACATTATATCCGATCTAAATGCTCGATTCTCATCTCACTTTTGGAAGACCATGCAATCTGCCATGTGAACCAAACTCAATCTAAGCACTGCTTATCATCCTCAAACGGATGGACAATCTGAAAGAACAATTCAAACACCGGAGGATATGCTTAGAGCATGTGTGATCAACTTTGGTGGTAGTTGGGATTCGCATCAACCATTGGTCGAATCCTCCTACGACAATAGTTATCACGCCACCATCAATATGGCGCCTTTCAAAGCTCTATACGGTCGAAAATGTCGTTCACACTGTCTGCTGGAATGAGGTCAGTGAAGCTCAACTCACTGGACCTAAACTCATTCACGACACAATAGACAAAGTCAAGAAAATTCGCGATAACCTTCTGACAGCTAGAAGCCGTCAAAAGAGTTATGCAGACAAACGACGCAATCCCTTGGAATTCCAAGTTGGTGATCACATCCTTGTCAAGGTATCCCCTTGGAAAGCTATGATTAGATTTAGAAAGAAAGTAAAACTTGCACCACGATATATTGGACCATTCAAGATCGTTGAGAGAATTGGAAAGGTGGCCTACCGACTTGAGCTACCCCCTGAACTTGGGAATATTCACCCAACATTCCACGTGTCCAATTTGAAAACGTGTTTAGTCGATATAAACCTCCACATTCCCCTTGACGAAATTCACGTTGATGACACTATGCACTTTGTCGAGAAACCTGTGGAGATATTGGACCGTGAAGACAAGAAACTCAAGCGTAGACGTATACCGATAGTGAAAGTTCGTTGGGAATCCAAACGTGGCCCAGAATTTAATTGGGAACGAGAGAATCAGATGAAAGAGAAATATCCACATCTGTTTCACAAAGTTTCCTCTAATTAAATTTCTGGACAAAATTTCCAAAAGTAGGGGAGACTGTGACATTTGTGCCTTTTCAATCATTGCACAATTACAAACAATTTTGTATTCAATGAAACCCTGTGTTTTATTTTGAAATATTTTGTATTCAATATAATCTTGTAATTTATTGATGAGAATGCAAAAATATAAATCGTTGCACAATTTCAATCATTTTCGTGTTCGTTAAAGCGTTTTACGCATTTTTGCGAAACACGTAACCGTACAACCTAAAAAAAACCGACATCCATGACATTTTCGGGCATAATCCAAGTTACACATGTCTTAGCACCTTTATATAACCTAAATATTAGGTTAAAGGGGTTAAAAATGGCAAACAAGTTAAAATACAAGTCCAATGGCCAAAAATGTAAAAAAACATAATAAATATTTTTGCTTCTTCACCAAGTTTGCCACCTATCTCCAATTTTTGACACCTAGAACTCATTTTGCCACACTTAGTATTGTGTTGACACATGTTAGGACACTAATCTGCACTTGGGGATACTTGTCATCACCTTCTTAATCCTAAAATACTATAAATACCCCATGATTCTTCCAGTTTTTTCACACCACTTAAAAGCAAAGTCTAAAGTTCTTCTTTCTATTCATCTTGGAGCTTGTTTCTAGCCTTTGGAAGCCTCCTATCTTGAGTTCCGAAAGTGTTCTTCAACACGAGTAAGTACTCTTCCTAGTTCTTTCATTTTTTAGCTATTTTGAGCTAAAAGTTGAACAGTTTGGCAACCTGATTGACTTTTGGTTTTGACTATATTTGGTCAAGTCAAAGTTCAATTGAACTTTGAAACATGATCGTAATCATGAAGGTTATAATCCCTAATGATTTCACCTTCTGATTGCCACGTTTACTAGTCGAAGTAATGAGTCAAAGTTTCAGTAAAAAATGCGCATGATGTGCATTTTACGACGAAACTTTTTTTGGGTATCAAAACCCCTAGTTTTGATAACAAATCTATTTTATAAAATTAGTTAGACATATTTTGACTTGTCTAACTCGTCACTTCTAGTTTAGTGCTTATTTACGGTAGTAAGTCGAGCGGTCTTGACCACCGCTTTGACTTTCGAATCCGACCCGTTTGGTCAATCTTAGGATCCGACCAAACACATATTGACTTTGAAGATCTTTGATCCTTTTTCAAAGAATCCGATTTTAAAGCTTTCTCGACTGCTTTTACTTGTTTACGTTTTTGTTTCTCTTTTTGATCATTAATAATTCGTTTATCTTGTGTCGGAGAAACATATTTACGTTTGCAAGTTGGTTCATGAGGGGTTTTCTCTATACATCTTGATTTGGCTGGATTTTGACAATCCTTTATAATATGTCCAAATTCTCCACATTTGAAACATGTTCTCCTCTCAACAAAACTAAGATATCGTGTTTCTCGGCTTGATGTTGAACTTGTGGGTCTTGAGGTACTGGGTTCATTACATCCATCAGTGTGTTGTGTGTAATTGTTTTGACTGTTTCTTTTCAAAATCTTAACTTTCTTTACAAAATCAACATTATATTTTCCTTGAAAAGTTTCGACTTTATCGGTACCTTTAGAACTCACAAATTTAACAGTTTTAGCCTTTTTCAAGTAACGAGAGCCTTTTGCTTCAACCTTCGGTTGAGAAAATGTAGACTTTTCAACTCGCTTCCATTGTTTTTCTTTTGAATCGGATAATGGTTGTGTTTTGGTGGGATTTTTCTTCTCTAAAGGTTTGGTTTTTGACTTTTCAAACACCTAATCTATAGAGATTGGATTTACGTTTTTAATTGGAAAATCTTTTTTTGAATAGATTTTCTTATCTCCAACCAAAGTATACAACATATTATCTGCTTCATCTGTCGACACTTGTGTCTTGATAGATTTCTTAGGAATGGTCTCTTGATTCTCAACAGATTGAGTACTAGGAGTAGCAGAAGATTCTACTCTTTTCCTTTCATCAAGAGGCTGATCTGATCACCTTTTCTTGATTCATCATCTGATGTATCATCCTCTTCTTCATCAGACGATGAACTTTCTGGCTTGCTTGGTTCTTGAGAGGAATTTCCTAGCTTGAACCCTAACCCTGCTGCGAATTCCTCAGGATTCAAAGGTACAGAGGGTTCAAAATGAGGCATTTCCTCTTCATCAGGAATTTTGGTATAGTTGTGTTTCATTGGGGGTGGACACGACTTATACCCTATGCATTGAGCATCTCCCTTTAGTTTTTGAACTTCAATAGTATGATCAAGCACATATTGGAAGTTAGAATAACTTTCCAATTTGCGTTTGATCGAATCATATTCACATTTGGTGATGGCTAACTCTTTCTTTGTTTCTTCTAGGAGATTAATGTAGTTATTAATTCATGTCTGTTTATTCAAAACTGTTTTTGTCAATTCAGAAACACTTTTCTTAAGGGTTTCTATTACAGATTTGAATTCTTTTTCATTTCTAGAGAGGTACAGGTAACAGATGCTCCACCTACAAACCAGTACCCAAGAGACAGAATTTACCAAAAGGTGCCTCTTAGTTATGAGGGTTATAAGAACTCTCAAAACAAAGGGTGAATAGGCATCCTCATGGATACTATCATCTAACAGGAGATGGGGCTCAATAGATGTTACAAAGATCTGTTCAAACCTCTGCTCATTCTCCCAAATTTGAGACTGAAGTGTTTGAGACTCCTTCCAAAGCCATTTTGGCTTTGGAAACTTACCTGAACTAATTATTTACTATTGTGCAATGAGCTTCAACTTGCCTTGATAGTCTATGGTATGTAGATAGTGGAGGCTCCAGGCATATGACAGGATGTAGAGCCCTTCTCAAAGACTTCATGGCTCATGGAGGGACTGATATATCCTTTGGTAATAATTCAAAAGGAAAGGTACTTGGGTCTAGAACAGTTCAGGCTAGGAAGCTCAAATTTGAACATTTTAATTTTATCGATAATCTTAAATTTAACCTTCTTAGTGTTTCACAAATGAGTGATAAAGGCTATGGGTCATTCTTAACTAAGAAAACTTGTCAGATTGCGGGCCAGAAGTGGTTAAAAAGATTGATCAAATCATAGCCGATGGCAAAGCATAATTTGTTGCTCATAAGAGTGGCAATGTGTATGGAGTTGATATGTTGAAGATAATCCAATGACAGATGATTGTCTGTTCTTAACCGCCTCTAATAAAGAGACAGAATTATGGCACACAAGAATTGGACACACGAATCTGACAACTATCACCACACTCTCTAAAAAAGGCCTTGTAAGAGGCTTACCACAAAAACTTTTCACAAAAGAAGAAAACTGTGTTTCCTGTTTAAGAGGAAAACAACACAAAAGTTCTTATAAGCAAACTAGTGAGTCCAAAACAAGTCAATGTCTATAATTGTTACACATGGACTTGTTTGGCTCTGTAAAAATTATGAGCCTTAATAAAAAGAGATATTGACTTGTTATGTTGATGATTTTTCAAGGTTTACATAGACGTACTTTTTGCAATCTAAGGATGAAACTGGTGGAATCTTGCAAGGATTTGTAAAGCAAGTTGAAAACCAATTTGACCTGCTAGTAAAAGTCTTCAGGAGTGACAATGGCACAGAGTTTATAAATAAGGAACTAGATGAGTTTTGTGTGTCAAAAGGAATTGTAAGGCAGTACAACAATCCAAGAACACCAGAACAAAATGGGGTGGTTGAAAGGAAAAATAGAACTGTAATTGAAGCTGCTAGAACTATGCTTGCAGACTCTTGTTTACCCTTGTCCTCTTGGGCAGAGGCTGTAAACATTGCTTGCTATGTTCAAAACAGAGTTTTAATCAACCCCAGACATCAATCTGCTGCTTGTGAAATTCTGTATAAGACAAACCACTGATCTCCTATTTTAAAATCTTTGGCTGCCCATGTTTTATTTTGAACTTTAAAGACTCCATTTCAAAATTTGCAGCCAAAGTAGACTGTGTGTTAGGTCCTAGAAGTGTAAGACTGACGCATCAAATATACGCAACGGTCTATGGTAGTTAACTGGGCTTAACTGGGTTAGTTTATGTTAGGTTTGGACCTTTATAGGTCATTTGGGCATGCCATAGGCCATGTGGGCCAGGCAAGACCATTAGGGTTATGCCTTACCCTAGGTATATAAGCTCAGCTTATGTTATTTCTAGGGTTAAGTTTTTGGGTAGACTATTAGGTTTTCTATATAGAACCTCCATCTTGTACAAGACGCTTTTGCTTGTTCAAGTAATAGAATCGTGTGCAAGGTGTTATAGTGAATTCGTTATTGTTCTTCATCATTTCGATTTTCTTGAATCATCACCAAGTTTGGATTCCGCCCATCCTTGGTGATTGTGTGATATCAGTGTTAGATCCGGATTAACGAGACTTACAAAAAAAAACAATTTTTTTTGAATTCCATGTGTAAAAAACATTAAAATGTGTTCAGAAAAAAAAATCATTTTTCATCCTTAAAAATAGCTAATATTGAATTTTTCAATAAATCTCAAAAATCTGTTCACAACCATTGTTTTCTCAAACCCTCTACTTGGCATAAAATTCTATCCATTGCTCACAGTGTATCCTCTGTTCTTACTTCCACTGTTGGTAAAAGCACTGTTTTCCCAATCCACTGATAATCTATCCTCTGATAGTGTAAAATCACCACTACTCATCCCACTATTTAGAACCACTACTAGTGTCCAACAGAGGTTACCAAACAACTATCATTCATTACTCAACAGAGCTTACACGTGCACAGATGATAGCCATCAGAGCTTTTGGAAACCGTTGCCACGTTAGGACTCGCTTTTTCCCTATATAAATCCTGTTTCATCCAAACAGAGTTTCCCCTTTACCGTTCCGCTCTCACATACACAAATCTCTCCAATTTCTCCATTACTCTTCTTCTTCTTCTTAAAACCCTAAAAACTCAACTTCTCACCATGAATCTCATCCTAAAAACTCCTCATAACTACCTTCCGATTTTGAAAAAACCAACAATAATACCGCATTTTACTCCATGATTGATGTTTTACAAACATCTTCATACAAACATGTGTTACTTGCCAAAGCCCCCATCTACATCGAAACCCTCCGCCAGTTTTGGGCAAACTCTGAACTTCAAGTTCAGAACAAAAAGCCGTTCGCCATCACATCTAAGATTGGCCAGTCACTGGTCCAAATCTCTCATTCCACCATCTCCACCATTATCGGTCTTAATAACCTTGACACCCCCACATCCTTCTCAAAGAAGGATTTACATGCCGAATTAATTGAACGCGGATACGAAGGTCAGTTATCTGGAATTACCATTTTCAAACCTGAATTTCCTGCCGACATGAAATTCTTTTCCCACACCCTTTTACTTTGTTTGTCAGCTAAAACCACTGCTTTTAACGAAATACCCTTAAACATTCAATAATTAGGTTATGCTATTTTAACCCAAACCAAATTTAATTTTTCTCATGTATTGTTTTCGGATTTAGTTGCAAACTTTAATAATCTTAAAAAGGGAAAAGCCTTTTTGATACATCCTAGGTTGTTGAGTTTTTATTTACAAAAACAAGTTTCTGCTTTGATTTTCAACAAGGTGCCTTCTGTGTAGTTGGTAGCCTTAAAAATGAAACTTTTACTAGACTCTCAACACAAAACCCTAAGGTGTTGAAAATAAAAGCAACGGTGACTGAGCACATTTTGACATCTGTTACAACCACTGCTCCTTTATCGGTTGCTGAGCCCACTCCTCCTAGTGACACAGTACTACAACCAGTGTTGTGGAACCCACACCAGCCATCCCCAAAAAGAAACCCACAAAACCCACCAAGCCCTCCAAGCACCCAAAAACGGTAGCTTTGGAAGATGAGATCCCAGATGTCTTGCTGGTGACACAACAAAAGTCACTAACAACCACTACTACTACTTCCTCACAGCAGTTGGTTCAAAGATCTCCACCTGCTCAAACTCCTCTTGTTTCCTCACAAATGGAACAAGTTGTACACACATGGACACCACAATATGAGGCAGTGTTTCAATTGAACATCTTTTCTCCACCCCTCTCCCAGGGCTATGTCTCTTTCCACTCCCTTACCCATTCACCAATACCACCTACTTTCATCCCATTGTTTGGGGCAATAGAGAAAACTCAGATACTGAGCAGTCCCTCTCAATCACCCAATACTAAGAGTCAACTTCTACAGATGACTGCGTCTGCGACAACTCTATATGCTAGCCCACAAACGATTGAGGAGGCTACACCCCAGGAGTTACTTGTAACTCTTGGTGGTGATTCGGGTGAAGCAGCCACTACAACTGTAGTCACAACAGTGGCTCAGTTGGACAATGGTTACATCAGTAAGACTTCCTTGAAGGCAACAACTACTGCGGCTACAACAGTTACCTCTGAGCCAGTTGGAGCTCCCTAGTACCACGAACAAAGGGCATTTGGTGCTGGTTTCCTTTAGACTCCTCGGGATGATGCACAAAATATAACTACCTCTGGTAGGAATTTGGATGATCTTATTAACTTAGGTGACAAATTACAATATAAAGAAATAACAGAGAGGATCTCTATCATGGAATCATCCATTGATTATATCAAACCCATGAATACCCAACTGCTACAAGATTCTCAAAGTCAACCTTCTTCATCTCTCTGCGGCTGAGTTATGGAATGTCATGCAACCAAATTTTATTGCTCATCGACAAGTTTTTGATATACAACATGAGAACAACATGAAGTTGATGAGGAATATGGTCAATGTTCGTTATATGGATATAAAGGCTGATATTAGAGCTATCAAAGACCATTTAGTGCAGGTTACTGGCTCTACCCTGGTTGTCATTCTCAAGGAAGATGATGCCAAAAAGGGGGTGAAAGGTTCATTGTGCAAGTTGTAGACTGATCCATCTATCAAATCTAAGGTGTAACAACAGCCAAGTAATGCTGCAAGTTCTACTTAGGCATCCAAAGCTCCTACTGGAAAAGAGATTGATGAGACTCTAAATTTGGAAGCTGAAAGGATTGCTCTTGAAAAGCAGAAGTGACAAGATACATTGGAAGCAAAGGCTCTCATTCTTATTGAAGAAGAAAAGCCAAAGCAGCTTGAAAAAGAAGATGTTGGCACCTAAAAAGAAGGAAATCTAGTAAATAAGTCAGACATTCAACTTCCACTCCTTCTACAACAACTGCTGAAGCCACTGGTTATGTAACCTCAGTCCCCATTATACCAGCAGAGGTTGGTGCCATTGCTGAGAAGGCAGATGTTGTAACAACAGATGTTGTGACAGCTGTTGGATCAGTAGAGGTTATCCAAACCACTGCTATGATCACTTTTCCAACTACAATAGAACCATTACCCACACCATTTCGTATTTCCATCCATCCACCTTCACCCAAACTTAAATTCCAACACAAAAGAAAAACTTTTGTAGTTGGTGATGATGAAGAATACCAATCACCACTCCCCATTTTCTTCACAACCTATATCAGAACCATCCTCATCACCTCCATCCTCTGAAACTCCATTTCCACCATTTCCCATCATGCACCTATCTTCTTCTTTTCTTCCTATGGGTTCATTATGCCACTGGAACTTTTCTCTGTAAAAGGTGAGATTGAAGCTTTCTTCAAAATAGAAGATCCAGCTAAAAGTGACTTCCCTTCCTGTTGGGGTATCGAAAGCCTAGGAATCTTGATGAATGTCTACATTTAAAGCTAGGCAGGCAGAGCACATAGCTAAAGATAAATCTAAAGAAAAAGATGACAGGGCCTTACAACCAGCCTTACAATATCAACTAAGCAAAGTCAGATGTCTGGAAGAATTTGCTAAGGATCTACGAAGTTTGTATCTGAACAGCCACACAGTGATGATCCAGAGCTTAAAAAAGATTATCTTGGTCACATCATGAAGCATAAGCCTTATAAAGCAACAAGGGCACAATTTAAAGGTTGGTCGGCTAATGAGCTTAAAGAAGAAATTGACAGGATTCATTCCATGATCAAAGATCAGTCAAAGAATCCAACTCCTCCTATCTGGAAAAAGGCCAAAGTAGACAACCAAGACCATGCTCTAAAGATTAAAAGAATGAAAGCCGAACTTTTTGATGCTTTGTACGGAACAACAAGGCAAATTGCTCGATGGTCCGAATCTAAAGTGGTAGATACCTACGAGAGGTTGGAAGAATTAAGGAAAAGGGATCCTTCTATTCCGAGAAAGCCAATTTATCACCAAACTACCTCGTTCTTAACAAGAGCCTTGCTCCAAAATTATCAACTTCGACCACCAGCGTGTCCACCATTGCCTTTAATCAACCAAAAAGGCAAAAGCAGGTAGAAGAAGAATATTAGAGGATTCATGAAGAATTAAGAAAAGAGGGAATAGAAAATCAACTTTTGTTTCATACTAATGCTGCAAGTGACAAATTCAGAGCCTCACTCTCAACACTTGTGTTCAGACCAACATCACCAAATTCATAGTCCCAAGAAAACCATCTGACTCAAAAACTCTAAAATGGAAGTTAAACAAAGATAACCATGAATTGACATTGCTCAGGTCAGATGGTAGAGTTGAAACTATAAAGATGGAGAATGCATATGGTCTGGATGCAGCTGATCTCCAAGACTTGCTGAATCTTGAACTTGTAAAAGATGTAGAAGACATGATTGCCCTGGATTTTGAACTTCAATTCAAAGGCCAAATAAGGGAATCATTGATAAGAAATAAAGATTAGAAATAAAGTTTAGTTTTGGCATCATCTGTTCTAGGGGGAGATTGTTGGAAATTGAACCCTACAAAAGAACAGATGATGGAAAGCCAAAATATACTACAACCTCTTATCCAAAGAATAATGAAACATCTACCCAAGTAAAGCTCTACTAAAGACTAAATGTTAAAGTCTGCCATATTTGTTGAACACAAGCTTTATTGAAGACTAAAGCTAGAAGGTCTGCCAAGAGATGCTCTGCTGAAGATCAAAGCTAGAAGTCTGTTAAGGCAAAGCTCTGCTAAAGATCCAGAGAGGATGTGTCATCAGTGTTTAGTCTATAGCAGTGGTTAGCTTAGCAGATGTTATCAGTTTGTTATTTCTTGTTAAATGTCACTTTCATGCTGACATCACAATAAGATGCTCAGTGGTTAGGATTGTAGTATAAATATAATAGTGTCTGTACTGTTCTATTTGATCACTTCATCTAATATCAAGCAAATCTATCTTTCTTACATTCTGTACGAACAAATCAGTGATCTTAGGCTAAGGGGAAGATTACGAGTCATATACGAGTAATCATTATTACGAAAAGCATGACGATGAAAACAATCTCTCTCAAGTTCATCTGATTTATTTTCTTTCATTTACCACTTTTGGAACTCTCACAAACAGTTTTAATACTCAGATCCTAACAAATGGAAATGTATTATATTTAACATGATTCATTTAAAAAAATATTATGTCAAAATAAAAACCAATTTGAATTTATATCATGTACATAAATATAAGCATGTAAAACTCAATTGTGGTCAAATGATAATTTTCAAAGTTTTAATAAAAGTTGAAGGGAGTGTAAATGAGATTCTAGGATCCGCCTGTTATAGACGGAAGTTTGGGTAGAATAGAACTAATTCTGTATAATGTTATTAAGAAACGAGTAGAAGCGAAAGTCTAATGTTTCATTCATTCATACTGACAGAGTATACATCTTGTCAAGCTGGCACCAGTGTTTCCTCTCTACATACACGACACTATTTATAGACTTTTACCCTCGTTCGAGGTGAGCTTTTTACCTTCGTACCAAGTGAGTTACCTTCGTACGAAGTGATACATATACACCTCTTACATTCGCACTTAAGTCGTGTGTTCGTATTTAAACTATACAATATTCAACGCATGCTCTATCGAGCCTATTCACACGATATGCACCTACAATTTTGCCCTTGGACGTCATTGTCAAAGCTTAATCTTGATCTTGAAATATATGAGTCATGTTTGAATATTCTGCAACTTCAATCAGGTATTTGTCGACGTCGTAGAACGCATCAACAGATCCCCTTGATTGATGATGCGGGTTTGCAATTTCTTCAATAAGTTCATGTGAAATAATTCCCACTGTAATAAATCTTCAGGTCTTTGTTTGCACGGTTCCCGACCTTCTCTGATTTGATTAACTGTAATCTCACAAGTAATCACCAACTCAAAACTAGTCAACGTTAACTACATCCGTGTTCGGTTTTAGCGCACTCCTATGCTCGATCCTCTAATCCTCAAAACCCAACTGGAACTGAAAGAAACTTTGACACACCGGTAAACTTCAAGTTTATGAATACCTGCGAAAATTTGAAATCCCGTTTTTCGTAATCACGTTTAAGCACACTCCTGAAAGATTGATCAGCAAAACAAATAATCTCTTCAATCAGCAAGCAAATCGTCATCAGAATAAAATCATCTAATAACACATTCAGAGATGAGACACATTCTTCCACGATCAGAATCACATTCTTCACCTTCAATCACAATAACATATATGTAGTCTTCTCCGCTAGTTCGGTAGCAACTTAATCAACAAACATCATCATTTCCCGGCGGTTAATCCGAAAAACAATTCATCTGCTTGAAGACTAAACATCCTGACACCATAGATGCAATATCTTATACGTGCCGACAATACAAGTTGCATCTCTTGATGCTAATCCTGCTAACCCACTTGACGAATACATGGGACTCAAACCACAAGACATCAATCTGATCTCGATCTTGAAGAATTTGAACTTCATATGATCATAAACTAACGATTTCAAATCTTATGCATTCCTCTGAAGTCGGAACCACCTGAATACTATTGCAAAGTCATGAATTTCGAAGATTCCGAAATTTCAATATATTCTCCAAAATTTTTATTCCCCCTCATTTTTACAAATTCTGACGGCTCTAAACTCAGCACCAAAAAACTCCACTATACGGAAAATATGTCACTTTGGTCCACAAAAGTGCGTTTTTCATCCATGCGGATTTTACGTTAAGGTCCATTCATAGTCACTATACCAAATGATTATTATTCTGCATAGGTATCCATGACTACCCCATACTCTTCAACCCTTTGTGATCGTGTCATCGTATCTATTCTCTGAATCCCTTGATGGTGTCCCCGAGTAGCCTGTATTTGCCGTTAAAATCTTGAAAAAATTTTCAATCACCAATTTTTTTCTGAACACTCGTCTCATCGCCACGATAAAAAATGCCTTTTTTAGGCATTTTGGGTTATCTTTGTATGAGGGTAACTACCATTGTGGAAAGTTAATCTATCATCGTGCGAAGTGGGCTCTCTTCGTGCAAAGGTAACTATCTTCTTGCTAAGTAGTACCTTCATGCGAAGATAATTCCATGATGAACCCAATTTTCGATCCAAAATCTTTATATTTTCACAGATCTGGTCGATATTCATTTCTAAACATCCTATGATTTCAATTTTACTTTTTATCCGTGGATTGTCCATTTATTTGATGATTTACGTCTAAAACCCTCTAAAGTCCATAATTCATGAGCGTAGGTGATTCAATCAACTATTAGATCAATTGAATCATTAATACCGACTAATGTTTACAATCCTAGTGAAATCTGACAAGGCTTCGCTGTATCAGTCAACAAAACCGCTACAGACTCAAGACCTCAACACTCCTATTTATAGAAATAGACATTACTTTCATGTGAGGTGAGTCTTTACCTCGTACATAGGTAACAAGCTGATTTGCTCATTCAATAAGCTCAGGTCCTAATCTATTTGCATAGTTCAATAAAACTAGTGACAAGTTCATGATTTACTGTTTAAACTCTTTATCTCATTAATACAAATTAATGTTTACAATCTTGAGTGAAATTTCACAGGGATTCGCCGTATCAATCAACGAAACAGCTACAGACTCAAGACCTTGACACCCGTATTTATAGACATAGACATTACCTTCGTGTGAGGTGAGTCTTTATCTTCCTACGAAGGAAAGTTATCTCCATACGGCAGGTAACAAGCTACCTTCTTATGAAGTGAACTTCACTTCGTACGAAGTTAACATTACAAAACATAAAATCTAATAGTTTCGCCCTATTACATACACAGACATGACCCTAAGACGTAGGCGATAGATGTAGTGCATCAATAAACTCCCCCGTGGATATTGCCGCAGTTTTGGTCAGTCTTCAAAACTTCAGAAATTTTCATAACGTTAATCTTTACCTCCCAAAGAAATTCTTCCTCGTTTTTCTTCTCTCTTCACTTAGTATTGGTGTCTGATCTGTCACTGGAGCCCATTTCAAAAACTAAAATCTTCTAACAGATGCTTTCTTTGTTATTGCATCAATCCTTTCTTCTTTTTGAATCTACATCATAAATTCAACTCTTACAAGCTCTCTGCATTTCGATCTCCACATCTTTCCTGAATTAATACTGTGTGCATAGCATACATTAACCACACCTTGGTATTGCATCATTTGGACTTTCTCCTTAGCCTCATAGCAAATCTTGTTGTAGAACAAGCATTCGATATTTTTTCAGAACAATTCACTAGCCATATCGGGTCTAGTATCCTGATAGCCCACCATAATCCTAATGCCTTCAATACTATCACGACTTCACATGTTTCTATGTCATAATCCCACCACTTAAAGAACTCTTAAAGTCTTGCTCAATCTTCATTGGGGGCATATTTTTCATTGCATACGGCCGCTTCACAATTAACGTGACATCTTTCTCTTTGGTGATCGGGTCTATCTTGATTTTCTTCTTTGGAATGTGTGGCACCCATTGTGAAAATCATGAGCAGCTTCATACTTGATTAACTTCCACAGTCTTTAATCATGAAACTTCATCAAAAAGTTGATAGACTTTGTCTGGAACAACTCTTCAATGTCCCACCATGGAAACATTTTAATATCGCTCAAGTGCCTGAAGTACTGTACACCAAACTCCCTTTTATTAGGTAAAACATCTAGTTCAGGAATCCAACCCAGCTTAATATGTCTCCCAACAACTTATATTGATCACGACTGAAGAAGGCTAGCGGTCATTGAAACTTTCGTTCTATGGACAACTCCTTGGACCATGTCTTTTTCGCTTCAACAATTTCTTCTTTAGACAAACGTCTTGGCACATTACCATCCTTAACTATTTCTTCAACTTTTTTCTTAAATATATCATTTGTTTCTTCAGCAAACATTTCTTGGAAGGTTGGGAAGTCATCTATACCTTCACCAGTATATTTGGTTGTCTCATCATCAGATCATCCTCCATGACAACCCTATCATACTTATCAGCATCCGCAACATACTTGTATACATAATCTTTAGGTTTAGAAACACTAATGTTGTTTAGCTTATCTTCAAAATTAAACTCAAAGGAACTTTCATCCACCCGTAACATCTTTGCAATTTCTTTTTAGGAAAGTTATGGACGAACTCCCCCTCTTCAACACCATGTTCAAGATAGAATACCTGGGTTATGGCAAATCAGTAACAACTGATATCGAAGAAACAATTGTGAGGATTCCTGATTGCTCTGCATCGTGAACCGGATCCTTATGCTCCCCCTGTCTCTATGAATCATCTTCCTAGTTGGCTTTATCATTTAGAAATGCATCGTAATCGAATGATTTGTTAATCTTTGCTTGAACGACCAATCCAGTACCACCATGTGTGTTATCGTCATCATCACCCTTATCATCACCATCATCTTTCTTATCAACTCCACCAACATTCTCATCATCATCCTCCTGGTATTCATCTATTTCTTTGTCAATCTCTTCTTCCATTTTCTTTCTCTCTAAGTATTTTGCTTTGCTAAAATCTCAGTAACATGTACTTCCTTTCCAACATGCACATAGTTGACCAACGATTCAGATTCAGCTTCAAGCTTAGTGGGTATAGTAACTGGAATATTATATATCTTATTTTTTCCTTTACCCGCAACAGCAGCTTCAGCTTCAGCTTTACTAGCTCTATCTGCAATCTGGCCTTGGCTTCTTCATTCTCAATCATATCATACTTAGTATCGAAGTTTATACCAAACTTTTTATCTAACACCTTATACAAAATATCAAACTTCTTGGCATTAAAATATTTTTCAACTACCAAATCATGTACCACTTTATGAAGTCTCTCGTTCTCACAGTAACATTTGTAAGTATTGACACCAACTTCACATTCTCTGCTTCAAGATGCTTGACTCTGTTTTCTAACTATGACCTTCTGATCATTAAAGAAATCCCTTTCAAATCCCGCAAATAACAGATCACCATCAACATTAGTAGGACCTATAGGTTGAGATCAATGACTTTGAGCAGATTGCGGTGTTGATTGTTGACATCTAGTAGTTGATTGCGGTGTCGATTGTTGTTATATAGAAGGTGTGGTTGCTTTGGTGGTGATGGTGGTAATTGTGGTGATGATGGTGGTTGTTCATGTGGTGGTGATGGTAGTTGCACAGATTCAGTCTCAGGCGTCTTCCTTTTTCTATACTTTCGCCTTGCATTCTTTACGGCTAGAGACCCTGCTGATTTCTCAGTAACATCAGTACGCTTGCTCATTACTCTCTTTGCTTTCTTTGTCGGCCTTTCTACTATCTCTTCCGGTTTAGAAGGCACACATGTTTTATCATCGTCACCCAAAGCCTTTTTCTTTCTTTTTTTTTGCCCTTTCAAATGTTGCTTTTGCTTCTAAATAGATACTCTCATCAGAACATTCTTCATCATCGCCCTCAAACACTTGTTTCTCGACTTCTGCAGCAATATTCACCACATTCACATCATCTCGTTCCTGATCAGAAGTTGTAGAAAAAACTTCATCTTCAACGTTTGTTTCAACTTCGACATTCACTTCCACCTCAGCCTCTTCGTCTGTTGCCTCGTCTCTTAATAATGCTTCTACTTTCCTTTTATTTTGAGCTTTCTTCTTAGGAGTAGTCTTTTTCTTTTCGGTCCCCTTTTTTCCATACCAGACGCCCCATTTTGGAATGTAATCGGCCGTTTGATCTTCTTCATTATCCGAATTACTTCCATCATTCCTCCATTTATCTTTAGGCAGTGCCTTGTATCTCTTGTCTTTTATGGCTCCAAAGAATTTTCTTGCAATGGCTCAGTCTTCTACTTCAAATATTGATTAAGATGAACAATAGATAGATCTGATATATAATCCAGCGGTAACAAATCCTTCTTTTCTTTTACCAGGTTTGGAAATTGATCGTCTAGCATCATCTAGACGAACCTTGGATACTACAAAAACTTTTCCTTCTCATTGTTCATCTTCATATGCTCAAAAATCACTCGTCTGAAGTTGTAAAGCTTGTTAAGAGAGAAAGAGAGCAGCTATCATGCACATCTGATAATCAAGCAGTGCATTGTATCCTCCCTTTCAATGACTCAAAGAAGCGATAACAGAACAAACAAAAAACTTGTACGGTTTATCCACAAAAGCTTTGTTATACGACGTGTTCACGAATCCTTTATATCCCATGCGGTAGAAGCATCCTTTGCACATCTTCTCGGAATACATAGTAGGATCGTCATCTCTGTCTTTGAAGTCCAATACTATCCGTATCAACGCCCACTTAAAATTTCCTTATCTTCATTACCAATTCTTATGAATGATCTGTCGCTTTTAATTCAGGTACAAACTTCGTGTGATCCCATAATATTTGTACATGGAGCGATATGCCTTGTGTTGATCTGTTAAAGCTTTCTTTATCCATAACTCGTTCTTTAGAATATCCATGAATGGTGCAATCTCTGGGATCGTCTCGTCTAGCACACAGAAAATGTTGTTCTTAGGCTCGAAATTAGACTTCTTATACTTCAAACAATATACAAACAAACACTTAAACGGAAATTCACAAACATACCAAAACTTCCTTGTACGAAGGTAATAGGAATGAAGTGGCATTTTAACTTCGTACGAAGTAAGAATTTATGACATTTTGACCTAATTCAGAATTCACTTCTTGCAAAGTAGTTCCATTTGTTCAGAAATTTCACTTTGTGTGAAATGGATCATTACTTCGTGCGAAGACAACTGTTAAAAACACATATGAAATTTGTTCAAGTTGTGATGAAATTGAAGGTTCTAACATGTTCTACTAATGCAGTAACCTAGATCTATGCTCAATTTTAATTTTGGTCCGTTAAATCGTCCTAGATCTGAGTTTAAAGGTCCGGAATACCGAAATTGTTAAATTTAGTTCAATTACCAATCTTGTCCAATCTACCTTAGGCATTGTTCATGGTGTGCAGATCGACCACTAAAAGCTAAAATTTTGGCCGCACTTTGTTGTTGGTTTTACAAAATCTTCAGTTCGCACCAGAAATAGGAATAGTGAAAACGAATTCCCTTCTTGCGATCTGGCTTATATAGGCCAGGCATTTCACTTCGTACGAAGTGAAATGTTTACTTCGTGCGATGTGAACTTCTAATTTTCAATTTTTCAATTTCACGAACATTTTACCAATTTTAACGACTCACTCAGTTGACCAAGTCCAAGTTAATGACCCTGGTTAACTGAGTGCCTACCAAGTCCAAGTTAATAACTTTGGTTGAACACTTTATGAACAAACTGACATTTTCAGGCAATTTAAAGTTTCAAATTAATGAAATTTTAAACAATTCAAAACTTTTTTCTCATTTCAGATAAGCTCCCAACCCATTGTACTCTGGATTTCTTTCGGCATACAGCATCATTGGATTTGAAGATCTGTTTTCCATCATCGCAGTCGAAAAAGATAGAAATAAAATATTTTTGATTTTTCCAAAGTTTATGCTAAACACACTGAAAATCATTTTGACTTTTTTCTTAGATAAATGCTATAACTATGTACAAACATATTTACAGACGTATTTTGTGAGTTTGTGTTAGAGGATCATATAAGTTTTAGAGACAAATCACTAGTACCGTTGATCTTGAAAGCTTTGTGTTCTAAACAAATTAACTTAGATTGTTAGTATACTGATCCACTTAAACCTCTACACATTTCTCAATTTCTCCAAAATACTTTAATAAGATGTCTTAGAACTTGACTTAACAGTGTTTCCCATCTCAGAATATATTCCCGTATCAAGATTCACTGGAATTCATCTTACAGGTGAATATATCTAACTTATATATGTACCTGGGTTGTACGACACCTTGAGAGCTCAGGTTAGTACCACCGTATAGACAACGAGATGAAGGCTTAAAATAATAGTGGTGTTCCATATTTGGAATCTTTTACTACAATTGTCAGATCTTTCGATACTTTCAATTTGATGCAGTTTTTGGTTTTAAACCAAAAGTATTCTACATGTTCTAGGCCATTGCTGATGCAAAATCAAAAGAACTTGTATAATACCCCATATATAAATTATCTATAATGACCTAGTATCTCAGAATCTGACAATCTCTCAAATGAAATTTTGGTGTACTAAGACAATATATATCCGAGAGATGTTAACCCAGTAATTAAGAAGTTTTTCTTTATGTTTATATCTCAGAAACAATCTACTGAATGTACGAAGCCTACTGGCACATCGTCAATGAGACTATTTAAACATTTTAAAACCACATTTCTTTAGCATACTATGATAGTCCACTGATGTACTATCATTTCCTCTTTCTACACGAAAACTCTTTTTGTCTTTTTCATGTTTTTGTACATTTTTTAATTTTTATATGTTGTTGTATCTTTCACAACATTTCTCCCCCTAAAATCAAAAACATATTTTTAAAATTTTTGTTTTTAAAGAATGAAATTTGAAAACTAAAAACTATGAAAAACCGATGAGGATCACGTCAACTCGTCATCCGCCTCGAATTCAACTTCTAAATCAGGCCCTGATGTTAGATTTTTCAACCTGTTAAGTTTCAAAGATATTTGAATTTAGCTCGATCAAACGGTTTAGTGTAAAGTTTTGTTCATCAGTGTTGATCTTTTCAGTTCTAACCAACTTTTTCTCATGGCAATCATGGATAAAGTGGTATCAAATTTCAGTATGTTTCGTTTTAGAGTGTTGAACCGGGTTTTTAGTGATATAAATGGCAGCCTCGTTATCTACGTATATAGGCATGTCAAGAAACTACAATCCGTAGTCTCTTATCTATTAATGTATCCACAAGATTTGGGAACAACAACTAGAAGCAAAAGCGTATTCTATTTCACAAGTAGACGGAGCAACTGTGATTTGCTTCTTGCATCGCCACATTACTAATTGTGTGCCAAAGAACTTGCAACCAACAATTGTAGATTTAGCATTTAGTTTGCAAATCCAAAATTAGAATTAGAATATCCAGCGAGGTTGAAATCTTCATTCTGTGGATACCATATGTAACGCCTCGTATTTCTGTATTCTTATTTTTATAAAGTTTGTATTCGGATTCTATTTTTTTGAAACCTTACATTCGTATTTCAATTTCAATCTCACAATTCGAGGCGCTAATCATTATAGAATTCATTTTTATACGTATACGTGTTACCTTTATATTTGTATTATGTACGCAATCAATTTTTAAATGTGTGTTTATACGCAAAACTGAGACTTAAAATACACTTTGGATACCTAAAAACAAGTTAAAATACAAGAAACGGCATAAAATAACCTAGTTACAAAGTGCATGGACTAAAAGTAAGCAAAACCAAAAGCTTTTCCACCTCCTTTCTCCTCCAATCACCTTCCACCCTTCTTTAGCCAATTAGATTTCACTCTTTTCCACCTCTTTTCTCCTCCAATCATCCTTCACCCTTCTTTAGCCAATCAGATTTCACTCTTTTCCACCTCTTTTAATCTCCAATCACCTTTCACCATTCTTTAGCCAATTAGATTTCACCCTTTTCCACCTCATTTGTCCTCCAATCACCTTCCACCTTCATTTAAACCCCAACCATTTAACCCTCTTATAAATACCAACCCTAACATCTTCCAAACACTTGCACCACCTCCAAATCACTTCTATACTCTCTCAAATCTTAAGATTTGAAACTTTAGGCAAGAACTTTAAGAACAAAAATTGGTAACTTCGGTATTCCATCAACTCAAGACTCATCAATTCCATTAAGTGAAATTTTTTCGCAAACCGTGAGTACACTCAGCCACTCTTTTTACGCTTTACAATTTTTGGTGCAATATTGTTAACCTATAAAAAATACACGTAATCACACTTATACTTTTATGCAAACACACAAACAATCTATCATACATGCTATAGTTATGTGATACATGATTCATATACTTGGAACATTCTTATGTGATGCTAGTTGTCATAACTTTGTTTAAAGCCTCCCCCTTAACATGTATAGCGCTATAGGAGTAACACACCGCCTATATTCTTGAGGTCATGTTAAGATTATTCTATTTTTGTGGTGACACGCGAGGCTTGACTTGTAGATCGCATGCCATGTTTGCATTAATCTAGTATGCTAGCTTAACATGTGGATTTGTTTAAACGATTTATTACATATGCTATAATTAAACTTGTGTACTCGCCAATGCTTTTGTGTTAAACTATACTTTTAACATGTTGAAGGTTAAGAAAGTTGAATATGACGAAAACTTAGTAGGGACCACATAGAACGCATCTTGAATGCTAGGTTTTATGTTATATTATTGTTTAACTTGTTGTATTAGGATTTATGTTGTAATTGACTATTTGATCAATGAAATGAAACGGGTTTTGAATTTAATATTGCCGCAAATAGTGTTATGATGTCTCGAGCAATCTATTTATGTCTGCCTCGATGATTCCGCCATCGGTTGGGGTGTGACAGATTGGTATCGGAGCCATAACTATAGGGAATTAGGAAAAATTGCCATGATTTGACTTAGTCTATAGTCTAAGTACCCATACTTGACCATTCTTGATTTCATGCTTCATATATTCAAATTCTCCCTATTTGCTTCTATCTCATCTTTTGTCTTAAAATTTCGTATGTCTTTCCTACAACGATTTACCATACACACATGAGGACGTGTTGATACACTTTTGTGTCGGTCGCTTGTTCTTAATTTCGTCTGTAATTGTATGGTCTTTATTTAATGTGTCTGTATAGTTTGGTCATGTCGACCAAATCAAGATATCCTCCTATCTTGATTTAGTACGACGATTAGTTTGTATGTGCTGTAAAACAGTTGCATGTATGCATACTGTTAAGTCTTGTGTACGTCATGTCTGTTGGCACGTTCTCCAAAGAACACTTAAAAGTACGAGTGAGAAGTGCTTGGTACGAGCAAGTTGTTGCTCATACGAGCCATATACCATTCGTACGAGTGATTCTCCACTCGTACAAGTGGCTCATTTCAACCAAGCATCTTGGTTGATTCGTACGAGCCACGGGTCGCTCGTACGAGCATCCTTTGGAGAATGTTCTTCGTGACTGATAGTGTTTCGTACGACCAGCAACATTCTTCGTATTGTTGCTAGGTATAGACACTATACAAACAGACATTCACTTCTCAGTGAGATAGGGACACTAGTAGTGAATGTTAGACACTAGAGATAGATACCGAAGCACAAGAGTACAGAGAGTATATCTGAGTCTGTATGAACATTGTTTGTATATGTTTGTACTAGTTCTCTTTTTAATCAAGATAGTGAATCTTTGGTTATCTTGTGTTTCTTACTTTGCTTTGGTTTGCATACTTATGTGGATTTTGCACTTGTATGTGTGTTACATAAACAGGGAAGTAGGTTAATCTTGATCCTCCAAGTGGACCTACAATTGGTATCAGAGCTTTGGCTCTCTTCCTTGTTTAAAACCAAGCTTAGAGTTGTGTCTGAGCTAGTTGTGAGGGTTTCTGGAAGTGTTCTTGAACTTTCAACAGGAAACTTAAGTTTTTAAAAGATAACCAACTTAAAACTTAGTTAAAACTTATTATGTCAAGAAAAGTTTCATAAAAACCTTGTTAAATACATGGAGACATGTTAGAATCTGGTTTTTCTTAAAATTTTCTATCAAAATTTAGTTGGACATATTTTCAGGTGAAACACAGCCGGAAAACTCACCGGAATATTCTTGTAGGGTTGACCAAATCTCAAGACTTGACTATTTTGACTGAAAAGCTGATATTCGAGTGTTTGTCTTTTTAACAAAAATTGTGTAGACAACTGACCACTTTCGAACAAACTCAGATACAAGTCTATGTTAGAAAAGGAAAATTTCACCAACCAACCCTACAAAAAGATTCCTCTTTGCGAAAGACTAAACTTCAACGAAAAACATCGTGCGAATAACCCATCTGCACGAAGAACAAGATTGTTCGTTTGAAAGACCAAGTCATCTGCATGAAGGACCTTGTTCGCACGAAGCACAGTTGCTCGCATGAAAGATTGTAGGTCCACCTGTGGATGGTGTTAAACCAGTTCCTTGTTCATATGACACACACACAAGTGCGGAATCCAAGTGTGCAAAGCAAAGAACACGGGGTAACCAAAGATTCACTATCTTGATTAATGATTGAAAACAAATAAAACATATACACACAATGCTCGTATGACTCAAACAAACTTGCTGTGTTCTTGTGTCTTCGTCTACACTAGAAATGCTAACTTAGAGATCTCACCAAAAGATCAGTTTGCGAGCTCGTTCTTTCAGTCTGGTCAGTAACCTTGACTGAGAGGTGCATGTCTGCTTATATATTGTCAGTCTAGATTTCGTACGAAACACTAATCAAGACATGCTGAACACAATATTTCACACGAGACAGAACTCCAGAATTGGTACGACTCAGTGTTTCGTACGAAATACATGTTTTGTACAAAACCACTAAGTGATTCGCACGAAACCTATGTTTCGTACGAATTCTCTGACTCGCACAGAATCCTCTTTATTGGAGAACGTGTGTAGACTTGACGTTTCCAAGACTTATCAGTATGCACACATGCAACTGATTAACACAGACAAGCTAAGATGTCATACTAGATCAAGATAGAAGGATATCTTGATCAATTCGACACGACCAAACCTATACAGACACTTGAGTAAAGACCGTACAATTACAACTGTAATTAAGAACAAGCGACATACACAAAACTGTATCAACAAACTCCCCCTTGGATGTTGCTTGGTCTTCGGGCTTCGATCTTTGGTCTTCACATGAATGGTTTGGAGTATCAACAAACTCCCCCTGAAGATCTGCTATCCATTGATAGATCTGCTATCCAATGATTAGAGCATCAGGTCTTCGAACTTCTAAGAAACTTCAAATCTTTCTTGTTTCCTCTTCTGTCTTTGGTCTTCAGACTTTGGTCTTCACATAGAATGCTTTGGAGTATCAACAAACTCCCCCTGAAGATCTGCTATTCATTGATAGATCTGCTATCTAATGATTAGAGCATCAGGTCTTCGAACTTCTAAGAAACTTCAAATCTTTCTTGTTTTCTCTTCTGACTTGTCAGATTTCTTCGTTGCTGGTCTTTGTTCATGTTCTTTTGTATCAATCTGTACTCAATAGACAAATATAATTAGAACACAACTTTCTCAGGGAATACACACGAAAAACTTATCATAAATTCTTCGTATGATTGTGTTCCCTGAACGAGATACACAAACTCGTATGAATTCCAGTAGCAGATTTGAGAAAAACAAGTGACCAAGTCAAAACAAGTGACTAGGTTCATTCGTATGAGATACACACACTAAAACGAATTTCAGATTTTGGTTTTCTTTGATGGATTAATTGTTGCAAGATATTACTTTTATAAATTTGCGATATTAAACAGATGGTTTTCTAGCGTATCTTGGTAGAAACTCTCGAGTATCAACTTTGGCTAACTTTCAAAAAGTAATTACGTAAGCAACTAAGTAAACTAGACTTAAATACTAAATATACAGACAAACTATATATCTATTTAACAATCTTTTTCGATTTTCAAGGTAAAGGAATCATACAAATATTTTAATCTTTGTCAAAAACGATATTTGGTTTAAAACTTCAAAATTAAACAGATAAGTATTCAACTATGATCATCGATATTTTTGTCCACGTAAGCTCAGACTTATCAGTTGTAATCACGATTAGGAGATATGATTAAGGTATGGAATTATACTTACTAGCCGGTGTTCAACCACATCACGACACATTCCCGTATCAAGATATGCACGAGAGAAAATCTTACCGGTGAGTATACTGCTTTATCATTTGTTTTTGACGTATATGTATGATGTGAGATACTCACTTATTTTTGATTGAAAACAAGCCCTTTGTGATTTAATCACTTATTGATGAGGAACTTGATTTTCATATGCATGCAGGGCACATGAGTAAGTCCGTGAACAGGTTAGTACCATCGTACCGACAAAGAGACGAACTTAGCTCCCACATAAAACTGTGATATTTTATCACTTATTTTGCGGATGTGATATTTTTAACACTTATTTGATGGTCGAATGCAGTATGTACACGTATGTATGATATCATTGAAGTTCTAGACTTGCGCCACCGTTATTTTTTCGGCAAAAGATTCAATCATGATACCCAGATGATAAGCCAACATAAAGACCGTATATCTCAGAACCTTGGCACTCTATCAAACAAAATTTAAGTACCAAGACCATATGTCAATGAATGGTCCCACCTGGCGTTCTGTCTGTTAAGTTTATATCATCTGCACATTTTAGTCTAATTGTGAGCCTACCGATACATCATAAGTAAAGCTACTTATCAATCTTCTTTATATGCTTTTAACCATATTTGACATATTTATCGGTGAATTTCATCATCTTCAACTTATCCAAGAAACTCATTTTTATTTTTCTAATGTTTTTGTGTTTTTCTGATTTTTCTCCCCCTTAAACAAGAAGGTAAATAAAAGACATATTTTTGTATATTCTTAAACTTACTCCCCCTAAAATATAAAACTGAAAATCTTTTTGTAGTTTTAGATTTTTAGAAAAGTATTTACAAAAATAGTTAGCCATGGTTGAGTTACTCGGGCTTCACCTTGATGCCATTGACCAAAAGTAGATAATCAAAACGTGATTTATCAAAGGCTTTAGTAAAAAGGTCGGCACGTTGGTGATTAGTGTGGATTTTAACAACATCGATAAGTCTCTTTTCATAACAATCTCGTATGAAATGATACTTAATCTCAATGTGTTTTGTTTTTTAATGATGTGCAGGATTCCGAGTGATCTCAAAGCAGCTTCATTATCAACAAAAATAGTAGTAAGAAATTCAAAACCGTAGTTGCGCATTTGCTATTGAATCCATAGAACTTGAGAGCAGCAACTAGAAGCTGAAATATACTCAGCCTCACATGTTGATGTAGCTACACAAGTCTGCTTTTTGCATTGCCACATGACTAGGCGATTTCCCAAGAACTGACATCCTGCGGTTGTTGACTTTGCATCGATTTTGCATCCGCCATGATCAGAATCACTGAATGCTGTCAGATCAAAGTTATCATCCTTAGGGCACCATAAGACCAGTGTCAGGACGACCCTTTAGATAACGAAAGATCCTTTTCACAGCCATCAAGTGAGAAACCTTCGGACTAGACTGATAGCGTGCTAGAAGCATGTTGGGTACATTATGTTAGGTCTTGAAGTAGTAAGATACATGAGAGATCCAATCATAGCACATAGAGAGATGGTTCTACATGTTCACCCATTCCGTATGGAGTAATCCCATGATTTTGAGCTAATGGAGTTCCCAAAGGCTTTGAGTATACCATCTGAAATCGCTTGAGAATATCTGCGACATACTTGGTTTGATGGATAAAAATCCCTTCTTTTGATTGCTGAACCTGCAAACCTAAAAAGAAAGTCATTTCTCCCATAGCGCTCATCTCGAACTTCTCCTGCATAACCTGTTCAAATTCTTTGCACATTCGAGTGTTAGTAGACCCAAATATAATATCATCAACATAAACCTGTACTAGCAGCAAGTCCTTGTCCTGTTCCTTGATGAAGAGAGTACAGTCGATCAGGTCTCGTCGAAAACCATTCTTCAACAGATAGGTAGAAAACGCTTCGTACCAAGCCCTCGGAGCTTGATGAAGACCATATAATGGCTTGTTTAGAAGCCAAACCTTGTCAGGATGGAGAGGATCTTCAAAACCTGGCGGTTGCTCAATATATACTTCCTCTTCTACCACACCATGAAGAAATGCACTCTTCACATCCATCTGATAAACGGTAAACTTCTTGAAGGACGCATAAGCCAAAAAGATTCTTATGGCCTCAAGTCGTGCAACCAGTGCATAAACTTCATTGTAATCGATCCCTTCGACCTGATTAAAACCTTAAACAACCAATCGTGCTTTGTTTCTCACATCAACACCTCGGTCATCCTTCTTGCATTTGTACAGCCATCGTGTACCAATCTTCTTGTAGCTGTCAGGCCTGTCAACCAATTTCCAGACCCCTAACTTCTGAAACTGCTGAAGTTCTTCCTGCATTGCTTCAACG
This sequence comes from Scalesia atractyloides, assembly GCA_947069175.1. Lineage (NCBI taxonomy): Eukaryota > Viridiplantae > Streptophyta > Magnoliopsida > Asterales > Asteraceae > Scalesia > Scalesia atractyloides. The sequence goes on from CAMTDV010001632.1 coordinate 46,483,144, forward strand.
CATGAGTCTTCTTTCATTGCCTCCTTCCAAGATTTTGGTTCTACTTGGCACACATAGCAGGCAAAAGACCAATCATTTAGACAACCAGATTCCCTGATTTCCAAATACAATCCAGCATTCTGGTTGTTTCGAAGCTGATTACGAGTCTGCACACCACTCTTGACATCTCCAATAATATTCTGCTGAGGATGGATATTATGAATACGAGTTTCTTGCACATCAGGAACTCGAGAATTTATACCAAAATTGTTGATATTCAGATCAACAGTTAAATCGAGAGCTGGATTTGATGACGTTGTAGATGCCTGACCTTCAGTCGTTCCTTGAGGTTGAATATTTGACGTATCATTTGAAAATCCAGGAACGACACCAGAGGTAGCTTCATTAGCATCGTGAAACTCATCTTCTTCTGATGAAACATTATAATCCGCAGCGTCTTCGAATTCCTCATTTTGAAGAAGATTGTTAACCCAAGTCTATACTTGAGGGTTAACAATAATTGGTCGAACTAATGACGAGTCTACTGTTGTATCACTTTACAATAACATCTGAGCAGCAGCTGTTGCATCATCAAAAGTTGGCAGATTAAAGGAGTCAAATAGCCCATCGTAGTCAAACATCCAAGGAGCACCCGGAGCTCTAACTGCTTCTGTATATCTCTGAACCTTGACTTCACCCCATTCTTCAATCTTCTTCGAAGATAAATTCCACACCCGGAAATTAGGAATAGCATATACAAAAAAGAAATCTTCGATAGCCTTGGAACCAAACTTTCCATGTGGGTCGATCATAGTGCATGGAGCTCTAAAAGGTTCTAAGAAAGAAATATCCGGTTTCCTTTTATGTAACAACTCAAAACATGTCTTCCCATGTCTCTTCACCGTTAGAACTCTATTCATCGTGTAGCATGCAGTAGCAACAGCTTCTTCCCAAAATTGAACAGGAAGTTCTGATTCTACTAACATGGTTCTTGCAGTTTCAATTAGAGTTCGATTTTTCCTCTCAGCGATGCCATTTTGTTGTGGAGTGTATCGAGAACTGTACTCATGCAGAATACCCTTTGAAGAACAGTACTCGTCCATAACTTGATTCTTGAATTTCATGCCATTGTCGCTTCTGGTTCTCCTTACCTTCAGATTGTACAAATTTTCTAGCTGAGTCAGGAGATTCTTAAGGATAGTAGGAACTTCACTCTTGTATGCCAGCATGTTAACTGATGAGAATCTGGAATAGTCATCAATAATTACCAGACAATAAGAATCACCAAAGGTTGTCTTGTGTTTCATAGGTCCAAAGAGGTCCATATGAAGACATTCCAGTGGAATATTCACAGTGTTGATCTTCTTTATGGGATGGGACTTTCTCGCTTGCTTCCCTTTCTGGCATGATACACAAACGTCTTGAAGATGAAAATTCTTCACTGGTACAAGCATTCACTAGATTGTTCTTCACCAGATAGCTCATTTTCCTCAGGTGAATGTGTCCCATACGTCTGTGCCAGGAGATTGATTCCTTCTCGGTGGCTTTAGAGACAAAACATGTGACTTGTGCAGATGTTGTAATAGCTTGGCTCATATCAAGAATATACAAATCATTAATTCTTGGAGCCGACAGGAGAATACATTCCTTGGGGATCTTGAATCCAGGCTTTAGCAAATAACATCCGGTATCATCAAAATGTACCGTGAACTTCTTGTCGCAGATTTGAGAAATGCTAAGAAGATTGTGATCAATTTTCCGTGCATAATTGATCTTGTCGAAGCTCACAACACCATTGGAGACCATTCCTTCTCTAGTGATGTATCCACCTTTGTCACCAGCAAAAGCAACATAACCACCCCTTATGCTTTTCACATCATATAGGAGCCGCAAGTCGCCCGTCATGTGCCTTGATGCTCCACTGTCAACAATCCAATGACTGTTTATAGTTCCTCCTGGAACACCCTGCACATTGCACAAACAAGATTAGTTTGAGATGGGGACCCAAGCCTTAGTGGTCTTGGGTCGTCCCTTATCAATGAGAAATGTAATCTCAATTTCTTGATGATTAACAAACTGAGAAACTCCTTTTGAACCATTACCGGTCTTCTGTTTCCAAGATCCTTGTTTATTACCAGATTTACTCTTATTACAGTTTTAACAGTGTCTGGTTTTATTGACTTTGAAGATCTTTGATCCTTTTTAGAAGAATCCGATTTTAAAGCTTTCTTAACTGCTTTTACTTGTTTACGTTTTTGTTTCTCTTTTTGATCTTTAATAATTTGTTTATCTTGTGTTTGAGAAACAGATTTACATTTGCAAGTTGGTTCATGAGGGGCTTTCTCTATACATCTTGATTTGGCTGGATTTTGACAATCCTTTATAATGTGGCTAAACTCTCCACATTTGAAACATTTCTCCCTTTCAACAAAACTAGGAGATCGTGTTTCTCGGTTTGATGTTGAATTTGTGGATCCTGAGGTACTGGGTTCATTTTCATTACATCCATCAGTGTGTTGGGTGTAGTTGTTTTCACTATTTCTTTCAAAATGTTAACTTTCTTTACAAAATCAACGTTAGATTTTCCTTGTAAAGTTTTGACTTTATCAGTACCTTTAGAACTCACAAATTTAACAGTTTTGCCCTTTTTCTGGCAACGAGAGCCTTTTGCTTCAACCTTCGGTTGAGAAACTATAGGCTTTTCAACTCGCTTCCATTGTTTTTCTTTTGAAGCTGATAATGGTCGTGATTTGGTGGGCTTTTTATTCTCTAAAGGTTTGGTTTTTGACTTTTCAAACACCTGATCTATAGAGATTGGATTTACGTTTTTTATTGGAAAATCTTTGTTTGAATAGATTTTCTTATCTCCAACCAAAGTATATAACACATTATCTACTTCTTGTGTAGACACACTTATCTTCACATATTTCTTAGGAACTGTCTCTTGATTCTCAACAGATTGAGTACTAGGAGTAGCATATGATTCTACTCTTTTCCTTTCATCAAGAGGCTGATCCTGTACATCACTTATCGATTCATCATCTGATGTATCATCCTCTTTTTCATCAGATGATGGACTTTCTGGCTTGCTTGGTTCTTGAGAGGAATTGCCTAGTTTGAACCCTAACCCTGCTGCGAATTCCTCGGGATTCAAAGGTACAGAGGGTTCAAAACGAGGCATCTCCTCTTCATCAGGCATTTTGGTATAGTTGTGTTTCATTGGGGGTGGACACGAGTTATACCCTATGCATTCAACATCTCCCTTTAGTTTTTGAACTTCAATGGTATGATCAAGCACATATTGGGAGTTAGAATAACTTTCCAATGGTCCACCTGTGGATGGTGTTAAACCAGTTCCTTTTTCATATGACACACACACAAAGTGCGGAATCCAAGTGTGCATGCAACCAGAGAAAAGTAAAGAACACGGGGTAACCAAAGATTCACTATCTTGAGTAATGATTGAGAACAAATACAAACATATACACACAATGCCCGTATGACTCAAACAAACTTGCTGTGTTCTTGTGTCTTCGTCTACACCAGAAATGCTAACTTAGAGATCTCACCAAAAGATCAGTTTGCTAGCTCGTTCTTTCAGTCTGGTCAGTAACCTTGACTGAGAGGTACATGTCTGCTTATATAGTGTCAGTCTAGATTTTGTACAAAACACTAATGGAGACATACTGAACACAATATTTCACACGAGACAGAACTCCATAATTGGTACAAGTCAATGTTTCGTACGAAATACATGTTTCGTACGAAACCACTCAGTGATTCGCACGAAACCTATGTTTCGTACGAGTTCTCTGACTCGCACAGAATCCTCTTTATTGGAGAACGTGTGTAGACTTGACGTTTCCAAAACTTATCAGTGTGCACACATGCAACTGATTAACACAGACAAGCTAAGATGTCATACTAGATCAAGATGGAAGGATATCTCGATCTATTCGACACGACCAAACCTATACAGACACTTGAGCAAAGACCGTACAATTACAACTGTTATTAAGATTAAGCGACAGACACAAAACTGTATCAACAAAGATTCTTGTTCGTACGAACAACCTGGTTCGTACGAAGAAGTGTGACTCATACGAATCACTGATTCGTGCGAAGAACAAGCTTCTTTGATCTCTTTTTTTGTGATTCAGTTTTTAAAATCTTTGTATTTTTTAAAACTGTGAACTTTAAAAGGAGACTGTTATTTTCAAAATTAATCGTTAAACCTTTTAACTTTCATAAACAAGAACACATAATGGGTACTAATCCTGGGATTGGGGGAGTAGTTCAAGCACAAATCAAGACTCATCACAAAGCTCTGCAACCTCATGGGTGAAATCAATAATGCCTCAACACACAGCCATGATTACCGCAAATCAATAGGCGTGTGTAGCAAATCAAAATCAGAGCATTCAGACTCTTCTTATAAGCGAGAGTGAAACAGGAAGCAATAACCGTCCACTAAAACTGAACCATATGAACAATTATCCTTCGTGGAAAAGTCATTTCCATACATATATTCTCGGTCAAAATACATAATTAAGGACATGTTTTACTACACCATACAAGGAATCTCTCGAAGAAGTAGGATCAAATTCAACCTCCATAGCCAATTTAGATGAAAACGATAAAAAGGCCTATGATCTAGAGAAGAAGGCATTTGCTATCCTTACATAAGCACTTCATAAGGATATTTATCATCAGTTTGTGTACTGTACCACCACCAAAAATTTGTAGGATACTTTAGAAGGAAATGCTGAAACTAGAAAAATACGACATGATCTGCTAAAAAAGAGTTTGAAGGTTTCATGTTCATGGAGAATGAAACACTGAATAATATGACAACACGTTTCTACCATTTGCTTAGTGAAATGTATTCATACGAAGTATTAGCATCTCCACAAGAAATCGTGATGCGTTTTGCTGATGCCTTACCGCCAAAACGGAGTCAATTTATTGACTTACTAAGACATACAGGTGTTTTGGATATGATTAGTATTTATGAATTTGTTTAGAAGCTTGAGAACAAAAATGAAGAAGAAATCCGGAAAGCAAAAAGGATTTCCATTCCGCAAAACACTGAGATGTACTTTAGAGGTATTAACACAAGTGTTAGTACAACTCAGCAACCAAAACTTCAAACCGCGTTTGTGTCAAATGTTAACCCCTTTCTACCACCACCAGTTCAAACAAATCAATTTGTTGGCTCAAGTACTCAAACCTATGGTCAAGTATTTGATCCTAAAGCCTTTCTACCACAACCTCACGTTGTACACCTCAAGTTCCACAACAAGCTTCTCAGCAAGCTTTCTATGGTAACAACTTTCGACCTTCAAATCCTAATACCGTCAAACTTGATACATCACATCTTTCCAAGGTAACAACTATGGTTAGTGCTTACTTTGGACTAGTCGCTGTCAAATTGGAAACATTAATTTGATTAATGAAGACTATCAACAAATAGACAGAGATGAGATGGAGTTGATGGATATTAAATGGCGTTTGCAAGTGCAGTTAGAAGAGCTAATGATTACATGAGCAGAACTGGGAGAACGAGTTTGGAAAGCAAGAAAGATACGAAATATGGTTTTGATAAAGATGTTGTTACTTGCTTCAACTATGGTGAAAAGTTCACTTCAATCGTGAATGTACTCGACCCAGCAAACAAGGAAATCACAAACCTTTCTGAAATCAATCACAACCATCCCACACAACTCAAGTTAACAATGAACAAAGAATAGTTGTTGTTAACAACCCAAACAACTCTAACCAATCTGGACCTTCAAACAACACAAACAAAGCTCTAGTAGTTCAAGCAGATGAAGGATGCGATTGGTCAGTACAATTTGGAAATGAGAATCAAGGAGGACTACATGTTATGTCAAGATTATCAATCGGATCAAACATGTCCATAGCATTGACAATTCTAATGATGATGATTCTTCTGGGTATAATGGGAGTTCTGATGAAGAAAGCTCGAGTGTGGGTGGTTATGGATCTGATCCAGATGTTAGGGAAATGATTGATACTGAGGTCAATGAGTTGCTGGAAGAAGCAGAAAAGTTAAAAAGTCAAAAGGCTGGCTTGATAAGGAAAGCAGAAATTGCATCAAAGGAGATGGAGAAATCTTTCCAACAATACGTCCTTTTCTCATCATATCGCTTTCATGGCTAACGTTGCAGGTTCAACAAGTCAGGTAAAATCCAACTCTCCTAAGATATGCAGTGACTGTTATGAATTAAAAACGAAATTTGAAACAATAAACAGTCATAATCAAAGCCTAGTAGTTGAACTATCAAAATGCAAAGAGGCAAATCTGGCTTTAACTAGAAACGGAATAGAATTCAAATCTGTAACTGAAACTCTTAAGAAAAGCGTTTCTGAATTAACTAAAACAGTTTTGAACAAGCAAACAGGAATTAATAACTACATTAATATCCTTGAAGAAACGAAAAAGGAGTTAGCCAATGCCAAATGGGAACATGATTAAATTAAGCTAAAACTAGAAAGTTATTCTAACTCCCGATATATGCTTGATCACATCATTGATGTTGAAAAGCTTAAGGAAGATATCAAATGCATTGGGTATAAATCGTGTCCACCCCGTTGAAACACAATTATACCAAACTGCTTGACGAAGAGTAAATGCCACGCTTTGAACCATCTGTACCTCTTAATCCTAAAGAGTTTGCAACAGGATTAGGGTTTAAGCTGGACAATTCCTCAGTTGAATCAAGAAAATCAGAGAACTCATCATCAGTTGTTAATCAGAATCCTTCTACAATAGAGGAGGATGATTCATCAGATGATGAGTCAGAGAAAACCGATCAGGATCAATCTCTTGATGAAGAAAAAGGGGTAGAAATTTCTGCTGCTCCCGATGAGAAATCTATTGCAAATCAAGAGAATGATCCTATTAAAATTGTCAAGACAACAGCGTCTACATCTGAAAATGATAATGTGTTGTATACATGATTGGGGATAAGAAAATTTACTCAAATAAAGACTTTCCGATCAAAAATGTAAATCCAACTTCAATTGATCAAGTTTTTGAAAATTCAACAACCAAATTTTTGGAAAAGAAGAATCCAATCAAGTCTCAACCATTATTCGTTTCAAAAGTAAAACAACAAGAAAAGCAAGCTGCAAAACCTAAGATATCACAATCAAAGGTTGAAGCTAAAAGAGCTCGCTACAAGAAGAAATTGAAGAATGTTAAATTTGTGGGTTCAACTGGTAGTGATAAAATTGAGACCTTTGAAAGCATGTCTAATATTAATTTTTTAAATTAAGTCAAGATTTTAAAGCGTAACAGTCAAAACAATTACACTCAACACACAAATGGGTGCGAAGATAAACCAAGTACCTCTAGACCCACAAGTTCAACATCAAGTTATAAAACAGAATCTCCTAAATTTGTTGAAAGGAGAACATGTTTCAAGTGTGGAGAGTTTGGCCACATAATCAAAAACTGTACCAATCCAGCAAAACTGAAGTTTGTTGAAAAAGCTCATTCTGAAACAACTTGCCAATGTCGATCTATCTCACCTAAACAAGATAAACGAATTGTTAAAACAAAAAGAAAAACAGAGACGTAAACAAGTAAAAATAATTGAAAAAGCATTAAAATCGTATTTTCCGAAAGGAAACCAAGTCCATCAAGTTTGTTTAAACCAGAAGAATTTAAAACTATAAATAATAGTAATCTGGTAAATTTCAACAATCTTGGAAACTTAAAACCGGTAATGTTTCAGGGGGAGGCACAAAGTTTCCAAATCATCAAGAAATAGAAATCACATTTCTTGATGATAAGGGTCGACCCAAGACCATTAAGGCTTGGGTCCCCATCTCAAACTGATCGGGTATTGAAATGTGCTGGGTGTTCCAGGAGGAACTATGAATAATCATTAGATTGTTGACAGTTGAGCATCAAGGCACATGACAGGCGACTTAAGGCTTCTTTATGATGTAAAAAGCATTAGAGGAGGTTATGTTGCCTTTGCTGGAGATAAGGGCGGATACATCACTGGAGAAGGCATGTTTTCCAATGGTGTTGTTAGTTTTGATAAGATCAATTATGTTCGTCCAATTGATCATAATCTTCTAAGTGTGTCTCAAATCTATGAAAAGAAGTTCATGGTTCATTTTGATGATACCGGTTGTTATGTGCTGAAACCTGGTTTCAAGATTCCCAAAGAATGGATTCTCTTGCCGGCTCTAAGAATTAATGATTTATATATTCTTGACATGAGCCAAGCTATTACCACGTCTGCACTTTGTCTCAAAAGCCACCGAAAAGGAATCAATCTCTTGCCATAGACGAATGGGACACATTCACTTAAGGAAAAAGAACTATTTTGTGAAAAAACAATCTTGTGAGTAGTGTACTAGTGAAGAACTTTCATTTAAAAGATGTCTGTGTATCGTGACAAAATGGAAAGCAAGCTAGAAAATCTTATCCTGTGAAGAAGATTAACAGGGTGAATATGCCTCTAGAACGTCTTCATATGGACCTCTTTGGACCTATGAAACACAAGACTACTTTTGGTGATTCATATTGCTTAGTAGTTACTGATGACTATTCAAGATTTTCATGGGTAAATATGTTGGCGCACAAGATTGTAGTTCCTGAAATCCTCTAGAATCTCCTAACGGTACTAAAAAATTTGTACAATTTGAAGATAAGGAGAATCAGAAGCGACAATGGCATCGAATTCAAGAATCATGTTATGGATGAGTTCTATTCTTCTAATGGCATTTTGCATGAGTACAGTTCTCATTACACTCCACAACAAAATGGTGTCGCTGATAGGAAAAATAGAACTCTGATTGAAACTGCAAGAACTACGTTAGTAGAATTAGAACTTCCTGTTCAATTTTGGGGAGAGGCAGTGGCTACTGCATGTTATGCAATGAATAGAGTTCTTATGGTGGAGAGGCATGGGAAAACATGTTTCGAGTTGTTACAAAAAAGGAAACTGGATGTGTCTTTCTTAGAACCTATTGGAGCTCCATGCACTATGATTGATCCACATGGTAAATTTGGTCCTAAGGCTATCGAAGGTTTCTTTCTTGGATATGCTACTCCAAATTTCAGAGTGTGGAATTTGTCATCGAAAAATATTGAAGAATGGGTGAAGTTAAAGTTCAAAGATACACTAAATCAGTAAGTGCTACGGGTGCTTCTTGGATGTTTGACTATGATGGATTACTTGACTCCTTTAATCTGCCAATTTTTGATGATGCATCTGCAGCTGCTCAAATGCTACTAGAAAGTGAGACTGCAGTTAACTCGTCTTTAGTAAGACCAATTATTGTTAACCCTCAAGTGTCTACTTCGGTTAACAATCTTGTTCAAAATGAGGAATTCGAAGATGTTGCTGATTACAATGTTTCGTCAGAAGATGATGAGTTCCATGACGCAAATGAAGCTACTTCTGGTCCGGTTCCTGGAATTTCAGATGTTGAATCAAATGTGCAAAATCTAGGGACAAGTGAAGGTCATGCGTCTACTTCATCATCAAATCCAGCAAACAAATTGGTTGTTGATCTGAATATCAACAATCTGGGTATAAACTCTTGAGTTCCTGATGTTCCTGAAACTCGAATTCATAATACTCATCCTCAGCAGAATATTATTGGAGATGTCCAGAGTGGTGTGCAGACACGTAATCAACTAAGGAACAACCAGAATGCTGGTTTATATTCTGCTATTAGGGAATCTCGAGAACAAAATTATTGGTCTTTATCCTGCTATGTCTGCCAAGTTGAACCAAAATCTTGGAAGGAGGCAATGAAAGAAGACTCATGGGTTGAGGCAATGCAAGAAGAACTTCAGCAGTTTCAGAAGTTAGGTGTGTGGAAATTGGTTGACAGGCCTGACAACTACAAGAAGATTGGTACAAGATTGGATTACAAGTGTAAGAAAGATGAACGAGGTGTTGTTGTGAGAAACAAAGCAAGATTGGTTGTCTAGGGCTTTAATCAGGTAGAAGGCATTGATTACAATGAAGTTTATGCACCATAGCACGTCTTGAGGCCATAAGAATTTTCTTGGCTTATGCGTCCTACAAGAAGTTTACAGTTTACCAAATGGATGTGAAGAGTGCATTTCTTCATGGTGTGGTTGAAGAAGAAATATATGTTGAACAACCACATGGTTTTGAAGATCCAATCCATCCTGACAAGGTTTGGCTTCTCAATAAGGCTCTATATGGTCTTCACCAGGCTCCTCAGGCTTGGTATGGAATGTTGTCTTCCTATCTTCTGAAGAATGTTTTCGACGTGGATTGATCAACTGTACTCTAATCATCAAGGAAGAAAATGAGGACTTATTGCTGATACAAGTGTATGTTGATGATATTATTTTTGGGTCTACAAACGAGAAAATGTGTAAAGAATCCGAGCAAGTGATGCAAGAAAAGTTCGAGATGAGCGCCATGGGATAAATGACTTTCTTTTTAGGTTTGCAGGTTCATCAATCTTAGGAAGGGATTTTCATTCACAAACCAAGTACGTCAGGGATATTCTCAAACGATTTCAAATGGAAGACTCAAAGCCTTTGGGAACTCCATTAGCTCAAAATCATGGGATTACTCCTGATGGAATGGGTGAACATGTGGAACCATCTCGTTATCGTGCAATGATTGGATCTCATATGTATCTTACTGCTTCAAGACCCGATAAAAAATGTACCCAACATGTCTTCTAGCTCGCTACCAGTCAAGTCCAAAGGTTTCTCATTTGATGGCTGTGAAAAGAATCTTTCGTTACTTGAAGCGTCGCCCGGACACTGGTCTCTTGTACCCTAAGGATGATAAGTTTGATTTGACAGCATTTAGTGACTCTAATCATGGTGGCTGCAAGATCGACGCTAAATCAACATCAGCAGGATGTCAGTTCTTGAGAAATCGCCTAGTCACGTGGTAGTGCAAAAAAGCAGACTTGTGTAGCTACGTCAACTTGTGAGGCTGAGTATATTTCAGCTTCTAGTTGCTGCTCTCAAGTTCTATGGATCCAATAGCAAATGCGCGACTATGGTTTTGAATTTCTAACTACTCCTATTTATGTTGACAACGAAGCTGCTTTACAGATCACTCGTAATCCTATACAGTACTCAAAAACCAAACACATTCAGATTAAGTATCATTTCATACGAGATTGTTACGAAAAGAAACTTATCAATGTTGTTAAAATCCACACCAATCACCAACGTGTCGACCTGTTTACAAAAGCTTTTGATAAATCACGTTTTGATTATCTTCTTTTGGTCAATGGCATCAAGGTGAAACCTGAGTAAAACATCCTTGGTTAATCATTTTCGTAAATATTTTATTAAAATCTAAAACAACCAAAAGATTTTCCATTTTCTCTTAGTTTTATATTTTAGGGGGAGAAAATTTCAAGAAAAATACAAAAACATAAGAAAACACAAAAATACAAAAATATGTCTTTTATTTAGCAAAGTTTTATTTATTTATTTACCTTCTACATTTAAGGGGAGAAATTTAGAAAAATACAAAAATAGAAAATTCAAAAATCAAAAATGAGTTTTTTTGAAGATAAGAGAAGATGATGATACACCGGTGATTTGTCCAAAATGGTCAAAAACATAAAACGCGAATTGATAAATAGCTTTACTAATGATGTATCAGTAGGCTAACAATCAGATTAAAATATGCAGGTTGATATAAACATAACGGACTGAAAGCCAGGTGGGAACCATTCATTGGCATATGGTCTTGGTACCGAAATTTTGTTTGATAGTATGCCGAGGTTCTGAGATATGCGGTCTTTATGCTTGCTTATCATCTGGGTATCATGGTTGAATCTTTTACTAAAAATAACAATGACGCAAGTCTAGAACTTCCATGATACCATACGTACATGTAAATACTGCATACAACCATAAATAAGTGATAGAAAATATCACATCCACCTAAAAATAAGTGATAAAATATCACAACTTTATGCGGGAGCTAAGTTCGTCTCTTTTTCGGTACGATGGTACTAACATGTTCACGAACTTACTCCTGTGCCCTGCCTGTACCTGAAAATCAAGCACCTCATCAATAAGTGATTTAATCACATAGGGCTTGTTTTCAATCAAAATAAGTGAGTATCTCACATCATATATGTCAAAACAGATGATAAGCTGTATACTCACCGATAAGATTTTCTCTCGTGCATATCATGATACGTGAATGTGTCATGAAGTGGTTGAACACCGGCTAGTAAGTATAATTCATACATTAAGCATATCTCTTAATCATGATTACATCTGATAAGCTGAGCTTACGTGGACAACAATACCGATAATCATAGTAGAATGCTTATTTATTTAATTTGATGTTTTTAACAAAACTCATTTTTGGCAAGATTAAAAGTTGGTATGATTCTCTTACCTTGAAACTCTGAAAAAGATTGTCTAAGTAAATATAAAGTTTGTTCTTATCTTTTAGTAGTTATTTTGTTTTAGTTTACTCTGTTGATAAATTAAAGTATTTTTTATGTAGCCAAAGATGGAAACTCAAAAGTTTTCTACCAAGATACGCCCTAAAAAATCATTTGTTTTGATATCGTAACTTCATAAAGTACTTTCTTACAACGGGTAAACTCATCTCAAAGAACAAAATCTGTTTAATGAGCACTTTTCCTAACTAAACTGGTGATTAGTGTGGATATGTGCAAAGATCAAACAGTTCAACGAAAAACCTTAGGTCCATGAAGAACTGAAAGTCCAGTTTTGAAAAACTTGGACTCGTACGAATCAAAGGTCACTCGTACGAGTGATTGTGCCTCGTACGAATGACCACTGGTGTCTTGTACGAATGGCAGTACTTCATACGAACTGAGGTGCTTCATGTGAGTATCATGATGTGGTATAAAGTGTGAAGAATTTACTCTCACCTTGCTACGTTATCCTTTCACTTATCCTTAAGTTGTTTCTGATATTTTTAAGGTATATTTGACAATGTTGGCATACGTTGAAGATGAACAATTTGAACATTATCTGACTATGCGACTTTTCCTGACATGAACAACAAACTTTAAGCAAAGAATCTTTTAACGAAAAACAAGTTCTTCATGCATAATCTTCACTTGAAATTCTATGGGCGAACAGTTTACCTTCCTTCGTAAAAGTCAAATACCACTCGCACGAGTAACCTGTCGCTCGTACGAGCCAGTTACTCGTACGAGTAAATCACTTGTTTTACTAAGTCAGGTGTTCGTACAAATCAGTTGTTCTCCGTACGAATAAATTGTTATTCGTATGAGTCAGTAGTTCTTCATCCAGAGAATACATACATACAGGAAGTTTGAAATAAAACTTTTTGTGTATATTCCCTAATGAATTTATGTCCTTATTCTTGCTATCTGTTGTGTACAGAATGGAACAAAAAGAACATAAAAGAAAACCCGCAACGAAGAGAACTGACAAGTCAAAAGTGGAAATTATGTCAGAACCAAGACATAACATGGTGGCCTTCTTAGATCCGGAAGATAATTTTGCTGAGTACAATGGTATAATGAAGTTTTTGCGTGACTCAAGGATACATTATGCTATCACGCACAAGACTATAGTATAGAAGACGTTGATCAAGGAATTTTGGGATTCAGCTAAAGTTGCTGAAGTGAATGAGCTGGAACTTATCCGGGGAGAGTAAATGACTTGAACGTAGATGTCTCTGTTGAAATCATTAACTCAGTATTACACTTTGGCGATGATCCTGAAGCTCCATTCTCAGTTCCATTGAAATGTCAACGTGGATGTTTGCTTCGAATGAAATGTGTTGGAGATTTTCTCGTAGGACAACTAAACAAAGCATGGTTGCCACTCCGATACAAGTTCTTTCTACATGTTCTTATTCAGTGTTTGAGCAACATACGAAGTGGTTATGACATCGCGAATAACGACTTGGTTGGAATGATGATAGCTTTGACATTGAACAAACCGTTTAGTGTTTCAAAGTATATTTTTGCAAACATGAAGGAAAAACTTAGAAGAACCGGTATGGTGGAAACTAGTTTTGGATGTATCCTCGTTTTCTCCAAATGATCTTAAATGTGCAACATCCAAATTTTCTGAAAAACGACAACGATGTTTTGAAAGTTGAGGTTATGCTGGAACATTCGTTGAAAATTTTTAGAGGTGTAGCAGCAAAACATTACAAGGAAAGCACACCTCCTCGTAAATTATTCGGTTTTCTGGCAAATGATAAATATGTTGCACCAGATTACGATAAGTGGCGCCATGATGATAGTGAGCCATATAATGAAGAACCAATTTTGAAAAAGATGATCGAAGATAAATTTGGTCGTCAAAAGGGAAAAGGTGCTGATGATGACGATAATAATAATGGTAATGGTGGTGCAAGTGATGTAGGTGCTACATGTGGTGATAAGGGAAGAAAAAAACAAAGCAAACGCCCATGGAAACATCATCAGCACAACCTGAAATTACACAACCTACAACCTCACATCAAGAAACTGTACTTGAACAAGTTGCAGAAGTCGAGTCTACCTTTACAGCGGAGGAAACTGAACCTGTGACGACGGAACCCACTAAAACCTCTGAACCACAACCTTCAAATACCACAGCAGCTGAAACACCTTCGGCTGAAGATACTCCAGTTCAGTCACAACCTACTACTTCATCAGTCCAATAATCCCAGTCCACAACTCATCAAAAAAATACAAAACGAAGCAGTCGTTTATTCTCTGAAATGGAAAAGGATGAGAAAGTGGATGTTCTGTTCTCTCAGTTGCAAGCTGCGACAATCCAGATTAACAAGCATTCAGAATTTATGTCTTCAAATCGAAACAACAGTTGGAGATAAATTATTTGAAAGAGACCTTTTAGAAAACAGGATTCTGAAATTGTGCAGTTAAGAAAACAAAATGAGCGGCTGAAGGCTGCAGATGTTGAAAGGGCAACTCAGCTACAACAGATGAGAGCAGCTGATAACTCTAGGGGAATTGAGTTGAATAGGCTGAAATTACGTAGTGCGGCTGTTCAACGATCTGCCGAAACATTAACTGCTAAGCATAACGACTTAAGAGAATGGTATCATTCTCGTAATGCTACACTAGTTGAAGGCTTTAATGGTATTAAGACATGTTTGAAATGAGCAGAAAGCGAGTGAACATTCTGTGGAATGAAAGATGTAGAGCACAGGAGATAAATGTAAGAACACCGTGGCAATCCTGATGCTTCAGCCTCATCCTCGCAATCAAAAGTTTATGCTTCAACTCCAGTGCTAGAGTCTAATGTACAGCAGATCGTGACCGATCCAGTTGCCTCCAGTGACACTCAAGAGGAAACAGGAAAGGTTTCATGTTTCTGGAATGTATTGAAGACCTGATTATCAATCAACGTTGGATTGAAGATTTTCAGGGAGAGTTTTTGATACAACAGGCAATTCGGAACGAAGAACGAAGACCAAGCAATAGCCAAGGGGGAGTTTGTTAATACACTTTTGTGTCTTCGCTTGTTCTTAATTTCGTCTGTAACTGTACGGTCTTTCTTTAATGTGTCTGTATAGTTTGGTCATGTCGACCAAATCAAGATATCCTCCTATCTTGACATAGTATGACAATTAGTTTGTCTGTGTTGTAAACCAGTTGCATGTATGCATACTATTGAGTCTTGTGTACATCATGTATGTTGACACGTTCTCCAAAGAACACTTTCAAGTACGAGTGAGAAGTGCTTCGTACTAGCAAGTTGTTGCTCGTATGAGCCATATACCATTCGTACGATTGATTCTCCCAGTCGTACAAGTGGCTCATTTCAACCAAGCATCTTGCTTGATTCGTACGAGCCATGGGTCGTTCGTACAAGCATTCTTTAGAGAATGTTCTTCGTGACTGATAGTGTTTCATACGACCAGCAACATTCTTCGTAATGTTTCTAGGTATAGACACTATATAAACAGACATGCACTTCTCAGTGACATAGGGACACTAGTATGAATGTTAGACACTAGAAAGAGATACTGAAGCACAAGAGCAGAGAGAGTATATCTGAGTCTGTATGAACATTGTTTGTATATGTTTGTACTAGTTCTCTTCTGTTAATCAAGATAGTGAATCTTTGGTTATCTTGTGTTTCTTACTTTGCTTTGGTTTGCATACTTACGTGGATTCCGCACTCGTATGTGTGTTACATAAACGTGGAAGTAGGTTAATCTTGATCCTCCAAGTGGACCTACAGGACGTGAACACACTCGCATTATACAAACGAGATGATTTCATCAAAATAGGAGTGAAACCCTCACTTTGGTGAAAGACTCTCAATCCGCATTCTCGATTTCCATGAAATTATACATCAAGTTAGGAGTGACATCCTCACATTGATGAAATTTCGCCATGCTTATTCTAGTGGACCCTTACCAACAAGTCGGATTTAAGTCCTTACCTCATTTGATAAGTATCAAGCACACTTAGGGAATGACGTTGTCAAATTAGGGGTGATACCCGAACCTTGGTAACTAGCCCCACTCCTCGATTTTTGAATCCCGCCGAAGCCTCGAACTTTCAATTAACTAAGGAAATGTAGTAACCGTAAGGGTGAATACCGTTAACCGAAATTTCGGCGAGAGTATTTTACCTATTAGGCCAAAGCATGCTTCACAAACTCAAAAGAGCTTTCGATCACTTTGGTTAGTCAAGGTTTCGTTTCCAATAATTCAAGTTTTAGTCAAAACCATCATTATATTATATCAATTTTATGCATAACGTAATTCAAATATCCCTTTCTTTCAAAATCCAAATTATTTTCATAATGATTACTCACTTATCAAACTTATACTTTTCATGTACCTTACACACTATTTATAAATACGATTTCAAAAATGTCACCCACAAGTTAAACACTACTCGCATTCCCAAAAATGGAAGTCTTATCATCAAAATAGAAGTGATTCCCTTACCTTTACGATTTGACTCCGCCCATTTCTCGAAGGAATCTTGTCCTTGAGATAGGAGTAATGTCCACACCTCAATGGAGGATCAAATCACAACTCGACTATTTTTGTAATAATCACTAGATCAAATTTTCAAATTTTCTCATTTATGCATAAATCTCGAAGCTTATTATTTTATCCACATGATTCTCACCCTACAACGTATTTACTTAAATTACATACAGGAAACTCCTAATGATACTTTAAACGTTTCATTTAAAAATTTCAAAACCTTTATGAAATGCTACCTATCAACTTAGTCGGTCTAACGAACCTCTTACCCTCGATTTTCATAACTCGTCCAATCACAAAAACACACTCACTTTATACTACCATTCTAAAGACATTTTATTTCCAACAAGAAACAACAAAAACTCTCCCTCACATACGTATAAGTCCACTTTGCTAAAATATGTTTCAAAACCCAATTTTTCCACGAAAATTTTCTAAACACAACTTCCTTGTATCAATATAAAAAAAAAGCAAGCTCACTATTTTACAACCTTTTCAAAAACCGTTAATATGCAAATCTAAATCTGAACACATGGGCAAGAAAATTTCATAAGATCGGATAACCTACGACGTATGCAAATACACATTTTTAAACAAAAGTAGCATTTCTTTTTTTTACAAACCACATTTTACATCAAAAATTAATACTTTTCTCAATATTCATTCGACATTCACAATTTTGGTCCTTCATTCCCAACAAACCCGATTTATTTTATTTCAACCAACTCAATGTTTTGACTCAAGCGACCATACAAATGCATATCGACTTACACGTTTCCATTTGTGCAGTCAATATTAAATGGCAATCTTACGCATATCACCATTACACTTCGTATTTTACACACTCACAACCTCATGGTAACTTATATATGCTAACCATTTTATTCCACGTATACGTTCAATACTACATGCTAATGTTATACGTATTTGTCTTCAATCATACTCAAACTTTATACATTCGCACTACTTGTTAGTCATACTTGAAATCTATAAGTAGGCATAACCCGAGTGGTTTCGCCTACGTTAGACATTCATACATACATACAATCATGCTTACATACTTAATTTTTATCAGCTATCTTTCACACACATTTTGCTTGTAATGCTAAAATGTAACCTCACCCGTACACTACTAGTACAAACTATGCGAATCATGCACAAACCAAAATAATCGCGGGTGCACATGGGATTATATTGGTAGGCGCATGAAAACCATATTGGGTTTTACTATGTATCACAACACGGAACGTAACATGACACCAAATAACGAAATGAACATAACATGCTGTGAACATGGTGGATACGCTGTTGGTACTTCCTATATCTAAGTGTCCCTACCATGGTACCAAACTTTCGTAAAACGTGCCATGAGAAATTCGGTGATTTCCAGGACCTTGTTAAATACATTTGGTTTCTAACAAACTTCGGTGACACAACTTCGAAATGCTTGGTACTCGATTATCCATGACAAAGCTTCATTCTCAAAATCGTTAGCTTTAACAACTATCACTAGCATCTCTCAACTTTTGTGTTCGTATTTCATTCAATATCCACACCATTCTTACCCCTCGCTTACACCCACCGAATCGTCATACACTCTCATACCATGAATATTCTCAAATTCTCCCCTTAACATTTCATCCAAACGTTAGTTTCAGTAAATCAGCCTAAACGATTTATCTATTTTTACAAACATCCTCACTGGTTCGACTCAGTCAAAATACTTTTAAGATATCTTTCGTTCTCTATTACGCGCAAACGTCAACTAGACCGCCTACTACCGCTAGAGCTTTTTGAAACCAAACTACCTGCCATCCTAGCTTCTCAACTATAAACATTTTTTCTACATGTGATTTTACTAAAATGCATTTGAACCAATGAAAATTTTTCCTACAATCTACGGTGCGGGCCACACATTTTATCAAACTACATCCTTACTTACACAAAAACTTTTAGGTCACATCATTTCAAAACATTTCTCCCAATTGAGTTGTTCAACTCGCATTGCCTATATACACACATACAAGTTTTACTTATTTTTACACTTATTTACGGTTGATGTCCTAATCCGCTTAGTCAAACGAGTTGCTTTTACAAACCTATCTTTTATCACTCAAAATTATCTACGTACGCCCAGTTAACCATAGACTATCAATTTAGCCAAAACTCTGACCCATGCATTTTTAAATGCGTTAACACATAAAACGCTACTCGACACTAAGCATCAAAAATTTCACGTTTAGTCAAACATTTTAACCATTATCACTCGTATCGAACCATCTTATCCGGAGTCTTCCTCTTAAATAAATTTTAGGACGAAATTTCTAAAGTATGGGAGACTGTAATGCCTCGTATTTCTGTATTCTTCTTTTTAGAAAGTTCGTATTCGCATTCTATTTTTTTGAAACCTTACATTCGTATTTAAATTTCAATCTCACAATTCGATGTGTTAATCATGATGAATTCATTTTTATACATATACGTGTTACCTTTCATATTTTTATTATGTACGCAATCAATTTTAAATGTGTGTTTATACGCAAAACCGAGACTTAAAATACACTTTGGATACCTAAAACAAGTTAAAATAAAAGAAACGGCATAAAATAACCTAGTTACAAAGTGCATGGACTAAAAGTAAGCAAAACCAAAAGCTTTTCCACCTCCTTTCTTCTCCAATCACCTTCCACCCTTCTTTAGCCAATTAGATTTCACTTTTTTCCACCTCTTTTCTCCTTCAATCATCTTCCACCCTTCTTTAGCCAATCAGATTTCACCATTTTCCACCTCTTTTCTTCTCAATCACCTTTCACCATTCTTTAGCCAATTATATTTCACCCTTTTTCACCTCATTTGTCCTCCAATCACCTTCCACCTTCATTTAAACCCCAACCACTTAACCCTCTTATAAATACCAACCCTAACATCTTCCAAACACTTTCACCACCTCCAAATCACTTCGAAACTCTCTCAAATATCCAAGATTTTCAACTTTGAGCAAAAACTTCAAGAACCAAAATTGGTAACTTCGGTATTTCATCAACTCAAGACTCGTCAAATCCACTAAGTGAAAATTTCTTCGCAAACCGTGGGTACACTCGAACACCATTTTTACGCTGTACACTTTTGGGTGCAACATGTTAACCTATCAAAAATACACGCAATCACACTTATACATTTATGCAAACTCACAAACAATCCATCATACATGCTATAGTTATGTGATATATGATTCGTATACATGGAACATTCTTATGTGATGCTAGTTGTCATTAACTTTTTTTAAAGCCTCCCCCTTAACATGTATAGCGCTATAGAAGTAGGGCACTGCCCGTATTCTTGAGGTCATGTTAAGATTATTCTATTTTTGCGATGATACGCGAGGATTGACTTGTAGATCGCATGCATGTTTACATTAATCTAGTATGCTAGCTTAACATGTGGATTTGTTTAAACGATTTATTACTTATGCTATAATTAAACTTGTGTACTCGCCAATATCTTTGTGTTGAACTATACTTTTAACATTTTGCAGATTAAGGATGTTGAGCATGACAAAAACTTAGTAGGGACCACATAGAAACGCATTTAGAATGTTAGGTTTTATGTTATAATATTGTTGAACTTGTTGTATTTGGATTTATGTTGTAATTGACTATTTGATCAATGAAATGAAACGGGTTTTGAATTTAATATTGTCGCAAATAGTGTTATTATGTCTCGAGCAATCTATGTACGTCCGGCCAGATAATTCCACCATCGGTTAGGTGTGACACCACAAGTCGGTGCTTGGGCAACCCTTCAAATATCGTAGTATCCGTTTGACGATCAGCATGTGTGACACTCAAGGATTTGACTGATATTGGGCGTAGGGATGTGTCGGATACATGATATCTAGCCTTGATGCTGTGACGTACATTAATAAACCAATCATTGATCGATATAAGGTCTCATCAATCTTTACTCCTTTTTCATCTGGTCTGATGCCGTGATTGGGAGCCAATGGAGTAGATAATGGTAATGATTCTGACATATTGAATTTCTCCAAGATGTCGTACACATATTTCTTCTGATGGATGAAGATTCCATCAGGTAACTGATTGACCTGAAGTCCCAAGAAGAGCTTCATTTATCCTATTGAGCTCATCTCGAATTTCGTTTACATGACTTTCTTGAAGTCTTTACACAGCTCATCGTTAGTCGAACCAAAAATTATGTTATCCACATAAATTTGTACGATAATTAGATGTACATCCGCTTCCCATGTAAAGATTGTACTGTCAACAATTCCTCTAGTGAAACCATTCTTCAAAAGGTGTTGAGAAAGCGTCTCGTACCAGGCTCTCGGGGCCTGGTGTAAACCGTTTAACGCCTTATCTAGTAGGTAAACCTTTTCTTTGTGTACTGTGGTGACAAACCCTGGTGGTTGTCCAACATACACCTCCTCTTTCACATTTCCATATAGGAATGCGGACTTGACATCTAATTGGTACACCTTGAAACCTTTCCATGACGCGAATGCTAGGAAAATGCGGATAGCTTCCAATCTAGCAACAAAAGCATAGACCTCAGTATAATCAATTCTTTCTTGCTGATGAAATCCTTGAACAATGAGTCAAGCTTTGTTTCGAGCAATTACTCCTCTGTCATCACGCTTACACTTGAAGACCCACTTTGTATTGATTTTCTTGTGGTAATTCAGTAGATCAATAAGCTTCCAAACTCCAAGTTTCTCAAATTGTTGTAGCTCTTCTTGCATAGCGTTAACCCAGCTTTCTTCTATGAGAGCTTCTTTGTATGTTTTTGGTTCAACCTGTGAAATAAAACAACTATATGAGATAGTATCTTGCACATGCGCTATTTTAGAATAAAAAAACTAAGATCCTTATTGATCTGATTTCGCGTTTTGACTCCAGTCTGCAACTCTCCAATGATGTTTTTTGATGGGTGGTAAGACAACGTTCTCATCATAACTTCATTTTAGACACTCACTTCGTTCTCCAGATTAGTGATGTTTTGATCAGCAACGCACTACTCGTGGATGCTTCATTCTGAACACCTGAACTCGCAGCTTGATTGTTTAGTAAACTTTGAATCTGTTTTGCACCTTCATCGCAAGTAGATCCATCGTTATCATATGTCGGTTCAGCATCAAAATCAGAAATGTCAGTTTGATCGAATGTGGGAGCTGGTTTATTCATCTCATGATTTGAAGTGGGTTTCTTTTTCCTGCAGTCTGAGGTCCTGGATGTTGAGTACTTGTACTAGCTTGAGCATCGTGAGTACCAATTTGTGTTTGAGTAATCATAATAGGTCTACGAAATTGTTATTGTGATAAAGCTTGCTGCTTTTTGGTAAAGAACCAAAAGTTCATCTTCTGTTGGTTCAGCTGGAAGCTCGAAGGAATCCTAGAGACTATCATAGTTGAACAGTCAAGCATCTCCTGGTTTCTGTGTTGGACACGTGTATCTTTGACAATCGACGTTCTAAGCAACAATAACCTGGTTTATTCTAGGAAGATATACTCTACGTAGTGTCCTAACATATCCCACGAATAACCCTCCAAAGATCTAGCTCCAGATTTGCCATCAGCATCGATTACCGTGCAAGGTGACCCAAATGGTTCTAGATATTTTAGGTTTAGCTTTCGCTGGTTAAGCAACTTGAAACACGTTTTCTTATGCGGCTTGAACGTCAAAACTCAGTTCAAGGTAAAGCATTGACGTGGTCAAGTGTGGTTATAATTATATTTTAGGTACTTTTTACTTGTAGATCAAGCTTTAAATTTATAAAACACGATACAATACTACCACTCCACACACGTTAAGGCAAGTGCACCCATCGTAGACGTAGTATAGTGATGGAAAGATATCGAGGTCTTCTAAGGACACAAGAGCTTTTAATACCGGCTTATCGTTAACGTCCAATCTAACCAAATTTTGAAAGTTTAAAAGATATAAACGTAAAAATGTAAATAAAAAGGAAAAAAATAGTCAAGAAAGAATCAATTGATTCTGACTCCTCTTATATATCGTTTGATGATTTCCACACTTTGGACATTTTAAGAGATTATCTTAGTTATCGTAGTAGGCCTCTCTTGTGAAGGCGACGTTACCCTCAACCTATTGGTCTATGTCAGCAGGGATACAGTCCCGCAAGGTCGAAATATTGAAAGATATTTAAGTAAGTTATTAATCCGAAAAGTGGTAGGCCCTCTTGTGAAAGCGACGGTACCCTCGGCCATATTGGTCTGAGTCAGCAAGGATACAGTCTCGCAAGGCCGGGTAAAGTTTTATTAGTAGTTTATTAATAAGGGGTTCAAAGTCGTTCTTACTTCCACCGATTTGTTGCTATCTGTCTCAAGGGAAGTCCTAATAAGCTTGAACCAAGTCCTCACAGAAATATACACTGAACGAGAGAAAAACTTTACCCAAACACCCTTCTAACCCCCTTCTAGGTAGTTAACGCGCTCTATATGACCGTAAAGACACGAATTAGTGAATCAACGAAACATGAAAAAAGTTTAAATAAAGTTCACTTTCAATATAAAAAACTAGTTATTAAAGTCATTAATATATGTGATGTAAGAGATTTAGCCAAGCATGGCCTTTGTTTGGTAAGAAATCTTCAATCAATCTTGTATCCCAAGACTACTAAACAAAAAGATGAAAGATGGATGATAGTGGTGGGTGTTGGTGTTGTAGTGGTGGTGGACTGAATGCAAGTGCGAGTGCAGTACTTTTACAAGGGATGCCTTTCTCCAAAGCCAAGCACCTCTATTTTAGCTGAAAACAGAAGACGACCAGGGCCTCGTGCCCGCCTAGCACGACCACGTGGTTACAGAGCACAGCCCCGTGGTGACAGAGCACAGCCCCGTGGTTAGTGTGCCAACACGCCCCGTAAAGATCTCCTGAAATGCTTTTAACATTGACAAGTCCAAAGAGATCCATGTGTAGACTCTCTAGCAGGAGCTTGATAGAGTTCAGGAGTTTCCTCAGGTGACACTTTTTATGCTGCTTGCCTTTTTTACAACTAATGCAATCATCACTCAGATGAAAACTCTTCATATAAACTTCCTCAACTAGATTGTTGTGCAGAAGAAAGTTCATATTTTGCCCAGATGACTATGCCCCATTTTTCTGTGCCACATAATCGATTCTTTTTATGTTGCTTTTGATACGAAGCATTGCGTAGATTTTTTCATTGTTATTGCAACACTCATATCTAAGACGTATAGATCATTTTCTCGAGGACCTCATATTAGGATCCATTCCTCAAGTATCTTGAATCCTGGTTTCAGAATGAGATATTCTCGATCTGTGAAATGTGTCGTGAACTTTTTGTCATAAATCTGGGAAATACTTAGCAAGTTGTTCTCTGATTCTACTATGTAGTTGACTTTGTCAAAACAAACACCACACCATTTGTAAGAATACCCTCGCCAGCTATCCTTCCTCCCTGATTTACCCCCGAACACAACGTAGCCTCCACGAATAGCTTTAACATTGTATAGCAAGGCCAAAATTCCCATCATGTGCCGAGAAGCTCCACTATCCATTTTCCATTTTGAAATGATTATCTTGGGAGCCCTTACACATGCAATTAAGCAGTTACTTGAATAGAGAGACCTAAGCCTTGTCAGTCTTGGGTTGTTTGGGATATCATATATTGGCTCACAAACACTCTTACCATTTTTCTTAACTACAAACTTCTATTCAACCTCAACCATTTTATCAGTCATGGTTGGAACAGTAGTTTTTTACTTTCTCAGAAGATGGGTTTTTTAACCACCCAAGTTTGTTGTTTTGAAAATGCTTATTTAGGATAAAATTTCGAATCTTTTTATTCATTTTTGCTTGATGATTTACCAACTTCTTTGTTTAACACTTTAGAATTTGTTGGTTTCACAATGTTAGATTCATTGTTTTTATCAAGATTTGCGTTGGAACAAACTTCGGGGTTTATGTTTCTCATCTTCTGAAGACTTCTTGACGTTTTAAACGGGGTTTAAAGTTAGTCTAGGTACATCGTCTTGCGATATGCCCGACTTGGTTACATTTGAAACATGTCCTACTGTCGTTTCCAGCAGAGGATCCATGAACCTGTTCACGACGTTTCTATTCGGAATAAAGCTCATCATTTAACTGTGACTTAGCCAAACTTTCCTTCTCACTTTCTGAACTTGTTCTGATTACAAAGTTTACGTTCTTTGAAAAATTTGGTTTTCGAAATCTATCATCATATTTCTTAACATATCCCAACCCTTTTCTTTTGTTCTCAGGATAATTCATTCCTTTGAAATTGTTATTGTAAGAATGTTTGGGTTTATAATAGTAAGATGCTTCCAAATTTTCAAGTTCAGATAAGCTTAATTCAACCAACTAAAACACTTGTTCAACTTTTTCAAGATTAACATTCTAAATCGAAAATTCTTGATCAGAGTTTAGTTTGTTAGATCCTTTCATTTTGTATGCAACCATATTAGGATCATCATCTGAACTAGATTCTGACTTTTTTAGATAATTCTTATAAAAACTTTCTTCGTTTTTATAAGGTGAACTTGAACTAGTTTTCTCCAAAATAGATTCAACACTCTCAAATTCAGTGCTATCACCCTTTTACTTCCCAAAACATTTTCAACCACAATTTTAACCACATCTACCTTACATTCATCATCAGATTTGTTATAAGTTACTTTGCGATTTTCAGGCAGCTCATCTTTTGTTTCAGTTTTCAATTTCAAATTTAGCGCCTTATCCACCCCATCAGGCTTTATCGTTGAATAACTTTCCCACATTGGGAGCAACTCGATTGTAACTCATTCCTTTGTTTTGAGAACAATCATTTTCTTCCGTTTTAATTATTTCTTGTTGTTTTGGAAGAATATGATCAATCACATACGATGAGGTTGAGTAACTGATCAACAATTTGTTGACACTTTCTGTTTCAATTCTCACAACCTCTAAATCATTTTTTATCTTAGCAATCTTGTTAACGTGAACGTTTATGGCCATTTGTTTGTCCATGACAGTTGCTTTAAGCATCAAAAGTGTAGCACCGTCCTCTCGACTGGCTTTTTCAAACTGTTTAATGGATTTACTCAACGTATCGTATGTTTCTTATATTTATTTGTAATCACGCAACAGATTATCAGAAATTTTTTCAGTAGTTTATATTTATCATCTTTTTCAGCACATTCCTTGCAAGGCTCTGAGCACTTCTTGCAAGGTTTTTCAACTTCAATTATCTGAACCTTACCTTTTTCACTGACCGACTCTTTTACCATTTCTTGAACCTGTTCAGAGACTACCTCTTTTAAGTTCACCATCATTGCTTTGTTAGCAATTTCTGTAAGGTTATCTGTGGTCATCTCGTTGCTTACGTCAATTAATTCTTCAACCTCTTTCTTTGGCTCTTCTTCACATTGCACAACATAATTTGGTTCAAAGAAACCTGCAAAATTTTTATACGTGTCAGGTGGTACCAAATGTTTAAATGCACTATGAAAGATATCTTCTCAGGAGAACAGTATTTATCATTGGAGCTTCATCGAAAGTTACTTCAGAATATTCTTCTTCAACAATTCTTCTCTAATCTCTGCCAAAAATGCAATGCTTTCAGGCGTTGAGATATATTTGTTCTAGTTAAGCCTTCAACTTCTAGGGAAACGAGAGCTTTATCCTTTGAACTCGACGAACCATCATCGATTTGAATCATTCTTGATGTATTTTGAGGTGGTGACGTTTTGTGATAGATCGCCTTCTTGTAATAGTCGTCAACATTTGGTTTCGGTTCACTACGCGGTTCAGACATTCTCTCTTGAAGTTTCCTTTCTCTTGACATCTACAGCATGTGACTTTCGACTTATCAAATCCAAGCTTTCCATCCAAACCTCCCAAACTATCTTTGCGCTTGGCGAACAATTGAAGCCATGCACCACTTGATATCAATTAGTTCCAAATCTTCCGGATCAATTTGGTCATAATCTTCTTTTGTCATGTTAGATTTTTCCAATTTTCCAGCCACCAAACTTTCATATGACTCTAGAACAGATGCAAGTAGTGCCATATGTTGTTTTTTAGTGTTCTCTTTGAAATCTTGAGCATTCTCTAGATTCACGGCAATGTTTCATTGAAGAATTCACGGCAATGTTTCTGTGAAGATTGCGGTGTTTGCGGTGAGTTAGGTTCATAAGATGGGAATGACTAAAAACCACTTTCAGATGAATGATTTGTGGAAGGACTCGAAGAACTCTCTACACTGAAAGCAGTGTGTATTTTAGGACAACGAGTATTGGCTGTTGAACCAACTTTGAAGTACAAATTCACGTCCTGTTGAATATGTGAACCTCTGGTCTTAGCTATCTTTTGCATCTCCAGCTCATGACCTTCTAGCTTCTCAATAAATCTTGACAAAGTGAGAGTACCATATTCTGATCTATTCCTCAAGATAGTAAGATAAGTTGACCATTCTTCCTCGGGCAATTCATCAGCCAGTTTATCCACCAACTCTTCATTCTCCTTCTGAACACCTAATCTCTTCATTTCTACAACTATGTGGCAATACCTTTCGATCAATTGTTCATCATTTCACCTTTAAGTAGATTGAAGATATACTATTTATTTAATAACTTCTTTTCGCTCTTGATCATTAGGGTGCTTCCTTGGAATTTCACCTTCAAAGCATTCCACACCAATTGAACATCACCATAGTTTTGTTATAGAGTAAATATGTCTTCTTTGATGGCTTGTTGTAGAATATTCATTTTCTTTTCTCTAACAAACTTGTCTTTCTCTTGTGTGGTAAACTGTGTCAACGTCTTCTCTATCCGTTCTCTCCAATGGTGCAACATACTTCTTCTTGATGGTGTACCAACTATCAAAGTAGTTTGCTTGTAACCAATTTACAAATCTATCATTCCAACCAAAATAATCTTCTAAGCACATAAGCTTCGGGGGTTTTGTCATCGTCCGTATTTCATTTTCGAGATTATGTTTTGAGCTACTATAGTTGTTGAGGCTACAAACATTGCGAATGCGTGAAAAATTCATTCTCCATTTTCTTCGAAGTAGATCTTGGTGCGAAGTGACCCTAGAACGAAGTAAAACCACAAAAACAATTAAATTCCTCTTCTTGCGAAGTAAAAATACCAATTTCTAAATTTATCTTCGTGCGAAGATAAAACCCAAAATTTGCAAGAGTTTCACTTCTTATGGAGTTATTTTTAACTTCGTGTGAAGTTAATTTTTTCAAGTTTTAACAACAAATTTCACTTCGTGCGAAGACAGAATTATCTTCGCGCGAAGATAGAATTATCTTGTGCAAATGTAACTTTAAGATCGTGCGAAGATAAATTTCAGATTTTCACGTTTTTCGACATTTTATCATAATTCAAGTTGATTTTAGGTCTGATTCTTTCAAGAGATTGTTATTAGTCAATTTTAAGTAGACTTGTAAAAGATCAATCCATTTTGTCCGTTCAATGTACGGGAAATGATAAAAAGATGAAAAATGAGTAGAAGAAGAAGTAGAATCTTGATGACAAGTCTTCATATCAGGCCTCCAAGCTCTAATACCACTTGTGATTCCAGGATCCGGCGGTTCTAGACAGAAGTTTGGGTAGAATAGAACTAATTCGGTAGAATGTTATTAAGAAATGAGTAGAAGTGGAAGTCTAATATTTCATTCATTCATACCGAAAAACTATACATCTTGTCAAGCTCATTATTTCCCCTCGGGGAACTCCAAAACTTACAAAACTATAAACACATGACACTATTTATAGACTTTTACCCTTGTGCGAAGTGAGCTTTTTACCTTCGTACGAAGTGAATTACCTTCATACGAAGTGAGTTACTTTCGTACGAAGTGAATTACCTTTATATGAAGTGACACATATACACCTCTCACATTCGCACTTAAGTTGTATGTTCGTATCTGAACAATACAATATTCAACACACGCTATATCTAGCCTATTTGTACAATGACAAATATAATATGCACCAACAGTAAATGTTGATGTTGAAAATTTGAAAAATATAGGATTAAAAGAAGGTCAAAGTTACTATAGCTAAGCAGTCAACCAATTATACATATAATAATTAGGATGATAATTTTATCTTGTCTTATTATCTATATGTTCTAAATTAATACGTATATCATAGTATTAATTAAATTATTAATATATTAAATTATATATATATATATATATAATAATATTTGTTGGGTTTTGAACATGTTTATCAAAGTTATTTTATCCATATAAAATAAAAACGCGGCAGAATAATTATTTAAAACATGTTACTTATGTTGATACAAAACTCATTTTGTATGTAAAAACCAAAACTCAGATCCATTTATGAATATGCATGCTATCAAAACACAACCATAGGTGTTATAAGAATACTACCTTCTAAAGAACAAGTAGGTGAAGAAGATGATACTTCTTGAATGGTAATCTTCTAAGTAGAAGACCTCAAGCTTGTATACCCCAAGCTTTCCAACTAACACCACAAGATTGCTAGGATTTCTACACTTATGAACTCATTTGAAACACCCTCTTGACAACCACCCTTGGCCGAATTTTGAGAGCTCTTTTTAGAGTTCTTGCACTTGAAAGATTCTAGAGAATATGTGTGTGTTATTGTAATTAATTAAAACACCAAAAACCTCCATATCATCTTACAAGATCAAGTGTTGGATTTGATGAGATTGTGTGAGATATTGCATGAAATTTCATTGGTGGAAGACCACCTTGGGAAGACCCCAAAAAATCGGCCCTATGGCCTTGTTTTTGTCACCCAACATTTTCAATTTCATATTTAAAAGTCTTATATTTATTTTATAACTTTTATAAAATTATAACATCACATGTTATAAGACTTATGCAACATATCATAATTATTTATAATGTTACTTAACCTATTAAATAACAATATAAAATATTCTCTCAAAATAAATTATCAATATAATTTATTAGTTTCTCAAGTGCAATTATTTAGAAAACCAATTTCTAAATATTCTAAGTGTTAATATTTATTTGTTTGATCACATCATAAATAAATATTATAGGTGTTTGTCAAGCTTGTTATTGGGTATGACCCGACTTGGATCATAACGTACTAGCCACATCAATTTAATATGTGTCTTGGGCATACCGATTCCAACAATCTCCCACTTGAAAAAGATACATATAAGATTGATGCAAATAGCAAATACCGCCTAACAACAGTTTACTACCCCTAATACGTATGACGAAGTGCCATTCAATAACATCATCCCCTTCAAGTCCCTTACTTGAACATGATTTAGGTGAAGCGATCATCTATCCTTTCGTTACAGATGTTATGTCAAATCCAGAGACATAGTATGATCATTCTCTGTTGATTTAACTTTAGCAGGCCTTAGACATCTTACTCTCAACGAATAAGAGGAACAAATCCCATCTTGACTACATACGTCTCTCACAATCACCTCGTACCACACCTGAGCTTAGCCTTATGTACTGCCATATTACTGACAGCTAAGAACCAAGTCAAAGTACAATATTTGGTGAATATCAAGACCTAATATGTATCTAAAGTCAGAGGATACAATGATATTCGCCTTTACTCAAAATTACTTATTATCAATCTCAAAGATTCCATGTAGTAATATTTGAGAGCGGGTCAGTCCAATATTTGTATCCCACAAATATCTATGAACTTTGGCAGCAACACTTTGCTCTATATTCATACCTAATGAATATACACCAATCCGAGTTCATAATAGTCTTACCTTCATATTTGTTCCCACAAATATGATCGACTACGGACATTTAGAATAATTAACTTATTCATGGATTTAAACATGCTAAAATGGAACATAACTCAAAATGCCATAATCATTAAAATGAGTCAAAATAGCAATTGTTCCAATATCCAAATACAAATTAGATCAAATCCAATCACTAGAATATCGAAGTCCTAAGGCACAAGTATGACCCTCATGCTTTGGCCGTTCAAGGAGCTTCGTGAGTGGATCCGCAGTGTTTTGATCGGTGTGAACTTTATGAATTCATATCTTTCCTTTTTCAACTTCTTCCTTTATGTAGTTGAATTTCCGCTCAATGTGCCTAGTCTTTTGATGTGCACGAGGTTCCTTAATTTGTGCAATTGCACCCTCGTTATCACAAAAGATTTCTAGGGGATCTTGAATGGTAGGGACTACCCCTAGGTCGGTGATGAATTTCTTCAACCATGCAGCTTCTTGTGCTGCTAATGAAGCGGCGATGTATTCTGATTCTGTAGTGGACAATGCTACAACATCCTGCTTCGAGCTCTTCCAAGAGACTGCAGCTCCATTCAAAATGAAGAAATACCCAGATTGTGATCGAGAACCATCTCGGTCAGTCTGTAAACTTGCATCCTTGTAACCCTTTACAACAGTTCCTCTTCACCAGATCCATATATTAGAAACATATCCTTAGTCCTTCTAAGGTATTTCAATATGCTTTTAATAACCATCCAATGACTGTTACCTGGATTTTGCTGGTATCTACTTGTCATGCTTAAGGCACATGACACGTCTGTTCTAGTGCATATCATTGCATACATGATGGATCCTATAGCAGACGCATATGGGACTCCTTTCATTCTCTCTTGCTCATCCTTTGAGCTTGGACATTGAGACGCATTCAATATCGTTCCCTTTTGAATAGGTACCAAACCTTTCTTAGAGTTCTCCATCTTGAACCTTTTCAAGACTTTGTCAATGTATGCACTTTGGTTCAAACCTATCAAGCGCCTTGATCTATCCCTATAGATCTTTATTCCCAAAATATAGGCGGCTTCACCAAGGTCCTTAATGGAAAAACAACTTCCAAGCCAAGTTTTAACGCCTTCCATGGTTGGAATATCATTTCCAACTAGTAGAATGTCATCGACATACAGTACTAGGAAACTGATGATGCTCCCATTAGCCTT
Organism: Scalesia atractyloides; assembly: GCA_947069175.1. NCBI lineage: Eukaryota > Viridiplantae > Streptophyta > Magnoliopsida > Asterales > Asteraceae > Scalesia > Scalesia atractyloides. The sequence goes on from CAMTDV010001632.1 coordinate 46,515,076, forward strand.
CTTATACACACAAGCTTCATCGGCGTTCTTGATGAATGCAAAATTCCTAATTTCTTCATCAAAACGATGATTCCAACTTCTAGATGCTTGTTTCAATCCATATATTGATTTCTTTAACTTGCATACTTTGTTAGGATGTTTTGGATCGACAAAACCTTCAGGCTGAACCATATAGACATCTTCATTAAGATATCCATTGAGGAAAGCCGTTATGACATCCATTTGCCAAATCTCATAATCGTAGTATGCAGCTATGGCAAATAATATCCTAATTGACTTTAGCATCGCCATGGGCGAGAAGGTCTCATCATAATCAACCCCTTGAGTTTGAGTGAAACCTTTTGCTACAAGTCTCGCTTTATAAGTATCCAAGTTACCATGCATATCAGTTTTCTTCTTGAAAACCCACTTACTTCCAACTACTTTGGAGTTAAGAGGTGGCACAACCAATTCCCATACTTGGTTGTCATACATGGATTGCATCTCTACGTTCATGGCTTAAGCCATTTGTCACAATCGGATTGTGACATTGCATCATGGTATGTGGTTGGTTCATCTGAATCTACCACGTAGCATCCATTCATGAAAAATCCATATCTTTCGGGTGGATTACTAATTCTACCAGATCTGCGAACGTTTTGTGTGTGTTGATCAACCACTTGATCCTCTTCAACAACCTCTTGTTGAGTGCTAGTATCAACCAAACGTGTATCGGCTTGTGGTTCTTGATCCTCATCAAGTTCCACTGTTCTACTACTAGTTCCTTCCATAAGGAACTTAGCCTCCAAGAACTTACCCTTTCGAGCAACAAATGCCTTTTGCTCTGTTGGATCGTAAAAGTAATATCCTATATCATCTTTATGATATCCTACAAAAATATACTTAGTGGATCGTACTTCCAATTTTTTTGGGGTGTATTGCTTCACATAAGCTTCACAACCCCATACCTTCAAATATGATAATGATGGAGCCTTTCCATGCCATATTTCAAAAGGTGTCTTATCCACTTTCTTGGTTGGGGCCATATTCAGTATACGGGCTGCGGAGAGCAAAGCGTAACCCCAAAATGATAGATGCAATGTGCTTCTAGCCATCATAGATCGAACCATATCCAATAGAGTTCGATTCCTCCTTTCAGACACACGATTATGTTGTGGTGTTCCAGGTGGAGTAAGTTGTGAGATAATCCCACAAATCCTAAGATGATCTTGAAAAGCATCACTAAGGTATTCACCTCCTCTATCGGTACGAAGGACTTTGATTGTTTTCTTGAGTTGATTTTCTACTTCACTTTTGAAATCTTTGAACATTTCAAACGCTTAATCTTTGTGTCTTATCAAGTACACATAACCATGACGACTATAGTCGTCGGTAAAACTAATGAAGTATCTTTCACCATTCCTAGTCATTGGCTTAAAAGGACCACATACATCCGAATGTATGATACCTAATAAGTCTTTTGCCCTTTCAAAGGTGCAATTGAAGGGTGCCTTAGTCATTTTGCCTTGTAAACAAGATTCATATACATCAAATGAATCATCTCCATTTGTTTCCAAAAGACCATTCTTTCGAAGTGTTTGCATGCGATTTTTGTTTATATGCCCAAGGCAACAATGCCAAAGATAGGAATCACTCAAATCTAATTTGAGTTTCTTGGTGGTTGCTTGGTATATTGAACTATCAAATGTATTATTATGAACCAATTCATAAATACCATTTGAAGGCATAGGTTTAAAGTAAAACATGTCATTCATCAAAACATAAATGTCATCATTTACAAACTTTAAATTAAAACAATATTATAGCAAGTGGGAAACTGAAATAATGTTCCTAGTCAAACTAGGAGCATACAAAACATTTTTCAAGATGATTTCCAAACCACTTGGAAGTTTCAAAACATAGTCTCCTCGGGCTACAACTTGAACCTTTGCTCCATTACCCATGAAGAGACTAATGTCTTCCTTCTTGTAATGTTTATTTCTTTTGAACCCCTGCAACAAATTGCATTCCACACCCGGTATCCAATACCCATGTGTTTGAAGAAATAACATTAAGGTCAATATGTATCATAAAGACTATACCTGAGGTTTGCCCCGCATCCCTCTTGTTTTTCAACTCCTTGAGATAGGTTGGACAATTTCTTTTCCAATGTCCTATCTCTCCACACTCAAAGCATGGGTCAGTCGAAGCAACAATTTTGCTTCTTTTCCTTCGGTTTCATGGGTTCCGCTTTAACCTTTCCTTTTCCTTCCCTTTGACGTGGCCCTTCCTTTCGGTCAAACTTGCCTTGGAGTTGGGGTGGGGCCTCTTCTTGTTGCCTCCCTCATTGATCATTAGAACGGGTAAAGCCTTTTTACCCATGCCCGCCTTGACAGTTTTGAGCATTGCATGAAGCTCACCAATGCTCTTGTCACATCCGTTCATGTTATAATTCAGGACGAAAGTCTCAAACTTCTTTGTTAAAGAGTTGAGGATCAAATCCATAGCAAACTCTTTAGAGACGGGACAATTAAGCCTTTCGAGGCGATCAATGTGGCTTTTCATCTTCAGGACATAAGATGAGACCGATTGGGTTTCCTCCATACGACATGCATGAAGCGCCCGAACCGTTTCGAAGCGTTCTACCCTTGCTTGTTGAAGGAACATTTCCTTCAATTGGGTAATCATGTCGTATGCCCCATGATGTTCAAAATCCTTTTGAATCTCGGGAATCATAGTTCCCAACATGAGGCAAGAGGCTTGCATGGAGTCCTCGGTATACTTAACCCAATTGTTATAGGCCTCCTCATCTTTCACGTTATGTTCATCGGGAATAGGATCGTCCAACACATAAGATATCTTTTCTTGCTTGAGAACGATTCTCAAGTTTCGATACCAATCCATGAAGTTGTTATGGTTGAGATGATCATTTTCAAGGATGGTTCTTAGTGATAGGTTACGGACGGTTTGGGTAATTGTGTTTGCGTTGTTAGCGGCCATCTACAAAATTTTAACAAAGTTCAATTTTTAGTATTTTTTATATTATTAAATTTTAATTATTATACAATTTTGTGTCTCATAGACAATTAATAATTAAAATCTAGAATCCAACGTTACATTTAAATATTGGTTAGGTGACCTTTATACCATTATTTAAATTAACAAGGTAGTCAACGTTTGAC